>OX596161.1:2543156-5071312 GCA_951394285.1 Epirrhoe tristata
AAAGCTACGCTATCCATACATCTCTATATATAAAAATGAATCCCTATATCCCTTGGTCACGCCATCACGCGTGAACGGCTGGACCGATTTCACAAAAAAATGTTTGTTGTGTTTGTTATTGTCAGGAGAAGGTTCTTATGACAGAAAAAATCTCTATATTAATCATGGAGGGCGTGAAATAAGGGTTGAAAGTTTGTATGGGGAGTTGAAAGTTCCAGTTAAAGGCAACAGATGGCGCTATTATTGCATTTTTTTAAGTTTCAAAAGATTCTTGCAGTTTTCAGTTCTATTTAGAGGTTTTCAAGTATGTTATTTCGCTGACGAAGTCGCGGGTAACAGCTAGTAATATTACAAAGCTGAAAATTACAAGATAAGCGAGTTTATAATTATGTTACGTTGCCCAAAACGCAACGCATTTTTTCTGTGGCGCCATCTGTTATGTAGTAAGATGTCTCTGTCTGTATGTCTGTTTGTTACCTTTTCACGCCTAATCCACTAAACAGATTATGCTGAAATATGTCATGGATAAAGATTATATCCCAGGGACGGACATAGGCTACTTTTTTTTCAAAAATAATCATGGAGGGCGTGAAATAAGGGTTGAAAGTTTGTATGGAGAGTTGGATGTTCCAGTTAAAGGCAACTAGATGGCGTTGCTAACGTATGGCTGAGGCTGAGATGGCACTATTATTGCATTTTTAAAAGTTCCAGAAGATTCTTGCAGTTTTCAGTTCTATTTAGAGTTTTTCAAGTGTGTTATTTTGCTGATGAAGTCGCCAGCTAGTACCAGCTAGTACAAGATATAAAATACACGGACCCTATTATTAATGACGGGGCTAATAATTCTACTCAAGAGATAATTCTGCTTTTTTAACATGAAAGTGACATTACAAGAAAGAATTATTAACCAAATTTGACCCAAAATAAGGTATCACAATGTAGCCCGAGTAACCAAGTGTAAAATTTTATTTAGACTCATGCTTACGTGTAGGACACTGATCGATAGTCTGCTCATGAGCAGGCGAGGGTGCTCCGAACAGGATGTCAGCTTCAGGGAAGAGATCAGACGCAGACGGAGAATCCACTCCAAGGTCTTCACATTCCTCCGATAAGGATTTCTGAGTAACGAAAAGTTTTTTCAGTTTCATCTTACCGACTTCGCCAAATTTATATTTGCTTAGCGCAGCCAGTTGGATTTTCAAAGGAACAATAAAGCTTTATCTTGAAGCTACGTCTTAGATTTTCTTGAGCTTACCTGAAGGCGTAGTTCATGTTCCAAAATAGCATATTTGTGTCTTAGAGCGGCTGTGGACACGTGTGTCACCCTGTGATGTCTTCCGTCTTTACGTTGTTGTACGACCTATATGAAACTAAATACATTAATATTGTGTAGATGTCTAATCAATGTATTCTTTAGTTTTGATTCGCCACTTTTAGTTTAATTGGATATTTCTTTTTAATTTACATTGTTATATTCACAGCTAATTATGAATTAATTATCATAAAAAGTATCTTTAGACAATCCAAAGGTTATTTTTTGTGGATTTTTTTTAGTTTTCGTTTAAGTATGAAGCTTAAAGCCGAGTATATGACTTTTCTATTACCTACTATGAATGTTTCAACATGGTTTTACAATGACAGCATCGCTCAAGCTAAATGAGACATCAGAAACGTCTAGACAATTTATAATCACGTTAAAATAAATGTTTTAACTACGACATTAAGATTTCTTTATAAAAAAACAACTAATGAAATAGACATGGATTTTGAATGAAGGGACATGCACGATAGAATCCAGACTTGACAATGAAAGAAGACGAATTTAAAAATTCATCATGCAAAAATAAGACACATTTCTATTGTAACTTTCTGAACGGCCTGATACTAGGATGATAGAAATTATACGAATTTGAAATTAAAGGGAATAGAATCAATACAACCTAAAGCAAGGATTTACTTAAAACGAGTTCACACAACGACACATTTCAACACTTCCAGTTGAACCGTATTTAATTACTCCGTATTACGTTTTGTAAACTTAATTCAAGCAAATCTTTGCCAATAACATCCGTCTCCAATGCGAATGCCGAATTTCGCGCCAGTGACAATAAAAAGAAGCAGGATAACCTTAGTTTTCATAAACATTGTAAAGCAAGCAAGCTAGAATGTTGGCGGTATAAATATTGATATTGATAAGCACCGCGCCAGCACTTTCAAGAATTTAGTTTTACTGCAATAACATCCAAATAAAAATACAGTATTGTCAGAAAGTTTTAAGCAAGAGCAGAGAGACGAAGCGAGTTCTATTACAGCTATGGTCCCTCGGCTTAATGTAATTACGTTAGTGACTAGTCATTTTCATGGAATTTCAGTTACGTATAAGCCCATTCTATAGATTGAATGATAAAGTAAGAAAATGGTGAACTCGTATTTTAATTTTGCTGCATCTAAATTATTGACATCGGCACACCAGCATCGCAATACAGACAGAGCGGACAAAATAAATCGAGGCGTGCAAATCTACGAAAGAGGCTTCAACGCTAGTTGACGAGGGGCTTGGTCTGCTACGACGGTCACCTGCGGAAAGGGCTTGTCATCTCCGTCTGAGGTGTCAATATCGTAACCGCACCGCGATGAGTCGTACATCGACTTTTTGGAGTCGACATCGAACATCTTATCAAAAATCCGTTGCGCCTCCATATCTGGACTGTACCGATCTGGGATCGCATCCTGAAGTTGCAAAATGTGCGTCATACACGGAACTAGGCACACTGGTTTGGAGAGCATTTCCAAAACAAATTGAACACATAAATATTTACAAAATAATTGTAAGGAAAGTGTCGAAGTCAAGGGTCGAAGGAAATGCTGGCCAACCTTTTTGAAACTATTGGTATTTTTCATAGTCTATATAAATCCGTGAATAAGTTGTTTGATAAATTGCATTATCCTTTCCTTAGCCATTTTTTATAGGTTTGTTCAATGTGTCACATATTAAAATACCAATAGCTTTAATTATAATAACACAGAAGCTAAAATAAACTCACCAGAACAGTTCTCTCCATGTTGTCAGTCCGCACAATTTCTTCGTAGCCGTAGTCATCAGCGATACTTGACGAAGGTAGATTCCAGGGTTCAGTGCAATCCGGACTAGGTCCTCGTTCAAGTTTTTCCTGGGCTTCCCTGTCCTGCCAAGGTGACGACATAGCCCTCGTGTCAACTAAGTCAGGTGGCGTCGGGGTAGGGGCTTGAGGAGCCGTACTATCAGGCGGCTGGACTTGAGTTACTGGCGTCGTCTGTATGTTGAATCCTTGCAGATTATGTAACGATGTAGTAGGCAGTCTGATATGACGGACCCCGGATCTAGCTAGAACTGGCTTCATTCCAGGGCCGATCAAGCGTTGGAGAAGCAATGCTCCGGCGTTGGAGTCTCCGACTAAAATCTTCGGCCCGCGATTCGTCATTATGGCTATCTGCTGCCCTCCTTTCAGCATAGAAACTGGCAGGAGATAGTTGGCAGGCATGAGGACTGTAGTTGTAGGCTTTGCTGTAGTAGCTGTGGTAGTCCTCGCGACTGTGATTGTTTGTCTGTCGCCAACTATGACGTTGCGCGGAGGTATCGTCTGAGTTATTTGCGTCGTTGTCGTTTCCTGTTCAAACGTCAACCTTCTTACAACCTTAGTTGTGTCTTCAGGAGAATTGGTTTCCTGGCAATCTGTGCATTCGCTAAAAGTAGTTCCGCAGCTGCTGTCTTCAGAGCCCAAGGTAATGAGACTGTCGTCTCCGAGTTCCCCATGTTCTCCATGGATCGGGCTCGTTTCCTCTCCTTCTCGCCGGCACGTTGCGCGCGAACTGCAGTGACTTCTCTTGCGTTTTGAACCTATCGCCGGAGGAAACTGGTTCCTTCTGCGCGGTGCAGGTTTGTTCTTATCAGGTGAGTTTTCCACTTGTTCTTTATACTCCGCTAATATGTACAGAATTCTTTGAGTGGTCTGTTCATCTTCTTGGGGCTTTAGTGCGTTAGTTTTAGATGGCGAGCCCAATGACGATAAAGCGCTAGAGCTGGATGAGGGCTTTTTCTTTTTCTTCTTTTTAGGATGAGGAACGACAGCCGACGCTCCTTCTGCTGTTGAAGATTTGGACGTAACCGTGTGGGTGATGTGAACTTTTGTTGAGGACGAAGGTGTATCCGTAACACCGGTGGAATCCGGAGATCGGACAAACGAGGTCGTAGCTGATGTTATTGTCGACTTTCTGTTCACATAGCTTACGACATTTGCAGGCTGACTATTATCGACAGAATAAAGAACTTGCTGCGTAGATTCAGATACGCTCGAAGTAGACGCCAATGATGAACTATCTGTCGAATCAGCAGGCGTCGGCTTTGTTTTGGGTGTCGTCGATGGAGTTGGCTGGACGCTTCTTTCCTTTACTTGCTCTAACACCATATCGAACTCTCTCAGCTGTTCCAATGTCAGAGTGCTCAGCTCTGAGTCTGGTTCAGTGTCCGGTTTCGGAAGTTCTGGCGCCGCTGGTTGTGGCTGCGGAGTTGGTGGCGCTGCATGAGTCTGTTGAGCTGACAGATGTTGTGAAGACGGCGCATGTTGCACTTGCTGTACTGGGATGTGTGGAGAGGGTTGCGCATGTTGCGATGTTTGAACGAGTATCGGAGTCTGAGGTGACCGAGCCGCCTGCGCTGGAAGCCTGATAGTCTGCCCAAGCGGAGGAGCTGTTGCCAGCACAACCTGTTGGTAAACAGGCGGATTTGTGCCAGCAATAACATTCCTCTGTATTTGGAAAAACGAAGGTCTCACTATTCTGGCACCTGGTACTAAGTGGGGCCCTTTACTGATCATAGGCAGTTTAATACGCATCTGCGTCAACACTGGTTGCGCGGGAGGCTGGGGTGTTGAATGTGGCACATTCGTCCTGCCCGCCTGGGTGTTATTTTCTTCTTGTGGTGTATTAGAGTGGTTCGTAGCATGGTGAGAAACCAACTTAATAATAGAAGGTTGTTCACTTTCTTGATTCACAAAGGACCTGTCAGTCTGTTGCTTTTGGGGAGAATCATCAACATGTTCTGTACTTGGGACCGTTATAAGGTTAATCGTCTGTCCTCCGCCGATGTTGACTGGAATTTGTCGAGTGTAGATGACACCACCGTGCATTGTCGTGTGTATGTTCATAGGGGATATCGTTTGCTTTATTTGTTGAGCTGAACTGGGCTGGGCTTGCGTCGTCTCCGGTGGCGTATTCCTTACTAACAAAGGAGGGTTATTGACTTCTGGAGTCTGTTCAAGGTTACTAGTGATTTCTTCCGGTGGACATTCAGAGTTCTCTTGTAAACCATTGTGATCACTTTGGTTTTCTTGGTAAGATTGCTTACCAAATACTTGATTGAATTTCGGCAAACTTGTGGCTTTTTCCAGGCATGGTGACGTGGATGTAGATGCGCCTGAAGGTCCTGGAGTAGGGCCTGTATTTTGTATAAATTGTGCATAGTTTTCCTCGTACATTGATCGAGATTTGATTTCTTGGGAAGGATCTTGGTTATTTGCGGTATTTACAGCACTAGTAGGTCCACTACCTTCTTGAGGCTCGGCTGGTTTTGGAGCCGTTTGAACTGCAGTTGGGTGCAATCGCAATACCATACTACGTTGGTGACCCGTGTTAAGCTGAATAGACTTACCATCAGCAGACTTGCAGACAAACTGAATCATCTTTTGTTCATTCGCTCCTTGAGCATTAGTAAGATTAGTCAATAAATTGACTCTCTTTAGGAACTGAGAGTTGTTTTGGTTTCCATTGTTTACTATGTGAATAAGCTGATTTCCTCCTTGTTGTAAGCCAGCATCAACTAAAGACAAACCACTGCCTGGGTTGCTTTTATTTTGTACTATGTGTAGCAGATGGGTCCCATTCGGTTTATTGATGACTGTTTGTGCATTGCTCCCTTGCACGATGTGCAATACCTGTTGTGAAACAGGATTACTAGGAACTTGATTTTCAGATGTGCTAGTTTGGTTAAGAGGTGGTGGCAACACTTGAGCCAGAGCTTGCTGTAATGTCATAACATTGATAGGTGTAGATTTTGTATAGTTATTTGCAGTAGCTTGAGTACTCTGGCTTATTAAATTAGCTAATTCAGCAGCACTTGATGTTATTACTGATTCAGACGAAATGCCAGCCGCGGTCATTGCGTGTTTTATTTGGTTAGCTTTAGATGCACTAGTTTCATCGAATTTATTGCACATTTTTGGTTCTTGTGACGAGCTGGTCATAGACAAGTCTTGTGGTTCCTCCGATAAACTAGCTGAAGGATCATCCATGTTTGTATGAGTATTTTTGGTGTTTGAATTCGCATCTTCTACATTAGTCCCATAATTATCAACGTTTGTAGAATAATTGTGAATATTAGTAGCGTAATTTTCAACATTAGATGCATAGTTGTCAACACCTGTAGCGTAATTATCTCCGCTAGCCGAATAACTATCAACATTTGAAGTAAAATCATCAACGCTCGAAGAATAATTGTCAACACCAGCAGCATAGTTGTCAACGCCTCTAGAATAATCGTCAGCATTGTTATTGTGTTCTATATTCGAGGCAAAATCTTCTATGTTATCGTAAGAATAATCATAAGCTGTATTTTCCATATTAGAAGTACGATTAATATCCAGACGCTTGTTTTCTGAATTTACGGGTGAGTTTACATTAGAGGCCACATTTCCAACGCTAGTGTTCGACATATCATTTGAATCACTGCCCACGGGATTATATGCATTGGTATAAGTGTCAGCAATATTGATGTTGCTATCTACGTGGGTAGTATCTTCATTTGGTGAAGTGACGCTCATGTTAGTAGTATTCTCAATTTCATTTGAGGAATTCGCCATATTATTAGGAGACGTACTGTACATACTGGCAGATGCGTTATCCATGTTAGTGTAGGTTCTTTCGGTACTTGAAGGAGTGGTGTCCATATTAGAATATGCGTTGTTCATGTGTCCGGTTGTATTGAACATATTGTTGAATGTACTATTCATACTAGATTTGGTATGAAAAATATTAGTTTTCGATGTATGGCCTGTACTGACATTATTATCCAAATTACCAGAAGTATTAAATAGATTATTGGATGTATCTTCGAAAGAGTACTCCACGTTATTAGTTGGTAATGGAGAAAAATCATTGTCATAAATTTCGTCTCCTAGCTTTTCTTGAGACGTTTCTTCTTCCATAAGCTCGATTTTTACAATAGACAATGTCTGTGAGCTATTCATGTCATCATCATTTTCGGGCGAGTTGTGTTCTTGCGAGGGGGGTTGTTGCTGATTTTGAGCGTACTCTTGGACTAAGGGTAAAGTAATATTGGCGGTGGTGAGTTCAGTGTATTCTGTTTCTACGGAGGCTTGTGTGTCTACGCCTGGGCTGTTGTCTGAACACTGAGAAGGGCTAGCATCAGAGACGTGCGTCACTCGGGGATCACACGTGACAGGATTTTGAGCCGCGGCAGTAACCGGCAACTGACCCACCTGAACCACATTCACTACAGACTCCACATTAGGAATTTCCATAAATTCAGGGCTTGTGAGTCCAAATGGAAATTTAGAGAGATCACATTCACGTGCTGTATTCTTTTTGTCTAGCAACCACTCTTTATTTAGTTCGACTGCTGTCCTTTTGAAAAACGAACGAACTCTTTCTTTCATGCTAATAAGGTTTGAAAAACGTGACAACTTAACCTTTATGGAATCCATTTCGTGAGCAATGCATGGATACGCTTTTCTTTCTTCGGACATTGAAAACGGCTGATATTGTTTTACGTCCGACAGAGTCGCAGCCGACAATTTTGCAAATCCAGTTTCTATTTTTTGTATGACTCTGCCGGACCTCTCACCAAAACCCTTATTGAAATTTGTTTCATTGATATCTATTGTTTGATATTTACGTATGTTTTCTCCGTTTAAAATTTCGTCACTTAATGTTTGGTGAAAAGGGTCTATTATTGCGAATGTGCTTTCACTTTCCTTCATATCCTTGTAAAGTATATCTTCTTCATTGAAACAACTCGATTCTTCTAGAGCTGGGCTCATATTAACGGGCCAAGACTTTAACATGAGACCGACATCAATATGGTCTATGTGAAATGGAATTGAGTAAGAAAATTTGATTGTGCTGCAATAGTCCATTATACGTTTATATTCTTTTGAATAAGCTAACTCGGCGATTGCTGAAGCTGTTATCTTCGGATAATCTATATTTTTACCTTTTCTGTACTTTCTTTCAGATGTTTTCATATCTGACATGTCTTTTTTACGTTTAATGCACCTAAACGATAATAGGGTTTTTGCATAAGTACGTTTAGGAATCATAAGTACAAAGTCTTCGACCTCTTCTTGATTTTCACCGTTATAATCATTGTTTTCTTCAGCTTCACTTAGTATACAATCTTCTTCATTGACGTCAGACACTTCCTTAATTACTGAAAATACATAACGTGTTCCAACAATCGGATCTTCATATTCAATACCTTTGATTTCTATTTTCCTGTTAGATTCACTATACTGGTTATGAATACTCAAAACATCGCTTGATGAATCCAAAGTACTCTCGATTGAAACACAATCAGATAGGACACGCCTTTCCGTGTCATTTTTCCCTTCCATTTCTTTAAGGTCGCGGGTATTTGATTTTAAAGAAACAATGGTATTATCATCAACGTTTTCATTTAACATTTCTACAATGCCTTCAACCACGGAATAATTTTCAAGATCTTCTATTAATGCTTTTCGTAAAGAATCGTCTTCACTTTGTTTATTTATTATAGAATTCTCGCTATTCGATATGTGGCTCTGTGGGATAACATCGAGCTTTTCACTAGTTATCACTTCTCTCACTACTAAGACCTGTGCATCTTCAGGTTCTCCAAACATTTTATTTAAAGCATCGTCAATTTCATCATTAGTTTTTAGGATTTTTGTCCTATACCCAGAAATATCATTTTCCTCGCATCGACTTGAATTTTCATTAACGTCATTTGGTGAGCCTAAAATTTCATTCTGATGAATTTCAATGTTTTTGACGTCATTTTTATCCATAACAATGTCAGATTCCCCGAAGATTTTGTTAAGGGCATTTATAATTTCATCATTCGTTTTTGGAATGTGAGTAACGTTACTATTTGATAGTGTATCTTTTTTAGAACTCACACTTTCAACCTCAACAGTTCCGGAGTTCTCATTTACTGTCGTCGTTATGATGCTTACTTCATTCGGCATTTGGACACTATCTGTATCGATGTCTTTGGTAACTAGCATATTTTTTGATTCTGATACGTCGCATTTCAGATGCATCTGTAACTCAACAGTGGTTGTAGAATTTTGTTCTTCGGTTTTATTTGAGCAGTTTGTGTCATGTTCATTAATTTGTTGGATCTCTGGGATTTCTTCCAACGCAGTTTCATTAGAGGAAATCATTGCAACACTTCTCTGATTTTCAATTTCGATGCATGTGTCAGAGTGAGTTTGAATGACCTCATCATCAACATCCGAAACGTTGTTGGTACTGATAATACTTTCTGCACACTCTTGTGAAACAGTTTTTATATCTGATAAAGCTTCATTCAATTTAATTTCTGAATCATCGGTATTAACCTCATCTGTAAATGTTGTCAACGTGCTGTAACTATCATCTTTCGCTTGATCTTGTGCCTCATCGTCCGTGGTTAGACTTTCTCTTTTATTTGCGAAATTGACTAAATTACCATCTACCACTTGATCGATACCAAAATCAATAACAGAACAATCAATTGGAATGTCATCAGCAGGTTGCATTGAACATTCTTCAAAAGTTTCTTTAAATATTTCCATTAACGGTTGTACGCTAGTATCTTTAGTCATAGCATCGGACACATGAGCATCAAATATATATTTTTCTTGAATTTCAGCTTTCTTGTCTGTTGATAATAAATCATCGTCGTCATGGCAAGCAGATATATCCATATCAAGCAGTTCAGCAATCGGTGTGTTTCCACGTGTACTTGCAACATCAATGTCCGACAAATCTGGCGTGATATCGGTATCGTCTATCACTCGTTTATCTTCAATTTTCAATTCTCCGGGCGTAGCAGCAGGGGGAATAACACAGTAATTATTTTCATCATTATCATGAGGGTTTGTTTCATCTGATGGATGAAGCAACTTTGCAATTTTGGCTAGAGGCAGTAAAGTAGGATCTGACTTCCTTTTATGGGAAATATGGTATCGCTGAAGTGGCTCTACAGAGGTGTATCGCGTAATCAAATCTTCTTTCTGGATTAAAGATAACAGTAAAGTTGATAGGTTTGGTACTTCATGTAATTTGCGCGATACATTTATATCTTTCAAAGACTGATGTTCATATTTTTTGGTAATCGTCCATTCTGTATCACATTTCACATGGATAAACAATTCTGGAACATTTGTATTTGAAGGGCATTTTTCCTTCAAAGAAGCTATCAATTCGTATATTTCCATAACTGGTGAGCTCGTTCCATCGACAGTTGGAAATTCTTTTAAAATAGAGAATGAACCTGAGCGATTTACTCGTGACGGTATAACACCATCATTTACTTTTAATTTGTCGCCCTTTTCATCAGCTTTATTCTCAATGACTTCAGCTATATCTTCATTTTCTTCAGCTTTCTCGTCATATACAGAGCTAGATATAAGTGCTAGTATTACATCATTATTTTCCTCAGACTTACCGCCCTTTATATCACTATTATCATCATAATCAACACAGGCTTTATCTTTTTTTGCATCAACTATATCGTTGTTTACGCCATTAGCATCATCATTAGCCTTATCTTTATTTTCAATAGCTTTTTCGTCAGTTACTTTAGACTTACGGTCATTTACATCAAGTTTGTCATAATTTACATTCGTTTTATTATCATTTACAGATTCAACATATTTTTTCACAATTTTCCGAGACTTCTGCTTATTTACAAAGTCATCACAGCGAACTAGTTTTATAAAACATTTCCTGTTTATGATTTTTTGATAATCTTGCTTTTCGTTTACCTTTGGCTGATCAGTTAAGTCTATCAATGAGTCACCCGTCAAATCAACTACTTTGGGGTTTTCACAGGTTTTTTGAGCAGACTCACTACTGGCTGACAATAAACTATCTACTCCCAGATCCTTAAACAACATTTGTTTTAATTTATTTATTTTCTCTTGTGGCTCTGGTTTATCTTGAATATCCATACTCTCACTGGAAGAATCGTCGAGCAGTACTATTGGTTCTTCTATCGTTTGTTTGTTAACAGGAGTTAATATATTTTCAACATCTTCTAAAACACCTTCAACATACTTAGAAGGAATAGCGGATAAAATTGAATTTATATTATTTTTTTTACTGCTTGGCGTGCTATCAAGCTTAAACTCAGCGTCGATATCACTAAGGACAACAGTTTTTTGCAATATCTGAGTTATAGATTCGTTCTTTTTATTTTTTGTTTTGGGACGATGTTTTGTAGTATTGACATCTTCCTTGAGTTTTTCCAGGGACACGGAAGTTTTTTGTTTAAATTTCATTTGGTGTTTCTCAAAAATATTATTGTTGATCGTTCTGATTTTATGTTTCCCGTACTCAGTTTCGAATACTTGAACTGTTTCCTTCTCTTCTTCGTCGTCGCTAAGTAAACTCACTGTTTCTATAGGTCCCTCAGTTGCTTTATGAACTTTTGTAGGTAGGATTGATATACTATCCTTTTTAACGTCTAATCTCATAGAATATTTCTTTTTCTTTTCCTGGAATATACTCACTAAGTGTGACTTGATGCAATCATTATCAAGAACATTTTCAACATCACAGGTTCCACTAATTACGCCTTTGAATGCTTTGCCATTGGGTAGCGTTATACGAACAGTTTTAACTCGTGCGTCTTGGTTTTTAGTTGGCATAGTTTCAATTTTGACATTATCGAGAAATGATTTACTTAAAGTTTTATTTGAATCGTTTCTTACTACCTCTATATCATCATCGTCATCTATATCAATGGTAGATATATCTTTATCATTAATCTGCGGTTGAACGACATCGTTGCTTATATTATCTTGCTTTGGCTCGATTTTAGCACAATGTTCAAATTTAGCATCATCAGAATGTTCAACCTTAGCTTCAGCAGAATGTTCAGCCTTAGCTTCATCCTCATTGGCTATTGATGCGAGTTCCTTTCCATTTGCGGAAATATTGTCTGTAGAAGGTTTAGCTCGCAATTGCGTTGGAGGTCTGACTATTTCTTCAGAAACTACTTCTAAATCAAGGTCAGGTTGATCGTCGTTAGATGAACTTTTGACTATTTTTTCTGAAACTACTTCTAAATCAAGGTCAGGTTGATCCTCGTTGGATGAATTTTTGACTATTTCTTCTGAAACTACTTCTAAATCAAGGTCAGGTTGTTCGTCGTTGGATGAATTTTGGGCATTGGTTGGCATGTTATCAGATTGTGCTAACTTAGGAATACAATGATTCTCTTTTGAAATAGCTTTCTCTGCTGTATCGTCCTTGATAATAAAATCTTTTTCTTTGATGATCTTTTCTGCTGCCTCTTCATTTTGAGTTGAAGCAGTATAGCTTAAAAGTTTGGATTCAAGCGAATTGTTGGTTTTAATAGTATTTTCAGTTTTATTCATAGCAAAATCAGAATTAACTAACCCATCTGGTGCATTAAATGATTCATTTTGTTCAGATGATTTCATAATTTCATTTAATGACTGATCTTGAATTTTCTGAAGTTCTTCTTGAATTAAGGAAGTCTCAGTTTCCTTATTTACAATTGTATTTTCAGCTGATTTAGCCAAACTAATCAGAGGAGAACCATTGGGTGCTATTTTTGGTATTGTTGAACCTAAAAGTTCAGCTTCGATATCGAAGAATTGATCAGTTGCAACATTTTCGTTTGAAGTTGTAACATTGTGTAACCTATTTCGTTGGTTCTTCTTAGGTGCCTTTGGAGTTTTATTTAATTTACTAGGTAGGTTTGTTTTCTTTATTTGTGTATCTTTGGATAAAGTAACAGATTTATTTAGAGTTCTCTTCGATACACGTTTCGATTTAGTATTTGCTTCTGTAGCACTTTGGTTGTTCTCACTAGGCGTTTCATTTGAAGTGTTTGCAGAATGAGATAACGGCCCTTTATGTTTTTTATCAACAGATGGTTTTGGAGAGATCGACGGTGACATTAATTTGCCTTTTAATTTATTGGAAGACCGCAATAGAATTCGTCGTGTAGGCTCGCTTTTATTTTCCTTATAGCTGTCAGGTGTGGCAGGACTTTTTATGTCTTCACGAAGTTGATCTTGTAAATTGTTATGGTTTGACAAAATCTGTTCATCTTTCGTAATCTCTGCAACTCCGTCGTTTTTCTCTTCAGTTTGCGTTGAAAGTTGCAAGGGCGAATATCCAAGCGCAATAGTTTCAATCCCACTAATATAGCTTATTTTCCTATTGAGTATAGCCAATCGTTTTCTTTTCACTCTATCTTCGTCTGTTTTCATTTTCATATCTTTGTCGCTAACTTTTTGTGTTCTTCTTTTGGTTTCAATCTTTTCACCTGTGTGTTTTTCTTGCACTTCCTTCAAAACCTTTCTTTCGCAGGTTTTACTCACGTCTTCGACAGGCACCTTGGTTTCAATTTTTTGCGGTATCTCCTTTTCAGTAGCGTGGTTGGGTACGCTGCTTATAGCTTGAGCGTCTATTTTATCAATATCAGCACTACCTACTTGTGGTGGTAATATGCGAGAAGGTTGATGCGAATCATTTCTTGAATAACAAGATGGAGTTTGTTCTTTAGTAACCGGTTTTGGTTGTATAATCGTAGCGACCGGTACAACATTCACAACGGGTGACGCAACTGCACTTGCGATTATAAGTGGGCTTACAGCTGGTGCCGCGAATTGGGTACCTTGGTACAAGCTTATACTTGGCGCATTGTTTACAGCTATGTATGCATTTGGTGCCGAATTGGACACAGCTTGAACCGTGGATTGAACAGAAGAGTATCCTCCGTAAATAAGGCCAGAAGGAACAATCATTACATTCGGAGACGGTCGTGGCACCGCCGAAATATACACACTCGGTTCCACATTTATTTGAGAACCGTGTAAGTGAGCTTTACCAATCGTGTTTTGAATGGGCTTAGTACACACTACATGTGGTACTTTCTGTGCATTCGCATTCGATGGTATGGTCGTTTTGGTTTGAGGTGTTAGAGTCATTTTTAAGGCTTCTTTGTTGGTTACTGTTTGTTGCGTAGGTATTTGAACAAAGGTGTGTGGTGGTTCCTTTTCTTTGCATACCTTTGGACGCTCACTTGGGGCTTGGGTCTTAGGAGCACTCTCACAAGATTGATTATATACAACATTGACCTGTTTTCCATCAGGTTTAGTGTTTTTTAAGAATTGTTGTGCTGCCGTGGTGTAACTTTCCTCGTCTGAAGATAGCTCTCCGATTTCTTTCCGTAAATCATCGTCCATCAATGCATCTAGTAGATCATAATCTGAATTTGGTATTCCTGATGTAAATGAATCGTCTTGTTTTGGTGCCTTATGCGGTTTCACTTGAACACCACTGATATAGTTAGCGTCCTTCTTTGGTTTTTCACCAATTTGTTTAGTATGTGTATTAGTGAGGCTATTCTCCTTCAGGGTATGATTATGGTACTCGTTACTCTGTTGCGCTGTAGTCATTTGTACGTCACGTTGGTGCGCAGTTTTAGGCATCTCAGCTCGATGTTGTATAGATTTAGAATTTACAATGTTATGTTTTGTTGTCTTATCGGTGGTAATTTTTATTTCAATATTTGAATCACGTTTAATTATTTCAATTTGATTTTGTTGCATCAAATTCTCAATTTTTTTTCCTTCATCTTGGCGTAGTTTCAACAGTTCTGCAACAGTAGGTATACTAGATTTTCTTGATTTCGAACTCTTTTTAGGCACTGGATAGACTTGATCATTCTGTGAGTGCTGAGTTATCTTCTCCTTTTTTGGAGTCTTTAGAATAGTCGAAGATGTCGCCGTGTTAGTATTTTTAAGTAATTCGTGGTCATAATCAGCCCTGCATATGACGCTGGGTGGTATATTTGGCGCGGTGAAAAGAGTTGTTGGGTTTCGTAAGCTATCCATAAAAGCCTTTTCGAATGAGGTGTTATTGAGTGTCATTTCAAGCGCATTTGGGCCTCTACACGGTGTCTTTTGTTTCAAAATGGCGTCCATCACATTTTCCCATTCCTCAGGGTTCTTTCGAACTTGGTGCTTGGTGTTCTTTGATTCTCTTTCAGTCTTTTTAGGTTTCCCTTGAGTAGGTTTCTTTAAGGGAGGTTTTGGTTTCGAACCTGTCTTTTGATCTGCTGCCTTTATAATGGATGTTGAGAGTACATTGATGACTTTTGCTTCATTGACAGTTTTGTTAGCTTCGTTGGAAGTGTCAATTTGAGGATTCGGCATGAGGTTCGAAGATGCGATAGTATTCGTATCATAGACATCAGTAGTGGAGGTAATAGCTTTGGATCCTGATGCTATTGGTGAGTTTAGTGAGTAATATGGATAAGTCTTAGGGGTCGCGACTGGCGTGTTATGGATATTCAGTGCTTTCTGTTGTCGCAATAACAGAAGTAAATCATTTTGGTCCTTTTCCGATGGAACCGCTTTCATTGGTCCAAATTTCTCTTGAGTTATTATTGTATTGCTTTGCAGCATATTAGAGAGCAAAGGATGGTCCCTAGTCGGTTGAGGTTTCTCATGTTTTTTGATTAATGGTTGGTAATCATTTACTTGATTCGTATAAGGTGTGCTGTCAGTTTGGCGCAAATGGTTCATGATGAAACCATCCAGTTTAGTACTGACTGATGGTTGACTCTGAGGCAGCTCTTGTGACTTCCTCATGTCTGTCTGTTTGTTTTTATAGTAGGACAGTCGTGAGAACGTATTGAGAGATCCATCAGGTTTTTTCAGTTGCATTTGTTTGGCACTTAGCGGAGTTTTGGTTTCAGACTTCACGATGGGAACCACAGGGGTCACTCTGCTGACCGGTCTCATAACTTTCTTACGAGCATCGGTATTTTCCATGTGCTGATTGTAAGAATGGAGCGAAAACTCGTGAAGATAATCTTGGTAGTTTAGATGTGACATATTGTTTGTCCTGTGGTCCTCTGTTCTCGAAGCGGTTGAGTACGTTGGCTTGTAAGCGCTGTGAGAAGAAGATGACTCGCCTTTATCGTAAATGGAGATTAAGTTTACATTATCCAAGAATCGATCCGATGACGGCGGTGTGCTAAAACATCGATCTGGCATCATCCTTGGTCCCTGGTCTTGGTACTGACTAGGGCCGTAATACTGACTTTTATCAGGGCTTACTTTACTGGCGTACTTAATCACTGGACTGGGTATCGCCGCGTTTTGTTTGTGACTCAAAAGATCCACATTCTGGTTGAGTAGAGATCGGTTATCGCTTTGCTTGTTGATGTACGACTTCGGTATTTCCGGAATGGCTACAGCTTTAGGGCTTATATTTATTTTCTCTGGTAGCGATCCGTCGGGGTGTATGATAGCGTTAGGTTTCTTTCGTTCCTCCAAAGCCTTTAGTCGTCGGTATTCAAGTAGCTTAGTGATGCTACTTTTGACTTCATCCGAGATTTGTGTCGGCGAGTTGTTTCTGGAATGCTCCGAGGCTGAATATGATCTGGATGGAGAGGGTGATGCAATGCGTATACCGCTTACACTTTGCGGTCTATAGGGTCTATTGAACGACGTGTTTACATAGGAATCCCCTCCCATACGCCCATACGTTTGCGTTGCAGCGAATTCAGCGCTGAACGAGCTTGGAGATCGCATTTCGTCCATCGAGAACGTTCCATCGTATAGCACATCAGAGTTCATTGACCTGGCCGACTTTTGACTATCCGCATCACTGTCAGTGTGTTTAGCTGCTTTCTTGAGACCGACTTTGAGACCGACGAGGTTCGAAAGTGGTCCTTCTGGTTTAACCTTCTTCTTCCTTACTCTCTTAGGTTTCTCCTTCTTCTCTTGGTTCCTGTCCCCGACATCCAGAGGATCCGTTGTCGGTTTCCTCTCTGTATCAGTCTTCTTCCTCTCTTTACTTCTCTCTTTGCTGTGGGGTCTTTCCTTCTTTTCTTTCTTTTTAGTTTCCGCGACGAAGCTTAGTGGGTCGCCTTCGTCTGAATTTAAAGTCTTTTTGGTTCTTCTCCTGCGTTGAGGCTGAACGAAGTCGAATTCATCGCTGCTTGGTGAAGATTGTGCGTTTTGGACGTCTTGGTACGCATCTTCCCAAATATCTTCCGGTTCTTGAAACTCCACTAGGTGTTCATAACCTTTTAGGATAAATTTTCAGAATCAAAATTTGAAAATAAAAAAATCTATCATGAATTTTTGTAAAGACTCGATAGCAATTATTATCGTTAGCAACTTAAACAAAGTTGAATCAAAACAATAAAATTAACTTTTTCTTGTGTTGTAGAAATAAAATAATTAACAAGTATAAGTTCTCATACAAAAAATAAAAAAAATTAAAAAATAAAATAACTTATATTTAATATATATAAATATATATAATAACTTCCACTAAAATTTATAAAATTCAACCAAAATAAGCACCGGTTTATTTCCTACCACAAAGTAAAAACATACCTTTTTCAATCCCATAGTAGATATTGCTCTCGTCCTCATCTTCTTCCGGCAGATATTGGAAGTCATCAGGGTTGAGGTTGAGGTACTTGAGCTCTGTGGTAACAGCCTTGGTGCCGCCATGTGTCCGCTCTAGATACGCGCGGCAGTTTTCTAAGAGCAGCTCTCTGGAATAGCAAGTTATAAAATGACAATCATTATAAACTGGAACCTTACTAGTTAACATACATTTATAACAGGTAAAAAACTTAGGCCTTTGACATCTATATTAGATTTATTTTATTTTTTATTTTATTTAATAAGGATACCCAACACGGGTGTACACCTTACATACAAGAGCTAAAACAAAATGTCTTAGGTCTAGTGTTCCCATAATTATAGGGTATCACAACATGCGTAAAAGAGGGCACAACAACTTATTTCTAGATAGGTTTATTTAAGTATTAAGAGTATAACAGAGATAAAAATATAGGTAACTAAATATACATTAATTAAAAGGTAGTCAGAGCGTCAGATAGGTGGTCGTATAATGCGAGCCAAATGTTTCTACCTATCTACTTAGGTAAGTATGGTCATACTTGTGGAGTACAGTTTATGTCAGGATCTAATTAGTACTTAACAAGTAGGTAGGTACAATTTTAGAGAACGTTAAGTATCTTGAGTAGAAGACATTATAGGTAGATAAGGTATAGGTCATACAAAATATGTAATTTATGATACAACGTAAAGTAAAGTAGTTTCTCAATAGTAGATACGTTAAGGTATTTTTAGGTAGGTAGGTATTTTCTAAGTAGAAAGATTTAAGCAGAAAGTGAGAAAAAAAGGGAATTTATTCAAGAGTATCCGCAAGTTCTTTTAGGCGATTTTTAAATTTTGGGAGTAGATCTGCTATGTCTTGATCATTATGTTTGGAAATGTAATTATACTGGTTACAAATTCTTGGCATGACGGAGTGTTTCCCGAGGTTTGTTCTGGAGTAGATGATTTATACAGCGTCAGGAGGCAACCAATGCCTACACTTAACGGGACGGGGGACATTGTTTTGAGATGAAATAGGCTTGCCCAGCACCTAAACCATCCTCTCAGCCTAATCAGCCACCCACAGGAAATACGACGTCGATACGTGTGGAGCTGACTAAGCTGCGGGTTTCCTCACGATGTTTTCCTTCACCGCTAAGAGCTCGTGTTAAAGCGCATATAAATTTTACCAAACGAAAAATCCATTGATGCACGGCCGGATTCGAGCCCACGACCTTCGGAGTCGGGGCACAACCCCATTCGACCAACACGGCTCATGTCATATGACAGGTAAAACCTAAAATAATTAAGTATATTATAAATTTTTTTGTTTATTTTATTTCGACCTTCACGAACGACGAATTCATTCACCAATAATAACTAGTTGGTAGTTATTATTGGTGAACAATTCAGTCTTCAGTTTGTCCCATGATTTTGCAACGAAATATCGGAAAATAGAAAAACGTGGATTATATGTAAGTATTAAATTTCGAAACCATAAGTTTCAAAATCTAGCAGCATTCAGCATCAGACAGAAAAAAGGTCCTGCTTCGTCGCTTCATAATCCTATTTCTTTTAATTTTTTCCACTCATAACCTATTCGTTTACAGTGTTTACACATAACACTTACCGGTCCATATCCCAAGACAGAGTCTTAACTCTCGGCCCGGATAACAGCACAGTGATATCCTGGCAGAGCTCGGGGCTGAGCCCTAGGGCTTCGCCCTCGCTCAGTATCGCGGTAGATAGTACGTTCGCTTGGTTCTGGCGCGCCTTCATATTGAGAGTTTCCGAAGTCTTCACGAAGTTGGATTGGCCGCGACTGTCCGACGCCCAGCTGCCGAATTCGGGAGTTGGCGCTTCTGACGGTTTATGTTCTGCATCCTGAAATAGAATGAATCCATACTAATATTATATATCTGAAAATTAGAAGATTAGCGAGTTTGTATGTTACATTGCCCAAAACGCAACGATAGCGCGATCAAATTTTTTCTGTGGCGCCATCTGTTGTGGTAAAATATCTCTGTCTGTTTGTTACCTTTTCACGCCTAAACCACTGAACTGATTATGCTGAAATATGACATAGATAAAGATTATGTCCCAGAGACGGACATAGGCTACTTTTGTATGGAGAGTTGGAAGTCCCAGTTAAAGGCAGATGGCGTTGCTAACCTATGGCGGAGGCCGAGATGGTGCTATTGTTGCATTTTTAAAAGTTTCAGAACAATCTGTTGCAGTTTTCAGTTCTATTTTATTTTATTTTATTTAAATACTTTATTGCACAAAAATCCAAAATATTGCACAATTGGCGAACATAATGCCGAAGGCATTCTCTACCTGCTGACCAACGTGTTGTCGGAGAGGTACAAAATCGATCAATTCTATGAGGTTTTCAAGTACCTAGGTATGTTATTTTGCTGACGAAGTCGCGGGTAGTATTGATATAAATGAAACTGCTACGAAAAAACCCCCGCCACTTCTAGAAAAAATTAGACATAAGTCAGATACCCTCATCAACTAGAAAAGAGCTGATAATCTTCAAACGGCTGAATAGATTTTCATGAAACCTGACTAAAAACACGGGATAAAATTATAAAAAAAAAACTAAACAAAAATCGGTTCATCCGTTTAGGAGCTACGATACCCACGACCTAACGATCGGAAAGCGGGGCCACTACCACTAGTCCACCAGTGCTCTGTGATATAGAAGTGTAATAACGACCACTGTGGCGCAGTGGGCGAATGCCCGCCTGCGACGCAAAAGGTTTCGGGTTCGATCCCAGCGGCGGGACCAATGTTTGTATGATCTACAAATATTTGTCTCGGGTCTGGGTGTTTCTATCTATAATATGTATGTATTTACAAACAAAAAGTATATAAGTTGTATATCAGTCATAACATCTAGTACCCATAACACAAGCTCTGCTTACTTTGGGGCTAGATGATGCTGTGTGAAAAATCCTGCATTATTAAAGAAAAAAAAAAACATATCGCTCTTACCAGATGTATAGGCGGTAACGGGGGCGCCGCTTTAATCCGTTCATACATAACCGGCGACGGGTGAACGCTGAAGGCAGTGAGCGCACATTCGCATTTAACACGATCACTGCTGGCCAACACTCCGCCGAGTTGCACGAACCAGGACGCCAGAGTGGCTTCCATGCAACGCGCTTCTGTGTCCTGAGAAATAGTTAACATTTCAGTATTCGTCTCTTGAGAAAAGTAAAGTTCACTTCACCGTCTTACTACAAAATGTAAACCGTGTTTAGCGAAGCACAGACTAAAAACTATCTTTCGATTTTTTTCTCTAAATACTCGTAAATAGAACGTATAGTCATATATGATGTAACACGACGAGTGATGAGTATGAATGTGGATGGATATACCGGTAGGGGTAGGCCTAAGAAAAGATGGATGGACTGTGTGAATGCTGA
Source organism: Epirrhoe tristata (assembly GCA_951394285.1). Lineage (NCBI taxonomy): Eukaryota > Metazoa > Arthropoda > Insecta > Lepidoptera > Geometridae > Epirrhoe > Epirrhoe tristata. The sequence continues at coordinate 2,564,299 of OX596161.1, forward strand.
TATGTTTGTGAAAGGAATGAGTTCTGATACGAGGGTGATAGAGGGAAATGGTAGAGAGAAACTTGTTGTGCCGACCCCACTTAAGTGGCAGGAAAAAGAACTAGAAGACTCGTAAATAGAACGATATTTTATGGTAACAGTTTTGTTTTGGCATTGTGTCAACATGGTGTTCAACAGATGCTTAACTTTTTTAGAGTAAGACCGTCATGGCCTTATTACAAAAAAGTGAAACCTTAGTTGAACACCATGTTGACACATGTCAAAACAAAACTGTTAACATAAAAAATCGTTATATGTACGAGTATTTCAAGATCGTTTTTCTAGAAACAGTTTTTTAGTCAGTGCTTCGCTAAATTTGGTTTATATTTTTTGTAATAAGTCAGAATGTGTCCGTGATTAGTTCATGTATACTGAGCTGAGGACCCCTATGAAGAGGTATCGAAGAGTGTGTGAGAGAACGCGATAAAAGCTTGGATGAATAATGTATGAATGGCGAGTCATGTTAACTCAGTGTATGCGCTCTAACCTCCTTCAAACCAAGCTACCACCTGTACTCTACAAATAGGTATACTTCATATAAATTACTTCATATAGGTATACTTCATATAAATTACTTCATATAGGTATACTTCATATAGTATAGATAAGTAGTATATCAGTCATGTAGTACCCGTAACACAAGCTCTGCTTACTTTGGGGCTAGATGATGCTGTGTGAAAAAGTCCAGCATTATTTATTTACTTCAGACTTTTTTGTGTTTTTTCACACCTAAAGCAAGTTCTTAGTAAAAAGTAAAACTTTTGAGAAGTTATTCTTACGTATTCTCAAAATGTTTGCTACTTTATGGCTTTTAAAAGGTGGTTTGAAATCTCAAGGTTAACAACTTATTTGTTAGTGTGAACAAGTTAGAAGACAATTATTTTAAGAAGTAGAATAAATACACCATCTCCTAGCCCGACGTAATCAGAGCTTGTGCTATGATTGTTTGTTAAGTTTAAAATGTAAGTATTGAACATTTACCTTTTCAGTCTTCAGTTTTAGCCTCTCCAGTTCGTTCATCCCGGCCGTGATGGCGCGCACGTATAGTTCGCATACAAACGGCTTCATGCTGGGCTCGTTTTTCTGCAACTATAATATTTTGTGTTTTAGTTACATATTCATTGCTATCGATTGAGATTTTGGAGGATGGCTGTCAATATGTCAGTGTTATGCAGTTCAAAATATGCCAGGAAATGCCCAAAAGCTTCGTTCAAACCTATACCAGAGAAACTAAAGGCTGTGTGTAAGCTGGCAGTTTTTAAACTGCAAGTATGTGAATTTGAGAATTGAGAACCTGATTCATTAAATAACAACGAATTGCACACTAGTGGAGTTTCTAGTCTGCATATGTCATTTTAGCGGTAATGTTTTTCGAGCGCATGCATGTGTCCCTTTCTTTGGCACGCCCTACAGAACAAATGGCAGGATGGTTTTTGACAAAGAGTTTATACAGGTGTAAAAAGATGTCTACCGAAGCCGAAAGGGAAATCCAAAAGCATTTTCCGAAAAAAAAAAACATTATATCCAGAGAAAACAGCGTTTGAAGATTACTGTTTGCGTATTTACTGGGCGCGTTGTTTTACGTAGATTGCTGGATTTCGAGTTTTAACTGTTTTTTTTTCTTTAAAAAAGAAATTATTAGGTAGGTATGGTCTTATTATGTTATACTAGTAGTCAATAAGTGAAAATAACATAAAATGACTAAGCTAAGTCAACATTTTTTTTTGCGTTTTTTTTCATAATGGTCTGATTGCAACCCCTCAGTTTTCGGTAGCAGTCTTTTTACACCCTGTATTAATCCCCCCCCCCCCCTGACCTGCGCGTCAACCGCAGCGGCCAGCGTGTGCAGGTGCGCGGCGGTGGGCGCGGGCGCGGCGAGCGCGGCGGCGGCGGCGGGCAGCCGGCCCCGCTCCGTCAGCCGCGCCAGCGAGCGCGCGCAGCAGTACAGCGCGGAGCGGGCCACGCCGCCGCAGGTCGGGACTACCATGCAGCGGGCTATCACCACCTGGGGAAGAAAAATAAACAATTTCAAAACATCATTAGCCACGTACCTACACGTAGGCCTAAGAAAAGGCTTTAGGACACATCCGCCAGATTCCACATTCGTCAGATTATTTATTTATTCCACATTCGTCAGATTATTTATTTATTCCACATTCGTCAGATTTTTTTACCTCTGACGAAACGATGATTCCTCTTCGTCAGATTCCATTATTCTACATTTCTGGCTAACCTAACCAAATGGGTCGTTGGTTAGGTTATTTTAGGATAGTGAAAAAACCATGCGCAAGGCGAGCGAGCGAAGCGAGTGTGCCGCGGCAGCAGCCGCCGAAGCGCCAGAAATAAATAAATCTGACGAAAGGGTCATTACAAGTTATCCACATCCGTCATTCATGACGAAACTGAACTGAAATTATACAAAAAAACTACTTCTGACGAAAGTGGAATCTGACGGATGTGTTCTAAATCAAGAAAAGATGGATGGACTGTATGAATGCGGATATGTTTGTGAAAGGAGTGAGTTCTGATATGACGGGTGATAGAGGGAAATGGAAGAGAGAAACATGTTGTGCCGACCCCACTTAAGTGGGATAAGGGCAGGAGGAAGAAGATTAGCCACGTACCGACTGAGCTAACGGCTATTGGCGCTAAGTTTGCCGCAAGGCAGAGCGAACGAGACACGTCCTGACCGACGGAGGATTTGCCTCACAAAATCCTCACGCGGCTGCTCGCTCATTCAGTACAATCGCCGCGGGACAAATGTTTGTATGACCTACAGATATTTGTCTCGGGTCTGGGTGTTTCTATGTATAATATGTATGTATTTACAAACAAATAGTATATAAGATTTGCTTGGTTTGAAGCTAGATGATGCTGAAAATGTCCAGCATTATTTATTTAGTACGCGGCTGTTCACAAGAGATGTAGCAAAGGCACCAAAGAAAAGGTGGATGGACTATGATATGGGTAAGAAAGGAGTGAATGTTGAGATGACGACTGATAGACGGAAAGGAAGAGAGAAAAACTTGTTATGCATACCCCACCTAAAAGTGAGATAAGGGTAGATGATGATAAATCATTTCACATTAAAATATATAACATAAAAAGAAAGTTCTCTTTTATGCTGCTATAATCTGGTCCTGCATCTCAAAAAGTCCTACCACTTTAAATAGAATAATGGTAGCTTTGCTATCAACAGATTATCCTAATTTAAACCTATCACTAGTCCTAAAACACACCTCTTTCGTAGAAGGCAGAAGCCACGAATTTCCACTTAGTATCATGTCATACCACTTCCACAGTATCTTTTGCCTCATTCACTCGGATTACACAAAGCTTGTTACAAACCTGCGCTATAAACACAGCAACCTCCTTAGAGTTCTTCCAGAGCCTTTTCTCTCGCGGCGACGTTTCGAGGCGACTCTGAAGTCGTTCTATCAGCTGGTACGCGCTGCGAAGCGGCGTTTGTTTTGCCTGAAGTTAAATACAAGTAATTAAAACCAGCACGAGCTGATGAGTGCTTAGTATTGTTTACACACACTGAAACAAATCTATACACAAATAACGAGCAACCCGCATTCATAACATACAACTATACCAAAGGTAACTCACCAAAGCAATGCACCGTTGGTTATCCCGTTTGTGCAGTAGCACTAACTCTATATCTGTGAGCAACTCCCAAACGTCCACAGTGAACCCGGCCTCCTCTCGCAGTTTGTCGCCGAAGGTTAGCGGTGAGTTCTCCGGTTTTTCTGTAGCAAAATTAGTTTTAAAATAACTATAGGAATGAAAATATCAGAAGTAAACATAGGTATATTATATATATTATCATCTCCCTGACCTTATCCCACGCTAAGTGGGGTCGGCACAACATGTCTTCTTCTTACTCCTATCACTTGTCAACTGTGCATCCACTCCTTTTACATTCATATCATGTCTCACACAATCCAACCACTTCTTCTTCGGCCTTCTTGCATACCAAGTTTTAAACATAGGTATATGTTCCACAAAAAAATATAAGAATAATTACGTTCTAAAAACTAAAATAAAACAGACTTCAATGTTTGACTCCCGTCGAAAATCACAAGTGAGGGGTATTTTAAACACCTCAAGAGCCTTTTCAAAAATACATACATAAAAGCACACGAAGGGGTATTTTCAAAAATAAATGAGAATAAAATTTATTTATAAAATAAATTATCTTATCTTACCTTTGGGTTCTTCCGACTGTTCGACATCGCACACGAGGACGGTATCCTTCCGCACGCGCTCCATTACAGCGTTGGCGAGGGACATCGCGATGTCGTCGCATTTCTCCGCCACCAATGTATGCAGGCGCATTACGAAAGTCACCCCGCGTTCTTCCTTCAGCCATTTTAGTACTAGTAGAGGAATTCAGAATAAGTAGAATATGAGGCTGTTTTAGCACTGTAGATAGGAGTACAGAATAAGAATACGTAGAATAAGTATAAGAATAAGAATACGTAGAATCCATATCCATACTAATCCATACTTCATACTATCTTAGTTTTGTGAATTCCATTATTAAGAATCTTCATAGCAGTGACGTAAACATTGAAAATTGTAACAAATCTGGTAGAATTTATAAGTGAAACATCATAGTTTGGTGAGCACTGAACAAAAACAAAAATGGTGACAACCCTAGACAAAAATGTTTAAAAAAATTCCATATCGAATTTGGCTGTAGTATAGTTGTAAGTCTATTATAAATGATTCCAGCAGTCCCGCTGAATGCTTTTTTTGACATACCTTCATCATCAGTGGGAGGGGTACCATCCGGATTGAGTAGACAGCTGAGCACGGGATGCTTCCAGGGATGGTCCAGAATGCTCTTGAACCACTCCCCCCGGGCCACCAGCTGCTCCTCCCAGGGTAGGATGATGCCATCACGGTTCGCTGCTGCGGTCCGGCTCTCAACGATGAAGACATTGATGGCTTCTTCTAAGCTGGTGCGGTCGTCTTTACGCTCTGGTAGCTGCCATTCCACCTGGAGATGTAAAGAGAAAATGTAGTTTTACAAACTCAAAATACATAAAGAAAATGTCCTTTAAATAACGCTAATTGAACCGGCACCAGCCTGCCAGTCATTCATCCGAGCAATCGCACATGACGTCGTTGAGGTCTTCCACTTGTAAGACAGTTCTAGCGATATGACGTACGCATGGTTTTCATGGCGATAGCCACAACCGACATCGTCAGTACCGTCAGGATAGCAAATCGGAGCCAATGAGGTTGTCAAAAGGGGTATAGGTCTAGTCTGAAAATCAGCGTTACTCTGTGCCTTCGGGTATGGAGTAACAATAAGCTGAGACTGAACCTTTTTGGTCCACTACAGCAAACAGACCACTGCTGCACCTATGTAGGTCTGTATGTCAACCAATGCTCGTACGTTATATAAGTAGGTACTTTGCACACCATTAGTTACACCAGGTTACACCTACTTACCTACCTACTGTTTAGTACACACGTACCCTTTGCGCCGTTTATTTTTGTTCTAAATGTTTTCTAGTTTGTTTTACGTATGCACCTAATTATCTACTTTTTACTCGTTTTTGTGTCTGTGTTGTAATGCTGTGTGTCAAATAAATCATTTATCTATCTATCAAAAACGCACCTCTAAGTTGCTGCAGCACACGCTGAGTGGTGTCCATTTTTGTGTCTAGTATTTACGGGGTTAGTTCACCGACGCATTCACATGCGAATGCGAAACGATGCGAACCCAAGTCTCACTCTAGCACATAGCTAATGACATAGGTGCGTCCTTATCGGATGCGATCTGTCGATGCGAATGCGTCGGTGTACTAACGGCGTTAGTGTTAGTATAGTTCCTAATTGTATTTTATGCTCTCATCATCATCATGTCAGCCATCTAGTGTCCACTGCTGAACATAGGCCTCCCCCATCGATTTCCACAGCGATCGATCTTGTGCAGCCTGCACCCAACGGCTCCCAGCAACCTTTACCAGATCGTCTTTCCATCTAGTGGGGGGCCGTCCTCTACTGCGGTTTCCGGTGCGTGGCCTCCACTCGAGAACCTTTCTGCCCCAGCGGCCAGCCCAGTTCTACGAGCTATGTGCCCCGCCCACTGACACTTCAACTTGCCAATCCTGTGGGCTATGTCGGTGACTTTAGTGCGTCTACGGATCTCTTCATTTCTGATTCGATCTCGTAGAGAGACACCAAGCATAGCCCTTTCCATATCTCGTTGGGCGACCTTGAGCCTTCTTATGAGGCCCATAGTGAGGGACCACGTTTTAGTTCCATATGTCATCACTGGTAACACACACTGATCGAAAACTTTTGACTTAAGGCACTGAGGTATTTTGGACGAAAAGACGTCTCGTAGTTTCCCGAACGCTGCCCAGCCGAGTTGGATTCGTCGACTGACCTCTTTCTCAAAGTTGGACCTACCCAATCGGACTGTTTGTCCCAGGTAGACGTATTCGTCAACAACTTCTAGATAAGAGCTCCCAACAGGAACTGGAGTGGGCACAACATGGACATTCGACATGACTTTCGTCTTGTCCATGTTCATTTTAAGACCCACTTGCTGGGAAACTCTATCGAGGCCATCGAGCATTATGCCTAGGTCTTCCAGCGATTCAGCCATGACTACGATATCATCCGCAAATCGAAGGTGAGTGATGTACTCGCCATTGATGTTAATGCCAAGTCCTTGCCATTCCAGGAGTTTAAAGGCGTCCTCTAAAGCGGCGGTAAACAGTTTCGGAGATATAACATCTCCCTGTCTAACGCCTCTCTTCAAAGGGATCGCCTTTGAACACTGCTCCTGTACTCGGACCGACATAGTGGCGTTGTTGTACAAGCACTTCAACACTTCGATGTATCGATAGTCAATTCGGCACCGCTGAAGAGACCGTAGCACAGCCCAGGTTTCGATCGAATCGAAGGCTTTTTCGTAGTCCACAAACGCTATGCATAAAGGCAGATTATACTCCTCGGTCTTTTGTATAATCTGTCGGAGCGTAAAGATGTGGTCTACAGTACTAAAGCCTTTTCGGAAACCGGCTTGTTCGGGAGGCTGGAAGTCATCCAACTTGCGTTCGAGACGATTTGTAATGACCCTTGAAAACAGCTTATAAACATGGCTCAGCAGCGAGATGGGCCTGTAGTGTAATATGTATGTGTAATAAATGTTTTTCTATTTCTATAAAAGCGTCACTTACTGGTAGCACAGTCCTAGCGGTATGACGCTGCAGCCAGCTCAGCAGATGCGAGTGTGCAGTGAGTGCAGAGTGTAGACAGAGGTTGTGCACGCGACGCCACGCATCGCAGAGATGTTTGGTGCGCTCGCTGCCTTTAGCCTCGTTCAGACGAGCCTCCAGCGACTGCAAAGTCAACTCGAAATGTTTATTGATGAAACCTACCTAACATTCATTTCTAAAAGAGCGTCATGTGGCTGAGATGATTTAAACACAGCGGCCGAGCGAGGGTTACGATACCGTATCAGTTAAAATTCTTCCGTGTTACGATACCGTATCAGTTAAAGTTCCGCTCTTTTAAAATTAGTTTTTTTTAAGTGACATTTGTCATAGATTCTTGTTCTTGATACAAAGCCCTATACACCTACATCTTTCTTAAAAAAAATTAGCTGCAACCAGCCTGAGTTTCAGTTTATTTATTGGGAACAAAAACAAAATAAGGTTACATATCAGTTTCAACAATAACTGTTGGTAGAGCTAAAAAGAGTTATTTGGAAAAGTTTAAGGGTCGATTCACATCTGACGGAAGATGCGTCGAGCGTATTTAGCGGTCTTCGTTATCATAATCGCGTATCAAGAGTGAGAGGTTGAATGTTTTCACATATAATTGTCTGTTCTGGCGTTACGCGACCGTTACTACGCGACGCATCTTCCGTCAGATGTGAACCGACCCTAAGATACTTAAACCAAAGTTATTCCACAATAATATTCAATCACTCAATGATTCCACATAACTTCAACTAAAGACAAGGCATATGTTTAAAAAACTATTGAAAACAACCATTGTTATTTCAAAACATGCTAGAAGAACAGTACTCATTATTCATTAATTTTTAGTGCACTCAAATTATGCTATTAATGATGAAACTACGATGGCTTACAATTACTGATTGAAGCAGGTGGAAATTCATGGTCTCTGCCTATGTATGTAAAGAGTCTAAAAAAATGTCTGATTTAAGAAAATGAAGTAATAAACATGTTGTTTTGTCTAAACAGGCTCCTTGCTGAGTTTTATCAAAAATATCTAAATAATTGATAAAATCAATTATAAATTAAACCACAAATAACTATTAGGCATTTAAGTAACACAAAAACAATAAGATAACATAAAAATAACTAAGTTGAAGTCAAATTTTTGAAGAAGTTTACTTATCATCTTGTGATCTAAATTATTTACTCAAACAGAATAGTAAAACAAAGTAACATACATCAGACCAATACTAAATATAATAAAACATAGTGTAGACTGAAGACATACTTAGGTATTGTGTCATCTACGTGTTACTAGTTACGTGTTAATAGCTGGTTTCTCAATGCAAATCGTCTTCAAAATTAACAAATCATTGGTCATTCAACCAATTTGGACCAAGTATTCCAAGTTTAATCAGCTTGTCGATTTGAAGCGTTCGAGAAACCGGCCGTAAACATTACTTGTTCATCAAGTTAAAGTTACATACAAATGAGAACTGGTGCTATGAAAGAACATGATAAAAACAGCACTTTCAGCTTCATTTCGTTAAAGACCGGGTTAAACAAGTATTGCAGTTCATTAACTACCAGGAAATAAGAGTTTAGATTAGATTTAGAATAAGAGTTGAGTTTAGTTAATATTACGGATATGGTTGTATAAAATCAAAGCTTAAAAATGTTCCCACACATCAGTTGGATACATGTACAGTTTACAGGAAGTAACCAGAGATTATGCTTACAAAAATAATTGAGATATCAGCTTACAAATTAGTAATCATTGAATTTCTAAGCTTGCATGTTTGATGCATTCAAGCAATCTGTATGCTCAGCATTAAACAAAGTTCACTCTTATTTGGTTTAACATGAATAAAACTAGTGCAATATGAACAACGGAGTACAAAAAGTGCAGAAGCAATTTTATTTCTTATAGGAAGTATCTACTGCACAGCGAAAATGCTCATCATCACAAATACTTAACTATTAATGTCAGGAATGGCATGTTTTTCAGTATACCAAAAGTCACACAAATACAAACTACTGTACTTACATTCATTTAAAAATTCTATGCACATATCTGTACAAACAGCTGTTCATGTCAACACTTCAAAAATCATGAGGGCTTTTTAGCACTACATGGATGGATTTTTCGGCGTTCCGTTTCCGACTGGTTGGTAAACAAACCTACGTGACTTTGCCACTTCAGAATATGGCTGTCACTGGAAATCCATCATGTACCTACACACCGTATAGCTCTATGTACCAAAGTGATTTAGTAATAGTAATTTCTATCAATCATTGGTAGCAAGAGTTGCCTCTAAGTAAGCGAAATGTTCTCGAATTATAAACAGAAAGCACAGCTCTTTATTTCATGAAATATTTACAGAATTCACTTGGTTTCATTAGTGCATAAAAATTGATCTCAGGATGGTATTACTACTTCAAAGCGTCGCTATACAAGTGCAATTAGAAAATATATTTTTTCTCATTGTTAGGCAGGCCTTTATTTAGGGAAATATGGTCAATTATCACGAATTTCATGAAAACAAGAGTCTCTATAGACAAACATGGCGGACGAGATGAACTTCCACCATCACAACGGCGTCACATTTATAGCTAAATTTCGAGCTTTACTAGAATAAAGCTTACCTTATAAAGCTCAATAAAATATGTCTTGCCCTTTGGGCCACTCGTTTGATTACTTTTCACTTCATTTCCATCATTTGTGGAAGTCATTTCTCAAGAAAATCGCGGGACGACATTTAGGCGCTTGTGTTTTCGTAATGGAGCTGTCAAATCAGTAAGTAATGCAAAATGTTGCAATCAAAAATAAAGTGATGAAGTGTAGATTTTTTTAGTCTATGGAGTTTAAAAAACCGTCAATCTAATACACACGGACAAAATATTTTTTCCGGTAAACTGTTATTATATTGGATCATTGGTTAGTTACTCATTATTTATTATTATAATTATTTACACTATCTAGTCTTCCATTTCTACGCGCTTGTTACATGCTAAACCTATCTTGAACCTATCAATATTTTTTCTTGTTGAGCCAATGATGTAGTTTATTTATTATCATTGGGTTGTGCTCAAAAATTCGGCGTTCATCGGTTATTTATCTGTGGGATCGTTCATTTGGCATTTTAATTTCTTTACGTTGGCAGTATCGCAATTCGCAGTACAAAGCAAAGCGAGTTGTGTCAAGAAATATTGCGTTTTCTAGTGAATTTATGTCTGAAATTGTGGAGAAAAATGTAAAATACGCCATCAACGGAAAGATAAATATGTACGTAACGAAGTGATATCAAAAATCAAACGTTGATGTTGCAATTTACCTAGCCGTTGGTAAAATAAATTGATGTGTCAAAGTGCACGGCAGTAGAAGGGCTCATGAATTATCGCTTTTCATCCCTATTCGCTACTGTAACTTATAATAAATATAATAATATAATCTGTAATAGATAATAACAACTTATAATCAATGCAACTTGAGCAACGATAAAGTTTGGGCGTTGAATACAATTCGGCACATCTGGTGACCACTCTTGAAACATCCCTTCCATTTACGATAATTGGAGTAATATTTACCTTTTACACCCATAAATGATCTCCTATCCAGTACTTTTTTATTTATTTCATCATATTTTTAACATGTGGTCATCGATTTCTTTAATATTTTTTTTCTCCATCACATCTTCATTCATTAGTTTTGTTACAGTATATTGTGATGAGTTCACGAAGTAATACTGTTTCCTGTTCGTGCGAGAGTCGGTAAAATGGCCAAGAAGTCTGATAATACTGGTGGAAAGCTGATAACAGTTTCTGTTGTTGGATTGTCTGGTGAGTAGACTAGATGCTGGTTATCTTTGCACATAAACCTTATTGTCTTGTGACTAAAACTAAAACTACAGAACATTAGATTCTGTACAGGTTTTCCTTGCATGTTAGTAGACAGAGTAAGGTAGTCTAACTAATGCATAACATGGTAAGAAAAGTAATGGACATGCCTGAATTGAAAATATCTAGGTCTCTAATAGGCTAATCTGACTACTATATTTTCAATGTATATTGTATGACCAACTATGTTTTTACATCTCAGGTCCACACACCTGAGATGTAAAAACATAGTTGCTTTTAGGTAGCTGGAACTTCTTGATGTATCCATGGATTTACAAACAAATTATTTTCATTCTGTGCATTGTTATTTTTTACACAGTTTTTTTGTCAAAAAAATATGAATACTTATACTACAAACTTTTGAAGACTTACTACTATACTTAATCCAATTAGAATCTGGCACATCCTTTCCACAACTATCTTGGCAAGATTCTGAATGAAAGCTACTGAATTAAAGAAAACGAGAAATTAGCAATGCAAAATGCTTCTAATTATTCTATGTGGAACTACTGTGTGAGAAATTTTAAAATTTAAATTCTTACTAGAGTACCTACATCAACAAGCTCTTGTTACTTGTTTACCATTTGTCTACTAGCATTTAGATAAATAACAAGTAATCTGCAGCAAGATTATCTAGATTATTGTTATCAGTTAGATATTAAAACATATTCAATTATTAGCAGATAAGTTATGTAAAAGGGCTAAGTTGTACTCTAAACATTATGAATATCATGCTCATAAAACCTAAGAGAATATAAAATAAAAAGAGCTATTAATTATGCATGACTGAAAGGACAAACATATTCAAGTGTTAAAAGTGATAAAAAACCTAATTTAAAATAACTGCTTTTAAACAACCATAAGAATGCATCTAATTGAATAAGAGGAAACCAATCTGTGACCAATTGTGAATGAAAACTATCTATTGTTATCTTAACTGCTTCCTGTTATCATGGTGAAAGCAAATATTAGTGTTCGATAGTAATTTGTTGGGTTTTTGATAGTAAATGACAGTGTAGAGATATGAATTGTGTTGAATGGGACTATCATTATAGGGGGTTCTTTCTATTCCTTCCAGTCTCTTGGTAGTTCACCCAGTATATGCATGCTATGATTGAATTAATATGTACACTACAGCTAGTTATTATGGAGCACCTATGTGGCTTATTACAAGAAAATGAGCCGAGTTTAGACCAAGTCTAACTAAAAAACTGTCCCTAGATAAACAATCTTTAAATACTCGTACATAGAACGCTTTTTTTTGTGGTAACAGTTTTGTTTTGACATGTGTCAACATGGGGTTCAACCAAGGTTTTACGTTTTTATAATAAGCAGCTATGAATTTTTTGTTTTGCTATTTTTGGGCCTTCACTGTACGCGCGCTAGAAGTATCTATATTTTTATAATTGTATGACAGGCACTGAAAAGGAGAAAGGGCAGCTGGGCGTGGGCAAGTCTTGCCTTTGTAATAGGTTTGTCCGCACCCACGCCGATGACTACAATGTAGATCACATCTGTGTTTTGAGTCAGGTGAGTTGACTTATTACCAACTATTGATATGATCTGAGATACCGTGAACTTTTGCAATTTAAACTCATAATTAGAAATACAAGAAAATTAAAATATAAAACCTTTATATTGGGTTATGTGACGAGAAACCTCAACATTTCCGCAAAATCTACCATTTGGGCTTCTTCACCAGGAAAACAGTTTAAATTTGAAGTGGCTTAGCCTTGAAAACAATTCTCGTTTTCAGTCCGACTTCAGTGGTCGTGTGGTAAACAATGATCACTTCCTATACTGGGGCAGTGTCCACAAGGAATTTGACGATCAAGAGTACAGGTTTGAGATTGTTGAGCAGACGGAGTTTGTGGACGATGCCTGCTTCCAGCCATTTAAAGGCGAGAGTCGTGGTGAGTTGTTTTACTGTGGACTGTTTTATTGAAGTATGCAAGGATCGAGTAAATTAATAAGACAAGTCTTATTGTATCGAAGAGCGGGTTGCGATAATTTCGATTGAATGAAGAAGAGAAGTGATGCGTTGAGTCGTCAAAGTGGAAGGATTTAAATTAACAAATAAGTAAATAATGCTTAAATGTGCTGGCAGGCTAATCAATGAAATAGAGTTTTGGTAATAAATAAGCTTTTATTTTTGCCCACAGTTGGTAAAACGGAGGCCTACGTGAAACGATGCGTGGCCACGAAGCTCCAATCGGCCGAGAAGTTGATGTACGTCTGCAAGAACCAGCTGGGCATAGAAAAGGTAATTTAACTATTGATTATTAACCCCATGAGTTGGCTACTCTGAAAAGAGTATACAGGGTGGTCTACCTTTTCTTTTGTGGTTTGTTCTTAGAAAACTGTTTTCAACAAAAAAACAACTACATATGCAGATATTAAAAAAAAATACATTTTAGTTAGAAAATGAATCAAATCGTAAGATTTAAACAAGAAGACATGTAATATAAAAGTTTTACAATTTCTGTAATTTAAATGAAACCATCAGTAATTTAAAAAATCGAAAGATTCCTATGTACCTACGTGTTTTTTTATGATGTTGTTTATCAGGAATATGAGCAGAGAACGATGCCGGATGGGAGGCTGGTAGTGGACGGCTTCCTCTGTGTGTATGATGTCAGCCTGGTGCCGGGCAGGACTTGGGAGAAGCAGGTATGGTTATTAAGTCTTCAGTTTATTTATTTAGGAGAAGCAACAGCTAAATATTACTATGGTACACTATTACATGGTAATGGCTTCTCGAACGCAAATCATCTTCAATCAATGCGTATACACAAAGGGTTTTTTTTTTGCCGCAATAGTAATAATGGGATATAATTTAGAAAAACGCTAGTCCCACTTTTTCAATTTGTATTTCCATGGAAATTGTGGGATACACCCGGTCTTTACGTCGATAAACTGCAGATTTATCTGTTACAGCTTTTAAAGCTTTATAGAAAAAACTAAAATTTATTTTCCAATCTTTCAGAACGAAGTCCTAGCAGCGATTCTTCAAAACATCCTCAAACAGAAGAAGCCAGTGGTCCTAGTCACCGCAAAGCACGACGAGGTCTGCGAGCAAGGTGTCAGAGAAGCTGAGAGATTGGTGCAGAGGAAGGAGTTCAAAGGGTGCATACCGCTAGTTGAGACATCCAGCCATGAGAACGTTAATATTGATCAGGCGTTCCTTTTATTAGCGCAGATGGTGGATAAAACTAAGGCGAGGATAAAGGTGAGGGAGATTTTTAAGCGTTGTGTAGATAGATAGATAGATAGAAAATACTTTATTGCACACCACATAAAAAGTGAAACAAAAACATACAAAAAACTTAACTATGATATACAATCGGCGGTCTTATCGCTAAAAAGCGATCTCTACCAGACAACCTGTGGATGGATAAATGGACATATCGAAAAATATAAAGGGGCATGACCAAAGAAAGAATTGGTTTTGAAATAATATAATATACCTACTTAATTGTATACTTACAACTAATAATAAACTTACTTAAACTTACATACTAATAAATACATATTTATATACTTATATGCGTAGCTTATTCATTCTTGATAGTCGAAGTTAAGCAAGGTTAGATATTTGTAAGCGTGGTTGTAGCTTGCATAGTCGTTCTTGATTAATCGTCAAGCAACGCACTAAGTGGTGAGTGAGATAAATGACTGCTAGTGGCTTATCAACCGAGTGCTTCCATGCTTTAGAGGGTTCGTAAAATTGTCAGTCCCGGCTATTTATATCGCTAAGCCATGACGGAGGCCCTAATGCGGCCTAAAAACCCCGTCACCAACGTAGGCCACTACCTCATACGAGCTTACTAAGGAAGTAAGATGAGTTAACGTGTTATTCATTCCTTAGAAAAGTGATTTTATGGCTTTAGATTAAATTTGTAGCTTAATTTCGTAACAATTTACATCATAAAGTATTTTGACGGGAAACATAGTCTAGCTATAATATAAACTTTTGTCTTACTAAACAATTATTTTTTTAATTAAAATAGGTCAGCATTTGACCTTACTCTGCCTGATTTTTAGCAATAGTGAGGTCTAAGATGGAGCATGCTTTCTTGGAAGGAACCTATTTACTCTTGATTTGAAGACCCCTATGTACTTATCGGGAAATACAGAGCCCGGCAATGAGTTCCACAATTTGGCAGTGCGTATGAAAAATGTATACTCAAAATGCTTTGTACGAACTCTGTACAATTCCTTTGTTCAGGTGGCGAACTACGCCGAAGCTCTACGGATAAGGCGGGAGACATTGGACTTCGTCACTGACGCGTTCACACAGCTGATACGAATCCATGTGCAGGATTACAAGTAAGTCATAGCTAGTACGGCCCCAAACCGTGTTTGTTGCCCTGATTCTTCACGGTTAATCGCGAACGAACAGAAGTAGAATTAGTTTTAAGAATATTGAAAGTGATCCCAGCGGTCCTACTGAATAAATGCTTTTTGACTTTAACTTTGTCAATCCTTCATACATAATACAACGGAAAATATGATCACAGATATCAGGATTTCTGATAGAGGATCACCATCAGATACCAGGATGACTTTCCAGTCATCCTGGTATCTGATGGTGATGGTGAATAATAAAGGAGGTTGTCGAACAACATATAGGCAACTTTTTATCCCGGGATTCCCACGGGATCAGGGGCCTTATTGCGTAACTCAACTGGCAATGCGACTTCTTTCGCCATTTTTGAAGGAACTAGTGGCTCTGCTATTTCATTTAGTTTTCTCGTGTTTTACTAGGTTTTATTATGTAATTTCGGTGGCATTTTACTAATGAAGCTTTGGATACGTAACAGGAGATTTGGCAAATGGAATGGGGGAGTATTCAAGAAGTTTTCTCATTTGACGAAAGATTTCCGTTGGAGTTTTGAAA
Organism: Epirrhoe tristata; assembly: GCA_951394285.1. Classification (NCBI taxonomy): domain Eukaryota; kingdom Metazoa; phylum Arthropoda; class Insecta; order Lepidoptera; family Geometridae; genus Epirrhoe; species Epirrhoe tristata. The sequence continues at coordinate 2,580,349 of OX596161.1, forward strand.
AGACAAGCCGCCATGTTTTTTCAATTGACTCAAATTGACGTGACGTGATAAAAGAAGAAGAAGAAGAAACCAATAAGTGAAGTGAAACCATAAAGAATATGAAGACCTATATGATGAAGACCTAGACCTAGATGATGTTTATTACCGATTGGGCGATATAGTCGCTCAGCGACAAAGCCCTTTTTTTTGGGAATAAATAATAATAATAATAATAACTGGCAATGGACATCAGCTTCATTTGACATTTAAAACCGCCTAGACTTCAATTGTATTTTTTAATTGTGTGATTGGTTGAGCTCTATTGGGATGACAACTGGGAATGGATTTAAGTCCCAATAGTCTTGAAACCAGATATATGTATACACACACACAGTACTGTACATACACATACAGTTATATAGATGAATTAGCTTCCTCGCTTTGTTTTCCTTTCATCTGAGTACTTTGTTTTAATTTATTTTCTTTTTTCTTCAACAGGGAGACATGGTCGGCTGCTAGTAAGAGACTGTCACACTTTCCGGAATGGGTGAAGTTTGTACAACAATTTGGGATAGACGGAACTCAGGTGATAATTTTTTTACTTGAATACCCGCTAGTTTATTGCGTAACAGCCATAGCAAAAATTATTATGTATTAGCAATAACGAAGCATTGCAAAATATCGCCAGTGTTATGGGACAATCAAACGTACAATACGCACAACCAATCTTTGTCTCTCTGAAGTAGCGCAGAACCCATTTTCGATGGCGCCTAAAAAGGAAGACAGCGTTGTATATCTGCCTCACTCACTTGCTTAGTTTGTTGCATCGTGCTATCTCGCTTACTCTACCAAACATGTGCAATCGTTTAGTGCACCTAACTTCAGAGAGACAAAGATCGGTTGTTCGTATTATACACGCAGTAGGCTTGCTTATTTCACATTTAACTTTAGTTCCAGTGATTGCTACTCGATATATATACTAGCACTAAATAGTGCTAGTTCAACAAACGAGCGATCAGCAATCGATCGCAAGTTATAACTACATAATCCTCCGCTCAGTATAGTTTGGGTGTCACTTGATTACGATTGATTATCGATTAGTTTGAACGTTCAACAGATGATGTTTCGTCGCCATATAAAGCGGCTGAAAGAGGAGCGCTCAGCGAAGAAGCTTAGAAAGCAGCTGGCGAAGCTGCCTCAAGTACTGTCCAGGCTCAGTCTGCCTACTGAAGATCTGCAGGAAAAGTAAGTTTAATGATACGAAAAGAACCTTTATGATCACAATGCCTACGCCGCGAAACGACTTAGTGGCAAAATAACTCACATTTAAAACACCTACAAAGCAAAATGCCTCAAATCAAAACGACTTATTATTACTGTACCTCTAATGCAAACGGACTTTATAGTAAAATTTCTAAACATCAGAATGGCTACCAATGCAATGTGACTTTAACGTAAAAGCTCTCACTAGTAAAATACCTGTATGTGAAGATGCTTCGAGACACAAAATATCTCAAATGCAAAACAACTAATTAGTTTTAGGTCCTAAACATCAAAATGCTCCAAAATACAACAAATCAAATCAAGTTTGAGTTACAAGCATAGTTAATCAAAGTTATTAAACCGACCATCAGGTCGGGTTAATGTATTGAGGTACTCGATTGTAAATCAGGCCTTAATTTTTAATTTATCTTCTTCTTCTTCTTTTTAATCTGGCGTTTGTGACGATGTGTGTCACAATTTTGCCAATGTCAGCGTTCGAATGGTAGTAAAAAGGTAAAACGATCCTTTATTCCATCCAGTTCTACCAGTAGTTCGATAGTCGAACTGTTTGGATGTTTTTTTTCCAAATTGTTATACTGACGGATCGAACTATTTGGTTAGGTTATGTTAGGATAGTGACCACTGATGCGCGAGGCGAGCGAAGCGTGCCGCGGTAGCGGCCGCCGAAGCGCCAGAAGTCCCCTGCTCTCATCTACCTCTCTGCCCAAAGTCAATGGTATTTACCATTTTGAGGCGTTGAGCTCCTGCTTCCACGATTCTAGACCTATACCTTAAAACTACTCTTTGGGTAGATGAGAGCAGGGGACTTCTGGCGCTTCGGCGGCCGCTACCGCGGCACGCTTCGCTCGCCTCGCGCATCAGTGGTCACTATCCTAACATAACCTAACCAAATAGTTCGATCCGTCAGTATAACAATTTGGAAAAAAAACATCCAAACAGTTCGACTATACTATAACATAGAGTTTCTATGCCATTTGCATAATGATTTAGAGGTATAATATTAATTTGAGGCATTTTGATTTATAGCCGTTTTTGATTGCAATTAATTATGATTCTTAGTCTTATGGCGTGTGATGTACTATCCTTTAAAGTCATTTTGATTTTGAGACGTTTTGCCGCCGAGACAAGAAAGAATGCAGGCGTATTGCAAATTTGGCAAACCACGTTAGAGATATCAATTTGAGGCATTTTGCTTTGTAGGTGTTTTAAATGTGAGTTATTTTGCGACTAAGTCGTTTCGCGGCGTAGGCATTGTGAGCATAAAGGGAAAAGAACGTTAATCCTTCCACGTTAATCCACCACACTGGTTCGAAAGAACTGGTGACACGACAAGATGAAGAAGTACGTAACCGGTAGGCAGCATTGTCAGATATTTGTAGAAAATTTAAGAATCTTTGAATTTACCTAAGACCTTTGACGACCTCTGTGGCGCAGTGGGTGAAAGCCCGCTAGGCACGGTTGCGGGTTCGATCCCCGCCGCGGGATAAAAGTTTGTATGATCTGCAAATATTTATCTGGGGGCTGGGTGTTTCTATGTATAATATGTATGTATTTACAAACATAAGTAGTATAACAGTTATTTGGTTCCCATAGTACAAGCTTTGCTTAGTTTGGGGCTAGATGATGCTGTGTGAAATATCCAGCATTATATTTATTTGTGATTGTTTACCGCAACTCTGTTCTCGTTGGTGTTATCTTGTTTCCTCGTACAAAATCACCTACTTCAGTCATTTCATGATTACACATATTTATGAAAAACATAACCTATGTTCTTTCCGAGGGTGCAATCTATAATCCTGTCAAATTAAAAATCCGTTCAGTTATTAGTATGGATAGTATGGATAATTAATTTATAGACTCAGAGTAAATTCAACAATTCAAAGTGTTATATTATTCCAGCGACTGGCCAATGGTGGTACGTCAGCTACGTTCGCACCGCGACTTCTCTGTGTACTTCAGCGAAGGCCGAGCGGCGCATTCGGGCTCCGAGTCCGGCTCGGAGCTCGACAGTCCGCTGGCCATCGATACCACGCTCCGGGTCGGCGAGCGGGCTAGATATCAGGTAAATAACATATTATTAACACGAGCTCTTAACGGTGAAGGACAACATCGTGAGGAAACCCGCAGCTTAGTCAGCTCCACACGTATTGACGTTGTCTTTCCTGTAGGCAAGCCTATTCCATCTCAAACAATGTCCCAGGCACTGCAGTGTCCCGTTAAGTGTAGGCATAGGTTGCTTCCTGACGCTGTATAAATCATCTAATAAAGATGTAAAGGCCTAATTTAACATATTATCAATGGTATGGGACTATCAGTTTACCTATACTACAGCCAAATTGGTCATGGAATTTTTGTAAACATTGGACTGACAGTTCTTTCACTTGACAGCAGAAATTAACCAATTAGGAACTAACGTAAAAACGGAAATTCCTTAGGGTTGTCATTTCGACCGTTGTAGTGAAAGTTCGACTTTTATCCAGCAGTGAGCTACGGAAAATAATATTGATCTAATGTTAAGGATTCCAAAGTGAGTTCCATACATCTGTTTTTATTGCAGACCCTGGGCCAGTCTCAGAAAATACCGTACGAGATACTGGAGTCCAACGAAGCAGCTTCCGTCTTCAAATCCTATCTACACGAGGCTCAAGAAGAACAGAGGAATTATGAGTAAGTATCGTTTATAATCTATAATATAGTACATGAAGCAGAAGACCGGCATCTCTTCGAGAGTCGAAAAATTGGTGTCTCGCCAGACAGACTGCGCGTGCGCCATCGTAGCGTCGATGACTCTGTTAATTATTAATATTGTGTGTCTATAAGGTAGGCTGGCTTGGTATGGACACGTTATGAGGAGGGATGAAAACCATGTTACCCAGAGAGTGATGAATATGAGTGTGGCTGAAGATTATGCAAGTAGAGGAAGGCCGAAAAAGAAGTGGTTTGATTGTGTGAGAGATGATATGAATGCGATGATATGATGCCAATTTCACGGAACTGTTTCGTCGCGGATGCGTTCCGCTGAAGTATAAATCACTATGTAGTTCGAGAAAACTCGTACGAAGTCGCGAGTAACAGTTTATGGATACTTTTTGAGCATTGCAATTTCGTATAACCCGGTTCATTATAGAAACGACCCATGTTCGCATCTCTCTTCGCACTAGTGATAACGTGATAACCGATTCCATTTCAGATTTGTTTCAGCTATACGAAATTGCGATGCAGTTCAAAAACTGCTTGAAAATAAGAGCTTATAGTAACCTAACCCCTCTGACCTGATGTAGATAGCACTTAATGGGGCCTATAATTTCCTATCAGATGGTGCCAGCAATTCAAGCGCCTACTAGAAGAAACAGGCTACGTGACACCCGGCAAGCAATTATCAGAAGTTCGAGTGTTACTAATGGGGAGGGAATGCTTCGAGGCGCTGTCCGAGCAGCAACAACAGAGAGTTTACGATCAACATCAGCGGCAGTTGCAGCGACGCGCCAAACACAACTTGCAGGTTCATCCATACTAATATTTTAAATGTGAAAGTAACTCTGTCTGTCTGTGGCATAGTTAAAGGCTGTATCCCAGGAAGGACATAGGCTACTTTTTATCCCGAAAAAATAAAAAAATCCCAAAGGAACCGCGGGTCACACCGCGGGAGCGCAGCTAGTTATTATTATAGTTTTTCCATCTCACGAAGGCAGGGTTGGTCTTCATTGTGTGGGTATCCCCCATACCCATATATGGAACGTGCATGTGCATCTTCACATGCAGGTTGTTTCTGTGTGCGTAAGCTCGAAACGCTCCATGGACGAATGACGCTCAGTATCTCATACATTTTAATTACAATAATTTTTGTAAGTGAAAACTTATTTAGACGCGTTGGGCATTTTTGATGAGATTTAATCACATCTCATCAAAAATGCCCAACTTGGATTGATGATCCAACAATGATTCTTGGATTCGCCTGGTAAAGGTCACGCGCGAGTCACGTGACTGCTCACCGACACCTACCAGTTGCGCTAGCTAGTTCTGTACTCGGTAAACTTTTACGGTAATATTTCTTACATTTCTAAAAGCTCATTTTATAACTAAACAAGTGAATAAAAATGCATAAAAATTGTAATGTTCAAGTTTGCACTTCTCTCGGCACTCCCGGACGTGCCACGGTTTTTTTTTACCTTTTTTCTCAATTGGAAGATTCAAGTCTAGAGTGACTAGAAAATTATAAATAGAATTCCTTGACTATTTTAAGATGGTTTGCCTAAAAGAAAACAGGGTTTGAAACTTTTGTGTCTGATATGAATGAAACTGTTCTATGGTATTGCCATTATCCCACTACTAACTGTCGGTAATGTATGGTATTATGATGATGTATTTGTTGAACGTATTTGTAACGTACAATTTTGTTACAGGAACTTCTTTTAGAACACGCTGATTTGTTCTACCACTTCAAGAGTATCTCACCGACAGGGACAATCACTCAGGAGGATATCAAGGAAATAACTGATGTATTACAAGATGATTTTAGGTATATTTTCCTATACTCAAAGCAAAAATCCTTTGTCGAATGTATCTTATTTTCATCTTGTGTCTTTTAATCTGTGATCTGCATTAAAAAAAATGTAGGCAGTTCATAAAACAATAGAGCAAAAGCATTTTTTTTTTAAAGTACCTACATTTTTTTAGCTTTTTGCTCTTTGCGACAAATATTAAAGAGCGTACATTGTTTAACTGAATCAGACAACATTTACAATGCATTTGGTCATTAGCAATTAAAATGTAACAAAGTTTAAGTCTGAATTGGTTTGACCATCCGAGGAAAAACATTTACCGCGTTTTTTAAAGTTTACAATACTATACTCGTCTCCCTCAGATACAAGATGCTGGATAGGATGGAGCAGGACAGGAAGCTGATGCTGTTTCAGCACCTCGGTTTCGTGCACTGTCCGATGCGTGAACACTGCCCAGCTGGAGCCAACTGTCTCGATGCCAACTTGCCTCTGATACTCAATACTAGAGTGGGGTGAGTTTCATTTGACACCTATAAAAAACAACTTCCTATAGTCCTTTTCACATAGGAACGGTTCCGTGACAAGGCTCTTTTATGTTAATTTCTCAAATTATTAAAATTGAAATAGACAAAATCCTTTTTATTGAAGTTGTATCTTTTAGCATTATCACTAGATTTCATTTATTTAAAAAAATGTCATTGTTATAACAGTGCCGATGAGAACCATGTCTGAGCTATCGTTCCTATTAATTGCATTCTAATTTGAATCTTATTTTCAGGTCGTTAACGTCCACCGGTGAGACGCAATGCCACGCCGGCCCGGCCGCTCCGTGGGCGCTCACCAATGACTCCAATCAGATCAACGTCATCATTTTAGGCGTAAGTATTAACCAGCAACCATAGGCCCTTATTAATAAACGTATAGACTCCAAAATTGTATGGTTACTCCTAAGTTACACCCGGCGTAACTTTACACCACGTTTATTAATAAGGGCCTTATTGTCTAACTTGAAATCCTTTCCCAGTTGTCATCCCAATAGAGCTCAACCAATCACACAATACGAAAATGTCAATTGAAGTCCAGGCTAGGTTTCAAATGTCAAAATCAATGGATAAAAGTCATAGTTTGGGACTGTATTTATTTTACACTTATGTATTTAGGTTGTTTTATGTTTTAGTTTTTAGTTTTGATAAGAGATGTCGGTAATAATAAAAAAAATCATGGTCCTTCGAGCCGGAAAGGAAAAGGGGTGAAAGAAGTACTTCGCATTTCTATTATTACATTACAATATTAGTAAGTTACCTAATACATTTTAAAGCTTTTTACTTTTTGCTTGTTATCAGTATAACATCTGTGTGAAGATGTAAAAGTAAAAAAAAATGTGTCCCTTTATTTTACCCTGGTTTTAAGTTATTCTTATTGTCTCATTCATTTGTCGCGAAGGATCAAGCTTAGAATCACCTAGTTACTTAGATCCCAGCGGTCCTTTTGTCTTTAACTTTAATAATATTGTTTAGGTGGAAGGAGTCGCAGGTGAATTCGGGAAGCGTCTACTAGCGGGCTGCGATTCTGAACATCGCATCAACACAGGAGATGGACACTCCTGGCGAGTTGAACAACAGATCAAAACAGATGACTTTGCGCATACCACGCCGATTGACGATTTCGCACCAAATGGTATGCAGGCGACCATATTTCTTCTTCTTCTTAGTCGTTATCTTCATTGCTGAAGGTCGTGTCTAGTCTGGACTGGTTGATTACTCGATGCATCATGCTTTTCCATTTCACCCTGTCTTCGGCAGCCTTTAGAGCTTTAGGTATTGGTCGGCCGGTGAGTTTCTTGACTGTGTCTGTCCAACGGGTAGGTGAGCGACCGCGGGGTCTTTTGCCGTCGACCATATTTAGTATTTACTCAAATCTAAACTAATATTATATCGAGGAAACATTTGTATTTTTGTTTGTAACGAATAAACTCAAAAGCTACTAGACTTGTGGTTGTGCTTGCTTAGTCGTTCTTGATAGATCGTCGACGTTAAGCAATGTTCGAAACGGTCTGTAAGTGGATGGGTTACCGCCAGTGGCATTTTCATCTGAGCACTTCCGTGCTTCGGAGGGACGTTAAATTGTCGGTCCCGGCTATTTAAATCGTTAAGCCATGCTTAAGCCGGCCTAAAAACTCCGTCACCAGAGTTGGCCACTGACTCATACGAACTTACTTACAGTTCTTCCAACGGATCTAGGATCTAGCGCAGAACACAATTTTGTATGAAAAAGCGGTCACTGCTCAGACAAACGGCTAACCTCAAGAATGCCTAGATCCGTTGAGCGAACTGTATTTACTGATAAAAAAAATCTTACACTTATTGTCAAGGAGAACGTAGTGTTTAGACAAATGTCTTTCAAACGAAAGTATTTGCATCTTTCGTCGTACAATAGACATTTAAATGAGATTTTAGCTAAAGGACTTTCGATCAGATAAATTGCCCAGTAAAAAATAAAAGCATTCTCTTTTTAGGTTACTTCTGCGTGTTCCAAGATCAAGAATCATTTGAGTACATACGAGATTGCGCCGAGAAGACTCTTCTTACAAGCCTTGAACAGGAAGACAAGTTGCCGTTTCAAGTAAGTCCATTATAGATTTGAATTTTTCTATTCTAGTAAGAGAAGTTCAGATATAAGATAATCAAAAATTGACCTAAATCAGTTGAGCTATCTATAGATCGTTTCTAACGATGCTTAGATAGCTACTGACTAATCCTGTTGTATTCTGTAAATATATGTAAATATGTAGTAGCTTAGTGTCTGTAAATAAAAACTTTTGAATTTTGATCAAAAATTGTTTCTAAACGTAACGTTCATTTAATGTCTTGATTTCTTCTCGCAATAGCAGACAGTATTGACTCATTTAAAGTATCGTTCTAAACAGGGATGTTACGGATGTGTAATTTCGGATATGGATATGGATACGGATATTTACAAATTATTATACCGGATTCGGATACGGATACGGATATTAAATTATTTCGGATTATCCGGATAGTTTCGGTTTCGGATATTAAGCGGGCGATACTTGAGCCACAAACAGAGTTTCAACTCAATAACCCTATTATACACATTGTGGTACTGACATTGTGAACATCAAGTTTGGAGACTGCCTGTATCCGAAATTATTCGAAACTTTTATATCGGATACGGATATTTTTTTATTTCGGATATCCGGTAGTTACGGATACGGATATGGATATCGCTAACATCCCTGGTTCTAAACATTGAACAGCCTGCTTACAATGGTCACCATTTCTCTATAGTAATCAATGATATTTTAAATTAACTATAGATACGTTATGTTCATAGTTATCGATGTATGTCACTGACAAAAACGTCGCTCTGTTTGAAGTAAAGTGAAGTAAAAATTGTTCTAATAAGACAATTTCGAGTCTTAAATTTCCACGCGCTTGTAACATATTCATATTTTTTAACATCATTGATTAGTATACATTAAAATGAGATTTAATTTTGGGCGAGACAAAAGCATCAACGCGGTAAAACTCGGATTCGTCTACACCACAGACATTTCGATATCTAGCTTCCACAGAATACCATATAATTTCTCCTCGCGGCGGAGCGCACCAGCGGCCGTACCATGCAACACAAGTAGAGAGCATTGTTGACTTTACATTCCATTGCGCCATTTGTTGCTTGGATTGTGAGTGGTCTCAAGATAAACACAGCAATGTATGTCGAACATTTATTTTAATTTTGAGTACATTGGTAAATGTACACGCGACCAGCCATGAAACGCGACTAGTGCCCGATTTTGACCTAACCAGCTGGCTTTGGCTTGAAGTTGCGACGCGGGTCACGCCTCCATAGCTAATCCTCTCATTTCTCTAAATCCGTGGTCTAAACTCAAATGTAATTTTACTCCTCCGTTGATCATGGTTATCAAACAGGAGTGGCTAATTGCACAAACAAACATTACAACTGTATAATTCGTGAATTGTTTTATTTTCTTCAGGGCCTACCACTAGTGGTGATGTTTGTCCAAGACGACGGGATGGACAAGAAGGAACTGGCGAGGTTACAAGAGGAAGGACAGAATCTTGCTGAAAAGTAAGCCATTTTATGACACATTTCTTTTTTTATCTTCAATTCGTTATACAGCCTAAACCATAAGTTTTAGAAACATGAAACTTGGAGGGTATATTCCTTTTATGATTTATGGGAGCACTAAGAAATAAATAACGGAAATTCTACCCCTAAGGGAAAAAAGGAGAAAAACGTTAGTGTTAAGCCGCGGGCGCACCACTAGCAACCTATATTTCCCTACTGTTGTAATTATCTAGTTTTAATTAATTAAACTTCTAAGCGGTCAGTAAGTGGATGGGTGACCGCCAGTGGCATTACGAACTGAGCGCTTTAGTGCTTCGTAGGGCAAGTAAAATGCGGTCCCGGCGTCGCTAAGCCATGACGGAGGCCTTAAGGCGGCCTAAAAACTCCGTCACCAGAGTTGCCCACTCCTACGAACTGAATTGCTAGTTTTATTCTCAATATTGTGTCGTGAGGAACCCGTAGCTTAGTCAGCTCCACACGTATTGACTACGTCTCTCCTGTGGGCGGCTGATTAAGCTGAGAGGATGGTTTAGGTGCTGGGCAAGCCTATTCCATCTCAAACAATGTCCCAGGCACTACAGCGTTCCGTTAATTGTAGGCATGGATTGCCTCCTGACGCTGTATAAATATAGATGTAAATGTTGATTGTTTTTCAGCCTCCACTGCTCATACCTAGAAGCGGCTGTGAACGAGCTCGGCACGGAGTCTTTCACGGCCGAGGCGGTGCAAGAATTAGTTCGCGCGAATCGAGAGAAAGCCAGCTACGCACACTTGTATAGGGACGATGTTATTGTGTGCTTCGATTCGGATATACGGTGAGGACAGATTAGTATTCAATGTTTGGGATGATGATTTGATCAATGAACCGGCGCTGTGCAAACCCATCGATTTGTCAGTCGAAATTTTTAACAAGCTCATATTTATCGGTTAAAGAGCGGTAGCGCCATCTACACGTTTCACTCGGTGAATTCATCTCATTGTCCGAAGTTACATTCAGAATCAAATGACGAAGAGATGTCGCTTTAGCTAAATCTATAATTTTTTAAGTGTTAAACCACACTTAGATATTTCATTGCGAATGATTTCGACTGCGACGTCTAGTGGTTCCGTGGCCGAGCGGTTAAAGGCACTCCGGCTTAAGGAGGATCGTCTGATCGTCGCGGGGTCGAATCCCGTCGGAATTTAAAATTTTGAAAAGACTTCATTTTGCAATGAAATACCTAAGTGTGGTTTAACACTTTAAAATTTAAAAAAATATTTTATGTGATGCTAAATTCTGTAAGATGAGAGCATGTACCAAATAAGAATTTTGGACATGCCTCATAGATCATTTTGAATTCTTCATAGATCTTGAACTGCCTAATAGATCTGTCAACAGTCGTGATCAAGTTGCTACAAGCTTTTATTTAACTTGAAATGTTTGTATGTTTGTCCCGGTCAAAACATTGCAAGCTCATTCAGCATGTGCCAAAAATCAGCATAATTGGACACTTCCAATTATGTTGATTTTTGGTACATGAGTCTTCACAATAAAATGGTTACAGCGAGCTGATCTGATTATGGGTATATAGTGGTTCCACGGAACTCAGTGAATATGAGTACAATATCCGTGTTTGGACTAATTCCAAGCGTGTACGAGATTTTTTTTCATAAAATACTTTTTTATCACAGAATAATGGTATGCATGTTCTGCGACGACCCATATTCACCCGAGCGGGTGCTGGGGCCACTACTGTCGCATCGCGCCTGCTTTCTCACCGGCGACCGATCTATCGTCATCGAGACCTTCCTCGGAGACTCTAAGAGGAAAGTCGAGGTAACTGCTTCATATTGTTTATCTAGAAGCAAAATAAAACTGTATTTTTTTTTATTTTTGCAAAAATGAATAGGCAGCCTAGAAAAAAAGACGTGTGGCACTCGGAGACTGCCGCGGTAAAGCTATTGCATAGCATTTTTTATCAACTTATGCAATTATAATTATTTATTTATTTTATTTATGCAGAGACCTAGAGGCGAGTTGCTGAACTAAAGAGACAAGCGTGATATTTCAAAAAGTCATTAAAAGTTCTGCTATTCATCGATAGATGGCAAAACTAAAAAGTATCACCGCTATGCCGGTCGGATTGGGGGGTGTTAGGTTATTTTCGTTACGGAATTTCTGGATTCGGTCTCCACGCTCAAGGCCCGCGATAGAAGCTATGCAATAGCTTAAAAAAATCTTAATAATAATAAATAATAATAGTTGGACTAAATCGATGCTGTTTCCTGTTAGGAAAACTGTTTCCCAAAGTGAGTTACCAAATCATAATTTGCTGTGAATGTAACAATTATAAATGTGATGTATTTCAGGTGATCATTTCGAGTTATCATGGAGCCTCGCAGTTTCGGGAGGAGTTGATACACGGGTTTATTCTCATCTACTCTGCCAAGAGGAAAGCTAGCTTAGCTACACTCAAGTAAGTGAATTGTTTAAATTAATATTATATATATTTTCTTTCCCAAAAAAGATTTGATAATCTAATCCCTATGTACTGGGACATTGTTTAAGATGGAATAGGCTTGCTCAGCACCTAAACCATCCTCTCAGCTTAATCAGCCTGGTCCACAGGAAAGGCACTACAGCGTCCCGTTAACTGTAGGCATAGGTCGCCTCCTGACGCTGTGTAATTATCTAATATAGATGTAAAAGCCTAAGTTTTTTTTTTAGTGCATTTTCAATGAACATACCAAACCTGCCGATACAAATGGTGGCCGTGACGGACGGCGGTGGCTCAGCTGCCAGCGCATTCTTCGGCACCGACCTCGGGCATGCCCTAATCACTGAGGGCAACGCGACGGCCGACAGGCTGGCAGCTCATTTCACAACCTACACTTCTAGCGCTGAAAGCAAGTGTGAGTATTATAGAGAGAGCTCGTAGTGTAGCTTATAGTCGTTCTTGATAGATCGTAGAATTTAACATTCCGAACGGGCAGTTAAATAAATGCAATGGAGCGGTAGAATTTAACATTCTAAACGGGTAGTTAAATAAATGCAATGGAGCGGTAGAATTTAACATTCTAAACGGGCAGTTAAATAAATGCAATGGAGCGGTAGAACTTAACATTCTAAACGGGCAGTTAAATAAATGCAATGGAGCGGTAGAACTTAACATTCTAAACGGGCAGTTAAATAAATGCAATGGAGCGGTAGAACTTAACATTCTAAACGGGCAGTTAAATAAATGCAATGGAGCGGTAGAATTTAACATTCTAAACGGGCAGTTAAATAAATGCAATGGAGCGATAGAATTTTACATTCTAAACGGGCAGTTAAATAAATGCAATGGAGCTGTAGAATTTAACATTCTAAACGGGCAGTTAAATAAATGCAATGGAGCTGTAGAATTTAACATTCTAAACGGGCAGTTAAATAAATGCAATGGAGCGGTAGAATTTAACATTCTAAACGGGCAGTTAAATAAATGCAATGGAGCGGTAGAATTTAACATTCTAAACGGGCAGTTAAATAAATGCAATGGAGCGGTAGAATTTAACATTCTAAACGGGCAGTTAAATAAATGCAATGGAGCGTGCCATGCTCGGTATCTCGCTTCTCGACCACATACCCAACGTGGAGATACGCCGCCGTACGAAGGTCGTAGACGTAGGTATGCGGATCGCGAGCCTAAAGTGGAGATGGGCAGGACACTTGGCTAGAAGAGATGACGGCCGGTGGACAAAGGCAGTGACAGAATGGTGGCCAAGAGACGCACGTCGACCACGGGGCAGACCAGCAACGGCTGGTCTGCCTGACTATGTCGACTGACTATGACTGACCAACGGGTCAGTCATGTCATAGGACGACAATGGATGAGGATAGCACGGAGCCGAGAGGAGTGGCGGGTTAGAGAGGAGGTCTACGCCCAGCAGTAGGTTTTTTTTTTTTTCCTCCCAATTATCGCCATTCTTTATTTTGTGGCGGTTTTTTTCTTTTATTTTTTCTTTTTTGTTTTATTCTTTGTCCTCCCCCCCCCCCCCCCCCCCTTAGTATATTTTATTTATTTATCCCTCACAAATTTCTTATTTCTAACATGCTCTTTCATTCATCATATTTTAGAATTGCTACATAAATTAGAATTTCTCATTTTAATTAAATTTATCATCCATACTTAGTTGCTCTTCAGTTAAAATAAAGAAATACGTCCGTGCTCAGAAGGGCACGTTAAATAGACGGGACGGAACGGGTGTTCCAAGGGTCACTGTTTTGCTATCTGTGAATATGTCACAGCCAACTGGTTAAATCCGCCGTCTGATTAAACGCCTAGCCATTTGATTTGATTTTTATGTTACTTATTCCAGATCCTTTGAATGTCTAAGGGGGGTAGTCCGAGGCATGTCCAAACACATATTTGATACATGCCCACATCTTGCAGAAGTAACTATTCCATACGTGACAAACTATAAAGTATTAGATTGTTCTAAATTCTAAATAATCTTTTGTTACAGCTGCATTTTACACGCCATTCTTCAAGGAAGTATGGGAACGTAAAGGCGAGATCGAGCGCGCTTTCCGTATGGAGGCGCCTCACAACTTACCCGACGTAGCGGCCGGTCGCCCCGCGCCCCCGCCCCGCAACCACTCGTACCATCTCAACCACATGTCAGTATAGCCACCACTCGTACCATCTCAACCGTCAGTATAGCAACCACTCGTACCATCTCAACCGTCAGTGTAGCAACCACTCGTACCATCTCAACCGTCAGTATAGCAACCACTCGTACCATCTTAACCATATGTCAGTATAGCAACCACTCGTACATGTCAACCACGTGTCAGTATAGCAACCACTCGTACCATCTCAACCACGTGTCAGTATAGCAACCACTCGTACCATCTCAACCACGTGTCACTGTACGTATCTGTATTAATCCTGTATTTCTGAATGTTTTGTTAAAGAAAATATGTACTTCTCGTAATAGGCTAAAAACTCCTTTTGTTTAAGGCGGGAACACAAGCTAACAAATTCGCTGGATCTACTCATCGGTCCCGACTCACGCGCCGACATCGACTCGGAATACAGCGATACTATGAACAACTCTAAAAACAGGAGCTTTCTCAAAGGTATATAGCATGAAATACTTATTTGTTTTAAATGTATGTGTGAACATTAATATATGTGCCCCTGCTATATTGTATTTTATCAGCGATTTTTTTATTTTGAAGAATAGAACACCGCAGTTTTGGATTTTTGAAAAAATATCTAGAAAAACGAATCAAGGCTATTTCCGATCAGAAACACTTTTCATAAAAAAAACAGTTTTCAGTACAATTTCTATTAATTTTAACCCAGTTTTATCGTAATTTTACACTAGTTTCTTGTCGACAAAAATTACGTGATATTTGCCGAGACCCCCCGAATCTAATCTATATCTAATCTAAGCTCTCTCCACGTGAGATTAGATGAGATTGGCTCGACCCCCTCCCCCCTCAAACGCTTCTCGTAATTTATGGACCCCCCTCCCCCCCCACTACGAATGTTTAGCATAGTACAACATTGAGTTTTATTTAGATTTTGAAAACGTAATTATTTGATTTATAAGTACAAATATTTGGTTGCAGGTTTTAGCGTATACCCCCCTCCCAGTACACCCCCAGAACCGGCACCCCCTGACCACAGAATGCATGATTTGTCGCGTAAGTTGTGTTTTCTGTACTAGCTCTTAATCGTGGCTTCTTCTGACTAGCATAAAAAAACACTAGACTTGGAAAATATAAGTCACTAGCTACTGCGCGCGGCTTCGCCCGCGCGGTACCAGCTTTTTGAATAGCCTATGTGCTATTCCAGGTTACTATCTACGCCTATTCCAAGTTTCATCCAAATCTGTTCACTGGTTCAGGCGTGATTGAAACAAACATACAAACATCCAAACATCTAAACAAATTCACAAACTTTTAGCTTTGTTATATTAGTGGGATACATAACATAACAAACTTGTCTTTGACTATACCTAATACTCGTAGAATCTTAATATGTAGATTTGACTCATCTTCATCGAGAAGTCTTATCTAGATGTACAATTATGAATACAATTTAATCGATATAACTGCTAAAAAAGTAGTGCAACGTTAAGTTAAATCACTCATATTATACAAAGAGTATTTTTGAAGGTTAAAAACATTATACGAGTCTTATTATTCCTATTTTCTAATGATGCCTAATGATGTTGGAACAATTTCCATAACTATAGCCGTTTAGATTTTCCCCACAGAGGCCCCTCGACAAAACTCACCCAGTAAAGTTATTTCTGGGGGGTTATTCGCGTTAGTTTTTTCGTTCGTTTGATGAATATTCGTATGCTTCTTACTACGAGCTACATTGTATTCAGTCGATAAGATCAACGTTAACACACGGTCCTAACCAAGGACCAAATATTCCTAACCGAAATATTGGCCCTTGAAGTCAGAAATCGTAGTAAGAAACATCCGAATATTTATCAAACAAACGAAAATAAGAACGGGAATACGGCACCTGAGTGTAAACTGTCAAAATGTATGGTTATTCCTATTTTATACCGAGGAATAACTTTATACCACGTTTATTAGTAAGGCCCTAAAGCTATAATCTCTTAACGCAGCCGATCTGAACTGTTCGGAGGATTCACTGAGCACACACGAGTCAGGTGATTGCATGAAACAGATCTTATTTCCAACACGTAGGGCTCAATTTTGTTTGTAGATAGATTTGTTTTATTCGCTGTTTTGTTCCATGCATGAAGTTAGTAGACCACTACTGTGCGTTTAGTTACTTGTGAACTTACAGTTCGCCCAACGGATCTAGGCATTCGTGAAGTTAGCCTTTTGTCTGCGCAGTGACCGATTTTTCATACAAAATTGTGTTCTGCGCAGACAAATGGCTAACTTCACGAATGCCTAGATCCGTTGGAAGAACTGTACTTTCAGATTTATTATCGAAGTATAGTTAGTATAGATATCATGATGTCATGTAGGTATTTGTTTGAAGCATGTGCCGATTATGTATTTGGACATGCTTCTGTCTACCCTTAGATATCATTTAAGTATCTCCAATACATTTATTTTTATAAAAAAATGTTTTTGTTGGATGATAGCATGAACGATTTATTGTTTTTGTTGTAGAGGGTTATTCGTGGTTAGATTTTTTAGTTACAATTTATGATATATTTTTCATCATATTTTTATTCGTCTTTAGTAGAACGAATGAGTGTCTTATTTTATTTTATTTTAGTTGATAACATTTAGTATATTTGCATGATTATGTTGTAGAATTTACTAGTTTTCTAAAATCACGTACATCTTTAAAATCATGAGAAATTGTATTTTAAAATATACAAAGGTTTGGCACTTTATTAATTTAAAATAATTATAGTATTTCTTAACTAATTTATATGGCTATGACCGCTGCAGGTTAATCGGATCAAAGAACCTTGAATTTTCGTCCTACGCGAGTCGAAGAATTATAACATTGAAGTCTGTTTTCTTTATCAACCGACTTCAAAAAAGGAGGAGGTTCTCAATTCGTCTGTTTTTTTTTTTTTTTTGTATCTTGTTACGCGATTGTTCCGCCATTTGTTGACCGATTTGCAAAATTCTTTTTATGTTTGAAAGGGTATACTCCAGAGGTGGTCCCATATAAATTGTATTCCTGAGGGATTGATAGTTTCCCCGTAAATTTCTAAACACCTTCCCTCCTAGCCATGTCACAAATAGAAATCTAATCGACAGCTTGACGCCCTGAGTCACACCGCGTTTCGAGTCAAACATTGAAGTCGGTTTTCTTTTTAGTATTAAAACGTAATTATTAGTTTTAAAACGTAATTTAAAATATGGTAATTCAATAGATGGAGGGGGATTATGGCCGTCTAGTGGTTACGGGCACCGCGCGTTCACGACGGGGCGCACGCGGCCGCAGCCGCCGCATCCGCCGCATCGACTGACGCATTCGCAGACGCTCAAGGTCAATAATATGGTGAGTCAACGATTATTGACTGCAGTCGAAGTCGACCGAGAACACTTCGTACCCTCGACTCGGCTGCAAAAACGTCGCTTGACTCGTTGGTTGCACGAAATTAAACGAAGAAGAAGCAGAACCCATTTTTGATGGCGCTTAAAAAACGAAGAAGCGTTGCATAGCTGCCTCGCTCACTCTCCTAGTTTGTTGCATCGTGCTATCTCGCTTACTCTACCAAACCTGCGCAATCGTTCAGTGCATCTAACTTCAAGAGAGACAAAGATCGGTTGTGCGTATTGTACCCTTCTACACTATCGTAACAAAAAACAAACAAACAGGTCCACGACTGTATCCCCAAGGTGCGGTAGACATTCTTTCAGATCTTTTTATGTTTCACACACTATCGTATCTGCGATCAATATCGCGAGTAGTGTAGAGCTTGGTTTTCACAGTCGATGATTATTTTATTATTTACTAGGCGATTACTTAGTCGTTTGGACACTTTCCCGGGATAAAAAACAATGCGTTACTCTACTAATACAGTTTTTTATTACAGCAACCTGGTAAACTGGACATGAACAACTATACGATGGTCAGCGATGCTCTGCAACATATCACCATTGGACCTGCGCCCGCGCATCCCACTCGAGAGAGAAAGGTATGCAACAGTTACTTATCAAATGAAATAATATAACTTGTGTATGAAATTTTTGTGAAAAGAAGGGTTTTGTGAGTAGGCGTTTTACTTAACTAATTTGTTTATTTCCAAATTATTTAAAAAGTGCATCAAAAAGCAAAATCACAATGTAAATAGTTAAATAAATTGATTGTCTTCTCGAAATTTTCGTTTCCGACGGGAAAATAATATAACTTGTGTATGAAATTTTTGTGAAAAGAAGGGTTTTGTGAGTAGGCGTTTTACTTAACTAATTTGTTTATTTCCAAATTATTTAAAAAGTGCATCAAAAAGCAAAATCACAATGTAAATAGTTAAATAAATTGATTGTCTTCTCGAAATTTTCGTTTCCGACGGGATTCGAACCCGCAACGATCAGACGATCCTCCTAAAGCTGGAGTGCCTTACCATTCGGCCACAGAATCCATGTCGTCACAATCGAAATCTTTGATACTGCTTACTTTGGGGCTAGATGATGCTGTGTGAAAAGTCCAGCATTATTTATTTATTATTTATTTCTTTAATATGATTCCACAGTCCCAAAGATCGGGCTGGTCGCACTCAAGCAGCCAGCCGAGCCACCACCACCCCTCCGGCGTCAGTTCCGAGACGGAATTGGATGCGCAGTATGCACAAGTAAGTTTACTAGCGTTTAACAAACACATATTCACACAAACAAGCGAGTGTCGTGGAACACTCGGTTGGAACGAAGTTTGTATATTTGAATTTTTGTATATTTCGTGCACCTTGTGCACCACTTTCATGTATCTTTTATTTGCGCACTACTATGTGCACCATTTTGCGCAATTTGTGAAGTTATCAAGGAAAAGATGCTTTTGCTTCTCCTGTAAAGTTGTGTTTTTGCAGTTATCCTTTGATTCCCCGGAGATGTATGTCGTGACGGTAAAATTGATCGCTTTTTTTCTAGCCTCCATCCACGATACCGTCCGAAAAGGAACTTCGTTCCATAAATATTTGTTTATTGGTGTAGTTTGTGTACCTTTCAAAACACACGGTGAACACAAATGTCATTAGAGTATAATGACATTTTTATTTAGACAAAATAACCTTTTTACAACAGCAATAAAACTCTAAAATCGTAGAAGATACATGCAGAATACAAGAAGCGATAAACTTGTCTAGGCTTATCCTGACATAAGAGATCTTAATTTATTCAATTAATTAAACTCCAACGTAATATACAATTTTTATTGAATTTTTTAATACAGAGGCACGTCTAGTCAGACGTGGCGAATGAATGGAAGAGAAGTTTGACAGATTGTAGCTCCTGACAAAATTACGATGGCAATTTAATAATAACTTTGCTATTATACAGGGTGTAAAAAGACTGCTACCGAAAACTGAGGGATTGCAATCAGACCATGATTCTGAACATATTTATCGAAAAAAAAACTCAAAAAATTTTTTGACTTAGCTACGTCATTTAATTTTATTTTCTAGTTTTTTGCTACTAGTATAACATAATAAGACCATACCTACCTAATCATTTCATTTATAAAAGAAAAAAACAATTAAAACTCAAAATCCAGCAATCTACGTATAAAAACGCGCCCAGTACATACGCAAACAGTGATCTTCAAACGCTGTTTTCTCCGGATATAATGATTTTTTCGGAAAATCCTTTTGGTTTTGGTTGTGTGTTGGGATGCTGTACCTACCCCTTTCGGCTTCGGTAGACGTCTTTTTACACCCTGTATTTGGTTAAGGCGTAGTCTGAACAAACTAATTTTGGAAACATGCTGACTCCTGCTTTTACTCGACTAAATGACCGCTAAATTGTTTCAGATCAAAGAAACAAATGAATACATGGAAGCGCCATCTATGCAGCGGCTGAGGAGACATCGAAGGCACGAGAAGACTGCATTGCATCAGCCCTGTAAGTTATCAAGTCAATATTCCTTAGGTATTTAAATTCATCATCATCATGTCCGCCATCTAGTGTCCACTGCTGAACATAGGCCTCCCCATCGATTTCCACATCACACATTTAAATTCTAGCTCTCAAAAAAACAGCTTTGAATATAAAGACGCTCTTAGGTTCTGTTTAAATACTGAATAGTGACGGTAGTACTTTTAAAGCTATAATTTTTACATCATCATCATCAGCCTATGGCAGTCCACTGCTGGACATAGGCCTCCACTAGTGCCTGCTATTGCGCCCTAGGGGAGGCCTCAATTTTTACATATTCGGCACTAATTAACCATCTCATGATCTCAGGTTGTCTGGAAGAAATCGCTCACAGCGATAAGACCGCCCATTGTACTTCGCATTTTAAATATTCTCCTGTATCTTAATAGTTTTTTCTGTAATGTCCATGTGGTGTACAATAAAGTATTTGCAATCCATCTATCTCATATATGGCCCGGCAGAATGTCATAAGCAATTTTTTTTGACCGAGTAAGAGAATTATACATTGGCACGTATATTGGAGGACACGATTATGAATGTATGTTTTATTATACATGTTAAGATGGTTTGGGCATGTAGAGAGGATGGATGACAGTCGTTTGACAAAGCAAGTGTATGGGACAGCTGGAAGGGGAAGGCCTAGGCGAACCTTCTTGGATCAAATTGGCGACATTTTGGAGAAGGGCCAGGTCAAAAGTACCCTAAACCGGCGAGCATGTATGAAGAATGTAATGAGAGTGAATGAGGCAAAAGTTGTGTGTCAGGATCGTAGCATGTGGAGATCCGTGGTCTCTGCCTACCCCTTCGGGAAAGAGGCGTGATTTTATGTATGTATATATGTTATTATGTATTTATGTTTGTTTGTAGCATTCTCCGAAACAGACAGTTCTGGGTCAAGTGAAGCTTCAGGAGGTCAACGAACCCACGCGAGGCGGCGGCATAACGCGCACCACGCTCCTAGACATTATAAAAAACGGTAATATAAAAATAATAAAAATATAAAAATTATGTTTACAAAGATTAGTTTCACTCTATTTGCTTTCAAAACATAGGTACAAAACATGTGAAGTATCATAGTTTCCATTGTATACCTGATCCACTGTTTGACGACCTCTGTAGCGCAGTGGGCGAAGGCCCGCGTGCGACGCAGAAGGTTGCGGGACAAATGTTTATATGATCTACAGATATTTGTCACGGGTCTGGGTGTTTCTATGTATAATATGAATGTATTTACAAACAAAAAGTATATAAGTAGTATATCAGTCATCAAGTACCCATGACACCTGAATAAACTTGATTTGAATATTATTTATGTTAACAGATCACTAGGCAACCTAGTAGCGGTGCAGAGTCCTCGGGTGCCCAAACTGGGCATGTTCGTGGGACCGCCCGAGTTACCGACCGGATATCGGGCACGGACGCAAGAGGATAAAGGTATTATTATTATCATTTAGCCTGTGTTGTCCCACTGCAGGACAAAGGCTCTCTTCCCTTCTTCCACTCTTCGCGATTTAACGCAGCAACAAGCCAAGTTCTCAGGTGAGAGTCCAGCTCGTCCCGCCATCTCATCCTAGGTCTTCCACGTCTGCGCGTCATATTTCGTGGGGTCCACTGGCGGGCCACGTCTGTCGCATGTCGGACGATTTGTGGGCAAAATGGATAAAGGTAGTTCATTCTACATATTCATTAAAAACAATCATGATCACGATGATTTTTGTGTTTTCTAGATGTCTAATATATATTAGCAAAGCGAAATCTTCAATTCTACATTATCTTGCAGTTGCAACATGTAACTCATAAAATTCTCTTATCCCGAAGTAAAAGGGACGCGCTTGTATGTGTATGATAGATGTTCCACAGCTGCATAATAATTGCTTAGAAATTCATGTTACCATTTAGATTTTGATTTTCGAATGTAAGCTCCGCAGTAATAGAGCACTGACCGCAGCCTTATTGTCAAACTCAACTGGGAATGGACATCGGCTTCATTTTGACATTTGAAACCCATTCTGGACTCCAATTGTAATTTCCCTATTATGTGATTGGTTGAGCTCTATTGGGATGACAAACGGGAATGGATTTCAAGTACTTTATTTCACTTACTCCCTAATTCCCTAAAAACCAGTTAGTGTTTTTATAGGCGGCGATGGGCTTGCAACCTGCCACGTATGGAATACTAACTTCTGCAAGATGTGGGCATGTATCAAATATGTGTTTGGACATGCCTCTGACTACCCCCCTTAGACATCGTCAAAGGATCTGGAATAAGTAACATTAAAAGATCTGAGAGAATGTCTACCGCACCTTGGGGATACAGTCGTGAACCTGTTTACGTTTTTTTTCCCTAAAAACAAATAAACTCCAAAATTTTCTTGAAAAATCACCCATAACGCGTTGCCTGTTTGAAAAATTGGATTGATGCACGTTCGTGCCATGTGTGTGTACCTGACTGATAGTGGTAGGAGTGGGGGGGGGGAGTGGATACAATCAATCAAAGTCATGTCAATTAAAATGTAATGTTTGTTACAGCGGCGAGTGAGTCGAGCGACGGCAGCTCGGACGGCGAGTCGCGAAGGCCGAGACCGCTGCCACCGCCGCCGCACCACGAGCCACAGCACAAGGTACACTAAAAAAATAAAAAATAATGCTGGACTTCTCACACTGCATCATCTAGCCCCAAAGTAAGCAGAGCTTGTGTTATGGTACTAGATGACTGATAAACTACTTATATACTTTTTGTTTGTAAAAACATACATATTATACATAGAAACACCCAGACCCGAGACAAATATCTGTTGCTCATACAAACATTTGTCCCCCAGGGGGTTCGAACCCGCAACCTTCTGCATCGCAGGCGGACCTTCGCCCACTGCGCCACAGAGGTCGTCAAACAGTACGCACAACCTATCTTTGTCTGTCTGAAGTTAGGTGCGCTTAACGATTGCGCAGGTTTGCGCGAGTAGGCGAGATAGCACGATGCAACAAACTATGCGAGTGAGCGAGGTAGCTATACAACGCTGTCTTCGTCTTTTAGGCGTCGTCAAAAATGGGTCCTCGCAGCTACTTTAGATAGCTAAAGATTGGTTGTGCGTATTGTAACGCCTATTTAATTGAAGTGAAAACTTCTTTAGGCGCGTTGGGCATTTTTGAAATGGAAAAAAAAACCATTGAACTCTACACTGTAACCATTATCGATACCTCTGTATACAAGGCTATTTGAAAACACCGGTAACCTCTCAGGACTATTACTATCATCGTATACAACTTTTGTTCATTAGAGCCGTGTTGGTCGAATGGGGTTGTGCCTCGACTTTCAATCCGAAGGTCGTGGGTTCAAATCCCGGCCGTGCATCAATGGATTTTTCGTTTCGTAAAATTTAGATGCGCTTTAACACGAGCTCTTAACGGTGAAGGAAAACATCGTGAGGACACCCGCAGCTTTGTCAGCTCCACACGTATTGACGTCGTCTTTCCTGTGGGCGGCTGATTAAGCTGAGAGGATGGTTTAGGTGCTGGGCAAGCCTATTCCATCTCAAACAATGTCCCAGGCACTACAGCGTCCCGTTAAGTGTAGGCATAGGTTGCCTCCAGACGCTGTATAAATCATCTCATATTAGATGTAAAGGCCTAAGTTTTTTTATACAACTTTTGTTCATTGACAACTTACGTATGACCGCGAGATTTTATGTAACTGGTAGACGAAATGTAGCACAATTTTGTAGGAAATAAAATTTTATTCTATTCTATTTTCGCCGGTCTTGCTCCTACATGACAATCAAGGTAGTAGAGATTTGAAACGAGTGCTTCTATTAAGACCAGCAGCTGTATTCTCTAACTTGAAATCCATTCCCATTTGACATCCCAATAGAGCTCAACCAATCACATAATAGGAAAATGACAATTGAAGTCCAGAGCCTATAGACAATGTAACAATCGATTGTCGAAAGCGAAGGTAGAGAAGTCCAATCGTATGGAAGTAATCATTTGATGTTGTCGATATGTCGATGGAAATGAACTGTAAGTACAGTACCTATTAATAATCTATGCGTTGACAACAGATCACGTGACATATTTAAGGCACAAGTCAAGCCCATACTATTTTGTACTTTTCTACCTTCGCTTTCGACAACAGATTGGTACATTGTCTAGAGGCTCAGAATGGGTTTCAAATGTCAAAATGAAGCCAATATCCACAATAAGGCCCCAGGTTTAACTATAAATGTTTGCAGATACTGGCAGCGGAGTACCCGCCGTCGACCCAAGACAACTCATCGTCAAGTGCCGCAGACTCGCGACGAAGACATCATCCCTTCAGCAAACATGATCGTAGGCATAACAAGGTAATGTAGAATAGGCTATATCAGGAAAAATATACATAATTACTAGCTGACCCGCGGCAAACGTTGTTTTTCCATTATATCGCTATTAAAAAATAAGGGTTGATCGTAGAAGGGTGAAAATTGAGGATTGTATGTATTTTTGTATGTTGTATCATAAGAAAATAGAAATAAAAAATTTTGTCTAAAAAATAAAAAATAAAATTTAGGGGTGGACTACCCCTAACATTTAGGGGGATGAAAAATTGATGTTGGCCGATTCTCATAGATACCGGATAAGCACAAAAAATTTCATCAAAATCTGTCAAGCCGTTGCGGAGGAGTATGGCAACGAAAACTGTGACACGAGAATTTTATATATTAGATACAGGGTCTTTCGTTTTAAAAAACACAAACTGACAAGGCTTCATTTTTGGGTTGTAAATAGACGTTTGAGCGTATCAGTTTAATTCCTAACCCGATTTGAGTTTTCACTTCAAAATTTATCATTTATTGATTTTTTAGAAATGTTGCATAATGATTTTCAAGGAGAACAGACGTTCCACCAACCGCAGCGTAGCTATATCACGAATGGACTAAATTATACAAGAAGCAACAATCAATTGAAAGGATAGTCTTTATCGATTTTCTCGGGATTTTCATAACAAAACAAAAAAAAAACATTACATAAATATTTTTTTTATATATTTGTTGAACCCAATTTCTGTATCAAGTTATTTTAAAATGAAAGACCCTGCAAAAAATTTAATGCAATAAAATTAAAAAAAAGAGTAAGTATGTATATAATTTAATATAGGACTAGAAAAGTCGGGTATAGAATTACATTTTTAGAAAAAGTTCGTAGTAGTTTATTATCTAAATATCTCTGTACCCCGTCCTGCATGCATTATTGGGGTAAGGCAAAATATTACCAGATTAGAACCAAGCCTTCTACATAGAGATTGAAAAAAAAACAAGATAATATTTTGTTTTCATTTAAAGACTTGAAATGCATTTCAAAAATCACATCCATCCATTTTTGGGATGCATATTAAAGTCTTTAATGACCCTATATATGAGGTTAACCCTATAAAATTATAATCTATAACATGTTTTGTTTTTCTGTATTAAAACAAAAGCTAATTTTCAGGAACTCTCAAAGAGCAAAGATAAGAAAAACGCACAGATATCGAACACACCGCCCGCTGTCAACTGGGGACCTCAGGTGCCGTATTATGACCTACAATTCAGTTTGGGTGCTATCCAGTTTAGGTTCCTAATCTGAATCGCAAAGTTTTTGAAACGTGACAACGTGACGCTTTAAGCAAAAAATAGTTTTACTTGTATTATTTAAGTATTATATTGCAAAACGATTCAGTTTTTACGACAAGTCTAGTAAATTTTATTATTAGTAACTTTACTTATCATATGTCATGGTAATTTGGACCTAAACTGGATCGCTATAAGAGTTCTTAGTAGGTATTTACTCTCACTGCTAATCTCTGGAAAGGCTGAACCGATTTTAATGGGACTTTCACTGGAAGACTATAGTATGTAGCCTTCTGCTGCATACTATTTATAAGTTACACTAAAATGTTCATACCTAGCTGTAAGTTTTCCCAAAACTTGTAAAATAAATAAATAAGATGGAGGAAATTTGCTTTAATTCACTTTGTATACAGTCAGTAACGAAAGTCGATTAATTAACAGATTGAATTTTTAAAATGGCTTTTGTTTATGTTAAATAATCAAGAATAAACTTTTCTTGGGAATATATTAGGAACCAAGAATTTATCAGCTAGCCAATACATATACATAGGTAAATGAAATTGACGCGTCTGTCTGTAATTTCAAAAAAATAGTTTTCTCCCGGAAAACCCACAGGATCGGCATTTCCGCGGAAAAAACCAGGAAAACTAATACGAACGAACGAAGTCGCGGCCACAGCTAGTCTAATTATAAAGATGTGAACATAACCTATGAATAACCATACAATTTTTTTATTTATGCATGACATAACTGTCTAGTTAGGTATACTAAGCACAACGGATCTTTAGCTCTCTGAAGTTAGGTGCAATAGACGATTGCACAGGTCTGGTAGAGTAAGCGAGATAGCACGATTTTAGGTGTCATCAAAAATGGGTTCTGCGCAGCTACTTCAGATAGCTTAAGATTGTCCGTATTATACTTAGTAAGGGCCCTAAAGTTTTGTTATTGTTTCAGGGAGCGCACGGCGTGCCTCTATTCGTAGAGAAATGCGTCGAGTTTATAGAACGAGAGGGCTTAGCTTCTGAAGGACTTTATCGGGTACCCGGCAACAGGGCGCATGTGGAAATGCTCTTCAATAAGTTCAATGAAGGTATTTTATTTATTAAGAATACCTAACACGGGTGTACACCTTACATACAAGATTTGTTAAATGTTGTCAACGTTTGTCCTCAGATCCGAACGTAGATTTCTACGCGTTAGATATCCCCGTGAACGCAGTAGCGACGGCGTTGAAAGACTTTTTCTCGAAGAAACTGCCGCCGCTACTTGACGATGATAGTATGGCCAAGCTGGAGGATATTGCAAGTGAGTAGTATGAATTACTTATGAATAAATAAATAAATATCGCTGGACTTCTCACACAGCATCATCTAGCCCCAAAGTAAGCAGAACTGGCGTTATGGGTACCAGAATGACTGATAAACTACTTGTACTTTTTGTTTGTAAATACATACATACATAGAAACACCTAGACCCGGGACAAATATCTATAGGTCATACAAACATTTGTACCGTCGCGTGGATCCAACCCGCAACCTTCTGCGTCGCAGGCGGACCTTCGCCTACTGCGACACAGAGGTCGTCGATGGCTGGACATTAAATAAAATAAAACACCATAGTTGTTCTATCTCGTAGGCATTCTTAATTGTGTATGTAGATTTGTTTCTGCGTAAGCGATACTGAGCGCAATGGAGCGCTCCGACACTTACGCACACAAAAAATACGTGGATGTACAATACGCACAATCGTTCTTTAGCTCTCTGAAGTAGCTGCGCAGAACTCATTTTTGATGACGCCTAAAATCGTGCTATCTCTCTTACTCTACCAAACCTGCGCAATCGTCTATTGCATCTAACTTCAGAGAGCTAAAGATCCGTTGTGCTTAGTATACAATGAAGACCGCCCGTCTTCGTGTGATGGAAGAACTATACACGTTTCAGCGAGAAGAATCAACAAACATCCATTTATCAAAACTTTTGCTATTAATATATAAAGGAGGTCATTAATTTCGAGCCCAAAAATCAAAAGTGCCGGCCAACAAAAATAAAGGTGTCATCACTTGAGGAAGTCAATCAGAGTATTTTTCAATAACCATTACGATAAACCACTGAAAAGATTAAGCTGAAATATGACATGGATAAAGATTATGTCCCAGGGACCGACACAGGCTACTTTTTAGTTCAAAAATAATAATTTAGGGCGTGAAATAAGGGTTGAAAGTTTGTATGAAGACTTGCAGTTCCAGTTAACGGCAAATAGATGGCGTTGCTAACCTATGGATGAGGCCGAGATGGCATTTTAAAAAGTTTCAGAAGATTCTTGCAGTTTTCTGTTCTTTATATTTAGAGGTTTTCAAGTACTTATGTTATTTTGTTGAATTCGCGGATACCAGCTAGTAATATTAATATTTGAACCTGTTTTCAGCGATGCGTGGCTGTATCGCGGGCGGCGTCGAACTGAAGGACCGCAGCGTGCGAGTGCTCGCCCTGCGATCTCTGCTCAACACGGCGCTCACAGCCCTGGCTAGGGCCACGCTAGACTATCTGCTGGATCACTTCGCGAGGTAACATAATATTTTTTTGTTAAATGAAAAGTCTTATCAAAATTTTAGATACCGACGGGATTCGAATCCGCAACGATCAGACGATCCTCCTAAAGCCGGAGTGCCTTACCATTCGGCCACAGAATCCATGTTGTCACAATCTAAATTTTTGATAAGCTCATATTTTATCGGTAATTTTATATTAAAATTTTCGGTGCTATAACACCGAAAATTTTAAAAAGACTTTTCATTTTTCAATGAAATACCTAAGTGTGGTTTAATACTATAAAAAAAATATAAATTATAATATTTTTTGCCATTTATATTTAAGTTTGCAAATATGAATGTAATTTTTTTGTTGTGGCACAAAATAAACGATTTCTTATCTTATCTAATTTGAACCAGTTCAAAAATGCAGTAAACATTACTCAGATTGTTTAAGTATACTTAAATACTTCAAATATTTCTTTTCAATTAATCTTTCAAATTGTTTTGCATGTTTTACCTTTAGCGGTAAAGTTTGTTCTTATGCACAGTAATCTGTGAACAATGTTGTGGGCTGCAATAGTATCAATTCTACTTGTAAAATGTTTACCATTATATTGTATCAAATAGCTGTTTGTTGTCCAAATAAACAAATAAAAAATAACATACTTACCTTATTAGAAACTTTATAACATTACGTACAGTTCTTCCAACGGATCTAGGCATTCGTGAAGTTAGCCGTTTGTCTGCGCAGTGAACGCTTTTTCATACAAAATTCTGTTCTACGCATACAAACGGCTAACTTCACGAATGCCTAGATCCGTTGGAAGAACTGTAACGTGACGTAACGCAAGGTAACATACTGGCTCCTGAAATACAGTTTTTTTAACTAGTTTGGGAGCCTATGGATTCAAAATTTCTTGTACACGATTATTATGTCAATAAACTAAATTTTTACATTTTTTTATATAACGTAGCAACATTTTTACACAATACGAGTAAAGCCATGTAGTGGAAGGATAATATGCGCTATGAAGAAGGCCTTTAACAGTAGGCGTTACCAGTTTGAATTTAATGTATGTATTTTGTTACAGTCACGAGCTCTTTTTCTAAATATTTCCCAAATAGTATGCTGCTTATTACATAAACGTTAAACCTTAGTTGAACCCCATGTTGAAACATGTCAAAACAAAACTGTTACCACAAAAAAGCGTTCTATGTACGAGTATTTAAAGATAGTTTTTCTAGGGACAGTTTTTTAGTTAGACTTGGTCTAAACTTGGCTCATTCTCTTATAATAAACTCCTATAAGTCCAGAATAATTTCCCAGGCGAAGTTAATTATTTTTGAGAAATCCCACTAATATAATAAAGCTGGAGTTTGTTTGGATTTTTGTGAATCGATTTGGATGAAACTTGAAATAGGCGTAGATAGTTACCTAGGATAGCACATAGGCTATTCAAAATGTTAGTAGCACGCGGGCGAAGCCGCGCGCATTAGCTAGTCGAAAATAAGCGTTTCAAAACCAAACTTATTTAACTTTCGTTACTGACTGTACATACACGAGCTCATTGTTTTCTCCAACCTTCCAGAGTTGCAGACAACTCCAAACTGAACTCCATGGACTCCAAAAACCTGGCCATATGCTGGTGGCCAACTCTCCTGCCCGTCTCCTTCTCAGACATGGGCCGGTTTGAGATGACCCGCCCTTATCTGGAAGATATTGTGCAGACCATGATCGATCAGCATCCCTTCCTGTTCCGTGGTAGAGAGGCGTTTGTGATGGTGTGAGAACAGACCCCCGGTAAGATTTATATACTATTTTTTTAGGGTTCCGTACCCAAAGGGTAAAACGGGAACCTTATTACTGAGACTTCTGTCTGTCTGTCACCAGGCTGTATCTCATGAACCGTTATAGTTAGGCTGATTTTCCTGTCACGCGTACCGTCAGTGCTGATAGAAGCATACTCTTTAT
This sequence comes from Epirrhoe tristata, assembly GCA_951394285.1. NCBI lineage: Eukaryota > Metazoa > Arthropoda > Insecta > Lepidoptera > Geometridae > Epirrhoe > Epirrhoe tristata. The sequence goes on from OX596161.1 coordinate 2,610,887, forward strand.
TACAATGAAGTAAGGATACTTATGTCTCAGCAGAATTGGCATCGCTGATTTCTCTCGGCGCTGCTGTACAATCAATATCCTTACTACGTTGTAATAAAGATCACTCTAATATCAGCGCTTAGGGTCAGCGTGACTCTAAAACCAGCCTTAGACAGTTGAAATTTTTCACAGATGATATATTTCTGTTGCCGCTATAACAAATAATAATAACAGAATAAAATAAATATAATTGGAGCTCCCATACAACAAATGTTTTTTTTGCCGTTTTTATAGGATACAGAACCCTTGGTGCGCGAGTCCGACTCACACTTGGCAGGTTTTTTTTTAATGTGATGGTCTCTTTTCAAAAGTTCGATATAGACACCGAAGAATGGCTCTATTCCACTCTGACCCACTAATCCATATTATCTTTTATTATTATCAGCCATGAGAGTCCCGCTGCTGGGCAAAGGCCCCACTCCCTCCAGACACATCGGCCCCAAGCAACATCACTCCAGCATTATCTTTTAAACCTCTTAATAAATAAAAAATACAAAATTTTATTTCTTTAACTTAAACTAAAATACATTTCATGGGTTTGGGACCCTCTTTTAAGTAAAAAAATACCTGTATTAGAGGGTCTCGCTCTTCTGTTAATGTATATAATTACTTTTTAGTACAACACAGACAGTTGTGACTATATTTTGTAAGTGTTCTAAATTATAGTATTTGTTCCAGGCCCCACAATGCAGGTTGCATTTGTGCTGGACGATGTGTGACGTCATCGGTGACGTCACACAATGAACTGTGCGCGTTTGCGCTTTGACCCAGTGAGGTTAATGTAGTGTAAGTTTGGCTAGATTGTGCGTGATTCTGAACCTTGTGGCTAGGGGATAAGGTGCCGCTTTACAAGCGCTCGTGCAAATGGAGTCTCAGGTATATATGAAGTTGATCTATTTCTTCTATTCACAAATTGGTCGTTCTGCGTTTTTGATTATAGGTTATTAGAAGTTATATTGAAGTTCCTATGAAATAATTCAAGATTAGATTTTAATTTGTATGATGTATTACACTGAACAGTGAACTAAAGTGTCGGAAATTGTATTTAACTTTAAATTCATTTTTTTAATGAACCCTTAATCATTGTCTTGCTAATGTCAGCGGGCTTAGTTATCACCAAACATTGAAAAAGTTACATACATCTACACTAATATTATAAAGAGGAAACATTTGTTTGTTTGTTTGAATTGAATAGGCTCCGAAACTACTGGACCGATTTGAAAAATTCTTTCACCATTAGAATCCAACATTATCTGTGATGAACATAGGCTATAAATTATTTTCAAAAAAATTAGAGATTCTTATGAAAATTGCAATAATGTAACCAAAGGTGTAAACATTTTGAACATAAAATTCTTCATATCGCGTGCGCTGCGAAAACTATTGATGATAGAACAAAAAAATGTTCTACAATATTAAGGAACGTATCAATATCTACAAAAAAGTCAGCGATAGCATATGTCCAACTATTGTGGTTGTGTCAGAATAACAACTTTTATAATTTAAAAAGTGAATAAAAATGACGACCAAAAGCAGACCACTTTATTCTTATTTTGGTATTTATTCTTATCCAAATAAATTCCTTCGTAGTAAAGGCTGTTTCAGTATCCGTCGATTACTTTTTGAATGATTGAAATTGGACATTTTATTCAAAAGTTATCATGAGTTTAAAAATGTAAGATACATGCGACCACAGAATAAATATCAGTTAGTACGGTAGGACAAGTGTCTGGGATTTTTAACACAGGTAACGGGATATTAACCATGATTAATACCATAGATACTATTGATCATGGCGTATGCAACTGCGCCGAAATATCGGGAAACTCAAAAAACATTAAATCATGGTAAATATCCCGTTAACTGTGTTAAAAATGTTGAAAACCATGATAGTTTTAAAAGTGTCTGGGAACTATGGAATGGGAGAGAGGAGTGGTAATATATCAATGAAATTTATATGGGAGGGGGGAGCATTGGGCAGTAGGGAGGTTTGGACACCCCCGTGTCATGTCGGCCATAAACCATCATGCCTATCGTCAAATCGGAATTTGATCAGTTAGAATTGACCATGTATGGGGGTGGATTGGCATGACTAATGGTGGATTGGCATGATGGTGTACTGCCCAATACTCCCTTACCTACCTTAGACCTTACCTACATATTAACCTCTAAACTTTAAAGGATCATACATCCCGCTCCGGGATCGCCATGTTGTTATTAAATTTTTGTTAAATACCTATAATAAACCCGTGCGAAGCCGGGGCGGACAGCTAGTACATATATACATGCCATTTACGAGTAATTATTAAGTGTATGTAACTTTAACAAGTCCTATACTAATCGTGAGACTCCATTTGTAAACACCGCTGTTTTATGACTACCAAAAAAGATTTAAGGACGGTTGCAGTAGACGCAGAAAATGATAATGGCATGGTCAGCATTTTTTTATTTAACTACCACAAAGTTATCGAGGATTGCAGTCAACCAAAACCGAACAAAATTTTATGAAAACTGTACAAATATGTACTACAGACAACAATCGCGTACGAATTCTCATTTAAACTATGCTCTCGTATCATCCCCAGTCAGTAAAACCCCAGTAGCTATCATAAATACATGTCTGACTCGTCTCGTCTCCTTTTTAGGTTATATGTATATTTTTTCTCTTTTATTGAGTTTTAGCTACATAAATGTAATCTTATGTAACTATATAAATATAAATGTAACAGACACCGAGACCATGTTTAATTTTTTTTGGTAATTAAAAAATAGGGGTGTATAATGTAGGAATGCGAATGTGAAGTTGTAACGATATTTTTGAAAATCTCATTATAACGTTACTCACTGGCAGGCTATTGTTGTTCCAACGTAGATTTTTTATTGATTGATATCCAAGTATGATATCTGCTTGAGAATTTTAACAATTTCGACCTTATTTCGTTTAGATAGAGTTTCTAAAACTCACAACTTTAGTGTGTTTTACTTTGAATAACAATTTTACATATTTGATATAAAGTAAGATAGTTTTTACTGTTTCAAATTAAACAGTCTTTATCCTAATGATAGGGAGATAAACGGGTCAATTTTATTTTGTTTGTTTATAACACTCCCCGTATTTTCAACTTTATCTGAATCTATTTAAGGTCGATTTTTAAACCAGTGAAAAAATACTCGGAAAGTTTTCTGTTTGATGGTCAAAGAGTCACAGTTATTTTTAAAGCGTTTTCATATCATATTGCTTAGGTATGCGAAATAAACGCTTGCAGTTTTGGCTTTTGTTAACAAGATAGAAGTTTTTTACGAGAACCCATTTATGAGAGCAGTATTTGAATAGTGTTTCGCATTTTTAGAATTAATATTGGAAAATCATGCACAAATTGTAACTGAAGGTTTAAAGTAATTAAGTATTATTGGGTATTTAACGTTTCTAGGCAACATGTAAAGCACATTCCGTTCGATCGATGTAACTCTAAGCCGTATTATAGAACCACAGTAGTTAAAAAAGGCGTATTATGCGTATTATCTTTAGAGATATATTTTATAACAGGACGAACTCAGTTCGCCCGCGACCACGGTTGTTGCAATACAGCCGAAATTTCGGGAAATAATAAAGGTAATACGCGATAAAATCCTGTTATAAAATATATCTCTAAAGATGAATTGTGATCGCGAAAGTTTAAGAAAAACTAAGGCGTATTATAGCATTATAGTAGCGTTTAACCCCTTCGTGGTTCTAAAATAAGGTATTGTTAACGATAATATTATGTAATAATATTATAAAATAGTTATTCGCGTAATCCATTGGTTAATATAGGTAGGTAGGATAAGGATCGGTGTTATGCTTGCCTGTTATTTTTGTTATTAAAGTAGAGAAAAAATGGTTGATAGAACTTTTAAATGAGGTATGAAAAAGGTTTTACCAAAACAGGATTAACTCGTGAACAGCATTTTCGACGGCCGCCATCTTGATACTCTGTGATTCATTATAAAATGATGTCTTTTTCAATCTTTTTATGAAATGAAATCCAACTCCAAATTGGAATGAAGTTACAGTGAAATTAATTGAAGCAATTGGAGTTCACGTAAATCTATTTATTTTGTATCCAAAATGGTTGTATTCAGAGATCAGATTTAAAGCAATTCCTACAAAATGTTGAACTGAAAGATCATCAGTTTTAAATGAACACATCACAAATACATCACAATATTTTAATACGATAAGGTCTAATTTAAATAGGACTTGGGAAGAACATATAGTCAAGCTGACATGTAGAAAATTAGGCCGCTTTTTTTTGTCTTTTTTAGAGAACCATATCAAGTTTTGCTCACATTAATGTAATCTTTGGCAGCTTTTAGTAGTTTGAGACTGAATACGTTTATTTCGAATATATCAGTATTTACAAAAGACGTAGAATTTTCGTTGTATCGTAGCGTAGTTTACACTTACTACCACTACAATGTGGCGCTAGTTTCTATGTAAAACTAGCGTGAGTTTTGTTGAGAAATTCTGTCTGTCTGTATGGCAACTATTGTATGCTATTGTGTAAAACATGTTTTTAAACCTGGATAGGTACATCCACGGTGCAAGTTTTACTGCCAAAGTATTAAAATAACGAAGAATAAAATTGGACGATTATTTGAAATGTATCGAATGAACGCGATTGTAATTTGGGTTTGTTTTCCAACTCTTTGTTAAAACTTGGAAAATATCCGCCGTATTAAAAATGTAATTTTATTTTGAAAGGGATATTGTAGTATGCGTTATTTAACCTTATTTGCGTCCTGCATAAGGACTATATTCCCTCAAACGCGTGATTATATCGATATTTTGCAAAAGCATATTTTGTGTAAGCGACGTAATTTGCGAATCAATGTAACTATTTAAGTATATTTAATATATTAGACATCTCCATTAAGCTTAGATCTAACATGTATCGTAAGTTTTTATTGGTATGATAACGTCTTATATCATTTGTCCCTATCGCACGCATTCGAATACGAGAAGAACGGTTGCGTGCGAAAGAGACAATATCATGTCCATTAGGGGAATGATGTAAGTGAATTTTTTATATTTTACTATGAATCGAAAAAGACATAGAGCCTACCTGTGTTAAAATTTTTATTTTTTTTATACGAAAATTCGCTTATTTTAGATCTCACGAATGCTTAATTATTTTATTAATCGGTGATTTCCCCTAATGTTTTAAAAATGCAATTTTTCTATATAAATATTCGATGTAAATATTGTACATTCGTTCAGTTTTTTTATTTATTTATTGAGATTTTTTATGAAAGTTTTAAAAAACATTTTTATTTTGTTATGCAATATTCTTCTTTCGTTTCAAAGTATTTCTTTCTTCACATTGAAATATATTTTTTAAATTTTATTTTGAAAGTGCCATTCTTGTTTTAGTTACGGTGATTTTTATGATTCCTAAAATTGTATGGTTGAAAATTTTGTAAGTCTTGTGCTCAAAGGGACAATATTCCATAGAGTGTGTTAAATCTTCTTAAAATATAAACAGCCACAAAAAAAAGTCTAATTTATTGAAAATAGTTAAATTTTGATAACAAACATACATTGTCATACACTTTTGAGATCTTCAGCAAACCCAGTTTTGTACCACAGGGTAGTCAGAGGTCCTATAAAATGTTTACACGCTCTATGGCATATATTCCTAGAGATTTTTTTTTTAATAAATTTCCAGTAGGGTCTCGAATGTTATATTGTAGAATCAATGTACGCTTGACCGGTCGGAGTGGCGGCGTCTGCCAAACGATTTTGGTCTTAATATGCTAGATATCGTTCGATGTGATGGCGAGTATTGCTTGTATAGGTAAGGCTAATGAGACTCGTAAAGGAGTGAGAAAAAAAGTTCCATGTTGTTTGTGTGAGAGCTTTTGTATGGGAGAGTAAGGTGTTGGTGTGGTTTATTTAAATTACGATACATAATGTAAGAAGTTATTGAATATAATGCTTTGAAGCATAAATTGTCGAGAAAACAACGATTATAAAATTGTTGGTAAGAGATTAATTTTTAGGTAGTAATGTAATTTGCTTATCGATATCAAGATTCATTCAAAAAACGACGTTGCTTGCTGGTTTTGTTATTCTTAATTCTGAATACGACAGTTCTTGTTGCGTGGAGTTGTCAGTTATAGCAATTTAACTTACAACTCCACGCAAATAAAATTAGGATTTGGACTAGTTAGGTATTTTATCAATCATAAATCATCCAAACCAATATGGCGATTGCGTTGGCCAATCAGAGACGCGTTTTATCCAAGTACCCTCTTTAGGTAAAGATTAGGTTTACGCGCCATAATCGCCATCTTTTTTTGAAAATTTTCGCGAACCATAAGATTTAAGATTTTTGTATATTGTATCGTAGTGATGAATGTTGTGATAACGTAATATATCGGCAGTAGCCGGCAGGTGGCGCCACTCCTTCGGTTTATCAATTTTGCTATGCATCTCATACCTACTGTGAACACAGTTCAAAAGAATGTGTCATATTTTATAATAAATAACCGTCTATGTAATTATCTGGTGTTTTATTTAGAACCCTCAGCTATACCAATATTAGTAAGAATCGATTGTAAGGCTTTTACGAATTATCAATCGAGGTATTGGGTAATAGCCAATGATGATTAATATCATTGGTAATAGCCCTCAATAATACAGGCAGCAGTGCAACTTTAATTAAAAGACGACCTCTGTGGCGCAGTGGGCGAAGGTCCGCCTGCGATGCAGAAGGTTGTGGGTTCAATCCCCGCCGCGGGACAAATGTTTGTATGACCTACAGATATTTGTCTCGGGTCTGGGTGTTTCTATGTATAATAAGTATGTATAAATTTACAAACAAAAAGTATATCAGTTATCTGGTTCCCATAGTACAGCTTTGCTTAGTTTGGGGCTAGATGATGCTGAAAAAAAAACATACATACAGAATACACCTCATATAACCTCCTCCTTTTTTTGAAGTCGGTTAATTATTTTTTTAATGTGCAGTTGATATCGGAGCTCAAGCGGCTAAGAACTACTATAGTATTTTTCACGTAAGAGGAACGTATCCCTGAGTTCCCTGACACATATAACTTTAACTTTTCACGCTGTACAATGAAAAAATTTGAAATAAATGAAATCTGGTGATAATACTAAAAGATACAACTTCAATAAAAAAGGATTTTGTCTATTTCCTTTTTAATAATTTAAGAAATGATAATTTTATTTATAGAAACTAAGCTACTACGTATTTACATATATTTACAAAATACAACAGGATTAGTCAAGCTATCTAAGGATCGTTAGAAACGATCTATAGATAGCTCAACTGATCCAGGTCACTGTCAGTCGGAAGCGTGCCCAATAAATAACATAAAAGAGCCTTGTCACGGAACCGTTCCTATGTGAGGACTATAGAGCTTTTTTAAATAAATAATGCTGGACTTCTCACACAGCATCATCTAGCCCCAAAGTAAGCAGAGCTTGTGTTATGGATACTAAATGACTGATATACTACTTAAGTATATACTTTTATTTGTAAATAAATATTATACATAGAAACACCCAGACCCGAGACACCCAGACGAGGACGTCAATAATTGGGCACCTACTACATTAAATGTTTTTGGTGTGATAGATAGGTTGGTACAGTTTTAAATGAGACAACATAATCGTATTAAAGTTTATTCCTCAATAACCATTCACCACATAACCAATTCAAATCCATCACAGCTTTCTCATACAATCAGACTATCGTGACGCCATTTTGTATCGCTGTCTCTCTTCGATCCAATGTAGAAAATGGCGTCTTCATAGGTTCTTGTCACATTTTTAGCCATTAGTTTGTACAATTCAAATGCATTTTAATATTATTATGCTTAATATAAACTATTTTATGCTTGTGGGATTTAAAGGGAATACATTATTACCTATACCTAGCTGTAAAAAGTAGATTGATTTAGTTACTGTGATGTAAACATGCCTTTTTGTGCATACTTTTATGTCAAATATCGCGCGTCAGGTGAGTCTGGCATAAAAGGAACAGCTTATCACTCATTTTTACCACACTTTAAAAGTTTTGCTTTAACACAATTTGTCAACAACTCACAATTTTACTATCTTAAAACACCATTCAACAACTTTTAATCGCCAACTCTTCATCACTTAAACCCCGTTTGACAACTTTTCAAAACACGATTAGCCACTCACCACCTTAAAATATTCGCCACTTTTTCACCATCATAAAACACAATTCGCCTTTTCACTTCCCATAGTCTACACACAACCAGCTCCCCAACACCCACACCAGGGTATGGAGCCGTCATTCGGAGGCACTGACAGCTTCCTTGATTTGTGTGTGCAGGCTGAGTTCAGGGAGTTCACGGAGGAACAGACGCTGTTTGTTTTCTCGTGCTCAGAATGAGATGTCGTCATCTCCTGGAGAAGGAAGACAACGTTATGCATGTGAGCACACCCTGACGGAATGTATAGTCAGCAAGGAAAGTGGAAAAAATGGCTTTTGTTTTCGATAACAAAGAGAAAATTAGATTTTCTTGGGAAATTATTATGAACTAAGACTTTTATCTTCAAATATTAGTAAAAAGGTTGGTCATGTTACGGATTTCGGAAATATTCAGATTTGTGAAACAAAATGTTAATTGACTTTCGTTGCTGACTGTACCTACTAGACTCTTTCGCCCCAACCACCAACTCACTTATCCATGTTGGTGGCTGGTGGGGTTTGGGAGTTTAATCCCTATTGTTGTAAATAAAACCAAATAAGCGAACTCTTTTAAATAATATCGACATAATTTTATATTTTTAACCGACTTCAAAAAAAGGAGGACGTTCTCAATTCTACTGATTGTTTTTTTACAATGCATTGATGATCTAGTAGAAACCGCCTTCCAGATCCTAAGGTCACGGGTTCGAGTCCGTTGAGTTTTTCTGTCTAAATATCAGGAGCACCAACTCTCAAACGGTAAAGTAAGTAAAACATTTTAAGGAAATGGTATGAATCTGAAAGTTGGAACTCCTCTTCGAGGAGCAGCTAAATCCTTTAAGACACTGATTTGAAAAAGCCAGAAACACGAGATAGGTAATGAATTAATTCAGTATCTCACCTGATAACTATCCCGCTTATACCGCGGGCCAGAACTGGACGACGACAGGGTATTCCTCGCCTTGTGCCTCGTGCAGTGCTTCGGCTTTGCCATCTCGTGCACCTCCTCAATCAGCCTCTCATTATCACTCTCCACTGGCACTCCATTCTTCACCACATTCTTCCCTTCCTTCTTCTCTCTTCTTTTCCGCTCCCGCTTCTTGAACGTCAACGAGAACCTCTTTCGTTTCTTAGCTTTGGGAGAGTCAGGTCGCGCTGGAGCCGTTGACTTCTCCCTTTCAGATCTGCTCGTGTCATCATCTGGATGAGGGACTTGTGATTCGGAATCTGTTTTCAAAGTTATATCAGTTCTGGTTGAGGAGTCTGGCTCGCCAGATTTGTAAGCGACCTCCTTTTCAAGATTCGCTAGTTCCATCCTTCGTAATCGCTTTGGCAGTTTGTTGACTGTTGCGTATATTGGTTCTTCGTTGTCGCCAACTGGGGCCGATCGGGAGCGAAAGAAGAAATCAAATTTCTTCGGTTTGACGGGTATTCTTCGTTCCACGAACACGACGGTGCTGGCTACTTCAGTCGTTGTCGTCACGTCATCACTTGACTTCTGACTTGAGCTCGGTATCGGTGTGCCTCTTGGGTAGTCGTACGTCAATTCTATATTCTTCTCTGTGACGTAATGCTTAGGTGACTCTGGATCGGGTGTCTTCACACCATTTTGAGTCTCCTTTTGGCAGCAGCATTGCTTTTGCAATATCCGTTTCGTGTTGCACATGAAAACTGAATTCTGTTGGATGTAGGTTGTCTGTATTGCTGGTGACGACTGGGCCGATACCTCGCCTAGAAGGTCCTCTACGTTGCCTCCGGTGTGGAATCTTTGCATTGGAGCAACAACGAACCCAGGAGGCGGAGGGGTGAAGCCGGGAGGTGGAGGGGAGACGTGAAAAGGTGGCGACGTCACTGATTGGAAGAACTGCGGCATTTCTGGCGGGGAATCATGTACTAACACGTCAACAACTCGATTGTTTTCCTTTTTGGGAGGTTTGCTATTGTTTGGGGGAGTCATCGGCTTGGCTTTTCGTCGGTCTTCGAGCTGGCATTCCTCGCAGTTGCATGGAGATTCCGCGCCGCTCTGAAATATGTAAATTTCCAATGTTATATTACGTTGACGTTTTGGCAATAGCTCTCAGCTGGAATCGGTGTTTATTTGCCAACGGTTCTGTGAATTTGTTTTAGTTATATATACATTTTGATGAGCTATTAACCCAAGAACTGGATATTGGTGACAATGTTGAATAGCCTAATACTGAGCACCTGGCATCGAAAGATGATAGAAAATTTGTCTTTACCTTATGATCAGTGGATGCTGCCAACTAAGAATGAAAGAAAGCTTTACTAAAAACTTGTAAAGTACCTAATTGCTTTTGAAAATTATCAAATGTATAGATCATAAGCTTTTCAAACTGATGTCTATTGACAGGTTTCATTTTTGTTTCGATGAACTTTACGTAAAACATATGATTCCCTCAGAATCTCGATTCGGGACCATTGTCACAGTTTATTTATAAACAACACTGACCCTGACGATGGTCCCATTCATCTGTCTCTGATGTGACTGAAATACTCCTTGTAATTAGGTTTGCGTCACCTTGAAGGCTCTGTCATAGCATTAGGAAGGAAAATTAAGACATTAATGACCAATGGTTCTTTCGAAAAAAAAACTGCTTTTTGATCAAAAATATTTCCGTACAAAACTATGACCAACAAACAATGAAGAAACTAACGATTTCAAAGAATCTATTAGTAAGATGGTAGCTTAGCTTTCTCGCACCATCGATTAAAAATAAAAAGAGTACGTACCTAGGTCTCTACTCTCAATAGGTAAGCATACCTAGGTAGACTAGACACAAAAACATGGTAAGCATCTTCAAAAGTTCAAATGATTTTCTGCTGAAATTCAGAAGGAACCTAATATTAATGGAATGATTTTTGTTGATCATTCATTTATTTTAAGTTTCTTCTAAAGTATTTCTTTATGAATCGACAGAAAGAAGTTAGTGTGTGCTTCTAACCACAGCTTCTAACGTTAAATTCACACAATTTCCAACCAATATTCCTGATTTCCTACATTTAAAAAGCTCCCTCAACTCACCATGTCACTAAAACCAGAACACAACAAATCACAGCATCACAACACAGCAATCTCTCTCGAGTCCACAGCACAACTGAGTTTATTAATAACATTAAATAGGTGTAACAATATTTAAGTTAGGACGGTGCTCACATCCGTGTCCAAAAAATACCTGTCTACGGCCTAAATTCTTAGCATTGAACAAACAAGTACCTATCGCCATGACAATTACTTTATCCATTTTGGCTATCGGCCAAATTCCAGTAGATTCTTTGATTCAGTTCTCCTGACAGTAAGTTTAGTGTAAAACTATTCTTTTTTATAAACATGTACTTATTGAAATTGTATTACCAACATTCGCATTGATCACACGATTTTTGACTAGTTATCAAAGATATTATGCTCAATCTTCCTCTATAGGTTCCTACAGGACAAAAATAATTGCAAAAGTGGATGAAATCGGGCTGCGGATGATGATGATAGAAAAGCTACTTAATTATTATTTCAGCTGCGAGTTTCATCCAAACGAGACATATTTCTCTACAGTGAGTCCAAGTCTTTAGCGACTCTGTCCGCCCTTGACTTATATCCCGGCGAAATTATCAGAAAACTGAGCTATAACGCTTCAAAGATCACAACAAAACATTTTTATAACCATTGATTAAAAGTTCACTAGAGTTGTACAATAGCTCAGTCACTCAATCTACATTAGGAACAATTACGACTAAGTATCAAAGACAAACAGTGGCGTAGCTAGGTAGCCAAGGGCCCTGGTGCAAAATAAACCGGGGCCCTAACTGAAGGGTTTAGGTTTTATCAAATCAAAATATGCAAGGTGTGGCAAAATGTAAACTTATTTGATTTTTTTGTAAAAACTTACGATTTGATTCGCCATTTTCTGGGTAACTATTACAAAAATCTAATAATGCAGTTATTTTTATTTTCAAAATAATCATACCTATAGTTTTCTAAGAACAAAACTTTCCACACTCTCGGGACTCAGAGTCCGAGGGCCCCTTGAGCTTGGGGGCCCCGGTGCACTGCACCGCCTAGCCCTTCGGTAGCTACGCCACTGGACAGAAAGATAGTCTTCTAGATCTTTTTTAGGTAATTCAAGAGCCTTTGGATATTGAGGAGTAGACACGCCAAATACTTACCTACTGTTAACTGGTTTCCTTACATTGTTTTCCTTCAATGCATAGCGATTCATACCTCAGCAGAACGCATCCGCGACGAAACCGTTCCGCTGTTCAACCGACCGTAACCAATCGCAGGAAATATCAGTTTTGAATTCCTTGGAACAGTTTCATCGCGGATGCATTCCGCTGAAGGCTGCATGATATGCCCAAATCCACACAGCCTTTTCTCGAAGTCACAAACACTTGATCTCTAGATTATTAAGGTACCTTGGTGTTTACATTGTATTAGTTAATGGTTATAAGTCTGGTGGATGTTGGTCTGTAGCCGGCCATTGGCTATTTCTGGCGGGACGGAAGCATGCGTCAATCCTCAATAGTTCAGTGCACGTGGGTTTCATAACAACATCATTCAGCTTTGCCTCATTTCAAATATGCTGATATTATAGATGAAGTTGATAGTTTTAGAACTTTTAGGGGAGGCTAGTTCTAGAACTGTTATTAGTTCATTGGAAACCTCTGTTTAACACGTTCACTGCGCCATCATTTTTAAAAAACTTTCAGCTGGTGCTTTGGAGACCTAAAAGATCTCGAAATTAACCTTCCCTTTGGTGCGTTTGAGACCTAATCAGTCTCCTAAAAATACAGTTTTGAAAATAATTTATATCTTCCAAAAAACCAATGATATAATATTTTGAAGTTTTTGTGGGTCAAGAGAGGCTATTGCTCTACATTTTGCTAGGTTCGCACGCATTTATGACATTAGAATAAACTACAAATACCAAAAAAAAATTAGGTATCGATTGTATCTCTTACCGCAACCGAAGATAGTTCAATATGTGTAGTAAAGTAGTGATGGGAATAAAATAATAATCTCGTCGATTGAAAAAGCTCCAACGTAGAAAGGTTCATCTTTTTCTTTTTAGGTACGTCAAATATTTCATAATCAGAATCACTGTCACTATTAGCCAATGGGGGGCAAATTTGGACATTTTCCAAAATTGATATTTTACTGGACGATGCAGCAGTATAATCCGGCGTTGAGTTTTCGTTTTTAGAAATCTCACCAAAATAAATAGACTTTTTACACTTTTTCCCTTTAGAATTACTCATTGTTTATTAACAATAATCAACACACTTTAAAATACAATTAAGTAGTGATATTTTCGAACCGTGCGCGCGACGTCGATGCTAGGACAACACTAAATCGAGTCACGCGGCGCCCGCGCCGACCACCCTCCCTCTCTTGCGTCTACGAGGCGTACGATTTCACGAGTACCGACAAGTCTCCTAACGCAAGGAATGGAAATAATTATACTACTGTGCGTTAGGGACCTAATCCATCTCTATATTTTTTTTTTATGTCCTTGAATTCACCTTTAAATAGGAAGCAAATATGTATATTTGTCTTACTCATACTTAAAGAACTTTACACGTTAGAGCCTCCCGCAAGGAGTGAAACAACACGATTATAGTCAACGCACAATACAAAAGTCCTGCAAGAGATCTGATAGATCTCGTAATGCAACTAACGTGTTAAGCATCTCACTAGGCGAAGAAAGACTCGGGACAAAAATACCTAAATGTTAGGCAGTAAACGTTGATTTTGCTTTTTATGTCCCTACCTATTGAACAAGTTTTTATTTTACACCTTTTTCAAACATCCATCAAGCATCCATCTCAACATTTTCATTCCCCCAATATTAGGTATATTGGGGGAATGAAAATGTTGAGTATCTCTCTCTCATATTCCTGTCATGGTGTGTTTTGGATTTCCCAAAATTAGGAATATTAGACCTATAGGTACCAACTACCAAAGTGAATGGTCATTTTTTTTTAACAAAGTTCCTTTTTGGACGGTATCGAGGATGGAGGCTAGAAAAAAAGCGTTCGATTCTACGGTCACAACACAGGTACAATGCCAAAACGTCACACAGTGCTAAGTGCGCAGACGCGTAACAGTCCATACATTGCATTGTTACTTGTTAGTACGGAAGAGCGTATCTAGGATTTTAATAATTAACAATAATTTATTTGACAAAATGCCAAATGCCAAAGTTGAAACTTCGTTCCAACCGAGTGTTCCACGGAGGTTCCACAACACTCACGTACTTTTTTTCCTTATCTTCTTTCAATTGTAAACTTCTGCTCATCTTTTGTATTGCCACTGTATTCTGCAATTACCTTCTCCTGCTCTGCTTCTTCAGGCACCACACTAAGGTCGTGGAAGGCGACGGTGCGCGACGCAGCGTCCGTGCTCGCACATTCCGGGCAGGCGCTGCACACCGACGCGCTGTCCTGCCAACGGAAACTGTGCTTTATTACATTGTCGTAAGGGTTATTTTGTGATGACGACATTTACACTGACTTAAGAACACTTGCTCGCATTGTTAGTACAGGCGCTGTACTACTGTAATGGAAGGCGACGGAAACATTTGTGCATACTGATTTGATACAATTAGAAGAAGATAAAATATAAAAGCTGATTGAACCGAATTACGAAGTTTAAAATCTTTATGTAGCAGGAGACCATGGGATTTCAACATGCTACGATAGGTACTCCTCATTCACTCTCCTCAACCAATTTGATCCAAGTGTTCGTCTAGGCCTACCCCTTCCAGCTGATTTATATGTATATACCTACGCTTGTTATCATTTTGCTAGTGTTACGTACGTCGGAGTGTTCAGGCGAAGAACGTCGTTCCCTCAGCATACTATCCAGCCGTTCGTACTCATAGCGAAGCGCGGATATCTCACGCTTCAGCTGGTCGTTCTCCCTCTTCAGCTTCTTTATGTCTGTCTGTCCTGGAAATGCGCAATACATTACATACATTTTTAAAATGCATCTCAAAAATTTCACCCGGGAACCCAATTACATGCGGGAATTTATCCCGCGACCTTCAGCGATCCGTGGTGAGCTCTCTCATCGAATCCTATATGCACATCGTAGCCAATGGGTAATGATAGTGTTGTTGACGTTGACGGTTGAAATTTTGTGGAAGCCTGTGGGTTAGAGCGATTTCACATTATCCGATCCGATATCTGTATCGGACGCCGATACGATGGCGGGGCAAATATAAAAATGTATGAACTAGATAGCTCCGATATCCGATATCAGGCCGGACAATATGAAAGACAGGTAAGTACCTACATATTTCATATATTTTACTTGCCACCGATCCAATAATGTGAAAACGCTCTTACATGTGCGTGTATGTTTACGGTGCGAACCCGGGACCTTATTGTGTAATTCAACTGGCAATGGACATGGGCTTCATTTTGACATTTGAAACCCATTCTAGACTTCAATTGTCATTTTCCTATTAAGTGATTGGTTGAGCTTTATTGGGTTGGCAAATGGGAATGGATTTCAAGTTAGATAATAAGGCTGCTGGTTAGATTCGAAAGTAAACGAGCTGACCTACCTTAAGAACTTACCTCTCTCTACTTCTGCATTAATATTGATGGTGCGCAGACGCAGCTCCTCGTTCTCGTAGAGCATGCCACGAGAGGACTTGCGATCCAATCTGGTAGAGGAAGTTTTATGAGTTATTCTTTCATCATCACCTCAGCCATAGGATTTCTACTGCTGAACATGTCCCATTGATTACCAGAGCGATCGATCTTGACACCCAATGGCTGTTCAATACATCGTACACATTATTCAGCATCAGCAGTTTGGCCTAAGTAGGTCGCTCGAACCGCGAGCGCGGACGGGCGACACACGTAAGCCAGTGCATCTGCAGCATCATCCACTAAACCGCACTCATTTCTAGTATTTGATTATACCTACTCTGTGTAATAAATACGTAAAGTTAACTCGGTCGTATCATTCATCATCGTCATGGAAAAAGCTATCGCGATTTCCTACAAATTTTCTTTCGCTCAAAATTATTCTTAGATCATTTCAAATGTTTAACTAAGATTCACAAAAGTATAATAGGATAACAAAAGGATTCTGTTATTCACACAGTTAACTGTTATTTAAACAAAACAGACCAAAAGAATGGAAAGTGGGATTGAGAGTGAAAGACAGCACGACCTGAATCTGGTCGTGCACCAATGAGTTTTTCTGCCGAAAAATGTATGTAAACTATGCCACTACTCTCAAATGGTGAAGGTATCGTGCGGTAACCTGCATCTCACAGAAGCCACAAAGTTGGAAAACATGTGTCAAGTGCATGAAAGGAGTCTCTCTTGAGGCGCACGTATACTTAATCCTTTCCCCACACTGCTTCGAAAGAACTAGTGACACGATAAGAAGAAGACGTTGGAAAATTATTTTGGTATTTGGTATCACTCACTTGCGGTTCGGCTTGATGTTGACATCCTTCCGGCGCGTGCGCAACATGCTGGCTCCTGTCATCCCCGACATCTTGTAGCTGGCCAGCCATGCGTCGATTAAAATCTGTAAATACTAGTGATGGGCCGAATGTGGTTTTAACCGAATACGAACTTCGGCCGAACATTCGGTTAAAATGAAAAGTTCGGCCGAACTTCGGCCGAAGTTCGGTAGGTACCTAGTTTCATTGTATTTTCTCGAAAGAAATACGTCAAATCTTGTTTTCGCGATCGTTGAAGTTTACTAGAGTAGATAGAGTGTGGTGCTTGTACTGCTTTTCGCTGTGTGACAAATATGGATGATTGGGTTGTCGTTACAACTACTTTTTTTCAATTCTACGACTGTTCTGAAGGTACGTGGACGTACCTACGACGCATTTCACTATTTTAATTGGCATAAATCGATCGAAACTGTAAAACCGTCAGATTTATCGTTTTATAGTGTTAACTGTGTGTGTGACTTTAGTTGATCGAGTGAGCGAAGCGTCTCAGTTTCGAGATTGGCCAAAAAAATTATTTTGTCTGTCATTCAAGTCGCATTTTTTAACCAATTTTGATGTAAAGAACGTCGGTCATCTCCATACAAACTGTGACTTGGCTCAAAAAATTATCGATTCCAGAGTTGATCTACAGCCAGATTTCTTGCTTACGAACCCTTTGTAAGGTAGTGGCAACTCCGTTGCCACCAGCATTTTTTTAAATTTTCGCGGTACCTGAAGCGTTTAAAGAGTTTTTTTTTTCGAGAAATGGCAACATTATAAACCATAGATTTGAAAAAAAAATTGGTCTCAATGACAGATGTCATGAGTGTCATATGGGAATACGTTAAATCCGAAAATTTGGGCTGAAACGCAATTTTTTAAAAATCTAACTTCATCTAGGAATTTCGCCTCTACGCTGGTAAGTTTTTTGTATTATATTGATTATTTGGGATGTCTGGAGCCAAATTAGGCCATATTTTTAGCAGTCACTTGGAAATATTTTTGTAAAATGCGTTTTGTTTAGGTGGCAATATAGTTGCCACTGCCTTAGCATGAGTGTTTTCGGGATATTTTTTCGGGATATAGGCAGGGTTTTTGGGTTTTTTTCTTATTATATGGTGTTATACGCCTGAATTTGCATGTTTTTCATGTTTGCATTGTGTATTTTTAAGGTAAGAATGTCTAAACGGAAGCGGTATTTGTGTGATGAAGATATTGAGGAGGAGTTGAACAATCTATTTGGTATGGATAATCCTGAGGAGTCAGAAGACGAATATGAACCAGAAATCGAAAACTTAACAGACTTCGATCTCAGAACAATCCTAACAGATAATTGTTTAGAACCTGAGGTGCCATCCTATTCCAAAGAAATACAGTTATCATACGACGGAAAACATGTAACTCCAGCTGAGCCGTGTAGTTCAACTACGAATGTCCAAGCCCAAATTTCATCAGATCCATATTGTAATGTCAGACTCTCTTCGCCAGAGGAAACAACTTCAAATGATGTTCGAACTCCTTCGCCTCAACGAACAAATGATGCTCAAAACACTACAGCTACTTCAAATTGTGCTGAAATTCCCATGCAAGAAAACATAACGCTTTCAAATGATACTCGCACTAGTACGCCAGAGGTTTCACAAGTAGCTGTCCCATCTGATACAGATTCATCGGACACAGAAGAGGGACATGGAGAAGGAACGTGGAAGAAGGTGATATTTCCCCAAAAACCTGATATAGGTAGTTTCGATAGCGTTCCTCTTCAATCCAGACAGTACTTTCCAAGCAGATCTAGGCCTATAAGTTTTTTTTCTGTATTTTTTCATGAAGAGATTATTGAGCTAATTGTAACTCAAACTAATATGTACGCAGAACAAAAACAAAGCCGTGGCTGGAAACCTGTGACTTCCTCCGAAATAAACGCCTTTATTGGCATGATAATATTGATGGGTATCAACCCACTACCGACCATAGATTTTTGGGGGTAGAATGGAATTCCCCCAAATTATGGTAAAGAGGGTGTACTCGCCTCACTAAGGTTTGCCCAACTGGCACACTTACCTTAGGGCCTTTCGGCCGACAGTTATAGTCGGATAGTACTATATAGGCTTAGCGTCCAGTAAACTTCGTCAGCGCGATCTAGAAATTGTTCCACAGATATAGACATAGTTATTACTTTTTGCGTGTTCCTAGCGCCATCTAGTTGTACAGCTCCGAAGTACGTCGCTGTAATTGACATCTCTTGAAGTTCAGCTTATAGTTCAGCTTGTAGTTCAGGCGATGGTAGATAGAGGTCGCCACATCACTCCCTTTCCAGACCGAAGGTCGATATAGGTATTTGATGCCAGCCAGTATGGTGGGAGGTTGTCCATCTTAGCTCGTCGTGGTCTTCGGTGAGTCGAGACTGGTGCGATGAGCAGGTTGAGGACAGGAGAGCGCTTGTCGTCTGCGGTGAGTCGAGACGGTCCACGGTAAGTCGGGACGAAGCGCGGTGCGGTGTTCCAGGTGAGGCTACGGTGAGTCGAGCCTGTATGCCCGGATGATGCCGCGGTGCGGTGCTCCAGGTGAGTCTACGGTGAGTCGAGACTATATGCCCAGATGAATGCCGCTAGGGAACTCCACGAAGCGTTATCGAGGAGGGGAGAAGCCTGCAGAACCAGGAAGTCGTCAGAGCGGCTGCGGTGGAACTGCGGAGGCCGGAGGAAGATATGCTGGTGATGCTGGTGTGCTGGTCCGGAAGTAAGCTTGAAGGAGAGAGAGAAGAGAAGAGACGAAGATAGAAGTCTGCTGATGATGATGATGGCGGGAAGTGCTGCGCTGCGTTGTTGAAGAAATCGTGTTCAGGAATCCAGTCGTCGGGTTTCGGCAGGAATCGTCCGAGGTAATCGACGGCTGGCACGTCGGAAGGTCACCAATTTGGGGAATCGTCCGAGGTAAATCATCGGGGTCACCATTTTGGGGGTAGAATGGAATTCCCCCAATCTATGGTAAAGAGGGAGTACTCGCCTCGCTAAGGTTTGCCCAACTGGCACACTTACCTTAGGGCCTTTCGGCCGACAGTTATAGTCGGATAGTACTATATAGGCTTAGCGTCCAGTAAACTTCGTCAGCGCGATCTAGAAATTGTTCCACAGATATAGACTTAGTTATTACTTTTTGCGTGTTCCTAGCGCCATCTAGTTGTACAGCTCCGAAGTACGTCGCTGTAATTGACATCTCTTGAAGTTCAGCTTGTAGTTCAGGCGATGGTAGATAGAGGTCGCCACAGATTTGTATTGGTCTAGTGATCCATTTTTTAGGAATGACGAAATAGCAGCAGTAATGCCTGTAAAAAGATTTAAGAAAATTTTAGAGAATTTTCATTTGAATAACAACGAAGAAATGCCGCAAAGAGGAGCACCCACTTATGACAAACTGTATAAGATACGACCGTTTTTAGAATTAATTAACAAAGCTTGTCAAAACGCTGCTAAAAATACAAATTCCCAATCAATAGATGAGGCAATGGTAAAATTTAAAGGTGTTTCCTCTCTAAAGCAATATATGCCTCTCAAACCCGTAAAAAGAGGGTACAAATTGTGGACCAGAGCAGATAGTGCGACGGGTTATGTCTTTGAATTTGATGTTTACACTGGGAAAAGAGATGATAAAGCAACAGAAGTTGGACTCGGAGGAAATGTTGTGAAACAACTTACACAAAAACTAGTGGATGAGGGTTTTCAGGGACACGTTGCATTTGATAACTTTTTCTCATCATATGAAATAATGCAATACTTATACGATAACAACATTTATGCCACTGCCACAGTTGTAAACAGGAAAGATCTCCCTAAGCTTTATAAGAACAACAACAGAGGCAAAAGCTTGAAGCTCGAAAGGGGGGAAATGAAGTGGCGTACGAAAAAAAATGTTGCTTTTGTTTCATGGCAAGATACTAAACTCGTTTCATTTTTGACTACAGCATTTCATCCGAAAATGGACAAAACATTTTGTGACAGAAAACAAAAAGATGGTACAAAAAAAGCGTTTCCATGTCTTTTGACGGTCCTGCAATGATACTACTGAAAAGATGGGAGGGGTGGATCGCTTCGATCATCTCAGAAGTTCATACGAAGTTGGCAGACGAAGTAGGAAGTGGTGGCTCCGTTTGTTTTATTTTTGCGTGGACCTATGCATTGTAAATTCGTATTTGTTGCACAACACAAACACGAGGCTACACAATCGACTAACGCAACTCCATTTTCGACTAAGTGTAGCCCGAGGCCTGATAAATAATTACACGTCGAGAAGGAGAAGCTTGCAAAGCGCACCTCAGTACTTGAAAAAGAAGCCGAAGCTATCCACCAGTAACCAGAAAGTCGTCGGGGTGGATCAAGAAATTCGACTATCCAATGTTGGAATCCACAAACACGAAAAACTTGAAACATGGCGCCGCTGTCGACAGTGTAGCACAAAAACTCACAATAAGAGGTCCAAAATACAGTGCTCCGCATGCAAGGTGCCACTATGTGTGGTGCCTTGCTTCGACTTATTCCATTCCTCCAATTAGTTATTGTACATTTTATAATTCAATTCTTGTTTGAAAGTTGATTTTTTTATGAATAAATAATAAATAAATGTTAGAAATGTCTAAATTGATCTTACGCGTGATTTCTTGTTCTAATCTGGATTGATAGTTTGCTTTTTCGATGAATAAATAAGTAATTTTCAGAAAAAAATGCATTTCATTTCCAGGCAGTGGCAACTATGTTGCCACCACATTTAAAAAAAAAATCAAAAACGCAAAAAATCAAAATACCCTCAATTTGCATTGCTTAGCATATTATTAACAACTCCTACTGGCGTGTACGTTGCTACCACCTCTAGTTTTCTCTGCCTTATAAAGGGTTACGAAGCCACTTGCCGTATTTAATTCGTAATTTCTTATTATCAAGCCGAAAAATAATAATGACTATTTATTTACCTTCCCTAAAATGTAGGTACTGAATTGGTATATTTTTTATCTATGGAAAATTTAAGGTCCGATCTTGCCGTCCTTGTTTGAACATAAGTTCCGTAAGTAGTATAGTAAGATTTATATTTACTTTTGTCGATCGTGATGTTTGACTGGAGTGAAATGGGAGGGAAACGGGGGACTACACAGTCCTCTCCGCTTTCAAGAGGCGAACCAGTGGACACCAGATTCTACCTATTAGGACCAAGGGAACGCGCGTAGTCTATTGAGAAAACTAAAACGTACTTAAAAGTCAAAAAAGTCTACCTTAACTTTTGAAAAATTCAAGAACCTGAAATACAAATTAAATTCGGACTTTCTTTTAGGATGGGAGGCCTTCTGCTCTCACAGAATCACTAGTTTTACAGTGTTCTGTTTTTTTCTCACACTTAGGGATCATTGAGTTGTCACACACAATGAAAAGCTGTTTATATAATGGTTGAGACTTTGTAGGAGTACTTATACTTAATGCCCGTTAATGTACTCCTACAAAGTTTCAACCATCACGTCAATTGCACATTTGCTCAGTTGGTAGAGCGTCACTGGTTTAGTTTTATTATTTTAGTCAAGCAGTTGTGTTATTGGAACGAAGTTCCTTTACGGACGGTATCGAAGAAAAACAGGCTGGAGCTGGAAAAAAAATGTCGTTCCATTTTACCGTCACGACCGCCACGTCACGAAATCGTCACAGTGCGAAGCGCGCAACCGCGAACAGTCCATAGATTGTTACATTGTTAGTACTGAAGTGTGTTTGATTTGAATTTAAAGTTTTCAGTATAGAAAAGTACTCTTTGCTTCGTGTTCCACGGCACTCACGTACTTTTGATTACTATATTTTGTAGTACCGAACTTCGGCAGTTTGAACCGAATTTCGGCCGAATGCCGAACTTCGGTTCAAGCTGCCGAAGTTCGGTTTAACCGAATGTGAAACGAACTTCGGCCCATCCCTAGTAAATACATATAATTTAATTATCTTTGTGTATTTTCTTATGTTTCACATTAGGTACCTACCTACTCTAAGGAAGGAAGATCTGTGAAGTTCCAAGTAGAAGGTACCTACCTATATTTTTTTTCTCTCCCCCTCAATTCTACACCTTGCCTGTTTTTTTTAAACTATCCTTTTAAGGTTTTCTCTTTTATAGGTAATTAGGTACAGTCAGCAACGAAAGTCGATTAACATTTGATGTTTCACAATTCTGAATATTTCCGAAATCCGTAACATCATATAACCAAAATTTTGACTAATATTTGAAGATTTTGACTTATAAGTAACTAGCTGTCCGCCCCGGCTTCGCAAGGGTTTATTATAGGTATTAAACAAAAATTTAATAACAACATGGCGATCCCGGAGCGGGATGTATGATTTAAAGTTTAGAGGTTAATATGTAGGTAAGGTCTAAGGTAGGTAAGGGAGTATTAGGCAGTAAGGCAGGTTTGGACACCACCGGCAAATCCCCGTGTTATGCCGGCCATACACCATCATGCCAATCAACCATTAGTCATGCCAATCCACCCCCATACATGGTCAATTCTAACTGATCAAATTCCGATTTGACGATAGGTATGATGGTTTATGGCCGACATGACACGGGGGTGTCCAAACCTGTCTACTGCCCAATGCTCCCCTACTTCCCATATATATTTCATTGATATATTACCACTCCCTTCCATTCATTCCATAGTTCCCAGACACTCTTTAAACTATCATGGTTTTCAACATTTTTAACACAGTTAACGGGATATTTACCATGATTTAATGTTTTTTGAGTTTCCCGATATTTCGGCGCCGTTACATACGCCATGATCAATAGTATCTATGGTATTAATCATGGTTAATATCCCGTTACCTGTGTTAAAAATCCCAGACACTTGTCCTACCCTACTAACTGATATTTATTCTGTGGTCGCGATGTATCTTACATTTTTAAACTCATGATAACTTTTGAATAAAATGTCCAATTTCAATAATTCAAAAAGTAATCGACGGGTACTGAAACAGCCTTTACTACGAAGGAATTTATTTGGATAAGAATAAATACCAAAATAAGAATAACGTGGTCTGCTTTTGGTCGGCATTTTTATTCACTTTTTAAATTATAAAAGTTGTTATTCTGACACAACCACAATAGTTGGACATATGCTATCGCTGACTTTTTTGTAGATATTGATACGTTCTTTAATATTGTAGAACATTTTTTTGTTCTATTATCAATAGTTTTCGCAGCGCACGCGATATGAAGAATTTTATGTTCAAAATTTTTACACCTTTGGTTACATTATTGCAATTTTCATAAGGATCTCTAATTTTTTTGAAAATAATTTATAGCCTATGTTCATCACAGATAATGTAGGATTCTAATGGTGAAAGAATTTTTCAAATCGGTCTAGTAGTTTCGGAGCCTATTCAATTCAAACAAACAAACAAACAAATGTTTCCTCTTTATAATATTATTAGTGTAGATAATTTCCCAAGAAAAGTTTATTTTTTCTTAGTAGGTAGGTAACCGAAGAAAAAAAAGTCATTTTAAAAAGCCTAACTGTATTTTCGTTGCTGACTGTACCTACACATTCGTATTCATAGAAATAGGAATAAGAAAATGGATACTTAGAAATTTTAAAAATGTTATTGTTGGGAGGGAGGCCTTTGCCCTGCAGTGGGACAATACAGGCTAAAATAAATAAATAATAAATAAATAAATATTGTTATTTTTTCAGATGACAAACAAATTACTTATGATGAATTCGATCTGAATTTAATTATACCCATAATGTTTACCAAATACATGCTATTTTAAACTTACATACAATAAAACAGCTGACCTACCTGTTACTTCAAATCTATCAACGACCAATCAAATCCAAAAACCCCAGCACTTGCACTAAACTACATAACTTTCTCAAAGTTATTTTCACATCAACTCAACTTACTGCTCCAAAGTCTGATAACCTAATTCTCTAATCAGATTATGCAACTACCTAGCAGGTAGAGGTGCTCCAGCCAGCTCATGCGCACTGAGACGCTGATTGAACGAATATAGTACTGTCTGCAACGTAAATAAATCCCACTAATATAATAAAGCTGAAAGTTTGAGAGTTTGTTTAGATGTTTGTATGTTTGTGTTACAATCACGCCTAAACCAGTGAACCTGGAATAGCATATAGGCTATTCAAAATGTTGGTACGGGCGAAGCCGCGCGCAGTAGCTAGTGAATTTTAATTCTAAGAAAACAGGAGCACGCCTGTATCCCCAATACCCCGAAGCGGTAGACGTGCTAAATATTTTGAAAAGCATCTGAAAAATTTGCGTCCTTACCGATCCATGGTAATGCTCTAGCTAGACCAACTAAACAAAAATCTTTAGATATCCCTAAGTGTGCGGGTAACACTATAAAAAATATAACCTTGGTAGACGTGCTGTCTGATCTTTTTATCTAGACTAAGATAAAAACTCCATCACCAGAGTTGGCCACTGACTCATACGAACTTACTTTTATCAAGACTAGACATCATCCAATGATCTGGAATACAAAAAAAAAGCTGCTGCGTCTTTTGGGATACAGAAGTTGATGATGTTGTGTTTTGGTTATACTTATAACAATCAAAAGGGAGACTTCAACTTGCGGTTCAAGTTAAACCTCCCTTATTCTCTAAATCCATTTTTAACGGTTTTATACAGTTACCTAAGAGTACTTACTTATAACAATGAAATAAGAAATAAGTAAGAAAAATTTATTATATATATGATGGTATTAATCTAATTAGGTATCAACAGTTTACCCATCCTGGGCGTACAATACTATAAGTATGTTTTTGCTGACTCTACCCCTACACAGTTTGGGAACAAACATACGTAAATATTTATTGGGTCTTGTTATAAATGGATTTCAATTTCCAACGGTAAATAATTGAAGACGGAATCAATAGGTTTTGTGGTTGCTTAGCGGTGACAAATGCATTTCTGGCTAGCGTTTGTGGGTTCAGATGTATAGTGGTAGCACACAGACAAGTGGTAGTATGGTGGTAGTAAAGACTTGGGTTCGACTGACAACATTTTTGTTGGCGGCGAATAGCCCGATCTGAGAGATGGGATTAATTACTTATGTTTTTTTTTAATTTTCCGAAGCACCTAAAAGTTAAAATACAGAAAATACGAATTATTAGGACGTTTGCAGGGACCACTATTGGAGTATGATCCGATAGAAATTATCGCATTCAAGGTGTTATAAAATGGTATCTAGGTACCTACATAAGATGTTTATTATATTATGTAAATGCTCTGTAGTAGCTGTGGTAGTAGGTACCTGCCTTTTTTAACACTATGTAATCCTTTAATGTAATAAAGGGTTGAGGGTGACTATAAAAAACTACAAAAGCAAAGAAACAATATAATCAGGAAATCGGTTTTTCTTAATAATTATTTGATTACGTACCTACCCACCTGTCACCTAGATACCTATAACAGTACCTAGGTACACTCCAAGTTCACATTTGACGACCTCTGTAGCGCAGTGGGCGAAGGCCCGCCTGCGACGCAAAAGGTTGCGGGTTCGATCCCCGCGGCGGGACCAATGTTTGTATGATCTACAAATATTTGTCTCGGGTCTGGGTGTTTCTATGTATAATATGTATGTATTTACAAACAAAAAGTATATAAGTAGTATATCAGTTATCTAGTACCCATAACACAAGCTCTGCTTACTTTGGGGCTAGATGATGCTGTGTGGAAAGTCCAGCATTATTTATATTTATATTTATTTTATATTTAGGTAATTAATCAGGATCTCCATAAATAAAATATTTATTTTCCTAATATTGCAAGGACTGATGATATTAATTAGGTACTTAGGTAAATATTTATAAATAAAAAAAAAAAGTAAAGTATTCAAAAATGAATACCAATTTAGGTAAGTATCCTACATAGATACCTAAATGTGGCAAAATATGAGAATGTGTCTCTCCTAGCTAGGTAGGTATACTCGTAGTAGGTACCTATATCAAATGATCTTGAAAGCTATTTAAGGAGTCGTAAGCCTGTAAGTTATCCTTTTATCCTCGCTAGAAATTCAGCTTCATGGTCACACTAGCTTAATTTTCTATGTCAACATGCAAGGTGTGTTTTTTCTAGACTTGTCTGTGCTTTGCTTACTCCTAGGATAGTCTCGTTATCCTAGGATAACAAGTCCGAAATTTTCTTCTATTAAATAAGGAAATAAATAGTTTTACGCGAAAACTTCGGTTCATTACAATTTTCTACCCTTCAATTCTGTTTCTCGTTTCTCGGGATAAAAAAGCTAAGTTTTATCAATGACATAATTTTTGAATTAGATTTCTTGTTATAAAAAAAATGCGAAAATAAAGACAGCTCCTGCCGTTCATAAACGTATAGGTTTTATTTTATAAACCTCTTAAAGAGCTTTATTGCCCATACAATAAACCGTGAGTTAATACTGCATAATTTAATTCCTACGACTGTTAAGAAAGACCTAATATTGAAGTGTAACTTTTGTGACAACATGATGTTTGATTTTGGCGTGCTCATCAGTGGAAGTTTGTTGATCAGCCGACTTCATGCTGGATTCAGATTGTTGGTAAGTAGGTGCTTAGTAAAGTAATGATTGTTTTTTGTCTCATTATTACACTTTACTTTGACTTTATTGTTAGTACTTAATTTTGTAATTATGTTGGTACTTTACTAATTTATTATCCTTCTGTGAGGGAAATTACCTAAAGTCTACCTAATCTAAATATTTTCGCGGTTTTTGTTTTAATCATCCGTAATATTTACAAATAAGAACAATAAGTATTTTGTGAAATCTGTGGAACGTGGTATTTTGGTATTGTTATCAAGGGCAATTTGTCAGACGAAATCGCTTCAACTGTGACCATTGTTGCTACCTGGTTGCTACCGGCCGCCCAAACGCAGCCGCACCCTAAATACCACACACTTCGACTCTGTACCACAACCATTGCTGTGTTATCATAGACTGTGAGAAGAAAAGGTGTAGCAAGCGCGCAATGGATGTTGAAGAGAGTTTTAGGTCGATAGCCAGGTATCCGCGTCGAGCGAAGAGGACAGCGATAGGAAAGAGCGGGCGCGGAAGCGAGGACGGGCCTAGGTCGGCAGTCCCGCGCCGCGCGTCGACGCTGCGCTCGCTTGCCGCGTCGCTCCCCGCTCACAATGAAACCCAAGCCTCGCGGTGCCCGCACCAAAAACATGGACAAGCTCATAGAAGCAGTCCAAGCAAGAGAATGCCTTTGGGACAAGAGCTATCGAGGACACAGGAACAGATTTAAACTGGAGCGGTATTGGAACGAAGTCGCACATGAGGTGGGCACGTCAAGTGAGTAGCGATTTGCGGTTTCTCTATCTATACTAACTGTTAATGAATCTGTAGTTAGCAACTGTTTTGTACTGCGACAGAATGACTGAGTAAAAACTGAGAAACTATTAGTTAATCTACGCAGAATGGAGCTCGATTCCGTGGCGCCTTTTACTTGCGCTGTTTGTTACGACCCATACAAAGTATTCGCTGATCTACGTAGAATAAGTTAATACTAACTATTGTTTGAGCTGTGGAGGTGAACGCCCTGAGGCAGATGCGGAAGGTGATAGTAACTGACGTCCTATTCTGTGCATGGTTTTTGAGACAACTGGGATGCTCTGGGATTATGATCATAAAATGTAATGCGTAATGCGTTGTTGCATCCTAATGGAACTTTTAAAAATAAATACTGATAACGTTTAACCTAATAAAATTAGTGTAGTGTGTAGGTACGGTCAGCAAAGAAATTAATGCATATATTTTGTTATAATGCCTCCAGTTAATTTACTATGAAACACCTTTAAGAAATAACTAACACTTTTAAGAAGGTACAATCTTAAATATGGGGACAAATCCAATATTCTCAGATAGGTAACGGTTTATATAAAGGCTTCATTTAGGAGGAATTGTGTAGGAAGGTTGCTTTACAGTTCCACACACAGTTACACAGTTGTTTTACAGTTTACAGTTCTGTGCTTTAGGTGGATCACCTAGAACACAGCTAGGCCTGCAGGTTCTTCATGGGTTGCAAAGGAACGGGAGTAGAGTCAACTCGTTTTTAAAGATCAATTTTAAGTATTTTTTAACTTTAGCTTAAGTAAATATACCTTCTTTAAATCTTCAAAATTAAACTTCCAGGCGTAAACTGCCGCAAGAAATGGAAGAACTTAAAAGACCAGTGTCGGAAGGAGATGAAGAAGAACCCCAATGACTCCGACTGGCCGCACTTCAACAAGCTCAAGTTCATCCACAACCAGTTCCTAGTGGATGATGAGGAGGGGGATCAGGATACTGCAGACGAAGTGCTGAACTCACTTGATGACTCGTTGAAGACGCCGAAGTTAGGGTAAGTTCGTGCTAAGTTCACCTAGTATCACCTAGCTCATCTACTGTTCTGCGATCATAGGCTTATCGACTTTGGCTAATTATTCGGTCCTCTATACGTCCTGTGGTGTTCATATAAAAAAAAAAAGTTTTACTACTCTTCAAAGATTTTCCAAAATTTAAACATTTGTAAGGCAACATTTGTATACATAAAATCAGGCCTCTTTCCCGAAGGGGTAGGCAAAGACCACGGTGTAATACATTTTAATATTATTTTAGTAAATGAAAATTATGCAATTTTGAAATATAACATAACCAATATCAATTTCAGGTACACAATGAGGAAGAAACTGCTGATGAACAAGAGAAGAACGATAGACGTGGACATGAGCAAGCTGATAGATCTGGTGAGGACCAGGGAGCTGATCTGGAACCGCGGTCTGAAGGGGCACCACAACTGGTACAAGCTGGATGAGTGCTGGAAGGAGATTGCTCAGGAACTGGATTGCACGCGTAAGTTGAATGAAGAATCTTGTAAAAGCCGTTTTGTGGATTTATATTTAGGGTGCCTTCAAATTGGCCGCAAAGTGCAGCGCGTCTGCAGCGCTGCCGTCGCGTGGTTTGAGAATGGTAGTGTTGTACATTTAGTTTCACTATGAACTCTGATGACGAAAAAGGATTTAGGACAAAAAACACGATAAGAAGTCTATAAACACATCACTAGTCGATCGATGAACTGACGCGCGGCCGCAGCGCTGCAATCGCGCGTTTTTTTTTAAAGAAAAAAGCCTGAAAGCTATAAAACCCAATGAAGGTAATCTGTAATTATAAACAAAAACAGGATCACCAATGATTATGAATGTCTGTCTTCTAATATTTTTGTATCCTAGCAAATACCTACGTCGAACACAAAACGAAACGAAACTACTCAGATCACGAACACACTAGACTTTTTCGCGCATCTCAGTCAAGGCTACAAAGAACTTGTTTTATTTATTTCCAGGGGACGAAGCCAGATTAAAATGGAAATACCTCCGCGATCAAGCCAGAAAGGAGGTCCGAAAACAGGACTCCGAATGGGAGTTCCTCCCAAGACTTCGTTTCCTCACCAACCAGTTCAACGACTTCGAGCCCACAGACTCCCTCCAAGATGACTTCAGCATAAGCCAAGACTATGACGAACCTTCCAGTAGCTACTACCATCTAGAACCTCCAGCAGCTACCCCCCCAGAACCAAACAAACAGGAAGAAAGAGAGGAATACGATGAATTTGATACAAAACCAGTTATAATGGAGACTGACTTCTATGACGATGATGAAGCCCCGAAGAGTGTGAATGATGGAGAGCCTAAGGATGAAGATGTTGGGTTCTTTGATAGTCTGCTGCCACATGTTAAGAAGTTGGGGCCGGCCAAGAAGCTGATGCTGAGGATGAAGATCCAAGAGTTGGTTTACAATACAGTGTATAACGAAACTTGAAGAAATCAAATCTAGGAATTCAAAAATATAATTGGTTTGAAGTAAGGAAAAAAGATTATATAAATAATCTAAAATTTTTAATATATTATTATAAATTTTGTCGTAATTTTGCTTTTGAAAGTTGTTTTCAAAATTAACATTCCTTTCCCTCCTTTGGTTAATATGAACCAGAGCGTTGGGACTAAATAGTAGTAGAGTCATTCAATATTGTATTGTATATTATGTATGAACATAGTAACTACCTTTTTTTTCCCTAGAAATAGCTGGAAGTAATAACTGGCATAATAAGAAATATGGGTACCTACAGTTTGTATTTTAGTTGAATTATTATATATGTACTTGGAATTATAGTAAATACGTATATATTAACTTTAGGTAATAATGTAAAAACAGCTAGTTATTAGAAAATTACAAAGTACTGATTGAGTTATTGTATAACCTGAGATAGGTATTAAATTAATAATACATGTGTAGCTACGATCAATTTCAAAAATTTAAAATTCTTGAATTTTCGCGTGTTTTCGCTATCAGATAGGCGGAAACTTTGCTGTGATTTTCAACCGTACCTACTTTGGCTAGGTACAAGTTATAACCCCATTTTATTATTAAGGATAAAGTAGCTACAGCATAAAAGGGTATCTCAAAGTGTCAACAGTATGTACTTTTTTGCGATAATCGTATAAAAAAATGAGACTGTTGTTTTTTTACTCTTTTGGGACTTGATTCAACACTAATACCTAAACACAATTATTGTTTTTGACAATGACGATAATAAGGGTTGTAAAATACTTCAATAGGTTTAAAAAAAATGTAATATTAGAGGTAACGAATATAACATAAAGTATTGTTCTATGCTGTATTTAATATCATCGTGCATTACACACTACACCGTAATATACTTGTTTAAATTTCTTTATGATGGATCTTAGAGGATTTCTGATGTGATTGTGAACATATTTTTTTTGTATTAAGGTATGAGTCCGATATCGGCAGCAGGCAGCATTGCTGCCGCAGCACTACTCCCCATATATTCTTCATAGGTTATATGAGATTGCATTCCGAGCTCGGCAGCAGTGTCGCGGCAGCACTGCTGCCTGCTGCCGAGTTCGGGATCATACCTTTAGGTATCTATTCTTTGTCGTCCGAACATTGGGCTGGTAGTCAGCTTCCAGGTCGCCACTTGGTATCGCCTTTTGTTAAGTCTCTATTAGTCTTCTTACTTATAAAAATACTAGCTGTGCTCCCGCGGTGTGACTGTTCTCATTTTTTCGGGATAAAAAGTAATCTATGTACTTCCCTGAAATACTACCTTTATCCATGCCAAATTTCAGCCTAATCTGTTCAGCGGTTTGGGCATGAAATGGCATGGAAAGGTAACAAACAGACAGACAGACAAGAGTCACTTTCACATTTACAATATTAGTATGGATAGTATGGATGGATGGAGGGAACTGGATCATTGCTCTTCGATTTGGTCTAGTTATGGAGTCCTGTAACCCTAAACACCGGATGACCTGAATGCATATTTAGCTCCTTGACTCACATGTTTTGATTCCAATGTTTACGCTGTTCATACTGTTACAATTTGAATCAATCACATTCGAAAATGTCTAAGAATTTTGAAATTGATTGAAGTAGACATATTCAAAGGATCTTTGAGTACTAGATTTAAGATTTATGTTTACCGCATTTTGGGGGGTGATCGTCCGGTTTAGCTTGTAAGCAAAATTACAATTTCAATTCATTATGGACCATCCTATACTTTACTTACTAAAGTTGGTAATTTTAAAGTGGATGTATGGATATGGATGTTTGTTGCTTCTCCACCCTAAAATGGCTGAACAGATTTGGATGTTTGTTTAGTAGGTATAAAGGAAGTCCAGTACCCTCGCTCGTGACCACAATCGGTGCCAATAGAAACGTCCTGGCAAGATAAGTACCTACTTAATAGTGCGAATATTATCTAAAATCCGTGAACGTGATAATGTATTTTAATCGAGATCCACGGTACCCCACATCTAGTACCTACCTATCTGAAATGCAAGAGTAGGCACTAGCTAGGCACCAATCCCCTTTCCTCATTGACCACGGTCTGTTTTGCTTTGTACCACGTACGTTCATTGTTTACATACGTGCCCGAAATAGTTTACAAATTACAATTTGGCAGTTGAGCTTGATTGACAGACTTGCCGGTTTCTTCATGAAGATGTTTTCAGTTCAGCGTGATTTTGATATTGTGGTTTATTGTTATTGTCACTCAAGTACAATATTCAGCCTTAATTCCTGTCAAGGTGACTCCTGTCCTAGACGCTCTAAGCGATAAGGCCGCCCAATATACTTTTTTATCTAATATATGTTAGTAACTCTCAGGTATCTATTTGATCTGTTTAAAGTCTTTAACACACCTATGTGAATTCAATGAAACAGATTGTGCTCTTTGTACCTAATGTTATTATTGAAAGACACGTTTCACTCTCAAACCCGTAAATTCCGGCTCTAGAATGTTTTCTACGTGAGTGGCCACAGGGTTGTAATGCTAACGTTTTTCCCGTAGTGCGTAGATCAAGCTTCATTAGTATATATCTAGCTAACATTTTGACGTGTCTAGAAATTACCCAGCAGAAGGTCAAATCAGACTATGGATGATGATGATTAATGGGAAAGTTAGTCAGAAAACAGAATCATCACTGGCAAATGTTATTTTGGTATAAATTGAATCAAAATGAATCTGTTTCAGCAACAACCGTAAAACGAAGGGTGTTGATAAAGGCACTCGATCTGATATTAATGTTGTTCAGGAATCGCAAATTCCTCGATCGTGTTGCGAAAATGAAAGGGTTCAATGACCTGGTAGTGGGAGCAGAAGTAGGTACCTTTTGGGGCGCTTTTGCCACGGACATGGCAAAAGGAACCTAATATTCTTGATAAGTACAAGTATTTGTGCGTTTTTTTAATTACTTATTCTCAAAGTCAAAGTCAAAAAGTATTTATTCAGTAGGACCGCTGGGATCACTTTGAAACGTCTTAAAACTAGGTGATTCTACTCCTGTTCCTTCGCCACCAATACCGTGAAGAACCAGGGCAACAAACACGGTTTGGGGCCTAGCTTTTTTTAGGTGATCCATCTTAGATCTAAACTTAGGCTAATATCTTAACTAACTTAGTTGTAAAATGAAAAGTAAAGTTAGTAAAATTCAAACGTAAAAGTCTAACTAAAGTACCTAGCTATTTCGGAGATTAAATAGTTAAATACTTAATAGAAGAGTTTTTCTTGTAAACTGCTGAATAAGAGTAAATCGTTCACCTATCAAAAATAATAAAATTAAAAAAAAACACTTAAGTACTTACCAACAATAATATCAATGCTTTCTAGAATATTATATTTACTAATGCAATTTAATTCTTGCATCAATTTATTACATTTTAATTTAGGCAAGTGTCCAATACATACTTATGTACCTAGGTATTGGCTTCAATGAAGTATGTATGTAAGTACTTAGATATTTATTATTAAATCGAAGCGCATCAAAGGAATGTAGGTACTTGAATAATTCTGGACTTAGTACTCCCAGTAATATTAATAATGCACTTATGCCAATGATAAAAACATTATAACCGAACCGATATAAAATGTTATAACCGACTGCGTCAGAAAGAGAGTCATTTTTTAACCGACTCAAAAAAAGAAGAAGGTTCTATGTTCGGCTGTATGTATGTTTTTTTTTTTTTTTTTTAATGTATGTACAGCGATATTTCCGTCAATTGTGGACCGATTTCCAAAATTTTTTTGTTTGAAAGGGTATACTCTCGAGGTGGTCCCATATAAATTTTATTCCTGAGGGATTGATAGTTTTCCCGTAAAACTAAAAAAATCACTGTTCTTTAAGAAAATTGTGGACCGATTTCCAAAATTTTTTTTTGTTAGAAAGAGGTATACTCTCGAGGTGGCGCCATATATTTTTTTTCCTGAGGGATTGACAGTTTTCCCGTAACATTAAAAAAACCTCAATCTCACTACACAACACACCCTGACTCACAATCTGAGTTGATCAGAGTCTGAGTTGAAAGGGTATTAAACCCGAGGTGGTCTAAAATATTTTTTTCCTCAGGGATTGATAGTTTTCCCCCTTGCTGAACTCCGGTGTGTCCTTTAGTAGGCTTGCCCATGACTTCTCTTATCCTTTCCTACTTAAGCTACGATAAGCACAGTCTTAATGTAGCTAAATATATTATTTACACTTACACTTTTATTTAAACAGTATTTATTTACTTACACTAAAAAGTGAAAAATAAAAATTTTTGAAAAAAAAATTGAACCGACTTCACAGAACACAAACAGACGAACCTTCTACACACTAAAAAGAGAAAAATAAGAATAGAATTTGAAGTCGGTGCCAAGTGAATACGATTACCTATAAAAAAAAGAAATCGAGCGATAGCGTACCAGGATACAATTTTGCACCCAAGTTCTTTTGAATTTCTTAGATGTAAATGAATAGTTGGCACCGACTTCAAATTATATTCTTATTTTTCTCTTTTTAGTGTGTAGAAGGTTCGTCTGTTTGTGTTCTGTGAAGTCGGTTCAATTTTTTTTTCAAAAATTTTTATATAAACTCGTATTTTATGTATGAAATTAGGTATTATATATGTAATGGTGTTATACATAAACAACTTGCTGTTAGTGCAACGTGGGGTTATAAGCAATTCCTTGTATGACATATTTCCTATAGAATTTCCTGTCGATGCAAGCCGTCCCATTAGGCACACCATACGCATTCAGTGTTAAAATATTGAATACCTAGAAATTAGTCCACAAAAAATTCATGCATTTGCGTGAGTCACTACCTACAATGATTATCAGGAAACATTACCTAACGTTTGATCATCGCTTAGACATCCCACGCGATCATTCAGCAGAGATCATTTATTGTAGACTGGGAGATGAACTTGTTTCTCTTACGTCATACAATCCGTGTGACATAATAAACTAACTATGACTAGTGTGTATCAGCCTATCAGTCCACGCATAGAGTAGAATTCCGTTCATGGTGTTGTGTCCTTGTCTTTAAAATGTTTGAAATACAATGGCAGAACACCATGGGATACACGCGAAAACACAACCTTACCACTTTTAAGAATAAAGATACTTACAAAAAATGTATCAATCCCTCACGATTCATTGTAGCACACTAAGGATTATGAAATTATTCTAGTCCTTATTGTGAACCTGCACCTGGCTGACTAATAGATAAAAACGTCAATGAAGGTATGACGTAAGAAATAGCCAACGCTCTCTTACTAAGAAATCATTCATCAAAAATGTAGGTAAATACAATAACTCATGCATGATTGAATCAAAGCCAAAACCGCTGCGTAAAACAATCGAATTGGTCAATGGACGTCGGTGTATTCTACTGTGCGTAAAATATTGCGCTCAGTTGATGGACGAACATTCCGGCATCGGCATCCATTCATCAGTTTTGTAAACAGACTTTTAAACAAGATTAAAATGAACGAAGGATAAAAGGCTTTGTAGGCAGATGTAGCTTAGCCTCTAAAGAGAAATAAATAAAAAAAATTGTGGCACTCCGGGAGTGCCGACAGAAGTGAAAACTTGAACAATTACGTACATTACGCACAATGAATGTTATCCCTCCAAAGTTACTGCGCAGAACCCATTTATGATGACCCACAAAGATGAAGACAGCGGTTGTCAGACAGACAACAAGAAATGACAGAGGCTTTACACCGCGGCCTAGAAATTAACACCTGAGTTGCGTACAGACTCATATGAACTTACTTTTTTTGGTACTTGAAAAGCTGAGGCTTGTGCCTTCACAGTGTACATTTGCCTGATACAAGTACAAACTTACAAAAATAGATATTTGGTTTGTATCAAAACTAAAAAGTGATTGTACTAACATACATTTAATTTTAACTATGTAGCAACAATAGTATTCTGAAGTTATTGCATATAAATAGTGTGATACTTTTGTGATGATTGAGTGAGTGTGATTCAAAAATTGTAGAATGTCTGTACGTATACATCTCATTGCAGGCGACTGTACCTAACAGGTAGCGCTACTACAGTATCTATTCTTGTACTACTAAAGTAGGTACAGCAGCTAAATTAATACTACAGCAGCTAGGTAAATAAATACAATGTCCCAGGCACTACAGCATCGTCTTGAGTGTAGGCATAGGTTCGCTCCTGAATCTCCTGATTCTGTATAAATCATCTAGTATAAATGTACAAGCAGAGTTTTAGATAAAATAAAGTGTTATTGTTGAATAATTGTAATAATTTCAAAGTTAAATTTATAGTAAACGCAACATATACAATTTGACAAATCAATGATTTGAAAAGTGTCTGCGCAACCCCTATGAACACCATCACTGATAGTTATTAGTAGCTTCATGCAACTCAAGAGTACAGTTCGCCCAACGGATCTAGGCATTTGTAAAGTTAGCCATTTGTCTGCGCAGAACACAATTTTGTATGAAAAAGTGGTCACTGCGCAGACAATCTGCTAACTTCACGAATGCCTAGATCCGTTGGGCGAACTGAAAGTAAGAAAAAAGCTAGATCAAACGGATTTTTGGATTAGGAAGGTTTTGTACCTACATATCTAGTTGGATAGAAATAACTTTGGGAATGTTCCGGCTCCTCTCTGGTTTTCTTCAAGCCACAAGTAAAAATACTTACTTCTGAAAAAATGCTGCTAGGAAAAATTATCATACATATTTGTCATAGGATAAGTTTTAATCAAAAAGTGAGAAATCAGCTGTGTGTGAGTCATGTACCAATGCACTGTACTAAAAAATCCGAAATAATCACACATCACTCGGTAAGTTTGTATGTAATGTAACACAATTAGATAGTAGGTACTTTTCTCTATGCACAGCACTGACAATATTCTAGAATACATAAAAATGCTCGATCTGGGACCTTTTTATAGTTTCTCCAATTAATTTAGCTTATTCTAATGTTATTATTTATTAAATTATTATATCTAATCTAAATGTAAACAAAAGCTCTATTCCTAAACTTTATGCAGTGTAGAACAGTTACTGAAAGTAGTTCTGAAATTTATAACTAGATGGCGCGACTAAATTAAACGGCCGCCTTTAAAGTCGAACGAACATTTTTTTTATGATGTGCTAGTTGATATGTG
Organism: Epirrhoe tristata; assembly: GCA_951394285.1. Lineage (NCBI taxonomy): Eukaryota > Metazoa > Arthropoda > Insecta > Lepidoptera > Geometridae > Epirrhoe > Epirrhoe tristata. The sequence continues at coordinate 2,648,648 of OX596161.1, forward strand.
TGGTCTTAGTTCACGTGACAGCGTCTTGACATTAGAGCGTCTTAGCGTCTTGACCATAAAAAGGTACCATGCTAAATCTATGGTCTTGACAGTAAAGCGTCTTACCGTTTTGACAGTAAAGCGTCTTACCGTTTTGACAGTAAAGCGTCTTACCGTTTTGACATTAAAGCGTCTTAGCGTTTTGACATTAAAGCATCTTAGGTCAAGTGACAGCGTCTTAGTTGAATCCAAAGGTTTTTACTCATATTTCCTCTATGTCGCTAACGCGCCTAAAGAAGTTTTCACTTCAAAAACTGACTATGAAAAACTAAAAACTGAAATACAAGACTAATAAAGCGAAAACTACCGAAAACATATCCAATGAGCTTAAAAAACTATAAATAATAAATAAATAAATAAATAAATAATGCTGGACATTTTCACACAGCATCATCTAGCCCCAAACTAAGCAAAGCTTGTACTATGGGAACCAGATAACTGATATACTACTTATATACTTTTTGTTTGTAAATACATACATATTATACATAGAAACACCCAGACCCGAGACAAATATCTGTAGGTCATACAAACATTTGTCCCGCGGCGGGGATCGAACCCGCAACCTTCTGCGTCGCAGGCGGACCTTCGCCCACTGCGCCACAGAGGTCGTCAACTTAATTGATACAGTAAAGTAACCCCTTTTCGATTGGGAATTATAGTTTTTTGAAATCCGACGAGAATCGATCCCACGACCTTTGAGTTGAGTCGAGGCACTGTATCCATTCGTTCAATACTAATATATTTATTTAGTTAGTAAGTTCGTATGATTGACTTACCCCCATCACTGCTCTTACGCCCTTATTAATAAACATGGTGTAAAGTTACGCCGGGTGTAACTTAGGAGTAACCATACAATTTTTGGAGTTTAAACCTGGCGTAACTTTACACCACGTTTATTAATAAGGGCCTTAGTCTTTTGGTTTGAGAACCTTCAAGATTTAATTTTCTTCCATTTCATACAAATTTAATAAGCCATCACAAATTGCTTGTAGCTGTAACCATTTAATGGCCAGCCATTAATGCAAAGACCAGGCTTGTTTCCGCGGCAAGATCAAAGAGTTATGTATAGCTACTTATGCACCGGACTCGGTACATAAAGATAAGATAAATATTGATTGTTACAAAGTGTTATTAAATATCTATTTGTGGCATTTGATTCAAACTCAAATTGTGTATTTTCAGCGCGAAATCAATAAGGGGGAATAAGGGGTCGTCCATTGATCACGTGAGGCTCGAATGGGGGGGTAGGGGGTTCGGAAAAAATCACCAAATATGACCAGGGAGAGGAGGGTGTAGTGAGAGTATCACGTGTATTTTTTCTTTGAATATGCGACTTTTCTTTATTATTTTTATTGTCCAGTTAGATCAAAAACCACCACAATATTATCACTTTCTAGAATTGAATAAGATTATACCTGTTAACCTTTATTTAAAGATAATATTTTGAATGATTTACTTTGTACTAAAAATATACACGTGATTTTGGGTAGGAGGGGGGTAGTCTAAAACCTCACCACCATAGGGGAGGGGGGGGTTTAAAAAGTTGCAAAAAAACCCCTAAACTTATATACAGTGTGCTAATTATATAAAAAATGCCTTAAAAATAATTAATTTATTATGCATCACCCTAAATATATAGATAGTCAGTATTTATTCATAAAACTATACAAAGAGATCTTGACGAATTAAGAACCTCTTTTTTAAGTAGGTTTAAATAAATAAATAAATAATGCTGGACTTTACACACAGCATCATCTAGCCCCAAAGTAAGCAGAGCTGTGTTATGGGTACTAGATGACTGATATACTACTTATATACTTTTTGTTTGTAAATTATACATACAAACATCCAGACCTGAGACAAATATTTGTAGATCATACAAACATTGGTCCCGCTGCGAACCTTTTGCGTCGCAGGCTGGCCTTCGCCCACTGCGCTACGTCGTCAAATATAAAGCAGATACAATTTAAATACTAGTTTTATGCACACTACCAATTACTTAAACACATAAACTTACAGACAGACGACCTTGCCTTACTCATAACCTGTGCAGAGATAACGCAGTTACTAATTAAACCTTGTTTATTATACAAATAAGAAACTTATGAAGTTCAAACAAATTTTAGACTTTATGGCTTTGCAATACGGAAGACTACCTGAGCTTATTTTTAAAAAACAAGTAGTTTTATAAACTTTAGAGAACGAAACTAACTAATAATTAAACTATTTAATTTTATCTGTTTTAGCCTACTTCATAAAAGGAGGACTTTCTCAATTCGTCGGGTTTTATAAATCGTCAAGCTAGTGAAAGAAGCTCCGGGTCGTGTGTTCGAATCCGATTGTGCATAAAGGAGTTGTTCTGTCTTAAATGTAGGTGCAATATTTAATTTCGAACGATGAAGGAAAACATCGTTAGGAATCCGACATCGCAGAACCTTAGAGCATCTTAGCGTAGAACCTATAAGAACTAGTGAAACGATAAGAACTCGAACTAGAATCCCACTTCTTATAATAAAGCTGAAAGTTTGTGAGTTTGTTTAGATGTTTGTATGTTTGTGTAAGGATCAGACTCAAACGACGAAACAGTTTACAATGAAATTTGGTAAGGTTAAAGGTATATAACTCCAGAATAGCATATAGGCTACTTTTTATCCCGAAAAACGTTCCTGAAAACCAAAAAATATGTAAAAGGACTACGGGAAAATTGCATAAAAACTTTAGCAGTACTCTGTTTGACACAAAGAGCACTACTGCTCTAAGGTTGCCATGACAACCAATAACTTTTGACTTTTCAAAATGGCGATGTAATTTTGTTCTACTATGCTTTGAACATTAAATCCAAAAATGAATTCAGTATTTTCATGGGTTGGATTGGAACAAGGTAGTTCTATCTCTTAAGTTTGTATGATGAAAAAATGCGCAGACAAAGTCGCGCCCAGGTCCACTAGTTTATAATAAAACTTTTATTAGTCTCTAGGTAAGAATTTTACAGTGAGGCGGCGTAGGGCAGCAGTTTTTGATCTATTTACGTTTCTAGGGCAAATTCATGACTTTTTTTAATGATCTTGGAAAAACACGCAAATTATGTTCTAAACATCACCGCCAATAAATCATTTAGACAAGTTGTCGAGTTTCTATGAAACGTGTTTTTTTAATGAAAAATACCTACGATGTTGGTCGTTTGCACTGAGGTTATTTTTTTGGTGAAAGAACATTATGAAAATTCATTCTTCATATCCTAAGTACCTACACAGCTTTTGTCTAGCTGTCTTTCTGTATGATTGTACCGATTAATCTCTGAAACAGCTAGACTGTTTTTGAAGGGACTTTTATTTGCATACGGCTGATTTTATTAGGAGTAAATAAGGCTACTTGTTAGATTTGATTGACGACCTCTGTGGCGCAGTGGGCGAAGGTCCGCCTGCGACGCAGAAGGTTGCGGGTTCGATCCCCGCCGCGGGACAAATGTTTGTGTGACCTACAGATATTTGTCTCGGGTCTGGGTGTTTCTATGTATAATATGTATGTATTTACAAACAAAAAGTATATCAGTTATCTGGTTCCCATAGTACAAGCTTTGCTTAGTTTGGGGCTAGATGATGCTGTGTGGAAAAAAAAAAAAATGTCCAGTTATATAAAAAAAAAAGACATAAAATTTTTAATAAACGATAAAACTATGTCTTACTTTCGCATTTATAAATATTATTACTTATATAAAAAATTGTGTTACATCCCACGAGACAAACACGTCTTTTTAACAATGTATATCATAACTAGCTCCCGTTGAGTGACCCACGGTCCCTTGGGATTTTTTCACTTTTTTGGGATCCTTCCCTGGGATACAACCTTTAACTATGCCAAATTTCAGCTTAATCTGTTCAGCGGTTTGGGCGTGAAAGCGTAACAAACAGACAGACAGAGTTCCTTTCACATTTACAATATTATATATAATATAAGTAGATAAGTATAAACGACTCTTTGACTTCTATTTCATAATCACATTGCGCTAGAATAAGGCCAATTTATTTTAGTCCCGCTAAAAATACACCGGCAATTGGAGTGTATAAAAAGTGTGACACTTATAGAAAAGTGTCACACAAAACATTTTACAATATTATATCACCGACTACAATGTTTCAATTCTTTTTGGTTTTGAATAACAATTTATATGTGTTGATAACTTATCCTACTTTTTTATAATTCTGAAAGTTTTAAAGTGAGTATTTTTTCAATTATTTACATTAATTAAAAAATATGTAGATTGTAGCCTGGAATATGAAATCAAAAGTGATATAACACTCTGGCTTAGTTACGTTAATTAGTTAGTACACGTCGCTTATCCACATAAATCATAGGCGTAGGAATAGCTAGGTTGTAAAAATGTTAGTAACATGAGTGAATCTGCGGGCTGAAGCTAGTATATAGCAATGCATACAATGCGATCGGGTTCAGTACTAGCATCTCGTTAGTACGAGATTGAGATTTGAGAGGCGGGGTCACTCGCGTGCATTCTATTCTAGTGAATAGAATGCACGCGAGTGACCCCGCCGGTCTATCTAGATAAACTTGTATTATTTTATCTGTGTCTATACCCATTTAAAACTATTAGACCGAAGAGATGGCGGGACATCGTACTCAGCAATGTGGTCCTTCCAGATTGGATAACGAAAGCTGCAAAGAGATACACTTAGATATTTTGTTTAATTACAGCCTACGCTTCTGAACTGACTACGCATTAGAACAAGATTATATGAAGATAACACCTATTAATAGATTTTTGATGAACGTAGCCTGAAAAAATTTCTTCAATATTGAGAACTTAATGAAAAGAAAGAGAAAGATGATTTCTTGAAAGCACAAATCTCACGCAAATAGTTGAGTCTTTCGTAAGGTCTCGTAGCACTGTGCTACGGCGTAGAGCTTAGCTATGGTACTTACAATAATTATTATAATTAGTATAATATTGAGGCTGGCTGCGGTAATGAGCAATTTAGGTTAACCGATCTAACCGCTTACTGAGCCATGATAAACAGGTACAATCGCCTGCAATAATATGTATACACGCCTCAATTAAATGCTGAATCGTTTGATCTTAATACTCTAGATACAATTACTTTTAAAAGTTAGAAGAAGACATTGAACTATTTTTAGATAAATAGTAACGATAGCCTCGTCGACGTATTTAAAATGTTGTCGAAAACATAAGCACTTTTCTGTCATCATCTATCTTTTGAGTGTGATTGTAATTGTTTTATTTGACACGTGAAATTGCATCTGGCTTATATCAGTTTATATAAAAAAAAACTTGACTCTATTCCTAGGGCACGGTAAGGCATATTATCATAGACGAGAGCTTAAGATATCTAATGGAGTAGTCAGAAGCACGTTACTGTAAAGGAGTACCTAAGTAATATGACTGAACAGACCCTGCACCAAAAATACCACCATCAGAGACGAATGTTGCAAAATTTTTAAGCGAGCCACACTACTCCCGACCTGACGACCACGACCCCTCTGTCAAGAGTGAAACGTCTGAGAAGAAGAATATGCAAGTCACTTTTGAGGGTCACATTATAAAATATAGGTCATAAAAAAGTTTGAATCAGTGGCTTGTAAGAATCTCAATAGGAATAGAATAATAAGAACTTATATGTATGAAAATGCAAATTAATTGAGTAAAATCTAAGAATAGTGAGGCATTTTTACATAAAAAATGATTAGAACTCAAGCTATAAACCTGAATAAATAAATAAAACAGTCCATTATACAGAAACAAAAGTCCCTTTGCAACGCAAAAGTTACAAATTCAGGTGAAATTAGCACAGCATAAAAAAGTCCATGTACCTATCGTATTTACAAACGTTTATAACAGTTCTCTCTTTCCATTGAAACACAAAAGAAAGAGTCAAAAAATATGCCGCTGTAAAAGAAAATGAGAAGCAAAAACACACGTAAAGTCACTCGGGCAATATTCTCAGAATTTATGAGCGAAATGATATCAAAATGTTTCAATATAAACATTTACACACGTTTTAAAGTTTAATTTCTGTTTATCTTAAATTAGATCGTGAGGAGGTACTGTTGTAGGTATTTTTTTCATAATTATAAACATTGAGCGAGTTACTCACTCAAGATTCATTTATAATTTACGTACGTCACAATTCATACCTTAATTTACGTACGTCACAATCAAAACTCATACCCCCTTTCTTGGGGCCGTTCTCCACCTACTCCACCTTGGTTCTGGACCCTTACATGGTCCCGTGCTCCAACTGAAGACGTAATATTGTCATCAGTCAAAAAAATAGTACAGTGGTGTAGTAAATTGTTTTTCCTAAGTTCAGTAGGACTTAGTCTTATAATAGTTTAGGTGATTCTGCACTTGTTCCACGTTCAATACAACTACTTACTCTTATCGAAGGAATAGAGAAAAGCTTGATGCGATGAAAACAGGTGAAAATTTCTAACCAGCATTACAGTGTATAAATTTTCCTGAACCAATGTTTTTCATGCTGTTATTTCGCAATCAAAGCCTCGTGTAAACGTGACCACGCTCATGACAACGTGAGCGAAGCCGCTGGCGCTGGTGTTAGCTACATCCTTATAAAAAATATAGGTTAGGTACAGTTAGCAACGAAAAATGCGCGAAAAAAAAGATTTTTGTAAAATTAAGCTTTTTCTGGGAATTTACTAAGGAGACCTTAAAGGAAATCATTCTGCGTTCATACATTTCTGCGCCAAAAATTAAAAAGTTCGGGCAAGAAAAAATAATGTTATTTTATGTTAGAATGTGGTTTTAAGTTTGTATGAGGTAATAGATAGATAGATAGATAATTTTTTATATTCTATGGAATCACAGATTTTAATCAAATAAAATATTAAAATGTAAAAGAGCTGTGAAGCTAGTAGGTTTTCTGTTTTGTGCAGATATTCGTCAAAAACATGTAAAAACTCTTATAATTTATGTGTCCTTATTATTCGTAAACGATCCAAATTTTTTATATGCAAATTACCTTGAATTTTACATTACATACAAAAGATTCCACACTTTTTCACGTGATTGAAATTAGGCCAGTGTTATTATATTAATTTGGTATTTACCATAAAACTGATAAGTTCATAAAAAGATTGCCTGCGTCGTTTGAAAGTGTGCCAAATCCAGGCAGTTAAATGTTAATGCTTCATTGTTCTGCGGCTTTAGACTTGTTTTTGAGAAATAATGCTTTTTATTTTTTATTTTTTTTAACTAGCTGCGCTCCCGCGGTGTGACCAGCAGTCCCTCGGGATTTTTTCATTTTTTCGGGATAATAGCCTATGTCCTTCTCTGGGATACAACCTTTAACTATGCCAAATTTCAGCTTAATCTGTTCAGCGGTTTGGGCATGAAAGTGTAACAAACAGACAGACAGACAGAGTTACTTTCACATTTATAATATTAGTATGGATAAAATGGACGACATCGGCTAAAGTTATAACCTAGCACCTAATTGGTAAATCATCATAATTTCAGCCAGATATCTCCTACTAATGCCAAGAACGAGAGGAGCCTCTTTGAGGTGCACATTCAAACACTTCCACCACACTGGTTTGAAAAAACTAGTGTCATGATTAGAAGAAGAAAATGCCTCCTTTCGTTTTTGCCAAACTTTTCGGTCATTTGCGTTCCTGTTGCAGGTGTTGCCCGTAATTATGAAAACTTATTTTACTTTTTCCAAATCCAAAAGATACATGGAACTTCGGGTAGAGAATTTTCAATTTTTTTATTTGAAGAAGCTAGATAAAATAACTGTAGCGATATCAAAATAAAGTGTTCATCTAATCCCGCACGTATCAGAAATAGACCAGTGATTATGGCAATATTATGGATTCGTTTACATGTTCATTTTATCGTCACTAAAGAACGCGGTTTTAGTATCAACTTTATAGCAGTTATAGATGTTAGTTACGTAGGAACTTATGCCGGTATTCAGAGTCGTTAACGGCTACTTTAATACATTCCAAAAGTTGAAGGAAAATCTTTACTAAGGAGGACTTTGACTTGACAAGAACAAAGTGATCTTTCATAACGTAATGTTCGTTCGGCGAAGTCAGCTGTAAGATTAGTTGGCTGGCTAAGGTAAGAGAATGATTTGTAAAATGCAATTTTAACGTACATAAGCTTAGGGTTTTGTCTTTACTAGATGATCTTTCTAATAAAAAAAATGCTGGACATTTCACACAGCATCATCTATCAGTCAGGGCAAATTATGTAGCTACGTGACGCTGTAGTATTTGGGACATTGTTGAATAGGAGGCTATAGAAGACCATAAAATCACATCGTTTTGACCTGACCAATCCTTATTTCACTGAGTTCCTCTCCATCCAAAGGTTGCCTGGAAGAGATCGCTCATTAGCGATAAGGCCGCCCATTGTACATTGTCATAATTTGTTATATTTAATTATTTTGTTTCATTGTTTAAGGTGTACAATAAAGAATTCTCATTCATTCATTCATTCATTCGTTTTCTAAAAGACAGTGTAAAAAAATACTTTTAAATTTTTTTTTTTTTTATTAAAACTCTTCATACCTGTACAAATATCGACATCCGTAGAGCACTTAACCACAGAACGCTTTTTGAAAGTTAAAATAATTTAAACTAAATTCTTCCGAAATATTTGTCTCTCCAGAAACGTCTATTCTGAACCCGTCTTCAACTTTAACAAAATTTTTTACTCATAAATTTTATTCCAAATGTCACTTCTATTTTAAAAACAGTTAATTTAGGTTTTGAATGCGAGGTTAAATAAACTATGATATAACTTTCAACGCAATAATATCAACAGGAAACAGATATATAAATTGTTATTATGAAGCTACAGTTTCAGTGGTTAGAAATATTTAAAACCAAGGTGATTTAGTATAAACCATCACCGTCTTACTACAAAAAATCTAAACCGTGTTTAGCGAAGCCTGACTAAAAACTATCTTTAGAAAAACGATCTCTAAATACTCGTACACAGAACGCTTTTTGTAGTAATAATTTTATATTGACATGTGTCAACATGGTGTTCAACGGATTTTTTGTAGACTGTAGTGTATTCACGGTGACTGTCATCTGTTTTTATAATTTAATTGAAAATAAACTCAAGAGGTTATCTAAAAAACCTAAATATCTCTGAAACTATGATGTAATTTGGCATAACTTTTTAGAAATCATAAAATTTTATTACATTTATTGAAGCGGTATTATAATGCATATCAAACACATTTATACCCATATACCCCAAATTTTTGCTCTCGTATGTAGTATTTACTATTATGACTATCTTCTTGCAAAAAAAATCATGGCACCCCCGGGAGTGCTGAGAAAAGTGAAAATTTTATGCATTTTTATTCACCCGTTTAGTAATAAAATGAGCTTTTAGAAATGTAAAGTGTCCTAAACTTTTGTGTCCCAAACGACAGTAACCCAAAAATACTGCCGCAAAAGCTTAACGAGCACATAACTATATCTGCTAGGTGTCGGTGAGCAGTCACGTGACTCGAACGGGACCTTTTCGAAGCGAATCCAAAAATTTATTCTCATCTCAAAAAATGCCCAACGCGACTAAAGAAGTTTTCACTTCAAAGATTGTGCCCGTTTTGTTCTTTTGTTCGTGAATGATTTGGTATTATGTCAAATCTTTCACTTCGTAAGTCTGGCAAACATGTTATGAAGAGAATCTGGACTTGACTTTGTACTTGGAAGTCTTTTTTTTTTGGAAGCCATTTTTGAAGGAGCTAGTGGCTCTGCTATTTTATTTACTTTTCTCGTGTTTTACTAGGTTCTATTATGTAATTTCGGTGGCATTTTACTAATGAAGCCTTGGATTACGTAACAGGAGATTTGGTAAATGGAATGGGGGAGTATTCAAGAAGATTTCTCATTTGACGAAAGATTTCCGTTGGAGTTTTGAAACGACAAGCCGCCATGTTTTTTTCAAAACCAAATTGACATGACTTGACTTGACATGACATGAATACTTATTTAAAACTTGACATTGGCAGAATTATACTGTTAATACAGTTAGTTGCCATTAATAAAAAGAAGAAGATAATCTATGTAAATAATAACTATATAAACAGTATAACAGTAAATAAATTCACACACCTAGTTTATTCCACGTACAGAAATAGGACAAGTTCTGTAAAAAAACTATGGAATTTTTAGGATTTCGACCTTGTTGTTGAACCGCACTGTTTACAAAAGGGCGAAATTACGGTTTGAGTGGATAATGATTTGTTGTGTTACGAAGTGGCTTCTGATTTCCGTCATTTGAAACGAAAGAGGATCAAGACTGAAAAAAGTTTGATTGTAAAGAGGATTAGGACCATAACTAGGGGACTTTTGTGAAATTCAACTGGCAATGGACATGGTCTTCATTTTAACATTTGAAACCCATTCTGGACTTCAATTGTCATTTTCCTAGTATGTGATTGTTTGAGCTCTATTGGAATGACAAAGGGGATTCAAGTTAAAATAAAAAAACGAAAAAAATTATCTAATGAAACACCTGGATTTGGCTGTAATTTTGATAGTTTCTTACTAAGTAGCCGAGGCACGTGGAGAAGTCCAATCAATACAAACAGACGGTTTTATTGACAGTCGTATTCGCGTATCTACGGGGCGGTTATTTCTAGCGCCCTTGACACGCGAGCTTGCGACACGGGAGTCGGGTAGCTGGTGGCAACATTCTCTTTTCTAACTTTTGAATTAAGAATACTGTTAGTCAATGACCCTACCCTAGATATAGGCCAAGTTTTCGATAGATATAGATAGAACATCGTTCACCCTGTCATTATATTCATTCCATACAAGAAGCTCCTAAGAAAAAAGTCGTTGCATAAGAACTGATATTGCACCTTGTTCCATTTCTTATTCATCAGAATTGCCATTTAACGTGGCAATGCCCCCAGTGTTTTGGGCAGCTTCCGACTGGCAGTGACCTGGATCAGTTGAGCTATCTTTAGATCGTTTTTAACGATCCTCAGATAGCTTGACTGATTCTATTGTATAATGTAAATATGTAGTAGCTTAGTATCAACAAATACATTATTGTTTTTAGAAATGAATGAGGATGCCCAAATAGTTTTATTTGAGCAAATCCAAACCAAATTGGTGTGCAATAATAAAAGACTGCTGGTAGAAGCGAGCCAAATATATAAGGTTTAATATCATTTATTCACAAAAAGACATTACACTGTCACTTACTTGTGAAAAAGAAAAATATTTCATAGAAAATCTAAGGCACAAACGGCAAAACGCAACGATAGCGCGATCTAGTAATGGTACTAATTCAAGCGCGCCATCTTGTTCTTTATACCCAAAACATAATACATAAACAACCTTATTTCTTCTTTTTAGGTCTATGAACAATTATAACCTATTTACTTATTTTTTTTTTGTTTCTCTTTTTGTAACCTAGTTCTAAATATTTACCTACTTATTTTAATTAGTTACTAAGCTAAGATGTTACTGATTGGGCGGTGTAGTCGCTCAGCGACAAAGCCCTTTTTTTGTTCATGTAAATAAAAAAAAAAAAAACCTATTTACAGTTCATCATATAGGCATTCGTGAAGTTAGCCGTTTATCTGCGCATTAACCGCTTTTTCATACAAAATTGTGTTCTGCGCAGACAATAGGCTAACTTCACGAATGCCTAGATCCGTTGGATCAACTATACATAAAATACTCTAAACAAACAATATGTTGCAAGTTTCATAACTTGAGTCCCGCTCCGATCTCCATGACCTATCTGGCAGGGATCGCGTTATAATTAAACTTTACATCTCGTTACGAGCAATTTATTGCTTTATGATTGCCATTTAGTAGAAACCGCATTTATCGATCGGTAATTTTTGAACGCGTCTGAATTTTTAAGACTTTGGTTTCGAGATTCCTCGTTTGAAGATTGTTCTATGGTTCTTACAGTAGCAAATACTAAGCTTTGATAATTAATAAAATATATTTTTGAAAGAACTCACTGATCAGATTTCAAATTATCTTAGTAAGATTATAAAAATCTTCACTTTATTTATATCGCCTTCGCCTGTCTCTGGCAACTTTGAATAATATTTTTTCTTGTCACTCTCATGTCAACGATAATGGCAATGGATTTAGCAGACGTGGGGCGAATACAATCTGATAACAATGATTACGATACAGAAGAGAAGAGTCTGCATTTGTTTTTCTGTATTTCTCTACATACATACAAACATGTGTTTTTTATGATATGATTGTTAAATAATAATGTACCTAGGTAAAGCAAGAAAGAATAGGTACTTAAAGTAAACTATTTTTTTACACATTTTTATGTGATTAATTCTCATTGTCTTCCTGTTATAAGTACAACCGCAGTTGTATTCAATGCGTGAGACGATTAAATTGAATCAATAAACTTACCTGAATTGTTAAAATCCGTTCATCCAATTCAATAAACAAAACACACTTCACAATACCACTGCACTGAACTTCACAACAAAATAAACCATTGAACAGAACATTAGAAAATTCGAATTTCGAACAAACCGCAAACCGCGGGAAAGAAACTGTCAAGTTGACAACTTTCTTTTTAAACCGCTACTGCACGCGCTCACAACATTCAACCAACAGGACTTTCATAAAAATAACTCGTTGATGAAAAACACCGGTTCGCGGGCGATAATGTAAACATCGTACATCGTATGGCGTCTGTGGGCTCGCGATTTGAACTGGCTATATTTAAAACTGGATGCACTAAAGTAGGGATCGTGCGATAACGCTGTGCAGATGTTGGAGATCACTGTTTCAATGTGGAAGCCATGACTGATTCTCCTGTCTCTTATTCCCTGATAAGATTACTCTTTCAGATTGCACTCATCTTCCTGCGTTTCAATGGTAAACAGTCTAAAAGAGTAAAATTTTAACACGCTGTTTTAATTGGTCCATTCTAAAATTGCACACAAAACGTCACAGATTAATTCTAATTTTAAAACTGAAGGAAAATGTTAAATCAGTACTACCTACTATTACAAAACAATTATTTTTTACGAATCTTTTAAAAAATAATGTAATCTAAGTTAGTGCCTGAGTGTCTTTAATCAATCATCTAGCTAGAATTATAAAATGCATTTTCAGTTCATTTGGAAAGTTGGAATGCATTTCCTACCTATATCTACATATATATATACAGAATCATTCCTATATCAGACTCAAACGTGCGGCTCATTTTGACGAAAACTTCAAACGGCCTGCCGTTTTGAAGGGCTACAAAACCATTGATGGATCAGAGTGGAACTCAAAGTGGAAACAAAACCATTGATGGATTAAAGTGGAAGAAAAAGTGGAAACTAATCCCTTATTGGATTTAATTAGTGGAATAGGCATACTTAACCATAATTTAGTTTGTTCTGTAAACAAATCGACAGAATTTCAAATACATTATTGCTTGGATCATATCAGTTAGAAAATATATTTCAGTTTGTGGCAACAACGCTTTCGCACTAGGGTTTTAGTAAAGTGAGAAATTATCTTGATGATAAATCACTATACAAAAATTTAACTTTTAATGGCCGGCCCTAGTAAATTTTACAAAATACCTAATTCTAATTTTACAGGGTGTAAATCTATTAACACCCGGTAAAATTTACTCTAGTGAGTACCTAAATGCTGAAAACGGAGGGGTTACAATCAGAACATCGTTCTGAAAATTATGTAGCGATAACAAAAACGCAAAAATATATTGACTTTTCTGTTATTGAATTCGCCCAAGAAGCTAAATTTTTATGATGATTGTAAACTCATACACGGGTTTTATCTTCTCAAAAACTCTACCTAAATACCTCATTAATCATAGCCGAGCCGAAACCGCTGAAGGAATTGAAAGAAAGGTTTTTTTTTATAAAGCAATAAGTAACAATCACAGAAATCTATACAGGTTGGTTTTTTGAGATGGGCGGTGATGGTTAAGTCCGAAAACAAAAGAGTTAGAGAAAAGTCGTGAAAAACATGCCCTCGATTTATAAAAAAACAATAACTGCATATTTAGTTTTTTTTTAATCTTTTAGTTTTAACGGAAAACGGAAACTCTCTTGGTTTCGGACTTTGCCATCACCACCCATCTCAAAAAAAACCACCCTGTATAGTGTAGCAATCTCTTTAATTGGATTTTTTGAAATTCAACCCAAATGATGAGGTAAAATATCATCTAGTTTGTTTTTACTTGTGCACCTACCTACTTGTTACTTGTCTTTGTTTTTGTGTCTGTGTTGAAATGTTGTGTGTCAAATAAATCTTTTATCTATCTATCTATCTTATCTATAATTAAAGATTTACCCTGCAGTCAAAGGAGTTTGTTTTTAAATCTTTGGTATGCGGAACCACGAATGACACGTGTGTTTGCCATCTGTGTGCTCTGATGTCCTGATATGGCTGTAATTTCAATAAATAATGACCTTTATATAAAAAGATCCCCTGTGTGTGTGATGAGTGTTCATAACACTTATTACAATACTTTGTGACTTTGTTGAATTTTTAATTGCTGGAACTAAACTGGATAATTCGCAGCTGGAGGTGGACCTGGTAGTTGGTGCTGATGTCGAGACTCAGTTTTTTTTAATATCAAATGATAAAAAGAGTAAAAATTGTAGAGTACTCCGAACAGGACGGACCTGTGTCGAATCAAATGTTCAAGAAAGTCGCAGTTGTTCGTGAGTTTGTTATTTGTCAGAGTAAACATTTATAAATCACCAAGTTTCATGTCCATGGCTGTCCGTCAGTTCTTCACAAATGCTTTTGTCTAACTCTGTATCAAGCATTCTTTGCAGGCCCCGATATGTCTGACATTTCCTACCGTCCGCGCGTCCTACATTATCGATTGCATTAATAAAACCACCTCAGCCAGCATACACTGACCTCCGCTACCTAGAAATTCCACCCCTTCATCTACCGACCACTCTACCCCGTCGAGGGTAAGCAGGGGTCGCGCTAAAACAGCGATCGTGCACGCAAATCACGCACACACACATGGAAAAACGCGCAGGCGCGCTGCGATCTTACCACCCCACCCAATTCACTTGTCGTCTAGCCAGAGCCGGCAAAATTCTTCTACACCCCCGTGGGTGAGCCACAAAACGCAACAACTAAAAGAAAAAAATCTGTATTTATCTCGTAAATACTTAAATATAAACGTTTTTTATCGCGCATCGCTTGTTTATCCGCTTACGCTTCATCGCTTGGTGTTTGTATCTAACCGACATAAAATTATCCTAGTGCAAAAAGGACTATTCTCGGAATACGGAAGGAAAATGGCGGACCGTGGATCGCGCTCGGATTAAATTTAGAACGTCGATTCCAATTTCTAAATTTTCCTTTGTATTTCCACCAGCATGTTGGTGAGGACTTGGACAGTGTAGATTGTGTAAGGACGACAAGATCGATAATGTGCTAGCTCTGTTCGGTGCTGGGTTAAGCTGACTAAGTTCGGAAACTGTTGTTCATGTCAGAAGAAAAAGAAGCGGAGTAGCGTGCCCATTGCCGAGGTCGAGATGACGACGGAGACGGCGACGCCTACCCAGGTAGGTACACGAGCAATAAGTCGCACCGCAATTTTGCCGCATTGAAACGGCAGGCGCTTGCGTTTTTACAGCTCGGTCCGTGTCAAGGACATTGCCCTTCTCGATTTAGATGCCTAGTTATATAAGATTTTAAAAGAGTTCGTGGGTTTTTTTACAATATTTAAAGCATCTGTTGCTAGGATAATTGATTGAAGATGATAGTACGGCACGTCTCTAAATCGAACGAGCATTAATCCTATATAGCTTTGTATGTCATAAATACTAGAATACACGACAACTAGCAACATCGAAGTTACCCAATCAATACTAGTAAAACATTTTGCATCTGAGTGAGATAGAAAGTCTAGATACATCACCTACCCTTCGTGCGTGAGTGGTGGCTCAACCCGCGATACCCCTTATTTGCGGGAGATGTTATTTTTCGATTCCACCGGCCATGTTTTATAACGTTACCTACTCCTGGTCACGCTAAGGTCAATGACTGGGGTGAGGGTTTCCAGGATTTAATATTTAAACTCTAGGTTCAGGGAATTCGGCAAATGAATAATATTTTTTATAAGGATAATTCTTGAAAGGGACCAACGATAAACTTAATTATCATGGCTCAGCATAATTTGTTAGATGGTGCTATGAGAGTTGAAGCACTTATCTACCGATATAACTAAGCCAAGATAAATTTTTGACTATCTAACTAATAGCAAAGAAAATATAATATTTAGTAGGTAAAAAAAACTATTAAATTTCAAAACGTCAAAAATATCAGTCCAAATAAAATCGACAAACTGAATGGAATATTTCCGACTAAATTACATTTCGCAAAAGCTATCCTGTTCCTTATCAAATAGTCTGGGACACTTCCCATGGAGCCCGAGAATCGAATGACTCAATTACTTAGCGCTGTATAAATTGGAGTTTGCTAGCCAGAGATGAACTCTAAAGATATTACTGAGACTATAAAAATGGTAATTGCTATTACAAAATTGAATATCTAATGCATTTTGAAGTTTAAGAATGAACTGCTTTTAGACCTAAGAAAATCTCTACCGTGCAGTTTGGCTTATTCTCAAAATTCAATCAAAATAAAAAATATTTTAATAAAAGAAAAAGTCTTAAAATATCGACGAGCTTGTAGTCAAACCGACCATTACGTGACGTAATAGTCGGTTTGATATCTCTATCTTATAAAATGGTCGATAAATTCTAAGATGTTACCAATTTGGATCGAAGTTTTGGCGCTTAGAGCAAAACGACCATATTTTTTTGTAATTTTTCTTCAATTAATCTGCTTGAAGGTAGTAAGTAATATGATTACCTCAGTTCACGGTGGCTGAGCATTTTGCCGGTACATTAGACGCCCTTGACACAAGCTATAAGGCTTCCCAGGAATGTTGGCTAAGGACAAGTTCAGGCAACCTTTGATTTTAATGTTTGTTTACCAATTGCATACATACCGGACCCAGTGAGGATCGGCTGGGTCGTGGATTGAAATTCTGTATGAACATCAAAAAGATCAAGAAAAATTAGAAAAAAATAAAAAAGCACCATTGTGCTTTGTATGGTAGCTTTCACGTAAGCGACCATTAAATAATCAATCAACTGACACATTGTTAATTTGTACTAAGTACCTACCATTTATCAGCGTTTTTTTTGGCCTCCCCGACTATCAGTTACGAAATATAAATGATGTTCGGGTCTATGTCTAATGTATTTAACTTACACCAGAGTTGGCCACTAACAATACGAATTATCTTTCATAACTTCAACTTAAAACCGTTAAACATAACCGGTTAATCGGTTATTCGGTTCTACCACCGGTTTTACCACACATCAAGCAAAAATATAGTCCAAAGCTGCCCTAAATTAGCCTTTCGCAGGCTTTTTAATTCAATTATGGCGAAATATGATGTCTGTTGAAGGCGTGGCCGAGGTCGGCAACTCGGTGTCATGCCAATTATTTGGGTTACATCTAGTCGGTCGCATTTAGTACCTACTTATGGGATATCAGCTGTATTTTTCAAGTCACCATTTTTTTTATACAGAGTAGGTACAGTCAGCGTCACGAACTGGTAACCCCTTTGTTAGAAGGACTGAATTAGCGAGCCTCGTTTTCAAAAATGAATCATGATCACGGCCGTGTCTCGCAGCAAAGCGCGATTAAATCAATGTCTAAATGTCTTTCGCCAATCTCATGGATGTTTTAGGGTAGTAAAAACAGTCAATATTTATGATAAGTACTTTTTCAGTTCAATATTAATAATTGCAACATTAGATTCTCAAGCAGAATTTATGAAAATTCGCAGTCAACCATTGCTTAGTGCAAACGATTGACTGCGAATTCACACACTTCAAAAATAATTCAAAATTTCCCACACTTTCTCACTCTCAAGAAATCAAAAATAAAATCCAATTTCTGTTATAAAATCGTGAAGCTTTTTATAACCGCTGCCATTAGAACACAATCTCGTTTAAGTAATAACAGGGGTTTGGTTTATGGGGAAAGTACGACAAAACATGCTCGATTTCGATTCGAGGGTAAATTGGTGACCCTTGCACTCAATGGCGATCGTAAAAGTGGAGAGCCGAGGAAAAAGTATTTTGAATAATTCAAACATTGGGCTTTTTTAGTACAATGCTGGATAGATAAAGCTTTAAACGAAAGTTTCATTTAGTTTGGTATTCTACATTTTATAAATATACTACCTGCACTCTGTGGTCTTACTTGAGCTCCCTCGAAAACATATCACTTTGTAGGGATAAAAGTCTACGTACAAATCTCATCATCTTATGTGCAAACATCCCAATACGTTCAACGGTTAATAGCATGAAGGAGTTACACGCAAGAGTGAAATGTATATCGGAAAACAGTTCACACAAATCGATATTTAAAAATAAAATAAATATCTATGACTAGAAAATTATGCTTTGAAGCGGGAAACTCTTTCAAGTCTATTTATTAATTTATTCGAGGCTCATGTCAAAAAGGCTGTTGTAAAGCCGTCTAAGAGGGCATGCACCCTTTGTAGGGTGTGGGGATGCATAATAAGACTATGTATGTTAGTCACGATGCAGATTAAAAAAAACAGAATTTTTAAAAAGGAGGTACTTGTGTTGTCGATATGATCAATGGTCGTCTAATGTTATTACGAGTATTTAGGGGTTTTTAGTTTTATTTAGGGGTAGTTTGATCGATTACTTTATGTCTTTTTGAAGTGAAAACTTCTTTAGGCGCGTCAGCGACATAGAGGAAATAGTTTTGAAATGAGTAAAAAACTTTGGTTTCGCCTTGGGAAGTCACGTGACCTAAGACGGTCACGTGACCTAAGGCGCTAGCGTCTTACCAATATAGCTTGACCCCTCATCCCTAACAAAATGTTTCAAATACAAATACAATACAAAATATATTTATTAGGTTTCAAAACATATACATTATTTTGTAAGGAAAGGCCAAGAATACTGGTTTTGTTTTAGAGCTATTTCCTCTCTCTGCTCCTTTTTCTGGTTACCAGGAAGAGATTGCTTTTAGCGATAAGGTATTTTCTGTTTGTCACTTTTTTATAGTGTACAATAAAGTTATAATCTATCTATTTATCAATCTATGTGTGCGCTAAATATGTATTTTGACATGCCTCTGACTACTACCTTAGATATCATTCAAAGGATGTGGAACATTCAAAAAGATCTGAGAGAATATCTACCGCGCCTTGGGGATGTTGGGGATGCATAGAAACATGTTTTGATGGCAGTTTGGAATCTACCCCTGTTCCTCCGCAAACATGAAGAATTTCCTTTAATAATTAATAGAAACAAGCCATGACTATCTTGAAGGCATGGTAGACATTTCACTTCCAAGTAGAAGGGAGTTCGTTGGAGCGCCTAAAATAGGGTGGTTTGCTAGACTAGCCAGATGGATCATTGGTCAAAACAATTGCGATTCTAAAGATCTAGTAATAATAAGGCACAAAATTAAAAAGAAAACAATAATGAACCTAAAAACGTTTTAAAAATTCAGCAAAGTCCAAAAATAAACGCAAAATACTCATCTCATTTCAAAATCTTATTGTCAGCCTAGCCTACCCTCACAAAGTAGCGGCTACAAAAACAAGAACTCCATTTTGTGAACTTACAAAAGTGTCTGCGCTGGCTTTGTTTACTCACCAACTCATTTGTGCTGACTGTAATAGTACAGTCAGCACTATAGAGCACTATACTGCTGACTATAGAGTCAGCTCTAATGACTAGTACAGTTAGCAGCTGGTTTTAAAAACTGTAGGTTTTATATTTTATTCTAAAAATCGCTTAAGACATTGTTGAATTTTTAAGAACTAAAATAATGGCTGCGACACAGTTTTATACTGTTGCTGTCAATATTGTTCACAAATGTTTTAGTTTTAATTTGTTTTGTTGTTACAAATAATTATTGGTTTTTGTAATTATTACGAAATCAGTTTTATTTTCTAGTTGTATTGTACAATTACACCCCATGTTAAGTATAAATCATAATAGATTTTTTCGGTAGTCTTTGGGTATAATTTTAATTCTAAAATGTGTTCAATTTATATCCAAATGAAAAGTCAAGAAAAATGTTAGTCAAAGTCAAAGTCAAATAGCATTTATTCAGTAGGACCGCTGGGATCACTTTGAAACGTCTTAAAACTAGGTGATTCTACTCCTGTTCCTTCGCGACCAATACCGTGAAGAATCAGGGCAACAAACACGGTTTGGGGCCTAGCTTTTTTTAGGTGATCCATCTTAGATCTAAACTTAGGCTAATTTCTTAACTAACTTAGTTGTAAAATTAAAAGTAAAGTTAGTAAAATTCAAGAAGCTAAGCAAGATAGCAAAGACATTGTGCACACATCAGCTGTCGAGGGGCAGAGCGACATCAGGCCACGCGAATTTATCATTAATATAATCACCAATAGAATAGTACGCTTTCTTTATAAGATTATTTTTTATGTAACTTTTAAATCTTCGAATAGGCAATTTAGTGGCATTATCTGGAAGTTTATTATAAAAGACTACGGTATTTCCCATGAAAGAACCTTTCACTTTTTCTAATCTAAATTCAGGCACACAAAGTTTATCCTTATTTCTAGTATTAATTCTATGCACGTCACTTTTTTTCTTAAAGTCATTTATATATTTATGAGTGTGCAAAAGGATTTCATAAATGTATTGTGAAAATACTGTTAGAATATTAATTTCTTTAAAACGTTGTCTTAGCGAGTCCCGTGGTTTCATATTGTAAATCGCACGGACAGCCCGCTTTTGCAAAACAAAAATATCTTGAATATCGGCTGCTTTACCCCAGAGAAAGATACCGTATGACATCACACTATGGAAGTAACTATAATATACTAGCTTGGCTGTCTCTTCATCAGCCAAACTCCTAATCGTACGAACTGCATATGCAGCGGAGCTAAGTCTACCTGCAAGTCTTTCAATGTGAGGTCCCCACTGCAATTTGGAATCAACAGTCAGCCCTAAGAAAATTGCTGAATCTACAAGATTAAGTGTTTCTCCATTTATCTCAATTTTAGTTGGTTTGTGAACCACGTTAGGCAAAGTGAATTTAATACATTTCGTTTTCTTGGCATTAAGTAAGAGATTATTAGCCGTAAACCATTTTAAAACTAGGGATAGAGACGCATTAACATCATCGTAATTTTCTTTATATCTATCAACTTTAAAAACCAATGAGGTATCATCAGCAAACAGAACAATGTCACACATGTCTTTCACAAAAGAAGGAAGGTCGTTTATGTATACTAGAAACAAGAAGGGGCCTAATATTGAGCCCTGAGGTACACCCATATCAATTAGTGACCCTGCAGACCTTTCACCACCTACATCAACCTTAAGAACTCTATTGGATAGATAGGAATCGACAAGGTCTATAGCTCGATTATTGACGCCATAGTATTTTAACTTAGAAATCAGAGTCTTGTGACACACGCAATCAAAAGCTTTAGAAAGATCGCAGAATACTCCGATCACGTCTTGTGAGTTTTCAAAGGCATCATAGATGTGCTTTAGAAGCAAAGTACCTGCATCAGTTGTTGAACGACCTTTGGTAAATCCAAATTGAATGTTCATCTACGTTTGTGGCTGCCTGTACTTCACCCACTACAATCAAAGGAGTTGGTCTTGCTTGTTTGAGTCTAGACTTGGGGACGACTTGGTCGAGATATGTCTGGATACAGAGCAATGTCGGTGTTTTTTTTATATGTTGGGGGGCTATGTTCACTCAAATACTTCAATTCATCGATAGTTCCGTCAAGGTTTTGAACCTATTATCATTTTTTTTTAATATAAAGATCAAGCGTTCAATTTGGGAACTGATTTACAAAATTATTTAACTGGATCAAAGGGTTGCAGTCTCAAGAAGACTCCATGCAAATTTGATTCCTGACGGATAGTCGAACAATGATCTAGTTTCAAAGTTATCAGAATTTTGATTTACAAATGACGGTATTTTAAGAACACACAGAACACATTTTGGAATGCTACTTCAGTGATTAGAATTCTATTTCAAAGTACAGTCAGCAACGAAAGTCGATTAACGTTTTATGTTTCACAAATCTGAATATTTCCGAGATCATCATGACATTTTTACTAATATTTGAAGAAAAAGTTGGTTTTCAAGAAAAGTTTAATTTTTTTGTTTTCCAAAACAAAAGCCATTTTAAAAAGTCTAACTGTTAATCGACTATTGGCATACAAAGAGAAACAAACAGGGCGCTACTATTCCATTAGGATAAAGTAGTACGATTGCCCCTCAGTGGGGCGCCACAATATAACTATCGATACAGCACCCCACTCGATACGTCATCGATGACGTCATGAGGGGTGATGTTTGGGAGTTCGGTCACAAAATGCTGAATACTAAAAATAATCATCAAAAATGCTTCTTCTTCTTAACGTGTCACCAGTTCTTTCGAACCAGTGTAGTGATAGTGAAGGATTTTAAGTGTGCGATCAAAAATGCTGAAATATTGTGATGGATACAAACCTAGGGGATACGAGATAACAGTATAAATAAATAATTACGTTTTTATACTAAAAAGAAAACCGACTTCAATGTTTGACTCGAAACGCGGTGTGACTCAGGGCGTCAAGCTGTCGATTCGATTTCTATTTGTGACATGGCTAGGAGGGAAGGTGTTTAGAGTTTTACGGGGAAACTATCAATCCCTCAGGAATAAAATTTATATGGGACCACCTCTGGAGTATACCCTTTCAAACATGAAAAGAATTTTGCAAATCGGTCAACAAATGGCGGAGCAATCGCGTAACAAGATACAAAAAAAAAAAACATACAGACGAATTAAGAACCTCCTCCTTTTTTGAAGTCGGTTGAAAATGCTAATTCAGTCCACTATCGACATTTATTCCAAGTTGTATCCAAATCGGTCCACTTAAACCTCCATACAAACTTTTAGGTACTCCCTTAGTATTACTCGTAGTTGAATGCTTTAGTTAGCTTATGACTGTGATTTTGCTCGCTTTAAATCTCAATCTCTGCTTAAAAGATTGGATTTAAATTCGCCATATCAATCCCTATCGGTAAGTTCCATCTACAATGTAAAAATATGGCTCTACCATCCGCTCCATGGGACTCCATCCGCTTACTGATACTAAATAATAGTATTGAAAAAAATATGTTACAAATTGTGTATGTTCAATTTCTCTGTCACTGTATAAATAACTTCGTAAAATGACCCAAACTTCGGCCAAAATACCCTTCTCTTACTACCCTACGCAAACTTACAAAGTAGTCCATAGCTTTAGAAATCACCGCAGGATGCACCCCTGTTTTGGGGTGCACCCCTTAAAATGGGGTGTGAAATAATTGCTCGCGTGCACTGTCTCTGTTCAAAGTACAAATGGGGTAAATAACATGTTAATTTGGTAACGGTATTAAAATTATTGAACTTACCTACTTAGAAACTTTTTATTCAAATGAATCACATCATAACAACAGTAACTTGTAAGTATCCCCAAGGCGAAGTAGACATTCTCTCAGAACTTTTTATTTCTCCGATTCAAAGGAAATGCCTCAATGTATGAACTAAATAACTAGGACAAGCCTTTGACCAGCAGTGGGATTGAAAAAGAAAAAACACAATACAATACTTTTAATTTATTACTTACGATTAGAATATAAAGTCTTCCGTGCTCATGTAATACAGTCGTGATCCGATTTCTTTTTCCATGATAAAAACATACAATTATAATTGTTGCGTTTTTCATAATCATGTAAAAAAGTTTGTTGCAGTATAATTTCGTAAAAAAAATGCTGCATACTCAATTATAATTTGTGCCACGTGGCCTTAAGATATGAACTCCATGTTAATCTGTTCAATGATTTTTATGTCCCCCAGTCAGACTATAAAATAATTATTCCCATGACACTAGCCCTGTTATTCTTATGATACTTAACTTTCTTAACCAGGCTTCATCCATGTTACTTAAACCCGTTTCCAGTGCCACCTCCATGACGTTAAGCCATGACGGAGGCCTTAAGGCGGCCTAAAAACTCCGTAACCAGAGTTGGCCACTGACTCATACGAACTTACTTACTTAACAATACACCTAAATCTAACAATACAATTTCTTCAAAATCAGTCCAGCCTTCAAGTTAATTGGACGTTGGACGTCATCCATTCAACTAAAGAAAAAATCTCTTTCGCCTAACATCATCAAATTAGGTATCGTCACTTCAACCTTCTTGAACCAAATAAATATCTTTATAAGTGGTGATATAAATTGGCAGTGCTTTGTCTAGCCTTTCAGCTTTAGCCCTTTTTAGGGGCATCAAATATACTCGAAGTCTACAGTAGGAACTTCTCTAGGGCCCTTTCAAAGGGTAGTTTCACTAATGAATTTGACTGACTTTTGTATCAAAGGTAGAAAAGGGATGTGAGTACTCAACCTTACATTTGGAACTTGAGTGCAAAGGCTTAGGGTGCTTACTCATGCATAATGAAAATTGTAAAATGTAAAGGGATAGAAAGTAACAAGAAAGAAAGTAAAGGATTTTAAAATTATCAGAATGCATGTTGGCTTTAGTAATTTTGCTAACCACTCTTTTGGAAACAAAATGGCTGACTGATTCTTAGAAACAATTTGAAAAATCATAAAAATATATTGTGATTAATTAAGAATTAAACTATGTATTATTTTACTGTGAGTCTGTGATGTTGACAAGTACCTACATCATAGACGAAACTATGCCTCAGGGGAGTTATTCGCGTTTGTTTTTTTGTTCGTTTGATGAATATTCGGATGTTTCTTACTACAATTTCTGACTTCAAGGACCAATTATTCGGTTTGGAATATTTGGTTCTAGGTTAGGACCGTGTTTTGACGTTGATCTTATCGACTGAATACAATGTAGCTCGTAGTAAGAAGCATCCGAATATTCATCAAACGAACGAAAATAAGAACGGGAATACGGCCCCAGGTACGGTCTGTCTCATAAAAAGTTACAGGAGAATAATTTCTTGATTACAGTATAAACTCTTAATTTTAAGACATGATTTTCCATATTATATGGAGTAGTTAAAGGAAAGTCCAAAACAAATCATGTCACTGATTCTAAAATAGGATGTTACTACATTCTTTATTGTACAAATAAAAAACTCAGGCCTTTACATTTCTACTAGATGATTTATACAGCATCAGGAGGCAATCCATGCATACACTCAACGGGACGCTGTAGAGCCTGGGACATTGTTTGAGATGGAATCTTGCCCAGCACCTAAACCATCCTCTCAGCTTAATCAGCCTTGCCCACAAGAAAGACGACGTCAATACGTGTGGAGCTGACTAAGCTGCGGGTTTCCTCACGATGTTTTCCTTCACCGCTAAGAGCTCGTGTTAAAGCGCATATATATTTCACGAAACGAAAAATCCATTGATTCTTCGGGATTCAAACCTTCGGATTGAAAGTCGAGGCACAACCCCATTCGACCAACACGACTCCTATTGTACAAATAAACACACATAATACAAAGATATTGTTTTTCAGTTAAAAACTGGAATAGCTTTTATTTTGAAGTAAGCTAGTGAACTCATCAATGTTATCCCACAATTCAATTTGGCTGGATATTGGATATCTGTTCGTGTGTGGATTGAGCATAATCAGGTCAGGGCTAAATTAGGCCAAGGTGAAGCCTTCACTTCAAGGCCTCATCCCTTACGGGTCAAAAGTTAAAATGGACTACGTAAAATGTTTCAAATTTTCCTTCATCCTTGATACTTTGGTCTCGCGATAATAGACTTGATGCAATTTTGTGAGTGTTGCCAATTAATCAGTGGGTTCTTCAGTTTTAAAAGATATAAAATTAGAATTCGTATCTAATATTAACAAATAAGCACAAGGTTCTCATTTTTTCTTTAAGTGTTAGTACTTACCGACAAAATATGCTGAATACCTACCTACATTTATCAAGTTTTTGTGAGTTCGAATCCTGGTGGATCAATAAAATGCACCATAAAAAGAGCTCGCAACAATAAAATAAAGTAAGAAATGAAAAAAAAAAACGGCCCTATTTGCGTCCTTAGCCTTACAACACTGTGTAAAATTGTGTTTGAATGCGGAGAAAAATAAAGTAGAGCATAAATATTCCAGAAGGCCAGACGTACTTCAGATAAATTGGAAAGCTCGATGTTCAGGTCTTAAGGGTGTATTGCGGCCCGACAGTAGCCTCCCCTGGGAAACGATATCCTTGAGGAAATCAAAAAGAATACCTTTAACACGAGGAAATGATTGATCTTTCTCTCAACACGCTCAGTATACGAACTCTTTGCTCAGTCCCAATTCAACTAAAAAATTGATTCCATTTTTAAACATTTGAACCAAAAAGTTTTGCATATTTCCGTCTTCAACTTCAAAAATTTGCGAAGCCAAAAAAAAAAAAAAAAAAAAAACTTCAAAAATGTTTGCTGAAAAGTAATTCCATTTTTGAATCAGTTGGCTGTCTGTTGCTGTCTGACCATTGTTTTTAATAATCTGTGATTTAAAAAGAGTAAAAAAATTGCGAGAGATTAAAAAGTACTAATCACAGAATACTACTCACAGAACTATATCTTCAATTTCTTTTGCGAAAAATAGCTTGTTCTTCCTTGGATTTACCTAAATATTTGTTGGTTAGATTTCTATAACATCAATAAATGTATTGTCTCAAATCAAACAAAATGAACGCCACGACATGTTCTGTGATACGACATTGATTTTCACCCACATATAACCAAATTCTTCTTTACTTGTCCATAAAGTCTAGTTTCGTTTGACTATTCTAAAACTATTTGACTGTTCAAATAAAATTGTACCGTATTTGCACACTAATTAAAGCGTTATTTCCTTTGTTCCAGGCGGACGCCAGCACCGCGTTTTTGCGAGCTGCGCGCGCAGGTCAGATTGAGAAGATAATCAGCCTCCTTGAACAAGGAGTAGACATCAACGTTAGCAATGCTGTAAGTTTATTTTCAACCGACTTCAAAAAAGGAGGAGGTTCTCAATTCGTCTGTATGTTTTTTTTTCTTTTTTTTTTTTTGTATCTTGTTACGCGATTGTTCCGCCATTTGTTGACCGATTTGCAAAATTCTTTTCATGTTTGAAAGGGTATACTCCCATATAAATTTTATTCCTGAGGGATTGATAGTTTCCCCGTAAAACTCTAAACACCTTCCCTCCTAGCCATGTCACAAATAGAAATCGAATCGACAGCTTGACGCCCTGAGTCACACCGCGTTTCGAGTCAAACATTGAAGTCGGTTTTCTTTTTAGTATAAAAACGTAATTATCCTTTGTAATATCTGGCTTATATCTGTCAAAGAGACCATCTCGACCTATGTAGTAAGCTGATCGGACAGTGGCGAGTTCAGGTGCTCACCACTTGTGGTTAAAGTACAGACAGGGACAAAGGCTTTATGGCTAGTTTAGGTTTTAAGGGCAGCTTTAACCAATGTAAACCTTAAAGCGGTTGAGGGCTTGCCTCGCCAAGATTTGACGGAAGGTCTCAAACAAACCAAACTTTTTAGGTCGTTTCTTTCTAAAATAAGACATCAAGTTGCAACAATTCCGCCCTCGTTAAGTTAAACGATAACCCAATCTACAATTTGACCTTAAACACCTCTAACTTAGATTCATTTTATTGCGAAAACCATGCCAAGGCCCGATCAACATAAAATGGCTTTTATGTCTTTACCAACAAAGTTCTTTTTAGCATAGTAATATAATTTCAACTTAGTTCACCCAATATGTGGCTTAAGCACGCTAGGCTGTCACGAATTATGGATGAAAAGCTTCGGACTAGACTTCTTAACGCGACTTCAGATAACGCGAATTGGTCTTGTTAGAGTGTAACCTATTTTTGTAATGGCCAAAAAAGCCTCTTCGAGAAGCTCTTAAAATTATTTCAGCTAGACCTATGTCACCATTAGAAAGCTACATTCATAATTTAAGTAACAGAGACTGTAATTTCTTCCTAAAGCCGGAGTGCCTTACCGCTCGGCCACAGAACTCCGGCTGTAGGAGGATCGTCTGATCGTCGCGGGTTCGAATCCCGTCGGAATCGAAATTTTGATGAGACTTTTCATTTCTCAATGAAACAGAGACTGTGTTTGTGTTTACCACGTAGACAGCTAGTACGCAATAAATACAATACTAATTTTCCATTACATAGGTAACAGTTATGAAGTAAGTTTCTGTGAGTTAGTAGCCAACTTTGATGACGGCCGCCTTAAAGCCTCATAGTTATTGCAGCAGTGGGATGATGGTAACATGAATTATTGTACGGTTTCAAATCTCTAAGAATCGATTGAAAGTCGAGGCAACCCCCCGCTGTGCCAACGCGGCACACAAAGGCGGTAAACTAATAATTCTCACTAATGAACATGTTCACAGCATAACAACTACACGCAGCACGCTTGGACGTCTGCCAAATTCAAAACTCTAAACAATTTACCAATTTTTTCCACTCAACGTTCAGTTTTGGCACAAAATCGCTTATAAAATGTATGAGTAGGTACAGAATTTGTGCAAAAATCGTAAAAATGGTAGATTGAAAAAGAAATATGGAAATTTGCCAACACAGATCGTCGTAAAGCTTAACCTCTTGGCGTGAATACATAAACTAATTCTTTAATAAGAGCCTTTGAAAATAAGGTTAAGATGCTCATAATTCAGCAGCCTTTTTATAATATGCGCAAGCAATCTTGCTTTTCAATTTCTGTTGCCATTGGGAAAGCAGTGTTTTTTGCATCCATCCGCCGCAGAATCATACGTCAAAAACAGACTCTACTTACTTATAAATTTTAATTTTCCTCCTCAACTATACAGTTTTTTTTTGTTCCCAGAATGGCCTAAACGCCATCCACCTAGCCTCAAAAGATGGCCATGTGGACGTGGTCCGTGAGCTCTTGGAGCGCGGCGCCGCCATCGATGCTGCCACCAAGAAGGGCAACACCGCACTGCACATCGCTTCGCTCGCCGGGCAGGAGGCTGTTGTCAAACTGCTCGTGCAGAATGAGGCCCAGGTAACTTGCTTCGCTCATTATATGTAAGTATAGAAAAGTTATCAGTTGAGAGATTTGCTCCTTTCGCAGGACAGCTGGTTGGCCCAGGTGCTTTTATTTCGATTATGATCTGAAAAGCAAACGCGTAGAAGTGATGATTGAGGTCTAGTTGTCTAGGGGAATATTGGTATCTGAAGTGCCTAGGATCTTGCGTGTTAGAGATTATAAATAAGAGTATTATTAAAAAATAAAAGACAAAAAAAACCCGTGGCATTCCCGGGAGTGCCGAGAGAAGCGAAAACTTGAACAATTTTTTTATTTTTTTATTGACCCGTTTAGTTATAAAATGAGAAAATATTGCAGTAAAAGTTTACCGAGTACAGAACTAGATAGCGCTACTGGTAGGTATCGGTGAGCAGTCATGTGACTCACACGTGTCCTTTTCGAGGTGAATCTAAGAATTTATTCTCATCTGAAAAATGTCCAACGCGCCTAAAGAAGTTCTCACTTCGAAAAATAATTTTCGAATCTATTTTGCGTCATCATCATGTTGTGTGAGATACGTCAATTCAGATCTTCCACATGAGATATTTTAACTACAGGAAAGGCGTTTTCTTCTGGAAATATACTGCGGAAAGTCGATTACCCATTTCCTCTTGAAAACACGAAAGTCACGTTCCATTTGCTCCAGAATGTGCGAGCACCATGACATCCAATAATGGAATAACAAGATGTGCCAATTTTCGAGATAAAGATATGAAATTCCTGTCTCGTTTCGGTTTCATTATGGATATGTTCATAATCTCCAAGTAAAATTTAATTTTCTTATCACCTCGATAAAGTAAGTAATGTATTTTTCACGTAGTGGACGTATCCCTCACACATAGAACTTTTACGTTTTACGCTGTTCAACTATGAAACATTTTGAAGTGAATGAAATCTAGTGATACTAAAAGATAAAAATAAAAAAAAAGGATTTTGTCTATTTCCTTTTTAATAATTTCAGAAAAGAGCCTTGTCACGGAACCTATGTGAAAAGAACTATAAGATTAAGTTTAGTGGCTTATCCTGGTGACGGAGTTTTTAGCACGCCTGTAGGCCTACGGGGACTGATAACAATGTGCTCTCCGAAGCACTGAAACTCTTGGTTAATACCACTAGCGGCCAGCCATCCCCTTTTGTGACCGCACAGAACGTGAGATGGTGAAACAAACCGTTCTAGTAGCTCTATTTAATATGCTGGCATCTCGGTCGTTGAACTTTGAACTCCCATGCAGTTGCACCCTGCATTATTCAATTCTAACTTTGGCGGAATTTCGTGCGTTATACACAATTCTAGATAGTTTACTCTGAGACTAAATACATCATAATAAGTTCGTATGAGCTTAAGGTCAATTCTGGTGACAGACTTTATAGCCAGAAGCAGAACTTCATGTTACTTCATCAATTTACGTTTTCTCTTTATTTACGTTCAATCACCAGATCTTTTTGTCGTAAGATCATCGTCATTTTCCTGCTCTTGTCCCACATTATATGGAGTCGGCACAACATGTTCTCCTCTTCCATTTCCTTCTATCAGCCGTCATCTCAACACTAATTCCCTTCAGATTTCTTCATCATGTTAATAATCACATTCGATTAAATTTGCTGTTTTATTATACTCGTATTGTTTTCGTAGAGATGTCATTGAAGACGCATTTTACTTACCTACGGAGACAAAATGAGTCATAAATATTTATAACCTTCCTGAATATGTCCTTCGAATAGGTTTAGTCAAACCGATAAAACGAATTGATGTGAAAGCGAATAGAAATAAACGAGCTATGTCTGAACAAATTGCGACTGATATTAATGATGATGACCGTGAAGGGCGCTGAAAATCAGGTCGATGAACCGAGACCTTCAAGAATATAAGTTAGTCCTTCTTGGTTGAAATAATAATGAGGCAAGGCCTCCGTGACCTTGTTGCAAAATAGCCACTTTAGTGAAGTAATAGTGTTTTTTTATTGTAAAAAAAGACCCCGATAAGAACAGTTACTCAGTTATTCACTTTAATGAACCTGATAACGTACTTTCTCTCTTCTCTCATTATAACTGTGTGTGTGTATGTATTGTCTTTGTACGCACTTAAATTGTCTAATAATTATTTTCTGCAGAAATTAGAATTCTATTTTTATTTCAGTGATAGTAATAAGAAACACGGCATAGTGATAGTAAGTAGGTAACTACGCAGTATAAAAACACGGAAATATTTTGCCAATCAATCATTCCCAAATATTGTGAATAGCAAATGATTTAAAAAAGCTGCCAAGCGGAAGCATTGTTTATTTAGAATCTTTTGTTTACGATGCTTTTAGTGTTTTGATAATTGATGGAATGATATAATTGATTGTCTTAAACTGTTTATACTTGAAATAAGAGCTACGATGGGTTACTATGCTAGTTCGATACATCTTAAAGACCGGTTGAGTTTTTGTCCAAGAGCAAATGGGTATAAGTGAATCTTTAGCCCTTTGGCCAGAGACACTATGAAAGTTCGTCCCCAGTTGGTAGTAAGAAAAACGTATTTGAAGTTCTGAAATGTTATATTGTGTCCATGATTGCATGTGTGTGCAAAAGATGATATGGGCATGAAAGAAGTGAGTACTTATAGAGACGACAAGTGAGTACAGCGGAAGAAGAGAACATGCTGTGATGACTCCACATAGATGAGATAAGGAAAATGATGAATAGCTTCTAATCTTATGTTTGTTATCAGGTCAACATCCAGTCACAGAATGGCTTCACTCCGCTGTATATGGCAGCCCAGGAGAACCACGACGCTGTTGTCAAGTTCTTACTTGCCAACGGAGCCAACCAGAGCCTAGCTACTGAGGTAAACAATAACCTAGAAATTCACGCAATGTTCTGATCGAAGAATAGAATAGAATAGAATAAACATTTATTTGGCACAAACACACACAAGAAAGCACTATTTAAATAAACTATGATGAAAAACCAACAATAGAAAACAAAAAGTAGGTAGGAAACATCAAGAGAGAGAGAGAAGAGTTGTATCAACGATGATTTATACAGCGTCAGTAGGAGGCAGTAAGGAGGCAACTTTGTTAAAATAATGTATTATCTGTGGTATAAAAACAATTGTGATTGACTGTAACGCCACCTGTATGACTTACAACTACATTAATAAAGCGTCAGTACGTTCAAAATCATACACGAGTTTTATTAGGTTATGGGCCCAGTCCCGTGAAAAATAGTAAAAAAGTTTGAAATCTTTATACAGCACAGTGATAATGGCATCAGCAAATTATTCAGTAAATGTCCCAAAGCTAAAGGGTAGAGATAACTACGACGATTGGGCATTTGCGGTGGAAAATTTTCTCATCCTGGAAGGCATCGACATGACAAAAAGCGAAGACCTAAGTGAGCAAGACAACAGGAAGGCAAAAGCTAAGATGGTGATGACTATTGATCCATCATTGTATGTTCACATCAAAAATGAAACTACAGTGCATAGCTTGTGGACCAAGTTGAAGTTATTGTTTGACGACTCTGGTTTTACCCGCCGTATCAGTCTACTTAGAACCCTAATCTCCATTCGTCTTGAAAACTGTGACTCCATGACAGCCTACGTGACACAGTTGGTGGACACAGCACAAAAGCTCAGCGGTACAGGTTTCAAGATTGACGACGAGTGGGTCGGGTCGCTTCTACTTGCCGGATTGCCAGAGAAGTTCGCGCCTATGATTATGGCAATAGAACATTCCGGAATGAAAATTAGTGCAGACGCTATAAAGACGAAATTATTGGACATGAGTGCAGATTCTGAAATCACGAAGTCGGAAGGCGCTTTTATCGCTAGAAACACATTTAACCAAAAATCACGCCAACCATACAAAGAAAAAGCAAATGGCGTCGATCAAGTCAGTGAAAAGCCGGCAAAAAGCATTCGATGCTATAAATGCAAGAAAACTGGACATTATAAAAATCAGTGTCGAAACAATAATGCACAAAACGAAAAACAAATGAATGCATTTAGTGCAATGTTCCTGACTGGTGAATTTTGCGATAAAGATTGGTATGTCGACTCAGGCGCCAGTACTCATTTAATTTCTGAGTCAAACAAAAGTTTGTTGAAAAATGTTTCATACAATACCGAAACTCGTGAGATTGTGGTGGCAAACAAAGAAAGTGTGCCGGTTTTATGTTCTGGAGATCTTCAGATTACAACATGTGTTGGAGACTCAGAGTACAACATAAAAGTAAACAATGTCTTGTGCATACATAACCTGACTACAAATCTTCTATCCGTGAGCAGGATGATATCTAGTGGCAACAGAGTTGTTTTCAAGAAAAATGTATGCCACATTTATAATCAAAGCAATGAATGTATCGGAGAAGCGAAGCAAGTAAATGGTGTGTACAAGCTGAATATTGTAAAGTCGGAGGAACTGTTCGCAGCGATGGCAGTCACATCCAGTATGACTTGGCACAGACGTTTAGGTCACATCAATAACAATGACCTGAAAGCCATGAAAAATGGTGTGGTGAAAGGCTTGAGTTTCCGAGATGAGGCAGTGCTTGACAAAAGCAGTTGCACAGTTTGTTGCGAAGGAAAACAGGCTAAATTACCTTTTTCTAGCAGTTTGTCAAGAAGCAAGGAGGCCTTGAATTTGGTTCATGCCGACCTGTGTGGGCCTATGGAAACGAAGTCACTTGGTATGGCCAGATACTTTCTGTTGTTTGTAGACGACTACAGCCGAATGGCGTTTGTATATTTTTTGAAATCCAAAGATGAGACATTCACCTACTTCAAGGAGTTCAGAAGTATGGTTGAAAACCAGAAATCAACCAAAATAAAAATCTTGAGAACAGATAACGGTGGTGAATTTTGTTCGGCAGCGATGGAGAATTACATGAAGCAGTGTGGCATTATACACCAGAAGACAAACCCATACACCCCACAGCAAAATGGGCTTTGTGAGAGGTACAATAGGTCAGTAGTAGAGAAAGCCCGATGCCTACTATTCGATTCGAATCTTGAAAAACCTCTATGGGCAGAGGCGGTCCACACTGCAGTGTACTTGAAAAATAGATCTCCAGCCGCAGGTCTCAATCAGAAAACTCCATTCGAGTTATGGATGGGTGCAACGCCAGATGTCAGTCACATCAGAATTTTCGGCAGCATGGTCATGACACATATTCCCAAAGAAAAACGACTGAAATGGGATAAAAAGTCAGAAAAGCTACTCCTAGTGGGATATGCTGACAACACTAAAGGTTATAGACTCTATGATCCCTCGACACACAAAGTGACAGTAGCAAGAGATGTCATCATAATGGAAAAGTCAAATGATAACATGTCACAGATTGTTGTACAAGAGAAAAGAGCAGACATGCAAGATTCAGAGGGGGAAAAGAAGTCAGCACAAGTTCAAGACACATCTAATTCAGATGTGGACAGTGACGAACAGACAGA
This sequence comes from Epirrhoe tristata, assembly GCA_951394285.1. Lineage (NCBI taxonomy): Eukaryota > Metazoa > Arthropoda > Insecta > Lepidoptera > Geometridae > Epirrhoe > Epirrhoe tristata. The sequence goes on from OX596161.1 coordinate 2,683,268, forward strand.
TGTATATGATAAAACCTTTAGACCAGAAGAAGTGTCTAGTAGTGAATCTGAAGACAGCTTCTATGAGTCATTGACATCCAATCCATGCTCATCTGAAGATAAATCAGTGATTCTTCAAGAACAAAATCCCGAATTGCCCCAAAAGCGTACCAGAACAAAACCAAACTACTATGGAATTGGAAACTTTTGTGCGGAGGATTTTTCTGAAGAAATATCTTTGAATGATGCTGTAAATGGACCGGAGAAGGAGCAGTGGCAGAGTGCAATCAAGGAAGAATTGCAATCATTCAGCGATAGGGACGCGTGGGAGCTAGTGGACAGACCAGTGAATAAAACTGTTGTGAAGTGCAAGTGGGTGTTCAAAAGAAAGCTCAATAGTGAAAGTGTAGTGCGGTACAGAGCAAGGTTAGTTGCAAAAGGATTCAGCCAGAAACAGGGGATTGACTATAAAGAAACCTTCTCTCCAGTGCTCAGGTACTCTACTTTGAGATTATTATTTGCATTGAGTGTAAAGCAAAACCTAGACATTGTTCACCTAGATGTTCCTACTGCTTTTCTGAATGGACTATTAAATGAAACAATATTTATGGAAATACCTGCCTGTTCTAACTTTCATGACTGTGAAAATAAAGTACTTAAACTTAAACGTGCAATTTATGGGCTGAAACAGTCAGCCAGAGCCTGGTATCATAGAGTAGAAGTATTTCTGTTAGAACTAGGCTATAGTAAGTCTAAGTATGAACCTTGTTTATTTATGAAATGTGATAAAAATATTCAAGTCTATATTGCTCTATTTGTTGACGATTTCTTTGTGTTTTATAACTGTAAAAGTACTTGTGAAAAATTGAAATCAGAGTTGAAAGTTAAATTTAATATAAAAGATTTAGGCCAAATAAAAAAATGTCTTGGGATGAATGTAAGTGTAAAGAATAACTGTATTACTGTAGATCAGAAAGACTACATAGATGTAATTTTGAAAAGATTTAATATGGATAATTGTAAAAGTTCAGATACTCCAATAGAAAAGAATTTGAAATTAGAAAAGGCTGTAAATATTTCTACACAATATCCTTACCAGCAGTTGCTTGGAGCTTTAATGTATTTAAGTGTTTTAACTAGACCAGATATTTCATTTGCAATTAGTTTTCTGAGTCAATTCAATAATTGCTACGATAAGACTCATTGGATTCATTTGAAACGAGTTCTAAGATATTTAAATAAAACCAAACATTATGGATTAAAATATGTAAAGGATGATTGTAATATAGTAGGTTATGTTGATGCTGATTGGGCTTCATGTGCAATTGATAGGAAGTCGTATACAGGATATATTTTTAAGATGTCTGGAACTGTTATATCATATGAATGTAGGAAACAGAATACTGTTGCATTATCCAGTACAGAGGCAGAATACATGGCTTTGTCCGAAGCCAGTAAAGAGGCCATTTATTTAAAAAAATTAATGTCTGAAATTGTTGGTTGTAATTATACTATAAATCTTTATAATGACAACCAAAGTGCTCAGAGGTTGACAGAAAACCCTTTATTCCACAAAAGAACTAAGCACATTGATGTGCGGCATCATTTCATTAGAAATGTGGTTGCTGACAAACTTGTAAAAGTTGTTTATCTGCCAACATCTGAAATGCCTGCAGATTTACTAACCAAAGGTCTAAGCAGTGTAAAACATCATTATTTTGTTAAGAAACTAGGTATTCAGAATATTGTTTGATGGCTGTTTATACTAACCTATTGGTTTACTTAAATAATTTATTCATTAATAAAATAGGGTTGTCGAAGATAAAATAAAAGTGCATTGTTGTTTAGTAAAAAGTTTAATTTGTAATGTAGTATGTTACAGGTAGCTATTATTTTTATAAGAGGGGGTGTTAAAATAATGTATTATCTGTGGTATAAAAACAATTGTGATTGACTGTAACGCCACCTGTATGACTTACAACTACATTAATAAAGCGTCAGTACGTTCAAAATCATACACGAGTTTTATTAAACTTAAGCCGCGTTGACATCATCAGAGTCTACTCTGACAGAGTGCACTCTAACGCCTCTGATTGGCCCTGACGCTCTGATTGGCCGCCGCCATGCACTCTGATGGCAGCGGCCAATCAGAGGCATCAGAGAGCACTCTGTCAGAGTATAATCTAATGGTGTCAACGCGGCTTTATACCGACACTCAACTATCTAGGATCAAGTAATGGAATTCTGGAGATCATCAACTTCCAGCATTTTGTACTGGATCTACATTTTGTATTCGGAACACAATCTCTACTAAAACTAATTTGAAAACAATGCTTACAATGGTAAACAATGATACAAATAATCGATTAAAAGTCGAGATATAAAGTTGTTTTTAATGGGTGACTATAATACCTACCTACAACACAAAACTAAACAATTATTCCTGAAATGAATCAATTGGTTTTGATTTCATTAGATAAACGCTACCATTTCTCTTTCAAAATGATAATAAGTACTTCTTGTCGTGTCACTAGTTCTTTCGAACTAATGTGGTGAAAGGATAATAAGTACTAACCTTACTTCTCTTTTCTTAGGATGGATTTACCCCTCTAGCTGTGGCCATGCAGCAAGGCCATGAGAAAGTGGTAGCAGTTTTGTTAGAAGCTGACACCCGCGGCAGAGTCCGCCTACCTGCTTTACACATAGCAGCCAAGAAAGATGACGTCAAGGCTGCTAATCTACTCCTTGAAGTTAGTTTCTTGTTTGTAAAAATATCTTGGAATGATAAAGGCTTTTGACATCGTAGATATTATAAAATTGAGCTAAAATTATTATTTAAAAATAATCCATCACGTTCAGTCATTATAGTACTCACAGTAAAAACAATGTGCTGAAAAATTCAAGACCAGTGTCTAAAATTCCTGGGTATTTCTATGAAAAGAATTCAGGAATACATCAAGGTAGTACTTTGGGCTCAGTTTTGTGAACAACAGTTAGTATTGGCAATAATGTTTCAAAGCTTAAAGGCACTATTTGACAGAATTAAGCTTGTTCTAGCATTTAAACTTATTAAACTTTCGTGATTTGACGACATAATTAATTTAATTATTTTAATTATAAACCAAGTCCGTGATAAAAACCCGTTTATTCAAAAATTAATTGCTCTAGCAGAATAAAATCTAAAAAAATTGTATACCCAATAGAACGAACATAACCCTGACGTGACATCCAAGTCTGGGTTCACACCACTTCACATCGCAGCGCACTACGGCAATGAATCTGTGGCTCGGCTGCTGCTGGCTAAGGGAGCTGATGTGAACTGCGCTGCTAAGCATAACATCTGCCCATTGCACGTTGCTGCTAAATGGGGTAAGTTGGTATTTCAAATTAATAACTTACTATATACACTCCAAATCGTTGTTGATAGATGGAAGTAAAGTAATTATTTAAAGAGATCTTTCAGTCGAATAATAGTTCTACATCGAGGTACATCATACAGGGTGTAAAAAGACGTCTACCGAAGCCGAAAGGGGTAGGTACAGCATCACAAAATACAGCCAAATCCAAAAGGATTTTCCAAAAAAATCATTATATCCGGAGAAAACCGACCTCGCACAGCTGTTCGAGCGTATGTACTAGGCGCGTTTTTATCTGTAGATTGCTGGATTTTGAGTTTTAATAGTTTTTTTTCTTTTATAAATGAAATAATAGGGTAGGTATGGGCTTATTATGTTGTATTAGTAGCAAAAAAGTAGAAAATAAAATAAAATGACGTAGCTAAGCCAAACATTTTTTTTTTTGCGTTTTTTTTTTTCGATAAATATGTTCAGAATCATGGTCTGATTGCAATCCCTCAGTTTTTGGTAGCAGTCTTTTTACACCCTGTATATAATTTTACTTACAGAAACTAAGCTACTACATACTTACATATATTTACAAAATACAACAGGATTAGTCAAGCTATCTAAGGCTCGTTAGAAACGATCTATAGATAACTCAACTGATCCAGGCCACTGTCTGTCGGAAGCGTGCCCAAAACACTGGCGGCATTACCACGCTGGATGGCAATGCTGATCCTTTGATTAGAAAAATATGTGTAGAGCCTCATTATTTCAAATAAAAGCAAGGTCTTTATGAATTTTTCGTTATGAATGTCCCTTAAACTCATCTGATCGAAAGTAAGCCGTGTCTGAATCTTTCTTACCTGCCTAAAAACACCGACACCAGATATAGCCACTACCTCATTCAAACTTACTTCATCATCTTTCTGCCCTTTTCCCACAATATGTGGGGTCGGCACAACATATGTTCTTCTTCCATTCTCCTCTATCAGCTGTCATCTCAACACCCACTCCTTTTTTGTTCATGTCATCCTTTACACAATCCATCCATCTTTTCTTTGGCCTACCTCTACTCGTAAATCCATCAACTTTCGTACCAAGCACTCTCCTAGTTACATCACCTTCTACCCTTCTCATTGAATGCCCATACCATGCTAGCCTGTTGCTCCTCATCCTTTCATTCACTGACGCCACTTTCACACTTCCTCTTATGTACTCATTCCTTACTCTGTCCATTCGCGTCACTCCACACATCCATCTCAGCATTCGCATCTCATCCATGTGTACCTTTTGTTCATCCGTCCCTTTTGTTGCCCAACACTCAGATCCATACAATACGACATGTCATTCAAACTTACTATCGAAAGATAAACCTTGGTAACATTGTCTTTGTAAGTAAATGTTTAACAATTCTGCCCCAGGTAAAGACAACATGGTGACCTTGCTATGCGACAACGGGGCTAACGTCGAGGCTCGCACCCGCGATGGTCTGACCCCCCTTCACTGCGCCGCTCGCTCTGGACACGAGAGAGTTGCTGAAGCGCTTCTGGATAGAGGAGCACCTATCACCAGTAAGAGTAAGGTAAGGGTGCTATCAAACTCTGTTTACAGCCAAGAAGGTAACAATGTTGGTTAGTACCTGCGATTTCTAGTCCTGATTGTTAAATGTAAGTCTACTTACTACAATCATCATCGTCATCATCAGCCTATGGCAGTCCACTGCTGGACATAGGCCTCCCCTAGTACGCGCCATTGCGCCCTGTCCTCAGCTCGACGCATCCAGCTTCTTCATCATGAGAGTAAATTATGTGTATTCTTGGTTTAGTAATTAATCTATCTTAGTTAGCAAAGTGGCCAAGGACAATCATTGTATCTAGTCGAGTTGAAATGACCCAGGTTTGGGGTTCCAAATCATGTGTGTGATTTAGCATAATTATTACTAAATGAGTCTAAACATCTTACTCTATTCAACATCCTAGCTTCCGTCATTTTCTTTAAAATTACGTCCTATTTATCGATACAAAAATCGTCTTCAACGATGTAGCAGACTATTGATTTAATTTTTTAATTTTATAGTGATAAAACCCTTATTTACTTTAAATTAATTTACTTAATCTTTTAAGTATTTTTCACTAAACACATTTTCTATGTGAACGAAGTTACTTTTCGGACGGTATCGGATGGGAGCTAGACGAAAAAAATGTTCGATTTTTGTGTCATGATATGTATATATCAAAACGTCACAGTGCAAAGTGCGAAGTCGCGAAGCAGTTCATAGATATACATTGTTAGTACGGAGGTTTCTAGGATTTAAATAAATAATTTATTTAATAAATGCCGAAATGTCTAAGCTGAAACTTCGTTGCAACCGAGTGTTCCACAGCACTCACATACTTTTTCTCTTCTATAGAACGGCTTAGCCCCCCTCCACATGGCTGCTCAAGGCGACCACGCAGACGCAGCCAGAGTGCTTCTCTCCCGGCGAGCACCGGTCGATGACGTCACTGTCGACTACTTGACAGCACTGCATGTGTCAGCCCACTGCGGCCATGCCAAAGTGGCTAAGCTGCTTTTGGACAGGTGAGATAATTTGTAAGAAACATGTTCAGAGTGGTGAGATGACGTCTGACGAGATGATTGTAGGGGAAAATTAAAGAGTATGTTGTGCCGACCGATCCCACGTATTGTGAGACAAAGTCTGGAAGATGAAAATGATGATGACTCTTTCAAAGTTGTACGAGTATAGCCTGACCCACCATCTCAACTTTTCTTTGTAGTCTAGTAAGTTGTGGTTTTTATCTCATTTCAGCATGATAAAAGAAGATAGAATATAGTGAGATAGCATGTTTTAATAAAAGGTGCACTTTTAACCATAGTATCAATAAGTGTTACATTAAAATTTATTCTTGAATACTTTATTTCCCATCAGAAATGCTGACGCCAACGCGCGCGCCCTTAACGGATTCACGCCTCTGCATATCGCGTGTAAGAAGAATAGGATCAAGGTTGTGGAGCTACTGCTGAAGTATGGAGCGAGTAAGTCTATTTATTACAGGGTGTAAAAAGACGTCTACCGAAGCTGAAAGAGGTAGGTACAGCATCCCAACACATCCAAATCTAAGGATTTTCCGAAAAAATCATTATATCCGGAGAAAACAGCGTTTGTAGATTACTGTTTGCGTATGTACTGGGCGCGTTGTTTTACGTAGATTGCTGGATTTTGTGTTTTAATTGTTTTTTTCTTTTATCAATGAAATTATCAGGTAGGTATGGTCTTATTATGTTGCCCTAGTAGTAAATAACCGAAATTAACATAAAATGACGTAGCTAAGTCAAACATTTTTTTTGCGTTTTTTTTCGTAAAATATTTTTAGAATCATGGTCTGATTGCAACCCCTCAGTTTTCGGTAGGAGTCTTTTTACACCCGGTATAGTTTTCATTCACTTAAACACATTTTAAAATTATAAACGGACGGATTATGTATACGTATTAATTGATTTTGTCTACGATTTCTTAATTTTATGTGTGATTCTAATCAGGTATCCAAGCCACCACAGAATCAGGACTGACCCCGCTGCACGTGGCAGCGTTCATGGGTTGTATGAACATTGTCATATACTTGCTTCAACACGAGGCGAACCCAGACGTGCCCACAGTGCGGGGAGAGACGCCATTGCATTTAGCTGCAAGGGCCAATCAGGTAAGAAACTGTCATTTATAAATAAGAGAAAGTTTTGCCAAATGTTGGGCGCCAATATTTAATGAACTTGTTTAATCGTTGAACAAGCAAACAAGATAGGATTAAGTAGTTAAAATATTTCGTTTTGAAAAAGATAATTTTCTATGCAAAGCAGTTGATTTGGTATCATTGTATTTCAGTAATTCAGTAAATTTTTGATTATTTTCCAAACGAATAAGAGCCCACGTTGGGCGCCAATTTTCTTATAACTTGAAATATACCTTTAAAACACTTGCTTAACTTTAAATAAAAGTGATGTTATATGTATATGATTTGTTAAAGCAAATTTAATTTTTAGGTATTGAATAATAATGCTTGTTAAAAGTTTCGTATCAGAGTACCACGTTGGGCGCCAAGTAGATTTTCATTGAAACTTACAGACGAAAATCATCCTTAATTCTGCTGTGAATGTGAAACAGTAGACGCCTTCATTCATTCAGAAATTCTTGTTAGTAATAAGTTCCGTATCAGTGTACCACGTTGGGCGTCAAGTAGATTTTCATTCTTTTTGGGTTCTTTTGATGCCCCGTGTTGGGCGCCAATTACATTTTCATAATATAATCTTCAATTACAGACGGATATCATCCGCATTCTATTACGAAACGGAGCAGCAGTGGAAGCCAAGGCTCGTGAACGTCAAACTCCTCTACACATCGCCTCTCGACTCGGCAACGTCGATATTGCTGTGTTGCTGTTGCAACATGGTGCTGACGTCAGAGCAATCACTGCTGACCATTACAATGCATTGCATATTGCTGCTAAGCAACATAATCATGATGTAAGTAACTCCTTATTTCAAACTTGTATGCTGATTAGAACATTATTAAGTGTAGTGTATCTTAAAAATATTTTGTCATTTTTCTATTGACTGTCTAGCTCTGTCTTTCGCAAGTAGTGGGTTCGATTCCCACGAATCCAGCGAAAACATTTTTGTGAATGAACACGTGTTTATTTTTTTATTGCCAAAAAAATTTAAAACATGGTCTCGGTGTCTGAACTCAAAAAAAAAAAAAAAAAATTAAATCCTAAAAAGGAGATGAGACGAGTCAAACATTATAGTTTGGATGTTCAATGTTGTGTATAGGTAAGGTAATGTAAGAATCTTTTGTATTTTAAGAATGTATTTTTCTACAAGAAAATTTGTTGGCAGGTGGCAGCTGCGTTAATTGAGCACAACGCTCCTCTCACCGCGACAACCAAGAAAGGATTCTCTGCCTTACACTTGGCTGCAAAATACGGCAACTTGAAAGTGAGTACACCGAAAGATTTTACTAAAACTTCGTATAAGTGGCCGACTCTGGTGATGGAAGATTTAGGCCACCCTATAGCCTCCGTCATGGCTAGCCGGGACCGACAATTGAACGTAACCTTTGAAGCCTGGAAGCGCTCAGTTGATAACGCAACTAGCGGTTACCCATCCACTTATTGACCACTCAGAACGTTGCTAAACTTCGACGATCTACAAGAACGTCTATCAATATTCCAGGTGGCCAACCTACTCCTATCCCACGGAGCGTCTCCAGACCAAGCCGGGAAGAATGGCATGACTCCCCTTCACATCGCAGCGCAGTACGACCAACAGGCCGTGGCGTCTACTCTGCTAGAGAAAGGGGCTGATGCTAAGGTATACTAAACGAACTATCTACGATTCAAGGTCTAGTAGAAATTTTAATCGATAAAGTCGCCGTTTGTGGTTCATATTAGTTTCTGTTCTTTCTGCACCGAACACAATACGGACTGTATTGCGTTTGGTATTAGCTATGTTTGACTTCCTTTTATCTCTTTCTACAAAAGATCCCAGTTGGTATGGATCAAAATGTGCGCTAATGAGCTGTTCTGTTCAATATTTTATGTGCAATCTTATGCCAATACTCTCTGGTAAAGGAAAACGTATGATCACTTTTCAGTGATCAAGCAAGTTCAAAAACATTGCGTTCAGTGCTCGAAAGAAGAGCATAATCCATTCCCTACTCTACTCTACTCTGAGTGTTGGTGTTACCTAAACATGTTACAATACTTTTGAACTTGTTAGGTTACTTAAGGTGGTGAAAGCTAACCACACACCTAACCTAACATTCAAAGCACACTGAATTAGACAACTTGTATGTCTCAAGACACTGTTGAATCAGTTTTAAGTTGTTCATTTCAATCTAGGCGGTTGCTAAGAACGGTCACACACCGCTGCATATCGCGGCTCGTAAGAACCAGATGGAGACAGCGGCGACACTGCTGGAACATGGCGCTCTCACCAACGCAGAGTCCAAGGCTGGGTTCACGCCTTTACATCTTGCTGCCCAACAGGTAAGCTAAGTACCTTAACTTAGATCAATGATATTTTAGATTTAAAAACATCATTGACTAGAATGTACATTCTTCATACATGCTCGTCGGTTTAGGGTACTTTTGACCACCTGGCCCTTCTCCAAAATGTCGCCAATTTGATCCAAGGAGGTTCGCCTAGGCCTTCGCATAGGAATGTAATGAGAGTGAATGAGGCAAAAGTTGTGTGTCAGGATCGTAGCAACTGGAGATCCGTGGTCTCTGCCTACCCCTTCGGGAAAGAGGCGTGATTTTATGTATGTATGTATGACTACTGACTAGAATGTATTAAAATTTTCACATGACTACGAATTTCGTGATGTCTTTCGGTTGGACCGGAATAACCTTTGCAAAGGCTGAATCGATTTTAATGGCAAGATCGAGGAGGTTATAGAGCAACATGAAAGCTAATTTTTATCCCGTAATTCTAACTGGATCTGGATTTACGCGGGAAAAACTAATGATCCCACGCGAACAAAGTTGCGGGCACAGCTAGTACTGTAGATAAATAGAAAAGAATAGAATAAACATTTATTTGGAACAAATATGTCAATAATGATTGGAAGCTACTAATCAAGATTTCCACCACCAGGGTCACACGGAGATGTGTTCCCTACTGGTGGAACACGGGGCGGAGGGAGACCATCAGGCCAGGAATGGCCTGGCTGCCCTGCATCTTGCAGCTCAAGAAGACAGGGTCCCAGTTGCCCAGCTGCTGGTCAAGAGTGGTGCTGAGGTGAGTTTCAAGCAATAAATATTTTTAGCCGACTCCAAGAAAAGGAGGAGGTCCTATGTTTCTCTCTTTGTCTCATCGATTATTTCTAAGACGGAATTTCAAAATATCTTTTTGCTTTAAAGGATCTCTCGAGGTGGTCCCATGTAAATCAAAATTCTACATACTGACTCAAAATATTGGGACCGATTACCAAAATATTTGTTTTACGTTCATATTTTGATTCCTGACAGATCGATATTTTTCTCGTAAAACTTAAAATATATATTGAGCAAGGTAGACAATCACAAACTAATAATATTAGTTTGTGATTGTTTACCTTGCTCAACAGTATCTGAAATATTGTTTCAGGTCGATATCTGCACTAAAGGCGGGTACACACCCCTGCACATTGCTAGTCATTATGGTCAAGCCAATATGGTGCGGTACCTCCTCGAGAGTGGAGCTTCCGTCAAGGCACAGACTACTCATGGGTAAGTCTTAGAGACCTGGTGATCTATTGGAAATGCCTTTCGATTCTTATGTCATGGGTTTGACACGTCACCAATGAGTTTTTGAGCCCAAAACAACGTGGCACTCGCCAGAACTATATGGTGAACTGGCAAGGAAAATATTTTGATGAAATGTTTCAGTATGTTTCGAAATGTGTGAGCAGCTTTTAAGGCGCACTTAATATCCTTCATTACACTGGCACTGGTTCTATTGAAACGAGAAGAAAAAGACCGTCATTTCTAGAATGAATGGTATTTAATGAAGTTTTATTTGGCAGATATACAGCGTTGCATCATGCAGCCCAGCAAGGACACATCAACATTGTGAACATTCTGCTGGAGCATAAAGCTGATGCCAACGCTACAACTACGGTAAGATTTTGAATAATAAATCAATTATGTTTTCTCTTGAAGTGTGACAATTCTATAAAAAAATTACTTCTGGATAAGATACAAATGCGATACGATGCGTCGAGCTGAGGACAGGGCGCAATGGCGCGCACTAGGGGAGGCCTATGTCCAGCAGTGGACTGCCATAGGCTGATGATGATGATGATGAAGATACAAAGTCAGAAATCCTGCAAATTTTGTACCTACATAAACTTTTCTGATGCAAGTCAACACACATCAATACAATAACATAACTTAATTTCTTTTTCTATTCTCCCTGAAAAACCGGTCCTATCTGTTCTTACATCCTTATTTTTCGACAGAACGGTCAAACCCCCCTCGACATCGCCTCAAAGCTTGGCTACGTGACGGTCATGGAGACGCTAAAGGAAGTCTCCGAACCCTCGATGACTCCAGCAACTCAGGAGAAATACAAGGTGGTGGCTCCTGAGACCATGCTGGAGACTTTCATGTCGGACTCGGAGGAAGAAGGTGGTAAGCTTTGTGTTTTATGTAGATAGTTGGGGTTGAACTAACAAGTGTGGTATGTGACAAAAAAATATCCATACTAGTAGTATAATGCTGAAAATTAAAAGATTAGGGAGTTTATATAACACTAGTAGAGTAGAGTAACACTAGTAATATGTACTTTTTCCAAAGTCGACAATAAGCTCAAACCTACTTACCTATCTACTAGCCGAAGCAGCGATCACTCGTTTCTACATACAAGTCTTATACTTAGTTAGAACGAGATGCTCAAAGCAAAATCTAGAACTAGGTCTCTACACCTTATGTTATATGGGAACAACGAACTACAAACAGCAATTTTTTGGCTGCGAGTAAGTTCTTCCCCTTGCATTACTTCGATACAAGATTGTTATTTACTTTAGTTAGTTAAGACCTTTCTGAATAAACATTCATTTCATTTCATATTATGTTACACAGCCCAAAACGATAGCGCGATCTAATTTTTTCTGTGTCGCCATCTACGAGTATTATGTAGTAAAATGTCTCTGTCTGTCTGTTGTTTGTTACCTTTTCACGCCTAAACCACTGAACAGATTATGCTAAAATATGACATGGATAAAGATTATGTCCCAGGGACGGACAAAGGCTATCATGGAGGGCGTAAAATAAGGGTTGAAAGTTTGTATGGGGAGTTGGAAGTTCCAGTTAAAGGCAACTAGATGGCGTTGCTAACCTACGGCTGAGGCGGAGATGGCGCTATTATTGCATTTTAAAAAATTTCAGGAGATTCTTGCAGTTTTCAGTTCTATATTTCCTACAATAATAGGAAACTCTTGTTTGTACATTAACATTTTATTTGCATTATAGAATCTAGATAAAGACTTAAAGTGTTAGAAGCGCTAGATATTAATAGGTAACTGTTTAGCTAGATAGAATAGACAACAGAGTTCATATCACCGAACGCAGGGCTCTTGAATTGACAATGTGGCTTAGATTAAAAAGAACAGAATGTTTATTCTCAACGACAACACTGATGCTCAAATAGACCCCAAAAAATTCTACGATAATTTTGAAAGGAGCAATAACATACTACTACAATGGGGGATAAGAAACATCTTTCCACACTTACACGGTTAAAGAAACAGTGACACGACAAAAAAAACGAATGAGTACTAATCATGTCAGAAATCTAAAACTTACCTGTCAACCAGGTGAGGATACAATCCTCAACGACCAGCCGTACCGCTACCTAACAGCTGATGATATGAAATCCCTTGGAGATGACTCCTTGCCCATCGACGTGACCAAGGATGAAAGAACTGAGTCTGCTCTCAGTCATAAGAATATCATGGAAATGTCTCAAGGTGAGCTAGATCATACTAATGTTGAGATAGAAACCTTGCATATCTTACTACTTATATAAGATCCCAATGTGCCAGCTTTTACTACTTATAATAAAACTGAATGTTTGTATTTTAAGCGTCGTGGTCGTGTTTAGTCGTTCTTGATAGATCGTCGAAGTTAAGCAACGTTCGAAACGGTCTGTAAGTGGATGGGAGGGCACGTTTAATTGTCGGTCCCGTTTTAATAAGGCGCCTAAAGGCCTTAAGGCGGCCTAAAAACTCCGTCACTAGAGTTGGTCACTCATACGAACTTACTTACGAACCGATTTGGATGAAACTTGGAATAGTCGTAGATAGTGAACTGGAATAGCATTAGGCTATTCAAAATGTTGGTACCATGCGAGCGGAGCCGCGCGCAGTAGCTTAGAAATACTTAGGCTGCAGACTTTCTTCGTGACCTAACAAGTCTGAACCGACAACCCAATTGTGTTTGTAGATAAAACTAAAGTTAACAACACTACAACTTTAAAGATCGAATGGGCATTTGAAATACATAGTGACCATGGCGAGAAGAAGAATAGGTAGATAGAGTTCATTGAAATCTTGTTAGGCACTTATAATGTTGCTTAAAATCAATGAAAAATGGATCTTGAAGTATTTTCCAAGCGAACGTCGTACGGCACATATCTCTACTTTGACATTTTCATTCGTCCAATCCGTGATTCAATCATTCATTGTCTTCTAGATTAGACTGACAGTAGATTTTCTTCCAGGGTCAGTGAACGGGATGCCATACATCCCTCAACAAGAAGTGGTGGTGAAGAGTATCAGTCGATACAGCACCGCGCAGGCCCCTGAGGGCTACTGTTACAACGTTGACCCTACACAACCCAAGTCAGTATCCATTTCTGTTCTTGTATCATACATCATCAGAGCTAACTATCGGTTGTGAATACTGTACCTACTTAAATAAACCTATTTCTCTAGACCTCTTAAATAAACACAAATGAATAAATCACTTTTTGCCGCCAAATACTTGAAAAGCTGTCTTAATATTTTTGGTTTTCTGATGTTTTAGAACGCCATTTTTGAATTCTTGAAACTGTCTTAACTGTAGTGTATTTTTGATCATCAATGAAACAATTACATCCGCGAGGTGAGAACCTGGCGACCTGGAAGACAGCACAGGTTTTCACAAACCTATCGCAGGCACCAGTCTCACACTTATGTAGGTTAATAAGTAGCAAAACGAAGTTGGATAAATTACCTAATGTGTTGAGAAAATAAACGATTTTAAATTGAATTGAATTGTTATTTTTTTTCAGAAATCTTATAAGAATTCAATTATTCTATTCTCTAATGTTACACGCTTTCTGGATGGTGAAAACACAGGAAGAAGCTTACGTGGAAGAAGTAAGTGATTTTGTCGTCTGTTTCGAGCAGAAGCTCGTTTTTTTCCATGTCATTATTAAAAATAGGCTTAATTTGATTGTTTCATTTTTTCATTTCATCTCCCAAAACTGTTTTAAATTCGTAATATTTAAAGCTTGCTTTGTAACAGGATTTACACTTTTAACCTCATATTTCAGCTTCCTGGTTTCATTCCTGGTGGACGCTCGTGGTGGCGCCATGAAAGGCTGTCGTGGTGGTGGTGTTAGGGTCATCGTTCCACCGCTGTCTGCTCAACAACCTACTAGGATTACTTGCAGGTGTGTGTAATGTATGGTATCATATCTTGGGTAGGAGACCTTTAATTCAAAATTGAAGTTTAACTCTTCTCTTCGCAAATTCTAAACGAAATGGTGATCGTTTGTAACTTGAAAATCGTTTCATGAATTTTATTTAAAAATGCTTTTATATATGAATTGTTTAGACAGAATAATCTTTTATAAGTAAGTAAGTACCGCATTTTATCGTTCTTGGCTGGTCTTTCTTTTCAGATATTTGAAACCATCTCGCATCAACCACATGCCACCATTGATGGAGGGAGAGGCCCTAGCTGCTAGAGTTTTGGAAATGGGACCCGTATCTGCTAAGTTCTTAGGGTACGTACTTTATTTCACCACGTTGAGGTGAAGGCACACAACATCATACGTCGTTATGATCGTATGAAATCATATGAAAGCTCACACATTTCACTCGCACCGAATTTTGTAAAATGCGGAAGGTAGGAATACTGATTACGTCATTATAATGCGTTTGGCGCGTACAATGTTGACAAATGTGCCATCACCTTTTATCGTCTCCCTTCGCCTTTCAGAAAGTATTCTCTATTCTAAAATTATCAAGATTATGTCCTTGCAACCTTCTGCAGCAGATCTTATATCATGATAAATCTTTATCAAGAATGTATATGCCTTTAGTAAATTTTTTTTTTTCTTTCAGGCCAGTGATCCTAGAAGTACCCCACTATGCATCCCTACGAGGCAAGGAAAGGGAGATAGTGATCTTACGTTCTGACAACGGAACCAGCTGGAGGGAACACAACGCTGATGCTACTGATGACGTGGTTCAGGATATACTGCATGAAACTCTTGAGATTGAAGGTAAGACGTAGTGAAACTGATTTACTATTTTCACTTGCTAATTTTTCGCATCAAAGTTAGGTAGCGTAATAAACTGAGCACTATTTTTTTTACACAAAGAAAACCTACATAATACCAAAAATAAATAAAGTAGAAATTCCGATACCTACATACCTACACACTTGAGTATTTTTTCTTTTTTGAATTGAGAAAATGCGAAACTCTTATGTTGAGTCAATGCTATAGTATGGCTTAACATTTTGGAGGGAGTTTAAAAAATTAATAACGCAATACAAATTCTTTAACAAACTAAGCCTACACCTTAACTGAAATTTCACAATTTTCCACTTTTCTTACTAACTAAAACTCAAATTTATTTTCAACAGAGACAAACCAAGAGGAAGAGAAAGGCAGCTGGGACAACCCCCGCGTGACTCGCATCTTGACGCACGACTTCCCTCAGTACTTCGCCGTCATTTCGCGTATTAGACAGGAGGTTCATGCTATTGGACCTGAAGGTATGTATTTGTATCTATCTGAAGACAATATTTCTTCTTACCCATGTTCTCTTTTACATAATCAATAGTATCTTTCTGGTCTCATGGCATAAAATGTCATGCCTTGTTGACTTAGTTTTGAAAGATAAAGATTTTAATACACTCTTACATTGTGGTTGGCCATGTTTTCTAATGTTATCGCATCATCTTGCATATTTGACGTAACTTCAAAAATAACTATGGGTTTTTGCATAGCTCTAAAATACTACCCCTTTTTCTATCCACCTTTCCTCAATTTAAACATCTCTTCTAGGTGGAATGGTGTCAAGCTCGGTAGTTCCACAAGTGCAAGCAGTGTTCCCTCAGGGCGCATTGACAAAGAAGATCAAAGTCGGCCTTCAGGTAAACCTCTTCAAACCGCGCCAAGGGGTCAAAGACAAAAACCTCAAAAAGATCACGGTCAATAATGTCTCCAAGAAAAAGAGATTCTCCTTAATATGGTAGTCAACGTAAATGTAGTTTTGGTTGTGGTAGATGTAATCAATGAAATTTCAACCCTAGTTTAATAGGCCTGGTTCTAAGCGTTAAACATAAAACTGAACTATCTGATGATGATGATGATTTTGTTAAGAAGAAGCGCACAAAACAAAAAGATTTTCATAAAGTACGGCAAGCTTGACGGAAGTTTGTAATAAGAATATTATCTGAGTATTTTGTACTATCCAACACAACTCTTAGAATACCTTTTAATTTGTGGAAACCAGGCATGAGAATGACTAAGGTCAACATATTTTTGTTGTTATCTATAAAAATAAGCTTATGGAATGTAACGGAACGAATATTATAACGATATACTTTAGTATTTTAGATTTTTCAGGAATATTCTAAAATATTTTGAATAGCTTAGTCACTTTTACAGTATTAGCAAAGCATAGATTGTTGTGGTTTTAATATTTAGATTTTAATATTAATGTACTTAGTATTCACTGGATTAATTTGAATTTGTTCTAAGCCAAAGGTATTGTGTTCTTATTAGTAGGTTTAGTTATTTTATGATTACTCAAAAGTACAAAATATTTGCCAAATTTTTGTACAATCAAATGTTTTATATGAATCGTATTAACAAATAGATTTTATACAAAATACTTAAATTTACTCAGAATTTATCTTTTTGTACTTCATTCTTAAATATTATAGTTAACATTTTTCATGTAACGTTGCTTCGTTTATCATCACATATCTAACTGATAATTTTTGTAGGTTCTTTGAACTTATTTTTAGCGTACTTGTGATTAGTTACCATATTATAAGCTAAATTATTAGCACTTACATTAAAAATGTACGTTACTCCTTTAGAAATATTTTCATACCCAATAAATTTAGTATTCACTTGAAATGTATTCACACTGTAGTTGAAAATTTCAATAAAATTTCGTACATGATCGACTTAATGTTTTCAATTTGGGCAAATGTGAATATGAAATCACTTTATAGGAGCATTTGTTTTCTCACACTGCGTCTTCACGCGATGTTCAATTGGTAAATTTGTGCTCTCTAGTTGGTCTTTAGGCTTTTCGATTAGCATGACTTATACCTTGTTATATTTAGGAACCTGGTTCTATACAAATATTGTTACAGTTTAAGATTTTATGTGTGTTTTGAACAAGTGTGTATGATGATTTGGAGTGACGTATTTAAGTAGTATATTTTTAAGATGACCGCTAAATTTATTGGGTATTGTGATTATGATAATGCTTTTTGAATTGTAACATTCCTGTTATGCGTTATGTACTATTTCCTAAAGACCAAACGTGAGATTTGCATGATGTAAACATTTTATTTGCTCTATTATTTTGATATTAAAGCTTATTGTGTGTTGCATCTTTAAGCGCATGTGTGAGAAATTGATGGAAGTATGGTGTACAAAATGTGTACTTTCAGTTAAGGCTTTTACTGTGATTTCATATTATTCATGTTTGCTTCATTCTGCACCGCCCTTTATCACCCTAAGTTATTTAGAATACCGTGTTAGTTTCAAAGCAAAAAAATACGTTCGTGTTAAAGTGAATTATGAAAGGGTAAGTTTTTATTTTGTTATCACCGCACACTTTTAATTTTATCACGATAAGCATGATTGCTTTTACATCATCGACGAATCTCGTTTGGTCTATGGAAAACAACACAGCGGCATCAACTCGAAATCGCTTTCCAGGCTCAGATAATAGATTCGGAATTGACTGCAAAGCTCCTTGGTCGAGGAGTAGCAGTGTCTCCGGTAGTGACCGTGGAACCGCGTAGGAGGAAGTTCCACAAAGCTATCACTCTCAGTATGCCTGCTCCGAGACCTCATACCCAAGGAATGACGAACCAGTACAGCACATCATCAGCGCCGACATTGAGATTGCTCTGTTCCATATCAGGTATGATATCAATATTAGCTTTTATATATAAACTGATCAGAGCTGTGTGTTGCTAGAAACTTCTTTAAATCTTAGTAAAGGTTTTACACGATTTTTGTATGGGGCTTGTAAATAATGTTATCTTCATTGTGGTAAGTATACTAAGTATTTGAACTCGAAAAGGTTTCTTAGTGGTTTCTAGCATCAAAAGTTCTGTCGAGTGTTGCAATGGAGTATGGCTTTTGCTAACTTGATGGCACACTCCTGTGTGTCGCTTCGCGTAACCATCAATGGTAAGTGTGCCTACAAAAGTAAAGCTTGATAATTCGCTTCTAAGTATAAACATAGTATTAAATGTTATTCAAAACCAATATTCCATTACAACACATTAGTTGTAGATATCAATAAGCTAGTTCAACGACTCATTTATAAAGATCTGTAGGTGGTTCCGATACTAATAGAACTCTATGATATTGGTAGAGTATTAGTTTTGCTATTTTATTAATAGAGTATTGATAGTTCAGTCAAAATTTTACATCAATAGAATTTTATCTTCTCATGATTGGTTAGTTATTGTAGCTACGAGTTTTTGAGAAGTCTAGTTACTACTCCCAATTTTATATTCATCGGGATGAGCATGTTTCTAAAGAACAATAGTGTAGTTTGAGATTCTCATTTCAATGACAGACAAACATGCATAAGGGGTCGGTAGGGTCGACAGGGACATCAGCTTATAGCAAATACACAATGCAGCTAAGGAAGCTCCCTGTGTGTGCGTTTTGTGCGTGTCTACATTGTCTTTGTTCTCGTGTTTGTGTGTGTTGCACGCTCACCGTGTGTGGCGCAAATTAATTTGCTGCCATCTATCGGCGCGCACCATCAGGGGTTTTTCGCAAACGATCTCTCGAAGGTAAAACATAGAAATATTATACAAATACCTACATAAAACAAGATCAAAAGTCGGTTTGCGTTTCACGTTGATTTAAGTTCGAATTTTTTTTGTCCAAATCTATTTTTATGTTTATTTTATTTTCCACGTTCATTGTTACAATGAGATATCTGTACTCTCGCTTCATGTCTGTGTGAAACGTGTCTGAGTATATTTATCGCCATTGGTTTTCTTTCCTCTATCACTTTTTGAATGCTTTTTCCATACTCTTGCTTATCATACATTCTTCTTTTTTGCACGGGCTGATTTTTTTACGCTTAACTAAATCACGTTCACTCTGTATCATACCGTCTAACAAATCTTGGAAGATCAAGAATGCACTGCGACGTGACCACTTCTT
Source organism: Epirrhoe tristata (assembly GCA_951394285.1). Lineage (NCBI taxonomy): Eukaryota > Metazoa > Arthropoda > Insecta > Lepidoptera > Geometridae > Epirrhoe > Epirrhoe tristata. The sequence goes on from OX596161.1 coordinate 2,702,782, forward strand.
TGTCAGAATAGAACAATTGTACAAAGAAAATCTAAAATTGATTAGTTTTGACGATTGCAACGTAATATTTCGGCACATTGTTTAAGACTCACTATGAATACCTGTTGTTAGTTAGAGTAAGTGTGGAGTATCTGAAACAATTCCTGTCGGTGCCATAGCCATTCTCATGTCATTCTCCAGCGTCCAATATTCCTCGATCCTTTTGTTAATTTGCTTGTAAAAATCAAGTTATTTTCCAAAACGGCCTATCAGTTCTTTTCACTTCATCTTCTTTTACCTCATTTCTTATTTTCTTGTCATTGTTTACACGATTTATTTTCATCTACGGTCGTTCAGTTTACTTTTGTTTTATTTAATTTAAGTGAATGTCCTTCGAGAGATCAGTTTTCTTAAAACCGGGCAGCAATTACCAAAGATGTAGCATCATTTTCATTTTGTAAACAACATCACTATTTTATAAGAAACAGGTTGACAGTACACAGTGTGCCTCTTTTCAAAATCACTTTATCATTTCCGAAGTACCTATATTTAAAATGGTATGTTTTTGTTGGTTTTTGTGTGATGTGTCGTCTTTGCTTGCTGTGTGTTTGCTGTAGGCCGTTTTGGAAACATTTTGTTTTTGTTTCTCCTGTTAATTACCTGTCTGTTTTCTAATCTTTCTTCTACATCAATATTTTACTCTCTTTTGTTCTCTACTAGGCCTGGTTATTATAAATCTATCAAATCTACTCAAACACTTTACTCTTACACTGTAACTTGCAAACAAATTTAGAAAGCATTGTAGCAGATAGACTTAATAAAGTAGATGTTTAAGATCTGTAAATGAACAAGTATCTGTAGTAGTCAGAGCCTGCTTGGGCATGCATAACGTAAAATTTAGAGACTTCGTGATGACAGTTACAAATAGCGTTCTAGCCGTTACTGCCTAAGCTTTCAGAAACAAAAACAAAGGCAATAACAGCAAAATTTAATCTAAAACTTAAAGTTAAGTTATTGACAAAGATAATGATGAACTGTTTGAAATGCTAGGTGGAACAAACCGCGCTCATTGGGAAGATGTCACCGAAAATACTCCGTTGACTTTTGTAAACGATTGCGTTTCGTTCACAACGACTGTTTCGGCTCGATACTGGCTTATTGACTGCCGACATGTTGAGGATGCTACCAAGATGGCCACAGAGCTTTACAGGTAAAATTTAGTAACCCACAAGGTTGAAGCAAAAATCTTTACATAGAAAATACAAGCTTTGACTTAGCTTTCTTTCATGTTTATTTTACAAATAAGAGATTTGTTATCAACAGAGAGGCAATCCATGTGCCCTTCATGGCGAGATTCGTGGTCTACGCGAAGAGGACTGATGAATTACAGGCACAACTTAGAATGTTCTGCGTCACTGATGATAAGGAGGACAAGGCTTTGGAAAGGATTGAAAGGTTCATCCAAGTAGCTAAGAGTAGAGATGTTGAGGTGAGTAAAATCTTCAGTTAGCTTCCCAATGCTGTGGAACCTTCTTATGATATAGACTAAAGATAAGATGCAAGTCTTCTATTGTGATTGAGTAAAAAGTAGCAAAAACTTTTAAACCCTAACTAAAACTGAAGGGGAAGTAGAACTTAAATGCGTATTTAAACGGTGAAGGTAAATATCGTGATAAAACCAGTTAGTAGACGATGACGGGCTTAATTACGTCCTATCACGTATGGAAAATATGAGCATTATTGTTGAATATGAATTGGTCAAATGGTCATGCCTCTTAATACCCTTCGACACCTTCAAAGTTCTTGAGTTACTTGATCTGACAGAACTCTGGGATGCAGTCGTGATCCTGTTTCTTTTCTTACCACACATCACTAGGTACACGAAGGCAAGCCTATCTACCTAGAGTTTGGGGGGAACCTGGTCCCAATAGCCAAGTCTGGAGAGCAGCTATCCATCCCCTTCCGAGCCTTCCGAGAGAACCGGATGGCATTCCCAGTCATGATCAAGACCCAGGACTTGGAGCCAATATGCCGATGCCAGTTCATGAGGGACCCGAAGGTGCCTAAGGGAGAACCTTCGCCTGCACCAGTAAGTATCACTATCAATCATCTCAAGTCAGAGTCAAAAAGCATTTACTCAGAAGGACTACTTGGATCACTAAGAATAGTTTTAAAACTCGGTGATTCTACTCATATTCCTTCGTGATCAATACCGTGAAGACCCTGGCCAACAAACATGGTCTGGAGCCTAGCTTTCTTTGAAATAGTTGTAATTATTATAATCACCATTGCTGATAAAGTAACCCTTCCTAGATCGCAGTCCTTAATATTATGGTGCCTGATGACCCTGTGGAGAGAATATCACCGGTTCCAACGGACACCGTGCCATTGCGCACTGAGGAGCAGGAGCTGATCTGGAGACAGAGACTTGCAGATCCGAGGTTAGTGTTCCTTCATTGTCAGAAACATTAGTAAGTAAAGAAGATCAACTAAAAGTTTTTTTAACTTTGTGTAAGTAAGTACCTAATGTTGTGGTTATCATGTTGATCATAATAATAAAAAATAAATACATGTTTTTGAAGTGAAAACTTTTTTAGGCGCGTTTGGGCATTTTTGATGAGATGAAAATAAATTCACCGACCATTATTTTTATTTGATCTGTAAAGGTTGGAAGACATCTGCAACCTCCTCGGCAAGGATTGGGTGGCTCTAGCTTATGAGTTAGGAGTCAGTGTGGCGACCGTCAACCAGATACAGGCAAAACGCATCACCGCTGCGGAGCAAGCTCAGTTGATGCTGAAGCTTTGGAAGACTCAGTCTGGAACTAAGGCTCAAGGTGAGAAAGGTGAAGTTGAGTTAAAACAAATAAATATCATCTAGCCCCAAAGTAAGTAGAGCCTGTGTAAATGACTGACTAGTATACCTGTTTAGTTTAATATAAAATTAATTTTAACTACAATTAATTACATCAAAGGCGTAAAGGTATATAAAGGTATAGGATAAAAATGGTTTAAGCTCAAAGTTTTGATAAACAGTCAAGCATTTTTTATGTACTACAGATAATTCTTTGGAGCTAGCACTATGCCGTATAGGCAGGGATGACATTATTGCACCGCAATCCGAAATAACCAATGAACGACGCATATTACGCAACATCTATCAGGAAAGACAAGCTTCAGAAGAAATTGAGGCTTACAAAGGTATGAAACAGAGAAGATGTTAGCTTACAGCCATATTACCGTATTTGATAAAACCATTTGTCAATTTGATCAATCATTCTTATGTTAAAATGTTAAAGCTAGTATTTTATTTTATACAGCAGAAGGTGACAATAAACTTAAAGATAAAATTTACGATGACGATGAAATTACTGAGTATCACTCAGATAATGATCAAGAAGAAGCCAAGTACTCACCAGAAGAAAAGTCTATAGCTGAGAAACCAGACAATAAAAGTGACACGGAGAGAACTCCTACACCAAGTGAAGAGAGCGAAGAAGATGAAGGTGAGTCATGTTCTAGTTATGACAATAATAAAGTCTCGTGGAACACATTATAATTCATTTTCATCCATCTTTTAGATGTGAAGAGAAGTGTAGCTGAAAGAAAAGAACAAATAACAAGAAAGCTGAGTTCAAGTAAAATACCTGCTTCGAAACAAAAGAAGGAAATTAGAGAAGAAATAATTGAAATTAAAACACAAATCAAACCTGACATCAAAAAATTCCAAGATATCGAGCAACAGGTATTACGACAAGAAAGTGAATTACCTACTTATTTCAGTTATAATATAATATATTAAGAACAATAATAATTATCCTCTCGTTTTCAGGTCCAGAAGGAGCCAGTACTGGAACGGACACGATCAAAAACTTCGCCTGAAACTTTAGAAGAAGACGTTGAAGCTGAAGTAATGGTAGAAGCTCAGGTTAAACCTGAAGAAGTCAAAGTTGTAGAACGACCAGTGGAACAGTTCAGGAAGTATGATCCATCATCGCCTGCAAAGCCAACGCCTAAACATTTACAAAGACACATGAGAAACGAATCAATGCGATTCCCTTCTGGAGATTTCTCAAATGTTACTATTACTCCGAGAAAATCTGTAACAGAAACAACAGAAGTCAAACATGTCACGGAAACTAAAGAGTCTTTTACCAAAGAAGTCATTTCTCAAAAAGAAATAGTAAGCTCCAAGGTGGAAGAGAAACTAGATGATGGAGACAGGTCTCCTGACTTAGTTTCTGAAGACGAAAAGGATATTGCCGAAGCTCCTTTAAAAGATAAAATTAGCTCATTTGAATCGAAAATGTCTAAAGATGGAAGTATAGAATATCCCAAGACTACAGTTAAATTGACAAAAGAAGCACTGAAAAAGCATACGCTTGAACAGGAACATGGAATCGAATATACCCAAGAATTTGTCAGAGAACAATCAAAGCAACTGTCCAGTATGGAGACACACACAACTCAGAGAGTATCAGTCGAAACTGAGAAACATGTTGAAACAGTAAAATCAGTGAAGGAAACTATCCAGCAGTTTGATGCTAAAATAAAACAGGAAGAGAAAACTAATACGTTCCCTAAAACCATGAGAACAGATTCCACATTAGTACAGTTTTCTTCTGAAGAGGACAGTGAGTTTTTGAAGAAGTCAACGGATTCTGAAACTGAGACGGAATCTCAGACAACTGTAAAAGTAGACAGATTAGAACAAAAAATGAGATTAAGAATGGAAAGAGAAGTTTCTGATGCAAAGCCAGGAGTCAATGGATTTTCCAAACACGATACAAAAGACGATAAAGAAAGAAAGTTAAGCGATGATGATAGAAAAGATGATGAAGCTGAAATTGACAAAGAATTTAAATTGGAAAAAGAATCAATTGAGGAATCCAAGGTCAAAGTAAGCGAAGAAGAGCTGACTGACGCTGCTGAAGAAAAAGACGCATCAATCAGTGATAAACTCAAAGATAAGGTGTGTATTTTGAATATAAAACATTTTTAATTCTTAATGACTGACGTCTTAAAACATTTTTTTGTTTATACGTACGTGACTACTTTGTTGAAATAGTTTCATTATTTTTAGGTTGAAGTATCAGTGTCTGTAGCTAGTACGAAGTCTGACTTAAGCAAACATACGAAGACCGATTCTGTAGGATCAGACATGCAAGATTTGATTGGACGCAAGATATCAGCTGAGTCACCAGCACAGTCTGGTATCGACAAAGCAGACTCACTCGCTGATTTACAACAAAGCACTGAGAAAGATTTCAGTTTCATATCTCACACTGAATCAAAGGTAATAGTGTCATCAAACGTTGATCAAAATCTATGTAAAGATTATTCATTTTACTAAATTGAAATTGCTTATTCATTTACACAGGTATATTCCAAAGATTCAAAACATCGTAGTGATTCCCTCGACGAAGCCTCCCAGTTCTCTGACTTGGAAGACCAGATAGGCACAAGTCCAGCACATCGTCCTGTATTTGATAAAGGTGCGGCTATACCTGGATTGATCAATACAGAAACGACTGTGGAAAGCAAGGAAATGACTACAAGAGATCATACTTTAGAGTTTTTGAAAAATGAATCTGAGTATTGCTCAACAGTACATGCTCCGGTCACATTAGCAACGTCTGACGCTGATAAGGTTTGTATTTTAGTAATAAAAATTTGTATAATGCCAAAGATATGACATATTTTATAGGTAAATAATGGTTTCTTATGCACAGGTTTCCCCACAAAAAGAATCACCTGTAATAAGTGCTAAAGCTCGGCAGTTCATCGAAACTGTCCCTGAAGATGATTCAGTCCAAGAATGTTTCTTCTCCAAGCGTATTTATTCTGACTCACTCGAAGACTCTGAACAATCCGACTCCAGGCGGCATTCAGAAGCTGAGTCACTTAAATCAGACCAATCAGACGTGAAAGCTATAGTATCATCATCTGAGTTTGATGAAAGAGCTGAGTATGAAGGCACTGCTGACTCTGGCAGTGGATTTGGAGATGAAAAGTTTGAAGAAAGTGTTGGTTTTATATCACTAAAAATAGACCCCAAGCCTACGGACACAGAAAAACAAGACTCGACAGACTCCGATAAAATCGGTGAACCTGAACCTGTTTTCAAGAAAATGACACCAAAACGTCACTCAAGAACTGAGTCAATGTCTATCACTAAACTGAGCGATTTACAAGATCTAGACCTTCCAGTAGGTAAGCAAGAGTTCCAAATGGTTGTTACTGAAGCTGAAGAACAAGAGAAGTCCGAGAAGGAGGATCTGTCAGATAAAATATCTTCCGAAAGCAGTAGGGAAATCGAAATGTCAGATAGAAAATCTTCAGAAGGCGTATCTGATAGAATCAGTTCTGAAGATGCTGTGACAGAGAAAAAGACATCTTCTGAAGAAGAAGTTGCACCTATAGTACATAAACAAGTTAAGGAAGAAATTGCCGCTATCGTTTCGGTAGTAAAAGATACAACAAAACAACCGGCTCATGATGCTACTCCATCCAAAGATCGTAAGTTTACTTTGCATACTGAAGAATACGTTTCCTACTTCGGTAACATTGTTTTAAGCATGCAATTCAATAAATGTTAAAAACTTGCTTAATTTTGCAGTTGAAGCCGTAAAACGCGAGTCAGTAACGTCAGCTGGATCTATCAGCGAGCTAAGATTAGAAGAAAAGAGACCTTCTGATGCTCATAGTCTAACCGAATCAAGAGATTATACGTTTGAAGAGTCAGAGGATGATATTGGGACACAAGGGACTCACGTCGATGTGTCAAAAGAAAAACGAGACGTAAAAGTCGACAGCGATTCTAAATCAAAAACAATCACAAGTAAGTAGTTCTGACATTATAAATTACACTCTAATCAGAAATTTACACTTTAAAATATTCTTCTTCTTGTCGTTTCACTTGTTCTTTCGAACCAGTAGACATAGACATAGACATAGACATTTTTTTTGAACCAGTGTGGTGAAAGGATTATAAGTGCGCCTCTTAGAGGCTCCTTTCGTGCACTTGACACATGTTTTCGAACTTTGTGCTGCTTATTATATAAACGTAAAACCTTGGTTGAACCCCATGTTGACACATGTCGAAACAAAACTGTTACCACAAAAAAGCGTTCTATGTACGAGTATTTAAAGATCGTTTTTCTAGGGACAGTTTTTTAGTTAGACTTGGTCTAAACTCGGCTCATTTTCTTGTAATAAGCCCCTGTAGGTTCTACGACATGGCGGTTTCCTCACGATGTTTTCCTTCACCGTTTGAGAGTACTGGCATAGTGCACATACATTTTTGGGAAGAAAAACTCATTGGTGCACGACCGGGATCGAACCCACGACCTTACGATTGGAAGGCGGGGCCATTACCACTAGACCACCAGTGCTCACTTTAAAATATTGAAAAGATATTTGGTAGGTTATGTTAACTTTGTTACAATACAATAATTTATTTTTAACTAATTACAGAAGCAGGTGACCAATCCAAATTAGCTAAATTGACACATGGTGATTCATTGGATGATGTGGAGGGTTTCCCAGAAGATCATGTCGCTGACTATATTCATAAACTGCCTCATATTGAAGAAATTGGGTATGTGATGTTATGAGCGTAATAAATTATTTTTGTTGGTCTTTCTTTTCTCTTTCATACTATAATCCTATATTTTTTAGGGCTACATCTGATAAAGATATAACGAGTAACTTTTTGAGTAAAGAAAGAAATGAACAACTGAAACGTGAAACTGTCACAGTTGTTCATACTGCTGAATCTAAGGAAGTAAAAGTATCTATAGATGAACAGAAACCAAAAAAAGACGCGCAAGTTAAGCCCAAAGAAGATAGAAAAGTAGAGTTTGAAGAAATAACAGATAAGGCTCCTGTAGAGTTCACCACAAAAGTAACTGAAACATCATACAGTGTAACTACTAAAAAAGAACCTCCCGTAAAGGATATTACGAGTGCTATCAAGGGTTACACTTCTACTGAGGAACATAGTACAACTGTTACACATACACACACAGTAAGAGAAAGCAAGTTTGATGTTAGCAAAATACGGACTGACACTTTAGGTCATTTTGATATAGATGACTCTTCGGATTCGCCAAAAGAGTCAAAGAAATTTGTACCAAAATTAGATTTAGATTTGCACGAGACCCCTGAAATAACCAAAGAAGAGGTCCAACCTGTGATTGATGATATTCTTTATAAAGGATCCATAGCTGCAGCTGCTAAAAGTCCAATTGTTGAAAAAGACATGAAAACGTTGTCTAAAGATTTAGTCGAATCTGAAAAAAGATCCTACGATGCTAAAGTACCCCAAACTGAACGAAGACATTCGTGTATAAGTCCTGCGCTTTCACTTGAAAGGATTGCTGAATCAGAAGTTGAAACTGAAGAAGAAATACCGAAACCACTCAGTATTGTTACTCTGAAAAGCGAAGAGCTTGAAATAGCAAGTGGCATCAAGAAATCTGATTCTATCATGAAACAAATGGCTGAAAATATAGAAATCATCATCAAACAGGCTTCTGAGGAAGTAGACTTCTCTTCGGAAGAACACCCAATAGATGAAACAGAACCACAAGATATTGCAGGTCAAGTGTCTGTTGACTCAATCATAGAAGAAGCTGTGCATACAGTAGAAGGTTATTTGGAAAAAAGTGACAAGAAAGAAGATGACATTGCCTCCAAAAAAGAAATGATGTATGAAGAAACTAAGAAGTATGCAAAAGATAGGCCTGGTCTGGTCAAATCACTCTCCCGTGATAGTGGAGAGATAGTTATTATGCCAAAGAAAAAACATCCTAGAACGTTTTCGGTACAAAGCTCGCCAGAGGAAGTAGAAGAGCAGATTTATACTGATTCGGAATCAGGTAAAAACATAGTTTAAATACATTATAACTTTACTATTGTTAAATATATTTAGCTATCAAAATACTTAAGTGATTGTCTACTTCTAGATATGGATAAAGCAAAGGTTCTTGAAATTATCGAACCTAGTTCGGACCTTGATGGTAAAATACCAGTATCAAGCTTTGATCCTAGAAAACTTCGAACAGACTCACTAGATGATGCTGATGATTTTCCAGAGAAAGAGGTAAGCTTTTAAGTTATATTATTTCTGTCTGTGCGAACTACGGTGTATTATTACAAATTTATAAACGCTGGTTCTTTACAGGCCGAGTTTTTCGATGATGACTTGCAAGGCAAGTCAGATGACAAGTCTCACTCACCGACTCAGTCCTCTGAAGTTTTTGCTCCCCCAACGAGTATGGTATCAGAACCCTTCCTAGATGAAGATAAGTACATGGAAAACTTAAAGAAAACTACCCATGTAGATCTGCTTCGTGGTGGCATTGTATCAAAATCGACCACCGAGTCATCAGTAACTACAGTTGTTTCAACATTAACTAAATCTTCAGATGAAGAACATAAATCTGTTTTGGAAGACGCTACTTCGGCGGACTTTTCCAAAATTAGTGGCGCTGACTTAGTCCACGATCCTTCAAAAACATCGATGGATGCTAAAGAGGATTCTCGACTTGAAGAACAAGTCGAAGATAGAGGTACTCCGGACTTGTCGAAAAAATCTCTTGATTTGACCAAGGACTATTCAAAATCGTCGATAGACAGCAAAGATACGTCAAGAGACTTTGCAACCAACGAGCTATCTAAGGATTCAACTGTTGATTTGTCTAAGGACTATACCAAAGCATCAGTAGAAAGCGTCAGAGAAACATCTAAATCAATTGATGAGAAAACTTTTTCGGAAGACCATTCCTCACTAGATGTGTCTAAAACTTTAGCTTCAGATGCATCCGACGCCATAACAATGAGCAAAGACTTTATTGATGAGGAAAGATCAGTTTCAAGACTGGTTCTGGTATCAACTAGCTCATCACAAGAGACTTCGATCTTGACTGAGAGCAAAATTTTCAGTGAGCATGATGATAAAATGAAAACATCTGATAAGGTAGAGTTTGAAAAAGACTTGATTGGTGACATGGAAGAAAAGATCGAAGAGCTGAAATCTGAATTTAAAAAAGAAACTTCTTTGGAAAAGGGTAAAATTGTAGATAAATCACTTAAATCTGAAGCACTTCTCGTCGATATGCCTGATTCAGAAGTAATTGATGAGAGTGACAAGGAAGTTACAGTTGAAAAGGAAATTTTGGAAGAAGTCAAGAAAGTAGCAGTTGCGAAATCAGCTGAAATCGAAAATGTATCAAGTAAATCACTAAAACATGAACCCCTCATTGTTGACATGCCAGAACCAAAAGTTATTCACATTTTAAAAGAAAAATCAGCAGACGTGAAAGCAGAAAAACCAAAAGAACCTATTGAAGATGACAGCGTCGAAGATCTAGAAAAAGAAGACGAAGTACCTGACATGTCTGAACTTAACAGAAGATGCTCCAACCTTTTGGAAGATATATCACAAGGCGCGTTAATTAGGATCGATTCAAGTCATGTGACTCATGGTAAGTTTAAAAATATAGTGTAAAGGAATGTTACCCAGTTAATCCAGTTTTGATTTATTGTATTTATTTATCAAAATCGGTTTGACAAAATAAATACCTAATGTAAAAAATTTAAAACCTAAATTCTGCCTGAATCTAACCTAACCACAACCAACATGATAATGTTTTCAGCACAATTGAATTTAACACAAGTTTCTAATAGTACTAGATAGGTTAGCTAGTAGATTACAGCTAAGCATCCACAGGTCGCTATCGTACGCATTGGACGCATCGCATTTTTATTCTTTGAATAGGAAGTCACACAAGTGCGTCCACTGATCCGCATCGTACAGATCGCACTGTCTATACAAAGAATAAAAATGCGATGCGTCCGATCCTGTGGACGCTTAGCTTAAAAGTCACAAAATACAGCTTGCACGAATTTTTGTAGATATTGCTTCGAAGTTTTCCAAAACACCGCCACCCTCACCTGTAGATCTAAACTTGAAGGACAAGGCAAAAGTGGAGGAAGGAACTGGCGATAGGCTCACCGGGCTACAACTAAGAGGTACATAATCTGTTTAAAATAATAATCAAATATAAAAAAAATGAATATTGAATATAAAACAGATCATAATTATTCAAGTTGTGCAAACTTAAAGTAACAATATAATCTTCAAATCTAATGAACAAAGATTGGAGGAACAATTATAAATTTATCGTAACACAAACCATCTAGCTGGTAACAGAAAACAACTCACTAAAAGCATACATAGTCATAGTTCATAATCTTACGAATACACGGAGCACAGTTTGCTAGATTCACGTATTTCACGTATAGATAAGTAGTACATGCTAGTTGTAGTAATACACCCTTCCATTTAGGTTCCGATTCGTCATTCCTGGACGCCAACCGTCAATCACCCCGCGCGTCATCGGCTGGAGATAGCCTCATCAGTGAAACTGAGGCACATCAAAGTGGTCAGTATTAACCAAACACACAACCATGACGTATTGTATCGATGGTAGAGATATCGCAAGTAACTATCATACTCCTTATGTCTCAAAACCCGAAAAAAAACTCTCTTTGATAGCTACTTGAGAGTATTACGATCGATACAAGATCAATAAATGAAAATCATACTCATAATAAAGCTATTAAGATGACAGTAAGAGCAAGCTTGCAGAGTAGTGGCAAAGTAGAGTCATAGCGAAACTTTACTCTTGTTTTGGTAGAGTCCATCAGTTTGCCACACAATCATAAAGCCAATCGCATGTACTAGTGTCATGATGAAGTTCAATAAGGTTGATACTTGTGAATCTTGTGATAGTCATGTAATTCACAACTTAGGCACTTTGATGATAGGAATAGTATAAGAGCACTTACACCGTTGTCTTTATGGAATAACTTAATGATATCTCCCTTTTCCAAAAAGTCAAGAAAATATTCTAGTATTTTGTATAACATTGATAGTGCTTCGCAATTTTAAGCCAATATTTTGTAAGCACATTTAATTTTACTTTCTTTCTTGCGGAGCCCTTACATTGCTATAGGTAAGTGGACCGTCAAGCGAAAATCATCTATTTGTTTATTTCTAAGTCGCTTCATTACTTCTTCGAGGCAAAATTATTTTTCTTGTTTTTAATTCGCAATTTCACCTTTATCACCCACGTTGAGTAACGTTTCGCTTTGATTCTAACTATTTATTTATCCATTTCATCCTTACACAAAAACTGCATTGGTTTTCACTATTTGATCAGTTTGGTAAACTTATGTAAAGTACAACGCTTCAGGCGCTTTCTCAGCCTCAAACATAATATATCTTAAAACATTCATGCTACTATATCTAATCATTACTAACAATATATTGCACACAGTTTGTGTACAGCTGAAATCACGCAAAAGCAAGGCTGCGTGCTATGTGTATAAATTGAACTTCACTTTGTTTTCATTTAAAATAATAAACAAGGTGGCAACACTTATCTAATAGAGTTGTCTCTTTTCAGACGTACTGACGGAGGCGTCTATGGTACTGACAGCAGCAGCCAGACCCAAATCTCCCGTAAAACATCTAGCAGATAATTTAACATTTGTAAACGTTGATCAGCCCACTATTACCACCGGAGCTAAAGAGCTTGTTGATCGAACTATAGAAAAAAGCATTGACGTCATTGACCAAATAAAGAAAGAACAACTTGAAATCAAAATGGAAGACCTGCAAAAATCAACGTCTTCAGAAACTTTTTTCTCTGAATCTAAAATTGAAACGTCTACATCATCTTCATCGGTGCATAAAACGTTTGAAAGCGGAGAACTTAAATTTAAATCAATCGATCCGCAATCGGTTATGTCCGATATGATTGCTAAATTTGGAACAGCAGATGAGTTCAGTACTACAATTTTAACTCACAAACAAACTGAAACAAGAAAAATATCTGGCCAGGAGTTTTTCACCGAAACTAAGCAAGTTTCATCGTCTGACGATGATTCAATGGTTATAAAAACTGAAACACGTCATGAGTTGCGAGGGCAAGAACATGAAACTAAAGAAAAAACTGTTGTAAAGAAGGATGGTGATCAAACAGAAACATCACAAAAGAAATTAGAAAAGGCTCATGAAGCTTCTGCTAAGAGATCAGATATCGAAACTAAAACTGTATTCAAAAGCACAGACGATACTGACCTGATAAAGGTAGAAAGAGAATTTTCTGAACAAGGATTATACACTGGGCGGCAGACAAAGTCCGAAGAGAAAATGACAGCTATTAAAGACGAAACAATCAAGAAGAAACATGAAGTCAAGATTTCTGAAAGGGATATGTCACATGAACAATGGGGCAAAGAATATTTCACAGAGCCTGGAGAACTGGAAGATATTGTTGAAGATGATGATTCAAAATCGAGAGTAGCGTTTGTCGAATCTACGCTGAAAATAGTAGAAAAAGATGAAGTTGTATCCAGTCTGGAACTTTCAGAAAAAGGAAAAGTTGTCAGCTCAACGGTTGAACATCATAAAGAGGAATCCGTTATAGAGAGCAAAGAACATGATGATCTTAGTTCTGACGCATCTCATGCGCCAAGTTTTAAGAGTGAAGCTACAGGAAGACGTGATTCCTCAGAAGGAAGTCCTAGAAGTAAGTCAAGATCCTTCAAAAAAGACAATGAAGTTTACGAAGTAGATTTCATCAAAGAAATCAAGGTGTCAACCTCTCCCGTGAAGAGTACATTCAGTCGGACCGGTAGTCAGGATACGCATTCCGAATCTGAAGCTGCCCCTGATTTACCTCACGATGACAAGACGGGAGATACGCCAAAAAAGGAAAAGCCCCAAAGATCACCAATAAAACTACCAATACAACAAATTCAGGACCAAGTTTGGGAGGTATCCCTGCAAAAAGCGGATTCTTTTGAAGTTGCCGAAGAAATCCCTCCTGAACAAAAAGTTACAACTACTATTGAAACATCAACGAAGAGCATTGAAGGTGAATCTACTTTTGAAATCCGGACTGTCGTGGAAACGAGGACTGAAGTAACAAAAACTTCTAAAACTGACATGTCACCATTAACTTTTGAGCTATCTGATGATGTGAGCACCGCATCTAAAGATTTTATGATCAAGTCTGGTGAAAGCTTAGACACAGAATTCATGATCAAATCCTTAGAATCTCATGAGGCAGAAATACTTCAGAAGTCCATGGATTCTACAGCCAGTGCTGAAACTTTGCAACCTTCAGAGTTTTCAACTGAGGCTGATTCAGCTTTTTTAACTGGAACAGGAACTGACCATAGAAGAGAAGAAATGAAACTCATTAAAGAGAAAAGTCTTGAAGATATTTGCAGCAGCGGTTACGATACCGATCTCTCTTCTGCCGAGTTTCATGGAACGAAACTTGAATCAGAAAGGGTAGATTATGATTCTTTTATAGGCCAGCCACTAGCCGACTTGTCAGTTTTGGAAAAAACTATTGATGAAGTTAAACAGTCCTTAGAAGCCGCTCAAGTAGAAATTATTGGTGAGAAAAATGACGGAAGTAGCAAATACAAGCAATCGCCCTCAGAGTTTCAGTTCAAACTTTTAATAAGTCCAGAAAAACCTGAAGTTATAAAGGAAGAGATTCCAGCTCAACCTGTTGATGAGAAAAAAGCTATGGATAAGGATGACACTATTCTTGACAGTCAAAAATCTGACAGCATTTCTCAAAAAATAAGCTCCCAGGAAGAAACAACTACGTCTGATGATGAAAAGGACACAGTTCATTTGAAAGAATCAAGCCCTCCTTTAGATGCTGACATTTCTATCAAATCTGATAGTGGACCACATTCTATATTAGAAACAGAAAGTGAAATTATTCTTTCCGACCGTGAAGGATCGTCCAAAGGTAGCCCAGAAATAAAACTAAGAGCGCATAAGCACATACAGTCAAAATTGGGTGTTGGTGATAGACGATCTGCCTCCGAAGTTGAAGGATGGTCTAGTTCTGGCTCAAGTCATTATCAAAGCTTTGAACATTCAGAAAGTAGGCCTCTATCATCTGACATTGAAGTTATGATGACTGCTCAGAGTGGGACTGAATTCGAAACTGCAATGACTAGTCATGACGTTTCATCTCAGTCTTTGAGAACTTCTAAAGACTATTACACAGCAGGCAGTTCACTTGCTTCGCGAGACAGCATGAGAAGCCTAGACTCTGACGGTTCTAGCCATGTAGCAAGTATCGATATATCAGATGCCTCAGAAACGTTGGTTCCTTCAGCCAATGAATTGAAAGAAGAATTGATGGAAAGCAGTACTTTTGTAGAACAATTTCTTCATGAGACTGGTAAAGAGACAGCCGTAAAAGTAAAAGACTTGAGTGATGAAGAGGCATCTGGAGATGAAGAGGAGAATAAGACTGATTTAGTTGAGCATGTAGGAAAGATGAAAAGATCTCATGAAATGAGATTTCACAAGGATTTAATACCGGAACACTTTCCTGCGGATGGTACATCGGAGAGTATTGATGTTGAAGAAGATTCAACCAAAGATAAGGATGGATCGGATACCACTATCTCCAGTCAATTCAAAACTGATGAAGTCTTATCGTCATCTATATCCAAAGTTGACATGCCTTCATCTCAAACACTCTCTGGACTTGATGAAATCAAAGAACAAGTTATTTCAAAGACGTCAGATGCTAAGTTAGAGGCGTTACCTTTCACTGTAACAAAAATTGAGAAACCGCAACGAGAGTTTGTTGATGTAGAAAGTGAAATCATTCCTGTAGGTTCATCAGAGTATGAAAATATAGTAAGACATGGAAGTATCACTCCTGAACCAAAGAAAAAAACAACTAAAGAAACAGAAATTCAGAAAATAACAATACAAACAGTAGAAAGTACGCCTGGAGATATCAAGGAACAAGAAAAAGTAGAAGTTGTTGAAGAATGTTTTAAGAAAATTGTGAAAGAAGTAGCTGTGGTACCGTTCCCCATAACAGAAGTTCCAGCAAGTCAAAGAGAGTTCGTTGACCTAGAGAGTGAGATTATACTTGAAGGGTCCACACAATACGAAGAAATACTAAAATCAAAAAGTGATACATCGGTACCAAAAACCAAATTAGAAAAATCTGCAGCAAAGACGCCTGATTCTCAATTGGATAGTAAGCAAAGCTCTACCTCAAGCTTAAGAACTCACGATCATCTATCGACACCACATACACCAGTATCTGCACCTAGCCAAAGTTCAGTTTCTACTGAAAATGGCCGAGAATATGTTTTAGATGACATGTATGATATATCTGAAACTCCTGAGCTCAGATCGGAACAAGCAACAGAAATAAGCAGAACTGAGCTCGTCGTAACTACGGAAGAACGTTCGCTACACTCTTATGAAAAAGAACAAGATTCTCCAACGAGTGATGAATTTGAAATGGTTGATAAACCAAGTGAAATGGACGACTTTGTGGTTATTGAAGAAGTAGCAAAAGAAGCTCATGAAAGCGACACTGAAGGAAAAAGTTTGCAAATAAAACCAGTCAAATTTGTAAAGAAACATGACACTGAGGTTGAGGAATACTTGTCCAAAACTGCAAAGAAGCAGGAAAGTACAGCAAGCAGCACTGCTTCGGGGTCACTGTCAGATGAGGAACTACTAGCGTATGAATCGGAACAGAAAAAACTACAAGCTCAAGAATTAGCGGAGATCGAAGCTGGGAAACGTTGGATTCATATGCAATTCGAAGGAGACCCACGATATGACTATGAGAGATTACCCCTGGAAGATATTAAGGAAGAAGAAATGACTGACTTTGATGCGAGCAGGATCGGAAGCTTGAGCTCGCAAAAGGAATCAATAGGCAGCTTTGGTAGTTTCAGAAATTCGTACGGTAGTCTTTCTGAATCTGAAATGGCATCGCGTATTAGGTTCAGGGTAAGGGGAGACAATGATGACATTTCCATTAGCTCCTTGCAAGAGTTTGAAAACCTTGAGAAGGCACTGATGGAACAATACCAACAAAATTCTTCATCTTCCCAGGATTCTCTAAACGGTTCTTTGCCCAAAAGGTACATTCTGAGCAGGAGTCAAGGAGATGATATATCTATTTCTAGTTTGAAAGAATTTGAAGGTCTCGAATCTGCTTGCCTGGAAGCTTTGAAAGCGGAAATACTGGCCAAGCAAAAGGAAGCCTTACTGCTGGCTGATCCTAAAGAAGTCAGCAGTAGTTTCTTAGAACGAGAAAAACGCTCATATAGCGGTAGTTCCGAAAGCAGTCCTCCTCAAAAAGGTGGAAGCCCAGGCCTAAAGAGTGGAAGTCCATCGCAGAGAAGTAGCGGAAGCCCTTCCCAAAAAGTAGGAAGCAGTGGTAGTCCATCACAGAAAATGCTAACAGACTCGGCTACGATCAGAAAGTTGATCGATCAGCAAATGGCCATTGAACAAAACTTGCGGGAGCAACTGGTACCTAAGGTTGTGACTGTGAAAAAGTTCGATGAAAGAGGAGCATTCTTTGTTCCCGTACCCGAACCAGAGACTTCACAAACGGAGACAAAAACTTGCGAAGTAACAGAAGATTGTCAAAAAGCTTCTTCGTTTGTATGCGCTGCAGCACCTAGCGATGGCTCAGCGGAGTCAATTCCTGGCGACTGCGAAGAAATGATGAAATTACTGGACCAGGAAGAGAAATCAGAGAAAGAAGAAACAGTTACCAACACATCAACCGACAGTGGGACCATCGAAGTAGTTAGAACCACAACAGTCATTCAACAAAGATTTGTAGACGGAAAGAAGGTTTCAGAGACAGTGACAAGCACAGACGGTGACGGTGCTGTGGATATTCCAGCTAGACCTAGACTTGAGGAATCTGCGTTGTCTTACGGCTCCGAAATGTCGTCATCGATGACGTCACAGCCGTCTGAACTTGATAGTCTGATGACTGTAATGGAGCGTCAAGACGGGGAGATTGTGACGGTTACAAAACAAACAATAATAATGTCTGATAGGCCTGAGGACTTACAAATCTCTCGAGAGGGAAGCATGGTCCGTGAGTTGTCGCCCTCCTCCGGGAGGTCGGTGGCTCACAGTGTTATCTCTTTCTCCGGCAAACATTTTACAGATCCAGCTAGTGGCTCCTGGAGTGGACAAGACGAAGAGCTCAGCTCATCTGGAAGTTTTAGCAGGTGAGCTAAGACAACCGTATTTAGTGAGTTGAATTATACCCTCTTGTATACCTATCACTTTTAATCACAAGGTCAAAATTAATTTCGTTTTGTGCATTAAAAAAGCGGTAGATTTTTACCAACGCGGTGGTTTTTCTTTCACTTTCACTTTAACAGATTTGCTGATGACAGCAAATCTGTTAAAGTGAAAGTGAAAGAAAAACCACCGCGTTGGTAAAAATCTACAATACTACAATGTAGGTATAATGTTTACAAAAAAACATCCTGATAATTATGAAATTATCAGGATGTTTTTTTGTAAACATTATACCTACATTGTAGTTTGTTGTATGATGTTGTCATGCTTCAGCTTATTCTACTTTTAGGCAGTATCTACAGCAGTTATTTAAATTATTTATAAGAATTTCTAGCTATTTAACTTTGTTCAGGGCTCGCGCCGATCTGATGCTGGGCAGCACCGACAGCCTCGAAGCCACAAGCTCCAACGCCACCCGCGCCACATACAACTACGAGGTCGACACCCCGATGACTGGCAGCCTTACATCTGGAGGTGAGTTTTGTCCTCTTATAACTGAAAAGGACTTATAGTTTGGTCTAGCAATTTCAGATAGGTACACAACTGTCAGGACTTAAGGTATTTAATTTTGTATGACGGTCTTAAACTCTATTGTATGACAATAGAGTGACGATATCTATTGTATGACGATCAGAGAGGAATAACATTGACAACTGAACGTTATCGTACTTGAAGATGTCACTTACGTTTTCGGAGGACCTTGTGACTTCCGGAAATTCCATTATATAACAGTTGTGTTTATAACTGCTAGACCAATTTTAATTCAGTTATTAAGTACACATATTAATATTTTTTATGATCTAAATTAATTTTTGTTAATTTAAGTTTTCGAAAGCGGCAATGATTCGATCAAATCCACCCATGGTAAATTTCAATTACATAGCAAACCATCGCTTTGTATAAAAACATTGGCTTCAACCGAAATTTAATCACCATATTTAACCACCATCCACAATTGGCATGACCCCATGCTTGCTCATTTCCGCTTGATATAACCACTATTGCTGTCCCGCTTACTAATCAGAAGTTAACAGCGAGACCACCTGCAGGGTCGAATACAATGGTCTCGTCCCTGGACACCCTGGATCCCCTGACTGCAGTTCAGATGGAAAGCTTGGAGCATCAGAGCACTAGCGAACAACATTCCAATGACTATGAAGTGCATGAGCCCGATTCGGATACAGAGAGATTGGTGAGTGTTAGACATTGAATAGTTAAAAGATACTCGAGTAAAAATATGAATCAGATAAACGTCCTTAGTAGAGTAGGCCATGGCATGTGTTGCTCTCTAATGAAAGCTCCGATCATGAGTTAGAATTCAGTCGTGCACCAAAAAGTTCTAGGAATCTGAGAAGATGTCATGAGGAGAAAACCGGCATGTAGTGTATAGGTACCACTTGGACGAAAGGAGCCTCAATAAGGCACACTTAATTCTTCACCACACACACACACTGTTTCACAAGACCTGACAAGAACCAAATAATCCTTTCACTGATCTTCAAAGGACGGAAAGAAGAACCTTGTATGATAGATGATATCTGCTGTAGGAACTGGACGGGCGTGTACCACGAGCGAAAGAGCGCACGATAATGTTCGACAGCACCGACACACTTAGCGCGGTCAGCGGTGACGGCTCTGTCCGGGAGGCGGCCGTTGAAGCCCCCGCCGCTACCTTCTACATCGGAGACACGCCCATAACTAGAGGTGAGTAAAAACGTAAAATAAGTTGATGAATGAGACAAGGAAAATAATTCCGGTCGCAAGATTTGACCTAGTCAAACATACAAACATTGCAAGTTAAAAAGCATGTGATAAGAGGTAATATGAAACCCAATTGTCTGCCCCCGCAAACTGCCCCCACGCGTGGTCTAAGGTAACAATTATGGCTATCCACCCCCACGTATGAAAAATGGGGGCACATAAACTACGATTACCAAATATCTGCAAAACATGCAAACATTTTGTTCTGCGAGAATCGAACTCTCACTTTTTAAGTCTCAGTCAAGAAAATTGCACCAGAGCTGAGCTTTAATAAATAAAAAATATTTTTTGGAGCAAATCTGTCCATTATAGGAGAAAGGACCGAAGAAGAAGAACAGCCCGTTCTGTCAGGAAGCTGTCCAGCATCACTGCCACCGGCGCAGCCATCACCGCCTGTTCCAGCTCAAAGAAGGTAAGATTAAAGGCATTCCAAAAATTCACGAAAAACAGTAAAAAGCTTCATAAATATGCACTCCCACAAAATTCTGATGGAAAAGTATCACCACGGATCGGCGAAGATCGCGGGTTCAAGTCCAGGATGCAATTTAGGGATGCATTTTAAAATCTTGAAATACTTTATCTAAATCACTCACATGTCTTAGAAATATGTTGCCATTTTTTGTTTTCTACTATCAAAACATTTTTTTATTTTTTTATTCATAACAATTACATTGTCTTAACAGTAGGGACACCAAACCGACAATGGAAATCAAACAACATAGATTACAAACAACATAAATACTTAGTAGCAGCGACTGTGAACATTTAACTTTCATTTGTTTTTCATAATGTTTAGTGTGCAAGGAAAGTTATGAGCCAGTTTTACACGTAGCAGTTTCATCAGTATTCAATTATTGTTGGTCCTGTAGTTGTTATGATGTGATTATTCTATTATTTATTGTTTAACTTTATCATCTACTTATATTTTTAGCAATTTGACTCATCGTTTAATGCACTTTTCTTTTTCTACGACATTGCTTCTCACCATTTTAGTTGTGTTCTGAATTAATTTCATATGTTTGTCTTTTGCAATTGGAAGATGTACCTACTAAAACACAAACATTGTTCCAGCTGCTATTGCTTAAGTCACTCTCAAGATAAGCTCGACAAATAGGTACAATACCTCTCTATTGTAATGCTTTTTATTTTCTTTTGCATCATCTTCATCGTCATTTTTATAATCGTCATCGATGTTATCGTCACTTTTTGTTTTGCTTTTATGGTTAAAACTTTTGCGAGTCTTTGTGGTTTTGATTTTGTGTGAACAATTGCTGATATTTATGGTCGTCTCGCATGAAAATATTAAGTTCTCACTTAAAACTAATAAAACAATATTCTACAATAAATGAATATAAAGTTAGATTGTTGGCACCATAGATTTTATCCAACTAATTATAAACAATAAGGTTAAGCTATGATTTTTTTACAGATCTCTCACAATGCTAGCGAAGTCTCAGCCATCTAGCCTAGAGGACACCAGCAAGAAATAATTGGACCTTTAAACTCCCTTTTCTTTCAGATTTAGTTATTTAATCCTTAGACAATTTTGATATTCGCAGCATGAGGCTTAGCCAAACTGCACTATTACCAAATTCAAATGATCCTGGTGATGCTCTAATTGCTATATCAATAATCGACTATCTGACCTAACCCTGTAGACCTATAATTACTAAGCCTTTGTGATATGACAACTATCGAACTATTTCGTTCGTACTTGTATTATGTCCTAAAATGAAATGTTGGTGCATAAGTTCAATGTCCACTGATGCATTAGATTTACTTACATCAGCTACTATGTCAGTTTCCATGTCTTACGCTTCAGTGGATATTGTTCTTTTAAGTTCTCTATTTACTTCTCAATCTACACTAGAGCGTCTTACAGCCAGCATTTGTACAAACATTTGGCTAATAGATCAATTTTGGATAGTATTTTGGTACTGAATTTTGTACTGAACTGTCGTTAGACACTGGTCCATGTTTCTTTCTAGTTAGCTTAGCTTAGTCTTGAGTATGCTTAATCAGACGTTACACTGTAGACCTATTAATTATTTGTAAGTTTAAGCTAAAGTTGTTTTTAAAGTTATCAATTTTGATATTAAAGGATACAACATTTGCAAGATTTGATCTAAAAGGAATTAACATCAAGCAGTTTTGATTCTTGCACAATTTCTGTCATTTTAAAATAGATAGAATAAATGTATTTTGATAAGTTAGTAGTGATTGTTTGTCCAACTGAATAGGTTTATTTTATAATTTTGTAATTTACTTCGGAACTAAACTATGATTAACTTATTTCTAGCCCAAGTAAATTTAAGTCATCTATAGTTTACTTAGGCTTATCTTAATTTAATGGTATATGTTAATTTTATTTGAATTTATTGTTATTTTAATAATTCAGTTGGTCAATTAAGTCACATAAATCCACAGAAACTGGATATAAGCTTGCTCACTTCCAATCATTTAGGATATACGTTAAACATACCGCGAAGGTATATCGATATAGATTTGTTTAAAAAGAACGTGGAGAAGAAGAGCATTTAGAAGATGATGATGTAAAAAAATCATGAAATTGGGAACGATGATGATGATGAAAAAGAAACTGTTGATGTAACAATATGGGATGAGACTGATATCGGTAAAGATGGTACATGCTTGGCTAGAATACTGATAACAGCTGATAAAGCAATGTATATCATATCAGCCCCGAAGCCGTAGTCAAACTAGAATTAAATGCTTGTACAATACGCACAACCAATCTTTAGCTCTCTGAAGTAGCTGCGCAGAACCCATTTATGATGACACCTAAAAGACGAAGACAGCGTTGTAAAACTGCCTCGCTCACTCGCTTAGTTTGTTGCATCGTCAATCGTTTAGTGCACCTAACTTCAGAGAGCTAAAGATTAGTTGTGCCTAGTGTACTTATATAGATAATTTCAAAAAGTCCGTGTGCTTTATCGATGTTAAGATTATAAGCTAGTGTCAAATGTTGCTTAGCTCTTGTATTAAGTTTAAAACATAAGTTGCTATTCGATTGTTCCACGTTGTATTTGTAATGCTGAATATTCTATCGATTAACTAAAACATTATTGAATATTGAATAAAACGCTGTCTCATATTCATTTTCTGTTTTTATTACCGAATATTCAAAATTACTACCTACTAGTTTCGTAAATTTTTTTTTATTTACAGAAACTAAGCTACTACATATTTACATATATTTACAAAATACAATCTAAGGATCGTTAGAAACGATCTATAGGCTCAACTGATCCAGGTCACTGTCAGTCGGAAGCGTGCCCAAAACACTGGCGGCATTACCACGCTGGATGGCAATGCTGATCCTTTGAGCCAAAAATGTGCCAGCTCTCGGATCACGCGTCGCTTCGACCAGACGCCCTGAAAGAATTTTGAAAACCCGAAATGCTCCAGAACCCCACGGACCTAGGGTTTCGTAAAGAAAAATATGATCAAGATAGGAAGGTTTACTGTGATCTTATGATCGCATGTCGTAGACGAGGTAGGTAGTAAACGTTTCCGATCCACAGGGATCGAACCCACAATCTCTAGCATCGCAGGCGGGCCTTCGCCCACTGCGCCACAGAGTTCGTCTATATAGTACCTACCGATAAAAATAAGTAAGTTCCTATAAGCTGCTATGGCTAACTCTGATGCTAATAGATAATAATATCCTCCTAATAGATACGGAAATAAAATAAACAAATCATCATCATCATCATCAATAACCTATCAATACCCACTGCTGGGCGTAGGCCTCCCCTCTAACCCGCCACTCCTCTCGGCTCCGTGCTATCCTCATCCATTGCCGTCCAACCACGCCGACTATGTCGTCTGACCAACGTCAACCAACAAAAATAAACAAATATTTATTAACAATTTATTATCAAAAATAGAAAATTAAAAATAGATCGTTTTATTCACAAATTCAATAGTTTCTGAGCATTGGCAC
The DNA here is from genome assembly GCA_951394285.1 of Epirrhoe tristata. Lineage (NCBI taxonomy): Eukaryota > Metazoa > Arthropoda > Insecta > Lepidoptera > Geometridae > Epirrhoe > Epirrhoe tristata. The sequence goes on from OX596161.1 coordinate 2,726,690, forward strand.
TTCTGCACAACTTGAAAAGAAAACAAACGAAAAAGCTTCAAATAAGAAATCGTTTACCCAATACATAGCCTTATCAAAATTAACAACTCTTGATTTCTTATTCAAAATATTTTCATTTACACTTACACCTAAAATGCTTACACTTACTATGGCATTATTTGCAATATTTTCTGATGAATAATATTATCAACAAGAATAACAATTAGAATAAATAAGTTAAAGTCTACTTTGGTGGTATTATGAATATGGAATGAGAAAGGTGAGTTAACAAAAACAATTTAACAATGAAGTTTGACTTTCAATATCTTCACAGGGAGTCGAATTCTGAGACATCACTTGTCTGAAACAGAAAAATATTATTAGGTACAGCAATTATAATTATTCATATCCCCTGACCAATCAAACAGCAGAACAAATTTTGTAGAGTATAGAATTTACTCACGAGCAAATCACGAGCAAGTTACAAAAAAATGAAATCGAATGAAATTACAGAATGACGCTTTATAAAGCCTACGCAAATCGGGACGTCATGGCACGACATTTCGTATTTCTATTGGGATATGTTTGAATGTTTATTGGTAAAAATCTTCGATCAATAATTCTTGATCGAAGGTAAAAATTTAAAATGCCGTGCCATGCCGTCTCGGTCTGCATATGCCATCAATTCGTGTGAAATACGCACACAGATATATTTCAGATGTCGTTTCTGCGTCGGGAATTAGTCGAGATTAAAAATGGTAAATTACGTAATAAATTATGGATCATAATTGATAAATGATTAAAATTAACTTTAAATTATCGATATGTTTGTAATCTAGATTGATGACGTTTGAGTGAAAGAGGCGTTGAAGAGGGGAGAGACCAGTAAAATTATAAAAGAAAAGAGTTATAGGAATGAATTGAGAGTAAATGAGACAGTGATAGAGAGAAAGCATAAACATATGCTTGTTGATACAGTTGTTATCGAAAAGAGTAAGATAGATGACGTTAGAGTGAAAGAGACGGTGATAGAGTGCAAGTACGCACAAGGTCTGGCCTGTAAAGGTGCACGTGCGGTAGAAGGAAGGTTGAGCCGAGGTCCCGCTCTGCCATCGTGTTGGCCTCCTGGGTAATAGGGGATAAACAATACATATAAAAACAAATAGTGAAATACATAAAACCATTTAAATATATAAATGAAAACAAAACGATGCGACAACTTTCATAAGACTCATAAAACATTGTACTACAACATAAAATAACTGGTTTATGAACAGGTTGAGCATTTTGTACTAAGTATCCCCTGGCAAACAAAGAATCTAGTATAAGAACATAATAGGTGGGTACTGATGACCGGCTGGCGTTACGAAGCGTAATCGGAGCGAGCATGTCACGTTACACCGTGTGCTAAAATCCGTCTAAAAGCCACTCGTTGCTCACTGCGAGCGCTTAGTTTCCTCACTGACTGCACGAACACTCGCTGTGTAACACGTCACATTACGCCCTGTAACACCGGCTATCCCACTATCGACTATCACTAGAAAGTTTATGAGTTTGTTTAGATGTTTGGGTATTTGGATGTTTGTTTCAATCACGCCTAAACCAGTGAACCAATTTATATGAAACTTGGAATATGCGTAGATAGTGACCTGGAATACATATGCTATTCAAAATGTTGCTACCATGCGGGTGAAGCCGGGCGCATTAGCTAGTAAAGCTAGAAATCTGAAAGAATTCTACCGTAGTTGGAGATACGTGATACTGTTTTGTTCATAGATTATATAATAAGCACAACGGATCTTTAGCTCTCTGAAGTTAGGTGGAATAGACGATTGCGCAGGTTGGGTAGAGTAAGCGAGATAGCACGATTTTAGGCGTCATCAGAAATGGGTTCTGCGCAGCTACTTCAGAGAGCTAAAGAACGATTGTGCGTATTATACATCATTATACCATTACCTGATGAGTAAGCCGTGTTGACGAAGCAGCTCTGCCCGTGCTAGCTGGGAGGGTTCCGCCGACCGAACGAGCTTCCGATAGGGTTCTGAAACGACAAGATAGTTCAATCATGGTTCATTTACACGTTGCGATTTCAACCCATACGCAATTTTTCACTTGTAAATGCTCATCGTATGCGTTTTGTCATAGTAAGCGCTACACTCGTCGGCACGTTCAATGGGCGGTTAGCAAATCGTGCATGATTTTGTTCAAAGTCAAAAAGATCATTTAGAAAAGTCTAATTACGATAATAGGTGATTCTACACCTGTTTCTTCGCGACCAATACAACGAGTTAGATTCATAAATTTTTTTGACTTGAAGGTGTCACCAATGAACTACTAAAACGACTTCGTTAATGGGATACTTACAGTTCACCCATCCTCCTTTCGGCATCCGTCCATTCTGAGAGATCTTCTTGACTGTAATAAATAAATAGTTGTTAATACAACGAAAAAGCAAGATATTACAAAATTGTATTTAGGTACTTGGGTACTTTGCCCTTAATTTTATCATTTGTCCATTCTCCATCCAAATCTTGTCTGGTATAGATCGCTATTTAGCGATAACGCCACCGTTTGTAAATCACATTTAGTTAAAGGCTTATTCTAGGAGGAGCTTTTTATATGGGACATTGACAGACACTACAGCGTCCCATTAAGTGTAGGCATATCTTGCCTCCTGATGCCGTCTTAATCATCTGTAAAGGCCTAAGTTTATTCTAAGACTAGCTTCTGCGGCTTTGCCCGCGTGGTACCAACATTTTAAATAGCCTATGAACTACTCCAGGTCACTATCTACGCCTAATCGAAGTTTCATCTAAATCGGTTCACTGGTTTAAGCGTGATTGAGACACAAACATACAAACATCTAAACAAACTCACAAACTTTCAGCCTCATTATATGAGTGGGATGACTCAACTGAGAATCAGTTCAGTATCTTGTAATCTTCCACCTAAATATAATACCTATAGGACTTCCTCAATGAGTCAAACCGGCCCATGTCTTCCAGATCAGCTTTGTTGACCGAGGACAGGTCGTCCCGCTCCTCCTTCATCGTCGCTTCATCAGGTCTGATGGTGGTAGACACTTTATATCCGGCCGATACCAGCGCACCTAGTATTAAAGATTTTTTGATAAACTTGTACTTTTTTACGTTTTTCAGGACCCTATAAATCTAAAATCTTATGGAACTTTGCATGTCTGAAAAGTCTACCGAAGACAGTTGGTCCTTGGTCAGAGAGACTTCAATGAAATTTTCAGCTTCCGTTGACTACGCCGTTTTCGATCCAAATTCAGTAACAAAAACAATATAGCCGAATTGAAAACCTCTCTTTTTGAAGTGAGTTATATTTACTATACCTTGTTTACAATGTCGTTCTTTGTTAGCGCTGTATGAGGACTCTAGACTGTGCTTTCTCCTCATCTGAAACGAAAATAGATAGATTAGATGAGTTAAAAGTACCCTAAACCGGCGAGCATGTATGAAGAATGTAATGAAAGTGAATGAGGCAAAAGTTGTGTGTCAGGATCGTAGTAAGTGGAGATCCGTGGTCTCTGCCTACCCCTTTGGGAAAGAGGCGTGATTTTATGTATGTAGATGAGTTAACAAATGACAATTAATGCCATCTGATGCAGGTGGATGGTGGATCTGTCTATTCGTCTAACTACTCTATTTCTATTTGTAACATGGCTGGGGCCTGGAAGGCTGGACCTGATCATTTTTAGTAAAATTCAATCCTAACATGTGTAGTGTATGGTGTGGGGGAGTATGTAATTCACACACACTAAATCGTCTCTTTACTACCTCTTCGTTCCCACTCGTAACCCCTGACTCCAGATAACTGATGAGCTTGGCCTCCGAGACCTCAGAACTCCGCTTCCTGGCGAGCTGGTCGTGCGGCAGCAGGCGCGCGCGGGGGATCAGCACGGCGGGCGCGGGGGGCGGCGGGGGGTCGTGGGAGGGAGGGGCTGATATGGCGCACTTGGATGATGATGGTCTCTGGAAGGTGGTTGTCATTATTTATACATTGTACCATGTGATTTATTTGTTGGGTACAAAGTTATTTAATTTCAACAGATTTGCAGCTAAAATACAATCTGAATTAAGTACCTTCTTATCTTAAGGAATGTTACTTAGGTTTGTAAGTTAAAAAGAGATGATGATCATTGATTGTACTAGGGGTGATTTGTATGACAAAAATTTAAAAGTCGCCGAGTCAGTTATAGTAGTTCTCTCTATCTCACGAAGACGGGCTGGGCTTAATTATGTGTGTAAATTTGTTTCTGTGTGCGTAAGCGATACCGCTCATTCGTCCATGGAGCATCTACTCACACAACCTCCTTCGTGTAATTTACAACTGTACTTACCTTAGCCGGCATGTATGGGAGCGAAGCGTTTTGCACACTAGACGCGTCTCCCGAGTCTCCTCGTTCGTTGATCAGGGCTCGTCTGTCCTGCCTCTGCTTCGAGGGCGCAGCACCCTGGAATGTGGAGATTCCTATTCAATTCTCTTTTCATCAAACAAGGATTTTTATTGTAGTTTTGTTGTGTAGAAGATATTTCAGGCTCTTATATCATGTTCATGACCTATATGATCCGTCACCTCATCTTCATTATCATCCTTCACAGAGTCCAATTCATCGTTTCTTTGGTCTGCCTCTACTAGTACAGCCTACCGCTCTCCTTTGACAAATTAATGTGTCTGCGAAGTCCTCAAACCTAATAAGTAACCCACATTCGTTTCGTAAATTAGAAAAACTAGACAGAGCACAATTACCTGATGAAGACTTGGCATACTCTGGATACAAGCCACGATGGATCGCTTCGGAGGTCGCGGCTGCTTCTTAGAACAGGCCACCACGGCGCACACCGCTAACACCACTGTTAGCAGAGCTCCGAGCACCACCAGGGATATCAGCACCACTAGGAAGGAGACGGGTCGTTTTATATTGGTATTAGCGAACTTAGTAAAAAACAAGTGTGAAGTACAGAATAATGTTAAATGACATTTTCACTATTAAACCCAGTTTTAGCTCATAATTTTGATCTAGGTTAAGGTATCTTAACCTAGAATCCGAATTTGTTAATATTTATCCTGTCCATCCAAAGGTTACCTGGAAGAGATCGCTTTTAGCGATAAGGTCGCCCATTGTACTATATTTTTGCATGTTTGTTTTTTTTTATTTGTGTTATTTTTATGGTGTACAATCAAGTTGTATTCTATTCTATTCTATTCTATCTTTTCTATTTGAAAATCGCATGCAAGAGTCGCCAACTTGTTCATGTCTGTTGGTTAAAAACACAGAAAAGTAGGTAACATACAGGGTCATAAACATTCACACTTCATGGCATCATTGATACTCATGGAACTCGAACAAATATAAATCAAAGTCGAAGCGCAGAAGAGCGCTTGTCTGCTATGCCATAGTACATATCTTCAATTCTTACCCTTCAAGTTGATCTGGCAGCTGGACCCAGCGTACCATTGGAAGCACTCGCACAACACTCGCTGGTCGTCTCTGGAGTAGCAGGATCCGTGGTAGTTGCACCTCTCACAGCCTACTGGCTCCGCTGGAAGGGAAAGGATTTTCAGCTCATACATAAATAAAGATTATCACACGATAGATTCTATTATGCTGATCTGAAAGTTTGTGAGTATGTTAGAATGTTTGTGTTTCAATCACACTGTAACCAGTAAACCGATTAGTATGATACTTGGAATAGGATGTAGATCGTAGCCTGGCATAGTATGACTATTCAAAATGTGCGGTATTCTGTATTTCAAACAAAAATTTTTAGCCAATAAGTATTTCAGATATAACGAACTAGACAAACTGTAGCTAACCAAAACTTTGGAGAAAAAAGGGGGCCAAAGGTTTGTTTAGGTTATATTTAGATGTCAAGTTTTTGAAGACTTCTTTATTTTACTCACAGGATTTTTACTGATGTGAAACTTACCGGAACAGATTCTACCAGGATAGAGGTTGTTGACACTGAGATCAGCGAACCCTTCCAGGCAGCTGCAGGTGTATGTACCACGGAGGTTAAAGCACTGCGCATGCTCAGAACAGTCATGGAACTGCCCACTCACGCACTCGTTGAAATCTGAAACAAAAACGTGAAATAAATAAAATGATACACAAAAGCATTGAGCAAGATACGATCAATCAGAAGTTTTTTAATTTTTGCAACGGGACATTATATTTGCATTGTGACTTTTAGGCGTATACAGGATCACGTCTGTATCACTGTAGACATTCTCCCAGATCTTTTAATGTACTCGTGAGCCTTTGTAAATATTATCCAGGTAGTCAAAGGCATGTCCAAATACAAATTTGATAAACCACATTTTGCAGAAGTAAGAGTAGTTATCGTAGATTTTGCAGGTGTCGTATAAACAAAAGGCTTAGGTAGGTATATTACTAGAACTCACCACTGACATCCAGCCGGTCTACCAGCTCTCCCGCAGCGTGCACGTTGGTGCCTCCGAGGCTGAAGTTGTTGTTCCTCAGATACTTCTCTATCACCTCCTTAAGTCTGCTCTCGTGAGCGTTGTCGGACAGCTGAAACAGATTTCAATTCAACTATTATACATTCTTACCCCACGTTCCCTCACACCAACAAAACAAGTCGTACGCCAGAGAATGATATTGTGGAAATAGCATTTTAGGGAGGCCGACTTGCATGCAGCAATGGGTGTAGTCAGGCTCATGATGATCATGACTACTGTTTTTTGAATAAATAAATATTAATTAGTTGAGGATAATTACCTGCACGTAAAAGTCGTTCATAACTCCTTGATAATCATCTCCACTGTCATCCTTCATCTGCACAGGCTGGAAGCCAGTGATATGGACCCCATGGTACACATCCCTCAGATCTGACTGCATGACCATCCTGTTGATGCCCTCATGAGTGGCGAAGGACAGGGCCTGGTACTGCTTGCTGGAGTTATCAGCCAGGCTGTTTTCGAATAGAAGACGATCGCTGCCTTGCGAGCCCAAAGCTAATTTCACGGAGTAGGTGTATGTGGCTGAAAGTTAACATTGAAGCCTGTACCTAAGTCAGCCTTTTTTGTGAAAGGCAAATACTATAATTATAACCAAAAATCTTTCATCCTATCGTAAAATCTAGTTTTTGGTGATGAAAGGAACTTACGTTTGCATGGTCTGTCAGGGAACATCCGAGCGAAACCAGGTCTGCAGACACACTTCATAATACCATCTATCCGCTGGCATCTCTCGTTTCTTGAAGCCTTGCAGTCTGGCTGACATTCTTTTCCGAAACCTACATAGAAGCAAATGTCAGTATGTTGAATCAGTTTATATTCTAAAATTTAGTTTTCTACTCACCAGATGAATGAACGTTTGTGGTCTCAAGATAAGGTGTTCCAGCTAATAATATCTCACCAAACAGAACTTGTGATACTCCGTTATTGTTAACCTGTTCGTTCCTGGTAACATCGTATTCACCAGTTTCGATTTCATTATTTACTGGCGGGGCGTGTCCTCCATTCTGTGATTTGTTCATCACAACGAAGAATGTATCATTATCACCATCAGAGTTTGTATCAGCTTTCTGGACATTTTCAGTTGTATCGCTGTCTCGAATGATTAAGTTGTCTTCTTCTTCAGACGACATTGTGATATCATCAAGAGCTATTTTAGTACTCGTTGGAGCGTTCTGAACAGGAGTCGGTTGGACTTGCACTGGTATATGCTTAGTTACTGTCTCTATGATCGTGGTAGGCTGCACTTGTATTTCGGTTACTACATCCATGATTGTTGAAATGTATGTGTTCGTTAACATGAACGTTTGTGTCACCGTTCCCTCTAATTGAGTTACCAAGCTTGTCTCCGTGTGTGTTACAGTCGTTGTATGTGTCAAGTTTACGTAATCCACATTGGATACAGTTAGAGGTGGTTCTGATAATATCTTGGTATGAGTGATTACAGTTGTCTTAAATTCAGTCTTTGTTGGAAGAATTTCATCTGATATCTTGACTTCATTACCAGCATGATGTATTTGTGGCGGCATCACATTCACGTCCTCTAAGTTTGGTGTTACACTTGCAGACGCTTCCTGTGACGATGGAGCGTTTTCATGGTGAGATATCGTCGGTGTTACATCAATCTTCAGTACTTCTGTCGGTTTGATAAAATCTTCATCAACTGACGATTCTGAACTCTCTATAATACTTGGAGTTACAGACGGTGACTTAGTTTGAATCGGCCGAACTATCTTCTTGATTGAAGTGTGTCGCGTTGGATATAATATTTCTTGACGATTTAAGGTTCTTGTTGGCCGAACTATTGGAGTTGGTCTGGGTGGAAGCTTCATCTTGTGTACACTGGATTTCTTATCCTCATTTCTGAAAGGATATGGTTTCCTAGTTCTGTTTTTGTTTCCGAGTGGTACAACTTTTATTCTATCTGTTGTTGATTGTTCTTGACTAGACTCATCAGCTATGGAGTCTTTTATATTCGTTTCCTCATTCGAGGAAATTTTCACGGATTCTGTACTTGATTCTTTCGAACTTGATATGGTGACGTCACTCAGAGGTTTTTCTGAGCTGCCTCCATCAACATTCTCTGAAGAGTATTCAGTCTCATACGAATAAGAGTTATCTTGGGGTTGTTCATAAGAATCAGGAAGTTTTGATGGCTCAGGAGTGTCAGGGTACCGTACTGATGATGGTCCAAAGTTGAAACTAGATGAGAACTCTACTCCTGAGGAAGTTAACCATCCTGATGAAATTGGAGTAGGGAAGACTATGTTTGAAGCAGCATGAGTGATAGCTGTGGTAGGAGTATCAGTGACTGACGTAGGTGCTGCTGATTGGATTACTCTTGGTGGTGGCAGAAGCTGAGAAGATGGTTGATCACGATTGTAAGCGGGGCGCCTAATGTTATTTAGAATGTCGTATGCTGGTCTGTACGTAGATACTTCGTCTCTGTTTATCGGTTTTCTCGTCGGTCTTTGTTGCGGCATTCTCGGGGGCAGCGTCCTTGGTGGTTTATTGATATGTTGCGCTGGAGTTCTTACTGGTAATGGCTTCGGAGTCAAGGGTATTCTCGGAGGCTGTCGTACAGGTGGCCGGTTTCTCGGAGGTGGCGGACTCATTCCCATTATCATCTCATCGTTTGTTGACGGTTTAAAACTATAGTCCATTGTAGGAGGTGGCGGAGATAAATCTATAATCTCGCTTGATGTTCTGTTAATTTCTATGTCAGAATTGATCGTGAATGAAGGTAGAGTTGTCTTTTCTGTTTGTTTTTCAACTACAAGTGGTTTCTTGTCCTTAATGTGGATAGTAGAAGTGATGATATCAGGATCTTCTGAATAGGAATTGTTAGGGCGCGCTGAGTATATAGGTCTTGGAGGATTTTTGTACTTCAGATTTGATTCAGTAGAATATACGTTGTTTGGTTTTGTAGTGGACTTAACTGTAGAGGGCGCATTCATTTCTTCTCCAATATTCAGTTCTAGATTATCTTCGTACGAAACATTGTTAGTAGCGTTCTCCATTAGTTGATTGATCTGCCAATGAGGTTGCTGCAATTGATGATCAAGTACTGGTGCAGTTCCCATTGTAAATGGTCGTGGCTTCATGTAAGGTTTCGAGTCGTATATTGGTTTCATTGCGTTAGATTGGAACGTGTTGGATTTATTGTACGATCCGAATGGTTTTTCAGTCTGGGATCCAGAACTGAACCCTGGCTTCATAGTTTCAGCTTGAGGCTTTCTAGTATTACCTTGAAGGAATTCGTCTTGGAGAAGAGTTAGCTCCGTCGATGGTTTTTCACTTGATGTTGCCTCATTCGAAGCACTCACAACTGGTACTTTCATAGATTCTGAACTAACTTCACCGTCAGTTTCTGCAGGGTTTTCGAATTCTTCTTCACCATCATAGATTTCCTCAGAGTTTTCATAAACAGGTTTTACCTTTTCAGTGCTTGGTTTGACGATTCTGTGTGTTGAAGTTTCAGCGCTGTTATCCCTTATTGGTATATCATAAGCAGGTTGATTTACCTCACCAAGGTTGGGTATATAATTGTGTTTATAAGGTTTGAATGTAAATGGTTTGACACTGGAAGGTTTTTCGGTAGCTGAAGGCTTTGTAAATGGTCTTCCAAGGTTAAAACTGGATGCTGCCTGTGGCTTATTTTGAGCCCAAAATTCTGATGGCGGTTTACCTGCACTTGTAATTTTCTGTCCAAAAGATGAAGGTAGCTTTTCTTTGCCATCATGCAACAACGGTATGACTTTTCTTGTTGAAGATTCGGTTTTGATATCAATATTTTTCACATTATTTTCATCAACAATAACACTAGAATACCAACCATGTGAGTTACTCGGTAAATTAGGAATGAGTTTGCCCGGTCTCTTGGAGTCATTCACTTTATCTGTTACAGGTTTAACATAATCATTGGTATGAGAGCCTAGGCTATCCTCATTCATCATTGGGAAGTTTGCATGACTGTTTGTAGACGGTGGTGCGGCTGGCCTTACTGTGTAGCTGTTGACTAATAGTCTTACTGGATTCTTCGATTCGGGTCTTTCGCTGTAGCTTTGACCAATAACTGTATGTTCAAAATGCTTAGCAGGTGGTCTTGGCGCGTATTCCTGTGGTTTAATTTCTCCGTAATTAAGCCCTATATCTTCATGATTAGGAGGATTAGAAGGTCTTTTTGTGGTAACTTGTGCTGGTTTTTCACCCAAATTAAAGGAAAGATGTGGTCTTGAAGCATATTCTTGAGGTTTGTTACCATAGTTAGGTCCAGCATGCGTATTTTGATGATTTTGGGGTTGTGATGGTCTTGCCGTATTTGCTTGCACCTCACCATAGTTGAGTATCAGTGTATTCTCGTTATTTGTTGGAGGCGATGGTTTCGGTACATATTCTTGTGCTGGTTTTTCACCATAGTTCAGTCCTATTATAGTACTTTCATGGACAGGAGCTGGAACTGGTCTAGCGTTGCTTAAAGTAGGTCTGTCGGCATAACTTTGTCCTGTAATAGTATTTTCATAAACCGTTGATGTAGATGGTGGTTTAACCTCATTTATGTATACCGGTCTGTCTCCGTAGTTGTGACCTATGATAGTGTTATCATTAGAGCTTTTATTCCATCTGTTATCACCAATTGGCACATCTGGTACTGTGCCGTGGTCAAACATTATTTGAGGGTTTCTGTTGCTTTGTAAGTTGTAAGACTCTAGTGGTGTGTTGTTATCTTCAACTCTGATGGCGAAGTTCGTTCCTATTGGAATATCAGCATTCATTTGAGTGTTGCCAATTTCTACAGGAACACTTGAGCCAATCACTTGCTTATTTCCATTCACATTACTGGCAACGTTCGTGGCAGTGTTGAGTGTAACTGTATAAGTATTGCCATCTTTATCATTGTCTTGAGCTATGATTGATTTGTTATTGAAATGTTGTGATATAGGGCGCTCATAAGAGTTTTGAGCGTGAGCAGTATTTACTGTGTTGGTTTGGGCGTTGTTATGGTGATTATTAAATGGGTATGTGGCTGATGTTGGTGACATTTGAATAGTGTAAGTGGGAGTATGCTTGTTGGTTGGGGCTTGAGCTGCAAAGTAGATTTCAGATGTCACCTTAGGAGGTTGCTGTTCTTTAGGAACTGGATGCTGAATATTTAACAAAACACTCATGTCTTGCACAGGCTTTGTTTGTACTATAGGGCGCTGGTTATAAGGTTTGTTTTTGTTATCATTATAAAGCATTTTTGGGGGCGGAGGGGGCACTGCCAAGAAGTTTTCATATTCTTTATCGATCACATCCTTCCCTTTGTTTCTGTTGTTTTGCTTGACTTGATTGTATTTTTCGAAGTCTCCATTATTGGGAGTATACACATCAGGATTATAGACAGTGATCTGAGGACCAACTTGAGCGTGGGATTCTTGATTACTTGTAGGTGGTGGAAGTTTATTAAAGTCTATTGGTCGTTTACTATCCTTCCACTTGAATTTCTGGTCATTTCTGAATGCCTGTTCTTTGTAAGGCGTCGGGCTTGGTTTGTAAGACTCTAACGGGGACTGGTGAAGTTTATTTACGTAAGGTTTATTATTCGGAGCTACGTTGTGTACATTTGTCATTTTGGGAGCGTCTATGCTGAAACTACCAAAATAACCAGGCTCTGGATATGGCAACGGGTCATCTACATAGTCACCAGTTTTGTGTGGCTCGGACGATCCGGCAAACACCAATGCTGTTGAGCTTCCATGTGGAATTAGGACATTGGCAACCCTTGATGGCTGAATATCAACTAAAAATGGTTGGTTTGAGTCAGGATCTCCTGTGATGGTATAATCTTCATCAGTTCTTATGTGGGAGTTAACTATTTCTGACGAGCTAGGACTATTGTCAGGAATTTCAATCTCCTTCTTGTTGTCTTGCGCTGGTTTAAATTCGACTTGATGTTTAGTTAGTCCATTATTCTTATTAAAATAATCTCCATGAGGTTTCTTTTGCGCATTATTGGCACCAAAAGAATCGCCGTGATGTTTATTATTCGTTGCAAAAGACGCTAATGAAGGAATATAATCCATAAAAAGAGGTCTTCCATGATAATTAGGACCGTGGTTTGTATTTTTCATTGGTTTCTTAGGTTCATCATCTGTCGGTGCATTAGGCATACGGTATGGATACTTGCTAAAATTATCATTATTCATAGCAGGACGTGGGTTATTTTGCGGTTTATTTGGCTTAGGGTTGGGTAAACTAGGTGGTCTCAAATCGAAAGAGTCATCAAGCTTCACGTCTGAATAAGGTTGATCTCCTAATGGTCTTTCATTCATTAAAAACTGCTCATTCGCTGCCACGAAGCTGTCTAATGGAGGTGGGTTAACTGGGTTATGTAGCTTTATTCCACTCGCTGCCAAGGTTAATGGTCCACCCACAGCTGGTTTGCCAACAATGACATCAGAATTGGCCGTTATAATTTCACCGGGGCTAATAGGTATCCCACCATTTAGCAAAGGACTTTCGTGAATTATTTTGTGTGGGTGGAGATGGGTTTTTGACTGTTTATGTTCTGCTGTCCATGCGAGGTTTTGATGCAATGTCGCATTGGTGAATATTGTTTGTGATTCTGAGGTCTCTAATTCATCGACTGGGATGTAAATGGGAAAGGTGCCTTGTTTCGATTCTAGCATATTGTCAATCCTTTTGTTTGAGCTATATGCGACTAATTCTTCAGCTGGTTTGATTGTTGTAGATGTTGACGTTGTCTTTCCAGCAGCAATTTCTGCTTGCTTCTTTGTGAAACAGCCAGTCATCTTTTCAATAACTGGTGCCAACTGTGTCAGCCCTTTAATACCTAACGTTCCTAATTTTAATAAATCTGCCACTTGGAATTTTGATTTGTTAATTTTCTGTGTCTTTTCGGGTTTTTTCTCTTGCACTTTGTCTATTTTACTGTTAGCTACTTTATGTGCAGCAGTTGGAGCTTGTTCGTTAGTGAGAAGTTCACTTTCTTCGACTGAATTGCTATCTTTCTCTTCAGAATAATCATTCATAACTTCCGTGTATTTCTCAACCATTTTATCAGTAGGCGCATCATGTACACTGCTTTCGAATTTGTATGGATACTGAGTCATGTCACCCTTATTGGTTGGTTTAACATCTATTTTTAACTTAGATGATTTTACTACGTATTTCATATTGACTGCCGATGCATCAACACTTGTATATTTGGTTTTCAAGCTCTCAGTTTTGGAGTCGCTACAAGAATAACCTGAGCATGGAATGTGATTAGCTTCAGATGGTTGTATCAGCTCAAAACCATTGCCAACTTCAGCACTATCTATTCTTTTATCAATTTTAGCATAATCACTTGCATAAATGTTTGTGGGTGCTGACGGTTTAATTGTCTTTACCTCCATATATTTAGTCTGAAAACGATAAAAAACAATTAATACCTTTATAATATTGTAATCATATCATCTAAACTTATATCGACTGGGGTCATTATACCATGGGCAATCAAGGTCATAGGTGTAGTTGAGTGACATTTTAGATGGGCGTTTCAAGGGTAGGGCAACATTCTCTTAACGAGGGGTAGCAAATAGTAAGGGTTGGTAGTTTTCAGAGGAGTTGGATTCTGGAGCGGTTTAGAATCAACCAGGGTCCCAATCCTTACTTTTGTCGGCTTTAAATCTGCCAAGACATCAGGATAGTTTGATAAAGACTCAGTTGTTACAACCGAGACTATAGTTTCAAATGTTGATATAGCGCTTCTTTTGTTTTGAACTACTGTAGTCAAGTATGTGTATGTAGTCATGCATGTCTTGATGATGTAGTTGTGTTGCATCAATTGGTGCAACGGAAACAAAGCGCTTATGTGTTGATGGTTGACTACAGTTGCTACTGCTGATGATAGCAACTTTTTTGGTGATGATGATGAAGAATCGTGCGAAGATTTCATTGGAGGTAAGTGCATTACTTTTAGCTTGCGCTGAGAAAATACAAAAACTACTGAAAACATTATTTCTCTCTAGTCATTTCTAAAATAATCTCTTCAAAGACAATACTTGAAACATAGATAAGGTAGACGCATTATCTTCTTATATTAATGTTAATTGAACATAATTTTACCTGTTCCAATTTCCCTTCTCCGCTTTTATCTTTAACCAAGACTTCAACTCCATTGGACATAATTCGAGTGGCAACATTTTTAATTTTTCTTTCATCTTCCACACCAGTTTTATCCACAGCCTCTAAATCCTTTCCAGGTCTCCATGGTGTGTTGTCGTATACTATTGTATCTTGATTGAAAGCTGAAATATTACGTTGTAATTTAATATTTTAAAATAAAGTTTTTGAACCTTGTCTTTGAATAGAATAGAATAGTACTTATAATTTTATCTTGTTTAATTACTATGATACAAATTGATAGAAATAAACAATGAAAAGGTCTAAAGATCTAGAAGTTATTCACACTTAAATAATAATTTTAGTACCTAAAACATATTAGTATCATATCAGTACGTACTCGTACAATTTTTCTAGGTCAGTTCTACAAACACACATCACTACAAATACTATACAGTTTTACTAAGAGATTATGCTATATTAGTAAAGTACAACTACTTACTACTAAAATTATAACTACATCTACAAATTTGGTTCAGTATCTACAGTTAGCTTGTTATAAGTAATATATTTACAAACTAGTGCTTATTAGTTTTGGACTAGGGTATTTTCTCAAATTGTATAATGATATAGGAATTTATTTGGTCATTATACAATATAAGACAAATACAGTTCGATAATCTGGGAACTAATTACACACTACATAAAATTAGCATCAAACACTCACCTCCTAGGTAGTTGGTTCCGGGGATTGGGGTTTATAGGCATCCAGAAGTGAGGAACCTTTGAGGATCTTCAGAGGATCTTCTGAGTGTTGATGTTCATGTCAGTCTCTCATATTGTCAATATCATCGTCGTCAAATACTTTATCAACATTATTCATAATCTCTTTCAATCATTTTTGTGTTTGTCTTAGCAAAATTATTATTGAAAAATATTGATTGTATGTCGTCATCTTCTTGTTAAGTCACATGAATATAGTCATCAGTGTTTTATGCTCAAGGTCTTATGTCATGGTCGTGAACTTTGTCAATATAAGGTGGTTTAATTTATAGTAAAAAGAAAAGAAACTAATTAAAATTTTCGATCACATTTATTGTTTTAACACATTAATTTGTATTTGCAATGTACAGTAATAAGCAAGGAAGAGAGAATACCTATTACAAAAGAAAGAAGTACCTACGAGTATAATATCTATGTTTAAGACTAACCTCAGGCAGTGAGTAGTGTCAATACCTATAATTCAATACCAAATTATATATCTGGTAACCAACGACAACATTTTTGGTAAACTTAAAAGAAAATGTTAAATGTCTAATAAGTACAAAAAGAGTATTTCAATTTCTTAACTAATTTGTTACAACTATAAGGCACTATTCATAGTTATTTTACTATGATACAAATGTAAATAAATAACTATTATCATTATTTTATATACCTAATCGTTCGTTTGAATTTCACGAGACATCGTCGACTGCACTCTGTTTTATATATCTAATGGCAGATGGGCTTGCTGCTTCCAAAACGTATGTTGGTGACGCGTCATATTTAATGTGTCGGCTTATTTCTCCTACTATACTCTCAAGACTTTGTGTTTCTATTAGATTTTCATTAGAGTTATCTACAAACTTCTCCGTATCAGCAATTACTCTTGTACTATCAACTTGTGAACCGAAAAGCTCATCAACTGTTGGAAGGATCGAAGGGGATACTTTCACATCTTCGTAATATATGGCTTCACGTTTCCTAACTACTTGAGTATCCTCAGATACAACAGTTGATAGAACCGTGCTGAATTCACCGGGATGTTTCCCAGATACGTACAATGTCACTATGCTAGTCAGTTTAGCAGGGGCTGGCGCTGGTCTTGGAGCTCTAGCTCTAGACCTAGACCGAGTCCTAGTTGGGGGAGATTGCGAGGGCGGAGCTTCTTCTTCTTCAATTTCTTGTTCCTCCTCAAAATCTTCGTTACTATTTAAGTCAGATAGGATGTTAGGTTTGGGACTGTTGCTATAAATGTCATTGTTTAAATTATTTTGTACTTGGTTCAGGTTATTTAGATTTAGATCAGGTTGAGCCAAGCCTAAGCCTAGAAGGGGATTAGCTGACTGCAGGATGGCTTGCTGTTGCTGTTGTTGTTGCTGCTGAAGCAGCTGCTGGAGGAGGAGAGAATTAAATTGAGGTGCGGGAGCTAGAAGTGTAGGAGTAGTGACAATCGTATCTGTGATGAATTCTGTTGCTGTTATTACATTTGTCGTAGGGTCAACTATTGTGGTTTGGATAGGTCTACCTTTGAAGGTAATAGATAAAATTGTTTCCCTGTTATCAATAACTGTGGTCACGTAAGTCGTTGTTCGTGTTTTGAACTCCGTGACGGGAGTAGCAACTTGCTGCTGCTGCTGCGGTATCAATCCCTGTCCCTGAAGTGCCAGGAGAGGGTTGATCGCTGGCTGCTGGTTGCCAAGAAGAAGTTGGGACAGAAGCAAGTTCGCTAATGGGACATTTGAGTTTATTTCTGGAGTTAAAGTTTGAGTAACAGCCTCTACATTGTAAACTGTACTAGGGATTATATGGGCAAAGGAAGTTTTACGTCCTCTGATTGTAGTTGGGGTGAAAATTGCTGTGGTAGTTGGCGTTTCATGAAGAATGTACTTTATTATTTTTGTTGCTCCGTTTTCAGCCAGCTCGGTAGACTCATCAGCGAGAACCAACTGAGGTTGACCTAACGGCCCAAGAGATGTAGAGACTTGGTTAAGATTGAGTATATCAACTCTGGGTGTGGCAGATAAGACGTTTTTGTACTCTGTGAATTTTCCGTTATAGATAGGGATAGTTACTTCTGTTGGAATTTGATGAGTGATAGTAATTTTACCATCGTTTAGGATGTTGTTATAGTTATTGAATCTCTCGCCGCTGTGACTTTCGAAAGAGTTCCTTTGTCTGCTTGAAGCTCGACTTGTTGTGGTGCGAGTTCGAGTATTTCTGCTTGTGCTCGAACGGGCCTTAGAATTAGTTCTTGAGTTAAGACGGGGAGCTTTTGGCCTTGAAGCTGTTGTTGTTGTCCTAGATGATGTTCGGCCTGGTTTTCTTCTGTAAGCAGGTGAGGATGTGGTCGTTCTGCTTTCACCTCTAACTATAAACGATTGTCTGGGAGCCGCTTTCTGGACAGCAGTCTTAGCTGTCGTCGTTCTAGCATTAGCTGTGAGACGAGGGTTGTAACGCCCAGCTCTGGTGGTCTGTCTTGGAGTAGATGGCGCTTCAGTCTCTTGTTCGGGTTCAGGTCTGCGAGTTGTCTTTAGGCCTGGTCTTCGGAAGTTTGAATACTTTCTGTTGCCATAATCAACCTGACGCTTTGAACGTCTTCTGAAACCAAAAGGTCTTATAGAAACAACGTTACTCTTTTTAGGAGCAGCAGTGGATGGTGTTTCTACTTGTCGTTCCTTCCTGTCTGATGAACCATAATCATTGTCTTCTTCGAATTCTTCTCCTTCCAATATTTCCTCTTCTTCTTCAACTACCTCCTCTTCAGGTTCAGGATCTGGCTGTTTGAATAGATTTCTCCTTGGGAATAAAGCATTTGTTCTTTGTCTGCGCAGAGATAGCAATGGATTTGTAGTAGCTCTGGTAGTTACTTTTCTGGTAGTGGTCGTCAGTCTACCCCGAGGAGTAACCGCTGGTCTTCTTGAAGGCGGTGTGGTGGACCGCGGCACAAATGGAGTACCTGGCTGTCTTGCTACTGGGGGTCTTCTGAATCTAAATAGAGGGTTGTTTGTAGTTCTAGACGGTGAGTCGGGGGCCTCGTCTAAAGGTTCTGTCGCTGTCTCATCTTGTTGAGTTCCGTAGGTCTCAGTATCCTCGTTTTGATCTTGAGGTGGGAACGTTATTGAAGCAGAAGATCTTATGCTACTTCTTCCGAACTGCAGGCGAGATGAAGCAGTAGGCCTGATTCTAGGAAGCGCTGACCTGCTGATATAATCAGCGCTGTTGCTTCGTAGTGAGCTTGACCTAAATCCGGTTCTTTTCGATGAGGGTGAGATAGCACCTCTTCCAGAGTTACCAGACCTTGATGCTACTGGCACATTAGCTGAGGGGTTTGAAATGCTGCTCCTACCAAACGTTCTCTTACCAGAAGCAGGTACAGCTGCATTTACCTTTCTATTGCCATTGAAACTAGAGGGTCTTGAAGCAGATTTTAGTGTGGGAGTAGCAGTGATTGTTGGAGTTGTATCTTGTCGAGAAATGGTAACAGCACCGCTGGCAGATGGTACGCGTTTCGGGACAAATGTTGGCCTGTTTCTCGACGCAAATGGAATTATGACTGGAATGACAGAGGGCTTTTTAGGTGTAAACGTTAGGCGTGACTTCTTCTTGTTATTAGCATCGTCATCTTCAAACTTTTCAGACGTCGTTTCCGGTTCAGCTTCAGAGCTCTCAATTACTTCTGGCGTAGGGCTTATTATTGATTCTTCTGTAGTAGTTGTGGTTTTAGCGGTTGATGTAGTAGAGGTACTTTCAGTTTCCAAAGTTTTATTATCACTAGTTACAACTTTAGAATCCCCGGAAATTACAGCTACCTGAGAGAACAGAATCTTTTTCTCTGGCTCCGGAGAAGATGGTTTCACTTCTGCAAACAAATTGTCAATGTAAGTACCAAGCAGAACAGTTGGTGAAGCTAAAGAGATATCAGGAAGCTTTGTTGGTGTGATCTCTTCTTTGACAACTGTTGGAGTTATCAAAGGTTTCTCTCCATTATCCTGGATCAGGTTTTTGTCACCCGACCCTGATGGCACTTTTCTAGCAATCTGATTATCTTCTACAATTTTAGTGTTATCAACAATATTTGTCACAGTTTCTAAGCTACTTCTGATCTGGGATGTATTGCCAGCGTAGAATGTGGTAAAATATGTGTAAGTTGTATAGAAAGTAGCTTTGCCATCATCTGGTTCTAAATTTTCTTCGATAATCGATGGTTTGATTTCAACTTCCAAATCCTTTGGCGGTAATACGCTGTCAATATCTATCGGTGTTGTATCAATAGGGCTAATTGAAGGTGCCAATTGAACGGACGGTATTACAACATTGGACACTATTTCTTCACGACTAGTAATTGTTGTTGATTTATCTTTATAAAGCGTGGTCCAATAAGTGAAAGTTGTGTAATAAGTGATCGGGAGATTGCTTTCATCTTCAGGCTCTTTGTTCGGCATAAGCGTTTCCGTAACGACATTGGTTATAGTTTCTAAGTGACTCTTAACTTTACTTGAATCTTTGCCAATATACATTGTTGTAAAGTACGTAAAGGTTGTGTAACTTGTTTGTAGTAGAAGCGTAGGTGATGGCATAATCTCGTCAATGTTGCTCTCTGAACTTATTTGATCTTCCAAAATGTTATTGCTGTCTAAGTATTGTCTCTCGCCTTTAGAATACGATGATTTGACGTCAGTTACGAAAGAGTTTTCTGATTCAATAGGGTTGGAGTCTACGCTGAACAACATGTCTACTTCAATCGGAGTAGGTTGTGGTGCCTCTTCTGATTCTTCTTTTATCTCTTCTTTTTCTTTCGCAGCTTGAACGCTTATACTTTGCTCCATAGATACGCTTGTTATCATTGAAGAACTGTCTTCTTCTGTAACTGCTGGTTGTTCCCGTTTTACTTGTTTACAATTTCTGAAGTCAAACTGAACCTTTGAACTTTCCACTAGCGGATTCGTTTTTGTAGGAAGTAGTTCCTCAGGACCGACATAGTTTGTATAGACTTCACTCCTGCTGCAGACATTTGCGTCGCTGCCAACATAGATTGTTGTGAAGAATGTATATGTTGTAAAGTATGTTTTGACACCGTCAGGTTTAATGCTAGCAATGATGTCATCTCCTAAGGATGGTGTCGGTGTTTGTGCACTGTATGAATCAACTGCTTCGACTGATTCAATTACTTCCTTGTTCTTTACAAGATCAATAACGCTGTTGACATACGATTCTGTTGGTCGGCCAATTCCTACATTTGTTGGAGCGATTTCATCTTCATTGAATGCTCCCAGTAAAGATGGATCCAGTTTAGACAGATCAATGGTAGATGTCAAAATATTTGTCACAACCGACTTATGACTCGCAACACTAGAAGTGGACTCACCGAAGAAAGTAGTGAAGTATGTGTAAGTTGTGTAAAGAGTTTTGTAAATAACATCAATCTCATTTTCTGAGTCTTCCACTTCTTGTTCAGACGTTGTCGCCTTTTCAGTTGTAGTAGTTGTCTGTTCCGTACTAACCGAAACTTCTACGTGACTTTGTGTTGTGGTGGATCTTTCTGATGTTGTTGTAGTGGTTGGCTCTTTCTCTTCAGGTACTTCAGTATTCTCTTCTTCAACATTTGTTTGCTCACTTTCTTCAGTCTGGTCTTGTTCATGAGTAGTTGTTAGATTTTCTTGTTCAATATCAGTGGTAACGGCTTGTTCGGTAACCGATTCAGTTACAGCTGGAGGCGTTATAACTGGTTCTTCGGAGACTACTTCTGGTGTTTTGGTATTTCTATGGACAGAGTAATTGACATCAACGTTCACTACGGCTGTAGGCTCTATTAATTCAGTCTTGCAGACAACGTTTGTGAGGTAACCTACGTTACTCTCTACTACAACATCAGATTTGATTGAAGTAGTAGTCTCAGTGCTTTCCAAAGGTATGAAATAGGTCGTTAAATATGTCAGGGTTTTGTATTCTGTTGTCATTGTAAACTGAGTCTCAAGACCATCTGAACATACAACATCTTCGTGGGAATCTTGCTCTGTATCGTGTTGTTGGACATAGTTTTTGTATTCAGTTGTTGCTTCTATATCTTCAGAAGTTTCTTCACTGTGTCCACTCTCAGTTGTTGTAGCAATACCTATTCCAGCTTCTGATGTTGTTTCTTCCTCTTCTTCTTCTTCTTCCGGGCTTTCTGTTACTTCAGCTGCTGTATTTTCATGTTCTTCTTCTGAATTAGTAAATAATTCCGTCATATCTTCAGTAACTGCAGATTCCGTAGGTTGTTCAGGTATAGTATTAGTTGGTTTAATTATAGGATCTGTCAAAATAGGAGTTGCTTGTGGGCTATATTCTTGGATAGGTAACACTCCTAAATCATCAGTAAGGCGTGTGTTTTCTGCTGTAGTAACTGGAGATTCAGAGGGCTGAATACCATCCATACTAATGTCCAATTTATTTCTAATATCTTTCCAATTTGGTTCGCTTACTGAGTAGGGCACCGTATCATCGATCTCATATTCGGCTTTCTTGAGAGTTTCAATAATGCGATCCTTTTCAATAGATTCCTCATCTTCTACACTTTCTGGAGTAGGAACAGCCGAAGCTGATATTTCCTCGTGAGCATTATAAGTGGCTGTAGCAACGGGAATGTCAGCGGAAAGGAAAGTAACTTTAGTAGCTAGTTTATCAGCACGCATGGCTGATGGGAAAACATTTACTTCTTCAGGATTTTGGGGACGAGCTATGTTTGTATTGGGGGTAAATATAATGACAGTGTCCCCAACAACAGTTGTGAAATCAGCAAAGCCTTCGTAAGTAAAAGTTTTCTTTGGTCTCGGTTCGCTTTTTTGCCCGAACAGTTTTTTCGGGACTTTCGGCGACTGCGACGCTTGCGGTTGCAGCCGTTTTGATTCTACATTGTCAATGTAATAAAATATTGGCGAGAATTCATTCTTAATCGTAAATGTTGGTAATTCGAAATCGGGTTTTACTTTAACTACACTTGGTTCGATTGGCAAGTCTTTTTCTTCAGAACTTTTGATAGGTTCTACAACCGGTTCATACGCTTTACTTTGACGGTGTAAGGAATTAACATTTTGTACAATAGACGGCTCTATAACATACTCGAGTTTCTTTTCATTCTCGATTACAGGACCGTCAACTTCATTTTGAATGTACCTGGGGATTTCTTTGAACTGCTGAACTCTACGTCCTACAGGTTCTTCATTTAACTGATTGTTATCAAACTGACTGGGTTGATTCCACGTTTGGAAACTTTCTTGCGGAGGTTTGCTAGGATAAACTGCAGATACAACGCTACTACTCGGTGCTACATAATCAATATTTTTAAGAGCAAACTTCTCCGGATCTATAAAGCCTAGGTCTTGTTTGACGTTCCATTGGCCATCGAAATCTGAATGAATACGAGTAGGTCTTACTACAACCGGATCATCAGCCCCTGGTTTACTATACAATACAAGAGACGACTTAGTTAGTAGTTGCGCATATATGCGACCGTTATCCAGCGTTGTGCCTAAGATTTGCGTCGCGAATTCAGTTGTCACGCCATCTTGGATGAAAGTCCTTGTTGTGGCTGTTAGAAGGCCAATTAGTGGCTTCACCTGGTGGTACCTGCCGACCCTTGTGTTGTACTCATTCTTCTGGTTCACTAGTAGTACTGTCAAGTCTGCGTCATAGTCAGCATTGTCATCGTCATGGAAGGGATCGAGGTGCGTTTAATATACAGTCCGTTGTTCCACGACCCGAGGATTAGATGAAAGAGAAAGAAAAACATACAATTAATAATGCAATACATGAAGAGGCTCCTATAGCACTTAATTTCATACATCATATTATTATCATACCGCTTTCGAAGTTAGTAAAATATAAGTTCACACTTATGATGGTAAGTTTTATTTAAATAAGTTATATGACTTTTTTGATGTAAGTTAATTCAAAGTAAATTTTGTATGAAAATGAGTGCTAGGATTAGAAGAAGTATAGAAATACTAATAGAATCGATGCAATCGTGTTAGCACTATTTTGTACAGCTTTAGTGTAACAACGATGATCTTTGCTTGACAGTTTTTATCTACCAAATAAATAATTACTCCATGAATAAAATTATTAGATGCTTTTAGAACTTGATAAAGTTGACAGTACAAGTTGAGGCAACTTTGAGATATATTTTTTTTAATAATTGCTAATTTTTAAATACCATGTCAAACAAAGATAGTTTATTCATGCTTACACATTAAGTAAATAATATAAAAAGAATAGAAAATATAAAGAGAAAAGAAATACATTCTTGATGATATACTTAAATCAAATATGACCAACACGTGCTGTAATATAATTAAGTTGATATGTTTTGTAGTCTCTGTTTACTTTTAAAATTGTATATGAATGAGTCACAAAGTGTTTAACTTAGGCAAAAAACAGTATAATAGTACATTATGGTACTAGTGTGTAACATTGGTGATTACCGCCGAGGTGTTTTTATGAGCCGAGCCGTTAGGCGAGGCTCATAATAGAACAGAGGACGGTAATCATCAATACACACGTGTATCATACGACGTTTTTCAACACACTTGTGAATAAAATAACAATAAAAACTCATTTTCAACAGTGAAAACGAGTTGTGAAAAATGTTTCGCTATTGCGGGAAAAATTAATGAGTTTTCCTATGCGCGCGCATTGCGATCGGCCACAGACTATATTTCCGCGCCGCGCATAGGGTTTGCGGCCTATTCTGCCACGGACAAAATGGGGAATTTAAAGTTTTCTTTTATTATAGAGAAAACAAAAGTTATATTTGAGTGAAAGTTTTATTTATTAAACACGTACGAGTTAAAATTATCTATTTAAATTAGAAGTTGCATGAAATGAGCAAGCAATAGGAACATTAATTTATTTGTTCTATTGAACACGATCTTTTTTCTGAATAAAAACTTTTTAAAGAACAAAGCAACTCAACCAATAAAATTAAAAAAAAATTCTATTACTCACTAGTGAGTTATAGTAATGAAAAAGTCACAGTTTGATTATGGGTGTCATTATGTGCCTAATTGCGGTGACCATAGAGCCACTTTATGAGCAAGTGTGTTGAAAAAATCTTTAACAAGTTCTTTATATGACTAGATCCGGTCGAGATGAGTCATACGAGGTCCTTTTTAAAGATATCACCGATAAAATGCACTATAATATTTCTGCGTAGCTGTACTTAAAGATAAAGGGTCATATAGAAAAAAAATGAGTAGAAAAAAAGATAAATGCTGTGACGGACTTAAAAAGATTTTAAAAAGAAAAGTATATAGATTAAAAATAGATTAGAAAAAAATAATAGAAAACAGTACCTATGTAGATAAAATATTGAAAAATAGAGTTTTGTTTTTACATTTTTTTAATTATAAAGCCATTTACAAGATAAAGTTATGCATGAATGTGACATACCCCTGTTTTCTGGAACACCCTCCCGTTTTACTCTCGAAGATTCGATTATTTCATCGTTGTTTATTTCTGTAACAAATCATACAATAATATTAGAAAAAAATATAATTAAGTATTTTTTACCTGGTAGCGGCTACGTTACGCATTCAGAAGTACCTACAACTGGTGGTAGTTTCAAATTCAATTACATTGAAATAGTGTTAAAAGAAAAGGAAAACAAAGAAATATATAAATCGCTATATATAAAAATGAATCCCTATTTCCCTTGGTCACGGCATCACGCGTGAACGGCTGGACCGATTTGATTAATTTTTTTTTTGTTGTGTTTGTTATTGTCAGGAGAAGGTTCTTATGACAGAAAAAATCTATATATTAATCATGGAGGGCGTGAAATAAGGGTTGAAAGTTTGTATGAGGAGTTGGTAGTTCCAGTTAAATGCAATAGATGGCGTTGCTAATAAGTATGTTATTTCGCTGACGAAGTCGCAGGTACCAGCTAGTAATAATATATAAATATAGAAAACGTTAGATAAGTAAGTTGTTTTATTTATTATTAGTAGTTACTTGAAGAAATACCTAAATTGTTCCTGAGACCTGTCGCCAATTCATCCATCCCGCATTTATTCGACATCTTACATCCTTCTCTATCTCACCATCATTCTGTACTACTGAACCGAGGTGCCGAAAATCCTGGCAAGTCTGTCAAAGTAATTATGAATGATGTACGTTTAAAAACATTCTACATAGTATTTTTAATTGTTATTGCCAAACATCCGCATA
Source organism: Epirrhoe tristata (assembly GCA_951394285.1). NCBI lineage: Eukaryota > Metazoa > Arthropoda > Insecta > Lepidoptera > Geometridae > Epirrhoe > Epirrhoe tristata. Next base: position 2,752,250 of record OX596161.1, read on the forward strand.
TGAAAGACTAAATTGTGAGAAAAAAATTATTTCATTGTTACGTAGTTTCGCATCACTTTCCCAAAGGGAGCCGCGAATTTCGCAAGGGTAACTTATAAATTGTTTATGCAAGAGTTGAATAACGTGTCTTGGTACTTGAGTCATTGGCTTCAAATCCTGATTTCTAGTATCCTGTTCAAATCAAATCAAATCAAATAGTTTATTTCTTGGTACTATACAATTTTGTTAAATAAATAGAATAGAATAGAAAAAATATATATAAATAAATAAACTTATTTACTAAAGAAAATCTTCCGTAATCGTAGGTAGGTATCTAATGATATTATTATATACCTATAATAATAATAATAATTATTATTATTATTACTATTATGTTTGTCAAAGTTTAACATCACGGAACTATAGAGTCCCGGACCTTTGATAGGCATGCATGGGGCCGAAGCCAACACACAGAGGCCTTTTTGACACTTTTGATCTTGTGTGATGGAGACACATACCGGCTACTATTCCTTCAACACTATAAAAATGCATTCAGGAACAGTCTCCGGTTTGTGCAGAACTATTGAAGATATGGAAAACTAATTACCGGGCTATGGGGTGGGATGGTAGTGGACTGGGTACTGGGGAAACTATGGGAACTATGACACCCGCCGAAACAATGTTAACGAACATGTAAAAATGGCGGGTGGAGACTTGCCAACTCACTACTGGGCCCCCCTAAAACAGTCGCTCGTGCGACAAGGGGGCAACATGACGTGAGCGGCTGGAAGGTGGTAAGGTGCTACCGGACTTTAAACAATTATTGTTCTTGTATAGAATATGTCGAAACAAAACAAATCTGAAAATATGACGCTTATTTTCGAAACTTCTAAAATATAGGTACGTAGAGAATGATCTTACATACAGACCGGGACCTTATTGTGTAATTCAGCTGGCAATGGACATGGGCTTCATTTTGACATTTGAAAGCCATTCTGGACTTCAATTGTCATTTTCCTATTATGTGATTGGTTGAGCTTTAATGGGATGACGAATGGGAATGGATTACAAGTTAGACAATAAGGCTGCTGTTTACTTTGAACACAAAAAATAATTATGAATCGGTACCATTGCTTCGCACACCAAAAACATGCCATTCATTTGTTACGTTCGAAATTTAAATCGAGACCCGGATTCAAAAATCGAACTCTAATTTCCCGCCAAAGAAGGCTCACACGTCTCTCGGATCCGTTGACCCACGATCATAGACTATGGCACAGAATGGACAATCATTATGCGTTATGCGTACCTGCTTCCGTACATACTGTGTCAGTGAAAACTGGGGTGCCATGGATTTATGGTCAGTTCATGACACGCGACGGATACCTAATAAATAGAGGTTTCTCTTTAAGTTTATCACTTGAGAATCTATTGATTTGAAATTCACAGTTTGATCGTAAAACTGCTCATTTACACTGATCGTAAAATAATTAGACTCTGTAGCGAACGAGAAATTGATTGGTGGGGCAAAAGGTGCCAGTTCAATTCCCCGTGAATTGTGACAAAATGTAGCATTCTGCAGATTTTGTTCAGGATTGGTAGTTGTGGTAATTGGACCTGATTGTTTGATAGTTCACTGAATGAGAAGTCAACAATAATTCTCATAGGCACATAAATGATAAGTGCCTAGGTATATTTATTTCAACAAAATGTAAGAAATATCTTAATTTATCGATCTTATCATTAATATTTCCTCTTTACCTATTTACGTATTTAAATTGAATTTGTACACATCAATAATTTTTAAAATTGCCATTAGATTCATTGAAGTTTGTAATAAATAGCTTAATTTTCTTGCAGATTGAGTTCTATTTCGTTTGAATTAATTCAAAGCAATCGAGTCAATATAAATAGTTAATTATACGCATGAAACTTAGTCAAAATAGTATTATTTCGCACGGTCTAAATTTTCTCGTGACAGTAAAATCGATTTCTATTACTATTTAGATAGAGGCTATTTTTGAATGAAATTAAATTATCAGTCAGCATTCTAAATTTGAATTTAAGTTCTGAGAGTTTTTAATATGGTTACCAATTTTTGCTTTGCTCCAATAGATTGGTTTCGTTCGATTGTGATTATTTAGGTACTTATCCATAAAATCTAAGTTCACTTTTAAAACAAAATTAAAATTGATACATGAAACCTAGTGCTGCTTATTATAAAAACGTAGAACCTTGGTTGAACCCCATGTTCACACATGTCAAAACATCGATAGTTTTTCTAGGGACAGTTTTTTAGTTAGACTTGGTCTAAACTCGGCTCATTTTCTTGTAATAAGCCCCAGTACCTCTTTCCACAAGCCATCTCGAAATTTGAATTGAGCCGTAAACTTATACGGCGGGAAAAGTGCCATACAAAAAGCTGTACATGTGAATGAGATAGCAACAACTTAGTACCGCGTGCGAGCGAGACGCAACACTGAACTATGTCAGTGGGTGAACTTCATGCGGTGTTGACACTGCAGTGTAGTGCGTTGGCACTACACTTGCAATTTGTAACGTAAGAAAACTAGATATAAGTTAAAACTTGAAAATATAATTTTGTCTTTGAAGACTTGAACTTTGAACTTACATTATTGATGTAGGTAAGTAAATAGGTACCTAATCTATAAACTTTTTTTCATACAAAACAGTTTTTTGCGCTTGCGCATTGAAACTGCTAACTACATGAATAAACTCATCTAGCTCTCTTGCTCAAAACAACTATTTTAAGCGACACCAGGCAGAGTGCTACTGAACTGAATATTTTTTGATTTTGACTCTTACAACATTCTTGTTTTTTTTTTTTCAAAAAGCGTGAAAAAGTCGATGTTTTGATTATAAATATTCTTGCCCTTGGCCAAAAATCATTCTTAAATGCAAAGGCCAAAGTATTTCTTGGTCATGAATCTCACAAATGCACAATGTCGTTATAAATGTTGCAAGCATGTGTCATCAGAGCGTTGTGCAAATAATTGCCAGCATCCTTAGTGACCAAATCGTGGGAATTTGCCGGATTTATCACACAACTAGTTGGAATATTGTGAAAATTATACAGATTCGATTCAAATTATGCGAGATTAAAGTTTTAATTAAAAGAGCTGATAACTTCTAATAAAAACAAAAGGCTTTTTTCTCTTCTACCCTCACTTATACAACTTTAAATAATTATTTCTTCACTGTTTACTCACGTTAACCTTGTAAAACCTACAACTAATCATATTTTATAAGTTTTCTTTAGTTCTCAATAAGTGAAATCTTAAAATTTCTTTGAGATAATAAATGTCTAACAATAATTTCAAATTTCAAAAACATTTTTGAAAAGTTGTTTGACGCCTTCTATGACGAGTAACAATTATATAGCCGGGACTGATAATTAAACGTGCCTTTTGAAATAAGGAAGCGCTCAGTATAGCCACTAGCGGTCACCCATTCTAGGGTACGATCTATACTGTAGTGAATGTGTGAGTGTATCCTCAAGTCTCGAGAGAACATTCCACTGCGCCCAAACTACTTAAAAATATTGATGAACCAAGTAAGTACAAAAAAAACAGTGGCACTCCGGAAGTGCCGACAGAAGTGAAAACTTGAACGAACTGTCAAACGCCGACAGACCCCGAAGTTTATCGATCTTTGCCGAATGGTAGCGGTTACATGCCGAATGGTGTTGCGAGTTCAATTATGTTTTTTCCGTCTCAAAAATTCCCAACGCGCCTAATGAAGTTTTCTTAAAAATCTCTTGAAATACAAGAGTTTTGGCCATTGGGTGACCACTAGTTAGAAGATTTCTTTGATGTGTCATTGAAAGTGGTTATTTTGTTCATCGAAAATATAACCTACTTTATGTGATGATAAAAACAAAAGGTAAGTACTTATTAACTCTTACAAAATACTAACCTGGACACAGAGACCAGTTTCTTGCACAAATACAAGTAAAATTTAAGACATTTTGAACTGTATGCTGCAGAAAATAGGGTTGATATCGAGTATTGATTACAGCTAAACACGTCTTCTGTTAGAGCATTATGACTCGTATGTAGATGGTAATAGAGTTAAGATTGTGAAAAGTAACAACTAAATACTAGGTCCGAGATAGGCTTTCTCGCATCTAGTCGACCTTGTTTGCTGACAGATAAGGATCGGAGCTAATATTTACTTCTAGTAATGATTCAAACTGTTTTCAACCGACATTGACGATCTCTGTAGCGCAGTGGGCGAAGGCCCGCCCGCGACGCAAAAGGTTGCGGGTTCGATCCCCGCCGCGGGACCAATGTTTGTATGATCTACAATTGTTAGGGTCTGGGTGTTTCTATGTATAATAATGTATTTACAAACAAAAAGTATATAAGTAGTATATCAGTCATGTAGTACCCATAACACAAGCTCTGCTTACTTTGGGGCTAGATGATGCTGTTTGTCCAGCATTATTTATTTATTTTTATTAATTATTCTCACATTAGACATATAAATGTGTCGTGGCACAAAAATCGAACACTTTTTTTCGTATACCCGATACCGTCCAAAAATTAACTTCGTTCCAAAATCACAAATCCAAAAGTACGTAGATAAGCTGCGGGCAGTAAAAGGATCTAAAAGTATGTCTACCGTGCCTTTAAGACCCTGTAACGTTTAAAATGACTAAACAAATAACAAAATAATATATTTAGGTGTCTCTCCAGCACTAAGTGATTACAACTAAATGTCACCTCTACAATAGACACTAAAATAAAATGACCCACCTACATGCAAATCTATGTATGAAGGTAGGTTTGTTAGTACCAATTCTGGCTAACCTTAGTCATACGACCACTTGGCTCATTGCAGCATAGACTAGGCAATAGATAATACCTAGGCCTAGTCTTAGCCAATCCTAGACCTATCGGATTTATGTTTCAAATGACAATTTGTACACAATAAAGCTTTATGGCGGCCATTTTGATATAAAATTACGCGTGTTTCGATAGCGTTTTAGACTTTTATATAAACTTAATCTAAAGTTTTAGCAGGTAGGTATACTATGCTAAGATCTTTAGCTCTCTGAAGTTAGGTGCATTAGACGATTGCTCAGGTTTGGTAGAGTAAGCGAGATAGCACGATTTTAGGCGTCATCAAAAATGGGTTCTGCGCATGTACTTCAGAGAGCTAATGAACGATTGTGCGTATTATGCTTTAATGATAATATTCTTATCACATTTTATTTTTACACGGAATATTTTTATACTTAACCTCAAATACAAAAAGTTACATTTTACAAAGCATCATCTAGCTCTAGATTTTGTTCACATTTCTAAACTTCTTAATCTTATATACAGGGTGTAAAAAGACTGCTACCGAAAACTGAGGGGTTTCAATCAGACCATGATTCTTAACATATTTAGCGAAAAAAAAAGTAAAAAAATTTTTGACTTAGCTACGACATTTTATTTTATTTTCTAGTTATTTACTACTAGTACAACATAATAAGGCCATACCTACCTAATAATTGCATTTATAAAAGAAAAAAACTATAAAAACTCAAAATCCAGCAATCTACGTATAAAAACGCGCCCAGTACATACGCAAACAGTAATCTTCAAACGCTGTTATCTCCGGATATAATGATTTTTTCGGAAAATTCTTTTGGATTTGGTTGTGTGTTGGGATGCTGTACCGATCCCTTTTGGCTTCGGTAGACGTCTTTTTACACTCTGTATAAAAATGAATCCCTCTTTCCCTTGGTCACGGGATCACGCGTGACCGGCTGGACCGATTTCGCTATTTTTTTGTTGTGTTTGTTATTGTCAGGAGAAGGTTCTTATGACAGAAAAATGGTATACAGGGTGGTCCAGTTTATATGGAAAATTTTATTCCTTGATCCGATTCACTCTAAACTCGGTATAAATTTGAAAAACTCCCCTTAGGGGTTGTGCAAGGCAGTTCCAAAGATCGTTGACGAAACAATGCGCAGACGAAGGCGCGCGCAGGTCAGCTAGTTATTTATAACGATCAGAATAAAATAAATTAGCTGGCGGGTAATTGTATTGGGACTAATCCCAACTCTACAATTACCCGCCAAAAGTATTTTGACATCATTCATTCAAGATGGCGGATTCAAATTCAAATATAACCGTTTTGAACATAATGACCACTCGCGCGCTCTTACACCGAAGTAGATCATTCACGCGTGCCAATTACAAAATATTGCGATAAGCTCCATTGAATGCTCGGAAACAACGTTTCCTACATCACACGTTACGTGACACAACAGTGTGACATAAGGCTTAGCTAATGAAGGGACCGTTTTAATATTTGTATGTATAATATGTTTTTAAATAAATAAATAATGCTGGACATTTCACACAGCGTCTAGCCCCAAACTAAGCAAAGCTTGTACTATGGGAACCAGGTAACTGATAGACTTATATACTTTTAGTTTGTAAATACATACATATTATACATAGAAACCCAGAACCATAAATATTTGCAGATCATACATACATTTATCCCGCGGCGGGGATCGAACCCACTGCGCCACAGAGGTCGTCAATTTACAAACAAAAAGTATATGTAATATATCAGTTATCTAGTTCCCATAGTACAAGCTTTGCTTAGTTTAGGGCTAGATGATGCTGTGTGAAATGTCCAGCGTTATTTATTTATTTATATACTTTCAATATCATTGAAGTAACACGGTAATTTCGAATCGATCGGACATAAGGAAGTTAGTCAGATCCCCTCATCAACTAGAAAAGAGCTGATGATCTTCAAACGGCTGAACAGATATGAAACATGGCACGACACTCGGGATAAAATTATCTATGACACAAAAAAGTAAGTAAGTTCGTATGAGTGGTCAACTCTGGTGACGGAGTTTTTAGGCCGCCTTAAGGCCTCCGTCATGGCTTAACGACTTAAATAGCCGACAAAAAAAACTAAACGAAAATTGGTTCATCCGTTTGGGAGCTACGATATACCATAGACACACGTTAAACTTATAACACCCCTCTCTTTTTGCGTCGGGGGTCAAAAATTAAATACAATCGTGAACAGTTTTGTCTTGAAAAAGGAGCGCGTTTATGTCTTTAATATGAATTCTTCATAAAGTCTAATAAGAACGATGTTCCTTATCGGACGGTAACGGATGGGGCTAGACGAAAAAAAGTGTTAGATTTTTACGTCACGACACTACATCAAAACGTCACAGTGCGAAGAGCGCAGTAGCAAAACAGTCTATAGATTGTCACATTGTTAGTACGGAAGAGCGTTGCTAGGATTTTATAATTTATTTGTCAAATGCCAAATGTCAAAGTTGAAACTTTGTTCCAACCGAGTGTTCCAAGACACTTACGTACATACTCACAAACTATCGCATTCAAAAAATTAGTATAGATTAATAAACATCTAGATTTTTTAAGTCCTTATTCTAGCCAAGGTTAATTTTCGAAATTTAGTTGCGTTCAAAAACCGTATTATTAAAATACTTTCGCTGTCTGCAACTTGTTACATTTAACTTGACAAGGTCCCATTTGTAGGCCATTCTCCGGTCCCATGGGACGATGACGAACAATGGATGGGAAATGGGACTATAGACGCTATAAGCATAATAATGACAGTTATTTAATAAGATCATTATTTCGAATGATTTGAAAATAGGCAAGGTTTTTGAACGAATTTACTTTTATTACTTACTAGCTGGTACCCGCGACTTCGTCTGCGAAATAACATACTTATTAGCAACGCCATCTATTGCATTTAACTGGAACTACCAACTCCCCATACAAACTTTCAACCCTTATTTCACGCCCTCCATGATTGATATATAGATTTTTTCTGTCATAAGAACCTTCTCCTGACAATAACAAACACAACAAAAAAAAATTTAATGAAATCGGTCCAGGCGTTGTTGAGTTATGCGCTTACCAACACATTTTGCGATTCATTTTTATATTATAGATTAGTTGCATTATTTGTCGTTGACTGTTCTAAACACCAGTTTTTGAAAGTGGTACGAGATGGGAATGAAAATAATCATATTTTTCAATTTCCCAACTCGTACCACCTGGTAAAAGTTTTTGTGGTACGAATTGGAAATTACTCGTTTAAACTAAGAACAAGTAAATAAAATGGACGACTTTTAAAAATCAAAAGAAATTTTGAACTATTTGTTGATCAACAATGCTTTTTTTTCTCTCGTACTTTTTGACCTTATCTAATCAGTAAATTTTTTACAGTATTCTTATAGCTGCTTATTATAAAAACGTAAAACCTTGGTTGAACCCCATGTTGACACATGATGACAAAGCTGTTACCACAAAAAAGCGTTCTATGTACGAGTATTTAAAGATAGTTTTTCTAGGGACAGTTTTTTAGTTAGACTCGGTTTAAACTCGGCTCATTTTCTTGTAATAAGCCCCTCTAAAGTTTAGATTTGTTTTTTCTACAGCATTTCGCAAATCATGCTTGGACATGCATACCTATTGTTGGGGTTTATCCAAGCAACAATAAAAAAGAAATTCTCTATTCCAAATTCGAATCAATACGCCATGACCACATTGACCCCGCAGTGAAAGTTCTAAATTCAAAATATATAGAATTTCACATTCGAAAAAAAATTCACACGACCGATGTGATAATTCCGCGCGCGCATTCACGCTTTAATAACCGCGAAACTGACGTATGTTACTGAATGTGTTGTCATACAAAATTGGCGTTTCATATTCAAACATACAATTTTCTTCAGAGCAATTTGTTCCATTTTACGCTTACAATAGAGATGATTATCGTACAGCAACGATGGCATTTTCTTACTCAATTACCACGTGATTTTCATTGCTCGTTGTTTAGTCACAACAAATGGTAAAATATTTTACGGTTCGTATCATCATTTATTGTGTAATTATTGCATGTGCAATGCAAAATTGTAATTGCAATAGAGAATTGAGTAAAATCCAGAAACTACTGTTAAAAAATAAGGCTTCTAATTAAGTAGATTAGAATCATACTCTGATTAAAATATATTTGAAAGATGCCAAATTTCAAATTTTCATTTTGGTTTTAATAATACCTACAGTTCACCTAACGGATCTAGGCATTCGTGAAGTTAGCCGTTTGTCTGCGCAGAACACAATTTTGTATGAAAAAGCGTTCACTGCGACAAATGGCTAACTTCACGCATGTCTAGATCCGTTGGGCGAAGTGTACCAACATACAGACTAAGTAGTGTAGCAAATTGCTTTGTGATAGATAATTTATTATTTCAAATATTTCACGTTCTTTATTCAAATGTTCCAAAAATCCTGACGTTCAATTTCAAATTTAAATCACGCTTTGTTCACACGCATTCGAAATTCAAAACGAGGAAAATCCAGATCGCAGTCAAAACTGCGCGACAGCGATCTGTCCCGCATAGTAATTAGTATTTTCTATTATTGTAAAAAGCATCTTAATTTAACGGCAGTAAGACACGCTATTGGTTATCGCTTCTTTTACAGGTGAGTTGAATGTCAAGTACATGAAATCGATTATTGAGTCATTCGCAAATTTCGGATACTTTCGCGAGACCTTCGGTGAAAGATAAATTAGCATTTTGTCTGTGCGTGCAGTTTGTTTTCACTTTTAAAACGCTACTATCTAAGGTTTTATTTACAGAAACTAAGCTACTACATATTTACATATATTTACAAAATACAACAGGATTAGTCAAGCTATCTAAGGATCGTTAGAAACGATATATAGATAGCTCAACTGATCCAGGTCACTGTCAGTATTAATAAATAAATATTAATAAATAAGGTAATGCCGCCAGTGTTTTGGGCACGCTTCCGTGCCCAAAACACTGACGGCATTACCACGCTGGATGGCAATGCTGATCCTTTGAGCCAAAAATGTGCCAGCTCTCGGATCACGCGTCGCTTCGACCAGACGCCCTGAAAGAATTTTGAAAACCCGAAGGGCTCCAGAACCCCAAGGACCTAGGGAGCCGTTATTTAAATGAATGTTGAATAATTAGAGAAATCTTAAAAAAGTTTGTACCTACCTATTAGAACAGGTTGTGTACAAATTATAGTTTTTTATCTTTTTCACTGATGTAGTATTTTCAACCGATTTCAAAAAAGAAGGAGGTTCTCAATTCGTCTGTATGTTTTTTTTTGTATCTTGTTACGCGATTGTTCCGCCATTTGTTGACCGATTTGCAAAATTCTTTTTATGTTTGAAAGGGTATACTCCAGAGGTGGTCCCATATAAATTTTATTCCTGAGGGATTGATAGTTTCCCCGTAAAACTCTAAACACCTTCCCTCCTAGCCATGTCACAAATAGAAATCGAATCGACAGCTTGACGCCCTTAGTCACACCGCGTTTCGAGTCAAACATTGAAGTCGGTTTTCTTTTTAGTATTAAAACGTAATTATTAAACCGTTCTGACCGCTCTGAAAAGAAAACAGAATAAAAGTTAGATCTTTAGTCAATTGTCAATTATCTCTGAATAGCCATTTAGCGTCGTACTAAACAGAATATTAAAAGCCAAAGACGTTCAAGAATTCATTAATACTTCATCATAACTGTGGTTAAGTTGTTTAAATAACGTAACAGAGGTACAGAGGTTCGCAAATACCAATCATTCACTATTGAGGTCATAAGCCGAGAGTGAAACCACATTTTTTGTGGCCTCACCCACTGGCAAGTGAGAGATTTGACAGATGTTCTTTTTTAATTTTACAATGGCGGCGTTTTAATAACGCTAAGTGTAAAGTATTTTATAGGTTACCTACATGTGCAATAAATGCTTAATATTTTTATTTATAATATAATTAAACTAAATAGGTATCTACTCACCATCTACTAACTAACCTATCCTACTTATTCTGCTATGGTTCCAACGAGCTTTCTCTTCAAACTAAGTCCTACCTACTATGTACCTAACTAGTAGCTGAAAATAAGGATGTGCCTTTTGCTTTTCTAGTAGCAAATCACACTTGCGTACCTAACTATTGATCACGCGCTGTATAGGAGGATCACTGATATCCCAAACACAGGGCAACCTAGTTGGGAGTTTGAGATCAGCCATGTACACTGTAAGCTCAATACCATAAGGTGCTACCTACCTTCCTAACATGTTTGTATGAGCCAAGTTTCGGGTTTACCGATAAATAGGTTAGGTATTTACCTCGCAGATACCTTTGCTTTACCCAAGGTGTGTACATGGAATGTATTTTAATTAGTTCTAACTGGCCACTAATAAAAATCAAACTTCACAGTCGAATGAAATCGAAAGTATTTGAAAAGTGGAAATTCCACAAAAAGCTCTAGCGTCGACGACCGCGGCACAGAATAGGCAATACTTAGTACTAAATGTGGGTCAGTTCAATACAAACTATTGTTGATTCTATGGTAAAAGCAAAAAGTCAAGCAGGTTTTCGAATTTCGAAGCAAGTTGTTTTCTCTTTCCCTTGGGGCGGTTCGTTCAGAAACTGATAATGGACTTGAATTTTTGTCAATTTTACAATCTCTACGAGTAAATTCATTCAAGGCCTTTCCATCTGTAATAGATGATTTATACAGCGTCAGGAGGCAACCTATGCCTACACTTAACGGGACGCTATAGTACCTGGGACATGGTTTGAGATGGAATAGGCTTGCCTAGCACCTAAACCATCCTCTCAGCTTAATCAGCCGCCCACAGGAGAGACGACGTCAATACGTGTTTAATTTTTTAGCTCTTAACGGTGAAGGAAAACATCGTGAGGAAGCCCGCAGCTTCGTCATTCAAGGACCAATGATATTAAAAACCAGCTAAGTGCGAGTCAGACTCGCGCAGGAAGGGTTCCGTACCATTATCTATAAAAACTGCAAAAAAAAAAAAACAAAAAAAAAAAAAAAAAAAAAAAAAAAAACACGTTTGTTGTATGGAAGTCCCGTTAAATACTTATTTTATTCTGTTTTTTAGTATTTATTGTTGTTATAGCGGCAACAGAAATATGTAAGTACATCATCTGTGATCAACTGTCTAACTATCACAGTTCATGAGATACAGCTTGGTGACAGACGGACAGACAAAAGGACGGACAGCGGAGTCTTAGTAATAGGGTCCCGTTTTATCCTTTGGGTATGGTCAAAGTCAAAGTCAAAAAGCATTTATTCAGTAGGACCGCTGGGATCACTTTGAAACGTCTTAAATGGAACCCTAAAATATCCCAGAGAACGTTATTACTTACAAAAATTACTTGCGAATCCTTGAAATATAATTATTTTAATAATAGATATTCAGTAAGCTGAATAATTTTTGTTTCTTTATGATATTTTTCTTTACCTTTTTAAAGTACTTATTTGAACGAAGTTCCTTTTCGGACGGTATCGAAGAAAACAAAAGATTGAGGCTGGAAAAAAAATTTTGTTCCATTTTACCGTCACGACACATGTATATGTCAAATCGTCACAGTGCGAAATGCGCAGCGACACAGTCCATAGATTGTTACATTGTTAGTACAGAAGAGCGTTTCTAGGATACCTGACAATTAATTTATTATATTCCCAGTATAGAAAAGTCTTCGCTTCGTTCCAACCGAGTGTTCTTCGACACTTACGTACTTCTTTATAATATTATAAAGAAATATACATAATAATATAACATATATACATGACAATATTAAAGTCAACATAGTTGGAAAATAAATACACTCATATTTTTATTGAAGTCCAATGATGTAGCAACAAAATAAAAATCGATAAAATAATTTTGAATACTTAGGTAATCGTTTATCATCCAAAAATAGAACTCAAGTTGTAATAATAATCGTAATTGGCAGACCTTTATTTGACCCTTAGCTTTAAGGGTAAGTACTAAGTATCTTGATACTTGTGAAAATAAGGCTGTTTATATTTTTAAGAGGATGACATATCAAGAATGACAAAAGTCAAGGTGCATGACGTTACAAGACTTCTCGATTGAATGAATGAACAATTTAAAAATAAAGGGTAAGTACTTATCATACAAGGAATGTATGTTCACAAAAAACATAAAAATTCTTATATTTATTTAAATTCTTTACACACAACGACACTCGGTTGGAACGAAACAAAGAGTACTTTTCTATATTGGGAATATAATAATAATTTATTTGTCAATGAGGTATCCTAGAAACGCTCTTCCGTACCAACATTGTAACAATCTGTGGACTATGTCGCGGCTGCGCATTTCGCACTGTGACGATTTGATATACATGTGTCGTGACGCAAAAATAGAACACTTTTTCGTCCAGCCCCCATCCGATACCGTCCTAAAAGGAACTTCATTCCAATAAACGTACAATTGACGATCATACTGTCTCTACATTTTAATACACACATAGGTACATACAATCAAGTTTTATTCCCGTAGACAGAGACCACAGATTTCCACCTATACCTACTTAGTAATTGCTGTTTGACTTTGAACGATTGTGAAATACTTAGGTATATATTTCGCCTTTTTTTTTTTTAAGCCCCAAAGTAAGCAGAGCTTGTGTTATGGGTACTAGAATGAGTGATAAACTACTTATATACTTTTTGTTTGTAAATACATACATATTATACATAGAAACACCCAGACCCGGGACAAATATCTGTAGATCATACAAACATTTGTCCCGCGGCGGGGATCGAACCCGCAACCTTCTGCGTCGCAGGCGGACCTTCGCCCATTGCGCCACAGAGGTCGTCAAATATTTCTATATATCTATATTTCGCCTTTAACATCATAACACTACATACAAGCTCTGGGGCCGTATTCCCGTTCTTACTTTCATTCGTTTGATGAATATTCGGATGTTTCTTACTACGATTTCTGACTTCAAGGGTCAATTTATCGGTTTGAAATATTTAGTCCTAGGTTAGGACCGTGTTTTAACGTTGATCTTATCGACTGAATACAATGTAGCTCGTAGTAAGAAGCATCCGAATATTCATCAAACTAAAGAAAAAACAAACGCGAATAACCCTCCTGGTGCTAGTATCTCGCCTTTCTAGTAAATGTCACCAATATAGTCCTTTTGATAGCTCAACTGATCCAGGTCACTGTCAGTCGGAAGCGTGCCCAAAACACTGGTGGAATTAAGTTGAGCTATCTATAGATCGTTTCTAACGATCCTTAGATAGCTTGACTAATCCTGTTGTATTTTGTAAATATATGTAAATATGTAGTAGCTTAGTTTCTGTAAATAAAATTAATCTTATTTAAAGTCCTTTTTTCATAGGAACGGTTCCGTGACAAGGCTGGAATGATTAAAAAGGAAATAGACAAGATCCCTTTTTTTAAGTTGTATCTTTTCAAAGTCAAAAGCATTTATTCAGTAGGACCGCTGGGATTTTATTATTATCATGTTACCCAAAGAGTTATGAATATGAGTGTTGCAAGGCTGGGTATGCAAGAAGAGGAAGGCCGAAGAAGAAGTGGTTGGATTGCGTGAGAGATGATATGAATGTAAAAGGAGTGGATGCACAATTGACGAGTGATAGGAGTGAGTAGAAGAAGACATGTTGTGCCGACCCCACTTAGCGTGGGATAAGGTCAGGGAGATGATGATGATGATCTTTTATTATTATCACTAGATTTCATTTATTAAAAAAAAAACATTGTTGTACAGCGTGAAACGTAAAAGTTCTGTGTCAGGGATTATTATTATTATTATTATGAGCCCGTGATGTCCCACTGCAGGGCAAAGGCCTCCCTTCCTTTCTTCCACTCAACTCTATTGTTAGCTAATGTTCTCCAATGGGGAGAGTAAGAGTCAAGTTCGTCTCTCCACCTTTTCTTTCCACTCTTTCACATTCTTCGTATCAGGGATACGTTCCCAAAAAAATACTATAATTTGAGCTAAGCTTAGGTAATTAGTCACTTTTAATCTATACATAAAATTATTCATGTCAACATTTACAACTAAAACAATTAATTGTCCTATAAATAATACATTGCCGATTACTATCAATAATTTGTAAGTAATTTGACAGTTAAAAGCCTTGGTTGCCTCAAGTCAATAACTATATTGAGCTAAATTGGTTTACTTTAAGTTTATCCTTATAGCTTATCATAAGGTCGTAGACTCGAATCCGGACGTGCACCGATGTGTCAGAGTCATTCTGTCCAAATTATGTGTATTAGACCACTCTCAAACGATGACAGAAAACATCGTGAGGAAAGTGTTTTAAGTGAGTTCGTATGAGTCAGTGACCAACGCCGGTCACCCATCCACTTATGAACCGTTTAGTATGTTGTTTAACTTTGACGATCTATCAAGTAACACCACGAGCGCTTTTGTGAAGTATCTTATGGATTTGCCACACATCAATCCAAATCTGTCTAATACACGTATCAAGTGATAAAACACAAACATAGTCACATAATATATATATTATTATTATTATATTAGCCCTCAATGTCCCACTGCTGGGCAAAGGCCTCCCCCCACTCCCTCCATTCATCCCTCTCCTATGCTAATAATGTCCAGTCGGCACGGAATTTGGCGAGCTCTTCCCATAATATACATATTATATTATAATATATACAGGGTGTAAAAAGACGTCTACCGAAGCCGAAAGTGGTAGGTACAGCATCCCAAGACACAACCAAATCCAAAATGATTTTCCTTAAAAATCATTATATCCGGAGAAAACAGCGTTTAAAGATTACTGTTTGCGTATGTACTGGGCGCGTTTTTATAAGTAGATTGCTGGATTTTGAGTTTTAATAGTTATTTTCTTTTATAAATGCAATTATTAGGTAGGTATGGTCTTATTATGTTGTACTAGTGGTAAATAACTAGAAAATAAAATAAAATGACGTAGCTAAGTAAAAAATGTTTTTGCCTTTTTTTCGATAAATATGTTCAGAATCATGGTCTGATTGAAACCCCTCAGTTTTCGGTAGCAGTCTTTTTACACCCTGTATATATTTATAATATTATATATACTTACTCATAAATGTCAGCAAATAATAATAGTTATTATAAGACAGCCCACACGAAATACCTAAATATATTATGACGACCTCGAGCCGACCTTACTTTCTGTACAGATCGTTTCCTGCTGCACTGACTTCGATATTACCTATCAATGGAATCTGTATGTAGTACAGTCAGCCAAGAAAATAAATAAACAACACGATCACAAAATGGATTGGGAAACAATAAGGAATTACGCAATGAGCTCCCGTTTAAACATGGATTAGTAAAAAAAAATTATATTATTTATTATTATATATTATAAATCATGCTAAATGTGTATGAATGTTTGTTGTCCCGCGCAAGGCTTTAAAACAATTTTTAATTACAAAAAAAACATTAGTAGAATTCATATTTTTCCTTAAATTGCATTCTGCTTGCTTCGCTCGATCCAATAAATGAAAAGCACTAGTACAGAATTCGCTTCGCTCGCTCAAAATAACTAAGTTGATTGAATAACTGAGAAATCTTGAAGAAAGTGTTAAGGAATTCCACGTAAGTGTTAGCTTTAGTTAGCACCCTTAGCGAATACCTCGCTTATTTGAAACTTTCTATTTTGCCTTTTCTCATGTACGCGAACCCACATGTTAATAAAAGTAAGCAGAAACTCATACGAACTTAGGTAACTTTATTCTTTAAGTAAGCCGTTTTGATGCACAGAAGATGCTTTTTAAACAAAATCGTCTACTAACGCCTAAATTCGAATGCCTAGATCATTTATATATTATACTAGCTGACCCGCGCGACAGTCGTTCACGCGTGATGGCGTGACCAAGGGATATAGGGATTCATTTTTTCCGCACACTTTTTTAATTTTTTTCTGTCATAAGAACCTTCTCCATACAATAACAAACACAACAAAAAAAAATAGTGAAATCGGTCCAGCCGTTCACGCGTGATGACGTTACCAAGGGATATAGGGATTCATTTTTTTTATATATAGAGAATAGAGAATATATAGAGATTATTGCATAATGCACCCACGTTTGAAAGCAACACGTAACTGTAAAGATCACTAATTCTTGAAGTATGATTGTCGGTTACTAAGTATTTGTTGAAAAAACATTTTTACATTGAAGCTAACGGGTTAAGCCCAAACAATAATATTTTACAGTTTTCTTTTTATTTTCACCCTTTGTCAATTTGTCAGTCATCTCTACATAATTCCGGTGAAGGAAAACATCGTGAGAAACCCCGCAGCTTAGTCAGCTCCACACGTATTGACGTTGTCTTTTCTGTGGGCCAGGCCGATTAAGCTGAGAGGATGATTTAAGAGCTGGGCAAGCCTATTCCATCTCAAACAATGTCCCAGGCACTACAGCGTCCCGTTGGGTGTAGGCATAGGTTGCCTCCTGACGCTGTATAAATCATCTAGTATATCTGTACTAGATTTAATAGATGATTTTTTCAGTCTGTAAAAGCCTGAGTTTTCTGCAGAATTCCATAAGCCTTCAGCCTAGCAAGGTAAGATTTATACACCGAGACGAGTGGTTTAGACGCTTCGAGTACATGTGAAAAGGCACCGTTCTAGCAATATGAAGGCTCTCTCCATTAAAATCGCATTAACGACAAAAACTAATGCGTCTTCGGATCGAGGTGCTCTGAAATCATTTCTTTGATTTCACGCAATATAGGTACAATACTAGTAATTTCGATCGCAATATTTCCAATTGGAGAAACAGAAGCAAAGAAACTAAAAAACTGGTCAAGTGCGAATCGGACTCGCGCACGAATAGTACCATATCTATAAAAACGGCAAAAAATCACGGGTGTTTTATAGGACATTCTTTTATTCTATTTTTTGGTATTGGTATACAGGGTGTAAAAAGACTACTACCGAAAACTGAGGGGTTGCAATCAGACCATGATCCTAAACATATTTAGCGAAAAAAATAAGGCAAAAATTTTTTTTACTTAGCTTCGTTATTTTATGTTATTTCCGGTTATTTACTACTAAGACAACATAAAGACCATACCTACCTAATAATTTCATTTATAAAAGAAAATAACACTTAAAACTCAAAATCCAGCAATCTACGTAAAAGAACGCGCCCAGTACATACGCAAACAGTAATCTTCAAACGCTGTTTTCTCCGGATATAATGTTTTTTTCGGAAAATCCTTTTGGATTTAGGTGTGTTGGGATGCTGTACCTAACCCTTTCGGCTTCGGTAGACGTCTTTTTACACCCTGTATGTTGTTAATATATCGGCAACAGAAATATATCATCTGTGAAAATATCAAATGTCTAACTATCACGGTTCATGAGATACAGCCTGGTGACAGACAGACAGACAGCGAGTCTTAGTAATAGGGTTCCTGTTTCACCCTTTGGGTACGGAACCCTAAAAACAGTGTTTTTGTCCACAAAAATATTTATAACAAGTAACTTTTGCAGTGGTTTAATATAGCCTAGCTATTTCAGGCTACGATTTACATCTACTCCAAGTTCGATCCAGATCCATCCATCCATCCCTATCCATAGCCATTCGCGTTTATATTAAAAGTAAACAGAAGAATAAAAAAGTTTTGAATGGTTTGTCACAAAAAAAATGATTCATACGATATAGGTATGAGAACCCTGATAATGCCTTTTCAATATGATATCCGTGGATTCAAATCGGCCATCTTATACGACATGACAGTTTCATTAAGAACATTATAGAAGGGAAAGTGGAAGGAAGAAGAGGAAGGGGAAGACCGAGGATACGCTACATGAGCCAAGTGAAGGAGAAGGTAGCTGTCATGTCGTATAAAGAGGTCAAGGAAGCAGCCCTGGAAAGAGATACATGGAGAGGGATTCATCAGTTGTGCCGACAAGGAGTAAATCCTTAAATAAGAAGAAGAAGAGGATTCAAATCCTGACCGAAGTAAGATAGATTAGGTGAGGTTTACGTTTTTTTGCAAATGGAATGTTGCATGGCTTGGTAGCTAATGACAGTTTGTCCCGTTCGACGCGTGCGCAACTTATGCCATCTGGGAAGCGATCGATAGTCAACTGTTACACCGATGCTGTTTCTAATAACAAAATGGTAAAATTTTCTTTGAAATTCCTTTGCGTGTAATTTTCTAATCAATTTCATTTCAAGTTTACTTACTTTACACTAAATGAACAGAAAAAAAATACAAATGTAGAAGTTGTCTGCGCAGAACACAGTTTTGTATGAAAAAACGGTCACTACGCAGACAAACGGCTAACTTCACGAATGCCTAGATCCGTTGTGCGAACTGTACAAGAAGTAGTAATTTTAGGAAACAGTTTTTATTAAAATTTAATTAAATCTGGTTTAATAGCCATTGAAACGCTTTTAAATCATCTTGATTGATCAAAGCGACACAAGCTTTGCTTAGTGCGGGGTCCTAGGTAATTTTTTATGAAATTAATTATCTTACCTAAAAGAAACATCCTATCTCTCTCTCCCATAAGGGTTTGCTGTAAGAGAACTCTTTTAGGGTTAAGCTCGCCTCTGCCATTACTATCTATTTTAAGTTTTTATGTATGTGATTTCTTTGTGCAATAAAGAATAAGTAAAGTAAAGTATAAAAGTATTTTTTGAGTGCATAAGATGTAGTTTCTCGATAAATTATTGCTTGTTTAGAATGTAATTTTTGTCCTGTCATCATGTCATGCTCATTTTGTGTGTCATGATCAAGACAAATAGTGTGTAATTCAGCAAATTAGTGTGTTCTAAGCCAAATCGGTGTTAATGAGCCCGCCAATTGGGCTTTAAATCATTTGAGAGTGATTTATTCAGCCTGAATCAGCTCTTTGAAAAGTCTATTTGTAAGGAAAATTATTTGTTTTTCAATGGATAATGGGCACTTACTTTATTGGAACGCAGTTCCTTTTCGGACGGTATCGAAAAAAAACAGGCTGGGGCTGGAAGAAAAATTTCGTTCCTTTTTACCGTCACGACCGTCACCGTCACGTCACGAAATCGTCACAGTGCGAAGTACGGCTGCGAATAGTCTATAGATTGTAACATTGTTAGTACGGAAGAGCGAGGATTTTAATATTTGACAATGATTTATTTGACAAATTATGTCAAAGTTGAAGCCAAAGAGTACCTACCTACCAGTTCCACGACACTCTTACTTTATTTTGATAAAGTAAGTACCTACCTAAGTTCGTATGACTTAGTTACTCTGGTGACGGAGTTTTTAGGCCGCCTTTAGACCCTCCATCATGGCTTAATACCGACAATTAACGTGCCCTCCGAAGCACGGAAGCGCTCCGTTGATAAGGCCACTAGCCACCTATCCGCTCAGGTAGACTGCTGAGAATGTTGCCTCTTCGACGATCTATCAAGTAAGCAAGCTACATCACGAGTGCTTCGGTGTAAATCAAGCCTAACAGTATCTCATATCATATCATACCACAGGAATGTACGTTTGTTCTGTTCTCAATCGATTTCCTTTTCAAATTATCCGTAAACTCATAGAAAACAATAGTTTGTACATGGTATGTGGATAAAATATATATTGTGATTCCAACATATTGCAGTAAATCTTATTTTGTATTAATAATTTCATATCAAACAAAGTCATTATTATGACAAAATACATTAACGTACATGGATGGTTTCAAGATTTAAATATCAAGGCTGGTGAGTTGATGCAATGCAGAATATATTGCAAGTATTTTGAAAACATACGTAGGCTTGGACGATGTCGAGCTGCCAAATGATTTTAACATAAATGTTTTTCGACTAAGCAATTACTCAGTTTACTTGCCTAAATCCAGGGATCAAGAGATTTTAAATAAATAAATAACGCTGGACTTTCCACACAGCATCATCTAGCCCCAAATTAAGCATAGCTTTTGTTATGGCAGATGGCAGATAAACTACTTATATACTTTTTGTTTGTAAATACATACTCGTACATATTATATATAAAAACATCCAGACCCGGGACAAATATCTGTAGGTCATACAAACATTTGTCCCGCGGCGGGGATCGTAGCCGCAACCTTCTGCGTCATAGGCGGACCTTCGCCCACTGCGCCACAGAGGTCGTCAATTTTCAATTACTAAAATGCTAAATTTTGTAAATGAAACTAGGAACTGGCTAAGAGATTCCACACACACCGGTTTATTTCTTCGTATTTACCTGAAACAAATAAAATTAAAATTTGATTTCAAAATAATTTGATAGTCTGAAGCAAGTTTTTTTTATTTTTTATTAAATAGGTCAGCATTTGTCCTCCCTCTGCCTGATGTTAAGCAGTAGTGAGGTCTAAGATGGAACATGCTTTCCTAGAAGGAACCTATTTACTCGTGATTTAAAGACCCCTATATTGTACTTTTCGGGAAATATGGTACCCGGCAATGAGTTCCACAGTTTGGCAGTGCGTATGAAAAAAGTGGACTCAAAACGCTTTGTACGAACTCTGGGAATATCAACCATGTACAAGTGGCGTCTTTCGGGGAACCTGTTGGTCCGATAAAAGAATGGGGATGGCGGAACTAAATTATGGAGCTCTTGTCTTGAAGTCCCAGGAAAGTGCTTAGTATGAATGTTGACGGATTTACGAGTAGAGGTAGGCCCAAGAAAAGATGGATGGATTGTGTGAAGGATGACATGAGTATGAAAGTAGTGTTGAGATAGAAGCTGATAGAGGAGAATGGAAGAAGAACACATGTTGTGCCGACCCCACATAATGTGGGAAGAGGGCAGGAAGATGATGATGAGTCAGAAGCAAGTCCACACCATCTAACTTATCACTGTAAATGTGTAAAACAAATATTTAGATATAATAAAGTTGTTTAAAGAAAGTTTGGGGTCAAGTCCAAAAAACCGCACAGAATTTTTACGATTCAAAAACCATTCATACATATTAATACAACACTTTCTATTAGCCGAAGGACACTTTCCTAATAGTTATTCTGTGCACGTCTGTTCCAATCTGCATTTTATTCAGCTACACTCACCTAGTGACTGATATACAGCTTTTAAAGCGCTTTTATGATTGAATCGCTTGATTAATTATATATTTTTTTATATTTTAGATTTGATTTTTTTGAAGATGTGGGCATGTATCAAATATGTGTTTGGACATGCCTCTGACTACTCTGACTTCAAAGGATCTGGAATAAGTAACACAAAAAGATCTGAGAGAATGTCTACCGCACCGAAGTTAAGCAACGTTCGAAACTATCTGAATGTGGATAGGTGACCGCCGGTGGCATTTTCAACTGAGCGCTTCCGTGCCGAGTGCACAATTGTTGGTCCCGGCTAATTAAGTCGCTAAGCCATTACGGAGGCCTTAAGGCGGCCTAAAAACTCCGTAACCCGGGTTGGCCCCTTACTCATACGAACTTACTTACTTAATCTAGCTCAAAGCGGAGTCAAATACTAATCATGGTGTGAAAAAATCATGATAAATATTAACTGCTCAATATTCTAATAGGATACAATGCGCTTGCAACCTATCACCACACTGTCACTTATGAAATGTGAATTTCTACAAAATGTAGGTTTGTCTCAGTTTGCTAGGGCCTCTGACTGCGATTTCGCAGCTTATGTTTTTTTTTAATAAACTTAATTATAATTTATGTAACTACTAGTACCAGTCTAAATGTTTACATTTACATCCCACACAAGATCACTTTCCCATACACCAAAACAGACAGGTACTAGCGAACAATGCAAACCTGATTCCACTTTCCACCTGCAGGGCTAGCCAAGAGCTTTCACTTGAATGGACCCATCGTATAATGTATGCATCTGTCTCTTTGAAATAAAGCGCTTGCAGGAGCATTACATGATGCTATTTTTGGCACGAATATGATGCCATTTAGCGAGCGCATTCACTCATAGTAAATCGTTATTTAGGCATCCGTTGAGCCGTGAACGTTTACACGTAAAAAAATTCAGTGGGATACTTAATAATAATATAGCTTGACGACCTCTGGCGCAGTGGGCGAAGGTCCGCCTGCGACGCAGAAGGTTGCGGGTTCGATCCCCGCCGCGGGACAAATGTTTTTGTGACCTACAGATATTTGTCTCGGGTCTGGGTGTTTCTATGTATAATATGTATGTATTTACAAACAAAAAGTATATATGTAGTATATCAGTTATCTGGTTCCCATAGTACAAGCTTTGCTTAGTTTGGGGCTATCTATGACATAATATAATATAATAATGCTGGCATTATTATATTATATTATTATTATAATTAAAAAAAAAAACATTATACAGGGGTGAGCATTTTTCAGAGACTGTGTGGAAACCATAGTTATCAACAAAACAAATAATCAAACTATTTATAAGAGAGTGAATTTAATGAGAGTGAATGAAGCAAAAGTTGTATGTCAGGATCGTAGCAAGTGGAGATCCGTGGTCTCTGCCTACCCCTTCGGGAAAGAGGCGTGATTTTATATGTATGTATGTATGGAATACTAGGTTTATTTTATTCATAGTAAACTCGAAAAAATATGGCTAGTAATCAAATACATATTATGTAAAATTATATCTTAGTCATTTAGATAATAGAAGATTCTCGTGTCGTGACTGTTGTTACATTAATAGCATTACCTAATATTAACAATGAAAAGTCACTATTTCAACATGCTGTGACTTCCGGTCTTGTAAATCATCAATTTCTTAATAACGTTTTCAGCTTGGTTGAACGCAAATCTCATTTTAATTTGCAATTGAAACTGCAGTATGCAACGCTCGAAATGGTCAGTAGAGGATGGGTGACCGCTAGTGGCATTATCAACTGAACGCAAGCATGCTTAAAAGGGCACACGGGTACCTATATTTTTCTGTAATCTATTCAGAGGAATGAATGAATGAATGAATGAATGAAAATTCTTTATTGCACACCATTAATAAAATTAACACAAACAAAAACAAAAGAAAAACCAGATAAAAATGTACAATGGTTGGCCTTATGGCTAAGAAGCGATCTCTTCCAGGCAACCTTTAGAGGAGTTATTTATGAACGCATTTTTTTTTACTTATACTGTTCAACAGCTTGGCAAAGGTCTCCCCCTAACTATCTCTCTCCTTTGATAGGATCCACCACCCACTATCTAAGGAGTCGAGGTTGTCTCTCCAATCCAATAATAAATTAATTTATAAACATTAAAAATTTTAAACCTAAAAACCCATTTTTAATAAGGTTCAAATCAAAAATGTGTATCTAGTACACGTCTTACAAACTCTTACGTTACTTTACTTACCCAACTAAGCCATTAAATCTTTTAAATATGCAAGTACTTTTCGAGGGTAATGACCTTGGCAGAGGAAACAGTGCGAAAAATGTAACAGTTTTGATGTAGGCAGTACTTACCTACCTATCTTAAAATGTGATGGTTATCTTTATGTAAATGGCTTTAGCGGTGCCATTTGGTGTTTAAGGTAAATCTGTTTACTTTACAGTGGACAATAGTGATGACGACCTCTGTGGCGCAGTGGGCGAAAGCCCGCCTGCGACGCAAAAGGTTGCGGGTTCGATCCCCGCGGCGGGACCAATGTTTGTATGATCTACAAATATTTGTCTCGGGTCTGGGTGTTTCTATGTATAATATGTCTGTATTTACAAACAAAAAAGTATATAAGTAGTATATCAGTCATCTTGTACCCATAACACAAGCTCTGCTTACTTTGGGGCTAGATGATGCTGTGTGAAAAAGTCCAGCATTATTTATTTATTTATAGTTTGCTGAGGGTAAAAATATTTAATTTAAATGTTAGGTAAGTAATCTTTTCATCCAAATCTGTTCAGCCGTTTCAGCGTGCAGGAGCAACAAACAACCTTGTGTAGAATATAATTAAATCGCAGTAGAATAATAAATGAATACTCTTTGAATGAATGAGTATTGGTCGCGAAGGAACAGGAGAAGAATCACCTAGTTTTAAGACGTTTCAAAGTGATCCCAGCGGTCCTACTGAATAAATGCTTTTTGACTTTGACTTTACTATAAAAAAGTTAGAGCATACATTATGACTAGCTAATGACTTACTACCTAATCTTGACAGTCTCTGGGGACGGAATTTTTAGGCCGCATTAAGGCCTCCGTCATGGCTTAACGACTTAAATAGCCGGGACCGACAATTTAACGTGCCCGAAGCACTAAAGCGCTCAGATGAAAATGCCACTGGCTGTCACCCATCCACTTACAGACCGTTTCGAACGTTGCTTAACTTTGACGATCTATCAAGAACGACTAAGCAAGCACGACCACGACACTGTACTGTAATACCTACAGATTTTAATTTATTTCGTTAATTAATATCAGTAGAACTTCCTTGATATTTCCCAATTCCCAAGTGTAACACCAAAACTCAGAATATAACACAATTTCATGAGGCAATGAAAACCATGTAACAATTATCCAACAATCGCTGTATATTGCAAGTGTTATATAATAACGATTTGTTTATGCATTGAGATTACAAACGAGGTTTTTTTTACATAATTTTGAAGGTCTTTCATATTTTTATTACTTCTAAGACGCCGTTTACACGATACCATTCTGGCATAACATTCTTGCCTCTTGCTTTTCAAACTCAACGGAGCAAGACCTAATATTCTGTGGCAAGAAACAGAATGGTATGCCCGCATGGTATCGTATAAACGCGGTCTAATGCAGAAATTCTGAGTCTAATGCCATTATTCAGAGCTTGAATCATTATTTTCATTCGCCTCTGATCACGTTATCAGTGGAAAAGCTCAATGTTATCAGGGGTAAATGAAATCTGATCACGTGACAAAGACCGCAATTTTTGACATGTAGGGTAAATAATAAAAAAACTCATGTGTTTTGTGTGGATCCCAAAACACTCCATGTAAAATGTCCCTAAGGTAAGACATCCCTAATATCTACTAGTAGAGTCAAGCCCCATGAGATCCCCACTAGTAGAGCCAAGCCTAGCTGAGTTCCAGTTAGAACTTAGCACCCTCAAGCCTAGTTCAGCCTAGGCTAGTATTTTAGTCAAATAGCGAGTAATTTAGTAGTAAAAAAATACTAATTAACTTACTCGACTAAATTAATTTGGTGTTCAGACCCGTTTTGGTACTAAATTACTCGCTACTCGACTAAAATACTAGCCTAGTCTGTCTATTTCTTGTAGCCGAGGGGTATTCAGCTAAGAGCCTATTAAAAAGTCAGATTAAGCGCTTTAAGCGTTTCAAAGAAGAAGAAACCAAGAAGTGAAGTGAAACCAAGAAGAAGACTAAGCTAAGATGTTACTGATTGGGCGGTATAGTCGCTCAGCGACAAAGCCCTTTTCTTTTATTCATGTAAATAAAAAATAAATAAAAAAAAACATTGGTTTGCAACAGGATATAGAACCTTGTAGTTTTTTTTTATTTTCGAATTGCACACGAATCCGCGTTGGAACCTGATTATTGCTTCGACTGATTAAATAGCCTATTATTTGGACTAGTTACTGGACAACGCCTTTTAACATGTACACGGTGTACCATTACGATCAAGGTGGTTTAATATGGCGTCGAGTCAGGCCATCATATTCGTATTTTAGTCAAGCGCTAGGTTAGTTGACAAAAGATTGCACTACGGTCAGTGTGACTAGGAGCTACACGACATTATTCCGCCTTCACCGTTCTTTTACAGGGACTTCAGACGCACAGCGGATTATCATCCGCACGGTTGATATTCCACTTATTAGAACTAAGAGCTTCGAAAGTTCTTTTATTATGCGCACTGCAAAAATTTGGAATCAGCTTCCAGCGTCTGTATTTCCGCTGAGCTACGACCCTGTTGTTTTTAAGAAGAGAGCTAATAGGCACCTTCTGGGTAGGCTCGCTCCATCGTAGACCTCACTCTTGCCTGTTTAAGTTTCGAGGTCAAAAGCCAACCCATTCATCATTAAAAAAAATACATAAGATTATGAGGGATAAATTTTATGGTAAATAATGAGTCTCTTTGAGAAAGATTTAAAATACTTGCAACACTAAGGGCCAATTTCACCAAAGTCAAGTTTAACAGCTGGTTAATAAATCGACCGTTAGCCGTTTATCAGCGCAGGGAACGCTTTTTCATACAAAATTGTGTTCTGCGCAGACAAACGGCTCTCTGTCACTCTCGGATTTTTGGTTGTTCTGACATATTTTTAATTTTAAACGATGTCAACTGCTAGTTAGCTAACCGGCCGCCGACCAGCGATTAGATTTAGCGGCTTGTTAATGAAGATATTCCTTTGTTAGAGCATGATGGAGCACAAAGCAATTGTAAAGGTCTGTTAAATACTTAATCCGTCGTTATTTCTCTTACTAAATTTGATGTCAAATTAACTAACGCTCTGTTAGATAAAGTTTGGTGAAACTAGCCCTTAACTAGATACTTATAATTCATTAACCACACATAAATCATGACGGAGGCTTGAAAAGTTCGTCACCCGAATTGACAAATTATTCATACGTCCTTATTTTACACACTTTGGTTTGGAGAGATAGTTACACAAGAAGAATCGAGGATCTTGCTTAGTCAGCAAGCTACGTCACGAGTCATTTAGGTGATTTATGTACATGTAAATAAGTAAGTTCGTATGAGTTCATAGCCAACACTGGTGACGGAGTTTTATGCATGTGAAAAGGTACCATGTAAAGTAGTGGTAATCAATGTAACACGTCCAGTCAACTATTACTTAGTTCACCTTGAACCTGTTTTAAAATTGCTACTTGACAATATGTCAATTTATTTGTTTGATTTGCGCAAGAGTTTAGTAACTGATAAGAACGCCCCTATTTCGTTAAAATTCCTATGTGTTGGTCAACTCTGGTGACGGAGTTTATAAAAAATAAATAAAAATCATTTATTTCAGACCCATTTGATCCATAGAATAAGTTTTACATTACATTAACACACATTTAAAATCCACATTTAAAATTAATAATAAATAAATAACAATGCACAATAAAAATAAATAAAATTAAGTTACATAAAATAAATAAATACAATGAATGTTTAGCCTATTTAGCCTAACCTAAAGGCCTCCGTTATACACTCCGTTATATAATTCAACGTGTCCTCCGAAGCACGGAGGCGCTTCCAAGAACACATGCCGCCATGGGGCTACTTTTATTGAAAAAATTAGACAATATAGATTTTGTAAATAATGAGCCATTGATAGTAGATAATGAGCCATGTATACCGCAAGTCCAATGGATTCACTTCTTGCGCTCTGGGTCATGGGAGCGGCCGAGAAACACATTGAGCTTCTGCCTCCGATAGGGCCACCATGATATATTTTTATTGCCTCCAAAGAGGAAGAAAAAAATAAGTACAGAATGAGAAGAAATCTTTGAATCACAAAAGGCGCTTTTTATTTATTTATTTATTTGTCTGTCAGTCTGTCTGTCTGTTTGTTACCTTTTCACGCTTAAACCGCTGAACAGATTAAGCTGAAATTTGGATAAAGATTATACCCCAGGGACGGTCATAGGCTACTTTTTTGTAAATAATCATACGAGGGCGTGAAAATAAGGGTTGCAAGTTTGTATGGGGAACAAAGTTAAGCAACGCTGGGCGTGGTCATAAAGATGATGGGTGACCGCCTGAGCCACTTTTTGCACTCCAGATTTTTTTTGTTTTTTTTATTTTGCATGATAAATGATTTTGAAATTAATGATAAACATGTAACATGTATATTTCCACTCATTAATACATTCGAAGTTAAGATTTTTTTGATATTAAAATACTTTTTCCTTGGCTTTGGTTAGAATGCCATCTATATCGCCGAGGTCAAAACTGCTTTTTACTTTTTTTTAATCTCCTAGGTGGCGTTTCTACTATTGCGGAGGTCGAGATACGATCATTTTGAGTATTTTTATAGGTTTTCAAGTATCTACTTATGTTGTTTTGCTGACAAAGTTGCGGGTACCAGCTAGTATACTTTAAATCTTCGAAGCTGATTTTTGGTTTATAGTGTGACTGATCTTGATCTCACAGCACATTGACTACGAACATCTTAATTAACCACAGAATCACAGATCTCCCAGTTTAGTAACCCCAAAGATATTTTTTGTCTAATGAAAATAGATGGCAAATAGTTTGGCCGACAGTTGAAATGTTGAACAATAGGAAGTCAATTCAACACAATCAATAGCTATGAAAGTAAAATATCCATCAAACATCAGAACTTATGGACGTAATGCAAGGGATCGGATGCGACACAGTAGACTGCGTACACCATCCATTGTTCTAGATAGTGTTGTGTGCTGTCGATAGATTTGTCGATATTTCAAGGATAGAGATTGGTTAAGATGGGGTCATGGGTTGAAGGCAATTTTATGTAATGTTTTGACAACATAGCTTGGAAACTTAAACTAGCTATTGTAGGACAGGTTAAGCGTAAATCTTCTATTATTATTATTATTTAGCCATTTTCGTCCCAATGCAGGGCAAAGGCCTCCCTTCCTTTTTTCCACTCTTCGTGATTTAACGCTGTAACAGGCCAGGTTCTCAGGTGAGAGTCCAGCTCGTCTCGCCATCTCATCCTGGGTCTTTCACGTCTGCGCGTCATATTTCGTGGGGTCCACTGTGTGGCTCGTTTTGCCAACAAATCGTCCGACATGCATGTATATCTTCTATATACATGCATGTCGGTATATATAGTACCTAAATTAAATTATAATTTCAAGATTTAAATATTTGCGTGTAAGTATGTAAAACTTGCGCTACATTGAGTTATAAACATTATTTTTTGTCAAAAAACAAATAGGCTATGGAAGTAACATGAAAACTAGTCTTACAGTTTCTGAATGACAAAGCCTTTTTTGAATTAATTTTTACTGACCGCTATACCTACTAACACTAGATCGTGAAAATGTTTGTTATCCAATGACAAGTGATAATTCAAATCTAGATTTTAAAATGAGATTGAACGACTAGAAATACCTACTAAGTAGTGTAAGTGCATCAGACACAAATTAAATTAGCTTACACACGCTACTTTTTTTATAAGTATTTTTTTTTCCACGCCTGGAAAAAACCGTTCTTATTTTTTTATGTCGTGACTATTTATCTTTGCTTTACAAGAATAATCAGCTGTGAATTGACACAGTTACTATAAACATAAAAGGTTTTTTGTTACGTTTGTTGACGTAAATAATGAAAGTAGACTCGATCACGACGCGTCAAGGACCTCCAGTCATTGATAGAATTAGTTCAACTCGCGTCTAAATATATCAAACTGATTGATAATTATACGCATCGACGATTTGGAAAGCTATTGAACTGATATTGAACACGTCTTCCATATAACCTAGACCTTAACGTCTTCTACAGATAATATGTCAGTATAACCCATGTATATTTAAAAAAAAAAGCGTCATGACGTTCACCGATTGAAATATGTCTTAAAATATATTTTAAGAAGCAAAATTATACTGAGATTCGTCTTAAACATGCTAACAAACTATCGATATTACTCCAGTTTTATCGATAAACTATCCCATCACTAGGTCTCGGCTCAAACAAAGATGTATGAAGTTTTTATGAGGATCACCGTTACCTATCATTTGTACGATAAGATTGCATTAATGACGACTGTAGTATTTGTTCTCATAAACATAATTATTAAGCTGCATGCCACACTAGCCAAGGTCGAGGGATCTAATCCCAGGTGTTGGAAAATTTTAAAGAAGGTGAAAAAAAGTTATATTAGTCATAAATGATTGTGTTTGAATGACAACATCAACTCACTTGTTACATACCGCCAGGGATGATAAAGAAGCAATCCTTACCTGAAAATAAAAGATAATAAATAAATTGTTTGAAAATAGGTACACTAGAATCACATAAAAAATTATACACGTTAAACAGCCAAATCACAAGCTGAACTTGTTTCTCAGTTAGAAACAATACACATTGATTTGCAATAGTAATTTTGTTTTTAATATCCTCAATGTTTTTTCCTAACCTATCATGTCCCACATATATATTCCACATATCAGAAACGAAGGAAGGGCTTTGCCCTGCAGTGGGATATCACGGGCTATTAATAATAATAATATAATAATAATCATGTCCCACAGCTGGACTAATAAGTTAAAAACGTATTCTAAAAAAACTAAGAAGGACATCAACTGCCAGCTTTATAGAGCAATGACTAAGCAAATAAATAAAACACTTCTGCGCATAAAGAAATGCATTACAACAGTTTCATGCACATGTACGTTACAACAAAAATACAGTTGGTGAGTCCATAAACAACCGGTGAATAATGGACATAAAAAATGTAGATCCAAAAAAACATGAACTTGTAAAATGAGGCCAAGTTCGGTCAATGTCGCGATTATGATTACAATGATTAATACTTGCAAGAAGCCATAGACAATAGATTTGTTTTAATTAATATTTTTATAGTAATAATAACAGTTGACTATAGAAAAGTAATATATTAAATGCCCCGTCAACTGGCCCCATAGGGCCAGTTTTTTCCGGGGCCAGGCGACTAAAGTGCTGAATTATCACGTTTTAAAAACCAAAAAACTGACTTCGATGTACGTTGGAAATTACAAGCGAGGATAAGTTTTTTAAGTTTTTCGGGAGAAGCATTTAGGAATGAAGTTCATACAGGACCATCTCGCGAATATACTATGTATTTAAAACAAGAAATGAATTTTGAAAATCGGTCCATAATTGACGGCGACATACATATACATAAAAAAATCATCAAGCCGAACACAGAACCTCCTCCTTGCGTTGAAGTCGGTTAAAAATGGATCATTAAATAATTACGTACAGTTTGCCCAACGGATCTAAACATTCGTGAAGTTAGCCGTTTGTCTGCACACAACACAATTTTATATGAAAAAGCGTTCACTGTGCAGACAAACGGCTAACTTCACGAATGCCTAGATCCGTTGGACAAAGTGTACTTAATATTGAAACGGGTTCGCCCGCGACCAAGCCTGTTGCAACACAGGCGAAACGTCGGGAAATAAAATAAGGTTCGCGATAAATCCCGTTTCAATAATACGTTATTATGAATAATGATCGTGAAAGTTTAAGAAAGATCATTAAAAAAAATTAAATGGACACAGGACTGAGAAATTTGAGAGATGCAAGTTTGCCCAACAGTGTGCCGGCTTCAGATGATGATAATTCACCTGTGATTTATTGAAAGAAAAAGCGCAACACACATCACCTAGGAATAACAAAATGTAGTCCACACGTTTCCTAGACTCCATATGAGGCGTGGCATGTGGACTTTATGTAGGATAGGTCGTATCCGCTTGAAGGAAAAAGTAAAACTTATTAGGTACAGTGAGCATTATTACAAAGTGGCGACATATGGATCGCATTAACAAAAATTTGATCGCACTTCGCGATTTTTTGAAGACTACAGGGTTGTTATCATAAACTCTTATTTCCAGACAGTTTGTGAACTGTATTGCAATTTAATATAACGGGGTTCATTAAAGTAACTAATCTAAATATCATTTTATCTCGCTTGCACCCCAGTGACGGGACTAGTGTGCAAGCGTGAGAACATGATAAGTCCTATGTAATGGACTTTCAGAATAGTTCTGTATCATTTGTCGACCTCGGAAACGTTGGCGAGACGACATCGAAGTACGCACAACCAATTTTTAGCTCTCTGAAGTAGCTGTGCAGAACCAATTAATAGCTGCCTCGCTCACTCGCTTAGTTTGTTGCATCGCGCTATCTCGCTTACTCTACAAAACCTTTAGTACACCTATCTTCAGAGAGCTAAAGTTCTGTTGTGCGTACTATACCTTCGAGTGTGCTGGAAGGTGGAATGAGCTAGAAGAGTTTGAGTGGAGTTCTTTGCCTAGCAGTGGAACGAGATAGGATTGATAGCTGAAATCCCAGCAATCCCTAGTTTTTACCTAAGAATATTCCATTTATTGCAACCTTGCATTGATCCACCCGTGAACTTCAAATCTACTTTTGCAGTTGACTGTACTAGTTCCACTGTATCCCAATTGACCATAATGTCGATAATTATAGAGCTCATTATTGACCAATCTTACGAGTATTCGGAATCTTCGGGCATTCTCGTGTCGCAACAAATGCTTCCGAACGAGGTGAGGCAAATCTTGTAATCACTTTGGACGGTTTGTAAGACACCATTTACATGATGCTATTTAAGCATACCATTCTAGCTTCAAGAGCTAAAAAAATATATTCTATTCTAATATTTGGTGGCAAGAATGGTATGCCAGAATGGTATCGTGTAAGTGGCGTTAAAGTGACTTTTTAACTGAAATGTAAACTTTGAGAACGAAATCTGGTTTTAACATTAAAAAACCGGTTCTCAAATTCCAAGGAAGTAAAACTTTCAGATGTCTAAGAATCCATAGAATATAGAAAACTCATCCATAGAGCGGTCGCACTTTCTACATCCATATTAGCGAGTTGCAAAACTTGTTCACACACGGATGTCGGTAATAGCAACCGTATGGATGCCGGCTGTTGATGTGACACTAAGTATACCGGTTTTCACCGGTTTTTGGTGTAATTTTCACTGAGATCAAACTTTTCATTCACCTCTGATCATGCTGTCAGAAGACAAAGCTAACGTTATCAGATTTCAAGATAACGGGACAACGAATCCATAAAAATGTTCTAACTTTTTGGAACGAGTTTTCGGACGGTATCGGATGGGGGCTAGACGTACTTTTTATTTCGTATCGGTCTTCTAAATTGTATGTAAGTAGTTATATTTCAAGAAAGAGCTGGAAGTATCAAGAGAAGACCAAGTAGTGGGAAATCACTTTTACTACCGCAAGACCCGCGAGTACAGGTCTTTTTTTTTTTTTTTTTTTTTTCAAACTTAAATCTATCTTCTTTCAACTGTTGCTTTGTATGCAACAACCTTTCATACCTCTACATTCAAACTGACTTTATTTATTTATCTATAGAATTAATCCTAATAATTTTTCCTACATTAACAATTTCTATCATTTCTACCTCAATATTCATAACTTATTCCCATTTTGCATACCCTTACCCACAAAACCCATCACTATCTTACTCCCCCCAACCCCCCTTTCCTCCCCCCCACCTCACACACACGCGAGTACAGGTCATTTGTGCAACCTTTCATCATCATGTCGATGCTGCGCCACATCAACGCTCGAAGACTGTAAGATGGGTGCAGGCATGATGGGCCAGGTGTAAATGGAGTATTTTTGTCATTAATTAAGGTTGTAATTATACCAAAAGTTAGACATCAGAGACATTAACCATGTGAACCACTCTCAACCACGTTTAAAAGTTGTAAACTTAGAATAAAATGGGCAGTTGACATAACCAATAACCATGATCGTGGTCGTGGATGTATGGATGAATGGGGTGAGCACAGGATCGTGTCGGATGGCACAAACAAAGGATAGAAGGAGGAACGGAGGTATATGCCCAGCCGTGGACTAAATTGGGCTGTGGGTGATGATGATGTCATAGCAAATAAGTAATCTCAAAAATTGCACCTAGACCGCGTTTGAATCCACGACCTTAGCCCAGTGGTCATCCTCAAACTGAGCTACCGGGCAATCTACGCTTGGTTTAAAATGTACAAGACTATAGGTGAGTAATAACAGCTATTGCTGCCTAAAACACAAACACACCTAGACCGCGTTTGAATCCGCGACCTTAGCCTAGTGGTCATCCTCAAACTGAGCTACCGGGCAATCTACGCTTGGTTTAAAATGTACAAGACTATAGGTGAGTAATAACAGCTATTGCTGCCTAAAACACAAACACACCTAGACCGCGTTTGAATCCGCGACCTTAGCCTAGTGGTCATCCTCAAACTGAGCTACCGGGCAATCTACGCTTGGTTTAAAATGTGCAAGACTATCTATTGTTTGTTTGTTGCCTATTAGCTCTTACTTAAAATATTCAGCATCTATTAGCTCTTACAAACTTACTTAAAAACGTGGTCACAGAACTATCTAGATATATATGGTCAGTAGTATTTAAGTGACAAAAACATTTAACCTTCAAATTAATTTGTATTTGTAAAGATCAACCTTTGACTTTTAAACAACTGGTTATGAAGCTCCAAGTTTGTAATGAACGTAGAATTATCGAATACAACATTATTATTGTCAGCAGTTGTAGGTCTTATGGATGAAAAGTAATATAACGTTAATCAAAACGGCAAAAATGTGGCTGTTTTTTCTTCAAAATATAGTTTCATATGAACCAAACATTCTAGCCACAAAATAAAAGAAAGGATAATTAAAGACCTCTTATTTCACGCCCTCCATGATTAATATATAGATTTTTTCTGTCATAAGAACCTTCTCCTGACAATAACAAACACAACAAAAAAATTTAATGAAATCGGTCCAGCCGTTCACGCGTGATGCCGTGACCAAGGGAAATAGGGATTCATTTTTATATAGAGAATACATGGTGGTGCAATATTTTGCTTCAATAACAGAGTGGGGCAGAATTTAGGGGCTACATTGAATTTTGAGATTGATAACGACTTTACCAAATCACCTAGTAATAGCACTATAACAAGAAAGAATACTCTTATTGCGTCTGGATAATACAAAAAGTATTGAAATAGATTGTTGACATCGAAGGCTATTTCTTTTTAATCTGTAACAATATACATTTTACATTCGCTTTCATCAGTTCGTTCGTTGACCGTTGCGGAAGCGAGACAAAAGATGTTCCACCTCATTTCACGCCAATCTTTCTATCTGAGTTTATAAGTAACAATATTATAATGAGATGTTTTTTGATTGGTAATTTTTAGAACTGGCAATACTATTCCATTTAAGTATACAATAAGCATTTTAAATAATTTTCACTATTATTATGTAGATCTAGAAATAGAGTTAGAAATCCTGCATTCGATAACTCTCATGGTATCACACTTCCCCTAAGTGGTCTTGAAATAACACACCCTGTGTACTTACTTTCATGTACTTTTAGTTAAAGCTGTTATTTCGACATTACAGACACTTAAATTGTATTGATTTGTATAGAAAACAGATCGTAATGTGAGCCGTATTTCAAAACCGTACTAAAACTTGATTCTCAAGCATAAGTTAATAATAGTTCTCAAAATAATGTTGCATCGTTTAATACTAAAGCAACTTTAAATACGGTCTTAAGAAAATGTCTATTAAGGCAATTCACAATAGACATCGCTTAAGACATTAAACTGACTGTCCATTAAGCTGGGCATTGTTGAGCATTTAACAGGTCTTCATACCATCAACTAAAACCTTATTGCCACATACTTATAAAACCCTCAATCATTGCGGAACTGACACGACTATCAAGGGAGAATATATCATATCTGTACTATCATACGGTGTAGTATTGTGGGGACGCTTGACCGGTCCGGTCCGACTACTTTCAATTCGCGAATCAAGGTCATGAGGTAGAAATTCATGCGCTCCCTGACTGTGCCAACTCGTAAACATCGCTGATCGTTACCCTAGTAGGGTAGACATCGACTCAAGATCTTAGTTATCTAGTAAGCTCATATGAGTTAGTGGTCAACTCTGGTGACGGAGTTTTTAGCCTCCGTCATAGCTTAACAACTTATTAGCCAGGACGGACAATTTAACGTTTCCTCCGAAGCACGGAAGCACTCAGTCAATGCCACTAGCGGTCACCCGTCCGCTTAGGCGCTTACTGACTTAAAGCATTTAACCGGCGAAAGAACTGAAAAGCAAAAAATAATAGGTAAACCTTTTATATCTTAATAACTAAGTTCTTAAACTAATGTAAGTAACTAAAGCCCAACTGTCAGACAGAAGCACGTTCGTACTATCTCAGATAATCTCGCGAAAGGAAGATAGTGTAGTATCTGTCTAGTCATCCTACAATACCTAGTCATCGCAGGCTCTAGCGGTAACAGACGTTACCTAACGCATAACGGCTCTTAACGGCCTATACTGGTTGTAAAAGTGCACTCCTGAAAATCAAAGAACCGTATTGTAAAAGTGTTGTCTCAAAAATCGGTACAAATGTAGGTAGTTTATTTTATAGTCGTAATTAACTACTTACAACTTAGGCTATAGGTATAAATTTTTTATGATATAATTCCTAGTCATTTGCCATTTATTTGCTCCTAGAACATTTTATTCCTGCATTAAAGCGAAACTTTCATTTTCAAACTCGATAGCATGTATTGAGTGTTACATAAGTATTGTACATAAGATGAGAGTTAAGCACCGTGAAATGTATGTTTAGACGATCAGATACACATAATAGTTTAATGAATGGCTCCTTACGTGACTGATTTTACTTTTTTTATGTTATAAAACCGATAAGGGTAGAACTAAGATGGATGTATGTGTATGAGGATGTGCGTATCAAAGGACTAGTGGAGTAAGGAGTATGATTTAGTGGGAAATTCAGGTGACGAAGGCTTTAGGCTGCCTCCGTCATGGCTTGGCTTCATAACCGGGACCGCAAAAACGTGCCCTCAGAAGCACGGAAGCGCTCAGTTGACAAATTCAACTAGCGGTCATCCATCAACTTACTGACCCTAAGCAAGCTACGCCACGCGAAGAAACGGAGAATAAACTTAGGCCTGTACATCTATATTAGATGATTTATACAGCGTCAGGAGGCAATTCATGCCTGCACTTAACGGGACGCTGCAGTGCCTGGGACATTTGAAGATGGAATAGGCTTGCCCAGCACCTAAACCATTCTCATAGCTTAATCAGCCTGGCCCACAGGAAAGACAACGTCAATACGTGGAGCTGACTAAGCTGCGGGTTTCCTCACGATGTTTTCCTTCACCGTTAAAAGCTCGTGTTAAAGCGCAAATACATTTTTACGAAACGAAAAATCCATTGATGCACGGCTGGGATTCGAACCGACCTTCGGATTGAAAGTCGAGGCACAACCCCATTCGACCAACAAGGCTATTAGAGATGGATAAATTCATAGGCGACATCTCAGTCGGTATGAGAAAATCGATTAAAATATCCTAACTTGGCATGTCACGATAATCGATTCCTTCGGATTCACAACTCGATTATAATCGGCGACCCCGATACAAACGGGTCGCTTTCCTACCTTACCAAGTGGTGCGTGCCAGTTCCGTTTTGTAACCACTAACTGTTGTAAGGTGGCAAATTGGTGTCCATAGATTGATATGTTTATTGTTATTTTTTTCTTTGTATGCTTATTGTAAGAGTAGTGATGCATTGTGGCCAATTAAGTTAAGGCACTATCTTGGCCACTGACTCATACGAAATTACTTAGATACTTCATCATCATCATCATCATCCACAGCCTTTTTCATCCCACTGCTGGGTATAGGCCTCTCTTCGCTTGTGCCAACCTTCCCTATCCTGCGCCAGTCTGACCCATGTACGACCTGCTGTTTTTATAACGTCGTCGACCCATCTAGTCGCCGGACGACCTACTCTGCTGTAGCCCTCTCGGGGGCACCACTCACGCTTAGGTACTTACTGTCTTTAAATTATTGCAAAATAGTGTCCATGTATTTGATATGTTTAATATATTTTCTTGGTATGCATTATAGGTATGACCTATGTATCACGATATAGGTGATGAAATTTTAAGCAATTTCTTTTTCAAGTACAATACAATACTTATAATTTAGGTAGGAGAAAAAAAAACTTTATTAAGTATTTACATGTTATTTTTCTAAATCCAAGTATGTAGGTACCTAATTACCTATATAGTCATCATCAGTTGAAATGCTTTTGCATAACATACTACTACTTGTAAACATTTTAATTTAGTTAAGACTAGCTACTGCGCGCGGCTTCACCCGCGTGGTAGGTACCAACATTTTGAATAGTCTATATGCTATTCCAGGTCACTTTCTACGCCCATTCCAAGTTTCATCCAAATCGGTTCACTGGTTTAGGCGTGATTGAAACACAATCATACAAACATCCAAATATACAAACATCTAAACTTTCAGCTTTATTATATTAGTGGGATTTTATAAACAACTGTTATGAATAAAACCACCTAATTATAGGCTCTAATAGTTCATTGTAATTCACGTGACAAATATTAATCTATATTATTCAAACAAGTGATTTAGTTCAATTTAAATGCAAGTTAAATTGTCTAAGTCTAATGGAGGTCGAATCTAAAATATTTTCATGGGAATTAGTTATTACTTGAGAG
Organism: Epirrhoe tristata; assembly: GCA_951394285.1. NCBI lineage: Eukaryota > Metazoa > Arthropoda > Insecta > Lepidoptera > Geometridae > Epirrhoe > Epirrhoe tristata. Next base: position 2,791,319 of record OX596161.1, read on the forward strand.
TAATAAATACGAAGTGAGTACGTATAGGTTAGAGGCTAGTCCGGGCTTAGCGCACTTACTGTATTTCACGCAAGCTTATAGAAATAAATAAATAAATAACGCTTGACTTTTCACACAGCATCATCTAGCCCCAAAGTAAGCAGCTTGTGTTATGGGTACTAGAATAACTGATAAACTACTTTTATCCTTTTTTTTTGTAAATACATACATGTTATACATAGAAACACCCAGACCCGAGACAAATATCTGTAGGTCATACAAAAATTTGTCCCGCGGCGGGGATCGAACCCGCAACCTTCTGCGTCGCAGGCGGACCTTCGCCCGCTGCGCCACAGAGGTCGTCAAATACACCAATCATATTGTTCTATCTTATCTATTCTTAGGCTAAAAACTGGCGTAGTTTTAGGGCTTTTATCTAGCAGTCACCTGAACCAGTTTCTGATCACGCAAAACATTTAAGAACATAATTATAATTCATTTTTCATTCGTTCATTCTTTCATTAATTAAAATCTAAAGCTTTGTACGGACTACGCGTTCGCGCAATCGTCAAAATCGTATACATTTTGACATTTCTACATTGACTCGCGCGAGGGTGGAACGCGTAGTCCGTACAAGGCTTTACGATTTTATTTCAGTTTCTGGTGGGAAATGCATCTTAAGAGATCAATTTGCTATTTCGACAAATATGACTTTTAGAAAGTTATGTAAAACGCAACGGTAGAGCCATGGTTCATAGATATTTTCTACGGTATGAACATTCTAGTTCTAATGATCATACCCAGGCCCTCAGCACATTAATACAACTCTGATTTAAATAAGGCAAACTTAAAGTCAACAACCTTGCAAGGGCGTTGAATAAAATGTAATAATTATTTAACTATTTAGATCAAACTTTATCGATATTAGTACAGTCAGGCCAAAACTAAAAAAAAGTTCAAAATATATTTTTTATAGTAGAAGGAAAATGAGGCCTATACTTAGCCGTAGGTGGATGTGGGCTGATAAGATAGATAGATAGAAGGAAAACTAATTACTAAGTATCTATTGTGTGTAGATGATGCTGACTTCTGCATAATGCGAGTATAAATAATAAATAATGCTGGACATTTCACACAGCATCATCTAGCCCCAAACTAAGCAAAGCTTGTACTATGGGAACCAGATAACTAATATACTACTTATATACTTTTTGTTTGTAAATACATACATATTATACATAGAAACACCCAGACCCGAGATAAATATTTGCAGATCATACAAACATTTATTCCGCGGCGGGGATCGAACCCGCAACCTTCAGCGCCCCAAGCTGGCTTTCACCCACTGCACCACATGGTGGTATGTGCCAAATATGTACTTGGACGTGCCACTGGACTCCTCGTCTTCAAAGAATCTTGAGTGGCTTCTGAGAGAATATCTATGAGACCTATTTCTATGAATATCTAAACTTTACGTTGACGACCTCTGTGGCGTAGTGGGCGAAGGTCCGCCTGCGACGCAGAAGGTTGCGGGTTCGATCCCCGCCGCGGAACAAATGTTTGTATGATCTGCAAATATTTGTCTCGGGTCTGGGTGTTTCTATGTAAATAATGTATTTATAATAATAATTAATAATAATTTTTAATAATTTTAATTTAATTTTTATAATGTTTTTTTATGTATGTATTTACAAACAAAAATTATATAAGTATTCTATCAGTTATCTGGTTCCCATAGTACAAGCTTTGCTTAGTTTGGGGCTAGATGATGCTGTGTGAAAAATGTCCAGCATTATTTATTATTTATTACATTAAATATTTTCGCTGACTGTCCTTTTGTCCTTGTTACAGATAGATGTTAATTAAATTGATTATTCTATTCAACTATTTAATAGGTTATCTGACAAATATCTCAAACTAGCTACTGCGCGCGGCTTCGCCCGCGAGGTATCAACATTTTGAATAGCCTATATGCTATTCCAGCCCCCTTATCATGGCGATTGTCTGGGTACCGGAGAATAGATGTAAATGACAGTAATGACATAAGAGTGTGGATGAAAGAAACATTTATCCACATTCTACCCGTTATCAGGTCAATATCTACGCCTATTCCAAGTTTCATCCAAATCGGTTCACTGGTTTAGGCGTGGTTTAAACACAAACATCTAAACATCCCAACATCCAAACATCTAAACAAACTCACAAACTTTCAGCTTATATTAGTGGGATAACAAGAACAGATAACAAGAACAAAGTAAAATCACTTAGCATTAAATCATCCTTGGTGTTATTGAGTTAAACAAAATACATTACGTTTTGTCTGACTTTGGTTTTGTCAAAAAACGAAACCAGATGAGACAAAAATAGTTTTTCAAGGCTAGACCTTTTCTTGTAATAAGAAGGTATTGTTCTGAGGAAACCAGGTCGTTTTTGAAGACACACCATTTTGGAAAAATGAACAGTTGGCCTAGAAAATAACATTTGTAAAAAAAAAGTTGGTCTCAAACAACGCTATTTCCCAAAGATACTTAGGTATTGAATTAAATCGTGAGATTTTACTATATTTGAGGTAAAGTTTTTGCCCCAACCTGTAACGAATGAATGAACGAGTAATTGAACGAATGAATGAATAAACGAACAACCGAATAAATAATAACTTAGAGCATTATTTACAAAAACTAAATACATACAGGGTGTAAAAAGACTACTACCGAAAACTGAGGGATTGCAATCAGACCATGATTCTGAAGATATTTATCGAAAAAAAAACTCAAAATTTTTTTTGACTTAGCTACGTCATTTTATTTTATTTTCTAGTTTTTTGCTACTAGTACAACATAATAAGACCATACCTACCTAATCATTTCATTTATAAAAGAAAAAAACAATTAAAACTCAAAATCCAGCAATCTACGTATAAAAACGCGCCCAGTACACCCAGTACATACGCAAACAGTGATCTTCAAACGCTGTTTTCTCCGGATATAATGATTTTTTCGGAAAATCCTTTTGGATTTGGTTGTGTTTTGGGATGCTGTACCTACCCCTTTCGGCTTCGGTAGACGTCTTTTTACACCCTGTATATTTACAAAATACAACAGGATTAGTCAAGCTACTAAGGATCGTTCTATCTACAAATTAATATTTGTAAAACAGGTGTGGGTTCTAATTCCACATGGGTGCATACTATCTAAACTGTTTGTGAGTGTTCCATTGAGTCTTTAAACTGTTCCTTTCAACTGCTCACTTTCTAGCCCTTTCTGTAAGTGCCTGTGTATCATACAACCGCAGGCGACCGAGTACCAACTGTACAGACAAACTGAATGCGGTTTCGTTTTCTGTAGTGAAAGTTTGGAATGATTTCATCTTATATCTGATTTTGACAACTTTTACGTTTCTAGAACCAAGTTACTTTAGAAATTCTAGATAAGCGTCTTCGCAAAAGATAGGTACGACAAATCACGATTGTTTAACCAGAAAACGGTAGAACGCGTACAAAAATTTGGCACATGTTCATATATTGCAGAAGTTTGCATTCCATACGTGACAGGTTGCAAGCCTTATGCCCGCCTAAAACATTACTGGTTTCCTCACGACGTCACTAAGAGCCACGTTTGGATTGATGCTTTTAAAAAGCTGAACGTATTTGGTTGTGTGTACACTGGATTAACGCATAAGCTTTTATAAAAGTGAAGTACTACCGAGGAACAGCGGGTTACACCGCGTGGTCCAGCTGTGCTTACACGAAGCCATTCTGGCATATCATTCTTGCCTTTTGCTACAGAATATTAGCTCTTGCTTTTGAGTTTTTGCTCCGGTGAGTTTGAGGTAACAAGAAGCAAGAATTGTATGCCAGAATTGCATCGTGTAAGCGGCGTCTTCTAAATAAAAACTGAATCCACGATCTTCGGATCGAAAGTCGAACTTAGCCACCTCAGGAGGTTATTCGCGTTCGTTTTATCGTTCGTCTGATGAATATTCGGATGCTTCTTATCTTACTACGAGCTACATTGTATTCAGTCGATAAGATCAACGTTAAAACACGGACCTAACCTAGGACCAAATATTCCGAACCGGAAAATTGGCCCTTGAAGTCAGGCATCGTAGCCCAGGTTGGATATTCGCATTCGTTTTATCTTTCGTCTGATGAATATTTGGAATCGGATGCTTCTTACTACTAGCTACATTTTATTCAGTCGTTACGTTAAAACACAGTTCTAGCTTAGGTCTAAATATTCCGAACAGAAAAATTGGTCTTTGAAGTCAGAAATCGTAGTAAGAAACATCCAAATATTCATCAAACGAACGAAAATAAGAACGGGAATACGGCCCCAGGTCTTTTAAAGTAAAATGTGTGTTAACTAACAGTTATACTATTAAGTTTCACTGTAATAACTTAATACTCGATCTACATAGGAACTGCAGTTTATAGACGAGATTATAAATAGAGCTTAAATCTGGTTTAGTAGTTATACAACTAGCTTCCGCCAGACTATGTTCGATTACTAGCATATTCAATAGAAATATAATAGTCACTATAATTTGATATCTATCCTGCTATACATGAATATAGCCGTGACAGACAATTTAACGTTCCCTCCGAAGCACGAAAGCGTTCAGTTGATAATTCTAGTAAATGCGAAAGTTCACGAAGGGTAGATTTAGTGATGTTTCTTACATTTTCATGCAAAAACGACTGTGTAACTAATGAAATTAGATTAAATTTGGCACTAACATAGATAGATAGAGGTAGCACTGTGCTCTTTTCATTCCGGTCAACGCCGTGTACTAGTTTAAATTATAATTTATATAACTTAAATTAGGTTTCTTTTTTATTAAAAGTGAAGAATTTTCGAGGGACAGCTAGTTTGAATATATTTAGATACCTTTATTTAATAACTAAGTCAACATATTGTATTTTTAAAGGAGAATGCTCAAAATAAATTCGGCCTGGCGCAAAAGAAATGGAACTCAAATTTTATGGCAAAAATGAGTAGATACCTTTTTCATAGGGCATCATTTGCTTAAGGTGCGTCAGAATGCGGCCTCAATAGGCCTCATAAGGACACCTGCGGGGTGAATGACCCTCGAAACGATGACGCCACGGAGAAAGCCGGAGAAAGTAATCAAGCATGGCGGACGTGTTTGTTTTTACCTTTTGGTCCTAATGGCATTCTTGAAGCGGATCTATGTTTGGTGTTCAAATAATTTGATCAAACCCTATTGTTATAGGTATATATGCCTTTATTTCGTTTTAAAATACACTTGACAATACAAATTATTAAAATAATTCAAAAAATTTGCCATGTCATCGTTTATTTCAGGGTACAATCCTATAGTCAAATAATGATAACTCCAAAATTCTGGTATTTTTGTAATGGATTTTAAAATTTTTTGTTTACTTTGAAGTTTCAAGTGCAACCAAATGCATTCCGCTGTATTATGAATCAAGGGCCAGGTATACTTCATTTTTGACAGGACAAACATTTAGCCACCCATCGCCGTCATGGCTTATTTGATGGCTTAAATTATAGTTTTTTTAACATTAGCTTAATTTAAAAAAAAAAAAAACGAAAATTTGTGAGTCGAAGTTCGACGCCCGATTTGCATAAAACTTGGATTAGTTTAGTGCACCTAGATGTCAAAAAAAAGCTATTTAAAATGTTGATACGATACGAGTGAAGCCGCGGTCTAGTCTACACTTCTACACTAATATTATAAAGAGGAAACATTTGTTTGTTTGTTTGTTTGTTTGAATTGAATAGGCTCCGAAACTACTGGACCGATTTGAAAAATTCTTTCACCATTAGAATCCTACATTATCTCTGATGAACATAGGCTATAAATTATTTTCAAAAAAATTAGAGATCCTTATGAAAATTGCAATAATGTAACCAAAGGTGTAAAAATTTTGAACATAAAATTCTTCATATCGCGTGCGCTGCGAAAACTATTGATAATAGAACAAAAAAATGTTCTACAATATTAAAGAACGTATCAATATCTACAAAAAAGTCAGCGATAGCATATGTCCAACTATTGTGGTTGTGTCAGAATAACAACTTTTATAATTTAATAAGTAAATAAAAATTCCGACCAAAAGCAGACCACGTTATTCTTATTTTGGTATTTATTCTTATCCAAATAAATTCCTTCGTAGTAAAGGCTGTTTCAGTACCCGTCGATTACTTTTTGAATGATTGAAATCGGACATTTTATTCAAAAGTTATCATGAGTTTAAAAATGTAAGATACATCGCGACCCAGTAAAGAAAAGTACTCTGTGATCGCGACCACAGAATAAATATCAGTTAGTACGGTAGGACAAGTGTCTGGGATTTTTAACACATCCCGCTCCGGGACCGCCATGTTGCTATTAAATTTTTGTTAAATACCTATAATAAACCCGTGCGAAGCCGGGGCGGACAGCTAGTGATTAATAAAACTGGAATAAATCTATGACTAATTTGCACTCAAATTCACTTTTAGTCTCAGAGCTACTGGTCAATGAATTTCATACTTTCTTTGGCCTCTTTACACTTGTTAATTTTGTTTACTTTGCACGAAGAGAACAATATACCATTTTAGCAGTTTGTATTATTTCTAGACAATGTTCCTTTACATTGACTACCCCTTAGACATTTTCAAAGGATGTAGTAGAGAATATTTACCGCGCCTAAGGAAAACAGTCTGTTTTTTTTTCAATGCTATTTTCCGAACAATCTTGATGCGTATAAGAAGATAAATAAATAAATAATGCTGGACATTTTCACACCTCATCATCTAGCCCCAAACTAAGCAAAGCTTGTACTATGGGAACCAGATAACTGATATACTACTTATATACTTTTTGTTTGTAAATACATACATACATATTATACTTAGAAACACCCAGACCCGAGACAAATATCTGTAGGTCATACAAACATTTGTCCCGCGGCGGGGATCGAACCCGCAACCTTCTGCGTCCCAGGCGGACCTTCGCCCACTGCGCCACAGAGGTCGTCAAATACACCAATCACATTGTTCTATCTTATCTATTCTTATGCTAAAAACTTAAATAGGGATTTCAGAAACAGCCGAATGCCACTAGCACCAATCCATGTAACCGCATTGAACCTTACAATGTCGATTTAGCTATTCTTTGAACCTTACACCACACGAAACTAAAGGCGGAAGCTAGTTCAACATAACTGGGCTAAAAATGATGAAACAATTACAAACACCAAGATGATCCACACTGATACACTTGTACATTCTTCTTCTTCTTCGACGTCCTACAAAAAAAAATGAAAGTTCACAAAATTGTGGGAACGTTTTTAACTACTAAGTAACAATTGTAAAGTTTATAGTAAAAGAAAGCTGTTTAATTGCACAAAACTGAACTTAAAATTTAGAGTGTGTCTTCTTCTTGTCGTGTCACCAGTTCTTTCGAACCAGTGTGGTGAAAGGATTATAAGTGCGCCTCTAAGATGCTCCTTTCGTGCACTTGACACATGTTTTCGAAATTTTTAGGTTTTACATGCCGGTTTCCTCACGATGTTTTAGTGTGCAACTGGACAATCTGAAGCCAGGGATACACTAGGGAACATTTTGTCCCGCAACATGACGCGCAACACTTAATTTACGTGACGCTGCAACGTTGCATATTGTCCCGCAACATGCCCCGCAACATTGTACGTGACGCGGGGCATGTTGCTTGCTCCCGCCTCGAGAGCGAGCGCACGTGTGTTGCGTCAGTGTCGCGCCATTTGTCACCAAGTGTAGTCGCGTACATGTTCGGCAACATGTTGCTCCATTTGCCCCCTTGTGTATCCCTGGCTTGATCTTAGACCGCCTACAGGCCTCCGTCATGGCTTAACTAAATGTATCCTTTGCATGGATTTGATTAAAGCTCATACAAATGAATATGCGACATACAAATACACACAAAATGTAATAGACTTTTAGCATTGGAACCAAACCTTCGTTTCTATTTCACTAGATGCAGGGTCAGTTAATAAGGAAATAATCAGACAGTCAAGTTCAATGTAAATAAACCTCGTGTACATAAGTTTCTTGGTGAAGTAAGAAAGTTTGTATGTATGACTTGACCATCAGTGGTACTTGGTTTAGTTCTTGATGACAGTGGGTTTTTTGAACCATCTTGGATCTAAATGATCATGACATACCTTGTGGCAGAACTATCTCACCAACTACATACTATTTTGTCGACTGAACTAGCATAAAAATGTTTGTAGTTAAATTGTCAAAAACAGTGTAGTGCTAGACACGTTATCTTATAGAATCAAGATTGATAACGGGATTAGAGAACCAGTCGAACACTCTAGAATAAACGCATTAATTCACTAGATCATTACCTTCGTGGCTTAGTTGCCAGCTTTTGATTTAAGGTGGGTTTGAATCCCAGTTGCACCAATAGTTATCGGTTTCATATTTTACCCACGACGCGACGAGATGTCATATGCGTTTGGGGTGAGAGGTTGTGTGTTTGTGGGGTGCACATTTTTATTCCCATATATCTCTATAACGGCTTGACATATTTAGATACGGTTTTCTGCAAAATGTTTGGAGTTCACCGGAGATGGATTCTAGATAGATGTTATGGTGTTAATTTACAGCTTTTTAATTATTAAGGCTCTTTCTAGAAAGCACCTACCTTTTTGTTGGAATTTTCCTTGCTCATCGTACGTACCATAATTGTTTATCTTGTTGCTTACCTGAAAAAAACGTCATTATTAGCATTCCACTCTACAAACATACATAATAAAAACCCACATCTCGATTGACTTATTTCCACTCAAGTTTCAACCAATACTCGGTAAGTATTATGTACAAGCGTACATATACATACGCATGTATCTTATGTAATATTGCCTCAGATACTGTAATAGTACATAACGATTATACATAGATATAGTACATAAGCAGTGAAAGTATATGCGTGGCGATTACTAAACCGATCGTGAGGATATTTAATGTGTAGAACAAAAAGAAGAGTGTCAATACATATTGATACGTTTCATTGTTCAGGTAGTTATGACAATGTCGTTAAAGCACCAACTGTAAAACTTATCTTAAAAAACTTTAAAATAAACAGCATCACGTATCGCCATGGCATGGTATAAAATTGTATAAAGAAGATAAGAGATAAGGGTGGAATTAACATCTTTATGAATAGGTAAAACATTATTTTATTCATATGGATTAACAAAGATAGTTGACGTCATAAATTTGCAAGGGCCAATATTTTCTCTACAAGAATTCACTCTCTACCTCCACACTACACCTTTGCATAATTTTCTCGTGTGCGTGTTAACTGCCAGGATGTATGTATGTACTTATATCGACGGTATGATACATGTGTTTGCTATGTTGGTTGACAAGCTTATCTTTTTTTTTTCATGAACAAAAAAAAGGGCTTTGTCGCTGAGCGACTATACCGCCCAATCAGTAACATCTGTAACATTTTAGCTTAGTAAAGAGATCTTCTTCTTCTTCCTGGTTTCACTTCTTGGTTTCTTCTTCTTCTTCTTTTTATTCCTTCTTCTTTTTAATAATGGCAACTAGTTCAAATATGTATTCATGTCATGTCAATTTGATAAAAATGTCGTAATGACGCTAAAATTTTCTCATCGAATCATCAAAAAATTATCCACTATTATTAAATTATTAATACAACGTCAAAATAATTTACCCAGTTGTTGTTCCAAATGTAGACCGATTTCCAAAATTCTTTTTTCATTTGAAAGGGTATACTCCGGAGGTGGTCCCATATAAATTGTAATTCTAAAGGATTCATAGTTTCCCCGTAAACTCAAAAAACCTCATCTTCACTTGAAGTCCTGAGCCACACCGGTCAAACATTGAAGTCGGTTTTATTTTTAGTTTTTAAATTATTAATAACTACCGTACCACGTACAAATAATCCATTGATGCACCATTGAACCTACCCTCTACATTTCTAAGTCACTAGCCACTACATCGCCTAAGTCGGGTAAATATACGATAACAAAACAACTTAAGTGGAAAAATGTTATTTTGTCATGAATTGCGTGTTTATGCGCTTCCCACGGCGCGGGCGCAGACTAGTCGACATGCGCGGCTGCGCTTGTAATGCCTGTTGAAATTGTTTAATTGTAAGACTTTACCATTTTGCAATGAATTCAAGATGGTAATCATTTCAAAACCTATGTGCTGTAAATTGTTTTGAGTTCTTTTTTTCCTTATTCGTTTAAACATTTTAAGCTGTTTGTATTTTTTATGATATAGGCGGGTCTGGTGAAAAGTACCCGAAACTGGGGATCTTATATAAAGGATGTGATATGAGACGAAAAGTGTGTGTCAGGATTTAGGATCAACAACTGGAAATCTGGGCTCTCTGCCTACCCCTAAGGGAAAAGGCGTGACATAACGCAGTATTCCCGTTGTCCCCACTAATTTCGGTGCACTGGTGGACCCAACGTGACTACCTCTTCAAAGGATAGCCTTGAATACGTAAGACAGTACGGAAAATTTATATCATGGGAACCTTTTCCGGTGCTCATATTAGTTATTTTACCGATCTTAAAAAAAATTTATAACGTTATCGACATTCGACAGCGTTCTTCTAAATGCAATCGCGACGCGGAACCAATTTCTTCTGTGCAATGCTAAATCGAACATTACCGATCACGCAATCATAGGCACGTTATGTGTTTGACATAACTGTCAAGTGCACTGTCCAATAAAGCAATTGGATCAAAATGTTTAGGACACTTCTCTTTTTGAACAGAGTCAATGGCACTCAAAATACCCTTTGAATGTGTCTAAGAGGTGCCTTTTTTGGACGTTTCACTATCGTGTACGTGCACGTAAAGAAGCAGGGCAACAACCCTGCTTCTTTACGTGAAGGAGCGGGAGTAGAATCACCCAGTTTTCAAGACCATTTTAAGTGCTCCTGCAGTCCTGCATCATTAGATATTTATTTAGGTCTTCTATGTTGAATGTCCAAAGATTAATAATATTGTTTGTTCGTGTCGCTTTAGTAATTCCAAATTACCGGGTTAACCTTGTTCTTTAATTTTATCGTTACGGTCAAGAGTAGGTACTCTAAATTATAATATGATTTATTTTATAGATTTTAAAAGTTACATTAAAATTGGTCCATTTTGCGATACGAGAATTTAATTGATGCTCGGCCGGAATTCAAACCTATCAGAACTTCAGATTGAGAGTCTATTTGACCAAAAAGACAAATCAATAATAAAAATATCTCAAGCTATTTACCATTGACCTTAATTATGTATGCGTTTACATTTCACTTTCGTCAACTCACCCGTCAAAATTAATTATTTGTATAGAAATCTTTGTCAGTCTTTTGTTAGGATTACCTACTTAGAATCAAACTGTCATATTAGGAATTATTACCGTCTGCCCCCACCAACTGCCCCCACGCGGTGGCAGGCTGTAACACGTACCCAAAGTGTACGGTAGACTTTATTTCATATAATATCTACTTGATTTTGAAAGATTCGACACGTAGAAATTGGGTTCTAGCATCAAGGATCATTATAGAATGCAAGATACGAGAATAAAAATCACGTATAAGGCTGATCTGTTGGTACTACGTAAGCGAATCCGCGGGTGTGCAATTATAAATTAAATAATATAAAAATAAAACTTTTTTTAAGCTTAAAATTAAATAATTTTTACATCAATGACGCAAGATAGGAAAGGAATGCAGAAAATATTGCATCAATGACAAATATCATGGTATTGACAAAATGGCTTCCTGTCGAAGTAATTGAACAAATCGACCTTCAAACGACCTCGAAAGAGACATGAATTGGAGCTAAACATGCACTTCCCGGTCACCTTAATTACTATTCTGGCTTTCCGAAACTGGATAAACATATACAACGAGTACTCAATCGGGTAAGAAAAAAATGACTTAACAGAATTAAAAGTATGAATTAATAGATTGATAAAATGAAAAAGAACATACAAACAAAGTACTCAGCCGAGTGTAAAACACAACAAACTTTACAGCATTAAAAGCTAGGATTAATAAAATAAAAGTAGAAAAAAATCAGGAAACTCTTAGCTGAAATAAAAATCTAACCAAAAGTGGTTTAAAAGTTGTTTTTTTTTTCTAATGTTCAAGGACAATAAATTATTTTGAGAAAATAAATTCATAAACCGAAACCATATTCTTAAATCAATTTCCATTGTCTACAATATCATTATCATCAGAAACCGTCTAACTCTGATATAACAATAGAAGTTATGTAACCACAAAACCATTGTCAAGTAACAAGTTAACATGACAAGTATGTAACATATCCAATTCTAGATCAATGATCATTGTCGAAAACTGGTTTTAATTGATATTTAGTGCACAAGAATGTAGACTAACTATGTGATTATGATTAGTAAAATGATTGTTTACTTGTTTCAGATGACCACTAAACTGATGATCCTTATGGCTTGGTAGCCATAAACTTAGGCCTTCACATCTATATTAGATGTTAATAAAGCATCAGGATGCAATCCATGCCTACACTTAACGGGACGCTGCAGTGCCTGGGACATTGTTTGAGATGAAATAGGCTTGTAGCACAAGCCATCCTCTCAGCTCAATCAGCCATGCTTACCATCATGAGATGGTAAGATTTGTTGTTATGTATTAGCTTGAGTAAAGGTATATTTCGCAAGCTTATAAAAATATTCTGTTTGTCACTATTTGTGTCACTATGTTCTGGATCAACCATATTACAAGTGATTTTTTTAATGATAAATTATGAATAACAATTGCCCTAATGTAGGTCCCTGAGTAATTCCTTTAGGATTTCAAAGCAAAGAAAACTATTTATAAAGTAGAAATTTTGAAAATCCTGTCTGGGTTAAAGAAGTTGATATATATCTGTAATTGCCAACAAATATTAAATAATGAGTTTTTTCATCAGGAATTGCGATGTCACATGTATGCGAGTCTATCAAAAGCCTTGGCACATGCCAAATATTTCTAAAAAGGAAATATTTAAGAACAAGAAAGTACTAGTACATTGAAAGAAGAAGGAACAGGAGTAGAATCACCTAGTTTTAAGACGTTTCAAAGTGATCCCAGCGGTCCTACTGAATAAATGCTTTTTGACTTGACTTGAAAGCTATATGCACATTGACCATGAAACAAACGTGATATATTTACCATTTGTTTAGCGTTTAGAAAACGAATCTTAACAGAGACTTTCACTTTCAATCACGAAAAATCATTCGATGGTAATTGTTCCTCTTAGCGTCAATGGCCATCATCAATGAAATCCCATCATCGTTATCACCATTCGAGTCATTAAAAGGGCCGATTGAAATGGCCAAATATGTGAAACGTACTTTCAAATTTTTTGGTAAATTTTAAGTAAAATGGAATTTCACGGGTATTTCCAGACAGAAATAGTAATGACACATAATAATTATGCATACTACTTGTAGGTAAAACTAGCAGCTAGTTGGTATGTTAAGAGCATTTTACACGATGCCATTTTTGGGCCGTTTTGCTAAACCGATGTCATTTAGCGGTCGAGCGAGGGTCGTACTCACAATACAATTATTTGTTGATACGATATCGTATCGATTTAAATTTATCGCGTAAGTGTAAAATGTCCGTTTACTTTGACGATCTTCGACAGCTCGCAGAAACTCAAGAAATGTTGGTTTGATTCTCGCGGCTGCACCAATGTTTTCGTACTTGGTTCACTTAGCAATTCAAATTGCTCATTATCACTTCAATGCGCGTAATTATAAAAATAATAATACAATCATCTGCCGAACCCAATATTAGAAAGCTGCTACGCACACATACAAACACACACAAGCAAACGTTTGACCTTACGAAGATTGTGAAAGTCTAAAGCTACGGTCACATTATTTTTATATTCATTAATTCCTCATTTATATTTTGGAGGTGAATATTGAGACCGATGTTTTTGTTGTCAATGTCAACTTTCGTTATATTTGAATGATTCATAGAAATTGCGAAAAATATCTGTTTGGTGACTCAGATCAAGCTACTTGATTAGGTCTGCTACTATTTTATTCATAATATGGCAAATGCGCAGATTTGACGAATTTATTCTAAGAATCTGTTAGAAATAAACTATTTTATACAAGAAACTTGATTTATAGCGATTCATTGGTAAAAAAAATATGTAGTTATCCTTCTTGTATAGGTACTAGGTATTTAGTCTGGTACACAGATAATTATACCTACATATGTTTTTTACTCAGTGTGAAAGTAGCCCTATGTTTAATGTGTGGTCAAACAATTTTGTAGTAATCGAGTAATCGTTCGAAAATAATAAGGAAGTGAATCGAATACGTTGATTACGTGTTAAACGAATTTTGTACAGTTTTTTGCGATTGCTATTTACTAAGTGATTTGGTGATGATACTCGCTTTGTTTGTTTGTAAATAAGGAAATAAATAGAAATATAAAAACTCATCGTATTCTTTGTATGTTGATTGATAGGTTTTTTGCATGAGATGTATTTTTTTCAGTACCTACTTTATAGAATAAAATATTTATCATGTTCTTTTCTGTTTCTTTTATAGACACAGTTGGCTAATTTAAAACGAGCTATTTCTGAAAAATTTCGGCGTCTAAGATTTTAAAACGATCTAGCCTCAATCGATCTAGAGAATAAACATATACAAACAACTATCGATTTTACCGAACGTCATATTAAATCGAATACATCGACATGTTCATATCGACATCCGTTAGCACATCTCTAGTGACCCAGAGCAGCAGGTAGTAAGGGCGTGGCCCGCGTTTAAGCGTGTCACAGCTCAGTAAACACCTGCTAGCTAATACCAAAATAATAGCTTACAGGGTTTTTTTTTAAATAACTGTCACAATATCGTATATCAGATTATCTTTTTTTAGAGACTCGCTAAATCCTTGACGTTTAAAGATAAAGGGCATTAAACAAGTAGTTAATAAGCAACCAATCTCTTTTTCCAAGTAGGAACATATGTACCTACACACTCATTTTTATCGATATGACTATTACAAAACGTACAATTACGTAATTTGTTTGTGAAAAAACTTCTAAACAAATAACATCTAAACATAGCAACTTATGTCAGAAGACTCAAAATGATATGGTACCTGGTATAATTTAGCATCAGACCTTTAAAAGGTCAAAAAGTCACGTTTTTTTTGTTTGAGTTTGCATGAAGCGAATTAGTAATTATTGCAAAATAGTCTCGACCCAACTATAAATATCTATGTTTGTAATCTGTGGGAACCCGTTGCTTTTATCTAAAATTGCATGTATTTATGTATCTATCATCACAGCCTGACTTGAATTCGCACACTGTTGGGTAAAAGCCTATTTGGACTTTCGCTATCCACCACGTACAGCGCTGTTCTGTCCTATTGACTTACAAATTCTGAGGAGACAGAAAACTAAATATAAAATTCACTTGTTCGACTTAGCGCTGAACTGAACACTCGTCCAGAGTTGGCCATACATAATGATGATAGCCATACATAAAACCTGAATGATCTAAGTACTACCTAATGTTTGTTTATTTTTCCGACGTTTCGGACGCATTTGCGTTATAAAATAATCGTTATGTCATCAAATCACGAAAGTTTAAAAAGTTTGATCTAACTACTGTCGAGTTGAGCTGTATGTGATCCAGTTATTGCTAAATGAAAGATTGTATTTCATTGAGAAGTGTATCATGTATGTGTGTCAGCCTGTCACGTGCACGTCATGCAATTATATACTGGTATATAAAAGTAAGTAAGTATAAGAGGGGGAGACAGTTTAAAAGATGGGAGGACGAGTTGAGAGAGTTAGCAGGGAAAGAGTGGATTAGGACGGCAAGGGATAGAGAGAGGTGGAAAAGCTTGGAGGAGGCCTTTGCCAAAAAGGGGCAAGCAGATGATGTCGATGTCGTATAATGTAAATATAGATTAAAGTGATAGTCGTTAAGAAAATCTGTATTATAAGGCTAATAAATAAATAAATAAATAAATAAATAATATAAAAGTATATTGTATACTGGTTTGATCAAAACTAGAGGTTGATTTCTTCTAAACTAATTGTTACTCGTTATTGAAATAGATTGCTTATGCCTACGATTTTCTGGTTGTAACTTTGTAACTAAAGTTGCTCGTATGGGATAAAGTACGTCACGGACCATGAGCATGAGTTCACTGAGTGAATCATGTAGATGGCGCTACCGGTGCTATAACCGATAAAATATGAGCTTATCAAAAATTGTGACGACAAGAAAAAATCAATTAGAGAATTCCTAAACAATTTAAATTACAAATTAGCTAATTCGCTAGCAGTGGGGACGTGCCTCGACGTTCCACTTTTAAATATCTAGGTTTACGGTACTTATCAATTATTTTTAACTTTACACATATTGGAATATGATTCATTTTCCCATGTCGAATAAGATGAGCTTATACTTACTATTCATAGCAAACCCCAACTGTATCTTCTTCAATACACGGTTCATTTTCGTATGGTATTTTGTGAAAAAGCTTTGAATAGCGTGGGACGAATTTGATCTCTATATTATTGAAATAGAATAGATTTTAGTGTGTCTGAGTATTATGTAAATGTTGTTGTACTAGTTGTCGCTAGTAGTCGATGACATTTTGCCGGTTTTGGACTGAGATGAAGGTTTTATGATAAGTGGTCATTTATCGAAACGCAATCTAAACTTGTAGGTAGACTTATATAAAATCACGCTTCTTTTATAGGAGTAGGCAGAGACCAATGAGACTAATGTTGGCAATCATGAAAAGGCGACGAAGAGACATGCAGATGCATACTCTTTGGAAGCGACGGATATCAGTGAGCAGCTAATGACATTGACATAAGCAGAATGATGCAGTGCGCATGAGTAGAAAAAAGGTTGAAGGGCGAGAATTGGAACAGCGGGAAAGAAAAATTGTATTGGCTGGGGAAAATGTTCGTAATTATAAAGAAAATAAACATTATGAACTAATAAAAGTTGTAATAGTTTACACTAACATCTTACGCCTCATTTACTCTCATACGACCGAAAAATAATATGGCGGAATTTAAGTCAAATCAAATCAAATCAAATCAAATAGTTATTTTTTCCAAAAGAAGTATACAGGTTACAAGATAAGATTCAGTGGACTAGCCTGTATTGCGGGCGTCCGACGAGCCAAGATTATTATTTTGTCATCGAAATATTTGACAGATGTTTAAAATACCTACCACAGTAGTTTATCATTTCTCTGTAAAATACACAATTTATATTTCAAAATTCGAATTTTAAACACTGTGTGCATCTACTTACAGTTCTTCCAATGGATCTAGGCATTCGTGAAGTTAGCCGTTTGTCTGCGCAGAACACAATTTTGCATGAAAACGCGTTCACTGCGCAGACAAACGGCTAACTTCACTAATGCCTAGATCCGTTGGGCGAAGTGTACATTGTAATTTTTTGTGCGAAGAACAATATACAAAATGCTTTGTTTTTTGTTTGATTAAACCTGTTATCTGCTTAATTAGACATTAATGATAATGCAAAAATACTTTTAGTATTAAAATCGCATTGACGCAACATGATTTCACTTTGAAGCATATCGTGACTTACTTCACGCCTAGAATTAACCAGCTAAGTGATGTGTAAGAATTGTTATAATTTCTTAGGCCCTTATTAATAAACGTGGTGTAAAGTTACGCCGGGTGTAACTTAGGAGTAACCATACAATTTTTGGAGTTTAAACCTGGCGTAACTTTACACCACGTTTATTAATAAGAGCCCTAGTGTATTCGAAGCTAAAACATTTTTGTAATATTTCGAAAGACGTTTTTCACATGCAACAGTGTACCATTAGATTAAAATCGTATACTTACTTATATACTTGTAAATATATTACATAATCCTACCTATGACATTTGCCTGACCACTCACCTATAGTGCGCAAGAGTTGCAATAGTAGGTACCTATTGACAACAATCTCTATAAACATAACAGCGGAAGAATTACAACCGATACGATATCGTATCGCAATTTTTTACGCAAAACTAAAACATCGTATTTCAATCCTTTGATAGCTCAACTGATAGTGTATTTTAGCTCAGTTTCTGTAAATAAATATAATATGCTATAATACATATAATAATGCTGGACATTTCACACAGCGTCATCTAGCCCCAAACTAAGCACAGCTTGTACTATGGGAACCAGGTAACTGATATACTACTTATATACTTACTTTTTGTTTGTAAATACATACATTATACGTAGACCAAAAAAAAAGGTTGACTCATTCATCGATTTTTAGTACAAAATGTGTGGGAAAAGTTTTTAACGATTTCTGACTTTTCTAGTACTCAAACCTTAAATGGCCCCATAGTCTTTTGATCCCTACATAAAACTAAATCGATTGGCATCAACTTTTTTTTTTTTTTATTTAAGGCATTTTTATCGCTGTTTAAAGCATTTTTTTGAAAATCTGTGAATGCAGTTCAATATATCTCAAAAAGTTAGGGGTCTCCTAAGAGCGTTTTCCTGTAGCTATAACGGTTAAGGTACCTGCCCTCCATGGCCCATCTCAAAAATCCATTTCCACATTTCACCCGAGCTTGTGATATGGGAACGGTATATATATATATTTTTTTTTTTTAAATACGTGTGTACATACTTGTATTAGATAAGTTCTAGTAAAAACAAAATTTATGAAACTAATAACAAAATTGATACAATAATGTTACTCACGACTCTACCCTAGGGCATGGTACGGTCGACCAAACAATTGGTCAACTAAATCAAACCTGGTACACCACTTTCTTGGCCTACCGTACCTACACATTCCCAATTTACAAGATCCTGTGCTCATCTCTGGGATGGATCTGCAAAGCACCATCTACAGGCATTAGAGTCGATTGAGAGACGAGCCAAGAGGTTAATAGGTGATGACACCCTGGTCGAGTCTCGGCTTCAAAGCCTTGAGCATCGCCGTAGAGTCGCGTGTCTATCGGTCTTTTATCGACTGCATTTCGGAGAGTGTGCACAAGAGCTCCATAATTTAGTTCCGCCATCCCCATTCTTTTATCGGACCAACAGGTTCCCCGAAAGACGCCACTTGTACATGGTTGATATTCCCAGAGTTCGTACAAAGCGTTTTGAGTCCACTTTTTTCATACGCACTGCCAAACTGTGGAACTCATTGCCGGGTACCGTATTTCCCGAAAAGTACAATATAGGGGTCTTTAAATCAAGAGTAAATAGGTTCCTTCTAGGAAAGCATGCTCCATCTTAGACCTCACTACTGCTTAACATCAGGCAGAGGGAGGTCAAATGCTGACCTATTTAATTAAAAAAAAAAAAAAAAAAAAAAATCCTTTGAATATGTATGTGTCTTAAAGTGAGATAAAGAGAGGAACTTGTAAGTGTTGAAATAAGTATTTACCAAATTGTACAACAAATTACAAATTTCTCTAAATTAAAATATGTAATTCTAGTTTGCAAAACCATTAGTAGGTAGCAGTTTAAATAATAAAGTAGCTAATTTGATTAATTTGAACCAGTTTAAGTTCTATTGTACAAATAGTTGCGTTGTGGTTTACTGCTTAAATAGTAGATTGTCATTTACATACCTTGAGGTTTAAATATTTCAAATGAACATTTAAATTGTATACATAATTATATGTACTGTGAAATAATGTGCTTTTTATTATATCTTCTCTTCTTATTTAAGGATTTACTCCTTGTCGGCACAACTGATGAATCCCTCTCCATGTATCTCTTTCCAGGGCTGCTTCCTTGACCTCTTTATACGACATGACAGCTACCTTCTCCTTCACTTGGCTCATGTAGCTTATCCTCGGTCTTCCCCTTCCTCTTATTCCTTCTTATTATATCTATACCATCCATATTAGTTGGATTCGCTCACGTTGTACCATTATCAACACAGCCTATCTATGGTATACAATTCGTCCAATGGATCTAGGCATTCGTGAAGTTAGCTGTTTGTCTGCGCAGTGAACGCTTTTTCATACAAAATTGTATTCTGCGCAGACAGAAGGCTAACTTCACGAATGCCTAGATCTGTTAGGCAAACTGTAGGAATAAATTTTACATTCCTAAAATATTTTTGAAAATCGAATGAGTGGTTTTGGAGACACTACCTACTAGGACCTACAAACTTAAAACAAGTAATTGATACAAAATAATATATTTCTTAAGTTAATAAGTTTCTTTAAGCTTGCCTCTTTAAATCGAAATGTTTTGAGACAGTCGTTTGACAAAGCAAGTGTATGAGGCGAGTGTGTATGGGACAACTGGAAGGCGAACCTTCTTGGATCAAATTAGCGACATTTTGGAGAAGGGCCAGGTCAAAAGTACCCTAAACCGGCAAACATGTATGAAGAATGTAATGAGAGTGAATGAGGCAAAAGTTGTGTGTCAGGATCGTAGCAAGTGGAGATCCGTGGTCTCTGCCTACCCGTTCGGGAAAGAGGCGTGATTTTATGTATGTATGTATGTTTTAAAATAAATATCATCTATTTTTTTCAACTCTCGCGTTATGGATTTTTTTTTAAAACTACGCAAGTATTTTTTTTTTTATTAAATAGGTCAGCACATGACCTCCCTCTGCCGGATGTTAAGCAGTAGTGAGGTCTAAGATGAAATGAAATGAAATGAAATGAATTTATTTGTCAGAAGAATGGTTATATAAAGATTTTAGATATAAAGTAAGTGTCACATTCTCCACCGCATTAACACGGTATACTAATTCTTAGTCTTACATACCAAATAAATCTTCAAATTTAATCATGTCACAATTTAAATTCAACATGCAATAGTAAATAAAAAATTAAAAGATTGATGTCAAGTATTAAATTAACTAATATTTGAATTATGTACATATAATATTATAAAAATCTTTATCAAGCATGCTTTCCTAGAAGGAACCTATTTACTCTCGATTGAAGACCCCTATATTGTACTTACTACTAAGTATATTACCGTAAGTATATTCGTGAGTATATTTTTCTGTATAAACCTATCGCAAATCATCTCGTTAGTACACGAAGAACGTGCGTTAATACGTTATCAAACCTTGACATTAATGTGGCAACATTACAAAACTTTAAAAAAATGATGTAAAAAATTAATTGTAGCTATTTTTTAATTACTTTACGATCTAGACTAGGCTAATCTGGGGCAAAGGAACGTACACTTCGCCCAACGGATCTAGGCATTGGTGAAGTTAGTCGCAGTGAACGCTTTTTCATACAAAATTGAGTTCTGCGCAGACAAACGGCTAACTTCACGAATGCCTAGATACGTTGGGCGAACTGTAGGTACATTTTTGATATTGTGTAAAACACTGATAAAAGTACAGTGAAGTTCAAAAGCTTTAGCAAATTTTTTTCTATTAAAAGGTTTTCAGTAATAATATAAAAAATACTTTTTTTACTAGAATCTTTAATTCTAAAACATGTAATTTGGTGTGATTGCTCTATTTGCAAAAGCAACATTTGGATGGGTGACCGTTGTTTTTACGACTGAGTGTGAATACTTCTGGTGAAAGTTATACTGGTGTACCTAAGCTTTCGCTTAGTTTGGCATCAACAGAAATAAATAAAATCGTAGATAAAATATTTTTTTTATATTTTTTAAATGTACCTATGTATCTATGTATTTTAATATATCTGCTGTACTTATATTTTCAACGTAAAACTAAAATGTCATTTTTACGTTTCTTCATTAAGTGACTTCGAAATATTAAAAAAAAAATATGAGAGAGTTTTTTGTAATAATATCAAGAAAATACTTAGTTGATGGCAGCCAGAGAATTTACATTTTTGAACGTCTTTTAACGTGAAATTTGGATAAACCTGTTTAATGCGGTTGTAATAAAAATGTAAAATATGTAGAGCCAAATGAGTCTCGGAGTGCAAATCAGGTTCTTCTAATGGCGATACTTCTTAAACCACACAGAAAATAAACTAGTGACCTACCTAACAGGTATTTAAAAAGTAATTATTACTTCTTTGCTAAGTAAACGTTGTAAAAAAAAAATACAAAAAAGATCGTCGAGCGCGTTGAAGTCTTTTATATGGAAGCTTTTAAAAACTCGCCTTTCAAAATGTGAGCATATGTATCTAAAATTATCTATCTGATTATTAATTTATTCTCAATTGCTAGTAAGTATCGTGTTATATCTCGGTATTCAGAACAGCTTTCAATATACATTACGTAAAGTACTTCCCGCAGAGCTTTACGCAACTGAATAAAATCGTGGCACAAAAACTCGAGCTTCGTGACTCTAGTCTCGTAAAAAGGTTTTACTAAAAAGGTTTCTTACCTTGACATGTGGCCAGAGTGCAAAGAACAGCCAGCACGAAAAAACACCAAATCCGGGTACCTTCCATATTTCCACAAGCACTTATTCTCGGCTGTAGCATTTTACAAACATTTGTGCGAAAGTTCACTGCACATACACTTTTGTTTATAACTGTACAAGTTTCTAAAATCAAATTTTTTAACGTTTTATTTCGTATTATTTTAAAATGAGAACGTCATGTTCGGAATTTGAAAGTGTAAGGCCGGCTATAGACTGTTCAAGTGACTGCGCGTCGCGTCAGGTCGACATTCACTGCGCGACTTGAGCTTCAATCCCCACCTTACACTGAGGTCTTGAATGCGTGTTCGTTTCTTGTTTTGGTTTTGACGGCTTCCCGGATAGGATGCGATTTTCTTTAGCAGTTGAAGAAAAGTCGAGTGTGACACGGTCAGTGTAGAAGGAACTCCGAGGCGACCTCTTTACGATAAAATGAGGAATATTATTTATGATGAAATGGATTCGGGACCTTTTAAATTCTTAGAGACATTATAGTAGCAGTACCTACCTTCAATATTTACAAAGAAATAGATATTGTAGGTACCTACAAACATAGTAATTTTCCATTACACGTCGTTGACGCATTCTTAGCACAACCAAAGCAAAAAAATATATAAAATTATTTTTTCTGCGTGTTTTTTCAATGCATTGAAAAAAAAACAAATAAAAGCGATAAAAGCTAATAAAAGTGTGTTAAAAAATAATTAAGTACTTATCTAAAAAAACAGACAAGTGCGAGTCGGACTCGCCCACCGAGGGTTCCGTACAAAGGACTAAGTAGGTACGTAGGTACCTATAACAGTGCAAACTGTTAGGTACTACCTACCTACATACACCAGAGATACACATGAGAAGGGATTTTATTTTTAATTTTTCGTCATAAATCGAAAACTATTCATCAAAAAATAATTGTGCCAATGAAGCCCTTTCATACGACACCCCACATGACACGGTTAACTCCCTTCAAAATTTCGCACCAATTACTTTGGCCCTGGTTTTTCTGTGATTTAACTAAAAATATACGGTTTTCAGATTTTCCCCTGTACTTGTAGTCTAAGACGATACTACTTGCCAAATTTCATAGTTCTAGGTCAACGGGAAGTACCCTATCAATTATGATTTCCATAAGTGTCGAAATGTACATTTTTTGCGGCTTAAACGGCCGTTTTGCGTAAACTTAGAAGTTTTTTTTTCACAACTTAAAGGTACCGTAGATCTGAGTATACGGTTTCAATTTCAACTCGATACCTCCACGCGTTCCCAAGATAAGAGAAGAGAGATAAAGGGTCCATTTTGATTGAAAATGGTGTATAGATACTATCTATCTATCATACATACCAACTACATTCCAGGTTATTACTTGTTAAACTTTATATAATTAGATTAAATAATAAATAAATAATAATTATTATTATTTATTAGTTTACATAAGTGTTGTTACTGTGTTATATTTTCTCAATTTTTCATTATTTTTGTGTGCATTGTTAATACAGATGTAACGCATTGGTACTAACTGTAATGTTACTTCTAACTTTTATAAATAAATAAATAAATATTTTTTTTCCTTTTGAGGTACGGAACCCTAAAAAGGGTGATAAGTAGGAGTTATTTACAAAACAATGTGTCAACTAGAATTGATTTCATAAAAAAATAACACTAATAAACTAATAACTAATAAACTAATAACTGCTAGAAATTGCTGGTTGGAAAATTCTAGAATCTAAGCTAAAATCCCATCCCATCCCACTCATATAATAAAGCTGAAAGTTTGTGAGTTTGTTTAGATGTTTGGATAGCTTTTTAAATGTATCCCGTTAGCTCAGTTGGTCAGAGCGATGCCACGGATCGGCAAGGTCGTGGGTTCAAATCCCGCATGGGTGCTAATTTTTGGGATAAATTTAAAAATCTTTAAATATCCCTAAGTGTGCCGAGTGTGTAATGGGCCGAGACAGAGATAATTGGAAGGATATGGGGGAGACCTTTGCCCAGCAGTGGGATAATGTAGGTTAAAAAAAAATAAAAAATCCCTAAGTGTGCTGTTAACACTATAAAAATATAATCCTTATAGATGTTTGGATATTTGTATGTTTGTATAAGGATCAGGCTCAAACGAAACAGTTTACAATGAAATTTGGTAAGGTGAATGGTATAACTCCAGAATAGCATATAGGCTAGTAGTAAATTATTCGGAACCCATCAAGGTCCGATTTTTTCACCGTTCTAGTTACAATCACTGGCCCTTTTTAAACATAGCTTTACGGTCATTGACCTTTCAAGGAGAGTTACTAGCTTATCAAAAAATAACCCTGTCTTTATTAACAACGTTTATTTTTATTGACGGTATCCGGAAGCAACCTGCCACGTATAAAAACAGAATTATTTTAGCGAAACGAGTTCTTTTTTTCTTTACTGACAGTGACCTGGATCAGTTGAGCTATCTATAGATCGTTTCTAATGATCCTTAGATAGCTTGATTAATCCTGTTGTATTTTGTAAATATGTAGTAGCTTAGTTTCTGTATATATTTGTTTTTAATGGAAACAACTTATTTATATAAATAATCCAATCCAACCTTGGTACTTAGAATAAAGAAAAAAAAATTGGATGGATGGATGGATTTAAAAATAAATTAATAATAAACAAAGCTGGACTTTTCACACAGCATCTAGCCCCAAACTACCGACCCGAGACAAATATCTGTAGTTCATACAAACATTTGTCCCGCGGCAGGGATCGAACCCGCAACCTTCTGCGTCGGACCTTCGCTGCGCTACAGAGGTCGTCATATTTATTTTTTCATTTCGCAGCGTTTAAAGTTCAAGAATATAGATGAGACCACATACCTACCTACTTACTTCAAACTTGATTCGAGAACTTCTTCACTCATTTAAAAAAAATTCAAGGCTATTTGACATCGGGACCTTTGCAACTTCCCATCACTTAGTCACTAAATATTTCAGCTTAGTGTCAGTAGTACCATTGATTTGTACCATTGATGGTACAATACAAGTGACACAACTTTGTATCTCAAGTACCATTAAAGAAAAGTAAAGATATTCCATTCTAAGAAATCAATGAAGCTTTCGTGCACTTCGCACAATCAATGTATATTATCAGCCCAAAATGGTTAAGAAATGAACCTTCAAGAAGAAGGGAAATGAGGCATTTGCCCTGGTGTGACGGGAATGGCTAAATATTAATAATAGTAATAAAATAAAATTCTCTTCATTTCAAACCAACGAGCTAAATTATAGCATATCAGATAAAATTGTAGTATCAAAACTATGTTATGTATATCAGCGCCATCTATGCTTAGTCTATTAAGACATAGACATAGACATAGACATAGACATTTATTTATTTGCCACTCAAGCACACACAAAATACAGTAACAAAATGAAAACAAAAAAAAAAGAGAATACACGTAAAAAACAAAAAGCCTGTCATGTATGTGTGCTACAGCAGCAAAAGGGCTTCGACTCAGCATAATGCCTCGCCACAGCGAGGTAGCGAGGCGCTGGTATTCTGTCGAAAACCATCGGTCAGCCAATAGACCCTGTGAGGGTATTTATGTGGAGTGTTGTGTTCCATAAACTAAATAAAATATAATGCTTGCCAAGTAAAAAGTAAATACAAAAATTAAGTGAAGGTGGTTAAATTGTAATATTCGGTACTTACATAAATATTTAATAACAAATAAACAAAGGTTGAAATAAATAAAAATAAATACATAAAAAAAAACAAAAGTAAGTAGGTAACTTTACCTACCCTCTAGCAAGTGAAGGGCACACTATTACTATTTATACCAGACAACCCAG
Organism: Epirrhoe tristata; assembly: GCA_951394285.1. Taxonomy (NCBI): domain Eukaryota; kingdom Metazoa; phylum Arthropoda; class Insecta; order Lepidoptera; family Geometridae; genus Epirrhoe; species Epirrhoe tristata. The sequence goes on from OX596161.1 coordinate 2,817,511, forward strand.
TTTTTTGTTCATCAAGTAGAAAATATTTGTAACGTTTTTTAAAAGTGTACTTTGATGTCAACAAACGCAAAGGTGGGGGAATATTGTTCCAGCACTTGGTTGCCTGGTAGCGAAAACTTCCCCGAAATGCCACAGTTTTGTGCTTACTGTAATGCAGCAAGTTTCGTGTTGGCCTCTTACTGTACTTGCTATTAGGTTGGCGAAGTTTCTCATACAGATATTCTGGTGACTCGGACTTTAACACGGAAAACACTAGTGTTGCAAGGTGTAAATGCCTCCGCGAGGCCATATTAAGAGTGGAAGCATTGTTCAGGTATGGTGTTATGTGAGATCGCGGTGGCACATTATAGCAAAATCGGCAACACGCATTTTGTATCCTTTGGACAAGACGAGCGGTTTTTGACAACAAACGTGGACCAAATACTACATCTCCGTAGTTTAACTTTGATAGTATTATGGACTCACAAACCTTTATTCGAATTTCCTCTGTCAAAAAGTTTCTTATTTTATATAGCACCTTTAACCTAAAAAAACAACTCTTGACCAGATTTTGAACATGACTTTCGAAACGAAGTGTGCTATCAAATAATATGCCTAAGTTTCTTGCTTCATTCACCTGCTCAACACTCTGACCAAGGATGTTTACGTTGAGAGTATGATTTGAGATGTCTTCAATCATACTTTTTGTGCCAAGAACCATGAATTTTGACTTTGATGGGTTCAAGACAAGTGCGTTTTCCTGGGACCAGACAGATATTCGGGCCAGATCTTCGTTGATCTTGTTTAACTGGCATGGGACATCCTCAGGGCGCATTGGCAGATACAATTGCACATCGTCGGCATATAGATGGAACTTGCAGTGTTTTATGTGCCAACAGATGTCAGCACTATAAATTATAAACAGAAGTGGTCCAAGGATTGACCCCTGCGGCACACCACGATCAACAGACCTTAATGACGACGAGAGATGGGACCCATCTTCCCGGGAAATTCGTACAAACTGAGAACGGTTGCTGAGGTAACTGTTAAACCATCTTATTGACGGAGCATCAACACCGTAATAAGACAGCTTAGACAGTAGTAGAGGAACATCTATCGAGTCAAACGCACGCGAGAAGTCAAGCAGCACCAAGATTGAGCCCAACCCTTGATCTTGCTCAGCAAGTATGTTGTCTACAACATCTAACAAAGCAGTTGTCGTTCCTCTACCCTTCCGAAAGCCCGACTGTACATCAGGTAATATATTATTTCGTTCAATAAAACCACTCAGTTGATTGTATACTACTCGTTCAATAACTTTGGAGAGGACCGGAAGTATACTTATTGGTCTCAAGTCTTTGATGTCAGTTGGTTGGGAAACTTTAGGTATCGGATTTACTGAAGCAACTTTCCACTGGCTCGGAAAGGTAGATGAAGCAATGGATCTATTAATGATATTAGTTATAACGGATAGTGTGTGGGGTAAAGTCAGCAACACCATATCTATAGATAGCCCGTCCACACCTTGCGCATTCGTTTTAATAGACATTAGAATTTTTGCGATTTCAGTGTCATTCACCGGCTGCAGAGAAAATGTTTCGTCAGAATGTTTATTAAATTCAAAAAAAGTCAAATTGGATATAGGGATTTTATTAACTTGTGGAACATTTAAGAAGTGGTCATTAATGTCATCAGGTCGGTTAAAATGATTAGGGATATAATTGTCATTTTTGGGGGGTAATACGTCATGTTTTAAATTCTTCCACAGTACCTTTTCACTCTGTTCTGAATTAATGCGAAAGTTATAATAAGCACGTGTTTCGTGGTAAAGACTCTCATTGACTAACGATTTAAACTCTTTGTATTGTGTCCTATGACTATCAAGTTTAGTTTGACGGTATCGGTCATGCGCTTCATTTCGACACTTCATCATAATCTTTATTGTATCCGTTATCCATGGGTAATGTCTATCCTTTAACTTGAGTGTTTTAATCGGTGCATGCTTGTCAAGTAAGGTGGTAACTAAAGACGTATAAGAGCATACCATCGCATCCACAGTAGCTGCATCGATAACAACTTGCCAATCCAAAGCCACAACATCATCATCAAACTGATTGCGGTCTATGTCCTTGATTGGTCGGTACACTATCGTTTTGGAAACATTAAGAGAACTAGCAATGTAAGAGGGGTTCAGTTACCGCAAACATTTTGAATTATGAAATAGATGGCGCGGCAAGCTGCCTCGATTGTTGTTTATCCCTGACGCTAGATGTCGCTTGTAGCGCAAATTACTTCCTGAGGTCCAGATAACTTTGATCGGTAATTAATAAAATTATCCTACCAACAAAGTAAATACCTACTTGCGTGGTAAGTACCTACGGACACCTTCACCGGCATCATGTATAGCATAAAATAATGACCTACACCACAGCTCTTCCAACGGATCTAGGCAGGCATTCATGAAGTTAGCCATTTGTCTGCGCAGAACACAATTTTGTATGAAAAAGCGTTCACTGTGGCTAACTTCACGAATGCCTAGATCCGTTGGGCGAAGTGTACCTAAGTAAGGATAGGTAGGTAGACCGGTAGCCTAACCTACCTACCCATCTATACAGTACCCCAACAGTACCTATACCTACCTAGGTATACCTACAATACAGTAGGTAAACAAGCGAGCTGCAAAATCAGTGATCGTCATCATTCGCGTGAAATTAATTTGGTTATGGTATGGCATGGCTGGTAGGTAGGTACCTACCGACTTTACTACCTAAAAATGCTAATAAGTACTTACCTAGGTAGGTAGGTACACTACTTTTAGTTCGTAGTATTAAAATAGGCCACCTACCACCTACCTACCTAAGACGGTTGTTTCGTTTCACACTGCCAAATTCAAAAAATAAAATTTTTGGTGTAGGGTGACCATCGTATATTTGTAGATAGGATAATATGGACGCAAATTTTCTAAATTGTCGTTTACTTTGTCTACTTGTCTTAATTTTTTTTATAGTTATATCCAGGAAAAGGCGGCGAGACGAACTGTACGCATTCGAGCCAGACTGACAAACCGTGTTTGTACAATATTTGTATGATCTACAAATATTTGTCTCGGGTCTGGGTGTTTCAATGTATGTATGTATTTATTAAAAAAAAGGAAACACCGCTATTTTATGCCTACCAAAAAAATTGAAGGAAAGTTGCAGCAGATGCAAAAAATTATAATGGCATGGTCAGTTTTTTTTTTAATTTAACTATCATAAAGTTATCGAGGATTGCGGTCAACCAAAACCGAACAAAATTTTAAGAAAACTACAAATAAGTACTACAGACAACAATCGCGTACGGACTCTCATTCAAACTATGTTCTCGTATCATGCCCAGTCATTATAACCTAACATAGTTACTGCTATCATAAATCCATGTCTGACTCGTCTCGACTCCTTTTGAGGTTATATTTTTTTTTTTTTTTTATTAAATGTGATCAGTGACAGACACCGAAACCACGGTTAAAATTTTTTTGGTAATCAAAAAATAGGGTTGTAAGTAGTATATCAGTCATGTAGTACCCATAACACAAACTCTGCTTTCTTTGGGGCTAGATGATACTGTGTGAAAAGTCCAGCATTATTTATTTATTTATAGTAAAAGAGCCAATCCTCAAGCTGAGCTCTCGCTTACCTATGCAAGTCTACAGTTTGGGAAATGTAGGTAGGGTATTTATTACTCAGTTATTTATTCACTATAAATTATCATTACAGATATTTTTAAATCTAATGCGATAATCTAGATGAGATCCTATTGGTACTTATTATAAAAAACTTATATTTATATTCTTTTACTTATCTACTATATTTACAAAAGTAAGACCTTTAATATGAACATATTTTATAACAAACATAAGAAAAAAATTAAAAAAAATACAACTCGTTTAAAATATTTAGGTAAAACTAAATAACGATATAACAATAGGATAAACTAAAATAGTAAGTAGGTAATTATTTACGAATTTGTATATCTACTCTATGAATAGGTACTTAGCTAACTAAGTAACTACCAGGGCAGAAGTAGACTTTGACTAGGTAGTTTCCTGAGTCATCAAAAAAATTATTCTTATATTTATGGTTTTTCCTTAAAACACGGCCAAACCGATGTTACCTACCAAATTTAGTAGGTTTGCCTCCATAACTTTGCTCTCATTCACTTTCTTCAATAGCCTCCCCGCCACCAACTTCACGAGGATATCGTAAACAAACTTGACACGTCCGAAGCAATATTCATGATATAAATTCCGATTAGTGTGGTAAGCTTATAAATCTGCTGCCTACGCTAATAAGAGTCAATAGAGTTCAAAATGGTCAAATTACTACGTACCTTCGCGCCTTCTGTGTTTCGCAATGAGCTAGGTAGGTAGGTTAGGTACTTTAGTTTAGATACAGGGTGGGATTAAGAACGGTAGGTATAATTTGTAATGTGGGTAGGTATCTAACGTAGGAACCTTTAGACGGAAGGAAATTACAGGTCAATTTTAAACCTTTATTGAGGAATTATTTAAGGCTATATTTATTTTATGTTCTAATCCCACTTTTTGTTTATTTTTTTAGGATCAGTCAGCATCAACATCTGGTAACACGCAAGTAAGTAGGTTTGAACCACCTTAATGGGGTGGATTAAATATAGGTACCCACCTAGGTAAGGTTAAAAAATATATTTTTGACTTAGGACGGGCCCCAGAGGGCTAAGATGTGCTGCATAAACCAGAGCTCAGTGGGGATTGGCTCTACTAGTAGAGACCTCATAACTTTTTAAACATTTTAGGTAATCATTATGAACTTGTATGTAGTACCTACAAGTAACTCAATTTGGTATTCGGTCGATAAGATCAACCTATGAACTTGGTCCGAACAAACCGAAAAATTGGTCCTTCGAAGTCAAAATCGCAACTTTGGTCCTGTTATTGTCGGGCTCAAACATAAAATGATTTATATTAGAATAAGTACCTAGGTACCTAAGGTCCCAGAACATTGAGTCTATAAACATTTTACTAAACTGCATCCTGACAACATGCCTGAACATAACTACTAGGTAACAAATTGTCCCGATATCGTGTAAATAAACAGACAGACCATTCACACTAACCATTCATTCACTAACACGCTACGCGCCAAAACTATCAATGCTGCCAAATTAACGAGCCCAATCTCAAACGACTTTAAAACAAACTAGGCAAAGGCATCATTTTTATACAGCCTCAAGCAATGTCGAGGCCGAATCATACTAACTATGCTATGAGCTGTAAGGATCAAAAATCCTTCCGCAAGAATTTAGTAGTGTCCGAGCAACCGACACTACTGAGACGAACGGAATCGGACTTGCTTGTTATAAATGTGAAGATAACAATGCGTGCGTGTGGGTGTGTGGTTTTGCCGCTGACGAGTATAGTTACAGCACGCAATAACGCTAACAAGCGTGCAAGGGGGAGGAAGCTAGTGTTTGAATAGCGCTGTCCTTCTCTAGCCGCCGGCAACATGGCGCGCTCGGCTTGCTCGGGCGCAGGCTCGAATCGTATCGCCTGCCCACTCAAGGTTCGCTGACTGCCGTTCTTTTGTTTTAAATGTTGCCAGGTTTCGAAGATTACCCAGATTATATCAATTTAAAGGATCAATCAGATAATTACTTAATGCACTTGACAACGTAACCAGACCGGGAAGTATGCTACCTTATATTTAAGGTTCTTATATTTAACGTACTAATTGCCTAGTCACGACCTAGTGTAGGTAAATCTATACCTACCTACTACCTACCTACCTATTTTATAACGCATTAAATAGCGGACTGAACAATCTCAAACGAAGCAAGTAGGTATTATTTATTTTTCTTGCTTCGCCGAGCTACTTAATATAGTAAACTTTTTATTTTCTTATCTATCAAACAGACTTATTTTATTCGTTTAAGAAATTCTCAGACATTCAAATAATTTCAAAAACCTTTTAATCATCTATTTCGGAACGGAATAACGCAAATCATCCTTTTGGAACATTTGTGTGGAGAAGAGACTACGATTCCGGGAACACTGGACCGCAGACGAAAACAGCGTCAACGGAGGACCTGCTCAAACCGAACGTCTGCATACCGATCATTGCTTTTTTATAATCGGCCGACGGTGCACACCGACGGCATGTGTCACTTTGCATTAGCTCCCAGTGTAAAATGAGCTTTATCACGCTAAATTTAGATTCATTGCGACTATGAATCAATCACTAACACTTCATCCAGCTGTAAAGTAATTTGAATTTAGAAAAATATCTGTATGAGGCTTACCGCATGGTCACCTCCTATAAATTTGCCAAACAAAACTGTGGTGACCTTAGTTGTATATAAGGGTCATTATCGCTCATGGGCGTGCCACAGAATATCACGAGTGTTAATTTCGTGCTGTTGGAGTGAGAGATCCGGTAGTAGATTATTCTTTCTTCTGTGCCGAAGATGTGGTCGTGCGAGCGAGATAGCCTGATTTCGCTCGTGCCGGCTCGTTCTGCCGCACGTCGCGCCGTTGTGTGATTGTGTGCAGTGTACTCGCGACATTCGCTTGGCTACGGACCGTCGTCGCGCGCTCTTTTAACTGCCGGCGAAAACAAAATAATAATGACCTGTGTACCACATTACGTACATCGCGAGTGCAACAAGCGACAACAGTGTGTGATAATGTAAGCGTGGTGTTGTGTCAAACAGTGTTGTCAAAGTTTGTGAAGAAGTTGGTTTGGAGCAATGCGAGCCGTGTTTAGGTATGTGAGCGATTAATTATGGCCCATCAGCAGGGGTCAGCGGCCTGCATTTTCGCCACAGAGAGATCTGTTATTTTTGTGGTGACAGATCATAGCAAGTTCACACGACAAGTGTTAGCCGCGCCGCCAACTCTACCTACCTCTACCTACACACTTACATCCGTTTCTCGTATTGTGCATAATGCCTTGTTATCAGTCGAAGTGTGTCGGGTAATTTATAATGTAATTAATCTGTTATCGTGTGAGGTGAACCTTGTCCAACGGCCACACGTTTCAAAATATCTTACCCATGTTTTCCGAAGACGAAATAAACTTGTTTCAAATTACGCTTTTAGCCTAGCAAGACACCATAAAACAATTAGGCGGGTAGGATTCTTCATTTTTTGTATTTTCGACCAAGTAGGTAGGTACCTACGTGACTAAACCGATGATCTTTCAAGCTATTAAACTCACTTTAAACTGACTTACCATGTGGTAAGTCAAACCTACCAACGTATTTTGTCTCCAAAACTTAGATACCTACCTATCTCTATTTTTAATATTTAATCAACATTTGAAATTCTGAATGAAAAATAATTTTGTTATTTGTCTGAGTATTATCTAAAAAAGTTATGAATGAAACCCGCTAGGATAGGTAGGAACCTAAAATAGATTGCTTGTATATTACCTAACTTATCTATATGCTGCTATGCTAAAAAGAAACTTTTGAAAATTTTAAGTAATAGTTACGTTTATTATCCAAAAATCTGAAAGAAATTGAAGTAAGTACCTATCTACAAAAAAATTAAACATTAAAAACGTAGGGTAATAACGCCAATTTGTAAACCAGGTAAGGTTAGGTATGTAGGCTTATTAAATCTAACAAAGATAAACCTAAAATAACATTGAGATATTGTTAATTTTGTCACATCTCTGAAATATAAACAAAGTATTAAAAATAATGATCATCTATTAACAGATGAGTATTTTATGTGTTAGGTCATTTATATCTGGTAAATAATTCATCAGTTGTGTCACAATTAGTAAATACTTAAATAAGAAGAAGAAGAAATAATTAGCGGAACCATTACGTACGAAGTTTTGTAGCAGGTAAATAATACTTTAATGCAACCTTCAATTTATTTACTGAAAAAAAGTTTATCTAAAAATTACTTTTATCCATACAGAGTCTAAAGTAAAACAAAAAAATATCAAGTCGCAAGAACTTACTAAGAAGCATTAGTGATACCCATTTTCGTCATAAAATGTAGTATGCAGGCAGTAAAAAACACTATTTACTTAGCAGGACCTTTAATTAAGTACTAGAATTGTATTATAATTATTGTAATGTTCATTAAGCTACTTAAATGACAACTGTAGAAAGAGACAAAGTTGGTAATTGTAATGCCATTTAATTTTTTTATGATGAAAGACCTCGATAAATAACAAAGTGGCCCTTCAAATGTGTGCAAACGCACCTGCTATATAAAAACTCGGAACATTAGCCCTTCATGTAACATATCATAGTTTTTATTGTTTATATTCAATATACATAAAGCTAGTGATTATGCGCTGGTACTTGATACCTCGACAATAATCTTGGGCTTTAAAAACGTTTAGCGAACAAGTTCTTTCAAAGTTGTATTTTTTAATCCACACGAAATCCACCTTGTAGTGTCCCAAAGCGTTCACGGTTGCGAGCAAAAAACATTATTATTTATAGCCCTTTTATTTCTTTAAAGAAAAATATATTTAAAATACTTTTTTCTTTTTTACGGCGAACAGTAAAATGCGACAGCCTGGGTCAGTGGTTTAAACAAGTTAGTATGTATTTTTTATAGCGTTTTTGGAAACAGATTTTGATTACATCTTTGTTTGATAGTCTTATTATTTGAAACCATTTCTTCAGATCCTACAATAAAATTTGCAATTTAACCGCATGAAACTGAGTCCAGTGTTCCAGCCACTTCCAGCGAACGCGAACTAAAATGGATGTTCCGAGAGGCGAACAATCGTCTTATTTTGGTCGTTATCTCAAATGAATTATTCATATAATCGCATTTCCTACGCTTCTCGATGTTATAGGATCTAATTATTTTTATCTGCCGGTTAATGTTAATGCCGTTGCATCTATCTGTCGAAGTAAAGTATTACATTTTAGTAGCCTATGACACTTTGAAACTTGCTTGGGCTAAATGGGAAGTAAATCCTTTTTTTTGTAGAATCTAGTCTTGCAAGTGCAATCATGTTGGTGTTATACGGTAATACGGCAAGCTATAATAATCATTCAATTTGAATGTTGTATTTCCAAAAGGAATCAACTAATATTTTATATAGTTTATATTTATATCCATAAATGAGATTTTGTACCAAAGAAACCTGTAGGTGTACTATGTAACTATCTGATGAACAAAACTCCTATAAAAAATTACTTGCTATTTCTTTTTTACGGAGGTTTGTTGAAAATCTCACTAAAAGGCTGACTACTGGTGTCTGTCCCCTATTCAAACACCATTTCATATATATTCAAACTCTGTAGCGCAATGGGCGATGGCCCGCCAGCGCAAAAGGTTGCGGGTTCGATCCTGCCGCGGGACCAATGTTTGTATGATCTGCAAATATTTGTCTCGGGTCTGGGTGTTTCTATGTATAATATGTATGTATTACAAACAAAAAGTATATAAGTAGTATATCAGTTATGTAGTACCCATAACACAAGCTCTGCTTACTTTGGGGCTAGATGATGTTGTGTGGAAAGTCCAGCGTTATTTATTTACACCATACGCAGTAGCGATTACCGGGATTTAAAACGAAAGTTGGAATAGATAAATAATAATAAGATTAAGTACTATTGTTTCTTTTTAAATCGAGGCATCATGTGAGCATAAGTGTGAAGATGAGAACAAAAGGTATCTAAGTATAACGTGTAAGAGCCAGCGCAAGAGTTGAGAATCTTAATGCGTTCGTGTTGCGTTTCTTGCGAGACTTGCATACCGAATGTGGACCTCAGCTCACACTATCCCTTTGCATTAAAAATGCGGTACGAAAAGAATATCTTTTAATGAAGTAGGTACCCGTACCTAGGTAAGTACGTAAGTCTACATACTTAAGTCCCTATATACCATTTGTTTTAAGATAAACAAAAAACTGTTGACTCCTAGGATAGTCTCGTCATAATTTCTATTGAGAAAAAAAAAACAACCATCAAAAAATTTTTTTTCAAAATGCCGGTATCCAAAAATCCTTCTGTGTCGGAAAATTAATAAAAAAACGCTCTTCTACTAAGCACAGTGAAGCCTCCACCAAAATCTGTCAAGCCGACTGAGCAAAATTACAAACACTTATCCCGAAAAATTTGGAGCAAACTATTCTAAATAACAGAATTTTACGAACTTTTCGATACGGAGAATTCACTTTGTTCTCCACCATTAATAGTTCCTTGTCATATACGATGTTATAAACATACTTCGACATAATCTCGAATGATTCTGAATACAAAGATAGTTGTGGCAGGAATTCAAATTGATTTCGAGTTTTCATAGTACGTTTATCTCCAGTTTATGATTACCATACGGAACACGTATTGAAATGGTCTTTGTGTGTTATTATTTACGAGCTATGTCGCATGAAAATCAAGAATAGATTATCAGAATTGACACTAAAAAATAGATCGTGATTCGTGATTGAAATTACAATCTGCTTCAATTTATCGAAGACTGTATTAGGGCCACTTAAAATGTGGATTACTCTATAGTCCTTTTCACAGAGGAACGGTTCCGTGAAAAGTATAGAGTCCTATTCGCATTCTTTTTTTCGATCGTTTGATGAATATTCGGATGCTTTCCACCACTATTTCTGACTTCAAGGGCAAATTTTTAAAACATGGTCTTAACTTAGGACCAAAAATCCCAAACCGAAAAATTGGCCCTTGAAGTCAGAAATAGTGGTGGAAAGCATCCGAATATTCATCAAACGAACGAAAAACGGAACGCGAATACAGACCAAGGTGTGCAATCACACCTCTTTGAAGACGGTAAGCACCACAGATTCTATCTAGGACAAACGTATTTGCTTTATTTTTGTTCTGACACTTTTCTAAAATGTCTTCTTATTTAAGGATTTACTCCTTGTGGGCACAACTGATGAATCCATCTCCATGTATCTCTTTCCAGGGCTGCTTCCTTGACCTCTTTATACGACATTACAGCTACCTTCTCCTTTACTTGGCTCATGTAGCTTATCCTCGGTCTTCCTCTTCCTCTTCTTCCTTCCACTTTCCCTTTCTATAATGAAACGGGCTTCCACGATGTAATATCCCGTGGCGGTCTGAGTCCATGCGAGTCATCATGCGAAATCCTTGCAAAATTGGTGCTTGGACCAACATTGAAGTTCTGCGTAGAGTCGACGTAAAGAGATCGCTATTGCAAGTTGTCGAGAATAGAAGGGGAAAGATGATCGGCCATCTTATACGACATGACAGTCTCTGAAATGTCACCGAAACAATATTGTAGGCGTTCCTATAAACACCTAAATAAGATGCGAGTTCTTTGAAACCGTTTGAAATTCTTGTTCTAGTTTCCTCGAAGATGTTTGTTGCATTCAAAATGCACAACATTTAAATATCATTTATCACCGCCCGGTTCTTTTGACTCTTATGTCATTGGTATAAAGTCTAGAATACCGTACAAATAAAAAATTGTGTGGGTAAAAGTCTCGCGCCAAATTTTTTTGTAACTTTTTCCACAAGGGCATCGGCTAATTGTCCAAACTGTTGGTAATTATAATTCTTGGCGATCACAACATGGTGACGGGTTTTGATCAGCTGTTCAACTGTAATTATTTTTTAGTTTCGTTGAATTATTCGTTATCACGGGACAACTAGTAAAGTAAGAAAAAGATAGTTGCACTTTACAACATTTTTAAGTGAATTTTTATAGGCGCGTGGGGCATTTTTGAGATATAAAAAAATCATTGAACTCGTGACACTGTAACCGCTGCCTCTGTATACATATTTAATTATTTGCTATTTCGACCTCAACGCTATAAGTGACGGTGGCTTATCGGTTTATAACTCGGCTTACTTAGGCATGCGTCTGGTTCGTATCCCACAGAGGTAATATATTATACTTTTTTCTTTTTAAGTTTAGAGCCGTTACCGACACCTCGTTCAAGGTTTCACTTTTGTGGCTCCCTGAGTGCCACTGTTTTTTTTTTTATTTACATCTAAGAAAATTACAGCCATGACCGAAAATCGTGCCCTCAGCAAAGGTTTCGCATTCCAAATTATTTAAAAGAGAATTAGTTATTTATTAAGGATTTTCGTAGTACACACTAAAAACGATTAGATTGTAAACCATTGCTCATTTTCAATGTTTTTATTTGCCTTGTGATTTACAAAACAAACTAAATAAGGCAATGCACGCTAAAATTGCGCCAAATAATTTATTGGTCTGATAAAATTATAACATCACAAAATTTGTATAATTTATCAAAATGTTGACGCGATTCTGTTTTGACTAATATCTATATCCATAAAAGTTAACCTGACTGATTCAACATAGCCAATCCGAAAGCGCTGAAACTAGAAAGCTGAAATGTAAGGTCCGTATAGCAAAACTATAGTAATGTGTTTTTTATTTAACTCTTATAGGGTTAAAATTTGGTGTAAGTTAATGTATGACAGATGGATCTATTAACTTTGTTTAAACTCGGTTAATTATTAGACATATTAAAAATATGTAATACTAACTGCGCTCCCGCGGTGTGACCCGCGGTCCTTCGGGATTTTTTTAATTTTTTCGGGATAAAAAGTAGCCTATGTCCTTCCCTGGGATATAACCTTCAACTATGCCAAATTTTAGCTTAATCTGTTCAGCTGTTTGCGCGTGAAAGCGTAACAAACAGACAGACAGACAGATAGACAGACAGACAGAGTTACTTTCACATTTATTATGGAAGTATGGATATGGATACAGTGTGATCTTTTTTAATATTATCCATCCATACTATCCATACTATTACTTTATATATATACTATTATACTATAATATTATAAATGTGAAAGTAACTCTGTCTGTCTATCTGTCTGTCTGTCTGTCTGTCTGTTAAAGGTTATATCCCAGGGAAGGACATAAGCTACTTTTTATCCCGAACAAATGAAAAATCCGAGGGACCGCGGGTCACACTGCGGGAGCGCAGCTAGTGTCTAATAAATAACCGAGTTTACTCAAAGGTAAATCGATCCATCTATCATACATTTACTTACACCAAATTTTAACCCTATTAGAGTTGAATAAAAAAAATTGGTTAATTAAACCAACGCGCAATTTAGAAGACTAATTCTAACGCGTACGAATTCACGGGCGACACCGAGTATTTCATTAACATTTACCAATGTGGCTTACTGTTAAACATTATAAATTATTATCAACATGTTATGATCAAATTAAGCCGCGTTTGCACCGTGCAAGTACCTACTTGCTTGCAGATGATGTCAGCGTCACACTTGCATGAAGTTGCATGCAAGTTACTTGAATTAGAATCATAAGTATTATTTTACCTATTGAAAACAAGTTCAGAAGAAGGCTAAGCTAAGATGTTACTGATTGGGCGGTATAGTCGCTCAGCGACAAAGCCCTTTTTTTGTTCATTTAAATAATAAAAAAAAACATTTTCAAATAAGACAGATTTTCTTGAGATAAATACTAAGGCCCTTACTAATAAAACTTTACATAAAGTTATGTCATGCATAAACTAAAAATTTGTATGGTTATTCATAGGTTATGCATGACATAACTTTATGTCAAGTTTATTAGTAAGGGGGTAAAAATTTTCATCCAAAAAAAATTTGATCAAAATCGGTTTCGTAGCTCGGGACGATGATATTATTATCAGTAGTTTTTACGTGAAAGACTAACAAACATAACAATTATCCATATAACCAGAATAGTTTTCGCTTAAACTTTCGAATTTATAAGTAGAATTATAACCTTTTTTTTTAAAGTTGTGTGTCAGGATCGTAGCAAGTGGAGATCCATGGTCTTTGCCTACCCCTTCGGGAAAGAGGCGTGATTTTATGTTGTATATTATAACCTTTTTTTGCGGGTGGATTTAAACACACAAACGCGTAAATCAGAGTTAGTTCAAAACATATTGCAGTTTATAAAGTCAACTTGTTACATAGGTACTACTTGCGCAATGAAAACACGGCTTTATAAATAGGTACCATAGGATTCTGGTTTGCATGCGTTAATCCAGGGTGTATTAAGACAACACTGATAAACTAACCAGAATTTCCTGTGAACTGGTTTGTAACAAACAAGGAACGATCACTTAATACGAGTCAAAAACATCATCATTTTCCTGCCCTTATCCCGCTTATGCGTGGTCGGCACAACATGTTCTCTTCTTCCACTCTCCCCTATCACTCGTCATCTCCGTATCCACTTCTTTCACACAATCCATCCATCTTTTCTTTGGTCTACCTCTACTCTTATATCCATCCACATTCATTTCTATCACCCTTTTAGTTACGTGACTTTCATCCCTCCGCATTACATGCCCATACCACGCTAACCTATTGCTCTTCAACTTTTCAGTCACCGGCGCTACTTTCAGACTTTCCCTAATATATTCATTCCTCACCTTATCCATTCGCGTCACACCGCACATCCATCTCAACATTCGCATCTCTGTCGCATGCACTCTTCTTTCATCCGTCGCTTTCATAGCCCAGCACTCAAATCCACACAGATAATACGAGTCAAAAACATAGGAGATCATAGATTTCCTGCTACAATTCTGACATGACACTCACAATCGTCGTTTACAAAAAGCTTAGTTGTCCTCTCCATAAATGCTTTTTTTTTCTCAAAACAACCATAAAATAAATGCATTTCTAATTCAAAAAATCGGACATGATACAAATGGGATCATCATTACAAGAAAATGAGCGGAGTTTAGACCAAGTCTATAAAAAACTGTCCCTAGAAAAACGAACAGTTTTGTTTTGACATGTGTCAACATGGGGTTCAACCAAGGTTTTACGTTTTTATAATAAGCAGCGTGCGCATGAGTCCAAAAAATATTGTCAATTTTTAAAAAAGCTTTATTTTTTTACATTGTTCAAAACAACCCCATATAGTGTGTAATCAAAATAAATCTTATCTCAAAATTAGAGTCATATTTCACGACAAGCTAAATTAATATCTTTTTATTTACTCAGAACAACCCTAAAAAAGTGTGGAATCTAAAAAATATAATACTATTAGGGTCATTCCGTGACAGGTTAAAAAGTAACAAGTTTCTATAACCAATTACGTAGTGCACTCAGCCCTCCGAATACCGACGTATTATAAACTGGGATATGACTATAATAATGATCATTACCAGAACAAGCATCTTCGCAACCGGTTTAAAGAGGTGCCAACCTTACCTAAGAGAAGCCTGATGCTATTCATCCTTATATTTAAGAGTATAGGATTCATATTCGAGAAACAAATTCTGAGCGGTTTTGATTCGGAAAAAACTATTGCTAAGTTTTATTGTGTGGTTGATAGAACTCAAATTTGATTGAATAAACTCCAGATGAAATGTTACGGTTCGGAAAAAATCTTATGCAATACTTTAAAGTCTTAGGAATTTAAAAAAGCTAGAATATTGTTTTTCTTTTTTGTTGAAAATCACCCCTGCAGTCACAGAAATTTGAGTTCGAACTCAAGCATTTTTAAACTACGCTTACGATACGGTATGCATTTCAGTAATGTATGGAACATAGATAAAATCGTCTGAAGTATTTAATTTACCTGCAAACATCGCATATAATTGATTATGCAAAAGATAAAACAAATATGTAAGTTTGTATTAAAGCAAAATGTAAACGAGAGCTGCCTACGGCGTCCAGTTTAGCAAATTTACAGCTACCAATTTAAAAAGCTGTGTCGCCCACCGCATCCATACAATAATGAAGGTAGTTACGATTCGGTCGGGTTACTGTCTGCACTGTGGTCAACACATAAAAACAAACAAGTTTGAACCTCATGTTAATAGCAATAAGGCGAACGCCTGATTTGGATTGCACACGCAAAGACCTGAGCGTGGAGAACCATAATTGGAGCTACTGGATGTTAATGTAGTGTGAATTGGCGGGGTTTAACCGAATTCTACGTCAATTAAGTATTTTGTAGTTTTTTTTTTACTTTTTAATTCTATGGCTACTATACTCAAAGCTTGATAATTTTTGTGGTCTCATGCACATGACCTAATAATAACTAGTAATCGTGTAAAAATTAAGGTTTCGAGTATAGATTGAAATGTTTTGCACAAGGAAAACGTACTTATCAATAAAATAGATTATAATACATATATCTTTATTGAAAAATACCTAATCCATACTATCCATACTTATTAATATTATAAATATAAATGTGACAGTAATTCTATCTGTCTGTTTGTTACCTTTTCACGCCTAAACCGCTGAACAGATTAAGCTGAAATTTGGCATGGATAAAGATTATACGCCAGCGACGGACTTAGGCTACTTTCTTTGTAAATAATCATACCTACATTATGTTATTTTGCTGACGAAGTCGCGTGTACCAGCTAGTAAGAACTATATATATATATATATACAAAATTAAATTAAGCAAACAGAAAATAAAACTTAGGTACTTATAACAATAACTACTGAAATATAGTTACTTATAAAAAAAACGTAGGCCTTTACATCTATATTAGATGATTTATATAGCGTCAGGAGGCAACCTATGCCTACACTTAACGGTACGCTGTAGTGCCTGGGACATTGTTTGAGATGGAATAGGCTTGCCCAGCACCTAAACCATCCTCTTAATCAGCCTGAACCACAGGAAAGACGACGTCAATACGTGTGGAGCTGACTATGCTGCGGGTTTCCTCACGATGTTTTCCTTCACCGTTATGAGCTCGTGTCAAAGCGTATATAAATTTTTCGAAACGAAAAATCCATTGATGCACGTCCGGGATTCGAACCCACGACCTTCGGATTGTAAGTCGAGGCACAACCCCATTCGACTAACACGGCTCTACAATTTCTTATAAGTACTGAAATAATTTCTTCGTTAAAATCTTCTCAGATGGGTAAATCGTTCGTATTTCGCATTCCTACCAAATGATGTAGGTTTTGTTCCAAGCTTCTAAACAAGCCTCCATTCAAACCTCACTACCTGACCAGCTCTATAACGGTCCACAAGGACGCCCAACAAAAAAAAAACAAATAGCACCCATTGTTTCCCCGGACTCCATTAAATTTTATTATTTTCTTTATTTATTGTTCATTGTTTTTCTTCTACATTCTCAACATGAATTTAAATTTTTAAACTCATATTTTTTATACATAGTTATAAAATTTTCAACGGAAATTAATTACTATCACGGTAAAAATCTGCACCAATTTTCATAATTACTTTGCTGGAAACACCTAGAAGCGTTCAGTTCTTTGAAAAATTAATGTAGCATCGCGTATAAAGCTATAAAATTATCATAGATAAAGTGACCCACGTTTCGCAGATGTGAAACGGAGCGTGCGTAGGTAAAAAACTGTTTGGCCAGACAAGTGAAGCGTGCGACCACCAATGGTGATGGGCTGGGCGGTTCTGTCGCACTGCGGATCAATGAAAGCCGTGCCATGTTTAAAACGAAGAAACGCTTTAAAATTATTCATAACATCAAAATTGATTGTTCTAAATATAATCAACGATACTGAAATTGTTAAATTATAAATAAATAAAAATAAATAAATAAATATTGCTGGACTTTTCACACAGCATCATCTAGCCCCAAAGTAAGCAGAGCTTGTGTTATGGGTACTAGATGACTGATAAACTACTTATACTTTTTGTTTGTAAATGGGTGGATCAACTTTTTTCTGTCACGAATCAACTTTTTGTGTAAAAAAATAAATGTTAAAATATTGCTATAATTCCACCTAATATTGTTAAATAAATTTATGCAGTTTACAAATCTACTACGAGCACCAAAAAATTTTGTCGTTTTCATGGATTTTTATGCCTTTTTTCCACAAGTGGCTCCCAAAAATGACACCTGACTCACAATGACGTATTAAGGTAAAAAGTTCATAAAAAACAATATTTTAAAAAGTAAATCTGTTTCGATGTAAAGTATTATTCAATTAAATCAATCTGGCATAATCAAAATGTAAATAAAGTGTCTAAATTTTTTGAAAATATACCTCATTGTGTCTCTGGGGTCACTTAATGAAAGAAATTTTATTTACTTTTCTTGTAATTCTGTTTCTAGAAATGCCAGAAAGATGCACTTTTTACATGACTATTGTTGGTTATTCTTCAAACTTTTGTCATACAACATTTTGTATAATAACCTTTACTTTTTTAATAATCCTGCTATCTATGTCCAAATTTTTGGGGACAACTACGTGAGCCCGGAGACATACTGGTGACTCCAGAGACATAAATGGTACTATGACATAGGCAAATTACAGAATAAAAAACCATACAAGGTACAAAAATATCTTTTAAATGTGACAACCAGTTTACCTTTTAATGTTATCATAGAAAATAAACCCTAATCTAACAAATATGACATTTTTCTCTAAAATGTAAGATAACATTTTATGAAAATGGGGGTTTTAGTTTACTTAAACAGTCACCTGCGTAGTAAACCAGTCCTCTTTCGCATTTTTTCACAAAATAACATAAATCTCGCTTAATAGAAAGGCCAAAAAAGCTTTTTGTAGATGAAATGTAATTTCTAGCGCATCGGATAGCGGCTCGCCTTGAGCGTAGTTTTTTCACTAACTTATCGACTGAAGATATTTTTCAGAAGAAATGGCCAAATAAAATAATTTGACTACCTGTAGATTCATCAAAATAATCAGTCTTTCATCCCGTGGGATGAGAAAGTCTGGGCCAGCTGTGGTCAGTCTGGCCAGCCATGCCAGGGGGTACAGGCCTTTCTTCACTTCTGTCATTCTTCTCTGTCCTGTGGTATGGTAATCTTGCCCTTGTATTATATTCTACAGACTTTACCATGCCGTCGATCCTTTCTTTCTGTGATGACGACCACTCTATTTACCACCTCTGGGTGGTACTCATTTACAACTTTGATCCTGTCATCACCGCAGTTGGCCACTTGTCCTGTCCAACCAACTCTATTTGAGCCTCAATAACAACTTGTGTGTGTGTTTCGGTATCGATGACTGGGTAAATCTATAAGTGTAATACCGAGCATTGCTTATTCCATAGCTCCCTGTGTGTTCCATGACTCTGATCTTGTGCAGTCTCCTTCATGAGCGCCTATGTCTCGGCACCATAATTTCATAGTTAGTGAACTCAATTACTACTTTGCTATGCTGTCATCACCGCGCCTGGCTAGTCCTGCCCAACCAATACCATTTGAGCCCCAATAACCGCTTGTGCATCTTGAAATTCAGTCTTGTTCATTCGGAAATTTCGGTATTGGGGACAATCTTATAAGTGATACCAAGCATTGCTCGCTCTAGCTCTCAGTGCGACTCTGATCTTGAGCACAGTCTCCTTCGTGAGCGTCAATGATGATACCTAGTTGGCACCATGATGGCAGTTGGCAGAACACATTGGCATTGGAAATATCCAATGGCAATGTTTGGAGATATACTACAGGCAGACTTTTATTCCCGAGCTGTCTAATTCAAGAGTTTTTACGACGTCTCCTGGGACAGCCGTAAAAAGCTTGGGTGATAAGGTCAAGATACTAATAGTTTTCCTCTTTACATGGTGATTTGGAGAATTTTGCTATGTAGCCACACTTCTATGGTGGTATACATCATCCGCAGTATATCCAATAATATCCATATAGTTAAAATCGATCTGACAGCGATGTAGAGAGATTGCTCTATGCTTTCCAAGGTTTTTTCGTAATCTACGAAGGCCATTCATATTCAAGCCAGTTGACTTCTTGACTCTACTCCGTCGCCGACATTGAGTGTGGGTAAAAATAGACCAAAGAAAATATAGGGAATGCGTAAAAGCAGAATCGAATGAAGTATGGTGTATCGTATCGACCTCACAAATGACTTGTATTCTTAATTCATACTTAAAGCTATTTTAAACTTAAATCAGAGTGTTTTCTATTCGAAACTAAAAATGTGCAATGAATCTTTATGTATTAAGCCTGTTTATCACTTACCAGATTGTTTATTGTATAAATTATGGTAATTTTTATGCAGAATGTCTCTTGGGTCACTAAAAATTGTCTCTTGGGTCACAGTTTTTGTGAGCCAGTAGAACGGTGACTCAGGATACAAACTACGGTTTTTGACTCTTTTTCTTCAACGAATTTGATGAGAGTAAAAAAACACGTGGATGCAAAGCATTTCAGAATCAAATGTCAAAACATAATAACCAAATTACTTTAAAAAGTAGTTTACTTGTAGGAAATTTTATCGTGAGTCAGCGGATGAAAAACAATGACACCCAGTCCCGCTGCGAACTACAGACGTAATGGCAGAGTCCACATAATGGCCAGGGGTCAGCAATCTTTATTTTACGACATGCAGATGAGTTTTCTATTAGCCTAGCCAATAACCGTCTATATTACTTACACTTTGTTGTACTTTTTTGTCGTTACCCAGTTGACAACGCGATTTGGGTAAATGTCGGGGACAACATTTCAAACTGTGTTTTTTCATTGAAAAGTGCAATATTTTGTTTCGCAAATCAGTATTTTAGAATGCTGGTACATCAAGGAACAATGTAGATTAAAAATATAAGGACAAGTCAAGGAAAAATTTTACACAGCAGCGTTGCATATATGCGTGATTTGCGCTGGGGACAAGTGAAATTTGTATGAAAACCAATTTTCGTCCACTGGGTCACGATAAATTTAAATATAATTAAATAAATATTTTTAAAATATTGATGAACAAGCGTAATGGTAAAGGATCTGATTTTATTAATTCATATTACAACCGACAATTAATCTAACTCAGCACCTTTTACGATTTTTTTTACGTCGGGGACAAGATTTTACACTAAAAAGTTGATCCGCCCAAATATATACATATTATACATAGAAACACCCAGACCCGGGACAAATATCTGTAGGTCATATAAACATTTGTCCCGCGGCGGGGATCGAACCCGCAACCTTCTGCGTCGCAAGCGGACCTTCGCCCACTGCACCACAGAGGTCGTCGAAATTAGTAACATAATACAACAGAAATTTCTAGTGATTGAGGGAAAATGTTATAATTTTTTTATTGAAGAAGAATGATATTGTTTTTAAATACATAGTTTCGCGATCAAATTGTAGCGTGACTGTGAACATTTGCTAATTAAATCATTGTCAGAACACTTACGTATGTAAATAAACGCAGTGATTGCACTGACCACACTAGATAATGCATCTAATTTGTTTTATAATTAGCGTAGTTTTGTCAACCTAAATAGTTTTTTTTTATTTACAGAAAAAGAAAAGGGCTTTGTCGCTGAGCGACTATATCGCCCAATCAGTAACATCTTAGCTTAGTCTTCTTATTCTTCATGGTTTCACTTCACTTCTTGGTTTCTTCTTCTTTTTATTCCTTCGTCTTCTTCTTCTTTTCACTTTGACTTCACTTCAAATCTTTCTTCAAATATGTATTATGTCACGTCAATTTGAGTCAATTGAAAAAACATGGCAGCTTGTCCTTTCAAAACTCCAACGGAAATCTTTCGTTAAATGAGAAATCTTCTTGAATACACCCCC
Source organism: Epirrhoe tristata (assembly GCA_951394285.1). Taxonomy (NCBI): domain Eukaryota; kingdom Metazoa; phylum Arthropoda; class Insecta; order Lepidoptera; family Geometridae; genus Epirrhoe; species Epirrhoe tristata. The sequence goes on from OX596161.1 coordinate 2,838,990, forward strand.
ATTCCATTTGCCAAATCTCCTGTTACGTATCCAAAGCTTCATTAGTAAAATGCCACCGAAATGACATAATAAAACCTAGTAAAACACGAGAAGACTAAATAAAATAGCAGAGCCACTCCACTCAGCTCCTTCGATGGCGAAAAATGGCGAAAGAATTCACCTAAATAGTTAAAAAATAATACTTAGTAAGTACTTACTACTTTTTCATCCGAGAGAAAATGTATCGAGCTTAATTTATTTTATAAAAAAATTTAGACGAAACAGTGAAACTATACCTGAATGCAACAATCATAACCCCTTGTTTTTGCTGTAGTCGGGTAAAAATAGCAAACTCGATATTCCTTTAAAGGATTTTAAATACCTATTAGAAACATAATGATTCTAAGAATCTTCCCTCTTGCTGACAAATGTAAATTTAAAACAAAACATCGTACGTGACCTCAGACGTAATATGACACTAGCTACCGTTCTAATAACTTTGACCATTATTATTGCCACAGAAATATCAACCGTATCCTTAACAAATTAGGTATTCAAATACCTGGCTAATGTCATTTACGACCGTTCAAACCTGATAAGATTCAACCTTTATCACTGCGGGATAAGGTTCATAATAAGCTGTAATTTTTCTGGAATGTGACGAATTTGTAATGCGACCCTAAACGCTATGACAACGCTTTAAAAAAAACAAAACACGTGTTTTCTTCTATTGTTAGTATTGTTTTTAGGAGATGATATTTCCGTGAATGTGGCTCCGCCTTGTCCGAAAGCTCGTGGGTTCGGGTCTTCTGTCGCACACATTTTAAAACGGCATCCAAAACTTTCCACTTGTGACACATCAAGTAAACTTGACGGACTTCCTAAAAATCAACCTAGAGATGGGACTCTTAACTTTTGTTAAAACCACAGGGCACTTCAGTTTTGGTAATCACGGTGCTGGGTTAATAATAAAATAAACTTCCTTCCTTTAGACGCATTAAAAATCCTTTCACCACACAGGTTCGTAAGAACAAGTAACAAGACAAGAAGACACATTACAGGGGTTAAAAATGGACGGATAACCTAGCACGTCTACCACACAAGAAAACAACATGGCCGCACCTCATCCAGCGTTTGGCATGGCTCGCGTCGTAAAAACTACCATAAACCGATACCTAAGCCGGATCCCATTACAGCTAGTGACGAGGTTTGCACTCCGAATTTGAGCTTCGGAGTCGCTTGAAATAAAAATTGGACATTCAAATATAGAATTCCTTCAATTCATGTCGGAACATTCTTGCAAGAGTAAAGTAAAAGTAATTAAGAGTAGAGTGAAGTTAGGAGTGGTCAATTGACAAAATTGTGTTCAAAATAAGTAAAATTATTGTAGAATAAGCGGAAGATTCGTTTAGATGATATTCTAAAACATCGATTTTTATAGTTCTATCATCATTAGATTGCTACAATACTGCGGGCAGCTAGTGAGAGCTAAAATAATAAAATCTACATAAAATGAAACAAAATATTTAGGAGTCCGAATGAGCGAGTGTCTCTACCTGGAAAGATATTGCTTCGCTTTTACTGTTTTAAACGTCTGTTTAGTGCTCATGTTATATCCTATTTACGGACTAAGGTTCACGAATGACATTCTGGGTATTATTTTAAAATTATTGCCTTTACGCTGTGTCTGTTCTGTACGCAGGTTTTATTGTTCTTTGATTTACGAGCGTTCCAAAATTGAATTTTGCTGGTATTTTGGCGCGCTTATTTCTTATCTCCGAAGGGACAAACGTTTTATTGTAACATCGAGAGCTGGTTTCAAAATGTATGTATATTTGTAGCTTCAAAGCTTTTATTTCATAACCTTTTCCTATGGTTTCGACTCATAATGGCGGGAAGAAAATTCAAAATCCGTACCACGAAAGAAGTCATGCGGGATTAAGCAGAACTAACGAGAAGGATATTGTAATTTATTTTTTCACGTAGACACTAGCGCCACTCCGAAAGGTCTATCGTCGTGTGACGCTTATGCGCCAAACAGGCTACACCACATATTAAAATAGGTGGTTCTGTGACCCGTTCCGATTATGCACAAATATCTCGATTATAAATGCATTGTTATCCTAAAATGACTTTTTAGTCTAAGTGACAAAGTTCATATTGCAATGAATGTTTGTACGCACTCGCTGTAATGTTTGCATTGTGCAAGAGCTAATGACAGAATGTTCGATGTCGATTATCGTGCGATATTGTGAGACTAATCTATAAGAAATGTCAATATCATGTTTTTTGCTTGAAACAAATTTTAATAAACAATTTATATATGTTTGCAAAAAGAAACAGTTATCATCGGTGTTCTTTAAATAATAATAATAAATAAATAATGCTGGACTTTTTTTTTCCACACAGCATCATCTAACCCCAAAGTAAGCAGAGCTTGTGTTATGGCTACTAGATGATTGATTACTACTTTTTGTTTGTAACTTATTATACATAGAAACACCCAGAGCCAAAACAGATATTTGCAGATCATACAAACATTGGTCCCGCCGCAGGGATCGAACCCGCAACCTTTTGCATCGCAGGCGGGCCTTCGCCCACTGCGCCACAGAGGTCGTCAAATATACAAAGAACGTGGCCGATTCAAAAAACCCCTAGATATATGCATTGTAAGCACATTGCAAGGAAAGATGGGGACAACCTTGAGAAGCTAATAGTGACCGGAAAGATATAGGAAAAAGACCTCGTGGGCGAAGTCCGATGCGCTGGTCTGACCAAATTCGCACCACTCTCGACACCACGATTCACAATGCTCTTCATACTGCCGGGGACAGAGGAAGATGGAGAAACATAAGTAGGGAGAAAGTGATACCTAAAGGAGGTCACGACCCTCAGCACTGAGGAATACGACTCGAGGAGGAGGAGGATATGCATTGTATTTTGCAATCTAATGTTATTAATAATCGGTACACGTTATAACGTTTGCTCGTAAAACCAAGACATCAATCTTGTTTATTTTGATAAAATGTTATATTAATGAAAAGCTAAACATTGATAACAGAATTGAATATTTCCGGTTCGAAAGTATTTCTGTTTCAAACGTGTTTATTATTGATTTAATATTATTAGGACTAGTTTTAAATTAGAATCGATTTTTCTTTATTGGCATAAAAAAATATGAAATCGTTTTAAGTAAAAAAAGAATAAGGTTACTTACGGGTTATTAAAACTATTGAATATTTAGCATTTATTTATACATATTCAATTCAATAGTATCTCGTGTATCATTATTGATAAATATAATACGAATACCTAGTTTTACCTAATTTGATACCATTGATAATGATAGATTGGAAATAATTGGAATCTTTTAATCTCAATCAACACAAGGTAATATATTTTCAAAACGTATAAATTTTCACTATTATCAAAGTCGACCTCATTAGGCATGTGTGACATCGCCATAAAGAATCAAAATTATGATTCTCATACCTTAACGACCACTAGTTATAGGATAATGAATTGTAAAACTCATTAAAAACTGACATTTAATTCACTAATTCATTTATGGCCGTTAGAAATCAGACGACTTGATTAAGTAGGTATTTTTTCTTAAAAATCATGGAATGTTTATCGATAGAAATCTTGGTAGCCTAGATTTAGACGTCGCTTACACGATGCCATTCTGGCATCATTCTTGCCTCTTGCTCTCTCAAACTCAGCGGAGCTAATATTCTGTGGCAAAAGGCAAGAATGGTATGCCAGAATGGCATAGTGTACACGGCGTCTTATTTTTGAACAACAATGCTTTGGAATTTAAAAAATACGAATACGAAAAAACTAAAACTGGCTCGGACTGTATCCATAGACGATTACTTTTTAGATTCTTTGAAGAGATTTAGGGAAGGCCATTGGAAGCTCATCAAACATTTAGCAACTGCCAAATGCATGAAATTACGAGCAGTAGTACATAAAAGGTTGCAATTTCATCACAGCCCATTCATCTTGTCTTGTCAGTCGCTTGTGTTATCAGTTGTAGGACGCCCTCCGGCCAGGTGTAGTGACGATCTGCGAAAGGCTGCCGGCAGAAGCTGGATGCGTCGAGCTGACGACAGGGCGCAATAGCGGCCTATGTCCAGCAGTGGACTGCCATAGGCTGATGATGATGATGTCAGTCTTCTTTCGAACCAAAGTGGTGAAAGGATGTGTGACACATGTTTTCGAATTTATTCGATTATACGACCTGGTTTCCACAAGATGTTTTAGATAATGCACATAAATTATTTGACAAAAAAACGTATTTTTCAACCTTAGAATCGGAAGGCAGGGCCGCTGCCACTAGAAAGAACACTTTAAAAGTCTAGACTTTTCAGACCTGTCGCTTAGGACAGACCTCGCTTTTCTTACCTGTCTTACAGTCTCTTCAGATCTGTCGCTTAGAACTAAAAGTGATAAGTAACGAACGCTTACTTAATATAACCTAGTCTCTTCAGTATTAAGCTGTCGCTTAGACCTAAAAGTATCCAACGAACGGTTGCTAAGTAGCTTATCAGCGTGGTTTATCCCAACTTCCGTCCAGAAACAATATCCTGTAACAGTTCTGCTAGTTTGTAACCCAACACATTGTCATGCATAGGCTCGCATTATTCATATGCAGCTCGCGCCATACCTGCTTACATATCCTGGATCATAGTGTTATTATACTTCATACACACGCATAGTGTTATACTTCGTTGAGCTATGCAATTGTCTCTGCAATTTGACGACCTCTGGTGCAGAACGCTTGAAGAGGTGCGGTTTAAATTTTCGGGACATGTGCGTATGTTCTGCGAAAATTTGTTTTTTGCCAGGGCTCGGGGTGTTTTCTATGTATTGTATACTAAATGTGTTTTAAAAAGCGTGTAGTATCAAGTCATGTGGTTGCCATAATACCAGGCTCTGCTTACTTTGGTACCAAGATGCTGTGTAAAATCTCCAGCAGTATTTATTTAATTGTTAAAGTTTAATTCCGCTATGCCCATAAATTATGTGACAACCTACTTCTGTTATTTTATAAAGTAAGTTATCGTAAAAACTTTTGAGGATAAAACTAGGGCAACATTGTATGTGCAGCAAACTATCATAAGTTGCTGAAACACGAGCTATCGATAGTTAGTAAGTTCGTATGAGTCAGTGGCCAACTCTGGTGACGGAGTTTTTGGGCTGCCTTAAGGCCTCCGTCATAGCTTAACGCCTTAAATAGCCGGAACCGACAATTTAACGTGCCCTCCGAAGCACGGAAGTGCTCAAATGAAAATGCCACTGGCGGTCACCCATCCACTTACAGACCGTTTCGAACGTTGCTTAACTTTGACGATCTATCAAGAACGACTAGGCAAGCACGACCACGAGCGCTCCAAAGGAGATATCGATAGGCTTGTGCAACGGTTTACACTGCATTCAAATCGAGTAGTTGTTTCCTTTCTGGGCACAATCAGATAGACTTAGTCCAAGTCACTTTCGAAAGAAATAAATCACAGTTCGCAGTAGTAGATAAAATACTTTCGAATTTAGCTCCTCAGTCGCATTTTGAGAATGACAACCTTCTAACTGGATTAATTGATGGAGAGATGAAGTGCACTTGATATATTTTCATGAATACCTTACTCAATATTTCCCGCGTTTTCTTAGCGACACTTGGCTTCCCGCCAAAAGTGGCTGTTGACGTATACTTGACAAGGAGCTTGACCCAAAAGATGTGTCAGACCGCAATACAGTCCTATTCATTCTTGCAAACTTTTTCCAACTTTATGCTTAATAGTCTTTGTATTGTTTCAGATGCGACCTGGAACAAAGTGAAACGGAACACCTCAATAGGCATTTTAAGTTAAAATATAATCTGTGATCTCATTAGTTTCTAGACGCCTAATTTTAATACCGCCAAAGTTGACACACGTTCCAAGATGGCGGTGAGTTACCGCCAGATCTGACGCTGACTTTCAAAATGGCGGCGTGATTTGTCATGGATGATGTGTAGTGTTGTGTTGAGGATGGGATAATGATGATGGGAGTTTGTGGATCCTGAAGATGCCGCATGCGCACTCGAGTTCAGCAGCGAGCTCGGGCGGCGACGACCTGGGCTCCACGGATGAGGTCAAGGTCTTCAAGGACGAAGGCGACGGAGAGGACGAGAAACGGAGCTCGGAGAACCTTCTAGAAGAGAAGTCTAGTCTTATTGATTGGACTGAAAGTGAGGTAAGTCCTTGCGTAATGTAATGTTTAGACTAAGTAATACACTGGCCAGATGGCTAGTTCCAAGTCATCAATTTAGCACGCATGTGCAGTCTTTGTGCGGCAGGATGCTTCCAAATGTTGTATCGTATTTGGCATACCATAAACCAATTGACACCCACAGATTTACACGTAGTGTTGAGAGCATCGTTGACTTTACATTCCATTGCGCCATTTGTTGCTTGGATTGTGACTGGTCTCAAGATAAACACAGCAATGTATATCGAACATTGAATTGAATCACTTTTATTTTGAGTAGGTACATTGGTTACACACGCGACCAGTCATGAAGCGCGACTAGTGCCCGATTTTGACCGAACCAGCTGGAATAAGCTTGATGTTGCGACACGGGCCACGCCTCCATAGCCAATTCATTTCTTTAAATCCGTGTTGACACCACTTTAGGAACCACAATAATTTAATTCCTGGGTGGTCTTAACAGAAACGTTACACGCAGATTTCGCATAAACCTACAATTAAAATCATTCCTTTCAAGCCCCTAACTGAAGCACAAATAACTTCACGCGGCGCTACAATTTGTTCAATTTACTTGTTCATGGTAACAAATAACCAGAGTAACAGCAGGTGCCGACCCAGGTAGATGTCTATTCATCCCACAATACTTCGAATAGGGTCACAATAATATTGAATTGACGTACAATATGTATTCTCTGTTGTCAACTACTCTGTACATTCGAATTTAAAGCGAAATAAACCGTATGCCACTCTGTTAGAGTTGATTTTCGCTTCCGCGTAATAGTTTCCAGTTGATTGTAAACTATTGATGCATTTATTGGATTTCACACTTCCAAACAAATATTGTGTGCGTAAAATTCTCATGCATTCATTGATACGTAAATGTTTTTTTTTTTTTTAATATTTTTGAAACGCCAAATGCACGATCATTATTAAATATCGGCTTCGTTAAGGTCCGTTTCACGGCAATAAAAAGGCTGTAAATAAAATATGATACACACGTGTCTAGTGTTGCTAATGTTATTTAGCCGGACTCATTTGCTAATCTAATTATGAGAACGTGACTTTTTATACTCACGCGACACAAATATAAATTTAGTTTTAGATGGTATGTGGTTTTAGTGAGCAATGTCCTATAGTTATGACGCTTATAGCTCTTTACCGAAAGCTTTGAACGCGCTTTTAGAGTGATTTATTATTAAATATATTGTATTTTTTGTATTATGTAGACGCTCGACAACTAATTGTCACTGAATAGCAGTATTTTTAACAGAGTAGGTAATTTTAATGATCCTGACTATCAACATAGCAATGAGTTGAGCTAAAAAAGTACGTGAGTGTCGTGGAACACTCGGTTGGAATAAAGCAAAGAGTACTTTTCTGTACTGGGAATATAGTAAATTTATTGTCAATTAGGTATCCTAGAAACGCTCTTCCGTACTAACAATGTAACAATCTATGGACTGTGTTGCGGCTGCGCATTTCGCCCTGTGACGATTTGACATATACATGTGTCGTGACGGTAAAATAGAACATTTTTTTCCAGCCTGTCTTTTTTTTCTTCGATACCGTCCGAAAAGGAACTTCGTTCCAAAAATGAGGCTCTTTCGATTAGGTTCTACTTTATAAAAGCCGGAGTTTCAAAAAAGTCGGTCATCCCATCAATAAAGGATGATACCCATCGAACATTTCTGTAACACCCACCGAATCTTGCCTGTATATTCATAAGCCGAGCAAATGAACTCATTATATAGATTCAACGTGTAGATACGCCTTAATGAGTTAACCGACTAATTAAATTACTACGATAAAATCTATAGCCAAAGCTCACATCGCAAATTGCCCGTAAAACAAATATAAACAAAAACTAAGACGAAATACCCCAAAACAGAAAAAAAAGGTGAACGTTTCCGAAAATTTTAATTCCGATCCCAACATAAATTACTCGTTCATTGTATTTCCGAAAACTCTATTATTCGTAGTGATGGGACAACAATACTGTCTACCTGCGAAGGTATTTCTTGTAATAAACATGGACTCCCACTGGTATTGTCGAGGACTTTACCTGTCGTGGTGTGCAAACACATCGTGATAGCGTCCTTTGGGGCGTGAGATAGGGATGGGATTTGAGATCGTTCTTTTTTTGTCTTGAATTTAGAATATCCCGATTTTATCTTGAACTGTGGTGTTTGGTGACGTCTGTGTCAAAACTGACGAAACAAAAAATAGATGCCAATCGTGTCGTGTTTTATATGCAAAGTGATTACTTAGGTAAATTCTCTGTGTGTATGAAAACAAGCGATACGTATCGAATTACATTTTAATAATGTACACTGTTTGATCGTGACGTTAACTTGCAATTAATTAGGCTAATTACACAACATGTCGCTGGAATCTAAAGCTGCCTATTACGGAAATGCGCTTGCGAAATGCATTCTTTACTGACATTTGTATTGTACTCATTAATATCATTATATTTTGTAATGTGTGACTGACTAGCTTTTTTAATATTAAAAAAGAATCTACATGTGAATATTTTTTAATTGTTAACTACTTCCAACCGTCAATATTAATCGTGTTTTCAAGTTATACTTCATATTATATATATAGTTAAGTATCTTTTTCTTGTATGTCTTTTACGTGTGGTATGCAATAAAGAATAATCTATCTATCTATCTATTATTGCAGTTGTCAAATTAGAGAAGAGCTGTATTTAACTTAGAATTGATTAAGTACTTTGACAAAACTCACTGCAATAAACATTTTCAAACGATTGGTCACGGTTTAGCAAAGAGATTTTGTGTCAAACATACGTTTTAACAATTCATTTAAGTATATATTTCCGAGTTTTTGAACTCACTTTCGCAAAAACGTCTTATCTGTGGTATGATCACTTGCCTTGCCTGTCAGATGATATGCCTAAGCGGAGATAAAAGGACCAAATATAAGGATTGGAACAAATTAGTAGTCTGGCGGCATGATGGGTTGACGATATTCAAGTCGCGAGCCGTTGTTGGGTCAGATTAGCGCAGGATCGTGGTTAATGGCATGAGTTTAGAAATGACTAGGAAATGGTTATGTTGTCAGTAACTTGAAACTAATCCGATGACAAGAAATGTCAAAAACTAAAAAGTCTTACCTCTACACTAACAAAAATACAAATATGTTTTATTCCGGAAAATTGACGATTACTGCATACCTTAGTTTAGCTACGGGTATTAAATCTTGATAAATCGACTTCTTGATATTTTTAAACAAGACTGCTCTATCCCTTCACTATTTTAACAATACATTTTTTCAAATGGACAAAGAATGAAAGTCACGGATGCTATAAATATTGGATTATACTTTTGAGTATTTTGAGTAGTAACGAGCTAGCTATAGAGTGCGCGTTTTGATGTCAATCCAGGGTATGATTTGCTTCATATTAAATTTAATCAAAATCCTTTTGCGTGATCGAGTAAGTGACATGTTATTTTATATAATGCATCATTAATCCATGTATTTAAATTAAATATTGCACGCCATAACATGGCAGAATACAATGAACATACTGTGAAAAATAACATCTATATAACATGTATTTCTTGCAATAACTTCTACTTTACTTTACTTTACTTTACTAGTAACAATTATACACGAACCTACAAACTTCCGCGTTTGTTGAGATTCAAATTATTTTTGGCTGATAGGATATGCATAGTGATTACTACTGAAGTACTGAATAACTAAACTAGCCCTTAACATTATCAAGGCCCATGACGGTGACATATCCACTCCAAAATTATAAGACTACAGCGCGTCTCTACTACGCCATCTCCCTGGATGGCGAGAGTGGCAGGCAACGCGTTCATACCTAAAGATATCGCACATTTTTGGACAAGAATCATTAATTTTGTTAAAACTAAGACCCAGCTATGGGTGCAGCCGGGCTGATTAGATACATTGAATACTTGACATCCATCGTCTTATTACAATGAACCGAGTTTAGACTAAGACTAACTAAAAAACTGTCCCTAGAAAAACCTTAAATACTAGTACATAGAACGTTTTTTTGTGCTAACAGTTTTGTTTTGACATGTTTCAACATGGGGTTCAACTAAGGTTTAACGATTGTAATAAGCAACTCAGTGTCCAATAATGACAAGGCGATTATCACTCTTTCACAATGATTTCGTATGTTTAGTTCACATGATCATATTTTTTCCGTCGATAATCTAGTCTTCGAGGACCATGTAAGTGCTGAAGCCAGATAGTTACTGCTCTCAGTATATTTAGGTGCAATTCAGTATGTTATAATGTCGGATCCTACGTGACGTTATTACGAAGAGTTATACTCGACTCCATTCCATTTACGCCGATTCTTGTAACTCCTTTTGGGATCTCCGTATACAAGGTAAGGTAAATAATATAGACTGATGATACAGGGTGTTCCAGAAAAATACTGTTATGGAGAGTTGAGAAGTCACCAAATCTTTTGATCAAAAAACTCTTGAGTATCGATTGAATTGACATTTGACCATTTACATTGGGTAACTGTAACTATCTAATAAAGTAAGTTAGGATCCTATCCTAATTTTTTCACCACACTGGGTATCGAGTTTGTGGCCAACTGCGTTGATGGAGTTTAAGCTACTAAAATAAACTCTTGTGACAAATCTGCCTTGCTTTCGTGAATATAGGTGCCGTACCATGACCACCATACAGTTTGGGTGCTATCCAGTTTAGGTTCCTAATATGAATCGCAAAGTTTTCCTACCATGACAACGTGACGTTTTAAGCAGTGTTGTATTATTTACTTAAATAATAATTATTAATTAACTTCATTATATTGCAAAACGATTCAGTTTTTACGGCAAGTCTCATAGTAGGGCCCCAGGCCTTAACCAACTTCTGGATAAATTTAAATTTATAACCTCTTAATTTCAAATCCTTATTATTTCAACCTTGAATCTGTATGGTAATTGGTATTAATGTTGGTGACGAAATGGAACTATTTGGGAGACCACCAATGACTACCAATTACACAAATTCCACAATGATTTATTCGACACAAAAAGACGTCAACTAATGGATTAAGTAAGTACGTCAATTATAATTTTTTTTTTTTTTAGTAGCCCGTAGGGATCCCACTGCTGGGCAAGGGCCTCTCCCAAACATTTGGGAGGAACTGCCATAATCGCCACGCTTGGCAGGCGGGTTGGCGATCGCAGTAAGATGTCAAACGGTTCAGAGACGCTGCTGCCCGTCTTCTGTGTTCCTTTATTCCCTTAGTCGCCTTTTACGACACCCACGGGATGAAATGGGTTGGTACTATTCGCCGCCGGCACCACAAAGCTATAAAATATTATTCACTTAAAAAAATAACTTTTTAATCCATATCCAAAAATGATTTTCCTAGGCACTAGGCATGGTTGCCTCCTGAAGTTCTGACGCTGTTTAAATAACCTAAGTAAACATGTAAAGTCCTTTTTTTTTAAACTGAAACTTGGAAATGAAGGCACGATCTTAAAGTATCCAAAGTATATAGTTACAGATAAAAATCACCAAGTCCAAAAAGGCCACTGCAAGCTGCGCTATATTTAGCTGACAACGCGTTCTTGTGCCCCTTCCGGCGCACGCGCATCCATCGGATGCCTCGCATCAGTAGGATGTTTTGGTATAGAATATTTAATAGTAATAAATATAGGATTGACACTCCTCCCCCTCCACTGATTAGTCAGAGTGGATAGGTGACCGCTATGCCGCTAGTGGCATTACCAACTGAGCGCTTCCGTGTTTCGGAGGGCACGTTAAATTGTCAATTGTGTAATTGTAGGTCACCCATCCACTTACAGACCGTTTCGAATGTTGCATCAAGAACGGCTAAGCAAGCACGACCTCGAGCGCTTCATGGCATGTGGCAGAATGTATGCCGTACACATTCATGGTATTTTGAAGTCCTAAAGTATACATTTTTCTCGTTGATGGGAACGTGGGGCTATACCAAAACTCTGAAACCTTTGTATAAAGTTGTCCCGAGTGTCCAGGGTACAGTTACAGTTAAATGTTTCGTGACATTCAGTTAGACGACTGTCATCGAAAGAGGGCAAACAAACCGAGTACTGAGTGTGATAATTTCCTAGCCTTGGCGCCTCGGGATACATACAGTTGTGTCGTGATTAGAATGTTTGGGTCTTTTTTTTTGGAACGAAGTTCCTTTTCGGACGGTATCGAAGAAAAAAGACTGAGGCTGGGAAAAATTAAAATTGTTCCATTTTACCGTCACACATACATAGGTCAAATCGTCACAGTGCGAAATGCGCAGCCGCGACACAGTCCATAGATTGTTACATTGTTAGTACGGGAGAGCGTTTCTAGGATACCTAATTGACAATTCATTTATTATATTCCCAGTATAGAAAAGTACTCTTTACTTCGTTCCGACCGAGTGTTCCACGACACTCACGTACTTTTTTTGTTAGTTTCCATCTAAAGGTTGATGTATGTCCAACTCCTTGAAAGAAGCCGTGTAAGACTTACCAGTTGGTCACGCTGATTGTACATAAAGTTGTTTGTCTATACTATATTTATTTAATCGTTCTTCTCTTCCTCCTATTAAAAATAAGAACAGATACAACATCACATTAGGTGCGCAGACGCAGGTTTATTGCGTCGACACTTTGTAAGTTTACGAGCTGACCACGTTTCCGCTATACTTAGTTGCATTTACGTCCTATGGTTTAAGAGCAAGTGAAACGGTCTGTCTCTTAAAGAGTTAGTTTGGTGACGTAAACATTATTCATACAGTTGAGAAATGAAAAGTCTTATCAAAATTTTCTATTCCGACGGGATTCGAACCCGCAACGATCAGACGATCCTCCTAAAGCCGGAGTGCCTTACCATTCGGCCACAGAATCCATGTCGTCGGAATCGAAAATTTTGATAAGACTTTTAATTTCTCAATGAAACCTAGTGTGGTTTAACACTGTAAAAATTATAAATTATTCATACAGTTAATTGACCTGGGTGGTGTTGTGTCGTCATGCGCATCCCGTTATTTTATATCGTTATGTCAAATTTGACATAACTCAGTTCTGACGATTCTTAACGAGAAAATGAGACGAGAGACTGATGTCACGGTGCGCACATTAGCCCTACTGGTAATGCTAGTTTCTGCAACAAAATCAGTCACCCATCCATTCAATAAACATCGCTTCAAGGCTCGGTCTAACATCTAGGTCTTCTAGGGCACAGCTAGGTCATACCACCCACACAAAAGTAAACAGTTCGTAATTAGGAAGTACCTAAGCCTACACTACACTCGGCGAAATTAATAACCGATCGCCTAAGGAATTCTATTTTGCATTGTAACTTAAGGCTGGGGTCTGTGGTTGGAGAGTAGCGATAAGCAGAGCGAGTGAGATTGACATTGTTTATCTGTGGTTGTGGTACTGTGCCTGTCGGTCGGTACATGGCCTGTAGTTTGAGGATTTCAAACGATTTCTGCTAAATTAATGGTACCACTATCAGTGCCGCATATCACGTAGTGTAAGGATCCGTTCTGCCGACCCTTGGGAAAGTTAGTTACGACAGAAACCATAGACTAGATTAAAATCTGGTCGTAAGAAGATTAACTTACACGGTATGTGGGCAACGACTTGTCGATATAATTAGTAAAATATTTGAAAATGAAAAAATATATTTAAAGTCTTGTTTGTCATGATGTGGGTTTAAGATAAGCTTAGCTTACCTTCAATCATCTGATGTTATCAAATCGCTGCGCTTATAAAACAGCACAGTCTAAGAAATAGTCAGTTTTGCATTGTAAATGCGTACATTTCCATCATAAATGCTTTATTTGACACGCTTATCTGTTAAAATGATCGGTTGCTGGCAGTATAATTGTGATCATGGCTGAATTAATTTCGATGAGGTAATCACTGATATAGATCGGAGATATGAAAGCTTTTGAAGGTTGAGATGACAAAATCTCAGAGAAATGTGTTTTAGCTTGTTTTGCAAACATTTAGCAGACTAGCAACTCGCACTTAACGGAATCTTCTAGCAACTGATTTATTAGTAAATCATGGACATAATTATAGGAATATAACAAAAAAAAAAATATTATCTAAGATTTGTAATAAATGCCTTCTAGATGACAATTTGTTTGACACGTCCAAAAAATGCAGAAGTTTAAATATTTATTTTATCACTTTTATAATTTTTTTGTTGCTCTTTTAGTAGGTATCTACTCGTAGTACAAAAATCAAGACTAACTTTTTACGAACATTTTATAGCCATTACATAAAAAATGTAACAGAAAGCGTAGCTTATCAATAAATCAATAATGCTGCCCAATACCTTGATAAGCTATCATCAGCTGGCGAACGGACAATGGCCACAGAGTACTAAATACAGTAGCATACGTGCTGTTGGTGTTGGGCGCTATGGTTATAGAGTTGGGATGGGTATAGGAAATCGGATTCTCGATATCGATAAATGGGGAATTCACGATCAAGGTACGGGAATATTATATATGAAATTATTTTTTTGTTGTAAATAGAGCTGGGAGGGGTAAGTATAACTTTGTCGATATGGATAAATTAGGAATAGGTCCTGTCGAGCTTATGATTTTTGAACGAGAATACAACAATAAAATCAATCGAAACAGCTTTTAGTGAGTGAAATTGTCTATCTCTGTTTCACTTGTCTAGTATTTCACTGAGACGGTAAATTCGTAAGGAATTATCTTCTACAAGGTAAATTATCATTCAATGTAATTTTTTCAAAATTATTTTCCATTTTTATCGATAAAATCGCAGGGATATCAGGAATAATGGCGGCCATGTATTTGATAACAGATTATAACAAACATTGATACCACTATCTAACTTCCTACTAAAAGTATGCATAGTGAAGATTGATGACCACTATTGACCTATTTGTGCCTAAAAACTCCAAATTCTTATTATTACCGATTGCTTAACAAATCATTACAAGTTGCCTAAAAAACTTATTGTTTATTTTTATTCTGAGAATTACGTTATTCTTTGATCCCAAACAGTCAAATTTAATCCACATTTAAAACCGGCTATTGTTCTTCAGAAACAACAAATAAAACAGTTTTCTTATCTAATTAACCGTTTTCTCAATTTACTGGTCCATTATTTAGTTATTTTTAACCGTATTCTTTGTTGGAAAAGTCGTAAAGTTCGGCACATTGTCTTAGAAAACCGTAAAAAGTTTTATTGTACTCTAAAATAAGTTTATATTGTGTAATGAGAACGGTGCCGTCAAATCGGCGTTTAAAAATAACTTTATAAATGTCTTAAAGAAACTTTCCTGAGTATTATACAACTTCCTAGGACATCAAAGACTTTAATTTAAAAACGTTAAGATTCTCAAAATATTCTCTAATAGTGTCTATAATGAGTGTGGCTGGGTATGCAAAAAGAGGAAGGCCGAAGAAGAATTGGTTGGATTGTGTGAGAGATGATATGAATGTAAAAGGAGTGGATGCACAATTGACGAGTGATAGGAGTGAGTGGAAGAAGAAGACATGTTGTGCCGACCCCACTTAGCGTGGGATAAGGTCAGGGAGATGATGAGTGTTTTTGTTTCCTAGATATAATTTTCATACGTACTCCATACAATTTGTTAGTCTCTAACTAATCTAATAAACAACTTTAATGTCAAATGGTTCTCTAGAGGAGGTAATATCCAAAAACTACTTCCTGACACCATGAGTGTTGAGTGCGAGTTTTTAAACCTAATCGATCGCATCAGCATAAACGCAGATTACTATCGTTATTTTAGTTATGAACAAGTACCAAATTGGTGCTTCTGTCATATAGCAAACATTAACGCATCGAGTACTTAATGTAAATCATGTTTCTGTATATATGTATCTCAAATTTACTCGTATGTTGGTCCTATAAGAGAGTAACCGCGGTCCGGTCCAGTAAACAAAATGGTTTATTTTTTTAAACACAAATAAAACACGCAAAAACAAACCAACTAGATTAAGACATAAACCTCATAAAACGAATAATTACAGCAATCGAGACCCGACTCGATTATGTAAATCCGAATAAATAAACAGATTTTAGTCTGGGATTTTATCGATTAGTTTACGTTTATTTACCACATCTCTTTTTTACGCAAAAGTAAATTCCTAATTCCATTCACTCCTTAGATACTGACATCTAGGTCAGGTGGTAGCTTTCATCAGCATCACATACATCATTATTTGATCAGAAAAAACGAAGTCGCGTATTTTTGACTGCAGGTGCCGTATTCGCGTTCTTATTTTCGTTCGTTTGATGAATATTCGAACGTTTCTTACTAAGTTTTCTGACTTCAAGGGCCAATTTTTCGGTTTGAAATATGTGGTCCTAGGCGAGAACCGTGTTTTAACGTTGATCTTATCGACTTAATACAATGTAGCTCGTAGTAAAAAGCATCGGAATATTCATCAAACGAACGAAAAAACGAATGCAAATAACCCCCCTGAGGTTGGATTCGAAAAAACTGGTTAATCACAGTATAATACTAATGAGTAATTTATTTTATTCGCAGTATATGAGTTATACTGTGGCTAAATAGTTTGGTCGAATCTAAATCTATCTTATACAATGCAATGCAATACAGAATGCAATGAGCACTTCGCCGCTCTTAATTCCGTAATCATGTTAAGCGCCGCTTTATACACTGTTCAAGATGAGCTCAAGACCTTGAGCTCTAATACCCTTGACATAAGAGTCAATTTGGCATATCAAGCATTTTGATAAGACAGGCCACATAAAAATACCACGGACTGTGACGACACCTAACAGGACGCTTTCAAGATTACTCATGTTACTTATAACATTAATGTTGTGAACTTCAGACAAAGAGGTTTAGCCGGAAAAAAAGCCGGAGAAATAAATACTTATCGTGCGGGACTTAGAAAGCAATGATAGATCTGGTAAGTATGTGAGAACTTACTGCTTAAAAAATACTACTGCCTTAATGAAGACAGCCTGTGCCACTAATGAAGGTGTAATGCCAAATTAAAACTATTATTAATAATTAGATTAGAGATATAATTAGAGATTGCAACAAAATGAGAAATCAAACAGACATCAATATTAGCTTTCTTAAACTTTCGCGATCCCAACTCATATTTAGAAATACAACAAAAAACGTCGGGAAATAATAAATTTCAACGTAATAACATTCTGGAATAGTTAGTTCTCCTGAATTCCGCCGGACAGTATGGCGGACTCAAATAGCCGGATGCTGCATCCCTTGCTACGGAAGTTAATATTTGAAGAATTCACTTAAGCTTCAGCGGAGATAAATGTAGGGTATTTAGATAAATCTACTATGTTTTGACTGGTTGATAAGGTTGTGTGTTCATGGCGGTTTCATTGAATCATCTTTTGTAATTCAACTGTGACGTCAACTTTTATAACATTGTGCTGTGGTAATGTGTGTGTTTGTAAAGGCTTATCACCGTAACCACTGAATTATTTAATCAGTTATTTTACTGGTGAAACCTACAATATTCTGCCTTTATTTATTTATTATAGTCAAAATAAAATAAATATCACGCCTTTTTTCCAGGTGTAGGCAGCTCAGAGACCTCAAACTTCCAGTTGTTGCGATCCTAACACACCTTTGCCTCATTCACTCTCATTGTATTCTTCATACAAGAACCGGTGTATGGTACTTCTGGCCTGGCTCTTCCCTAAAATGTCACCAATTTCGTCCAAATATGTTTAAGCGAAGTTTTGTAGATAATCCTGTTAAGCTGATATTTTAGTTTCATAGTTATTTTTACTTAATTTCTACGATCATTAATGGTAATGAAGCATTGGCCAATCACCAGGAATTCCCCTTATTCCCAAACGACCCCCCTCCTCGGTTTATGCTCCATAAATCCAGCTCGCTCGTCAATTATGCGTACTATAGCTATTTCTGGATGTTTAATTGCGCCCGCGCAGACCGGCGTCGATTTTAGGGATTTCTTTTTTCAAAATGTTTTTTTGTAACGTCGATTAGCTGTTTAACGGCTGTAATTATTCACCACGTGACTTTCATCGACTGTTTTTGTGGTTTTAATGTTTCTATGGTTTTTTAATTCTGTATACTATTCTAGTTTTATAGGACTACATACCTACAGCCTTATAATACTTATATTATTAGTGAATGAGGCAAAAGTTGTGTGTCAGGATCGTAGCAAGTGGAGATCCGTGGTCTCTGCCTACCCCATGGGGAAAGAGGTGTGATTTTATGTATGGTATGTAATATGTATGTATACTTATCATACATTTCTTTAAAGAAATGTAACTGATTTAAATCCGTGCCCACAACCGAAATTGTAGGAAATAACTGTTAAAATCTTACAGCTATTCTAGGCAGTACGATTTTTTTAAGTGAGCCTAAATCTTTAGGCTCGTTGAGCATTTTTGAGATGGGAAAAATCATTGAATTCGGGACGACATTCGGCATGTAACTGTTACCATTCGGCAAAGATCGACAAACTTCGCGTCTGTCGGCGTTTCCCGTAACGCGCCCCGTCACTAGCAAACAGCTTCAGCGTTGTAATTGTTTTTTTATAAAAAACACTTCATTTAAAAGTATTTCCTGCACAATAAAATATTTCCTGACGATGAAAAAATACACACACGTATGTTCATGTTTTCTGTCGGCACTCCCGGAGTGCGACTGTTTTTTTTCCCTTGTTTTTTACTACATCATAGTTGGTATTCGTATTTGCCGAGCTGCATATAATAATAATATTGCCAGGTCCAATACGAATATCTGTAGAAAGTATTATCATTCATTCCGGCAATCACTCGACCCGACCCCATGACTCGTGTTCCGAACAAATGTTATCTCTCTTCTTTTGTTTGTTGCTCAAATCATAGCGTAGGACGTTGCTATTGGAATATGAACCATAGTACACTGAGTTTAGGTGCTAATGTTTGAAGTTCGGAAAAGGGTTATTTAAAAAAAGAATGTAGATATTTGGTAGAGAAATACGGATTTTAGGGAGGTCATTGCTTTAAGTGCATTATTTAAATTCTAAGAAATAATACGGGCATAGATTGATTAAATTTATTTATACAGAAACTAAAAATTAAGTAACTATAAATATGTAAATAAATAAATAATGCTGGACTTTTTCACACAGCATCTTCTAGCCCCAAAGTAAGCAGAGCTTGTGTTATGGGTACTAGTTGACTGATATACTACTTATATACTTTTGTTTGTAAAAACATACATATTATACATAGAAACACCCAGACCCGAGACAAATATTTGTAGATCATATATATCGGGGATCGAACCCGCAACCTTTTGCGTCGCAGGCGGGCCTTCGCCTACTGCGCCACAGAGGACGTCAAACTATAATTCCCTAGAATTGACTTAAACCACTAAATTAAAATGACAGCCATGAACTGACCATGAGATGATATTACTCAAACAACACAGACTAAGATTTACAAAGGGGTCTTATCTCTAACGTCACAAAACATGCGATATTTCGTCGCGGTCATGCGGTTCACTCAATATGGATCGACCTATGAGAATGTCGCTTAAGGATTTGAACTTCTCTTTCAACTTGTACGTGAGTGTCGTGGAACACTCGGTTGGAACGAAGTTTCAACTTTGACATTTGGCTTTTGTCAGATAAATTATTGTCAAATATTAAAATCATAGAAACATTCTTCCGTAAGTACTAACAATGTTACAATCTATGGACCGCTTTGCGACTGCGCAGTCGCAAAGAACTTCGCACTGTGACGTTTTGACCTATGTATGTGTCGTGACGGTAAAATCGAACGCTTTTTTTCTTCTAGCCGCCATCCTCGATACCGTACGAAAAGGAACTTCGTTCCAAAAACAGAACCATGATTTCCTAAGAGACTAATGGGCCTGCAACCTGTCAGTTATGGAATGACAGCTTTTGATGACCCTTTGTGCCTGTGTCTTCTATGTAGGGGACACCGTAGTATCTGTAACTTTTTTACCTGTTATTGGTAGAAAATATTTAATTAAATCATCATTATCATCATCCGCAGCCAAGAAAATCCCACTGCTGGGTCGCCTCCCTCTGTTTACCCCATTCATTTCGGTCCTGTGCCTCACGCATCCAAAATCTATAGTGCCTCTTTATGTCATCTACCCATCGCGCAATCGGACGACTTCGACCTATATGTGAATGTTAAATTGACATTAATATTATATTATTTATGTTTAATTAAATATCATTGGTTAATACCACTTGGCTTCTTAGCTGCGAGTATGTGACAATGGCATAGCATTACCATCTTCTGCACAATTGAGTTTGTTAATTAAAATTAATACCGTGGTTGTTCCACATAACTCCTAGTTTTTCCTGTCTTTTAAAAGGGTATGTCTTGCGATTGTTGTGACTTAATATAATATTGATTTATTATGCATTCGTTTGAGAACTTTTATTGATTCAACTTTAATCTCTTTTTTTTAATACACGACTTAAAAGATCATGAATCTCTACTGAGTCATGGGAGAACAGGTAGTGTTGTTTACCTGATTCGTTAGACGAGTGGATTTTCTATTTTTCTAGACATTGTTCTCAGGCAGGTTCCTTCATTCATCTACTTCTTTGTATTTATTTACTACTAATGATATTACAATACAAATAATAACACGATTATTCTCTGAACAAAGTTTTCATATTCGTCTTTCACGTTATAAACACTTAGCACAGGGCTCAATAAACGAAGATTGATTAGGCTATTAATCTATGACAGTACTTGCTTGTTAGTCTTGTTACCCGTATACAATGTCTTTCATAAACCACGATCATGGTGTTTATGAATGATGAATATGTCAAGTGGATCGAGATAATATCTACGTTCGATATAGTTTCATAGCTCAGTAAAAAAATCCAAAGACGTTATCAGTACTTCGCGCCAAAATATCTAAAATCGTCTGAAATGTCCAATAAAAACCCTGATAATATTATACCTCGCATTCAAGATAGCCACACCGAAAACGTGCATTAATTAGCCGACTTTATTGGTAAAACGTAGTGCGTAATCTCATAAACATACGAGATACGATTGGTTTTTGTAACACAAACGAGATTTTTATAATAAAAACTGAGAATAAACCGATATACACAACACCTGCTCCATCAAACCCGAACGATGATCATTATGTTAATGCTTCTAAAATTCAAATCAAACAAGGTGAATGAAACCTTATACGTAAAGAAATGAGACTCAAATTCCATAAGAACACGAGAAATAAAGGCTCACAAAAAGCTGAGCCGTGTCGGAGCGAACGAGGTATCGTACAGGTGCCAATTAAAGCAAATGAACGCTTATTCCCTGCACAATAAATCGATATCACGGTACACGCCGAGCAACAGTTACGCCCTTAAAGGATTCGTCTCAACGCACACCACACTGAATTGTATTTACACAATAAAGGACCTTGTTATGAAAGCTGAAAGTGTCAGAATTACGTAACGGTAGAAGCGTCTGTTACGCCCTGTCAGAACGCCCTCGGTGCTAACAAGACGGACAGAGAAGAATCGATGTGGTTTTTACGAGAGCAAGCGGGGTCGAAGATAAACAGAACTCTTGAAAAACACTTGTGAGATAACAAAGGCTGGCTTCCACGAAGACGTCCAATAATTTGTCTTTTTAATTTAACGGCGGACTGCCATAGCTTTTAAAATATACTATTTTTTATTTCTGCTCGACCTCGGTGGTTCCATTAAGCCGGGAGGCTGCGTATTGGGGACTCATTACGAGCTCTTTCGCCGTGAAAAATATTTTATGACTCATTGTTCCTATAGCCATCCATTCGTACGAACTACATACGAGCACATTTAAAAACTCTTAACATGTTTGTTCCTCTGAAAACATTACCTCCACCGTGTATAATCCTCACACAAAAAAAGATTAAAAGCTTAAATGAGAAAACGTGTCGTAATATAATAATAAGTATAAGTAATATGAAATAAAACTCGGACTAAGCACAATAAAAATAAAACGCACCAAAAGAAATCAAAACCAGTTTTGACGCATTCGGTTTAGTTGTAAAAAAGCCTGTTCCATATAATATTGCCCATTACAACCCCGAGAATCACTGCTGGGCCAATCGTTGATGGAATTCCAAAATGTGACTTCGATTTTTAATTGTTTCCAATAAACTTGGCTCAGTGTTTTGTTACAAATTAAAAATAATTTTATCTCACGAATTTGAATAAGGAATTCATTTTTTCGAATGCATATTAGCTGGATTGCCTATTTGACGGCCAGTATCAGATTCGCTTGCGCTGAATTTATAATTTGAATCGCGTTCGATAAAAAGGTTCCATTTTTAAATCGGTGACGCGCACTGTTTTTGAATAAAATTCCACAGCGTTCTTTTTTCAAATATGTTAGTAGCGAAGTGGGATACAATGTTCTGGCAATATAAGGGTGAAAATGAGTGGAATTCCCACATCGAAACCTGCCTCATTTAGCGGCACGCGACAATAAAATCATAACTGTTACCACACCCCAACCATTATCCGCGATCGGTTACGCTAATCGCCTGTTAGTTTGTTCCGGGGGTCTGTTGTACCCCACTTGAACTCAACATGAACACCCTTGGCGATTATACTTGCCTAATTATGATGGATTTTTATCGTATTGTTATGATATTTGTACAAATATCGGGGGAAAAGATTTTTCTGCTATGCGCACTTGATACAAATCAATTCATTCTCCCTGAAGATCTCTTGATTAGTGCTGGTTCAGTGAATATTATATTCAGACACAATTTTACATGGCTGTGAGCTAGTATTTTTGTTCAACTAACATATTTTATCCAAGTTCAGTCGTTTACACTTCATCTGTCCAAGAACAATATCAGTTTTTTAGGACCAGCTGAGCTGAGCTGTTCTTATTATTAATCCTGACTGAAAATGTACGAAAAGCCGATCAGAGTCCACTAACAGGCATAAGAGTCCACTCTGTCAGAGTATACTCTGATCGTGATAACGCGGTATTAGCTACAGGCAACACACCAACAGTGCCCGTTCCATCTTTCAGCATAAATTACCAGGATACTATTCAGTCGGGTATACCATACCCAGACCAGCCAGGTAGCTGGACTGTGATCAAACACAGCATAAGTCAACAGTGGTGTTTGCTCACGCTACTGGTGTTGGCCACACGGGTCGCGTCTTCGGCAAATACCTTCACATTTCTGGGGTAGGGTTAGAAAAAAAAGACAATATGCCTTTGACGACTGCAAAAGGAGCAAGTTCATTTCTCGCAGCAGGACAAATTTTTGCACGATCTGTAGATTTTTGTTCCGGTGTCATTTACCATTTTTGATACACAGGCCATGTATGTATCTGTTGGGTGTTTTATGTAAGTTAGTATACGAGTACGTATCGTAGCAAATCTAAGAATTTTCAACGATGCCTTGGTGTAGTGGAGTCGTGATCCTGTTTAATTTTATAACTACGACGCCAAAGTACTCGTAATGGTCAGCTAGTTCTTCGTTTTTTTGCTGATGCTACATGCGCGCGCGCACCCTCCGGCGTGTGTGCGCATAGCTCCTTTCCGTCTTGTTAGTTCAACCATTTGTTATTAGACCTCCATGACAACTGATGATGATGATTCTATGGTACAAATGAGAAGTCGTACACTTCCTGTTCGTAATGTAAGTTTTATGACGATGTATCTTTACGAGAGGATAATCTGTTGTGTCTCTTCTCCAGGTAATCATCCTAGCCATAGGTAAATAAATAATAAATAACGCTGGATTTTCCACACAGCATCATCTAGCCCCAAAGTAAACAGAGCTTGTGTTATGGGTACTAGATAAGTGATAAACTACTTATATACTTTTTGTTTGTTAATACATATTTTACATAGAAACACCCAGACCCGGGACAAATATCTGTAGGTCATACAAAGATTTGTCCCGCGGCGGGGATCGAACCCGCAACCTTCTGCGTCGCAGGCGGACCGTAGCCCACTGCGCCACTGAGGTCGTCAAAGGGTGGAGAAGATATAAGGGCAAGAAATCATAATTTTCTGATTCTGACACTTCCTTACTTTATCTGGACTATATACAAAAAAAGGACCGTACAATACGCACAAGTTCTTTAGCTCTTTGAAGTAGCTGCGCAGAATCCATTTTTGATGACGCCTAAAACCGTGCTATCTCGCTTACTCTACCAAACCTGCGCAATCGTCTATTGCACCTAACTTCAGAGAGCTAAAGATCCGTTGTGCTTAGTATACACATCTTTGGATGAATCTGAATCATTGACCAATGATTCAAGATCTCAGATCGAAAGCATTTCAGGAAAATCTTCAGTTCACTGAACGGTTAACCGTTCAATTTACACACGTAAAAAAATATTCGACCCGGAAAAAAGCTGATTCTTGGCACTCCATACCATTTGTCCATTCAGATCGTGAACACATTGACTCCTATTACCATCATATTGACCACGCGTGGCACAGATAGTTCACGAGTTGCGCTCGTGGGTGGTCCACGGGTTGCACTAATTTCTTCACACAATAGGGTTGTAAGCTTTTAGTATTGTTTATCGTTTTCTACCGTGTTGGTTTAAAACGGAATGGATCTCCTTAGTTCCTGAGAAATGGCGTCTTCTACGCTAGAATTGATTCATCGATCACGTTTGAACAATTCTTTAATGAATTTGGTATTCGATCACGATTCGATTGATTGGTGTTTTTAAGATGGATCACATAAAAGAAAGCAAGGAAACGTGTTGTGTGGTTTTTTTAATTATTTATTAGCTCTATTTGTCCTACTGTCGACGCAACTGTAAGCGCCATCTCTACGCGGCTGAGGAGAAACAGCGCTTTGACGTCTTCCATCAATTTTGACGTTTCGGTCTGGAATGTCAGAGATGTCAGAGCGGGTGCTGTCATTACATCATCACTTTATCATCTGCTTTCTATGAAACACGATTGTTGTAATTATATTCAAATTTTAAAATAAACGTTTTTACTGGGAACATTACAAATATTCATTGGAGAAGTCAAACCCGAAGATCCCCGTAGCTAAAACATTGGCCCTACGACCCGGATTTGCTGCTTATGCTGGGAGAAGAATCCATTGATGTCCGTTATTGCAAGTCATCAAGAATTCAAGACATACAAAGGCAGCCCGCAACCAGCACTTCAGTTAACGGTCAGGTCTTCGATCCTGTCTACTCCTATCCTGGTTATCATTTGTGCTAAAATCGTGTCGTTTTCATTACTTTCAGAAAGAAATCAGTTCATTATCGCGTAGTGACCGTTACAATTACCAGTGCATCAAAACCGTGAGTACCTTATCTTATTCTTTGACATAGGCCTTTAGAATGGGTGTTGAAGATAAATTAGGCGTTCCTTCAAGAACTCCGCAAGTTTCCCCTAGTAAAAAGCTCGCCGATGATGATGAGTTGACTGTTCTGAGGCGGAAGCGTGGCAATTTGAAAGGTAGATTAACACAGTTTCAAAAATATCTGGACTCTTTTCAAGATTCCTGTCCTTCTAAACTACAAGTTAGAGAAATAAAGTTTAGGTTACAGGCAGCACAAGATCATTTTAAAACATTTAACGAAATTCAAACTAAAATTGAATTAGTGAGTTCAGATTCAGATATTGATTCTAACAATGAATACGTCGAGTCATATGAAAACTTATATTTTTCTGTATTAGCAATTGCTCAAGATTTAGTCGAAAGTGAAGAAACTGAAAATAAAGGTTCAAATAACTCAAAATCCAACAGTTTTCGTTCTTTACCTAAAATCAAGCTTCCAACTTTCAGTGGAAAGTTTGATGATTGGCTCGAGTTCAAACATGCGTATGTAACAATGATCCATAACTGTTCAGATATAGACGAAATTCAGAAATTCCATTACTTGCGTTCCTCGTTGACAGATACAGCTTTAGAGGTAATTAGTTCTTTTGAATTTACGCCTGAGAACTATACTCATGCATGGGAGTTATTGGAGAATAGGTTTCACAATACTAGGCTTTTGGTACAGAATCATATAAAGGCATTGTTTAATATTACGTTATTAAAACAGGAATCATCTTCACAAATTAGGAAGCTAATAGATACCGTTTTGCGAAATATTCGCTCACTTACATCACTAGGCGAACCGACCCAATCATGGGATACATTGATTATCTATCTAGTTCAATCAAAGCTCGATTCTACTACTGAGCGTGAGTGGGAGATCGAAAAGGGAACTATTCATTCTGATTCTGAGAGAAAGTTAAAATTAGACGATATTCTTTCATTTCTTAAGAAAAGGGCAGACATGTTAGATTCAATTAGTTCAAATCAAAATAAGCCACAAAATAAATCGCAATATTCATCTGCAATTGCTACTGAATCAAAAGGTACTTCACAAAAGCGCAACGCCGCACACTGCTACGCGTCGACTAGTAGTTCTGTAGCTAAACATATACCTAGAAATAAAGTCGATAAGTGTTATCTTTGTAACGGTGCACATGCAATTTATGCGTGTTTTAAATTTTTAAATCTGTCTATTCAAGATAGAATCAAAATCGTAGACGAGAAACAGTTATGTAGAAATTGTTTACGTTTCGGTCATTCACTTGCCGATTGCATTTTCGGTCCGTGTAAACAATGTCAACAAAAACATAACTCTTTGCTTCACCTAGCGTCAGGTAACACTGATGAGCCGTCAGCTGATCGGAGCACGTCTCAGGCTGAGTCATTATCGGCCGCGTTGCATTCCGTATCTATAGGTACCTATCATGGTAGTGTAGATGAATGTGCCGGCACATTACAGCCGGTGTTATTAAGTACGGCGTTAGTAGAAGTAGCCGATAATTATACTAAACGTTTTCATACAGCCCGAGCGCTGTTGGACAGTGGTAGTCAACACTGTTTCATTTCGGATAAGTTACAAAAACGAATCAATGCGCCATTGATACAGTCCAATATACGAATTTCAGGTGTTGCACAATCAGTGACACAAACAAATCATTCATGCGAATTACTTATGCGTTCTAAATTAAACGATTATTCTTCAAAGGTTAAATGTTTTGTCTTGCAGCGTATAACATCCAGTTTACCCACGACATACATAGATACCGAACATATACGTATTCCGGATAGTGTAAACCTAGCAGATCCTACCTTCAATATTCCTTCGGAAATCGATTTATTGATAGGCGCGGACTTGTTCTGGGAATTACTAGACGGTAATAGAATCCGATTGGTAAACGGACCATTTCTTCAAAATTCGAAGTTAGGATGGTTGCTTTCGGGTCCTATAAACTCACAAAAGAATTTTGATGGCAACGGTCATCATATTCACTGCAATTTTAATCAAACCTTAGGGTTAGACGATCAACTTAAACGTTTTTGGGAGATAGAGAATGTCCCTCAGGTAGATAACATTCTAACGAAAGACGAGCAATTTTGTGAGGATATATTTACTTCTACAACTAAACGCGAGTCGGAGGGTAGATTTTCTGTTCGCATCCCGCTAAAAGAATCACCTGATGTTTTGGGTGATTCATACAATTCAGCAAAAAATAGGTTTCTTTCTTTGGAACGTAAACTAGAACGTCTGCCAGACTATAAACGTATGTACTCTGACTTTATGAATGAGTACTTGGCCTTAGGCCATATGAGTCGGATTGACAAAGTAAATGAACCTAATTATTTTCTTCCACATCATGGTGTGTTTAGGGAAAATAGTTCCACTACGAAATTACGCGTTGTTTTTGATGCCAGTGCTGTGACAACCTCTAATAAATCACTTAATGATATTCAGTGTCCGGGTCCAGCACTGCAAAATGACATCTTTTCTATTCTGTTGAGGTTTAGACAGTACAAGTACGTGGCTTGTGCTGATGTAGAAAAAATGTTCAGGCAGATTTTAATTCAACCAGATCAGCGACCGTTGCAACTTGTACTATGGCGCGAAAAACCTGTAGATCCTTTAGACATATATCAGCTTAACACTGTAACGTACGGAACAGCATCAGCCCCATACCTAAGTATGCGCTGTATACGACAGTTAGCGTTGGAGTGTGAAGATGACGTCATAGCCAGAATAATTAAACAGGATTTTTTCGTTGATGATTTGTGTACCGGGCATGATGATTATCAGGAGCTACTAGCTATATGCGAAAAGACATCTCAAGTCTTACAGTCAGGATGCTTTCCGCTTCGTAAATGGACGTTCAACGCGGACGTCACAAAAGCTGCTTCTGTTCATACATTTAACGGGGAACATACGCAAAATAAAACGCTAGGGATAGGTTGGCAGAGCGATTGTGACGAATTATACTTCACCACAAAAATAGATTGCATTAGCGGAAGTACTACGAAACTAACTAAACGAGTAATGTTGTCAATCATTTCGCAGATTTATGACCCATTAGGTCTACTCTCACCCTCAGTTATAATTGCAAAGATATTAATACAAAAATTATGGCTTGACAAAATGGGATGGGATTCACCTGTGTCGCAAAATCTAACGGTGACTTGGAACAGCTTTATTGATTCTTTAGGTTGTTTGCAAAAAATACGCATTCCTCGTCATGTTATAGGCAATAACGTTCAACACAAAGAACTTCATATTTTCACCGACGCATCACAAAACGCGTACGGTAGTTGTGCGTATATACGATCCTACAATGATATATCTACGGTCACTGTTAGGCTGTTGTGCGCGAAAAGTAAAGTAGCACCGCTTAAATCTATTAGTATACCTAGGTTGGAATTGTGTGGTGCGCTGGTAGGAGCGAGACTTTACAAAAAGATAATGGATTCATTACGATTAAATTTTAATCGCGTATTTTTCTGGACTGACTCGACGATCGTCATGGGATGGCTACGTATGTCTCCACATTTATTAAAAACTTTCGTTCAAAATCGAGTAGCTGAAATTAATGAACTTACTAATGACGCGGAATGGTTACATATTAGTGGCACAAATAACCCAGCCGATCTGTTATCCAGAGGTCTACCTCTCGATTCATTAATCGACAGTAATTTATGGTGGAACGGACCATCTTATTTACAAGAAAATATTCGTGATTTTTCAAATAATGAACTTCGTAATGAATCAATTAATCTCAATAATTTACCCGAATTAAAATCACAATCAATCAATTTAACCAGTACTTGTTCCAACGACGTAATTCAATTTGATAAATATTCCTCATTCACTAAACTCAAGCGTATAGTTGCTTATGTATT
Organism: Epirrhoe tristata; assembly: GCA_951394285.1. Classification (NCBI taxonomy): domain Eukaryota; kingdom Metazoa; phylum Arthropoda; class Insecta; order Lepidoptera; family Geometridae; genus Epirrhoe; species Epirrhoe tristata. Next base: position 2,868,453 of record OX596161.1, read on the forward strand.
ACGTTTCATTTCAAGGTTGCGCCCGAGGCGATCAAAACAAGAAACCGGTCCCTTATCTGCAGTGGAGCTGAGCGCTTCGCAAGTGACGCTCGTTAGACTGGCGCAGGCGCAATCTTTTCCTGACGTGTACAGTAAACTTTTGAATAATATTCAAATTAACACGAATAGTAAATATACAAATTGCATTTCCGGTCTAAATATACTTCTCGATCAAGATAAGCTAATTAGAGTCGGTGGTAGATTATCAAACTCGTCTGATTTTAGCTATGAAAAGAAACACCCAATATTGTTGTGTAGTAAACATCATTTAACAACGCTTATAGTGCGGAGCGAACATAAACGTTTGCTTCACTGTGGCCCTCAACTACTTTTGTCTACATTGCGTGAATGCTGGTGGCCACTGAGCGCTAGAAATTTAGTTCGTAAAATAGTGCGTGAATGTGTTACTTGCGCGCGGATAAAGGGTAAAACTTTAAAGCCAATTATGGGCAATCTGCCAGCCGAAAGATTGGATTCTGGATTTCCGTTTGTTCGAACAGGTATGGATTTGGGAGGCCCGTTTTATATTTTAAATAAAAAGGGAAGAGGAGCACGTCTGACAAAATCGTACATATGTCTGTTCGTTTGTTTCCTTACTCGCGCTGTTCATTTGGAACTTGTTTCCAGTTTATCCACTGAAGACTTTATATTGGCTTTGAAACGTTTCATTGGTAGAAGAGGTAAACCTGAATCTATTTATTCTGACAATGGTAAAAACTTTGTTGGAGCTGAAAAGGAGTTCTATACGATTTTAAATACAAATTCACAACAAATAATTGATTATGCTACTAATAATGGAATTAAATTTAACTTTATTCCTCCATATTCACCCCATTTTGGAGGTCTGTGGGAAAGTGGGATAAGGTCATGTAAATATCATTTACGACGTGTAGTAGGTAACGCGAATCTTACTTATGAGGAATTGAGCACGGTTTTAGCACAAATTGAATCCGTCCTCAATTCCCGCCCCATGTCCCCTCTGTCCACAGATCCTGATGACTATAATCCATTGACTCCTGGTCATTTCCTTATTGGCCGGCCGTTGACTGCTCCTGCACACGATGACCTCACTGATGTCCCAATGTCCCGACTGAGCCGTTATCATCGCATCGAGCAGCTGCGTCAACATTTTTGGCAGCGATGGTCAAGGGAATATGTTTCAGAATTGCAACAAAGGACGAAATGGAAGTCACATCAAAATGACATCAAGCTCGAGAGCCTAGTCCTGATCAAGGAGGACAACCTGCCACCTCTGAAATGGCGGCTGGGACGTGTCATGAAGACATTCCCTGGCACGGATGGTGTTTCACGCGTTGCCGAGATTCGTACTGCAACCGGGACCATACGGAGGGCATTCTCAAAAATATGCCCTCTACCCCTGGAGCCTGCACAGCGAGGAAACGTGAAACAAGATACTTCTTTCATTGGAAGCGGTGCTTCCAAGGCGGGCGGTATGTCGACGCAACTGTAAGCGCCATCTCTACGCGGCTGAGGAGAAACAGCGCTTTGACGTCTTCCATCAATTTTGACGTTTCGGTCTGGAATGTCAGAGATGTCAGAGCGGGTGCTGTCATTACATCATCACTTTATCATCTGCTTTCTATGAAACACGATTGTTGTAATTATATTCAAATTTTAAAATAAACGTTTTTACTGGGAACATTACAAATATTCATTGGAGAAGTCAAACCCGAAGATCCCCGTAGCTAAAACACCTACAGATAAAATATTTTTGTCTTCAGAGTGTAGATTTTTTCTATCTATGAATTTTGCGAATTGGTGGTCAAACATTATTAAAGGAAGTCAAAAGTGTCAAGAAAATAAAGGTGACACCACTATTGGGGAAGTCAATCAGAGTATTTTCAATATCACCACGTCTCCAAGCACGTCTCCAAGCACGTCTCCAGCACCAAGTCTCAAGTTAACTACTTTGTTTTTTTTTTTGCGAATGATTTTGTAAGTCAAAAAATATTTTGTACCTATAATTGATGTAAATATGCAAAACAATTAATTATATAGAAATCATATAACTAATCACTAGAATCCTATTTAATTTTAATCTAACAGTATAAAACTCAAACATCTAAAATAGGATATAACTTAAGGATATAGATATAGCTTGACTAATCCTGTTGTATTTTGTAAATATATGTAAATATGTAGTAGCTTAGTTGGTATGAATGTTGATGGATTTACGAGTAGAGGTAGGCCAAAGAAAAGATGGATGGATTGTGTTAAGGATGACATGAGTAAGAAAGGAGTGAGTGTTGAGATGACGGCTGATAGAGGAGAATGGAAGAAGAACACATGTTGTGCCGACCCCACATAATGTGGGAAAAGGGCAGGAAGATGATGATGTAGTAGCTTAGTTTCTGTAAATAAAACAAAGAAATATATAATATGAAAAAAAAAACTTAAGGTTAACATGGCCTCTATAGAAATGATCTATAAGTCGAATAGATCGAAAAGTACATTACATTTTATTCAACAATCATCCAGGAATGACGAGCTACTAAACATGGATGCGGTACCATCGTTTGTGGTTTTGTAGAATTACTCTTTGTAGACCGGAGCGTAAAACGTGCGATATCATTTTATATTATAACTAGCTGCGCTCCCGCGGTGTGACCCGCGGTCCCTGATTTTTTCATTCTTTCGGGATAAAAAGTAGCCTATGTCCTTCCCTGGGATACAACCTTTAACTATGCCAAATTTCAGATTTATCTGTTCAGCAGTTTGGGCGTGAAAGCGTAACAAACAGACAGACAGACAGAGTTACTTTCACATTTAAAATATTAGTATGGATAAATAATTTTTTGTATGAAAATGTGTAGTGGTTTTGAACGTAACACTGCCTCTGCCACCCTCTTCTAGTCATAATATAAGGCCACGTTCGTTACTAGCTGCAAGAAAACTTCGCGACAATGAATGTTCGGCAGTCTATGCGACAGCAATTTTCCAGTGTAATCTCCGTAGGAAGTGGTGTCACGAGACGTTGTGGGCTTGTAGCCTGGTGGAAACAAATGCGTCAATAAGTGCTCGTTTACGGACAGGCGACGTCGCGGCAGACCTAGATTGAGATGGAGAGACAAGCTGGACTCGTTTAGGGAAAGTTGGTTCTCCATAGCACAGAACCGAGAAAGGTGGAGGGGGATAGGGAGGCCTTTGCCCTGCAGTGGGACGATGCAGGCTAGAAATAATAATAAAATAATAATAATTACGGATAATATAATAAAACTCTACTCTTCGGGCAAAGACCGGGATTGCAGACGTTGGAGAAAAAACTGCAAAATAAAATGGTGCTGGGCGGGACACGTGAGTCGTATGGATAGCGATAGGTGCCTGCAGATGGGCGGCGAAGCCGGGGCAGGCCGAGAAAACGTTGGCGTGACAACCTGGATGCCTTTGAAGAGCACTGGTGGGACGTGGCAGAAGACCGTGACAGATGGAAGAAATTGGGGGAGACCTTTGCCCAGCAGTGGGATGACATAGGTTAAATAAAAAAAAATAAAAAAATACGGATAGGCAGCGCTGCGTGCGAGGTGGCAGGCGACGCGCGGCTGCCGCGTAATGTCACCGTACATTGCTGATTTGCTATACATTTGTGTTTAGGCGTGCGATGACACGTGCCGAAGCAGCCGTCGCCTCTCCGTAAACAGTCAAAACCCTTAACACGCCGCGCGAAGCTACGCCTGACGCGTCGCAAACAGCGCCGCCTGTCCATAAACGCGGCCTAAGACAACTTGACAGCTTGTACCACTAAATCATGTTTAAAGCTTGGTAATATCCTTTGCGTGCATATCAATGGATACTGCTAGGTAGTCAATTCTGTAACTGTTAATTCTGTCAGTTCGGTCGGTCGGTTCATTGCTTCCTTATCCATCAGAGAAGCTTGGCATTGACATTAAAGACGTCATATCCATATTTACTACATCCCCGGCGTGATGTTATCCGATTGCTAGTCATGCACCCTAACGAACGAGCCAGCTTTACTTTTTATGTACTGGTATATAAACACTGTTTATTTTGGCCTCGACAGAGTAGTTTAGCCAGCTATGGAGCTAGGTTGGGTATGAACTTAGGCCTTTATATCTGTACTACTTGAAGCGGTCTAAGCTGCTTTACTTTCCTCGCGTTTCCTTCACAGTTTAGAGCACGTGTAAATAATATGAAAGAAAAAACAGCAGCTTGCTTACTTAGACCCATAATCAAAAAATACTTTCATCTGCTCTTCATTATTTATGTCAATCCATCATTAGTATAACCTCATCTGTGTGAAAAAGGATAAAACATTCATTTGTTGGTGAGTTGGAGACACAATCATTATAAAAAAAATTGCATGATCTAGCAATTATCCATACTAATATTATAAATGTGAAAGTAACTCTGTCTGTCTGTCTATTTGTTACGCTTTCACGCCCAAACCGCTGAACAAATTAAGCTGAAATTTGGCATAGTTAAAGGTTTTATACCAGGGAAGGACATAGGCTACTTTTTATCCCGCAAAAATGAAAAAATCCGAGGGACCGCGGGTCACACCGCGGGAGCGCAGCTAGTTTTTATATAAAACTTTAATATCATTTTGATCAAATCAAAAAACAGTCACCTATTAAATTTTGTCCTAAAAGTATTTACCACTGTTTTATGAACAAAGTCTACCTCTCCAGCCAAACCCTTGTTGATAATTGTTTCTCTTTGTTTATTCAGTGCCATTCCAACCTGTTTGGTCTACACGGCTTCCTTTTGATTCAGAGTTTTCTATAGAAATGGGGAAAAATACCATTTTATTCTAATTGTTATTTCTTAATAACAATTAGAATAACCTTTTGAACTTTTTGGTAATAAATGTGTTTTCATTTTAATGGCTGCATGAGAAAAGTTAATCACAAACAATTTTAACTCTTAATTGTTGACGACCGCTTACATTTTATAAGATTTCAAACCAACTCATAAAATATAATAACAAAAATTATGTTTTATTTTTCTGAATGTGAATACTGTGATTAAATCAGTAACATATTGAAATAATAAAGCTATGGTACCTAAGTCATTCCATCTCAAACAATGTAACAGGCACCGCAGGGTCCCGTTAAGTGTAGGCATAGGTTGCCTCCTGACGCCGTATAAATCATCTAATATAGATGTAAAGGCCTAAGTACCTAAGTCACACAAAGAAAGCAAACCATGTGCCAACTTACGTATATATATATCTTTAGTATTCAACAAAAAATATCAAACAACATAACCCCACTTAAAATACGAACACTCGTGCTTGTAGGGGTGGTTAGTCAAATTACTAAATTACAGAAAAGGCCTCTTGTGAGCAATTTACTTAGGCTTGAAAACCACTTGTGATTTCTTATCGTACAAATTATCTGAGTTTTTGTTCCTTCGCCAGAACAGCTTTCGTGGGACCTTATAGACACTATCAGTTCGTTAAAATGCCTGTTGGACTAGAATATGCATCGTATTATTTCTCTGAGAAATCGCGGTCTGTTCGTTCATCATGGCGACCTCTCCTCTCCATAATGAGTGTGGTGGAGATTTTTCGGAAGACTATATTTAATGTTAGTATTTCCCTTGTGGTATCACGAATTAGGAGAAAATACTAACTAAATAAGAAACTCCCAGATAAAAATAGATTAATCTTAAATGATAAAACGTTTGTGATAGGTTCAAGTATTTACTCAGTCACAAGCATTTCAAGGATTAAGATACGTCCCAATTTTGACACACAATTTGTTTTCATGTTTGTTATGTGACATTATCTCATGTCTGTCTTGATTTTTGAATGAAAGGTTATTTTTACAATAGCATTGTAATATTTTTGTCTAGCCAGTAGCCAGCCATATAGAAATTTCCTATGACGTATTGCAAATTAAATCTAGATGAGTCAGGTGTAATTGGAAGAAGGAAGATTGTACTATGGTGAGTGTGCCCAGGAGCTGCACGACCTTATTCCGCCTTCACCGTTCTTTTACAGGGACTTCAGACGCACAGCTGATTATCATCCTCACCTGGTTGATATTCCACTTATTAGAACTAAGCGCTTCGAAAGTTCTTTTATTATGCGCACTGCAAAAATTTGGAATCAGCTTCCAGCGTCTGTATTTCGCTTCGAGCTACGACCCTATTGTTTTTAAGAAGAGAGTTAATAGGCACCTTCTGGGTAAGCTCGCTCCATCGTAGACCTCACTCTTGCCTGTGTAAGTTTAAGGTCAAGAGCCGACCCATTCATCAAAAAAAAAAAAGAAGAAGACCGTGTGTTAGTATCATATCGGAAACATACAACACATACATATTCATCTACAATATTTACACAGAAGTTAACACGTATCTAACTTGAAGATGATTCCTTGGTATGTTAGCATTATAAAATTAAGTATTTTCATACTAAAATTCCTTACTATCACTGTAGCTATTTAAAAGTATTCAAAACCAACTTAATTTGTTCCAGGTTCATTTTGTTTCTAAAACGCTCCAATGCATAACATGATAGCTTAATAAGTGTTGTTTTTGCATCTTCTTTTTGTAACCTCAAAGCAGTGTTGCCAACTCCAACTCAGTAAAAAACTGCAGACATGCGTATGAAAAACTGTGAAAACTGTAAATTGGTTGTTGTTGTTGTTGTTCTTAACCCCCACTATCTATCACTGGGTAAAGGCTTCCCTCGAGTTTTCCAATTGATTGAAAAACTGAAAATCTAGAGAATACATTGGAATCAGACAAGGGGATTCCCGAGTACATATAAATGCCTAAACTAAAAACTGAGCATCTCCAAAAAACCGTAGATCTACAGTTAAAACTGAGGGGTTGGCTACACTGCCTCAAATACGCTTGTATAATTATCCCGTCTAATAATATAATAGATCACAATACCGTGAAACGTGCCCCTTATTTTTAAGCCTCTTATCTACATCTGGTTTTTTCGTCGAAATAAAGGTAAACATTCTCATCCGGTGTGTTTGTGGTTTAAAAACAACAATTGTCTTTTGCATTTTTTTTTAAGTTTGTCTGGTGCAAAAATCTGTATAGGTTGAGTATAATGGAGTATTGTTCGAATGCATCGATAAACTATAAGTTTTGTGACTCATCGTTTCAAGTATGTCTTTATGCTACCTGAATTCAAAAAGCGCTCGTGGTCGTGCTTGCTTAGTCGTTCTTGATAGATCGTCGAAGTTAAGCGACGTTCAAACGGTCTGTAAGTGGATGGGTGACCGCCAGTGGCATTTTCATCTGAGCGCTTTCGTGCTTCGGCGGGCACGTAAATTGTCGGTCCCGGCTATTTAAGTCGTTAAGCCATGACGGAGGCCTTAAGGCGGCCTAAAAACTCGATCACCAGAGTTGGCCACTGACTCATACGAACTTACTTTATCTGAATTCAAAAATATTTTGTATACTAGAATCCTTCTTTGAATTTTGTAGTTTGTTTTATGTGAAAGCCAGGATATTAATCTGTTATTAATGACGATTACCTATGATGATATCGGTGATCTTAAAGGTCAAAATAATATGCTTATCGAACACCACCATCGAGCCACATGATAACTCCTATTCTTTAAAGTACTAAAAACTACTAAATAAAATACTACTAAAAATAGTGTTTATGTTTAGTTTCATCTCATATTTTTGCATACCGACCGTTATTATTCAAAATTACCAATACAGCAAATGCTAGGCAATATAAAGATTTTTGAATCATATTTGAAATAACCAAATGAATCATTACTTAAACATCATTCATCAAAATCTTAACAGTCAATTAAGAAGTATAATTTACTTGGAAAACGCTAGAGGGCGTCCATAAATCACATAGCAAATTGGATAAGTTTCCTGTCCCATAGTTTTTTTTGCATTGTCTATGGACCGTAGAACTTTTTGCAAGATCGAAGACGACAAAAAAGTCTTTGACCATTTTGGAAATATATTGATTTAGGTAACAATTTTGACTGAATCTGGACAAAAATATGATGATTTTACATCTAGAAAAGAGGTAAATATAATAACACAGTATCAGAAGTGTTACATACAATGTTTCAAAAATAATATATTCACAAAGAGTCAAAATACGACGAAGAATCTTAAATCGGAAGCCCAAATTAGAGATTGTAAAAATCCTGTAGATGTTACAATTTTATACCCAACATAACTATGTTAATCCCAATTCTTAATGAAGGGAAACTAACAGTTAAGCTAACAAGGTTTTTGATACCAAGCCCGAGTTGGTCAAGCATTCCAAAGCACCGATCTCAAATAATGACCCTTATCTTCAAGGCTGTACGAGTTATTTCACCTTGAAAGGTTAAAATACGTGTAGTCACGTGTCTGGACCAAGTTCGATTCCCGGACAATGCACGAGGCGCCATAAATACAGGCCTCGTCTGCGCGGGCGCACAGGTACGCCCGCCAAACGAGATAGTTCTTTTTTTAAAAAAACGTCTCGACGCTTCCTCTTTCAAACCTTATTTACTGAGAGATAGGATAGAGAGTCCACTGACAGATAGCACAGGTCATTTCCATAATTCACTTTGGGCTTTCTCACTTCTGAAATAAAGCTCCTTTTTCGGAATGCACGCACGCATCCGCTACCGTCTTCCCCAGCACACTTTCGATCCTAAACTTATTACCCTCAAGGTTGAGATTCCTTTGTTGTTGTGTGAAGAGTTTTTTCTGGTCATACCAGATTTTGGTTGTACTTTTAGCTCGTTTTTTCTGACAAGCCGAGGATCGGGCGCTGTGCAGTGGGTGTTTTGCGGGGTCACCGCGGATAATAACAGTAAATTATCGTCTTTTCGGTTTATTGAAATTCGTTCGCGTTCTAATCGGCTTTTTTATTGCTTTAAAAATTGGTGGCCGAGGCTTCATTCAATTCAAAAGGTCATTTTGTGGTAATGTCTTGGGAAGTAAAGTTACTTACAAACAAGAAACGTATTATTCCTTGATTGGATTGGAAGTGCAGATATATTCTAGTCCCATTGAGTCAAATGAAATGACAAAATAACAAAGAGAATACATAGGAAACAATTACTTCACATATTTTAACGCAATATTTCTCGAACCTGTCACGTATGGAATACTAACTTCTGCAAGATGTGGACATGTATCAAATATAATGTGTTTGGACATGCCTCTGGCTACCCCCCTTAGACATCTTCAAAGGTCCTGGAATAAGTAACATAAAAAGATCTGAGAGAATGTCTACCGCACGTTGGGGATACAGTCGTGAACCTGTTTACAATATGCACAATTGTTCTTTAGCTCTTTGAAGTAGCTGCGCAGAACCAATTTTTGATGACGCCTAAAATCGTGCTATCTCGCTTACTCTACCAAACCTGCGCAATAGTCTATCGCACCTAACTTCAGAGAGCTAAAGATCCGTTGTGCTTAGTATACGTTTACGTTTTACTCCTCGAATACAAAGACCAGACAAGAATAACCCATGAAATAAGCTTCTGAAATACATAAAGCTGCTAAATGAAGTCTTACCCACACGCTATACTACTGTAAATTCTCCAATGGACAAACAGACAAAGTAAACTTTCAACGCCAATCGTTTGATAGAAATCCTGAATCAACTAGACAATCGAGATCCTCAATCAAGTAAAGCAGGAAAGCAATACGATGCCCCTAGGAGTGAAAGAGTCGACTATATTGGCTGCATTGCCGTACAGAACGGTGCTAATGAGTCGGGTGGGGTTCTAATTGCGTGTGAACAAACAAACGATGTGATAATTCCTATTCTGTATCGTCTTTTGCTTATACTAACTCTTAGATTAGCTATGATTTGGATTCTAAATTGATTACTCGTCGCATGCCGACATTTGGTCACGAAATTCTATCGCATAATTCTTTATCCATTTTGTAATAGTTTTGGCGCGAAATATAGCGTCGACATAGTGCTGTTGATTCAAATTTGAGACATATAGTTATGTAGTGACATCATCGAATGTTCCTCGACTATTTATCTTGAGAAACGATTCGTGACCAGAACGATAAAAAAAAGAAAAAGGCCGTCCGTTCTGGGAAGTGGACCTGTTAGTATCACCATTTATAACGCCACGGGTACCAATTCGATTGGACTCGATTCAAAATTGTTTCTGTATTCGTCGCGATAAGTCATTAATGAATGTAAACTTGTGAAAAACTACAAAAATTGTTTCATTTTAATGATGAAATCAATCATATACGTTTTCACCACAGATTATAAATTATGTACGTAAAGTAGGTAAGATAATGAGTTCTACGCCCCAGTCGTTACCAAATCGATAAAAAAACTCGCATGCAATTTTTCATTGACAGGTGTATGCAAAAGTCATACATTTTCGTTGTCATTATTGAAGGTGATTGCGTGCTGTCGCCATTCTTGTACCAATTATGATACACCAAAACTGAAATAATTACCGAACGACTTCCCATATATTCGGCGCCAATTATGATAAAGCGTTCGAAATTTAATTTTTAAAACCGTTCAATATCTTGCGTTCTGTTTATTTTTAAATCGTTTATTTTTGAACGAAATCGATTCGGATCGTGCTATCGAGTTTTTATAATCGTGTTGATGTGCTGGGAAATAGGATTAGTGCGTGTTCTTTCATGTTTTTTTTTCAATCTATTACATTTAGCGTTGTATTATTATATCGTCTGGGTTTATCGTCCGTGACCTACGTATGTAAGCTGTTGATTATTTCTTTGAGCTGTGTTGTGCGAGCGGTGGTAACGCAACTTTCGATAGGTCGTAGTCGTGGGTTCAAACCATAGCCATGCATATTGATTGATACTATTATTTTCTGGAAAAAGGAAACTTTTAAATTGCAGCGAAGAGAGACAAAAATCCTATTCCGAGGGGAGTTTTACTGTGATTCAATACGAGGGTTATTTGTAAAACACCGGTAACCTCTCAGGACTATATTACCATCATCATAAACAACAACTTTTGTTCTATGACTTTTAAAAATTCATCATATTATTATTTAGTTCATCAGATTTTCATACAAAAATAAAAATATTTAAATTGAACGCTCTAAATGTTACGAAGTCTATGCGAAGCAAAAGAAAGCGGTAGTACAATAGCGAGGGGAGCGGGGTTAGGGCGGCGGGGGCGCTTGAAATTGACCTATTTAATACAGAGTTGAAATGTGTTAGATAGGACAACTTTTTGTAAATGTATTATGTTTTGTAAAATGTCATAAAACAACATTTGTTGTTTATGATGACAGTAATACAGTCCTGAGAGGTTCCCGGTGTTTTACAAATAACCCTGTAAGTATATTAATTTTTAGCATAAATTACTATCATTTTAGAGTTACATTATCTTAATCCCGGTCTGTGATCGATGTGATATCAAGGGCAAATCCATACCGATATGATGTTGTAATATCTATCGTATCTACTGATAGTGGTGAGAGTGCAAAAGTATTATTAACTGGCTGGTACACGCGACTTCGTCAGCAAAATAACATATTAAGTAGGTACTTGAAAACCTATAAAAATAATTGAAAAGTCTAAGCAAAAATCTCCATTAACTTTTCAAAACTCAAAATAATCGTATCTCGACATCCGCTTTAGTAGATACGCCACCTAGGAGATTTAAAAATATATAGATTTAATAATATCAAAAAAATCTTAACTTCTGATATTGATGGATTGACGAGTGAGAATAAACATGTTACATACTCGTATTATCATTTATCTTGCAAAATAAAAATAAAATAAAAAAAACCGGATAGCAATAAGTGGCGGTCACCCATCATCTTTATGACCGCGTTCAGCGTTGCTTAACTTTGTTCCCCACTCAAACTTGCAACCCTTATTTTCTCGCCCCCTTATGATTATTTACAAATAAAAGTAGCCTATGTCCGTCGCTGGCTTATCCATAATCTTTATCCATGCCAAATTTGAGCTTAAGCGGTTTGAACATGAAAAAGTAACAAACAAACAGACAGAGTTACTTTCACTTTAATGTTATAGTATGAAAGTATGGATAATTACATAATACCTAGTGAACAAAATAGGATCATGTGTCTGCGGTAGGGTAGACATTATTTCAGTAACCATTGAAGCGCTCGTGCGCAATGTAGCTTGCTTGGTTGTTCTTAATAAGTCGTTAACCCCCGTCTTACGTGGGCGTTTTGACGCGACCGCGTTTGCGACGCGATTCGATGCGGCGCGGCGCGGCGCGGCAGGTCTGTCCTACGTGCGCGCGAATCTTCCTACAGACTTCAGATTGAGTATACCGGTCCGCGCGTAAATGTCAAACAAAATGATTGCGTTCGCTTCAAATCGCACCGCGCCGCTGCGCACCGGTGACATAGAACACTTCAATAGTAAATCGACTGTTAAATTTTTTCCGCGCTGCACCGCGCCGCTTCGCGTTCGCGTCAAACTGCCCACGTAAGACGAGCCGTAAGCCATGACGCCTAAAAACTCCGTCGCCAGAGTTGACCACTGACTCATACGAACTTACTTTTAGTATAAGCGTTTTTAACGTATGACGATGTCTAACACCGGTACTGACAAACATTACTATGAGGTCTCACAGTACGCGCGGACGCACAGGGTCCCAAAATGAGTAGGTTTTCGGGACCCTGTGCGATTGCGCGCACTGTGAGACCTCATAGTAATTTTTGTCAATACCGGTGTAAGTGGGTTAAATGCACGTCAAGCCCGTCATCAACTCATTACTAGATTGCTTTGTAAAAATAACTTTATCAGATAAAAAATAACGATTGAAAAAATAATCCTTAGATAAACTATTAAGTACCCATTACTTAGAAGTCCTTGTTGCTCTTGAATTGCGACTTAAACTGAACGGTCGAAATACACTGACTTTCAAAACCTAATTAATGTCAATTATATCTTATGTATCAATAAGACCACACATGTTGATCATGATATGACTCATAAATAATTAAATTTTTAATTTTACATCCATCTTAAAATCGGTTTTAAGTTGGCTTGTTGTCAACATCCATACTAATATTATAAAGCTGAAAATTGAAAGGTTAGCGAGTTTATATGTTACACAGCCCAAAACGCAACGATAGCGTGATCTAATTTTTCCTGTGTCGCCATTTATTATGTAGTAAAAAACTCTGTCTGTCTGTCTGTTTGTTACCTTTTCACGCCTAAACCACTGAACAGATTATGCTGAAATATGGCATGGACAAAGATTATGCCCCAGGGACAGACTCCTTTAAAAAAAGGGTTGAGAGTTTGTTTAAAAGTTTCAGAAGATTCTTGCCGTTTTCAGTTCTATTTATAGGTTTTCAAGTATGTTATTTTGCTGACGAAGTCGCGGCTACCAGCTAGTAAATAATAATAAGTAGGTAAGTAATTAAAATTGAAGTGACAGTAGTATTAGAATAAACTGTCTCCTTTATTGTGGATACGGATCGGATATGGTATCATTTTCAATTACTCTGACAGTTTGATGTAAGTGTACGTGTCAATGTCATTAAAGAGAAACGTCAAGTCATATGACCTATGCAAATTCGATGACATTCTCGCTATCAGCACAACCTGTTTGCAACTTAAATTAGATTGATTAATTGATAACCGCCAATAAAAACCCACCTTTCAAAGTATCAAGAATATATTCTTGACATATCAACCATATGTCAAACGTAATTAATATTGTCATTTTTTTTTACTGCGATGGCCATCAATTACTGGGCCTTTAAGGGGCTTAATTGCCCTTATCTTGGCATCTAGGAGACGAATGAACTGGCAATGTTGGCTAGGCATCTGATACAAGTGTGAGCGTCTTCGATTGTAGAGTTGAATAGTTGATGCATCAGTTTTTGTTACTAGCGTGAAAAATTAAAGGAAATACACGTTTAAAAAAAAAACTAATTTTAGTTGGTTTGTTTTTGTTGAAGTGAAAAGTAATAAGTACTATAGTAAACATTATTTGTTTTTTAAAAAGCTAGCAAATGTCATGATAATAAAAATTTAATATTCCTAAAACATCGTTAATACTAGATACTAGTCTATATTTTACTTTCATAAAATCCAATAAAGCTTCATCACAAAAGGTTAAGCTTCACCTAAGTATACACAACACACAAGGTGAAAAAATATTCTCGGAAAAAAAAAACTTAATATGGCAACAAAAACTGACCACTAGGGTTGTCACGAGTGCGTAATTGATATAACTCGAGTTTCCTCGTAGGGTTGGCCACTGTAATTGGTCGCCGCGGGCAAGATCTGTCTGTAGCCCATTGACCGGTTAAAGTGGCGGGAAAGTTTAGGGCTGGCACGAAGTTTTGTTTGAATAGCGAGGATGTTGACTTGAAATTCTGGTTAGTAAATCTAAAAGTTTTAAATTAGGATGTTTGTTACGTAAAGATTTGAATGAAACTTAGACGTTGTTTGTGTTTCTGATGGTATAATAAAGATATTTCTTTAGTTCTTTAAGTACATAATAATTATTAACAAAAAACTTAAACATGAAATACTTACCTACTAAATACTTACGAAACTACCTACTATCACTCACTAATTGTTGGTCAGCTTTGACAATAACTAAATGAATTGTATCTATATCTTGTACCCTCATTTATTGAATAATTTACTGTACTTACTTACTTTTTATTTTATTAACTGAAAATTCATAATATATTTAATTCATATTTTGGAGTCGGGAGCATTTCTCTATCAATTTAAAACATAATAATCAAAAATCATCATTAAATACTGTGTGAAAAGTCCAGCATAAAAAAAAAAAAAAAACACACAGAAAGTGACAACCCTAAATGTACGCATTATCGACCTGTCGACTACAGTTATTGCAATTGGATTCATCTTGTACAAACTTTTCACACAAATATAATTTAAATTACAATTGATGTTTTTTTATATTAGTTATTTAGTGTCCCAAGTCCCACTGGTAAAAGTTATCCCCGAAATTCTCCCCTTTCCTTATTACTGGCAATATCCCACCACTCCTTCTAAGACCAGCTAGCAATACTTCCAGTTAAGTTACCATTTACTTAACCAATACGTTTTGGGACGAAGTCCCTTTTCGGACGGTATTGAGGATGGGGGCTAGAAGAAAAAAGTATTAGATTTTTGCGTCACGACACATGTATTATATGTCAAAACGTTTACGCGAAGTACGCAGTCGCGAAGCAGTCCATAGATTGTTACATAATTACATTGTTAGTACGGACTACGGAAGAGCGTTTCTAGGATTTTTTTTAACTTTTTTTATTTATCCAATGGGTACCCAACAAAAATAATAATAATAATAAATAATGCTGGACATTTCACACAGCATCATCTAGCCCCAAACTAAGCAAAGCTTGTACTATGGGAACCAGATAACTGATATACTACTTATATACTTTTTGTTTGTAAATACATACATATTATACATAGAAACACCCAGACCCGAGACAAATATCTGTAATTCATACAAACATTTGTCCCGCGGCGGGGATCGATCCCGCAACCTTCTGCGTTGCAGGCTAAAATGGCTAAGTAGTTGCTATTTATACCTGGTTTGAATACTGAACTGGACTACATTACCCTATCAAGTTGCGGGTAAGTGTAGGATTACCAGATCATTCGAGACGAACCATTTAACGTCTGCAGAGTAATGTGAGGCTATTAGTCTGCTTGCAAGTGTATATGAAGTTATACGTCTACTATACTGGGTGTTGTATAGTCTAGGATTAAGTCCTAGACTAGTTTTGGACAGAGTGAAAATTCAACCGGAATATCGGATTTATAACTTGCTTCCGTCATGGCTTAGCTAGCGAACTCTGGGGAGTACAAGGGTCACATTGAAACATGAGGTCTATGATTGTTCATGCGACTCAGTTCGCTTGACCCCTTTCCTAAAAAAGGTTTTTTTTTGTAGCTGCATCTTAAAATACAATGTACATTTACGAAAGTAATAATTATATCTTTAGGCTTAGTAGAGGCTTTTAAAATACCATAAAAGTCAATAAATAAGATGAATCTTATATCCCCACTTAGTTCTTCCGTTTAAATTACCCCAAACAGAGTAAATGCGCTTTATCTGAACTATTAGGAAACCAATTGACCATCTCCAATCTCGACACCTTGGTTACTGATGGAGCTATTCTGCTACCACTCGATAACAAACTACCGATAACTCGACATCGGTGAGCGAGATTTTAAAGTGTGCGAGATTCTCATGTTTCAAATTGTTCACGATGAATCCCTTTTATTGGCAAAGCTTAGAAGAAACATAGTTTTTTATTATAATGTCACCAACTCAATGAATTGTGTGCACTACTTCTGACTGTGTCGCCTAGTTCTTTCAAACAAGATTTAAAAAAATGGTAAAGCTACTTAGTATATCTCATAATTGTAGTTCAATTTGTCCTCCCAAAAGATTTAGAATTGCTGCGCGCGGTATTCTACATACCGTGAGTAGCAATTCTATAGCTCGATAAAATATCGCTTGGTCGTCAGAATGCACCCCTCCTTCCTTTAGGAGGGCCATAATTGGATGATGTCGAATCAGTTTACCCCACTCGGACGTGTTTACCCCATTAGGGGTAACTGATTTCCCGAATCAAGTATTTTTACGTGGAATTAAGTATTGGAAGCCAATAAAATACTGTTAAGTAATTGTTCATTTAGATGTAGGCGTACAAAAGTTATTTGGTAACGAAATTCACGTTTGATAGTCTTTAACTCACAGAACGATAGGCAAACCTCTCAGATTACGAGCAATTTTAGTTCCATTAAATAACGGCTGTGGAGGCACGTCCAAACATTTCCATACGTGACAAGTTATTAAACTAACGTTTGAAGAAAAATCACTCTCTGTGTCTCTCTGACTCACGTACTTCTCCATGCTCTTCACGAGCCCGACCAAACTATCGGCCGACAGAAAAGTCTTTAGCCTGCCTCCTTAATGTTCTGGTGAGAGATGGACTTACATGTTGCAACCGAATGGAATATTGAAGGAACCCATGATTTTGCAATGGGTTTGCAATTATTAATAGTCGTAATTTGTCATCCTATTGATATCGTCACGATGTTTTCTATCAAGTTAAACACGTTGGTACAGTCAGCATCAAAAGTTGATTAACAGTTTGTTTTTTTAAAGCGCCATTTCTCATCAATTGCTAAGAAAAAATAAACTTTGCTTGGGAAATTATTATGGACTGAGAGTTAATCATTAACAATTTGTAAAAATTTTGGTCCTGGTGTTACGGATTTCGGAAATAATCTGATTTTGGAAACTTCAAATGTTAATCAACTTTTGATGCTGACTGTATCAAACTGTATTCGAAAAAATCCCGATTGTTTTTCCGGAATTTTCATCGCAGGACGTATGCTGAAAATATTCTTTTATGAAATACCAAAATGCTTTATACACAACATGGTCTAAACATATTTTATTTACAGAAACTAAGCCACATAACTTTAAGGCACTAGAATCAGTTTAGCCATAGACACATCTTTCAATCTTTTTTTCTTAAATAAACGAATCTTATAAGCCAGTGGGATCCCACTGCTGGACAAAGGCCTTTTCCCCCATTCAAATTATGTAACATTGAATACATAATTAATGTATACTTTTCTATTGTTTCAGGATAAATCTGGCGAGGCGTTCTCCAGTAAATTATCGGTTAAGTCGGATCTAAGTCCTGTTTTTGGTGAGTAGCCAAGGAACCTCCAACTGTCCACGACAATTCCCCGTGTTCACTAAGAAGACGTGAGTCTTTCCAATTAGACAAGGCCGAAGCTGAGGGGAATTTTGCTGCTGGGCAAGTCTATTCCATCTCAAACAATGTGCCTCCTGACGCTGTATCTAATAACTAAAGACCTAAGTTTTTTTTTTTAAGTTGAAAAGTGTAGTGTTCCCGAGGTACTCGGAGGTTACAGTATAGAATTTTGCCCATAGAAAGGATGTATCTAGTATAAAAACAATTCCGATGGTTCTGTCTATTTAACTAAATAAATAGATGATTGGGACCCAATCAAACATCAAAGTTACTATTTTCTTAGTTTGGAGCTAGACGATGCTGTGTGAAAAAGTCCAGCACTTTATTTATTTATATAGACATCTCAAACTTTCCCAACAAATAGCGACTTCTTAGCGAATACTGTGGATTGGTGTCAATTTTTACAATATTTGCTTATCCGTGGTTCCTTTGCTATTTTCTTTTATTTTATGAAAAACAGACTTAAATCCTGATAACCTATAATTTAATGCATGATAATTTTAATGGACCAAGAACATTGCATGTTGTTCTGTCATAGTTAAGATAAAACATATCCATTGATAGTTTATTCTATCGGTAGATTATAATCAGCTTAAAAGGTAAGTGTAGTTTAAGAGCAGATTACCTCGGTATGTAATAATAATCTGCCTGAATCGACGTCTAATGGCATTAATTGCCAAACAAAACTGATAAATTTTATGTCAAGTATCGCGGCACGTGAGTTCCTGGCATTTTTACATAATGCCAGGAACTCATAGTAGATACTTGAAATCATAGTATCATCTAGTCCAGTAAAAATTTACCTATAGAAGCCCTTATTTATCCATATCTACTGCTCAACTAAAACCATTGTTTTTTAACGCCCCGACCTACAAACCAACACAATTATACGCTTCCTCAAGACAGGTCCATCTATCGATTAAATTATCGATTTTATCGATAATATCCGTGCGCTAGTGATGTGAAATTGATTTCAAGCAACAGCTAGGGAACTTGAAAACACGCTCATTGTAAAATGAGCTTTTCGGCGTCGATATAACACTTACTATTGGTTAATTTGTGAGCAATGTGGTGATACATGTATCTTCTTGTGGATTACGTTTTAGGTAAGTTTATGTAAGGTTACTTTAGGTTAGACATGCTTACCTTGATCATCTATTTACTAAAGGATCTGTTAAATAAACAAAAACCTCATCAAAACTTAAGCAAAATGAGACAAAGCGCCATTTCTCATCGTCCTTTCTAGACATCTTGTTCCTTAACCTACAATGTCCCACTGGGCTAAGGTCTCCCATTATCTTCTACTCTTTCCGCTCCTGGCTGAAGTCGTTAAGCCATGACGAGAACTTAAGGCGGCTTGAAACTCCGTCACCAAAGCTGGCCACTACTCATATGAACTTAGTTTTTTGCGCTCCAAGGCCAGTTGCCAGTCTGACTCAAATGCATCAAGATCATCTCGCCTTTTCTTAGTTCTTTGAATAGTTAGTAGAAAAATAATAATGTAGATCAGTGAAACTTTTTCCCTCTATTATTACGAGGCGGGAATTATCACGGTAATACTCCAGCCCGCGGCCATTAGATGAGAATTATGTATGTTTTATCGCCAGCTTATAATCGTCTGTCACTATCGTTACGTTATTTTCTTATAAGTAATTTCATCTCGCCCCTCCTTTGTAGGGATGGGATCGCTTGTAAATTACCGATATGAGATATCGATAATTATAATTTATTATTTGACAATAATAAAATTCCTTTTGGTGGAAGTATAAATAATTAAATATTATATTAAAAATGGTGAATAAGTGTTTGTGAGAGTATCATAGTGTTAAAGTAATTGGCTGAAATTTGTATAGAAATAGCAAAAAGGCAACCTATATGATATTCAGAAGCATAGGCTTTAACTTACAAGTTGAGCAATGTCCAAAAAAAAAGTTGATAACAAAATGTCTATAATGGTATATCACGCTTCACGCACAAGTGGCCTCCTACCTAACGCTGTATCTACTGATATTTATATCTAAAAATGTCTTATATTTAATCAAAGACATGAATGAAATCAATTCTTATCATTTCTATCTTGTCTATTTCGTAGATCTCTGAAAATATAAAAATATAGAATTTTTCAGAGCAACAACAAAATGACATGTCTCATGCGTAGGTATATGTTTCGATAATACCGTGTACATGTCAGAGATAATAAGACATTACGATCGATCATACAACGTAATCTGGTCGGTTATCTCGTTCTCACGTGGGTGACTATCAGTAGTAGATGTAGGCAGTTTTTTTTACAAAACACTTAGGGCATCCGCGGTTTTACTCATGTAGCTTTAAAAACACAACCGGTTTCCCGTAGGTAACGTTGAACTTGTAGGACGTCTCTCAGCTCATCATTCGTGGCGGTAGAAATCCTCGATAAAAAACACGTGGTTGATTCTGCTCAGTCCATTTGCTTTATATTATAAAATCGACGGCTACTCAACCTACCTATTGTACAAATGTATAGACTAAGTCTACTAGGCTAGATAAAGCTTAGAATAAAAAGTCAAACAGAAATTCTCATAATGCTGAGCATAGTAGTTGTATATCAAATCCCATAAAGAATGTCAAGGCTTTTATCGACTGCAATTTTTCCCTGAAATCAGTTGTCTTTAGAAAATGACAGTATTGTCCAGGCAGATGTGTTCATTTGCCTCTGATTAAATAAGATGAAAGCATCAAAGGAAAAAAATAGACATTGTTTTAAAAAATACAGGTGACAATCAATTACCACTCCAAAGATGCATTATTCTTTTAAAAGTTCATTCGCCTGATTCATCGACATACCCCAATCATTCATCGACCTCAACCCATCACTAGCGAGCCTTGTTTGTTGTTATTAGTGTTTTTTTTTCAACGTTTCGGGAACTGGTTATGTTTTATCTGATCACGAAGAGAACTTGAAGGAGTGAGCTCGCTTGTAAGAACATGTCCGGTCGATAATAGACGTTACTTTTAAATCGTTGTAAGTATAGAAGTATTTTTTGACAGTCAAAAAAAAATTACAGCTGTATCTTGAATCCACGGACACTCTGATATTTGGTGTAGTCCAGATCCTTTGAAGAGGGGGGAACCTCTGGCGCAGTGGGTAAAAGCCCGCTTGGAACGCAGGTTGCGGGGTCGATCCCCGCCGCGGGATAAATGTTGTATGATCTGCAAATATTTATCTTGGGTCTGGGTGTTTCTATGTATAATATGTATGTACAAACAAAAGTATATTAGTAGTATATCATAGTAGTTCCCATAGTACAAGCTTTGCTTAGTTTGGGGCTAGACGATGCTGTGTGAAATGTCCAGCATTATTTACCATTTATTTTTACTTACAGAAGAAGACTCCTAACATCATAAACTCTTCTTTCACTAAAAGTACAGTTTGCCCAACGGATCTAGGCATTCGTGAAGTTAGCCGTTCTGTCGCAGTGAGCGCTTTTTCATACAAAATTGTGTTCTGCGCAGACAAACGGCTAACTTCACGAATGCCTAGATCCGTTGGGCGAATTGTATAATTATTCTTCACACGATTCTAGCCCTAAACGACTTAACTAGTTATACCTCCGGCTTTCCATAATTCCCAGTCAACCATCAAAGATTTATCATGACAGTGACGAACAAAGCGTTGTTGAAATAAAACTAATAATACTCGTACCTATTTCTGACCGGAAATTGCGTTTTTATGAGCGCGTTCAAAACACGGTGTCCATCTCTAGCTATAAACTGTTTAATTACTGTATTTTAATGCTAATTTATTGAATGAATGCAAGAAAATACTATTAAGACTCTTAAGTGCTATTTTACATCTATTGGGACGGCTGTACGCCTACCAATAGCACCACACACATACTAACACGAAATGTAAAGCTTAATACGTTTCCTATGTGATCATAAACAAGTCATTTCTAGACTTTATAGTATGTTAATTATACTAATATCCTGGCGACAGTTTGTATGGATGGCAGGATGTTTGTTACACCGGCACGCAAAAACTGCTGAATTGATTTGGATGAAATTTAGCACAGATAGATTATAAACTAGAATAGTACTAGGTTAGTTTTATCCCGGAAAATGGGACTCGCGCACTTGAATTCTTGATATTTTGAAGATGTCTAACTAAAGGTATTATCACGTCTTAATGCATATTTGGCAGATATCCACCATTTGCAAAGTTTTGCATTCCATACATGACAAGTTGCAAGCCCATCGCCTTCTATTAAACGCCATTTACACGATACCTTTCTGGCATAGACGACCTCTGTGGCGCAGTGGGCGAAGGTCCGCCTGCGAAGCTAAAGGTTACGGGTTCGATCCCCGCCGCGGGACAAATGTTTGTATGACTTACAGATATTTGTCTCGGGTCTGGGTGTTTCTATGTATAATATGTATGTATTTACAAACAAAAAGTATATAAGTAGTATATCAGTTATCTGGTTGCCATAGTACAAGCTTTGCTTAGTTTGGGGCTAGATGATGCTGTATGAAAATGTCCAGCATTATTATTATATTATTATACCATTATTGCTTCTTGCTTTCAACTCAACGGAGCAAGAGCTTATATTCTGTGGCAAGAAGCAAGAATGGTGTGCCAGAATGGTATCGTGTAAATGGGGATGTAGAATAACTTATTTCCCCACTATGTATAGGTATAAAAGGTTATAATTTAAAATTTCCTCCAAATTAAACAACATTTAAGTCCCGATGAAGTCATTACCCCGATGATGATCTTATCAGTCTTAAATTGTGCGTGAAACATGCCCAGTGATTGTATCTGAAGTAGTCAAATATTTTGAACTGTTTTTGGTTAAAAATAGGGATATTTTGCCGTTTATGTTTGTTAATGAATTGCTTTGTGTTCCCTCCATCAATGGAATTTTCGTTTCGTAAAATTTATAGGCAATTTAATGGGCCCTATTCGCCGATGATAGACGAATGCCGACATTCAGGAACGTGTAGAGGGCCTCATCGCCTGTATTCGCCTGTCATCGTCTTTCCAAATAATAGTTCGGCGAATGTGTAGAGTGGTCGTTACACGAGCTCAGATTAACGGTGAAGTGAAGCATCACGAGGAAACAGCAGCTTAGTCAGCTCTACACGTATTGACGTTGTCTTTCCTGTGGACAATGGTTTAGGTGCTGGGCAAGCCTATTCCATCTCAAACAATGTCCAAGCACTACAGCATCCCGTTGAGTGTAGGCCCCCTGACGCTGTATAAATCTAGTATAGATAAAGGCGTACCTATGTTTTTGGGTTCCCTAGCAACATAATTGATGTATGGATTAGTTGTCAATTGAAGCTCTTCTGACTGGCAGAGACCTGTCCTGCAGCCTTATTGTCTATCTTGAAATCCATTCCCATTTGTCATTCCAATAGAGCTCAACCAATCACATGATAGGACAAATGTCAAAATGAAGCCCATGTCCATTCCCAGTTGAATTTTACAATAAGGTGGCTGGGTCTGTTTCAATCAATTTGGCTAGAGATAAAACAATTCTGCAACTCAATTTAGTCAAAACATTATTTTAAATTCTTACTAAAAAGGCGAATGTCAGTTTGTACATTGATTGATAGCCCCACTGAGTTTATGCTGAGGCAATTACCGTATTTGCGATAAAAAAAAACGAACAAAAACCAGATTTATGTTTGACAGATCCGGGATTCAGGAATCGCTAGATATCAAGCTAAATATCATCATCATCTGCCCTTGTCCTTAACTCTGTATATGGAGTCGACACTAAAATTATCGTCCATGCTATGCCATCATCCAGCTTGTTTAACCACTGGCCCATCCAACTTTGTTCATTGGGGCATTCTATTTGGACATGAGTTTTTTAAACTTGCCTAGAGCTTGGGCCCTTTCAAATTAGACGATTGGTGCCGGACTGCTGCAGTCCATAATACTGTAATCATCTACCCACTGCTGAGTATAGGCCTCCTAATTTTCATGCCATTGTTTCCGATTCTGCGCCAGTCGAATCGACTGCCTTCCTGTTATCGCCACAATATGATCAGACCATCTGGTTGGTTTGCCTGGTGTTCTATGATCATCGCGTGGCCACCACTCGGTAACTGCCTTTGTCCATACACCATCCTGCCTTGCCAAGTGTCCTGCCCATCTCCACTTTAACATACAAAAAATAAATCAAATGTAATAAGTAATGTAAACTCGCTTATAAGTTAAAATGGGAGTGCACAGGTCATGTCACCCGCATGCACCCAGACAGGTGGGCCAGAGTGGTGACTGGTTGGATCCTGGTGGATGGCAGGCGACTCCGAGGCAGGCCTAAAAAGCGCTGGCGCGATGACCTGGACGCCTTTAGGAAGGATTGGAGGAAAATCGCGGAAGACCGCGAGGTGTGGAAGGTGACGGGGGAGGCCTTTGCCCAGCAGTGGGACAGTATAGGCTAACTAAAAAAAAAATTAAACTCGCTGATGTTTCAAAATTGGCCAACATAAATCGTGTACGTCTACACCTCGCACCATACACTCGCAAGTGTAAAAAGCTCGTTAATCTAACGACGAGCATCTAATTGTGTACGCATATCAAGTTCCAATTAGAAGTTGGATATAATGACACAGCCTTCGTAGCAGGTACCTGTCACAGTGGAGCTTAGGGCCGCCTGACAACTTGTTACAAATATCACAAATATACATGAGATTTATATTTGTGATATTATATGAGATGTTCCGAAAGGCGTTGTGATGTTCGAAATAATACGGAAATTACAAAAATAAATCGAAATTATTTATAAACATTTGAATTATACCTACAAATTAGAAAATTGCATAGAATTTTTCGGGCTACAAAAAAAACTTATTTGATTACACAAACAAAATCCTTACTGAGAGAGATGATTTAAAAAATAACTTGAGCTGTTAGAAGCATGGAGTATTGTAAATAAAGATTCAAAAGATCCCATAATTTTTAAATTTAGCTTTTTTTTATTTCTGAGTGCAAAATCAAGAAGTTATCGATAAAAATTGACAACTTTCACATCAAATACAATTTTATAATTAGCCCAGCTACTTTATCTTAGGTTTACATTTACATCGCAAAATACGTACTATTAAAAGAGACGGTTGCTATAATGAGAGTAAAAGAGAGGGATGTATTTCAGATCCTTGAGCAAAATCGTAGTAATTAGTGAGGTATGTTAATGTAATGAGAGTATAGTATGTGATCGTATTTAGTGCCTAGAACCAAGGACCATGTGGAGTTGAACATATCTTTTCACCGCCATTTTTAAAGCGACGAAAGAAAAAGTCCAAAAATTCTAAAGTACGGTCAGAGAGAGAAGTTCATGAACACCTGATATTTTTGAATCTTATATATCTTCGAAGTTCAAGCTAAAAGAGCTTATATTGGATGCTTTCCGTTGCACCATTACTATTTCTAAAAAAATTACACAATTTTTCAACAAATCATTATGAAACTAAATCTTTAAAATCTTCAATTGTATATTAGTCATGTCGCTGACTTTAGGATTTAGGGAAAATCACAGAATTCGTAAGTCGTAAAGGTCATTCAAGCTCTATAAAAGGTTAGGCCCAAAATGTATGATCACCTTTATTTTCGAAAAATACATACACTCCCAAAACTCATTCATTCATCATTCATTTTTTTCAAAATGATCCCAGCGGTCCTACTGAATAAATGCTTTTTGACTTTGACTTTGACATTTTATCTTAGCTGGATTAAAAGCATGTATTCTTGCGTGTTTTAACTAGATCCATTAACTCGACTTGCAAACATTGATCATATAATTATCCTATTCATCGGAATCTACAGGAACGCCTTGTAATTTGTCGCGACCGCAAACAAGCGCAGGTTCGAATCCGGCCGCACAGGTAGCTTGTTTTTATGAAACTGACTCATGGTCACAGATAGCGGTTGTAGCTGGGTAAGTTAATTAATGGCCTACAAAAAATACTTGTAGGTTGTAGAACAAATATGCCTTTTGCTTTATAATAAGACAAAACAAACCCGACACGATAAACATTACCTACATATATTTTCTATTTTTAGTATTTTTCATTCCAAAAATTGTTGAATGACTTTGACACGAGATCTTAAGAGATAGAGCGAAGAAAAATATCGTGAGTACATCGGCTAGATCAGATAAAATCTGATTAGTCAGCTTCATTGAGCACTTCCGTACTTCGAAGGGCACGTTAAATTGACAGAGTAAACTATAAAGTCGATACGCCATAGCGGAAGCCTTTAGGCAGCCTAAAAACTCATCAGATTCGCCAATAACTCATACGAACTTAACGACCGGCCCTATAAAGGTGAAAAAGCATCTATTTAGTCGAACCGTTGCGTTGGGGCCACTTAGAATAGTCTTAAAACTGAGTGACTCTACTCCTGTTCCTTCGCGACCAATACCGTGAAGAACCAGGGCAACAAACAGTTTGGGGACCTTTCTTGTATGTAATGTACCAGCTGACCTCCATCAGCTGTGCATTTTTGCTTTTATTTGCGACCAAGGCGCAAGTTTTATTTGCACCGTATCATATTTCATTAGATTATCGGTCGCAATAACATTTTTTAGTGACACTTTTTTGGTTACAACGGTGTGATCAATTTTGGGTTTTTTATTGCGAATTGATCAATGGAGTCATAATAAGAACCCTAAAGCTGTGCCATAAGTACTTTTTTGTATTATTTTGGGACAGGAAAAGGTGAGACGATCTGAATGCATTCGAGCCGGACTGGCAAAACGTGGCCTTGGAGCCCAGAGAGTAGTTTAGGATACTTATCATTAGCCGCGTACTGAGCGAGCAGCGTCAGGCATTTGCCTCAGGCGTTTGCCTCGCAACGCTTACCGCAAGGCAGAGCGGGCGAGACACGTCCTGCCTCACCTACCAATGATTTGCCGCACGCGTCTGCTCGCTCAGTCAGTACGCGGCTATAATATTAACGTGGTGGGACATGACAGTTTACTGAAATAATATTTTGAGACCAAATAAAACAAATTTTTTCTTCACTATGTTTTCGTTCACCATTTTTTAGAAGACTGATTAATGCACTATCGGACTCGAACCCACGACATCGAAAGGCAGCTTTCACTCACTACTACGATTAAAATAAGTAATTTTAAAAGCATTTTGGTAATCAAACTACCAAAGTTGGCAACTAGTTCACTCGAACTTAAGTACTAGTTGCACAAAAAGCACATAAACATTTTTATAATAAGCCGCACTCTAGTTGTAACTGCATACTACCTACTGGGTAGTCTGAGTCAATATTTGTATAGTAAGAGCAAATATCAAGCCCACCGAAGATGTTCTGTGAAATCAGTGTACAGCCGAGTGGGAGTAGCCTCAACTTATCTGAATGTTATGGGTTCAAATTTCCATTCTTGTTTAATAAATGGAATTTAGTCGTTAAGCCATGACAGAGGCCTAAGGCGGCCTAAAAACTCCCACTAACTCATACAAACTTACTAGTCTTTAGGTATGTTAGCCGTTTGCCACTCATACGAACTTACGTAAACAGGATCAAGATTGTATCCACAAAGTGCTGTAGACATTCTCTCAGATCTTTTCATGCGAAAGTTTCGGGAAAATACACGTATAACAACACTAATATCATCTACCAAATGTTTCATATATCATCAAAATCATCATCATAAATTATCTAAAGGGTTAGTTCATAGAAGGAGCCTCTTTGAGGCGCACTACAAATCGTTTCACCACACCGGTTAAACTGGTGACACGACAAGAAGAGGCTCGAGGCGAGGCCATTGATGATGATGAATCATTACTCATTACCCTTACTTTCGGCTTTGGTCGGGTAAAAAGAAGTCTAGATTAAGAAAATCCAGATAAATGAAAAAATGAATCTTACTAGGGTTATTAGACACTTAGACAAGTTCAATGGACGAGCAAGTAAAACATCTATGAAGGAATTGAAGTTTCACTTTGTACAGACGCAAACAAATCAAGTAATGTTTTCATCAGATTTTTATTATTTATTCTATCTATGTAATTAGCCTGGTTGAACCCACTGGGTATCAGCCTATCAGGCCTCATAACGCCACTTTCTCTGGTCCTGTGCTGTCTTCCTAAGTCACTAGGACGAAAAGTAAAAATATTAAAGACCAGATTTAGTACAGAAACGCAAACTGAATGACGCAAGCAAGCTAGAGCTTGCTTTATTTGAAATTGAAAATTGTGGTGTGATCCTGAAATAACCAGCTACACGTGATTCTTCATCTCTTTATCCAATATCCACCACCCTAAACTAGACTTTTACACATGAAAAAAGTTTGCAAAATATAAATGCTGTAATTCATACATTTGACGACCTCTGTGGCGCAGTGGGCGAAGGTCCGCCTGCGACGCAGAAGGTTGCAGGTTCGATCCCCGCCGCGGGACAAATGTTTGTATGACCTACAGATATTTGTCTCGGGTCTGGGTGTTTCTATGTGTAATATGTATGTATTTACAAACAAAAAAGTATATAAGTAGTATATCAGTTATCTGGTTCCCATAGTACAAGCTTTGCTTAGTTTGGGGCTAGATGATGCTGTGTGAAAAATGTCCAGCATTATTTATTTATTTATAATATCATCCGAATCGATTTAATAACTTTAAGTATCATCAACTTCACCAAATATACGCCCACTATCGCAACCATAAACTACGTTATCTACATATTCTAGCTTTTATCTTCACACTTGTGTACGCGAGTGTACAGTGCGCGCGCAATTACACGGCTAAATTACTTTTCGTCGCCGCGTAATTTCCTAGTCTGCTTCTGTGCCACCCTGTGGGTGTTGGATGCGTTTATTTCTTAGACTGTACGTCTACGTTTCTAGCTTTTTCCCTCACTGTAAGTAATTTTACATCTCATGCTTTTTTTCTCTTACACAAAGTACACTAACAATTTGTTGTTTGAAGCGCTCGTGGTCATGTTTGCTTCGTCGTTTTTGATAGATCGTCGAAGTTAAGCAACGTTCGAAACGGTCTGTAAGTGGATGGGTGACCGCCAGTGGCATTTTCGTGCGCTTCCGTGCTTCGGAGGGCACGTTAAATTGTCGGTCCTGGCTATTTAAGTCGTTAAGCCATGACGGAGGCCTTAAGGCGGCCTAAAAACTCCGTCACCAGAGTTGGCCACTGACTCATACGAACTTACTAGTTTTTTTTTTTTTTAATATTATTAACATTTATTTACAGAAACTAAGCTACTACATATTTACATATATTTACAAAATACAACAGGATTAGTCAAGCTATCTAAGGATCGTTAGAAACGATCTATAGATAGCTCAACTGATCCAGGTCACTGTCAGTCAACACTGGCGGCATTACCACGCTGGATGGCAATGCTTACTAGTAATTTGTATACCTTGCAACTTCAAAACATTATCATAAACATTTTCACTTCATACAAGTACCAAAATATTTTCCGTAAGTTTTTCGCAATATTAGTCACTCAGGCTTTCGGTGTAAAAAAACTCAAAAAGTGTAAAACATGTAGAATAACATGTTATACATTAGAATACATGTTTTGTATCTTGGTCTTTTGAACTTATGTTTAGACTTTACTGTATTTCGTATATATGTAAAGCTTTTCTCTTAGACTGTACCTGGCTACATTGTAAAAGCTTTTTGTTAGACCGTACTTACGGTTTCATTGTTTGGTGACCTGGGATTTAGATTAAGACTAGCAACTTAGTAATTACAAAGTGGAGTTTTAAACTTAGTTCTTATCCCAGTTTTACAGTTTTCCCTTTTTAAGAATTGTATGCCTTAAGACGGCCTAAAAACACCGTCAACAGGCCACAAACGATATTTACACGATACCATTCTGGCCTACCATTGTTGCCTGTTGCCACATAATATGAGTATAACTCTTGCTCCATTAAGTTTGAGAAAGCAAGAAACAAGAATGGTATGCCAGAATAGTATTGTGTAAATGGCGTTTTACTCATACGAACATACCCATTGCTGGGTACCTATAGGCAGGCAGGGTAGAGATATAACAATCTTAGATTGATGTTTCTTTTACAGGTAAATTCGAGCCTCATCCAGCTGCCGGCTTCAACATGGGCTACCTCATGGCACCTTACCCCTACCCCAACGGCGGAGCGCATCCAGGCCTTCCCGTCTCTATGGTAAGTACTTGGAGACCATAGTTTTATAAAAAAAAAAATGTGACGTCAGAATATTTTAAAAACTAAAATAAAACAGATTTCAATGATTGACTCGGGGTGTGCTCAGGGCGTGACTCAGGGCGTAGAGTCTTTCAATCCCTCAGGAATCTTATATGGGAACCCTTTCAAACAAAAAAAAGTACCTACGTGCGTGTCGTGGAACACTCGGTTGGAACGAAGTTTGTACATTTAACATTTTGCGCACCTTGTGCACCACTTTTCGCACTCTGCGCATCTTTTTTTTGCGCACTGGGTACTATGCGTACCATTTTGCACCATTTGTGAAGTTATCAAAGAAAACATGTTTTTTGCTTCTCCTGTAAAGTTGTGTTTTTGCAGTTATCCTTTATTCCCCGGAGACATCCATATGTCGTTACGGTAAAATTGAACGCTTTTGTTTTTCTAGCCTAGCCTCCATCCTCGTTACCGCGCGAAAAGGAACTTCGTTCCAAAATAATTTTGTAATTCGGTCCACAATTGACAGAGATATCGGTGAACATAAGTACGTAAAAAAAATTTGGATCACTATTGCCACATAATGTCACCGTTCATTGACGACCATCTTGATAAATACCTAGGTTCAATATAATACCTTGTAGTCTACTTACTCTTCATTTCTCCTAACTAATAATAAGATGGCGCCAAGCCTTATCAAACTAAAGCATATAAACATTTTATTATTTATAATTACAGTTGTTATTAAAACATTTTCTATGTTAACACAATTCATTCATAGTAATAAATTGTCCTTATTACCACGAAATCGCGCGGCCAATCAGATAACTGCTATACAGGGTGTCTCTTATTAGGGCTTGACTGATGCCACCTAAATCATATGAATTATAGATGCTAAATGTGAGTAATGATGTGTGCAAAATGTGAGTGACTGACTGACGTGTGTCAAGTATATTTTTAGAGGTAGCCGAAATATTGACATAATGTGTGTTCTGCAACTTTTGCTAAGAAAAATCGAGAACATATTACATAGCCCTGTCCACACTAGATTTATTAGCATCATGGTACCACAACATCTAGACCTAGAACGAATATCTTCAAAATTCCATCTAAAACTAATCTCCAATCAACCAAACGTAAATCTAGCCATTCATTAAGACTGGACTTTGAGCATCCTGTATAATCCATCAACATTATGTACAATAAATATTATGTACACATTAGCAGTGATCACAGATATCCATCAGCATCGATACTATCATCATCATGTCAACTGGTTCAGATAATGATGACATGATAACGTCACGTGTTTGAGGTTATTTAGCACTAGCGACGCTCCGCGGTGTTACCCACGGTCCCCAAATACTTCACTTTTCTAAGATAAAGACACTAACGTTCTTTTTGTACGTGAGTGTCGTGGAACACTCGGTTGGAACGAAGTTTCCACTTTGACATTTGGCATTTGTCAAATAAATTATTGTCATACTAAACCTAGGAACGCTCTTCCCTACTAACAATGTAACAAAATCTATGGACTGTTTTGCGACTCCGCTCTTCGCACTGTGACGTTTTGACCTATGTATGTGCATAATCTTACACTTTTCGACTAGCCTCCATCCGATATCGACCGAAAAGGAACTTCGTTCCAAAAACCTATGTGCTACTCCACATCTATCTCTATGCCAAAACATATCTAAATCCATGTGAAAGACACAAACTTTCGCTATTACTAGGATTTTGAGCTTGAAAAGACAATATACAGATTGTTCGACTGGCTACTATCTAGAGCAACACTATACTTAGGCCTTTACATCTATATTAGATGATTTATACAGCGTTAGGAGGCAATCCATGCGCCTACACTTAACGGGACGCTGTAGTGCCTGGGACATTGTTTGAGATGGAATAGGCTTGCCCAGCACCTAAACCATCCTCTCAGCTAAATCAACCTGGCCCACAGGAAAGACGACGTCGATACGTGTGGAGCTGACGAAGCTGCGGATTTCCTCACGATGTTTTCCTTCACCAGAGAGCAACTCTATAGTTAGACTAATTTAAGATGGATAATCAAAAAAAAGCTAAGGGGAGGTTCGGCAAAAACGTACCTATTAGTTTTAATTCGATGTACAAAAATACGCAAAGTCATTACGTATGCTATTATTGAGTACTAGGAATAGGTAAGCGCATTGACGTATAGTTCTTAGAAAAACAATCGATAAACACAACACAATGCTGACCGTAACTTTATTTACCTACAGCGAGTAGTTTGATACGTAAACGAAACAGGACAATCAGTATTTTATTATTTATTCTCAGATCATTCTTAAAATCCTCTGCATATGCCTTAATAAGACACTGCACACATTTTACATTGGCATATGCCCACATTTTGCAGGATTTATCATTTCATACGTGACAAGCAGTGGCGTAGCTAGGTAGTCAAGGGCCTTGGTGCAAAAAAAACTGGGGCCCTAACTGAACGGAATAGGTTTTATCAAGTCAAAATATAACTGTCCAGGGTGTGGCAAAATTGTATAACATTGACGGCAGCTAAGTATATCTTTTGTAAATAATTAGAAAGTTTTGTTCTCAGAAAACTTAGGAAAAGTGTTTCTGGTGGGAAATGGCGTCAATTGTGACCAACTTGTATTTTTTTACAAAGTAATTTTTTCATAAATTCAGTTGTTTTTATTTTCAAAATAAACATAAGTACCTATAGTTTCCTAAGAAGAAAACATTCCAGGCCCTCGGGCTCTGACTTAAGAGTCCGAGGGCCCGTTGAGCTTGGGGGCCCCGGTGGACTGCACCACCTAGCTACGCCACTGGTGACAAGTTGCAAGTCCATCGCCACCTATTTGCATAACTAATTCCTCTCAATGTTTTCCTTCACTGTTTAGAACTTAAGCAAGTTTGTAAGTTCGTATGACTGGTGAACCGAAAAGAAAAACCAATTTTTCGGATTCCAAAGTTTTTTTCGAATCTCCATACTTCGGGATAAAAGTCGAGGCACTGCCCCACTCGGCCAAATCGGTTTGCCACATCGTAATTGAATCCAAGATACTATTTTTATTGGATTATTTCCTCGTAATAACAGACACCACGTGTTCGGGACTCGCCGGAAATGATAAAACAAACAATTTTTATTTCTGTCTTCATCCTGAACCACAGCATCAATACTAGCTTAGATCGGAATTCAGAACTTTGAAACTTATAAATACAGGGTTATAGCTCATTTTTGACTGCAAATCTGAGGTTTTTTAACCTTTGTAGTACAATTAAAATTGTAACATAAGTTCAACATGTTAACGGCCAATTTGTATTGAGATTATTCTTAAATTTTATTCGAATCTAGCTTTCAACACTAAATATCGAACAAGAAGGACCAATATAGATTTCAAGCAAGTGTTACAGGCTGGGTTCGGTAAACGACTATTTTATTTATCCTGTCCTGTAGGATGTGGGTATTCGTGCCTTCGTTTTGTAATGTGACAAACGTTAAATAAATGCAACAAAAGTCACTAAGATTCAAAAATAAAAACGTCTGAAAATACACCAACAAACATTAAAAGAGACTTGAATAATACCTAACGAATCGATTCACATCTCATCTCATCAAAATCGCG
Organism: Epirrhoe tristata; assembly: GCA_951394285.1. Classification (NCBI taxonomy): domain Eukaryota; kingdom Metazoa; phylum Arthropoda; class Insecta; order Lepidoptera; family Geometridae; genus Epirrhoe; species Epirrhoe tristata. Next base: position 2,901,969 of record OX596161.1, read on the forward strand.
TCGAACTAACATAAATAGACATGAGTACATACTTCATTTTCGCTGTGCCGCAGTTGGATAAAACATTGTCTAGTAAAATCAGAATGCTCTGAGTAAAATGCATCGACACAGGTAGCGTAGCGTCAGTACGAAAACCACATTAGATTTCAAAAAGGGAACGAAAGTTTCAAATTTTATTTTGTAATTGGCACGTCCACGTCGTCGCTCCGTCAATATTCGCCGATCGCAGTACGCATGCACGGCGCACCATTCAAATCCTTTAGAACACGGCAAGAAATGAAAAAAGAAATCGCCGCGAAAATATGAAACTTCAAACGCAACAGGTGGACATACGACCGTCTCATTCTTTTCTACTAGGTTTTAAGTTACGTCTCTGTTGTGCGGAAGCCGCCCCTATCGCCGCCCTCGCTGGGCGGGAAATTTAAATGAAGGAGGGGTGGAAATGCTTTTCTTTTTGCTCGCGGGGTGTATTTTAGGGCTTTTGTCTGGGTGAATGCGGCCGGCAATTTCGGGGTCGCTCGGGCTCACTTCGTCTCGGGAATCGAATGCTTTATGTTTAATAAAAAAATATTTGTATTCCCTAACGGCTTCGGAATTTGGTTGATTGCACTTCTAAATACTCGGAGAAGCAGCAGGTTCACGACTGTATCTCATAGCATGGTAGGTATGCTCTCAGATCAAATATCCCGATCCTTTGAAGCTGTCTAAGGGGTAGCCAGAGCAACGTGACGACAAGTCTTCTCTGTTTTAGCTGTTGCGAAAAATGATTGCACTTATTCGAACCCAGGACCGAATGAAAGTCGAGCCAACTCGGCATTTATACATGTATTATGTATTTATAAAAGCTCCTATACCTTATCTTAGTTAAAAATAATAATAATTAATTCGGTAATTTTCCGTTGCATTTGTTAAGTTTGATAAGGTTAATTAATTATAGGTACAAATTGTTATTATTGTGTTATCAAAAGTGGCTTGTCATAATTTTAATGATACCTACACTACATTGTAATGTATGATCTATCTAACGGTAGACAGACGTGGCCTGACAACCCCACACAAAAGGAATGTAGGTAAAATTATTTTGGGTGACAGATATTACATTATTGCCCACTTTCCTTCAACAAGTTTATTTTCTATATTTATTTTAAGAAATGAAAAATATAAAGAGAAAAAAAATTGTGCTAAACAATGTCGATATCTTAATCGGTGATATTTTTATACGAATGTAGTATTTTAACTGTGTACTTGTACCATGCTAGAATAATCTTAAAAGGAGACGTTACAAAGATTATTATGATGTAGAGAAAAAAACGCGTAGCAATGTCTGGAGATAACAGATCGGCTAATACGAGTTGCCTCACGCTAAGAGGGTTCCGTACAATCAAAACTCTTTATTTTCAAATCTTTCAAATACAGAAGCACTAATACACCTACTTTGTTTTCTTTTCACTATTATCTTCTTCTTCTTCTGTTCGTGTTATAGATAAAAAAAGTACGTGTGTGTCGTGGAACACTCGGTTGGAACGAAGTTTCAACCAAAACTAAACCGAAATTACTGTCAAATATTAAAATCCTCGCTCTTCCGTACTAACAATGTCACAATCTATGGACTGTTCGCGGCTGCGCACTTCGCACTGTGACGATTTCGTGACGTAACGGTAAAATGGAACGAAATTTTTCTTCCAGCAGCCTGTTTTTCTTCGATACCGTCCGAAAAGGAACTTCGTTCCAATAACTACCAATAGCCGCATAGTCCTAACCCCACTAGGATTCCCTGTGTCATGGGATCAGAAATTTAAACTACCCATACCCGTAATAAATACCAGTGGAAGTCATAAGTCAGTAGGTTTTGTATCATGCAACTCAATATACGTATTGTGATCGCAATCTAAAAAAATCCTTTATACCATTGTGTGTGTAACCCTAAAAACGTTCTCTATTAGGCAAAACCTCAAGTGCCTTGGGTCCCAGGCAATCTCACGAGAGATCAGACGCACGTAGACACTGCGTGAGTCCTCACCCATCTTGGATCGGGAGACATAATGGTTCACAATTCCACCGTTATGTTACCATGAACCCTAATTTTCATAAAAAGCGCTCGTGTAGCTTGCTTAGTTTTTGTTAGATCGAAGGAAACGGTCAGTGGGTGACCGCTAGTGGCATTATCAACTTCGCGCTTCCGTGCTTCGGAGGAAAACCTTTTTACGAATTCTTAAGGCTCATTTTAGTTTCAAGTAAAGTAACCAGACGAAGATTAAATGCAGTACCGGATTCATCTAGTTAGGCAGTTTCCTCTAATCATTATAATGGCATTAAAAAGAACATCCATTCGAAAATCCCGATCCTCCGATACTCCATAATTCCGTCCCGGACTCCGGGAAAATCATTACACACGCCCCGGTAATTCGGGTTTCGTACCCCCAATCTCCCCACCCTCCCCTAACCCACCCCACGCTGCATCTCATTTTCAAATACTATACTAACTAAGGCGCAATTTCTATGCCTCCGATAAACTGCACGAAAATCAACTTTACTGTGTTGGCATAAAGTGCAGTTTTCCCCGAGCTCCTCTACGGCTAGCCAAGGCAATTGTAACGTTGTATAGTCGACGTTAAAGTTAGGATTTCTTTGTGCTTTCTTCGTGTGGATTTGGATTGGGCCGTGGGGGAGAGCGTTTTCCTGAATAATAGAGGGGAGATTTTTCCTCTTATTTTTTTCGTGAATTTTTTATTTAAGAAAGGGATAAGATTTTAATGTGGGCGCTCCGCTTTTATTACGAGATATATCCCCATTGTTGGGTCCTGATGCGTATGGGGTTTCTGCCTAAAGTGTTTTGTATGGATATTCCGTCTTTCCGCACGTTGGGGTCTCAGCATTTTGCGAAGTTGCTATTTTTGCTTGATGAAGTTTTTAACACTTGAGGACTTTATCAGCAGTCTTTGGACTCGTTCTCAACTGTCTGTGTGTGTTTTGCAGATTAGATAGTTTTTTTACATGAAGATAGTTTTTTTTTTGCATGTTTTGGGACGAGAAGCTGTATGGTGTCACATACGATAATTTCCTTTTACATGTTTATGATGCAGAGTGTGTAGGGTGCTGATGAAGTAGGCTTGCCCAGCACCGAACCCATTAATTCGCCTTATACACAATCATGACAGATAAGCCCTCGGGTTGCAAGCTTTTAAAAAGGAGAGGAATATAATTCACCTTGGTCTTCGATCTGATCGTAGACCTTGGTAGTGGATAAGAGTGGAATATAACCCACCGTGATAGTGGTTTAAAGTGGAAACAAATCCCTTAGTGGATTTGATTAGTGGATCAGAGTGGAATAGACCATTTCCTTTACCATGTATAACTTTACCGAAAAATTTATGATGCTCGCTCAGCTGATTCGAACTCGCAATCATTCGATCAAAAGCCAAAAGTACCTTTTAGTTGTCTGTGGGCGATGGTAATCACTTACCATCAGGTGTGCCACATGCTCGTTTGCCCCCTCTTCCATAAAAAAAAAAAAAAAAAGTGTAGGCCAACAACCAACAATCCAAAAACAATTATACATATTAATTTAGGTATACTTTTGTCTAGTATGTATTACTATCTTATCAATCTCAGAACATGCTCGCTAATTATATTAAACCTTTGATATATAAACAATTTTATCACAATAGATAAACGAACCTGCTGTTCTAGTTAGCGCTCTTCATAGATTTTAGATAATTTTGTCTATCGATCTAAGTCCTATTTCTAAAACTTTCGCGATTATAACTCAGTTCTTTCTTACTAGCGGAAAACTCTCCGTCACCAAAAGCCAGTGGTCACACTCAGCGGAAAATTTTTTGACTAAAATTGATTCATTCTCAGTCATTATTTTTAGGACTTTTAAAGTTTACAACTTAATATTTTAGTCACGATAGACTCGTCATTTCATTTGACAATTTATTTAATCTTCTGATGTAGGAGACATCTCTATTATTTTTAGGACTTTTAAAGCTTATAACTTAATATTTCAGTCACGATAGACTCGTAATTTCGACCAACGGAAGCTAGTCCACATCGTCGCCCTTGAACCGTACTCACAATGGTTGATGGAACAATGATCCAAGCTAGGAGCGGAAAGCCTTATTCCACATGAACCTGAAATCTGTAAAAGTTGAATGAATAAAACAAGCAGGATCAACCCAAGCCATGGTAGACATTCTCCAGATCTATAGACCTTAAGGGCCTTTGAAGATGACTGACGCAGGACTGCAGATGCAGGTCCAAATACCACACCTTGTAGAAGTTAGTTGTCCATACGTGATAAGTTGCAAGATTACTAACTGGTTTCCTTGCGATGTTTCACCTTGATTTACCAAATCTTATTGCCCTGTAGAGCTAGCATGCGCAACGTGAGATATCTCGTGGACGAGAAACGAGAAATTATGTTGCCTGCTGGTTCTTCACGGACTTTCCAGGAATGCGTTTCAAACCACAGATGGATCTGTGAATGGCGCCTATTTTTTCCGCGGTCGGATCTTTACGTAGGCCGTTGTCTCTGAAACGCTTCCGTCTTTGCCTTACACCAGAATCGGAAGTACAAATCATAATACACTCAAGTCGCGGCGTCCCTGATACAATAGTTCTTTGAGCTCGCCGCGTTATCTATCTATCAATTGTATTCTAGATACCTATTATACTTATACATATATTGTAGGTACTATTGTTAATTGTTATTGCCGTTTTATTGGGCACGTGGTCACTGGGATTCCCGTTTTTGGGACATACGTAGAATATACGAGCGTTATTAATTGAATCATTTACGATAATGTATTTCTTCCGAAACGCTGCGACGTAAAATATTGAGATATTTTAAAGTTTATTGAATGTAAAAGGTGCTAGTTTGATTCTCGCGACAAGTGTTTGTATGGTCTGCAGATATTTGTCGTGTTGTAGTACGATGGTACTCGAAAGTTTGAATCAAAGTTTCGTATTTTTCCAAGCTAGTATGATGAAAATTCTCTCATATAGCCAGGCACTTAGAAATTATATATGTAGTAAATACACTTATAAATACAGACTTAGCTATAAATAAACCAGACAATCTAGAAAGTTCTTTAAATTAAAAGAATGACACACTTCATTTCGCATGCACTCCAGAAACCTAGCAGCCTCCCTCAGGACTGTCAATATCAACCCACTATAAAATAATCAGACGCAAGGGTTGAATAAGGGTTGTAAGTAAGTGTAAAAAGACGGACTAGCTGAAGCGAAGCGCTTGATAGATCGTTGAAGTTAAGCAATGTTCTTAACGGTCCGTAAGTGGATGGTCGACCACCATTTGAAGTCATAAACGTGCTAGATAAATCAAGTTAGTTTATTATAATTTATTATATTTTATTTTTTTAGTTATTTGCGGGTTCGATCCCGCCGCGGGACAAATGTTTGTATGATCTACAGATATTTGTCTCGGGTCTGGGTGTTTCTATGTATAATATGTATGTATTTACAAACAAAAAGTATATAAGTAGTTTATCAGTCATCTAGTACCCATACCACAAGCTCAAGCTTACTTTGGGGCTAGATGATGCTGTGTGAAAAGTCCAGCATTATTTATTTATTTATTTATAATACCTATCTAAAATGAATGTGATGAGAGTTAGTGATACGAAAAAAATCTATCTATATATCTATCCAGCCGGTAGCACCTACTGTTGGGTATAGGCCTCTTCTCTTTCGCGCCACTCCTGGCGGTCTTGTGCCAGCCGGATCCACTGTTCTCCCACCGCCCCCACATTGTCGTCTGACCATCGGGCAGGTGGTCTGCCCCGAGGCCGCCGCATATCTCCTGGCCACCACTCGGTAACCGCCTTGGTCCATCGGTTGTCGTCCCTTCTGTCCAAGTCCCCGCCCATGTCCACTTAAAAAATATGACAAAAGCTTACATTTAGCGGCTATACAGAATTACTAAAATAAGTCCTTGACATAACCGAATTTATGACAAAAATATACGGCTAAATAACACAAACAACCGTGTCAGCTCTAGTAGGGGAGGCTGGGGTAAGGGGAGTAATACTTTTAAAAGCGTCAACCCAGCCGGCACCCTTCAGAGAGCTTTGTACGATATCTCATTGTGCGTACAGTGGTATGGAGAAGTCGTTACGTACAGGCGAGTGATGTGCTTTTTGTTCAGAGATATTCGATGTGTTTTTTCGCCTTTGACTTTTCATTTCTCTCTGGAACTACGAAAATGTTAGGTAGTTTTTTTTTAATAATAACATTTGAGATTGGATGAATTTTTGATGCACCAGAAAACCATTTCCAAACTATGACTTACGTAATAACTTTAAGTATAATAATCACTTCTTTGAAAATAATACTCAGCTCACACCGCATTTTGTCTTTTTTTTATTAAAAAATGAATTACGTTAAATAATTAATTTCTAATAGTTTAGTCATTACAGCAAAATAATTTAACATAAAACAAAATGCATTATTCAATTAATATGACATGTAAATTATTTTTGTATATTGTTAGTTGAAGTCATTGTAGTAGTTTGAAGTTGCCGGTATCATTATCCAACTTAATAATTCGAGCTCCCTTTAGAAACGAGAAATCAAAACTACCTCCAATATTGAACGCAGTCAAAGCCGTACACAAGTACATATTCAATAAGATTGTAGAGCGAGCGATCCACGTCCCAGCGGATGGTAATTGCCTAGAAAGTCCCAGTTCGCCCCCATCTGGCCCACTTTCCCCCTACCTCCCCAAGGGTGGCAGTCTAGATTTTAGATTCCAGACCTAATCTCGTTTCCAATGGCATTGTGCGCGCTTTCTATTTGATTCTGAAAATTTCCTATAAAAGCCCGTGTTTTAAATGAAGTTTATTCTTGATAGTTTGATAAATCACGTTATGAAATACGGGCATGCTGATAACGCAGTTTTTATAGAGAACTTCGTTTCTATCGCTGAAACTTTTTATATTTATCGACAGCGAATGCCACAATTATCCCTCGAGTTACTTAAGTGGTATGTAAGTATTCATATCATAATTTACAAGTGTACCCTTTTATTTCTACCACTTGAATCGTCGGATTAACCCTATCCCATAGAATAACCCTCCAGAGAGCGTCCAATTTCACACCGACTGTTGCGAAAAATGAAAATATTAAATCCAATTCAAAACTTACCCCAATCTACCCCTCGATTATCCGTACAAAAAATAACACGAATTATGACTAAGTATCATAACCACTCATACTCATTGTGTTGTAATCGGCAATTTGGCATAAATGGTATAACCCTCTATAAATACGTAGACAAAAAATGTGAATATGATTTTATGGCAGGTTAAATCTATTATGGGGATTATGTTTGAGTATGAGTAATATTTCTATTTGAGGGGTATTCAACGGGTTTTTTAGCTTTCATCGTGTGGTTAGTGAACGAGAAGTACCCTATTATTATGGTACATCTCGAACTACAGTCAGACGAAAAAGTTGTTATACCACAAATTGCACTGGATTTTATTACGACTCAGATTTAACTTTTAATAATATAATTTTATTCAATCATCTAGAGTTGTTTAGTGTACAAATGATCAGACTAGACATAGCTTGAAATATCTTGAACTATTCACAGTTCGCGCTGATTATTCTCTTGTGTTATTGACGCTAAAACCTCTTATGCAGTAGCTGTCAAATTGGTTTAATTTTTGAAGTTTATGACACCGGCTTACTATATACATAACTTGCAATAAATTGTCATTAGAGCTCAACCAATCTCACAATACGAAAATAGCTATTGAAGTATTGTGAATTGAATAATGGCAATATTGCTTTTGGCAATATGGAGCCGCGACTTCTCAAAACCGCAAAACACAACGATAGCGCGATCTACACACCAATCTCTTACTATTATACTTACCTTTATTTCATCACCATTCATAATTTCATTGGTTTAAGGGTTTAGAGCCTCTAGTGAGACATCCCCGAGCCCCGAGTTCAATCAAATCCCAGTAGTAAAGTAACATTTTGCACTTTATATTTTTTGTACATTTTTTTAAGTTTAGAACCGTTACCGAAACCTCGTTTAAGTTTTCACTTCTGACGGCATTCTCGGGAGTACCACTGTTTTTTTTTATAATAATTTAAATAATCGGTATCAACTTTTGCCGCTGAGTGTACAAATGTTTGTTTTCCTGGCAGGTGATGTATAACGATCATGGTTAAGTGGTATTTTAGTTTTATAGTTTGCAATTTAATTCGCGGTTATAATGATGCTGTATTTAAAGTTTTAAACCGACTTTTTCGCTTTTTACGATGCGGTAGGACCAAAATTTATTACGTTTAAGATCATAATGTCTGATCTTTTTGATCCTTTTAATTGACAAGACGAAACATTGGTGAAGAACCAAAATATAACGTGTACCTTCGTGCATAATGTTAGTTAATATTATTTTTATTCCAAAATTCCAACGACCTAATATTATATTATAACTTAAGAAAAGAACCTTAATAAAACTTTATTAATATTTGTCGTCTTTCCTGTGGGCCAGGCTGTTCAAGCTGAGAGGATGGTTTAGGTGCTCGGCAAGCCTATTCCATCTCAAACAATGTCCCAGGCACTACAGCGTCCCGTTAAGTGTAGGCATGTTGCCTCCTGACGCTGTATAAATCATGTAATAGATGTAAAGGCCCAAATATCCGCCGGCCTCGTGATGAGTATGGAGAAGTACGTGAGTGCGCACACTGCAACGATTCTTTTCCATACTCATCACTAGCCCGACTGAACTGTCGGCCGATGGAAAGTCTGTAGTCTGCGAAGAGTCTTAGACGCGATAGTCTAGGACCTAGACCCAGTTCCTTCTTGAAGTCAGAAATCGTAAAGAAACATCCGAATATTCATCAAACAAACGAAAATAAGAACGGGAATACGGCCCCTGTTGAGTATTGGCATAGGTTGCCTTCTGACGCTGTATAAATCATCTAGTATGTTATAAAGGCCTACATTTTTGTATAGAATTTTATCAATATTCTTCTGCATCACATTTTGTCATTACTAAATATTAATGGGGTCTATCCCTATTTAATTTCCATCGAATCCAAAATCAAAGGACCACTGTCCCTCGGGTCTAATGTCTACTCTGGACAAAGCGGATTATTTCCGATGTCATATCCGTATTAACATAATGTGTTGACGTGATTATTTTGTCTTTATTTTTTGTCTATGCTTTTTATGTTTGTTGTTTCACGCTGTGTGGTCCATCCGATGAAATTATCATATTAAAAATATTAGATTTTATGTAATAGGTTTTTGGAACGAAGTTCCTTTTCGGACGGTATCGAAAAAAAGAAAGACATAGGCTGGTTTTTTTTTCCATTTTACCGTCACGGCACATGTATAATGTCAAATCGTCACAGGGCGAAATGCGCAGCCGCGACACAGTCCATTGATTGTTACATTGTTAGTACGGAAAAGCGTTTCTAGGATACCTAATTGACAATTAATTTATTATATTCCCAGGCCCTTACTAATAAACGTGGTGGAAAGTTATTCCTCGGAATAAAATAGGAATAATCATACATTTATTATATATAGTATAGAAAAGTAATCTTTGCTTCGTTCCAACCGAGTGTTCCACGACCAATACCTGATTCTTCACGCGAACGAACAGGAGTAGAATTCGTTTCAAGACTATTACTAAGTGATCCCAGCGGTCCTACTGAATAAATGCTTTTTTAATTTGACTAAACATAATGTAAGTACCTATACCTACTTCTGATTTGCTAGATAGTAGGGGTCAAAAGTAGTTTTGGCGGCTTTTCGGAAAACCTTTTCTACCGAAGTTTGGTAACATGGGGTAATATCGATTTCTAAGAAAATAAAACTTTTCTATTCCTATCAACTAATTCAAACATGATTATAAAGCAACATGCCCATTACACTACCCTTATTTGCAAACAATTACTAAAAGTAAAATTGAAAAAACACACGTCAATATTGGTAATAACACAGTTGGTAAACAAGCTAACTATTCCCACAACTTCTCTTTAATATAAGCGTTTAGTAATTGCGCAAAGGAACCCTAATTCCGACTACCGAGTGAATGAACACGACATGTTTGAACTTTAAGTTTTTAGTATGTTTAGCTGATACAGTGAACAATAATAAACTGTAGACATTACTCTATTTACATCTTTGTTTTAGATGCAATTTTGTATACACCTCTATTTTTTTAAAAATTACCAAAAAAATTAATTTAGTTAAAACTAAAAAAATTATAACCTTAAAAGGAGAGGAAGACGAGTCAGACATGGATTTATGATAGCTACTGCGGTATTACTGACTGGGGATGATACGAGAGCATAGTTAAAATAAGAGTGCGTACGCGATTGTTGTCTATAGTACTTATTTGTACAGTTTTCATAAAATTTTGTTAGGTTTTTGTTGACTACAATCCCCGATAACTTTGTGATAGTTCAATATAAAAAAAAAACTGACCACGTTCTGCATCTGCTGCAAATGTCCTTTTTTTTTTGTCATATAATATAGTATTTGTATACAAAGTAAAAATACAATAGAATGAGTAAGCGATCTTATGATGCATTATAAGTTGATAAATGGCTTAACATCAGCCTTTTTGAAGAATTAGTAAAATTACATTTAAGTTTATACAAAAGTATTTAAATTTTTATTAGGGTTTTAGAAAAGCTAATACTTAGTCTGGTGTTTAAAGTTCCATGGACAACTAAAGCAGCTGTTACGCAAGGAGAGTTACTCGCACGAGGCATTGGTTTATATGTACTAGGCAACCTCTGGGGTTTTTTACGCTGTGGCCCGAATTTTGTGGCTCGGTCACGTTGTGGCCTATTTTGATTTATTTTCATTGTCGTTGTGTCCCAAAACTTCGGGCCACAAATAAATTAGTAAAATATATTATTTTGGCTTCACGTTGTGGCTCGATAGATTTTTCGTCAACAAAGGTGTTATGTACTTGCTGTAAAACATTAGGTACAACAAGGTTAGGGACAATAAATACTCATTCTCAGAATCCTTATCAGTTCAGCTCAATAGATACCTAATACAGCAAAATATCGTAGAAATGCGTGTTATAAAAGAAAGGGTCATACCTGCGCCATTTTTTTTACCTGGTTCAGGTAAAAAAGTCTGTCCCCTTGATTAGTAAGCCTAATTAGTTATGCATTACTTTAGTCTTGTGCAAGTGGTTAAGGTGACAAGTGAAATCTCAGAGTATCTATTATCGTGAAAGCCTTATTATTTTAGGTAAGTACATAATTATAATTTAATATAATTCAGGTTTTAAAAGTATTAAAATATATTTGAACCTTCTAATAGACTTTTCTAGACATATGTGAGAAGCAATTATCATGTTATTAGTAGTACCAATATAGTTGCAATTAACAATAATTATAGGCATTTTGGCTATTATACTTAAAATTTAAAGTAAAGGCTTATACAAGTTCAAACTTGATTTTTAAATAATTTATTGTTAAATGTGTTTTTTTGTATGATTTTGCATGTTAAAATTTTTATCGAAGTTATCACTAGGTTAGGTGTTATTATAGTATTTTATTTAATTTATATTAAAGTATATTTTTTTATTGATCAAGAAATATGTAGTTCAGTACCTAAGTGCTAATTTGGTACCTGAGTCTAGTCGATTTTGCATGCTAAACGTTATGTATACATAATTATGTTAGTTAAGTATTTTAAATAATTTTAATGTAGGCATGTCAATTTATACATTATTGACATAATTTATATATTATTGACATAAGTTACTGTATTTTCCTAAGTATATGTTAAATTTTTCGTTTTTGATTGAGATTTTAATAAAACATTAAAAACCCCTTAAAAACGTTTTTATTCAAATATAAATAATGGTTCACTTAATTATAAACTATTATCCAATCTGTGTATACCTCAAGTATATAAGCCGGGCCACAACGTGAATTCGATTTTAGAATGGGCCACAACGTGAAACCAAGAATTCGGGCCACAAGCTCGTGGGCCACAGCGTAAACAACCCGACCTCTGTAGCGCAGTGGGCGAAGGCCTGCCTGCGACGCAAAAGGTTGCAGGTTCGATCACCGCGGCGGGACCAATGTTGTATGATCTACAAATATTTGTCTCGGGTCTGGGTGTTTCTATATAATATGTATGTATTTACAAACAAAAAGTATATAAGTAGTATATCAATCATCTAGTACCCATAACACAAGCTCTGCTTTATATGCGCTTTAGCACGTGCTCTTAACGGTGAAGGAAAACATCGTGAGGAAACCCGCAGCTTAGTCAGCTCCACACGTATTGACGTTGTCTTTCCTGTGGACCAGGCTGATTAAGTTGAGAGGATGGTTTAGGTGTTGGGCAAGCCTATTCCATCTCAAACAATGTCCCAGGCCCTACAGCGTCCCGTTAAGTGTAGGCATAGGTTGCCTCCTGACGCTGTATAAATCATCTATTAAAAGATGTAAAGGCCTATGTTGCTAATTAGAATCACTTGTTATTGTCGGTTCCGGCTATTTAGTTATTAAGTCATGACAGAGGCCTTAAGGCGGCCTAAAAACCGTCACCTGAGCCACTGACTCATACGTACTTCATCGAGAAAATGAAATGACTTGGACGGGATACGAACCCGCAATGATTCGACGATCCTCCTAAAGCCGGAGCCGCCTTATACCAATTCGGTTACGGAATCCTTGTTCGTCGCAGTCGCATTTTTTTTTTCATACGTACTTGTAAAATAATAGCACCCAATACTTTTAAGAATCGATTTACCCATATTTGTTAATTATAGCCGGTTGAGTCGTCTTTCCGCTTCTCGTAGCTCGAATACGATTTTGCTCTCCCTGGTCCAATTAGGGAGTTCTTGAAACCCTCCCACTCCTCATTTTTAGATCGGTTTTAATGACCTCTTGAGCTCCCGATGCTCATTTGTCGTGGGGGTTTTTGAGTGCGACTGTATGTATATCAAGCTGAGTGTACTTCGGTTAGGAATTGAAAGTATTTTAAATGGTTTTGGGTAGGGTAGGATTATGAGTAATATAATGTTTTTAGTAAATGCTTCGAAATTATGTTTTCGTAAATCAACAGTTTTAGATTTACTTACATATTCTAGTCTAGATTTATTATTTTATGTCATTGTGTAATTTATAGTTGCGACTGGTAAAATCAAAATTTAATTACTCTGATTTTACTCCCCCTTACAAACATCAGAATTTTATCTCAAAATCTCCAAGACTGTCCATCGAGCATTTTTAGCAAAATCTAATTGTTCTCAACCCCATATTAAAATTGTCCCCATTAGGGGTATTCAGTCGATTCTGAGGGGTTCTTTTGTTTGGAGTCCTGTAATTTTCTATGATTCTACAGTTTGCTCCGTTTGTAGTAATTGCAAGGGCTTGGTGCTTACCCTTAGTCTTTTGTTAGGTATTTTAATCTACGTTAATATAGTGATTCCTTTTGTATGGATGATTCTGTTGATTTTCGGAAGTATTTTTCTATAAAAAAACTTATTAACGCACTTAAAAAACAAAAGTTTTTGGAACGAAGTTCCTTTTCGGAGGGTATCGAGGATGGGGGAAGAAAAAAAAGCTTTCGATTTTACCGTCACGACACATACATATGTCAAAACGTCACAGTGTGAAGTGCGCAGTCGCAGAGCAGTCCATAGATTGCTACATTGTTAGTACGGAAGAGCGTTTCTAGGATTTTAATATTTGACAAACAAAGTTGAAACTTAGTTCCGACCGAGTGTTCAACGACACACATTTTTTAAAATTAAAATATGGCCAAAAGTTAAGAGTGGCCATAAGACTGTGTCCGTTACAAAAATTAGTATTTCAAAATTGTATCAGTCTACGCCATTTGCTATGGTCGAAACAGTATGAAAAGTAGTCATTCGAATGTAAATAAAATTTGTTCTTTACACAAGACAAGCAAATAAAGAAGAGCAAATATATCCAGAGCAGACTAATCTCAAATCGATCCGAGTATAAAAACAATATCTACATTGTGAACCGCACAAAACTTCCCAGACTTTACACAAGTATTTTCAACTCTAAATTCGAGTACATAAGGGTGAACGTGGCAGTTCATCACGACTAGGTTTTAAAAACGACATTTTTGAACACGGCTGCACGACATGTGTCATCACATCATGTCAATGCTGGGATTATGATAACCATCGTACGGATGCCATCTAGGGGAATCACCCTTTGCGATCTCACGCCCCCTCACTGTCTAAACGACTTACATCACATTCACTACTCCGTAAAAACGAGTCTTATTCCTTGAGAAATAAAGTTCATATTTGTGTGGAGGATTTGTTTAAAAAATGTACAAGGGTGATCCAGAAAAGACAATTTAACCCTAAAAAATGGTGCGTGGACATTAATCCGCATGTAATATCGCAAATTTGTCATCGGTCCGACGAATTTGCTCGCTCGAGCCCATCTGTTGGTTAGAATTCGATTTGGAGCTATTAGAAATGGTAGAATGCAACTGAAAGGATCACTTCATTGGATGAATAGAAATGGAGCTTAATGATTTCTGCGCTTTTTATTTTTAAAAACAGGTTCACGACTGTATCCCCAAGGTGCGGTAGACATTCTCTCAGATCTTTTTATATTACTTATTCCAGATCCTTTTTCAAGATGTCTGAGGGGGTTGTCAGAGGCATGTCCAAACACAATATTTGATACATGCCCACATCTTGCAGAAGTTAGTATTCCATACGTGACAGGTTGCAAGCCCATCGCCACCTATAAGAACACTAACTGGTTTCCTCACGATGTTTTCCCTTACCGTCTAGAGCACGTGTTAAAGCGCATTTTATTTTTAAAGTTTTTTTAATCGTGCATTGTCCTTGTACATACAATCTATTCGAAATGATAAATTGCAACTAGTACAGCTTCAAAGGCGATTCCGCTCCCGATACCAATTGAATTGCAATAAATAATTCAAATGTCATAAGCGCACCCTTTATCAAGTCAATAACTCTCCGAATATGAAACGCTTAATAAAATCTACAGAGCACAATGCTATTTCTATGGAGCGGCAACAAATTGCCCTTTTTGACGTCTTTCCTTCCATTCACGTGTCAGTGACACGACGGTAATAAAAGTAGGTATAATACTTTGGATAATATAAAAGGACACGCGCCCTCTACAGGTGACATGAATTGGGACGTCTACCCTAATTTAATGCGGTGTAATTGGCCCATCATATGCAAAATGTATCAATTATAGAGATATTGTCGCTAGTTTTAATATTGAGTACCGCGGGCAGAAGCTAGCTTCGGCCTAGCCTGGGACCAACATTCTGCCTTTAATAGGTTCATAATGTATACTCTACTAATACTCAGCAGTGAGTGGCTGTAGGCTAGAGATAAAAGTTCATAATGCACGTGTCTTTTCCAAGTTTCATTCGATCTGTCATCTTGTTGAAGCATGAGAAGAATTTGTAATTATTGACATTTCTTAAAACGTTTGTCACCCTCCGTTTACCTCAAAATGTTTTTTATTTCTTCGCCGTGGTTCTCACCAGTGTCAAAAACATGAAAATAAGGGCTCTTATCGTAATTATCGAAGCGTCTAAATCGCAAAAGACGTAAAGCCTACACTGGGCGCGTGCGGATACGCGTCGCTAATGAGTCGGGACGGGCCCTAATCCCGATCGCGTGCCGGAGCTGTCATCATTTTAAATTTTTCAATTTGGAATTCTCTTGTTCTTTTTTAATTTCAAAGGAGTATTACTTTTTGCTGGCGATATATGTTTTTTTTAATTTTTCGACTGCTGGCCGTATTCCCGTTCTTATTTTTGTTCGTTTGAAGAATATTCGGATGTTTCTTACTACGATTTCTGACTTCAATTTTTCGGTTTGGAATATTTGGTCCTAGGTTAGGATCGTGCTTTGACATTAATCTTATCAACTGAATACAATGTAGCTCGTAGTAATAAGCATCCGAACATTCATCCAACGAACGAAAAAACGAAAGCGAATAACCCCCTTTGGTATTTAGCGGAACCAACGTAAAAGTTATTGTAAAATATCTTCAGACGAAGGTAATAACGCTGCTCCAAACAAAAAAGTTTCACGAACTCAAACTATCTAAAACATACTACCCACTAGCCCGGTTTTAGCTGCGTCCGGCAAACTATAGCACTAGCATAACAAGTACTTCCTGGATGTCCGTTCGGTTCGTTTATGGTATGTTAATGTATAATTATTGTTGTAAGTAAGTAGCTAGCAGTGTTGTAAGTAAGGAGCACTGGTGGTCTAGTGGTAATGGCCCCGCCTTCCGATCGTAAAACATAGAAAACATAATACATTTACCAAAAACAAACCTTCAAGATTTCGTTGTCCTATCTTACACATTTCAACTCTGTATTAAATAGGTCAATTTCAAGCGCCTCCGCCGCCCTGACCCCGCTCCCCTCGCTATTGTACTATCGCTTTCTTTTGCTCCGCATAGACTTCGTAACATTTGGAGCGTTCAATATAAATATTTTTATTTTTGTATGAAAATCTGATGAACTAAAATATGATGATAGTAATACAGTCCTGGGAGATTACCGGTGTTTTACAAATAGCCCTGTATACTTATTAATACAAGCTTATTAATATGTCTTGAAGTTATCCGAAATCTATAAATAACTTATTGCTGCTTATTATAAAAACGTAAAACCTTGGTTGAACCCCATGTTGTCACATGTCAAAACAAAACTGTTACCACAAAAAAGCTGTCTATGTACGAGTATTTAAATATCCTTCTTCTAGGGACAATTTTTTAGTTAGTCTTAGTCTATACTCAGTTCATTTTCTTGTAATAAGACGGATTAAGTTTATCTTATTCACTCTAAAGACGCGCGCTCCAATGTCCAACTGGGACCTAAAATTACCGTACGCCTTAAGCGCAGGCGTTTAACTATACTCATCAGAATTCCACTTTTTTTTTTTTTTTTTTTTTTTTAAATAGCCTATACTGTCCCACTGCTGGGCAAAGGCCTCCCCCGTCACCTTCCACACCTCGCGGTTTTCCGCGATTTTCCCCCAATCCTTCCTAAAGGCATCCAGGTCATCTCGCCAGCGCTTTTTAGGATTTAGAATTCCACTTATTAAATCAAAAATACTTACTTATATCAACACAAAATATGCAATTTTTTTTCTAAACAAAATTCTATAACAAACAACAAAATAAAAATAAACTTACGAAAACTGTTGAAACTTGAAAGTAAGTGGTAAAGAACCCCAGTCACCCACAATGTTGGATGTGGCCCACATCCAACATCAAAGTGTCAACCTCCTTTAAAAACCTTGCACCTTCTTACCTACACCTAGATTTGAAAGCTTAGTGCAGACAGACGGAAACTATGAATATTTTATGTGTAGGGAGGCTTTTAGCAACGGTTTTAGTGATTAAGGGGAGTCTCGATGCGAGATTTGTCTGCAAATGTCTGAATTATTTGTTTGGGCTTTTAACTTTTGGCGAGACTGTAGTTTTATTTAATAGAAGTAAAAGATAGAACAATTCTATTTACGCTGTATCCTACTAATATTAACGTTTGGGAATTTTGATTTAAATATGAGTCAATAGCGTGATATAATTTATTATGTGTCGCCATTTAATTTCTTATTGTGTCGTGATGCTTTTTTTTCAAGCTTCCGTCCTCGATACCGTCCAAAGGAATTTCGAATAAATATTGTCTGAAAATTATGAAAAGCATTACATTGTTAGCAGACGATATTGTACACGTCGCGGGCCGTCAATGGGTCACATTAGCGCAAGATCGTGTTGGATGGCACAAGCTTAGGAAGGCCTATACCAGTGGGTGAAGTCAGGCTGTGGATGATGATTATGTTGTTGCACACGGCATGTTGGCATTTAAGAAAAAACTTACTCTATCCACCAATCAACAATTACCTTAAACATTACTTGTAAGTAGATTAAAAACGATAAACTAGCCCTTCTAAGTAGCTACAATGTCTAATATAAGTAATCGAGTACTCGTTATCTTCGCATTGTCCACACCCTTTTAACCACATAATATTATACGATAAATTCTTAATTAATATTCGCTGGCCGCCATTTTGCGTATCGCGGTAGCATCGACACGCCTTCCTGATATTAGAATTAATTCTCTTGACCTTCATTGGATTATCACCTTTATTTTTATAGAAATAAATACACAGTTATTTAGTAATCGGAACCGCAAGCCCAAGCTATTTTTATGCATGCCTATTTTATATTCTGTTTCGCCATTGTGAATTCAAAGTGATATCATTAATAAGTTTTATGGATTTATAGTAGAGGCGGGTTTTCGCTTAAAAATGTCATAATCGTAAAATTAAATGGATAATTAACATAGCAAATGCTATCGGTATTTGCCGGCTTGTTATGTGGGAACGTTTCTAGGGTGACCAGAAATTATGTAATACAAAAAATTCAACAGGATTACGACTGCATTCTTTTTTTTATGATGAATGGGCTGGCTCTTGACCTCGAAACTTACACAGGCAAGAATGACGTCTACGATGGAGCATTCCTCAGGGTATATTAAAATTACCAAGATAAATAAAAAATGCTGGATATTTTCACACAGCATCATCTAGGCCCAAACTAAGCAAAGCTTGTACTATGGGCACCAGATAACTGATACACTACTTATATACTTTTTGTTTGTAAAATACATACATATTATACATAGAAACACCCAGACCCGAGATAAATATCTGAAGGTCAAACAAACATTTGTCCCGAGATCTATGTACATTTTGTACATTTAAGAATTCTATCTATCTATCTAATCAGCCCACATCCACCCACTGCTGAGTTTAGGCCTCATCATGTTCACGCCACTGCTTCCGGTCCTGTGCCAGTCGAACCTAATGTTTTCCCACCACCTTTGTAATGTCATCAGACCATCTGGCTGGTGGTCTGCCTGGTGTTCTGTGACCTTCGCGTGGCCACCACTCGGTAACTGCCTTTGTCCATCAACCGTCTTCCCGCCTTGCCAAGTGTCCTGCCCATCTCCACTTCAACTGGTTTATCCTCCTACCTACATCTACGACTTTAGTCTTTCGTCGTATTTCGACGTTGGGTACTCGGTCAACCAGTGAATTTTTACATTACATTTAAGAATTATTACATGATATATAAGGGGGTAGTCAGTGGCACGCCCATTGCATATTTGCCATTTGCCCAACAATGCCGATGTCACAAAAGTAGTTAAGTCAGAACTTATACAAAAACTTAAAACTGATGATTTTAAATCAGCATTACTTTTTTTCTTAAATAAAATAAGAAACGAAATGTCAAAACATGTGAGTGATAGATAAAGGGATCTGATTCCCCGTCCAATTTCTTAAACATGATTTACGTCACTTATCTCATCCAAACATTTTAAAAGCTAATAGCAAAAACCTGAGCTTATCTTAAGTCGAGCCAGTGACATAACATACAAAAAATCTGATTCGAGATAAGCATGATTGTAATCAACCTTATTACAATGACTTAGAGTAGAAATTTCAATGACAAGACTGATCCTGCGATTCGATGTTTGTATGTTCATCGAAATATTTAAAAAGCTTTAAGCGTGACGAAGCAGTTTTGCTAAATCTTCAAATGGCATTCCATTTTGGGCATTCCATTTTGGAATACTTTGAATAGGTATGATATATTGAAATATGGGATACGAATTTGACTCCTTTAGATTGAAAGAACTTGATTAGTATATTCTTGTTGGAACGAAGTTCCTTTTCGGACGGTATCGAGGATAATGAAGAAAAAAGCGTTCGATTTTACCGTCACGACACATACATAGGTCAAAACGTCACAGTGAGAAGTGCGCAGACGCGACAAACTCCATAGATTGTTACATTGTTAGTACGGAAGAGCGTTTCTAGGATTTTAATAATTGACAAATCCCAAATGTCAAAGTTGAAACTTCGTTCCAACCGTTCCACGGAGGTTCCACGACACTCACGTACTTTTTTTTATTATTTACGGAAGCAAAATAAAGACCATAGGAATATTGTTCGCATAAATATATTATCTTCTACTTTTCAAGTAAATCGCCGGTCGTGATGAATCTTTTCATCGGCCTTGAACCTGTCAAAGTCAGAACTAAGACTAATAATAGCGTACACTTGTGAAATAAAGTCATTAATTTAAATGATTTCTTTTTTGTTACAGGTATGTATCCAGATAACGCAAGTTTCATTTTGACAGGCATTTTAAAAAAGGTATCTTATTTTTTTTTTTTTTAATTTAAGTAAACAATTTTTTAATTATGGAAAGAAACTTCTTTTAAAATGTATCCGATGCTGTGTTTGCCTGAGTGTCATTGGTTAGGTACAGAAATCAATTCATAAAACAATTATGTATTTAATTTAAATTATTTAACCAAGGCTTCAAAGGGAAGTCGGGACGCGCTTCTAGTTTAAAACATTTGTAGAGTGACCACGCACAAGTAAGTTGGCAGGACATCTAATGGTTTATTAAGATGCAGCTAGCGTACTTGCTACGTGACACTTACCCGCTCCTCAGAGGGCGTTGTTTGTAATCTTGGATGTAATCAAATTGCTAATGCCTGGGCGCACTTTTTGTATGACGACATCCAGTTCTGAAACTTGTATCTATTTCTGGTTTTGCAGGATGTGGGTTTTTGTGTTTTGATGATTTCGTTTTTATGCTTGTTCAAGGGTTTTTTGAACTTTGAAGTTTTTAATGGGTCAGGCTTTATGAGAATGTAGGATGAGTTGAAGTGATGGAACATTTTCCATTGTCCAACACCTGGAAATGGTGATCGTTATCATCAAAATGATCAAACGCTAAGCATTTAGCAAAGTTTGGTTTGTTCAAATAAAAATTTTGAAAACAAATCCGCAAGCTTGTTAGAATGCAAACTAGTCTTCTACAATTATCGTAAACGAAGAACTAATTCTTTTCGTGCCGGGATTCGAGCCGGGATTCGTGCGGGAACGACTTTCAGACTGCAAGACTTGAAGGTCTAGCTAAACTGATCCAATCTGTCAACAGCTTTTCGATCTTTAAGTATGACTACCTCTGTGGCGCAGTGGGCGAAGGCCCGCCTGCGACGCAGAAGGTTGCGGGTTCGATCCCCGCCGCGGGACAAATGTTTGTATGACCTACAGATATTTGTCTCGGGTCTGAGTGTTTCTATGTATAATATGTATGTATTTACAAACAAAAAGTATATAAGTAGTATATTAGTCATCTAGTACCCATAACACAAGCTCTGCTTACTTTGGGGCTAGATGATGCTGTATGAAAAGTCCAGCGTTATTTATTTATTTATTTAAAGTAAGTTGATAAAATGTAATACAACTTAAACTCTACAAATGTTCTTCTCTGTTAGGAATTTCAATTGTACTTAAACGAGTTTATAGTATAAAATAACTGTTCATTGACGATCGTTGTAAAGCTTCAGATTACGGCGGTTCTAAACTCAAATGTTCAAATAATGCATTTAAGTGAGTATACTAACACATCTACTAGCCATTTTATCTGTAATTGTTACTTTTTTTATAGTTATTGGCAATTAAACAGATCCAAGCTTAAGAAACCAGTAAAGATTGAAGAAGATTGTGGTTTTGTCGAAATTTATTTTAATTTATAGTTTGATTTGATATTGCATAAAAGACATAAATAAACCATACTATATAATATTATAATGCTGAAAATTCGCGAGTTTATAATACGTTACGTTGCCCAAAACGCAACGATAGCGGGATGATTTTTTCCTGTGGCACCAATGTAGTAAAATGTCTCTGTCTGTCTGTCTGTCTGTTTGTTACCTTTTCACGCCTAAACCACTGAACAGATTATGCTGAAATATGACATGGATAAAGATTATGTCCCAGGGACGGACATAGGCTACATTTTTTTCAAAACGAATGATGGAGGGCAGGAAATAAGGGTTGTAGTTTTGTATGGGGACTTGAAGTGAAGTTCCAGTTAAAAGCAACTAGATAGCGTTGCTATCCTGTGGCTGAGGTCGAGATGGCGCTATTATTGCATTTTTATTTTAAAAGTTTCAGAAGAGAATCTTCTGAACGGCAGTTTTCAGTTCTATTTTTATTAAGTATATTATTTTGCTGACGAAGTCGGCGGTTGGGGGGGGGGGGGGGTGGATTTATAAAATAAGAACCAAACAAATGTTAAATAAAAACAGGAAATCAAATACATAACGATAATCCTATACCTAGTAAATAGACTCAAATTTAAATAGAAATAAAGACATCAAAGGGAACGTTTAGATTACCTGCTCTTATGCAAATTGGTTGATAACGTCACGTAATGTGTGACGTCATAATGTGACATGTCGTGTATTATTTATAAGGGGTAGGAAATAACTAAGTGGAGTGGACAACTTTACTATTAAAAATTAATCTTGTTTGTAGCGTCCGGTTTGAGCATAGCATGCAATATTTTACATTCTAGATATTTTATGTTTATACTTTCCATCAAATCAAATTCATTTTCATCAAATTTAAAATCATCATCATCTTCCATCTTCCTGCCCTTTTCCCACATTATGTGGGGTCGGCACAACATGTGTTCTTCTTCCATTTTCCTCTATCAGCCGTCATCTCAACACTCACTCCTTTCTTACTCATGTCATCCTTCACACAATCCATCCATCTTTTCTTTGGCCTACCTCTACGCGTAAATCCATCAACATTCATACCAATCACTCTCCTAGTTACATGACCTTCTTCCCTTCTCATTACATGCCCATACCATGCTAGCCTGTTGCTCCTCATCTTTTCATTCACTGGCACAGACACACTTTTCATTCACAATTAAATCTGTTTGTAATATTTGTGACTGTCATTGACTTAGAGCCGTGTTGGTCGAATAGGGTTGTGCCTCGATTTTCAATCCGAAGGTCGTGGGTTCGAATCCCGGCCGTGCATCACTGGATTTTTCGTTTCGAAAAATGCATATGCGCTTTAACACGAGCTCATAACGGTGAAGGTAAACATCGTGAGGAAACCCGCAGCTTAGTCAGCTCCACACGTATTGACGTCGTCATTCCTGTGGGCGGCTGATTAAGCTGAGAGGATGGTTTAGGTGCTGGGCAAGCCTATTCCATCTCAAACAATGTCCCAGACACTACAGCGTCCCGTTAAGTGTAGGCATAGGTTGCCTCCCGACGCTGTATAAATCATCTAATATAGATGTTATAGGTGTGTAATAAGTTTATTTTTCATTGATTTACGTCGCCCTGCTCGACGCGGACTAAAAAAAGCGTCTCAATGTCGAGTCTTCACTTTGCGCGCTAGAAAATATATAGATTTTTCTATCTGTGATGCTGTATAAATCTAGCATTAGATGTTAAGGACAATTTTTTTTTGTGACTTTGATTTATACGGTTTATGCTAAATGCATTAGTTAGAAGTGGTCTAAGTGTCAAAAATCTGACATATATCTGCAAATCATAGAACATTTTACCGGGGCGGAAATCGATTATCCTACAAATCCTACGATACAACCCACAAAGGTGAAATCAAAATACATAAATACAATTAAAAGGAATAATTTATTTACAGAAACTAAGCTACTACATATTTACATATATTTACAAAATACAACAGGATTAGTCAAGCTATCTAAGGATCGTTAGAAACGATCTATAGATAGCTCAACTGATCCAGGTCACTGTCAGTCGGAAGCGTGCCCAGAACACTGGCGGCATTACCACGCTGGATGGCAATGCTGATCCTTTGAGCCAAAAATGTGCCAGCTCTCGGATCACGCGTCGCTTCGACCAGACGCCCTGAAAGAATTTTGAAAACCCGAAGGGCTCCAGAACCCCACGGACCTAGGGTCTCAACCCCAAATGGTTCAAATATATAAACCCTATCAAGATTTATATATTTGCGCCTTTATTAAATACATAATCCTCATTTTTAATTACCCAAGCTCAGAAGTGCCCTAGTAAATTGTGTAAAGCTATTTTCTGTTTTGAATTAAACATGATTCGACATGTGTAAAAATACAGGGAAAATATTAGCCCCTAATTAACATGTCAAAGGACGGAATGGGCCTGGGACGGACTTAGGTAGGTCACAGTCCACTGATACAGCTAGCTCAGTACAATGTTAATTAGCATCAAATTGAGCTTTAGCTTATTTGGGCGAAAGTTTATTTCAGACTTAAATGCAAAGCCACAATATTTTATTGAAACACATGGTAATCCAACAATATTTTATTGTAAAAATGTAAAAACCGAATTTATGGTTTTTATTTTTTATGTATAAGATACGTAATTTGGTGTATAAGATAATTTATTTCATAAAAATAAAAAATTACCCAATATCCCGCACTATACAAAGCTCTGAGCTTCTGATTTTCATCCAAAAGGTTTTATGATAAATGGGTCGGCTCTTGACCTCAAACTTACACAGGCAAGAGTGACACGATATTGAAATACAAATTAATATTTCAATATGATACAGAGATACAGCATTTATTTAAAATTACTCCTAATGCACCAGCTTACCTCAAATAAGCTGCATTTGCGTGGTCACCCTACATCATACGCGCACTATACAATATTCATGACATTTTTGCGAGTAAAATTACTTTATAATTTGACAACTTGATGGATCACTGTGGAAGTCCCTAGCTTGATGGTTCGACACCTTTCTACTTTTTGATATCATGATTAAAAAAAATGTTAACGACATTGTCCCATTCAGATTTCTGGGTAATTCCATGGTAACCATAAAATTAGTATAAGATGCTGCAATTTCTTTTACTTGGATTGGAAAATCTGTTCGACATAAAGTCTAATATATTTAATAAAAATTGACCGCTAGCTAGGACCTCTCTTGATAGACAATTCTTACTGATACCGTGTAAACCCTTAGAAATTTATGCGTTTGCACAAACGCACCCGAAATACACCGTAACCAGCTAAACAGTTGGCAATTTGTAAATGTCTATTATTTAACTAGAAAACAAAGCTAAGCGTCGGTTACCGAGCTTTCGCGAACAGGCGCCGGCGGCGAGACTTCAAAGGGAACCGACCGCACCCCCACCGCCCGACTACTCCCGAGGCGTACCCGACCGCGTTTGTTCATTGCGGGTGGTGGTATGTATTTAGGAATTGTGCACCTGAGGGTAGGCGACAATCAGTAGTCAATGTTTTGGATGTTTTTATAGGAACAAGTCAGTGCTAGTTTAGGTTGTCTGGAAGAGATCGCTTTTAGCGATAAGGCCGCCCATTGTACCTACTTACTTGTTTTCGTGTATTTCCTGTAATGTGTTTTTGTGTACAATAAAGTGTTTTTCTATTCTATTCTATTCTATTCTATTCTATTCTAGTTTAGCTTGCTTAGTCCTTCATAGGTCTTCGGGTGAACGCATTGAGGTTTTTCATGCTTCGGAGCGTTTCAGGCTAAGTGCCTGATAAAAGAGAGAACGGGATGGGGAATCGTATGTTTTATCACGACAATGAGGATCAGACACCAAAAACGCGACGCTTGGTCTTTCTTCCAAAAAAAAGGTTATTTTTTGGTAACAACTCCAAAACAAGTTAATAAATATTTTAGCTTGATTTATCACATCACATGATGAAAGAGGTGTAAATTATCATATTGTTCAGGGACTCATGTCGCTGATAGTACAGCTACAGTATAGTCATCTCTTGAGTGACATGACAAGACAAGCTATGTTGCGTGCGTGCGCAGTGAGCGAAGCCGCGGGCCTCTATCAATCACCGGATACTGCTACTAATACTAATCAATCAGTAAACAAAATATCTTTCTATAGCTCTAAAGTTTTCTCTACATATCATTAGAGAATACTGGCTTTTATGACGAGGGAAATCATAACTTTGTAATGAATAGATTTTATTGCTTGCCCACCGACGATTCAATCAAATTCTTTGTTTAAAAAAACTAACGACGGGATCGGAAGAATCTATGATGCATTCGAATTCCAAAAATATTGAAATTCGAATTTTAAATAGCTTGTTGTTATTGTCTTGAACTGAAGTGTTAGAGAGAGATAGATAGGAATCTTTTCATCCGGGCACGTGTCCATCTGAAGCTTTGAATATTGATGAGTAGTTTCTAATGAATATGTGAGTGAGGGTTTTGATAGGATATTGTTTGGTAATATTTTCTGGTAAACAATTTTGAATTTAGAAGCCATCATATTTTATGTGTAGTAAGTACCATGTTGGGTGCCAATATACATAGATTTACTGATTAGTCACTAAGAATGATAATTCGATTTTTATTTTCACTTCTTTTTAGTATGTTATGAAGTAAAAATAAAACCTTTCGAAATGTAATAACAAGTTTTCAAATAGCGTTTTTTTAAAGAAAAAGGTATGTAACTAGTCCCAAAATAAGACGCGGTATACACGATGCCATTCTGGAATACCATTCTTGCCTCTTGCCTTCTCAAATTCAAGGGAACAACAACTAATATTCTGTGGCAAGGGACTAGAATGGTACGGTGTATACGGCGTCTAAGGATGGAGGAAATATACTATCATTATACCACAAACTAGTGTAAAACGTGATATTAATTATAAAGACGCGTGAAATTGCGGGATAATGCTAACAATGTATGCGACAACACGGCCCCGCGTTGGGCGCCAACGCACAACTAATTGGCGGTTCGCTCATAATTGGCGCGTGTGGTCGCCCTTACCATCTCTTGAACTCTGTAGAAGAATGAGCTTTATAAGCATCACTTTAGATTTAAAATAGCGTAAGTAAGTTAAAAAAAAAAAGTTTTTTTAAGTAAAATGAGCTTCTATTATAAGCGTGTAGTTACGTTTCAAAAAGTATTGTTTTTAGATAACTTTGCATAGGAAAATGAGGTTTAATAACATCATCTGGATTGATGTGTTACTAATTCTGTGGCGCAGTGGGCGAAGATCCGCCTGCGACGCAGAAGGTTGCGGGTTCGATCCCCGCCGCGGGACCAATGTTTGTATGACCTACAGATATTTGTCCCGGGTCTGGGTGTTTCTATGTATAATATGTATGTATTTACAAACAAAAAGTATTTAAGTAGTTTATCAGTCATCTAGTACCCATAACACAAGCTCTGCTTACTTTGGGGCTAGATGATGCTGTGTGAAAAGTCCAGCGTTATTTATTATTATTATTAATTCTGCATGTTTCATGATGCGTCATTTTTAACTACTAGGTTCTATCATTAAAACACTATTTAATTTAGAAATCGTGTGTCGATACAAACAAACACACACTTTGAACATACAAGAAGTAACTTATGACAAAGCGAAAACCTAATTCTTTTAGTCAATTCCATTGATATCATATCCACATTAAAAGGAGATATGTATTTTTGGCTGTTTTAAAAAATCAAACAGTAAGAACATTATGTATACGTACAAAAATCATGATAATTCAACGTAGGTACTTACTCGTATTTGATTTAGTTAATTATTAAGACCAAATGCAAACAAATCTATGATTGATACACTCAATGCTTAGCAAGAGGGGCGCGAATGAACCAAGTCGATGTAGGGTTGCCATCTATTAGTCAAATAAAATACTTATTAATCAAAAATCTAGTGATAACTACTAATTTGTGATTTACAATTATCATTGTATTTAGATATATCTATCATACAAATATGTATAATAAAATACATTACCATAATAGTAAAGTAAAAATAATACGTAATTTGCGTATTAATAAATGTACTTTAAAATATTGTCATATTATTAATAACCGTTATATTTTGTATTTAAAATACTTTCATTTTAAAAGTCAAGAATCCAGTTACGGACAACCCTGCTTCAAGTGCCAGGGGTCCAGGGTTCGATTCCATTGTGTGTTCCCACTTGTTTTTTAATACGAGGGTTTCTATTATTGCGTATACGACCCACTTTGTTTTGGTACCATGACATCCACTTGGCTATTGTGAATAGGGGGACCTATGAATTAAATGGACAGGGTATTTTGTCATACCTTAAAATATTCATTATGAATAATTGTTTAAAAAAAAAAGCTTCTAATTTACATTACTTAAAAATAAATAAAAAAACAGTTGAAATTGAAAACTGTAATTTAAAAATCAGTTATTCTACTTTCAACATCATAATAATCTCCAAGAGCTATATTACTCACGATCTCATCTATGAATTGAATTGTCTTCTGACATCATCAATTTTCTTTTACTTTCAAAATATTCCATGGGTTGTTTATATTTATTGAATTACATTTTACATTGAAATAAGCATATTGTGCGGTTTCAATCTCCTAAATAATTGATTTCAAGAATTTCTTCATCCAATTATGTTTTCTACTTTTTTGTAACCAATATACTAATATCTTATTCATCAAAGCCATGCTGGCCGAGGTACAACCCCATGGTTGTACCTCGACTTTCAATCCGAAGGTTGTGGGTTTGAATCCCGGCAGTGCATCAATGGATTTTTCGTTTCGTAAAATTTAAATTCGCTTTAACACGTGCTCTGTGAAGGAAAACATCGTGAGGAAACCAGTTAGTGTTCTTATAGGCGATGGGCTTGCAACCTGTCACGTAAGGAATACTAACGTCTGCAAGATGTGGGCATATATCAAATATGTGTTTGGACATGCCTCTGACATCTTCAAAGGATCTGGAATAAGTAACAAAAAGATCTGAGAGAATGTCTACCGCACTTTGGAGATACAGTCGTGAACATGTGGTTTTTACTTATTCATAAACAATATTTATTCTCAAAAAATCACCATTAAATAGAGAGATGCCTCATAAAACTACCGCAAATTATGACCATCTATTCAGATTATGTCATCGAATCGGAGGGTTGTCCCCATCTATTCGGTTGAAAAGGCCCATGTTTTGTTCAGGTCAAGTGGTGTTATTTAAACGGACTAGGGATGATTTTGATTTAGCTATGTCAGAAATTGAAATATACGCTTATTTTAACTAAGGATTATTGTTTTAATTATTGATAACTAAGGATTTAACATAGCAAGTAGAACTGACGGCCGTTGGGGCAGAAAAGTTCTCGAGTGGAGGCCACGATCTGGTAAAGGTTGCTGGGAGCCGTTGGGTGCAGGCTGCACAAGATCTATCGGTGTGGAAATTGATGGGGAAGGCCTATGTCAGCAGTGGACTCTAGATGGCTGACATGATGATGACGATGATGAAGGATTTTTAACCTAAACCATAGAAAAATAATGTCAATTTAGATTTTATTGACATAGGTAGCAACTCTTAAGTATTTTTTGTAAAAGCTAGTCCTTAGTTATTTGTATTATGTTGTTTGAAAAGCCCCTTTCTGTTTAAGGGTGAGTGTCGGTAGCCAGTGTCCTTTTCCATGTTTTCTTCAAATTACGTTCATCCAATAATACGCTCTGTCACCTTTTGTTTTTCAAATAAATTTTCAAGCATCATATTCAACTTTAATGCCTTATGATAAAGTCGTAGGTCCAATGTTGTTTATCTTCCCCTCTTTTCTTACGTTATTTGCCAAGTTGGGGTTGGGGAAGCTGAAAGTTGGCATTTGCGAAATTGACCCGAGCCTGGACTTCCGGCGAGAGCCGCCATTACGGCACCCTCATTTCCGGTATGTCCGGGGCTTCACCATTACGGCTTTTCTTCTTCAAGAATTTCATTTTGTAAATAAAAATGTGGGTCTTTTCAAACCGGCCTAGTTATTGAAAATGCGGCGCACACGTCCACTCCGGGCGAATCGCGAGCGTCAAATGAGACGCATTTTTAATTAAACGCCACCGGATACGGCCATGTTGCTGCGCTTCCGCTGCCGCCATCTTGTGGCTGCCGTTTGACAAATTGGAACGCCAGAGTGACGCGCAATTTTCCCGCCTATTGTTCGCTTTTGCCGCGCAACAAAATGAAAAGTCGCGTTCTATTTCTGTATTTTTTATTTTTCGGGAAACGCTACGTTCCTGCGTGGCTTACGGCGCGCCATTTCTCTATTTTTGAGGGTGCGGGTGTTCGTTTCTGACTATTGAGTTGTATTTGAATTTTGATAGTGCATGACTGAAATGGACGTGAAAAACTAATTTGCATTTTTCATACTGTTTGCTCCCGCAACTGCCTATCAAGGTTTCTATTCGCGAAAAGTTTCAGTTTACTCTATAAAAGTATTTTCCGCACATTCAAAGTGCGGAAAATAAGAACTTTCGTCCTACCCTCATTCAAACAAATATTTTCCGCATTTAAAAGCATTACAACAGGAAAAGCTAACAAATCGTACGAACAGACGAACAATCCACTAGTTACCGTTTATATGGGCTCATTAAAACGGCGGCGGAGATCAAAGAGCTCCGAAATACAGCGCATAGATCTACGACGTCACAGAGGGGTAAATGAAAATTCTCTTAGAAATAATTTTGAAATTGTTAAAGACTATTAAATTAATTAAATGAATCATTAAATGAAGGCCATTTATATTTTGGGACGGGCAAAGCATTCTTTGACTGAAAAGGTAAGGAGCAATAGCTTAGCGTGGTATGGGCATGTAATGCGGAGGGATGAAAGTCATATAACTAATGTGATGGGAATGAATGTGGATGGATTTGTAAGTAGAGGTAGACCTAAGAAAAGATGGATGGATTGTGTGAAAGAAGATATGAGTAAGAAAGGAGTGGATACGGAGATGACGAGTGCCAGAGGGAAGTGGAGGAAGAGAACATGTTGTGCCGACCGCGCACGAGTGGGGTAAGGGCAGGCCAATGATTGAATGAAAAGTTTAGGTAAAGTAGCTTACATTCATATCAATCATTTAATATAAAATCCGAAGTACATTTTTTTAATGTAAATCCGAGAAAATACAAGGAATTTTAAAATAATTTTAATAGCATTTAAAATCAAATATACTAATATTTTTTTATAAATGCAACCTGTCACGTGTGGCGATGGGCTTGCAACCTGTCACGTAAGGAATACTAACTACTGCAAGATGTGGGCATGTATCAAATATGTATTTGGACATGCCTCTGACTACCCCCCTTAGACATCTTCAAAGGATCTGAAATAAGTAACATAAAAAGATCTGAGAGAATGTCTACCGCACCTTGGGGATACAGTTGTGAACCTGTTTTTTTATAAATCTTACAACCAACTTTCAATGTATTTCTAAATACTCAAACTATACAATCTCATTCAAGTTTGCGGACAGTTTTCCATAAACTTTAAAGTCCGCAGTTCTATCAGATTCGTAACACAGCTCTTGTGAAACAAAACCATACGGCTACAAGATTTATAATCATGTTGACGTGTGGACACTCTTCCGTTTAGTGACGTCATCAGGATCAGTTTGGTCAAGTGTTTTTGGTTATTTAGATGGTCATTAAAATTAGACTCATATATGTAAACGAATAAGGTTTTATTTACAGTACTAAGCTATTACAAATATAATGTAATTTTTACAAAATACAATAGAAACGGTCAAGCTATCTAAGGATCGTCGTAAAAATTTAAAAGTACATACCTAGTAAAGTAAAACGAAGACTTCAAGCTGTTAAGAATATGGAGATATGAAATGAAGTCTTATCAAAATTTTCGATTCCGACGGGTTTCGAACCCGCAACGGTCAGACAACCCTCCTAAAGCCGGAGTGCCTTACCATTCGGGCACGGAACCCTTAGTCGTCACAATCCATTTTTTTTATAAGCTCATATTCTATCGGTTATAGCACCTAAGAATATTTAATTTTTTTTTTGTTAAGAATATTAAAAAAAAAAGAATATTTTCGGTTTTCGCTGAAAGATCCATTTTTATAAATTCCCTTCCGTTATAACATTTAACATTTTTACTTTAAAAGCGTAATTCATATATTAATATTGTTTAAATATTATCATACAATTTATTGACATGTATATTTATCATGTTTGTTCCTCTAACATCAAAAGCTCGCAAAGTTTTTTTATAATACTAAAATATTTACCAGTTATTTAAATTCATCGAACTCAGCAAATAGGTGAATTATTTGTGAAATAAATTACATTCCCAAAATGCATTAGCCTTTCGATTTCTATCGACATGCCACAGGTGGCATATAGTTTGGTTTGGTACACATTAATATAATCGCGAGGTCAAACTTATCACCAAGGTGTTAATTTTGCCATTCAATTGTAGCTTGTTTATTCAACATAAACAAGTATATAGTATATATAATCGAAGTACTAAATGATCTATTTTTTTATCTAGCTTACCCCCAAATACGTCTCCCAAAAGTTCTTGTCGTGTCACTAGTCCTTCTAGTAAAATTCTGGAAGCACTAATCTGACTATTGATTCTTGCACCTTAAGAAACCATATTCCTAAATCCTAGGCTTGATTTAAACTTAAAAAAATATAGTTTTGACTGTGGAAGCTTTCATTTCGCTGAAACTACAGGCTATAGCTATATCTAGGCTACCGACTCTATCTATACCCAGTTCGCATCAATCTTGTATTGGGTATCATCGGAAATCAAATCGATTAGCAGATTTATCTTTGGATAGGATGTGATACCATTTTATTTGTAAAAAGTCTCACGATCGTATAACATTTACACAATCTTAATATTTTATAACTGTTTTATAAACCAGATATAAAACCTCCAATTACACCAAATCTATTAACAGAAACAAATAATTATGGTCCCTTATCGAATAAGAATGATTCCAAACTTTTCCCGTTTGACGCATCATGTTTTAAATGAACTTTAAATTACTACTATAAAATCATATCATTAGCTGCACTTATATTATATGATTTAACTGATAGTGCCTTCATCAAAAGTAATTTATTTATCCGGTACTCAGGGTTTTATAACATAGGTTTAAATCAAATCCAGTTACTGAATTCCGTTCGTGTAAGATTTCAATGCGGGCCTGGATTGGATGAGGGTAGCACGAGACCGTAAAAAGTGGCATAAAAAATGAAAGGCCTGGACCCAGCAGTGGGCAAAGTCATGTTGTGGATGATGTTGATGATAAAGATTCCAATGAATTCAAACGAGAGGAAAACCACTAGCTTAGTCGGACGATATAGTCAATGGAGACGGAAGTTGATAAAACTAACAAGGGACTAAAGAATGGCGTATAGTTTTTCCATGAGGGCGGGTTGGTCAGGTGCGCTGTTTCTCAGTGTGCTCGAGAACACTTCATAGACGAGCGCCCAGTATCACTTACGCACACAGAAAAAGCTACACACAATTAAGACCAACGCGCCTTCGTAAAATAGACCAACTACAATAAAGAGGAGGCCAGTACATTGAGTGCAAAAGGTAATGATGATGATGAAGATTCTAATATCTAAACTTCATGAACGAAGCCATAGGTAAAAGCTAACACTCATGGTTTAGCATTAGTCCTTAATTGGACCTAATAGGTCGTTTCTCGAAAGAATAATGAGCAATTAAATTAATCGTGCATTGAGGTCGAAATTACGAGTTCTGTGTAAGAGAATAGGGGCCGGGAAGTGGTCCTTGAGGCACTCTTTATACATATTTCTGTATTATATACACTGTTTACGTCTTTGGGAGTATTTAGAGAAATTTCAAGGTAAAAAAAAAAACATGATCACGACTTCATCCCCAAGGTGCGGTAGACATTCTCTCGGATATTTTGTGTATTCATCTTCTAAAAGTAATTATTTTGAACTCTTTTATACACAATTTGCGAAGTCAAATGCTTTTGGGAAGTCAAAAAACCCAAAGCATTTTTATAGTATATATAATATTTGGATAGTATATTGTGATTAACATAATCTAACCATTAAATGACTGTGTGCTGCTACTATAGTAGATCGCATTTGAGATAAAGCAAAGACTACATTAGGAGTTGAATAGTTCTAGCTGTCTGATAGATAAGATTTATTGGGTTAGCTTTTAGTATACGGATTACAGATTACGTATCGTATCAGAACAGTGTGTTAAATTAAACCAAGATTTATTTAATCAAATGGGTAACAATAATCTCAAATCGGCTTTGTTTTAGTTATAATATAAATCTAGAAGTCTGTGGATATGTCACTAGTGTAGTGTATACACTGTGAAACTAGTGTAGGTCGTAGTCTAGAATACTTACTACTCAAAAAGTTTGTACCACAGAAGCGATTTTCGGTAGCTAGTGAAAATATTAAAATAAAATGACTAGTAAAATTTTACTAAAGAAATTCTAAAACATGTTTATTTTATAACGTGCAAATTATGTCAACTTATCTTAATACGAATTTAGGTCTTATTATATAGTAATAGGGTTCAAAATTGTATGTAACAAGCTAGGACATAGTGGATTAACTGATAACGCTTGCTAGATATCGTGTAATCTGGTTATGATACTTGAGCGACACTCCTGCGCAGTCGTTATTGATGTCATTGAATAAAATCGTTTTGTATGGATCGTTTCCGCTATTTATATTTACTAGCAGTGAAGATAAAGATCCAGTTATAATTTAGGCCCCCACTCGTGTTTCCCTGGTTGCACGGTTTTGGTTGTGAAGGTACAGGAGAATCACCTAGTTTTAAGGCTATTCATTTGTGGCCTTATACCGCCGAAACGTTCTAAGCGATCGAAAGTCTTTAAAACTTTAGTGAAACAGAAATAAACAATAATCACCTGTCGACGAACGGTCCAAATAATGACGAATCGGTCTTCTTGTGAAAAATGTGGAGATAAATGAGTTTTGATTTAGAATAGAATGAAATAACATTTATTTTGTGTTTCATAGAGCATAAAATACAATTAGGAACTATAATTTAAACGGTGAAGGAAAACATCGTGAGGAAACCAGTTAGTGTTCTTATAGGCGGCGATGGGCTTGCAACCTGTCACGTAAGGAAAACTAACTTCTGCGAGATGTGGGCATGTATATAATATGTGTTTGGACATGCCTCTGACTACCTCCCTTAGACATCTTCAAAGGATCTAGAATAAGTAACATAAAAGATCTGAGATAATGTTTACCGCACCTTGGGGATACTACTAGTCGTGAACCTGTTTTAGGAACCCACTCAGCGTGTGCTGCAGCAACTTAGAGGTGCTGCAGCGCTGGTATTCTGTGGCGCCGGTGTTTTTCTTTCCAGTTGGTTTTTGTATTTGACAGATCTGCTTTATAATATTTTAATATTTCAAGCATATTCCATCTCAAACTACGAGTATACCAGGCACTACAGCGTCCCGTTGTGTGTAGGCATAGGTTGCCTCCTGACGCTGTATAAATCATATTATTATGTTTTTACCGTCGCGACACATACATAGGTCAATACGTCACAGTGCGAAGTGCGCAGTCGCAAAGCAGTCCATAAATTGAAACAGTTTGTACAGAAGAGCGTTTCTAGGATTTTAATATTTGACAATAATTTTATTTGACAAATGCCAAATGACAAAGTTGAAACTTCGTTCCAACCGAGTGTTCCACGACACTCACGTACTTTTTTGTAATATTCGTCAAGGAAAAACTAGTTCGCAACAGAAACGCTACGCACGAACAAAACGTAATTTCAGAAACTGAAAAGAATCGCGTAAATTCCAAAGGCCCCGATTTTCCTGAACATTGTCGTTTTGTTTTTTTTTTCATCTTATTTAGCGCTTTGTCGGCGAGCCCTTTGAAGTCCCACCCCCCAATGGGGGTGTTACAAATTGCGTCATGGTTGTATTCTACGTAAACACGAATCTAGTGCTATTTGTTCGTTAGCCTTAACGAGTTACGCTCGATCAATTCGAGGAAAATTTCGATTGATAAATGTTTTTTTGAATTTCCATATTTTTATTGTCTTGGGTTGTGTGGGCCTGTAATAAATAAATAAATAAAATAAATAATGCTGTACATTTTCACACAGCATCATCTAGCCCCAAACTAAGCAAAGCTTGTACTACGGGAACCAGATAACTGATATACTACTTAGGTATATATATACTTCTTGTTTGTAAATACATACGTAATATTTGTGCCAACCTAGATCTGATGCTGCCATCGTAGTTTCTTTCCATATTGACACGAAAGGAGCCTTTGAGGCGCACTTAGAATCCTTTCACCACACTGGTTCGTAAGAACAAGTGACACGACAAGATGAAAAAGTTCTTCTTTTTCATACATTTTACTGGATATTCTAGTGTGAGATTGACCATTGAAGACCTTGTTGTGGCCACCACTGCGGTCATATGCTTCATATATGAGCAAGCAAATTTAATATTAGGGACATACGAGCTCATTGTGAGTATATGAATTTGATTTCCGGTATGTTTTTAAATATCACAATAAAAAAGTAATTCCATAGATCAAACAGAACTCCTCCCGTGCAAAGGGACATTATTATAGCCAGTCGTAAATAAAAAAACCTAATTAGAAAATCAGCAGCACTTACAAAAGTAATTTTTCATTCATGCTTTGCGTTTCAAAGCTTTTGAGCCACTTTTATTTATGTGATACAAATAACCATTACACAAACCATAACTTTTAAAAGAATTAGCAATATATCATTGTTCGCCCACGAAACTTTAAATTTTTAATATAACAAACAAAAATCAGAATTTTGCCAAGTTTTTTCGCTTTTGAATTGAACTTCGGTGATTGAGATTTTTGGGACATGCTGTATTTTATGTTCTATTATTATGTTTGTCAAAGTTTAACATCACGGAACTATAGAGTCCCGGACCTTTGATAGGCTTGCATGGGGCCGAAGCCAACACACAGAGGCCTTTTTGACAATTTTGATCTTGTGTGAGGGAGATACATACCGGCTACTATCCCTTCAAGACAATAATAAATCATTCAGGAGCAGTCTTCGGTTTGTGCAGAACTATTGAGGATATGGAAAACTAATTACCGGGCTATGGGGTGGGATGATAGTGGACTGGGTACTGGGGAAACTATGGGATAATATTATTGTGGTGGATACCTTATCCTGGCAGTGAGACATAGCTGATGATAATAATAATAATATTATTATAAGACAAACTTAAGTGAAAGAGTCAGACAAAGTCAGTCAAGACAAAGGTCACGGTATTGGTTGCGAATCGCGGGAGAGAAAAAAACCGGCCAAGTGCGAGTCGGACTCGCGCACGAAGGGTTCCGTACCATTATCTATAAAAACGGCAAAAAAATCACGTTTGAATGAATTATAAAACCCCCTTAAATATTTATTTTATTCTTCTCTATTCTTTTTTAGTATTTGTTGTTATAGCGGCAACAGAAATACATCATCTGTGAAAATGTCAACTGTCTAACTATCAGTTTATGAGATACAGCCTGGTGACAGACGGACGGATAGACAGACAGACAGACAGACAGCGAAGTCTTAGTAATGGGGTTCCCGTTTTATCCTTTGGGTATGGAACCCTAAAAAGCACAATCCTAGGTCCAACGAAATAAATAATTATATTCAACTAGCTGGCCCCCGCGACTTCGTCTGCGCATGATTCATTTTTTCCCACGCAATTTTTTTATTTTTTTCTGTCATAAGAACCTTCTCCTGACAATAACAAACACAACAAAAAAAAATTAATGAAATCGGTCCAGCCGTTCAAGCGTGATGGCGTGACCAAGGATATAGGGATTCATTTTTATATATAGAGATAAGGGTTATTTTAAATAATATATCAATTAAAAAAGTCTGTTATTAACCATAAAATGACGGCTGTGTAACTTAACTATCATAATTGAATTAATCAATTGAATATTATATCTACAATCTTATTCTCGATTAATGGCTATAAAGGTGGCGGTCCACTGCCATGGCAGCTGTGGCCATAAACACTGGACCTGTCAAAAGGTAATAAATAACTTGTTAATAAGTACCACAATATTGCACGCTTCGGCAAACTTCGTGCAACCCGTATCCGTCCGAATATGGAACCAATAGCCGGCCTCATGCCGTCATTCTTTGAAATTTAAAAGTGACTCTTCGGTTTGTTAGTATTTCAGGAGCTAGAAGCAAATTGCCGAGGCGCACTGTACTTGTGGTACTTTACTAGACTCGATACAAGGCCAGCTTGCTAAACTGAAACCTGATCCAATCCAGGCGTTTTTACTAGTATAATTAGAAGATCCGGTTTTGATACGTGAATTGGTTTATAATCTTATAATTACGATGAAATGTGTAGTATACTTATTAAATGTATTATAATTAATAAATTAATAAATCGTTGAAATAGATATGGCTAACGAGTATGATCCTTATTACAAAATTAATAAATCATTTAATAAGCATATTCTAATAAACTTAATCAGGAATGTGAGAATCGTCAGGATTGAGTAGGATAGGAACCTACCAAAAGTTTTTTTAATTAAAAGAAAAAAAATATCAAAGCCTAAAAAGTTTGTTTATTTACTTAGGCCTTTACATCTATATTACTTAGATGATTTAAACAGCGTCAGGAGGCAACCTATGCCTACACTTAACGGGACGC
The DNA here is from genome assembly GCA_951394285.1 of Epirrhoe tristata. Lineage (NCBI taxonomy): Eukaryota > Metazoa > Arthropoda > Insecta > Lepidoptera > Geometridae > Epirrhoe > Epirrhoe tristata. The sequence continues at coordinate 2,940,365 of OX596161.1, forward strand.
TGTAGTGCCTGGGACATTGTTTGAGATGGAATAGGCTTGTCCAGCACCTAAACCATCCTCTCAGCTTTATCAGCCTGGCCCACAGGAAAGACGACGTCAATACGTGTGGAGCTGACTAAGCTGCGGGTTTCCTCACGATGTTTTCCTTCATCATTATGAGCTCGTGTGCATATAAATTTTTCGAAACGAAAAATCCATTGATGCACGGCCGGGATTCGAACCCACGACCTCCGGATTGAAAGTCGAGGCACAACTCCATTTAATTTTAATGGCTATTAATGGCTATTTGTTTATTTAAGTACATTATTATGTATTTTGTGATAGATTGTCAAGTTAATTAAATAAAAAAAAACATTTTTTTTATAGATTATCAAGTTTGTGTTTTTGTAGTGTTTTAAATTTAAAAACAATCATTTTTTAATAAATAAAAGATTAATAAAGCAAAATTGACTAGATGCAAAGATAGCAGTGATTTATTTTAAATTCCAAATCCACCCGAAGCAACAGGCGGAAGCTAGACCAACATAAATCTATAACAGAGTGCCTCTTCAAAGCGAAATTTTTAAATATGCATAAAAATGTCAAAGCATGAAATTGATGGTCAGTCCGGAATGCGACCGAGTGATACGCACATAAACGCTGGACTATTTGTAAAAATAAAATGCGCAGACAGCTTTGAATGGCTTATGACAAAAATGTTTTAACAGGCTCACGACTACGCCACGGATGGGAGATAGTTGTTTAAAAAAAAACTTATAGTAGGATGTAAGATTAAAAAAAACTAAGTGTTATTCTTTACCCGCTAAGAAACTCATTTTGTTTTATTATAAAAGAATTCAGCTAAGCGTACTCGTATGTCGGACAACAAACCGCGTTCCACGTCAAAAAAAAACACAATTTTCGTGTACGTATGGTTTTTTTTATTATTTTGTTATAGCGACTAAAGTATCACACATAATGAAAATGTCCGAATCCTAACATTTATATACATACAACCCTGTGACAGACAGACGGTCCTGTTACACATACAGCGTTGCTTGACAAAGAGATAAGGTTCTGTTTGTACCCTTTGGCTACGGTACCCTAAAAGCAAGTTTACTACGTCTATAACAAGAGACATAACTCAACTTTGTTAGGAAGTGGGACATATTGCTCTATTTGTGAATTTAATGGCTATAAATCTGGCGTATAAAATGTGGCGTTTAGTTATGATTTTTGAGTTATTTCTATCTTGATCCAGATTTACGCCTCTTATAAAACTACGTTTCGTAGTTTAGAGAATATTTTTTTTTAAACGAAACTTCACAGTTGTATGGGACGTGGTCTTTGAACCAATAACGATACTGTAATGATATTTCTGTGGAAATTCCTCAATTACATCCGTGTGCAAAGGGGCATGAAAACCTGACGTTCATGGACCGCATTTGGTTAGTCTCCTTTATAATGCCCCTTGTCGATGAATGAAAACATCGTGAGCGAACCCTCAGCTTACTCAGTTGTCTTTCCTGTGGATACGTTGAGAGGTTGGTTCGTACTACAAGCTCAAATAATGCCATCTCTTGTCCAAGGCTTGCCGAATGCCCAGCACCTAAACCGGTAACAATTTTACAAAAAATACCAAATTTTAAGACATTTATTGTGATTTATAATGTGAAACTTGCGTATTTTATTTACAGTTTCTTTGTTTAATCGTTAATTACAAACCATTATTTTGTTTAATAGTATTTTAAATAAATCTTTAAAAAATAAAACTATGTTTTTTTACATCAAAATAGCGTGGGACTTTTCATAATTATGTTGTTCTATATTGTCATCGTAATTTATAGTTACAAGTACTAAATATCCAGTTTGATGATGAGACAGGGGAAAATGGTCATAAATCTACGATTCTGGACTCTGTCATCGAAAACTATGATCGTTTTGCAAACTTTGCAGTCATAACGTTCAGGCAGACCTTTAAGAATTAAAAATCTTTCGAAGATGTCTAAGGGCATTGCTGACCTCATTTACACGTCCTAATTTAAAAGTTGAAACTACTATGATCGAAGCTCTAAACCGAGTTCAACCATAGTCACCAGCACCCATAAATCTTTGCAATTATCAAATTCCCAGCATCGTCTCATCTGCATACAACACACACGCAAAAACAAAGTACGCACGCGCGACCGGCAACATCAAAGAGATCGCGACCCCTTTGTACGTGCCGACGACGCGTGCCGTCTTTTTCCTTTCTCCCAACGACACTATAAGATTGCTTGGGTGGGAAAGAGACAGATGTACAGCTGATTATTTAGCTTGCAACGTGAATATTTCACCTCGTTATCGAGTCTTGTTTGTGTTAGATAGTGATGGATCGGTGAATTAGCTAGCTGCATCGATGTCGATGATTATTTGATTTGAAAAAATTGCTAGTTAAAAGGATAATCTTAACCTTGATGCTTTGAATATAAATTTAACTTCAAAAATTCATAAATTAGACGCAATTATCTTGGAAACCATTAAATTGTCTTTCTGTGTTGACTGATGTTATGAAAAACAAACTTCCTAGAACACATTAAAATGCAAAAGTATAGTCTAGTCTAGAAAGTATCTCGAGTCTTAAATGAAATATTATTTTAATACAGTTATTTTCTAAGAATATAATAAAAAGTAGCATAACGGTACAGCAAACTGTTTTATCGCCTTTTAACGTTTATTTTTTGGCATATGTCTATTTTTGGTAAATTATAATGTGATATTTTCTTAGCATTATAAAAATTCCAGCTATTTTTTATTGTACATTACTGATTTTTCCTTTGGTAACAGTATCGTCATTATTGTTGCGTTGCTTCTTCAAATTCTTTAGTAATGTAATTATAAATCATTGACTCAAAATAATAAAAGTATAATAATGATGATAACATTACTATGCTTAGCATTGTAAGGCTCAATTTCATGATCACAGTTGTCTACCACTTTTTAACTACAATAAAAACTACCTAGTTTGAAGAGTCCAATTCCACAGTTATTCTAATAATAAAACGATTGCAATTCATATCTGAAAAAAATATTTATCGATTGACCGTTCATCGATAGTATTCTAAGCGCGCTGTCCCATCCCTAGTCGTAGTAGAGCACAGCTCCCGAGTAGGCAAGACAGGAATCCGCCGATATCGATGGTAGTAATTAAAATAGACTTATTGCGCATGTGTTATGCACGGTCAGTGTATATACACGCGTTTATCTGTGTGCGTGTCAAGTTTTTTAATCTATGGGAAAAGTCGTGGGAAAGAGTTTAGTAATTTATATGATGACTCATGCTTAGCTTTAATTGGGTTGGTTAAGATGGTCACTGGTAAATAATTATATACCTAACTATGTATATTTAGCAAGAACATAAGTTAGGTTCAGTAGATTTGCTAGTTCTTCCGTCTTCCGCACTATGTATGCAATGTCTACGATTAATTTGAATACATAATAGGAGTCAACTTAAACCATTTAATTTTAAATTTTTTTTAGCTTTTTCTAGTTTTCTTCTGTTTATAAAAAAAAACAATATAACAATACAGTCCTTACTTACTTGGGGATACAGTCGTGAACCTGTTTACGTATATTTTCCTTACTTACTTTTATTTTAGTACTTTATTGACCTAAATATTATCCTAGATAAGCTTTTTTTACAATCAAGAAAAGATGCGTTTATTTATTTTAGATAATACTAAACAATCTCCCAACTTCCTAGACCGGTGTAAACCGTTCTTAACCCTGAAAGCGCGTGGGTCCCCGCGACTACCGTTAATATTTCAGTGAAAACACCGCTATATTTCCTTTTGATGTTCGGTCATGTCTGAAGGTTATATAATTTTGTTTCCATGCTTCTGATTAGATGGATGCGTTTTATGATTGAGTGAACGATTTTGATTTGGTATAAGTATGTTAAGCTTTTAAATAAATTGGAGAAAACATCGATCGGTTCTAATAAATTGTACTTAGTATTGAACAAAAACACATTATTAAGTTGACGGAAAGTGCGTCGCAACTCATACTTTCGTGATCGCAACTCAGATATAAAAAAACATTAACTTACAGTTTAAAATAATATAAATTTGACATAGCGATAAAATCCTATTCCTCATTTCAGAAAATCTTTAAAGGACTTCTTTGACTAATTTTTCTTTTTTTTTAAATTTGCAATACTACACCTTGAATACTTTGACCCTGACTTAATCTATTTAGTCTTATTAACTACTTATCAACCCGCTTCTACAGGCAAGCTACTTGGAACAAATTACGCCCCCAGGTCATCCAATCACACATATTAATCGACGATTACCTACTTGACAACCGCCGGTTAAGACATCGTGATTGGATTGTAATTTACTTGTTAATATGGTTGTCGAATCAATACACTGGGAATCGTATTTTACGAAGTTTTAAGTGTAAGTGTAGTTGGGTTTAAATTATATTGAAATATAAAGCCAGATGAAACTTAGTTTCAATTATTTTTTATGAATTTATTTTTATTTATTCGTTATTATTATTCTGAGCCCGTGATGTCCCACTGCAGGGCAAAGGCCTGCCTTCCTTTTTTCCACTCAACTCTATTGTAAGCTAATGTTGTCCAATGGGGAGAGTAAGAGTCAAGTCCGTCTCTCCACCGTCGCCGCGGTCTGCCGCGTGCTCGTTTCCTGTTCCGATTTGTCCTAAATGTAGTTTAAATATTTTAACTGATGTTTACTGTCGCGGGTGTTCTAGATTTATGTTTTAAAGATTCACATGGCTCAAGCTTAAGAAAAGCTTGAGCTTTTTACTAAATCCAATCTTGATAAAATCTTCAAAAAATATTTTATTAGATCTCTCATACGGTCTCCAGTTCTATACTAAATACTTTAAAACGATAAATTCTAAATAACCCTCATACATCGTTTAAGGTCTTTTAGACCCCGGCGGCGGATTTTCACTAAACAATTCATACATTTATATTTCCTTTGAAGTCGCGCCGCGGGCTACGCGTCAACTGCAGGGTTAACCCTCCACCTGTTTATTACACGTTGGAAAATTGGATTTCCAAATACATTTATTTTCTTGTCTAGTACAAAATTAAAAGATCTTGTATTTACAAGTAATAAGACTTTTTCCAATTTAAGGAACTTTCTGTCTCCGTGACTTAGTAACGAACTTTTTAAAACTTCGATTTTTTTGTCCAGCTTTTATTGTTTTCATAATCCTTTTCAATGTAGCTTTAAGTGTTATAATTACAAGCTCAAATTGTATTTTTTAAGCTTACTACGAAAGCTTAAGTTTCTAATGACCATCCATTTATCATAAAAGCTTTTATTTTTTAAAACACACTCAACTTTATTGTTACTCCAAACCCCTCAGCACTTAAACCGAAAAATCAAATTATTCACTAACCCTACCTAATCACACAATCAAATTATAATCCCGATATCAATAAAATGTAGCATTAGCCCTCCACATGTCACGGTCCGATCGGCCCCCGCCGCCCCGTTCGCAAACGACCCCGTATTTAACCCTTTGACGTACCGTGTGCCCTAATTGGCCCCTGTTTATTAAATGGTGTCTTCAGCACACTATGTCACGTTACTGTTTTCCCATGGATGTATTCTGTAAAATAAACACTGTTGGATGAAAAATAACAAAGGATTACGACATTATCATCTATGCGCGGTAGATATTCCTCTCAGAACTTTTGTTTCTAAATTATTGGAGATATCTTAGTGGTTTAAAATTAAATCAAAAATAAAATGATATCAATTTTCTGTCTTAATTATTATAGTTTCATTCATATGTAGTACAATCATAATATTCTTCAGTGTTTAATAGTCCCGGCATTTAAACTGAGTAGTAAAATATACAAAATTGAACGTTTTCACGAATAATTACCTACAAATGATTGCCCGTCAAATTATCCATTTAACCCTTGGAATTCCCTGTCCAGAATAGTCATCATCAACGATCGCACGACACTTTCTTATAATCAGACGTAATTAGAGGGTCTGTATGACCCCTTTTCAATTGTCGTGTTAATAGGTCTAATGTCTGTCTTCTTTAATAACCACGTGTGTTTTAACTGATATTTCATCACCTTCAGTAAGGATGTTTTGTAGCTCTTACTCATCATCATCATCATTGGCCTTTCGCATCCCACTGCTGGGTAAAGATAGGTCACTCATCGCTTCGACATTCTCTGTTCGCTTACCTAAAAATTTGACTATTAAAAATCTTAATCAGGTAGATTTAGGTACTAAGGTCAAATTGTCTCAAAAAAAGGTATTCCTTTATATCACAAAATATATTGAGTTTTTTTAAAAAACGTTCTGTTATTTGTCCCAGTGAAATACAATATTATATTCTATTCAAACTCACACATTTCTTACCCAAGCTTCGTACAACTTCCTTTTGAATTTTCTCTCTTTGTATCACATTATTTTAAGTACCTGTATTCGCGTTACCCCGTGCGCCAGACTTAGCATCAAAATATGTTTCAACAAATGTCTCCTACAAACTCTCGTGCCACACTATGTGTTTATTTGCTCAAATATTTCTTCAAACATTTGAAGCAAGTCTGGCGTCGGCTTTAAAGCAGCCTGATTCAACCCACTTTCAAAAACTCAATAAAGATAAAAATTTAATAAAAGTAAGTAACACATTATAACCATCACTTAGCACTGTTAACACCAAATTCGTATAAATTTTAGTCTGTGGTTGTTTCGATTACCCACACCGGAAATTCTTGACATCTCAGACTTGAGCGAGATGGCTATATAGATTTGAAGAAGAGTGAAAGAGAGATACTTTAATTTAACCCAGTTGTTTTTCGCGGGTGATACTCGCGTAATTGTTTCAAGATTGGATACTGACACGTTCTGGAATTTTTTGGTTTTATTTTTAGCTTACAATGTATGATAATGGTTACTTATCACGGCGAAAAATGATAAAAAATAATATCTTTGTGATTTTGTAAGTAAAACAATTTAGTGACGACCTCTGTGGCGCAGTGGGCGAAGGTCCGCCTGCGACGCAGAAGGTTGCGGGTTCGATCCCCGCCGTTGGAGAAATGTTTGTATGACCTACAGATATTTGTCTCGGGTCTGGGTTTTTCTATGTATAATATGTATGTATTTACAAACAAAAAGTATATAAATAGTATATCAGTTATCTGGTTACCATAGTACAAGCTTTGCTTAGTTTGGGGCCAGATGATGCTGTATGAAATGTCCAGCATTATTTATTTATTATTTATTTAGCGATTACTTATAAAACACTCTTTATAAGGTAAAACTTGACGTAAAACTAGTGGGAAAGTATTATAACAACATAGTAATTTTACACTATAAACTATTGCAAAAAGTATTAAAAATACCAAAAAAATATATTTTTTTGGTATTTTTAATAACTTTTTACGTGAGTGTTGTGGAACACTGGAACGAAGTAAAGAGTACTTTTCTATACTGGGAATTTCAAAACGCTCTTCCGTACTAACAATGTAACAATCTATGGACTGTGTCGCGGCTGCGCATTTCGCATATTGACATATACATACATGTGCCGTGACGCAAAAAAAGAACACTGTTTTTCGTCCAGCCCCCATCCGATACCATCCGAAAAGGTATCGTTCCAAATACATTACTATTTTATGAGTTATTCTATTATTAAGAAACTAAAACTTGATTCTTCCCTGGTTCATCCAAAACATTAGTCGAGACACTTTTAAACCCTAGTAGAAGTTTTTTTGTCGTGAGATTTACCAACTTAAACTTGCACTAAAAATACTTAATAGCCGAGTGAATGAAACAAATATGCGCGCTATTCTGATGTCTTTCAAAAAAGACAAACTATTAACGACAAGCTCAATGAATTAAGCACGACAGACAGACCTCCTACTAAAAAGTCTAGACTGACATAGTTAATCTGAAGCTGAAGTTCTTGAATAGCGGTGACCGTGAAGGCGTACGTTATTTGCAGTTACTGCTCTAGCTGGTTATTCATGGTGAATTTTTGAGATGGCCCACGGAGGGCAGGTACCATAACCGTTGTAGATACAGGAAAACGGTCTTAGGAGACGTACAGTCAGCGACAAAAATGCCAAAAGTCAACAATTGTTGTAGTGATCAAAAGACTATGGGACCATTTGAGGTTTGAGTACTAGAAAAGTCAAAACCGTAGGCATTACACCCGTTATTTTAAATTATTTTGTATCTGAAAGAGAATCATAATAGAATCTGAAAGAAAATATGCAAAATAAAACACAATCTTCACGAAAATAACTACATATTTAAATTTTTTTTAATGCTGATTTTACTATAGTCATAAACCTAAATAGATCCCGCGTCTCGTGAACATTTTCCCATAAAGGTTATTTCCATAAAATAATGCAAAAAAAAAAAAAACAAGAGTCCTAGAACCTAAAATATTGTCAAAACATGTGTCAAGTACATGTTAAGATCCCGATGCGCTTGAAATGTATTTACCACACGACAAGAAGAATACCACAATTAAATTCAGCTTCAGAAATAACTGAAAATAGTAGAAATGGGGTATTTTGTCGCCGAACTGAATAATCCTGCAATAAAACCAGCGCTTGCGCATCAATCTCAATCTGCTAACATGCACACTTAACTGACTCACTGTGACTCACTGGGTATAGTCGGGAACACTTCGTTCTTGAGATTCTAGATTACAAAGATGACATTAAAATGCATTTTATTAACAGGAACTAACCTCTCTAGTGGTAGAGTTTTTGGCCTCCTTAAGGCCTCAGTCATGGCTTAACAACTTAATAGCCAGTACCGACAATTTAATGTGCCTTCCGATAATGTCACAACGATTAATGTTTGTGTGATCTACAAGTAGTTGTCTCGGGTCTGAAATGAAATGAAATGAATTTATTTGTCAGAAGAATAGTTATATAAAGATTTTAGATATAAAGTAAGTGTCACATTCTCCACCGCATTAACACGGTATACTAATTCTTAGTCTTATATACCAAATAAATCTTCAAATTTAATCATGTCACAATTTAAATTCAACATGAAATAGTAAATTAAAAATAATAAAAAATTAAAATATTGATGTCAAGCTCTACATTATCAAATTAACTAATAATTGAATTATGTACATAATATTATAAAAATCTTTATCAATTATTTAAAAAATCTGAAACAGTATAATATTGCCTGTCATATAACCACAATTTTAGCTTTATTACAAATTGTCTAAGAGGTAGTTCCTTGAAACTATCGGGGACCTTTTTGAAGATGCGTCCACACATAGCATAAGAATTATTTAGGTAGAGCTCCGTTTTAGGGACTCTTGAGAGAACAATCCTGTCCGGATTCCGCACACATCTTTTGTAGATATCACGTGCTTTAACAAAAGTGTGTTTCTATGTATAATATGTATACATACATATATTTATAAACAAAAAAGTATATAAGTAGTATAACACAGGCTCTGCTTACTTTGGGGCTAGATGATGCTGTGTGAAAAGTCCAGCATTTTATTTATTTTATTATTTTTATCACTCGTCCACTTCGATCATGTGATCGAAGCTCGTCCACTTACTGACCCCTGTTATTAGTATTAAAACACAAATCAACTTTAAAAAGGACACAATAAAGTCTCACATTAAAATTACTTTCACATTATCCTTAACAGACATATTTATGTGTTCGACTGTCCCCAGGACTAATGTGGTGACAGGTCAGAGTGCCACATTCGCGTTGCGCTTATCTCTTTCGATACCAGCTTTCACCGTGTTTAACAAGGAATCATCGTTTTGAACTTTCTCGTATTTGTTACGAGCCAGCGAATAATTTTAATCGTATTAGATAAGATAAAGATAAAAATAGTTTATTTTGCGCCACAACAAAAAAGATAAAATACATAGAATAGAGTAACAAAAAGCTTAATTTACAGGCAAGTAATATTTGCGTAGGTGCTTATAATATACTCTTAAATGGCAACAAAATTGGCCGCCACTCAGCATACTGTTACTACTACGTGCTACTACTGTATTCGTAATAACAAAAATGGCTTAGCTTTTGGATTTACTCATATTTGTTGCGAGTCTGCGAATTATTTTGGAACTCTTTTACTAAGACCTCGCCGTCCCTCCGTTTGTCTGTTTGTCTGTCTGTCTGTCCGTCTGTCTGTCGCCGTCATGTCTCATGAACCGTGATAGTTACACAGTTGAAATTTTCACAGATGATGTATTTCTGTTGCCGCTATAACAACAAATACTAAAAAACAGAATAAAATAAATATTTAAGGGGGCTCCCATACAACAAACGTGTTTTTTTTTGCCGTTTTTATAGATAATGGTACAGAACCCTTCGCACTTGGCCGGTTTTTAGTACCCTGGTAAAACACGTACATGGTACGTTCAAACCCGGTAAAGTGACCGCAGGGCAGCTACTACGAGTACATAAGATTATACTACAGCTCCTACATTATATACCTTTTTTTTTTTTTTTCGTCAGAAAATCCATTATGGATACCCAACCGCCGTGGGGACGGCGGAAGGGTTATGTCGGACTCTCACCGACTAAAAACTGACGTGTGGCCGGCCTCCATGCATGTCAAGGGGCTCCGGGATCTCCTACGGAACATTATATACCTACCTACACCAAGACTAAACATTTACCTATACAAAAATCCAATATCCCGTTTACCCTTTTTATATACAAGTATATAAATCTGGAAATAGCAGCCGTGCCAATTTCCTAACGAAAGCTCGGTAGCACGTCAAAAACATAATTGGCGTGCCCTTCACCGACAGGGTACACGGATATAGAGAGAATGGAAGAGGCTAGGGATAATGATAATAGGAAGTAAAGTTTTATGATCTGTGTGTTTAAAAAGTCGACATAAAGTCATGATTTTGTACTATAAGATAAGTATTAAAGTATATTCTTCTAGTTTTCTATTAGTTCTTCTTCTTATAGTGTCACCAGTTCTTTCGAACCAGTGTGGCGAAAGCATTTTTAGTGCGCCTCAAAGAGGCTCCTTTCGTGCACTGGTGAAGAAGATGAACTCGTTGGTGCACGACCGGGATTGAACCCACGACCTAAGTAATCTAACATAAGTATCTAACTTTTTATGTGATTAGGCAGTTTTAAGTCAATGTAAAGTCTTGATTTTTTGCTGTAATTACTATAATCTTTACTCCATTTTACGAGTTGTCATTCTCTATCCAAGCGCAAGACAGAGAATCAAGTCAAGTCAAACAAAGCTTTTTGAATTTAAGCTGTCATTCTCTCTGGCGACCTTTGTGGCGCAGTGGGTGAAAGCCCGCTTGGGATGCAGAAGGTTGCGGGTTCGATCCCCGCCGCGGGATAAAAGTTTGTATGAATTGGAAATATTTATATGTATGTATTTACAAACAAAAAGTTTATAAGTAGTACCTATATCAGTTAGCTGGTTACCATAGTACAAGCTTTGCTTCGTTTGGGGCTAGATGATGCTGTGTGAAATGTCGAGCATTTTGTTTTTCTAAGTTTTAAAATAGAAGTGACTTCTCAAAACCTATCCAAGGCTCTTCCAAGCCTTACGCCATCCCACGCATACATCTACATGAAGCCTCCTGAGGTCATCGACCCCGCCTCCCTGGGGTGGCTACCCTCCGATATTCGCAGATTTGAATATTGCGAGGTACCGACGAAATTCACGATTAGATTTTCTCAAAACGGGCCGAGTTTCAGGGAAATTGAAAATAATATGGCGATCCAGTCTTTGTTATCGCTCTGTTGTATTTTAAGATTAGTGTAATCCTAAGAAGGCTTTTGTATTTTTCTACTTGTTACAATGGCTCTTGAAATAGCTTTGCAGCTCTCGGTTGACTGCGTTCAAGTATTTTTTTCTTAGCTTTTGTTGTGTTCATATTTTCTAAGGAATTGGTTTTCGCGTTTTCTGTAAAAACTGAACGTATTCTGAACAAAATTAACGTTTTGTTCGATTTCATTCAATGTTATGATAATGTAATTTTTTATTTATTTAATAAAAAGGACATTGTCTCTGACCACCCCCTTAGCTATCTTCAAATCTTGCATATGAAAAATAAATTGTGTACCGCGACATGAGTGGGGATGCCGTGTGCTTGTTTGATTAATTTCTATATTCACTAAAAACACCTCAATTAAAAAACCATACCTACAGTTTTTACAAAATGATTTTTTTTATTCACAATGGGTGTTAGAAAGAAGCCCTTTTGTGCGAAAACAACCAGATCGAACATGAACAGAACAGTCCAGCTGCTAGAATCGAACTCGCACCAAATGCATCTCAGAAATACATGCATAGTTATACCAGGTATTGGGTAAGGTATAATATAATACAGATGGTTTCCCTCGTTATGAAGTTCCGTCTCCCGTTTCCGGGACGGGTCCAATACCGGAAATAGACATGAAATGAAGCGGAATTGAGGGTAGACCGATTTTCTCATTTGTGTTTTCAGTTTTGAATATTATATTTTTCTTAACGAAATAAAACATATTTTTCTTTTTAAAGTTATTTGCTTCATAATCACATCTAGTGATTTCTATCTTTGGTCGTGTTTTTTGGTAAAACTATTCAAAAATATATTCCATTCAACGATCCGGAAAAAAGTGAAACTCAACAAAGTTGCAGTTTCCTAACTTGTCAAGATCGAGCTAAGCTTAGGCTTAAGTTCATGTATGAATTTTGAAAACTAGACCAAAACTTCCAAGGTCGGGGAGCGTCTCCCCGAGTCTCCCGCACGCACACCAGCACACGTCTCCCTACACGTGGTTGCCATGGTAACGCAGCATCCTACTTCCACGCCCACCACCCGGGGCCGACTCTCAAGATATTACGCCCTACTTCGTTCGCATTGGCGAGCCAAAGGGGTGTAGGTAAATTGCGACAGTGTGCGTCATGGCTGAATTTCCAAGTCCCCCAATTCTAACAATCTGCATCGAAGGAAAATTAAAAGTTGTAACATGGCGTGCATCGAAACATGCCGGCCGCTCGTTAACAAACCTATTCAATTTGAAGTATTAGTCGATTGAGGTGGAAGCTCGCGCGTCCTACCGCCGCGAGTTCCAATTAGCGACTGACGCTCGTCACTCGAGTGGCGTGACGTCACGCGCCGCTTTCAATTGCCTTCAATAACTACCCTCTCAGCGATTTCTTCAATAGCCACCTCGCCTCTCCACCTGGCCTTCATTAGGGACCTCAATGTACGCAAACTGAAAAGGCAATACTAATGTTAAAATGTGCAAGTTGTAACGAGAAAACTTCTTTAGCTAATAACCTCCGCTACCGCATGCTACTTTTATTATACTCCATCTAATTTTTTTATTATTTAATTTTTGAATTATTACGACCTGTCAGCGAACAAAGCCATCTTTTGTTTCAGCCGGGCTATAGACAAATCTTATTATGGAAATATTTTCAAATTAAGAACTCGCTCCCGCATTATGCGTCTCGACTGTCATCATTGTCTATGGCTTTTTGTTCGTCCTCGCATGTCGGTTTTCGACCACCGTTTCGGTTATTTTTCTTTTTTTCGAGCCGTCCCGAGCGTGAATGGTGGGCTTTGTTTGTTCATGTTTTATTATTAATTAGTGGGCTTCTTTGTTCGTGGTAATTATTGTCATAATAAGCAGTTCCTGCTCTTCGAATATGGAATAGTGCTGAAGGGATTTGTCAGCCCTTTCGCTTTTAATGGGTTATAATGACGACGTGAGTTTTTGGACTGGTTCTTATCTTGGTTTTTGGAAGCTTTTGAATTCTAAATGCCATTTTAAGTGTATACGAACCTTTTTATCCGTTTTAAATTAAAACATCAAAATTTAAAAAGCTTTCAAGTCTTGTAACTTTTCAACTATTCAGAGGCTCACAGCGCACCTGTATACAAATGGCAACGCAACACACAATAATAAAACAGACACTACGCCGTCGTTTATTCATAATAAAGTGGTGAAAAGAAGTTCCGTTTAATTAGACCTGAGCTTGAGACACTCAGGAACTGCGACGCGCTTGAATAGCCCTCAGCGGGCGCCATTTTGCATAATTGGGCGCGCGGAGGGTAGAGCGAAATTTATACGTTCGCGCCAATTTACTTGCTAATGACTCGCCGTCTTCATAGAGTAGTTGTCGGGTTTGTGTTCACTATTTTTTGGGGGCGTCTGTTTTCCTTGTTACTTTTTGCTTTTGCCGCCTTTTTCGGAGGTGTTGATTGAGGATTTTTAATGGAATTTTCAATTCCAACTGTTTACATTGTTATAACAAACTAGCTGTCCGCCCCGGCTTCGCGCGGGTATATTATAGGTATTTAACAAAAAATTATTAACAACATGGCGGTCCCGGAGCGGGATGTATGATCCTTTAAAGTAGAGGTTAATATGTAGGTAAGGTCTAAGGTATGTAGGGGAGTATTGAGCAGTAAGGCAGGTTTGGACACCATCGGCAAATCCCCGTATTATGACGGCCATACACCATCATGCCAATCCACCCCTATACATGGTCAATTCTAACTGATCAAATTCCAATTTGACGATAGGCATGATGGTTTATGGCCGACATGACACGGGGGTGTCCAAACCTCCCTACTGCCCAATGCTCCCCTACCTCCCATACTTATATATTTCATTGATATATTACCACTCCCCTCTCCCATTCCATAGTTCCCAGACACTTTTTAAACTATCATGGTTTTCAACATTTTTAACACAGTTAACAGAATATTTACCATGATTTAATGTTTTTTGAGTTTCCCGATATTTCGGCGCAGTTGCATACGCCATGATCAATAGTATTTATGGTAATATAGTATTCATGTTCAACATTCATCAATAAATATTAGGGATGGGCCGAAGTTCGTTTCACATTCGGTTAAACCGAACTTCGGCAGCTTGAACCGAAGTTCGGCATTCGGCCGAAATTCGGTTCAAACTGCCGAAGTTCGGTATTACAAAATATAGTAAGTAATCAAAAGTACGTGAGTGTCGTGGAACACTCGATTGGAACGAAGCAAAGAGTACTTTTCTATACTGAAACTTTCAAATTCAAATCAAACGCACTTCCGTACTAACAATGTAACAATCTATGGACTGTTCGCGGCTGCGCGCTTCGCACTGTGACGATTTCGTGACGTGGCGGTCGTGACGGTAAAATGGAACGAAATATTTCTTCCAGCTCCAGCCTGTTTTTCTTCGATACCGTCTGTAACACAACTGCTTGACTAAAATAATAAAACTAAACCAGTGACGCTCTACCAACTGAGCAAATGTGCAATCGACGTGATGGTTGAAACTTTGTAGGAGTACATTACGTATAAGTACTCCTACAAAGTTTCAACCATTATATAAACAGCTTTTCATTGTGTGTGACAGCTCAATGATCCCTAAGTGTGAGAAAAAAAACAGAACACTATAAAACTAGTGATTCTGTGAGAAAAAAAAAGTCCGAATTTAATTTGTATTTCAGGTGCTTGAATTTTTCAAAAGTTAAGGTAGACTTTTTTTGACGTTTAAGTACGTTTTAGTTTTCTCAATGGACTACGCGCGTTCCCTTGGTCCAAATAGGTAGAATCTGGTGTCCACTGGTTTGCATCTTGAAAACGGAGAAGACTGTGTAGTCCCCCGTTTCCCTCTCATTTCACCCCAGTCAAACATCACGATCGACAAAAGTAAATATAAATCTTACTATACTTCTTACGGAACTTATGTTCAAAGAAGGACGGCAAGATCGGACCTCAAATTTTCCATAGATAAAAAATATACCAAGTTCAGTACATTTTAGGGGTAAATAAATAGTTATTATTATTTTTCTTGATTTGATAATAAGAAATTGCGAATTGCATACGGTAAGTGGCTTCGTAAGCAAGAAATCAGGCTGTAGATCAATTCTGGAAACGATAATTTTTGAGCCAGGTCACAGTTTGTATGGAGACGACGACGTTCTTTACATCAAAATCGGTTAAAAAATGCGACCTGAATGACAGACAAAAGGATTTTTTTGGCCAATCTCGAAACTGAGACGCTTCGCTCACTCGATCAACTAAAGTCACACACACAGTTAACACTATAAAACGTTAAATCGGACGGTTTTACAGTGTTAACCGTGTGTGTTATCGATTTATGCCAATTAAAAATAGTGAAATGCGTCGTAGGTACGTACACGTACCTTCTGAACAGTCGTAGAATTGAAAATAAGTAGTTGTAACGACAACCCAATCATCCATAATTGTCACACAGCGAAAAGCAGTACAAGCACCACACTACATCTACTCTAGAAAACTTCAACGATCGCGTAAACAAGATTTGACGTATTTCTTTCGAGAAAATACAATGAAACTAGGTACCTACCGAACTTCGGCCGAAGTTCGGCCGAACTTTTCATTTTCACCGAATGTTCGGCCGAAGTTCGTATTCGGTTAAAACCACATTCGGCCCATCACTAATAAATATAGTATTCATGGTTAATATCCCGTTACCTGTGTTAAAAATCCCAGACACTTGTCCTACCGTACTAACTGATATTTATTCTGTGGTCGCGATGTATCTTACATTTTTAAACTCATGATAACTTTTGAATAAAATGTCCGATTTCAATCATTCAAAAAGTAATCGACGGGTACTGAAACAGCCTTTACTACGAAGGAATTTATTTGGATAAGAATAAATACCAAAATAAGAATAACGTGGTCTGCTTTTGTTCGGCATTTATATTCACTTTTTAAATTATAAAAGTTGTTATTCTGACACAACCACAATAGTTGGACATATGCTATCGCTGACTTTTTTGTAGATATTGATACGTTCTTTAATATTGTAGAACATTTTTTTGTTCTATCATCAATAGTTTTCGCAGCGCACGCGATATGAAGAATTTTATGTTCAAAATTTTTACACCTTTGGTTACATTATTGCAATTTTCATAAGGATCTCTAATTTTTTTGAAAATAATTTATAGCCTATGTTCATCAGAGATAATGTAGGATTCTAATGGTGAAAGAATTTTTCAAATCGGTCCAGTAGTTTCGGAGCCTATTCAATGCAAACAAACAAACAAACAAACAAACAAATGTTTCCTCTTTATAATATTAGTGTAGATAATGAATGAATGAATGATTTATTACGTATTTGATAACAAAAAAATCCTTTTTAATACACATTAATTTAGGACATCTCGACGACGTCTGTGGCGCAGTGGGCAAAGGTCCGCCTGCGACGCATCCAAAGGTTGCCTGGCAGAGATCGCTTTTAGCGATAAGGCTGCACATTGTTATACTCTAGTTTAAAATTAAATAACTTTATAATTTGTAAGTGTTTGTGTGGGTATTTTCAATAAATATATATTGCATTGTAAATATCCCGTCATAATAAATTATATTGTTGCAGACGGGGAAGATGGGTTTGCCAGCGGGGGGAGGCCTATCCCTCTTCTGTCCCGGCGGGGACCTAGGCCAGCCACCACCAGCCCACATGGGCATCCCACCACCTTACCAGCTGGACTCCAAACTAGGTGATGATCGTAAACTTAAGTCAAAATAAAAAATCATTTATTCAGCTGGGTCACTTAGAGTAGTCTGAGTCTACTCCTGTTCATCCATTCATTCTTATCACACGACAACTAAGCATCCACTATAATTATTTTTTTTAAAGTGTTAAACCACACTTATGTATTTCATTGAGAAAATGAAAATGAAGAATCCTGTAAGAATCGAAAATTTTGATAAGACTTCACTTTCTCTATGCATCCACTCCTTTCACATTCATATCATCTCTCACAGAAAACCACTTCGGCATCATATATTTTATTTAAAGAGCTTTTTGTTTAATGCTAACTCTTAATTCTGGTTTCAGCGGCAGGATTAGCTCGAACGCCGATGTACCCCTTTCCAGGGGGTACGTACCCCTACCCCATGCTCAGTCCGGAGATTTCACAGGTAGCAGCCTCCTGGTAAGTTATATTCTTCTTTACATTACCTACTTATTTTATTTCCTGTGAACTTAGGAGTCTTCTTCTTGTCGTGTCACCAATTCTTTCGAACCAGTGTGATGAAAGGATTTTAAGACTCCTTTCGTGCACTTGACACATGTTTTCGAACTTTTTAGGGGTTCTACGACATGCCGGTTTACTCACGATGTTTTCTTTCACCGCTTGAGAGTTCTGGCATAGTGCACATAATTTTTTCGGCAGAAAAATTCATTGGTGCACGACCGGGATTGAACCCACGACCTTACGATCCGAAGGCGAGGCCACTACCACTAGACAACCAGTGCTCTAGTTTAGGAGTGAAACAGAAAGAAAAACAAAAACCAGGGCAATCTAAATAAAACCGTTTGAAAACACGTTTAACTATTCTAATAAGAACGAATCATGCGAGCCCAAAATTGAGGGGTTTTTTGAGTAATTGAAGAGTAAAAGACTATCCATTAATTCTGCAAACTCCTTACTCCATGATGCCAAAAATTCTGAAAAATATGTAAATTCCATACATTACTTAATTTACTTAGTAGAGTTTTCAAAAAATTTAGCTGTTTCTGTGGATTTATAACTTTGCTCTTATTTCAGGCATACTCCTAGTATGTACCCCATATCTTCGGCAGCGAGTGGCTTCCGGAGTCCATACCCTACCTCGCTGCCCATCACCAGCTCTAGTCTATCAAGGTGAGTATCAGGATCTAACTCCTCAAGAAGTACTTTACATCTTTACTACCGTTATATAGCATTTATACTACTTCAAAAAACCTTTACACCTCTGTAGTAAATCTTAAATTAAATTAAACTCCGTCTTGCCATTCATAGAAACTTAATAAAAGGACATCATCCATTTTGGTCAATCCATAAGTGCCGGCCAACAAAAAAATGTGCTGTATTCTGATAGAACACGTCGGCCTTAGCATTGATAATATGGCACCAAGCTTTGGTGTTTTCATTTAATGTTACATTTCTTCAACATAAATATCTATTTATCTGACATTTCATAATTTTTTCGATCAAATGAATTAACAATGATACCATAATATTTTCGAAAATGTATAAAAATTTCTCAAATACTATGAAGCACAGGTGGTGCTACAGCTTTGGTGCGATATTAACAAATAAATGCTAAGGCCGACGTGTTCTATCGGAATACAACATATTTTTTTATTGGACGGCACTTTTGGTTTTTGGACCTAAAATGTATGAAACTTGGATGATGTCCTTTGAAATGAAACACGAAATCTCTACTACCATTATACAGCATTTATACAACCTTCACCTCTCTTGTGCCTGGGACAGTGACATGAGATGCCTGTAAACTCCGTCACTAGAGCTGGTCATGCATACAAACTTACTTTTGAGTTATAAAGGAATAGTGTCTGGGACATTGTTTGAGATGCCTGTGAACTCTTTCACCAGAGTTGGCATACAAAATAACTTTTAGGATATATTAGACTTTGAACTCACACGCATTAATAATTGGCTGAAATGCTGAGCATGGGAAATCATTTTGTTATTTAATTCGTTAGATTCTCACTACGACTCTACCCCAATTAGTAGCAGCATTTCTTAGATAACTAGCAGTGAGTGATCTAGGCTTCAAAATAGTGTTTGTTACAGTGAATTGTACCGGTTTTCCCCGACCCTGGGCGGAGGTCTAGGCCTCGGGTTAGGCCCCGCGTTGGTCCCTCCACCGCCTTCTAAAGCAGATCTTGAGTCACATCATGCGCGGTATGCAAGGTAAGATAATAACAGTTCTATCACATAAGCTCGGAAACGAGCGCTCGGCCGAGGGCATTGTCTCGCCACTCTACTCGTTAGGTGTAATCAGACTATCAGTATCGCTAACGCGCACAGAAACAAATCTACAAAAGTTAGTGAGTACGTTTGTGTTTCTATCACGACTTAACGATTCGACCGATTTAGATGATGTTTGGAATGGATGTAGATCATAGTCTGGGTTAGCATAAAGACCATTTAACATTTTGGTATCACACGGGTGGTAACTAGTAATAAAATAATATTTAATTACACTAAACCTTATCCTCACGTTTATAAATGCGTAGATATACGAATGATGCAGTGAGAATTTTAAAAGAAATTAAGTAGTCAGCGTCACCAATTGGTAGCCCCTCTAATAAGGCGCTTTGAACGACAGGGTGGTTACCAGTTGGTTACGCTGAGTCGCCGACCGTACATGGCGCGCAAAACGCAATAAACATAAACATGTTTGAAGTCTGCTAAAAATGCAGCCTAAGTGCATAATATAAAACATGTCATTCACTTTTGGGTCGCCATTTTAATAATGCACGAAGTTTGATAGATCTTATCAGGTGATAATTGTAGCCCTTGCAAATTGAAAGTATCGCATTTTCGAATTTAATTTTAGTTTTGGACCCTTTTGTGACAAACTGATATACTAAGGTATGGTCAGCGACACAAGAATCATAAAATTTAAATTTACTATACTTATCTTGCGAATTTAATAAATGATTATGCGGAGTACGTATTTTACTAGCTGTAGAGCATGGTATTACCCGCGGTCCCTCAGGAATGCATATTCTATTATATGAAAAAAAGTTAGCCGTTAATACAAGGTACAACAGGTTGTCTGGTAGAGATCGCTTTTTAGCGATAAGACCGCCGATTGTATATCATAGTTAAGTTTTTTGTATGTTTTTGTTTTACTTTTTATGTGGTGTGCAATAAAGTATTTTCTATCTTCTATCTACAACCACAAAATTTCATTCAATTTCGTTCAGTCGTTTCAACTTGAAGAGGCAACAAACGCCCATCCAATTTTTACTTACTTTTTACAATATACTTATTTTCACGTCATACGAAGTTATTTCACTGAAGTGGTAACGAATCATCATTCCCTTGCACTTATTCCACGCTAAGTGGGGTCTGCACAACATGTATTTTTCCTCCATTCACTCCTATCACTCGTCAAATATGTATCCACTCCTTTCGCATTCATATCATCTCTCACACAATCTAACCACTTCTTTTTCGGCTTTCCTCTACTTGCATAATCTCACTCATATTCATCACTCTCTGGGTAACATGGTTGAAATAATTACGTTTTTATACTAAAAAGAAAACCGACTTCAATGTTTGACTCGAAACGCGGTGTGACTCAGGGCGTCAAGCTGTCGATTCGATTTCTATTTGTGACATGGCTAGGAGGGAAGGTGTTTAAGAGTTTTATGGGGAAACTATCAATCCCTCAGGAATAAAATTTATATGGGACCACCTCTGGAGTATACCCTTTCAAACATGAAAAGAATTTTGCAAATCGGTCAACAAATGGCGGAGCAATCGCGTAACAAGATACAAAAAAAAACATACAGACGAATTGAGAACCTCCTCCTTTTTTGAAGTCGGTTGAAAATGAAGTGGTAACGAACTACTATTAAAATGCAAAAATGTGAATAGCTTACTCACAATCTGCAAGTAAAATAAATTGGCTGTTGTTTTAAGCTGAAATGAAGAGTATATGAACAAATCAATAATACAAAACTATTAATAATCTAAACTGAGTCGGTTCAATTACACGTCAACCTATTGTATCGGTCACACACACCCATTCTCTAATCTACGAGTAACGCTTATCGAGATTGTATACACACGGACAGACTGTTTAGTTTCAAAAGTTTTATCAAACTGTAGAAAATATTATTTTCAATGCGAAAATTTTGCAGAAGTTTGTATGATTGTATTATTACTTTTATTATTATTATTATTAGGAGCCTGTAGTGTCCCACTGCAGGGCAAAGGCCTCCCTTCCCTCTCTCCACTCATCCCTGTTGTGGGCAATTTTAGACCTTTATGTGGGCATCCAATTCAACTTTTGTTAAAATCAATGTTTAAAGAAATGAAAATCATTTATTTAGGACCGCTGGGATCACATAAATAAAATAAATAAATAAATAAATAAATAATGCTGGACATTTTTCACACAGCATCATCTAGCCCCAAACTAAGCAAAGCTTGTACTATGGGAACCAAGATAACTGATATACTACTTATATACTTTTTGTTTGTAAATACATACATATTATACATAGAAACACCCAGACTCGAGACAAATATCTGTAGGTCATACAAACATTTGTCCCGCGGCGGGGATCGAACCCGCAACCTTCTGCGTCGCAGGCGGACCTTCGCCCTCTGCGCCACAGAGGTCGTCAAATACGACCAAAACAATAGAATAGTCTTAAAACTAGATGATTGTACTCCTGTTCCTTCGCGACTAACGCCTGTTCCACATATCCCTACTGGTAGGGAAGAACAGATTATTTCGTAAAGAACAAACACGGTTTGAGACCTAGCTTTCTTATTATCTTAAAAACCAAATCGTCCAGCTTCAGTGCGTAGCCAGTCGGGCAAAATTGAGACTCAGTTACATTTTCATTATAATCGTTGAGCCATGATGGAGGCTCAAGAACGGCCTAAAAACTCCGTCACCAGATTTGGCCACTCATACAAACTTATATTTTTTTACTTTTTTTATCAGTGATGTCGAATAAGATCTGTCGTATGCACCCTTGCGCAATCTACTGCCAACCCCATAGATAGATGGATAGATAAGGGTAGTTCAAAGTGTTCCGTATGCCGTCAAACTGTTTAATATATTATTAACATTTACAATACGAAGCTGTTGGAAATCCATTTCTCTGTCTAGCATAAATAAACGTGAATGCATGTTTGTAAAATATAAATATCTAATGTAGGTACAGTTCGCCCAACGGATCTAGGCATTCGTGAAGTTAGCCGTTTGTCTGCGCAGTGACCGCTTTTTCATACAAAATTGTGTTCTGCCCAGACAAACGGCTAACTTCACGAAAGCCTAGATCCGTTGGGCGAACTGTAGTATTTGGTAACGTCAACAATACCATTTGATATAGTATTTTTATAAAATTTATGATCCATACGTGACTGGTTGCAAGCCCATAGCCTCCCATATTTTAAGTGGCTTTCCTGTAACTTACTTTAACATAGTAATGTTTTTCGTTTAAAAATTCACACCGGGATTCTAACCCATTCCTTGACAAAGTACCCTCGCCAACACAATAGTTACAGAAACTCCAAAACTTAACTCTCGAAGCGTGACCAGTCCACTTCATAAATACAGGTACAGTCATGTAAATAAGTCAGAAGCAGAGAAATTTAATTAAGATGATATATGACACGTCTCGGGTTAACGGGCACCGGTACTGTTGACAAAAAAAGTCGCATTCTATAGCTACTTTAATGTCAAAAATAAGGATAATGTGTGTATTTAATGTCAAATTGCGCAAATTTATGACATTAGACGCAATTAAATCCCCAGAGATCCGTTGACAGTGAGTTCTATGATGTAATAATAGCTTAAAATGTTTTGGGCTATAATGAAATAACACTGTCGCCAAAAAACACTAATTCTTGCAATCTTTCCTGCTTAAATAACAGTTTAAATTCACACAAATTTTAGTGACACAATAATGAAGACAGGACAGATTCGTATTGTTATACAGGGTGTAAAAAGACTGCTACCGAAAACTGAGGGATTGCAATCAGACCATGATTCTGAACATATTTATCGAAAAAAAACAAAAAAAATTTTGACTTAGCTACGACATTTTATTTTATTTTCTAGTTTTTTGCTACTAGTATAACATAATAAGACCATACCTACCTAATCATTTCATTTATAAAAGAAAAAAACAATTAAAACTCAAAATCCAGCAATCTACGTATAAAAACGCGCCCAGTACATACGCAAACAGTGATCTTCAAACGCTGTTTTCTCCGGATATAATGATTTTTTCGGAAAATCCTTTTGGATTTGGTTGTGTGTTGGGATGCTGTACCTACCCCTTTCGGCTTCGGTAGACGTCTTTTGACACCCTGTTTAAAAAAGTTATGGCACAAAAAACATGAATTAAAATCTTTACGCAAATGGTCAAACAGTTGGTTTTTGGAAAATGTGTTGTCATTTTAAGTTTATTTTGGGAGAGTTTGATAAGAACAATAAAATGAATGAATACGAATTTGATAAACAGAGACGCGCATTTACAGCATTAAAACTATCTTTTCAACTATAACATTAACTTTATGGTGGGTAAATGCTGTTCCCCAGGAACGATAGACTCTCAGATCTATAGGGAATTGAAGATCCATTGTATTTTGTAATTAATAAGTAATTTATAAATCCAAACATTACGGGTTTATATTTTTCGATTACAACTTTGTTTGCGATCAGTACATAACACATAATTACTGCGCGCGCCTGAATACCTCGTTTGGAAGCGTACGCGCATTGTGTCAGGACTTTTTTTATCTTTTCCCATTTTAAAACATGGACGCCCGTTCGGAGGAAGTCGTATTTCGACTTTTCGTTTCTCGGAACCAATTTAGTGAATAAAAGTTTTATATTAGACGGGTTGAGGTGTGGCGCTAGTGTCAGCGATCGTTTAGGATGAAAAGAGTTTGGGATATACTTATCCCATTATTTGTGTTTCACATTTTAATCAGTAGACCGACTTAGTGATAACTCGGTAGACTGTAGCCTGGAATAGCATTATAGGCTTGTATTGAAAATGTTGATACCACGAGAGCGAATTACGGAAATAGTTTTTTTAACCTGACGCGCCGCAGTCATTTTTCTATACAAAAAATGCTGATGATGTCAGAAAATGCGGTTCGCTCCAGAGGTCAGCAGCATTTTCTCTATTGAATTGACAGTTCGGTGCGTTCGGCTCGGCTGGACTGTGCGACCACCCTTTTTGGTAATTTTTATTGCTCAGTCGCTCAGTTCGAATTCCGTATCGTTGCAAGTGATGCATCCCGCCCGTCGCCATTCCACCTGCACCCCAACTTAAATATAAACCTCGTATGTCAATGCGTAGTATTTTATAGAGACTATTTTTAATTATTAGATTTTCCTCGCAGGAAGCAGTTTTTCAGCATTCTTTAATAGCTTTCTGGAGATTAATTCCAGGATTACGTGTTGATGTGATATAGGATTTATATCCCCGTTGTTTTATACTTTTATTTTATTCATAAAAACGTCCCGTATAAATAATGAGTATAAAAATAGTCAATAATACAAACGACTCATATTTTACTTATAACGTGGGATATTCGCTGCGGGCTCTCGGGTTTATATCTAGAAAATACTCGCCTCTTATACCCCTACTAATCTTGACATGTATTCATGAATTACTATACAAAATCGTTTGTTTTCTTAGGTTATATTATGCTACTAGAATCAATAATGCAAAACTCTTCTTTTAATTACTTTTATGTTAAATATAGGGTCTTTCATTTTATACTCACTTAATTCAGGAATTGGGTTCAAAAAATAAATAAAAAAATATTTATGTAATGATTTTTTTTTGTTATGAAAATCCCGAGAAAATCGATAAAGACTATCGTTTCAATTAATTGTTGCGTCTTGTATAACTTAGCCCATTCGTGATGTAGCTGCGCTGTGATTAATGGAACGTATGCTCTCCTTGAAAATCATTATGCAACAATTCTAAAAAAAAACAATAAATGATAAATTTTGAAGTGAAAACTTAAATAGGCTGAGGAATTAAATTGATACGGTCAAACGTCTATTTACAACCCAAAAATGAGACCCTGTCAGTTTGTGTAGTTTAAAATGAAAGACCCTGTATATAATATGAGTAATATAAGAAATATTACTCATATTTAATATAAAAGTAAGTAAAATATAGCAACATAAATGTAATCATAGGGATACAGCTGTTAGCCTGGTTAGGCTATTAAACCAGAGATAAAGTAATCAAATCTATATCGACAACTTCCCGCTACCGATTGTATCCATCAGATAATCTATTGAATATCTATACGCATCGCGTGCATACTGCTTGTCTGTATAGGGGTGTCACTTTGAAAACTTAAGAATTAATGAGAAAGATTGATGGACGTTTGTTCCTCAAGCTGAAACGGCTTAACAGATTTGGATGTTTGTTAATTTATAATAGCTTACACCCTGGATACGCCTGGTTTACTTTTCATTCCGAAAAAGAGAAGTATTCCCGAAGGACCGTGGGTAAAACCGCCGAGCACAACTAGTTAGTGTACATTTTTTATTCGTGTGGGATAATATCTCGTCTCAATCCAATTATATTGAATCAAGAAAGTGTATCAATGGATTTTATTGTTAAAAAAGTAAATGCGCTAAAATTTCTCTTTTATTTTTATAAAAAAGGGTAAACACGAGAATCATTTAATGCATCCGGTCTCATAATCTTGATACTTACCAAATTGACTATAAAAAATTCATGTTCTCTTAAATTATAGCGAGTTCTCATCACTCCAATTAACAGCTAATAAACTTTTCATCGACATCATAACGCGTTTCCTAATCAAAAGATTTAAAAATAAACTTTTTTGAGGCTCACACATTATGTAAAAATTACCTAGTTTTTCAACCGAGCTTTAAACATTTTTTTTTATCCATACTAATATTATAAATGTGAAAGTAACTCTGTCTGTCTTTTTGTTACTTTCACGCCCAAACCGCTGAACAGATTAAGCTGAAATTTGGCATAGTTAAAGGTTGTATCCCAGGGAAGGACATAGGATACTTTTTATCCCGAAAAATTAAAAAACACCGAGGGACCGCGGGTCACACCGCGGGAGTGCAGCTAGTTTATTATAAGCCCGATGTTTCCCACTGCAGGGCAAAGTCCTCCCTTCCCTCCCTCCACGTCTTCCGGTCCTGGGCCGTAACAGGCTAATCTTTTTTGTAGGAGTCCAGCTCATCCCGCCATCGTCGCTTGAGCCTTCCACGAGGTAAAACATTGATTAAAAAAATCTTATTTTTGTTACAAAACATCGTGAAGTTCTAAGAGCTAGAGAATTCTAAGCTTCTATGAGCTTGCAACCTGCCATACAAATGGTTGCCAGGAAGAAATCGCTCTTAGCGATATGGCCGCCCATTGTACAATTTGTTTATTTTTATATATTCTCTGTATAAGGTTCTTGTGTACAATAAAGCTAATCTATCTATCTATCTATCAATTGTCGAATACAACCAATTTTCTAGCTGTACTTATTTTGACTTATTGCTAAACGGTTATGAAAAACATCGTAAAGAAACCTTATTGTTTATAAACAAACAGAAAAATAATGCCAGAATTAGCATACGTGAACTAGTTACTTGTTTTTAGAGTACTTTTATTGTGACCATGATAAATGCAGGTGCAGAAGCAAGTCAGTTATAAAGAAACCAATCAACACGTTAGCATTACTACTTTTGTCAGCTGCCTCGAATAAATATAAATATTTTTCCTGACCACAATCTGCATAACTTTCATCCAAATATATCTGGGGCTTATATCCAAAAATTTTCATTGAATTTTCAGAAAACATTTTCACTGAATGATGAAAAGAAAACAGCGTAAGGAAACCAGTTAGTATTCTACTGTGATAACTTTTGCAAAATGTGCGCATGGACCAAATATTGTGTTTGGACATGCCTCTGACTAACCATAGACATCTTTAAAGGATCTGTGTATTCCACACAAAATATCTCTACAGTTTTGACCCATTAGCTTAGCTGGTAGCGGTCAACCACATACACAGATCGACAAGGTCTTAGGTTCAAATCTCGCATACTGGGTCGCATTGAGTGCTATTTTTCGGATGTATTTTATAAATCATTGTGATCCTGTTTTGCAAATATTGATGTACCGTTAGTTCTCTGACAGTGGCAACCCTACACCGATCGGTACGCACCGCCGGAAACGCGCGTCTATTCCGAACCGGACGCAGAGCTTGTTCATGTCGCCGGTCCGCCGTCGTTAGCACCTCACTATTAACATATCGATCTGATCATAAGATGTCTTTATTTGTAGATAAAAACGTAGACTGATAGTTTGGTTTAGGTTAATTTGTGGCCTAAGTTTTTGGAACGAAGTTCCTTTTCGGACGGATCGAGGGGGCTAGAAGAAAAAAAGCGTTCGATTTTACCGTCACGACACAGACATAGGTCAAAACGTTCCAACCGAGTTTCAAAGTTTCATAATTTTTAATAGCGATATTGGCATAACAGAGTTTGCCGCGGGTCAGATAGTACTTCATAATCTAGTCCTTGCCTGATGACTAGACGGACGTAAGACAGTCTTGTTTAATTTAAATCGAGCGACTCGTCCGATAACACATCAATATAAATATCCATCTTAGCATAATAAGAACTCAACTTGAACTAGTACAGTTGGCAAGATAATCGCTTGTCAATAAAATGTCATGACATTAAGCTTAGCTACTGTTTTTTACTTTTTCTTTGATGTTAAGATAGCCGTATTTTTTTTTATTAAATAATGTTAATAGTGACGTTGACATCTATATTGCATAGTAATGGTATTTTAACTGGATTACTAAACTAGTGTTCATTTAATCTGTAATGTTATATGCTTTTTGTATTGGTTATTTCTTGGTTTACTTCAATAAGATATGGATCTGCAGATAATTGTTCCGGGTCCGGGTATTGTGACAGTTGTTTTTGATATAACACAGGGAATTCTAGTTTAGGTGTTTTTGGAACGAAGTCCCTTTTTGGACGGTATCGGATAAACGAAAAAAAAAAGCGTTTGATTTTACCGTCACGACACATGTTCCTATATGTCAAATCGTCACAGTGCGAAGTACGCAGTCGCGAAACAGTCCATAGATTGTAACATCGTACGGAAGAGCGTTTCTAGGATTTTAATAATTGACAATTATTTATTTGACAAATGCCTAATGTCAAAGTTGAAACTTCGTTCCAACCGAGTGTGGTTTTCATTCCACTCGCGTGCTCATTTTTCTTAAATCTCATTGCCCATCAAACAATTCCAGGTCTCTTGAGAAGAGTAGCAGCAGCAACAGTAACGAGAAAGCCTCCGATTCAACAAACAACAGCAAGAACGACAAGAAGCCGCACATCAAGAAACCCCTGAACGCCTTCATGCTATACATGAAGGAGATGAGAGCGAAAGTTGTGGCTGAGTGTACGCTCAAGGAGTCCGCTGCTATTAACCAGATACTTGGGAGACGGGTGAGTTTCACATCTATACTGTGTGTTGCACTATTTGAATTATTTATTTTGATTAGTTTTTCAATGACAAACCCGACTGCTAATAGATAAAAGAACGCTTTACTCCAAAAACATTTAACCATGGTGGTAAAAAATCCTGTTATTATCAAATGATGAATCATGAGAAACAGTTTCACTGTTACGTATTGTAGGTTCATCTTTCGTATGATATAGGTAAAATGATATTTACAAAAGTTATTTATTGATTTAAAAATACAGCTTGTTCTAAGTGCTTTGTTCTAGATATCTAGTATATTCAAGTTCTTAAGCTTCGACCAAACCGGTCGAAATATCAAAAACGTTTTTGCAAAACATAAAAATTAAAAACTGTTCCGCCGTCATACTAAGAAATTTACTACCTATAAATAAAACCATTTTATACTTTTATAAGTTTGACATTTCATTATGTTAGCCGTCGGGTTTAATAGGAATTCATAGGATTATTGTATTTTTAATTACTTATGTATTTTCATTCAACAATATGAACAATTAATTTGCAGTTTTTAATTTTATGTGTTAAATTCGAATTCTTTTTAAATGTTTGATTTGTGGACGTTACGTTAAATTTTAATAACGATTCCCATATCGCATCAGCTATTGAATTTTATCGCGTTAAATCGATTCTTGCTACTTGATCGTTCTACATTATCGTTATTTTAACTGAACATGAGATGACACTTTATATAAACTTTATAAAAAAATGCAAAATATATCTACGTGGAATTTACTTAGATATTTTATGAGACTTGCGAATTCGCGCAATATTTTTATTTTTAAAACCTGTCAACGGTTTCATGACTTTTAGATGTCAAGATACGACTATCGAGATGTCAATCGGAATTCCAATTTAAACACATTTTTCAACACTATCGCGTAAATTAACGAACGTTTGAATTACATTAAAAACCCTTTGACATTCTTCGTTTTTATAAAATAAAAAATAAAATTTGCATTTATCTAGATAAAATTAATTGCGTGAAAAATGGAAATCGAAAATCAGACCAATAGGCTTTTCATACCAGCTTCTGCGATGTTGGGATTATTATTAATTTTATTGCTAATTTATCAGCTGGTCAGTTCCAGTAACGTTGTTCTTTTAGGTTTTTTGTTGTGAAAATCTTTCTCAAAAATACCTGTTATCCAGTCGTCACACAGAACATCTTAGCTTCACACGTGTTGACCATGTATTTCTTGTGGGTCGAGCTGACTGGGTTGACATAATGGCAACAGCATACCATGAAGAGTAAGAATCGGTTGCTTCTTGACTTGAGTCTCTTACAAACTTATCTTGATTCGATAGCAAAGAGATATCATAATCGAATAACTATCTAGATATGATCGCCTAAAATAACTTCAAGGGTAGCTATTTTCGTTTAAATTTCTTTATTACCAATCATATCAAACGCAGGTATTTTTTATATAAACCTCCACTGATTTCAAGAATATAATCATTTTGCAATCGGCATGATAAATTAGCAATCAGGCGTTACCCAACACGATTTAAATACAATAACGATATCGAATGTAAATGTTAAATTATTTGTGTATTACTCATTTGTTAATCTTGTTAGGAATACAATGATGAGCCTACCGATCCAAGCCAGCGCACATTGAATAACAAACAGACCGACTACCGGGAATCGAACCCGTTACTATGCTTCCGAGAATGCGATCTCATTCCTAACAAGAGTAGCAACATGGGTTATTCTAGCACGATGGTCGAGAAAAGTCGGGGGTTTGGGAGGTTGAAACTCACGAATCCTAATGGTCAAAAGACAACGATCTTCAGGAGGAATAGGAATTTCAATTTCTCAAATCCCCCTTCAAATCCTAAGAGTTGCGGAACTTGGGAGGTTCAACCCTGCAAGTCGTTTGTGAGGTTGAACCTACCAGCGCCACTGCCGCGGTGTAGGAGGCTGTGGTCGGTAACGTAACCCGTATAACACGCAGTGGCATTCGTTGAGTCGCGAGGAACAAGCAAAGTACTATGAGAAAGCGAGGCAGGAGAGACAGCTACATATGCAGCTGTACCCGGGCTGGAGCGCAAGGGACAACTACGGTTACGGGTCCAAAAAGAAAAAGCGGAAAAAGGACCGCAGTCCCGCAGAGCTGGGAGGTATTGGACCCTTACGACCACGGGGCCGGTCTCACGGACGCTTCTGTACACTCGCTTCTCCCCCCCTCCCCTGGTCCCCACTAACCATGTCGGGGTCCGCTTGAGTACCGTCACTAACCGGCTTGTACCCGTCCGTCCTCCCCGTATGAGTGTGCGTGTGTGTACAACGTGTGTACGTTGTTCGACGGTGCCCGTGCTAGAAAAGCGGCTGGACGGAGCTCTTGCGGAGGCCCAGCCTCCGCCGGGGCCCTGTCTCCGCTAGTTGTTGCGTGTTCTGTGTACTTAGTCGTCGAGTGACCGTTGTGTACCTACCTACCGGAAACTATATTGGTTTGTTATATGTATAGACGACGCGACTCCGACCGCAGAATAGGTTCTGTGAGGAAAGTCACAATTGGCCATTTTCATTCAATAGGAACAAAATTTCATTAGGCTCACCGCGGGCTGTTTTTCTAGCACCAGATAGGGAGAACGCCGTCGAAGTGCATTTCTCTTTTGTTTCCATATTGCGACGGTTCAGTGGCATGCGCTCGGCCGTGAGGAGCAAGCCAAGTATTACGAGCTGGCCCGCCGGGAACGTCAGCTGCACATGCAACTCTATCCCGATTGGTCGTCTAGGGCTAATACGCAAAGGGGCAAGAAGAGGAAGCGAAAACAGGAGACAACCGATGGAGGTACTGCCTTTCGCTCCGTCGCCGACGCCTGCCCCTCCCCCTCCCCGCCCGCCGCCCGCTCCCCCCGCCCGCGTCAGCTGAGCAAGCGTGACCGGGCCATCCCTGCGGCCGACGTCTCGACATCGTTTGAATGCGATACTGGCCTCAACTCATTAAAAAAATGAGGTCAATTAACGAAGGATTAAGTCCGGAGACGTAGGTCGCCCCCCCTCCCGCTCCACACTCCTCATCCAAAGTTCAATTGCTTTGAACTCGGAACGGGCCGACGCCTAGTATTATTGCAGAATGTATGGGGTACCAGGTTGTAGTCTTATTGGAGAGCATTATTTTTCTTTATTTTTATAATATTTTATCGCATTTATTTATTACATTTGCAATTATAATGCTGAGATACCCTGTAAGTGGCATTCCTTCGAAGGTTGTCCCGGTTTTTTGCTTTCCGTTCTGGTCCCGCGGTGCGGGTCGTGGGGGCCCGCATGTTCTGGCCGAGCTGGCTTAGCTGACGGGCTGGGACAGCCTTCCGTGCGGACGCAGGTAGATGCGGTGCATGGTAGCGTCCACGGAGGCGCCACTCCTGAGGATCTCTTGTTCTGGCGCCGCAACGCGCAATGATACTGGCCAAACGAATCTTATTTTCATTCCGGAGAACCTATTCTGCTTTGTGCTTATGAGCCGTCATTATGTTGGGTTTATTTTCCGATGCGTAGATAGCAGTTTATGTTGGAAGTTGTGCGAGTAGTGATTTTGTTGAGAACCAATGTTTTTTCCGTTGTTCCTTTTCTTTTATCCACATCCTCCTGCATGTTACTAACCAGGGTTGTTGCATGAACGCTTTTTCGTAGTTAGATGTATGTAGATGTTATTTTAAGACGCTTTTAGTATTATTTGACATACAAATATAATTTCAGCCATCTAACGAACCCAAGCATAATTTTTGCAATTTTTTTCCCGCTGCTACAAAGAGTAAATAGACCTTTATTTTTTGCCGAAAGAGATCATTTGGAAGCTAAATTTTGTTCGCAAAGGTCCGTCAAAATCTTGGAGAAGATGACTCCACATCACGATCTAATGTATTTCTATGGTCATTTCAGGAAATAATTTGAAGAAATGTCGAGCGAGGTATGGCCTCGACCAACAAAACCAATGGTGTAAGCCATGCAGGTGGGTTCTTTTTACTTATTTTTATTTATTTCGCTTCCACGCGCTGCCAACAGCGACTCCTGTTAATGTTTCTATGTGGAAAGACTTGGCTTGTCTCATTTAGCCCTGTCTAGTTCATTTGGCATTATTTAAAAATCCAACATTGAATAATTCCAATACGAATTAGTAGTTTTATTTATGTTATTTTCATTTGTAAATAGTGAAATAAGGTTAATCGGCGAGATATTCAGAAAATGTGTCTTTTCACAAAGAAATAACGACGTAGAAACACACCGACTAGATTTTTTTGAAAGTAGACAAGAGTGGACTTAGCGAATTAGGACTAGAGGAATAGTATAGAGGTTTGAAGGGCAATCATTTGTCGAAAACGCTTTCAAAAAAATCTTGACACATTTTCTGAATTGCGCTCGCTTTTTTCTTTTCTCGTATACAATGTTTCAAAGGTTTCAACTATTATAATTATATGTTTTTTCCACTCATGATTGCCGCTTCTGACGGACGCTGGATTTCGCTGGCACTATTGGTGACGTTATCGCTATTTTAAAATGTTATATTGTTAATGCCTATCTCTACTTGACTCGAAATATTTACTTTTACGTCGTTATCATTAACCACATTTTCTGTATACTTTCTTTCATACAAATCTTCTGAATGTACTCTTGTAAATGCTTCATTCCTTTAATATTCAACCGACCAATCTCTCTGATGTCAATCTACGTCCTGTATCTCTTACTTTCTACTTTATATCCATTAACATCATTTCTCACATAATTCCATCAATTTATTACTCTGCATCCTTTTCAATTCAATTATCAACCTTTCTTAATCTTATAATATCAACCTTAAATTCTTCTATATCATTCTGCACATCAGCCCTGAGTCAAGTAGCGTGATGGTATCAACCCTAGGGCTTCTGAGGCCGGAGCCTGTTCCTCCTATCCCACTAGTGGGCAGTCCGCCTCAGGAGCCCACGTATGTTAACCTTTAGTGCCGGCCCACCGCCGAGCCACGGACCACGGTCAGTGTAGCATCTGTGTTAAGTTTAGATGTTGCATCTGTTTTCATTTTGTCTACTAGGTCATATGTTTTGTAGTGTAGATGCATTTTCAATTACATTAAAAATTTACCTACTAAACTTGCCACGTTTTTGCTTTTACGATTTACCAAGTAAATATATGTACTTGTTTGTATAAAGTTATTTTTGACTATAGTTTTGCTTTTGATGATTCTTATTAGAATTTGTTTTGTTTAAATTTTTACCGTTTTTTTTTTAATAGATTTATCCCGTATTTATACATCTCAATTCGATTTGAAATACTTAAACGGTTTTAAATCTTCTTCATTTTAATTTTTAACTGACTATCGATAGAAAAAGTCATACACGATTTTGGAATGTAAGATTTTGTTCGTAGGTAGTGCTTTTGACGTTTTCGCAATGATTTGTGTTTCGGCTGTGTCTAAGTTTGGTAGGATTAACATTTATTTAGTTTAAGCATGATGTTTCGTTTTTTTTTTTCAGTTTACCAGCATGTTTTTACATGTGTTCGATGTTTAGTTAGCTTTA
This sequence comes from Epirrhoe tristata, assembly GCA_951394285.1. NCBI lineage: Eukaryota > Metazoa > Arthropoda > Insecta > Lepidoptera > Geometridae > Epirrhoe > Epirrhoe tristata. The sequence goes on from OX596161.1 coordinate 2,974,933, forward strand.
AATAGTTATTGGTATCGTTTCTATTTCCAATTATATCACATCTTGTAACTTTATTCAGTAAAAGTCTCGAGCTGAGTATTCATTTTCTTCAAGTTTATATAATGAAAAGAGAAACGGTCCCAACCTCGATCCTTGCGCAACTCCACCTAAAAAGTTAATTTTCCACAGGCGGAAGAAAAAGTGCGTTCGCTACATGGAAGCCCTGGCTGCGGCGTCAGGGACCGTGCCCCTGCCCATGGTGACTCCCCAGTCACCATGTTCTGATGATGATGTGAAGCTTGAAGAGATGTCGGATGCCTCCAGCGATGGCGATGCCGATACGCCGTTGAATTCAGCCTCTAGTCCAGGCGGGCTCTCGGCGCTGTCGTCTCTCGCCTCTCCGGCATCTGACCCTCCCCCCGCGCCCCCGCGGAACCCCGTAGGGACTAATCCCCGGGACGCAAACAATCCCCTGTCTGTCGGACAACTTACCTCCCAGACCTGGCCACGTGCGGCCCAGTCGAGGCCCAGCCACGAAGTGATATCTGTTTCATAGTGACGGTGCCACACGACCGGCGATACTGGCAAAGTGCGTTTACGAACTAAAGTCAAGCGATACTTGCTCATTCCATGGACGGTGAACAGCCGAGAATTACAGTGTATCGTAATGACTCTTGAATTATCTGTGCATCTCTCTGTTTCGGACTAGTGTAGACAGAATCGTGAGCGGATAGTTCGAGTAGCGCCATCTATGTTCGAACGACGTAAACGGACAGCGCCATCTTTGGACACGCCCCGAAACGACGTTGGTTGTGATATGAACTATGACGAACCCTGTTGCTAAAGTTAATGTTATAATGTAGTTCGGCTATTATTTTCATTTGTCGGGTGCTAGCGGGTTGGGGGAAGAAATACCGACATTTTTGTGTACAATACCGCTCAGGGTAGTGGCGGTTTAGGCCTAAAAATACATTTTTATTTGACCAAATGCACGGTATTTCTTCGCACCAACCCTAAACTGTTATTTTCTAAGTCACTGTCTAAGATCGCGGTAAAATCTTTTCATCTTGACGAAATTATCTCTCCCCTTATTCATAATTTATTTGCTATAAAGGTATTTTTAAACGTATTATGGATAAGAGGTTTGCTAATATCGCCACTCGTAAATGTTAAAGGATTTTTCTTTATCTAATACTAAGAAATCTATTATGTGACATAACTTTTACTAAAACTATTCGGTATGATAGCGAAAATTCCTTTGAAATGTTTGCAAATGTGCACAATTACTGCGTTAGACAGTGGCCTTGACATCTTAAAGTTGTAACCATTGAAGTCAGTTTCACAGTGATCTCAAAATTGTGAGCCGAGAGTCATCTTAATGCATTTCCTATCTGTACTTTAGATTTCCAAATATCAAGATCCAAAAACTATAATGTCTGATTTACACTGTATACTTACATAAGTGATTAATTGTTAACTAAATGACTTAGTTAATTGTGAAATTTTTGTGTGTTAACTAAATTGTGTGTGTAAACCAGCCATTGAGTGCTTTAGTAACCAAGTTGACAACTAAACCGGTTTAGTGAATGCTGGTTGACACGGACAATTAAGTAAATAATTTAGTTAACAATTAATCACTTAACAAAATGTAAACCAGCCTTTGACTAGTCACATTTTCTTGAGATAACGAAATATATCCAGCAGATAGCGCTAGCGAGCTCGTATTTTAAACCGTACTTTTGACATTTTGACCGAAACAAAATAGATTTTAAAACAACTCCTCTTTTCAAAACTAATACTTCTTTTGTTTTTTCAGTTACTTATGTTTTTTATTTATTTCTATAATTTAATGTTCCTTGGCTAACAGTATCTCTCTCCTTGTACCTAACATTGGAGAGCAATATTTATTAGCAAAGTGATGTTAAGTTATTTTTTAGCGCATAACTTTATATTTGGATTTCTTAGGTACGGATACATCCCATATTAAAATAAAAAAATAGTCATTATATTTTTAATTTTGTACAATTCAATATCTTTTATGATTTCACTCAATGCATGATTTTAAGAAACATGACTGCATTTCGGGCATTCGTTCTATGATTTTAAACTATCAAAAAACTTTGATGTGTTGAAAAGTTCATTTAATTTTGCAAAATTGACATGTACTGTTTAGATTTCGACTGTTATTTTGCTCTCTTTTATTTAAAACGGCCTCAAAAACGGCATAAATTATATTCCATCGAGCATGATATCAACAATGTATTCGACAAGATCGTTGTAACTTTTATATGGGCTTTATGTTTTATTACACTCAATCGAGACTATCTTTTCCCTGTTACGGCCTTCAACAAATAAAGGTTCCATGTAGTTTAAGTTAATGTAGTAAGTAATTGTTTTTCCCTCCGGATTGGTATGTAAAAAGTATTTTGTAAGTCGGACCGGAGGGAACAATGTTTTCCGTTGTACGGAAATTGTTAGACTGTCGTAGACTAGCTTAGGCACGTTGTATGAGTGAAGAATTATTACTGTAATACGTTGTACCGATCGCTTTTTTATAAAATGGTTTAGAATATTTGTATTTTTTATTTCGGGCGACACATTTTTTGACAAAGTTGAATACAGCGCCATCTATATGTTATACTTGGAACATGTTTTATTGAGTTTATATTTTTTCTTTTGATGATTTGCATGTTGTTTAGAGTTTTCGGTACAACTCCAACCACTGTATAGTGTAAGTACATACATGATGTAAATGTATAAAATATAGTTTATAATCTAACTGTGTCATATTAGACGGTAAGTGTATTATTCTACTTACTTATATATACTTTAAAACTATATAAAAGTTGAAATATTAGTTGAAATACTGACAAGCCATCTGTACGGATGGCTTATATAAAATACACAAGATATAATTTTTATGATTTGACAACTCTCAAAGTGTTAAGATGTTGAATTTTGTAAATAAAATTTGTAACTCGCAAATACTTAAAATATTTTTTGGTATGAGAAATTGCATTTATATGACTTAAAGGATTCGCCCTCGGAATGTTCTCGGTGGTTTCATTCAGCGCATTTTGTTAATTACTTTTTTATTGTTATTATTAAGAATTTTAATGTTGTTAATACAAGCTGATTCATAATTACGGTCATGATTTCAAATTGATGCAATCATATTCATTTTATACAACGCCGACGAAAAAACATCATATTTTACGAGCTGACCGAAATAATTCCTTTGAATGTCTGTTTGATTTTGCATGCTTATGACTGTGCAATACTGGAACTGTTTTAATTGAATGTTTGGAAATTTTGATTTATATGAGAATAATGGAATTTGATTTTTGTTAATAAAATTGGTCGCAAAACCATCAGAACTCTACGCCAGGGAAGCAGGATACATCGTGCCAAATTAAATATTACTAAAAAACTGCTGGGGCCTAAGCCATAACCCTTCTTGAATTAAGCCATTGCTTAAATGTTCCTAGACATGCTATTTACATAATCTTGACAGAAGTTTAACCTTTATTAAATAGAAAGCGCTATTTCGCTGCATGTTACAATATTTTATTTGAAAGCCATCAAAGGTTTTTAATTTAAGCCATGGCTTAGCTTTCAAGTGAGTTATAGTTAGACTCCTGGTATTGCAAAATACCTCGATCTTATGTTGACATATTATATAGGTTGTTTTTATTAATAAGAGGGTACCGAGAGACGGCTCATATGAGTTAGTTATTTTATTTTGTAGAAAATTGTCAAATTAGTAAACTCAATTATTAGGTCTGGTCCCATATCTTGTGTTCAGTTGAACGAATATTATTTTAATAAACAACTTAAAATTGTAGTTGGATATTTTATTACGTCCTCATAGGAAGGTAGGTCACTTTTCCAACTGAGATGTGCTGGCTACGAATGCCACGATGCCTATACGGGTTTCGGTTACGAAATTACACTACAACTCGTTTTTGCCATTTGCAGCGCCCCTAGCGTATACTTTGACCAACTACATTAAATGTATGGCGGAAGACGTACCTACTGCCGATACTTAGCTAGTCTGGCAAATGAAAGTAGACCCTGAAAAAAAGGCGGCAAATTTTTATTTATTTATTTATTCAGCAAAAATTATAACACCATAATTCAAAAATATAAGCGTGACAACCCATTAATTAATAACTTTAAATAATATACTTAATATAATTATTATATTTGGTACTAGAAAATAATAAACAAGTATCAAGTTGTGTTCTTCCAAATGTCCTTATGGGGTTACACACTAATATTTTTTTTAATTTTTAATTTGCCGCCTTTTTTTCAGGGTCTACTTTCATTTGCCAGACTCTATGTAGGACTGGTTCCGTGACAAGGCTCTTTTATGTTAATTTCTGAAATTTTAATAAAGGAAATAGACAAAATCATTGTATCTAATACCTATCTTCATGCTTTGTACGCCCACGATGGGCAAACTGTTGTTTCCTATCAAAATTGTATCATCTCTGTGCAACACAGTTAAACAATATTTTCTTATTACTTATGTAGGAAGAAGGGCCTCGTCTCGGAATTGCAACCGAGTACTCGTACGCATCCGTGACGAATCCCGCTGTTCAATGTCTGGTATTCTGTGGTTCAACCGACCGCAACCAATCGCAGCAGGAAACGTCACTTTTGGACAAATTCCACGGAATGGTTTCGCCACGGATGCGTTCCGCTCAAATATTAATTGTTATATAAAGGCACCCATTCACGAGACGTCCATTTGGCAGACGTCTTTTTGAACTGGACGCATGGATTTCAATTTGTTTGGAAATCCGTTTGGAATGGACGTTGTTTTTACCATTCACGGAACGATCTTGGAAGACGACCACTCCATTTGGATTGGTGGACGTATCGTGAATGGGTGCCTTTAGATGGGCAAGCTTTTTCCATCGCAATTTCCCAGACACTATCCGTCTTATTACAAAAAATATGAACAGAGTTTGGCGAAGCACTGACTGAACCTGATCGCACATTTGGCCGCGCCGTACTCGCCGCAGTTATATTTTTCTATACAAAAAATGCTGATAACGTCAGAAAATGCGGCTGGCTTCTGCCGTCTCAGCATTTCTTCTATTGAATTGACAGTTCCGCGTGGATAAGTCTGCACCTAAAAAAGTCATAGAACGCTTTTTGTGGTAACAGTTTTGTTTTGACATGTGTCAACATGGTGTTCAACTAAGCTTTAATTTTGTAATAACCATATATATGTACCAAAAAGGTACCATGCTAAATCTATGGTAATAACACATAGCCTCACATTATGTGTTAGCATAGGTTGCCTCTTGACATGATAAATCTTATTTATAACATGGACGACATTTCGTCTATGTTTATAAAAAAGATGTAAATTGTAAAGGATATAGATTAAAATAAAACAAATAAACTAAATACGAGATTACATTGTTTATTTGTGACAATGCATAAATACAGCATAAAATATTACAAAATTGTAAAATTGTGATGAAGACTAGTTAGGTTACAAAGAGTTACGATTTTGTACTGTTAGTGAACAGGTAGATTCTATTCCTAAATGAATTTAAACAGCTATATGTAGTGCAAATTAATGTCTAAATTTTAGAATTTTAAGTAACATAATGATACAAGTGCCTAGTATAAAAACAACACTAACATTAATACTTAATCTAAATAGAAATAATCACAAAGCACAACGTAAAATGAAAATAATTATATAAATTTTCATTTTCTTATTTATTAGATTATAAAAATGAAATGAAAATTATTCAAAATTAAATGCTTCATTGATGATTCTAAAAGATATCTAAAATTTGGAAGTTTAACTTAAACTAGGGAAGTTTTTGATTGAGTAGGCATTTCAAATATTGTATATAAATGATCTATGTAATTAGATAGGGCCAAAGAGCCTACGTAACTATTTCCCTATTTCCTATGAACAGTCAAATTGCATGCAATATTACTAAACTTAACTCAATATTACTTTAAATACACCAAGGTAATCAAAAACATACTAAAACAAACTTTAATCATTCAAAAAAACCATCATTTTTTTCCCTTTGATTTAAATTTTAAATACTCACACAATGTCATGTCAAATCAATCTACCATAAATGGTCAAAACAATACTAGACCTTGTCAAATTCACTACATTACCTTTATGTATTTAAATTAACTATTATCCGGGTCTTAACAGTCCTATGTATAAATGAATATATAACAATAACTGTATGTCACGAAACTATACATTAAACAGTCTAAAATCAAATAAGCTTTGGGTTAAATAGCCTAAAATTGGTTCTTAACTGGCCCAAGCCTTATTCTACTTGTCAAAATTTGTGCGGGCAATGTTCGGAGATGCCATTTATCAACCATTGTACATAAGAGGAGTCTACCTTTACACATAATCATGTAGTGGACGTTCCGCTGACTACCATCATAATTTCAGCTCGGTATCAATCGCTTCCTTGGGTTGGAAGAACTCTTTAAGGGCCTTGATTCATAATACAGCGGAATGCATTCGGTTCGGAATCGACTGACAGCAACCAATCACAGTGCAAGTAACGTCAAATTGAAAAAAAAAAAAAAAAATGAAAATGAAAAAAACTTTATTACAATACAATGTAGATACCTAAATACTTAAATATAGATTATTACATAGATACCATTGTGTGTAATTGGCGGTCTTATCGCTGGATAGCGATATCTTCCAGACATTGATGGATGAATTCCTGCACTGTGATTGGTTGCTGTCGGTCGATTCCAAACCGAATGCATTCCGTTGTATTATGAATCAAGGGCCAGAAAACCTTTTACAAGTCCAGGTTAATTATAGTGTAACCTTACCTACAACTTACTCCCTATGTACAGTTATGTAATAATAAATAGTTCAGGATGATGTTTCTTTTATAAACCATTCGGTATCGACGCCGTTAACGATGATTTGTTTATTAATAGTAGTTAAAGTCAAAGTCAAAAAGCATTTATTATTTACTAGCTGCGCTCCCGCGGTGTGACCTGCGGTCCCTCGGGATTTTTTCATTTTTTCGGGATAAAAAGTAGCCTATGTCCTTCCCTGGGATACAACCTTTAACTATGCCAAATTTCAGCTTAACCTTTTCAGCGGTTTGGGCGTGAAAGCGTAACAGACAGACAGAGTTACTTTTACATTTATAATATTAGTATGGATTCAGCTGGGATCACTTTGAAACGTAATACCGTAATACGTAGGTGATTCTACTTATATCTACCAAAAGATGGCGCTGCTATTCTAGAAATTTTACGTTTACGGCGTAAATACCGAAAGTGAATATAACGGCAGCGGAATACATCCGCGATGGAAACCGTTCCGCTGTCACTTTTGGATGAATTCCACGGAACTCTTTCGTCGCGGATGTGTTCCGCTGAAGTATGAATCGCACACAATTTTTCACAAGTAGATATCCTCTCGCCGAAGCTATCCGTTTGTAGAAGCAAACGGTATCTGAACCGTCTTACCAAAGCCCTGACGACTTGCCTCCGGGAGGGTTTCGCACGCGAACTGAGGTCTTCGCATCCAAGCCTTCGACCTCCTCTGAAAATTAAAAAATAAATAAATAAATAATGCTGGACATTTTCACACAGCATCATCTAGCCCCAAACTAAGCAGAGCTTGTGTTATGGGTACATTATTGATATACCTACTACTTATATACTTTGTAAATAAATACATATTATACATAGAAACACCCAGACCCGAGAATATTTGCACACCATACAAACATTTATCCCGCGGCGGGGATCGAACCCGCAACCTTCTGCGAGCCAAGCGGGCTTTCACCCACAGAGGTCGTCAATATACCGAGTATGCGTAAAAAATCTTTGTAATACGCACAATCGTTCTTCAGCTCTCTGAAGTAGCTGCGCAGAACGCATTTTTGATGACACCTAAAATCGTGCTATCTCTCTTAATCTACCAAACCTGCGCAATCGTCTATTGCACCTAACTTCAGAGAGCTAAAGATCCGTTGTGCGTATATGATCGTTAGGTAAAATATCTGAGATACCGTCAAGGATCGCGAGGCCCGCTCAGACCAATTCAAACCTTATTTAAAAGTGATAAAGGTTACTATGGCTTATAATCTATCTCATTCGATTTTGAATGAACGTACGATTATTTTACTAGAAGGTACTCTATGGTTATCGGCTTGCCAACAATTAGAAAAATAGGTTTGAAGTTGACAGCAAAATCATGCAATTATTTTTGACTAGCTGGTACCCGCGACTTCGTCAGCGAAATAACATACTTATTAGCAACGCCATCTATTGCATTTAACTGGAATTACCAACTCCCCATACAAACTTTCAACCCTTTTTCACGCCCTCCATGATTAATATATAGATTTTTTCTGTCATAAGAACCTTCTCCTGACAATAAGAAACACAACAAAAAAAAATTAGCGAAATCGGTCCAGACGTTGACGCGTGATCCCGTGACCAACGGAAACAGGGATTCATTTTTATATATAAGAAAGAAGATTAGCCGGCTATTGTGTAATTTTCGACTTTATTCCTTAAACGTCAAGGTTCATTTTTGTATGATGATGGGATATGTGCATAAAGTGCGGATAATTTTAATTTTTCGTACGAATCCTTTAGCTGCCGGCAGAAGCTGGATGCGTCGGGCTGAGGACAGGGCGCAATGGCGCGCACTAGGGGAGGCCTATGTCCAGCAGTGGACTGCCATAGGCTGATGATGATGATGAAGAATCCTTTAGAGGTCTGAGAAACTCACTGCTGATGGAGAAGGTGGAAGTCTGAAGGTCACGTTGGTGGTGATCGCGCATCTTGCGACCCGTGGGGGTGCTGCAGCCCGAGCCACACACGCTCAGCTCTCCCAGCGGCTTGCTCAGAGACAGCTCTGAAATACAAGTATAATTTGTCAAAAATCTAAAAATGCAGTTTTTTATGATCCAAATTAACCTACTAGTAGCCGCCAGTGTTTTGGGCACGCTTCCGACTGACAGTGGATCAGTTGAGCTATCTAGAGATCGTTTCTAACGGTCCTTAGATGGCTTGACTAATCCCGTTGTGTTTTATAAATATATGTAAATATGTAGTAGCTTAGTTTCTGTAAATAAAAATTATATTATCTTAAAAAAAAATTAACCTACTCATAGTTTCCTAGGACAAAACTGTGCAGTTGTTTTTTCCTCATCAATATTAATAACCTATGGATATTATTATTATTAATAACTTAAGATAATCCTTTACCTAAATAGGGGGCATCATAACGAACCAGACAATAATTACGTTTTAATACTAAAAAGAAAACCGACTTCAATGTTTGACTCGAAACGCGGTGTGACTCAGGGCGTCAAGCTGTCGATTTGATTTCTATTTGTGACATGGCTAGGAGGGAAGGTGTTTAGAGTTTTACGGGGAAACTATCAATCACTCAGGAATAAAGTTTATATGGGACCACCTCCAGAGGTACCCTTTCAAACATAAAAAGAATTTTGCAAATCGCTCAACAAATGGCGGAACAATCGCGTAACAAGATACAAAAAAAAACATACAGACGACTTGATAACCTCCTTTTTTGAAGTCGGTTGAAAATCAAAACTAACCCAGTAAAAAGCACAAGGTTTTCGATTTATCAAACATTTTAGAAATTTTCAATTTTAGGGTTCCCAAAGCATAAAACGTGAACCCTATTACTAAGACTTCGCTTTCTGTCTGTCACCAGTCATCTCATGATCCGTAATAAAAGAGTAAGTAAGTTAGACAGTTAAAATTTTCACAGATGATGGGTATTTCTGTTACCGCTATAACAAATACTAAAATAATGAATAAAATAAATATTTAAGGGGCTCCCATACAACAAATGTGTTTTTTTGCCGTTTTTATAGTCGTATAGTATAGCGAGTCCGACTCGCACTTGGCCGGTTTTTTCTAAGCTTGTTCATTATTTTCAATACATTCACAAATGAAGGAATTTTCTCAAAATGTTTTAATAGTATTCTTATATAATTGTGCTATCAAATTTTAATGATTAAATTTTAACATTTATCTTGTTTTTTACTAAAACAATGTAAAAAAACGTAAACAGGTTCACGACTGTATCCCCAAGGTGCAGTAGACATTATTTCAGATATTTTAATGTTAATAAGAAAAAGCTTTGATATTTTTTGTGGGGTCCCGTTGCCTTAGTAATGTGTGATAGTCTTACCAGTGGGGGTCCCGTTGCTGCCATTAGTGGCCCTCGTGGGGGTCTCGAGTAGCGGAGTTTCATACTTTGGCTCCGGCTCGGGGGCCCCGCCATACACGTGGGGAGCGTTGGGTAGTGTCTTCAGGAACTTGCCTAGACCTGAGAGAAATTGTATAGAATAGTATTAATTAGTATAGTATGGAGGTTTTCTTCTGTTGCCGCCATTTTGAGTTTGAGTTAGTAGGGTTAGGGGAGCATTATGACATTTTTTATTTTTATTTATTAACAAAAAGCCAATTACAGGTTTTCACGTTGAGAGGTAGCTTAGTGAAAGAAAGGTGAGAACAGAATGAAAGTTAACTAAAATTTGGAATAGGTACATATAAATAAATAAATAATGCTGGACTTTTCACACAGCATCATCTAGCCCCAAAGTAAGCTTGAGCTTGTGGTATGGGTACTAGATGACTGATAAACTACTTATATACTTTTTGTTTGTAAATACATACATAGAAACACCCAGACCCGAGACAAATATCTATAAGTCATACAAACATTTGTCCCGCGGCGGGGATCGAACCCGCAACCTTCTGCATCGCAGGCGGACCTTCGCCCACTGCGCCACAGAGGTCGTCTATACAACAGAGAAATAGAGCCTAGACCATGCCTTTGATTCATAATACAACGGAATGCATCCGGTTCGGAATCGACCGACAGCAACCAATCACAGTGCAGGAATTGATCCGAATTTGACGTTTCTTGCACTGTGATTGGTTGTTGTCGGTAGATTCCGAACCGAATGTATTCCGCTGTATTATGATTCAAGGCCCATATCTCACTTTGACCAGTTTGCTATAAGACCATATCTCGATATGACTTCATATTATTCGAGTGACAGGAGGTATAAAAAAATCAAAATTATATGTAGTATTTTCAAATTCAAGGGTTTGTTGGGACTTTTTTCCCAACTACCCCACTAGGGAGGTTAGTGGGGTCGTAGGGAATAAACCAAATAAAACCAGAGCTGTGTGAAATTTTAAAGAAAGTCGCGGATTCAAATCTAGCCTAAGTAAAATTTTCGGGGTGCGTTATAAAAATAAATAAATAAATAATGCTAGACTTTCCACACAGCATCATCTAGCCCCAAAGTAAGCAGAGCTTGTGTTATGGGTACTAGATGACTGATATACTACTTATATACTTTTTTGTTTGTAAATACATACATATTATACATAGAAACACCCAGACCCGAGACAAATATTTGTAGATCATACAAACATTGGTCCCGCCGCGGGGATCGAACCCGCAACCTTTTGCGTCGCAGGCGGGCCTTCGCCCACTGCGCCACAGAGGTCGTCAAATGTTTAGTGGTTTTTATTAGTTTTATTTAGTTACCTTCAGCGACCCTCAAGTTCCCGTCGTCGAGACAAACGCGACCATTCACGATCACATACTGGGGACTGCCCACAACGTTCAGACCCTGGAACAAACATACACACGTTATTTGACGTTTTGGACGATCTCAGTGGCGCAGCGGGCGGAGGTCCGCCTGCGATGCAGAAGGTTGCGAGTTCGATCCCCGCCTCGGGACAAATGTTTGTATGACCTACAGATATTTGTCTCGGGTCTGGGTGTTTCTATGTATAATATGTATGTATTTAGAAACAAAAAGTATATAATTATGTAGTATAATTATCTGGTTCCCATAGTACAAGCTTTGCTTAGTTTGGGGCTAGATGATGCTGTGTGAAAATGTCCAGCATTATTTATTTGTTTATTATTTATTTCTTTAAATAACGTCTAGAAGTTAAAAGTTTAGATAAAAAGTTCTCGAATTGCATCATTTTAAAAAGTTTTGTGAGTGCAGTCGCTGGTGGGAGTGAGTAGACTACAGAATATTATTTCCATGTAACATATTTTGTTACACATGTTACAATCATGGTTCATCTTGTTACCAGAGTTGTTAGTTCCATGTGTTATAATATATGTTTCCTTCTCATCTTCCCTTTTGTTTTTATCATCTTTTTCTGTCCTCAAATATTTTTTGTCTTTTTTTATTTTAATTACTAGCTGCGCTCCCGCGGTGTGACCCGCGGTCCCTCATGATTTTTTCAATTTTTCGGGATAAAAAGTAGCCTATGTCCTTCCCTGGGATACAACCTTTAACTATGCCAAATTTCAGCTTAATCTGTTCAGCGGTTTGGGCGTGAAAGCGTAACAAACAGAAAGACAGAGTTACTATCACATTTATAATATTATAGTATGGATTACCTCAAATATATTAAAGTCAACTGCATGTTTGTGTGCACTAGCGGATATGGTCCGCTCGAGGCGCGGGTCCCACACGACGATGTCGGCGTCGCTGTTGACGGCCACACGACCCTTCGCCGGCCACAGGTTGAAGATCTTAGCGGCGTTCGCGGATGTCACGGCTACGAACCGACACGGGTCCATTACACCTGCGAATATACAAGATAAATTCACTTCAAAATAAATTATTGATTTTTTAGGACATGTTGCATAATGATTGTCAAGGAGAACAGACGTTCCACCAATCGCAGCGCAGCTACATCACGAATGGACTAAGTTATACAAGAAGCAACAATCAATTGAAAGGAAAGTCTTTATCGATTTTCTCGTGATTTTCATAGCAAAACAAAAAAAATCATTACATTATATTTTAATTAATTTTTTGAACCCAATTCCTGAATTAAGTTAGTTTGAAATGAAAGACCCTATTTTGTTACACCTCATCTGGTTATTCTTTCTTTGTAATCCTATTATTGTTACAATATGGTTCATATTGTTACCAGTGTTAACAGCCTTCTGCCATAGCACAGCCATACGATCTTCAACACCGTTGACTCCGTTTGGAATCTTGCAGAAGTTGTCCTTCCCAAGCGCTTTGTCTTGCTCGTTGAACGTGCAGTTATCGCTGCCAATTAGTTGGAGATGGTCGCTGGAAATAGATGTAATTTATGTAAAATGGGTTAAAAAGTAAGTAGTTAGGTATATATTTACAAAATACAACAGGATTAGTCAAGCTATCTAAACGATCTATAGATAGCTCAACTAATCAAGGTCACTGTCAGTCGGAAGCGTGTGCTGGCGCCATTACCACGCTGGATGGCAATGCTGATCCTTTGAGCCAAAAATGTGCCAGTATAAAATTATGTAAAATTATATTATATTGTGGGAATTGTATTGTTAAGAGGGCTACAAGAAGGGCCTTAAACATTGTGAAAAGTATAGAGTTTGCTTTATGAAGACATTAATTTTATTTTCAAAAATACTGCATTCATAAAATCAAACTAAAAAGGGCTGTTTGCTAGCCTTATTCATCAACACTTCTAATAATTTATTTAGAATCTTGCGACAGCTATTTCAATCATGTAACAGGGTGAAAATATTGAGAAAAATGTCGCAAGTTAATTATCTTATGCGTGATTAGTTTACTATTAAAAAATCTAAGTCCAGTTTGATCACTTAATGAAATGAAATAAAATGATTTATTAAAATTAGATTCGAAAACTTACAGAAAAATTCAAAGCTTAACTATCTTAAACTAACATAACTTAAATACACTCTTACATTTTTATATAAGGAGCATATACTGTCGTTGAAGATATCAATATGCTGGAATTCGCCAAGAAAATCATTTAATAAGTTAAATTAACTTACTCAGCCAGCGCCTCCACCATGGCTTGCGGGGTGGAGGGGTCGGGGCGCAGGGGCGGGGACAGCACGTGCGCAGCCGCGTGACGGAAGCAAGCGTTGCGATAGTGGGTACCTGGAATATTATGGAATTCATCCCTTAGACATCTTCAAATGATCTGGAATAAGTAACATAAAAAATTGGTTGTCTGTAAAGTCGGTTTACTGACGATAGTTGAACGTGACAACGTCTACGCATCGCTCACTCAAGTAGGAGAGAGACGGATGTCGAACGCAAAGGCCGATTGTGCTTCTTTGTCGCTCGTTCCGCGCTCTCGCTCGCACTTCAAGCCTTACATGGAACGCTTCAGAGCGAGGTAACGCCGCATGACGTCATGTTTTTTCGTGCGTGCAGCCGGCTCTATCGAATTATAAGTTGTCACGTCAAAAGATCTGAGAGAATGTCTACCGCACCTTGGGGATACAGTCGTGAACCTGTTTACGTTACTATGTTCATTGTTGGACTCACTGCATTCAAAGAAAATGGTTTCGTGCAATGATGATGATGATGATCTTTAATGATACTTTCTCAATATTTTTTTGATAACTATATCACCACACTGCTGGGCAAAGGTTTCCTCTATATCATTCCAATTATCTATCTTCTTCAAAATTACCACTATCTGTGGGAGGCGTCTCACCAAAGTTTTTATAGGTCTTCATTGTAAGAATTTATCATGAAATATCATAAACAAGACTAAAAGTTTTAGTTTAGTTATTTATGTCAACTCTAAAAAACAACTATTCATATCAATGTAGACCTTTTTTTTGTTGCGAAAGGATTTTCACTATTAAGCTCGAGAACATGTATCAAGTGACAAAAAGTATAAGAAAGATTTAAAAATCAATATAAAAGTACCGTCAGTGCCAACGGTAGCCGCGAGTGTTTCTCCGTAGATTGGCTGCTTCTGACGCGAGCGAGCGATCTGAACCGCCTGTACTGCGCTCTTTGACATCATGTGGACGATGTACAGTGGTGAGTTAGCCTGGAGATAAATAAAGAAGTGAGTAAGTTCGGATGAGTCAGACTTTTTAGGCCGCCTTAAGGCCACCGTCCGACTTAAATGGTCACGAGGGAACAGGAGTAGAATCATCTAGTTTTAAGACGTTTCAAAGTGATCCCAGCGGTCCTACTGAATAAATGCTTTTTGACTTTGACTTTGAAATACCCGGGACCAACAATTTAACGTGCCCTCCGATGCACGGAAGCGGTCAAATGAAAATGCCACTGGCGGTCAGCCGGTCACCCATCCACTTACGGACCGTTTAGAACGTTGCTTAACCTCAAGCACGACCATGAGCGCTTCTGAAGATGAATAGACACGTCTATTAGACTTTGTTGTCAATGACGACGGACAACTAGACTTCTAACACATAATGGTTCACTATGTTACCAAATTATGGGTACAATTGTTACAACACTGTTTGTTACCTGGTTGGCAATGACGCAGACCAAAAAACACATGGTTCACTATGTTACTAAGTTACCAAATATGAGTCACGTTGTTACTTATGTAGCCAAATATGGGTCACAATTTTACCTGGTTGGCAATAACGCAGGCTCTGTTCACAGCCTCTCCTTCCACCTCCTCGTCCCTGGAGAGCTGATGACCTTCCGGGCTGGTGATGCCAGCAGCCAGGAGTTTCTCCGTGTTACGGGCTATTATGTTACCGTTTTCGGCGTGGACCTGGTGATTATAACAATGCTGCTTAGTACATAAACGTTAAACCTTAGTTGAACCCCATGTTGACACATGTCAAAACAAAACTGTTACCACAAAAAAGCGTTCTATGTACGACTATTTAAAGATCGTTTTTCTAGGCACAGTTTATTAGTTAGTCTTAGTCTAAACTCGGTTCATTTTCTTGTAATAAGACGGAATAAGTTTATAAATAGATTAATAACCTAAAATAAGTTTGCACCTCGCAACTATGTTTTTTTTAATTGGATAGCTTTTCTACCGTCTAACTACAAAAAGCCAGTTATTTTATTCTATTCTACCGTAGATATGATCGTGGTAACCTGGCTGAGGTAACTACAACCGAATTGAGAACCTGGTGCCTTACCATGACCTACAATTCACTTTGGGTGCTATCCAGTTTAGGTTCCAAATCTAAATCGCAAAGGTTTCGTACCGTGACAACGTGACGTTTTAAGCAGAAAATCGTTTAACTTGTATTACTTAAGTATTATTGCAAAACGATTCAATTTTTACATGTCTAGTAAATTTTATTATTACTAACTTTTATTATCATACGTTGACCTAATATGGATCGCTATAAGATAGATAGATATCTTTATTTCTCAGAAAAAAATAACATTAATATTTAGTAGTGTTTTTAAGCCTATATTAGGTTTGTCTAAACACTACGTTCTCCTTACCAATAACATGTTTAGTAGGTACAACGTTTGAGACATCGAATAATAATTAAGGTAAGCTCATAGTAAGGCCCCTGTATATGAAGCCAGGTTTTAGTAAAGATTTATAATACTTAGACCTTTTCTGTCTAGGCGAAACTCTGAGATAAAACATATTCATGAGCAGTAGCGTGTCTACTTACCTGAGGAAGAGCCTTCAGCTCCTTGCAGGCCTCGATTGCGCAGTAGAGTTCATAGTCGTCTAACATCCAAGCGTCCTTGTAAGCCATGAACATCTTAAAGGAATTGATGCCGTACTGCTCTGAAGTGAGTTGTTGCATCTCCTTCTTCACGGATGGAGACCACCAGGTTACTCCGACGTGGAGGGCGTAGTCGCAACACACCTAGCAACAAGTTCGTATGTGAGCCAACTGTACACGTTTTCCTCCGTCATGGCTTAACAACTTAAAAGCCAGGACCGATTTAACGTACACTCAGAAGCACAGAAGCGCTGAAATGATAATGCTACTAGTCAACAATCAATGATTTGCGTTTTGTAAAAATGCAAGTTAACACGAGCTATAATTAGTGAAGAAAAACATCGTGAGGAAACCTGCAGCAGTCAGATTAGCATGTCTTTTTTGTACATAGTATATTTTGGCCGGTAATCCCATTTCAAACAATCTCGCAGACACTCCAGCGTCCCGTTGAGTGTAGGCACAGGCTGCGTCCTGACGCTGTATAAATCATCTAATATGTAAAGGCTTATGTTTTGTTGAAAGTTGACAATACCTTGTTGTCAGCCTTCTCTCTCCAGTTAGCATAGGCATCAAGAAGAGATTGCCCCTTGTTTGGTAGCACGAAGTCAACTGGAATTATTAATACATTTGTAATGGGCTTGCAACCTGTCTCGTATGGAAAATGCAGGCATGTGTGTGCCAAATGTGGTGTATTTGGTGGGTATCGAAGATACTCTCGACTACCCTCTTAGACATAAAGGATCTAGTATACCTAAACGGCATTATTAATTAGATTGCCCTAATTCTAGCTTAATACGAGACTACTCTCAGACTTGTTACTTCTTTAGTAGCGAAGGAGCAACTTGAATATTTTGATGTTATTAATAAACTGGTAGTAGCCTCGAATGAGTAATACATTCCTTACATCGGGATTAGTAGAAAAAGAGTGAATGAACGAATGATATTATCATTCAAAATATTGTCTATCTCTGTCATTAATTATATGAATGACAGAGATAGACAATAATTTGTATTTGACAATCTGTTTTATTCAAAGAGGTTTTATTCTTCTAAAACTTTTTGGTGTTACGTCTGCCTACTCCATCTCTATACTAGGTGGCGCCTAGGAGTAACTCTTACTCCGAGAGTAGAGTCGAATTAGCTTAGTTCTTCCTTGGTCTTTGTTTATTAATACTGAATTGACCTACTACAGCCTTATGCTTTGGATTAGCGCTAATACCACCCTAGTTCGTGTTTATTAATGACAGCCAAAGAGATCCGAGAGAATGACTAGCACGCATTAATAAATAAATAAATAATGCTGGACTTTTTCACACTGCATCATCTAGCCCCAAAGTAAGCAGAGCTTGTGTACTAGATGACTGATATACTACTCATATGTATAGTTTTTTTGTAAATACATAGGTACAAATTATACATAGAAAACACCCAGACCCGAGACAAATATTTGTAATAGATCATACAAACATTGGTCCCGCCGCAGGGATCGAACCCGCAACCTTCTGCGTCGCAGGCGGGCCTTCGCCCACTGCGCCAATTCATTGGGGATAAAGTCGTGATTCTGTTTACGAAGATATCCACAAAATAACTTCATGATTTATTATTACGGTAAGTATTTTTCGTGAAAAACACTGTCATCTAAGTTCTTAAGATCTACTTTGAAGGAATTTCTAGGCCACCAAGACCTTATAGTATACTCACTGATAGTAGTAGTCCCGCCAGCGACCGCCGCCCTGGTCCCCTTATAGAAGTCGTCAGCAGTCTTCGCGCCCATCATCTCCAATTCGAAGTGGGTGTGGGGGTCAATACCCCCTGGCATCACAAGCTTTCCTGTCGCGTCGATGGTTCTTGTACCACCTGGGATGATTAGGTTCCTGCCCACTTGCCTGGAAAAAAAGTTGCATCATGAGATTCTTCTTCGTCACTGGTTCTTTCGAACAAGTGGGATGAAAGGATCATACGTCCGCCTCAAAGAGTCTCCTTACGTGCACTTTCTCCTTATCATGATTTAAATAATAGATAAATACGAATGGCATACAATGAAAGGGGCCTATGCCCAGCAGTGGGCGGACAAACTATCAAAAACCTTTGTTATGTCTGAATAACATTGCCAAAAAGTTTTAACAATATAATTTTGATATCTTCATAGGCTGCCTACAAAGAACCTAGCTCATTGCACGACTTCTCATAAGTTTCCAACAAAAAAAACTAGATGGCGCCACAGGAAAAGTTAGATCGCGCTATCGAAGCGTTTCGGTGAATTCGTATGGTGACCGAAGATTTGTTTATCTTTACGCTTTGACGTTCAGTTGTCAAAGAAACATTATATTTATCTTGAAAGGGTTTTTGACCGGCAAAAGACCGGTCATAACCTAGAAATATAACCTACGCACACTCAAATCATACCACCGCCAGTGGCATTTTCAACTGAGCGCTTCCGTGCTTCGGAGGGCACGTTAAATTGTCGGTCCCGGCTATTCAAGCCATGACGGAGGCCTTAAGGCGGCCTAAAAACTCCGTCACTAGAGTTGGCCACTGACTCATACGAACTTACATAGTGCTTACATGATACTCGTGCGTGAGGCACAGGACCGGAGTCCGGAATGAATGGCGTAAACAGAGGGAGGCCTATACCCAGCCGTGGGATATTCTTGGCTGCAAATGATCATGATGATGATAGTAATTATATCAGGACCGAAACTTTCCTTAGGTCCTGCCTTAAGGCTTTCCTTATAAAAGTAAGCAAAGCAACTAAATTCCATCTTGAGTTGAGTGAGCAAGTTAACAGTGGGGCCATGGATGGTGGTAGAATGAGAATTCGCTCTTCGCTTTCAAACATCCAAAATTTTGCATTATTTGATAATATTTTTTGCTTTCACATACAAAAAATAACGGTGAACCATTTCTTAGTAAAATTCATTTACAAAAAATAATAAAACATTTTGCTAATAGAATTCCAACTCATTTTAAAACGCTGAATCATCGGACCCTCCGCAGTGATTTAGAACTAACAAAGCAATTCAATTTAATCAATCGTTAAGTAGATGAGAATCAAAATGTATTTGACCCGTTTATTTTTTATGCGGGAAGTTTAATTTCTGATTTTTTATGGACTGTAGACGAGTTTGAAGGCATTAAAGGTTTTTTAGGTCCTTAGCGTGCTCTCCAAGTCACCAATCTATTCAATATTCATTGAACATTTCAAAGTTCTAAAAAATGGATAACTCAAACCAAATATAGTTTCGAATGGTTGTCTATAAGAAATCGCTGACAGCAATATAAGACCGCTTAATTTTTAACTGGGGTGGTCCGGGATATCGAAGTGATAAATCAAATAAATTCGTATCGATTAGCCGCGGTTCGTTAATTTGATTACAAGTCACTCATAATCATTATT
The DNA here is from genome assembly GCA_951394285.1 of Epirrhoe tristata. Taxonomy (NCBI): domain Eukaryota; kingdom Metazoa; phylum Arthropoda; class Insecta; order Lepidoptera; family Geometridae; genus Epirrhoe; species Epirrhoe tristata. The sequence continues at coordinate 2,994,837 of OX596161.1, forward strand.
TCAGACATGATGGATGATATGGGAAATTATACATTTGTGATGATCGTGAAAGTTAGAATAGAAACTAGGTCTACAGTAGGTTTATAATTTGAAATGTTGAAAACAACTTGAAAAAAGTTGGCAGTACCTAAGTACCTAAAACTGCGATATATTAATCATCACACCCAGGCGGGTTTCGAACTAGCAACTTTTGCCTCACAATGGCCACAGAAGAATATTTCTAACTATGGTCAAATGGTCAGGAGTCACAGGAGACAAATAATATTCGCTAGTTTATTTCATTTTGTTCATTTTCTTATTGTTTAAATTAGCCACCCAATATGGCGGCGGATGTCGGCTTGTTACCGCATTAGCGCTTCCTGTGCGCGCGCACGCATTCGAATGTGCCCAACGGAACATATCCGTGTTCTTAATTCAAATATTTGAATTTGTCACTTCTGTTTCGATTATTTATTCACACTGTCATCTCGTTGATAGTCGTGGGACTTTTTTTTAGCGAAATACACATCTATACAGATTTTATTACTTATCCTCTAAACTCCATCATGATTTTCATGAACACAAAGCTACATATTATTTAATTTTTTTGCAAATATTTTTAAAATTCTTTGTTTGATAAAAAATAAATTGAATGTAAGTTAAGTACCTACCAAGACTATTTGTACGTTAAAAAAACCTTGGACGCCGATATTAAATATATAATGCGTTGAACTTGCTCTATTTATAAAAAAATTAACTCAAAATAGAATTCAAGATTCTACCTGCGCTAAACGATTAAAATTCGCTAGACGGGATCCTATTCAGTACAGACAGACAGAAACTATAATTTATATTTTATTGGCTCTTTTCATGTGTGAAATTGGGGCGAGCCGAAGTTTATTATAGGAAATGAGTGAAGATGATTTCGAGGAATGACTGGGATAAACTATTGCACAAGTTCACGTGTTGATTTGATTAAGTCACTACTGACTATTAATCAAAAAGTACCTACTAGTACTACGTACTAGGTACCTATTCTAACCCTGGCGCCAGACCTAGCTTCAAATGTTTGAACACATGTGTGGCTCGAGACTTTGACTACAAACTCTCGTGCCACACTATGTGTTCAAATATTTCTTCAAATATTTGTTCGTATGAACGGCTCGTTCCGTTCCAGCTCTAGTGACGAAGTTTTTAGACCGCCTTAAGGCGTCATAGCTGTGACTGGCAATAATAAATAACTAGCAGTCAACCATCCAATTTTTGACCGCAAAGAACGTTGCTTCAGTTCGACGATCTATCAAGAACGACTGACGACCTCTGTGGCGTAGTTGGTGAAAGCCCGCTTGGGACGCAGAACGTTGCGAGTTCGATCCCCGCCGCGGGATAAATGTTTGTATGATCTGCAAATATTTATCTCGGGTCTGGGTGTTTCTATTCCATACTAATATTATAAATGTGAAAGTAGCTCAGTCTGTCTGTCTGTTTATATTAACTTTTCACGACCGAACCACTGAACAGATAAGCTGCAAATTGGCATGGATGAAGGTTGTATCCTAGGGAAGGACATAGGCTATTTTTATTCCCGAAAAATTCCCGAGAAACCGCGGGTAACACCGCGGGATCGCAGCTAGTGTATAATATGTATGTATTTACAAAAACAAAAAGTATATAAGTAGTACGAGTATATCAGTTACTGGTTCCCATAGTACAAGCATTGCTTAGTTTGGGGCTAGTGATGCTGTGTGAAATGTCCAGCATTATTATTATTACTAAGCAAGCTACACACAGTATTCAGCGTTATTATTCCACGTTACCATTGGTTTTCACTTCTCAAAATAGCTTTGTGGGTTTTCCCATAAGGTGATGTTTTATGACGTCATTTGACAGCTTTAACGCGGTAAACTTTTAAAGTTTGTATAGACTCATAAACTGGAACATTTGAGGCCGTGCTAGTTTATTTCCATCCATAACTCTACGTCTACAAACAAAGACTGTCTGTCTACAATTACGAGTATAAGGCGTAAGAGGAGATTGTAATGAGTGAGAGAAAAAAGAAAAAGTTTGTGCCACCAGTCACCACTCAACGTGGGTTAGGTAGGGCAATGATCATAATGATCTATTCTTGTAAAAAAACAGTGGCACTTCGGGAGTGCCGACAGAAGTGAAAACGTGAACAAGGTGTCGGTAACGGTTCTAAACTTCAAAAAATAATAAAAAATACTGTATTATTGGGACTTGAAGTCGCAGTTAATGTCTCACTCAGATGTAGCTTAGGGCTTACGCTCACCGTTTGTCGGTCTTTGACGAAGAGAACTGTTAAAAATGGTGTCGGTAACAGGTCGTGAGTTCGATGGTTTTTCACCTCAAAAATGCCCAACGCGCCTAAAGAAGCTTTCACTTCGAAAAAAAAAACGTTACAAAAGTGTTCAACCAGAGGGGTTTGGAACCTGCAACCTATGACCGAGTTCACGTCATATACAGGGTATAAAAAGACGTCTACCGAAGCCGAAAGGGGTAGGTACAGCATCCCAAGACACAACCAAATCCAAAAGGATTTTCCTTAAAAATCATTATATCCGGAGAAAACAGCGTTTGAAGATTACTGTTTGCGTATGTACTTGGCGCGTTTTTTTACGTAGATTGCTGGATTTTGAGTGTAAATTGTTTATTTCTTTTAAAAATGAAATAATTAGGTAGGTATGGTCTTATTATGTTATACTAGTAGTCAATAACTGAAAATACCATAAAATGACTAAGCTAAGTCAAAAAATTTTTTGCATTATTTTTTCGCTATATGAGTTTAGAATCATGGTCTGATTGCAACCCCTCAGTTTTCGGTAGTTGTCTTTTTACACCCTGTATTCAGAACTTCTGCTTGGATATTTATAAAAGAACGGGGGATTACCTGGACGCTATTAGTAGCGTGTGAACGGAATTATCATGGCCTTATTTTTTCTATTTTTCTGTTTCATTGTTTATTTTTTTTTTGAACCTGCTATATTTGTGTACTTATTTAAGTTTGTTTTGTGTTCACTCAACACGCTGTGTGTGTACGCTCAAACATCATGGTACAAGCCAGATCTGAACTGTATTATAGCCATTTGATTTTATCTAAGAATACCATTGATGGATTAAATAAAATAAATAAATAATAATACATAGAAACACCCAGACCCGAGACAAATATAAAAAAAGTGGAAACTAATCCCTTAATGGATTTGATCAGTGAATCAGAGTGGAATAGGGCTGTTTGTATAGTGTATTGTGTGCCTAAATTAAAAAAAAAAAACATCTTGTAAAGATGTAACGGCAACTCTGATATATATCACAGTTTGTTTACAAACACAGTTGCATAACAATTCCGTTGGACCTAGTTTACATAGCACAATGTACAATTGAGCGAACAAGTAAAGAGCTGTCCCATTTCTTAAGATTCACTTCGTTGCGGAGAGTGTGGAGTTTCCTTTCTTTGTTTTTGCTTGATGCTTGTGTTACTAAAGATGTGTCTAGATTTTAAGGCGTATTTGCTTTTTGATGTTTGTTTGAGTCTTGGAAGCTTATTGAGTTTCATTTATTGGAACGAAGTTCCTTTTCGGACGGTATGGATAAAAAAAAAATGGAGGCTGGAAAAATAATTTTGTTCCATTTTACCGTCACGACGCATGTACATGTCAAATCGTCACAGTGCGAAATGCGCAGCCGCGACCCAATCCATAGATGGTACATTGTTAGTACGGAATTAATTTATTATATTCCCAGTATAGAAAAGTACTCATTGCTTAGTTCCATCAAGTGTTCCACGACACTCACGTACTTTTATGTTTTTTTTTTAAACTTTGCTTATATTTTGAGATGGTCTAGTCTGTTTTATGACTTGCGAGTTTAATTTTCTAGAAATATCTCATAGGATATTTCTTTTTCTACATTTATAGTCTTCATATATTAGTTAGTAATTATTAATGGCATGTATTAGGATTATTTAAATACTTTTTACAGCTTTGTTTCCCTCAAAATGAAACTTCTGTGCACTACCGTCCTTTTTCTATGCTTCTTTAGTTTATTTTCCATTCAAAGGTTGCCTGGAAGAAATCGCTTTCAGCAATAAGGCCGCCCATTGTACTAATTTTGTACTTGTTTTATTTATGTGTTGTTTTTTTATTAATTGGTGTACAATAAAGTGTTCATTCATTCATTCATTCATTCAAGATACCTTAAACTAATTAATTTAAACAGCCTTTCGAAACGATTGTACAGCATAATACGCCGTTTACACGATGCCATTCTGGCATACCATATTTGCTTCTTGTTTTCTCAAACTCAACGGAGGAAGAGCTAATATTCTGTGGCAAGAGGCAAGAATGGTATGCCAGAATGGCATTGTGTAAACGACGTCTTGCGTTTGTAGAATGAGTCAAGTGTTTATCAAATCTCAAGTCTGAGATATTGTGAAAACACTTTATTTACACATGAGTATCAGTGCAGATTCAAAAAGGTGGACTAGACTGTGGATGCTGTAGGAAAATTTTCGCAACAATACTCATATTATTGTGATGAAACTCTGTATGAGTATTTGTTTACACTCAATTCCCTAAATGTTCCTATAGAATGTATGCCTCTGACTACAACTTTAGACATATTTAAAGGATCTGATAGAATATTTACCATCAGTCGTGATCATGTTTGTTTTTAATATTGTTTATTGATTAAATACATAAGTACTTATTAAATACAATGTGATCAATTATGATACGTTAATCAATTAAACAGATGTAATCCACACCTTTTTCAATTTAGAACAGGCTAGGCTAGTAACTAGGTAATTTAATTATGGGAATAGGGCAGTTGTAGGTGTGACGATGGTAACCATGCTTACACAGCATGACCTAATAGCTATATTTGATGAAGTACTCGTACATTTTAATGAAATTATTTTTTGACGTAATTCGTCACACGTACAGCCACATTCATATATCAATCCCAAATTAGGATTAAAATCTAGTATTTTGACAAAAAAATAAACATCATACAAGAATTAGAATACAAATATTTGCTGATCATACACCCCGTGTCCCGCCGCGAGAATCGAACTCAAACTCTTGCGTCACTGTCTAGCCTTCGCCTACTGCACCACATAAGTCATCAGTATTACAAAAAAAGAAGGTCTGCCTGCGACGCAGAAGGTTGCGAGTTCGATCCCGCCGCGGGACAAATGTTTGTATGATCTACAGATATTTGTCTCGGGTCTGGGTGTTTCTATGTATAATATGTATGTATTTACAAACGAAAAGTATATAAGTAGTATATCAGTTATCTGGTTCCCATAGTACAAGCTTTGCTTAGTTTGGGGCTAGATGATGCTGAGTGAAATGTCCAGCATTATTTATTTATTTATCAGGGAAGTTAGATCGGAATAATCATAGGTACTACGAACTTTTTACAAGCTAAACTTGATATTCAAATCACGAGCAATGCCATATATTATTATACAATTACTTATTCATGGAGCATGATGGCATAACTCACTTAAACACAATAAAGTTGTCGCATCTGCAAAGAAATATTATTATGTATTTTTTTATTACAGTTCCATCAAAAATGGTTCGAATCCCAGCCGTGCATTAAATATTATTAACTACGCTCCCGCGGTGTGACCCGCGGTCCTTCGGTATTTTTTCGGAATAAAAAGTAGCCTGTACTTCCCTGCCCTTGCTATGCCAAATTTCAGGTTAATCTGTTCAGTGGTTTGGGCGGGAAAAGGTAACAAACAGACTTAAGCGGCTGTTACACAGGAAGAAGAGTTTCTCGAATGCGAGCGCGATTTATTCTAGGCAATAATATGGTCACCTAGTATAAACAAATGCCTCGTGTGCGAGAAACTTGTGTATCCCCAAACTAAGCCGAAACTGTACGCAAGCTTAAAATTGATTGTGCATCAGTGTGACTTCTACTGTGGGTCTATCTATACTTGAAGGTACTATGAGCTGACAGATGGTACATTATGTTATATAATTCATTGAGAACTATAACCTATACATAATGTATGTGTTATATAGCCAATTCAACGGCGTTAATAAATCTTAGTTCTATTTTGGACTTGTTGTGAACAATCTAATCTATCAGCTTTTCTCATCATCATCAACCACAACCTTACGTCACCCACTGGGTCTGGCCTTTTTATGGCATTTGTTTTGTATGGCATTGGTGACAGCCAGCATTTTCATCTGAGCGCTTCCGTGCTTCGGAGGGCACGTTAAATTGTCGGTCCCGGCTATTTAAGTCGTTGAAAAATGACGGAGGCCTTAAGGCGGCCTTAAAACTCCATCACCAGAGTTGGCCACTGACTCATACGAACTTACTTTTTACTTATCGAAGAAACGATACTTACGTAGCTCAATCTAACTTATTCATTTAAACTTTTCTATAAAGATTAAGCAAACTAGATTCAATCTCAACCTTGGATTACTTGAAGGCTAGAAATAAACCTTGAAATATTTACAAAAGTATATTTACTAGAGCTTCAAATATCAGCAATCCACCACATAATTATAGCATTCTTTGATTATTAAACTTGATAGTATGCGTGCGCAAAATGGTGGGTTTAACTTACGTAACGAAAATGTTGTAAAATTGGATTAGAAGTGAAACTAAAAAATATGATTTTATCCTGATATCAATCATAAATGAGTCATTTTTCTGCTAGACTCTCTTTACTCTTAGACTAGCAAAGAGTGTTTTGAAGTATTTTAGTCGTAATTTTATTGGTAAATAAGATAAGTCGTGCTTGCTTAGTGGTTCTTGATAGACAGTCAAAGCAACGTTCTAAACAATCCGTAAGTGGATGGGTGACCGCCAGTGGCATTTTCATCTGAGCGCTTCCGTGCTATGGAGGTCACGTTAATTGTCGGTCCCGCCATGACGGACCGTGGCGGCCTAAAAACTCCGTCACCAGAGTTGGCCACTGACTCATACGAACTTACTTAGCAGTGGGTAAATGATAATCATGACAAGTAAATACTTCTATAGATCCAGTGTGAAGTCATTATAATTAGATGATGTCAATACCGTGAGTTCATTCAAAAGCGATCTTATTTCATATTCTAAAGACGTGCATTGTGCATTTGCCTGCACTGCGGAAAGCAGCATTTCGGTGAGTAGAAAACTTTTGACAGTGCAACAAAATAGGATTTATCTAAATCGAAAACCTCAAAATTGCTTCCTCAAAGGACCTGAATCGTACCTGCACTGCGGAAAATCATTTCGGTGAGTAGAAAACATATGACAGCGCAAAATAGGACTTTCACTTCTTCATTTTATTATGCCAAAACCTCGAAATTGCCATGAGTTGCTATTCGGCTTTGTCACGCAAGTTTTGGTCACGAATACGATGGTTTTGCGTACTCTGTAGCTATAAATTGGGCCCTTTATGTTCCGCACGCGGCCGTTTTCTTAATTCGATTGATTTTGAGCATGGTTTGTTAAAATAGAAAGCAAGCTTTTCCCTGGCAGCTGTTGGTAAGATGAATCGTGAAAAATAGGGGGTAGAAATTAGGGCGTTTACTATACAAAAATCTCGTGTCGATATGAAAATAATATAACTTCAGAAGTGACATTAATAAGTATCCATAAAACTAATTGAAAGATGATTAACGTTTCAGTGGAATAAGCCAGAGATCAATCAGTTACACGACGAAATAGGACACGAAAATCTTCCACTATTCACACTGTCTACTCCATTCTCATTTATTCATCTAAATCTTCAATTCCGAATCAGTTCAGCCGTTGCGCGTCATACTTAAACAACTTTAAGCGCATTCACAACGTAACGTGTTTATCATTTTGCAAAGGCACATAGTAATTTTCTCTTTTTATGTAAACGGCTTTCACTCGCTGCGAACCCTAACAATGTAGCAAACAAAGATGTCAACTGCTAATTAGAGCGGGCAGGTGCTTGACCCGGCTGCACTTGTCACAGTGATGATGGGTTAGCTACTGCACTCTCATACATTTCATAAACTACACTTAGATCAAGTTTAATCTTGCATTCTATACGAAGTCAAAGAATTTCATAAACTTAGACATATTCATAGATCAAATTACTCAAGTTTTCGTTTGGTTCTTTTCATAACGGCCCTGCAGGCACTGTGGTGTTTATTTATTACGGTTCAAAAGATACAAGACATGTGATGTGACTGTGGTAGACAGACAACCAGGAAGAGATCCAATGATCCTTTACCCCGATTGCCTATAAACCCATGTTTACGCAATCACATACATATTATTTAAACCTAAGTACGGTCTTCAAGAATTTTTAACATTGCAAGTGTCGTTTCAATGTCAATTTTATCCTGATATCAATCATAAATGAGTCATTTTTCTGCTAGACTCTCTTTACTCTTAGACTAGCAAAGAGTGTTTTGAAGTATTTTAGTTGTAATTTTATTGGTAAATAAGATAAGTCGTGCTTGCTTAGTGGTTCTTGATAGACAGTCAAAGCAACGTTCTAAACAATCCGTAAGTGGATGGGTGACCGCCAGTGGCATTTTCATCTGAGCGCTTCCGTGCTATGGAGGTCACGTTAATTGTCGGTCCCGCCATGACGGACCGTGGCGGCCTAAAAACTCCGTCACCAGAGTTGGCCACTGACTCATACGAACTTACTTAGCAGTGGGTAAATGATAATCATGACAAGTAAATACTTCTATAGATCCAGTGTGAAGTCATTATAATTAGATGATGTCAATACCGTGAGTTCATTCAAAAGCGATCTTATTTCATATTCTAAAGACGTGCATTGTGCATTTGCCTGCACTGCGGAAAGCAGCATTTCGGTGAGTAGAAAACTTTTGACAGTGCAACAAAATAGGATTTATCTAAATCGAAAACCTCAAAATTGCTTCCTCAAAGGACCTGAATCGTACCTGCACTGCGGAAAATCATTTCGGTGAGTAGAAAACATATGACAGCGCAAAATAGGACTTTCACTTCTTCATTTTATTATGCCAAAACCTCGAAATTGCCATGAGTTGCTATTCGGCTTTGTCACGCAAGTTTTGGTCACGAATACGATGGTTTTGCGTACTCTGTAGCTATAAATTGGGCCCTTTATGTTCCGCACGCGGCCGTTTTCTTAATTCGATTGATTTTGAGCATGGTTTGTTAAAATAGAAAGCAAGCTTTTCCCTGGCAGCTGTTGGTAAGATGAATCGTGAAAAATAGGGGGTAGAAATTAGGGCGTTTACTATACAAAAATCTCGTGTCGATATGAAAATAATATAACTTCAGAAGTGACATTAATAAGTATCCATAAAACTAATTGAAAGATGATTAACGTTTCAGTGGAATAAGCCAGAGATCAATCAGTTACACGACGAAATAGGACACGAAAATCTTCCACTATTCACACTGTCTACTCCATTCTCATTTATTCATCTAAATCTTCAATTCCGAATCAGTTCAGCCGTTGCGCGTCATACTTAAACAACTTTAAGCGCATTCACAATGTAACGTGTTTATCATTTTGCAAAGGCACATAGTAATTTTCTCTTTTTATGTAAACGGCTTTCACTCGCTGCGAACCCTAACAATGTAGCAAACAAAGATGTCAACTGCTAATTAGAGCGGGCAGGTGCTTGACCCGGCTGCACTTGTCACAGTGATGATGGGTTAGCTACTGCACTCTCATACATTTCATAAACTACACTTAGATCAAGTTTAATCTTGCATTCTATACGAAGTCAAAGAATTTCATAAACTTAAGACATATTCATAGATCAAATTGTACTCAAGTTTTCGTTTGGTTCTTTTCATAACGGCCCTGCAGGCACTGTGAAAATTGCAAGTATTTATTTATTACGGTTCAAAAGATACAAGACATGTGATGTGACTGTGGTAGACAGACAACCAGGAAGAGATCCAATGATCCTTTACCCCGATTGCCTATAAACCCATGGTTGCGCAATCACATACATATTATTTAAACCTAATTACGGTCTTCAAGAATCTTTAACAATGCAAGTGTCGTTTTCTCAAAGTGAGAAACATCACAATAAATGACTCACTCAGCAGGCAAACCCAGTTTAAAGTCGCTCAGCGAGCTATGGAACGAGCTATGCTCGAACGAAACTATCCGACATAGAACCAAAGTTGTCGACATAGCTCAGAGAATCAGCAAGCTGAAGTGGCAGTGGGCTGGCCATATCTGCCGAAGAACCGATAACCGTTGGGGTAAACGAGTTCTTGAGTGGAGACCGCGACTCGGCAAACGTAGTGTAACGCCCTCCGGCCAGGTGGAGTGACGATCTGCGAAAGGCTGCCGGCAGAAGCTGGATGCGTCGAGCTGAGGACAGGGCGCAATGGCGCGCACTAGGGGAGGCCTATGTCCAGCATGGACTGCCATAGGCTGATGATGATGATGACCAGCAGGCCAAAGTACATAAAGCAAACCAGCTATATCAAGATGACCTGCGAGATAACACCCTGCTATTGTGCAAGCTTGAGATATTCGCACGTAGGTGTTTGTCCAACGTAATAAGTTTGTTTTCTATTACTCGTAAAAAGCGACACGCGACCTCGCATGATGGGCAAATGTCAATGATTACGAGAACAGTTTGAATTTACTTAAATCATTGGGTAACATCAAAGGTAACATGCGTGGAATCAATCATATTTAAGCATATGTCTAGCAGGTTCGCTCACGTGGTACGTTTTTACTCTTTCACCCCTCTAGGATTAGAATTTCCAAAATTCCTTTCATAGTGTAAATTTTACTAAAACAAGTTATTATTATTATTATTTATTTATTTATTGGAAAACCAACAGCTATAACATGGTGTCCTTAATAATTACTATAGAAACAGTGAGCCAATTATAGGTCTTCGCTAATAGTGACAGAATAGCTATAAAAATGTGAACACTCATACTTGAATGCACTTTACCTATCTCAATACACAATATATACACAATGTAGATAAGTACTTAGAATAGAAATATATGTTAGTCTTTGAATTTTTTAATGTTTTGTAAAATCTCATAAACTGTAGGTATGCATGTACTCGCTGTATGATTACCACTTTACCAGTGAATATTAACAAGATGTTATGAAAACATAATTAATTGTTTGTTTTGCTTTTCTAAACAAGCGAAAGCCAAATATTTATAGCAACTCAACATCTTCAGAAAATGAGTTTCGTTTCTATAATCTTATTAGTTACGTCTCATGATGGAGAAAGAAAACTAAAACTTCTTTGATTATGTTTGGAGCTAGTCAGAGACGTCCAAAAAGTCGCGACTAAAATAAAAGGAGATTCTGAGGCGCACTAAAACATTCGACACACTAGATTCAGAACTAGTCACACTACAAGAAGATATTTTTTGTTCAAATTAGTAATAGGCCCAGTCGACTAAAGAATAGTAATAGATTAGGCATTAGGTCAACTGGCCCCGTAGGGCCAGTTTTTTCCGGAGCCAGTCGACTAAAGAGCCAACATAATAATATGTTATCTTCAAATTCTGTGACATGATGCGCTGGTATTCGAACGTGAGTACAGAACTATTCCAGAAAAGTATCAGGAACTGTAGACCTCATTTGCATGCGAAAAGAGCTCACTTTTTTTTTATGATCTGCCACAAATGATCTGCTACGGGAAGTTGGCAGATCATTTTGACCATCTTCTATTAGTAGGTAAAAACGCCACAACTATTTCTAAAAAGTATCAGAACTATAGAACTCATCTGCATGCGATAAGAACTCATAATTTTTTGATCTGCTAAGTTCACTTACATATCTTCTAGAAAATACGTTGTTGTAGAACAACAAGCCCGTCAAAAGCTACAATCTCAGATTGTGAGTTGTGACCTAGCTTTCTTCAATCAAGTCAAGCATTTTCTTTGTGCTTTGCTTGCAAATTGCCGGTATCTTCAAAGCAGGTGCAGCGTTCACCGTTGCACACATTAACAAATTCAAAGTGGCCAGTTGATAGTCGACCTGGTTCACTAGGGATGCCCTGTCACTTGGATTCTATTGTAACCACGGCTAAAACGTACGCACAAGTATGATCCAGTGATTTCTACGGTGACTGATAATTGTAGGGTTGTAATTATAAGGTTAAGGTGCGATGCCATTATGACTCACTTGTTTTTATCGATAATGGCGTTGCGCCCGCGTAACATGTTCACAGCCTTACTATGATTTACGACAGAGTGTGTAGAGACTAAAAAAGTTTTGGAAGTATCATCGGGTGCTTATCTCCAAAATATCTTCGGACCCCAACATAGAAACTCCTTGTTATTTGAAGTCGGCTACGTTCAGTGTCTCACCGAAATCATAGGTCGCTTCTTTCATTCGATCAATCAGTTACCTATTATTATTAAGTGGGGAAACTTTAGCTACACTCAACGGGATACCTTCTTTGAGATGAAATCGGCTTTCCTAAATAACGGTGAGCAAACTAGTCCGCTGACCGAGGCCCATAAGGCGATCAGCATTTAGGCCGTCCGAGAAAAAAAGCAGGTGATTAGTGAGTTTAAAAAATTAAATGATAACTCACAGCCCTAACTGTTCCAGTTTAGGTAAATAAATAACGAGTGGGCATCAAGCTGAGTTACGATTGCGTGGGTGGTCTAGTATTGCATTACCAGATGAACAAGGCATCGGAAAATAAAATAGACCTTAAAGACTATTTACATTTAGTATCAGCGTTGCACCCGTGCGAAGCCGGGGTGGGTCACTAGTACCATAATATGGAACTCAACATAATGACATAACGTAGCGTGTTTCACTATTGTAACTACCAGAGAAAAGTAAGCTACGATACATTGGTTCCGCTACATCGAGCGCACATCAAGTGGACCACGACGTGTTCTTGTTCTTCCGATTTTATGAGCGCTTCTGGTTGTGGCTTTCCTTGTTTACCTTTGCATAAATTAAACTGTGCTAAGATTCTACTATATTTGATTGTATTTTTATAGTGGATCCTCATTCCTCAGGATCAGGGAAACTTAGGGATCTTGTAGGTTTTTGTAACAAAAATGCAACCATAGCGACATGTCTCAGTTGTCACAGATCGTCAAAATCCCGCATGTGTGCAATTTTTGGTATGCATTTGAGAAGTTCTACGATGAAGGTGATATTCTTGAAATTCTAGCGAAAGTTGAAAGTTTTAAATATTATTTTATAGGAAAAAAAAGAGGATGGAAGAGGAAAGGATGGATTGTGTAAAGGATAACATGAGTAAGAAAGGAGTGAGTGTTGAGATGACGGCTGATAGAGGAGAATGGAAGAAGAACACATGTTGTGCCGACCCCACATAATGTGGGAAAAGGGCAGGAAGATGATGAGTTTTAATATTCTTAGGCTGCGGACTACGCTCTTACTCGTTCCTGGCTACGCGTTTACGCGTCCTGCAGCAATGCGTATACATTTTGACATTTTACATCGACTCACGCGAGCGCGGAACGCGTGAACGCGTAGCATGGAACGCATAGTCCGTAAAGTCTTAACGTTTCAAAAGGCGATGAAGTAATTTATCGACACTATAAACTGTACCTTACCTTTTTTTAAACTTCTATCATAAAACAACTATCAAGAGAGTCCACTATCATACTTTTAGTTTCATCGACATGTCACCAGTACCTACTTGTACAAATACTAAACCACTCTTACTTTTCAACCTGTTCGTCTGCTGCCGGAAAGTCTGCAGTCCAATGAAGCCTATTACGAGTAGCCTCAATAGCATGCAACCATACGGTAAAAGTGTATGCGGCATGCATTGCACGCCAATGTCGAGTTGATTTGCGAAGACAGATATCGTCAAGAGAGATAGCCTGTGGTATACATAGGTTTTTAGACCCTAAATAAATAAATAAATAACCATTTATTTCAGGCCACACAGAACATAATTATACAATTAGTTAAGTACGTACCTACCCAATAATATTATGTAAAATTCCTTGACGTGTTATTCATGAAATAACTAAATAAATGATTATTATGATAAGGGGCTAGTCAGAGGAAGACTAAAAGTTTAATAAAAATGATAGACAACACAAAGAAGACAATCCTTCTATTATGTAATTGAAATATGTAGTACTCGAAAACTAAAACATGCATTGGGACTCATTAAACTCCAGCATATAGGAAATTAAGAAAAACTGAAGAACATTTTATAAAGTGCTTAAAACGCCATTTGATATTCTGGCATACCATTCTTGCCTTTTACTTTTTCAAACTCAACGGACCAAGAGCTTATATTCCGTGGCAAGAGGAAGAATGGTTAGCCAGAATGGTATCATGTGAATGGCGTTAAACAAACTCCACAATATTGAAAAACTTAACTAGTTTCAAAACATAGATTTAAAAAAGAAATTAAAGATGGTAGTGGTTTAGTTGATAGCGTGCCTTCACGGTAATTACATAACGTTAATCACCTAATTTAAATAAGAGATTTAAATGCATCTCATGGCAATTTGTATAATTGTTTTGTTTTAAATGGTCCGTAACTGGTCGTTACGGAATTTGAATTGATGTAAAGAAACTATTACCTAGACCACTGAACACAAACGTAACTATTTTAGTAAATGTCTTGATTTAGCTAGTAAAGTAAGTTCGTCCGTATGAGTCAGTGGCCAACTCTGGTGGCGGAGTTTTTAGGCCGCCTTAAGGCCTCCGTCATATCCGACTTAAATAGCCGGGACCGTCAATTTGACGTGCCCTCCGAAGCACGGAAGCGCTCAGATGAAAATGCCACTGGCGGTCCCCATCCACTTACAGACCGTTTCAAACGTTGCTTAACTTCGACGATCTATCAAGAACGACTAAGCAAGCACGACCACGAGCGCTTCAAAAGTTGACGACTTATGAGCATGATTACGGACGAATACAACGGTAGGGGTAAGTAGGAATAAGAATAAGAATAGATAGATGGATTGTGTGCTGAGGTGATGAAAGACAAAGGAAAATGACCAGGAAACTTATAAGCAGTAAGTGTACTCCTACAAACTTTTCAAACATCGCGTCGACTGAGTCCAATGCGGTCACATCTGCCTCAGATTGAAGAGCGTCACCACGGATCGATGTCGCGGGTTCAAGGCATATAGGTGTTTTGAAGATGCTATAGGAAACTTATTGTGCCGACCCCACAAGGATAATTCTTGGATATGTTTATACGTCTCCTTCACATATTAAAGAATGTAGACCGAATCACATGTCAGCTGTCTTCCGAGGGTATGAAGGACTTACTTGATGATGCCATCTTCGATGTAAACATCAGCGTCTTCCATGCCATCGTCATTGACGACCCGTCCATTCTTGATGAGGAGGCGGTTTTGAGAGCTCTGAAAAGAAACATAAACAGTTCAACTTACAAATCTTGGAACAAACCTTAGAACATAAATATAGCAATACTCTATAGCATATTTATAAATCTTCACTATATTCCGGATTCAAATAGAGACACATGAATGAATGAATAGCAGAAAAGTTTTTTCGGACCTTACCAAAGAATGCAACGAACTCAATAATATTTTGATGACTGCAAACAAAACTACATCAATAGAAGAGATTTACTAATGTAGAAAAAATAAGTGATAAGATAACCAAAAACCTTAGTACCTAAATGACTAGTTTATCTAATAATCTTGGCCCAGTTACAGTTAACAATGTTCTATAACACTAAAGAAAAAAGGTTTGAATGTCAATGACCCAACAAAATATAATAACGATATTACTAAGATAGGTCGCGGGTTTTTGAGTTATGAAGATAATCAGAAAGATTATAAAGAAACTATTAAAATGCAAGTTGCAGTTGTCGTGGCCAAATCGTTAGGATATGAAGGTCCTTTTGATATCAAGAGATTCTAAGCAGAAAACAATTTGATCAAGGGGTATTATAATACTCCTTGTTCATTTCATCATGTCAGCCATCTAGTGTCCACTGCTGAACATAGGCCTCCCCCTTGATCATTTAGGGAACGATAAAATTTAATGGGATTTTTGTTTTCAAAATCCCATTAAATATCGTTCCCTACTTTGGAATTCTACCAGGATTTCTTATCAAGCGTATCCTTTTGCACATCGAAAGCGATGTTAATCAGACCTAAATGTCTAACATGGCGTACCGAGTTCGGCACAATTTGCCATGTAAAGATTGCTATGCATGATGCAGGAGCAAGGCCGAGGCACAATGGAGCACCTGACGCATCAATTGTGTTTAAATCCGTTTTGGATTAACATGAACTCCTTTGTTGGATGCCTAACCATGGGGATTGACCTATTTATCACCCTTTGTTGCGCTTTGGGCAATGTGTTGTACGAATACACCATTAACCAGATTTTGTAGTACTAATATTTTCGTATCATTAATATTAACACTCACGTCAGGAGTTTTGCAAAATATAAATTAAATAAGAGCTTCAATTTAATGTATGTTTACTTTTTGATCTGTAACCTTATTGTCTAACTCAACTGGGAATGGAAATTGAATTCATTTTGACTTTTGAAACCCATTCTGGACT
This sequence comes from Epirrhoe tristata, assembly GCA_951394285.1. Classification (NCBI taxonomy): domain Eukaryota; kingdom Metazoa; phylum Arthropoda; class Insecta; order Lepidoptera; family Geometridae; genus Epirrhoe; species Epirrhoe tristata. The sequence continues at coordinate 3,011,328 of OX596161.1, forward strand.
TCAATTGTCATTTTCCTATTATGTGATTGGTTAAGCTCTATTGGGATGACAACTGGGAATGGATTTCAAGTTAGACAATAAGGCTGCAGGTCTTTATCTAACGTTATGTAGATACTTCAATTACAAAATTGTAACGTAAACATGTCATTAATTTTTGAACACAACAACATTACTAGAGATATTTGTCTCGGGTCTGGGTGTTTCTATATTATATGTATGCATTTACAAACAAAAGTATATAAGTAGTTTATCAGTCATCTAGTACCCATAACACAAGCTCTGCTTACTTTGGGGCTAGATGATGCTGTGTGAAAAGTGAAGATAACTTCTCATATTGAGGATGACGGAAGTATTACTTATGTATTATTAAAACATGGAATAATTGAGAATGTCCTTGCCAAATCCAACCGCCAAGCATTATTTTAATCAAAATAGCTCGAAAGCCATCAAATACAACAACAATAACTTCATTGAAGAATGGAGGTTCCACTTCACCAAGGTTAAAACCAGTAAACTTGAAATAACAAAGCAGTTACAATAACGATTACGTAAAGTAAGTTATTTTCGTGAAAAGCAAACATCTAGTACAATATAACATGTAATGAAAAGGGGCAACGTCGTGACCTTGCGTCACGCCAACGCGCCTTGAACTTCTGCGGCATTTATCGAGTTTATCAATAGATTTTACTACCGCAAGACTAATGAAAACCCATTGAGATAATTAGATAAATACTCCAATTATCTATATAAATAAAAAATATATATGTATGCTGGACCGATTAGCTAAATCAAATGTCCGCAATAATCATTTGTATTTTGAAAATATTGATAATTAGCGTAGTTGCGTTGCGGATTTAATTCAAATAAAATCTCAACAGTAGCCTAAAGTTTTGTGAGAATCGAAATCTTGAATCTTGCAGACCATTCCTAGCAGCCAAATCACTATTAACAGAATAATTTCAACCCTTCCCATTTCTTAAAAGCACTAAACAACAGGATGAACTCGCCAGAGCGGAAGCCTAAGAATATCCCAGCCGAGCTTAGCTTAAACTTATACAAATTCCTGTCTGAGTTCAACTCACTTTTATATTAATCCCTGTGACATTTTTTGGCGTTGCGTCCACAATCATCTTCGTAATCTTTCTATCCGAAATCTTGTAAATAAAAGTGATTCGCGGTAATCGGTTTAGGATACAAAGTCGTGATGGCGACCGACCCGTAGCGCGCTTCAGACTGTAACTGAAAATGTGCTCCTAAAATAGAATGTATCCCCCTCATAGACGTTTTTACACGGAATGGAAAGCGATGGCGTGATAATGCATGCATGCATATCAATCGAGATATATCGACAGGTGATGTGATGGGTTAAGCATTTTCCTGATAAGGGAAAGATACTGGTATCGCCAAGCAGACAGTTTTGGGCTGATTCAACGACCTTGAGCACGCCCTGAATCTATGTGACATCATACTCGTACGATTGCTACTATTGTTAGTTACTACATATCAGAAGTACCAGAGATTATATAGATATAGATAAGATAAAGAAATCGAAAGTCTAATTTACGCGGTAGGTCGTATAATGATAATAGGTGACTTTTTCGATGCGATATAGCTGATTAGCAATAACAATGTAATCTTCAAAGGCGTCATCAATAAGGAAAAACGCATTCTCATAAAAATCGAGAACTTTTCCCTTGAAGCGCAGACGCACGCTATCTTGATTGACTTTCCCGCAGTGTTCCCGCAAATAAAAAGAGTTTGAATGACTGTCAATGAACTGTCACTTTTTGCCACAGATGATATAAGTCATACCGTTGTCGATATAACAATATAATCAATAACAGTAATGGTAATTTGCATAATTACGTTTTAATCATTTGTATACATGTAACATGTATAAAAAACTTGTGATAGCGTTTTGTTCGCACATCTTCATTTTATTAACATAAATATTGACAATTGGCATTTAACATGCAATCTAGCTACATATTTAGGTAAGTAATCAAATCACATACTTTTTCTCTTTGGATGAATGAACATTATTTCAGTGTTTATAATATTTTCATAAAATACACAATGAGCGAAAAGCAAAAGGTGTTAACCTTTTGCAAAATAAAATAGCATCAAAATTATTTTTAAACAGGATAAGAGTTATTATTGATCTAAAAACGATGCGATGATGATGATTTTGTACAGCAACTGATCATAATATCAAAGATGACATCACAATTGACAAGGTGCATCATGTGAAGACTCATAAGTGGCAAGTAGTACCTAAATTGGATTGCGTAGCGTAGGTATACATAAAGATATCAGGATTATGTTTATAAATTAGTAACATATTCGTATTCTGAAAGTTGTCAAAGTGAATTATATATTTTATACTAGCTGAAACGCACGCGCGCCTTCGTCTGCGCATTGTTTCGTCATACGATCTTTGGAACTGCCTTGCACAGCGCCTAGGGTTCGTTTTTCAACAATCGAAAATATATTAGATACAGAGTTTGGAGTGAATCGAACCAAGGAATAAAATTTTCCATATAAACTTTACCACTCTGGTAGGTATAACATCCTTCATCAGCAATCCTAAGTACCTATATGTTATTCCAGTACTCAAAGCACCATTAGACAACGGTGGATATGGATAATCTAAGGGCAAGCCTATACATAATTATGTTATTCCAGTTTTACTCACCTCCTTGCATGCTCACCAGGAGTTTTAGACCAAAAAGGTCGAACCGCATTTAACAGTTAGGAACATTTTGTATTGGAAAACTAAGAGATGCATCAAATGACTGTAATTTCCTTATTTTTACGACATTGCCAAGCAGATTAGCTGGAGTTTATATGTATATTCGTGTTAGGTTTATTCTGGGCTATATTCAGAGTAACTATAATATTTAAAAAACCCATTTCCGTCAACGATTTTCAATATCCGTCTTGCTCAACGTTTAGGTACGAGTATGAAGTTTTTTGTTAGACCTTATTTCTATAGCTATGAGGGTGATAATAGCACTGTGTTATCCCATCACTCATTGAGATAGTAAAGAGATGTTTGTTTTACTGAAAGCATTGCTAAAAGGAAAGCTCTAGGTATCTGGTTTCCTTTCCTTTAAGGGAGTTGATTGGCAACTTATAAGTGAGAGTAAAGGGCTTGTTTAAATGCGGATATAAAATACTTGTTGATAATGTACACTTTTAAACTAGTACTTAATTTTTTCCCTTACTATTGAAAACCTGTTTTTTTATAAAAAAAGTTATATGTTCAGATATGTGTTTCAATATGTTCGTTTCTTTAGATCCAAAGGTTGTCTGAAAGAAATCGCTTCTAAGCGATAAAATAAATAAATAAATAAATAATGCTGGACATTTTCACACAGCATCATCTAGCCCCAAACTAAGCAAAGCTTGTACTATGGGAACCAGATAACTGATATACTACTTATATACTTTTTGTTTGTAAATACATACATATTATACATAGAAACACCCAGACCCGAGACAAATATCTGTAGGTCATACAAACATTTGTCCCATAAGACCACCCATTGTACATTATCTCATTAGGTTATATTAATTCAATGTTGTTCTGGAAGAATTCGCTTCTAAGCGATAAGACCGCCCATAGTACATTATCTCATTAGGTTATATTAATTCAATGTTGTTGTGTAATTATTGTGTACAATAAAGAGTTTTTCATTCATTCAAGTTATTGTACTGAAACAAATACTGAGGTAATAATACTGCGTATATGTATTATTACTAGAGTGTGAAAAACTAATTAATAAAGAAAATAAAGAATCATAGCTACAATAGAAATGCAATTTTCTAGCATCTTTCGAGCAGAAATTTCCAATGTTTGTAAACGCCATTTACACGATACCATTCTTGCCTCTCGCCACAGAGAGCTCTTACACCGAGTTTGAGAAAGCAAGAGGCATGCCAGAATGGTATCGTGTAAATGCCGTTAAATTCTCAATGCAAGATCTAAACAGTACCAGACAGACTATCACGTGACTAGATGGGTCGATGACTTTGCGGAAATGGGGAGGGTAGGGGTGAAAACGGGATGGCATTGACGAAAAATCACAATCAGAAAGTGATAGAAAATATATCGAAGGAAATACGAATTATGAAGTATGGTGATGATGATGATAAGGCAAAACAAAGGTCAAAAACAAAATAAAGTTCTCTTTACCCCACTGTCAAAGGAAGGGTTATGTTTTTACAAAATGGATTTAATAAAAGAGGACAAGTCTGAAGTTTTTGTATTTGCATACAATATTACCAATGCGTATTTTAATGCCGCAAGGTTAAAAGTCATTGTGACTAATGAAGCACTTAGGTACAATTTTACAAAGTATTTTTTTAAGTAAAACTTGTAACCCTTGTCCCAAACCACTTGGGGCCGGCTAACTATTATAGGTTACCTACTCAATTCACTCCTTGCTTGTTCACGAATCACGATCTTCCACACTTATTATTATTATCAGCCATGAGAATCCCACTGCTGGGCAAAGGCCTCCCCCCACTCCCTCCAGAGATCTCAGTCCCCAGCAACATCCCTCCAGTCCGTTAGAAACTGGTCGAGTTCGTCCCGCCATCTCCGTTTTGGTCTGCCGCGTCGCTTCTCGCTGGGTCGGGGCGCCACTCGGTGGCTACATTCGCCCACAGTTCATCTGGCATTCGGCAGACATGCCTAGCCCAATTCCATCTTTCACACAATTTAAATAAATAAATATAATAGGTACATATAACATCTACGAGTATAATACAAGAAGAAAGTTATATGTTCCCGTTTGTCTTAGCATTTCAGCTTTCTCTAATTTTCCGATTATAGAGGGTATTCAATCTTATCACAATAATGTAGGGGCACTATTTACAGTTCTTATATTTTATAATATGTTTTTTTTAGTTTCGTAAAATTTATATTCGCTTTAACACGTGCTCTTAACGGTGAAAGAAAACATCGTGAGGAAACCCGCAGCTTAGTCAGCTCCACACGTATTGACGTCGTCTTTCCTGTGGGCCAGGTTGATTAGCTGAGAGGATGGTTTAGGTGCTGGGCAAGCCTTATTCCATCTCAAACAATGTCCCAGGCACTACAGCGTCCCGTTAAGTGTAGGCATGGATTGCCTCCTGACGCTGTATAAATCATCTAATATAGATGTAAAGGCCTAAGTTTTTTTATATTTTATGCTTATTCTACAAAGTTGGTTTAATCGACAAAAGTTTATTTTCTTCATAAATTTTGCAGCTGTACAGTGTACACTCTGAATCAAGCTTGTTTTAATGGTGTTTCGCTGTAAAATTCAAGATATATTATCCAATGTTATTTTACTAGCCGAAGTCGTAAAATCATTTTAACGTCGGTAATTTGCATTTTGCGAATTTTGCATGCAAATGCAAAAAAAGAAAACCCTACTGCCTATAAAATGACTCAGAAACATGTTCTTACTGGTGATAAAATGCACATAATTTAATTATTACATTGGATGGATATTTCGATCTGTAGGTAGAAATGGCGAAACCACCTCAGGGGCGTCGGTCGGCAGTGTGAATAATTGCAATGGCCTTATTTAGAGGCTTTGCCGAAACATGTCTGCAATTTCACCGGCCGGCAAATCTTCAGCATAAACAAAATGGTTTGCGCAATGCGCGTGTTTCAGCCGGCATTTTAAATCAAATACTCACGAGCATATTGGCAATCCGTCACTTCACAACCACAGCAAAAAGTAAACTGATAAGACTATCTAAGTAATTTCTAGTTACACGATAGGCTTCATCGACTGTTCACTCTCGAATGCACTTTCTTACCGGGGCATAAAGTCGAAACCGGTTTGGCATGTTGTTTTGCCATATAGGTCGATATCTCGTCGTGGCTGTTCGGGTGAGAGGGAGACGCCGAGAGTCTGGGATCATGGACCTGTATTTCAGTTCAGGCATCCTTTGCCAATTCGATCCTACTATGCTGAGTCAGCATTTTCTGCACCACGTGATCTCGGATTAGGCAATATCCGAAAACTGTCTGATAAGATTGGTTCTTTATCTTTTTGCAAATTCAGTAGATTAAGTAACGCTGATCAGCTAAACAGACAATTGCATTCGGTTAGCTAAATAGTATGAATACTATATTCTTTCAAATTCTAGCGATGCATGTAGGTACCTACAGATATTTGGTGTTTCAGCTTTTTAAGCAAAATAGTCACAATTGCAATGAACTTTGAACTGCTAGAATTGTGAAATTAAACAAGACTAATTTTAAAAAGTAGCTGATAAAGTACTATTTATTGGATAGAAAAGTCTTATCAAACAGGTCAAACTTGCTTGAGCTCGACCCTTCAGATAAATCCACGCACAATCAACTCCGATAACATAGCAATCGCAGAATAAAATACCTATCATTTAGTACTATTTCGCAAAAGATTTTAAGTCGATAATAAAATACAACAAAATACTCATTTAGCTTTGAAAAATGACACAAATACCTGTAAAATTTACAAATATTCGTTCCTTGGTGTTGTGATGCCAAAGCGTTTGTAGTTTTAAATACTTGGAAATCCTAGTGTCGTCTAAGTCTATGCATGTGTTCATTCCTTGAATGTTTCTTCCTCCACGCACCCACTCAATCAAGTAATTTTTCAACCAGAAAAGAATAAATAAAAACCAAATCGTTCCTTTTGGGAGCTGCGATGCAAATTGATGCAATGCAACATACAGATACGCATACATCGTCTTACAATGTCTTCATCTGTATTCTTGAACCTGGGAAAATACAACATAACAAAGGAAACCCCTCATCCGGAATCAGCGACGCGTGAAGCACGCAGGTTGCTGATTGTCATTGTTTCAAGCTCATTATGAAAGGTCAGGAATGCTGGTGAAATAACTTTGTTTAATTGGATTACTTTTTGATACAAAGAAGGGTAAACATTCATCAAAGCGAGACTTCTGCAAATTCTGTCGATTGTCTCCATAAATATAGTCTCTACAAGGAGCTACCCAAATATTATTACAAAATCATGGGTGTCTATTTATGAATCATCATCATCTCAGCCACAAGACGTCCACTGCTGAACATAGGCCTCCGATTTCCAGAGCGATCGATCTTTTGCGGCACTCAACGGCTCCCAGCAACCTTTACTAGATCGTCTCTCCACCTAGTGAGTGGCCGTCCTCTGCTGCAATTTCCTGATGATGATGATGATATTAGAAGCTCTTAACCTAGTTCAATAAACACACAAGCTCATTGAGAGCTAACAACGTTATCATGAGTGGCAACTGGCAAGGCTGGTCCGATGCCAAAAGAAACGCTGCGGCAGGCAATATGTTGCGAGACTGTGCGGCGGCTCTCGGACTTGAGAAATGAGGTTGACGGTGGTGTTTTCTACAAACAGTAGCCGGCATACGGAGGCCGTTATTTCCAAAAACTTTCAGGAGTAACTGGTATTTCAGCAAGATGTGGACACTTGTATTTATCAAACAGGCAGTTCGTGTAGTCGAATATAGACATGGCCCTGAAATGAATTTCAATAGCCCATCTGTGAGCACTGCACCATAAAATGTATAAGAACAATTGACGTCATTCAACCGCTTACCATAGCACAGCGATGAGGCAATGATAGATTTACAGCAGATGGACTTCGAATCCATGGTACTATAGTAAATTAATAGTAAACAAAGTCTAAACTCAAATGTATGGAAATGTTCCCGTGTGTTTACGGAGAGACATTTTTGCATGCGTTTATTTGACAATCGCCATGCGGTCGCCGTCGCCGCGTGGCAATGTCAAATATACGCGATACCAATTCATACGGCGACCGCGACGGCTGTGAAAGTTTTTTTAGGTCGCAGTTCAAACTAGGCACCGCTTGCCACTAAATTAATAAATTACCCCAGACCCAGGTGCAACACTTCAGGAAGGAGCCAATTCACTCAAGAAATATTACCCAAGTCATCCTTGTGAACACAGAGAATTTTAAAAACGAATTCTCGCGAAACACGAAACTCAAACAATAGCGTAGTATTTCATAAACACTGGACGTTGCATCACAGCTTATGACATAAACATAGCTAAATAACGTGGTATCTTGACCCACTTCCCATCGTGTTACGGAGTTGAGATAAGAAAACCATAAATCTTCGGATCAACGATGTTTTTTTTTTTTCCGAGGGCCTAATACTAATGGCCTATGAGGCCGTTTTAGTGTTACCGGACTATTGATCAACGATGTTCTGTTAATCTCTATTTTTATAGAAATGCCGAAGACCTGGATTAGTCACTTACGTGACTTCTTTATCTTTTCCTATTATTAATCAACTGGAGATATATGGTAACCTATTTTGTTTGACCAAATTCGGTACGTACACAATCAAATAAACTAAGCTAAGGAATTTTAAGATACTATAATTTGTTATTACGGTTGTTAGGTAATCCTAATGATTTCCAGTGATTGGCATTTTGAGGATTACTTCTAACGTCTTTGAAATCCTCAAAATACCAATCACTGGAAATCGTCCTAATCCTAACAACTGGATTTGGAATCCTTTGGTAGATATCTGAAGATTATCATTAGTTCAGTCAGTGTGTGTCTCTATAATGATCTTTATCTTCATGATGAACCCATTAGTTCTTAATGATCCCTCAGATTGATCGGTAGTTTAAGATGGTTTCTTTGAACGCGGTGTTATAGGGATCTTTGAAGCTCTGGGAAATAATTCAGAAAGCGTTACTTTAAAACTATCCTAGCATATGTCCTGATCATGCAAAATTATGGTTTTAGTAAGGTTTAGAAAAACCATTTGATTAAATAAAGATGGAGCCAGTTCACCAAGTGGAGATTAAGGTAATTTTACATTGTGCTGACCTTGCACTGCCATCGTGTAAAATGATTTCAAGAAATATCCTCGACTACTGACGAGATACTGACCTTGTGTAAATCTTAAGTAATACTTTTGTGAACCTGGAACCCGACTTGAAGAAATCTGTTTAGCAACCATTAAAACCGGTAAATGGTATCAGTTTTATCTCATGTGTAGATTCGTTTCTGTATGCGTAGAGCTCATTCGTACATGGAGCGAGCTTACGCACAAATAAACAACTTGCTACATACACCCGCCTTCGTGAGATTGAGAAACTATACCTTATAGTTTGTTTCCTTTCTTTACTAGAGAAACTGCACACTGACGTATTTCTCTTATCCTAACAGCAAAGTGTGCATCAGCACAACAAATACATCACTTGATGTATTTGTTCCCCTCGACATTAGGGGGCTAGACTACGGTTATGACTCAGGGAAACGGGATATAAATTGAATTACGTCAGGCTGCCATTCCACGAGGTTTGAATGTTTTTCGATGTTGCAAATGGATTAAGGAATGCGAAATGGATTTATGGATGACGTTGAAAAGTTGCAATAATTTGTCGCGGCCGTGGTCGTGGCGTACCCACGTCAGTGCTGGGAAAAATGAAATAAATGAGTTCGATTTCTGGAGAGGACAACTGATGGAACGAAATTGTCAATAAGCCTTTTAAGATAATGTCGCGTAATGTCTTATCGAATGTCTTTTATGTTTCATCATGGGCCGAGTCTTTCGGGCGTGTAGTACATACATTTCAGGTGTGTTGGGTTTGAATCTCGGCTATGACGTTCTATCATGCCATTGAGAAATTAATGATGGAAAACCTATGAATGGTGGAGTAATAGTGACTAATGAGCATGTGGCTATTAATTGAGTAAACAGTTATTCGTCGGCTAGATAATTGATGGAGCTGGAGACGATGAGGCTGTGAGTCGCGTGGGCTAGATAACGAATCATAATGAAGACCTTGAAATAACTATGTATTTTATGTTTTAGGTACCAATTTCTTTAAATAAAAAAACTAAATTTTTCATTATTAATAACCCAATTGATTGTGTGATAGATAAAAAAGAAAAATAGAACAGAAACCTTTTGTTTGCTGCTATTAATTCAAAATGTTCTCTCAGTCAGGAATATACAGATACACAGTATTTTTTTTTATTAAATGTAAGAGTACAATACGTGCGTGTTGCGAAAAGCATATATTTCCGATTGGACATGCGTGATGGTCTGCTTTCTCTACATGAAAACGTTATTGGGTTGTGACGTCACATAGGGCATGAAAACCATAGCATATAGTATAGATGTAGCTAGTTGGAAAATCCATACTAATATTATAAAGCTGAAAATTAGATGATTAGCGAGTTTATGTGTTACACAGTCCAAAACGCAACGATAGCGCGATCTAATTTTTCCTGTGCCATCTATTATGTAGTAAAATGTCTGTCTGTTTGTTTCCTTTTCACGCCTAAACCACTGAACAGATTATGCTGATATATGACATGAATAAAGATTATGTCCCAGAGACGGACATGGGCTACTTTTTTTTCTCAAAAATAACCATGGCGGGCGTGAAATAAGGGTTGAAAGTTTGTATGGGGATTTGAAGTGAAGTTCCAGTTAAAGGCAACTAGATGGCGTTGCCTATGGCTGAGGTCGAGATGGCGCTATTATTGAATTTTTAAAAGTTTCAGAAGATTCTTGCAGTTTTCAGTACTATTTAGAGGTTTTCAAGTAGGCATGTTATTTTGCTGACGAAGTCACGGGCAATAATAATATTCACGCCTGTTACCTAGAAGCGTAAACTAGAGTAGGATTTCGACTTGCTGATATCTTCATTTCATCATCATCATCAGCTCGGTTTAGCCCACAGCTGGGCATAAGCCTCCCTTTCTTTGTGTGTGCCCTATCACGGTAGGAAATAGAGGTGTGCGCCGATTCCTTCTTGACCGGCGGCGGACGCCGGCTTAAAATCAGTCTGCGGCGGCGGCGTAATCGGCGTAATCGGCGTGGACAGTATAATTATGGGAAAACTCCAAAGGCGTGAAACGAGAGCTTGGTGGTTCTGTTTTTTAACTCATTCAGTGCCGAGCCCGCCGATCGGCGCGGGCTAAAGTTCTTGACTCACATGCCGATCCTGCCGATTGGCGGCATGTATGTATACCAATGTATGGCGGCATGGGGGGGAGATTGTACTATCTAGGGAGGCGATGAATGAGTTAAGAATGGAGATAAAAATTACAGACCCATCGCTCCTGAGCCACGTTTATAAGCTGTTCTCTCGGGTTATTATGAATCGTCTCGCCAAAAGACTTGACGAGTTCTAACCACCGGAACAGGCCGGGTTTCGTGGAGGATATGGCACCATTCAGATTATACAGAAGTCCGAAGAGTATAATTAGCCCCTGTGTCTGGCTTTTTCGGACTATGAGTGGGCCTTTGACTCTGTCGAAACCTGGGCTGACAAGTAGACTATCGTTATACCAATGCTTTGAGATGTCTGTATGAAGCCGCCACCATGAGTGTCCCGAGTACAGGACCAGCAGTCTAAGCCCATCCTACTGCGCAGAGGAGTGAAACAGGGATTAAGAAACTGGACTGGAAAGGTATAGGCATAAACATAAACGGCGAGCACATCTCACACTTACGATCCGCAGAAGACATCGTTTTACTGGCGAAGTCGCTGGAGGAGCTACAACGGATGCTGGACGGCCCAGCATCAGCCTCGCGAGCGATGGGTCTCAGCATGAATTTGGATAGACCAAAAAAGGCATGGTCAATGACCGAATTGGTCAAGACCTGTCGCTGTAAATGGTCACCTTCTTGAAGTTTTTCCGCATACCTCGGGCAGATTTAGAAGTTAGGTAGAGACAACTATGAGAAGGAGGCCAAAAGGAGGATTCAGCTGGGTTGGGCAGCATTTGGAATACTACGTCGAGTTTTCTAGTCACCCATACCGCAATGTCTTAAAACGAAAGCTTTCAATCAGTCAGTACGTCCTACCTGTCATGACATACGGACACAGTACGGCTAGTCTACCAGTTTAAAGTCACTCAGCGAGCTATAGAACAAGCTATGCTTGGAGTTTTTCTGAAGGATAGAATCCGAAACGAGACTATCCGACATAGAACTAAAGTTAACGACATAGCTCAGAGAGTTAGCAAGCTGAAGTGGTAGTGGGCTGGCCATATCTGCCGAAGAACCGATAACCGCTGGGATAAACGAGTTCTTGAGTGGCGACCGTGACTCGTCAAACGTAGCGTAGGACGCCCTCCGGCCAGGTGGAGTGACGATCTGCGAAAGGCTGCTGGTAGAAGCTGGATGCGTTGAGCTAAGGACAGAGCTCAATGGCTCTCATTTGGGCAGGCCTATGTCCAGCAGTAGACGGATATAGGCTGATGATGATGATGATGATGAGCGGCTAACTGTTCGCTCCTACTGACTGAACGCCTAACGCCGCGCGGCGCGAGCGTAGTGAGCGAGCTGAGTGAGCCCAATGGACACTTCATAAAAATATATAGGAAGGCGAACTTAGAGGCAAATAGTTAACCGCTCACAGTTCACCTAATGCGTCCACGGCCTAATTCGTCAGAGAAAATCGATTATTTTACAAGTAAAACTTAGTTTGATAGGTATTAAATTGTCATCGATTTTTTGACAATAGATTTTTGCCCTATCATCTCAAAAAAACAACAAATTGCAAATATGTCAGCACCCATGCTATGTGGAGTTGACTATAAGAATTTTGTACAGACACAATATTGGCGCCGATTTCACGCCGATAAAATCGTCGGCGGCGGCGGCGTGAGCAAAAACGTCGGCGGCGTGCGCCACGCCGATCGGCGCACACCTCTAGTAGGAAATGAAAACCAATCAAAATACTCCTAATCTATGGATAGATGTTTACTGTCATCATAACTTTCCATGACTTGCAACTGCGTGGGCGCAGGAAAGGCTTTACTATTTTCTACCTTTAGCCTCATTAGCAACTTTCGATTTATTGTTGACTAAACCATAGTATGTCGAAAAGTGAGAGTTACGGGAATTTGACGACCTCTGTGGGGCAGTGGGTGAAAGCCCGCTTGGGACGCAGAAGGTTGCGTTTTCGATCCTCGCCGCGGGATAAATGTCTGTATGATCTGCAAATATTTATCTCGAGTCTGGGTGTTTCTATGTATAATATTATTATGTATGTACTTATTTACAAACAAAAAGTCTATAAGTTTTTTTTTTTTTTTCAAGTAGGCATCTGGTTCTCATAGTACAAGCTTTGCTTAGTTTGGGGCGAGATGATGCTGTGTGAAATGTCCAGCATTATTTATTTCGATTTCAATATGATTATCGAGTACCATTGTAATATTGAAATCGTGCAAAAGTATGAGTTTTTTCTAGTACATTAAAAAATCTACATTACGTTCAACGGGTCTAGGCATTCGTAAAGTTAACCGTTCTGCGTAGAACACAATTTTATAGAAAAAGCGGTCACTGCGCAGACAAACAGCTAACTTCACGAAAGCCTAGATCCGTTGAACGTATTGTAATGTAAGTAAGTACCTACGATTTTCCTGGAACATGTATGTTGGAGTTTGAATTATTCTTGATCTAAATAGGATAAAATGTACAATAGAATAGAACCCACGAATGTTAGACCAATGCGACACAATTATCATTTAACTTTTAAGTACCGCGTTACCAGAATCTATCATCATCAATCATTTTTGACAACCACTTCGCTTCTCCGTCAAGAGCTTAATAGGTTTGGAAGACCAATGTGTAAGCAGACATGCCATCACCCTTACTATAAACATAGAGAGCTTGTGCACTGTGGTTGATCAGGACCCGAGGTAGTAAATGGATGACGCTACGAGTAGTAAGCTAACAGAAGAAAAACTTACGAGTCTACGATCATGAGAAGAGATAACTCTAATATGCTAAAAATGAATGAATGAATGAATGAACACTTTATTGTACACCAATTAATAAAAAAACAACACATAAATAAAACAAGTTCAAAATTAGTACAATGGGCGGCCTTATCGCTGAAAGCGATTTCTTCCAGGCAACCTTTGGATGGAAAATAAACTAAAGAAGCATACAAAAAGGACGGTAGTACACAGAAGTTTCATTTTGAGGGAAACAAAGCTGTAAAAAGTATTTAAATAATCCTAATACATGCCATTAATAATATAAAAACAATATACTAATATATAATTATAATATATAAATACCTTCTAAAATGAGTACTTATTAAATGCTAGAAAGAAGAAACTAAAAATTAAGACAACTGCTGAAGATAGTGTTGCTTCAATTTCAATTTAAAAGAGTGGATTGAAGGAGCTTTCCTAATATCCACAGGAAGCGCATTCCACAGATGGACAGCATGCACAGTGAAAGATTTATCATAGAAGGACGTGCTGTGGACAGGTGTTTTGAGGAGTAAGTTTTCGGACGATCTAAGGTTAAAGGGATTAGCGGCATGGAGAAACTCAAATCTATCTTTAAGATAGCTAGGTGAGAAAGGACAGAAAAGAGTAGAATAGAGAAGAGAAAGAACATGTGTATCCCGGCGACGACGTATGGGAAGCCACTGAAGCTTAGAGCGTAGAGGAGAGACGTGGTCATACTTGCGTAGGTCAAATATGAACCTAATACAGAAATTTTGCAAGCGTTCTAGTTTATTTAACTGCTCCTCAGTCAGATCCAAGTAACAGGCATCTGCGTAATCTAACACAGGAAGGAGAAGTGATTGAGCAAGCGCAATTTTGGTGGCGGTTGGCAGGAAGTTACGAAGCCTCTGCAGGGATCCTGCCGAGGCATAAAGTTTTTGACATGTGACCTGAAGCTGACACCCCCAAGACAAATTGCAGTCAATAGTAATCCCCAAGTTCTTTACGGACTACGGCTAAATGACGCAAAATCTAAAGAAAATAAGTTTTTCAAGCTATTTATTTCGAGAGAACACCGATTTAACAAACAAAGAAACCGGGCTTTTTAAACCTGTCAGTCTGCCATAGGCACGATTTATCGGATTCGGATCCGACGCTGTGCTCAATCGCTAATAGTATGTTCGTCTCCTTAGTAAGTGGGGTAAAGACAGATTCTATCAACGATGCGAGGAGAGAGCTGAAATATTGATTTATGGAATCCATTCGTAAGAAAGCGAGCAATATTAAATTAATGAGTAACTGCTCCAATCGTTAACGTTATTAACTAATGAGACAGTTTGATTGTAAATTAATCATTGGTGATACATTTATACCAAAAAACATTTTATATTAGGAATTCTGTGCCTTAGACATCTTCAAATAAAAAACTTACATAAAAAAAAAGTACGTGAGTGGCGTGAAACACTCGGTTGGAACGAAGCAAAGAGTACTTTTCTATACTGGAAATATATTATTTTAATTGTCAATTAGGTAACCTAGAAACGCTCTTCCTTACTAACAATGTAACAATCTATGGAATGTGTCGCGGCTGCGCATTTCGCACTGTGACGATTTGACATATAAGTACATGTGTCGTGACGGTAAAATGGAACAATTTTTTTTCCAGCCTCGAGTCTTTTTTTTCTTCGATACCGTCCGAAAAGGAACTTGGAACAATGCGCTTCCTGTGGATATTAGGAAAGCTCCTTCAATCCACTCTTTTAAATTGAAATTGAAGCAACACTATCTTCAGCAGTTGTCTTAATTTTTAGTTTCTTCTTTCTAGCATTTAATAAGTACTCATTTTAGTAGGTATTTATATATTATAATTATATATTAGTATATTGTTTTTATATTATTAATGGCATGTATTAGGATTATTTAAATACTTTTTACAGCTTTGTTTCCCTCAAAATGAAACTTCTGTGCACTACCGTCCTTTTTGTATGCTTCTTTAGTTTATTTTCCATCCAAAGGTTGCCTGGAAGAAATCGCTTTCAGCGATAAGGCCGCCCATTGTACTAATTTTGTACTTGTTTTATTTATGTGTTGTTTTTTTATTAATTGGTGTACAATAAAGTGTTCATTCATTCATTCATTCATTCATTCATATATCTCTTGAAGAATTGAAGATAAGTGAAAACCACATATTGAAATTATTGATTGTTGTAATTGACTTAGGTTTTTCCATAGCGGCTGCCCCAAAATATTTGCACGATTGCACCCCTAATAACTTATTCTTACACGCACAGGCTAACATTGAATTATTAAGACAGGAGGCTTAAATATAGCGATGTAATTTTTTTGTATGAATCATACCAGTGTGGTGGAAGGATTTTAAGTGCGCCTCAGAAAGGCTCTTTTCGTGCACTTGACACATGTTTTCGAACTCTTTTAGGTTCTACATGCCGGTTTCCTTCACCGTTTGAGAGTACTGGCACAGAATACTGGCGTAGTGCACACATTTTTCAGCAGAAAAACTCATTGGTGCACGACCGGGATTGAACCCCCGATCGGAAGGCCTTTACCATTAGACCACGAGTGCTCATGATGATGATAATAGATTTCTAACCCTTCGTGACTTCGCATGGCAAGTTCAGATCAACGGTAGCCATTCCCAGCCGTTGGCAATTGCCAAGAATAGGGTGCATAAATTAAATGCAATTTAATATCAGCTTAATATCAGCAATACTGTAAGTACTGTTTTGTTTATATTAATGATATTGAAAGTATATGGCAAGGTAACTATGACCTGATCAGCCGTTTGAAGATCATCAGCTCTTTAATAGTTGATGAGGGGATCTGACTAACTTTCTTTGTTGCACATTTTGTTATCAAGGTTTTTATTTTCTGTTTGTTACTTTTTATTTTTTGGTGTAGAATAAAGTTATAATCTAATCTAATCTTATGTCTAATTTAGGCTTGGAGCAAACTAGCCACCGGCCACAGCCACAAAATGCCGCCACTGGCATATTTTCATACATTTTACTGTAGCGTGTGGCGGCCACCCGCGTCAACCGTGTGCGGCGAGTCCATATAAAATGTATGAAAACTACAGGAAAGTGGCTGTGGTTGGTGGTCCGTTTGCGCCATGCCTTATCTAGAAGTGACGGGGGTTTTTTTGTAGCAGGGTGGTGAAAGGATTTTAAGTGCGCCTCAAAGAGGCTCCTTTCGTGCACTTGACACATGTTTTCGAACTTTGCTTATTACATATACGTTAAACCTTAGTTGAACCCCATGTTGACACATGTCAAAACCAAACTGTTACCACAAAAAAGCGTTCTATGATTCTCGGTTCGGTTCTTCACCGTTTATGATCACGAGTTTTACTTTGTCACGCACGTGTCAAAGGACGTCTTATACGAGGCAAGTAAAATATTAAACTTAACCACAAGTTTTAAATAGCCGGGTTTAGCGCGTGTAAATCATTATTACGACCCTTGGTAGGGGAAGGTCCCCTACAAGAATAGATCGGACTTGAAGTGAGTAAGGATGTCTGCTGTCAGTCTTGAAGACTCCTGCTTTTCAAGACTGCAAATTCTTGTGTTTTCAAGACTGTGAGGTCTTGGACGTTGAAGAAATGTTTTGGTCTTCAAATACGATATTTTTACCCGAAACTGTCATATGGTTATGAACTTATGAGGTATCATGAGAATTGGGTCAACCCCGATTGTGTTCTTGAATTTTTGAATATTGAAACGAATGTCTAGATTCTTGTTAAAAATCGATAAAATTATCATCAAAATGAACCAGTAACTTCCTAAATTATATTTTAATAATGTTTTGTGGTTGAGTAAGTAGCTATCCACCTATTACCTACTGCGCTGTATTGTTATAAAGTACCACAATTTATCAAAATTGATTTGGTAATTTAATATTAATTGTTAATTAGAAAAGTTGTTTACGAATACATAATTTTTATATTTTCTTATCTTTAGATCTTTAGTTTTAGATTAAATGGTATCAATTCAAGACTGCTGATTAACATTACAACACTATTTCAATTTATTACTACACATGAACTCTTCGATTCTCAGTCTTATCAACGGTCAATAAAACTCATAATCCCTTGGAATATCGTCTCGGAAATGGTACAGTCGCTAAGTAAAGTGCTAGCACCGATTCTTGCCAAGGGACTATTCGTCCTTGCTTTTTTAAAAATGAATACGAAACATGATCATTCTCAGATCTTTGGGGGTCCCTGAAGAAGTATCAAGACACATCCAAATATTCCGAATTCATTATTTGGCATTCTTGAAACGTACTACTATACATGACTGGTTACAAGTATGAGCTATTAATGCTTTCTTGACGATGTTTATGGCTTCTCCGTAGACTCAAAGCTTTGCTGGTAGAAAACTCTTTTAGGGTTAAGCTCGCTTTTGTACATTGTATGTACTTTTTAACATATTTTTTTTTGTAACTGTTTTCTTGTGTACAATAAAGTATTACAATTTTCCTAAACGAAAACGATGTTGATACACGGCCGGAGTTAGAACCCACGACCTATCAAAAGTCACGGGACTATTTAGCCACCACATCTCGTGCTAACAGTTCTGAATTTGGAAACGCCCTTGATTCATAATACAGCGGAATGTACTAGGTTCGGAATCGACCGACAGCAACCAATCACAGTGCAAGAAACGTCAAATTCGGATCAATTCCTGCACTGTAATCACAGTGATCACAGTAATCACAGACGGTAGGTCGATTCCGAACCGAATGCATTCCGCTGTATTATGAATCAAGGCCCAGATGCTAATTAGTAGAAAGGGTCATAATTAGTTTAACCGTCTTACTATGCGATAGTTTAAAAAGTAACATTCTATTATGTTACATACCTACATTGTTTTAGATTTCACTAATTTATATGCAAATTGTTTCACGTTTTTTCGGCGATACATTGTCAGCCTCTTAGATTTCACAAGCGACTTCCCTTAGCTTTGTTCGCCATAGGTACAGTTCGCCCAACGGATCTAGGCATTCGTGAAGTTAGCCGTTTGTGCGCAGACAAACGGCGCTTGTGAAAAATTATAGGTACCTATAGTTCGTCCAAAAGATCTAGGCATTCGTGAAGTTATCCGTTTGTCTGCGCAGAACACAATTTTGTATGAAAAAGCGTTCACTTCGTAGACAAAACGGCTAACTTTACGAATGCATAGATCCGTTGGGCGAAGTGTACTAGCTGTAGTAAATGCTGTATGTTCCATGACTGTTGAAGTCGTAGAAACGCGATTCTTAAGGTAGGTAGGTACTAGGTACCTAACACAGACATTAGAAATTCATCCGTGGTCGGTAGGTTAGGTAGGTAGGTATAGGTACATAGCATACCTACCAGATTTCTTAAAAATCCGTCTCGATAAATCCTTCTTACTTTTGCGCATGTCACTAATCATACCAACATTGAGAAATCTAGGGAAGAGGCAGGTCTGAGGTCAATGACCGAGAGGAAAAACTCGATTTCCTTCGTAGCTTTTGTTTGAAAATTAGGTAAGAGATGAAATGAGTTTTTTTTTATTAGTAGGATTGCTATAGGTAATGTAGATACCAAGTTGGTAGGTAAAATAGGTACTAGACCGCACCGTACAGCTATAAAATCTAACATTCTTGATAACTCCAGTTATCGCTCTGATAACGTTCTCACAAAAACAATGTATTAGCGAACAGTAACAGTTAGATTTTTTTATGAATCTAAAAGCATGTGGGTCATAAATAAAGTGCGTACCTAGTAGTAGGTAGGTACATTAAAAAATAGAATAAACACATAACACAATTTAGTATAATACGAGTATATGTAGATAGGTAGGAAAGTAGGTACTCGTACTCGCTTTAAAAAGTCGCAATACGATCGGGCGGGATGATCTATTTTACAAACGAACCGGCAACCTAATTCGCACCAAAATGAGGTCAGCAGAACCCATTTGAACCCATCCCATGCCACGAATTTGGCAGACAACACTGTACATACACAGGTAGGTACCACAGCCCCAGAAAACTTGCGATTTTTTTCATTATACCGAGTGTATGTCAATAACAACAGGTGCAAAACTTACCTGTAGATGTATCGGGACCTTTTTGACTGGAGCGTTGGTCATTTTCACAAAACACTGATGCACTAACACAAAATGTTTATTTATAAAATGGTGTAGGCGGTGCCGTGGCCGAAATTTTCGCTAATATTTCGTGAGAAACAGCGACGAAACCGGTTCCTCTATCGTCAAAATGCCTACTGATTTTGTCTCGTTCGTTTTCATTGGCGTTCGTTTTACTGCCCCCACTACTACGCTACGCATGCGTAAAAGAGCGCCCTTCGTTACGGTTGGCTGCAATGATTTTTGAAAACTCTCGCTGAGCATCGGAGTTCATGCAACTTTCACAAGATGGCAGCAGTTTCATTGAAAGTTTACACAATAAAGCATTATCTACAAATCTTATCAGATTTACCAACAGGATATGATTATTATATTGCAATTATTAGCCAGAATTCTCATTAGTAAAACGCATACCTACGTCAGAGACGGAATTCAAAATTTGAAAAATTGCCATATTCTATGAACTTTCCTAAATGAAGTAGGTACGAAATTGATCCAATAGAGGGCACTGTTTCCATTTTCAAGGCCGATCATTACCATGGATATTTCCTTCAGTCTTCCCGAGTTGAACTGTTCAAAACAAAATCTCACCATGTCGCGGGCGCTATGTGTCGTGGAGTGATCGCGATTCGAGCTTTTCAATAAATTATCTTATTGTGAAGTGTTGTGGTTGATCCTGAATTACCCATGCCCACGTTACATCTAAAACCTGGAATTACGGTGAGTTTCGTGCGCACTTTTCCGTGCTACATAAAAATAGCCCTAAAAATCTGTCTGGGAGTAAACGTAGTCACTTCTACAATCGATCTCTTCACAAAGGGTTTATTCCCTACTTGATGCTGGATGAGGGAGTTTCAAGAATAGATACGTAGGTACCTACGTAAGTTTTATTCTACCTACCTACCTAGGTCTATCTTGTAAACCAGGTAAGTACCTACTTACCTAGGTAGGAAGGTAACGAGTAGAAAGTAGGTAAGAAGGTAGGTGGATAGGTAGGTAAACCTGGGCGCTACGACTGTTTTAAAAACTTAGACGTAAAGTAGGTACCTACCAACGATCTCTGATAGTTGATCGAAGTAGGCACGGTAGGTACCTACCTAGGTAGGTCTAGGTACCTATCTATCTAGGTAAAAAAACTTCATAAACAAATTATCTACTAGGTACTAGGTTCTTCTTCTTCTTGTCGTGTCACCAGTTATTTCGAACCAGTGGTAAAGAAAAAAAAATTAGTAAAAAAAGGTACTAGGTAGGTTAGAGGTAGGCTAGGTACATACAAACCTCATTAATCAGTTTGACCTTTCTGATTACGCTTATCAAATTGTATAAGTAAGTAGGTACCTATACAAAATCTCTTCTAATAGAAATACCTTCCTAGATAGGTAAGTTAGGAATTTACAATTTACATTTTTTATTAGAGTAAAATTACATTTGAGTTAAACAATTTTGATTTTTACCGCAATTCTAAAAGATGCCTTGTTATTAAAACTCTAAAGTAATTTTAATCAAAGATAGGGTGGCTATGATAAGTAGGCTAACTTTACCACCTCAAACAACCATGGACCTCCGAAATCCGAAACTATAGTCTAAGCGACTTAGTATAGCTGGTAAAGCGTTTATTATGCAACTGTTAGTACATATATGTCTATATTCCTCCCTTATAATGTATATCAACCTCTAGAGGTTGATATATATATATATACCTAGGTATACCTATTGTTCTATGATAGATACCCACTTCACGCTTATCGATCCGCCGCTAGTAGGTACTTGAATGTGTTATCTGTGAGCTTTTGGTTTGTTTACTGTGATAAGAACGCGGTCAATGTCATGCTCGTGCCAAATATTAGATAAAGGTTCATATAATTAGATACGTATTTATACTTTATAGTAGAAAATTTCTAAATGATCATCATTATAATATCCAGTATACGCAAATTAAATAATATTTACGGCGACTTAACTTGGTTAGATATCTAGGTTTCGGTTTAGTTACCTTGGTTTAGTACCTATTTTGCTTTCGGTGTAGTGAGGTGTAGACTAATTTTGGTCTAGCAATAGCACAAACCTTCATCATCATCATCATCATCAATAACCTATTAATACCCACTGCTGGGCGTAGGCCTCCTCTCTAACCCGCCACTCCTCTCGGCTCCGTGCTATCCTCATACATTGTCGTCCAACCACGCTGACTATGTCGTCTGACCAACGGGCTGGTGGTCTGCCCCGTGGTCGATGTGCGTCAAGCACAAACCTTAGTGGTTTTTAATTGTTAGGATCTACTGTTTTATATTAATAAAATGTAAATTGTTAATAAATAAAAAAAAACTATTGTAAAATAGAGTAAATCTTATTTACTTATATCTAAAGATTTATCGGCGTTAAAACTCGGTCACCAGTGTTGACCAACATATAAACTTACCTACTTCACTAAACTTGGTTAGGATATAAAATAAATAAATAAAATAAATAAATAATGCTGGACTTTTCACACAGCATCATCTAGCCCCAAAGTAAGCTTGAGCTTGTGGTATGAGTACTAGATGACTGATAAACTACTTTTATATACTTTTTGTTTGTAAATACATACATATTATACATAGAATATGGATATATATGGACGTGAACCTGTTTTAGATAGGGGAATGAATATTCTTCAGCGTTCAGGAAGTCTTTTTCCGTTTCTAAAGTAAGTATTAGAAAATAATGAATATATATATGACGACCTCTGTGGCGCAGTGGGCGAAGGTCCGCCTGCGATGCAGAAGGTTGCGGGTTCGATCCCCGCCGCGGGACAAATGTTTGTATGACCTACAGA
The DNA here is from genome assembly GCA_951394285.1 of Epirrhoe tristata. Classification (NCBI taxonomy): domain Eukaryota; kingdom Metazoa; phylum Arthropoda; class Insecta; order Lepidoptera; family Geometridae; genus Epirrhoe; species Epirrhoe tristata. The sequence continues at coordinate 3,034,022 of OX596161.1, forward strand.
TATTTGTCTCGAGTCTGGGTGTTTCTATGTATAATGTGTATGTATTTACAAACAAAATGTATATAAGTAGTTTATCAGTCATCTAGTACCCATACCACAAGCTCAAGCTTACTTTGGGGCTAGATGATGCTGTGTGAAAAGTTCAGCATTATTTATTTATTTATTTATTTAATATTTACGACAAATCCAACAAAAATGAATAGGCTTGTGTTTACGTAGGTATTGCAACACCGTAGGCGCCGTAGCAGTTTACCTACGAGATGTGCTCGTACAAATCAATCGGTTAATGATAGTTTAGCCTGGAGCCAAAGCTCTCGCAGTGGTTAAAATTTTAAAGAATCATGGCAAGATCGGACCTCAAATTTTCCACAGATAAAAAATATACCAAACTCAGTACAATAGGGGTAAATAAATACAGTAATTCACACAGTCAGCTCCACACGTATTGACGTTGTCTTTCCTGTGGGCCAGGCTGATTAAGATGAGAGGATGGTTTAGGTGCTGGGCAACCCTATATTATATCTCAAACAATGTCCCAGGCACTGCAGCATCCCGTTAAGTGTAGGCATGGTTTGCTTTCTGACGCTGTATAAATCATATGATATAGATGTAAGCCTAAGTTTTTTTTTTAAATACAGTATTTATTATTTTTCGGCTCGATAAAAACAAATTACGAATTGCATTAGGTAAGTGGCTTTATAAGCAAGAAATCAGGCTGTAGATCAATTCTGGAAACGTTTTTTTTCAGCCAGGTCACAGCTTGTATGGAGATGACCGATGTTCTTTCCAAAATATTGGAACTAAAGGTTGTTATTGTGTGTGTGTGTGTGTGTGTGTGTGGACAGCGTCAGCGCCAGCCAAGCGCAAAAGTTTATTAGAAGTCCGTTGTCGGATTTTATTTAAATTTTACGAGTTTACCAAGATTCACTTTAACTGCGTTAGTCTAAGTACACAAAGAATTGAGCGTTTGATGTGAACATGAACTCAGTTTTCGCAAGTTTACGAGTTTTTTGTCTGCTTCGATGAAATGCTCGTTTTATTTTCTTCTTAGCACTTTAAACAGAATGTGTTTGCATACAGATACAGTATTAAAAAGTTTGATTTGTTTTTAAAATTATCCAGAGATCTTCTAGTCGTGTCACTTGTGTCTTTCAAACCAATAGTGTGGGGTGGTGAAATGATTCTTAAGTGCTCACCAAAAAGGTCTTTAGAAATCAAATTACTAACTATGTATCTCGCATGTCGAGCAAGTACTGCGCTACGGTACATTGTACGGCGCCACTAAAAAAAAAAAAAAACCAGCGCTCCAATCCAAGAGACTTGAACTGCTGGAGCAAATGCGTAGGGGTAGCCTTATTTTCAGCCTCTTAAATTGTTATGATTGTAGCTTATTCGTTTATATCTGTATTGTGGAGAAAATAAAATCTTATTCTATTTTAAATTCTGATTTACATTACTTTTAGTCTATTCTATCATAAAGATATGGTGGTTAAAGTAATTAGACAGAACGTATAAAGTTCTTTCTTTTGCGTGTAGATGGCGCGCTACAAGAAGACGGGGTTTATGGACGATGATGCAGGGAGTGTGAGCTCCATCCAGCTGAACGAGGGGGTGCGGTCAGGGGGGACTCATATCCGGTACCACATGGTAAGTCGGGCTAGGGCCAATGAAAGAGTTAAACTAGAAGATAGAGGACCAGTAAGTAGGTACCTATTACTTAATTCATGTTTTTCTCGTGTGAAGATGAATACGATATCCGCCCGAGCAGAAAGCAAAAAGCTATCATCCCCTACCCTTCTTATCCCAAAGCAAATCCTAAGAGGGCTTGAGTTCAATATCTAAGGGAACTCGAGAGCATAAAATGACGCGGCAGATCTACTCTCCACAAGACGAGTGATATAACTTATAGAACCTATATCGCTTCTAAGTTAAGAGCTCAGCATTTTCAATCTCGTAAACACTTCGGAACAGAAAATAGGACAATTTCAAGCGAGTTTAAATAGAGCACGGTCCGCTCCACGTCGAATTAAATTAAACCCACATCTGTGAGTTGCTATCAATTTGCTGCAGGTGCTTTTGTTATAAAAATTTGAAACGTTTTGCTGTATTGGATGTTAGGTGACGAGTGAAAGCAATGATGGATAAATGAATAAGCGAAGGTCAAGTCCAGGGTTCGAATCCCGAAATAGTGTTTGATTTGAAATGCATTTAAAATTTTAAACCATAAAATTGGTCTATGTCAATTAAAGTTACTTAAAAGCATTAAAGGTAACCTTAGATCTTACTTTTTTTATGGATCGATAGAAGAGCTTGCAAGCAAAGTTACTGTAAACAGTATTTTGTATCGGTATTTAATAAATAATAAATAAATAATAAATAATGTTGGACATTTTCACACATCATCATCTAGCCCCAAACTAAGCAAAGCTTGTACTATGGGAACCAGATAACTGATATACTACTTATATACTTTTTGTTTGTAAATACATACATATTATACATAGAAACACCCAGACCCGAGACAAATATCTGTAGGTCATACAAACATTTGTCCCGCAGCGGGGATTGAACCCGCAACCTTCTGCGTCGTAGGCGGACCTTCGCCCACTGCGCCACAGAGGTCGTCGATTTTGCGCGATACATCTAAATGTATCGCGCAAAATCATCTAAGTGCCTGCCTGTAGTATAAAATTGTCAATAAACCGATAGAAACAGAGCAAATTGGCCAAATCAAGTAAATTCGCGGCAAAGTCGGCTAAAGTAAAATGCCGATGTGAGCCTGGCTAAATGAATATAAAACCCATAACGGGTTGCTATCGGTAAAGCGCAGGCGCTATTCTCAATCAACAAAAGGGCAATAAAGTTCACTCTATTTCTTTCATATATTCGTAGCATACTAGCTTACGCTCGCTGCTTGCATTTTGCACAGGATGTGGCTACTAGAGGAAGTTTGAATGTACGACCAGTGACGGATAAGTTAACCTACCTACCTACCTAATAGATAAAATAAATAAGTTGAGGAGTCGGTAGGTCTTCCGTGTCACTAGTTATTTCGAACTAGTGAGGAGAAAATAGATAATTATCGAAATAAAGGTAAGCTTGCTCCATCATTCAGCGACCTTAGTATTGAGCATCAGACGACAATGTAATCCAAAGAGATGAGAGATACATTACTTAGCGTTTTATGGAACTTGCTCCATCCTAAACCATAGGTACTCGTAGCGTTGCGTAGTAGGTAAGGTACATACCGATAAAAAAAAAACATACATACAGCCGAACATATAACCTCCTCCTTTTTTTGATGTCGGTAAAAAATACAGTAGATCGTAGTAATTGGCATTGCTCAACTTTGGGTAAAGTTAGCTAACCGCCAACTTAGGTAATTAGACCAAAAGGACCTTTTTTATCAACAGAACTACACAACTTTTTTGTACAAAGCTACAGCAAACATAATATTATTATGTAGTTGCCAAGTATAGAGTACTATTGGGTGTTATCATTTCCGCCAAACGTCACGAAGAGTTCAAGCAATGTTTGCCCACATCAATTCACATTCAAAGTTTGCATTTCCACTTCTACGTAGATTAGACGGTTCGCAATCGCCTTATTAGCGTGCTTATTTGTTTAAGTTTTTAGTGAAAACGTATTGTCTTGTATGATTCCATTACGTAGATTCTATACTGGCAATTGTGAGTGGACTCTTCTGTACGAATTTGATGGCCATTTTATTATAGTATTTCTTAAGGCAATGAGACTTTTAAACTTATCATGTATGCAATGGAAACATCCGAATATTCATCAAACGAACGAAAATGAGAACGCGAATACGGCCCCAGATTTTTTAAATTACTCAACAGATTCTTGAATCTAGGTACCTATTCATGAAAACTGATGATGAAGAAATAAAGTGATTTCAAGAGTACGTATTGTTTTGTGTTACATTGTACCCGAGCGAAGCTAGGGCGGGTCGCTAGTTCTAGTAATAGGTACTTAACAGTAAGTTGTCGGTCTGTAAACTATTATTAGGTATAGTTTTAGTGCAACAAAGTAGGGTGTAGATAAGTTGACATAGCTATAACAAATATCTTGTTTATACGACCATTAGTCGGACCAGTGGCGTAGCTACCGGAGGGCTAGGCCCCCAAGCTCAAGGGGCCCTCGGACTCTGTTAGGAAACTATAGGTATGTTTCACATCTAGGTTTTTCAACTAGTTGTCACTTATCTGAATTTGAAAAAACTTACAATTTGATTTGACATGTTACTTTGGGAGAAGTTTGCTTCAATTTTGTTCGCGAGGTCTACTGTTCTCACAGAACCACTAGTTATATTTTGACTTGATATAACCTCCTCCTTTTTTTGAAGTCGGTTAAAAACCTAAACCGATCAGTTAGGGCACCAGTTTGTTTTTGCACCAGGGCCCTTGACAACCTAGCTACGCCACTGAGTCGGGCTGACGGCAAGATGCCAATAAAAACTGGATTTTCCCTATTCATATTAAAAATAGTAAGTATTTTGTAGAAAAAAAATAGTATTTTTCTAACAAGCTTTTTCAACTGCAACCAAGCCACACCAGAACAAACTTCGTAATGAGCAGGTTTTGAAAAAACGAAGAAAATTCAAAATCTTTGAAGGAACAATAAAATATGCTAAATTTTAGTTTTATAAAACGTTTTATCTAGTAAAAAACTACACCAGAACCTTCGATATAATGAGCAAGTTTTGAAAAAACGAAGAAATTTCAAATTGGTGCCAAAATCTTTGAAAGAACAATAAAATAATGCTAAATTTTTAGTAAAAAAAGCCATTATTGGAGTTACAGACAGACACACTTACGAAAGATTTAATGTTTGCTACGAAAGGACTCTCATCCGAATTCAGCAAAAACTAACGAAAAAGCTTACGAGATAACTTACCAAAAATTACCTACACGGTAGATTTCAGTAATCCCTTTTAAACCGGATGTTACTTTACGTCTGACATTGAAATTACGTCCTTAACCCTGAATCGGATATCGCACAGCTTAACAACTAGTTTCTTATTTACATCGAACACAGATAAGTAAGCATGGAGATTAGCAATGTTGGTAATTGGTATACATTTACAAAAATCCTGAACACATTTTCCTATGAAGGTATTTTATTACCAAGATGTTTGTATGGATAATAGACTTACTGTAACCATAATAATTTAATTCACTTGTAACGTCTTTAGCACATAAATTGTTCTTTAACAAATAAACAAATACATATCACCCAACATTCACCATACTCGTAGGTCTCCCATCCTATACCAAGATTCTTGTGTCGTGGCTAACAGAAATGCTAAACTATTATGATCGATTAGTTTTTTTTTATTACAAAGTATGCGTAAAGATGTTATTTCCGCCAGAGTTGTTCAGGTACATTTGATCGCTTACCTATTAGAAGTATCTTTAGAATATTGCTATTAAATCTTTATTGAAGCGAGAGCGCCGGCGCACGCGCTTGGCATACAATTCTAAATTGTATTCAGTCCCGCGTCAGATCTCTATAAAAGAACACGTATTCAAATAGCTAAACAATGCCACTCAAATAAAAAGGTGCTTATCCAAATAAAATAAAATAGGTTGAATGTATCACGCAGTACGTTCGAAATTTAAAAATGTTATTGAAATAAAAAAGTGAATGCAATTCAAAACATTTTTAACTTGTTCCAAATTCAACTAATAAAAGCGCGGTAAAACAAAAATGTGTAGATAAAAGTGCATTTGAACCTTGAACTACGCATACAATCTATTTAAAGTGCATTTTGGCTGCTATCCAAAGAATGGCGTCTACTGAATCACCTGTATCTGACACCCCTACTCCAAGCACTCCAGAAACTCCACATGGACCCGTGGATAAGTTCAACTGGCTTCGGCATCAGAAAAGGAACAACCCTTTTGTAAAGCCTCGACCATCGTTGACCAGGGAAAGTTCTACAGCAGAGTTGTTCTCAAGAGAAAACTCAAACAGCGATTTCTTTCAAAACTCTAGATTGAATCTGTTTGAGACTACACCTACTCGTAGGCCTGAAGTAACACAGGGATTTAAAAAGGTAGGCTTTCTTGAGTGAACGATAGTTTTAAATACTGAAGTGACCTCTGTGGCGCAGTGGGTGAAAGCCCGCTTGGGAGAAGGTTGCGGGTTCAATTTTTGTATGATCTGCAAATATTTATCTCTCAGGAGTACAGGACATGAGTACATACACATTATACGTAGATCATAGACAAATATATGTAAATCATACAAATATTTGTCTCACTGGGATCGAACCCGCAACCTTCTGCGTCGCAAGCGAACCTTCGCCCACTGCGCCACAGAGGTCGTCAAAGATGACAGAAGGCTGCGAACTGCTTTACGAACTTACTCCATATTTTGTAACTTAGTAATGTGACAAACTGGAATCATTGCTCACCGTTGTCACTCGACAACCTTTCCATCTTAGGCCTTTACATCTATATTAGATGATTTATACAGCGTCAGGATGCAACCTATGCCTACACTTAACGGGACGCTGTAGTGCCTGGGACATTGTTTGAGATGGAATAGGCTTGCCCAGCACCTAAACCATCCTCTCAGCTTGATCAACCGCCCACAGGAAAGACGACGTCAATACGTGTGGAGCTGACTAAGCTGCGGGTTTCCTCACGATGTTTTCCTTCACCGTTATGAGCTCGTGTTAAAGCGCATATAAATTTTTCGAAACGAAAAATCCATTGATGCATGGGCCGGGATTCGAACCCATGACTTTCGGATTGAAAGTCGAGGCACAACCCCATTCGACCAACACGGCTCTCTACAACCCTTCCACATAATAACTATTCAACGTTGTTCGTAGAGGCTCTACGAACCCTCTACGAACAAATTAGAGTTCACTTCAAAGCGATAGTTTCCTTACGATTTTTTTTCTTCGCTATTTAGTTATACGATAAGAAAAGTACGTTAATAAGAACTAGGTATATGTTATCGAAAACACCCACACCAAAAATGTAGATCAAACATTTTCCCTATGGTAATCTTAAACAGTCTTTAATCAGAAATCAAAGTCAACGACCTCTGGGAGTAGTTGCAAGGTCGTGACGTCATTCACGTGCCTACTTCAAATTCGATGACGCATTCAAGCTTAACAAATTAAACAATATCATAACAACGGGAACACGGGCTATTTAAAATGGTGGTGTGAGAAGATTTCCGTTGGTGGTTTTGATTTGCTCATTTGTAGGTACCTACTAAACATGTTAGTCAACGAGAACGTAGTATTCAGACAAACCTAATTTAGGCTTTGAGCTTTTAAATAAAATAATAATGCTGGACTTTTTCACAGCATCATCTAGCCCCAAACTAAGCAAAGCTTGTAATGGGAACCAGATAACTGATATACTAATTATATAATTTTTTTTTGTTCGTAAATACATACATATTATACAAAGAAACACCCCGACCCGAGTTAAATATTTGCAGATAATACAAACATTTATCTCGCGGCGGGGATCGAACCCGCAAGTCCCGCAACTGCGTCCTAAGCGGGACTTTACCCACTGCACCTAAATACAGGGTGTAAAAAGACGTCTACCGAAGCCGATAGGGGTAGGTACAGCATCCCAACATACAACTAAATCCAAAAGGATTTTCGGAAAAAAACATTACTTAATCCGGAGAAAACCGACCTCGCACATCTGGTCGAGCGTGTGTACTAGGCGCTTTTTTATACGTAGATTGCTGGATTTTGAGTTTTAATTGTTTTTTTCTTTTATAAATGAAATGATTAGGTAGGTATGGTCTTATTATGTTGTACTAGTAGTAAATAACTAGAAAACAAAATAAAATTACGTAGCTAAGTTAATATTTTTTTGCGTTTTTTTTTTGCTAAATATGTTCAGAATCATGGTCTCATTGAAACCCCTCATTTTTCGGTAGCAGTCTTTTTACAGCCTGTATATTAATTCTAATAGACTAGGTGACTGTACTCCTGTTCCTTATAAGAGTAGAACCAGGGCAACAAACACTGTTTGGGACCTAAATTTCCTTTAGAGTCCAGCCATTGGTTCCCCTGCTCTAACAAAAGTGAGTATCGTCAAAGTTAGTTTTTCATAAACAAACGTACTTATATTTTTTATTAATTATAATTTGTAATTTTATCCTCTGACGTAGTGTAACTTTATCCACCATTACGTAAAACAATGTAATGTTTTTACAGTGACAAAGTTCCTTTTCTCCTCATTGTACTCGATTAATTAGCTGGACAATTATAGTTGAATCGATAGGAAGTTTCAATTAAATAGAACATGATGTTTCTATTGAGATGATTCATTGCTAGCGGCCTCTCATCATGAAAATAATTATTATAATTAAACATTACTAGCTTTTGCGCGCGGCTTCGTCCGCGTGGTACCAACATTTTGAATAACCTATATGCTATTCCAGGTCACTATTTACGACTATTAAAATTTCATCCAAATCGGTTCACTGGTTTAGGCGTGATTGAAACACAAACATACAAACATCTAAACCAACTCACAAACTTTCATCTTTATAATATTAGTGGGATTATTTTTGTCCTCGAAAATCTAGAATGTACTTGGAGCATAACAGACTAAACATATATTTCCCTGTCATTCATCCATGAATAATGTATCATACATTGATGTTTGCATGTAAATTATAAGATTTATTATTCTATTGGTCCTTATATTCATAACTCAGTTGATAGACTCTTTCTGCTGTAGCTATGCGATTCAATATAGGAAAGGTATCTAATTATTAGGCAAATACATATTTGAAACACACTTCCGACTAAGTACCTCATCATCATTTCAGCCATTATGACGTCCAATACTGAACATAGGCCTCCCCTTTCGACGTCCAGATATTTTCGGACTACCTATAATGGCTAAAACACGTAGCTGGTATGTACTAGCATATCTTGCGACTCATTAGTGTGAACTTGCGAAAGATATATATACCTATACGTATACAGGTTCACAACTGTATCCCCAAGGTGCGGTAGACATTCTCTCAGATCTTTTTATGTTACTTATTCCAGATCCTTTGAAGATGTCTAAGGGGGGAAGTCAGAAGCATGTCCAAACACATATTGGATACATGCCCACATCTTGCAGAAGTTAGTATTCCATACGTGACAGGTTGCAAGCCCATCGCCGTATAAGAACACTAACTGGTTTCCTCACGATGTTTTCCTTCACCGTTTAGAGCACGTGTTAAAGCGCATATAAATTTAACGAAACGCAAAATCCATTTGCACGGCCGAGATTCGAACCCACAACCATCGGATTGAAAGTCGAGGTACAACCCCATTCGGCCAACACGGCTTTTTGCTTTTTTTTTGCGAAAGATATGAGTTGCATATACTAACTTTACGGCCACGTTCACGTTCGTTTCGTGTACGTTGCACGTGAGCATCAAAAGTTGATTAACAGTTTGTTTTTTTAAAGCGCCATTTATTTTTGATTTCTAAGAAAAAATAACTAAATTTTGTTCTTGTTACGGATTTCGGATGATTTGGTAAACTTCAAAGGTTAATCAACTTTTGATGCTGACTGTACATAGGTCTGAGATGGGCACTAGCTCATCTCAATACGTGAAATCAGGACATTAAATGATTGAGTTGGTTATTCACACGCCATGAACACACGTGGCGCGTCTGTTTCAAGATAACGCGCCATTCGTTCAGAATTTCAGGGTTGCCTGCTTCAGCGGACAAGGCACCATATGTCTGAAATACGATAACCATGAGACCGAATCCGACAGCGAGATAAACTTAGGCCTTTAGATCTAGATACTAGATGATTTATTTATACTTACAGCGTCAGGAGGCAACCTATGCCTACACTTACGGGACGCTGGGGCCTCAGACGTTGCTCGAGATAATACTCGAGAGAATTACAAAAGATTTTTGGAACGAAGTTCCTGTTCGGACGGTATTGGGGGCTAGACGAAAAAAAGTGTTCGTCACAGTGCGAAGTGTGCAGTCGCGAAGCAGTCCATAGATTGTTACATTGTTATTACGGAAGAGCGTTTCTAGGATTTTAATAAATAATTTATTTGACAAATGCCAAATGTCTAAGTTGAAGTTTCGTTCCAACCACGGATTTCGGAAAGACGTTATTTCTTCTGGTCTGTGGTTCCAACCGAGTGTTCCACGACACGTACTTTTTTTTTAAATACAATGTAAAAAAGTAAGTAAGTTCGTATGAGTCAGTGGCCAACTCTGGTGACGTACTTTATGGATTCTAAGCAAGGCTTTTAATATAGGATGATATTCCTGAGAGCACCTATTTGTGTGTGAAATATTTTTATAAATAACATTCTATGCACCATGTTTTTTTGCGGGTTAAAAGTAAAACATAAATGGACTTACAAGGTCGCATGATATGCGTCACAAAAGACGTAAAAGTTAACGAACCACTTAAAGTGTAGAAGACATAATAGGACAAGCCGCTGTCCAGACGTTAGCGTACATTAGAGTTTGATTGGGTCGTATGTCGAAAGGTTATCATAAAAGTGCCTAAGAACTATAATATGTAGCGAAATGTAGAGCTAAGACTGCATTTAAACGCACAGCTGCTTATTACAAAAACGTTAAACCATTGTTGAACCCCATGTTGACACATGTCAAAACAAAACTGTTACCACAAAAAAGCGTTCTATGTACGAGTATTTAAAGATCGTTTTTATAGGGACAGTTTTTTATTTAGTCTTAGTCTAAACTCTGTTCATTTTCTTGTAATAAGACGGCAATGTATAGATATATATTTATTCAGTCAGGAAGCAAGATATATACACTCAACAGGACTCTGCCTGGGACATTGAGATGGAACCGGCTTGCGCAGCTCAGCTGCACCTAAACCATCTTCTCTTAATTGGCCATAATCACAGAAAAGTCATGGGTCGTGTCGATCTGACTAAACAGCAGGTTTCCTCATGTTTCCTTCATCGTTTCATAATAAAAATAGAGGCACGGATGGTTTTGAACTCGCAACCTTCTGATTGAAAGTCGAGGCACTACCCACTTGGTAAACACGGCTCTATGATATGAGATCATAAAATAAATTACACAGCTTTAAATACCAGCAATTTGCGAAATTAGTTCCAGTGTTGATTACTTTGATTTGATTCACAGTTGTATGTGTACTAGGGATGGGCCGAAGTTCGTTTCACATTCGGTTAAACCGAACTTCGGCAGCTTGAACCGAAGTTCGGCATTCGGCCGAAATTCGGTTCAAACTGCCGAAGTTCGGTACTACAAAATATAGTATTCAAAAGAACGTAAGTGCCGTGGTACACGAAGCAAAGAGTACTTTTCTATACTGAAAACTTCAAATTCAAATCAAACACACTTCCGTACTAACAATGTAACAATCTATGGACTGTTCGCGGTTGCGCGCTTCGCACTGTGACGATTTCGTGACGTTGCAGTCGTGACGGTAAAATGGAACGACATTTTTCTTCCAGCTCCAGCCTGTTTTTCTTCGATACCGTCATTCGATACATCACGATCGACAAAAGTATTTAAAAATCTTACTATACTACTTACGGAACTTATGTTCAAAGAAGGACGGCAAGATCGGACCTCAAATTTTCCATAGATAAAAAATATACCAATTCAGTACATTTTAGGGGTAAATAAATAGTCATTATTATTTTTCGGCTTGATAATAAGAAATTACGAATGGCTACGTAAGCAATAAATCAGGCTGTAGGTAGATGAACTCTGGAATCGTTAATTTTTTGAGCCAAGTCACAGTTTGTATGGAGACGACCGACGTTCTTTACATCAAAATTGGTTAAAAAATGCGACCTGAATGACAGACAAAAGAATTTTTTGGCCAATCTCGAGACTGAGATGCTTCGCTCACTAGATCAACTAAAGTCACACACAGTTAAAACGTTAAATCGGAAAGTTTTACAGTGTTAAACGTGTTTGTTATCGATTTATGCCAATTAAAATAGTGAAATGCGTCGTAGGTACGTACACGTACCTTCAGAACAGTCGTAGAATTGAAAAAAAGTAGTTGTAACGACAACCCAATCATCCATATTTGTCACTCAGCGAAAAGCAGTACAAGCACCACGCTACATCTACTTTAGAAAACTTCAACGATCGCGTAAATAAGATTTGACGTATTTCTTTCGAGAAAATACAATGAAACTAGGTACCTACCGAACTTCGGCCGAAGTTCGGCCGAACTTTTCATTTTAACCGAATGTTCGGCCGAAGTTCGTATTCGGTTAAAACCACATTCGGCCCATCACTAATGTGTACCTACCTACCTCCATACCTACCTACTTTATTTTTTATTTTTTATTAACCTATACTATCCGACTGCTGGGCAAAGATCTCCCCCAATTGCTTCCATCCATACCTAATAGTTTATTTTAAACCATAGATTTTTCTGAGTAATGACTCTATTTAAGTGTCACGCAAAAGTGTGCATATTTCAAATATGTATTTGGACGAGGCTCGATCCGCCTACTCCCGACAACATTCGCAACAGCTGCATTCCTTCATTCTTGGATGTCTCCAAATGTTTCTTTAAAATGCATCAAACGTCAGCAATATTTTTTTAAACTTTGTTTGGATGATAATTTATAGTATCCAATTGCTGTGTCAACTTCAACATCTTTTATCAACACAATTCAATAAGCTTTGAAATCGATATGTTTGATGAATGCTGACTGCGCAACAGCCAGAGGTCAGTAGGTATGTATGTAATAGTATATAGTGGCAGTTCATTCAACTGCTGACCCAGAAACGTGCACTTGGAGTGACCTGTATCCAGCTAGTCCCTATTTGATAAGCATTTGAACAAAACATAGGATAAAACGATAGCGGGCTCACGTATTTAGGAATAGTAGACATTAATTTAGAATTCACTTTCAAATTTTGAAAAACAGTTTACAACTGATAGAGATATCCTCCTACTTTGCTCGAAGGTTGATAAAACATGCATGTTTGACTATCACATGCATAATTTTAAGACTATACTCCAGCCCAATTGGCATGGAATTTATGTAAACATTGGACTGACAGTTCTTTCACTTGAAGAAGAAATTAACCAATGAGGAACTCTTGTTCCTCATTGGTTAATTTCTGCTGTCAAGTGAACACGTCAACACGGAAATTCCTTAGGGTTGTCATTTTTAATAAAAGGATGAAAACTCTTGTGATTTATATTTTAGTTTTCGGTAATTTTGTGAAGTTTTGTGAATTCCATTATCAAGAATCTTCATAGCAGTGAGGTAAACATTGAAAGTTGTAATCTGGTAGAATTTATAAGTGAAACATCATAGTTTGGTGAGCACTGAGCATTAGGTACGTGAGTGACAACCCTAGACAAACTCAGCAATCAGCTGATCTCCAATGTTTACAAAAATTCCATATTGAATTTGGCTGCAGTATAATCTAAGTTATTCCAGCAGTTCTTCTGATAAATGTTTGAATTCTATTTCTGAGAAAACCTTTTCCAGGGGGTATCACTATGGAGTTCTCGGAGCCGCTGCGAACAGTTGCTGCTGGTGCTGTCAGGGCTTCTCGCGCTGCTCCTCATCGTCATCCTGACCATCCTTTTCACAGCCAAGCCCATCACAGTACCGCCTTGCTACACCCCAGAGTCAGGTATGGTTTTGGAACTGAATCACAGCTTCGTTACCTATGTAGTTTACATTTTTCTTTTGTGCAAATAAAACACATAGAACAGTAATACAGAAATAGATTCAATCAAATATCAAATCAAATATATTTATTGAGGAATACAAACAATGTGTACAAAAGCATATGAAAGCGATGATGCCTGCAGTAGCTTTTAGAAGCTGTGTCGCAGACAACAACGCCCTCCTCCGGAAGTGAAGGACAATTCCTTATAAATACTAACTAAACAATGAAAAACAGATAGTAGTATGAGTAGAGTATCTAAGCATGCATAAGAGTAGGTGAGTGTTGTATGTGTTTGTGTATGTGTGGTGTGTGTTTGTGTGTGTGTGTATTTGTGTATGTGTGTGTGTGTGAGTGTGTGTGTGTGTGTGTGTGTGTGTATGTGTGTGTGTGTGGGTGTGTGTGTGTGTGTGTGTGTGTTGTGAGTGTGTGTGAGGGAGTGAGTGAACGAAGGAAAATTAATTAAACAATGTCAGTTAAGAGATCCTCAGTATCATTGTAGGTTAGAGATAAAAGCCACTCAAGTAATATTAATTTACATTTATAATTAGTAAGCGGGTAAATGTTGATGAGCTTGTTAACTTTGTTATATAATATTGAGCTCAAATAAAAGTAGTGACGACTTGCAAGTTCAGTGCGTCGTTGTTCAATTATGCAAACTTTGTCCGATCTTCGTTTTGAAATTTTTAGAGAAGGGTCAAAATTAAGTTGCGCATGTTTTCGAAGAAGCGTTTGCAGAATGAACAGTTGCCGCACAGTGGGAACTAGATTGCATGTATAAAGGCGAGCTTATACCTACAAAGAGTTTTCTTCCAGGAGGAAGGCAGGAATAAGAGGAAGGATCACATTTTAAAGTTTTAATCCAGTTCATACATCTAGGCATTCGTTAAATTAGCCGTTTAACATGCGCGGTGGCAATTTTTCATACAAAATTAACTACTGCGCATCAAAAATAAGTGCGGTCCTACTGAATAAATGATTTTTGACTTTGAAACGACTAACTTCACGAATGGCTAGACATAGATCAATTGGCTACAATTCTAGATTACAATGCTGATACCAGCACCTCTAAACATGAATAGTTTAGCCATTGTGCTACCTTGTGAGGATGCAAACCATTATAACAAGTTTACTCGTGTCGCATGACGATCTTTTAAGATGGTATCTCGTACAGTATGACTGTAGTACATACAAAATTATGCCTTTTTCTATAGGGATTGGAAGAGACCACAGATTTTTACATTTGCTATAATCCTGACAATTTTTCATTATCATTACATTCTTCATACAAACGTGTCGGCTTTTTTATTTCACTCTTACTCAGGGCATTTCCAAGAATCAGGATCTATAGAGCTAGGTCACGGCTAAAACTACCTAATCTCCCTATGCCATTACCACACCACTATCCGATGAATTGATTGGCTACGGCACTGCATGTAAACAAACGTGATGAGACGATGCAAATGTTTGTATTTCTTTCATTAAACAGCCCAGTTGTAGCACGAAATAGGTTGATAAAAAAAAGAGACATTTGTTTTGATAATTTGAGCCTTATTGCGATGCAGAAAAGATTATATACTCTATTTAGTAGTGAAGATATTTTGGTCCTAGTAAAACAGGCAATTGACTGATCGAGTACACACATAGAAACATGGACTGAATTGAAAATCTGTGAACTTACCTAAATTGCCTCTACAGTTAACGGGATAAGGCATGATGTATACCTCTGGATGTTTGTAAATCATCACCAACTTCTAGGTTCAGAGATTTGCCTCTCCGGCTCCTGCATCTACACAGCAAGCCAGGTCCTGAGCGCGCTGGACGTTACCCAGGACCCATGCGAAGACTTCTACGAGTTCGCTTGTGGAGGATGGCTGCGAAACAACCCTATACCCGAGGGGAAGTCCAACTGGGGGATATTTAGCAAGATCGAGCTGCAGAACCAGCTGACTATTCGATATGCTTTGGGTAAGTCACGTTTTATGACACTGGCTCGAAAGTTAATAGGTATGTATTATGTAAAACGAAACTAATACTTTTTTCTTTTAAAAACATTCGACTTTTGAAAACTTTTATAAGCTTTACTTTAGAATTTAATATCTAAATCTACCTCCCGCAATCCTATTATGCTATTCCAAGTTTCATCCAGATCCGTTCAGCCGTTTCAGCGTGATTGAGAAACAATTTAGTAGGATAAAGCTAGTCGCTGCTGGCTTCCCTCGCTGTCTCAGAATTATAATCATAGCTCTAACTCCCTCGTTGCGCTTGGTACATCCTGAAATTCGTTCGGGATTCATAGCGCCTCTAGCACAAGTCACTTTATTTTCCTTTTAAACGTTTAATATAGATCGTTTTATTTTATTTTCATGACAGTTCTAATCAAGCTATATTTAGCGACAACATGCATTCCAACTAAATAAATAAAAAACATCCATATCTGTACAGGATCTAAATCATGCGAAAACGTCACAAAACCGAAACAAATAAAGCCTTATAATATGTTTATGGATTCGTGAAGAGTTAGTTCGTATACAAATAAAATTATAATAAAATATTGAACCATTTGGAGTTGAGATCCTAGGTCCGTGTGGTTCTGGAGCCCTTCGGGTTTTTAAAATTCTTTCAGGGCGTCTGGTCGAAAGGGACGCGTGATCCGAGAGATGGCACATTTGTCACTCAAAGGATCAGCATTGCCATCCAGCGTGGTAATGCCGCCAGTGTTTTGGGCACGCTTCCGACTGACAGTGACCTGGATCAGTTGAGCTATCTATAGATCGTTTGTAACGATCCTTAGATAGCTTGACTATTCCTGTTGTATTTTGTAAATATATGCTAATATGTAGTAGCTTAGTTTCTGTAAATAACAATAATATTCAGTAGGACCGCTGGGATCACTTAGGTCTCAAAGCTAGGTGATTCTAATCCTGTTCCTTTGCGACCGATATCGTGAGGAACTAGGGCAACAAACATGGTTTGGGGTCTAGATTTCTGTTAGATGATCCATCAATGTTCGGATTGATGGATCATCTAACTGGATGGATTTTTTGTGGTAACAGTTTTGTTTTGACATGTGTCAACATGGGGTTCAATTAAGGTTTAACGTTTATGTAATAAGCAGCAATATCTTTAGTAATTTGTTTTAGAACACTTTCATTGCACATTCATTGTTTATACCTCCTACACGTGCCAGCAAACACGTGTATTTTCTTCGACGTAAGGTTAATTTAGCTAACGTCCATAAATATTAATACATTTTGTGCTGTAAATAGATATTATTAGTCACTTACTGATTTATCTTGATTTCAATGTAATGAGGTATATAACGTTGGATAGTTTGGTTTTGCAAAATTTGACGTTTCATTGAGAGTATTTTTGGGTGCTCTTTAGTCGACTGGCCCCGGAAAAAAGTGGCCAGTTGACCTAATGCATTTAATTTAAGTATTACTTTTCTTTAGTCTACTGGGCCCATTACTAATTTGTACAAAAATCTATTGTCTAATTTTAAATCCGTGTACAGATGCGTAAAAAACGTACTCAAGATAAACAATGAAACACTATGTTGAGATACTTAGGTCCGGTTCGTTCTACCCACAGACCAGAGAAAGAAATCCGTGGTTCTATCCCAGTCCGGTTTTCACCCAGTCCGCTCTCACCCGACTTGGCTACCTATAAACTTTGTAGAAACAAAAAGTAGGTACAGTACGCACAACCGATCTCTAGCTCTCTGAAGTTAGGTGCACTAAACGATTGCGCAGGTTTGGGCGATTAAGCGAGATAGCGCGATGCAACAAACTAAGCTAGTGAGCGAGGCAGCTATACAAGTCATCAAAAATGGGTTCTGCGCAGCTACTTCAGAGAGCTAAAGATTGTTTGTGCGTACTGTACTAGTATTCCCGTAGGGTACAAATAACAAAAGACAACAAATCTATCGCTTTAGGAGGTAAATACTCTTAACATCCTATGTTACCGGACGATTTAAGCAAAGCTCTAATTTTATAATCATATAAAAACTCGATAAATGATATGAGTGAAGAATTCACAAATATACACTAATTGGCATAATATTGCTTATAACACCTTAGAAAAACAAACTTATCCGAATTGTTTATAATTTGATATTAACGAATCATAAATGTTTTACAAAAAGTAGACGTTTAAAATGATACGTGTAAATAATATTACCGCTTCTGTACTAGGTATAAACAGAGTTAAAATGTGTTTTTTAGAAGTAAAACTTACAGTACGCACAACCGATCTTTATCTCTCTGAAGTTAGGTGCACTAAACGATTGCGCAGGTTTGCGCGAGTAGGCGATATAGCACGATGCAACAAACTAAGCGAGTGAGCGAGGCTGCTATACAACGCTGACTTCGTCTTTTAGGCGTCATCAAAAATGGGTTCTGCGCAGCTACTTCAGAGAGCTAAAGATTGGTTGTGCGTACTGTACATAACTATATTAGATGATATATACAGCGTTTGGAGGCAACCTATGCCTACACGCAACGGGACGCTGTAGTGCCTGGGACATTGTTTGAGATGGAAAGGGCTTGCCCTGCGCAAAAAACCATCCTCATACCTATTCCAGTCTTAGTGATCAACCTCGTAATGAGAGATAGATTGTACTAGCTTAGGCCAGCGACCTCGCTCGTAGCACCAATACTCTTTTAATAGCCTACTATTTAGCAAAGTACCTGCCTAGAGTAATGATATTTCCACCATTCGAAGCTTCTTCCGAATCGGTGATTAAACAAAAAACATGTACTTAAATTATACCGAACCTGCTCTCAGATTTGTAATATTAAGTAGTATGATATTATCAGATCAATCTCGAATAGGTACTTAGAAACATCTAATATTACAAGCAAACACGTCTTTCAGTGTAGTACCTATGTGTTCAATTCATATGTTTTGTGTATGAAGCTCATTTTGCAAGGCGCTAATTGCCTTAGTATTTTCCTGAATTGCCAATAGCTGCCAAAATTATTCAAAACTTGTGATGCCTGTATTGAAGTGTTAAGAACGTTCGATGAGCCTATTTAGAAGAAATAGGTAGAAGAAAAGTCCTTCTTATTTTGATAACGCCACTTTACTCTGTTCGGCTGAACAGTCCTTTACCCGCTTTCCCAGTTACATCAAGCATATGGCTACCTCTAGTTCTTAAAGCATCTCTAGGCCACCATTCCGTTAAAATTCCATCTTCCGTCTTTCCGTCTAGCTGTCTACATAGCAGCTCATCTCCACATCAGAACACACCGCTATTTTATGACTACCAAAAAAAATTCAAGGACAGTTGCAGTAGATGCAGAAAATGATATTTGCATTGTCAGTTTTTTTTTATTTAACTATCACAAAGTTATCGAGGATTGTAGTCAGCCAAAACCGAACAAAATCTTATGAAAACTGTACAAATAAGTACTACAGACAACAATCGCGTACGGATTCTCATTTAAACTATGCTCTCGTATCATCCCCAGTCGGTAAAACCCCAGTAGCTATCATAAATCCATGTCTGACAGTCTCCTTTTCAGGTTATAATTTTTTTTTCTCTTTTTTTGAGTTTAAACTACATAAATGTGATCAGTAACAGACACCAAGACCAAGTTTAATTTTTTTTTGTAACTTAAAAAATAGGGGTGTATAAATTCAGTAGATATTAAGAATTTACCTCACATAAGACTGAAATAAATTAAGTATTCACTTACTTAACTTTATTTCCAGAAAAAGTGAACACATCAACACTAAACCCGAACGACGCTGAAGCCAAAGCCAGGGTATACTACGACGCGTGTACAGACGAGAAGGAAACAATTGAGAAGTTGGCCGAGAAGCCATTACTCACAGTTATCAAGAAGTTAGGCGGCTGGCATATCCTGCCCACCACTATGCTGAAGCAGCCTAAATGGGATCTGCAGAGATTGGTCCAGGATGTGCAAAATACGTAAGGATACCACGTATCAAATGTGTTCTATAAATTGGATGTTTTTGGGGAGGGCAAACGTTTTTTTAACCCGACTTTACTTAAAGATTTTTTTTATTAAAGTATGTTCACCGATATGTCCGTCAATGGTGGACCAATTAAAAAAACAACTTCTTTTTTTCAGTGTAAACTCTTCAGGTATTCCCATATACATTTTATTGATGAGGGATTGATACATAAATAACACTCGAAAAACTCATCTTCACTTGTAACTTTCGACCAGGGTCGTATTCATTCGTTTGATATTCGGATGTTTCTTACTACGATTTTCGACTTCAAGGGCCAATCTTTCGGTTTGGAATATTTGGTTCTAGGTTAGGACCGTGTTTTAACGTTGATTTTATCGACTGAATACAATGTAGCTCATAGTAAGAAGCATCCGAATATTCATCGAACGAATGAAAAAACGAACGCGAATAACCCCCTGTAAGACATTAAAGTCGGGTTTCTATTAATGTAGCAATAAGTCCCATGAAGACAAAGAATCTCATCATCTTCCTATTTGTTCTACTTTTGTGATCGGCATCAACATATTTTCTTCTTGCCTTGTCTAATCTATTCGTTCTATAATTTTTTTATAACGTAATTATTTAATTTCAGATACAATCTCGGAGGACTCTTCAACTGGGCAGTTACAGAAGACGATCGAAACTCGTCGAAACATGTAATTGTTGTAAGTATTCTACTTAAAACTGTTTGATTTATGTTAGTTTGGAAAAAGTTGTCCTGAAAAGCGTCGATTGAGACGAAAAATACAAGTTTATAGTTTATACAGACAAATGTATTTTTCTACGCTGTAGTAAATAAATAAAATAAATAAATAAATAATGCTGGACATTTTCACACAGCATCATCTAGCCCCAAACTAAGCAAAGCTTGTACTATGGGAACCAGATAACTGATATACTATGTACTTATATACTTTTTGTTTGTAAAAATGTTGTTAAAATCCAGTTTTTTTTTTGTTTTTATTTAGTTTCCTAACAAAACCTTCTAACTACAAAAGAAAAAGGTACACTTCGCCCAACGGATCTAGGCATTCGTGATGTTAGCCGTTTGTCTGCGTAGAACACAATTTTGTATGAAAAAGCGTTCACTGTACCTAGCCCTCAATGTGGTAAAATTTTGCCACACCTGTATTACTTCTTTCATTTACAGCTCGACCAAGGAGGTCTAAACTTACCAACCCGCGACAACTATCTTAACAAAACCGCCCACAAAAAGGTCTTGGACGCATACTTAGACTACATGACTAGAATCTGCGTCCTTTTAGGCGCCAACAAAACTGAGGCCCGAGCCCAAATGACTAAAGTGATCGACTTCGAATCGGACTTGGCTAATATAACTACCCCTTCTGAAGACCGAAGGGATGAGGAAGGATTGTATAATCCGTATACGATAAGACAGTGGCAGAAAGAAGTGCCGTTTTTAAACTGGTCGATGTTCTTCAATGATGCTTTTAAGTTGGTGAACAGAACTGTGAGTATTTTTCTTTTTGAACCTACAACAGCCATTAGCCAACTCATATCTCTCGATGCCACCATGTACAGTTAGCAACGAAAGTCGATTAACAGACTTAACAGTTGGACTTTTTAAAATGGCTTTTGTTTTCAATAACAAAGAAAAATTATTATGAACCAAGACTTTATCTTCAATTATTAGTAAAACTGTTGGTGATGATGTTAGGGATTTCGGAAATATTCAGATTTGTGAAACGTAAAATGTTAATCGATTTTCGTTGCTGACTGTACATGTTCCAAATTCCATATTAGTATCGTTTTTACCTGTATTTGGGCTATAAAGACTAATCAGAAGGTCAGCCGGTCGCTGGCTCAAGCTATTCTTAGTAACGAAGCGAAAAAAATTGTGGAAAACATCCCTTTTTGGCTTAGCCAATAAAATAGGATCTGGAATTGGCATTAAATAGGTCATGTAACTAGGAGAGTGCTTGGTATGAATGTTGATGGATTTACGAGTAGAAAGGCCAAAGAAAAGGATGGATTGTGTGAAGGATGACATGACTAAGAAAAGAGTGAGTGTTGAGATGACGGCTGATAGAGGAGAATGGAAGAAGAACACATGTTGTGCCGACCCCACATAATGTGGGAAAAGGGCAGGAAGATGATGAATTGGCATTAAATAATAGTAATGATAATTATTATTCTGATTAATGTACCTATTGCTGAATTCAAGACTCGCCTACATCAGATCTTAACAAATAAAGCCTACTATACTGTGAAAGAATATTTTGACGACCGTAATATTACTGATTGTGTAGAGTAGGTACTCATAGTAGATTTAATTTTAATACTAATGATGCTAATACTAATTTATATTACATTTTATGCTTATTTAATTTAATTATTTTTTCTTTTGACATCTTTTTTTCTTTATCTAATATTGACTTTGTAAAATTATGTTTGTATGCTAATCAGCAGGATCTAGAGATTCTTTAACAATACCATCTACTCTGTAACCTAGGTTCACAAGCAATAAATGAATTATGAATTATGTATATTTAAAGTGACTCAAAGTGATCCCAACGGTCCTACTGAATAAATGTTTTTAAACTTTGACTTTTTTAGATATTAGACACAGAACGGATAGTGGTGTACGCGCCGGCATATTTTAAAAACCTGACCAAAGTAATTAGAAAATACAGCAAGACTGAGGAAGACCAAAGGTAACATGAACTTTGCTATTTTTTGTCCAGCAGAATGAATTTGTTTTTCTTTTTAGTTTTTAAAAAGTAGGTAAAGCATATAGCCGTGTTGGCCAAATGGGGTTGCACCTCAACATTCAATCCGATAGTCGTAGGTTCGAATCCCGGCCGTGCATCAATGGATTTTTCGTTTCGTGAAATTTATATGCGCTATAAAACGAGCTCTTAACGGTGAAGGAAAACATCGTGAGGAAACCCGCAGCTTAGTCAGCTCCACACGTATCGACGTCGTCTCTCCTGTGGGCGGCTGATTAATGCTACAAGTCTATTCCATCTCAAACAATGTCCCAGGCACTACAGCGTCCCGTTAAGTGTAGGCATGGATTGCCTCCTGACGCTGTATAAATCATCTAATATAAAGGCCTAAGTTTAGTTTATGTAAATAACTATTTTTTATGTCTAAGAAATCCATTACAGAACACTAACCAGTTACATGATGTGGCAAGTATCTCGTTCGCTGTCGACGTACCTTTCAAAACCTTTCCGAGACGCGACGAAAATCCTTCGGAAAGCACTCTTCGGATCGGAAGGAACCGAGGAATCATGGAGATACTGTATCACGGATACAAATAATGCTATAGGTGAGTTTTTTTTTAATTTGATCTAGCGACTAAAAGTTATATAGGATTTCTATCAACCTGGGGCCGTATTCCCATTCTTATTTTCGTTCGCTTGATGAATATTCGGATGCTTCTCACTACGATTTCTGACTTCAAGGGCCAATTTATCGGTTTGTAATGTTTAGTCCTAGGTTAGGACCGTGTGTTAACGTTGATCTTATCGACTGAATACAATGTAGCTCGTAGTAAGAAGCATTCGAATATTCATCAAACGAACGCGAATAACCCTCCTGCTTTGTGCCTCGCTCGACTTTCAATCCGAAGGTTGTGGGTTTGAATCCTGGATCAATAGATTATGTGGTTTTTTAGTCTTATGTGTCATCTCTGGTGACGGTCATGGCTTAACGGCTCAATAGCCGGGAGCGACAATTTAACGTGCCCTTCGAAGCACGGAAGCGCTCATTTGATAACCACATGCTATCATGAAGCGCTCGTGGTCGTGCTTGCTTAGTTGTTCTTGACCGTCGAAGTTAAGCAACGTTCGAAACGGTCTGTAAGTGGATGGGTGACCGCCAGTGGCATTTTAATCTGAGCGCTTCCGTGCTTCGGAGCGCACGTTAAATTGTCGGTCCCGGCTATTTTAAGTCGTTAAGCCATGACGGAGGCCCTTAAGGCGGCAAAGCTAGTGAAAATATCATTTAAAAAATATTGTATGTTACCATTTGCGTCGGGCTTTTTGTGGGTTTTTGATTTATTATATTGTACTGCCGTGTTGGTCGAATGGGGTTCGACCTCGAATTTCAATCCGAAAGTCGTGGGTTCGAATCCCAGCCGTGCATCAATGGATTTTTCGTTTCGTAATATTTATATGCGCTTTAACACGAGCTCAAAACGGTGAAGGAAAACATCGTGAGGAAACCCGCAGCTTAGTCAGCTCCACACGTATTGACGTCGTCTTTCCTGTGGGCGGCTGATTAAGGTGAGAGGATGGTTTAGGTGCTACAAGCCTATTCCATCAAACAATGTCCCAGGCACTACAGCGTCCCGTTAAGTGTAGGCATAGGTTGCCTCCTGACGCTGTATAAATTATCTATTAAAGATGTAAAGGCCTAAGTTATATTGTACTGAGTAGGTACTTTTTACCCCCAGGTTTCGCAGTAGGCGCCATGTTCGTCCGTCAAGTGTTCCAAGGGGAAGCGAAGACCCAGGGAGAGATCATGATAGATAACATCAGGAATGCTTTCAAGGAGAACCTGCAGAACCTCGACTGGATGGATGAGGAGACCAGGAAGGCTGCGAACTTTAAAGCTGATGCTATCACTGATATGATTGGTACCTCATGATTATTTTTAATTCCAACACCAAGTGTTGTCTACATGCACCTATACCTCCGCTAGGAGTAATAGTGTTCTGCCAAATTGGTCATGGATTTTTTATTTATTTACTAGCTGCGCTCCCGCGGTGTGACCCGCGGTCCCTCGGGATTTTTTTAATTTTACGGGATAAAAGGTAGCCTATGTCCTTCCCTGGGATACAACCTTTAACTATGCCAAATTTCAGCTTAATCTGTTCAGTGGTTTGGGCGTGAAAGCGTAACAAACAGACAGACAGATAGACAGACAGACAGACAGATAGACAGAGTTACTTTCACATTTATAATATTAGTAAGGATTTAATTATTGGAAAACCAACAGCTATAACATGGTGTCCTTAATAATTACTATAGAAACAGTGAGCCAATTATAGGTCTTCGCTAATAGTGACAGATTAATAAATATGATATTTTGTAAACATTGGACTGACAATTCTTTCACTTGACAGCAGAAATTAACCAATGAGGAACAAGACGTCAAAACGTCCTTAGGGTTGTCATTGTTAATGAAAAGATGAAAACTCTGTGATTTATATTTTCATTTTTGGTAATTTAGTGCAGGTTTGTGAATTCCATTATTAAGAATCTTCATAGCAGTGACGTAAACATTGAAAAGCTACAAATCTGGTAGAATTTAATTATCAGCTGATCTCCAATGTTTACAAAAATTCCATATCGAATTTGGCTGGAGTATAGGTCACAGATCGTCACTTAAAGTTACAGTTTTTGTCACACCTAAAAACATAAAATAAATATTTTTTCTACATGGACCTTTATGATGGATTTCTTTTTAATTTTGTGGGAATCATTAGCTACAATCTTGCTGAAAACTTGTCAAAAAATGTGTTTTGAAGTCCACGGGGCTTATTACAAGAAAATGAGCAGAGTTTAAACCAAGTCAAACTAAAAAACCCTAGAAAAACGATCTTTAAATACTCGTACATAGAACGCTTTTTTGTGGTAACAGTTTTGTTTTGACATGTGTCAACATGGGGTTAAACCAAGGTTTTACGTTTTTATAATAAGCAGCACAATGTTTAAGTAGGTACCTACAACTATTAAACTACTTTAATAGTTGTAGGTACCTACTTAAATTTACCTACGTAAACACCAATAACCTACCTATTGATTGTTGGTCTGAACGGTTGCACCTAAGCGTTGGAAGTTTAACACTGACGAAACATTTAAGTAAACGGCTGTCATGTGCTTTTAAAATGTCATTTTACTCTATTCTACCGTAGAGATATCTTATTTATCTTCCCACAGGTTTTCCCGACTATATCCTGGATAAAACAGAGCTAGACAGACAGTACGCAGAACTGACTGTCAAACCAGATGAATACTTTCAGAACAATATCGCTTTTAACGTGTTCAGTTTAAAGAACGATCTGTCTAAACTTGACAAGCCTGTTAATAAGACTAAATGGGGTAAGTAGCTTAGTCGATCTTAATAGACTAAATAATAAATAATAATAATAAATAATGCTGGACATTTCACACAGCATTATCTAGTCCCAAACTAAGTAAGTTCGTATGAGTCAGTGGCCTCTGGTGACGGAGTTTTTAGGCCGCCTTAAGGCCTCCGTCATGTCTTAAAATAGTCGAGGCCTACAATTTAACGTGCCCTCCGAAGCACGGAAGCGCTCAGATGAAAATACCACTGTCACCCATCCACTTACAGACCGTTTCGAACGTTGCTTAACTTCGATGATCTTATAAGCAAGCACGACCACGAGCGCTATAGATTGAAATTAAGCAATGTTTTGGTGAGAAACTGGATGGGTGACCGCTAGTGGTAGCTCGTGGTGTAAATAGTTTGCTTAGTCATGTATGATAGCTATATATATATAAAACAAAAAAGTATATAAGTAGGTAGTATATCAGTCATGTAGTACCCATAACACAAGCTCTGCTTACTTTGGGGCTAGATGATGCTGGAAGAAAAATTTCGTTCCATTTTACCGTCACGACCGTCACGTCACGAAATCGTCACAGTGCGAAGTGCGCAGCCGCGTCCATAGATTGTTACATTGTTAGTACGGAAGAGCGTTTGATTTGAATTTGAATTTGAAATTCCCAGTTTAGAAAAGTACTCTTTGCTTCGTTCCAACCGAGTGTTCCACGACACTCACCTACTTCTTTATTTAAATAACTATTCCCTATTTATATTACATATATTATTATTATATTATATTATTCTTCTCTGACTGTAAACTTCTTCCAGGGATGACGCCATCAACAGTTAACGCCTACTACACTCCAACGAAGAACCAAATAGTGTTTCCAGCTGGAATTCTTCAACTTCCATTCTATGATGGGGATAATCCTAAGAGCGTTAATTATGGAGCCATGGGGGTAGTCATGGGTCATGAATTGACGCATGCTTTTGATGACCAAGGCAGGGAGTATGACAGGTAAGACATGAAATTCAAGTAAAAAAACTAGGTAGGTACGTACCTACTAGGTATGTAATAGGTATACTTCGTTTCCTCCTTTCGTAATATTTTTACATGAAAATAACTTGTAAAATGGCGAATGCACAGAAGTGCGAAGCCAAGAAAAAAAAAACAATGGTTTCCAATCTGTACCAAAGAGGTACCATGTTAAAGCTATGGTTTCCATCATTTTTAAATTTGGCGCGCGAAACAACTGTTTGGGTTTTTTTTGTGTTGGGCTTAGGTTGCATTCACCATTCTTAATTTCCAAAATAAATTTTGCATAGTATTAAAGGCGGATACTTACTTAACCAGTTCACTGTCGTGTATCATGGTAAAAATTTAAAAAGTTGGAATGACTTGTTTTGAAATTAAAACAAGTCATTCCAACTTAATATTATTTTAATAATATAATAAATTAATAAAATACTTATATTAAAAGTATATATTGTATAAGTATAACAAATCATAGTTTATTAATATTGTTTTGTTTATATAGGTTTGGCAATTTGAATCAGTGGTGGAACAATATAACCATTGGACGTTTCAAAAAGCGCGCTAAGTGCATACAGGAACAATATTCAGGCTACAGTATGGAAAGTCAAAGATTGAATGGAAAACAAACTCTCGGTAATTCATAAAGGACATAATTTTAGCATTAAGTTTTTTACTACTTTATTGAACAAAATGAGTATTTTTTTAATTATTTTTGTATAATGCTGGACAATTTTATATTACCCCTCCTACACTTCCTGTACTTATTATTCATTTTATATTATAGGAGAGAACATAGCGGACAACGGTGGTTTGAAAGCTTCTTTTCATGCATATCTAGACTACAGTAAGACTGCCAAAGTGAATCTGACTCTTCCGGGACTACATTACAACCATCGACAGCTCTTTTTCATTTCGTTTGCTCAGGTTAGTAAATCTTTCAATTATTTGTTACTTATTGATACATTGGTACTTATGTAATTACTTAAAAATGTGACCGGCCGGACCTAGGTACTACTTACTGCAAGAACGAGAAATTAATAAATATACGAATTTAATTGCCGGCGGCTTAGAACAACTCACGAGGTTTACCTATATTTATTTTAAACTTGTTCTATTTATTTTTAGGTTTGGTGTTCAGCAATGACTAAAGAATCTACTAAAATGCAAATAGAAAAAGATGACCACACAGTTGCTAAATATCGAGTTATCGGCCCAATATCAAATTTGAGAGAGTTTTCGGAAGAATTCAAATGTCCGCTTGGAGCCAAAATGAATCCTAAAAACAAATGTGTAGTTTGGTAAACATGGAAAATATTGAAATAATTGCTACTAAGCTTTAGCGAGTTGTTTGTAGTAAATATGAGGGAATATGAATTGAATAATAGACAAAATAATGTTTTTAAGTGTTACTGCAAATGCAGGCAGAATATTCATCGTCTAACTATTGAAAATGTTCAATGGTTGATCTGGTTACAATCAGTGACTATTGACATTCTTGTGTTCTAGTTGAAAAAAAAGGTTTCAAGGTTACAATATCCAGAAGACTACAACATAATTTGTAGCCAACATAAGTTTTTATATTGATCACTGAAATCAAGAGTCACTATCTTAGCACCCAGATATTTTGTTTATTATTCTTCGGGCTTTTTCCACCAACTCCAAAAGCATCGATGAATAGGTACCTTCTTCAGTACCTTACATTATATAATGAGTACTTATATATAACAGCTAATATTATAAAATTTTTGGACATAACCAAAATATAAAAGTCGAAACAGGACAACAAACAAAATAACAAACCATTAATATTGTTATGGTTAGACCTACCTACTCAACGATGGTGAAAGCCGTGCGAGGTGGTGAAACAAGCCCTTATTGACGTGTGTCTAATGATAAGATGTACCAACATATAAATGTATGAGCTTAGCATTGTTGCAGTTATATAACCAATGTGGGTGATAGGTAGACGTGAAGTTTCGCAAATTGCCGCTAAAAGATGGTAGAAATGCATTTTTGTGGAAAATAGTTAAACAAATTAGGAGAATTAGAACAACTTTTGGTGATACATTTACCATAAAAAACTTTATAACAAATAATGAAATAATCATCGAGTCATTATTAATGCTTCATTGTTTCAATTATCAATTTGATACATGAAGCATGGACAGATTTTTTACCGTAGGTTTAAAGTAGGCTTTTCTTGTGAATTAGCAAACATTAATTTATAAGTCAAGAGAATTTATTTCTGTTTATTTGTACATTTTTCCAGAAATCACAAAACACGAACAATTTAATCGTATTAAATGTTAAAATGTGTTTTTATTTTTATTTAAGTAAGTACTTATTAGTTTTACATATTAATCTGTACCTATATAGGTAATATTCGCGCCTGTTTTACATTTGCAATGTGCCCACAATCTCGCCAGTTGCAACAGGCAAATCGTTGGGAAAAATAAAATAAGGTATCTAAACCAATAAGTAATCGCGAATAGAAATCTGGGTTATGAGTAAAAAAAATGTAGGTGTTATCAGTAGGTACAATCATGTCTAAATTTAATAGGTTTTTTTTTTTATAGTAGGTAAGTATAATGTCTTAAGAATGCGGGTCATTTTAAATGTTACAGAATTAGTACAATTTCTTGAGCGTAGATAATCCTGGTACCTTATTTTACCCTGCTTACTTTAAATTAACCTACCTATAAAGTGTATTAGCTACTTGCTACCTATTTTAAGAAAATAGATGTTAAATCAAAATAGTCCTTGATTTAATGTTATGTGTGTTTGTGATAATATTGTATTTAATTTACATCTACATTTATGACATTAGTTACAAAGCTTATAATATATTTTTTTCTGTAACTATCAATTGCATGCTGAAGAGCTGATAATGTTGTACCTACCCATTATCGCAGTGAATGAATAAATTGAATTGAAAAAATATATATGTATATATGGTAACATTATAATGGATATCAATGGTCTTGTCAATTATTTACTTATCTCGTTATGTTTTGTTATATATACCCACTGTTGTATGTTTGATACTTGATCACTTTTTATGAATTAATGTTGTTTTAAATCATAATAGAATATCTAATATAGTTAAATATAGGATTGATATAATTGTCAGGACCATCCCATATTAAATTAAAAATTAGCCATGCAGTTGAATTTAGCCCAGTTATATAAATTAGATTATATAATGCCTTATATTGCAAGAATTTACTTGCAAGGATTCCACATTTACAAAAAATTGCATAATACATAATTTATAATAAAATTAAAATCAATACCTAATTACTATTATAGAAAATATTTTTTATCTCCAGATAACAGTTAAAACAAAACTACGTTAGATAGTTAATGTTGTAATTGCTAAGTCATTTTAAACAATTGTATAATCTCATTCACAAGTAGGTAAGTATAATACTTTAACTTCTTAACATTTCTAAAAATAATCTTCCATATCATTAGAGAGTATCCTACCTAAATAAAACTATTCCGCGTTGTTTCATCTTTTTACATGAGTAAATAAATAAGTATTTTTAGCCTACCTAATCCAAAACTTAAAATATATTTTGTATTTAAGCCTCATTTATATGATTTGAAAAATCGTTTACGAGACCGATAAAGGCACAATCGTACCTATATCTACAAATAAAATTTGAAATCTTCCTACATAGGCAGCAAATTGGAGGTAGGAAACAAAATAAATAATAAACAAAATAATATAAAATATTAGTAGAGTGTAATCCGTTTCAGTATTAGTTTTTTAACGTTGTTACCTTAACAAGCAGAATGTTTTTCAACAGCTTCAGGGGACGTGTTTTTATTAGGTACATACTAGATTTTTAAATAAAAATATTTTAAACATTTTACTTTTTGACTAAGTACCTTTCGGTAACATCATTATGTTTAACTACCAAAATATGATTTAGACTAGCAGATAATTTAGAACTTACTTTTTCAGTAAATAGGTAAACCTACCTATCTAACCAACAGATCCTAAGAATCAATAGTCCTACTATTTTGACTGAATTTTATTTGTACTATTATATTTATTTATTGATTAAACTTTGTTTCTGTACCTAAATGGATGTTTCATTGGCCATGAATCGCGTTCGTTGTTGTAATTGTAGCACTTGATAAAAAAAAGTAAGTAGGTATCACTTTCTAATTTACTTAAGTACCTATTTATTTATTGCTTGTAGGTCTTCGATCAAGAATACTAGGTATAGATGCACGCTGCGTCTATACGACGTACAAAATCAAAGCTAAATTCTTATAAACAAAATTTAAGCACTAATATTCTGGATCGAAGTTGTGTAGTACGTTGTGAAGTAGTGTGTAGGTACGTAATAGTAGTAACATTACAGAAAATCCATAGATAAAAAATCCAATGCGTTACCACTATTACTACCTTAACATAGTAGTTGATGTGAAGTAGAGTAGAGCTACGTCTTTAATATGATGAGTTAAAATTATTTTTTTCCCACCGTCAACGTTATATTTCTGTCACTGTCAAGTGGTGTCAACTTCATCTCAATTTTTTGATGTTCGGAAATTTTAGTTTCAGTTCAGAAAATGGCGTTGTTTTGTTTTGAGTTCTCAAGGAATTCTTGATGTTTGATTATTTCGTTCGAAGATCAAATAAATTTCTGATCGCAACATAAATTGGCGGCCCAAAGCAAAATAGTAAAGAAGAGAAGTACAAATATCTACCTATGCAGCTTTCTATTAATGTTCGGTGAGTAGTTTTTGATGTTAATGGATTCGTCTAGTGGAAGCGTGTTCCACTAAAACCTCTAGAGGACTAAAACCCACTAGGAATCTAAACCCATCTCAACCAAAATTATGTACTATGAGTATTAATAGTAGGTTAACACTGTTTTTACTTGTTTGAGGTTGAATTATTTTAAAATATTATTTTCTTACCAAGTCAGAAGCTGTGTATTTGTGGCACAAGACTTAAAGGCTAGTTCTTTGATTTCTTACTTTTGTTTTCAGGATTTAGAGAAATAAACCAAAATGGAGCAAATAGTGGTCAAAACCGAAATGCAGAGCAACGGGGAGATATTACTGTATTATGTAGATGGTAAGGCATTTCATTAAATATTTATACTAAGCACAACGGATCTTAAGCTCTCTGAAGTTAGGAAGAGAAGAAGCTAATTAATAAGCAATAGACGATTGCAGATTTGGTAGAGTAAGCGAGATAGCATGATTTTAGGGTTCTGCGCAGCTACTTTAGGGAGCTATGCGTATTATACTAGGAATTGCAGTATTCCATTTATTTACAAGCATTGAGTATTCCCTAAAATACACTATGCTATGGCATTAGTTTCCTTCGGCTGTCGGTCAATAAATAGATTGCTTAAAATCACCAAAAACTACTTTGTTTGTTCCATTTTACTTTGTTGACATTCAACTTTTAATAAGTAATTAATCTGTGTATATTTTAGAAAATGGAGAAAGCCAGCAAGGTATTGTAACATCCCTTGACAATGGCTCAGGTATCCAACTTCAGGATAACTACATACTCAGTAATCTCGATGACCTTGTTGATGATTCATCCTTACAAGAAGCGGAGGTTGTGGAACCTGAGCTTCCATCTGAATGGTCTGAAGAGGACTACAAACGTCTTCTGACATTCTACAGTGATAATAAACAGTCATTTGCAGTGTCAGGACCCACACAGAAGAAACATCTCTGGACGGTCGCTTGTAAAACCATGCTTATCGGCAAAGATCCTGACACCTGCGATTTAAAGCTCAGAGAACTTAAGTTAAAGTATGCCGAGGTCCGCGGATACTCAGAAAAGGGTATTTTTGTCAAATGGCCGTTTTTAGAACACTGCCATCAGGCATTCCATGATGATTTCATGTATAAAAGTTCAGATACAGAAATATCAAGGGCTAAGATAGCTGTATTAAAGCATGAAGTGATCCAACCAACAGACGATACAAAGACTATTAAACAGATCAGTACAAGGAATGTAGATGAAAGAGTTGTTGAAATGCTGAATCTATATATAAAGTATAAGAATAAGTATCAAGATTATTTTGGGAGGAAAGAATTGTGGGAAACGATAACCGCACAAATGGGGCTTAATGACGATTCAGATTATTGGCATAAAAGGTTCTTGAATTACAAGCAACATTACATTAACATTCTTATGAAACAACAAAAAGATCCATCAAGTGTCATCAACTGGCCTTATATGGATCTCTTTGAAAAGATATTCAAAGACGATGCTGTCTTCCACAAAAAATACTTCAATTCTTCGATTGCTGATACAAAAAAATCCCAAATCCTAGTTGAAACACCTCAAGAAACAGAGAATGATTGGAATACCACACATATTACTGTCCTGGGTAAATATTACTTAGATTCTTACAGTGAGTTTGAAGATCCTACAATACCTGACATGTTCCTTTGGACTGAAGTAGGCAGATTGATTGATAAAATACCCGAGAATTGCAGGGCAAAGTATGCCCAGTTGCGGGAAGCCCATATAGACAGCTACTTAGCAGGTGGTTATAGTTTACAGAATCGCACAGCAATAGATATTATTCTAGACCACATCATAGCTAAAGATGTAAAGAATATCTTCAATAAATCATCCGTTGTTGCTAAGGAGACTTGGAAAACAGCGGAGATTGATGAATTAGTTCAGTTTTTCTTTGACAATATCGCAGTTTTCAAAGATACTGTCTGTTATTTCGTTTGCTGGGAGGTTGTTGCTAAGAAACTAAGAGAAGATATTGAAACCTGTAAGAAGCAGTGGGACGAACTAGTCTCGCTGTATAATTCTATTTTGGAAGATAAGAAAGATGATCCAGATATGCAGATTGATTGGAGGTATATCGAGATGTTTGATAGAATATTTGATTATGGAATGGATGTTAATTTTATCAAAGGATACTTTGACACGCCTGTTGAGGGGGGCAGAGTTGGTGGTAAGTTTATTGGTATTTAAAAAAAAAAATACTGGACTTTTCACACAGCATCATCTAGCCCCAAAGTAAGCAGTTTGTGTTATGGGTACTAGATGACTGATATACTACTTATATACTTTTTGTTTGTAAAATACATACATATTATAAGTACATAAAAACAGCCAGACCTGAGACAAATATTTGTAGATCATACAAACATTGGTCCCACCGCGGGGATCGAACCCGCAACCTGTAGCATCGCGGCCTTCGCACACTGTGCCACAGAGGTCGTCATTTATGTCTACCTTAATCAAGATAGTTGTGATTCTTTTTACATTCTGCTTAAAATAATTAAAAATAAACTTAAGCGCCGATTCTTATTAGGTAGGTATAACATATTTATTTTTCTAATGTTTTGTTGGTTCACTTCATCATCAGATAAACCAATTTAAGATAAGTACAATAAAGTTATTTAAGATTGACATAATTTTTACAGCCATTTGAAGAATACAAAACATCTGTCTATTATTGAGTCTGTATTAAAAATTCCCTTCCATTTTCAGTAAAGAAAATCACAATACAAACAGAAAACGATGATGCGTCTAAAGCCACTAAAGAAACAACATCAGAAAGCCTTAACTCACCTCGCACTGACCCGAGATCCACCAAAATCCTAGAATTCTATCTCAAAAACAAAGATAAGTTCTCACAAATGAAGAACAAACTTGCGTTATGGGAGCCTCTAGCTAAAGAAATTGAAATAAACACTACACAATGTGCACATAGGTTTAGACACCTTAAGCAATCTTATATTGAAGCGGTGCAGAAGGAGATTGACCAACCAAAAGTGAACATAACATGGCCGTACTACGGACTATGCAAGAAAGTATTCGGCTACCGGACGATAAAATCCAAACTAAAACAAGGGACATTAAGCGTGGAGAATAATGAATGGTTCGCGAGAGAGTTGAAGCAATTGATAACGTTTTTCTCGAAGAATTTCCATGAAATTAATAATAATGTTGATGATGTGTCCAAATGGGCACCTTTGGCTCACGAATTGGGGAAGTCACAGCTTAGTTGTAAGGATAAGTTTGTGGAACTTAGGAAGTGTTACAGGTATTTCTCTAGAGATCCTTGTCGAAATTCTCTTCTATACCTCTAGTAATGGGTTTTGATTGATAGTTTACGAAACTGAATTTTATTTCGTTTTCCGCCATACTTACTTGCAGCGCCCCTAGCGGATACTTTAAAGAACTAAAGTAAATGTGTGGCGAACGAAACGAAATATGGATAGGCTTAAATTCACCACTATACAACACTTGCCGTATTCTTCGGTTTTACCCGCCGCCCCTCGAGAGTATTAATTTTTAATAAAAACTTTATAAAGTTGCCATTCAAAACAATTCTATTTCTTTTTAGAAAACTCAAAACAATGAAGACGAGAAATCCAGACGTGAAAATTTCCTGGACTCATTTCGCAATGTTCGATAGAATCTACAGCGAGAATGAAGCTCCTGAGGTTATGGAAGTGGAAACCTACGAGGAAGAGCATCTGGATATGGATGGACTGGAAATGGCTGATGGAGGTAAGGAAGATTTATAACGAGAAAACATAGGATAATGAGTAGGTATATTTCGGAGGCTTGGTAGATTTTAAATTTCTTTATGCATTCAAGATCCATTGAAGAAAATGTCTTTAGTAAGTGTGTAGTATTCTCAATTCTAATTTTCCTGTTTATTTAAAATTGTTTTCTATTTCGCTATTCAGTTTTGGCATTCTTAAATAAGTACCAAAAGTAGTCAATGTAAACTCAGTCTTAGCCAGAACTAAGGATATTATTTCAATGTCACGTGTAGTATAACTATTTGTCTTTTCAGAGGATGACTACGAATGCATTATTGTTCTACAAGAGGGGCAAGATATATCAGATATTAACGACGCACAAATCGTTATCCAAAATCCCATGGACTCAGAAATGGTCCAGGAAACAGAAGAGGTCCCAGAGAAGGTCCCTGAGCAACCCCCTAAAGTAACTTGGACCAAACGCACCAAGAAACTTCTACTTATACATTACATCAACTACATGAGATCGCATAGAGCTAAGAAAATAGTTCAAAAACAACTGTGGGATGAAGTAGCCGGCAAAATACCGAATAAAACTCCAGCTCAATGTAAAAAGATGTTTATAAAACTAAAGAATATGTACAAGAATTCTGATGAAGAGAAACAAAAGAGCAATCCGCTGCATAGTTTAATGGAAAAGGTGTTAAAAATCAAACCGAAAAACTCAATCAGCCCAATCAAGGACGCCAAAATTCATAAAACTTATAAAGATGTCGAAATGGATCCTAGGAAAATTGAAAACGCCTTGACTTACTATTTAAGCCATATCGATGATTTCGTTGATCCAAAGTTTGAGAAGAAATTCCTTTGGACAGAGTTAGCTCAGCATATATCAGAACCTGTGAACAAAGTGTACAATAAAATAAATTATCTAAAACAAGCATTTAACGTAGAGACGGAACAAATTGACGGCCATAAAACAGAATGGAGCGATATTTTGAATGAAATCATCGCAAAAGAAGTCACTATAAACGTTCTGTTGGACGGAATCAAAAAGCCTTGCTTTGACGAAGACGAAACTGTTTGGTCTGAAGATCTAATTGAAAGTCTCCTAACATGGTACTTGGGCAATTTAGACAAATTCAAAAACCCTAAATTCAATCGCAGTTATCTGTGGATGGAAGCGTCGGCGATTTTGAACAAAAGTCCGTTGGTCTGTTCTAAAAAGATGTCGGAAATACGGACTCAATATAGAAATATGGTGAAAAACAATGATAGTGAGCTAAGTAATTGGAAATTTCGAGAACTTTGTCAGAAGATTTATGGAACAGGAAAGAAAAGTAGTGAAATTGAGAATTGATTGAGTTCTGAAATCGGATCACAGATGGCGCTGATATAAGTTACCGTTGATTGGCTAACCGAACTGCCATCTTGCTTTTTGTTGTATTGTGATTGGTCAAATCACTTGCCGCTTTTTCTTTACCGAGAAGGTAGATCATTATTTTAGGATTTATGAATCCAATCAAAAGAGTTTTAGGTATTCTATTATACTTACATATTTATAACGGTAAAATTATGCTGTCAGCAAATCATACTATAGATTTTAAAAACTTTTTTAGAGCAAATATTCAATATACTTGGATAAAAACCAAAACTTTTTGAAAGAAACCAAATAAAAAAGAATGTTTTCTGATAAAATATACCTAAAGTTGATACAGACTGGAGTTACACTTATGTGAAGTAAATAATTATGTTTTCTAGCATGCTCTAGCATTTAAATAAATAGCAAAAAATTGTTATGCAGTGTTATTTTAATTCAAACATATTTATAATCCATACGTAGGTACCTAATTACCTATCTTTCGAACTTTGAAATATTATAAAATGTGGAAAGTTATTTTAGGGCTTCTGCGACTGATTTGTCGAAGGTATAGTGAGAAGCAAATTCAAATAACATTTGAGTTGAAATCTACACTAATGTTATAAAGAGAAAAGATTTGTTTGTTTGTATTGAATAGCTCGGAAACTACTGGACCGATTTTCACCATTAGTATCCTATATCCCAGATGAACATAGACTATATTTTATCCCGGGATAATGAAGTTTACACCGCGACGGACAGATAATCTATGATAAAAAAAAATATTATCAATTCGACTTTGACTTTGACTTTGACTTTGTCTTTGACTTTGACTTAAATAATTGGTTGTCTGTAAAGTCGGTTTACTGACGATAGTTGAACGTGACAACGTCTACGCATCGCTCACTCAAGTAGGAGAGAGACGGATGTCGAACGCTGCCGAACGCAAAGGCCGATTGTGCTTCTTTGTCGCTCGTTCCGCGCGCTCTCGCTTGCACTTCAAGCCTTACATAAGGAGGAACGCCCCAGAGCGAGGTAACGCCTCATGACGTCATGTTTTTTCGTGCGTGCAGCCGGCTCTATCGAATTATAAGACGTAGTCACGTCAAAAAAATATAACTTATACACAGACCTACCTACTTTAATATTATCTCAAGGAACGAAATTTCATTTTAAACAAAATTTCATGTGGAACTTTGGTTGAAATCCGTTGCCAGAATTGTCAATATCTGGGGGGTAGACAAGTCAGTCAACATTGTATCCATTGATGCGGAAAAAATAGTATCGCTGGGGTATTAGTAGAAACAGGTCGAATTGCAATGACCTCGCACGTCTTTAATCTTGTTAGCTGTAGCCTGAATATAAAGCTGATTCATGGAAGAGCCGTGTTGGTCTATTGGACAATGAAATATTGTCTCCGTCATGGCTTTGCGACTTAATAGCTGGGGAAGCACAAGCATGGAATCGCCGAGTTGATAATGCCTCCATCCACCATTTACCATCCATTTGTAATTGCACAGAACATTAAAACTATGTTAATTCTACCTCTCAATATTATTGCCGGGAGATAAGTTTGCTCGCCTTTGCTAGACCATATTAATCTTCTTAGTATTTTCACTATTATTGGACTATTTAATAAGGATAGGTAGATATTCTGTCTGTTCAATCAACGTATTTAATTCTTCGTTACTATTAAAAAAAGGGTCACAAAGGGTGTGGCTCTTGTAAAAGCGATTAAATGAAACGTCATATTAAAATTGTCTGAGGTCATTATGCTGGTTTAGTGTTCTTTGATTTAAGTCACTAAAAATAAAAGGTTAAATAACTTTAGACTTGTTTAATGTCTTTGATTACATGAGCGTGATACTGCTATTTAAATAAATCAGTAAGTATAGGTACGTAATGAGCGCGCGGCTGAGTGTGGGTTCCGAAAGCTTTATGCGACTGTAACTCAGGACTATTCACACTGATTAATATTTTTTCTCTGTGCTCGGCCGGGCTCTCTGAACCTATGAACAGTATGAATGTAGGTGTAGCTGTAGATTCACGCTACACTGGCATGTAAGTAGATACGATGTTGCATTCGTCTCTTTTTACAACATAAATCATTTTACTAAGATTACTTAGGTATTAACCACAGCCACAGAACACTTAAAGTCGTACTCCATCTTCAATTTGCATGGTCTCTTTGGCTACTGACGTTTTCCAAAGATAAGTTAAACATTTTAGCTTACAAGTGAGGTAAGTAGGTAAATAACAGTTTGTTATGTGCTAAAAAAACTCGTTGCAGACTCCATTACATTCTAAGTTCTTATTCATAAGTGGAATACCCGCCAACGCTTCCGCTCTCACCTTGCCCAGCACCTCATCAACACGTCGCCCTAAGTCAGTTTTACTGTTTCAACTCTGAAGTCGTACCTTGTAGACGGAAAATGTTCAGCAAAAACAAAAATAATTCTAATCGGTTCAAATTCCGACTTTGACAATAAATAATAATGTTTTGACAGTTAATATAATAATAAAATGCTGAAATAAAATATTTACTTTAAATCTGTTGTTGGTGAATAGTTCTAAATTAGGTTACCTGTGTCATTGAAAGGTGATGTGAATTTTATGCCATTCGTATGTGAGTAGAGGGTGTTCATCTACTATTCAATGGTAATATTTTTTAAACAGTTTATTCCCAAAGAAATAATTTATTACTTAATGCCTTTAAGTAGCAGGATACCATTAAATAGGTAGATATCTACCTATTTAATGGTTTTTATATCCTAGGTATATACCTAGGATATAAAAACCAGGTCACATCTAATGATCTGAGTACCTATCTCTATAGATCCTACTCAAGCAATTCAGTTCGGTTAAAAAGTTACTGCCTTAACTTTTCCTGCCCAAGTGTTATTTTAAAAACTATTGGATTATTTATTTAACCAGCAAAATTATACCTACTTTGTTCTGTTATCTATCACCATATCACACTATTTTATAAATTCTTAAGTTATTGTTACCTATTCAAATAGTTAAGTATTCTCGAGGGTCCGCGTAGCAGTGTGATACCCGCCTAAATGACAAAATATCACAATTCAAATTTGATCAGAAGGGTTAAGGGTTAAATCCCATTTTCCTCCAAAAGACCTTGAAAGACTATTTTTTTTTTCTAATAGAATAAGTTAACACGCTGAAGGTTTTGCAACACCTGTATGGAAATAAACTGTAAGTATAAAGAGATTACGAATTGAAACGTAGGACTTCTCTTGAATTATAGCACGCTATGACTGTTTTATTTTTAAATAAACCGCTTAGGTAACCATCTACTTATGCCATATGCAGAATGCATTACTGGGTGTAATAGTGCAACTACCGAGCAGCTTCTTCAATTTGGTTTCTTCATTTGCGCTGTAGGTCTACAACCCAAATGAAGAATTGGTCGATCATTTTTACATCAGAAATACACCGATTCTGATTTAGGGAGTAGTTCTGATACACCCAGTATTAAACGTTCAAACTGAGTGTTATATCCTAGATAAGTGTAGACAATGATGTTAAATTTAAAATATCATAGGGTATCACTAAGTTTTAAAATCCGCGAGCAATAAAAAAAATCAGAATTTTCAGTCAAATCTAATGATGTGGAATAAGGTTCAGTGATGTTCATAAACTCTACAAAATGAGCCCAGTGAGTGTTCTAGTGATATTGACTCTGTTGCTGAAGAGTGTGCATTGTGGGAGGGTGCAGGCTGCCGTCAGTTTCCTGTAAGTAACCTTAGGTACATGGCCTTTTAGGTTTCCGTGAACGAGGAACACCTTTTTTTTTTTTTTTATTTAACCTATGTCATCCCACTGCTGGGCAAAGGTCTCCCCCAATTTCTTTCATCTGTCACGGTCTTCTGTCACGTCCCACCAGTGCTCTTTAAAGGCATCCAGGTCGTCACGCCAACGTTTTCTCGGCCTGCCCCGGCTTCGCCGCCCATCTGCAGGCACCCATGGCGTGACAATCCCTGCCCACCTATCGCTATCCATACGACTCACGTGTCCCGGCCAGCACCATTTTATTTTGCAGTTTTTTCTCCAACGTCTGCAATCCCGGTCTTCGCCCGAAGAGTACCTAGAGTTTCTGACTCTGTCGGTTCTCTTCACACCTAGCACGCTGCGTTCCATAGCTCTTTGGCAGATCTTGAGTTTGGACTACTGCGCCTAACCCTTTTCTTATCGAAATTAATACCGTACTGTCCCCTATTTTATGGCCTAGATTTCCGTGAACAATAATGTGTCAAATTAAAGGCGTGTCAAAAAAGTTATTGGATTGGACATGCCTCTGAGTAGCCGCTTTAGATATCTTCAAAGGATCTGGAATACAAAAAGATCTGAGAATGTCTACCGCGCCTTGGGGTACCTAGTCATTCTCTCTTCTGAAACCAGCTAGCTTCGGTGGTTTTTCAAGATTCACTATAGTCTTTTTCACATAGGCACGTATCCCTGACACAGAACTTTTACGTTTTACGCTGTACCTACAAGGAATTTTTGAAATAAATGAAATCTAGTGATAGTAATAAAATATACAACTTAAAAAAAAAGGATTTTGTCTATTCCCTTTTTAATATTTCAGAAATTAACATAAAAGAGCCTTGTCACGGAACCGTACCTATGTGAAAAGAACTATAATAGTCTTTTATACGATACCAATTTTTTAAAAGTTTTGTAGCAACCAACAACTGATAAACGATGGCTTGTAAAGTCAATTGGCACCAATTGGCAATGTAACCCCCAATATGGTGGTTTGATTGAACTACAGGGGGGCAACCATTGGTGACGGTGACCCTACCTAGTTAACTAACTAACTATCCGTCCAACTGGACGGATAGCCGTGTTGGTCGAATGGGGTAGGTAGGGGGTAGGTCGTAGGTTCGAATCCCGGCCGTACATCAATGGATTTTTCGTTTCGTAAAATTTATATGCGCTATAACACGAGCTCTTAGCGGTGAAGGAAAACATCGTGAGAAAACCGCAGCTTAAACAGCTCCACACGTATTGACGTTGTCTTTCCTGTGGGCCTGGCCGATTAAGCTGAGAGGATGGTTTAGGTGCTGGGCAGGCCTATTCCATCTCAATCAATGTCCCAGGCACTACAGCGTCCCGTCAAGTGTAGGCATAGGTTGCCTCCTGACGCTGTATAAATCATCTAATATAGATGAAAAAGGCCTAAGTTTTTTTATACCTTTTTGGCTCTTTCATATTTTACAACCAAGTCACCTATTTTTCTTAATTCAGAACCAACGCGACGTACCAGGAGATGGAGATGAAGGGAGAGTCCAGTCTCTCCCTCCGTGACATCCTGCCCGTGAAGGCGAAGAACTACGACAAGAACCGGGCTCCGAAACTCCTGGGACAGCCCACCGTGGTCTACTTCCATGTTACCGTGCTGTCTCTGGACTCCATCAATGAGGAGAGTATGGTAAGACATAGGTGAATAGAATACAACTTTTTATTATGACACCAAATACCTACCTCTTACTTTCTCTGCTTACTTTGGGTGCTTTGGGATGATGCTGTGTGAAAACTCAAAATTGAATGAGGCTTTCCCTATTCATTCAGCAAGCTTGCTTTTGGAGCGCTGAGCTATTACTATTTTCTTCAGCTTTCTTGTATTTAATTATAAGTATCATAATTAATAAGAGGCGAGCTAAACCCATCAAAGAGTTTTCTTCCAACAAAACTTTGAGGCTTTAGCCATAAATACGATGAGAAATTAGAATATTCGCTGATCTAGCAAACCATTTCAGACGTACGTAGCCGATATCTTCCTAGCTCAATCCTGGCGCGACCCTCGTCTACGGCTTCCAGAGAACATGCATGAGGAGTACCGGATCCTTGATGTGGAGTGGCTGAACAGCATCTGGAGGCCGGACTGCTTCTTCAAGAACGCGAAGAAGGTCACCTTCCATGAGATGAGCATTCCAAACCACTACCTCTGGCTTTATCATGACAAAACTCTTCTTTATATGAGCAAGTAAGTTTTAATGCAAAGCCACAAAATAAAGGTTTAGGGCCTTTGGTTTCTTCAAAGGATCTAAAGGATATTTCATATCAGATGAGCTAACTATAGATAGGTATTTCCTTATGTTATATAAGTAAATAAATACTTATGAAGCGTTTTCAAATTATTCATGAACTTGTCGCTGACTCTTAAAAAGCACCTTATTTGTTTATTTTTAATTTCAGGTTGACGCTGGTGTTATCCTGTGCTATGAAGTTCGAGACCTACCCCCACGATACTCAAAGCTGCTCTATGATGATAGAAAGCTGTAGGTACCTCATATCAACCTACAGTTCTAAAGATCCCATAGATTCTTCTACGATAAATCCCGCCCGCCATATCTAAGAAGATGTCAAGTGCAAGGGGGTAGTTAGAGGCATGTCCAAATCAATATTTCGCACATCTTTAATAGATCAGCAAAGAAAGTCGTATAACAGTTTGACTTTTCAAAACGTTAAGTACCTACTTACCTACCAATTGGTTTTCGATTTCTAAGAAATAAACAACTTTTACTTTGGAATTGTTAATTTTGGACACTATTTTGGTCATGATGGATTTCGTAAATATGTGAACCATCAATAACCGAAAGTATATTATACTTTCGTTGCTGACTGTAGGTCCTACATCATAAAATATCTCAGAGATTGTCTAACGCGCCTTGGGGATACAGTCGTGATCCTGAAATAAAACTAAAATCATTGAACTATCTTCCAGTATCCCATACAGTCCACGACCTGGTCTTCATCTGGAACCTGACTGACCCATTAGTAGTGAACCCTGACATCGAGCTGCCTCAGTTGGACATCGCTAATAATTACACGGCTGACTGTACCATTGAATACTCTACTGGTAAGTTAACCATACCCACTAGCTAAAAAGATGATCTATAGATTCATTGTTTTTAGGGTTCCGTATCCAAAGGTGAAACGGGAAGACTTCGTTGGCCGCCCGTCTGTCTGTCTGTCTATCTGTCCGTCTGTCACAAGGCTGTATCTCATGAACCGTGATAGTTTGACGTTGAAATTTTCACAGATGATGAAATAGAAATAGAATAGAAAAGCTTTATTATCATAGGTGCAACACATTAACAAAATAAATAAATTCAATAAATAGTACTTAAATTATTAAGTGTACAAGCTATGACTTGTCAAACAGGGTACCTTTATAGGTATTTCATAGTAATAATATTATTTATTAAATACAATATGACACAGCATAATCTGAAAAATGTTGAAAATTAGTCTCGCTGTAAAGAGGCGATCGTTATAACATTGAATTAAAACATAGGTACCTTTTATACACGGGGCTCAGGATTACTGGTATGAGCAGATTTGGAAAGATAGGTATAATCATTGATTAAATACTTCTTGATGCTGTATAGTGTTTTACTTAAGAGCAGTTTCTTTACTTCGTTGTATACGTTGATGTATTTCTGTTGCCGCTATATCAAAAATTACTAAAAAACAGAATATAATAAATATGTTTTTTTTGCTCTTATGAGGCTATTAATTGGCCT
Organism: Epirrhoe tristata; assembly: GCA_951394285.1. Classification (NCBI taxonomy): domain Eukaryota; kingdom Metazoa; phylum Arthropoda; class Insecta; order Lepidoptera; family Geometridae; genus Epirrhoe; species Epirrhoe tristata. The sequence continues at coordinate 3,078,193 of OX596161.1, forward strand.
CTTATCAGAGGTCGTCAGCTCCATCACATAAGTGATGGAACCGACGACCTCTGTGGCGCAGTGGTTGCAGGTTCGAACCCCGCCGCGGGACAAATGTTTATATGACCTACAGATATTTGTCTGGGTCTGGGTGTTTCTATGTATAATATGTATGTATTTACAAACAAAAATTATATAAGTAGTATATCAGTTATCTGGTTCCCATAGCACAAGCTTTGCTTAGTTTGGGGCTAGATGATGCTGAGTGAAAATGTCCAGCATTATTTATTTATTAAGAAGTGTTTTTCTTCCAGGCAACTTCACCTGCCTAGCGGTGGTTTTCAATCTCCGCCGTCGTTTGGGCTACCACCTCTTTCACACATACATACCCTCGGCTCTCATCGTCGTTATGTCATGGATCTCTTTCTGGATAAAGCCAGAAGCTATACCGGCTAGAGTTACCTTGGGAGTTACTTCTCTTCTGACTCTGGGTAAGGAATAAGGAATAATCTTCTTGTCGTGTCACAAGTTCTTTCGAACCAGTGTGAGTGTAGAGGTTTTCGTGCACTTGACACAAGTTTTGAACTTGAAAATATTACGTCCACTACGCCTCTGCGATTCATTGGTAGTGTTTAAAACGATAGTGCTTCAACTCCTACATCATCAAAGGATTTTGAATGACAGAAGATCTGTTTCATTCAATTCCTTGTGTGTACGTTTGTATTTCAATCACGCTAAAACCAGTGGATCGAATTGTATGAAACAAGAAATTAAGCTAGATCGTAGTCAGGAATAGCGAGAGAGCTTTTTTATTAAAAGGCATTTATTCAGTAGGACCGCTGGAATCACTTAGAATAGTCATCAAACTAATTTTACTCCTGTTCGTTCGCGACCAATACCGTGAAGAACCAGGGCAACAAACACGGTTTGGGGCCTAGCATTCTTTTAGGTGATCCATCTTAAAACTAAATAGTCAAGCTCCAGTGAGAAACAAGTCAAATAAAATTGAGGCTTGCTCTTAAAGTTAAAAGCTATGTAACTAGAATCCTGAAAGAGGGTGTTTATAGCTGATTCTCGAGGGAAACGAAGGAGTTGTAGCCTGATTCTTGAAACATTTTTATCCTTTAAGCGAATAACAGGCACCTGCAAAAAAAAATAAGATCTATTTCTGTTCCAGCCACGCAAAACACACAGTCTCAACAGAGTCTGCCACCGGTATCTTACGTGAAAGCGATCGACGTGTGGATGTCTTCTTGCTCTGTCTTCGTATTTCTATCTCTCTTTGAGTTCGCAGTTGTTAATAACTATATGGGGCCGGTCGCTACAAAGGCTATGAAAGGGTACTCTGATGAAGATCTGTCAAGAGATTTGGACGCTTTTAAGGTAAGTATTACCGGGGGTGGTTTGTAAAACAGCAAACACGAGTCCACAGGTCATCATCATCAGCCTATGGCAGTCCACTGCTGGACATAGGCCTCCCCTAGTGCGCGCCATTGCGCCCTGTCCTCAGCTCGACGCATCCAGCTTCTGCCGGCAGCCTTTCGCAGATCGCCACTCCACCTGGCCTCCACTCAAGAACTCGTTTACCCCAACGGTTATCGGTTCTTCTGCAGATATGGCCAGCCCACTGCCACTTCAGCTTGCTGATTCTCTGAGCTATGTCGACAACTTTGGTGCTATGTCGGATAGTCTCACACAGAAAGTTTATTACGAAAGTACACAGAAGAAAACATACAAAATAACAAAAAATCGGACTTGGGAGACTAGAAAGATTTCCGACGTATCTGACTGAATGTCAAAAATATCTTCTATCTCTCTCCGACATCTCTCTTTCCCGCCTAATCTTTCAATACAACCATAGACGAGAGATGTCGGAGACCACAGACTAAAACAATAATTATTGCCATTCTCGATAGAGCTAAAAACTACAGAAACCATAAGCAATATTTAAGGGATGCCATACACCATCCCTTACATAGGTCTATTATGAGCTGTGTTGACCTGGTGTGACTTTTGGTCATTTGTAGGTTTCTGGATGGATTGAAAAGTATCCATGATCATTAATTAGGATATTTGTACTTTTATCGAAATTTAGCGAATTATGCCATACCTACTTGTTATGCTAAATTAGATTATGACATTTACGTCAGGCAGGCGGCCGGTTGCAAAATTATTAGCCAAAACTTCTACAACATGGATTTTAACAGTAATGGAATTCGTGATAATGTTAGGGCGTACCCCCGAGGCGACGCGCAGGTGCAGCACCTGGCGCCTGTGGGAAATGGACAAGGGTTGTCGCACCAGGGCCCGTCCCTGCGACGTAAGACATATTTGACGAGTGATAGGAGTTAATGGAGGAATACATGTTGTGCCGACCCCACTTAGCGTGGGATAAGGGCAAGGGAATGATGATGATGAGATTATGACATTTACGTTTATGCCTAAAGGACCGTTCTGTTTTCTCTGGTTGGTTTTCCAAACCAGTCCAGGCATCTTCGAGAAATTAATCGGGGTATATAGATAGATAGATAGAACACTTTATTACACGTACACCATAACGAACACAGAGAGACTCCGGTTTAAAACTTTTAAAATCCCAAAAAGTATCCCGAAAATTGCAACCATGCGGGACTTGAACTCTGACATTTACGATCAGAATTTCAACCATCGGTTCGACTAATCACTAAAGAAAAGTCGCGATTTCAAGTACCACATAGGTGAAATTTTTGGGATGCATTTTCAAATCTTTAGTGATCCCTATAATAATATAATCTTTTGCTATAAATCGTTTAATTTTTTTTTGTTTCCAGCACATATTCCCGAACACAGTGGACCCTAGAGCCAGTACCTCCGCTTCCATCCCGCAATACGACACCTTCTGCAATGGGAGGGAGACAGCAGTATACATCGATCGGTTCTCTCGCTTCTTCTTCCCCTTCTCCTTCTTTATACTGAACGTTGTCTATTGGTCCACGTTTCTGTAGTTTTGTGATGCTAGATTTATAGTTTATAGTTTAATAAATAGTTGAATTTATGGTTTCTTATTAATTTTAATCTAGATCTACTATTTGAACACCCAACAGTTCCATATCCTGCCTGCTTACAATGACATTTTTCTCGAGGGTAGGATCTATCATCTCTATGGGGCTGGAAATACAATTTAAATCAATGTAGTTCCATTAGATATTTTTCCAGTACCTGCTTAGGTAGTAAATAAATAAGTACTTATGAGAAGGTTACCAACGAGGAAGTGCTGAGAAGAGTTGAGGAGAAAAGGATTTTGATGAACACCATTCAAAATCGAAGATTAAAAATGATTGGACATCTTATACGACATGACAGCTTTATCAAGAACATCATAGAAGGAAAAGTGGAAGGAAGACGAGGAAGAGGAAGGCCTGGAATAAATTTCATGAGTCAGATAAAGGAGAAGATCGCTGTCATGTCGTATATAGAAGTAAAGGAGACCGCATTGGAAAGGGAGAGGTGGAGGAAGTTGCATCATTGCACCGACAAGAGCTGAGCTCTTAAATTTGATGATGATGATGTTCGTAAAAGACAATGGCTTAGTTTGTAGGCCGCCATAAGGACTGACATGCCTCTAAACGACAAGCTGGGTCGTGCCCTCCGAAGCACGGAAACGCTCGGTTGAAACAGCCACTAGCGGTCACCCATCCATTTACAGACCGCTCAGAACGTTGCTTAACTTCGACGATCTATCAAAGCAAGCACCACGAGCACTTCGAAAAATGTAGACTCAGATAACACTAAAGTAACACTAAAAGTAGACTGACCTGTCTAGATCTCATTGTTGATTCAAAAACCGTGCATTTAGGCATGTGTCGTGAGGTAGACTTTTAAAAAGGATACCTAGACACAATGGTGGCACTAATTTAGGCATGCCATTCTTCTAGACGTCTGTTAAGGCTACGTTCTTAATCTTGATACACGTTAAATGCACCATTTCACTTAGGTAGAAAAATGAGGAGAAATGTCAGGATCGTAGTAGTGGAAATCTGTTCTCTGCCTACGGGAACGAGGCATTATTTTATGTCATCATCATCATTGGCAGCTGGATATAAGCCTCCTCTCTCCAACGCCACTCTAATCCGCCCTGTGCTGATCTCATTCATGTCTTTCCCTCAATGGTATCTATTTGAACCACCCACTTTGCTCTGGATTTTAAGTCGTGACGTAATATTTTTGCGACTAAAATTCAATGTAAAATAATTACGTTTTAAAAACTGATAAGAAAACCTAGGCACTTCAATGTTGAATTGGACTCACGTCGAAAATGACAGACAATGATGAGGTTTTTTGAGTTTTACCTACGGGAAAAGTATCAATCCCTCAAGAATAACATATCTATGGGACAACTTCTGGGGTTACATATAACAGAACACAAGAACCTCCTTCTTTTTTAAAGTCGGTAAAAAAAACGTACCCTTAACAACGAATTACGTATGTTGCCGAATTTCGATTGACAATCAACATTTGCATACAACAAGGTTTGTCTAGACGGCACGTGAGGTGCATGCGTGCAGCGTGCGATGAACTTGACATTAGACTCTAGCAACCACGTAGTGGCCGTTGCAGGTTCAAATCCCGCCGCAGGACATTGTCTGCTTTGAGGTATTATCTGCAAAAAAACTAGCCCTTAATCGTGTTCTGTAACCCTGGTTCTTCAAGATTGTGGTCGCGACGGAACAGGAGTATAAGGTACTAGGAAACATGTTGTTTTTTTTTAAAAGACAATTTTATGTGACTTAGGCGGCGTAGACAGACGTCGGAGCCGACCTCAGAAACGTTGGCGAGACGACATTGATGCCTGAGAAGATGGTGAAACGTGGCGGAGGATAGCGACCGTTGGAAGAGGTTGCGAGACAGACCTTTACCCAGCAGTGGGACGAGAAAAGATAAATAAAAAAAGTCCGTAATGTAGGTAAGCTCAGCTTACTTTGCGGCCAGCAAGCACCGATCTCTGAGTATGAAATGTCCTACATTATATATTGAATTCTCTAGAACAGTTATTATCACCCGGTATAATTTAGGAACCCCGAGTTATTACGAAAGATTATTTACGAGGCGAGACTTGCGCCATGGTCTGGTAAACTTTCTTTGAAAGGGACTAATACGTAAAAAAAATCCTCAGGTTTTCAACATTTATTTTTTATTTTTTCAACCTAAACTAAAATGTAAGCTTTTTTTTATAATGCTGGACTTTTCACACAGCATCATCTAGCCCCAAAGTAAGCAGAGCTTGTTTTATGGGTACTAGATGACTGATATACTACTTATATACTTTTTTGTTACATACATAAAATAATAATACATAGAAACACCCAGACCCGAGACAAATACTTGTAGATCATACAAACGCTTGTCGCGACGCAACATTTTGCGTCGCAGCCGGGCTTTCGCCCACTGCGCTACAGAGGTCGTAAGCTACTCTTGATTGTTTTTTAGGTCGCAGTATACCAGGCACTACACAACCTGTAGAATATTAGTTAGGCCTAGATTGTCATAAGATTCGTTTTTATACTTCGATCGAAGTTTTTATAGAAAAAAATCTAATTTTTGTACCTAGGTGGGTCTACGTAGAGTTATTCTCGGATTATTAAGCAATATGTATATAAGGGATTGGGGGTAGGTAGGTACTTAGAAGCTAGTCCAATACGATTAGCGGATTTTTTTTTTAACTTTGTAATAATATACTATCAGGAGTGAGTTCTAATGATGTGATAGAGGGAAAGAAATAGAATAGAGAAACATGTTGTGCCGTGCCGACCCCACTTAAAAGGAGGCAGGAAGATGATGATTAAATTAATTAGTAATTTCACATTTATTATGACTAAATCATAAATAGTTCAAAATCAAAACTCAGTGGTTATTCTAGAAAGACATTTTGAGACTGTCTTAAGTCCTGCCATTATCTGCTTCTACGAAATACTAAGTGACATTTACGGCTTACAACTAATTCATAACTTCAAGAGTAAGGGCCGGCTTCCACTAAAGCGGAGTGGAGTTAGCTCGTATGAGTGGCCAACTCTAGTTTTTAGGCCGCCTAAAGACTTCATTGTACAGCCGGGACCGACAATTTAAAGTACCCTCCAAATCACGGAAGCGCTCAGTTGATAATTCCACATCCACTAGCGGTCACCCTTACGCTGCGTCAGCAGCAAGCTACATCTCGCATAGATAGGAAGCACACAGCCTCGTTTACGTACAGATTGTACCTTACGTGGGCAGGTTGGACTTTTGTGTGTGTCGACTACAAATTAATTAGTTTCTAAAGCCGCGTAGGTATATTCATCGCGAGGCGTGCGTTGCGAATGGTTCGTTAAGCATGCCTCGGGCTGTGTGGACGTGTCTGCTCACAGTGAGCAATCGCGTCATATCGCAGACTCGGACGGGTGTTATTTGCGTTGCGCGCTCATGAACACCGTGCGTGGTCGTTTGCGTGCTCAGCTTGAGCATATTGTGTCGTTCGGGACGTTTGCATAAATGTGCCGTCGTATGCCTCAGGTTGAGGCATGCGAGACGAACCATTCGCAACGCACGCCTCGAGATGTTTGTACGCGGCTTAAGCGATACTGAGCGCTCATTCGTTGAAGCATTCCCGAGCTCACGCACACACAAAAATAGGAACAATTATAACCAACTCGTCTTCGTGAGGTGGAACTATAGGTACCTAGCTCCTCTCACCACTCTGGTGGAAAATGCCCCTAACTCAAACAGGTCAACAAACTTGTTAACTACCAACTGTTTGTGTTTACGACTACGACGAACCCTACGACTCCTTTTTTCGGTTGAAAATAGAATAAAAACATATTTCCTCCACAATAAAACTTTATTCTATAGATTAGGTAGGTATAATACATAATGAGAGAATGTCAAAACGTTATTTTAGACAAAATTCAGTTTTAAATGACCCAGACAGCAGGACCAGACGAGGTCATTCTGAAATTGAGTTCGATATCGATAATTAATTTAACCTCTTCCATAATGAGTTTGTGGGCGCTTGTTGGCATCTTCTTCTTCTTGTCGTGTGGTGAACGGATTTTTAGAGACCCTCAAAGAGACTCCTTTTGATAGGGTTTCCCGGTGTTTTCCTCCACTGACTAAAGTTATGTTTAGCTATATAATAGATTGTTCTTCAGCAATCGAGGATCTTCATCCTCGGTTTAAACTAGAGTTTAAATAAACAAACATTTACCACATCTTAGTAGGTAGCGGGTTCGATCCCCGCCGCGGGACAAATGTTTGTATGATTTACAGATATTTGTCTCGGGTCTGGGTGTTTCTACGTATAATATGTATGTATTTACAAACAAAAAGTATATAAGTAGTATGTCAGTCATGTAGTACCCATAATACAAGCTCTGCTTACTTTGGGGATAGATGATGCTGTGTGAAAAGTCCAGCATTATCATTAACATCTGTCATGTCCAGCATTATTTATTTCATTTTATTTATCTATGTATGTCTCTATCGACGTTGTGCGAAAATTTGTGAGGATGTGTGGAAGTTTGTTATGTATCTAAGTTAAGTATGCATTTAGATGATGGCATATAGGTACCTAGTAGTACCTATAATTAAGTACCTATTCTGGAATAGCACATAAGGGGTAGTTCCATTTTAATTACTTAAAATTACATTTTACTTTTTTTATTCTATTTGTTACAATAATTCGTTTGATGTAAATTGTAAATACTTTAAGTATATCATATCAAGAACGATGTTAAGTACCTAGTTTGAGGAATAATCAATTAATTGAATACTTACGACTACTTATTATTAATTAATTATATCTATCTGTCGTACAGTAACAATGATTTATGTTATTATTAATAGCCATTTCTGTACAAAGATAATTATTTTATCGTCTATAAATAATTTTCTCGGGAATTTAAGCGAAAATGTTACAGGTTGCGTGGTAGAGATCGCTTCTTAGCGATTTAAGTCAAAATCAAAGTCAAAAAGCAATTCAGTGGGACCGCTGGGATCACTTAATAGTCTTAAAACTATTTTTACTTTGTTCGTTCGCGACCAATACCGTCAAGAATCAGGGCAACAAATTCGGTTTGTGGCCGAGCATTCTTTTAGATGACCCATCTTAAAACTAAATAGTCATCTCCAGTGGAGTCAGTCAAATAATGATAAGGCCGCCTAAGTGTACATTTGTATCTGGTTTTTCTTTTTGGTGTGCATTAGATTTTCATTTCATTTTCACCTACAACAATACTTATATTTACCTATTACGAGTATACCCACGAAAGGCGCGGTAGACACTAGACATACTCTCAGATATTTTTGTGAAATACAGGGTTGTAGAAGATGGAAAATTACCTAAAACAAGTAACACATTTTGAAGTTTACAATGGGCAATCATCGAGAAGGCTATTGCATAAGGCATTAAGCCTATAGCCATTCGATGATTGCCCTATAGCATTAAGCCTATAGCAATAGCCTTCTCGATTAGAAGCAATATCTTCCAAACAACATAACTACCTACTCGTATCGTTATGAAGACTATTTTGTTTGTGATAACTGTCTCGAACGTTCTATTACAGTTAAATGCATTTCTAATTCCTGTCAGACAGTTGTCTGTCCCAAAATATGCACAAACGCAGCCTTGAGACTTTAATTTGCATTGACGAGCGCTGTATGGCAAGTGAAACAGTTTAATTAGAAGGAATGGAAGTATTTTTAGTCGTTTTTTCCGTATTATACCTATATTGAACCATAAATAAATGATTGATTGAGTGACATTAGGTACAAATACACGTGACACTAGCTACGACCCTTACTAATAAACTTGACATAAAGTTATGTCATGCATAAACTAAACATTTTTATAGTTATTCATAGGTTATGTGCATGGCATAACTTTATGTCAAACAAGACTGTTCAAATTTGTATGGGACGTGGTCTATGAACCAATAGCGATACTGTAATGGTATTTGTGTAGGGATGCCTCATCCACATATTTGTGCAAAGGGGCATCAAAATCTGACCCTGCAGAGTTGAGATATACAGGGTGGATTTTTAATCATTATAGTTACAGGAAAACGTTTTTAGGAGACCATGCATAACTTTTTGAGGTATTTTATTTTATTTTATTTTTATTTTTATTATTAGTTACATCAACAAGATAATCACTAACACAACATAATTACAGTTCCTTATCAGTACACAAACCAAGTGACATCCCAATTATAGATGCAAACAGTAATGCAAAAAAAGACAACAGCAATACAAAAAAAATATTAAAACAGATTACAGATTACAAAAAAGACAGGTTTTTACTAATAAATATAAATTAAAACTAATAACAATCTAGTAAAAGCTGAATTTTAGTACAATGAAAAACTAATGAAATGAAAAAGAAGATGATTGTAATAATGCTAATAATTAAGGTATAATGTAGGTAGGTACTTGTATGAAATTATGACATAATCTTTAGCTCAACAGCAAATTTAAAAGCTCTTAGACGGCAAGAAAAAATATCTATATCAAGAGATTGTGCAACATAACTACCCTCGTTATCGATTACAGTATAAGAGACCACACAGTTGTGGATTCTGTTATAATAGTTGGAAATTCTATATAATGGAGCATTTTGACCCAAGTTAGAGTGTGTAGTATTTCGGACAAAAGGAGCATACTTGTTTCTTCTTGGAAGTCCCCTAGGAATGGAAATACTCACTTTCGACAAAAGATAAGGAGTGTCAATCAAACAGTGAACTAATTTAAATAGAAACATGCAGTCTTGCTGTGCTCTTCGGGCACACAATGACTTCATGCAAAACCAAGTAAGTCGGTCACTATAACCAGGAAGTTTCTTTACCAAATTATGCCTAAATGACAAGTGCCAAAGAAATCGCTTCTGGACACTTTCAATACGCTTAATGTAGATGTCATACTGTGGATTCCAAACCACGCTGCAGTACTCAAGTGAGCTACGTATCAAAGCATTATAAAGTGTAATCGTAGTAAATGGAACTTTGAATTCCTTAGAATTGCGAATAACGAAGCCCAGAGTTTTAAAACTTTTTTTTACAATATTTTCAATGTGGATGTTGAACCGCAATTTACTGTCAAGTGTCACTCCTAAGTCTCGAATGTGATCCACTTCAGTAAGTGGTTCGCCTTCAATAAAATATGTTCTGGGAGGCAAGATCTTTTTCCTAGTGAAACGAATTACATAACATTTGCCGCAATTCAAGCTCATACCATTCAACCGACACCAAGACACCAATCTGTCCAAATCACTTTGCAGTAAAAAACTCTCAGTAACGGAATTTACTGGACAGAAAAACTTTAAATCGTCAGCGAACATATAAAACTTAGAATTTTGGAAACAACTCCCAATGTCGTTCACAAACAGATTAAAGAACAAGGGACCCAAGTGGGAGCCTTGTGGGACGCCTGAAAGCGCAGGGAAGGGCTCAGATGAGTGGCCACCAACGACAACTACCGAGCTCCTGCCGGAAAGATACGATCGGCACCAGTTTAATAAAGTACCTTCGATTCCAAACTTTGATAACTTACTTATAAGTATTTCGTGGTTTACCTTGTCAAAAGCCTTGCTGAAGTCCGTGTAAATAGCGTCCAATGATTTCCCAAGATCCATTTCTTCAGCAAGGTCTCCGACAAAAGAGGTTAGATTAGTTGAAGTGGATCTAGCCTTCACAAAACCGTGCTGTTCCTGAATGATAAAATGCCTAAAGTGCCATGACAGAATAGGGTAAACTAATTTTTCAAAAACTTTCGCAAAAACATTCAGGAGAGATATTGGCCTATAATTACCAACCAAACTTGCATCTCCACTCTTAAACAGAGGCAAAATTAAAGCTTCCTTCCAAACCTTAGGGAAAACCCCAGACTCAAGAGACTTGTTAACGATAATGGCAAGGGGCGCTGCCAAGGCACTAGCGCAGTATTCTAAACTGCACTAACTCATTTTGAAAAAAGTGTACAGTCAGCGAAAAAAGTGCTGACCATAAGCGGTCTTTGAACCAATAGCGATACTGTAATGGTATTTCTGTAGAAATACCTCAACTATATCCATATGCAAAGGGGCATCAAAATTGGTTAAAAAACCACGTCCTAAATCTTTGAAACAATTTTTTGGGATTTTAGCATTTATTTCGCTGACTGTACTGTTTTTCCAAAATGTGTAAATGCAGTTTTGAATATCTCAAAAAGTTATAAATAGCCTCCTACAAATGTTTTCCTGTAACTAGAACGGTTAAGGTACCTGACCTATGAGCTAGTCTCGAAATTCCAACCTGTATAACTCAAAACTGTAGGGTCAGATTTTAATGCCCCTTTGCATATGGATATAGTTGAGGTATTTCTACAAAAATACTATTACAGTATTGCTATTGGTTCAAAGACCGCTTATGGTCAGCACTTTTTTCGCTGACTGTACACTTTTTCCAAAATGAGTTAGTGCAGTTTAGAATAGCTCAAAAAGTTATGCATGGTCTCCTAAAAACGTTTTCCTGTAACTATAATGATTAAAAATCCACCCTGTATAGCTCAAAACTAAAGGGTCAGATTTTGATGCCCCTTTGCACAAATATGTAAATGAGGCATCCCTACACAAATACCATTACAGTATCGCTATTGGTTCATAGACCGCTTTTGAACAGTCTCCTTTATTACAAGAATTTACAAAATAGGGTATTTGTCACGTTACGTAGGTAACTTATAAGAATTTTAAAAGCTAACTACTTACAAAATTAACAAATATATATTATATTATTTTAGTGTATAGTAATTATTTATATTTATGTGTGTTATACTTAGGTACGTAATTGTTTTATAAGGTATTTATTTTATATACTTAAGTGGTTATAAAAAAATAACACACGAACTGATTATTTCGTTAATTATCCGACTTAAAAAAAAGAAGGAGGTTCTATATTCGAATGCATGTATGTTTTTTTGTAATGTATGTACACCGATATTTCCGCCAATTGTGGGTCGATTTCCAAATTTTTTTTTATTAATAATACTTATGTACTTATTATGTTTTTTTTATGAATAAATTGAAATTAATTAAAAACAAGTTGTACAATCAATTGGGTTGGGAACAGTAGGTACCTACCATCTAACTCTATGCTGCTTATTACATAAACGTTAAACCTTAGTTGAACCCCATGTTGACACATGTCAAAACAAAACTTACCACAAAAAAGCGTTCTATGTACGAGTATTTAAAGATCGTTTTTCTAGGGACAGTTAGTAGTTAGACTTGGTCTAAACTCGGCTCAATCTCTTGTAATAAGCCCCATAACTATAAATTCTCAAACACTTGTTTACATACACAGTTTTAATACATTGTGCTTTACAAGCGGAGCACAGCGGTCGGAAGCTTTATTACTGAATGTTTTTCTAATATTCTGATGATGTCACAGATCCTAATCTTTGATCGTCACTGAGATTAGTGGTTTCGGAAGTTCGTTTCCTCCTGCGCGCTAAACAAGCTCATTGACAAAGGTTTTTTAATACCTAATCGACCAAGACTATTATTTTGTGTAATTTAAATTTCGCATTCAGTTATGAGGACAATCTTTCGAGATTTTTTAATTGCACTTAATGTTGGTAGGTATAGCGAAAAATTGTAAGTTTTATGGAATGTGTTTAACCTACTCTAGAAAGAAGGTCCGCCTGCGATGCAGAAGGTTGCGGGTTCGATCCCCGCCGCGGGTCAAATGTTTATATGACCTACAGATATTTGTCTCGGGTCTGGGTGTTTATATGTATAATATGTATGTATTTACAAACAAAAAGTATATAAGTAGTATATCAGTCATCTAGTACCCATAACACAAGCTCAAGCTTACTTTGGGGCTAGATGATGCTGTGTGAAAAAGTCCAGCATTATTTATTTTATTTATTTACTAAAAAACTAAGTAAGTACCTTTTCTATCAGAGGTTCTTTGTTCTCATAGGTTAAGGTAAGCTTAGTAGGTACTTAGTAGGTATAGGTAAGGTAAGCTCTGCTTAGTTTGGGGACGATTTGTGACATGTCCTCCAATATTTATTTATTTAATCGACTAATTGTGATGTGTGTTGACTAGTGAGCCGTGTTGGTCGAATGGGGTTGTGCCTCGACTTTCAATCTGAAGGTCGTGGGCCGTGCAACAATTAATTTTTTGTTTCGGAAAATGTAGGTGAAGGAAAACATCGTGAGGAAACCAGCAGCTTAGTCAGCTCCACACGTATCGACGTTGTCTTTCCTGTGGGCCAGGCTGATTAAGCTGAGAAGATGGTTTAGGTGCTGGGCAAGCCTGTTCCATCTCAAACAACGTTCCAGGCACTACAGCGTCCCGTTAAGAGTAGACATGGATTGCCTCCTGACGCTGTATAAATCATCTAATATGGCTATAAATAAATCTAATAAGCCTAAGTTTTAACCGACTTTATAACGGAGGTTCTCAATTCATTGGGATCTTTTTCTCGAACGCAAAACTGATTTAGAAAATTATTATGAAAACTCAAAAAACCATAACCTCACTTGATATTTTCGACCTGAGTCTATTACTTTTTATTTTTTAAACATCGCGAAGTGCAGCTTCTGATAAAAGTAGGTACTATAAGTACCTACTTTTATCGTTCTATTTTAAGTTCTATTTTACTAAATACATAAGGTAGAGTCCCTATAGGGCAGCGTGTGTGGCCGCCCGCATGTTGTCTCCTTGTAAAGTTCATGGGGGTGGACCACCCGTAACCCTCTTCCACTTCCTTACACTGGTGGGTCACAATGGGTTTCCTTGTAATAATCTTCCTCACAGCACCTTACAGTAAGTTCGTATGAGTCAGTGGCCAACCCTGGTGATGGAGCTTTTAGGCCGCCCTAAGGCCTCCGTCATCATGGCGACTTACAGTGGTGGGCTACAATCACGATGAGAGATTCTATGTAATAATTTCACTAGGTACCTACTAGGTATTTATTTACCACAGGAATTTGGAAAGTAAGTTTAGAAGCGCAGAAGACCATTTTGTATGAAAAAGCGTCATCAAAACTACAAATTTTATTTGAATTTCATATTAGCGACAAAAATAGTCATGGGAAAATAGCGATTAATGTTTTATCCATAGTTTTACGTTAAATATCATAACAATTTACCTCATAATTAATAGGTTATGGTATATTTTTTATTTGAATTTCTTAATTTTTCAAATAATAGTCATGGGAAAAAGCGATTTTATGTCGATAGTTATTTTAGGTTCAATTATTATTATAAGATCATGTTAAAAATATGAAAAAAAACTTTTCTAATTTATAAGGATCTTAGCTAGGTATAATATTATAAATAAAAAGGGCTAACTCAAACGAAGGCGTGCTGATTATATCCTTTCCTTTCCACCCATTCAGCATGTGAGGCAGTAGCACTATGAGTTCAGAGGTCATATCGCTAGGGCTGTCACACATATCATTACAATAAACTGGAAAAGTGTTAAAAAGAAGAATACTTACTGTTAAGCCATGTATTCACTGAGAAACATTTGTTAATAAACACGGTTTCACAAACAAAATCTACGTTATTTTGAAACAAGTTAAATTGTTTCAGACGCTTTTTAAATTGTTGCGGTAAACACTACGTGTTTCTAGAATGTTTCTGTGCTCCCCGATGGAGATCACCAAAACAAATCTGTTTCGCAACAGCTGTATACAAGTGTGGATGTTGTTTACAAACAACATGGCGGTAGTTTGGAATGTCAACATCATATTTATATTATAGAAATAATTAAAAAAATAAGGCGATGTCAGGGATTGCGCAACTCGTGGTCCCTGTGAAACAACGGAGGTGCGGACGGCTAAGTCCCCGAAACATTTGTTTCTGTAAACATCTACGTTTTGTGTCAAAACTTTGTATATAAAACATGTTTCCCAGTGATCACATGGATTTATACCGACCGTACTGTGAACAAGGGTTGGTTGAAACTGATTATATCAAGGATGAATAAGCTAGGGTTGTTTTAAAAGTAGGCCGCTTGCGCTGAATGGATAGGCTTTAGGATTCTGAGCACCAGCAGCTGATGTCATAAAAAATATACTTGTAAGGTAAACAAACTTTGAAAATCTTTGAATTTTTTTTTATTATCTTTGTTCATGCAACTGACATGTCGAGGCCCATGTTATGTTTTTTTCGAGAAAAAAGTATTTTCACAAACCTTACACAGTCTACAAACTGTGGCTTGCTTGTTTTGTTTGAATGCTAAATTAAATTTTATGTCTAAAATGAATTTAAATTGAACGTGCATCTCATGTAAATCATCCTCAAAAGACCAAGATATTAGAAATTGTTGCACTTAAAATTTCGCACGTATTTTGACAACCCTATTCGCATTCGCACCGGATGGGAACGTTGTCCTTCGCTAGCCTTGGCTCACGGTCTCACGCGCCAGGGGTGTCACATGCGGGTGCATTGTTCCCTTTTATTTATTTATTGTACAAAATTGAAATTTATGAGCTTTGAGTCAATAACGAGCGGAAATAGATTTTTCTTTTGGATAACAATAATAAATAAAATTAATAGTTTTTTATAATAAATCATAATTTTATGTGAAATCTAAATAAAAAAAAACATTAAAACTGCATTTCTTAAACTTAATTAAACTATATCCGTGAATACGAGTCCAACCTTCATAAAAGTCCAAATAAATCAATCAATTTTGCGTGACCCAAATTTGGTCAATTCGCGCTGACCCATTTTCCAACCATTGGCCTCTTCCTGCAAAAAAAAGGAGAAAGGTCACAGACCCCATCCTGGCTGTTATTGGTGGAACGACCATCTCGCATTATTGTTTAACAGCTGCCTAATGGAAAGATTGAAGAATACGTACATAATTAAAAATGATTTGTTGGAAGAGGGCGAATGACCCTGTTTTTCTGTAGTGTTGTCGCGAATTTTATCGATAGTTTTAATTCAACATGTTTTTCGCACGCTTTACGTAGACGGGTTAAATCTTTTGTCTTGTTCATTTTGCATTTAGCGCGTTGCTTGCCTGATCTCGGCCTGTACTATGTTAAGGCATGCCCTTACAAAATATACTTACACCATTACCACTTTTACTTCATAGTGTCTGCTCTGTAGCTGCGGATACATTTTTTCAGTACTTAATTAAACCAACAATTTTAACTCCTATGAAATCGATGATAAAATAATATTATAAATACCTACCTATGTGTTGCAATTGCAAACATATGTCTGGATAAATGCGAGACGAGTTCTAGAAAATTCTAGATGGAACATTGAGCTCACAAAGAACACTAAACGAAAAAAAATCTAGAACACGTGTAGGTACCTAAATCAAGGCAGGCGTAAGCAGTAATAACTAATAGGTTGTCTGGAAGATATCCCGATGAAAGATCCCATCTCAGCTATTTGCTTACATCATTAATCTCACCTGTCCGGTTTTCCAAGTATTTGTTTATTTGTTCAAGGATAATTTGGTTTTGGTTTAAAAAGAAATAGTTGCTGAGAGATTTAGACGTCATCACTTTCCTTGGGTGGTATCGATGGGAAATAAAATATTCCGCTAACCTAAGATACCTGCTAATAATTATTAATAAAAAAAACTTTCTAACGACTGTAGGGAGCGTGCATGGTTGACATTTTCAGATCTTTTTAGTCAAATAAATAAATAAAATAAATAATGCTGTACTTTTCACACATCACCATCTAGCCCCAAAGTAAACAGAGCTTGTGTTATGTGTACTAGATGACTGATATACTACTTATATACTTTTTGTTTGTTTGTAAATACATACATATTATACATAGAAACACCCAGACCCTAGACAATTTTGTAGATCATACAAACATTGGTCCCATTATTATTACATCATTGGTTATTAACTAAGTATGTATGTACCTAACTAAGTATATTTTTACTTAATTAGTACGTAATGAAATCAAATAAATTGCTTTTATATCACGAAATAATTAAGTATGTTTTACTCAATGATATTAAAAAAAAATGTTTCATTACCTACTCAGAAAAACAGTTAAACCAAATTACCTTTTCTGCTTAGGCGACACAAAAACATTTGGCAAATCAAAATTGGGCAAATCGCACTAATATAATAAAGCTGAAAGTTTGTGAGTTTGTTTAGATGTTTGTATGTTTGTGTTTCGCCTAAACCAGTGAACCGATTTGGATGAAACTTGGAATAGGCATAGCTAATGACCTGGAATAGCTTAAGGGCTATTCAAAATGTTGGTACCACGCGGGCGACGCCGCGCAGCAGCTAGTCAAAAATCATTTCAAGTTTCATCGATATTAAACCCCAAGGTCATACTTATCGATGACACCAGCCATCACTATTCTGGACAGATGAACCTCGCGGACGACGGCTGTGGGAATGGACCCAACATCTTTCTCTACGTACAACGTACTTTGCGATCCTTATCCACTCATACTCAGAATAGTTGCGATTTTGGCAGAATTTCTAAATCGATATTTTCAGCAAAAAATAATTCGTTTGTTTATTCAAGGGTAGATACCTACTATCAGGGATACTAAGAATAGTAGGAATTTAAATGCCATAAAAACTATTTTTTTAATAGCACAAAAATCATATGCAGGATGCCACGTTGCATAATGCCACCTGTGTAGTTCCTATTTTAGGCACTTTTCCGACTCAGACTTCCGAGTCACCTGTATGGAGAAGACTAGTTACTGAAGGTTACTTTTCTTTTACATAAATAAGTATATTTTTGTAAATTTTAATAAATTAATGAACATGAATGTCTTTGAATTGAATGTCTTTCTAAAAAAAAAATCAGTTCATAATAAAGGTTTTTGGTGACCGCGCAAAACCTACACTTAACTCCAAGCTGTAGTAACTGTTGTATATGATGTGGAGAAAATAAAACTTTATTCTATTCTGTTCTGTTGCTGACTGTACTTGGTACAAATTATAACAATGTTTGGAACGCTATGATTATCCTAGGTGCTGATCCACCCACAGGTAAGTCATCTGCTGTTGCTAGCTGAATACTTCCGCTGCCCACTGGGTGTTTTATGGCCACTATTTACATTCTTAAATCATAGGTGATGGACAAAGAGGTCAATGATGATCATGGATACATTCTTAATAGGTCATTACTATTTATTCTGTAGGGCCGCTGTGATCACGAAAAATACGTAAGTAGTCTTAAAACTAGGTACTTCTATTCCGTCGCGTCACGATCGATACCGGTTTGGGGCCTAGCGCACTTTGGTAAAGCTCAAGTGGGGAGCCATTGGAGACATTCTCTGAGATCCTTTGAAGATGTCGAGGGTAGCCCTCCGACTAAGAACGGATTGGCGATGGTAGCGGGTACGGCCCGTATGGGTGTTTTTGGGTTGCATTTTAAAATCAGTAAGTTACAGTCAGGCGCGGATCCACTATAGTGGGCACTATGGGACATGCCCATAGCGAGTGAAGCGTCTCACTTTCGACATTGGCCAAAAAATGCTTTTGTCTGTCAGACAGAAGAAGAGAAGAGAAGGAGACAGGAGAAGAGAAGAACAACAACAACCGATTTAACCAAAATTGGCACACGAGTTCCTTAAATTATTAAAAAAATACTAGTATTCACCCCACGGTTTTGCCCACTTGAAAGTGCGAGTAGGTACGTATACAACTGTAGTAATGCTGGACATTTCACACAGCATCATCTAGCCCAAACTAAGCAAAGCTTGTACTTGTATTGTATTGTATAAAGGTTGGTATTTTTATACTTTAATATTAGACACAGACAGTTAAGGAAGCGCTGGAGAGTCGACCTCGACTCCTTTGATAGTAAGTGGTGGAACCTGTCAAAAAAGAGAGATGGTTGGAAATAATTGGAAGAGACCTTTGCCCAGCAGTGGGGCAGCATAGGTTGAAAAAAGTAGTCGTGGAACACGAACTCGGTTGGCACGAAGTTTCAACTTTGACATTTGGCATTTGACAAATAAATTATTGTCAAATATTAAAATCCTAGAAACGCTATCCGTACTAACAATGTTACAATCTAGGGACTGCTTTGCGACTGCACACTTCGCACTGTGACGTTTTGACCTATGTATGTGTCGTGTCGGTAAAATCGAACGCTTTTTTTCTTCAAGCCCCCATCCTCGATACCGTCCAAAAAGGAACTTCGTTCCAAAATAACTAAGTATGTGATATTTTCGAATGATGTTGAATGTTCCAGTTCAAAGTCTAGTTCCCAGAAGAGCCGAATCCTTAAAGACTTCCTCAATCTTTGCTGCGCCCATTCACACGCGGAGGTGGCTCGGAGGTGCCAGGTATGGATCCCTATCCTCTCCATCATCAGAGCGGGTCACAATCAAGAGCAGGTCTGTCACATACAGCAAGCAACGAAAATCGCTTAACATTTGAAGTTTCACAAATAATTATGAGTATTCCCGAAATAAAAATGAGTCCATTAAATTAATTATATCTATCTATCTATCAAATAAATGACATTTAAAAATCTACTTTCTTTGATGATTGTACTTTTTATACTGACAGGCCCACTTGTGAAGCTTAATGTGTGTACTGGAATGTCATGAGCTACCATCACACTGGGCCAATGATACCTCATCATCATCATCCACAGCCTTTTTCATCCCACTGCTGGGTATAGGCCTCTCTTCGCTTGTGCCAACCTTCCCTATCCTGCGCCAGTCTGACGACATGTACGACCTGCTGTTTTTATAATGTCGTCAACCCATCAAGCCGCCGGACGACCCAATAACCAATAACTCACGATATAGGTAAATAAAGTAGCCGCTTTTAAAAAGATTTAAGGGAAAATTGAGCTTGAATGCATTGTTTTCTCCATATCTTAGTACCTCTAAGACCACGCTTCTCAGCGGTGACTTTGAACCTAACCAACACAAACCAGCCTCAAGTCTTCCCGAAGACATACCATAATATTTGCGATAGCTCTTAATACCTTGAAATAAGGATTGTATTCGTTTAACCAGATGTTCTGAGCTAGATCTAGGTGCTGGTTGAGGCCCGAATTTGGCTGAATTGACCATAATTGCTTAATACCTACTGCTGCGGAGTTTTGATAGCTTTCAGAAAAATTGATTGGTTATCAAACCTTGTGTGTTGTCACTCATAAACCAGTGTGGTGAAAGAATTTTAAGTGCGCCTCAAAGATGCTCCTTACGAGCACTTGATGATTTCTTCATATGAACTTTTTTAGGTTCACGACATGCAAGTTAGGTTAGGTATGTGCTTGCTTTTTAAAAAAAATGTTTATGGACCTCAAATTGTTTATGGATTAGTGTCGCTGACTGTACGGCGTAGATGCCTACAGTACAGTTTTGCTTTCAAAAAAGATTACTTATCAGTGACCTTTGCATCTTACGAAATTACAAAAAAAATGGCACAAATTTGGACGCATTAAGACCAGGAAAAAACGTGTCAATAATGTAAGCACAAGTTTCAGGCTCTGTTTAAGATTCTGTAACAAAAGAACAGTAGGTACAGTTCGCCAAACGGATCTAGGCATTCGTGAAGTTAGCCGTTTGTCTTCGCAGAATATTTTGTATGAAAAATCGGTCACTGCGCAGACAAACGGCTAACTTCACGAATACCTAGATCCGTTGGGCGAACTGTTCAGGGTTAGTTCTCGACCGTACTTTGAGGGGAAATTCTAAACGGCTATTAGTTCTGGAAAAATGTTTTAGGAGCAGCCCTAAGAGCTTCTAGCTAGCCTGTCACAAAAGCTATCTTCTGCAAAATGTGGATTTGCCATATTATGTCTTTCTTCGTCGTCCTTAATTCGTTCTTTATTCATTCCTTTTCATTATTATTATCAGCCATGAGAGCCCCACTGCTGGGCAAAGGCCTCCCCCCACTCCCTCCAGACATCTCGGTCACCAGCAACATCCCGCCAGTCCGTTAGAAACTGGTCGAGTTCGTCCCGCCATCTCCGTTTTGGTCTGCCGCGTCGCCCCTTCTCGCTTCTTTTTGTTGATTTAATCAGCTCTGATTAGAAAGCCTATGTCTAAACCTATGCCAATGTCCCACTTCTAGGCAAAAATGAAAACAATAAAGCATTTAGTAAAGTAAAAGTTATAAAAGCATTTTTCAGTACTAAAGATTCAGTAGGGAGTATTAAAGAAGATTTCTCATTTGAAGAAAGATTTCCGTTGGAGTTTTGAAATGACAAGCCGCCATGTTTTTTCAAAATCAAATTGACGTGACATAATACATATTTGAAGTGAAGTGAAACAGTTGCCATTATTAAAAAGAAGAAGAAGGAATAAAAAGAAGAATAAGAAGAAACCAAAAAGTGAAGTGAAACCAAGAAGAAGAAGACTAAGCTAAGATGTTACTGATTGGGCGGTATAGTCGCACAGCGACAAAGCCCTTTTCTTTTTTTTGTAAAAAAAAAATATTCAGTAGGATCGCTGGGATCACTTAGATAGACTTAAAACTAATTTAACTCATGTTCCTTCGCGACCAATACCGTGAAGAATCAAGGCAATAAACCGGTTTCTTATTTTCAAACTAAAGAAATACCACTATCAATGTCGATAAACTTTTGTTACCAATGACGCCAGAGACTAGTGCTAAGAGTAAGAAAGATTTTATGATATAATAAATTTATTTCCTGGTACTAGTATCTTATCATTTAAATTAGGTCAATATAACAAAATGTCAAAATATTAAATCATCGCTCGCAAACTTTACCAATTCTACAGTACGCACAACCAATACACTTTTAGTACGGAAGAGCGATTCTAGGAATATTTATTTGACAACTGTCCAAGTTGAAACATCGTTCCAACAGAGTGTTCCACGACACTCACGTACAGTACGCCCAACCAATCTTTAGCTCTCTGAAGTAGCTGCGCAGAACCCGTTTTTGATGACGCCTAAACGACGAAGACAGCGTTATCATAGCTGCCTCGCTCACTCGCTTAATTTGTTGCATCGTCCTATCTCGCCTACTCGCGCAAACCTGCGCAATCGTTTAGTGCACCTAACTTCAAAGAGCTAAAGATCGGTTGTGCGTACTGTACTTGTTGATGAAATGAAATAAAGTAGAATTACATAAAAATTAAAAACGCTGAGCTTAACTTAAACACCTACAAATATAAGTAACTCTTAAAGTTAGATAAAGTATAAAATGTAGCATAGATTGATCATGTTAATAAATAATAATAAATAATGCTGGACATTTTTCACACAGCATCATCTAGCCCCAAACTAAGCAAAGCTTGTACTATGGGAACCAGATAACTGATAGAATACTTATATAATTTTTGTTTGTAAATACATACATATCATACATAGAAACACATAGACCCAAGACAAATATTTGCAGATCATACAAACATTTATCCCGCGGCGGGGATCGAACCCGCAACCTTCTGCGACCCAAGCGGGCTTTCACCCACTGCGCCACAGAGGTCAATAAAATAGGTCGGTCATAAGTTCTGTTAAACTGTTTTTAATCTTATCGTACTTAATTTTTTACTGATCTCTCCCTTTTATGGCACTAAACGTAATATTAATAAGATAGAATAGATAGAGGAACGTGTCACATTTCTTCCAAGTGTGTGAACAAATCTTAAATTTTACTACGCAGTTACTATCAAAACATGACCAAAAATGATTTGCGTTGAATTGCATAACAATTTAGTTCAATCTAAATGTGTTCCGAGTGTTCTAGAATGACTAGAATAGATGCCTAGATGCTAGACTTTGACAGGCAGCGCAGGTGGGACCTACAAACAAACTTCAGCTATCAAATGAATTGATTTAGCTAATCTTATATTATGCTTGGTTAACATTATTCCAATCCAGCAAACGACTCCAGCTGCAGATTGGCGGTCAAATGCAGGGGTTGGAAGCCTTCTACATTTTACAGAATTTGGATCATTTCTTTAGGGTAAAGAGTTTGTCTCCCGTACAGCTAATTTCTTCATAAAAGTCACTTCCATTTGCCTAATAGAAATAAAAAAGTTAGGTGCACTAAACGATTGCGCAGGTTTGCGTGAGTAGGCGAGATAGCACGATGCAACAAACTAAGCGAGTGAGCGAGGCAGCTATGATAACGTTGTCTTCGTCTTTTAGACGTCATCAAAAATGGGCTCTGCGCAGCTACTTCAGAGAGCTAAAAATTGGTGGGGCGTACTGTACGTGAGTGTCGTGGAACACTCTGTTGGAAAGATGTTTCAACTTGGACAGTTGTCAAATAAATATTCCTAGAAACGCTCTTCCGTACTAACAATGTAACAATCTATGGACTGCTTCGCGGCTGCGCACTTCGCACTGTGACGTTTTGACATAAACATGTGTCGTGACGCAAAAAACGAACACTTTTTTTCTTCTAGCCCCCATCCGATACCGTCCGAAAAGGAACTTAAAAAAAACAATAAGTAATGTTATTTTTTTTATACAAAACGGCAATTTAGTAGGAAACGACTTAATGCATACCTAATTTATTTGCATCGTCTCAAAACACAGTTGCTAAAACATCCGTCATAAAACCAAGGGTCATTGTCAGCCATGACCGATGTATAGGTATATTGTGAATGACCCCAAGACCACAACAAATGAATCAAGTTCAACTGTCATTAGAATTTACGGGCTCCCCAAGGCAAGGTTGACATCATCTCAGCTCACCATCTCATTTCTTCGGTAGAATAGTATCTAAATTATAAAGCGATAAATAAAGATAAAGATAATAGTACATTATGGTACTAGTGTGTAACATTGGTGATTACCGCCGAGTTGTTTTAAGAGCCGAGCCGTTAGGCGAGGCTCTTAATAGAACCGAGGACGGTAATCATCAATACACACGTGTATCATACGACGTTTTTCAACACACTTGTGAATAAAACAACAATAAAAACTCATTTTCAACAGTGAAAACGAGTTGTGAAAAATGTTTCGCTATTGCGGCAAAAATGAATCAGTTTTCCTATGCGCGCGCATTGCGATCGGCCACAGACTATATTTCCGCGCCGCGCATAGGGTTTGCGGCCTATTCTGCCATGTACAAAATGGGGAATTTAAAGTTTTCTTTTATTACAGAGAAAACAAAAGTTATATTTGAGTGAAAGTTTTATTTATTAAACACGTACGAGTTAAAATTATCTATTTAAATAAGAAGTTGCATGAAATGAGCAAGCAATAGGAACATTAATTTATTTGTTCTATTGAACACGATCTTTTTTCTGAATAAAAACTTTTTTAAGAACAAAGCAACTCAACCAATAAAATTTAAAAAAAAAATCTATTACTAACTAGTGAGTTATAGTAATGAAAAAGTCACAGTTTGATTATGGGTGTCATTATGTGCCTAATTGCGGTGACCATAGAGCCACTTTATGAGCAAGTGTGTTGAAAAATAGTTTATTTTATGCCAAAACAAAAAAATAAAATACAAAAGATGGAGTAAGTAACAAAAAGCTTAATTTATAGGCAAGTAATATTTGCGTAGGTACTTATAATATAAATGGCAACAAAAATGGCCGCTACTCAGCATATTGTTATACTCGTAGTAGTAGATAGATAGATAGATAATTCTTTATTGCATACCACACGTAAAAGACATACAAGAAAAAAATACACTTAACTTATAGGTAGACAACTGGCGGCCTTATCGCTGAAAGCGATCTCTTCCAGGTAACCATTAGTAGTTTATGACTATTGACGACCTCTGTAGCGCAGTGGGCGAAATCCCGGCTGCGACGCAGAAGGTTGCGGGTTCAATCCCCGCCGCGGGACAAGTGTTTGTATGATCTACAAGTATTTGTCTCGGGTCTGGGTGTTTCTATGTATAATATGTATGTATTTACGAACAAAAAGTATATAAGTAGTATATCAGTCATCTAGTACCCATAACACAAGCTCTGCTTACTTTGGGGCTAGATGATGCTGTGTGAAAAGTCCAGCATTTTTTTTTTTTTTTTTTTTTTTTTTTTATGTAACTAAGCTACTATAACGCTGCTAAGAGCTACGAAGCGCTCGTGGCGCTTGCTTATCAATCTTGATAGGTCGTCGAAGTTAAGTTCTCTAAAAGTTCTATGCGCTCACTAAGTAGATGGGTAAGTAAGTTCGTATGAGTCAGTGGCCAACTCTTGTGACAGAGTTTTAAGGCCACCGTCAAGGCTTAACGACTGAAATAGCCGGGACCGACAATTTAACGTGCCCTCCGAAGCACGGAAGCGCTCAGATGATAATGCCACTGGCGGTCACCCATAGACGGTTTAAACAAGCACGACCATGAGCGCTTCATGATAGCGTGGTTATCAACTGAGCGCTTCCGTGCTTCGGAGGGCACGTTAAATTGTCGCTCCTAGCTATTGAGTCGTAAGCCATTACCGTCACCAGAGTTGACTCATAAGACTAAAAAACCACGTAATCCATTGATCCACGGCCGGGATTCAAACCTTCAATCTTCGAATTGAAAGTTGAAGAAAGATTATGTCAGCGTTTTAATATTTGCTAATTAGGTCCTAATGGAAGTTTCTAGGACAACTCCTCATCATCGCAAAAGCTCTACTACTAAATTTATATTTAAACTGACTTTGTTTATAAAACAGATTTGGAACAATATGGAAAAGTTTAATGCATTGTTATGGTAGACCTATGATTCAATCTTACTTCGAGCTATGTACCTATGTTGCCAGCTTATGTTATCACTTTGAAAAGTTTGCTAGATCTAGCTAAAATACGCAACTAAGTATTAGCCAATTCAAAGTGTAACTGAAATATACTTATGAGCTTTACTTATTTTAGTACGTAACCTTTCTTGTCTAATAAAAAATATAGGTAGGTACATAAGTAGGCATAATTATTATGGAAAATAAGCAAGTACCTACTTATGTACCTAGGTATTTGGACGTGCCTCTGACTATAAATTTTGCGCGGACTTTCGCATGTCTACCGCACCTTGGGGATAGGTAATAATGCCACCGGCTTGGCAAAAATATTCTTTCGTGTGGTCACATCGTCAGTGGTAGAATCTATCCAAATATTTCCAGTTGGAAACAATGCCCGCTTTGATTCACAACTGACTTGTCTGATCTTTGAACGCATCAGTTTGAAACTGGCCGCAAAGGGGCGCGCGCGTTCGAAACTCAAAAATTTAAAAATGATCGCGACATTCGATTTTCGAATATTTATTCGTCGGATTGATTTGGATAAATGCAACTTCAAGGAGTTTTTATGGTGATGGTGATATTATTGGTTTTGAAAGGTTTTTAAAAGTTTTTTGGTGAGTTTTTAATTATTTTAAGTTAATTTTCAAGTTGTCTAAGAAGGATGTTTGAATTCATGTTAAATGTGCATTATTTTAAATAAATTGTAGAAATGTTTTTTTTTCAATGCTTTCAAAACACGGAATAAATTTTATAAGTTTATTTTGAAACAAATGCGCTTCAAAAAGTTTTTTCAATTTGTTTAGATTTTAGGATTCGTATCATGCCACAGCTGAAGAGAAAAAATACATAACGTTATTTTCATAAATAACGATGCTAAGGACAAGAGTCAAATAAAACATATGTAGAGTTCTTTAAGATTATTGTACCTGGTCTAATGATATGGAACTGTGTATTTCGGAAATAAACAATTATTTATTTATTTAAGAGCTTAACAGTGTTTTTAACAGTTTAATTAAAAACGGTAATACAGGAAAATTCAAGGTAGGTAATAATAAAATAAACAAAGTGATAATAATATCACTCATAATAAAAAAAAGCGGAACCTTTAGAAAAGGTTCCGTTTTTTTCCTTGTGAGGTACGGAACTCTAAAAAAAAGTAAAAAAAGCAATTAAAAAAAAACGATGCGAGCTCGAAATGGGTTAACAATTTAATATGTTAATTGAAATGAGCCCAAAAAACGATATTTTTTTGTTTTTCACTGTAGAATTATGCTGAACAGCTCTTGATTCTATCATCAGATCAGCTCGTCACCATATTGTCATATTGTCACCGATAATTCTACCTAAATTCCACACTCAATCTGACACTTTGAAGGGGATCAAATTCAGCTGGCAAGATATGACCAGGACAAACAAATTCTAGTATTTTTCACGTAGGATCGTTTCCCTGACTCATAGAACTTTTACGTTTCACGCTGTACGTGTACAACTATGAACATTTTTTAAATAAATGAAATCTAGTGAAACTATAAGATACACCTCAAAATGCAACTACTCTCAAACGGTGAAGGAAAACATCGTGAGGAAACCGGCATGTCGTAGAACCTACAAAGTTCGAAAACATGTGTCAAGTGCACGAAAGGAGCCTCTTTCAGGCGCACTTATAATCCTTTCACCACACTGGTTCGAAAGAACTGATGATCAAAATCAAAATCAAAATCAAAAATCAAAAATCTTTTATTCAATAAAACCACATGATACCACAAGAAGATCTCAAAAAAAAAAGGAATTTGTCTATTTCCTTTTTAATAATTTCAGAAATTACACGGAACCGTTCCTATCTGAAAAGGAGTATAGATGATTAAGAGCCTACACCTACACGTAACAGGACGTTAAAAACAAAAATTGCATGTTAAAAAGTTTGTATACGTGTTGTGTACCTATTTAATAAATAATTTCTAGGAAAAACAATATGATATTCTGAGGTGAAAGTCACATTAACTTTTACCTTTCCTTGCGTGAGATAAAGAAGAATAGAACTGAATATATATTTATTGAAAAATACCTAATAACAACAATATACAAAATTAAATAAAAAAACAGAAAAATATATATAAACTTATAGATAGCTCACTCTTGTAAAAATTGTAGATCCTCGCTTGCAGAATTACTTATCTGGGCACCTACACACATAAGTAAGTAATTCTGATACTGGATAAGTGGGTATATTGCTGGCCAGTATGTAAGTCTTCTACTTCTATACTAGATGATTTATACAGCGTCAGGAGGCTGTAGTGCCTGTGATATTGTTTGAGATGGAATAGGCTTGCCCAGCACGTAAACCATCCTCTAAGCTTAATCGGCCTTGTCCACAGAGAAGACGCCAATACGTGCGGAGCTGACTAAGCTGCGGGTTCCCTCACGATGTCGGAAGTCATATTATGGTACCTACTAATCGGAAGTCATTATTACCTTCCAAAAAAAACTCAACCCAGAAAACTTTTAAAATGTCTCATTTCTACTTACCTTAACTTACACTGACACATCCTGACAGCCAGGTTTGAGTGGATAGTTCCTCGGCCTTCGATCCAAAGGTCGTGGGTTCGGATCCCAAAGTTATTGATAACTAACAAAGAGAGCAATCTAAACAGCCCCTGAATAATTTAAGAATATGAATTTTGAAGCTACCCATTCAAATATCCGTAACACTCGTGTATTGCTTAGTCATGATTCGTCGAAGTTGAGCAACGTTCAGAGCGGTCACAAAGTGGATGCCCCCTAGATGATGGACCCCTAGATGCATTATCAACCGAGCGCTACCGAGCTTCGGAGGGCACGTTATCGGTCCCGACTGTAGTCGTTAAGCCATAATGGAGGCTTCTAGGCGGAAAAATCCGGCACCAGAGTTGGCCATAACTCATACGAACTGAGTACAAAATACCGTTACTATGCCATCCCCTTATAAATATTTACTACCAAGTGAGTGACTGATAAGCAGGTAGTTAAGTTGATCGTAAATCGTGGAGGTAGATGATGTCCTTCAACAAGACAAACACGATATTATCTGAGCAGTATGCATATCGTCCTGTGAATTACCTAAACTTAGCGCATCCAATACAATGCATAAGTCTCACCAAGAAATATATATAGAAAGAAATACCAGTTTGATCACTTAAAAGCGACTCAAAAACGACTCCCTATTTTTGAGTAATGGTGCTCTACAGTTTCCTGCAGTCCCTCAGGAATACTCCACTTATCCGGGATACCTTTAAAAGTTTGCCCAAATCAAACAGCTAATCTTCTGCAAAAGCTCTACTTTTCAACCGACTTCAAAAAAAGAGGAGGTTCTCAATTCGTCTGTATGTTTTTTTTTTTTTTTTTGTATCTTGTTACGCGATTGCTCCGCCATTTTGTTGACCGATTTGCAAAATTCTTTTCATGTTTGAAAGGGTATACTCCAGAGGTGGTCCCATATAAATTTTATTCCTGAGAGATTGATAGTTTCCCCGTAAAACTCTAAACACCTTCCCTCCTAGCCATGTCACAAATAGAAATCGAATCGACAGCTTGACGCCCTGAGTCACACCGCGTTTCGAGTCAAACATTGAAGTCGGTTTTCTTTTTTGTATAAAAACGTAATTATTGTATCTAATATTCTGCATCTACAAAAATATTCCATGCCCAGATTGCCCAGCCGACTACTCCTTCGTTATCTACAGAAGTATCTTGTCTAGTTATTGTATATCTTCCATGGCAATACAGTCTTACTATGAGTTTAATGTGTCTTGCAGGGTCTTGATTTAATAGCTCTCCCTCCACATTTTATATAGCCCTCTGAAAATGACACTGCGGCGACTTTTCAATAAAATGGTTGTGGGAGATGGATCACTACAGATCAATCATCATCATCATCATCATCATCAACAACCTTTCTCATCCCACTGCTGGGTATAGGCTACTCTTCGCTTTTGCCATTCGCAGATTCGCAGATCAATCATGTTACTTTTATTAGATGTGTTACTAGCAAAACAAAAATATTGGCCTATTTATTGCATGTATTCAAACATTTCTGTGTATCACATAAGGTGGTAAATACGGAGCTCAAAATCATAGAAATTGGAGCGAATTTGTGATAGGCCTCTTAAGAACTCTCTCTTCCCGTAACAACCAAAACTCATCATCTGCGCTTGTATTTTCCTACCTAGTCAAACAATTGTCGGTTTTTCGAAGTCTTAAAACGTAATTATTATCCGAAAATTGATTCAATCTTCAGGAAATAGACTGACGAGTACCACCTGCTCCATCTAAATAAACGATAACTTAATTCTAAACAGCCGACGAAAGATAAAACACTGTCGATATGCTTTAGTGAGATAAATTGAGAGTAGTGTGTGGTAGTGGGCGGTCGACCTTAGGTTGGATGAACGAACTCCCTATTTTTAGATACACATGCACAATTTTTGCGAACATTTGAGGAGAGATCAGCTGCTTCGTAGATTGGTATGTGAACGTAAATAAGAACATGGAAAGCTTCTTCCATGGATAAAGAAGACGCGCAATTTCGAACAAAATTGAATAATAGTTACTGAACTTTCCATACAGGGCCAAAAATAAGCAGAGCTATTATAGGTACCTTTATAAGGAGGTACCTACTTTCGTTAATATGTTAATACGTTATATACGAGTATTACAAGAATTTTGAGCAAATAGATTTAAATAAACATAAGTATAATAAGATTAGTATAGGTGTTCTTCTTTTTAGGGTTCCGTACCCAAAGGGGAAAACGGGAACCCTATTACTGAGACTTCGTTGTCTGTCTATCTGTCCGTTCGTCTGTCACACTGTGATAGACAGTTGACATTTTCACAAATGATTTATTTCTGTTGCCGCTATAACAACAAATACTAAAAAACTCAATAAAATAAATATTTAAGGGGGCTCCTATACAACAAACGTGATTTTTTTTGCCGTTTTTATAGATAACTAGCTGGTACCCGCGACTTCGTCTGCGCATGATTAATTTTTTCCGCACAATTTTTATATTTTTTTCTGTCATAAGAACCTTCTCCTGACAATAACAAACACAACAAAAAAAATAGCGAAATCGGTCCAGCCGTTCACGTGTGATCCCGTGACCAAGGAAAAAAGGGATTCATTTTTATATATAAGATGATGGTCCGGAACCCTTCGTGCGCGAGTTTTTTTTATATTTAATAGCAAAAAGTGTTATCCTATTACTAAAGAACATTGGTTACAATGACATTGAAAGGCCACAATGATAAAAAAAATTACTAAATCCACAGTAACGTTATCTGCTTCATGGAAGACGTAAACACAATGAATCACTTTGCGAATATAGGGCGGTGATCGTTTCGTATTTGCGAAACCTTGAATTTCTTAATCAAGAAATATTCCAAGGTTCTAGGTCAAGTAGATAACAGCGAAAGAAGAATCACTTATACTCAGGTAGTTTTTGCATCCTAAGAAGGCGAGACGTGCATTGCACATGTCTCTGTGCGTCTGGGGAACGCTCCATGGACGAACCGCTCACTATCGACGCAGACAGACAAACAAAATATAGGTACAAAAACAAAAATGTATACAGGGTTATTTTATTTGTAAAACACCGGTAACCTCTCAGGACTGTATTACGATCATCATAAACTGTTGATCTATGACTTTTATAATTTCATCATAATTATTTTAGTTCATCAGATTTTCATACAAAAATAGAAATATTTAAATTGAACGCTCAAAATGTTACGAAGCAAAGGAAAGCGATAGTACAATAGCGAGGGGAGCTGGGTTAGGTCGGCGGGGGCGCATGAAATTGACCTATTTAACACAGAGTTGAAATGTGTTAGATAGGACAACGAAATCTTGAAGGTTTGTTTTTGGCAAATGTATTATGTTTTGTAAAAAGTCTTAGAACAGAAGTTGTTGTTTATGATGATAGTAATACAGTCCTGAGAGGTTACCGGTGTTTTAAAAATAATCCTGTATATATTATATAAATAAAATCATCATCTTCCTGCCCTTTTCCCACATTATGTGGGGTCGCCACAACATGTGTTCTTCTTCCATTCTCCTCTATCAGCCGTCATCTCAACACTCACTCCTTTCTTACTCATGTCATCCTTTCCACAATCCACCCATCTTTTCTTTGGCCTACCTCTACTCCTAAATCCATCAACATTCATACTAAGCACTCTCCTAGTTACATGACATTCTTATGTATACCGTATACTAGATACACTGGATTGAAGACAAAGCCGGCTTTGTATATAACAACAATATACCTAATAACGACTTTGTTGCTTGAGGGTAAAATAGTCGCATTGTTAACTTTTTTTAGATCAGATTAACATTCAAGAACTAAGTAGAGTTCAAGATTAAGAAACATTGAAAACATTCTGCCTATAGTAGGGAAACTAGTTTTAATAAAAATTAACACCAAGTATCATCGAAATCGGTTGAGTAATTTAGACGAAATGATGAACGAACATACCGAACACGGGATGATCTCAAATACGTAAACTTACTCGTACTTAGACTGCTAAGACAAATTACACAATACAAGCTCATTTTAGTTTTACATTTTAAATTCTTAAATCTTAATAACATTCGATTTTGATAGAATTTATATATAACAATACATAAAAATACTTGCATCGTGGAAGCCGCACGAACGATAAGTTCATTTTAAAAATAGCTTTTTATCAGTAATACCTAATAATAAGTTATTGATAACAGAAGCGCCGTTTTGTCTCTGCAAAGCTCGTTATCCTGATTTCAGTTTATCTAAATTTTATCAGGCATAGATTAAAAAACAGTGTTTAAATATTGTTTAAATAAGATTGAAAAGATTTAAGCTGTATTTAAACACTAGTAAATATATAGTAGTCACTTGAATTATAGAGCTTAATAATTACGTTTTAATACTAAAAAGAAAACCGACTTCAATGTTTACTCGAAACGCGGTGTGACTCAGGGCGTCAAGCTGTCGATTCGATTTCTATTTGTGACATGGCTAGGAGGGAAGGTGTTTAGAGTTTTACGGGGAAACTATCAATCCCTCAGGAATAAAATTTATATGGGACCACCTCTGGAGTATACCCTTTCAAACATAAAAAGAATTTTGCAAATCGGTCAACAAATGGCGGAACAATCGCGTAACAAGATAAAAAAAAAAAATAAAAAAAAAACATACAGACGACTTGAGAACCTCTTCCTTTTTTGAAGTCGGTTGAAAAGATTTATGTACTTACTAAACAAATACCTGCTACATTTAAAAAGATTTGCGCTACTATCGAAAATTTGAGACACTGTTTTTTCTGACACTCTCACTACAGTTATAGAAATATAGTTCTTCCAACGGATCTAGGCATTCGTGAAGTTAGCCGTTTGTCTGCGCAGAACACAATTTTGTATGAAAAAGCGGTCACTGCGCAGACAAACGGCTAACTTCATGAATGCCTAGATCCGTTGGGCGAACTGTACATTGATGAGAGAACTGATAGGACTTACCGTATTGTTGATACGAGTGTTGCACAAATTCTGACAGTTTTGAAGGATACTTCATAATAATAATATTGCCGTATTAGGTAGGTATACTTATAGGATATCTTTGTTAGTTCTTTCTGTCAAGAACCTTTTTGCGAATGCGTGGAACCTCAGAAGCTGTGAATTTCTACTTTGCAAATAATCGTCGATTTCTATCTTTTCAGATTTCCTGGATACGGTGCGGTAGAAGAGTCATCGAGCCAGTTTGTTTGACAAACTTATTTGAATAAAATTAGTAAAATGTTAAAAAAAGGGTTTAAATAATAAGTAGGCAACAATAATAAACAATGTAATAAAACAAAAGAAGAAAAAGAACATAATATTTAAAATTTTGATGGACATTTAAAGATTCGGAAGAGATGGATGCAAGGAGGTTTTCTATGACTATGAGGCTTAAAGTGGCGGCTTTTTGTCCCATATGTTATATAATTCCATTGTGGTATGTATGTGGTTGGGTTTAAATCGTCTATTGAAATTGAGAATGTTATGTAAAAGCTCAAAAGTAGGTATAAAATATGACGGTTATGTTTGCTAGGTGATAAAATATTGTAACTTAAGGAATCTAAGTTAATGTAAGTAACGTAGTAGGTAGGTAGGTAACGGGCATCGAACTTCAGACAGGATAGGTTACAGATAGATAAAACAAAAGATATTAGCATTAAAATAACCGTAAAAGAAACAGCTAAGTTAAATCAACATTCTGTCCACAGATGCAAAAAGGCACGACCACTTCAAGGGTCAGAAGGTGATCCACTTTACCTTCACGAACCAGGTCCTGGAGAACGAGCTGGACGAAGCCGTCCTCAACCTTCACCTCCAGGAGTTAGACAATAGAAACACAACCTTCGACCCTGAAGAGCATTTCACAATAAGCTTCCAGGTCAGCAGGGTGACAAGAAACAGCCAAGGGAGCAAAGCATCTGTACTTTACACCAACAACTCAGTTAAGCTGTTGAGGAGGGAGTTGAGAGCAGGGAAGTGGGTGAAGATTAACCTCACCACGATGGCGGCGGAGTATTGCAGGTTGCCGAGAGATAGTTTAGCGATAGTAGTGAGAGTACAAGACTCGAATCATAGAATGAATTTGGTGGTGCCACATCCGAGCTCGGAAACAAATAATGCTTTGGTGAGTTCTGGCGTTGGGTCACATATACAATATCTCCTGGATGGTTTATCCAGTTCTTAACATGTTCAGTGCCGCGTGTTGTAGTTCAAGAAGTCCGCCTTCTGAAGATTGCACTTTTATTAAGTTTTTGTACCTAAAGACACCTAGTTCAAAAATGTGCAGACCAAATGGTATGCAAACTAAATTAGTTAAACCCCGTTAAACCAAATTGTTGCGTAGGAGAATGCATCCTAATAAAACTGTGTACTGTTTTATTTCATTTTAATCGTAACTTAGAAAACATAGAGAAAAATATACCTAGAGCATATTATCTCAACTTGCTGTAGGTAGGTGCAAATAAATATTAAGCATTAGCAACTTTAAAATGATTCTGATAGATTCGAATAATTTATAATGGCCTTCGATATCTAGAGACACCAAATTCTTAAACCACAATAAAATGATAAAAGTTCCTTACATCATTGGCCTCACTTCCAGTACAAACGTTCGTCAGAGTTTTCAAAAATGTTCTTGTTTTTCAATATTATGTTTCTCGTTCTTCCAGGTGCCATACATAGAAATAAGTCTCAAAGACAACTCACACAGGCGCACGCGTCGCACTGTTGGCATGGACTGCACGGAGAACTCCAAAGAGGTCCGTTGCTGTCGCTACCCCCTCGAGGTCAACTTCGAGGAGTTCGGTTGGGACTGGATCATCGCTCCAAAGGTGTACGATGCGAACTATTGCAGCGGGGAATGCCCTTACAGCTTCCTTCAAAAGTACCCTCACACGCACATTGTGCACTTAGCGGCCCCTCAGGGCAGCGGGGGGCCTTGCTGTGCCCCCCAACGGATGAGCAGCATCACCATGCTGTATTTCGACCATGAATTTAATATTATTTATGGCACGATACCAGGAATGGTGGTTGAAAGTTGCGGGTGCTCATAGCGGTCGGTGGCTTTCGGACTCCAAGTTTTCTCTCAAATACAGTTTTGACTTTTGTCATTTACAACTACATTTTTAGTTGAATGGTCAATTTTAATTAAAACTATTCCACTTTCAAATTCATTGTTAATTTCAAGTAGGTAGGTACTAGGTACTTATTACATTTTTAGGGTTTCTGTAAAATGTATAAAAATAGCAATGCACAATTTTCTTAAGTAAAAAGTGGACAATTTTTAAATAATGACGATATCGAAAATCCCTCTTTTAAATACTTCCAATTCACTATCTTAGTTATTAGTGAGTATGAGTATGACTTTTGTAGCATTATCAAAGTCATTTATTAGGTATCTTATCAATGTTCAAATTACTTCGACTGCCTATTTATGTAAGCTTTTTAAAATCAGCGAATTTTTCATCAGTTGTCGTTTGAACTTCAAGAGACGATTGAACCTTATTTAGATTATTACTTATTTCTATTATCTCAATTGTCATTTTATAGAAAACTTGGAGTCCCAGGTGATGTGTTTGCTTTGTGATAATTTCGTTGAAGACTGCTGACCCTGTGTGTGACGTGAGTGTGTACTTGTAAATTTGTTTTCACGTTTGTACCTACATCTAGATTAATAAATTCCTTTTCTATAACATTTGTTTCATGCGAGACTAGTGAATCTGTTTTAGATAGCATTTTATTATCGACTTTTTCTGAAACTTGTACTTTATTTTTATAATCTTCATTCTTAGCAGTGATTGTTTTGGATTTAACTTGACCCACTTTACTAGTCTCGTTATGAAGTACTTATAATTCTTAATATCGATAATTTAGATGAATTGGTATTATAGATGCCCACTTTGTTACATCTACGTTGATATTCTTAGGACCATTGTTTGGACTGTACGTCTACTTACTTTTTATTTAGGTACTAACACGGAAATAGTTATCATTATTTATTTTAATTTCTAAAACAAATCTTCTCGTATCAGCAGTTAATAGAATAATTTTAATTTATAATTCAATATCATGAACTTCTTTCAACGAATGATCTTTGACATTTATATTAAACTGCCGATAGTCGAGTTCAGGTGTTATCTTTTTTTTAAATGGCAATGTGTTATCGTGAACGCTTTAATTGAGATATTTCATCCAAATGGCATTTATTTTTCTATATTAAGTCTTAAGCTCTAGATCTTAGGTATTTTATTAATTCAAATCACGTTTCTTAGCAACTATGTTTTCCAGGCACCATTATCTTTTTTGTACTTTCCAACATTTATTTTGTATAAAAGTTATGTGAACCATTCAAAATATACTTACCATTTACAAAACTCTATACCTAAAGAGTAAATAATCTACTTTGATGATTCTTGCAGGCTTATTTATGTATCTCAGTTGAGAGTGAAAATCACTAGGCAAAGTGAACAATCAGTTTTTTATTAGCAAACTTATAATTATTATGATTAACTAGAATGACGTCATTAGCAAATTCGGGTAGGTATATTCAGTAACTGATTTAGCCGAGATGCGTATGGATCGATTAAGTATTTAAAATATAATTTGAATCACAATACCATTTTCTGGATATAAAAAAATATGCCTGCTGATTCAAGAAATATCAAACATGCATTGTGTTTTGGTAGTTTAATGTACTCTTTATAAAAGTGCCTTCATCTTCATTACATTTAGTAGGTAATAGAATTACTATAATCTAATTTTAAGTAGTTAGCTTTCTAGTATGATTTTATACGTACTTTTGGAAAATCCCTTTCGACACGGTTTGGATCTCGTTCGAAATTATTTTTTTTGTTAAAAATGGTAGTTTCTTTTAAGTTTAGCGGGCGGTGCTTAAGCTCTTCTTACCTATGGTCGCAGGTTCAGTGCCTACCGCTACGTATTATTTTGGCGTGATTATATTTTTAGAAATAATGTAAGATTTAGAAAAACAATCCAAGCAGGCGTGGAATTATAAATTTATCAAAAATTAAGATCTCATAAAACTACTTAGGCAACTAAAACATGCCTTTATAGATCTCCCAACTTTTGGATAATGAAGTAATAAAAATATGTTAACAAATGTTTAGTATAGGTTGAGTTTGCCGTTAATTTGGATCTTCAAAACTTCAACTAACAAATCTTAATGAATTTTATGTTTTATGAAATAAAAATAAACTAAACTTTCAAACTCTTACAACTTGTATTATTTTGTGGGTGTCTACATTATTTCGTAACTGGAAATATAATGTCTTTGAATGAAATGTTTTGTTTTTATTTAATAAACTAGTGGACCTGGGCGCGACTTCGTCTGCGCACTGTTTTGTCATACAAACTTTAGAGATAGAACTACCACGTTCCAATCCAACCCATGAAAACTCTAGGTACTGAATTCATTTTTGGATTTGCTGTCTTTAAAATAGTTCTTCTTCTTCTTATTAATGGCGACTAGTTAGTTGCCAACAACAGATTGTAGATTAAAAGTATAATTCTGCCAATGTCAAGTTTTAAATATGAATGTCATGTCATGTCAAGTCAAGTCAAGTCAATTTGTTTTTGAAAAAAACATGGCGGCTTGTCATTTCAAAACTCCAACGGAAATCTTTCGTCAAATAAGAAAATCAAAAGTCTGTCTTTAAAATAGTTCAAAGCATAGTAGAACGAAATGACATCGTCATTTTGAAAAGTCAAAAGTTATTGGTTGTCATGGCA
The DNA here is from genome assembly GCA_951394285.1 of Epirrhoe tristata. Taxonomy (NCBI): domain Eukaryota; kingdom Metazoa; phylum Arthropoda; class Insecta; order Lepidoptera; family Geometridae; genus Epirrhoe; species Epirrhoe tristata. The sequence continues at coordinate 3,116,117 of OX596161.1, forward strand.
TCATTAGAGCAGTGCTCTTTGTATCAAACAGAGTACTGCTAAAGTTTTAATGCAATATTCCCGTTGTCCTTTTTTTACATATTTTTTGGTTTTCAGGAACGTTTTTCGGGATAAGAAGTAGCCTACATGCTATTCTGGAGTTGTACCTTTGATAAAAAGTAGCCTACATGCTATTCTGGAGTTGTACCTTTCACTTTACTAAATTTCATTGTCTACTGTTTCGTTCGCCGTTTGAGCCTGATCCTTACACAAACATACAAATATACAAACATCCAAACATACAAAACAAACTCACAAACTTTCAGCTTTAATAAATGAGTGGGAAGTGGGATACCTGACTAATAATTGGCGTCGATTCAGATGTACCCTGATTATACTTAAATTTCATTCGTACGCTATGTTGTCATTTATATAAAATAAAAAACATGAAATAATTTTGCCATTCTCACAGAACAGCCACTCTTTATTATAAACTTTAATCGTATTTACAATTTCTACTTTACATTCAACATTTGACAATTTTAAAAATACATTATAAACAAATAATAAAAAAAAAACAAAATTCACGAGTACTTTACAGTTTCTAATTAGTGGGATAAAAGATGGACTAGTAATTATCTAATTTGAAAAAAATAATGAAAAATAGATCCCACTTATTAATATCAATAATTACTTCAAAATAAAAGTATTAAATAAATTTCGGCCTGAATTCAATTTTATAAAATTATAGTTCAAACTAAAATGGCCTAAAATTTATTAAATACTTCAGTCTAATAAATGTATTGCTTTAGTCTAATTTACATGAAAGAAACAGTCACTACATATAAAACAATTCCTTTTTTTATTAAAAAGAACAGATTACTGTTTATATTAAGTTACAAAGAGTTATAACTAATCGCTAAAAGTGTGCATAACTGTATAAGGTGTCAGTCTATAAAATTCACGGATGGATTTTTTTAGAAAATTATAAATTATAAAAAAAAGAGCTGCATTATAATTTTTTTACTACACGCAATCATAAATTTTCTTATACAATTTCTTTACATCAGCTGTTTTTTAAAATGTATAATTGAGTAAGTATAAAGTAAATCAAGCTACCATACAAATAGGTACATAACTTATGGCATTGGAAATTCTGATGACTGAAATAATGAAATCGGAATAACACGTTCCCTGCCAATCGCACACGTTCACGTGCGTCACTGAACGTGTTAATAGAAGTCACAGAACTATTCTGAGATAGAAGTTAATGTAAGTTGAAAAATTTGTATGTAGTAAAAATATAGTTTTTTTTTTTAATTTCAGTCATACCAGCGCAGCGTAAGCAACTTAACTTAAGCATAAAACGTCGTGCTTAGTGTATCTAGATGGCATATACTAACTTAGACTCAAGTTATTTGAGACTTCATAAAGCGATCTAGACAAACGCAACGATAAATAAATAATCACAGACATTCATACATTTGTATGATACCGACATCTATTAAAAATGCATTTAAATTATTTTTACATTCAACTGGTTTCCTTCTTTCTTGAATATAGACAATTAGACATACCTTAGGAAATTTTGGACAGACATTTTATATTAATGTATTTTTATATTATTAACAAAACATGCGTTTAGGGAGGTTTTAGGATAGATCTTGCAAATTTTTTTTTGCGATATTCACACGCGTAAAACGTAAAAAAATTTAGCAAGGATTTCCCTAAATAAAAGCATTATCCTAAAATATTTTACAAACAAAAAAATGCCTTCAAATCAACACAGTTCGCGACATCGAAACTTGAGCGTTATATTAGGATCACAGTGGAAGGTGTAAGATTACAATCTATTCTATAAATATGTTAATCTAGAATATTCTAGAAAGTCCACGTTATGGCAAGGTTACTACTATTAACACTATGTCTACCGCTACATACGTCCATAGAAAAATTTTAACACTATTTCACTGTACACTCTTGTTCATTGCACTTAGAAACTCGGTTGGGAGACAGTCCTAGGGTTCCCACTTTGAGGCTGGTAGCCTTCATACGAGTTGTGTGGCTCCAAGTGGCAGACTACATTGTTCTCGCCATTCAAGACAGCTGCCAAAGCCCTCATATTATTCTCTTGTGGCTGGTGGTAGGGATGCATGAGCCTTCCACTCTCATAATGCCTCGGGTCATAACGTTCCATCGTGTCCCATTTTCCATATTTTCCGTAGTGTTCCTCATGGTGCTGCCTTTCCCCTGGACTGTATGATATCAAGGGGCGATGGTCCCCAAAAAACTTGGAGCTAGAGGACCCGTGGTGGCCTGGAGGCTGTCTGCAGTTATCAGGGCCGGAGTTGTCATCGGACACATCGGACATAAGAGTCTCATTTCTTTCTATCTCTTCATAAACAGGGTCGTCCTGTATCACACGAAACTCCTCAGAACCTCGTCGGTAGATTCTTCCTTGTTGGGACGCAATTTCGGAGTAAGTGTGGTTTATATTCTGGCTGCCATGATGATGATGGTGCTTTCGTCTCTCGTCCTTATAATGCTTTCTGAATATCATTTCCTGGCTACCAGGTGATTGTTGGCTCATGTAAACGTGAGGGTTGCGAAAGTCGTGGTTGTAGCTGCGTGTGGTTTGATAGCCTTGATGATGGAGAGGACTTTCTTCGTCCTTCGCGTGACGAGGGGAACCTGGTGCTATCGGCTGGTCGCATTCATAGGGGCTCAAGTGGTTCTGTTGGGCTATTTGTCGCGATAACGTGTCGTGGTGGGGGAGAGTCGAAGAGTTGCCGGGGTGATGTTTAGAAGAAGTGTTCTGGAAATTGGGAGGAACTGTTTAATTTGTGTTTAAACTGATAAACAAATAAAGAAAGTTATTAATCAATTCACAAGATCATTGTTTACAAAGGTGAAAACTATTAAAATGAAATTATAATCATTCAAGTTAACGATGACGATGATCAAAAGACAGCTCATTCCTGTGAAATCGAACTGAAAACAACTGTGTAAAGATGAGGTGTTAGTCAGGTGACAGAGAAAATCAATACGTGCTTAAAATATTATTATGGTATCCTGAATGAATACAGGATCAAATTGATATAGTAATTGATAAAACTAGCGGTCTCATGATATTTTATACTAAAAAGTAAAATTGGCGCCCAACACGGGGCATCAGGTTGGTCGCCAATTTAATTTCAAATAACGTTGACTTTGTTTGGACCTTTTAAGGAGTATGGAGTTAAAACTGTAGGTTATCTTTCTAATATAATTATATAGACCAGTTTCATTGATATAATTTAGTTTGTCAGGTATATTTTGAAAATCATAGTTCGCTATATTCTATGAAATGTTGAAAAAATTGTTAATATTATATTGGTATAGATAGAAGGAGATGGGTAGGGCTACGTATGGTATATACAAATGCGGTTATGACGTCATGCAATGTCAACTATAGTTAGGGTTAAGTCATGCAGTGTGATCGCTTTAGCAGGATCTCCAATGCCCGTCACCAATTAATAATACACAGAGAAAAACATCACCCAAAATGAAGTAAGTATAACTGAGGTTTATAAATGTTTTGGTACCATGAATATTTTCAAATATTTTATGAGTTTTTTTGTGTGCTTTAAATCGAATTTTGATATTTGCCTTAAATTAGTTTTTCATGATAAATAAAAACTTACCATATAGGTATTAAATTAATACTGTTTCACATGACTGCAGGAAGCATCGAAGTAGCTAAATTCCTGTATAAATCATCAGCTTTTTTATAATGAAGACAAAACCAAATGGCGACAAAACGCAGAACAAAAGAGATCTCACTAAAACTCTACACGAACGAAAATCCACTCTAACAGTGCTGCGATAGAAGCTATTTTACAGCCCACCCCTCACCTTCCAAGCATTGCCCGCCAAAGCCCCAGTTGCCGCCATCACCGCCCATTCGTTCGCGCCAATCGACGCCGCCATTTTGTTTGAAAAACAAGATGGCGACCGTGACCTCAAATTCTGATAGTCGTTCGGAACTTCGATGTTGTTTCTGTAGCTATGCATTGAAGCTATGCTCTGTGTGTGAGACGAGCTATGTGGTATATTCTGAGGCGTCGGCACGCGCATAGATCTTGCGTCATCATTCGGTACGTAAATCGGAGCTGTTGGCCGAAAATTCCACCTCGAAGACTCCGGTTGAAGATTGTAGCTCTGTTTTGTGAAATAATACTCTTACATACATAGAAATACATAGACTACGAGTAGATAGAGGAGATTGCATACGCATTTAGAGATAGGATGTCGTATGGTTTAAGATATCGCAATGAGTGTTAACTTGAAACCATTTGGATGCAATTACTCTAAACCACCACACCACTAGAAGTGTTAATGAGAGAGAAATGATGTTAGTAAAGCGTTAGAGTTAAATAAAACTGACTTACCGTTACGCGTTTGCGTTAAAACTTTCCGTCCGTTTTCGGAATCGGAAAATGTTACCCCTTTGTTCATATTAACTGTTTTAAGATAGACTTGATTATTTTTTATCACTTAATATGCGCAACGAGATGGCAACAGATTAATTCGTTGCTATAGGAAGTCCATTATAACAGGGTTAGTCTTTACACAGTACACATAGGCCGTTAATAATAAACGTGAAGTAAAGTTACGCCAGGTCTAAACTTTACTCCACGTTAATTATTAACGGCCATAAATGTTAACACATAAAATTGAGCTGTCTTTGATCCAAATTAGTCACAGTGGTACGGTGGTTTTAGGAAATCCTATCTCAGAAATGCGTACGAACCTTGCTGTCCCTGTGGCCTGTACCCTTGTGGGTACCTTCCACTGCCAGAATTGATAGGATTTCGTAGATGCGTCATAGGGGCTGGAGGTTCTCTCTCATTGTGTGGGAAACTAGCCGCTGTCGCATTGAGACTAGGTCCAAAATTGCTTGCGAAATTTTGGTTTTCCTGCGACGTTCTCCTATTTCTGTTCGAGTGGTAGCTGTGCGCGGCGGCCGCGGCTGCCAACGAGGCGACGGCGGCGTTGTTGATAACATTGTTATTGTTATGATTGTTGTTGTTTACAACAACGTTTAGTGTGTTGATAACTAGGTTGTTGGTTGTTGATGCTGATGCTGATATTCCTGACGTACTCGCCGTGTTTTGCTATAAGAATGGATGTTTTAAGTTGACTTTTCGTACGTGTGTGTGTGTGTGTGTGTGTGTGTGTGTGTGTGTGTGTGTTTGTGTTAGTGTGTTGAGTGAACTTAAAGATAAACCCCCTCACCAGTTAATAACAAAAGCATGCTACATGATGAACTATTAGTCTCTTAAACTAAAGTTATATCGTTGTCCAAACGATATTTTTACACCTGCTCTTAAAACTACACACTGTTAGTAGTTAAACGACTCGGTACAAAAACTTTTTTTTGGGTTTTTTTTAGTCAAAAAAGTTGTCAAATTATAATTGTTTTTGTAACAAGTCAGTGTTTACCCGGTTAAAAGTGAGTTTTAATTGATTGTCGATTAAAATTAGTTAGTAATCTACATCAATTCAATTCATTCATCTTCATTATTGATTTGGTCTAATGTGACCAAACAGGAACCACTCTCTTTTTGTCAACAGATGTGAACGTGTTTAATATATCCAAATACCAATTTTGGATCAATTGTAACGTTCACTGCCTCACATATATATGACGAACTCAGCAAAGTATGGTTGCCTTGGTGGCACTCAAAGTGTCAAAGGACTTCTATCTGCTAACAACTCTTAAAATGAACCAATATGAACCAAGGAACTTTTCTGAAGGTTTTTAACAAATAAACAAACAATATGGTCATTTTACACAAACAAACAATGTGAAGAATCTTATTATTACGATCGCCATCTTGTATTGATGCCATTAGGTAAACCATATTACCTCAAAACTCAACTAGATGGCGTCATAATCTTTTTTCCGAACAATCGAAGATTCTTGAAGGATCCTTACCGTGACATCCCTCGGATCCACTACATCATCAACATCCTGGGCTTGGTACCGTCTCTTCACGCTGGGCTGCCTCGCGTCCAGGTGTGATGAGGAGGCAGGTGGAGGAGCCAGGGTCTCCGAAGGCTGCCCCGTGAAGTGGAGGCAGCAGGATAGCCAGGGGTGACGCCGGCCGAAGCGAGCTAGCTCGTTGCGAAACTGGAAATTATTGTATGACATCTTTGTAGACATTTCACACGGCATCATCTAGCCCCAAACTAAAAGCTTGTACTATGGGAACCAGATAACATATACTACTTACATACTTTTTGTTTGTAAATACATACATTCTATACATAAAAAAACACCCAGACACGAGATAAATATTTGCAGATCATACAAACATTTATCCCGCGGCGGGGACAAGACAGCAAGAATCTTCTTTTTTTTTTAAATGCAATAATAGCGCCAACTCGGCCTCAGCCATAGGTTAGCAACGCCATCTAGTTGCCTTTAACTGGAACTTCCAACTCCCCATACAAACTATCAATAAACCCTTATGGGGCATTTACACGACACGGTCTGAGCACGTACGATTTAGCATCGCATGCCAATTTTTCACGTGTAAACGCTCATCGTATGCGATTTGTCATAGATAGCGCGACGCTCGTCGGCACGGCTTAGCAAATTGCATAGCAAATTGTACGAAAAATTGCACCGTGTAAATGCACCTTTATTTCTCGCCCTCCATGATTATTTTTGAAAAAAAAGTAGCCTATGTCTCTATGTAGTAGCTATGTATGTCCCTGGGACATAATCTTTATCCATGTCATATTGCAGCATATTCTGTTGAGTGGTTTAGGCGTGAAAAGGTAACAAACAGACAGACAGACAGAGACATTTCACTACACAATAGATGGCGACACAAAAAATTAATCATTGTGTTTTGGGCTGTGTAACATATAAACTCGCTAATCTTCTAATTTTCAGCTTTATAATATTAGTATGGATAGTATGGATATGGATAGTATCACTTACGTCTAATCATAAAAACCCACCTTATCATTCTGCAAACACTGGAAGATAAATATCACCAGGCCTTGCAGTGAATTGAGGATCGTGAAGACATACGCCATCACCACGGTCTGTTCGTTCAAGTATAGTAGACCAAACGTCCACGTCAGTCCTAGGAGAAATGCCAGGACTAGCGAGCTGTTCAGCCATACCCTGGAAAATTTGATAAATTAGTTAAAAAGGGGCTTGACTATGAATGAAAATATTTAATTGCATATATAGGGTCTTTCATATTATACTAACTAAATTCAGGAATTGGGTTCAAAAAAGAAATTAAAAGATATTTATGTAATTATTTTGTTTTGTTATGAAAATCTCGAGAAAATTGATAAAGTTTATAATTTCAATTGATTGTTGCTTCTTGTATAACTTAGCCTATTCGTGACGTAGCTGCGATGCGATTGGTGGAACGTCTGTTCTCATTGAAAATCATTATGCAACAATTCTAAAAAATCAATAAATGTTAAATGAAGTGAAAACTCAAATGGGCTTAGGAATTAAATTGATACGGTCAAACGTCTATTTACAACCCAAAAATGAGGCCTTGTCATTTTGTGTAGTTTAAAATGAAAGACCCTATACGGTTAAAAAAAGGCAACCTAAGTGACGGATGAAAGAAGAGTGTATGCGACAGAGATGAGAATGCTGAGATGGATGTGTGGAGTTACTAGAATGTATAAGATAAGGAATGAGTACATCAGGGGAAGTTTGAAAGTAGCGCCAGTGACTGACAAATTGAGAAGTGGAAGGTTGGCGTGGTATGGGCATGTCATGAGGAGGGATGAGAGTCATATAACACGAGTGATGAGTATGAATGTGGATGGATATACCGGTAGGGGTAGGCCTAAAAAAAGATGGATGGACTGTGTGAATGCGGATATGTTTGTGAAAGGAGTGAGTTCTGATATGACGGGTGATAGAGGGAAATGGAAGAGAGAAACATGTTGTGCCGACCCCACTTAAGTGGGATAAGGCAGGAAGAAGATACAGTTAAAAAAAATAACAAGAAAAACGATATTGCAATGGGTGGTCTTATAGCTAAGAAGCGATCTACTATAATCTAGAAGATTTATCGCAAAAAAAAGTCTTAAGTTAACTGTTCGCTCGAAACCCAGGCGAAGTTTAGTTAGTGCACGAAAAGTTCACTTTTGAACCAGTGCAGTGAAATGATTAAACCTTTCACCGCACTGGTAAAAAATGACAAGAAAAGAAGAAGTTACCTGATTTTATAAAGTTTGGCGTCATCCTTGGCCTTCAATGAGACGGTGGAATGTGTACACATCATGTAGATCACCATGCCGAGGCAGAACCAATTCGCCTGAAAACAATATACCAAATTACAAAATAAACTTGAGTCGTTTTCAACCCTACGCACATCCCGTTTTTTGCTATCTGAAGTAGCTGCGCAGAACCCATTTTTGATGACGCCTAAAAGACGAAGACAGCGTTGTATAGCTGCCTCGCTCACTCGCTTAGTTTGTTGCATCGTGCTATCTCGCCTATTCGCGCAAAGGTCCAAATCGGTTAACTAGTTTAGGCGTGATTGATACTCAAACAGACAATCATACTCATTTTCATTATATTATAATAGGATAGGAGTTTTAATATCATTAGTCATGTGTCAACAAACTCACCAGTAAAACTAAAGCAACAGGTCCAACGAAGCTCATAACAAACATCTTTTCAGTGGAAAGCCAGCAATGCTTCGAAGTGCCGTAACCACTAGGATATACAGCAGCTGACACAGCGACAACTATAGCCGGGGCGAGGTAGGCGCAATAGCAGTACCATCGACCACGAGGGTGTTCTGGCTCGAAGACTTCCACCAGCATCGCGTAGAGGTGGAACCCTGAAACATGGTGATGATTTAGATAACTTCTGCAAAGGTGGCATGTGACGATATTTTTGACGGTTCTTCAAAAGAACAACCTTGGACATATTGAAACGACGTTTTCTGAAATAACTCTAGCTAGATCGTAGGATATGCGAGAACGTCTACCGTGCTTAGGGGATGCAGTTGAAGACAGTTGATGAAGTAGGGTTTCCTTTGAGGAACATCAACAGAAAGGCAGCTAAACTAGGAACACCATGTTGGTACCTTTTAAAATATCCATGTGATTGCTGAAGGCTTAGGTACCTTCAAGGAACATCCACACAAATGCAGCTAGACTTTCATTGCGGGAACATATGGATATTTCACAAGGACGTGGTACAAATCCTGCATGGGTGCAAATTTTTGGGATGCATGTATAATCTTCCAGAAATATCCATGAGGCTTACTTTCCAGGAACATAGCAAGGCTTTTAATTCCAGGGCCACATGGATATTTCTAGAAAATACCACGAAACCCAGAAATATCCAATCGATTGCTGAAGGTTTACCTTCGAGGAACATCCACGCGAAGGCAGCTAGGAAGAAGTAGTGCAGCAGACCAGCGATGACGCCGCAACTGACTGGATCCTGGGTCTTGTCGATACCGGCGAGGAATACCACTTCTGCCACCAATAAGCAGACGCAGAGGTTCTTGTGGATCAGAGCGCGGTCAGACTGCAGATAAAATATTTTGTTAAAACTGAACTGGTCTTTTTATTCTGAGACGTGAGATAATAGCAGGCCATACACGGGCGGGTATGCCCGTCGGATCTGCCTGTCGGGCATGACTGGCGGGTAGATCCGTGCGTGTGTGGTGTGAAAAGTGATAGTTGCGCCCGCCGGGTCCATGTCCGCTGCTTGTGCTCAGATCGGTCGGGTACGGGCACCACAGATAATGTAGAGATAAATTCGGATAAATGCCGAGCACCCAATTGTGCGTTTGTGCGTAGCGACGGATGTGCTCACCAGATTTCACCATAATTTGTTTGAAAGAAACAATTGAACTCAATTTTTTGCTTTGAAAGAGACATTTTACAGACAACCGTATCTTGCCTGGCGGGCATGCCCGTGCGTGTATGGCTGGCTATCAAAACATTTGCATTACCGCAAAATCAAACTCACACTGAGTTGGATTTACCTTCGCATTTGGTCTAAGTAACAAAACAAAAACAATGAGTTGTTAATAGTTGTTGTAAATCCTTTAAACAAATGCGAAAGTTTGGAAGGACGTTTGTTACTCAATCATGTTGTAACGGCTGAATGGATTTGAATGACATTTGGCATAGATACTCGTAGATTATAGTCTGGAATAGTACGTTCGATTTTTATCTCGGAAAAGTAAATTATGCACTCTTGCACAATAGCACATAGGCTACTTTTTATCCTGTAAAAGTGAGTATTCCAAAAGACCGCGGGTAACACCGCGGACTGCAGCTAGTAAAGAAAAAAAATAAAAGGACCAACTTTTTCTACCAAGTTTAACTCTTACCTTGCCATTCCTAAAGCACATAAACACAATCAAAGCGGCTCCCAACGCAACAGTAGATATCCCACAGCCGATATAAGTGATGGTCTGCAAAGCGAGCTGATGGCCAGGACTCAGGGTCAGTCCGTGGACGTCCATCAGGATAGCGAAGTTCGTGAGATGGGAACACGCGCAGCCTGTGTGGGTTTCATTGGACCATTCCACGTGACAACCTTCGGGAGACCAGCCACTGTGGAAAATAGGGTTATTTTTAGTTCTTGCTATCATTAGTTCAAATAAGAAAATTGGGAGAATGTTATGGAAATATTGTTATCTATTTCGAATCAGTGTGGTGAAAGGATTTTAAGTGCGCCTCAAATAGGCTCATAAAGTACACACTTGTTTTTGATCTTTTAGGTGTTACAAAAAATATCTTGGGAGCTACAACGTTGCAGACAGATATAAGTAAGTACATACATATTTTTTTTAATCTAGGCTACTACATATTTACATGTATTTACAAAATACAACAGGATTAGTCAAGCTATCTAAGGATCGTTAGAAACGATCTATAGATAGCTCAACTGATCCAGGTCACGATCAGTCAGAAGCGTGCCCAAAACACTGGCGGCATTAACACACTACATAATTATATTCAAATCAAACGTCTAACATTATTTTTGTATCGGAGATAATGCATAAAATGTTCAAAAAATATCTGATTGTTGTGAAGTTTATGGTAAATAATAACTAATTATGTTTATTCAGAGAAAACTTACTGCAGTGTATAATCCCAGAAGACACAAGCAGGGTTCGTAACATTCTCAGTCTTTAGATGCTTCATCGTGAGTCGTACCATCTGCGACAGCTGGATGTGGCGGCCATTGCCAAGGCTTGCTGATATCACCTGTAGATAATATATATATTTATATATAGACCATGATTTTGAACATATTTATCGAAAAAAAACGCAAAAAAAAATTTGACTTAGCTACGTCATTTTATTTTATTTTCTAGTTTTTTGCTACTAGTACAACATAATAAGACCATACCTACCTAATCATTTCATTTATACAAGAAAAAAAAACAATTAAAACTCATAATCCAGCAATCTACGTATAAAAACCCGCCCAGTACATACGCTCGACCAGCTGTGTGAGGTCGGTTTTCTCGGGATATGATTTTTTTGGAAAATCCTTTTGGATTTGGCTGTGTTTTGGGATGATGTACCTACCCCTTTCGGCTTCGGTAAACGTCTTTTTACACCCTGTATATATTACTTACACTTATTATATACATTAACTTTATAATAATCATTTATGTGAGGGAGTATACGGCGAATCGATGTGACCCTACTATACAGGCTTTTCAGTCCTAGTGTGGGGAACAGAGGTTTAACCTGGGTACAGACCTATCATAAATCATGTAATCTAGTTTAAGCGAATCTTTTGTACCGGTATACCTGTTTTTGGCAAGAAAAAAAATAACTGTTTGGTCTTTTTCGTGGCGTCCCTAATTTTAGACTATGCAAATGCATCCCAAAAATTGTAGTTAATAATATAATAATTAATAATACTGGACTTTTCACACAGCATCATCTAGCCCCAAAGTAAGCAGAGCTTGTGTTATGGGTACTCAATGACTGATATACTACTTATATACTTTTTCTTTGTAAATACATAAATATTATAGGTACATAGAAACACATAGAGACAAATATTTACAGATCATACAAACATTGGTCCCGCCGCGGGGATCGAACCCGCAACCTTTGGCGTCCTAGTAAGTTCGTATGAGTCAGTGGCCAACCCTGGTGACGGAGTTTTTAGGCCGCCTTAAGGCCTCCATCATAGCTTAACGATTTATTAGCAGGGTCCACCGAAGGCGTTCAGTTGATAATACCACTGGCGGTCACCCATCCACTTACTGGCCGTTTCAAACATTGCTTAATTACAATGATCTATTAAGAACGACTTCTCGACTTCTTGAGCTACAAGAACTCAAGATTTCGAAGCGCTCCTCGAAGCGTTTACACAAATCTTGAGTTCTTTAAAAAACAAGTTCTACCTAAGCGTCACTTACCTTAGAGTTCAAAATCTTGGTAACATTATTCTTCTCTCTCTCAGAGTTGATGCTAGTGGTAGATGAAGAGGCCAGGTCTGATTGGTAGGCGGCAAAATGAGGGGTCTTCCCGAAGGTCGGTGGGAGGATTTCTTCCAGACGATCGAAGGCGAAGAAGACTATTCGTACTAGATCTTTTTGGCGGTTATCTGGGAAAGGTATACAAAATTAGAATAGACTGTAAGGACAGTCAAATTAAAAGTAAAAAAAAAAACAATGGCACTCCAGGAGTGCCGACAGAAGTGAAAACTTGAACGAGGTTTCGGTAACGGTTCTAAACTTTAAAAAAAGGATAATGTAAATAAAAAAAGGTGCAAAAAGTTGCTGTTCTACTAGGAATTGAACTAGGGGTTTGTGACTCGCGAATCGAGTTTGATATTTTTTTCTCATCTCAAAAATGCCCAACGTGCCTAAAGAAGTTTTCACTTCAAAAATTATGTTTCTTAGTCTGCTATATCTAGAGAACCCGTATAGTAAACCAAATTGACTTACCCAGTAAAGCTGCCTTTGGTATGGTGATTGTGTCTTCGGAAGCTTTCCACTGTTCCTGGGCTATCATTGATGGAAACGTCTCATCTTCCACTTTCTTCACTTCTAATACTCGCACTGATAAACCTGCAAATAACCGAGAATTAATTACATGAAATAAATGGAAATCGCATCATTGTACCGACAAGAGCAAAGGTCTTAATAGCCCGTGATGTCCTAAGTAAGTAAGTTCGTATGAGTCAGTAGCCAACTCTGGTGATGGAGTTTTTAGGCCGCCTTAAGGCCTCCGTCATGGCTTAACGACTTAAAATAGCCAGTGCAAATGCCTCCCTTCCTTTCTTCCACTCTCTATTGTGACCTAATGTGGTCCGATCTGGAGAGTATGAGTCAAGTTCTTCTGTCTATGTATGAAGTACTTACAAATATTCTTCACGATCTGCAATATCGTCTTCTCTTTCGTCACAGCGTTGGCCAATAGGAACGCGTTCTCTTCAAGTTGAGTTAGCAGGTCACTGGCTACCCTGTTCTGGCCTTCTCTGCTCAGATCTGCCCAGGAGGCTCGCTGGCTTTCTTCTAGAAGATTTGAACCTGGAAAATTACAGTTGAGTAAAAGCTATCTCTAATCTTTCTAGGGTTAATGACCTTTCGGCAACGAGCCTTCAGAAAGGTGTTTTTATACCACTATCAATATGATTGAGATGGAAAGCCTAGCTCAGCACCTTAACCATCCTCTCAGCTTAATCGATCTTATCCACCGGAGAGACAATGCGTATGGAGCTGACTGAGCCACGGCTTTTCCTTGACTGTCAGAACTCGAGTTTATACGTATACACAATTGATCAAACGCAAAATCCATTGGTTCACAGCCGTGATTCTAAAGTATACAAAACTGAAGAGAATACTGTAGTGAAACGACTAGCCAGTTGAAATATACCTACTGGACTTTGAAGAGAACACCACCAGTCGAAGTATACCTACAGACAGAACTTGAGAATACTGACCAGTTCTGATGACACCAAGCAGCATATCGGTGACCATGGCCTCCCTGTGCCGAGGGTCGGGAAACTGGTTGTTCTCCGCCATCCTTTGAGCCAGTTTTTTCATGATGGTAGCTGTTGTTGTCATGTCTCCTCCGTAGAGCGTCTTTGAGGAGGTCACCTGGAGGAAGATTATGATAGTTCGAAAGAAGGAATCCGTTTGTTGATGATGAATATGCAAGGTAATGATTGTTCTTTCGAAATAATCCTCGTCACCATTATCAGCCACAGGCACTATATCCCACTGTGTAGGCCTCCCGCTGTTTCTTTATGCCATTCAACCAACACAAGTGGTCATTGTTGATGGTCTACTCAGGTCTATTGTGAAAAAGCAAATTCGTATAAGTCAGTGGCTACTTTGGTGAAGAAGTTTTAAGGCCGTCTATAGGCCTCCGTTATGGCTTGACGATTTGAAGCATGGAAGCGCTCAGTTGGTGACACTAGCCACCATCATCCATCAGAACGTTGCTTCACTTTGAAAATCTATTAAGAACGAAGCAAGCTACAACACACACTTAAAGTAGAGTAAACACAGTAACAGGATCATAATTTAACAAAGAACGAAATGTAGAATACATTTATAGCTTGGTGTGTAGGAATCTCACCTGTGCCAGATCATTGCTGATGCTTAGCAATGACTCTCCCTCCCGAACCTGTGCCTCCAGGCGGTTTAGCCAGACGGAACGGCAGCCGCTCAGATCTGGTGTGGCACCGTGCCATTCTGGTATCGCATCGCCTGTGGATATTGTTATTTGGCACTGAATATCCACTTCATCATCTACAGCCTGACTTATGATGTACGGGATATTCATATCACGTGATTCATTTAATTGACCAATCGCAAAGCAAATATTTTATCTGTACTTTCATGGATATACTGATCTTATGTGGCATAGTGATATTTTATGCTTCAAAACTTATACAAGACTAAAGATTTACAATATTGGAACTAGAACTTACTGTAAATGTAATCAGAGTCATGTGTCGTCAAACTGGTGGGTTGAGGGTCGTTCAATCCATTGCGGTACTCCTTCATTTCTGCTGAGTCAGCATCACGACCTGTGCCAATGAACCGTTTAAGAAAACATGAACAACTTTACAAGGTTTTATGTGTTCGGTTTTGCATGTTTACCGATATCTCCGTCAATCGTACACCGATTAAACATTGTGTCAAGTGCACGAGATGAGCCACGAAATGAAAAAGTAGATCGATTTCGGAAATCCTATTTTTGTTTCTTGATTTAGAAGGGATTGCCTACTGGGTAAGCTCGCTCCATCGTAGACCTCACTCTTGCCTGTGTAAGTCTGAGGTCAAGAGCCGACCCATTCATCATAAAAAAATAAAAAATATGCCAGAAAAAACACCTTGTCATCTACGTAGTCCAACATTGAAGTAGGTAAATGTGCCGAATTAAAGAGGTAAATAAATAATAAAAGGTTCTTACCTTTGAGTAGAGCTTCAGATCCGAGTCGTCTTATAATCTGCAGCTGTCGATCACTGGGCTGGTCCAGACCCAGGTCGTGATAGTTCTCCCCTGAAGGTAGACTTGTTGCTCTTCTTCTTGGTCTGTCTTCATCAGTATAGTGGTGTTGGGATAAAGTACACCTGGAAGAAAATTATGGAATTAAGTTTCATTGTCAAACACGATGATAGTGGTAAGGTGATTTGGTACGGCACTCCGGCTTTAGGAGGATCGTCTGATCGTAGCGGGTTCGAATCCCGTCGGAATCGAAAATTTTGATAATACTTCATTTCTCAACGATTATATTAACTCAACAAATCAGCATTGCTATGCAGCGTAGTAATATCGCCAGGGTTTTGAGCGCGCTTCTGACTGGCATGTTTCAATATCATTGAACCATCATCTCATAATGATCATAATGTTTTTAAATCTTCTCTTTGTTTTAAGAACATTCCATACCCCATTTTCGCCAAGCGAAATGGAAAATCTAAATGACTAAACAAAAAGGACCTCACCTTTGGTTCGAATAAGTAGGCAAACACACGTACAACTAAAACGTCCTAGCAAGCTACTTACTTCCACCTGGCCAGGCCAGTAGCACCACCTGGGCAGGGCTGGACAGCATAGCTACCAGCCAAGGTCCAGTTCCAATGAAGACCGCGTGCGTTGATTTGCGGGCAGTAAGACCTTCGGCCAAGGTTTGGCGTTGGGCTGGTTGCTGTGGAAAAGAAAAAATAATTGGAATTCATTCGTTGAATTGTTTTTCAACTTCGTACAGAATTCAAGCATGTTGTTTTGTGAAACAACATGTATGCAGACATCTGAGTTAGTTCCTGTTTATGTAATTAGGAAACAAATCACCATAATTATTACCTTACCTCCAACATTTTTTTTTTCTTTAAGACAATGTCTATCGTCCTTTGGATACAGTCATAATCCTATTTATTTCCACTAGCCTACATTTGGCATGCACAAACTTACATACCCAAAGACGCAAGGGCCAAATTTGAAAACATATTTAGCAAAACATAATGCATCTACTATTTCCTCCAGACTTCTAGTGCCACTTGCTCATGCTGCAGTCTACCCAACTAACTTCACACTAGCTAGACTACATTCACAATGAAGACCAAGCTAAACTTACTGTAACTCCTTTCGAAGTCATCAACAATGACTGTGTCTGGTTGCCGGTCATCTTTCGGCTGGAGTGGCGCTATGGAGTCAGAGTCTTCATCTTTGACCGGCCATTGCATCGTCTCTTCTGTTACCACTACTGAAAAGAAAGAACGAGTTTTTGATTTTAATGATTTTTGTACTGCATAACTGGTTATTATTAATTGGAATTCAAATATTTTTAAATTGACTCGATCGCAGGATCGTGGTGGATGGCAAAAGCTTAGAAAGGCCTATACTCAGCAGTGTGTGAAATCAGGCTGTGGATGATGATAATGAGAGTTCTGGACATAATTCAAATAGGAACCAAACCAAGTTAGAATAGAAGTTCAAAGCAGTAGGTCAAAACTACCCGAAATCAGCGATCTTGAACAATTAATGTAATGAGGGTAAATGAGGCAAAAGATTACATATTTTCGGACCGTAGAAAGTAGGAGTCTACTTTTAAGGTATACATACAACTCGGAGAAGTCCTTACCACTTTCATCCTCTTTATCAGGCTTTTCATTCTTTGGTATCTCTGGTTCCAAGATCTTGGGCAGCTCCTCCTTCACTATGTCTGGGAGGTCTTTGGGGCTTGGCGGCGGTTCCCTCTCTGATGAGGAGTCTGGTTGGCGTGTTGTAGTCTTCTGGAAAACAGATTCACCATTACTTTCTACAATTGGATTACATAACAACTTTATTGTTTTGTATGGACATCAAATGGCTCCTACCTTTGTCCCAACATCTCCCATCTTGACCTCTGGCGGTAGCGTGATATGTGGCCTGAAGGTAGGTGGTGTGATGACAGTCGGTTTCTTCCTCTCGTTCTGTTGAGGCTGGACAGGGTTCTTTGGCGCCGGAGCCACAGTAGACCTCCAGACTGAGGGTTGGGAGGTGATCAACCATGGAGGTGATGGTCGGCTTGTTGTTGTACTCGTCGGTGAAGCTGAAATATGGTCGTAGTTAAATGATTATTTACTTTATTGCGATTGTGTAAGAGTATTTGGTATTTTGTTTCCGAGAACGAAACAAAAGTTTCTTTAATAAAAATTATGGCAGAAGATTTCTGTACAGAAACTCAACCGGTAAAGGAAAACATCGTAGAACCCGAAAAGTTTAAAAACATGGTATCAAGTGCACGAAACTCTTTCGAGGCACACTTTTATCCATTGGTTGGAAGAAACTATAAACACGACAAGAAGATCTGTAAAGAATAACTGGACTCACCTGGTACACATTGATAGTGGGCTTCCAAATACTTCAAGGTGTTTGCACAAGGATCCCCAAACATGTTTGTACTCGCAAGTATACTACAATTCTGATGCATGCTACACCTGAAAACAAAACATTGACTTTAAAATATTTGCTTAATTGAGGGCAGATGTCGCAGTGTGGAATGCCCTTTTTTTAGGGTTCCGTATCCAAAGGGTAAAACGGGACGCTATTACTAAGACTTCGCTGTCTGTCTGTCTGTTTGTCTGTCCGTCTGTCACCACTAGTCACCAGGCATGTGTCTCATGAACCGTGATAGTTAGTTGAAATTTTCACAGATGATGTATTTCTGTTGCCGCTATAACAACAAATAAGTACTAAAAACAGAATAAAATAAATATTTAAGGGGGCTCCCATTCAAAAAACGTGATTTCTTAGATAAGGGTTCCGTACCCTTCGTGCGCGAGTCCGACTCGCACTTGGCCGGTTTCTTTATATAAGACAAAGAACATAAAATCGAAGTCATCTGCTGGGAAACTGCCACGAAATTGAACATAAACTAAAATAAGCAGTCATACAAAAATAATAACAAATAGAAATTATCTGTTGCTGAGATTTGAACACCCTGCCGCGAGATTGGACGTAAAACTAAAGTGGCTTTTGAGTTTTGCGGCTCGTATTGATGTCTGTGTAAGTACGAGGATGAGTACTTTTTTATGTGTCAAATATTTTGATATCCTGGCCGTACGAGGCGAAATCACCAATAAAAAATTTACTGCTCAAACTTTATTAGGTGTTTACTGAACCAACGTATATACGCGTCATGTCGACTATCAATTTAGACATCATTTACATGAGTTTAGCAAGCGAGGGTCCCTAGTTAGTCTCTTCAAAACTCATCTGATCGCTAAATTGGATTTTAGACTGTATACAAAAGAGTTACGATTTATTTTTCTGAAGCACACACCCTTGACTGGAGTTTATTGGCAATCTCGTGGGCCGCGAGCCTAACGCGATCAACTTGGGTGCTGAGAATATTTAATTTTCGGCAAATTTCGGCAATTTTCGGCACTCTTCGGACGCGGGATAACGATTTCAGATTAGGCTGGGGATCTACGGAAGCTTTCAGGCAGTCAATGCTTTAGGATAATGCGTTCTGTAGATAAATAATTATTCATCAAGAAATATTGTTCGGAATGAATGAAATTCTGAAAGCTCAAGCAGTCGTTTTCGGCAACGAGCTCATTCTATGATTTGCTATAAGAACAGATATATATTTTTAATTTAGTTTTAAACACTACAGGCTCTTAAAATCGTTGCATTGGTTTCACGTATCGTGTGTGAGTAGAGTAGCCAAACGCCACCATATGAGCTGCCGATGATAAGGATAAAAGGGGTTGTCAAATGCACGAGAATATACTTACTTACATATTTGACACATGACAATAATAACAGTAGGTATCCATACTAATATTATAAATGTGAAAGTAACTCTGTCTGTCTGTCTGTCTATCTGTCTGTTTGTTACGCTTTCACGCCCAAACCGCTGTACCGATTAAACTGAAATTTGGCATAGTTAAAGGTTGTATCCCAGGGAAGGACATGGGCAACCTTTTATCCCGGAATAATTAAAAAATCCCGAGGGACCGCGGGTCACACCGCGGGAGCGCAGCTAGTATAATATAATGCAGTCTGTGGATTCCATGCCTTATCCGTGTTTGCGTGTAAGCGTGAGTGTTGGTAATAAGCGCTAATACAGGGGGTAGGTACAGCGCAATGTAATGCCCATTTATGTTTGGCCGATGTTTTTTTGTTAAAATCGAATCGTGTGAATTTGTATTAAATATAAAGTGCACGACAAGGTATTATGATAAGTTCGTATGAGTTAGTGGCCAACAGTGACGGAGTTTTTAAGCATTACGATAAAAAACAATTTATTTATGTAAGAATTTAATTATTTAACGCGTCGCCTGCCCCTCACTGCGGGTGCACGACCTATGTATGTCACGTACAGATTTTAACGTCTGTCTTAAGCACTGATAGTGTTAAATATTTCAAAATATACCTACATATATCTCAATCAAAATCAGGAAGGGTTGTTAATGAAAGAAAAAAAAAATTGAACTTGACCGCTTAGTTTGGTATATTCTATTCTGGGCCTTATTCTGAACATTTATATTTATTTATATTTTAATGATAAAACTAAAAGTGACCTTGTGTGTACTTGAAGCTAATTGTTTGAACTTGATACCTACTCCAAAATAATTGACTACTTAGAATTCATAACAAAAATGTAAATTGAACTTGAGCTATTAAAAAGCCCTTTAATTATTTGGTTAACTTGATATTTATTTTAAATTATTTTCGTCCAATTATTTTCTGAGATCTACACTAGCCATATTATACCTATTGCTAAACATTTCACCAGGACTAGTTTTGTTTTGAAAAGTTATTGCAGATTTTTGCTTAGAGTTTTCGATTCTTTTTATAGGTTTTGAAGTACCTACCTACTTATGTTATTTTGCTAACGAAGTCACGGGTACCAGCTAGTGTACAATAATTTTGGGGTTCGCTCGTTCGTTATAAAAAACCTTAGTTCCACCCACCTGCTATGCAGAACCCGTAAACTCTTCGTGCTCATGCAGTTGACACTCCAGTCGGTATTCCCATGGTCATTGCATATCGTTATCGAGAACCTTCCATAGTTCGCTCGTATAAGATGAATTACATCGCCATCTGCGCAGCCGATTTTCAGCGTCTTGCCTTCGCACGCGTACGCTGTCTCGTACACTGGCACTGGAAAGAGAGAGGTATATTAGTGAATGGGAAAGGTATAATAGTGACGTGCGAATGGCATATCGATAAAAGTTTTTTTGACTCAGTATTAGCACATTCCGGACACGACAAAACGCAATACTTCTCATGAACTTCTACTATTTTATTAACATTTATAAGTTTCCGGGATAAGTACCTATCAATCTATGATGGGAACATTCCAGAAGAATTGAGATCTGACCAAAACGTGCGAGAACACAATTCTTTTTAATATTTTCGAGTTCCTGCTTATTAAAAAATAACTTGATGTGCGTCAACAGAATTCAATTAAGATTTCACAATCGTACGTAGCATACATGACACATACACTAAGGTACCTAATAAACCGACACCGTTGAACCGCGTACAATCGAAAACAAAACCCGATCTCAACAGATCCACTCCATCATAACCCTCGTTCATTTCGCGGTATGACGCTGCAGAAAGACGTAAACGATCTGTCAGGACCGTCATTAATTTGGCCAGATTTATTACATGATCCATAGAATATGCAAGGTAGGGATGGGGACGGTTGGCTGGATAAGATCTAAGTTGGCCGGATAAGATCTAAGTTGGCCGGATAAGATAATTTTAGAATATTTATTTAGCACCACTTTAATCCAGAGCAATATTTAAATAAATACAAAACACATCTTACGCATCCGTAAAAATAATGCAGTTATGTAAAAAAAAACCCTTTGATATTTCATTTGCTTCTAGCTCTCTCAGAGTTTAGACTTATATTTATTATTACTAACTAGCTGGTACCCGCGACTTCGTCAGCGAAATAACATACTTATTAGCAACGCCATCTATTGCATTTAACTGGAACTACCAACTCCCCATACAAACTTTCAACGACTTCGTCAGCGAAATAACATACTTATTAGCAACGCCATCTATTGCATTTAACTGGAACTACCAACTCCCCATACAAACTTTCAACCCTTATTTCACGCCCTCCATGATTAATACAGTGAAACTTGGTTAAGTGGGACCTGGATAAGTGAGAAACCTCCATAACTGGAACTCATGCTGAGGTCCCAACACTTTGGCACTGAATTACCTCTGTTAGTGGGACGAGGTAAACCTCTATATCTGGGATTTGTTCTTTCGATTTATCATCATAGTTACCTCTATAACTGAGACAGCGAGTAAATTTTATATGCATAAACCTCTGTAACTGAGATAACATTGTTTGTATACACATTCTTATTCTACCCACAAATTATATTTATTTTATATTCATTATATTCTCACCTCTATTAATGGAACCCTCTGTAAATGAGACAGATATTTATTTATACGTATATCTGAGACACTGGGTAAGTGGAATACCTCTATAAGTGAAACGACATTGCAGGTCCCTTGATGTCTCACTTAACCAGGTTTCACGTATATAGATTTTTTCTGTCATAAGAACCTTCTCCTGACAATAACGAACACAACAAAAAAAAAATTTAATGAAATCGGTCCAGGCGTTGTTGAGTTATGCGCTTAATTTTTATATTATAGATTAATTTCATGATAAAGTTTTAAAATATTTATAACGTTATCCATCACATATTCCAAAAGTGAGATCGGCACAACATACATATTTCTAGCTTCCATTTCCCTCCATAACTCGTCATTTTAGAAACCACTTCGTTCACACACATTATGCATTACACATCCATCCATTCGAAGTTTGTAATGCTAAGACAGATAAATCCGGCTAAGCTAAAATTTTAGAAACCACTTCGTTCACACACATTATGCATTACACATCCATCCATTCGAAGTTTGAAATGCTAAGACGGATAACTCCGGCTAAGCTAAATGCATCCCTAATCACACTCAACCCCTCATTCAGCTCAAACAATCAATTTAAAACCCATCGCCGACTTTCTTCTAACGTCAGTTGCGATAGACGAAGCGAGGGCGCAATGGACGATGAAATCTGAATTATTTTCGCAGTTATGCAGAAACTGATTACAAAAAGTTGAGTCGACACTTTTGCTTTGTCTTGTTAAGATTTGAGATAAACAATTTGATTTAATTGGATTTAACCACTGGTTTACAAAAGGATTTGTATTATTTATTACACGCAATTTTGCAATTATAAATGTTCTATCAACCCTGACATTTGATTAAATACAAGTTCTTTTAAAAGATGATCGATGGCTTAGTTCTTTACACTGGAATTTACAAAAATAAATAATGGTTTTAAAATATTTACGAAACTAAACAAGGTGTAGAATTTTTTTACAGTTTACAATTTTAAAGTCGATTCGATTCGCCGTTTAAGTTTTTTTTTAATCAATAACCTTAAAAATATACTTAACACTTCTTTAATCAGTCCTTAAGAATCTAATAATACGAGTAATAATCCTCCTTTGTCTTAAAATCGGAAGTTTTGAAGTTGAAATTACGTTAAAATATCCCGATTACATACAAAGAAAGCTAATAAAATTGTCCCTGAAACCCACAGGTTGCATCGATCCTAACGCAAACTCGTTTGATTTACAACCGATAACATTTTTCACTGAAACCTCAATAATCGTATCAAAACGGGTGATTAATCAAAAAGTTCCAGAGAAATTTATTGTCCATACAGATTATCGATAAGCATGTTGTCCATACATTGATCCCTTTGAACGCGAGTTTTACGCAAATCTGCAGTGGACAATGTAATCCTCATTTTTATGACGTCGGTTATTTTGTCAGCGTTACTTTCATGATTATGTCAATTCAACTCATTTTGCCCCAAAAACAGGTTAGTATCAGAACCCTGTGGCCAAGCACGTTGAGACCTGGATGCTTTCCTAATGTTTAGTGACTCGTAGGTGACGCAGCCTGGTGTGCTTCTTTTTATTTGTGACGGTCTAGTGGCAGAGATATTCACAAAAATATATGGTAAAAATCATATAAGTATTTGCAAATTACTCGGTAACGAGTACACCAAAACGGATGAATCTTTTTTATTTGGTAATAGCATGTCTGTCACTAAAGAAAAACTGAATAATTAGCGCTCCAGACCTATTTATTGTAAAGTCGATTAAAATATTTTAATGATTTTGAGGTTATATCAGGATGAGTTTCACCTATAGAAGACTGAACGTAGCGAAACAATCCTCTATCTACGCATTCACCACTTTCAGTCTTATTATTTGCTCAAATACGCTGTGGTATCAAGCGTTACATATTTTTTTACATAATGGCTCTGAGGTTTGTTGATACATTGATTTGCACATCTCAAAGGTTTGCTGAAAGAAAACTCTTTGTAGGGTTAAGCTCGCCTTTGTACATGTCCTTTTTTATGTTATTATCCTGTGCGTGTCTCTTTGAAAAATAAAGATTTGAAAAAAAAAACACTTTCTGATAGCCTATCCACAACTTATCTATCAGATTTGAATGATTTTCAATTTGTTAGGAAAATGTTTTAGCTGCTAGATATCAGTTATCAGCAAGTGGTGAGACATTAAACAGTTGGATCCTAAACAATTAAATTGTAGTGGCAATTGCCTACAAATGTTTTACCGATAAATGATTGTCAACGATTCGAAACCAAACATTAATTACTATCATTTAGAGCTTAATACCTAAATTCTGAGTCTTTAATTAAGAAAATAACTGGTTTATATTCGTTTGTACGATTGAAAATATTAGGACGAGCTTTGTCGAATTCAAGTGGACAATTTGACTATTTTAGTGAGTGTGATTGGGTGATTTGTTTTAATATTTAATTCACGTTGTACGTATTCAATACCTTTGTTGATCTAAAAATAAGTCACTCCTTTTATTTGTCATTACTTCACCAATTTTACTCAAAAACTCACTTTGTAAAAACCTATGGCTGTGTAAGTTCGTATGAAATTGTGGCAACTTTGTTGACAGAGTTATAAGCCGCCTGAACCCGAACTCATCATGGCTTAACAAAAGGGAAAACTGCCATTAGCGGTATTCCATGTAACCAAGAACATCGTAGCTTCAGATCTCAAAAACTAAGCAACCTCATTATTAAACTATTAACACGCAATCATTTTTTGACGACCTCTGTGGCGCAGTGGGCGAAGGTACGCCTGCGACGCAGAAGGTTGCGGGTTCGATCCCCGCCGCGGGACAAATTTTTGTATATAACCTACAGATAAGATATTTGTCTCGGGTCTGGGTGTTTCTATGTATAATATGTATGTATTTACAAAAAAAAAGTATATAAGTAGTTTATCAGTCATCTAGTACCCATTACACAAGCTCTGCTTACTTTGGGGCTAGATGATGCTGTGTGAACAGTCCAGCGTTATTTATTTATTTATTTATTATTTCAACACCTAAAACAAGCAGATTTTCAGTAAAAGTTTTAAGTTTCTCGAAAAATCTTTCTAGGGGAAAAATCGCCAGTCACCCCCCTAATAGGGGTTTGAGGCGGCTAATAAAAATGATTTATACTGGATGTCCAGGCCTGCCCACTTGTTATGAAGGGTAGAAAACAATTTACAGAGGTATCCTTGAAGGGGTAACTTTGTATGCTTTTGAAATGTAAAGGTATTAAACGAATAATGGAACAAACGAAGTCCTAGTTTATGATGGCCATAATTAGTTGTTATTTGTAACAAAATGGGGTATTTTGGGATACGTGAAACCTTTTGACATTCCGTTTTATAAATAACACGGTGCGTACATTTATTTTATGCTGGGACGCGAGTCCGATACCAAGAACAAACGATAGTTTTTATGATCTGTAGATATTTATATGGGTCTGGATGTTCTAGTACTATTCGGTACTCGAAGTTATTTAGATCACGAATTATTTT
The DNA here is from genome assembly GCA_951394285.1 of Epirrhoe tristata. NCBI lineage: Eukaryota > Metazoa > Arthropoda > Insecta > Lepidoptera > Geometridae > Epirrhoe > Epirrhoe tristata. The sequence continues at coordinate 3,141,547 of OX596161.1, forward strand.
GTGTCATTATTATTTAAAAAATTAAATATAAGTAAGTATTCAACAAACATATGTAGGTAGGTACTATTAACCTCTCAGAAAGGCATGTTCGCTTTACGTACCTTTAATTCGTCGTGTACAGCCTATTCAACCGATATCCTTTCAAAATGGCGTCATTGTTTGTTTAATTTAACGCATCGCAACAAAAGCCCAGTAGCCATTTATATTTTCATTCAGAATCGTCAACAGTACAATAACAAAATTACCTTGGCATTTCTACACTTACCCTCATTCCCGCACAAATTCAATACGCACACACACGCATTATAATTACGTCCCTACATTACAATTCCTTTTTCAAACGCCATAATTACCTCGGTACGTTTCTCAAATGTATCCCACGCGAGCTGTTTGCCCCGCACGGCCTTTATTTACGTTTGAATAGGGATTAAATTCGCGCGACACGTATGTAAATGCAAATACGACGGTATTATGGTACCTCGTTAGCGAATACATGTGACTGTCATTTGATATCAGACCGCCGAATGGCGCGTACGTCCCTCGGCGGAGTCTCATTCAAATATAAACATTATTTAAAGGGAGGTAAGGTCGGTTTCGGTCGGCTACATTTTTTGGCCGCAGATGTACCAATATTGGTTTCCCGGTGAATTTAATTTCGTCTGTCATTAATCGAGATCAGTAGTGGTCTACTAAGGGATTATGCGGAATTTTATCGGCGAAATTTTATGGTAGCGGACATAAATTTGTAGGGGTAAGGCTTAATCACTTTTCCAGAGTCTGTGAGAGTGAACGATGATGGGAAAATTTAATCTATTGATCAACCATTTCGTTAAGACTCAAATTTCTTAAGAAAAGACTGTGCTAAAACACTTAATATACCCAACCGTCAACATGATAAAACTTTTTGAAAAAAAATTGAACCGACTTCACAGAACAAACAATAACAGACACTAAGAACCTCCTATGTACCTACACTAAAAAGAGAAAAATAAGAATATACACATGCAGTAATTATTTACAGATTCAATTAATAAATTATTATGTTATAATTTATATTTTAAGTCGGTGCCAAGTGAAACAATGACTATCTACGATTATCAAAGAAAAAAAAAAGAAATTTTAATTAGATTTAAGAAAATGTACCTTTCAGCACACTGGTTTCGAGAGTAGTGAGTATGAGTAAGACACAACAAGAAGAATAAGACGACGATCAAAATACATTACCACTAAGTCGTGCTTTATATTGTTTACCAAAAAGAGAACTAGATGTCGCTGCTAATTTTTAACCATTTCTAGATCGCGCTATCGTTTTGTTTTGAAAAGTTTACTTAAACTTAATTAGCATTTGTCAATCCAACAAAGAAAAGTATCTTGGGTTGATATTAGACGACAAACTGTCATGGCAACCACACATCGAACACATAAAATATAAACTAACGTCCCTAACTGGAGCCCTACGCAGAATGGGAAACTGTGTACCTCCAAACATAAGGAACACAATCTATAACTCTCTTGTAAGACCTCACCTAGAATATTTAATAGAAATTTGGGGAACAGCAGCTAATTCTAATATAACTAAACTGCAAAGAGCACAAAATAAAATTATAAAACGATTATACAACTATGATTACTTAACACCAACTAAATTAATCTATAAACAAACTAAAATACTTAACTTAGCACAATCATTCGCCTACAATATGTGCATCCTAATAAAAAAGATCCTTAATAAAACTATACAAACAAACATTCAACTAACAGTTAGAAAATTTAAATATAATTTAAGATGTAAAAATAAACTTTTTGTGCGATCCCCACGAACAGTAAGATATGGGCTAATGAACATTATGTTCCAAGGTACTCAAATGTATAACAAACTACCAAACGAAATCAAAGAATGTGTCAGTCTGAATATATATAAAAAACATCTAAAACAATTTATCATTAACTCCATCCCCAATTCAAAATAACAAATACTTACACACTAAAACATAATTTAATTAAATTATAGGATAAAATAGAATTCAAAACTTAAATATCAATAATACTTACGTAAAATGTCACTAAATAACCTTGATAACATGTAAACTTACTATAAAATAATAAAAAACTAATTGTCTCTCGCACTATAAAATAAAGAACAGACCCGTGAACAATACCACACGCACACAATCTTACGCGTTTTTACACAGTCGGTGCATAGCCTCAACAATACGCACACTGGTTTTTTCGCTTTGTATTCAATTGCACTCTTACGCACACGGCAAAAAATCTCGAGCTAAGTGATGGTAGAAGTGAATAATTTTCGATTGAAATAATTTAAACTACCGTAATATTGATATTGTTTTTCGAATGTTAGTCAAGTTTTATGTCATCTGCAAATTATTGTAAGCTTTTTTTAGTTTTTTAAGATTTCTGCATGCTTTGCCACTAGCTTAAAGATTATAAGTATAAGTATTACTTAACTTAAATATTAACTCTCATTATAAGTGAACTGTATCTTTTGTTCTTATGAGAAATAAACTCTTTAAACCGAAACTCTTAATTTTTTCGCACGGCGATTTTAGATTTTACGAATTTTGGAGCAACTGCTGAGCTGATTACTGCTACTGTATAAAATTTTGCACCCAATTTCTATTGTACTCGTAATATCTTCAATCCATAGTTGGCACCGACTTCAAATATAAATTATAACATAATAATTTATTAATTGAATCTGTAAATAATTACTGCATGTGTATATTCTTATTTTTCTCTTTTTAGTGTAGGTACATAGGAGGTTCTTAGTGTCTGTTATTGTTTGTTCTGTGAAGTCGGTTCAATTTTTTTTCAAAAAGTTTTATTTTTCAATTTTTAGTGTAAATAAATACTGTGTAAATAAAGTGTTAGTATAAATAATATAGTAAGATAAGTTAGATATTGGAATAGTTAAGATTAAAGAAGTTAGAGATTTGGTTACTAGGTTATTTTCAAATAAGTAGTTGATTTTTCTTGTTGTGTAAATATCGGTAGGTGTACCTTAGTTACGTTAAAGGACAAGTCATGGGCAGGCCTACTAAAGGTGCAGCCCGCATGAAGGCAAAACGGGCTACAGAAAAAAATATAGATATAAAGGCACGACTAACAAAAAATTCAAAAAGAAATTCTATATCGCGTTCCCTGGAAACACCAAGCAATCGTCAAACGAGATTATCACTTATGAGAACTTATGTGCATTCTCGATTATCCCAAGAATTGATAGTTCATCGCAATAACCGACTCGATGTGATCCGTGACCGTTTGAGCAACGAAACTCCGGATCAACGATCACATCGAGTCGATGTGATCCGTGACCGTTTGAGCAACGAGACTCCGGAGCAACGAACACATCGGTTCGATGTGATCCGCGACCGTTTGAGCAACGAGACTCCGGATCAACGATCACATCGAGTCGATGTGATCCGTGACCGTTTGAGCAACGAGACTCCGGAGCAACGAACACATCGAGTCGATGTGATCCGCGACCGTTTGAGCAACGAGACTCCGGAACAACGATCACATCGAGTTGATATGATCCGTGACCGTTTGAGCAACGAAACTCAAAACCAACGCACTCAGAGGCTTACATCAATGAGAGAGCATAATAATGATGTGATAAGAAATGAAAACGAGAAGGAAAGAAGCGAACGGTTACAGAATATGCGTGAGACTTCCCGTAGAAGTCGATTTATAGGGGAAGACAATTTCAACATTGCTATCAACGAATTTGCTGATGTTTCGTGTGACGTTTGCTCCAAAATGTTGTATCCTAAGCAGAGATGCAACCTGGATGCGGTACGTCATCAAGATCTTATGCCCAGGGAATTGGTGGAAATGAGCAAAATTGTGACATGTTCGCGATGTTCTACTAACCTGAGAAAACGCAAAGTGCCTTCCCAAGCGTATTGGAACAACATGTACCTTACACCAATACCACCAGAAATAGCTAGTTTGTCAGATGTAGAGCAACGGCTACTGACTCGAATAATTCCGTTTTTAAAAATAATCAAGGTACAAAACAGGTTTGGTCAAAACTGGTGTAAAGGACAAGTGGTGTTATTTGCACAAGACGTTGCAGAGATTGCAGAGCAATTACCACTTCCACTCTGTAGCGCAGGATTGGTTGTTGTAGTAGAGACACTAGAGAACTTGCAGCAACACAGAGAGTTTCATATCAACATGGAAAGAGTAAAGATCGCTTTACAATGGTTGCTGTCACATAACAGCCTATACCAAGACGTCATACCAAACTTTTCCAACATTTTAGATCACGACATTTTACAGATTGTGCAGGTTGCCGAAAATCATAAAGGTGATAATGCCGAAATTCAAACTGAGGTTGTACAACAAGTACAAATTAATCAACCGCGCAGTTTTGTAAACATAAATAGGGATGTGTCCATTTTACGTGGTTCGTTTAACCAGGACAATGACCGATTCAGCATGGACTCTCGTGGAAGACAGTGCACTGCTGTCGCAGCAGTGGCTTGTGCCGCACTTTCATTATCAGATGCAAATACATGGACGGTGAGTGATGTGGACTATATTGTAATAGTTGGAGATGCATATTATCGTCAATGTATTATGGCTCGAGAAAATCCCGATGCTGGAGAACAAAATGTTGAATATTTAGCAGTGAGGGAACTCCTGCCACAGTTTTGGTTTAACGAACATTTGGTGATTTTGAATGTTAATAACAGTTCAATTGATGGACATATCGATATAGACCAAAGTGAGGAAGGGTTTCCGAATTTGAGAAATGGTTTAGAGAGATTTTTTAGGAACCACCGCAGTGGAATCCTCACAAGTAATTTAATTTCCGTTGCTGTGGCATCTCAAAACATATCTGGCAATATGTATTATTGGCTGTTTGATTCTCATGCTAGGGGACCAAAGGGTTACATGGCACCATCCAGAGGTACGGCATGTTGTATGCGTTTTGGAAACATTAACGAATTATTCGCAATCTTACGTCGTAATTTAAGGAGAAATAAAGGAAATGCACATGTTTTAAACACATATTGCATTACACCTATTATTGGCATGGAAGAGAGAGAGCCGCTTCAAGAAGTAGCTTCCCTAACATCATCACATGTGAACCCGGAATTATTACACGAAGGACCTGCTTTTGTTGAGCGTGAAATAGATACACAAGAGTCAGCTGTTTACACATGTTCCCGTCGTTGTGTACTTTCAGCATCATCCAATAATACCAATGCTAGAACAGATAATCCAATTATTCCCCAATGCGCACAGGCTGATGTTGAACACGCAAAAAGCACTCAAGTTTCAACTATTTATACATGTTCCCCGATAACTTCTCAACACGCTGATACTTTTCAAGTAATTATATCACCTCAGTATCCTATTCGCAGCAATAGCATGGAAGAAGGAGAGCGTCTGCTTACAGAAGAACATCTTGATGTTACTCCTCAAGCATCATTACACGAGAAACTACTTTTTGTTGAACAAGAAGTAGATACACAAGAGTCAACTGTTTATACATGTTCTCGTCGTTGTGATTATACACTTTCAGCATCATCCAATAATACCAATGCTAGAACGGATAACCTGATTATTCCCCAATGCGCACATGCTGATGTTGAACACGCAATAGGCACTCAAGATTCAACTATTTATACATGTTCCCCGATTACTTCCCAACACATAGATACTTTCCAAGTAATTGTGTCACCTCCAAATGATACTATTAGCAGTTTGTCGCTTAATCCTGCAAGTCCAATACTGTTTGTAGGATCAAGTACTAATCATTTGGAAAGAAGAGTAATTTTTTCGACAAGTTTACTGCATTCAATTGATGAAGATGTACCAAATTTAAATACCGTTGTCAGCACTAATAATGAAAACGAGTTAAATGATCAAGTCAGAGTCGTTGATGTTCAACGAAAAACCGTTCCACCGCTGAACATAGAGCGTGAAAGAAGGATGGAGGAACTCTGCTGGTACTTTCTTTTCCCTGATGGGAGAAATGGGTTTGGCGAAGAAAGAAATATTCCCATTACTCCTCTTGATTATTTTCAAGCTCGAATTATGGGCAATGATAATCGGTTTCAAAGAAACGATTATTTATTCTTTGCATTATCGGTCGTGGAATATTATAAATCTAAAGCAAGTGTTTCGGTCTCATGTCGAATGAAGCAAGGTGAACATACTCCACAAGGTCTAGTCGATAATATGCATCTAACGATGAGAAACATAAGAGGATCGGCTGCTTACTGGAAAAGATGTTGCGCTGAATTGATTGCTATGGTGCGTAGTCTTGGTCCTCCCACTTGGTTTGTTACATTTTCATGTAACGATCTAAACTGGATGGACATGATTAAAGCGTTGCTTATAATGGATGGACGCCCGGATGCAATGCCTGATAAAGTTGAAGACTTGCCATTCGATGAACGTCTTGAATTAGTACAAAAATACCCAGTAGTAGTGGCTAGACAGTTTACACTTAGAGTAAATGCTTTGATGAGATTTTTAAAAATGAATGGTACCGAATGCTTAGGAGGAGCTCTTTCAGATTTTTGGTACAGAATAGAGTTCCAAAACAGAGGAAGCCCGCACTTACATATGCTTTTGTGGTGCAATTCTGTTCCAAATTTCGATAGTCCTGAAGGGCTGAGAGTAATTGACCGGGTTGTGTCATGCTCACTTAACGGTGATAATTCTGAGCAGGTGAAAAGGCTACAAATTCACAAACATTCCACAACGTGCTACAAAGATCGAAATACTGGTTCGTGTCGATTTGGGTTTCCAAGGCCTACAAGCAATACAACAAACTGCTTGGAACCTGATGACACCCTCCGTAATAACGGACGCTTTTGTGTACTCCAAAGAAACGCAGATGAAGTTATGGTCAACAACTATAACTCAGTTCTTCTTAAAATTTGGGGAGCAAACATGGATATACAGCCCTGTGGAAACATAGCAGCTGTCGCATATTATATTGCCAAATACGCTAGCAAATGTGAACCTAGTGACTGTGGCGATGTTGTCAGGGAAGCGATTCGTAAAGCAAAACGTCAAAGTAATGATGTGTGGAAGCAACTGTTTTCTGTTTCAATGGCAATCCTCGGACAACGATTACTAAGTGCACCAGAAGCGGCATATCGTCTCTGTCACTTGCCCTTGAAGATGTGTTCAAGAAAAACAGTTTTCGTAAATAGCTGCCGTCCGGAACAACGCTACAGAATGTTAAGATTTTGTGAAGATGAAACATCGGTATTCAATAATATATTTGATCGCTATGAACAGAGACCAAACGAGCTAGAAGAGTTAAGCTTGGCTGAGTTTGCAGTTCGTTATGAAACTTTTTCAGATGCATTTTGGACTGACGATGATGGTGACATTGAGTTAAGAGACCAAGAAAATGAGAGTTCCAGGTACATTCAATTACGTGATAATACAAGAATGCGAATCAGAAATAACGCAGCAGTTTTACGTACACGATATTATACGTTAAACAGCGACCGAGAAGGGTTCTATTACAGTCTCATTGTTTGTCACATTCCTTTTCGCAATGAAAATGCACTTGTTGAAGAGGGTGAAACCGCGGAAGCTTGTTTTCTTCGTCGACAATCACAATTACGACCTCTTCTACATAATTTCTCCGTAGAACAATTCACCCATGCCGAACAAATAATACAACAAGCTCTAGTTCAAGCTGTAGCACTTAACACTGTGAACGATGTGTGTGAAGACACAGACGTCGATGGTCAAAGAGAACACAATGTTATGAACATATACGCCGAGGATCAAATCAATATGTACAATAATGATGACGATTTAATCGAAAATAATGATCCTACTGCTATGCCTGATGAAGTTTTTCTAAATGGAATCAGAAGCCTCAATATTCAGCAGAAAGATTTACTTAAAAAAGTATCGGATTCCATAGACAGAGACATCAGGTTAGACGATAACATACATCCTTTGTTATTATTTATCACTGGTGGAGCTGGTAGCGGAAAATCGTTTCTATTAAAATTAATAGTTGAGCATGTAAGGCGATGTTACGCTCCAACAGTGGATACTTTGTTGAAACCAACTTTCGTAGAAGTGGCGTCTTTGACGGGTGTTGCGGCACGGCAAATTTCAGGCAGAACACTACATTCGGTGTTTTCTCTTCCAATAGAAAAGGGCACTATCGTGACTTATCGTAAAATGAGTGGACAACCTTTGGAACGTGAAAGACGTAAGTGGCGTTATATCAAATGGTTAGTAGTTGATGAAATATCTATGGTGTCTTACGAAAATTTACGAACAATTCATTTACGTTTGCAGGAGTTCAAATGTAATAATTTATTGTTTGGAGGTATCCATATATTGTTATTTGGCGATATCATGCAATTGCCACCGGTTAAAGGTCATTGGTGCTTTGAACAGCCTTCTTGGTTAAATGCTGAAATTAATTTATGGCAACAGTTCTCCTTCTGCGAACTCACCATAAATATGCGTCAAAGTAGCGATGTGGAATTTGTCGATTTATTAAATAGTTTGCGGTTTGGTGAGCTAACACTGTCACAATTGCAACTTTTATGTGAGAGACGGCGAGTTGAACAGATTGGTGATTTCGCAGATGGCGCTGCTGTAAGAATTTTTCCCACAATACGATTAGTGGATGGGTATAACTGCAAAATGACGGATCAACTGCATCAGTCAAGCCACATTTACACCTTGCACGCTACTGATGAGTCGAGAGAGGCCGCAACCTACGGAAAACGACCACCATCTAATGTGATTCCTGCTGATGTCAATAACTGTGGTGGTTTGTTGCACGTAATAAAAGTGGGTGTAGGTTCGAGAGTAATGTTAAGGCGTAACATATCGATTACCGATGGTCTCGTCAACGGTGCTATGGGAATTATACGCAAGTTTAGGTGGCCCGCTCTTCGTCGTGATCAGTTAGAAACAGGTGAACTACCTGATGCAGTTTGTATCCAATTTGATGATGAGACTATTGGCATGAGAGTAAAAGACAATGACGGCTTTATAGCAATAGCACCTGTATCTGCTACATTCCAAGCGACAAAAGGATATGGTGATGTCGAAAGACGGATGATGCCATTAATCCTGAGTTGGGGTGTGACGGTGCACAAATTACAAGGCACCACATTGAATAAAGCCGTCGTCGATTTAGGCAAGAAAAACTTCGCCAAAGGTCAAGTTTATGTGGCTCTAAGTCGAGTGAGAACATTAGACGGTGTTGCACTTTGTGACTTAGAGCCAAATAAACTACTTAATAGACCACACGACCAAAAGGCCTTACAAGAAATGGAACGGTTAAGACGACTTTGTTAATCAGTAAGTTTCTTAATCACTTTCGTGACTTCTGACTGACTGAATCACTGATGGTCGTAATAAGTTTATAATCCTACGTTTATACAAGTTTCTTTTTCACTCTCTGTGTTGCTGCAAGTTCTCAAGTGTTTCTCTAATTTGTACCTGTTGTACAACCCCAGTTTAAACTTCGACATGACCACCATCTTCATGATTTTCGGCAACCTGCACAATCTGTAAAATGTCGTGATCTAAAATGTTGGCAAAGTGTATGGGTATGATGATGAAACTCTCTGTGTGCTGCAAGTTCTCTAGTGTCTCTACTACAGCAACCAATCCTGCGCTACAGAGCGGAAGTGGTAATTGCTTCGCAATCTCTACAACGTCTTGTGCAAATAACACCACTTGTCCTTTACATCAATTATAATTAAATTGCAAGTAAAATAAAAATAAACTTGTATAAACGTCTAGAAGAGTACTTCCTTCTACTGAAATTGCGTATATTGTATGCTAGAGATTTTACCAAGGTGTAAAGTTTATAAAGCACACACCGGAGTTCAGTAAGGGGAAGAACTAACCTCAGGAATAAAATTAATATGGGACCACCTCGGGAGTACACCCTTTCAAACTACTTATTCAATGTTTGACTCAGATTGTGACTCAGGGTGTGTAGTGCGAATGAGGTTTTTGAGTTTTACGGGAAAACTATCAATCCCTCAGGAATCAAATTTATATGGGACCAACTCGAACCATTTTTCAAATTCGGAAACCCTTCCGCTCATTTTGGTCTATATCGATATGTCCATCAATTGAATTGATATTAACATCTAAAATCACCAAATGTTCGTTAAACCAAAACTGTGGCAGGAGTTCCCTCACTGCTAAATATTCAACATTTTGTTCTCCAGCATCGGGATTTTCTCGAGCCATAATACATTGACGATAATATGCATCTCCAACTATTACAATATAGTCCACATCACTCACCGTCCATGTATTTGCATCTGATAATGAAAGTGCGGCACAAGCCACTGCTGCGACAGCAGTGCACTGTCTTCCACGAGAGTCCATGCTGAATCGGTCATTTCCTGGTTAAACAAACCACGTAAAATGGACACATCCCTATTTATGTTTACAAAACTGCGCGGTTGATTAGTTTGTACTTGTTGTACAACCTCACGGCATTATCACCTTTAAGATTTTCGGCAACCTGCACAATCTGTAAAATGTCGTGATCTAAAATGTTGGCAAAGTGTGGTATGATGATGATGATGATGATGAAACTCTCTGTGTGCTGCAAGTTCTCTAGTGTCTCTACTACAACAACCAATCCTGCGCTACAGAGCGGAAGTGGTAATTGCTTCGCAATCTCTATAACGTCTTGTTCAAATAACACCACTTGTCCTTTACATCAATTATAATTAAATTGCAAGTAAAATAAAAATAAACTTGTATAAACGTCTAGAAGAGTACTTCCTTCTACTGAAATTGCGTATATTGTATGCTAGAGATTTTACCAAGGTGTAAAGTTTATAAAGCACACACCGGAGTTCAGCAAGGAGAAAAACTACCCTCAGGAATAAAATTAATATGGGACCACCTCAGGAGTACACCCTATCAAACTATTTATTAAATGTTTGACTCAGATTGTGACTCAGGGTGTGTAGTGCGAATAAGGTTTTTGAGTTTTACGGGAAAACTATCAATCCCTCAGGAATCAAATTTATATGGGACCAACTCGAGAGTAAGTATAGGTACCCTTTCAAACTATGCAATGTATTACACAGATATATAGTAAGCTACGAGTACATTAAGACTTTGCTTATCGTAGCTTAAGTAGGAAAGGATAAGAGTAGTCATGGGCAGACCTACTAAAGGACACACCGGAGTTCAGCAAGGGGGAAAACTATCAATCCATAAGGAAAAGAAAATATTTTGGACTACCTCGGGTGTAATACCCTTTCAAACTATTTAATGTTTGACTCAGATTGTGAGTCAGGGTGTGTTGTGTAGTGAGAATGAGGTTTTTTGAATGTTACGGGAAAACTGTCAATCCCTCAGGAAAAAAAATATATGGTGCCACCTTGTGAGTGTGTCCTTTACACTTTCTAACAAAAAAAATTTTGGAAATCGGTCCACAATTTTCTTAAAGTTCAGTGATTGTTTTAGTTTTACGGGAAAACTATTAATCCCTCAGGAAAAAAAAATATATGGCGCCACCTTGAGAGTATACCTCTTTCTAACAAAAAAAAAATTTTGGAAATCGGGCCACAATTTTCTTAAAGTTCAGTGATTGTTTTAGTTTTACGGGAAAACTATTAATCCCTCAGGAATAAAATTTATATGGGACCACTATAAGAGTATACCCTTTCAAACAAAAAAAAAAATTTGGAAATCGGTCCACAACTGACGGAAATATCGGTGAACATACATAAAAAAAAAAAAAAAAAAACATACATACAGCCGAACATATAACCTCCTCCTTTTTTTGAAGTCGGTTAAAAATAGGTGTATATTTTATGATGCATCTGTCGGATCACCCCGCTTAAATTATGAAGTTATAGATCACCAAGCAATTCTGTCGGGCTGGCAAATTGAAAAGGCTTTTTACGATGAGTTTTACGACGCAACACATCGTGCGCCGGATTTTCTATAATACTTCAGTAGCATGGCAGGTGACGTAAGACTTACAATTTACTAACAAGGTTAGGTTTTCTTCAGAAATTCATATCTTTTGATTTCCCGAATTTGTAGCTTTGTTGTTCAATTTAAGGGTAAATGTTTGGCTGTGGATCAAATGTAAAAAGCGTCGAACAAACATCAAGCTGTCAACGGCTCTATACGCGAGCGAATTTAATTACAGAGATTTGCATATTTCCTACATACTTCGGACACAGCAGTAACTGGGCATTTACCCTACCTTTTTGATTTGTGATGTCAATTTTTTGGGCGACTTTATTGTACGCTTAAGCCTGGTTTTGGATAACATTAAATATAGGCAATGGGCTTGCAACTTATCATGTATTCAGGAGGACTTCGTCAAAATGTGGGCATAAGCCTAATTTTTTTTTATATATTACTTACTTACGTACTTGGTTGTACCTCATAACCATCTTTAAATTGTCTAGACTGATTTGCGCTCAGAGAATGTCATGCCTGGGGATACAGCAGTTATTGTGATACTGTTTCGATTTTTTTTTTTTGCGTTGTGAGCAGATTTTGGAAATTTTACTGAAATTGATATTCAGGTATAGTTCAGTAAAATTTCACTAAGTATTTACAATAATTCAGGTTAAAAACCGCTCAGAAATAGACGGGACCATGAAGGGTTTGATGTGGTTTCACGTTGGTCAGCTTGATAGCTCAATTAAGTGAATGGGTTCAAATTTATGAAAAATTACATATAGACGAAATTACGCATAGAAAAACAAAACTGTGTTTCAACAAACTTAGTGTTTTTGCGTGGGTTAAATAAATTGAACATGTTTACTACATGTTTATTATTTACCACAAACACCCGCCATTTTGATAAGATGTCCGCTCGTAACGTCAGATCATTTACAAAATGGCGGCCGAAAACTATAAAACAAGTTAAAGATTCAGGCATTGCTCATTCAAAATGTCTTCCGCTAAAGCATTGGGGCCGCTACAAATCTCCAGGGCTTATTTTTATCAGCTACGATAGTAGGAAGTGATGTACTGGGTTAGAAGAATGATAGGAAAAGGTGATTTAGTGTTGAGAAGAATTGAATTTTTTTACATTTACCATAGGAGATACCAACTTATTTCAGTTTTTATAGAATAAAAAGAAATGATCGAATAAAATAAAATGGGGCTTAATACAAGAAAATGAGCCAAGTTTAGACCAAGTCTGACTAAAAAACACTCCCTAGAAAAAAGATCTTTAAATACTCGTACATAGAACACTTTTTTATTGTATCAGTTTTGTTTGATGTGTCAATATGGGGTTCAACCAAGGTTTTACGTTTTTATAATAAGCAGCAATAAGTTTACTAGAAGTAGGTAGGTATAAAAAATATTATGTCTGTCTTAAAAAACGCATTTTAACTACATGTAATACAAAAACTTTTCACGACCATTGATTTCAAAAGCTCAAAAAATACAAACACGGTTTAATTTCCTATCAACATAGGCCATTAACTAAACTCTCCCAGTACACCACTAACTTTGCGCCAACAAATCGGAGGTCGATTCTGTAACTCGTAAAACAGAGCCGTAAACGTCTCCTAGCATTCTACGATCGATAGATTCGAATTTCGAACCCGGTAGACCACTTTAGATTTTAAAATTCGAACGCTAGTTTTAGACGTATCAAGAATCATTCGTCTTTCTCGGGCGTTTAGGCGTAGGGCGTTACATGTGACGAGACGTTGATCGACGGAACTTTTTGCTGTTTGAAATTGGAACGTAATTTTACGGTAAACTGTTTGATTTTAGGACGGCTATCCCACTAATATAATAAAGCTGGAAGTTTGTGAGTTTGTTTCGATATTTGATTTGTTTAGATGTTTGGATGTTTGTATGTTTGTGTTTCAATCACGCCTAAACCAGTGAACCGATTTAGATGAAACTTGGAATAGGCGTAGATAATGGAATAGCATATAGGCTATTCAAAAGGTACCACGCGGGTGAAGCCGCGCGCAGTAGCTAGTGTTCAAATAAAATTAAAACGCTTTTTCAACGGTAAAGGATGGATTGAATGTATTACTTTTTCAGAGAGATCGTAAATTAGAATCAAATGTTTGTTGTTTATGTTATCGTAGTAATTTTATGATTAAATTTGCAAGTATATTTCGTATAAAAAATATTAGACTACTCAATTATTATTTTTTTGGATTTTCGTTCCGCATTTTTTTTTTTTGTTAGCCTATACTGTCCCACTGCTGGGCAAAGGCCTCCCCCGTCACCTTCCACACCTCGCGGTCTTCCGCGATTTTCCCCCAATCCTTCCTAAGCGTCCAGGTCATCGCGCCAGCGCTTTTTAGGCCTGCCTCGGAGTCGCCTGCCATCCACCGGGATCCAACCAGTCACCACTCTGGCCCACCAATAGATATTTTCCGTTCCGCATATAAGTTCTAAAAATAATGAACTTTTTAAAGTAGCGTATATTTTTCACAACACTATTTCACTGTCAAACACGATCTTTCCTTACGACTGGACATCATAATCTAATTGAGACATAAACTTTAGGTTCACACAATACCATTTAAAATCAACTCTATATTGTAAAACATACGGTATAAAATTGTATATCTCTGCAATAATTTTCCGAGACCTTCGATGGGAGTTTGCTGCACTAGCGAAATAGGCTTTAGTGGTGTAGGAATAAGGATGAAAATTTAAAATCAGGAAGGCTAAATTGTTTGTCTTGAGTGCAAGGGTGTTTCGGAAGTAGGCCCTCAGGGGTTTTTTAACAGTTTTTCTGTCGATATATGCACCCCCAGTCACGTATCGTATGAAGTAGCTTCCTGTATAAGCGGTTTCATTTTTCTTTTTTTTTCCATGCGTTGGAAAATGTGGAGATGTATTTTTTTTTCAACTTTTATCCTGTTCTTGGTTTGTACGGTTTTTTAACCGACTTCAAAAAATGAGGAGGTTATTAGATCTGCTGACTTGTTTCCGAATAGGGTGTCGTGTACCCACAGGGGGTAGTTTCTTGAAGTGAGCTTGCTAGACATAGTATTTATGTAATTTATTTCTCAAATTAGACTATAATACTTATTTAGAAAATGAAAAGTAATTTTGAAAATTGTCAAACTATTCATGGAGTTGACTATGGAGTTCCGAATAGTACATTCAAAGAGTAATTAGGTAACAGTCCATCTCAATCACATTTACATTCAAAAAAAAATAAAATAGGAACCAAGCAAAGGTGAGACCAAAAAGTCCTCTTATTCACATTTTATTACATAAATGACAGGTCACGTACCTTGCTTTTCATTAGTCAGTCACGACAAGCCCTCTCCACACACACCATGCACTCATGATTTATCTAAGGGTAGGTGCGAATTGCAAAGGTCCAAATAAGATTTTTCCCCAATTGGGGCTGAGGGGTGCCGAAGATTCGTGCCGAAGAGATTATCTGAGGCAGTGATAGAAAATAAATACTGTGACGAGGCAATATCGATTCGTTTAAACACATCTTAAGTGATTTCCCGACGAGTTTTTAGTTATGAGAACCGTCATATTCGATTTCGGAAACTAATTCGAACAGACGGAAATCGCGTAGGTAGTTTCGAGTTTAAAATAAAGAAAAAATATAAATAAATAAATAATGCTGGACTTTTCACACAGCATCATCTAGCCCCAAAGTAAGCAGCTCGTGTTATGGGTACTACATGACTGATATACTACTTTTATACTTTTTGTTTGTAAATACATACATATTATACATAAAAAAACACCCAGACCCGAGGCAAATATCTGAAGATCATACAAACATTTGTCGCAGGGGGGCTTTCGCCCACTGCGCTACAGAAGTCTAAAAAAAACACACTTTTTTTATGCTTGAACTATCTATAATCCTGAAAGTGAGTTTCTTAAACAGTTTTGATCATGTTTGTTATTTTAATAAATGAATAAAAAAACTTTAGTAAAAAACAAATAAAAAAACACACCTTAAAACTACAAGAAACAATAGAAGAGAGAACGATATTACAATGCACAATGGGCGGGCGTATCGCTGAGAAGCGATCTGTTCCAGGCAACCTTTGGATGGAGAGGAATGTGAACATGGAAGATTGAACGGGTGCTAAAATGAAAAGAACCTAAGAGTAACCTAATCTTAATAAAAATTGTGGTTTATGTTTGTTTTTTTATTCATGTAGTTTTACCTTATAAAATCTTAATCAATTCCCCCTATATAACCCCGCAAAAAAAACATGCTCTACTGTTTCGCACTCAATTCCATACGGGTCTCCCATGGTCCATGGGGGTTCGTGCTTAGACTTATAATATAAAAGTTAGAAAGTGCTCGTGGTCGTGCTTGCTTAGTCGTTCTTGATAGATCGTCGAAGTTAAGCAACGTTCGAAACGGTCTGTAAGTGGATGGGTGACCGCCAGTGGCATTTTTATCTGAGCGCTTCCGTTCTTCGGAAGACACGTTAAATTGTCGGTCCCGGCTATTTAAGTCGTTAAGCCATGACGGAGGCCTTAAGGCGGCCTAAAAACTCACGTCACCAGAGTTGGCCACCGACTCATACGAACTTACTTTACTTAGTTCAAAACTTTTTAAATATAAGGGAAGAAAATTACGATGATTCTTCTATTTATATACTATTTATAATTATTCTGTTAATTTCTCAGGATTTAAATAGACTTTAAAACACTTATTGCCACTTTTCATACCAGATAATATACAGAGCGTAACATTTAGATCGGTCAGTATGAGAAAGTCTAAAACTATAAGACATACGAATATCTGTTCTTAGAATTGTCGTCGACTTTAATAACAAGGAAAACTGTATCCATACATTTAAAAAAAACCTGTACTCAGCACGGGAATCGAACCCGGATGTGTTGAGATATGGCAGACTCTAGCTAGACTCATTCTAAACAACAGTTGCCAAACATTGTCATAAGAGCAATATTATTTATTAATTTATTTAAATAAATAAAAATAAATAAGTAATGCTGGACTTTTCACACCTAGCCCCAAAGTAAGCTGAGCTTGTGTTATGGGTACTAGATGACTGATAAACTACTTATATACTTTTTTGTTTGTAAATACATACATATTATACACAGAAACACCCAGACCAGAGACAAATATCTGTAGGTCATACAAACATTTGTCCCGCGGCGGGGATCGAACCCGCAACCTTCTGCGTCGCAGGCGGACCTTCGCCCACTGCGCCCCAGAGGTCGTCATATTTAAAAAAACAATATTCATCTTTAGAGATATATTTTATTACAGGATTTTATCGCGTATTACGTTTATTATATCCCGACAGTTCACCCGCGACCACGGTTGTTGCAATACAGCCGAAACGTCGGGAAATAATAAAGGTAATACGCGATAAAATCCTGTTATAAAATATATCTCTAAAGATGAATTGTGATCGCGAAAGTTTAAGAAAGACTGTAAAACAATATTCATTGTTCATACTTAGTTACACTCTGTATTACCTTCTACCTCCAAGGAATCGAACCCTCTTTGTCAGCGGTAAAATTTTGATGTGCACTGCACTTTTTGTAGAAAGTGTTACTTCGACGTGTTTGAAGGACATCCGTTTTATTGTATATGGATAAAGAGATTTAAAAAATCTAATATATTAAATTCTCGTGTCACAGTTTTCGTTGCCATACTCCTCCGAAACGGCTTGACCGATTTTGATGAAATTTTTTGTGCTTATCCGGTATCTATGAGAATCGGCCAACATCTATTTTTCATCCCCCTAAATGTTAGGGGTAGTCCACCCCTAAATTTTTTATTTTATTTTTTAGACAAAATTTTTTATTTCTATTTTTTTATGATACAACATACAAAAATACATACAATCCTCAATTTTCACCCTTCTACGATCAACCCTTTTTTTTTAATAGCGATATAATGGAAAAACAACGTTTGCCGCGGGTCAGCTAGTATGTCTATATTTTTCATATTATGAAGTAGTAGAAAATATGAATTATGGAACTTCAGTATCACGTATTCTCCAAAAGAGGATTTAGATAGACAGGATATAAAAATGTCTGGCATAGGTACATTTAAAATTGCGGACATAAACGTCATAAGAGTTAAAACTCTTATGACGTTTTGCTGTCAGAGCATTTTGGATTACAGTCGATGTGCACTGAAGAACATTTAGCTTCCAAAACCTCCTGATCCTTAATGAATTTTTGCAATTCATTGATATGCAGCTTTACATCGGTGGCGAGCGATTCATCTAGATCTAGTGTGGTGAAGGAATATTAAATGCACCTCAAAGAAGCTGCTTTCGTACACGAGAGGTTTCACATTATCCGATCCGATATCAGTGTCGGATGCCGATTATTGCCGAACATTTTACTTGTCCCGATATCGTATCGGCGTTCGATACCGATATTTGATGGGATAGTGTGAAAACGCTCTAATTAGTTTAAAAACTTTAGACACAAGTGCAAGTTCGATTCTCGGGACGGGGAAAATATAATTATAATCTGCAGATAGGTTGATATATATTTTATCCGTTTTTGGATGTTGTGGTAACATGGGCATTGGGCAGCCCAGTTTAAAACCACTTTCAAAAACCACACAAAACTTGTACAAACTACCTTCAACTCCAAAAAAAGCATGTCATGTAACGATGACTTACAAATTACAATGTTATTATAGTTTAAATATCAATCCCTGGGCCTATCGATGGATCGAATGTCGTAACTCGATCTCCGGTTTGTCCGGATTGTGGTCACAAATCTCGAAGCCGGTTTCCAAAACGATCGGTAAAGGCTGTAGATTGCAAAAGTATGCACCTTGATAGAGGCAGAAATATTTTTTTTGATGTAAACTAGACATTTGTCTAGTTGTCGCATATGGAATTATCACGTAAGACTAAAGTTTATACCATAGTATTAAAAATCTATCTTTCCTAATAACATTAATGTCTACCGATACAGACGAAGTTTACGAGCATATTTGGATGTAATTATATTTATGTTTCAATTACGCAAACTTAAAACTCATATAGATAGCTTAGGGTATCAAAAATCTTGGTACCACGCGAGCAAGGAAGCAGGCGGAAGCTAGTGGTGAAATAAATCCTAAGCAGGACTAAGTATTAGGCTTCAAATAGCACGTATGGTGCCTCTCTAAGCTGGGTATAGTTTACTTAGCAGCTGTGATGCCTGTTAACTTCAATTTTGGATACATTTGATTTGAAAGACTCGTGAATCGCTACTTTCACCGTGAAAGTAGATTCGTTTGTGACCAGTGACGGAGTTTTTAGATCGGCTGACGGCCTCCGTCTAGCGGTCATCAGTTTTGCGACTGGGCAGAGCAAAGCCGCCATGTTTTTTCAAAATCAAATTGACATGACATGAATACATATTTAAAACTTGACAATGGTAGAATTATACTGTAAATACCATAGATTTAGCATGGTACCTTTTTGTATATATATGGTAAATACAGTTAGTTGCCATAATTAAAAAGAAGAAGAAGAAGAAACCAAGAAGTGAAGTGAAAAGAAGAAGAAGATCCTTTTACTAAGCTAAGATGTTACTGATTGGGCGGTATAGTCGGACAGCGACAAAGCTCTTTCCTTATTTTTTTGTTCATGTAAATAAAAAAAAGCCCTTGTGGCTTGACAGTCACGACAGGGAAATCATCACGTGAGTTGTAAAGAAAGAGCACATTGAAGCTGAGATTTCGATATTTAGTTTCTAGTATGATAAGCCTACATTTTTAAGACCCTATTGTTTTTAAGAAGAGAGTTAATAGGCACCTTCTGGGTAGGCTCGCTCCATCGTAGACCTCACTCTTGCCTGTGTAAGTCTGAGGTCAAGAGCCGACCCATTCATCATAAAAAAAAAAAAAAAAAAAAAAAAAACATATCAAAATTTAGGTTGATACATGGGAACAACACTTATTTTCGCAGGACATAGTAACACGAGCTGGTAACATGATCGCGACATAGCGCCTGTGGTCGGCCTGCGATGGCTTCGGAGAATTCCAAGCAATATTATTATCACTTGTTATATTCGCCATGTTGCCGTAAGAGCTAAATGAGCGTATGCAAGTAGAGGAAGGCCGTACTCTTCAAACTTAATGACAGTAAGCTTTTTCGAAGTTTTATAGACACGGTATTTCTGCGAATGTCGATTGAACAGATGTACCTAATAAGTTTTTATTGCGATTTCAAGAAATAAGTGTATTTTAATTAAGTAGTACTGTTTTGAACTGTTTTGAGCACATTGAATTATTTTTACAGAATCAATTTTATCAATAGCACAGAGCTGAAAACAAATTCTACAAGTGCAGTGATGATGTTTTAAAATCTAGTTTATTTTCGGAACCCTTAGGTTTATAACAAAATTTTAGATTACCTAGAAGCCTGTAAAAATATTAAATTTTCATACAATGAAAAAATTATCTTAAAATTCTCCTATGTCGCTGACTGTACAGCTAATAGCGTGGAAAATTCAATAGTAAATATTTACACCCCACGCTTTATAGCTAAGGTGTTACAAATTTGTTACCTTTACTTTTCGTCTTACGTCTTGCCCTCAAGGCGTATTGTGGATTGAATTACGCGAATTCATATATACAGGGTGTAACAAGACTATGAAGCTCTGAATGATTGAAATATCTCTCTAGCGTACTGTGACAATAGCAGCCTTCACACGCAAAATCTATAGCAAGTGATACAGCAAATCGCGCGCGAAAGAACGCGTAGATTCAAGCTTCAAAAAAATTATCACTCGCGATTGCGTCTACAGGCTTTCCGCGCGCAATTCTGTACGCGAAATCATTAGCGAAAGATTGTGAGTGTGAAGGCCGCTATTTTGCCAACCTCAACAAAGTATTAAAACTAAAGATGTTGTAGCGAATTTAAAAATACTCGCAAAAACTTATTTCATTTTAATTCAAACTGATCTATATCCGAAAACTATGTGTTATACACGATTCTACTTTTTTGCCGAATCATTCCTTGAATGCATTATCCTTTTTCCGTAGCCTTCTCACACCCGGTATATATATTTATGAATTGCGACAATCGCTTGAGGCACCCTCTCGAAATATTATTTCACACATAACGTGACGTGGGCGGCACCAGGGAATTACTCCTCTTTTTGTTGTCATTCCCCTGGGCAGGAGGAGACGTGGGTAAACATATCTACCATTCGCATAGGTGATCGGGGAAGTGGGATAACCAGTGCCACTTACGCGTCTGATAATTTGGATATAGTGATAACAAAGCTTGAAGCGTTTGGTGGCCACCGCACGATGCGAGGTTTCATGCATGAAGAACATAAAAATCTCTTTGACACGTCGTTTTTGAAAATAATCGCAATTTACAAAGAATGCTGACACCCGCTATTTATTTTTCTTGGAAATGAGGAGAATCAAATACAATTTTCGAAATGGCAATTTATCGCGTAATTAAAAAATAAGTGAAAAATATTCCTGCCAATTTATATCTAATTGTAGTGAAATAAATCAAACAATAAATAGCAAGAATTGTTGATGTTATAGAAAATTATATATTATATTTATTTGGGTAAACAAAGTTTATATGGGTAAGTAGTTTGTATGACGGAGGCCTTAAAGCTCCGTCACCGGAGTTGGTCACTGACTCATACGAACTAAGGTAGGTTACTACTTAAGTTGACTCGCGCCTGATACATCTGTTATGGCAATCAGCTAAAGGTTTCATTTAGTAGCTGAATTTCATCAAGACATTTCTTGTTGATAGCCAAAAACCATCAGGCGATCCTTATGTTTGTTTGTAAGCGGTACAAAGACTGTTTCTTCCTTTTAGATTGTCAAGGAATGTTCAGACTATTACAAGCGCAGCTAAAACAGAACTAGACGTCTGCAACGTGCCTCAGTATTCTAAAATTCGATTAACTCAAGTTAAACTGAACCCGAGATCAGAACCAACTCCACAACCGATGTTTCCAATTGTGGTTAAATGGTTAACTCGGTTAACCGATTGTGAAAGCAAGCATCATTTTATTTTTAAAGTTTCGATACGTTCAATAATTAAATTATTGGAACGTAATTGTTATTGTTTTTCCTGTTATCTGAAAAGCAGAAAAATAAGAATTTTATTCAGCTGAATGCGGTACTTTGATTGAATAAACAGTGGGGTTCAATCTGGTTCAATTGAACTTAAAGTAATATTTTTATACCTACTGCTGGCAACCATACTTTTTAGATGGGAACTCGACGAGAGAAGCTGATGACAATGACAGCGTGTGACGTGAGTTCCGGCGGGTTCGGGTGATTGGAGTTTGTTGTAGTTTAAATATAACGAAGTAATTGATAAAACATTGGAAGAAAGCTAAGAGTTAATACTACACGGTCTTTTTTATGAAAAGCTTGTCTATGCTTAAAACAAATTCGAATATAGAATTCAATAAAATTAGTTTGTGCCAGATTTCATCTAATTTAGATTTAACTAGCTACTGCGCGCGGCTTCGCACGCGTGTTACCAACATTTCAAATAGCCTATATGCTATTCCAGGTCACTATCTACGCCTATTCCAAGTTTCATCCAAATCGGTTCTCTAGTTCAGGCGTGATTGACACAAACATACAAACATCTAAACGAACTCACAAACTTTCAGCTTTATTATATTAGTGGGATAAAAGTGTTTAAAGCAGAATCTAAAATTATTTAACTGATTTTATTTTAAATAAAATCATAATATTTAATAAAAATACCTGAGTCAGTTTTGTTCAGCAAGCTGTTTTATGCAAATAAATTGTTCGCAACTCTACACAAAAAATCGATCAGATCCAAGATTTGTTTAAGAAAACCGTACGTGACTCAATCGACACGCATGACAAAAGACGGATTCAACATGGCGGCGTGACATGTCACGTCAAATAAGCGTCTCAAGTCTGTTTTTTCTTTTTTAACCACAGACAATTTCCCGCTTATCCATCCCTTTTGTCCCAACATCAAGACATCGTAATGATTGGGGAGAAAGAATGTTGTTTGATAGACCCTTGGCTGGTGTTTTATGCCTAATGCTAGACTCACTAAGGTGAGTTATGAGCGTGATAAGACGAATTTCGTTCGCCATAATTATAATAGCTGTAGGTTATTTATAGCAAAACTCGTTACGTTTTAATGGTGACCACTATATTACCGCGCGTAGGCGTAGGCCGCTGTACTAAAAACAGCCCTATTTTATGGTCTCCTATTTATTAGTAGGATTGCATTCACTATAGTGTTTTTTCCATAGTAATGGTGTGCTTAAGTTTTAATGGTTGAAGAACGAGTTTAAATTTTGTTAATTGCTTAAACGCTGCTCGAGGTGAGCATGGTAATATTTCATCACTTGGAAAATCTTAATTCACAACTTTCATGCTACGAAGAAATGTATACTTAAACATAAAACTTAAAAATCAAGTAAAAACTCTGTACTCCTCAAACTTATACGTGTAGCTTTTCATTCGTTCCATGTTTTGAATAAAGAACATTGAAACGCGGCATTCACTTAAACAAAACCGATGTTATGCAACACCGAGCATAAAACAAATCAACAATCACAAATGCACTGGAAGCGACACTGTTTTCGTGACAACCTCCCCACCCCCTCTAATGACACCCCCCTCTCGGATCCACCACGATCCCGTGGAAAACAGTAATGATCTCAGACACTCGGTTCTGTCGACTGACGACTTTAGCTCTACTAAAGGGATATTTGCTGTCACCCGCCACTCGTTATTCCAATTCGATTTTTAGTGCTCAATCGAGTATTTCGAAACATAGATAAAATAGGAGAGATTATGTAAGATTTATGTTTCAGTGTGAAAATGTAATGCGGGTTTTTGATGTAGAAGTAAACGAAATTAGAGTTTAAAGTTTAGAGGTGCCTTGTTAAAAGAACTCTTGACTTCGTATAAAAATAGTTTTAAAATGATGAGGTGAAGAAATTTATGCGGAGGGCAATAACTCGAAAAGATAAGGCACACAACGAAATTTCCAATAAAATTGAGCACAATAACATCGAGATTAGCTTGTCCATTCAAATAGGAATTCGAACCCAAGGAGATATATCCGCTGAGCTGGCACAAAAGAATTGGCGCGATATCGTTTGCTGTCGTCCTGCGGCGGCCATCTTGACACTGCATTCCCGCCAAAACGTTTGAAAATCGAACGTCTCTCTAGGGATGTGTCACTTTTGAAACGGGCTTGTCGTTCGATTTCAGAACGTTTACTATCGGATTGAAGCGATTTGTTCAGAAATGGAACCTTTATTGGGGCAATACGTTATTCTCGTTCAAATCGGAATTGACATTAATTTTAACCTATTTAGATTTCAGAATTAAAACGTATTTTACCACCAACAACCATCCAACTGTACTGCTCGAATATTTATGAAGCATTTTGTCCTACAAACCCTTTTGCGTTCAATAAAATTGAAATTTACCATGCAAATTACTGTCCTCGTTATCTAGTAGTAACCGTAATATCATAAAATATCAATGAATAATTTTCACCTCTCCCTATCTTTCATGAAAGGTTTTGATAAATAGAATTCGTCAGAATTACCGACTTTTGTGAACAAATAAAGTGAAAAAATAAGAAAAAATAAATAAACATCAGATTTATTGGTCTACTTGTGTACTATTACTAGTCGCCGTAAAATCCGTACCTACGCCGAAAAAATAATGAAATCTGAACGATAACACATTCCTGGCTTGTGTTGCTCGCTTGCGTGACTTGGGTGAATAAAAAAATGGCGGCGAGCAAATTTGATACATATTAAGTACTTAAATCATAATATCTTTATCTAAATCGGAGTCATAAACAGCGAGGACGAATTTTTCACGATAGTCCACAACACTAATTTGTCTGACGCATTTTTTTATTAATAGAGATGGCATGAGTTTATCGATAGTTTCTGCTGATGTTTTTACATAAAAAAAACCGAGAGAGATTTAATAATTTCCTGTACTTGATACCAAATTAGCAAGTTTTATAGATTTTTAGTACTGCGTTTACCACACAGCATTGCGTATGTCGATGTTTCTGTCGTCATTGACAGCTCAGCCTGACACTAAACATAGGCACGGCCCCTGTACTGCCAATGCAGGCGTCAAGTACTACGCTGTCGACACTAATTATTCTAAAATGTTGCCTGCAGTCACTCCTTTATCTAGATACATTCTATTCCAATCTGTTATTCAAATTAATTAGATGGAGATAGAATGGTTTATTTGAAATACCAGGCGAGGTACCTAAAATTATCTATAAAATAAAATACCTTTACATTGCATGAACAAATATCGAATGAGAACCCAAGACCCATAATAAACTAAAGTTATTACAAAAGAAGCGGAGCCAATACGAGCCCATTCATTTTTGTGTTACGGTTATAATGTCAAAAAGGTCAGTTCAAAAACAGATTCATATCGAAAGTCAAAAGAAAAGAGCAAAAGAACGATACAATGTTTATCGATACCCGATAAACTTGCACAATACATCACTAGTCAAAATATGAAGAGTATTTTGAGGTAAGTGAGCAATTTCTGATTTTATTTTATTTGCCTCGTGTGTAATAATGCTAAATGAAATAAAAATTCTCATAATTACCATCTTCAGGCGATATGAAATTGAAAAGAATAAAAACAAAATGGCGCCAGTTCCCGTTTCCCGCCAAACCGGCTGACGTTTGTCTGTGGTCACGAAAAGCATACTAAAGGCGTGCACACACGGTGTGAAAATGGGATATAATTTAGGAGGGGAATAATCAAAAACCGGTTCGCGTGCCCATCGGGCATTAAGCGCCCTACCTCAGCGGCTATGTTAATGTTAATGTTGCCAGTATAACGCGGTATGTATGTAATGAGCCGAAGAAAATTGTGTTGCCATAAAATAATTCTGTTTCCTACCCCAGTTCTTTGTCAGTCGATTAGCAGCAAGAAAGCGGTCCACTACCAATGGTTTATAAACTTATAATATCGTATTATTTCCATAAATTAGTTGCTTTCGACACGTAACTTTTGCTGTTTTTAAATGACTCAATTGCCTACGCTATTTCAAAGCGCTTTTAGTCCGCGTTTTATGTAAAATAGTACAATAAACATCGAAAATACCTGTAGGGAGGTATAGTTATAATATTGCAATATTCATTATCATAAACTCGATCTACAAACAGTAACAATTTTGAAAGTACAAAGTCTGTCGAAATTCTATTTTACTCAGCTTTTAACATCAATTGGAACTAAAATATGATTAAACTTGCACATAAAATAACAGTAAAAATTTATTTTTTAGTCGAAACGAAAAACTACACGCTGGTTGGTAATGGCCCATAGAGCATAAAGTTTACCCAAAACAGTAGCAGTAAAGCTCTCATGTCTAGCTTGTTGGTTGATATATTAACGACAGAACTGGGCATGAATTAAATGAACTTCCACACAGTGTATTAATGGATGGGTGATCCCTTGTCTTATTCAGATGTCAGTTCTGGCTGTACAACCATAAGCCTTCAAGTTGCTCAAAACTTTATCATACAAGTTGTTATTTATGATGGAGCGGTTTGACGAAGCATCGGCGTTGAGGTTGGTGAAGGAACATCGGTGGGTTTTGAGTCGGGTTGATATAAGTTTTTAGTCGGTATGCCATTAGTTGATATAACCCGATATACTTCCTCGCCTCGGAACGCGTAAAACATTTTGTCACAAAAAAAAGTAATCTAAGCTGCTAATAATAAACCGAAATTACTGAAAAGGTAATTACCTTTTAGGTACTTACTTTGAAGTTACTTGATTTACCGCACAAAATACTAATTTCAGTCTGAATTGCTGTAACATTTAGATTTTCCGTTTGATTGGAAGCTGTGTCGTAACTCCCAGTAACATAACTTATGAACTGATTTTAGAGCCCGGACACTAGACAAAACTTCAAACAAAGTAAACCTCGTCATAGTGTCATTTTATACACGCATCTGTGTAGCGTGCCCTCGTTCATAAGAACGCAATTGAGAACTCAAGGAGCAGAGGGGGGTGCGGGCGAAGCGAAGTGTCCATCCTAGTCGTAGTATTATTTGATATTCTGTTTTTTTCTCTATTCCTCAGATTTTATGTGCTCGGTTAGGAATTACCCGACATTTATACTTTTAGTATTTCTAGAACAGTCGAAGCGGCGTACTTTATTTCTGTATTTTTATCGCTTTGTTTGTAGGTATTTGTGATTGTTCTATGTATTTCGGAAATGTCTGGTTTCTTTCAATGTTTCTCCAGTACGTTTGTGTTGAAAGATTGAGGGGTTTTTCATGGCATTCCGTACCTTTGAATAGTTTTTGTTGAAACACAATGTACAAACAAGCGATGTATCTAAACTAAACATACGAGTACTTATAGTTTGTCATAAATCTTCGGCAACTGTGTATTTAAAATCGTATTGTTTTCCTACTTAAACTGCGTTAGCTTTTGACCGGAGAACAAAATATAATTTCCATAAACCGTGTTTACGCTTGAGGAAAAAAGTGAAACCTTTTTTTTGTCATCGAAAAACCTTATTCTCAATTTCCAGCATGTGATATCCTAATAAGCTTTACGCTCAGTCGGACGTATCGGAAGCAACTAAGCGGCTCGGGAGCGGGAATTTTCCACCAATTTAATCGCGTGCGTTCTACCCGCGCCGTGTGTCGATGCCCTTATTAGGTCGCTGAAGTGATACATCGTTCATGAATTTATTTGAAATCATTCGTTCTTTCTTCTATGATTTTACACTTCGTTTTACATCATTCGTTCTTGCCTAATTACTTTTGTTTATTTCAGAATTACTAACATAAATACAGGGCCAAATAGACCAAATAAATACTTAGTCCAACATAGAAGTTATGCCCAATCACAGTAAGCAAATCCACAGATGGAACCTAGAAACTATTTAGTTTCTAAGAAGTATCAGTTTTAAGCAAGCCAATACAAGAATCAATAAGCCGACGGGCAAATTAATATCGCTGGAACTAGTCTGTAACGTTTACACGATACCATTCTGGCATACTCTTGCCTCTTGGTTTCTCAAACTTAACGGAGCAACCGCTAGTATTCCGTAACAAGAGGCAAGAATATACCAGACTGGTATCGTGTAAAGCCATACCATGGGTACCGGTGACCGAAACTTGTAATAGCAATATTCGGCAATTCAAGTTAGTCCGGGGACTAACGCTTATTAAAGTTCACGTTAAGTCTGCATACAATCTTAATTAAAGTAGAATAAAGTAAGTTCGTATGAGTCAGTGGCCAAGCCAGGACCGACAATTTCGTGCCCTCCGAAGCACGGAAGCGCTCAGATGTAAATGCCTCTGGTGGTCACCCATCCACTTACAGACCGTTTCGAACGTTGCTTAACTTCGACTATCTATCAAGAACTACGCAAGCACGAAGACGAGCCGAGCGCTTCAATTTTATGATAATTTTCCGATACGCAAAATTCCATAGATAACCATAATAACCTTCCGATCGTGATAATTCCCACAGAACACGGATCTTAAGACGTCCTATAAACTTTATTAAAAGCACTTAAAAGTTTATAAGCACCTACTTAAATACGAGTACCTATAGCAGCATAAAATCTACTTCAAGGCTTCAGGTATTTCACAGTTTAGTCTGTGAAATGAATGTCCAGTTTAACACTGGTGGTCTAGTGGTAGTGGCCCCGCCTTCCGATCGTAAGGTCGAGGGTTCAATCCCGGCCGTGCACCAATGAGTTTTTCTGCCGAAAAAATTATGTGCACTATGCCAGTACTCTTAACCGGTGAAGGAAAACATGTCGTAGAACCTACAAAGTCCGAAAACATTGTGTCAAGTGCACGAAAGGAGCCTTGAGCCTTTGAGGCGCACTTAAAATCCTTTCACCACACTGGTTCGACAGAACTGGTGAAACGATAAGAAGACAGTTTAGTCGCGTAGGAAGAAAAGAATCTAGCTTTTCTAAGCAATTCTTAGATATTTTTTCTTACGCGCACTAAGTGAAGACTTTTGACTTTAATCGGTATGAAAGTCAAAAACTAAATAGTAAATATAGATTAAAGCTCATCGCAGTATCAATTCACTAGAAGACGTCAGAAGCGAGCCGCACTTTCTGACGCCATCAGTATTTTTTTCAATAGAATGACTGCGGCGCGTACGGCGCGGACATGATGTGCGATCAGCTTTAAGCTCACTACGAAAATATCATAAAGAAGACAGGATCATGATTCATGACTAAATCTCCAAGACGGTACACGATCTTAAAATACCTATTCACTCTATTGATTTTGAAATTGGTACAAAACATAAATTCAATTACCACAATAGTTTACTAAGTAAATCACCAAAATAATTAAGCATGATTTATTAGTTTGGTAAGTTAATTTGAAGGTTGTCTCAATGTCCCTGAAATCCCTCACTTTGAATAAACAAAAACTGTTGATTATGTAGGTAGGTAGTGCTGGCAAGCTCAGTATTATATTTTGACACTAGAATAATGTTCTACTCTACAAGCAAAAAACTTGAATTTTAGGACACGCAACAGGATCATGATTGTAAAAAACTAGATGCTAAATGCATAGTAGCTCTAAAAAACTAGCTTAGGGTACTTTGGACCCGATCTTAACACTAACAGTTCTATAAAACAGTTTTTTTATAAATAAACTATAAAAACTAACAGTTGTACAAAAACGGTGCAATCAAAGTGTGTACTGAAGTATTTTATATTTTAAACAGGTACTAAAAAACCGTACCTACTTGAGACTAAACCTTTTAAACGACAATAGCTGCAAAATGCAAAACACTAATGTACTAGAACGGATAATTATTCCGAAAAAACCCCATCAGATGAAAAATTGTACCCTAAAAACCATTATAGCACATACTGAGTGCATTGAAGCGAAGTGAAGTGGGGGGAGCAGACAGGGGGAGGGGGGAATAATCCTGTAATTATCGACTTAACTCTAGACGACATTTGCAGGTGGAAAGCACAAACCCGGGATGGTAGGGGGGAAAATCCACCTGTTTTGGTTTGTTTTCGTATAGACAAGTTGTCTATAGATTTCGACTGATTATGAATTTGTAAAGTTATGTGCAAATTGATGACCTCCTTCAAAGTGTCTTAAATGTTAACATTAAAAATCAAATTAAGATTAATCTTACAGATATTAATTTTACAGATGTAAAATGTCATTTTTGTCCCCATAATGTGAGGGCAGGAAGAAAAATATTACGATGTTCACATAGGACACTTAAAATTCTAGCAATGATGTTTTAACTTATCTTTTTGTCGAATGATTGAAACAAAATACTTACAATAATGTTTTGCAACTTTTTAGCAGAAAGCTTCATAGTAAAAGTCAGGGGAATTAAGAAGTACTTCCCTGACAGTCCTCTAAATACTTTAGGGGTCATATTGACACATCCTCAGACTGATAATTGATTTATAGGATTGCGCCGGCGGGGTTAACATCCGATTTTGAAAAATAGGGTGTCTGGGGTCTAAACGACCAGTCGTTGATTTTGAAGTGTTAGGGTGATAAATCACATTTGAAGCAGGATTTATTCCCGCTTTTAAATTGGATCTTATTTCAAGAAATTACACGGAAGGCGTGTTTTACTTGATAATTTACTTTTTTTCTGTAAACAGACATAAAAACAATTTATATTAAAGTTAGATGTAAATAAAATAAATGTTGAATGTAAGCAATTGTAGGTATGTTGCTATACTATCGTGACTGACTGACAGCTCGATACACAGCCTAAGCCATAAGTCCTAGAATAGAAACCTGAAACTTGGAGGGTACTTTCCTGATAAGGGGAGAACTAAGAACAAAGTTTCTGGAAATTCTACTCTAGGGTGAAAACGTTGGCAACACATGAGCGAAATCGCGGGCGTGCCACTAGTAACCTAACTATTTATAGGCATGGCCAACGTTTTTAAATCAATCTTGATACTCGTTTCTATGCTACACACATTATTCGATATTTTCTGACCAAGCATAGATCGGATTTGTTTTAAATCAAATCTATAAATAGCCTATACCAATGGAGGGTTGAAAGGCCGACTTCCAATTTTAGTATCAAAACAGTTTCAATGGCCAGTGGCGTTTGAAGCTAAAATCACAGATTCCTCTTATGAAAAGCAAACATTGTCTAGCGAAGAACCTGTGAAATATTGCTGTTACGCTTCTGTGCTTCGGAGCTCGTCTACTAAGCTGTTAAGCCATGACAGAGATTTGGTTTTAAAACAAAAATAACGCCAAAATCACTAGAACTCACAACTCACTAGAACTTGTATTCGATAAGATTAAACTATGAACTCGGTTCGAAGTTGAGACCAAGTATTCTACTAATAACTGGTCCATGAGGAAAACATAAATAAATATAAATTTGAAAAAAAAAACTTTTCTTTCACCACCCTGGTTCGAAAGAACTAGTGACACGATAAGAAGAAGACTGGGTCAACAATAGCATATCGGCCCGACAGAAACACGATCAAAATCACTGATAGCTAATCAGTAATTTTGGTCGTGTTTCTGTTGAGCCCGAAAATTCAGAGCGTAGTTTCAGTAAATAAAACTAAAAAGTGTACTTAACGAAGTTTTCATAAGTGGGCAGGTGGCAATATTTACTGAGCACTTCCGTACTTTGTACACGATAAATTATCGTATCTAAGGACCTAAAAATTCCCTCACCAGTAATGGCCACTAACTCATACGAACTTTTACATCTAAATCGACGTTCAGAACATGTTCTCGACTGTTTAGCTGTCTAGCAACTTACTGAACCGACAAATTATTTTGTTTGACTAGCCTCAAACTGCGGCCGCTTCTGTTTGCGAGCTAAAATCAACTTAGTTGTAGGAAATTGTGGATTACTACGTAGCTTAATACAGTCAACAGCAAAAGTTGCTTGATTGGTAATAACTTTCAATCTGAAGGCCGTGGGTTCGAACTGTACATCAATGGATTTTT
Organism: Epirrhoe tristata; assembly: GCA_951394285.1. NCBI lineage: Eukaryota > Metazoa > Arthropoda > Insecta > Lepidoptera > Geometridae > Epirrhoe > Epirrhoe tristata. The sequence continues at coordinate 3,173,491 of OX596161.1, forward strand.
TGTTTCGTAAAAATATGAGCTAAACACGAGCTCTTAACGGTGTTAGTTTAAAATTAAAGACCCTATATTTCTGAATCAAAAGATTGATCTTAAGGTTTCTTACATTTATTAAATCTAGCCATCTTTGGCCAAAGATCGATGCGATAGTTCTTACGTATTTTGTTTTATGGGAATAGTTTCCAGTAGATAGTTAATTAGTTTAGTTTTCTAAACTCAAATTACTTTGGAACTAATTAAGATTTTGATGATTATTTTGGGTGATATAAAGAATTGCTTCAAAACTAGTTCATAATATTTAATTGTGTTGGGGGTTGACTCGAGCCTTGTTATTCGAATCCCAGCCTGTGTCAATAAAAATAATTAATAGAAAACGTTTATTTGACACAATACATAGAAAACTCAAAAATAACAATTGTAATGTAATTTTGTGTCAGGAAACTTGGGTCGTATATTCGAATTCCAGACGTGACCGAGTTTGATTTAAAAACAATAATATTGAACATAAGCAGATTAATTTAAAATACCGAATTAAATCTACGGATAGTTGAAACGATTTCCATGTAGTTACGGATAACGTATGGTTGATCAGTTTTAACCGGATTTTAATACGGGTTTAATACGTGGACGAAATTAAGCTGTAAATTTATAAGAACAGTGACAATTTTTCAAATGATCATGTATACCACAGTCTGAACGTCGAAAAACAACGTTTTAAAAACTATCAATAGACCGAAATCAAAATCGACCTCAAAGTAGTACGTAGAAAATTACGGTTAAACCGAAGTCGTCCAACGGCTGTCACCCTAGCAAGTCCCATACATACATAAGATTAAATTTAGCACACATTTCGAATTGCTTAGATCCTGACATACACATTTTTCATGTGTGCAATGTGCAAGTGCAATAAAGTATTTTCATTCATTCATTCATTCATTTTTCTGATTCATTCTCATAGCATTCATACAAGTTCAATTTACTTACATTCATTCAAGCTCGCTGGTGTCTAGTGAACTAATAAGTAAGTATTAAGTATTTAATTAAAGATTTAGTTTTTTTTCAGTGAATTTTCCGTTGTGTCGCAATCAACAAAAAATTACTCATCCATGTTTCTTTTTCAATACCTGAAACAAAACAAATGCTATTTAAAAAAATAATAAATCGGAATGTGAAGTATGTTTGAGTGTTTGTTTATCAATCATGCAATAACCGCCGATTTAGATGAAACATTGACAGATTCAGATTGTGACTTAAAATATAATTTTAATAAGTTTAAAAAAACATACAAAAAGATTGCGCATTGGGATTTGAACCCGCGACTTGGGTAAACGTGGCCATGCTCTCAAACCAACGGATCTCAACATTTCTGGGGTGTATTTTAAAACATTAAAAATGTTTTATGTAGCTTAGTTGTAGGGTGTGTGAGAAACACTTCTATTATACTATATTATATTATATTATATTGTATTATATTCTATTATATTATATTGACGACCTCTGTGGCGCAGCGGGCGAAGGTCAGCCTGCGACGCAGAAGGTTGCGGGTTCAATCCCCGCCGCGGGACAAATGTTTGTATGACCTACAGGTATTAGTCTCGGGTCTGGGTGTTTCTATGTATAATATGTATGTATTTACAAACGAAAAGTATATAAGTAGTATATCAATTATCTGGTTCCCATAGTATTGCTTAGTTTGGGGCTAGATGATGCTGTGTGAAAATGTCCAGCATTATTATTTATTTATTTATTTATACAATCTAAGTAATAAATATTCATTTCTCTGTCTACAGAGATCAAAAACATTGTGGGAATGAAAACCTTCACTAGGTCATCACTGAATTGAATATAAACCAAATACCATTGGTCAGTAAAAAATTAAAAACATGTTGCAAAATAATTTATACGCGAATTAAACAAGACGTGTTGATTTAATTACAATAATAAATATAAAAGGCGTGGATATCAAAAGGGATTACCAAACTTGGTACCCTAAAAAAATATCTGAAAGAGACATTATCTTTTATCGTAAGATTAATCAGAAATTAATCGTCTGAATGCCTTTTAAGTTAAACATACTTATTTTATTCAACGCTAATGGTTGTGTTTGGATGCGTTCAAGTTTATCCATATTAATTTACGATGTATTAATAAAATTTAAGTTTTCTTTTTCAAGTATTCTTAATGGTGAGCAGAGAGAGAATATACTTATTTTTACGTTTCAAGTTTTCATAATAAATATGTAATTTTTTTTTTCAAAGTTATTTCAGGGTGTCAGGTCAAAATTATTTCAGGTGGAAGCGACGCGTGATCCGAGAGCTGAGACATTCAGCGTCGTAATGCCGCAAGTGTTTTGGGCACGCTTCCGACTGACTGTGACCTGGATCAGTTGAGATATCTATAGATCGTTTTTAACGATCCTTAAATAGCTTGACTAATCCTGTTGTATTTTGTAAATACTCGTATATGTAGTAGCTTAGTTTATGTAAATAAACATTCCTTCATTTATTAGATGTCTAATAGAAATACATATTTGATAATTCTCAGAAAGTCTAGTTAAACCATAACATTATTTTTTTTTTAATTTAAGAGCATATGCATGGGTTCGGTTCGTTCTTCCCCAGTCCAGTTTTCACCCGGTCCGTTCTTAAAAAGCTCTTGCAAATCGTGCAGTGGCCAACTCTTGTGACGGTGAACAAAAAAACTCTAGTGATAATTTATTTTGTCCATAATAATGGATTTCGAAAGTGACCGAAAAATAACCATTCACACCATTTTATAACTCGACAACCCTAGACTTTACACTATACATCAAAATGATGCATAGTATAGCATGTCCACATCTTACATACATTATTAATTACAACGAGCGAGACAGCTATATAGGTACTGCAGTATGTTAGAAAGAGAGGGGTGTAATTGACCAACTGTGCACAAGTGCCGAAGTTTCGGGATGGCTGCGGTGAGTGATGTCACAACCCTATGTGGATTTAATGGATTGATCGAAACTATAGTTGGACGCCGTTTACACGATACCATTATGGCATACCATTCTTGCCTCTTGCCACAGAATATTAGCTCTCGCTCAACGAGTTTGAGAAAGCAAGAGGCACGAATGGTATGCCATAATGGTATCGTGTAAACGACGTCTCAGAGCTTTTGATAAACTTAGATATGGATAAATATTTACTAATATAGCTGCAAAAATTTGGAATCAGCTTCCAGCGTCTGTATTTCCGCTGAGCTACGGACCTTGTTGTTTTTAAGAAGAGAGTTAATAGGCACCTTCTGGGTAAGCTCGCTTCATCGTAGACTGAAACGATCTCTTGCCTGTGTAAGTTTCGAGGTCAAGAGCCGACCCATTCATTATAAAAAAAAAAGGTGTTTATGTGGAAAAAGACTGTGTGCATAATTTTTAAAATTATTTTAAACTAGCTGGTACCCGCGACTTCGTCAGCGAAATAACATACTTATTAGCAACGCCATCTATTGCATTTAACTGGAACTACCAACTCCCCATACAAACTTTCAACCCTTATTTCACGCCCTCCATGATTAATATATAGATTTTTTCTGTCATAAGAACCTTCTCCTGACAATAACGAACACAACAAAAAAAAATTTAATGAAATCGGTCCAGGCGTTGTTGAGTTATGCGCTTACCAACACATTTTGCGATTCATTTTTATATTATAGATTTCTCTTTAATTTGACATCTTCAAAGGATTTGGAATATGTATGTACAAAAAAAAGTACGCGATAGTGTCTACCGCACCTTGAGGATTCTGCTGTGATCATGTTTCTATTTTGAAAAGTACAGCTGGTTCGGTTCGGTGCGGCGTAATAACATAATTTTTATTACGTTTTTATAATACCTAATAATATTATTGTGACAACTCAGAAGTGGACTAAATTATTTCTTTCATAATTCATACTTCTAACTTTTTTACCATTTTATAACCCAATATTACCTTCGAGAATAGAAATAAAAGTTTATTACTGTCGCAATTGTCCATAAAAGTTATATTATAATTTTATAAATAAAAAATGACATTTGCAAAGAAATCTTCTAGCATCCAGATCGTAAAAACAATTTATAAGCAATAATACAAGAATATTTTCCCTCAATCTTGGATCCCTAATTAATAAATACTTATGAGATAGTCATTGGGGTAATCCATTATGTTATTTATTAAGGTTATCGGTCATAATAATAAGTATTATTTTGTGTTATTAATAATTATTAATACAAAATAGATTAAATTGGCTTTTAGCGCTGTGTCGTCGGTTCGATTCGCTACCTAGATAATTTAATTGTGATTTTTTTTTATACAGGTTTTGGGGCTACAATAAACTATAGGAAACGATAGGATAGACAATGTCCAGTAATCCATAAAATATGTATTTTTGTAGCAATATTTTCTTTTTTCAGATTCTAAGGTTTCGTCTTGAAACGACACAGCTATTCATGATAGTGAAAATAGGGCAAACCATAAAGGGGGTTACTCAGGCTAAAAGGCACGCTCTGGTAGCACGATTGTTATAAATAAGTACTGTACGTACACAGTGCAACTGAACAAGAAGAATAATAGACAAGATTCTCACACAAGATTTGAGATACATTTTAAAAATCTTTTAGAATAGAATATAACCAGCACAATGCACACTGGCTTAGTGGAGTAGTGTCTCGACTTTCAATCCGAAGGTCGTGTGTGCGAATCGCGGCCGTGAATCAGTGGGTTTTACTTTCGTTAAAACTGCACGACCACTAAACGCTAAAGGAATAGTTACTATCGAGGAAACCAGTTAGTATTGACTGTGGTTTACTTTTCTGTGAAAACTGTCACTTTGCGATTCAGATTAGGAACCTAAACTGGATAGCACCCAAACCGAACTGTTTACTAAGAGGTCATGGTACGGCTCCTTATCTGTAAAAATCTTTGCCGCATCTTGGGGTAGAGTCGTGGCCCTATTCTTTACATGAACCTCACTGAAGCAAAACAAATTCATCATGTTACATGTTTCACAGTAAATATTAATATCTACATTCTACATCTAAAGATGTCCCGTTTATTTATTTTGACGGCTACATCCCCATTCTTTTGTTCTGTCATTTGTCAGAGAACCTTCTGGTATTATTACACTGTGACAGCTCTACCTGAAGGGTGAATGTTTAAATGGGGTGATCTATTGTCAAGTAACATTGATACAGTGAGTCAAATTGTGTGTTCTTTTCAAATACAATATTATGTAACAGTCAACAATAATATCTCTTCACTTTTGAGGACAAGAAAATGACAAATTAATTATCAATATTGTAGGTATTATCTAAACGGTTTATAGAGAGTAGGTAGACAGAGGCAATTCTAAACATTAATCTAGTCATGCTTCCATGAAATCCAATTACCGTACAATTCTTAAGTATACTTTCGTAAACACATCGGTAACCCCGACCCCGTGTGACGTCACACGTGACGTCATTCATCTGCTATTTTAGGATAGCTATTTGCAGATTAACTACTAGACTCCATACTTGATGATGTTTCCTTACTGTAAAAGTAAGTTCGTATGAGTCAATCCAACTCTAGTGACGGAGTTTTATGCCGCCAGGCCCCCGTCATGGCATCACGACTTAATAGCCGGGAACGACAATTTAACGTACCCTCCGAAGCACGGAAACGCTCAGAATACCACTGGTGGTCACCCATCCACTAACTGACCGTTTAGAAGGTTGCTTAACTTTAACGGACTAGCAACAACGACTAAGCAAGGTTTACCACGAGCGCTATAAGTTAATGTACTGTTTTATATTTCAAGATAAAGGAGGTTAGCACGGTAATTCACATTTCATTCGGATGTTCGGATGCAACGATTCCGTGAACTTCGGAAAGTAACGTTTATATTTGAAATTGAATATAGACTTTTGAATTGTCTTCTAAATCTTGATATTTACAGATCTTGGGCTGACTGTCTTCAATACAATAACCTTTTCAAAAAGCAATTCAAACAGAATCGATTGTTATTTGAAAAGCCTATTCGTAGACTAAGCTGAAGTAAAGGAATCATAACTTGCATAGCACAATGCCTTGCAGAATTCCAATGAATACTTCATTACGGACAACGCAACTGTTTGTCTAGAAATGACGAGTCCGGTAAAAGTTAAATATTATTTATTCATAGCTTGAAAGCTTTCATGGCTTAAGTTTATGCTCACAACGGGATCTAAGCTACTCTTACCTTAAGAACCTGTAACATCTTTTGCATTAAACCTAAGGTCTATCCATTTAAAGATAACCATATACCAGCTTTGGCAACGCTATACATACTAGTATGACAGGTGAAAATCATCGCTAAACTTTTCAAAACCGACAGGCACTTCTTTTTTACCTCAGTGATGATCATGGGGTCATCACTGAGGTAAAAAAGAAATGCCTATATATGGCTATATATATGGCTTCACCTTATGTATGTATGGACATACATAAGGTGAAGCCATACATTGAAGCTCATTCTCCTTTCTCAGCTTCAACAACTTTTATCCTTTTTATTTACCTAAAGGGTAGTGAAACAATATTTTCTTTAAACAAAGTCCATAATTGAAAAAGCTTTCAACCCCAAAATTCATTACCAACCAAAATAAGCCAAGTCGAAAATATTTTGACATCTTCAAAGAAACTTGGAACAATCAATCACTGTTTCCCTAAGGAACCCTAAATGAGGTCGTTCACCTCAGGGGCTCCGATTTGCGATTAATTGGTGAATGCAATCGTACGACCCCTAATGAGACGGTAAAAAATGATTTATTATGTCCTTATTCGGTTTTATTTAGCGGAACTAATCGTTATTCGTACGACTAGACTATTTGTTACCTTTTTTATGTTCAATTTCCACTTATTGTGAGATAAACATAGGTACATTTAACTAGCTGACAAGCAAGTACATACAGTTTTCTTTAAGAATTGAAATAAGCCAAAAACGAAAAGAAAGTAAACGAATAATCGATTCGAATCGATACAATTTTGAACCCACGACCATCGGATGGTATGTCGAGGCTACTCCTGTATCATATTCGTCCACTGCCGCATTTATTAGCCTCTTTGAAGCGTATTTTTAATTATTTCAGAAGACACCAAAAGATCTTCAGGCTTCAGAAAATCTCATTTCTCGTTTCAATAACGTTTATTAAGGACCTTCAAAACACGCTCCGAAATACCTTAACCCTAAATACCCGTACCTGGTCTTTATTACCCCATCCATCTACCCTTTGAGAATCAGACAAAGGTACCTACAAAGGTAAGCTACCACGTCATAACTCTAGGCTTGCTAAAGACACTAATGTAGAAATTAATTATAAGACAAAGGAACCTATTACGCGTTCTTATCATGAGGAAGAAACTTTCTAAGAGGTGCGAATGGCAAGTGCTGAATTTATAGCGATGGAACAATAGGAGGGTTGGGGAGAGAATTCGGAGGTTTTTCATACAGGTACTTAGTTGGTTGTATACAGTCACAATCATGACTCCATGGATATTTAAACAGCACGAAGCGCAGCTAGTATAAAAATACACAAGCAACCTTAATATTCCATTGTTCAGGATATATTGCCACCGTCTCCGATTCTCCAGCAACGCTTTAATTTCCTGAACAAAGGTACTGTAGACAAGGATTTGTGTTTAGTGTTTAGAACTGTGTTGGCTGAGTTCGATGTATAGAGTACAAAGATTGCTAGCTCGAACAGTTTTGAAATTTACAATACGCACAATCGTTCTTTAGCTCTCTGAAGTAGCTGCGCAGAATCCATTTTTGATGACGCCTAAAATTGTGCTATCTCGCTTACTCTACCAAACTGCGCAATCGTCTATTGCACCTAACTTCAGAGAGCTAAAGATCCGTTGTGCTTAGTATATTTTGCGTTTGAAAATTTTATGGAAGTACGGAATAAGACAAACTCTTGGGAGGAAACCAGCAGCTTAATTAAACTGAGTGGATAGTTTAGGTGTTGACCAAGGGCAAATCTATATTCGAAGACGCTGGTGTGACGATCTCGATGCATTCCGGGCTGACTGGTGGGACGAAGCTGGCGACCGCAAGTCCAGTTTCCCAGCTGCCCAACAGTGGGACAACATAGGTTAGGAAAAAAAAATGACTCGCATAAAAATAATGATTTTTTTTTATCTAAAACGATCATATTTAAAATTGTTGTCGGTATCTAAAAGACAATATTTTTTATGTACTTCCAAGCGTTTAAAATGTGTAATAATAACTGTGTAAAAAAATACTCAGAACTAGGTTACCAAGTAATTGTTGCAAGGCTCTAAATCTCTGGCGGACAGTTTGCGTGCCGGGCAGGGTGTAAATCACCCTTGGTATAAGCGCGGCCTAAGACTGGTATAGAATGTGTGTTTTTACTTTGGTTACCAGTTTAATACTTCTGTACCGCTTCAGCCCCCTTACCATCGCAATTGTCTAGGTATCGGAGAATAGATAAAATGACAGTAAGTAATGGAGTGTAGATAAAACGAGTAGAATGTAGATAAATTTTAACTCTGATATTTAATTATTTTTTAAGTGATTTTGGCTGTGATATATGACATTGATAATTTTGTAATTAGCGTAATTGGTGTTGTAGCAGTGCTAGTTTATCCACACTCTAATGTCATTACTGCCTAACCTAGACAATCGAGGGCTGGTCTTCACCAGAGTTGGCCTTCGAAGGGCACATTAAAATGTCGGTCCCGGCTATTAAGCTATAAAGACCGGCTATAAAGACGTTAAGCCATGACGGAGGCCTTAAGGCTTGAAAACTCTGAGACCTTGTAATTGTAAAAACTAAATTTTTTAATAAGCTTCTAAGGTCCTAAAGCTAAATCTATAATCTCTTTTCATAACATAAATGTGACAAGGAAAATATCTCATAAGCCATGAAGAATAATACGGTTAGTATGTGAATGGGATCACATCATTAGTAACATTGTATGAATGCAGTCTTGAGGTACTGGCTCCACTAATTAGTGTTGCTGGAGTCTTATCGTTTGCATACTAACCGCAACTAACAAAAACATACTGTGCGCCTCAGCAAACTTGATGATTTGTATGAAACCGCACAGTTGAATGAATGTATGAATGAAAAACTCTTTACTGTACACAATAATTACAGAACCACTTAAGAACTAATAAAACCTAATGAGACAATGTACAATGGGCGGTCTTATCGCTTAGAAGCGATTTGTTCCAGACAACCTTTTGTTCTATAAGTTGTTCTATCTCACGGGTTGGTTAAATGTCAGGAATCTAGATTCTAGATGCACATGCGCGTTGTTTCTGTATGCGTACGTAAGCTCGTGAACGCTCAATGGATGAATGAGCGCTCAGAATCGCTAGAACAACACTACTGCTGTACGTATTCTGGCAAATTCATATCAGAATTGTTACCAAAATTTTAGCTTGTATTGGCTGGCTTTGCCTTGAAAATGAAGTCTCCAATTGTTTATGAACTTAATGCCACTGACTGTACCACATATTGTGCGCCCCGAAGTTTGTCAAGGCGCACAATATTAGTGGTGCTAATGTACTTGGAGCGAAGCATCAGCGAGAACTATGAAACTTTGTAAGAAGGATTTATATGCATATTCTATTTAGTTACTGAATTATGTAAATAACGAAACAGAATCACGAGTGTTTCAAGGCATGGTAGACATTCTTAACTTAAGATCCTTTAAAGATGTATACAGCAGGGTGTAAAAAGACCACTACCGAAAACTGAGGGGTTGCAATCAGACCATGATTCTAAACATATTTAGCGAAAAAAAAAACGCAAAAAAAAAAATTGACTTAGCTACGTAATTTTATTTTATTTTCTAGTTATTTACTACTAGTACAACATAATAAGACCATACCTACCTAATAATTTCATTAATAAAAGAAAGAGACAATTAAAACTCAAAATCCAGCAATTTACGTAAAACAACGCGCCCAGTACATACGCAAACAGTAATCTTCAGACGCTGTTTTCTCCGGATATATTGATTTTTTCGGAATGGATTTAGTTGTGTGTTGGGATGCTGTACCTACCCCTTTCGGCTTCGTTAGACGTCTTTTTACACCCTGTATAGTAGTCAGAGGCACACAAAAATAACATATTTTCCAACCACACACAAGTAAGCATTTCATACGTTACAGGTTGCTCTTCGCCGTATAAAATATGTAATACGAATTGGTTTCCTCAATACGTTTTACTATGTTTTAACGTCATAAAAATAGGGTAATTTAAATGACCATTTAATCCAAACTGCAGTTATTAAACGTATCTCAGTAACAAATATCAAAACCAGTCGATTCACTCAAACCACAGTTCCCTTAGATACATCCAGAAAACATTGACCCTCGCATCCCATTCCTCCTTTTCATACCCCTACAAATCTCCACCTAAGACTGGATCCCACAGGTCAAGTTATATTGGTTCGTCTTTGATTACCGGCGTTCAAATCGGGTTACAGAGACCACTCGTTACTTTGAGATGTGTCAATTGAAATAGGGTCCCTGGAATCCGTATTCAGGGCCAATACATCATTGGGGAGACCCTAGAAACCGTAGGTTCTATTCAGGTTATATAATTGTATGAGTTACAAGAGTGGATTATATTGAAATAGTAGGAATAGTTCTCTAATCAGGCCACATCTATCCACTGCTAAGCAACTGGTTGTCTTTGGTGTGTTGGCAATCTTGAAAAGGCGACGAAGAGACATGCAGATGCATACTCTTTGGAAGCGATGGATATCAGTCAGCAGCTGATGACATTGACATAAGCAGTGCGCATTGTTGTCATGACGCCATGGGTAGAAAAAAGGTTGAAGGGCGAGAATTGGAATAGCGGGAATGAAAAATTGTATTGGCTGGGGAAAATGTTCGTAATTTTAAAGAAAATAATCATTATGAACTAATAAAAAATTTAATAGTTTATAGGTGTTATTTGACTTTTCTGGGATAAAAAATAGCCTATGCATTAATCCAGGGATTAAGATACCTCCATAACAGATCCGTCGCGAGTTTTAAATGACAGCCATAAAAGCTCTGGCAGTTTAAGTTTACCGAAACGTATGATATTTTCAACAATAAGCCTTTACAAAATGGCTGCTCCACATACTGGCAAATGTCGTGGCATTTATGAGGTCAAATCCCAAAGGAGTTTGCTACTTATGTAGAATAAGACCTGTAAAGTGACCGTTTATTTTAAGCGCATTTATAATATTAAACTATCTTCACACTAATACTTATATGCTAGGTTTTGCGATACATACAAACTCATATGAGTATGTGGTAAATTTTGATGAAGGAGTTTTCAGGCAGCCTTAAGGCGTCCGTCATGGTTTGACGAGCCGTTCGAAGTACAGAAGCAGTCTAATAGTAGGTGACAGGATAAGCCAGATGTTATTTAAATTAAAAATGCCTTAATGAATAAAATCCCAAATATGGCCCAAATAACATGTATACCAAATATAATAAAGCCGCGTTGGCCGAATGGGGTTGTACCTCAACCTTTAATCCGATGGTTGTGGGTTCGAATCCCGGCCGTGCATCAATGGATTTTCCGTTTCGTTTAATTTATATGCGCTTTAACACGTGCTCTAAACGGTGAAAGAAAACATCGTAAACCAGTTAGTGTTTTTATAGTCGTCGATGGGCTTGCAACCTGTCACGTATGGAATACTAACTTCTGCAAGATGTGGGCATGTATCAAATATGTGTTTGGACATGCCTCTGACTACCCTCCTTAGACATCTTCAAAGGATCTGGAATAAGTAACATAAAAAGATCTGAGAGAATGTCTACCGCATCATGGAGATACAGTCGTGAACCTGTTTACATTTACGTTACCAAATATAACATGGCCGAGAGAAAAAACTGTGCCAAAATATAATGAGCTAACTTTTCCAATTATTATAGTTTGATACAGACAGAAAAAGTATAACAAAGTTCTTCAACTATACACTTGAAGTAGCGAAATAACTACGAAAATATCACCAGAAATTTTATGAAGCTTATTTGAGTGTAAGGTACATTCATACATACACTACGTAAATGGCGTAAACTTTGAAGTCAAACATCTTTTAACATGCATAATATCTTTCACTCTATAAATTAGACTTCACAAAGTACGAAACTCTAAATGCAATACATAAAAGTCGCCATTTTAATACAATTAACTCCATTTTGGCAGCAAAAGACAATAGCAAGTTTACACTAAACCAGTTAATTAATGTTGATGGTACAAATGTAAATATAACCGCGTTCGTAGTCAACAATGTCTCCGGAGACTTGTCTCTAAATTAGCATAAATGACATCAGATCTGTTTCTCACCAAGAAAATCCCCAAACGTACAATAAAACAGTTTTCACAATGTAACACCCCAAAGAGCTTTCCCGCGTTAGTTAAAAACAAAATTAATTTAAATATGGCCGACGCGTGGGATTTAACCGCCACAATTTGTATTTCGAACACAAATTGAATTTAGAACTAGTGAGAGAGACGATAGATAATTTAATTTTCTGGTTCGATTCATTTCTATACTGACAGTATTGTCGGTACAACAAGGTCGAGAATTGTATACTTTTTATTTAAACGGGTAGAAAGAGATTGGGCAATCGTCTAATTGTAAAGAAAAACACATGGGGTCCGCCGTTAGGGCTCCTAATACAATTAATATTAATTTGCACACTCGAAAGGGAATTTTATTTGAGGAAGACTCTGAATTGAATTTAACTCAAAAACAAAGATAACGAATTTCCTTTGTTGAACGAAGGTAAAAGACGGGAACGGTCGCATTAAATATTACAAAGAAACGTCTACACCTTTCCTTCCATTTAGCGATATTTAGCGAGACAAAAGCTCGAAAAACAGTGGGAAAAAACGCTAAGACCCGCCGTGACATTCGCGAAGAAATAATTAACAAAACATACAGAAATGAACCGAGAAGAAGTGCGCCGACGAAATATAATTATTTCTGCCGCCATGACAGAGCTTCCCGCGCTTTCGACGCGTCCAAAATGGCGGCGAATAGAGGCCGAGATGTCAACAACGTGGCGATATTATGAGCTGAGGACACGACTGTCGACAGCCACTAAGCCTGCCAGCCTCTTTTTATTTATATTTAGAAGCGAGAAAATAATAGAGGCTCGCCAGGAAATTATTTCTCATTTTTAAAAAGGAATATTGTTTAATTTCTAGCTTCGTTGGTTACGTTTCCAATTACTGATTCGATGTCCGCTGAACGAGGAATTTTCGTCTGATATTCTTCGAATTATTTTAGGAAACAAAAAGTCTGGAGGTCTCGTTGAAAATGCGAGGTGAAAAGATCTATCAAGCAGAAAAATGTTCAGAGGCTTACGCTTCATAAGTATGTCTGGTACGAAATCTTCACATTAATTAAAAACGTAAACGTAAACAGGTTCACGACTGTTAATTATTCTAGATCCTTTGAAGATGTCTAAGGGGTGTTGTCAGAGGCATGTCCAAACACATAATATTTGATACATGCCCACATCTTGCAGAAGTTAGTATTGCAAGTGGTTGCAAGGTTGCAAGCCCATCGCCGCCTATAAGAACACTAACTGGTTTTCTCACGATGTTTTCCTTCACATTAATTATTTTAATTTTAAAACATTTTTTTTTCTTCCTTCTTAGCTAATACCAGTGAAGAACCGTCTTAAGTTAAGATTTTTGTACACACATTTAGAGATGGGTAATGGGTTTAAACCCATTCTTCCCATTCGAGTTATAACCGGGTTGTTTGGGTTTAAACCCGGTTTTAACCCATTATCACCCATTTTGCTGGGTGAAAATGAGTTTTGTTATAAAATGTGTAGTAAAAGTAGTGTTATATTTTAACAGACGTGTTGGCCGAATGGGGTTGAGTCACGATTATCAATCCGAAAGTCGTAGGTTCGAATCCTGGCCGTGCTTATTTATATGCTCATTAACACGAGCTCTTAACAGTGAAGAAAAACATCGTTAAGAAACCCGCAGCTTAGTCACACCACCGTACCACACGTATTGACGTTGTATTTCCTGTGGATAAGGTCGATTAAGCTGAGAGGATGGTTGGACGAACAATGTCCCAGGCACTACGGCGCGGCCGGGGCGTCCCATTGAGTGCAGGCATATGTTGCCTCCTGCCGACACTTTGTTTTTTTTTTTTAAGTGAAAACTTCTTTAACTGCGTTGGGCAGTTTGAGTTGGATGAGTAAAACCTTGGATTCGCCTTGTTACGACACCGGCTTAGTACTTATCTTGAAATCAATTGTCATTTGTCATCCTAATGGCAATTTAAGTCATGTGAAATGAAGAAAAAAATAGCAATATTTGCAAATTTGGTAATGACTAATGAAATATACAAGCAGACGCCACGGTGCGCGATTTTGAAGTGATAACCCTGACAAAACGATAACGCGATCTAATGAACCAGTAGCGCCATCTAGTTCTGTACTCGGTAAACTTTTATGGCAATATTTTTAAATTTATAAAAGCTCATTTTCTAAACGGGTGAAATGTAGAATATAGTAGGTAGTAGTTTAGTGGTGGTGATGGTTGGTTCTGATTTCGAATAAAATGGCAAACAAAATAAGGCATGAACAAATTTTCGTTCAGATTTTTGATGCAACTGTATTCATTCAGTGTGCGTTACCCTAGCTGGAAAGTGTCTCCTAGAGAGATTTGAGAATGAGGAAAAATTAGTGCCTAGTGAGCTATAAATGTGCGCCAAATTAAAAATTTGTGCATATTGTAGTTTTTGAAATAAAGGGAAAAAACGTTTCCAGCTAGGGTAACGTTGCTCCAGCTGGAAAATTCCAAACCAATGGTCGGAGAGAGATGAATTGTATATCGGCAGATAGCTTATATTTGTGCATATTTGTGCGCCAAAAAAAAAATTTGTTAAGGTTTTCGAGATATTGCGTTTTCTAGATTTTCCAGCTAGGGTAACGTTTTGAAAAATCGTGTTTCTCAAAAACTACTGTATGTACGCCTGTAGAAAATATATACGCGAGTAGCTCTTAATTTGTGCTAATTTGTGACGGAATCAGATTTAAGAAAATATTTATAGTTTTTGAGTTATCGCGTTTTTTTAAAAAAAACCTTAAAATGATCGTAGCGTCTAAATTTGACAATGCACAAGGTCGCTGAAAACGGTATTCGGTCCGTCTCGACGCCTATAATAACCACACAAAATTTCAAAAGTGTACATACTTGCATTATTGAATAATTTAACTAAAAGTAAAAAAAATGGTGTCATAACTTTGAAGTCAACCTACAAGAAAACGGCGCAACCCACGATTTGTGCGCTAGACCAAAAATTAGTGCTTCTTATCAAAAAGCATTGTGTAAAGTTGCAGCTTCCTATGTTTCGTATTTATCTAGTTATTAAGCTAAAACCAAAATAGTAATTCAGTGTACTCAGGCACAACAAGTTTGAACCGGTTGATGTGCAAATTTAAGAAGGTCATCGCTATGTATGAAACCGTCGCTTTTTAGTAGCCTTTCGAAATTTTTCGGTTAACAAACATGGGTTTACTATTTTGGTTTTAGCTAAATAACTAGATAAATACGAAACATAGGAAGCTGAAACTTTACACAATGCTTTTTGATAAGAAGCACTAATTTTTGGTCTAGCGCACAAATCGTGGGTTGCGACGTTTTCTTGTAGGTTGACTGCAAAGTTATGACACCATTTTTTTTACTTTTAGTTAAATTATTCAATAATGCAAGTATGTACACTTTTGAAATTTGGTGTGGTTATTATAGGCGTCGAGACGGACCGAATACCGTTTTCAGCGACCTTGTGCATTGTCAAATTTAGACGCTACGATCATTTTAAGGTTTTTTTTAAAAAAACGCGATAACTCAAAAACTATAAATATTTTCTTAAATCTGATTCCGTCACAAATTAGCACAAATTAAGAGCTACTCGCGTATATATTTTCTACAGGCGTACATACAGTAGTTTTTGAGAAACACGATTTTTCAAAACGTTACCCTAGCTGGAAAATCTAGAAAACGCAATATCTCGAAAACCTTAAGTCGCACAAATTTTTTTTTGGCGCACAAATATGCACAAATATAAGCTATCTGCCGATATACAATTCATCTCTCTCCGACCATTGGTTTGGAATTTTCCAGCTGGAGCAACGTTACCCTAGCTGGAAACGTTTTTTCCCTTTATTTCAAAAACTACAATATGCACAAATTTTTAATTTGGCGCACATTTATAGCTCACTAGGCACTAATTTTTCCTCATTCTCAAATCTCTCTAGGAGACACTTTCCAGCTAGGGTAACGCACACATTCATTCAAATATTATGTTTTAAAAAGTATACAGCATTAAAATCACTAGGTATTATACTTACCTAATTGTTCAAGTTTTCACTTCTGGTCGGCACTCCCAAAGTGCCACTGGTTTTTTTATTTAAAAAAAATTGAGTAACTTTGGTTATTTTATTAAGACGAATCTAACGATAGTTAATTTAAATTAAATGTCGAAAATTCGAAATATAGGTAATTAGGTAGGTACTTACTTAGAACATGTTTATCATTAATTTCAATCATGCAATCATTAAATTCAATAAAAAAAATCTAGAGTAGGTACAAAAAGTGGCGGTCAGGTTCATCCATCCACGCGGTGTCTATGCACTCGTTTAGTCGTTCGCGTTAGCAACCTATAGTTTGTGATCGTTCGTTCGTCTTTCCTTCCATTTTTTTCCTTCTCAGGCCATGAGCGGGCGCGCCCGCAGTCTTACGCTGATTACATATTAAATAAAACTAAGGAAACCAGGCAGGGACTTCGTTTATTAGTCTTTATTGTCATTAATTACTACTTAAATCGTTTTCACCCGCTCAAACCACCCAGTGGGTGGTTTGAAGTGGGTGATAACTAGGTTATTACCCACCTCAGGGTTTTTACCCGGGTGATTACCCATCTCTGCACACATTGACATGTCTTGCTTCAGTAAAATCACGCAGAGATGAGTTTTATGAACTATAATCATGGACTACAACATTAATTCTTTATTCAATTGCATTATCAATAAAACAACCAGATCATTACAACAATAAAAAAAAGAAAATAATTGGTTGTCTGTAAAGTCAGTTTACTCAAGATAGTTGAACGTGACAACGTCTACGCATCGCTCACTCAAGTAGGAGAGAGACGGATGTCGAACGCTGCCGAACGCAAAGGCAGATTGTGCTTCTTTGTCGCTCGTTCCGCGCTCTCGCTTGCACTTCAAGCCTTACATGGAACGCCTCAGAGCGAGGTAACGCCTCATGACGTCATGTTTTTTCGTGCGTGCAGCCGGCTCTATCGAATTATAAGACGTAGTCACGTCAAAAACTTAGGCCTTTACATCTATATTAGATGATTTATACAGCGTCAGGAGGCAATCCATGCCTACACTTAATGGAACGCTGCAGCAGCTTTACTCTAGCGCTCAAAATTACGTAAACAAACGAATTTTATAATAAAAAAGACATGTAACAAAAATGGGGTTTATAAAACACTGTGCGCTGTAGTGCCTGGGACATTGTTTGAGATGGAATAGGCTTGCCCAGCACCTAAACCATACTCTCAGCTTAATCCACCTGGCCCACAGGAAAGACAACGTCAATACGTGTGGAGCTGACTAAGCTGCGGGTTTCCTCACGATGTTTTCCTTCACCGTTAAGAGCTCGTGTTAAATCGCATATAAATATTACGAAACGAAAAATCCATTGATGCACGGCCGGGATGTGAACCCACGACCTTCGGATTGAAAGTCGAGGCACAACCCCATTCGACCAACACGGCTCACAACAATGATCGTGAACAATCAAAACAAGCTTCAATAACCAATAGAATCCTCAAAAATCCTTACTTTCAAGGAGCAAATAAATACGGAGCCCCAGTCGCAGTCATTCAACGCGTCGCGTGCATAAATATGTATGAACCTCGATTGTTTAGCGTGCCAACTTTATAAAACCGATGACTTTATAGCCTCACAATGGTAGCATACATTTTTAAAACGGTGTGCCATGTATCGGCACTGTTTGTCAACTAGCCTTTATTTCTGGCCATGGCCGTTGTGTTACAATATTACTGAAGATTTCAATAAAGAATTTTAAAATCGAATGGAAGTAGAAAGGTTTCCTCATTGATGATTTAACCTCTTCCTGACGCTTGATTTTGTAATAAGTAATGTATTCTCTAAGACATTTTCAATTTTAATTATATTCAATTTTAAACATTCTACAGTGCAAAGATACCCACAGCTGTGAAGTCATCTTTGGAAAGCTTAGTATGTCCCTTGCGCCCAAGGTGAAAATCTGACAACAAGCAAAGTAGAATCGTGTAAACACACCCTTAAACAAAGGGCAACATTCAAAATTGGCGTGTAGTGGACGTATTATCTTGTCATCTGTAATGACTTCCTTTAACTATCTTGATACCTTTTCACAATAACTAGGCCACCTGGCAATGTAGGGTAAGTTACCGCTGTCAGATATGACGGCAATGGCAAGACTGTGATAGCGGCCGCCATTTTAATCCGGGCATTGTCAAGTCTGTGTGTCATTTGTAAGAAGTTCCCCAGAATGGATGAATAAATAGAATTTCCAAGTGCATTTTTCAAAGTATTTTACCGAAGACAATATTAGTTTTGAAACTGCTTTTTATAATGAAATTCCAAGCTGCATTTTCCTTGTAAATGGTGAGCTAACAAACGGGAATCAGGAATCAAATTAGGTGCAGTTATTGAGGATGTATGGTTTATGGATCTAAGGTTTTTGATCTTGAAACTAATGATAAGTGAACATTTATTTAATTTAGTTGGTTTATTGTGGAATGTAAGTCTATCTTAAGCAAAAAACTGTATTTTATGATGATTATAGTTGCTCGCTTTATCCTGTGTTTTTATTTGTTGGATATAATTTTTTTCATTTTTTGTCTTTTTTTTTCAAAATATTATAAACAATTACACATAAAAGCTTAAGCTTGTTGCTAGAAGTAATATCCATTATCGAGGTAAGTAGGGCTTAAAAAAGTGATAGTCGATAAAAAAATATTACATAAATAAAAACATTTTTTTTGTTAATCAATTCTAAATGTTATCATTATCAGTCCTTAATTTTTATGCATATTTATAACCTATTAACCATATTAAAAGCGACAAACCTACTTAATATAAATATAGCTTTAGTAGCCAACCGACCAATAAAATATATGATTATTAGAAGTTATTTTAAAATATTATAAGTAGTTCGCAGGTTCGCAGAGTACGCAAATGCCTTTGTAGAGCTATAATTTGAACGTGAAGCTATAATAAGCGTTGTACAGCTACTTTTGCAAGTTACGATATAAATGCATTTGCAAATGCACCATTAGCTCTCCCCTTGACTGTTCATATCCCTTTTACAGCTTTGATTACATTCGGTTCATTATTATTATTGTTCCGAGAGCTCGTTCGGTTAACTGTTATTGAATGAATAGACTTTGATGAAGCTTTTAATACTGATGCGATACAAAATCATAGAACATTGAAGTATCTACACGTTATGTATATCTAATGAAAAAAGTAAATTTCAATATTTTTATAGCAGTTTACGAAAGTATAAGAAACTAATAATAATATACCTACATAAAGTAAAAGTGTTGAATATAAGCTTTGGTGTACCACAAGTGTCGTTTATACGCCCTTTACTCTACATGCTATACAAACACGCCATAAAGGAATTCCCTCAACTAATTTACCTTAATTCACCTGCCAATGCACTTTCAGTCGACACCTTCAATAACATTCCTTACAATGACTCACGGAGCCCCACTATTGAGAATGCGGTAGCAGACTTCCCTCAAACCCATACCATAGATTCAATAATAGGGTATGTAACTAAGAAAGTTTTACTGGAACGCAGAAATAAATGAAATAAACTAATACAAGTTTTAAAAGAGATTGCATCTTCTTGCTTGATTTACGAGATATGTTTTTAAAATATGTGTTGAGTGTGTAGAGTGGCAAACGTAAATAATGTATTTTCACAAGAATCGCCCTCTTCTCCGAATAAACATTAAACATATCGTTTCCAAGAACCAAGTTTCGTTCAAATCGTTTCAGCTTTTAGACATTATTAAGGCCGATAAGGCCGCCAGTTATCCACCTATAAGTTAAGTGTCTTTTTTTTCTTGTATGTCTTTTACGTGTGGTATGCAATAAAGAATTATCTATCTATCTATCTATTATTTAGTTTAGACATCTTTTCTCTTATTCTTTTATTACAAAATTAAGAAAGCAAGAATCCTTTTTAATAACCGACATGACCGTTTGCAAATGTAATCTTTATGAAATTAATATTATTAATTTTGGAACGACCAAAAATTTAGCTTTTATATTCAAACGGTCATAACTTAAGCTTTATCCTACTAACATTAGAGTTCATTTTCTACTATATAAAATAAATCTCCAGTGACACGGAGTTGTAACACTACCCACCCTCCTATAATTAGTGAGTATAAATGCATTTGAGTACTAATGGATGCTTTATACCGCCTCTATTGAGTGACCGGATTGCATTAACTACGTTACGGGTGGATGATGATTTATCATTGAAATTCTGAGTAAAAATCGTTTGCATTGAGTACCTTTGGAGGGGAATCAATGAGGGGTTTACGAGTTTACGAAAGGATAATTAATTTAGAGCAACATATGTTTTGTGTTTCTGAACCGAAGCTAATGGATAACTTCTTTTAATAATGCGGTTTCTTATTTTATATTAGGATTAGCTGCGCTTCCGCGGTGTGACCCGCGGTCTTTTGGGCGCGGCCTATGTCCTTCCCTGGGATACAATCATTATCCTACCAATTTTAAGCCTAAACTGTTCAGCGTTGGCGTTGGCGATAAAGGGTAACAACAGACAGACAGACAGAGTTACTTTTCACATTTATAATATTATTAGTGTGGATAGGATATAGGAAGGATGGATTCATAGAAATTTTATTTTTACAAAAATTAAGCAGCTTGCAATTATTTTTATTTTAGAACCGATTTAAAAAAATATTTCACGAGTAGAATCTATTTAAAACTATAGATTTAATGTAAGCTATTTAATATAAGGCACCATATAAAATAACCTACATAACTTGACCTTTTTCCAGAAAAATGAGCTGGTCAAGAATTCTAGTTATCGTCTCATCAAAGAACCTTTATTTCACTTTGGCATTAAATTAAACTGACCTAATTCATAGTTACACCTAACCATTTACATAAATAATTAAACTATTTCAATTGGCCGTGCAAAAGTAAGGACATGGGTCAAGGACCGAGAGGCCTATGTAAACGGACCTCTAATTAAATTAACTGTGAAGGGTAATCGGAGATTTGCACATGTAAAGGTAGTTATGGTTGAATAAATGATCAGAAAACATAAAATAATTAAAAATATCATTATACGCTCATAGTTTTTTAATATTCATTGCATATTTTATGTCTTATTGCATTCAATATTTCTTTATAGAACCGGACCAATATATCGTATTTTATATAATATGTGGAGAATTCAATGTTTTTTATGAAGACTATTAAGTAAGCACCTTTAATTAAGACCCGATGTCAATAAATTTATTTTTTAATATAACAGAACCTCACATTTGTGCCTAGATCTAGGTAGCTTACGTTCTGCGCTTTTTCACTAAAAAAAATATAGCACCTTCAGTATCACCCCAGGTATCACGCAGGGACTATCTAAAGTTCCTTTACTATATCTTTTTTACAAAATCAACAAAAACTTTTAAGAAGATTAGCATGTTTATGAATCATAGCCTCTGATTGATACCGAACGAGCTTAAATGTCAATTCAGAATCGTAATAGCTTCCAGCTAATCATAGAAATGGATTTATACTAACAGATTCGACCGGAGATAGTCTCAGGAAACTACGGAAATGAAAGGACTGATTGAGAGGTGACCTAAACTAATCTGTATGTAGGCAGAGCTAGAATACAAAGTAGAGATCTAGGCTTCGTTGTGGACATGAATTTAATAGACGATAGTTTCTAAGATGATCTTACTAATATTACGAGTATAAATATGAAAGTTTGTATGCTTGTGTTTCAAAAACGCCTTAACCAGTAGGCCGATTCGGAAGTTGGATATGGATAGTGTAGATTGCATCGATAAGCATCTTGACTTTTACAAATGTGTCGCTGTGCAACTATAAACAATTCCAACCACATCATGTAAATATTGGACGACAAGAAATTATTCAAGCAAAAAGTCATCGGAGTATGCCATGTTTACATGCACAACGCTAGTGTGACCATACAACTGGAAGTAACGAGGTATAATCTAGAGTCTAACATGTGGCATGCTCGCGATCTGTCACTCGGTTGATTAATGAATGGGCACCCTACACCCCTTGGGGGCGTGACCCCTTCCATATCAGATTGTAACGAGCACAAACTCCCATTCTGATGTCGGTTTTCAAATTTCCTTAATTACAAGCCGGAATCGTTTTGACACCCCAGTCAAAGGTCGTGATATGAATTCCGGGTTCGCAGATTTTGATTTTGACAGCTGATCTAAAAATATCCAGCCATTAACCCATATGGCGTACATTGATATCGTGTATCAGCAAATGAAGCTAAAATCTTGATAACGTTAGAAGAGGAACTCTCTATACCATTGCGTCAAAAGTAAACATTATCCTTTAATTTTAAATGGTAGTTAGGGTCGATTCACATCTAACGGAAAATGCGTCGAGCGTATTCAGCGGTCTTCGTCGCAATCATCGCGCATCATCGGTTAAGTGTGAAAGGTTGAATGTTTTCTCATATAATTGTCTGTTCTGGCGACCGATAATACGCGACGCATCTTCCGTCAGATGTGAATCGACCCTTACAGTTTTATCTAATTATAATAGAAAACTAATTTTACTGTGCAAAATATTTAAAACTGGAAAATAAGGAATGACATATAACTTAGAAAGTGCATGAAAGACCACTGTAATAATTTATAAAATCAGTATTTTAAGGTAAGATAAAGTTTGAGCCATGCTTACTGCAAGGATTTACGCTCAATATCTCTTAGCCACCACCCACAGAGTTGGCACCCTAAGCAGTATTCAGTTAACTACTGCACCAATCAGTGTTGCCGACGTCGAAATGGTCTGATTTATGTGTCTGCGCAGTTTAGCCAAATCTGGCATTGATAGAATTTCATTGGTTTGTAATTGCTTAAGTTCTAAGTCCTTTTTGTGCAGTCTAGTTGATGTATTCCATTCACGTAAAACTGGCTAACGACTGTATGGCCGAAGACGGCTATGTATGGATCTTCATAGATTCAAATGTTGAGGTATTCAAAAGTAATCAAAATTTGAATTTTTCACATGTTCGCGTTTGCAAGTCATTCATGTTCTGGTCACAGCCTATATGAATAGTAACTGATTTACTAAATGATGATTAGGTATGCATTAGTACTTAAAGGAATCGAATAAAAGATGTAATTATAAATAAGACAAATCAAAACTTACAATTCCGAGTTAAAATACTTCGTCGCCACAAACAAATCTTAGACATACCTGAAACAAAAATAAAACACATTATTACAAATAATTAGTTTAAATACATTCCAAATTAAAGTAATATTATAACAGTTATGCAAAATATTGGTGAAAATATACTGATAATTTAAAACAAAATGCCAACAACAGCAAAAATAACCCGAAATACTCATACACCGGATATTGAGAGTGAATATTCTATTTTGTATCTGTTTTAATTATCAACAGTTTCGCAGCGTCGAGCGCGGGCCAAAACTGGACATGCACCTTTATTTCGTTTGTTGAGTAAACTGTTAATTGGATTGAAAATAAATATTCGTACACGACTTTAGAAAGTCAAAACAGGAAAACTTGGCCTTTACATCTATATTAGATGATTTATACAGCGTCAGGAGGCAACCTATGACTACGCTTACAGGGATACTGCAGAGCTTTTTTTCGGGAAATTGCTTGAGATGGAAATAGCTTGCCCTAAACCTAAACCTTCTCAGCTTAATCGGCTTTGTCCATAGAAAATAAAACGTCATTGATACCTGTGGAGGAAACTAGCTTATAGTTTCCTGGCGAAGTTTTCCTTCACCATTAATATAACAAGCATTCAGAAATTAGCCAAAACAATGCGATACGCAGGAATCCCAACAAATACGAGATGGTACTGGATATATGAAACGGGACTGAAGAGCTACAAATGCACAACTTTGCTCTCGGTATACTTAAATTGCTTTGTCTATACGTTTACTCAAAGGGCATTGACACGGAGACGTCCAATGAAAAAAATATGTTGAAATTTTAAGAAGTAATTTTTATTACTTATTCATTTGTACGAGCGTTTATTTTTATGCATTGTATATTACTAATATTTATTAAAGTAGTTTTTTGAAGTACCTTAAGTTTTTTTTTGTCATCAACATGCATGAAATAGTTTAAACCTTCAAATGAATCCACGATTAGATATAAAATACGTAGCGTGAGTAACAAAGCGAGTCAGCAGTTATTCCCATCCAGCGAACGCGACAAATCGACAATACTAACACATGTGATACTAATCCTGAATAAGCGAATCCAATTGCCACATTCTGCCATCCACTTACATGCGAAAACAACCCCTATTTCAACAGCAATAGAGGATACAAAGGCATGAAATTAGAATCTAATTAGACACAGAATTTTGTTAATGGAGTAAAACAGTTGGATGTAATAAAGGGAAATTATCTGTGGAATTAGATATTAATGTTATATTACGAATAATTTTAGTATAATGATGTTTTTATGTTAGTTTTGGCCCCGATTTATAAGAATTTTTATACTACACAGATTTTTATACACAAAAACTTGAATATGGATAGGTGCATATCAAACACATGCCTACATTTTGCAAAAGATACGCTTTGATCAATCAAAGTTCATACGTCAATATTTTCAAATATGTCTTGTACGAAACTGAGTATAATATTGATCTTCGAACGATCATAATACTCGACGATATTTTAATATATAATCTGGCTTAATTACACCATTTTGATGAGTCCCCTTCGTTGAACCCAAACACTCTTATTCCTTATAAGATAGGGTCCAAAATGCAGCTGTTTAAGGATTTCGGGAATGTTTATCCAGCTATTAAGGCATTTTATCACGAGTTATATTTAAGTGTCATTGAATTTTTATATTAAAAGATAAAACTTGGATATCATGTAGGTGGTGGATCATTTTTCGCAGTTGAAAGCTGTCACACTCGAAATAAGTTTTTCTCTACAATTTTTTAAATGCTTCCCGATATGAAGGACATTAAGGAAAGTTTAGACTCGGGAAACATTACATAATCTAATGATCTATCTATTTTATAACAAGTTAAAGACAGAAAGCATTCGTATTGCTATCAAGACATAAGTCTTCAGTTTATGAATACGCGAATTTAAAAGTTTAGTTTAAATACAGACATTTTTTTCAAAGTCCCAATCAATGTCTAAGTTATAAAATCTTTGCCATAACTTTTTTGACAGCACTGTCATTAAGTGTTCACAGCTGTCAAATTCAATGACGTCACGGTACAGCGAAAAGTAAATACGATCAAAACAGAGCTTCCCCTGAAATTACCAGACGTATAATCTTGAATGCAAATTGCACAAAAGGAAAAAATAGGCGTAATCTAAGAGGGTGGGGAATTACAAAGAAGTGTACGGTACCCTAAAATGGTTTTACACAGCGCGACACGGCAAGTCTATTATATTTAAGCCTGATTTATAAGGTACGTCATATAATACAGTGGTTACGTTTAAAAAATATACCTTAATATACATTTGTTGCTGCGGAATGGTTCATCTGCCTGCTTACCATGACTACCTTCTCTACGGTAGAAAAGAGTAATTATAAAAAAAAAAAATTGTCTAAAATTTGAGTTACATTTCTTTTGCGCCGAACCTGGATACTTTTCGAGCATTTTCCTTTCAAATCTAAATATGTGGAATATTTATAATTATGGAATATTTCGAGAACAGTATTATAATATCGGGAAGTGTAAAGTTGCCTCAAAATGGAAAGATTTTGTGACAATGACTTGAATTAGGGGATGAAAATGTTGAAATGTGGGGCCTCGGGCGATGATAATAAGTATTATGATAACATCTTCACGGATCTACGTGACGCCTGGCAATTTACGTTATTTACATAGATTTATGAAAATATCATGAAATACATACATCTTTGCTAAATGATTTATACAAAGAAAATGGTGGAAATTCTGTTGTTTGCTGACTTCAAAAATGAACTTTTTAAAAAATGTTTACCCGTAAAAAAATTCTTTAGTACAATTACCTTCTTCGTAACGTACGTTCTACGTACCTAGGCAAATGTAACTTTTAGTACATAGTTTTACTTTGACATAACTTTCTATGAAGGTAGGTATCTAATACCTACCTTCATACTAATATTGTACGCCCACGATGTTGATACTCTCAATAATACGAGTATAATCTTTTTGCAACACAGTTTAACAAGTTTTTTTTTTACGTAAGTAGGTCAGAATAATTTTAAGATTCCAGATTATGTAGTGCTCTTTATGTTTTTAGAGTGCTATAAAAGAATAGGTGAACCTTTACTGTTTATACAAACGTTCACAATATATTCAAATTCCTCACAGATATATGGTTCAGTAGGTAAATATTTAAATAACCTTTTATTGTCAGAAAGGCAAGTATTATTTCCCACAAAAAAAAACAACTCTAAATAACATATCTACTCGTACGATGTGCAAACCTGTGCACACGTTTAAAAAACAATAAAACTAACAAACAAATCAAACACAATCCAAATCCGAATCAAATGCCTCGATCTATCACGACCAGTGTCTCCCACCCCGGGAATAATTCCCGGGAACTTCCCCTTTTCCGGGAATATTAAAAGGAAAAACGGTACACGAAAAAGCCGGCTCGCAAGGAATTATTCATGTTGCGATATGCTATACAGGGCTGTAATGTTTTGCGGACGGGTTCTGTATGATTTATATGAAGCTTAAGGTGATACAGGGTGTTTGGGGCGCAATTTTAGGTTATAACTTGGATTGTTTACTAAGCGGCTTTTGTTCTTATTATTTCTTTAAATTTCTTTTTGGTAACTATTATAAAATGTTTGATTATACTAACATAAAACTTGAGATCAATATTTTATTGATTGCCGATAGCATCATTAGCTGTTCCGAGCTGAATATATTCTATTCTATTATAAACTATGCCAATAACATTGCTCTCCCCGTTTTCTGCAAATTGTCTTCGTATGTCAAATGTTGTGACTGTTTTTAAATGAGCCCTACTGAACCCCAAAAGCTCACCGCTCAGCGGTCACAGTGTCAAAATAAATATTGCATTTTTTCAGGAGATTCACGTCTTCGTGTGTTTTTGCCGCGTTTTTTCATATTTCCTGGAACTATGATTTGCTGGCAATATTAGGACAATCTTCTAGAAAGATACTTTAGTCTAGACTTGTAAAAAGAGTGAATAATAGACTTGTTTTTTAACCTTTTAGCTTAAAGAATATTCTTATTGAAAGACTTAATTTTTTTTATAAAACTAAGCCAGCGAGCTGAGTGTAAATGTGTTTGAGAGGTCGTAGACAGTGAAAATCTGCGATCTCTGCCTACTCCAAAACAGGCGTGATTTTAAGACAATATGAAAACTCTATATTATAAAGAGCACTAAAAAACAGTTTTTTTAACATACAGCTGTTTAAAGTTTCGTATCTAAAACTATACCCAGAAGGGCTGTGATGAGTGGATGATGAATCTACTGACACACCGATTCTAGTGCAATTAAAAAATTTACGATCTATCGAAAATACTCATGCATTTATCGGCATGTAAGATACTAAACTATGATTATGGGCTATCACGTAGCTCGTACTCTATTTTTAACATAATCCATTCTAATACTCAGCCTCAAAGCTAACTGTGTCCAAACACGCGACATAGCCTTGAAAGTGGCTGCCGGGTTGTTTTAGTTTACACAACTGTTAGTCACACACTGGACTGCGAGGTTTGGCAAACTAATCGTTGAATGAAAAGTAAACTCATAGGATTGACCTAGAAACATTGACCTTTGTCAAAACTCAAAATGGCAACAATTCAAGTAATACTTGCATAAATATAAATAAGATCTAAGGGACTTCGCCCAAGGCGACTTTTTGTAGCGATACAGTCGCACGTTTTGCAAACGCGCGACGGAATCGCTACTAGAACACATTTGCTACTAGAATCGCAACGAACGCACGTCAACATCGCTACAAAAAGCTCTAAGCAAATGTTGAGGATAGTAGGAGTATGGATGTTTGACACTTTCACGCAAAATTATTGAATGTACCTATTTTTATGAGTGCTTATTTAGGTCTGGAATAGCATAGGCCCGAAAAAGTGAAACATTACCGAGGGACGGGTTACGCAGCTAGTAACACATAAATGAAGATCCTACGTTCAAAGTTTCTTGGGATCAAGTCGTATGTATTTCAAGTTTCAAACTAAACAGTTTATCCCCTCACTTAACCTCAAACCAATTTACTTGAAAACATCAAAACAAAACTCTAAATTGGATTCATTTATGCGTAGTCCGTTCAGAGGGTAGACAGAAAACGAAACAATAGCATTTCAAATTGAACTGACATGGCGAAGCGTTGGATCATTTGGGTATCCGTCAAAACGTAGGGGGCGTTTAGAATGATCCAGTAAAATCTACCATGACTTATCTCTACGGTAGAATAGAGTAAAATGACATATTGAACTTCCGTAAAACTTTCAGATCTAGAATCTTAATTAAGTAACGTTCTGAGCGGTCACAAAGTGGATATTTGACCACTAGTAGCATTATTCCAGAATCTTTGAAGATGTTTATGGGGGTAGTCAGAGGCATGTACAAATACTAACATGTTTGATACTATTCCTGTTAGTATTCCATACGTGACAGGTTGCAAGCCCTTCGCCGGCCATAGTTATTTTCATTGTACACGGTATCTCAATTCCTAACGATGTATGTATTGTCTATTCATAGAGCAATTTCATTGCAACATTGATGGAAGAGCATATCATAAAACGAATCCGTTTTGACAATGAATTGATGAAAATCAGATATGAACAAACTCTATACGCTTCGTATTAGCATGATAAACATGCGTTCATACTGTGGAAAAATATCTTACATCTGAATTTGTACATTGCCATCTCTGCTTGCAGTCACAAAAGCAGAATTGCAAAAATTGCAATATCGCCGAGCTGCACTGCAAGATTGCAAATGTTGCATTGCGTTGAGCGATATGATCAGCAATATGTGCGAGGACCTTTGTGTACCATGAGCGATTCCATAAAAAACGTTTGTTGAAGAGTGGTGATAGAAGTGAGGTGGTGAGTGGTAAAAAACTTTTGTAGATAGAAAGAGTGGATTATGTATAGTTACAAACATTATCAAGACAATTATATCCCCAAATCCTACATAGTATCTAGATCATAATGAATGAGTTTACATTCCATTTCTAGTGCAGTGCAAGTTGTAACACAAAGTCATGAACTAAAAATACCAACGCACGCAGTATGGCCACAGCCTAAGACCCTTTATTCGGCTATCAATCAAACCTTTACTGTTACGTTTTACCTAAAATTTTACCGTTTCGGGTCGGTTTGAGTTATTGGCTTTGCTGGATCCATTTTGGTAAGCCTCGTGTGAAACTTAAGCTTCAAATGGAAATGGAGTGTTTTGATATGGCATATCTTTATTAAGCTTGAGACTTAAGGCTTGCCCGTGGCTTCTCTCGTGTGGTACCAAAATTCAGGATCTGTGGTTTTTAGAGTCAATAAAAAAACAATCTTATTATTTTAGTTCACAGTTTCTCTCCACTAGACCGATTTTTTGCTACCCCAAAAACAACAATTGCTAATTACTTCAAAATCAAACACGGTCAAAAACAACAGTTATAAAGCAAACTTCATATACAAAGTAGGATGTACTAACGCCAAAAACTTCAGCTAAAGAAGCGACTACGACTTGGAAACAATGTAGCTAGCTTCGCAAGCCAGGAAGCACGTATTAGGAGTTGGCGCAGACTGCCATGCCCGCATTGAGGTGTCATATCTAGATCCATATAGAGACGAGCAGATCATCTTGAACAGCTCTACCATTCCATAATATTGCAGTAAATATGTTATGAGCAAAACTGAACAGTAATTTCCCGATGCATTATTTGAAGGAAAACATCGTGAGGAAACCAGAGTAGGGTGGAATGCTAACTGCTGCAAAATGTGGGTAGATTTCAAATATTTTGGACATACATGTGTCTACCCCTTCCACATCTTCAGAAGATTTAGAATACATAAAGGATCTCGGGGCTACAGTCTGTCCTGTACATCAGTAAAAGTAAGTTAGTTCGTATGAGTCAGTGGGCAACTCTGGTGACGGAGTATTTAGGCCGCCTTGAGGCGCCTTAACGACTTTAATAGCCGGGACCGACAATTTAACGTGCCCTCCGAAGCACGAAAGCGCTCAGATGAAAATTCCAGTGGCGGTCACCCATCCACTTACGGACCGTTTAGTACGTTACTTAACTTCGACGATCTATCTGCACTACCACAAGGGCTTCTTGTTTGTTCAGCACGGATTAAAAGAAATGAGTCAAATATATGTATGAGAAAAATATATATCTGTGTTGTTCAGTAAAGGTTGTAGTTACCCAAATGCTGCACTTATACGCTGTGGATGCACATATAAAGCCAAGATTCCTACTTTGTCGGCTGAGCATACTTAGAGCGGGTTTTGCATACGATTATCGTATTACATTTATGAAACTGTTAGACACGCGAAAGACCTAGATATTTTATACCGTTAGGTCACGATAAAGTAGTTCGTTGGATAAATGTATTTGTAAACGACGGTTAGTAATGCATAGTACAAGTTATTGAGGCTTGTAACGCTATTTGCTATTTTCTAGGTTTATGAGATTCCTAAATAGTTATTTTATTTAGAAATTATGACAAGATCTAACCTGATTAATTTCGAATGGTTAGGAGCAGAAAAAATAATTGAAGAAAGTAATTCGTTCTCCTAGTAATCCTATTATCTAATTGACTGTTGATTTATTTTCATCAGTAGCCTATTACAGATGGGTCCATGAGTGAGACGTATGTAACCTTCCCCACACTGGTTCGAAAAAACTAGTCACAAACCAAGAAACAAACGGATGCAGTAAATTTAAGGGATTCCGAAATATCCCACCGTGTTTAATCTAAACTTCACCAAAAAAGGAAGTCCCAGATGAAGTTTTCATATTTCTCAGAGAAACTTGGATCATATATTTGAAGTGCAGACAATTCATTTTTCAAATAGCCGACCGCGAAGTTTCCATCGACTTCCAGCGAGTTCTAGAAAGTTCCGCGAGCTTTTGATATTCGTATCCGTTGGCGCAACTTACGTCTGCTTTAGGTGCGCTCAATTACATTATTAACTGCTTTGTTGCATCTTTAAACCCACCATTTTACTTTTGATTCAAAACAACATGTTTAAAAACTGAAATTTTTGTAAGATTTCTATCGTTATGTAAGTAATGTTTCCCGTTTCAAGTTATCACCGAATAGAGGCTTTTTGTGGGGCGACATGAAAGTATATTTGGGAGTAGGTTCCGTAGTAGGTAGTTTTTGGGGTAGATGAAATTCCCCCAAATTATGAGAGGCACTCGCCTCGCTAAGGTTTGCCCAACTGGCACACTTACCTTAGAACCTGTTCGGCCGACAGGTTGTAGTCGGATAGTTCTATATAGGTTACATGTGCCCAGAAACATCGCTTGCGCGATTCATGTTTTCAATACTTTTTGCATCATTTGTATGGGAATCCGTTTATCTGTGATTCCAGCGCCATCTAGTGGTACAGCTCCGAAGTAGCTAGGTCGCTGTAATTGACATCTCTTGTAGTCCAGGCGATGGTACATAGAGGTCGCCACAGTAGTCAAAACTAGTTTATAGATTGAATTACTTATGATTATTCTGTTTGTTTTCATCCCAAGATTAACGACCCTTGATCTAAAACAAAGCTTTGTCAGCTCTAGCCGCGTCAGTTTCAATGTAGCTTTGTCAAAAGTTATATTCCAATTCAAAGGTAGTTGATTTTATAAACTGATTAAATTTATCTTGTTGAATTCGATAACATGTTGATTTATGTTCGCAGTTTTTGTTTGTTGTAATATGTATTTGTATAGCAAAATCATATTTCACGTGAGTAAATTCAAATAATGCGTAAATGTATTTACAGGTGATAAAACGAGCAAGATTATTTTTATAATTTGTTATAAAAGTGTATAATAAGTTCTTAATTACTCAATAAGAATCAAAACTGTAAGAACATAATTATTTCAATATGTAAAAACTCTTTTCCAAATTCATCACGATAATATGTCCAGTGACCCGAAAAAATATCAGAACTTTCAGAATAAAATCGCAAGTAACTGAAAACTATGCGATCTGTATTCTGAATATATTATCTGGACTTTCGTTATGCGTACGATGCCACAACTGTTCATAATACGATGACCTCACGAAATGGACATGCAGTACTAGATTCAGACAGTAATTTAATTTAAGGAAATGTTTCTTACACCACTGTAAGAACGGAAATGTGGGGGAGTAGTGGGTAGAAAGCGGAGTTATACAGGGAGGCATGCTGGGGCGTGATCTTTTTACTTTGTTCACATTTTATATAATACACTACGGTGGTGTAAATAAGTGAGCAATAGACCATATTACAGTTACTGAATGATAGTCTAAGTGACTATAAGTAACTCGTATATTATTGTTTTAAAATTATTAAAGTAATATTAAAATGGTAAAACCTAATCATAGTATATTAAAAATCGAAAATGAATGGATTAATGGAGCACAATCAGAAGCCATTAGAGACAAAGCAATTAAAATTGTCAATCAAAGATTAGTTAAGAGTTCGTAACTTTTGAATTTAAATTGATACCGAAAGTTAAGTTTCAATAAACCTATCGTAAATCAATTACTGAAGCTATTTCAAATAATTGATTGGTGAAGACTTTAAGGTAACTCTAAAAATATGAATTCTAAGATAAAATAACTAACAATTCGATCGCCTTAAGAGATATTTAAAACATACTTCTGCCCGCGGCTTTGCATGCTTGATAATAAGGTTATAGCATTATGATATTACAATTCACAGTCAACAATCTATTCTAAGTCCTCCAAGTCGGTACATCGATCGGTGTGATTAAAACCAACACTGCCCCTACAAACATTCAAATTCATAACTTTAAATAGGAATCGATGGTTTATACATATATGCTGTCACAACCTAAAACTAAAGGCTTTTACTAATAAACGTGGTATAAAGTTATTCCTGAGTGTAAACTGTCAAAATATATGGTTATTTTTAGTTTATTCCGAAGAATAACTTAACACCACGTAAGGCTCTAGTGTAAGCCATACCGGCTATTAAGTCCTTAAGCCATGACGGAGGCATTAAGCCGGCCTTAAAACTCCGTCACTAGAGGACAACTCATACGAACTTACTAGCTTTAAAATATACCCAAAATTCAAATCACTCACACAGATGAATTATGAAAAGCACATTAATATTACAATTTACAAACACACACTTGATGGTTCTGCGTCTAATTAGTATAAGTAATGAAGTAAGTCATGCTTGGCTGGATGTCTAAGCTTTGGTTAGTGAATTCAAGTGAATAGTTTTGAAGTACGTTGATGTCAACCCTTTTGTAGAAATTGTAAACGAAGTAATTTTGAACAAGCTTTCAAGTTTGTATTTACGAATTTGTATAGCTTCCCATTTAAATAGATGTGGTGTGATAGTTATCAGAACTTTAACATGCATTTAATAACTAAGTAAGTTCGTATGAGTCAGTGGCCAACTCGGTGACGGAGTTTTTAGGCCGTCTTAAGGCCTCCGTCATGGCTTAACGACTTAAATAGCCGGGACCGATAAATTATTCATTCGACCAAATCCGAAAGTTTCAATTATAATTTAACTTTTTGACTAAAACATTTGGGCGTTGTGCCATTATTTTTTTTTAAAGAGTAGATATGATAAATCCTTAATTATTTGGACACAATTTTTTCGAAGTTAACAACGAATGTTCATCTAATCGTTCATCATCATCATAGCCTTAAGCTGCGTACGGACTACGCTT
This sequence comes from Epirrhoe tristata, assembly GCA_951394285.1. Lineage (NCBI taxonomy): Eukaryota > Metazoa > Arthropoda > Insecta > Lepidoptera > Geometridae > Epirrhoe > Epirrhoe tristata. Next base: position 3,207,742 of record OX596161.1, read on the forward strand.
TCCAGGCTACGCGTTCACGCGTTCTTTCGTTCAGCTACTCTTTCCGCTGCTGTGTATAGACCTCTCTTCACTTCTGTCATTCGCCTCCTGCGACAATCTTGCTTACGACGATTTCACGATAAATTACAGATTCTCAATTCTATTGAGGATACAGTCGTGAACCTGTTTACGTTTACGTTTCTCAATTCTATAGACCTTTTTCAAACTAAACAAAACTTCAAATCTTCACCTATGGATGTTTAAACGCCATTTACACGATACCATTCTGGCAAACCATTCTTGCCTCTTGCTTTCTCAAACTGCAGCAAGCGCTAATATTCTGTGGCAAGAGGCAAGAATGGTACGCCAGAATAGTATCGTGTAAATGGCGACTACAGTCCACACTCCAAATATCCTGTTTTCCGTAGTTTTGTGCAGTTTGCTTGAAAAATATTTGATTTATCGTCTTATGGCTTTACGCATGATGTCAATTCACCGTCATGGTACTTTTAACAGTGATCTAGATCTGTTGAGCTATCTGCAGATCGTATATTAAAACGTAGTCTAGTGTGGTATGAAATTTCGTAAACTAAGGACCACTTGTATACTCATTCATTTTAAAGACTTCCTTTAGTATAGTGTTCAGCATTTATTACCTAGCTTAAGGAAATCCTCAAGGACTTAATTCTAAAATAAGGTCTCCTTTCACTGTATTTTGTACTTACTTAAAGTTGCAAAAAAAACAAAAAAAGAGGTTTTAAAGATTGCATAAGTAATTGGAATTGTGACGACCTCTGCGGCGCAGTGGGCGAAGGTCCGCTTGCGACGCAGATGGTTGTGGGTTCGATCCCCGCCGCGGGACTAATGTTTGTATGGTTTATTCCTAACGACCCCACTAGCCTCCCCACTAATGGGGTATTTGGGAATAAATTGTATGATCTACAGGTATTTGTCTCGGGTCTGGGTGTTTTCTATGTATAACATGAATGTATTTACAAATAAAAAGTATTTATGTAGTATATCAGTCATGCATGTAGTACCCATAACACAAGCTCTGCTTACTTTGGGCTAGATTATGCTGTGGGTAAAGTCTAGCATTATTTATTTTATATTTTTATAGATTAAAAACTAGAATAGCATGAGCTATTTAAAATGCTAGACTTTTAGGTACGGGTAGAAGCTAGTGACAACTAAATTGTTTCCAAATTTGTAGAGCCTAGCTCTTCAGTATTATTTACGGACATGCTATATGAGTATCTAGCTCTGTCCAAATGCCAAACACAAATCCATTCAATCCGTCCAATACAGACGTCGCAACTTTATGCGGTTGCTTATAATTTCAAATCAGATATAACCGGACCGCGCCGGACGAAACCGCTTGAAACCGGATTGTGGCGGACGAAACTGGATATAGAAACCGGATTAGAACAAGCTTCAGCGCATGGTTACACTGATTCAGAAACTTTGTTTCTTGCCAAACTCTATTGGGAGTTTCCAACTAATTCTAGATAATATCTACAGGCTTTTGTATTAGTAAACATTGGCGACATTGTTAACGGACAAGGGATAGGCAATTTGAATATCTCCATAATGTCAGGCCTGGAATGAGGTATTTGAATAGCATCCGTAGGACACTTATGTGACTCTATTCGTTATAAATGTAGCAAATTATGCTTTTCATGTCATTTAATACAAAAGTGTGGAATTTTTTAAATTTTAATATGGGCAACTCATTTTATTTTTAATTTTTTTTTTATGGAAGAGGGGGCAAACGAGCATGTAGCACACCTGATGGTAGGTGATTACCACCGCCCACAGACAACTGCAGCATCAAGAAGCACTGCAGATGCGTTACCGGCCTTTGACGACTTTCATGCATTTGACGGTAAATCAAAACATAGAAACGTAAAAGACCTGAGATAATTTCTACAGTCGTGATCCTATTGGTTTTTTCGTTATTTGTTATTTTTCTGTCAAAAACTAGTGTTTGCAGCACCGCATTACTGAATGAAATTGAAGAACAACAAATTGATCTAACTTACGGAGTAGATCAATAAGTTCACTGCAACTAATTAAAAAGAAAACTCCGTCTTGGAACTTGATACAATTTAAACCAATGCTTTTACTAACGAGCCATGGTTTCCAGCTAGAAGAACAACTATAGCAAGAGTGAAGCCGTGACTAGGCTTTTCCGGTCAACAGCGACCGCGCGAGAAATTCACGCGAGAAAATCATCGATATTGCCAATTGATTTTTTTAAATATAAAACCAAAGCCGGGAAAGGAAGCTAGTTTTCCATCTCAGAAATCCTTCTAATTTGAGTAGACTTTCCATTTATATACGACCTTGTCCAATGTCTGGGACAAATTCCAAGTTTCGGAACCTCTTAGAAACCACTTAGTAAACCTCGTTACCTCGGTACAGTTGCTTAGGTAAACTAGCTATTTCCGTTGGCATCTTTGAAGAGATTAAAATATTACACTAGGTCCCATTTTTTTTAAAGATGCCACGTAAAGTGTAATCTAAGGGATAGTCAAAGTAGGTAATGTTTTAATTGAAGGCAGTTTTCCTTTTTAAAAAGCATTCATGTAAAATTATTTTCATCTTATAGTTACGTTACTGTAATATAACTAATTAGTTACCAACATACTCGTAAAAAAGTTGTACTTGTTTATACTTTTTACAACAATTACGCGCAAATTAATTCATAAAAATAAGTAAGTGAATAACACTTTATCGAGATAAATAAGCCGAGAAGACATAAAATCGATAAACGCCTCGTTGGCAGACCAAGAATGTTTTAATCGGTGAAAAAAGACGTTCAAATCCAGACGCTCGGCTCTAGTGAGAAACTGGGATGTGCTTGTGAGAGAAAACTATTGGACGCGACTTTTTGACGACCTCTGTGGCGCAGTGAGCGAAGGTCTGCCTGCGACGCAGAAGGTTGCGGGTTCGATCCCCGCCGCGGGACAAATGTTTGTATGACCTACAGATATTTGTCTCGGGTCTGGGTGTTTCTATGTATAATATGTATGTATTTACAAACAAAAAGTATATAAGTAGTATATCAGTTATCTGGTTCCCATAGTACAAGCTTTGCTTAGTTTGGGGCTAGATGATGCTGTGTGAAAATGTCCAGCATTATTTATTTATTTTAGTCGCACTTCATTATTTCAGAAAGATTTTTTTTTCGAGACAATTTCAGTTCTATAACTTCATAGTTTTATCAACCATTTACTTTTATACAACTAAAATATAAGTATAAATTGTTTTTTATATGATAAAATTTTATAAAATTTATTTCATATAAAAATCTACTAAACAAAAATAATGTAAAGCCTTAAAGTCGCGTCCGATCACAGCTTAATTGAACGTGCTATGTAATTTTGCAAGCGACCAACCAGTTAACCATAACACATCGCAATCCTAACAATTTTGAACCATAAATCAATAGAAACAAGGTCGATAATGCAAAACTTCAAGTCCCACATCGGCATATCTGTAACATCGCTTGATATGTGATTATAGTTCTTAAACCGTAATGACAGGGCTCAAATTTGATTTGTGAGTTCAAAGTTACAATTTTGATGTTTTTAGAGTTTATCGCGCGTAACTAATATGAGAATCAGAATTTTCCTGTTGCTGATAGTAATCTTACAAAAAAAACAGATCAATTAACGGTTTTGGTTTCAAAAACATTTTTGGTATAAGTCATATACTTCATCGATTAACCAAATGACGCTTTACAATGTTTTAGCAACAGTTCCCGAATTTTTGGAACGAAGTTCCTTTTCGGACGGTATTAAAGTAAAAATAGACAGGCTGGAAAAAAATATTGTTCCATTTTACCGTCACGACACATGTATATGTCAAATCGTCACAGTGCGAAATGCGCAGCCGTGACACAATCCATAGATTGTTACATTGTTAGTACGGAAGAGCGTTTGTAGGATACCTAATTGACAATTAATTTATTATATTCCCAGTATAGAAAAGTACTCTTTGCTTCGTTCCAACCGAGCGTTCCACGACACTCACGTACTTTTTTTGATCATGCCAGTTTTCTCGCGTTATTTTCCTTCAACGTTTGAGAGGTATACCTAGTGCACAATTATAGACATCAAAATAGTGAAGAGTTCGATTTGAACACACGATTTTATGACCGGATGGCCGCTTCCACTAAACCACCAGTGCTTCATTATAATATTCAACCTATTCAAACTCTTCGATTCTTCCAAATGGAATGTGCATTCCTAAACCCAACCCAAACCAAGTTTAGAAAATGGGTCACATTTAAAATTTAAAAGTGGAAGTTCTAAATCAGGTTCCAATAAAACTATCGAGTTATTTCAATAGTACCCGCATTGAACTTTAAAATCGTATTCGATTCTAGACACTAACGTAAATCTATAAAAAGTCAAGATTGGGGTTAAATAACGTCCATTTTTAAATGTTTCACAATAAATTCAAAGTTTTGATAGACACTTTAAAGTCAACTATGGTAAAATGCTAACAACTAGATAGATATCTTTATTTCTCTGAAAACTTTATAATCTTTATTTAATAGTGTTTCTAAGCTTATATTAGGTTTGTCTAAACACTACGTTCTTGTTGACAATAACATGTTTAGCAAGTACAAAGTTTGAGACAAGTCAAAATATAATTAAGTATTTAGTAATGCACTATCTACAGGATATAGTATTCGAAGCCATTGTGCTCGCGTAGACCTCTGAACAAATACTATCTAATCTTGTTTACTAACCTGAATTACCATTAACAAGAAAAAATTAAACCAGTTTAATTTCGGGTAACACCAAAATTCTACTCAAAGTTTAACCACTTTTCATTAGCTGACAAAGGAAACTTAAAACTTACCATTGGGTAACTTATTTTGCTTCTGTTTTGATTAAGTTGTATTTTTCTATTAGAGCTTGTATTCGAAACAAAAAACAAGAAATTGCTCAATTTGACAATAATAAATAATGCTGGTCTTTTTTCACACAGCATCATCTAGCCCCAAAGTAAGCAGAGCTTGTGTTATGGGTACTAGATGACTGATATACTACTTATATACTTTTTGTTTGTAAATACATACATATTATAGATAGAAACACACAGACCCGAGACAAATATCCTGTAAGTCATACAGATATTTGTCCCGCGGCGGGGATCGAACCCGCAACCTTCTGCTCCGCAGGCGGACCTTCGCCCACTGCGTCACAGAGGTGTGTCAGCAATGTGTTAATCATATAATATAACTTAATTTGTTACCCATCCAAGTGATAATTTTTCAAGTTTTAATAATCTTGAAGGAAGCCACGGGCGAGCGAAAACAACTTGAAGTTGCATAAAACGGAATCGGTAATCATGTTATAAAATAACCGGTTTAAGATGCACTTGATTTTAAATCACCATATTTATACGAATATTTGATGAAGACTATAAACCTCTTCAAAGTTGAATACTTAACGCCAAAAGTTTACCAGTAACATATTTAGTGGTAACATAAATGTTCACGATGTTAGCAGTAAATTGACAAACAAAAAACACTTTCGTGGATTTCGTGGCCTCAATGTAATTTATTCTATTACACTGCTGATCATGAGCATCGGCACTGAACGTGTTAAAAATATATATTGCGCCACTATCCCGTAGGAGCGAACACAGATTTCCAATTGCTACTAAAAAAGTGATCTCATTAGCTCTCATTACATTCTTTATTTCTACAACCTTGCTCAGGGTACTTTTTAGAAATATCGCGTCACGTGAAAACGTGTTAAAATTCTTATGCAAAATATGGCCATTAGACTTGGCGCCTTTACCCTTCCTTCTTCTTGTATCACTTTGGCCAGTGTGGTGAAGGAATTTAAGTGACTCAAAAAGGCTTTTGTTCCTTAGAATGCTAGTCGCCATTGGGTAAATCTCACGTTCTAGTAACTATGCCCTCTTCAGCCCTCTCTCCATTCAAGGAACTATTCACTTATCCAATTCAATAAAGGAAACCGGGTTATCGGTGATGGAATGCGGGTCTACGTGAATCTTAAAGAGCATTTACACGCACGAATACGATTTATCGCACTGCAATTTTTTACGGTCATCATCTTCCTGCCCGTTTCCCACATTATGTGGGGTCGGCACAACATGTGTTCTTCTTCCATTCTCCTCTCTCAGCCGTCATCTCAACACTCACTCCTTTCTTACTCATGTCATCCTTCACACAATCCATCCATCTTTTCTTTGGCCTAACTCTACTTGTAAATCCATTGATTTACGGTCACCGGCTGGTAAAAGTTTTGTGTAACTCACTCGGCCGCCAAAAAGCATCGGCTTAGCTAAACGTGCCAAAAATTGCATCGTGGAAATGCTCTTTTACGCTTTTTAGCTACATGCAAACCGACGGAGACTTAAAAGACTTGAAAATAATGCGTAAGCTAGTTGGCATGTTGTGAAAAGTTCGGATTACACGAAAATAGCGTTTTGAGGCGCGCTTACAATCCTTAACTTGGTTCGAAAGAAGTGCTCGTAGGAGTAGAACAGTAGAAAATTTGGAAACCATAACGTAATTGGTTAAAACAGTATCTTTGTAACCACAAAGATACCGTTTTATCCATAATCCATTTAGTGGGATTATTACCGTCTGCCCCCACCAACTGCCCCCACGCAGTGGCAGACGGTAACACTTATGGAAATCCACCCGCGGGGCTGGTTAGCCCATAACCATTCCCGTCTGCCAACGCGGCTCTAGACGCAGTGGCAGATAGCCCATTTCAAAATTTAACATATTACTAACCACCCCCGAAAAATTAAAAGTCCCCGCGATACAGGCTTCTAGTGCGGGGTCAATTGTAATTTGCTCTTCAATATAGTTATTTGCCCTATGCAACCTTACAATATTTTATGAAATAAATTATCATTGATTTAAGTTTTACCTTTACAATGAAATACCAAATAGCGTAGTGACACATCTATAAGAACCAGTAGTTACTATTAAATAATCTATGAAAATAGCTTCAGTATTTACTGTTAGGTAATCTGCGTCTAGGGTCCTCATTGTTTTATTTTATTGTTGAAACCCCGGGTTTAGGGCATTTGTGTAGCAATTCAAATAATTTATAGGTTATCGGATTAATACCCCAATCGTTAACAAGCGTTTGGGTGTGTTTGTAGAACGGGTTAAATTAATATCAAGAATATCAATGCAAATATTTGGTCCGAAAGCATTGAATTTAAATTTAAGCTCGGAGTTACCTGAAATATAAATTTATGACAAAAAATGCCGATCTCGCTCATGTAAATTATGTAGGAGGGATTGTTTTACAAAAAATTGTCATAAGTGTCAATTATAGAAATATTTTGTCAATCAATTTCATAAAAATTGTTCTCTTTGCTTTGTAATACAAATTAGCAATTCAAAAAGTACTCGATGAGCTGATACAATATTGAAATACCAGGAGTTTATAAACAGAAGGTGGTTCAAAGAATACGAGAATGTCCTTTACAAACAGAAATCACAACGATATAGCAACAGGAAGTGGCATGCTCATTCCGCATTCGATGCAATTGTTGCGATTCGGACATTTTTATTAACACTATTCGTCTCGCTCTTTCCAGTTCAAACTGGCTAGCTATCTCGCTTCGGCAACAAAGTAAATACGAAATGCGAAACATCGGACGAACCGCATCTTTGGCGAAATTCAAACTGCAACCATTTGAATTCGATTAGATAAAAGCTATATTGTTTTAAACGAGTCTAATTTTAAGAAATTCTCTCACAGACTTAAACAAGAGCTTTTATTTAGTCGCTACAAACAAGTAAAAACTATACAGGGTGTAAAAAGACGTCTACCGAAGCCGAAAGGGGTAGGTACAGCATCCCAACACACAACCAAATCCAAAAGGATTTTCCGAAAAAATAAATATTTTCCGAGAAAACAGCGTTTGAAGATTTTCATTTATTTCGTCAGCCAGCAATGTACGCTACGCATTCCGAACCCCACGCGATAACTTCGGCAGTGCCTACCTACTATGTGCGTAGCGTAGAAATTTGATTATTGTGAGGTAAGTAGGTACTAAGACTTACCTAATTCCACTGTAACCTCAAACTGAGCATCTGCTCAACAAGCACAGCTGAGCCTGCCTGCCTGTAGGTACCCAAGCGTTTCTCCCAAAAAGAATCAAGACCTGCTCTTCTACTTGCAGATCAGAGCCTCCAGATCAGTGTTGGTTCGGGTAACTTAACTATCGATCAACCCTACCTATTTTGTGGGCCCATCGCATTACGCGCTAGGCCCATAACACAACGCATTTTCACACACGATCACAACAAGCACTTTTGACCGAACACACTCGCACTAAACAGACACTCACTGTTCTCTTCTTAACAAATGTAGGCAGGTACCTACTAGGTAGGTAGATACGATAATTAACTACCTAAGTAGGTACTAAATTATCCTCTAATAAAACCATAAAACTCATTCGCGACAGTAGTACCGGTAATGCAATTTGTATACGCTGCGCGAGCGTCCAATACGTACGAATATTGAACTTCAACTAATTAATAAATAATAAAATCAAACAAAACGAGTCGAGAAATTAGAAAGAAAATGTAGCGAAATAGAAATTGGAACCTTATTTCAATAGTATTAGAAGACAATTTCTTAATATCTTTGACAAAAGCCGCCAAAGAGTCAACTGAAAAATGCCTAGCAAGGCATGTTTCACACTACTCAAGAGTTGAAAACTGATGGATTTATTCACTGATCATTCACTACATTGTTGTACCTAGTGATATTTGATAGAATAAACTGATAATCTTATCAACCATTAATCTTATTATTTGTTTACTTAGGCAGGTACTTACTTACTTATTATTTGTTTATGTAGTGAACAGTTGATCTAGTGCTGCTGTTAGTATAAACTTTGACATAATGAATGTGTATCCCAATCGAGGTTAAAGATAAAGTGCTGGTCAAACACTTCGTTTTTTAGTTTCTTAGTACTAACATACTATTAATGTTAATATTGTACGTCCGAAAAGGGCAAACTGTTTGTACATTTTATTTGTTAACAAACCTACCATCTTTGTTAAATCCAACAGTTTACAATAAAAACTTATCTTATCTTATCTTCGAGAACTCGGTCTTAGACGAATTCTTCGTCAAGCATAAAATTCGCAAACACTGTAGACGCAGCTTTATACCGACCGGCTTTTACAAAGGATTCAGCGAAATAGAAATCTGAACCTTATTTTAATCAAGTTAGAAGATTTTGATAGAACCCTTTGACTCTGCCGCCGACACGTGCAGCGTTCAATCGAATTTCAGTAATTTTTTTTTGAAATGAAGCTTAATTTCGCTGCACTCAGTAAACTCATGATAGCCGAGCTAGAACAGTCTAGGATTTGAGTGCATGAGCCCAGTGTTCAAATCCTAGAGTCGGAGAATAACTTTTTTAAATTTTAATTTTTTTTGTACTATTATTTTTTGTTTATAACCGTTACTGAAACTTCGTTCAAGTTTTCCTTACTTACGATTTTATGAACTCAATAGTGAAACATTTTATTTATGTAACTAATAATAGCTGAAATAAAGCCAAGTTAGGTACCTACTTATGTTTAATTTTTCTAGTTTACGTAACTAAGATTTTGTTTATAGCACTGGTGGAACTGCATAGGTGCAGTAGACAGGCGACGCGAGAGCGGGGCGGGTGCGATGCCCGGCCGGCCGCGGCGGTCGTCGGCCGCGCGCGCGTGCGCTGACCTCGCTCAGCTACTCGCGCGCGAGCTACTAGTCGCGTTATTTTACGTAGATTGCAAGATTTTGATTTTTAATTGTTTTTTTCTTTTATAAATGAAATTATTAGGTAGGTATGGTCTTACTATGTTGTACTAGTAGTAAATAATCGGAAAATAACGTAAAATGAAGCAGCAAATTCATTTTTTTTTTTGCGTTTTTTTTTCGCTAAATATGTTTAGAATCATGGTCTGATTGCAACCCCTCAGTTTTCGGTAGTAGTCTTTTTACACCCTGTATAATTACGTTTTTATACTAAAAAGAAAACCGACTTCAATGTTTGACTCGAAACGCGGTGTGACTCAGGGCGTCAAGCTGTCGATTCGATTTCTTAATCTTAATCGTAGTCTTAATCTTAGATAGCGTTATAGTTTTCACTGTAAGTTTTCTATCTTATGTGTATTAATTGACGACCTCTGTGGCGCAGTGGGCGAAAGTCCGCTTGCGACGCAGAAGGTTGCGGGTTCGATCCCCGCCGCGGGACAAATATTTCCTATAGATAGTTGTCCCGGGTCCGTTTCTTCGTTTCTATGTATAATATGTATGTATTTACAAACAAAAAGTATCTAAGTAGTTTATCATTCTAATACCCATAACACAAGCTCTGCTTACTTTGGGGCTAGATGATGCTGTGTGAAAAGTCCAGCGTTATTTATTTATTTTTTATTAATAAATAAATTACGACTTTTCCAGTTGAAACTCGTCAATTGAATGCCAACCAACACTCTTAATTATCTGCTACACAAAGTTGATGTTATTGTGATTTCAGCTTTTATGAAATAGATTCGATACAACTAGTAGGGGTCACAATCTCGTATGTAGGGAAATTCAGCGAAATAATGTAAAAGACGGCTCCCCCAACTGTGTTAAAGCATACCTTCAATATATAAATATACAATATATAAATACAAGGTTGTATAAAACCACCGTTTCTATTCACAACTTCAGATCGCCTGGGGTTTTCTAGAAAATGCTGGAAATAAATTCAGTGTGTAAGTTGGTATTTTTAACACATTTTAGTAGATATCGTGGAGTAGTATTTGATACTAGAACTGCTTTTGTTTTCATATGAAATTATACAGGGTGTAAAAAGACTGCTACCGAAAACGGAGGAGTTGCAATCAGACCATGATTCTGAACATATTTAGCGAAAATTTATTTATTTATAAATTTTTATACATATTTGTGTATTTTTATTACATTTCGTCTTTATTATATAATAATATCTTTATTCGTTTAAATGTTTCCTATCTATCTTAATCTAAATGCCTATCGATAAAATAGTAATATCATCAACAGCATCCATAAGACCTAACTCAAACTCAAGACTGTATTGAGTTTACAAGTGTCAGAGCGGAGCTACGAATAGAATCTAGATATGGAGAGGATATTTCCAGAAAATTCAATTGGACCGAACCTAGATCATGAATCGGGTCGAGTTACTAATTTTGTTTAGTAGGTTGCATTTTTGTTTGTCAAAAATTGTGTCAAAGCTGGGACAAAAAAATACAGGAATTTATTGATTGGTATTTTTTTAGAATCAACTTAAATGTAGAGTGTGCAGGAGCCGCCATTTTGTAAGCGGGACAGCGAGTGTGATTTGTTCGGCGTGTGAGAAGTACAGAGACTTATTATATTACCACTCGATAAATAAAAGACACAACTATAGAGATACTTGCAGGTTTCTTGACAAAACAAAAACCTACCAAAAAAGTGTGCTGTTCCTGAGATAAATAGCAAAATGTGTGCAAAACATGTATTTTTCAAAAAATAAATGTTTTTATAAAACTTTCACCAATCGTGTTTTTAAAACACGTAATCCAAGATAAAAGTTCGAAGTATCTTTTGCCTAAAAATCGAGAGATAAATACGAGTACAACAAGCACACTGGACCAGTCAATATCATCACAACAAAGTCTGGTTGGACCCAAAAGAAAGCATCCCATAAAAAAAAACAGCATCCCCAAGGCGCAGGATATAAATCACCAAGTATAAATAACTAACAAAAGGGTTGAAAGCCCCTAAATTCACATCACACATGAAACAGGCGTTCACAGCTACTCACTTAAATTTTTAACCCTCCTGAACCTAAACGGATCTTCGGATTCAGCGGATTCATTAAAATTTCATCCCCGGCCTCGGAAACGTAAAAAACCTTAATTGAATTATCCATTAACATTCTGTCTCTTTCTAGCTCGTTCCACATAAGCCTTATCCATCAGATTTATTTCCGTTCAAATGTCTTCTATTGATTTTGCGAAAATATCTCCACGTCGGGATGAGGAGCTGGCGGGTTCTTTCTTACGTCATTTATTTTAAACATTTTTTGTTCAGAAAAATTTGATTTATTAAGATGCATTATTAAGACAACGTTAATGACGTGTAAAACCGTTGAAAATCCTTGATTTATGCCATATAACTCGACCTACAGGGTCAAGGGATATACAGAATTTTGTTTCTATAACAGTTTTTTTTTTCTGACACTGAATAAGAATTTATAAAATGTTATTACTTATGAAATGTGGGCATGTATCAAATATTATGTGTTTGGACATGCCTCTGACTACCCCCCTTAGATATCTTCAAAGGATCTGGAATAAGTAACATAAAAAGATCTGAGAGAATGTCTACTGCACCTTGGGGATACAGTCGTGAACCTGTGTTTACGTTTTTTATTACTTATGAAATGTATAAGCAGGCCATCCGTTGGTTGGTCACTATTGTCAGTATACTAAGATATAACTTGATGATTGTGCAAGAGGCCGGAAAGAATGGCGTAAATATGGAGAGCTGTATCAGCAAATGGAATGAAATTACAATGATGTGGAAAAGAACCTACAAGCTCTCACACTAAGTCTAGTGGGAATAATATTTCATACATCTCTCGGATCAGACCGACTTTTTAGGACGTCAACTTTGTTAGGTATTTGAAATGTTCTAGAATCTAGGAAATACCTCAGGCTTAGTGGAACTTGGAAGATTTTAAAGTGAATTTCAGGTAAAACAGTGGGCTATATAAGGCTGTACCTACTTTTCAGTAAAGAGTCAAATACTCTAGGCGTCTCGGCACCTTCAGTGCCCGCTATAGTCCGGTAACACTAAAACGGCCTCATAGGCCATTAGTATGAATATATTATATACAGGGTGTAAAAAGACTGCTACCGAAAACTGAGGGATTGCAATCAGACCATGATTCTGAACATATTTATCGAAAAAAAAAAGCAAAAATAATTTTGACTTAGCTACGTCATTTTATTTTACTTTCTAGTTTTAAGTAATAATAAGACCATACCTACCTAATCATTTCATTTACAAAAGAAAAAAACAATTAAATCTCAAAATCCAAGAATCTACGTATAAAAACGCGCCCAGTACATACGCAAACAGTAATCTTCAAACGCTGTTTTCCCCGGATATAATGATTTTTCGGAAAATCTTTTTGGATTTGGTTGTGTGCTGGGATGCTGTACCTACCCCTTTCGGCTTCGGTAGACGTCTTTTTACAACCTGTATGTTACTTCCGAAAATAGGTGACACCACTTTTCCAGGAGTTAGTGTTGATTAGAATCAAAAATAAAATGCTGATCTATATTAGATAATTGATATTTGTTTTAATTTAAACATAAATTATTATAATCCGAATAAGATTTTTCTGCAAAAAAAAATTTTTAAGTTAAAAATATGAAACCATGACAAACCTAAATTTGGAATGGCTTGTATGATAATTGTTAACTGATAAATTGAACAAAACTCATAAAGTCCTAGTAAACTTCACTAACTTTAAAACTAGTAACTTTGTTTATTTGCTTTTATAAAAGTTGAAAACTATAAATGTACCAAGTTGTTTTGCATAAAAGTAGTGGTTTAGTAGCACTAAGGATAAATAGCTAAATCTACATATTTAGTGCTGTTCACCGACATAACTCACCACGAAGGAGCATGGGCTAAGCTGGGCTTAAAAATCGGTCAATAGCACACGATATACTTACACAAATTCTGGACTAACCATAATCATCAAGAATAAAAAAAACACTAAAAAGAAAACCTACTTCAATGTTTGACTCAGCACGCGGCGTGACTCAGGGCATCAATAAACCAACCATACAAATCGAAATAAGAATAGAAATCAAATAACGCTGAGGCTCCACATGCGTCTAACTAAACGCATTAATAACCAAAACTACATACATTTTATGTGAAGTTTCGGTACGTGAGTTCTTGGCATTAGTAAATCGTCAGTTTGACATAAGCAATGCTAGGAACTCACGTGCCGCGGTACTTGACGTAAAATGTATGAAATTTTGGCAAATAATATTAGACGCAGACGGAGTCTTAGCCTTATCTCTCGATTCAATTTATAATTGCTAGGAGGGAAGGTTTTTAGAGTTTTACGGGAAAACTATCAATCCCCCAGGAATAAAATTTATATGGGACCACCTCCGCCTTTTTTTGAAGTCGTTTAAAAATAAAATTTCTTTGTCTTGAGGACGTTAGCAAAGCGTTTTTGAAATGACTTAAGTATTCGTTTCTAAAGCGCAAATCTAACGCGTTTAATATGATGTGTGTCGCCATCTAGTTCTGATATAATATCAGCCCATTCCATTGAACGTACATCTCTGTCAGAGGACTGTTTGCGTGTTTTCATGGCAAATTAGGCAGGCCACCCACCGGACCGACTAAATCTGCTAAATAGTTAATGTATTTAGTATCAGAGGGTAAGGCTGCGTTTTAACATACACAAGCCACTTGATGATGAATACTCAGCCATATTAAAAGGTTTAATACCTGTTTTATAATAAGCGGCGATGGGCTTCAAGCCTTTCACGTAAGCCACTCATACAAACTGACTGACTGACTGACGTATAAAATGCTAACTGCTGTAAAATGGACATGTGCCAAATATGTAGGTATTTTGTTATGCCTCTAAATACTCCCAAAGATATCTCAATCTGTGCAGCGCAGTGGGCGAAGGCCCGCCTGCGGAGAAGGTTGCGGGTTCGATCCCCGCCGCGGGACCAATGTTTGTATGATCTACAAATATTCATCTCGGTTCTGGGTGTTTTATACGTATAATATGTATGTCTACAACAACCAAAATGTATATAAGTAGTATAACAGTCATGTAGTACCCATAACACAAGCTCTGCTTACTTTGGAGCTAGATGATGATGTGTGGAAAGTTCAGCATGATTATTCATAGAATTAAAAGCATGAGAATAAATTCTACAGCGCTTTGGGATTTAGTGATCACGTTTTACACGGTGAAGGAAAACATCGTGAGGGAACCCGCAGCTTAGTCAGCTCCACACGTATCGACGTCGTCTTTCCTATGGGCGGCTGATGTCCCAGGTACTACAGCGTCCCGTTAAGTGTAGGCATGGATTGCCTCCTGACGCTGTATAAATCATCTATTATAGACGTAAAGGCCTAAGTTTTTGAATGACAAGAAAATAATTGGACCCTTGTTCAACAGACAGGTGGTCACTAACATATCAATTTTGAGACCACACAGAACGATTTAGTTACGCAGATCTTTTATTAAAGACACAAGTTTCACCACGAGCGCTTAACGACGTAGTAGTAAAAAGCTCAGCTTAAATCATACACAAATTAGGGTTCTCAATCTTAGATTTTGAATTTTGAACTAATTCTTAGTTGTTGGTTTTAGGGGTGGCGCTAGTGAAAAAGGAAAGCGGGTAAATTGCTCCCATGTAAAAATGCAGGAAATTTGAATGGTTATTATTATCTAAAACTGCAAAATACTTAAATAAATAAATAAATAACGCTGGACTTTTTACAAAGCATCATCTAGCCCCAAAGTAAGCAGAGCTTGTGTTATGGGTACTAGAATGACTGATAAACTACTTTATGTTTGTAAATACATACATATTATACATAGAAACACACAGACCCGAGACAAATATCTGTAGATCATACAAACATTTGTCCCGCGGGGGGATCAAACTTGCTTATAAATTATAATACATGAACGCATTTTTTTATATTTTTTAAAATAAGGCAGTTGGATATATATAATAATATAAGATAACCTGGATCAGTTGAGCTATCTATAGATCGTTTCTAACGATCCTTAGATAGCTAGACTAATCCGGTTGTATTGTGTAAATATATGTAAATATGTAGTAGCTTAGTTTCTGTAAATACAATAAATAATAACACAAATAAGTATTATAAATGTAAAAAAAAAAATAAAAAAAAAAAAAATAAGGCAGTACAACGTATCACATCTCAAAATATTCAGTTGTAGACTACTTAGTGGTCACCGATTCTTTGTCATCTCGCATATTGTAACTTAACTTCAACGATCTACCAGAACAACAAATAACTCTATACTATGAGCTTCTATGTAAAGGTAAGGATCAATCAGGTTACCTTGGACCCCACCCCTAGCACGCCTTAGGTTCTTATATTAATGTGCATTTGGCGTGCTACCTGCGCGCTTAAACACAGATTAAGGCGAACTTATAAACATAATATGCAAGTTTCTAATGAAACTAACAAAAAACTGTGATTTATTGCGATGAAAGATTATTAAAGATTGTCGTGATGGAAAAAGAATGATGTAATTTTATTCGTGTTTTTTTATTGAAGGCTTATCAGCTACGTTAACCTGATCGCACATTTGGCCGCGCCGTACTCGCCGCAGTCATTTTTCTATACAAAAAATGCTGATGACGTCAGAAAATGCGGCTGGCTTCTGACATCTTAGCATTTCTTCTATTGAATTGACAGTACGGCGCGGATAGGTCTGCGACCACCCTTATAGTTTCCATAAAACTACGACAAAAACTACACAGGTACTAAAATTCATAAAAAAAAATACTAAGATCTTTTCATTCATTAATTCATGCTTCTTGAACCTGACGTATTCTTTATACTTGTTCGATAGAAAAGCTAATATGTATAATAATATGTATTTCCGATATTTTGATGTGTAAACGGACACATGCACATTAAGTTTCTCTCTTTAATAATACTTAGCTCGTATTCAAAAAATAATACATATTTAACTAAATATTTCAAAGCTCTGAGACACTTCAAACCGACAATTATTGTCACTGTGAATAAGTAAATAACTGTTATATACATTAAAAAGTGATCGAGTAATAACCCCTCGGCTGAAGACGATATTAAATGAGTTTTAATTGCCAGCTTTCCCCAACCTCCCCTAAGGAACCCTAATAATGGCTTTTTGTTTGCTGAGGAATTACTGATAGGAATGGATTTTATCATTATTTTATAGAATCTTGAAATATTAATAAACGTCAATTTAATATTAAATTCTGACATTGAAATCGCTGTGTTGGTAATTCTACTGAATTTGTGGTTAGTGGTTTTAAGCTCATATTATAGAGCACCAATGGCTTTTTCCTTTTTAAAATGTATCCCTAACGCGAGATTTAACGCGTCTCCTGCCCGTCACTGCGGTGCTCTCGGTACTGTTAGACCGACATCACTTACTGGTGTATGTGTCGTGGGCACTTTTAGTGACACGGATGTTTTCCTTCACTGTTAGTTAAATGAGCATATTTTTCCGAAACGTAAAATCCATTGATTGTGGATTCAAACCCACGATTTTCGGGTTGACACCCTAGTAAAGGCACGAATAAATTAAATTTCAGCTGAAATTCTAAACAGGTGATCTTCTATCTACAAAGATAAAACCGAGTTTACATTGTAATCGGGATGAAAAATGTTAAGTTGTAGAAAACATTTTCTCAAACAAAGGAAATGTATGAAATATAATGGAAAAACAAAAACATGGAATACAAGGGAATAATTTAAATATAACCATTAATCTGGCTCGTGTAGGTCGCTGTCACAAAGGTACCGTCGGCAAAAAAAGCTGTGATTAAATTTTCCGCAAAGCAATGTTTTCTTTTTAATCGTTTATCTGGAAAGCAAGGTATTTTTTGTCGTCTACTATACTAGAGCATGCATATTTTGTCAGAATATTGCAACAAAATTCTTTCAATCAACGATTATGTAGAAAGCACAGAAGATGAACCGACATATTTTTTTGTAAGATCTAAAAACTCCCAGAGTTGTCCAGTGTTCATACGAACTTGAAACTCATTTGTTTAACGAAACAGTGCCTAAAGTTTATTGCGTTTTGATCCACCTCAAAACTTGTGTGCTGACTCATATCTTATGATTATCATTTGCTTGTTATGCAACTACGAGTAAATGTTTTCTTCGTCGTATAATTATACCCCTATGAAGTCAATAGATAATACATTAACTTTAGTACACCTTCAGACAATTTTGTGCCCTCTCTGTTCTCTTGTCTAGACAAATTAGTCAGGCAAGTCCGAACGTACGTAAACAAAGAACAAAAAACTAATTCACTTTTGACGTAACAATTGAAATCTCATCGCATTTTTCAAAAATTAATTCAAATTAAAACGGCGATGTTTTTGCTAACGCTACATAAATGAAACTGCCTTATTAATAGATCGGAGATACGTCCCTTGTCTTCCCATTCGTCTCTTAAATAGAAAATTCAAACGGAGCCCTGATTAAAACCAGCACTCAGTTGCAAATTAAAATCTTAGAACGCGTGGTTTTGAGGCACACGGGTCTAAAAGTACTAAGGTTAGAAAATAGCTAAAAGAACATCGCAGCTCATCGCAGTATCCATCCGCGCCGAAATGTCAATTCAAATGCTGAGACGTCAGATTTTCTGACGTCATAAGTATTAGAAAAATGACTGCGGCGCGTACGGCGCGGATGTGCGATCAGCTTTACACGGAAGAATTTCAACCGATACGATTCAGTATCGCATTGTAATTTTTTACGTGTAAGCGGTCATCTGATGCTAAAAGTCTGATGGCCTTAGTAAGAAACGTGGTGTAAAGTTACGCCAGGTACCTATAAACAAAAATGTTATGGTTATACTTAAGTTACACTTACACCTGTCATAACTAACACCATGTTTAGGCCGTTAGTAAGTGCGACGCTCGCCCTTCCGCGTCAACAAAACGAGCCAAAAATTGCATCGAGTAAAATGCTCTTTAAGATTCACAAGCTGTTTGTCAAACGGCTTACCCGTGTGTCTCAAATTAGATTAAGATATACACCCGCTAAACGAAATTCTTGCGGCATCATCGTAAGGGGGTAGGCAGGCTCTTCAGGGATGTTATCTAGATTTAGGGGGTGGAGATTGAAGGGTTGTTTACAAGTACTTACGACTGAGGGGTGGAAACGGTGGCTTACCTGTAAAAGACAAATAATATTGATAAGCAATTATAATTTGTAAACGTGTTTGAAAGATATTTTGGTATGAGTAATATTTTATATGGTACCTACCATGTGATGGATGTGATGAAGATGAGGTACCATACTAAACCTTGATAAAACAGTTAAACATATTTTCAATCATTTGAGTAAAAAATCATACATGGGAACTTTTTTTTTCCAACATTGCATAGTTTAAATTAATTATGTCTATTCAACACATTGACATTCTCACTCATATCGAAATAAAAAATGTAAAACACAAAAATAAAAGCACCAATTCCTCGTTTTGGTCATCTTCTTGTTGTGTCACCAGTTTATTCGAACCAGTGTGGTGAACGGATTTTAAGTGCGCCTTAAAAGTCTCCTTTCGTGCACTTGACACAGGTTTTCCAATTTTAAGGTTCTACGACATGCCGGTTTCCTCACAATGTTTTCCTTCACCGTCATAGTGTGTGGCAGTGAATATAATTTTTTCGACAGAAAAACTCACTGGTGCACGACCGGGATTGAACCCACGACCTTACGATCGGAAGGCGCCACTACCACTAAACCAGTGCTTTCTTTATGGTGCGCATGACAGCAAATAGGATAAAAAAATGCCAGTGCAGCCATCTCGTTAAGTCGGGCTCCACACCTTAGTTCCATATGGTTCCATATTCCAATTATGCACATTCTCGAAAACACTTGGAACGCGTGCTGTTTGCTACATTGTTTAATAATTTTCCTTGAATTAAGAGCATTGAAGTTGTTTGAGGTGCGGAGTCGACTCTCACGGGCCGGTCATTTTTTGTGTCATTATCTTAGAAAAAATTGAATTCTGTGGTCATTATTCATTCATTCAAACACGTTCAAAACACGTTCAATTAGTACAATGGGCGGCCTTATCGCTGTATTGTATGTATTTACAAAGACATAAGTATGTAATCAGTCACATGGCTGCCATAACGCAAGCTCTGGTTACTTTGGGACTAGATGATGCTGTGTGAAATGTCCAGCATATAAGTTCGTAGTAGGTTTTTTTTTTTATTTCAGCGGTCCTTACACTAGGCAAGCCTGTGAGACGGATTATACATAATACATTAACTGTATCCTCGGCCGGCAGTATCAGTTTAAACAAATTAGGCAAGTTATAGTTTACTAGAAAGTAAACTATGTTTTATTACATACTAATCTATCTTTGTGCCAAATCTAAATCCATCGTCGTTTTTGCGGAAGAGAAACATCCTCACATAATTTTTAATTTATACCTAATGCTTATTAGTAGAAAACAATTAGTTTCAATACGCTCTCACAAACTATAAATAATTGTAGTAGGATACGTAATTAGTTTCAATCTTGATCGCGGCGTGTGAAATATCAACCAATAACATAAATAATTCTACAGCAAAGGTTTTTAATCTGTGGACGTCAGTTGTCTACACCTTATGTAATAAAAGGATATAACAGTAATAGTTAGGTTCAATGACATAGTCAAACGGCCTGTGCTTATCCCATGAATGTTTTATTAAAGCCCAAATCAAAAGCTGAGGCGTTTCGACTTCACCACGAATGGTAACTTTTTTTTATGATAAATGAGTCAGCTCTTGACCTCGAAACTTACACAGGCAATAAGGTCTACGATGGAGTGAGCTTACCCAGAAGGTGCTTATTAACTCTCTTCTTAAAAACAACAGGGTCGTAGCTCAGCGGAAATACAGACGTTAGAAGCTGATTCCAAATGTTTGCAGTGCGCATAATAAAAGAACTTTGAAAGCGGTTAGTTCTAATTAGTGGAATATTAACCAGGTGAGGATGATAATCAGCTGTGCGTCTGAAGTCCCTGTAGAAGAACGGTGAAGGCGGAATAAGGTCGTCCGGGCACACTCACCGTAGTACAATCTGTAGAAGACCGACAAACTCGCTACCTCACGACGATGGCTCAGACTGTCGAGTTTTGCTTCGGCAAGATAGTCTTCACCTATGAGCCTCTTGGCTCTGCGCTCCACCGAGTCAAGTGCAGCAAGTAATAGATAAGTTCGCATGAACTAGTGGCTAACTCTGGAGACGGAGATTTTAGGCCGCCTTAGGCCTCCGTCATGGCTTTACGAATTAATAGTCGGGACCGACAATTTAACGTGACATCCTAAATACGGAAGCACTCAGTTGATAATGCCATAAGCGGTCACCGTTAGTACTGACCGTTCAGAATGTTGCTTAATTTCGACGATCTATCAAGAAAAACCAATCAAGCTACACTACGAGCGTTTAACTACAGTAAGACGCCATTTACACGGTACCATTCTTGTCTTAAGCTATCTCAAACTCAACGGAGCAGTGCTACTACTGTGGCAAGAGGCAAGAATATTATGCCAGAATGGTTTCGTGTTAATGGCGTTTAAGAAGCTATTCAATAATTTACGTATAATTTCTAAAGTCTATTAATTGAAAATTTAACTATACGGTAGTAAATCGCTCGTTACTTTTAGCTTGGGAACTCCAATAAGAAAGCGAAGTAAAAGAGGTTTAGTTAAATATTAACTTCGGTACCTAGAATAACAGCTGTGCTTGACAGTGATTGCTATTAGAAACAAAACGGACAAGCTCGAGTAGGAATCCCCCGTTACGGTTCTAGCGTAGAAAAAAACAAGGAGAAAAATATAGGTAGATTATAAAAAAGTAAGTTTGTGTTCAGGTGACGTTCGAGGTTCGAATCCCGGCCGTGCATCAATGGATTTTTCGTTTCGTAAAATTTATATGCGCTATAACACGAGCTCATAAAGGCATATAACCCGCAGCTTAGTCAGCTCCACACGTATTGACTTCGTCTTTCTTGTGGGCCAGGCTGATTAAGCTGAGAGGATGGTTTAGGTGCTGGGCAAGCATATTCCATCTCAAACAATGTCTCAGGCACTACGTAGGCAAGGATTGCCTTCTGACGCTGCATAAATCATCTATAGATGTAAAGGCCTAAGTTTTATTTAAGTATTTATAGTTCGACGTTTTTAGGTTTTAAGGTGTTTGTCATGGCTTAAATCCGGACCGAGAATTAAACATGCTCTCCGAAGTACAGAAGTATTATGAGCTGAGTGTCTATTTAGGTTTTATTCATTCAACCCGTTACAGGTTCTTTAAAGCTCAAGAAAAACACAGGAACATGACTGTATCCCCGAGGCGCGGTAGAAATTAGCGGCCTTCACACGCACAATCTTTCGCGAGTGATTGAGCGTACATGATTGCGCTCAGGAAAACCTGTACACGCAATCGCGAGTGATAATTTTGATGCTACGTGTTCTTTCACGCGCGATTACTCGTTAGTTCTTGTCGAAACGGTATCGTGCGGGAAAGACTGTACGCGCAATCGCAAGTGATAACTTTAGAGATATATTTTATAACAGGATTTTATCGCGTATTACCTTTATTGTGATTTTAATTTTTAATTGTGATCGCGAAAGTTTAAGAAAGACTAAGTGATAACTTTTTTGAATCTTGAAGCTACGCGTTCTATCAGCGATTGGCTGTATCCCTCGCGATAGATTGTGCGTATAAAGGCTGCTATTCTCTCAGATCTTTTTATGTATTCCAGATCCTTTGAAGAAAAGCTAGTCTTGTAACAAATCTACAAATTATTTTACTTTTTTTTTTAAATAAACTATTCAACTTTTCTGCATCGTTTCTCTTTTAACCTTTACGAAACCCTAAAACTAAGTTTTGCCACGCCATGACGTGAACTGTCCACGGGCTCTCGTTAACATGAAGGACTTGGAATAGACTCACCCCAGTTTTAAAATGTTTGTTCCACTTAGAAATACTTTTTATTTATATTTACTAAAACTCCATTTACACGATATGACGCTACCATTTTCGCATACGTACCAATCTTGCCTCTTGCCACAGAATATAAGCTCTTGCTCCGTTGAGTGTGGCAAGAATGGTATGCCAAAATGGCATCGTGTAAACGGCCTCTAACAAGTCGAATGCCGATGTATGATCAGTTCGGCCCTCTCCGGGGCAGGCGACGCGTTAATATTACCGAAAAACCACATTGCGTTTAAGAGGCCAAGAACCAAATTATTATTATATGTAATTGCGTTTTTGTGAAGCTATTCGCACTCCCATCTCAGATTAATAAAAATTTTATTATCCACTTTAGACGCCATTTTGTTTGAGATATTAATTCAAAATGGCGGACGTTAAATTGCGACCACTCTCTTAATGAGGAACGATTAAAAAGATTCGCTATCCGAACGGTAATTTTTTGAATAAGTATTTTGTTTTTTTTGTGATTAGGGTGAACAGATGTATAATATCGTCATAAGCACTACGTGACAGTTATATTAAGGAGAGAACGTTCTTTAAATAAAATTACAACTGACAAATGAATATATTAAAAATAGTACGTGAATGTCGGTTGGAACGAAGCAAAGAGTACTTTTCTATACTGGGCATATAATAAATTAATTGTCAATTAGGTATCCTAGAAACGCTCTTCCGTACTAACAATGTAACAATCTATGGACTGTGTCGGCTGCGCATTTCGCACTGTGACGATTTGACATAATATACATGTGTCGTGACGGTAAGATGGAACAATTTTTTTTCCAGGCTCAGACTTGTTTTCTTCGATACCGTCCGTGGTTTTTATTATAATTGTTTACAACATCTACAAACACAAGCTTTGTTTTATTACTTGATATTTTTGTTTTGACTATCGTGATGCTGTTTTGTTCATATTTTACCATATTCTGCCAAAATGGAAATAGTTTGAGCTATATTGTTTTACCTCACGACGGCGCCGGCGGCGGTAGGTCATTATTATGTGAGTAGAATAAATAAATAAATAAATAATGCTGGACCTTTCACACAACATCATCTAGCCCCAAAGTAAGCTGAGCTTGTGTTATGGGTACTAGATAACTGATATACTACTAAATTATGTACTTTTTGTAAATACATACATATTATAGATAGAAACACCAACAAGACAAATATCTGTAGGTCATACAAACATTTGTCCCGCGGCGGGGATCGAACCCGCAACCTTCTGCGTCACAGGCGGACCTTCGCCCACTGCGCCACAGAGGTCGTCAAATATAAATAATAGAATATTGCTGTATTGCACACCATGAAAAAAAAACAATGAAAAACAAAAAACAGACTTAGTTTAAACAATGTGTAACAATGAGCGACCTTATCACTAAAAGCGATCTCTTCCAGGTAACCTTTGGATGGACAGAGAGTACGCACGTACGTTTGAGTAGATTGACATGCACGTTGTTTCGTAAAGCAGCTTGCGCACGAGGACAGTGAGTGCAGCACCAATAGGGAAGCAGCAAACAAAAAAAAACTTCCTTTGGGGTTTTCAAAAATCGTTTTATGCCGACGGGTGTTATGGCTTTAGATTCTCCATACACCATGACACTCATCCATACATCATACATGTTCTATAACACTTAATACTCACAACATCATACATAACCTGTGGCACTTGATACTCTATACTACATATGAGTTAATCTGTGGACCGTGGGCGGAAGATTGATCATGTTGTATGAGGTATGCGTACGATTCTCCGAGTCTTATAAGAATGGATGTGGTATAAAAATTAATTTGAAATTACTTGAAGAAGACTGATGAATAAGTTACTACCAGCCTGTCTACTAATAAATATAACATATATATACGTGGTACTACTAATAAATGTGGTAACATAATAAATTATGTAAAGGTTTTATAAAAAATAAGAATTTTTAAAATTTTAAATGAATTGATTTGAAAACACATTTTAAATAGAAATAGGTACTCTAATTATGTATGATATTTTTTTGTAACTGCTTAAAATCAAACCTTCACCATGGTCTTAAAACTCAGATTTTCAAAGTATTCCCACTACATCACTATCCAAGCAGCATAAATCCAAATCAGTGACATTCCGGCTAAAATTTCATATGCGCATAATTTTATTTACAACCTCGTATCTCAGTGAATCTCTTAAATAAAATATTTAAGTATCTATAAAAC
This sequence comes from Epirrhoe tristata, assembly GCA_951394285.1. Classification (NCBI taxonomy): domain Eukaryota; kingdom Metazoa; phylum Arthropoda; class Insecta; order Lepidoptera; family Geometridae; genus Epirrhoe; species Epirrhoe tristata. Next base: position 3,232,770 of record OX596161.1, read on the forward strand.
TTATTAATGTGAGCTTATGTTACCGGAGTTTCTCCATCATCATTAGTGTACGTCTTCTGCTGGACTAGTACTTATTAATCCTACTAATATTAAAATGCGAAATTTTTGAGAATGTATGGATGATTGTTGAATTTTTACGGAAAAACTACTGAATGGCTTTGGATTTGCCAAAAATATAGATCATAGACTGGTCTTTCTGTCCCGAAAAATAGAAGCAAGTAACACAGCAGAGCCGAATCGAAATAAAACACCAGGATAACTACAAAACTAGTTATAATGAAAAAGCCGCATCCATACCTAAAACCAGTTTCTCAGTTGCATGAACGCATTAAGCTGTGGTAATGTCACACATAAATTAAAATGTCTCTAATGAGTTGGAATATGACGTGCTTTATAAGAGTATATTAATTTTGTATTGTATGGGTGGTCTCGGAAATGCTTTAGAATCGTCTTGAATTAATTTTTAAATCGATATTACACGGTTGGAATGTAACAAATTAGTTTACCATTCTGTTTCAGTTGGTCGGATGATATTGCCAATGTAGGAAATTACCTACTGGGTGAGACTCGAAAGAGATAAATAATAGGGTAAGAGAGAGGTGTATTCCCTCTAACAGTTGCAAACGGGCTTGTTATTTAATTCTTGTCGTGACTAGTACTTTCGAACCAGTGAGGTGAAGGGATTACATGTGTGCCTCAACGAATCTCCTTCTTGCACCTTGCAATATTGCAAACGGGCTGAAATGATAGTGATGAGTATATTTATAGATAAACAGCACCAAATTAAATCAAGGAACACTGGTTTACGTTATGGTTTACGTACTTTAAATCATCCGCAAAGTCTATTTTGCTAACATAAAAGAAGTAAGGTTTGTATGTACGTAATCTTTGAAATACTATTTCACACTTTAAAAACACAACATTTCTGAAAACTATTCTTGAGGGTATGCTATTTTAACCCTATATTAACATGGGTAAAGTATCAACCCCTTTACGAGTAGGCGTTAATTTACAGACTATCATCGCGTAACTATTGTAAAAGTTTACACCCTTTCGGTAGCCATTACCTTCGTACCAACTCGTTCTAACTTCTAACCAAATAGAAGAGCTATGGACGTTTAGACAGGACGACGCAAGATAACCATATAACATAATCCGCTTACTTTGTGTGTTACTAAAATTTAAGCTAGGACTCCCTGTGTCGAGGGTTTCGGAAATTAGAGTACCATGGTTCACATACACAACAGCTGCAGAACAAGCTATTGAACTCGCACCTCTTGATCTCAAGCGAGTTGCTAGTCACGACATCAACGTCAAATAGACAACATAACATTCTCAAACCTAACATTGACATACTTTTAACCCAACGTTTCACCCCGGTTTTCTTGCCATGTCTACATCTTCAGAACTCAAAAGCGAAGAAAGCAGCACGGACAATAAAAAGAGCGTGTGAACCGACCATCCGCGCTGAGTCAGCACAAAACAAATTACTTTTGTGCTATTGTACTATTCATTAGGTTTACGGAAGGATTTTTCAAAAAATAACGTCTATACTTTATGGGTTAATTATCGAGTCAATTACAGTATCAAATATGTACCTGTCTTTCACATTATCCGATCCGATATCGGATATCGAACTTATCAATTTCATACATTTTACTTGCCCCGCCATCGTATCAGCGTCCGATACCGATATCGGATCGGATAATGTGAAACCGCTCTTACAGACATGGCTAAAAGACGTTTACAAAATTTATAGATACACTGTACAGTGTACACTAGCAGAGCTCCGAGGCTTGACCGGCTTCTTAAGATTTTAATATTTACAGAATATAATTACGTTTTTATACTAAAAAGAAAACCGACTTCAATGTTTGACTCGAAACGCGGTGTGACTCAGGGCGTCAAGCTGTCGATTCGATTTCTATTTGTGACATGGCTAGGAGGGAAGGTGTTTAGAGTTTTACGGGGAAACTATCAATCCCTCAGGAATAAAATTTATATGGGACCACCTCTGGAGTATACCCTTTCAAACATGAAAAGAATTTTGCAAATCGGTCAACAAATGGCGGAGCAATCGCGTAACAAGATACAAAATAAAAAAAAAAAGAATTGAGAACCTCCTCCTTTTTTGAAGTCGGTTGAAAATGTAGCCTTGTGTCATCCCAGACTATGTTTTAAATACTCAACTAAACTCTGTGCTCTCCTAAACTTCGAGGTAAATAAATGATTGGGCGATATAAGTGATGTAACTTGGCCAATTACTCAAACGAACTTACTTTTCAACCGACTTCAAAAAAGGAGGAGGTTCTCAATTCGTCTGTATGTTTGTTTTTTTTTTTTTTTTGTATCTTGTTACGCGATTGCTCCGCCATTTGTTGACCGATTTGCAAAATTCTTTTCATGTTTGAAAGGGTATACTCCAGAGGTGGTCCCATATAAATTTTATTCCTGAGGGATTGATAGTTTCCCCGTAAAACTCTTTAACACCTTCCCTCCTAGCCATGTCACAAATAGAAATCGAATCGACAGCTTGACGCCCTGAGTCACACCGCGTTTCGAGTCAAACATTGAAGTCGGTTTTCTTTTTAGTATAAAATCGTAATTATACTGGTGAAAGTTTGGAGAACAGAGTAATAGAGAAACAACTTTAATCACATTAGAATGGTTTTATTTTCCAATTTAATCTTTGCTTGACAAATTTTTTTATAACTGACCTGCACACCAAGGAGTATTTGAAAAGTGTGCAAGTTCGTTTGAGTCACTGGCGGACTGGTGACGGAGTTTTTAGGGCGCCTTAAGGCCTCTGTCATGGCTTAACGATTTGAATAGCCGGGACGGACAATTTAACGTGCCCTCCGAAGCACGGAAGCGCTCAGATGAAAATGCCACTGGCTGTCACCCGTCCACTTAAAGACCGTTTGCTTAACTTCGACGATCTATGAAGAACGACTAAGCAAGCACGACCACGAGCGCTTCTCTGGAGAACAGAGATAACAGCATTCAACGCAGACGAAGTCGCGGGAAACAGCTACTTATTGTATAAAATCACAGCAAAGTTGTACAATCAATGAAATGAGCTGGATGCGTTCAAAACGGAAATTGAACGAAATGGGAATGGCCGTCTGGGGACGTGCACGGTTGTATAATTAAATGGTGTTTTTATTGATATTGGTTAAAAGTATATTCTTATTTGTACTGTAATATTTATATTTTAATTCTGAAAAGCATAAGCCATGGGCCACGGGCTACTTTTTCCGGGTGCAGTTAATAGAAATACGCATTATGATTATGACTGAAACAGTCGTAGGGAAGGTACACAGTATACATTTTTTAGTTTCTAAATTCTCACAATTATTAGTCTCTAAAGAGAATCTTTAGAGACTTATTATTAGTCTCTAAAGAGAATCTTTAGAGACTTATTATTAGTCTCTAAAGAGAATCTTTAGAGACTAATAGTTATAAGTATTACCGTAAATTAAATAATAATAATTAGTTTACGGTAGAAATTTAACAAAAATTATATTTAAATAGCTTAAAACATTTAAAAATGAAAACTGTAACTGGCAAAAATGCCACATAACATTCCTGCAAAAACAGAACGCCATCTAGTGAGCAATAAAGGAAGTTCAAATAAAAGGTTGTTGAAAAACTGACCGCTCCCTCAGGAGCCGTTGTGGCTCGTAATAAACTTAGGAACCGACGAACACGCCACTTTCTATTAGTATATGTTTGTTTCTATGAGCCGTGTTGGTCGAATGGGGTTGTGCCTCGACTTTCAATCCGAAGGTCGTGGGTTCGAATGCCGGACGTGCATCAATGGATTTTTCGTTTCGAAAAATGTATATGCGCTTTAACACGAGCTCTTAACGGTGGAGGAAAACATCGTGAGGAAACCCGCAGCTTAGTCAGCTCCACACGTATTGACGTCGCCTTTCCTGTGGACGGCTGATTAAGCTGAGAGGATGGTTTAGGTGCTAGGCAAGCCTATTCCATCTCAAACAATGTCCCAGGCACTGCAGCGTACCGTTAAGTGTAGGCATAGGTTGCCTCCTGACGCTGTATAAATCATCTAATATAGATGTAGAGGCCTAAGTATGTTTGTGCCTGTACAGATTATGAATGGAGTAAGCTTATAAAATAGAGGAACTCAAGAAGCTAGTCAAAGTTCTTGTCCAACCAAACACAAACCTATATTTTGCAGGAGTTAGCCATACGTAACAGGTTGGGGTAGTACCCTTTAAGCATCTTCAAACGAATTTACTTGATATAATAAAATGTCTACCAAAAAATCTTCAGACTGCTTTACTAATACGGTAAAAAGTAAGGTAGACATCTTTTCTACAAAACTCAATCAATATCATCCAAATCTCTTTATCTTACCGTAGAAGGTGGTCATACCAAAGGCAGTTCGAATTAATTATGCATTTCCAAAAACAAACCTCTCTGACTCCAATTGAAATGGAAAGTAATCAGGGTCTCAATCCTAATGGCCTCCGATATATTAGAGCCAGTGGTCCGGAAAAGTGAATTATACCATTCATAGCCAATGTCCCGGAATCAATAGATGCTTTTAAATCGGGGTAAGAAGACACTTATTTTATAAACGAACTAATTTCAAGAATATTCAATTAATTTCTGAAGAAACTGTAGTTCACCACTGGTTCACCACTAGAGTTTGACTATTTGATTGTATGATGAATCACCTAAAAGAAAGCTAGGCCACAAACCGTGTTTGTTGCCCTGGTTCTTCAAGGTATTGGTCGCGAAGGAACAGGAGTAGAATCACTGTCTTGACTAAATGAAGCCTATACAATAAAACTCAAGGCTTCTTGATTTTGGTATAATAGTGGTATTAAAGACTAGTGGACCCAGGCGCGACTACGTCTGCGCATTGTTTCGTCATACAAAATTTAGAGATAATAATAAATAAATAATAATGCTGGACATTTTTCACACAGCATCATCTAGCCCCAAACTAAGCAAAGCTTGTACTATGGGAACCAGATAACTGATATACTACTTATATACTTTTTGTTTGTAAATACATACATTATTATACATAGAAACACCCAGACCCGAGACAAATATCTGTAGGTCATACAAACATTTGTCCCGCGGCGGGGATCGAACCCGCAACCTTCTGCGTCGCAGGCGGACGTTCGCCCACTGTGCCACAGAGGTCGTCGAAGATAGAACTACCTTGTTCCAATCCAACCCATGAAAACACTGAATTCATTTTTGGATTTGCAAATATCCAAATATCCAAACATCTGAACAAACTCACAAACTTTCAGCTTTATTATTATTATATGAGTGGGATTCCCAACGACCCTATCAACATCTCCACTAGTGGAAATACAACTAGCCTCCCCATTTATTTACGTTTATAATAATGTGGAAACTTTCCCAGAGAAACATGCATGAATTTACTAAGTATGTTCATTCCAACAAAACTAATTTTATACATTCGGAAGTCCTTTCAAAATCCCTACAGAAGTGTAAACTTCATTTTTTCTTACTTCCACTTAAAATGAATTTGAACCGTATCTTCTAGAAGTTAAGACATGATTTCGTTTGAGGAAAGTCAGTTAATGTGATTGTATTTTTTATTGCGTTTCATTATTCCACTGTGACATTTACGCGTTTAAGTAGAGGTAAGAAATGTCGCTTTACATTTTGATATTATCTCATTTTTATTCAATTTCTGTGATATTGTAAAGATTTATTCTACGTTAACTTTTTGAAGCTTATACATGTGTGTAGTCTATCATAGGCTTACAGAGATGGTGGTCTAGTGATAGTGGCCCCCGCCTTACGATCGTAAGGTCGTGCACCGATGAGTTTTTCTGCTGAAAAATGTATGTGCACTATGCCAGTACTCTCAAACGGTGAAGGAAAACATCGTCAGGAAACCGGCATGTCGTAGAACCTAAAAAAAAAGTTCGAAAACATGTGTCAAGTGCACGAAAGGAGCCTCTTTGAGGCGCACTTATAATCCTTTCACCACACTAGTTCTTAAGAACTGGTAACACGATAAGAAGAAGAAGATGTCTATTGTAGCATAGGCAAAACGTCGGGAAACAATATTAGTACATTATAGTACTAGTGTGTAACATTGGTGATTACCGCCGAGGCGTTATTTAAGAGCCGAGCCGTTAGGCGAGGCTCTTAACAGAGCCAAGGCAGGTAATCATCAATACACACGTGTATCATACGACGTTTTTCAACACACTTGTGAATAAAATAACACTAAAAACTAATTTTCAACAGTGAAAATGAGTTGTGAAAAATGTTTCGCTATTGCGGGAATCAGTTTTCCTATGCGCGCGCATTGCGATCGGCCACAGACTATATTTCCGCGCCGCGCATAGGGTTTGCGGCCTATTCTGCCACGGACAAAATGGGGAATTTAAAGTTTTCTTTTATTTCAGAGAAAACAAAAGTTATATTTGAGTGCAAGTTTTATTTATTAAACACGTACGAGTTAAAATTATCTATTTAAATAAGAAGTTGCATGAAATGAGCAAGCAATAGGAACATTAATTTATTTGTTCTATTGAACACGATCTTTTTTCTGAATAAAAACTTTTTTAAGAACAAAGCAACTCAACCTATAAAATTTAAAAAAAAAATCTATTACTCACTAGTGAGTTATAGTAATGAAAAAGTCACAGTTTGATTATGGGTGTCATTATGTGCCTAATTGCGGTGACCATAGAGCCACTTTATGAGCAAGTGTGTTGAAAAATATAATAACATATCGAAAATAACAAAAATAGAATGAACTTTACTTATTCTGGTTGTTATTTTGCGTAACAATTTATATTACGTTGAACCTTAGAAGGATGTTCAAGTATAAAACCTTGCTGTTGTCATATTACGCGTTTCTTATTTGGATTACCCAGAGTTAAAAATATTGGTCCTTCAACATGGAAAATAAGGTGAAATATAATTTAAATAGGTTTTCAATGTATTATTAGCTTGGAGGGACTAATTAAAATGTTGTATCACAAAACCAAAACGCGAATTAAATATTTATAAAATAAGCAAACATGTCCCGCCGTGAGTATCTAACTCGCACCTCTTACGTCAGTCAAGCACAGCTACTTCCTCCTACGCCAACGAAGTCAGAGCGTAAAATTACTTAACATCCTTCAAAACCAGATGCAAATCTGCTGAACTAATTACTCAACTTAGGCCTTTACATCTATTTTTAGATGATTTATACAGCGTATTATAAATATTATGTGTTTGGACATGCCTCTGACTACCCCCCTTAGACATCTTCAAAGGATCTGGAATAAGTAACAAAAAGATCTGAGAGAATGTCTACCGCACCTTGGGGATACATTCGTGAACCTGTTTACGTTTTTTTTATACAGCGTCAGGAGGCAATCCATGCCTACACTTAACGGGACGCTGCAGTGCCTGGGACATTGTTTGAGATGCAATAGGTTTGCCCAGCACCTAAACCATCCTTCTCAGCTTAATCAGCCTGGCCCACAGGAAAGACAACGTCGATACGTGTGGAGTTGACTTAGCTGCGGCTTTCCTCACGATGTTTTCCTTCACCGTTAAGAGCTCATGTTATAGCGCATGTAAATTTTACGAAACGAAAAATCCATTGATGCACGCCGGGATTCGAACCCACGACCTTCAGATTGAAGGCGAGGCACAACCAGATTCGACCAACACGGCTCTCAATTACTCAACACAATTCTAATAACCAACCATAGGATTTATCCAGATAAAATCATTCATTCATCATGACCTGATTCTCACAAAAAGCATGTGCAGCACATGTCGTATCAAAACATCAAACTAGCGCGTATTCCGCAATAGTCTAGTATTTGCGGACCTCTATTGTAGTATGACAAAAACTATGGGATGTACGGAACCAGGTCACCGGTTGTATCGCACCTAGTTGGCATGACAACAGGGTTTTGTAAACAGCTAGGTCTGTGAGGTACTCCAAAAACATTATATTTTGTTATCAATCTTGATATTGCGACGCAGAAGGTTGCGGGTTCGATCCCCGCCACGGGACAAATTTTTGTATAACATACAGATTTGTCTCGGGTCTGGGTGTTTCTATGTATAATATGTATGTAAACAAAAAGTATATAAGTAGTATATCAGTTATCTGGTTCCCATAATACAAGCTTTGCTTATTTTGGGGCTAGATGAAAATGTGCAGCATTATTTATTTATTTATATATATCTGCTAGACTTGTTCAATGGCTATTACCGAGTAAAACATTTATGTGCACTGTACCAATCTCAAACGGTGAAGGAAAAAACATAGTGAGTGAGGAAACCGGCAATTCGTAGAACATTTTTTGTGTTTGAGAACATGAGTAAAGAGCACGATAAGTAGAGATAAGTAAATGTATAAAATACTCGAAAATACGCAGAAAATGACTTCATACAATCAGATGAACTTGATAAAATATTAGGTTCTGTCAACTACGAGCATTAGTTGATAGAGAAAATGGATGTGAAGAAAAATTTATACGATCGGATATTTTCTGGTTTTTTTTTGTGTTATTTTTCAGATGCGGTCTTTTGAATGTTACAAGCTGTGTACCTAAGCACTGTGACACATTGGTTTTGTTCGGCACCTGCTGTATGGCCGGAAAATGTACACAAATGAATTTTTGAATCTAGCTTTTATTGTTTTAGTTGCATTGGAGTGACATTATTCTACTGAATACATAGTTTGTATTGTTACATTTTTTACGCAAGTGCTAGTAAAAATAACAGTTCTTTGTTTTGCTTAATAAATACTATTGCCCCGGTTTCTCTTTCATTAATTACATGAATAATAATCTACTTCATGTCACGTATTTATGTAGTTTCGGAGATCTCAATTGCGACCTGTAAGTGATCCTATATTTAGAAAACAATACATGAGACATTTTTGAAGAAGATTATGAACTATTAGAAAATTCATAACATTTACATGAATCGAATCGAATGAATTATCGGAATCGAGGTCGTCCGAGAGCACGTTGGGTCGACGACATAGTGAAGGTCGTCGGAAATGTTTGGACGCGAGAGGCGCAAGATAGAGGAGACTGGCATAGGAGAAGGGAGGCCTATACCCAGCAGTGGGTGTTACCGGGCTGAGATGATGATGATGATGATTTACATGAAGTTTGTAACATGATAAATTGTCTTAAACTAAACACACGAACAACCAATCGCATTATAAGCTTTTACAACAAAAACATGTTTTAAAAACCTTTGGTTCCGAAACGGACGTAAACAAGAAATATGGTTTTCGAAATGAAGACAAAGGGACCAGTGAAAAGCATAAAAAGCTTGCGAAAAATGACAAAAATGATATTCGACATTATGCCGCCGGAACAACTTTTTCACAATGAAATGTTTGCGTAGCCAAAGTTTGTGAATGTACTTCACAGAACTTGGGAAATAGGATGCGAATAACATTGTGTAAGATTTTACTGTGAGACTGTTTTGTAGAAGTATGTAAACACCCACAAAAAACTCAAAAAACACGTTAAGTCACATCCTAGGAACTGAAGTAGTACAAATTCAGACTTTTAAAGTATTTTAATATGTGAACAGGGGTAATGAAAGACGACAATCGATGTTGTGTGTGTGTCCAAATATTTACATAAACAGATTATCCTTACTCTGATAGAAGATATGATATGATGTTTATGATTTTGTGATGTTTTTGAAATTAACCAGCGTTACATAGTTACTTTAATCTAGAATAAAACTGTCTAGATACGAATGGTATCAAGTTTAGTTTCCAACTTAGCATATGCCCTAGATTCAAAACTCCATAACTGCAATGCTGAAAGCATTCAGACAAACGCATTTCCATATCAATCAGAGCGTTTAAAACACAACCGTCCCGCATCGCATCCAAAGCCCAAATGACTGAAAGAATCCAAGTTTCAATTTATCACCAAGAGATGGCGCTGAATGAATTGAAAGTTAGATTACACAATTTAAATTCCCCCTCCATGCAAATAGGGAAAGATGAGGTCTAAGGGGGGAATACATTATATGAATGGGGGTAAAATATTTACCTCCAGGGACTTCGAAGTGCGCTCAGCGAAGCGTAGCAAAATCTTAATGGATTATGCTATGATTGGACCACTTGGCTTACCTGTTTCTAGTCATCGTTTTGTATTGATATCGATATTGTTCTTTTTGTAGCGGAAGTATTCAACATGGATTTGTTGACGGGAATTTGTATTTTACATAAGTTGTAATTAAAATGGTTTATGTAAGTTTTTTGACTTTAATTTTAGTGATTTTTGAATGTGAGCAACCTAATTTATCTTTTTTATCTGCCGCATGTTCTTTAATAAGATGTTTAAATAATGAATAAAGTTGATAAAACTGAACAAGTAACATAATTCTACTATTTGTTTATACTAAAACTCGTAATACTAATGCACTGAGCAGAATAGCACTAGAGGAGGCCTATGTCCAGCAGTGGACTGTCATAGGCTTACTACTATTAGTTTGTACTGAAACTCGTAATACTAATGCACTGACATCAGAATAGCACTAGGGGATGCCTATGTCCAGCAGTTGACTGCCATAGGCTGATGATGAGGGCCTTACGTAAATACCATAGCGTTTGAGTTTTTTCGAGTGTCCAGGGTACCTCATCAACAAAAACAAAACACCTAACAAATTGAAAAGCAACATAGCATAATCCCGAGAACATAATCCCCCGCTGGAATTCATCCGGCTAATCGATCGCAAGGCTTACGTGGAAAGGGTAAAAAGTAGGATTAGGTTATGTCTGAAAAATTGAACTCTTAATATGAATATGCAAGTCCTTTGTAAGGTTTAGACTTGTTTTTTTTTAATAATATAAATGCAATTTGAGGACACGTTGAAATTGTTTCAAGCCATGACGGAGGCCTTAAGGCGGCCTAAAACTCCGTCACCAGAGTTGGTCACTAACGAACTTAATGTAAGGTTTTTTTTAATGATGAATAGGTCGGCTCTTGACCTCGAAACTTACAAAGGCAAGAGTGAGGTCTACGATGGAGCGAGCTTACCCAGAAGGTACCTATTAACTCTACAGAAAATACAGACGCTGGAAGCTGATTCCAAATTTTTTAGTGCGCATAATAAAAGAACTTTCGAAGCGCTTAGTTCTAATAAGTGGTACTTACATCTAGTTTTAGTACCTTGGTTACCTAAGCCACATAAGCGTTAACAAGTGTAATCTTATTACAAAAGAACAAATACGAGTATTTATGTAAGCAATTTACTTGTACCTGAACAAACATACTTTCAATACTGTTTATTTAACTTTTGTGATCTTAATTCATATTAGATTCTCAGCCACAAAGTGAAAATATAATACTTACCTAATCAAATTCTTTAATTTTTAATACACCATTCTATAATAACTACAAATATTGTATTTATTTCATAAATGCATGCCAAAATATTTTATTCCTCATAAAAGCGACGCGTGATCCTAGAGCTGGCACATTTTTGGCTCAAAGGATCAGCATTGCCATCCAGCGTGGTAATGCCGCCAGTGTTTTGGGCACGCGTCCAGCTGACCGTGATCTGGATCAGTTGAGCTATTTATAGATCGTTTCTAACGATCCTTAGATAGCTTGACTAATCCTGTTGTATTTTGAAAATATATGTAAAAATGTAGTAGCTTAGTTTGACGACCTCTGTGGCGCAGTGGGCGAAGGTCCGCCTGCGACGCAGAAGGTTGCGGGTTCGATCCCCGCCGCGGGACAAATGTCTGTATGACCTACAGATATTTGTCTCGGGTCTGGGTGTATCTATGTATAATATGTATGTATTTACAAACAAAAAGTATATAAGTAGTATATCAGTTATCTGGTTCCCATAGTACAAGCTTTGCTTAGTTTGGGGCCAGATGATGCTGTGTGAAATGTCCAGCATTATTTATATTTATTTATTCTGTAAATAAATTATTCTCCATAAAAACTTACACATTCACAAATAGGTCGAAAACTCGAAATGGTACAAAAGTGCTAAACTGTGAAATTTCTCACCACGCTACTGCAGATACAAAAGCCTGTACAATGAGCGTTAATTGCCTTAATTTTTTAATAATCAGTACGTGAAACGCTGAATTAACGTTCGCACTCTTTTATTACGAATTGGGTGCTTTTCAAGTTACTTCATACTTTTCGTAATCACGAAAACAATATAAAATATGAATCTTTTTTTGAAAAAAAAAAAGGCAAGGTTTATCGTTCTAATATAATAATCTATTCTTTCTCCAAAAAATAAGTAGAAATCGATAAAACATTTCTACAGAAGTTTCAGATAATGTTCTTCGGAAAACATTGTACCAGGCGCACAGAAGTAGCAAGGAATCTCATAAATCTCAAAAGCTTCGCGCTAAAGTGCTTGCGAACCTCAGACTACCAAAATTACTCAGTCTAGGTTAAAAGTAAGGAATGAGAGTTCTAGTTAAGTTGTAGATACTTTTGTAAAAATTAATTTCAAAGAGGTAAAAACTAAATAATATTAAAAGGAGTTGACCATCTTTTAGCATAGTACATATGTAAATATTAGATTGCACTGGCCAATATTTTTCAATTTAAAAGCAAAACTCATTTCACAGATAATGAATTTGTAGTACTATAAAATACTCTTTTGTTTACTCACTTTCTACATTCGTCATCTTAAAACGTGTGTCATTAGACGAACTGACTAATCCTATTGTTTACTAACAATTACCGAAGTCTTCAGTTCTAAGTAAATTCATTGTTCAAATCGGCGTTTTTTTGCAGATTTCACCTCAAACTCGTGCGGTTTTCATACACACATGAATTGATGACTAAGATTTGCTAATTAGCTAAGTAGGTTTAGGTTAAGATTTCAAAAATCTTACTCGTATAGTAAGTTCGTATGAGTCAGTGGCCAACTCTGGTGACGGAGTTTTTAGGCCGCCTTAAGGCCTCCGTCATGGCTAATTTAACGTGCACTCCGAAGCACGGAAGCGCTCAGATTAAAATGCCACTCAAGCAAGCAAGCACGACCACGAGCGCTTCATATTGACGCTTGTATGACTAACTTGGACCAAAGTGATATTTTGGGAAAAGTAAATAATATGATTGAAATAAGCGATCAAGCTGATTACTTCTTGAGATCAAAAAGCGAAAAATAATCTCGAAGCTTATTAAATTTTACATTAAAAAAAAAGTTTTGCCTAAGGGGGAACTAAATTCAAAGTTAACCAAGCTATCAAAAAGTTACGACCAGTAAAACATACCGTAAAATACGTAATTTAAGCTATTTTAAGAAGAAAATTACAAACAAAAGAAATTTCACGATACAACCTCACTACATCCAACAATGTTACAAGAAAAGTTTGTAACAGCCGTAATCCAGACTATAAAGACGCACTGCGAATCTGCACGAATAGAATCGAATTGTATAGACTGCGGCAGATTAAAAAAAATAAGCAATCCAAACGAACATCTCTGTCTGTTTGTCTATCACCTTTTCACACCTAAACTGCTAATAAAATTTTAGTAAAATGACTGTTTTTCAGAAATAGCCATGGATGAGCAAATGGAAGGTATAACTTACGAATTATAACGCCGTAAAATACTTATACATAATACCTATTTTTTTCTATTCACGAGAAAACGACTTTCCATTTTATCTAAACTATACTCGTAGGTTAGATAGCAGTAAGACTATCTTTCTTAGCATTTTTTTATAGTTGTCGTTTTCGGAAGTTGACATTCAAAAAAGTTGTCGTTTTCGGAAGTTGTCATTTTAGGAAGTTGTCGTTGTCACCCCGAGGGTTTTCATTTGGCATTCTCCTTCGCAGTGCAGTTCAAACACGAAAACTAATAAAAAAGTAGACTCACCTGCAAAATTTCTCGCAGCACATATCCTCGCCTCCAAAACGATCACTAACAAAACCACTAGCATTAGTCTTTTAAAACTATTTAAGCACCATCTAACTTTATTAAACCTAGCACTACCGAAAGTCGTTTGAAAACTATCCTTAAAGTCAACTGTACAAGGGTTATTTTTCCTTTTGTCTTTGTCGAAGACATTTCTTTTGAAGCCTCTGTCTTTGAGTTTGAGGGTACATTTGAGGTGTTGTAACCGGTGCTCGATTGAGCTGGTCTTTTCAAGAGGTTCTAGTGGACCAGGCATCGCGTGGTCGGTTGGGTTGTGGTTCCTCATTGTGATTGGTCAAATCGACGCCTCATCTTCTGAATGCATCTGGAACAAGAACATTCAAATTAATATTTTATGTTCGGAAAAAGTTGAATTTTAATCAAAAAAATATCAATGTAACCAGCATGAATTCAGATTTTGATTCTGGTAACAGTGGCCATGACCAATGATAATAGCCACACAATTTTGGTCATTATAAGTCAAAAATACATTAAAAATTGCTTTTTTACGTACTAGATGCGTCAGGAAGCAACCAATGCCTATATTCAAAAGGACGCTATTTGACTGGGGTTTAAAACAAACAATAACAAAAGAAAAACCAGATTGATATTTACAATGGACGGCCTTATCGCTAAGAAGCACACATAACCTTAAAATTAAAAAAATACCTACTTCTCTAATGACTAAAAAGCACCTTAAATTACTTGACACAACGTCTCGCCTGAGTAACTCACAGTATACTGTGACTCAAAGTAAGCAGAGTACTGTCACAGGTAGATAGGTATGTAAATTTTCCTGTAACTTAGTTTTACTAGCTCGTACTGTAATGTAATTAAACCGCAGTAGGTATAGGTACTTATACTGGTTAATTTAACAAAGTAATTCATAAAATACTCGATCAAAAAAGAAACTTCTAGCTTCTATTAAAATCAATCATCATCATCATCATAATCATGTCAGCCATCTAGTGTCCACTGCTGAACATAGGCCTCCCCCATCGATTTCCACAGCGATCGATCTTGTGCAGCCTGCACCCAACGGCTGCCAGCAACCTTTACCAGATCGTCTTTCCATCGAGTGGTAGTTAAAATCAATAAAAATCCGTAAATATCTGAGTATACTTAATGTTCATCATCATCATCATCTCAGCGTGGTATCACCCACTGCTGGGTATAGGCCTCCCTTCTTTAATGCCAATGTTACACAAGAGTTATTATTATGTTCCTAATCATTGTATCAAGTAAAGAAAACCATAGTGTAGCATAAATGCCTTCAGCATTATGATTGCCAAATTATAAGTACATTTATTTTGTAATTTGTGTTATTTTGTAAAATTTAAATAAATAAAAGAATATGAAGCTTATATACAGGGTGTAAAAAGACTGCTACCGAAAACTGAGGGGTTTCAATCAGACCATGATTCTAAACATCTTTAGCGAAAAAAAAACGCAAAAACATTTTGACTTAGCTACGTCATTTTATTTTATTTTCTAGTTATTTACTACTAGTACAACATAATAAGACCATACCTACCTAATAGTTGCATTTATAAAAGAAAATAACTATTAAAACTCAAAATCCAGCAATCTACGTATAAAAACGCGCCCAGTACATACGCAAACAGTAATCTTCAAACGCTGTTTTCTCCGGATATAATGATTTTTTCGGAAAATCCTTTTGGATTTGGTTGTGTGTTGGGATGCTGTACCTACCCCTTTCGGCTTCGGTAGACGTCTTTTTACACCCTGTATAATACTAGCTGCGCTCCCGCGGTGTGACCCACGATCCCTCGGGATTTTTTCATTTTTTCGGGATAAAAAGTAGCCTATGTCCTTCCCTGGGAATTAATCTGTTCAGCGGTTTGGGCGTGAAAGCGTAACAAACAGACAGACAGACAGACAGATAGACAGACAGACAGACAGATAGACAGACAGACAGACAGAGTTACTTTCACATTTATAATATTAGTATGGATAAAAGCTATCTTCCATTTAAAGATTATCAAATTAGCTTTCCGACATCACTTTACACAAAAACCTAACACATTTAACTTAAAGGTGAACAAAAAACAAGAACAACTTAATAGGGTACCGCCATCGATAAATTTAAAAAAACGAGACAGCAATATTGGCGCGAAAAAAGAAAGATGGCAATATTGGCGCGAAAATAAGCGCAAAACATGAACGTTGCCGACAATCTAATAAGCAATTCATCAAGCGATGTGACAGTGTTATCGTGTGGCTCGCAGAAGAAACGGAAACAGCTTGATCCAACGACCTCTGTGGCGCAGTGGGTGAAAGCCGACTTGGGACGCAGTTCGATCCTCGCCGCGGGATAAATGTTTGTATGATCTGCAAATATTTCTCGGGTCTGGGTGTTTCATGTATAATATTGTTTAGTTTGGGGCTAGGTGATGCTGTGTGAAAATGTCCAGCATTATTATTATTATTATTTATTATAAAACAAAAGACCAGCCTTTACATTACCAAATGATTTATCAAAAAGCAAAAACTGCCAGCCACTTTACTGGATACAGCGTCAGGAAGATCTTTCTACACTCAACGGGACGCTGTAGGGACATTGTTTGAGATGGAATAAGCTCGCGCAGAAATCATCCTCAGAAACAAAACTTGTTATAATTCAATACTATTTTCATTATTTAGGGAATGTTTGGACGCAAGAGGCGCAAGAATTCCTCCCAAAACTCTTCCACCAATCCCTATTTCGATCTTCTGCCTTTCTCTAGCCGTTCCGTCGTTCCAAAGCTTTATTTTCAGCTTTGCAAGCAAGAAAGGTGGACAGCAGCTTTATTTATCTTCATGTAGTGATCCAGTTATTTGACTTATTCTATATCACTTGACTCCCCAAGTAGTATTGAACCTGCGATCCAAAGACGGAGATAAGAAATCTCATCACATAGGTAATTTATCGATTAATTTGGAAGAAAATACAAACAATGCTTTTTTTGGGAATTTGTGGCACACTTCGTGACTGAAGAAAAAAAGGAAACACGGGCTTGCAACTTGTATTAGGTACAACTAATTATGTCTTAAAAAAAAAACAAATGTTTACTATCCCTGATTACCTTATTCAATTAATTGTTTTTATCGTTCGAGGAAATAACGAACTCTAGAACGAGTATCAGTGAAGTAAAGTCATATTATAGTTTGAACTAGTTGTTTTGTAACGTCTAGTGGTATCGTAACTTCCTAAGAGGGGCTGTCCAAGCAACCTGCGTTACTGACGGAGATAAACCTACCTAGAACTTTATTTTAAAACCTAGAACATCCCACTAATATATAATAATAAAGCTGAGAGTTTGTGAGTTTGTTTAGATGTTTGGATATTTGGATGTTTCTATGTTTAGGTTAAGGCGTCTAAACCAGTGAACCGATTTAGATGAAACTTGGAATAGGCGTAGATCATGACCTGGAATAGCATATAGGCTATTCAAAATGTTGGTACAACGCGGGTGAAGCCGCGAGCAGTAGCTAGTGTTTCATAATACGGATTAGTGTTCTCATCTAGACCTAGACTGCGACGGCATTGTTCAAATTTCTTTAATGAATAGTTATGGAAATATTCAGCACTTGCGAAATGTTACGAATGAGTTGTTAGGGAGAGATGGTGATTATTAGGCATATGTAGAAGATGATTAGACAACAACACCATCTTGATTGTGTTGTAGCTTACTTAGTCTTAATAGATCGTCGAGAAGCATCATTCTGTGCGTGCACAATGGATGGGTGATCGCTATAATAGCATTATCAACTGAGCTGCGGGCACAAGTGGATGGGTGATCGCGTTGCATTACTTCTTCTTCTTCTTATCGTGTCACCAGTTCTTTCGAACCAGTGTGGTGAAAGGATTATAAGTGCGCCTCAAATAGGCTCCTTTCGTGCACTTGACACATGTTTTCGAACTTTTTAGGTTCTACGACATGCCGGTTTCCTCACGATGTTTTCCTTTACCGTTTGAGAGTACTGGCATAGTGCACATACATTTTGTTGCATTACTGAGCTCTTTCGTATTTGAGAGCAGGTTAAATTGTTTGGCTAGGCTATTCATAAGTGTGTATGCCGAAGAAATGTCTATTCTATTAATAGCACAAGCTCTGCTTAATTTGAGGCTAGATGCAATGTCGGGCTTTATTTTTTTTAAGTATTGCGCCGTTTATCCACATCAGAGGCGGTCTAAAAACTCCGTCATGAGTTGGCCATTAGGTAAAGGTAACTCAGAATTACCTTTTTAGTAGGTACTTCCAGCAAGATCGATCGCTGTGAAGATCGGGGAGGCCTATGTTCAGCAGTGAACGTCATTTGGCTGAAATTATGATGATGATGATGACGTACTTCCAGCGAGATATAACAATATAGAATGCACAAACTGCACGGTCCAGTGGGCGCAGGTGCGACGATCCACGGCCAAAGCTAGCTCATTAATCTTATGTTCCATCTCCGCCTTATCCTGGGATATTAGCTTGTGTGAAGGATTACTATCACATTACTGTTATATGGATCTATACTGTTCTGTCTAGTGATAATCCTGCTATATTATATGCTAAATTATATAAGTGCGAAAGTATTGTAGGTGTGCGTTTGTAATTATAGTAAGACTAGCTGCTCTCCGCGGTCCCTCGAGAATACTTCACTATTTCACGATAAAAAGAAGAACTATATTTTTTAAGCCTTGTACGGAAGACGCGTTCGCGTATTGAGTTGTTTTTGCGTGAGATTAACAAACTTTCCCATTTTGTGATATAACTCGCAGTACGAGTGGTTCATTTTTGAGAAGTCAGAAATCAGTTGCGAACTTTGACACAGTACTACGTATACAAACTACGCATACGAATGCCCTACTATGCAGAGAACGTTAAGAGTGCGTTCACCCTTTTATTCACATCGCATGTCTTCATTCTAAGTATATCCAAACCGGCAAAATTGTTCCCGAAAAAACCCGAAGCTTTATTACATAAATCAAAACTTTACCAATCGTGTGGACTAATGAATATAGAGCAGTGTTGGCCAGCGGAATAGATTTTTCAAATTACTTAAAAACTGACATGTTGGCGTCATCCACTGTGGATTTCAACAATAGGGGTGAGTAATGAATTCCAAGCGTATAATATTTGTTAATAATTTGGATGTAATTTGACACAGATAATATATAGTGTAGAATAGCACATAGGCTACTTTTTATCCCGAAAAAGTAAAGTATTCCCGAGGGACCATAGGTAGCACTGTGGAGCGCAGCCTACAATATGTGATAGTTGTTTTATCTTAGGAAGGCGGGTAGGTCTTGTATGTGTGTAACTTTGTTTCTGTGCGTATGCGATACTGATCGTTCAGTCCACGGATCCCGAGCATATGCACACAGAAACAACCCTATATACATACGAGCATGTATGAAGAATGTAATGATAGTGAATGAGGCAAAAGTTGTGCGTCAGGATCGTAGCAAGTGCAGATCCGTGGTCTCTGCCTACCTCTTTCAGAGGCGTGATTTTATGTATGTATGTAAACAACGTCCATGTGCATCTATACAATGAAAACCAACCCGCCTTGTAACGGCTATACGGATGTCCGTGTCAGCAGGGGTCTGGTGAAAGATAACTGAAAATTATTTTAACCCCCGAGAGACGTTCTACAGACAGTTAGCACCCTGGGACTTACCAGGTGTTTTGAATCGTCTTGTCCCGGGGACCAGTGTTTATGGATTTGGACGTTGCTCGAAAAACTGTTTTTTGTTTTAGTTTCTCATTTTGCGTTCATGTATATGTATATTAAATATGGCAGATTTGGTAAATAGTATTTTTCAATTCAAAACAAAAAATATATATTTGTAACTGTAAAACGAACATTCAATGAATAAGCATAAGATTAGCTACTCGTATTCAACGCATTTGTATATTTTTTTATATTCTTTCACTTTTCAAAAAAAAAATTGCAAAAATTTGGAACTCTTCGTTCCAATCTATTAAAGATATAAAATATTATATATAAATATTAATATCAATATGAAAAAGTTCGTTGACATCACAACACTAGCAGACGTTTTAGTTAGAATTGATGAAGTTATTTAAAAGACAAGCTACACTGCAAATCAAATTAAATTTTGAATAAGTGGCTGCAGACATCGCTGGTAGAGCTGAAATATAAACAGCCATTTATCCTGGCCATCCTCTAGGAGATCCGGAGCTAGTATACACACGGACCGGTGCGATGAAATAGCTACCAACAGTTTTCATACGGCCAAATGCTAGGTAAAAATTTTCAATATTAGTTTTTGTAACTAAAATTGTATAATTCCATCTTAGTTATGATTGTAAAATATTAAAGCAACTTAAGAGGTGTGTATGTAAAAAAAAATTTTCACCGTGAAACCCTTTAAAATTAAGTTTATCTCAAACATTTTTTGAAGAAGATGGTTTAACATATTAACAAAACGAATCAACTCGTAGAACAATACTCAAAACATGAAATAGACGAGAAGTGCTTAAAAAAAATACTACGATTTAGTTAGACGGATTCAAGTTTACGAACTGTCAGAATGATATATCAACAAACGCTCTGGTCAAATTAGGAAGATCGCTTCGTGCTTTGTGTGACTACCCTTAGGGCACAGGTGTGCCCCCCTGGTTTGACTGATTGTTTGTTCCACCCGGTTCTGCAAATGGAATTTCTCTGCAAATCGGAAAACGCGGACCAATATTTTTGATGGGATGAAAATAAACGTAAGTATCGAAGTGTTTTACCAATATTGGCCAGGTACATGACTACGTATGATGGATTATGATTAAGAGTATGTAGACTTTGAGCTGTTTTTTGTTTTAAAGTTAAGTAATTTTTTTTTACAAAATCTAGTAGGATAATTAAAATAGAAGAAATAAAACATTTTTCATTTATTTTGATTTAGTCCAGCATTTTTTTTATTTTTATTTATTAATAACATGAGAATATCAATTGTTCGAGTCCGTTTCAAGTTAAGTTCAAGTAAATTAATCGTTGACTGAAGTATCGACTGAATGTTTCTGCAGAATGTGTACGATGATAATGAAAATTTGGGACATGACCCGTGTACCCACTGGCTTGACCCACCGGTGGGTCTAGGGGTAATTCGGATCTGGCACTCGCCGGCCGCTACCGCGGCACGCTTCGCTCGGCTCGTGCGTGGTTGTTCACTATACACCTAACCACTCGTCGCTTCGCTCCTCGCAACCTATGCTATAGGTCTGTTAGTTGTAATTCCGGAATTACCCCTCGACCCACCAGTGGGTCAAGCCAGTGGGTACACGGGTCACGAGCTGAAAATTTCGAAAGAAGTTAATATTGTGGTTCAAATATGAGGAAACGTTTATAAAATACACTTGATTGACCTTACTACCTTTTAAGAGACAGTCGGGATCCTATTACGCTTCACCTTATTGACCATTTAAACGCAGCAAGTTAACTAAAGATAATCTTAATAGTCGATATTTAAGACTATTACAGCATTACCGTCAGACTAGGGCTTAAATTACTAGTCCTAATTGGCACTAGTCTAGACCATAACTAGGAACAGGACCATAGACTACTGTTTCTTTTTTAAATGGGACTTTGCGTCCTTTTATGGGTATGGGAAGCGATAGGGAAAATGTATAACTATCAGAATTTATAGATTTTGCCGTGGGATCGTACTTCGACTTTTCAAAAGTAAGGTTAGAGATTATTCGTTTTGAAAAAATACTAACAAGACGAGCTCTAAACGGTGAAGAAAAACATCGTATAAACCAGTTTGTATTCTGTTAGCGGTGAGCTTGCAAACTGTCATGTTTCAAACACACACATACATTTCAAATTGTGATAATTTGCTCTTTTTGGTTATTTTGGTTATTTGGTTATTTTGCATATAAAGCGACATACAATACAAAATTATAAGTACAAGACTTATACAGAACTATCTTGTATTCAGACCTAGTTCCTAGTCTAGACTATCCTTATTCCATTTACCTAAATCTAGAACATTATCTGCATTTAGAATCGCTGTATGCATAGGTATATATGTGCATACCGTTTAATGGCCCGATTGCCCTATTGCTACGATAGCATCGAATTGCCGGATTATTTTCTGGTTAGTCCAGAGTCTAGACTAAACTATAGCTTAAAATGGAATGGCTTTTATGCACTACTTGTAATAAGCCTGTATTTATATCATAACCTCACCCTCTGGATCAAAACTGCCTAAAAACTCCGTCACCAGAGTTGGCCACTAACATTCGACGTCCAATGTGCGCAGTGGGCGAAGGCCCGCCTGCGACACAAGAGGTTGCGGGTTCGATCCGCGGCGTGGGGGCGGGGGTTGTATGATCTACAAATATTTGTCTCGAGGGTTGTTTTCTATGTATAATATGTATATATCAGTCATGTATAGCCATAACACAAGCTCTGCTTACTTTGGGGCTAGATGATGCTGTGTGAAAAGTCCAGCGTTATTTATTTATACAAACCAACCTTACCCTTAGGACCTTTAAGATTTTTAAATGCTTCTATAATCTAGTTTTAGTAGTTTTCTCTTCCTATTTTACTAATGTATAGTTGACCAACTCATTCTAACTTTCTTACTTTAATAAATTAACTGTAAGTTCCTTTTCCATGACATCTACGTCGTTCAAAGCTAGATGCGCATCTTGTAGTTTAAAACCAGTAGTTTTGCATGTTCTTTGAATAAAACTTATATCATTAAATTACGACCTTGAAAAGCTACTTAAATATTAACGAATTTCTATTTCATGTCCATAGCCGACTATGAAATCGGCGAAATATGGTTATGCGCAACTATTTTAGTATTCGATTCATAAAATAAGTACATTTGGAAATATTTTACGATACAGTAGGATCTATAAAATTAAAATTGTGTAGCTAGTGAGAATAACAGGCGCTTCTATGCTTCGGATGTCATATTACTTACATATTAAACTATCGGTTGCATTTATTGTCGTTGAACCATGACGGTGGCTTTCAGGGTCTAGAGTTGGAGTAAGTCATACATAAGTCAGCAACGTAACCCATTAGCTCAGTTGGTTAAAGCATTGCCAAAGATCAGCATGGTAGGTTCAAATCCTGATTGCAAATTTTGGGATGCGTTCTCAGTCACGTTGGTACTGAGACATAAAAATCCAGATTTTATCTTTTACTAGATTTCATATGCTCTGCTTTTACATAACAGTGGGCAAGGCACTTCATACAATAGATGGTTAGCACGATTACGGAAAGCATTTCGCGACTGCAGTTCCAAATGGTCCACCACTGAAAGCCGTGGAAACTAACCCTAAGTGCCTTCATGGGTCTTGTTAAGGAAATACTTGGAAACCTCTTTTGTGAGGTGAAATGTATTGTGAATTTGTGGACCTCATTCTAGTTATTATACTACCTATAACTGTTCATAGGATCAAACAATAAAAATATCATTCAAGTATTGATTCAGATTGATAATCCAAACTCATAATTCACAAAACATATTTTCGTAAATTCTTACCTTCTTAATGCTAAATCATATTCGGCTGTAAAGCTAACAGTCGTTATTTTTTTATCAAGATCGGGAAAAAGTAAATTAATTCAATGTCAAAACGATTAATGATTTACCAACTGTAAAATGATACGATAAGCATCCTTCTCATTAATTATACTGCAATTTAATAATTCCACGTTAAATATTATTTTATTAACGATAAACATAATTTTAGAGATCGGATTTCACGCACTTATTCCATAAATATGTCTTTAGATCATTTAAATCTACTAATATTAACCATAAATATGTTAATGGCGAAAATATGTCGGTTAACATACACGTTATGAACGGAAATCACTGTTCAACAAAATTTAGCAGTGATCTTTAAGATAATATACATTTCTTACCAATATTATTTTGTTATTTAATAATGACATGATATAAACTTAAAGGCGATGATGAATGGGTATATACACATACCTACATATAAATAGCTAGGCCCTGCGAAATACAAAGCGCTCCCCACAAACCATTAGCGGTCACCCATCAAAATTTTGATCGCGAAAGGCAGGTCGCCTTCAAATAAAATAATAGAATTAAAATATACAATGCCAAGGATCTTTTCAGACACATGGGTCAGCTACACGTATATACGGACACCGAAGTTTATTTAATCTGAGCTCAGCTGGTCGGAGTGATTAATAGCGCCCCCTGTAGTTACGATAAGTGAATACGAAAATGCAGCTGTCATCGGTGACAGAAACTGATGCTTTTCTTACTAATTGAATTTTAAGACTGCACAGTTTATTTCACATTGTGCAACTAGATGGCGACACAATAAAATATATCACGCTATCGTTGCGTTATGCGCTATTATGATACTTGCGAAAAGCGAAAGATTGATAATGTTTTTTTACTGTCTCACGCAAAAACTACTAAATGTATTTGGATTTTTGCCACTACAGTGTAGAATAGCACATAGGTTACTGTTTATCTTGTCGAAGTGTCGAGTGAACGCGGGTAAATCTGCGGAAAGCAGTTAGTAACGTATAAAAGAGGTATAAAAAAAATCTTAGGCCTTTACATCTATATTAGATGATATATACAGAGTCAGGAGGCAATCCATGTCTACACTTAACGGGACGCTGTAGTGCCTGGGACATTGTTTGAGATGGAATAGGCTTGCCCAGCACCTAAACCATCCTCTCAGCTTAATCCACCTGGCCCACAGGAAAGACGACAAAAAAAAGAGGTATAAGAACAAAAGTAACTCTATAACTAGACTGAAAAACAAACTCGTAAATGAGTTGAGAAATGAAGTCTTATAAAAATTTTCTATTCTGACGGGATTCGAACCCGCAACGATCAGACGATCCTCCTAAAGCCGGAGTGCCTTACCATTCGGCCACAGAATCCATGTCGTCACAATCGCAATTTTTGATAAGCTCATATTTTATCGGTTAAATAAATTAATAAATTAAATTTTGATAAGACTTTTAATTTCTCAATGAAATACCTAAGTGTAGTTTAACACTATAAAAAAATAAAAAAATATCGTAAATGCGTACCATGACTATGATAAAAAACTATATTTTTGCATCACACTAAACCTCGCACTAAAACTTTATGCATCGTGAACGACGTGTATATCCTTTTATACACAAACACTATAGTTATAACAACAAATGTTCGTAATACGGTTAACTTAATAAAAATAAAAAAGTTGGTCAAAACTTTAATAATATTTGTGGAAGTGATTCACTGGATTAACGCATCTAACTTTTTATGCCGGTAAAAATTACCTATTATCAAGAGACCGCAAATAAAAATGCAGGCTATTTAGTTTATTATTGTCAATATACGAATTTACTGGAAGAAAGGACTGGCATAGAAACATCAGTCGCCACTCAACGTGGTAGGTAACAAAAGATATGAGAGAATGTCTATCACGCCTTGGGGATGATCATGCATGTAGTAGGTACAAAGCAACACTTAAAATGTGTTATGTATTCTGTGTTTGGACGCAGCTTACTTTGGGATAGTTGATGCTGTGTGAAATGTACATCCCAAAGCTAAATCTATAAAATTGAAATGTGCAAAATAGAGCATTTCACCGTAAATTGTCGTTGTAATTCAGAAATTATTCAATTCATTTAAATATTTTGTGTACACATCAAAGAAAACACACACAAACAAACTCAACAAAGGGAAAAACACAGCTTTTATGATACGGATAATCACATTGGAATATAATGTAAAACAGGCGAGAATATTTTTATGCTGCTCGCAGGCTTATTATAAATAATGACGTATGATTACTATTGAAACGAAGTTCCTTTTCGGACGGTATCGAGGATTTAGGCTAGAGAAAAAAAGCGTTCGATTCTACCGTCACGACACATACATAGATCAAAACGTCACAGTGCGAAGTGCGCAGACGCGAAACAGTCCATAGATTGCATTGTAAGTACGGAAGAGCGTTTCTAGGGTTTTAATATTTGACAATATGCCAAATGTCAAAGTTGAAACTTCGTTCCAACAGAGTGTTCCACGACACTCACGTACTTATTTTATTTATTTTTAACCTGTATTGCAGCCTAATTGTCTAGCTTGAAATCCATTCCCAGTTGTCATCCCAATAATTCAGATATAGGAGTCCCGCAGGGATCGTCGTTAGGGAACACACTATTTTTGGCCTTCTTAAATGATATCGCTCAAATAAATATTGAAGGAGATATCATACAATACGCAGATGATACTTCTATAGTTTTAGCAGCGGAAAATAATGAAGCGCTTCTCGTAAAAATCAAGGAAACATTAGCTAAAGTGACCACCTGGTTTGAGATTAATGGCCTAAAATTGAACCATGACAAAACGAATGTAATTTTTTTCAACACCATTTCGCCCAATCAGAACACTTTATCCGTAGAAATTAAAAATGGAAGTTACATTATGAGCTCCAAAATAGTAAAATTATTAGGTTTTCATATAGATTCTGTTCTCTCGTGGAAACAACATATCGATGTCACATGTAAAAAGATGAGCAAAGGAATATACGCACTCAAACAACTTACAGCAATCTCATCGGATAAATCTTTAAAAGAAGTATATTACGCATATATTCACTCGATTATGTCTTACGGCATCATTTTGTGGGGATCGTCATCTGATTATCAACGTATCTTAAAAATGCAAAAACGAGCCATTAGAGTATTAATGAAGGCCAAGTATAAGGATTCATGTCGAGATCACTTTAGAGACTTAAAAATACTTACATCTGTATCAGTCTACATACTAGAGGTCATAAAACATGTTAGGTCCAACTTAGGTGAATACTCTGTAATAGGCGCCAGTAGCACACGCAGCAAACGTAACAAAACAACTCTAGCTTCTATTCGCCACCGACTGAATCTTTCAGAGAAGCTCCCCAAACTAATGGGTCAAAACCTATATAATAAAATTCCCTTACATATAAAGTTAGTAGAAAACGATAACGCCTTCATCAACGAAGTAAAGAAACTGCTCTTAAGTAAAACACTATACAGCATCAAGGAGTATTTAATCAATGATTATACCTATCTTTCCAAATCTGCTCATACCAGTAATCCTGAGCCCCGTGTATAATAGGTACTTATGTTTTAATTTAATGTTATAACGATCGCCTCTTTACAGCGAGACTAATTTTCAACATTTTTCAGATTATGCTGTGTCATATTGTATTTAATAAATAATATTATTACTATGAAATACCTATAAAGGTACCCTGTTTGACAAGTCATAGCTTGTACACTTAATAATTTAAGTACTATTTATTGAATTTATTTATTTTGTTAATGTGTTGCACCTATGATAATAAAGCTTTTCTATTTCTATTTCTATTTCTATAGAGCTCAACTAATCACATAATAGGAAAATGACAATTGAAGTCCAGAATGGGTTTCAAATGTCAAAATGAAGCCCATGTCTATTGCCAGTTGAATTACACAATAAGGCCCCATGACCGAAGCTTCACTCGCTTCTTCAAGTTAAAACTTAAATTGTTATACCAAGTAAGCTTTGAGCACATTCGTACTTTTACGATAAAATAACCGATCCTTTTTAAAACCCACACATATCCTATAGTGACTAAGAAAGGACCGATGACAACAATGTCAATGGACGTTCTTAATATTTCACCTGAGATAAAAGGTTTTGCCGAAAGGTATTTGAGAAAGTCGATATTTCATGAGGAAATTCTTGAACGATCGGTTTTATTTTGTTATTATACTTTGGGGAAAACATGATAAGTACCTACCTGTTTTGATAAATACCGTTGTTGTCAAAAACTAATATTATATTATCGAATATTAGTTTCTGTCCGCAGTGGCCTATGTGTATTAATAAAACGATAATCCATACTCCATACTATAAATACTATACTATACTATATATACTATATAATATTATAAATGTGAAAGTAACTCTGTCTGTCTGTTTGTTACGCTTTCACGCTCAAACCGCTAAACAGATTAAACTGAAATTTGGCATAGTTAATGGTTGTATCCCAGGGAAGGACATAGGCTACTTTTTTACTATCCCGAAGAAAAAGAAAAAATCCCGAGGGACCGCGGGTCACACCGCGGAGGCACAGCTAGTAGAATATAAAATTACTGAAAAAATATTGAGACAACATAATATTTTCGTTATAATTTTCTTGGGGTACAATCAAGTGTCATTTATACATTCATTTAATTATTGAAAAATTGCAGAATTATAGACTTCAATCTTTTATTTCTAGGTAACTTTGGTACTATCTAGGATGCTTAGAAATACATTGATGCACGATTGTATAGTTTTAATTCACCACCCACCACTACGGCGTGTCGCTAAAGTCGCGGCGCGGACGCGAATCTCGTTGAAAAAAAGTAAAAAAAAAAAACAAAAGTCAAAAGTTGAGGCGCGGGCGAGGCGAGGTCACGGAGAGGGCGCGACGCGCGCCTCCACCGCGACTCCTAATCACCTGTCTCTACTCATCTTTCGAAAAAGACATTTTGAATGAATGAAACAAGACAACACGCCGCCTCGACGCTTAGCATACGTCGATTTCGCCCGCACCCCGACACCGCCCCGACACCGCCTCGACGCCGCCTCGACTTTGTTGTTAGCGACCTGCCTATGACTGTTGCAACAACCGAAACAGCTATAAAACGTTTCGATATAATCCTGTGTCAATATAAATATGAATAGTGATCGCGAAAGTTTTAAAAATACTAGTAATTATGCTTATTAAAAGGACAGCTCGTAATTACATAAGAGGATTAGAAACACTAATATATAATTCATGACTGTTAGTACGCTAACATCTTCATAAAACATCGAGGGGTTTAATTATGCCAGTTGTCCTTTTCAAAACTGTGTTTCAAAAGGTCGTTGCGTGGGTGCCATATTAAGTTAACAGAGGATATTTTTTAATTACGCTTTGGTTTCCGAATGTTGAAAGGAAATTATTTACACTGTATACACATATTATATAGGTTTAAAACATACAACAATATTTACAAGTTTACAACAATATTTGAAAATAAATGTAGGTTAGTATGTGTTTGTAGTCAAATCTGGTGACGGAGTTTTCAGGCCGCCTCAGTCAAACTTAATTTAAGATTGACTGAGGCTTTTTCTTAACGACCTTATAACCGAGACAAACAATTGAACGTCGCCTCCGAAGCATGGAAGCGCTCAGTTGATAGTGGCACTAGATCGCTAGTGATGTAATTTGATGAATAATCGTATCCATCAAATTCGTGATCGCACAGAACGTTGCTTTCATCATCATCATCCGCAGCCCGATTTCACCCACTGCTGGGTATAGGCCTCCCTTCGCTTTTGCCTTATTCCCGGTCCTGTGCCAGCCTGATCCACTGTCGGCCTACGACGTTAATTATATCGTCCACCCACCTCGCTGCCGGACGTCCGACACTTCTCTTGCCAGTTCTGGGCCACCATTCTGTTATCCTTTTACACCACCTGTCGTCACCACGTCGTGCCAGGTGTCCCAAAACATTGTCAGCTTAAATATACTATTACGAAATGAACTTTGTAATCGTCAAAGGATACCAAGCATTGCCGTTTTGTCAATTCCATTATTCTTCATAAAGGCTTTATTTGTGTTTTACTCGTACCAATCACAATGTTCTACGCGAATGTTTTAATGGTATTTTACCTTTGCAACCTGTCCTATCGATTTTAATTGGGATAATAATTAAGCTTCCTAGTAAAAGAGTTTTCAAAGGAGTTCTACATTACGGATCGGATCCGATCGGATATTTTTATTTGAATAATATTCACAGAAAAAATACGAAACAAAGTTGGCTAGTAAATATTAATAGGATTTTAAACTAAATTCACTTAAAATTTCAAGATAACATACAAATAGTATAGAAATGTCATCGTAATAGAACTGTCAAGTACAGTAAAAAGATTAATAACGACAAATTCACAATTTAACATTTTCTTGAATTTCATATTTGCTATTTTGACAGGTAAATTGCAAATTGAAAAGAGCAGAAAACATGTCACATGAATGATTACAATTCGAGCCAAGCAAACAGCCTTGTTTGTCCAATATTGAAAAAGGACGGTCTCAAAAACAAACTCTGAATCTATTTGTAGACCAGTTTTGGGTCATGTTGGAAAATAAGTATAGATTTTATTATCTTTCGAACCCACAGGTAAAGTTTGAGTGAAAATATGGAAAAAGCTTTAGGAAAGAAATATGAGAAAATACAGGAAAAACTATGATCAATGCGTGAGCATGATATAAGTAATATGATTTTTTAATATAATACTAGTGGACAAGAGTTATGAAGATGAGTGTGGCTGGGTATGCAAGAAGAGGAAGGCCGAAGAAGAAGTGGTTGGATTGTGTGAGAGAGGATATGAATGTAAAAGGAGTGGATGCACAATTGACGAGTGATAGGAGTGAGTGGAAGAAGAAGACATGTTGTGCCGACCCCACTTAGCGTGGGATAAGGTCAGGGAGATGATGAATATAATACTAGTGGACCCGGGCTCAACTTCGTCTACGCCATTTTGAAAAGTCAAAAGTTATTGGTTGTCATGGCAACCTTTGTGTCAGTGCTCTTTGTGTCAGTACTGCTAAAGTTTTTATGCACCCGTTGTCCTTTTACAGATTTTTAGGTTTTTAAGAGTTTTTCGGGATAAGAGTAGCCTATATGCTATTCTGGAGTTGTACCTGTCACCTTACCAAACTTTGAAAACTGTTTAGTTGATTGAGCCTGATCCTTGCACAAACATACAAACATCCAAACATCTAAACAAACTTTCAGCTTTATTATATGAGTGAGATGATGATTTCCTTCACCGTTGATAATGATACTGAAATGAATGAGTATAGTAGGAGTTCCAGTTTTGTAGATCAAAATTGCCCCAATACATGAATAATGAAAGCGTTTTTATATTGTGTGTAAAAATATAATATCATGCTAGGTCATATCGGGATTGACTTCTAAAAGGGCCTTTCAAAACAAATTAAGCTCGCCCTTTTAAAGTCACTCATCACTTTATACTTAAACCTCATTTTCTAATTTCGTATGTCTGGCCTTAATAGTTTAATATTTGTTCTGAGGTTATTATGAATAGGTGAACATGAGGTGATTTTAAGGTGATTGAAGTCACTTGAGGATTAAATGCAATATCAGAGCAAATATTTTAAATTGCAGTGGTTGAATAGGAGAAATTATATAAAAACATTTATCATTATTCAATGAAATAATGTTTTAATATCAATAAAAACTTTTTCAAATTACAAAAATCACAAACAGAAACCTAATAGAGTATATTATATAATTAGCAAATAAATAGAAAGGGGGAACCGATTGAAAAATTGGTAAAATTACCGCCCGCAATCGCTTATTACTTTACCCCAGAATTCCACACAGTAAAACAGCATGGAATGCATTAAAGTTCTTAACAATACTTTTGCAAATCTTGAACAGTTGTTCGTCTCACTAAGGTGGGTTGCTCTTAATTGTGTGTGTAGATTTGTTTCTGTGTGCGTAACCTATACTGAGAGCTCATTTACAAATGTGACTTTGCGAACTAGAACATAATTCGTACTCATATCACAGAATATAATATTACACTTTCTCCGTGCAAATGCAAAATGATAAAGTTAATCTCTTGCTGTTCTTATACAAATCCTAGAGTTTTCTTTTTCATTTTTGCATCTTTGAACAAAGTGGCTCTTAAATCTAGTGAAATCGATTCAATACCTAAGCTAGATTCAGGTTTACACAATCTAAGCTAGAACCGCTTCGATAATAAATTTTCCGTTAGCACTTCAGGTACACTGGCTAAACAACCCTTGTTTTATGGAAGAGAATAAAATATACAGCTTGTCTGTTTGTTTTAAGAGTATCTGTGAGGATATTTGGAGGGGTTTTTTAAACGTTAGTGATTTTGGGGGTTACATTTTTATTTCCTATTAATTTCCGTAGTACATGATTAGAAAGTTACAAGAGGCAGACCAAAGAAAAGATGGATGGACTGTGAAAGATGATATGGGTAAGAAAGGAGTGTGTTGAGATGACGGCAGATGAGGGGAGTGGAAGAGAAAAACCTGTTGTGCCGACACCACATAACAGTGGGACAATGGCAGGGAGATGCTGATGATTAAATTTGGTAAATGTGACATAAATTTTTCTATTTCTATTTCTCAACAGTAGGTAATCAAAATAAAAAATAGCACTTAAAAATCCTTTCACCACACTGGTTCGAAAGAACTGGTGACACGATAAGAAGAAGAAGAAGAACAGTAATCTTATTAGTTTTCAAAACGTAATGTAAACATTACGTTTACACCACAAGCGTATATGAAATGCGCAGCCGCGATACAGTCCATAGATTGTTACATTGTTAGAACGGAAGAGCGTCTCTAATTGACAATTCATTTATTATATTCCCAGTATAGAAAAGTACTCTTTGCTTCGTTCCAACCGAGTGTTCCACGACGTACGTACTTTTTGCTTTTTGCAGGTTTCACTACAAGCGAAACCGAGGGAGAAGCGACACTAACGATTTGTTACGCCCCCGAGTATCTTCGAATTTTTACGCGAATATAAAAGTACCTAAGTGAACTTTATTTACGGCAAAGAATTTGTGTTGTAGATTGCTTCTTTAAATGCAAACGCGATTCTCCCGTTCGTTGAGAAATATCTGCTATTTTAAATAAAATTTACCGCGGAATATACTTTTAGAAAATAAGGGAATTTATCTTCGTTTTATAATACCTTTTTTGTCCCTATACATTCACAGGGATGTAAACTAACACTTGACACATATCTACCATAATCTCTATATATAAAAATGAATCCCTATTTCCCTTGGTCACGGCATCACGCGTGCACGGCTGGACCGTTTTCATTAAATTTTTTTTTGTTGTGTTTGTTATTGTCAGAAGGTTCTTATGACAGAAAAAATCTCTATACTAATCATGAAGGGCGTGAAATAAGAGTTGAAAGTATGTATGGGGAGTTGAAAGTTCCAGTTAAAGGCAATAGATGGCGTTGCTAATAAGTATGTTATTTCGCTAACGAAGTCGGTATATAAAAATGAATCCCTATTTCCCTTGGTCACGGCATCACGCGTGAACGGCTGGACCGATTTCATTATTTTTTTGTTGTTTTTGTTATTGTCAGGAGAAGGTTCTTATGACAGAAAAAATCTCTATACTTATTAATCATGAAGGGCGTGAAATAAGGGTTGAAAGTTTGTATGGGGAGTTGAAAGTTCCAATTAAAGGCAATAGATGGCGTTGCTAATAAGTATGTTATTTCGCTGACGAAGTCGCGGGTACTAGCTAGTCTCTATATATAAAAATGTGTCCCTATATCCCTTGGTCACGCCATCACGCGTGAACGGCGAGACCGATTTCACAAATATTTTTTTGTTGTGTTTGTTATTGTCTGGAGAAGGTTCTTATGACAGAAAAAAATCTATATATTAATCACTAGCTGACCCGCGCAACTTCGTCTGCGCATTATTAGGATTCAAGTGCAGGAGTGTTACCTAAAGTTTATTTACACTGTGTTTGAAGTGAATAAAAAGGAATCAAATTTTCCATAATAACTTTAACACCCTGTAAAACATCCATATGGGTTGATTTTTTTTTAATTAGATAAGCATATATTCAAGTAAAAAAGCTAAAGCATCTACGTTCCAAATTTCATTACAATCGATTAAGTCGTCACGTCTATGAAACTGCCTATTTTAATTTCCAAAACGCTAAATGATCTGTATTCTTGATCTCGCAACGCTACCTAGTTGTGAAAATGAAAAATATAGATGGCGTTGCTAGCGTTGCTTATCAACGCCAAGGAAAAATATTTTATTTTCTAGCTGGTACCCGCGATTTCGTCAGTAAAATAACATAAGTTGAAAACCTATAAAAATTATCGAAAAGTCTAAGCAAAAATCTCCAATAGCTTTCAAAACTCAAAATGATCGTATCTCGACCTCCGCTATAGTAGAACGCCACCTAGGAGAAAAAAAGTAAGAAGCAGTTTTGACCTCGGTGATATAGATGGCGTTCGAACCAAAGCCCAAGAAAAAGTATTTTAATATACCAAAAAAATCTTGATTTCGTATGTATTGATGAGTGGAAATATACATGTTACATGTTTTTAATTAATTTAAAAATTATTTATCATGCAAAATGAGAAAAAAAAACAAAAAAATCTGCAATGCAAAAACAGAGCAAAAAGTGGCGGTCACCCATCATCTTTATGACCTCGCCCAGCGTCGCTCAACTTTTTTCCCCATACAAACTTGCAACCCTTATTTTCACGCCCCCTTATAAATATTTAAAGAAAAAAGTAGCCTATGTCCGTCCCTGGGGTATAATCTTTATCCATGCCAAATTTCAGCTTAATCTGTTTAGCGGTTTGGGCGTGAAAGCGTAACAAACAGACAGACAGACAGAGTTACTTTCAGATTTATAATATTAGTATGGAAGTATGGATTTAGCAAATATTTAATAATAACATGGCGGTCCCGGAGCGGGATGTATGATCCTTTAAAGTTTAGAGGTTAATATGTAGGTAAGGTCTAAGGTAGGTAGGGGAGTATTGGGCAGTAAGGCAGGTTTGGACACCACCGGCAAACTCCCGTGTTATACCGGCCATACACCATCATGTCAATCCACCCCCAAAAATGGTCAATTCTAACTGATCAAATTCCGATTTGACGATAGGCATGATGGTTTATGGCCGACATGACACGGGGGTGTCCAAACCTCTCTACTGCCCAATGCTCCCCTACCTCCCATATATATTTCATTGATATATTTAGGTACCAATCTCCTCTCCCATTCCATAGTTCCCAGACACTTTTCAAACTATCATGGTTTTCAACATTTTTAACACAGTTAACGGGATATTTACCATGATTTAATGTTTTTTGAGTTTCCCGATATTTCGGCGCAGTTGCATTCGCCATGATCAATAGTATCTATGGTATTAATCATGGTTAATATCCCGTTACCTGTGTTAAAAATCCCAGACACTTGTCCTACCGTACTAGCTGATATTTATTCTGTGGTCGCGATGTATCTTACATTTTTAAACTCATGATAACTTTTGAATAAAATGTCCAATTTCAATCATTCAAAAAGTAATCGTCGGGTACTAAAACAGCCTTTACTACGAAGGAATTTATTTGGATAAGAATAAATACCAAAATAAGAATAACGTGGTCTGCTTTTGGACGTCATTTTTATTCACTTTTTAAATTATAAAAGTTGTTATTCTGACACAACCACAATAGTTGGACATATGCTATCGCTGACTTTTTTGTAGATATTGATACGTTCTTTAATATTGTAGAACATTTTTTTGTTCTATCATCAATAGTTTTCGCAGCGCACGCGATATGAAGAATTTTATGTTCAAAATTTTTACACCTTTGGTTACATTATTGCAATTTTCATAAGGATCTCTAATTTTTTGAAAATAATTTATAGCCTATGTTCATCACAGATAATGTAGGATTCTAATGGTGAAAGAATTTTTCAAATCGGTCCAGTAGTTTCGGAGCCTATTCAATTCAAACAAACAAACAAACAAACAAACAAACAAAGGTTTCCTCTTTATAATATTAGTGTAGATGTAGATATTAGTGTAGATAGTGTAGATGAAGGGCGTGAAGTAATGGTTGAAAGTTTGTATGGGGAGATGGAAGTTCCAGTTAGAAGTTCTAGATGGCGTTGCTAACCTATGGCTGAGGCCGAGATGGCGCTATTATTGCATTTTTCAGTTCTATTTAGAGGTTTTCAAGTATTTTATTTCGCTGACGAAGTCGCGGGTACCAGCTAGTACGCAATAAAACAATTTCATTTGATTTGATAGATAGTTATTAATTAAAAAAAAACTTGCAGGTCGTATCGTAGAGCCTTATTTAGTTCATAGTGTGACTGTCAGTCTTAACTCCAAAGTTTGAAACTATTACATAGTACATGCTTTGCTTTGGGGCTAGTGAAGCTGTGTGAAATGTCCAGCATTATTTATTTATTTATTTATTGGAATACTGTGATACTTCTTAAAGATTCAAGAAGATTATATCAGGTGTAGTTTACTTTTTTATTTCTGTAACACTCACCCCCTTGACCTATCATTTGTTGCCATTAGCGGTATTATACTTCCTGCTGAAAAGACCAGGTGTATTAAGTGCAATTTGAGTCTTATTACAAAGAAATAGAGTGGGGAATCGTTTAAAGGTGTTCAGGGTTGCCACGCTAATATAAATGGTAACAAAATGTCGGTTTCGCGTGATATACTCTCGTTATTGTAACTATTTTGCATATTCACGTGTATGCATATTTTGTATAGTGAATTTCGTAGAGCTTTGAAATACTTTGTCTCGGATAGTAATGTTGTTATACTCTAAGACATGCGCAAAACAGAGACTATACCTAGGTCTTCTTCTTGTCGTGTCACCAGTTCTTTCGAACCAGTGTGGTGAAAGTATTACAATTAAAATTAAAAACGATCTACAGATAGCTCAACTGATCCAGGTCACTGCCAGTACCACTAAGCTATTAGATTTAAAAAAATGGATCACTTAAAATATAGCCTATGCTTCAAACCGTGTTGGTTTACCACGTTCTTCACGGAGTCACGACGCAACAGGAGTAGAATGAAACTTGCATCTACAACCTCGATGAAGCTCAAATTGTCCAAACTCTATTCTAACATAGAGATAACGTCATGGTAAGAAAGCTTTACACGAAGCCATTCTGGCATACCATTCTTGTCTCTTGCCACAGAATAATAGCTCTTGCTCTGTTGAGTTTGATAAAGCAAGAATGGCATCGTGTCAATGTCGTCTAAAGCTAAAATCGAATCCGAACAGGTAAACTCCACTGGTTCGTTCAATCCAGCATTATCATAAGTTGGAGCCGTTTTCAGCAATTTGAGCCGACTTGATCCAGTAATCCTAACTAAGCTGGCTTTATCCCCTTCACGGGTACCGGCATCAATCTTCGAAATATGCAGTGGATTGACAGCTCAGTGGGCAGTTTTTTGGAGGTCGTCCAATGGTTGAAGACATAAACCGAAAACTCTCTTGTTTATGTATAGATGTTTAAGAGATTTTGAATTTCGGGTATGGGATAAGTTTTAGATGGTTTATAAATAAATAAATAAAAAATTACGTGAGTGTCGTGGCATTTGGCATTTGTTTCCTAGAAACGCTCTTCCGTACTAACAATGTAACAATCTATGGACTGGTTCGCGACTGCGCACTTCTTACTGTGACGTTTTGACCTATGTATACTTTGTTTGTAAATACTTACATATTATACATAGAAAACACCCAGACCCGAGACAAATATTTGTGATCATATAAACATTGGTCCCGTAATACTTAAATTAAATCGTATATTTTGAGCCTTTTTATCTATTTCATCATCATCATCATCATCATCATCTCATCCCGTATGAACTCTGTTGGGTAGTATAGGCCTCTTCTCTATTACGCTTTACGCTTATTCAAATACTCCTACAAAACATGAATTTGTCATGAAAAATTATCTGTTTTTGAGAAAGAAAGCGCTAGTATTACGAGTAGATTATACTTTTCAATATCAGTCACAAGTCCCCTTTTCATCAAAAGTGACCCAAGGGCAAAAAATTATGATAATACCTGAATAGATTACGACACTCTTTTGTAGAAAGTCCCGAATTTGACTTTTAAAAAGACTCTAAACCTCGATCTCTAAGATTTAAAGCCTCCTGAAAGTCTCAAGTTCGATTCTCGCGAAGTCAAGTGGGAAAAAGGCGTCATTGTTCGAAAACCAGTATTGGAATGTACTTAGGGTTGCCAAGCTGTTGTCACTACTTACACTATGCGGTGTAAAATGATCCTTATTACGTTGGGGTAAGGTTCAAATTTGTTTTTTTGCTGTTCATTGATACAATCGAGAGTCTTCTACGCTCAAAATTATTGCATACTATGCCTGAAAATATTCTTGAGTCAAACAAAATATGAACTGTATTTCCGTTAATTTAAAAATCAAAATCAAATGCATCATATTAGGTGTAAAAGTGAACATTTTGCCTATAGTAGATGTTATGTATTCTGGCCTCAAGACGAGCAGCATTCAATGCAATCATTCCACCCCGATAGGGTTGGGACATTAGCATTTTTATCGATAGTTTGAAATTCGAAGAAACCGCTTATCTGCTGAGATAGTTGCCGTATCGATTTTGTAATTGGCAATGTTGGCTCCCTGTAGATCGACTTTTAAAGTTCAGATACTTAACATAATATAATCAAAATATTTTTACTGGGAAATTTTGCTGTTCTTCAGTCTCATTTAATAAACAACATCAGTTCGACCAAAATTCCGCTAGCTGTGATTAAAAAAAAAGGGGCAGCATTTTCAGTCGACCTTTTAGCAAACTGCATTAAACCTGGCTAACCGCATAAAAAACTCCCAATACTGAGCAACTAGCTCTTAAATCCTCGGAACTAGTGCTGCCACTAAACTATCGATGTCCGTCGAGCCCGAAGGGATGGATCTCCGATTTCCATACGTACATAGATCCAAACAAATCCAACTGGAGTTATTGGCCATCCCCTGGGCTTTCAATATATTCGCCTATTTTTATTTACTTGAAAGAAGCTTTCGTTGCCGTGCCGTCTCCAGCTTTGGATGCAAAACGGTCGTGGAATACGTTATTTCGTGTCTGTTTTGACGTATTCGTAATTTGAATTTTTATTTTTGAATTTGGAACTTTCACTTTTTATAAGTATTCAAATGTCGATTCTTTTTTTAATTATGTCTTATTTCTAGAGATAGATCTGAATAAAGAACTCATTAAAGTACTTTGTAATTATGATTGTTAGCACTACACTGTGAATCTGTGATTTTGTACAAAATAGTTTCTAGTGTAATAATAAGTAAGTCTGCCTTGCGTAGTAGTAAAAATGA
This sequence comes from Epirrhoe tristata, assembly GCA_951394285.1. NCBI lineage: Eukaryota > Metazoa > Arthropoda > Insecta > Lepidoptera > Geometridae > Epirrhoe > Epirrhoe tristata. The sequence goes on from OX596161.1 coordinate 3,271,666, forward strand.
ATGTTTTGTGTCGTTCGAAATTAATTAAGTAACTCAAAAAAGATAAAATATTCACACTGTAAATCTGACAATTACCATTATTCAGATCACATTAGAAAAGGTTTTAATTAATAAAAATGGCGACGGAAAATGTCAGCTATTCAAATATGGCGGCGCGCGTCCAATGAGCTTCTCTCTTTATGTACATATGCTAATGAGTGACAACCCTACGCGAATGGAATTGTCATGTTAGGGCTGTGCAAGATGAGATTTTTGTATTTTACCCTCGAACAGACATTGTTATTACTTTGAATGAAAACAACAGATTTAAAAAAAAGTTTGCAGCCGTTCTTTGAATTTCATAAATGAATATTTATTTTCACGTAATGAAGATTAGGTACAAGACTCGCCCTTGACTGTTGACCCGAACATAAAACTTGGCCTTGGGCAGCAATAAAGTACGAATGCTCAGATTTTGTGACCATAAAAAGGGAATCAGATTAAATTGTTTTGTTAATGAAAGAAACGTTTTGTAAGTTCTGTAATATAAAATGTTCATGTAATTATAAATAATGCTGGACATTTTCAGCATCATCTAGCCCCAAACTAAGCAAAGCTTGTACTATGGGAACCAGATAACTGATATACAACTTATATACTATTTGTAAATACATACATATTATACATAGAAACACCCAGATCCGAGACAAATATCTGTAGGTCATACAAACATTTGTCCCGCGGCGGGGATCAAACCCGCAAACTTCTGCGTCGCAGGCGGACCTTCGCCCACTGCGCCACAGAGGTCGTCAATAAAATATAAATATACAGCTTATTTTATTTTAAATCGCCTGTATCTACTAACATATTGATAACATCGTTTCAAAATACGTAAGTGAACCTGAATATAAAAAGCAACCTACTTATAATCTACCAAATAATTTTATAACAGTACATATACGTACGTAAATATATAGGGTCTTTCATTTTAAACTACACAAACTGACAGGGCCTCATTTTATATATACTTACTTACTTATATCACTTATTTATATATACTTATGCAATTATTTCAATGAATCTAAAATCACCATAAAATCCATAATTCATTTCAAAGTGGGGTTAACTTCTAAACTTATACTTAGCTAATTAAATATCGGTTACCCCATGATTAATAACGGTACTTAACCTAAATTACCAGATCAGAATCCAAAATATTAATAACATTGTCAAATGAAAGTTTAGAACTCGCAAATCAATCATTTACCGAGCTTCCACCTTTCGGTACAACTTTTTGTAATTGAGAAAATTAATGGATAAGTTTTAGGTAATGGTAAACGAGCAACTTAAGTTGCTCATAATCCTAACTCGTGCGTGTTTCACGGAGGTTCACTTAGATTGGAGTTGGTCACTAACTCATACAAAGTTGCTTTTTTACAGAGGTATACATTTATTTGAATAATCATCATCATCATCAATAACCTATTAATACCCACTGCTGGGCGTAGGCCTCCTCTCTAACCCGCCACTCCTCTCGGTCCCGTGCTATCCTCATCCATTGTCGTCCAACCACGCCGACTATGTCGTCTGACCAACGGGCTAGTGGTCTGCCCCGTGGTCGATGTGCGTGTAATTGAATAATAACAAGTTTAAAAACTTAAGCCTACAGTAGTTTAGATACGATTGCCAAAATTACAATCTGAGACAAAAACAGAATTTTGACGACCTCTGTGGCGCAGTGGGCGAAGGTCCGCCTGCGACGCAGAAGGTTGCGGGTTCGATCCCCGCCGCGGGACAAATGTTTGTATGACCTACAGATATTTGTCTCGGGTCTGGGTGTTTCTATGTATAATATGTATGTATTTACAAACAAAAAGTATATAAGTAGTATATCAGTTATCTGGTTCCTATAGTACAAGCTTTGCTTAGTTTGGGGCTAGGTGATGCTGTGTGAAAATGTCCAGCATTATTTATTTATTATTTATTTGCTAATACTTAACAAACAGCATCTAACAGAAAAGTTGCCCGTTCATAACCAACTGTAAATTTTAAACTTTCGTTTTAAGTTCAGGAGGGTTAATTATCAATTAAGTTGTTGCTTTTCGTTTAAGTGTGTACTTAAATAAAGTGATATTCGGTTTTATATTTTAATCTTTGTTTAAACAGAACTCGTCAACTTTTATTGGCATAAACATTAATTGCTTGTAAATTTTCAAGAAGCTATTGTTTGTTAAGGCATTGGATGGAAATAAGGAAAAACAATAATTGCATGTTTGTACAAAAAAAGCGATCAAGTACCGAATATTATATAGGTAATTGCATAGCATAGCATATAGGTATAGCATATAGGTAATTGTCTTGTACCCTTGACTTAATGTTCTCAATAGGTAGTGTTGGTAGACTCATCTTTGTTAATATTGGATTGTTTTCAAAATGTTCTAATTCTTATGTCTGATGTTTCCTACCTACTTTTTGTTTTCTATTGTTGGTTTTTCATCATAGTTTATATAAATAGTGCTTTCTTGTGTGTGTTTGTGCCAAATGAATGTTTATTCTATTCTATTCTAATATACCTGTAACATAGAACGGTAGACATGTAGATAGGATGGACGTAACAGAGTAACTTAAATCTCTTTAACACAAAAACTACAGGATAGATTTGCATTAAATTTGGCATAGAGATAGATTATAGTCTGGAATAGCACATAGGCTTTTAATAAGTAATATCAAATTAAATATAAGTAACAGAAATTTTAATTTATTCGGTCATATTTTTTTTTCTCAACCTATCGTGTCCCACTGCTGGGCAAAGGTCTCCCCCTTTAGCTTCCACTTCTTGCGCTGCAAGGCCATATAAATTCATATTCATATCGTATTTTATGAGACAAACATTAACAAAATATGTTACAGAGTTTGTATCAACCGCCAGAAGTTTCGGATATGTCTGCTCTTCAGATGAGTAGATATAAAAATTTAAAACATAGTTTATTTCAATTTCAAATACTTACACAAGGTTTTAATCGTTATCTATCCTATGACGACCTCTGTAGCGCAGTGGGCGGAGGCCCGCCTACGACGCAAAAGGTTGCGGGTTCGATCCCCGTGGCGGGACCAATGTTTGTATGATCTACAAATATTTGTCTCGTGTCTGGGTGTGTCTATGTATAATATGTATGTATTTACAAACAAAAAGTATATAAGTCGTATATCAGTCATGTAGTACCCATAACATAAGCTCTGCTTACTTTGGGGCTAGATGATGCTGTGTGAAAAGTCCAGCATTATTTATTTATTTATTTTTTATTTATCACTAAATACTGCTAAACGGTCGCTTTCAGAAACATTGTCTAAACAACAGTTAATAGAGAAATCGTCGTATTTTCTCCCGAGTCTAATAACTTCCTATGTAAAAACATTACATAAATTACATAAACTATTCTAAGTATAGAGAGTTGGAAACAAAGATAATCTTATCGGCAAATATTTATTGTCTGTACCTGCCTGACCTTAGCCACAGTGTAGAGACTACAGCTGGTACATTACAACTAGTTATTTTTTTACAAATTCCGTTTTTGTTCTGATGTTGAGTATTACATTTTCAGAGAGCCTTAGCTATGCCCAAAAAACACGCATAAATTATTGACATAACACATTATCAGACTACAAAATCATAATTGTATGTCTTGTCTATGCTGACTTTTTATAAGACAGAAAGTAGTACATATTTATAAGTGTTATTGTACATTATATTATTATTATTTTGTTTGTCAAAGTTTAACATCACGGAACTATAGAGTCCCGGACCTTTGATAGGCATTATTATTTTATTGAATTTTGTCCCTCGTCTGCAATAAAGATCTTTTATTTATTTATTAATTTCAAATAATATCACTATTAGCACAAACAACGGCGTTATGTGTGCTAATATGATAGTTTAAAAAGTAATATCACTACTTCCAGCCTATTCTGTGACTACTATAAAACACGGGAGACATTTAACATCCTAATACTCTGAGAACAAATCAACAAATAACAGTTCCCTGTAGTACACTAGCCATCTCCCGCAGGCTGTGAAAAACGTTGTTAGCCTAGAAACACCTGGGTTATACCTAGATTTTAGAAAGGCTTTCAATGTTTTTGTTAAGATTACTCCCTAGGGCGTATTTGAATAGATATATAAGTGTTATTGTTACTGGCACGGTAGCCATTAGGTCTTGAAGATAAATTGAATCGTCAAAAAAAGCCAGTAAAATGAAATAGACTAGCTATCCCTAGGGGTAATGGACTCAGACATTCAAGACGAAGACGATGACGCCTAGGGGGTAGTTACGAGGCAAGGTTTATGCGTTTGGTACATATTTGAGTGGCAGTGGGCGGGGCACATAGCTCGTAGAACTGACGGTCGTTGGGGCAGAAAAGTTCTCAAGTGGAGCCCACGCACCGGAAACCGCAGTAGAGGACGGCCCCCACTAGATGGAAAGACGATCTGGTAAAGGTTGCTGGGAGCCGTTGGGTGCAGGCTGGCACAAGATCGATCGCTGTGGAAATCGATAGGGGAGGCCTATGTTTAGCAGTGTACACTAGATGGCTGATATGATGATGATGATGATCACTTGGAGAGACCAGCTTGACTCTCACTCTCCACATTGGACCACATTATCTCACAATAATAATAAATAATGCTGGACATTTCACACAGCGTCATCTAGCCCCAAACTAAGCAAAGCTTGTACTATGGGAACCAGATAACTGATGAATACTTAGATACTGTTTACAATAGTAAGGAGTGGAAGAAAGGACCTTTGCACTGCAGTGGGACAGGGCTATTAATAATAAAAATAATATGTGCCAAATGTATTTGGAAATGTCTCTGGCTAGGATCTTGAGTGTCTCGATCTGAGAGAATGTCTATCGTGCCTTGGGGACACAGTCGTGATCTTGATCCGTTTCTGTTATACTACTTAGTTCAAAGATTTTTTTTAGAATCAGTTTTGAACTAAAAACTTAGTTAACAGGAGATACCATTTGGACACGGTAATTCAAATAGAACTTTTATCTAGATAAGTGCAAATATCTAAAATCGCAAAGACTACTGAGGTACAGAAGCACCACGAATATTGTGCACCTGAGCAAACTTCGGGCTTTATAGGAAGACCGAATTTGTTCGAATATGCTACCAAAATTTTTAGCTAGGTGATTCGAACTCTATTCCTTTTCGATATCCTTTCCGTAACCGGGCAACTAGCACGGTTTGGGGCCTAGATTCTTTTTAACCGATAGTTAAACGTTGGAGACGTTTTTTTTATTGAAAAAAATCCCGCGATTTTTCGAATTTCAAAGGTGACTGACAGCAATATTGGTTGAGTCATCGCACCATGCGCCATTCGAGATTCGAATGGCGTATTTATTGGTTGAATCATCGCATTAGTTCGTATTTCAGAAGCTAGACAATTGCCAAAGCTCACAATATTAGTGGTACTACTGTACGGAATGGAGGTGTGAGCGTGATTTACATAAATTTAACATTTAAATTAGCCGTGGAAATAGCGAGCGTAGAGGATACAATGAAACATTGCTTGTCTGCTAGGCTTACAAACTTTAGGTAGGTTTCAACCATTCTATGAAACCTCCAATTCTTCACGTATAATCTTGATTCTAGAAAACCTTCGATTCTTCATGCTGCTATATTATCAATGGATTTTTCGTTTCGTAAAATTTATATGCGCTATAACACGAGCTCTTAACGGTGAAGGAAAACATCGTGATTAAACCCGCAGCATCGTCAGCTCCACACGTATCGACGTCGTCTTTCCTGTGGGCCAGGCTGATTAAGCTTAGGTGCTGGGCAAGCCTATTCCGTCTCAAACAATGTCCCAGGCACTACAGCGTCCCGTTAAGTGTAGGCATGGATTGCCTCCTAACGCTGTATAAATCATCTGATATAGATGTAAAGGCCTAAGTTTTTTTTTCATATTATCATCTTGGGAAAAGGTGTATGAGTCACAAGAAAACCATTATTGCGGCTTTAAATTAAACACACTCGCCGTGGATTGTATATTTCTAGTATCCTTGTTTAAACCTTAATATTGGTAGAGTCAGTATTGATTTACCTGAAACAAAATAAAAGAAAAATTAGTCTGTGTCTTACATTCAAAATATTTGATATTATAAATCTGCGAAAGGCCGGCAGAAGCTGGATGAGTCGAGCTGAGGACAGGGCGCAATGGCGCGCACTAGGGGAGGCCTATGTACAGCAGTGGCCTGCCATAGGCAAATAAAAGCATGTAAAAAGAAAAGAAAAACACAAATTTAGCTACCTAATTACCTATCTGAGTTACTACACCTACTATGTAAGTTTTTAACTTAGATTCTAATTAAATTACTTTTAAATTTTGTAGGCACCACATAAAAGAGGGAACTTCGCTAATACTGGTCTTACAGACTTAAAAAAGAGGAGATCTCACAACAAATGTTGTAATTTTGAATAAATACTTTTGGAACGAAGTTCGTTTTCGGACGGTATCGGATGGGGGCTGGACGAAAAAAAGTGTTAGATTTTTGCGTCGCGACACATGTATATGTCAAATCGTCGCAGTGCGAAATGCGCAGCCGCGAAACAGTTCATAGATTGTTACATTGTTATTACGGAAGAGCGTTTCTAGGATACCTAATTGACAATAATTTATTTGACAAATGCCAAATGTCAAAGTTGAAATTCCCAGTATAGAAAAGTACTCTTTGCTTCGTTCCAACCGACTGTTCCACGACACTCACGTACATTAAATAATATATTAAATTACTCGTATGATATTCTTCATCTTAAATACATTCTTCTTTTGTAAATACATTCTTATAATACTTTCTTACAAACATCTATTTCCATCACAAATATTTTGCGTGGGTAGGAATCAAACCCACGACCTAAAGCGCGAAAAGCGGAGCTACTAGCTGTGTGATTTATTCCAGGATATTTCTATCAAATGTTACTAATTATAGCGTTTGTAAATGGTTAAATTAATTACAAAATTATTTATTAAGTAGTGGTGTCAAATTGATGGTAACGCCAATAATTGGTGTTTAACAGCCGTGGTGAATGACATTTAATAAAGCTGTAATGAGGGCATGATGTATCAATTTCTTTTAATAGGCCAATTAATTTGATAGCTTTTTTTAAAGCAATTGAGCCAATTTTAATGGTTCGTTGGACGTGATGACTTTTCTCAATACGAATAGAATATATTTTAATTTTAATAAGCGAATATATTGAAAGGTAATTCTAATAAACGATATGAACAAAATTAGGTTTTTTTTTTCTTTTTTGATCGCTGTTAATGATCTTATACTTACTATGACTGAGTGAATGTTTGAACTAAGTATCGAGTATTAAAAATGTAAATTTTTTGATGGTTTTCTGAATAGTTTGAGAATACGGGCATAAGATAACTTGTTCGACACAAACTAAATGCAGAACGCGAAATTAACTTAGTTCTTACATATATTTTTAGTTCAATCAATTTTGTTACCCCGTTTAGGGCTTAATGTCGTTTTTGGGCACATAATGTGGGTTTTCGAAACACTAGCAAACTTCGCTCATCATAAACAGATTCAATTTTATGTCTCCGGGTACGGGCAACCCTAAAACACTACAAAAACAATTTGAAGAAAACCCAACTCTATTGCAGTGAACTACGGCTCAAACTTGCTTAGCGGAGAATGATCTGCAAAGGTGAAATAGGGATGCGCTTATGATTGCTAGGGAAAATGGAATTTGAACTTTTAGTATATGATTTTAAGGGTCAAATTCAATTGAGTCACGATGAGTTACTGTTTCATCAGAATGACACTCCGTACACAATACTGTTATTTTATCTGTGGTTTGGGACAATAAAAATAAATTGCTTTTTGGGCCGTTTTACTGTCGACCAATACGTATAAAATAAAATTGCTATAAAGGAAACCCATTGTGAAGTTTTTGGAATACTTTAATCTATGGGCTTTGTAAATAAATTGCATATTTCATGGAAAAGGCGAAAATTTAAACTCACCTAGATCGAGTGAAAGGCTTTTTGTATGACGAGAAATAAAATCAAACTATAGTTAGTGAATAAGCAATTTAATAGAGAATCTCTGCTACGAAAAACAAATCAAATTCATATGAGTAGGTAAATCTAATTCAATGAAAAATGAAAAAGATGCATTAATAGGGTTCACCAAGTTATTTACATCTAACTATACATAAACATTGAATTTTATCGACATTATGATGATTCAATAAAAACGTCAGAACACAACACAACAAAAGGCTATCAAGATAACAAAGCGGGTAATTCGCGGCTGTCATATCCAAAGACCGGCATTTGGCAACCAAACTATAATGACACAATAGTTTGCAACCCCAACACATCTGTCACTTCACTAGAAAAACAGATCCACAGTGAAAAATCGCATCGTGACAACCCTAGTCACACACGCGCACAGAAATATAGAACTTATCAAGCGCGGTTTAGGTTTACTTTAGATTGATGGAGTATTTTAAACATTTCGTTAACTTAAAATGTAACTCATGTTGCCGGAAATACAGTCTAAATTACGCGTCTGAACATTTGTTTCTACAATTGGATGTCTGTTCAAACTCGCCTTTATCAAGCTACGTTTAAAGTTGACTTTCCTTTGTCGCGTAGTTAACTTTACATGGGGTTATTTAACTTTGAAGTAGTTCAAAAGACCCGAGATTCTGAAGGATTTCTTTTCGGATTAAAGACCCCATGAATATAATGATAATGCGTTTGGGGTTATTTTATTTTCAATGTGATTTTGTCACGGGGTTTAAGTAAGCTTTTTATGATAAAATAAAGTCAACAAAAGAAGTGGCTGGTAAATCAAAAGTGTTTTTTACTCATTTTCACTAATTACATTGCATTTGCTCAAAGGAAATATCCTGAATAGAATTAAACCAAGAAAGAAGACTTTTATTCTAGTTTTAATTAAAAAATGATAGGATAGCAATAACTGCATAAATTGCCAATTTCTCAGGCTAAAAGGACTAGTATCCAAAGTCATCAAAAAATAAAAATGAATTGCCAATTTCTCAAATAAATAATTTATTTTTAAATTTTAGTTTGTCCAAATTATAACCAAAAATCACCCTAAAACAAATACGCAATTTAAATAACCCTTTGAAGTTAAGTATTTTGATAATGACGGAAAATAATGACATGCCTTTAAATATTTACATTACAAACAAATATTTGACGACAATGTTGTACAAATGCGTTAAACAAACTACAAAATCTACTATATTATTTGAATAAATATTATAGAATGGCAACATATTATTATTTTCTTTCATTTGAATAGAAGCTGGGGCCGTATTCACGTTCCTTTTTTCGTTCGTTTGACGAATATTCGGATGCTTCACACCACGATTTTTGACTTTAAGGGCCAATTTTTCGGTTTGAAATATTTGGTATTAGACTAGGATCGAGTTTTAAAGTTTGAAAAATTTGCCCTTGAAGTCAAAAATCGTGGTGGGAAGCATCCGAATATTCATCAAAAGAACGAAAAAAGGAACCCGAATACAGCCCCTGAGACGAAATGTTTACGTAGCGAATTTAACCGCAAATACACAAAAGAGGTACAACAAACAAAACGAAGTCAAGAAGCAATATTAGTTTTCGATCCCATTCCTACTACATTCAAGTAAATGCAAATACTCAGAAAAGAAACGAGCAAGAAACAGAAGAGATTGCTCTAGGCCAAATCAATTGAAACCGTAAACTACCGAACAAGACACAAGGGTATTTCACCCTTATATCTACATACATACAGCTCAGAATAACTTGGAGTAATCCCCTTAACCACCCAGCACACGGCCAAGGAAATAATACCTTTATTGATAGCGGAATAAGCCTTAAAGTAAGTTGAATGAAATTGCTATCATTTCCAGCTGACTGCCTTGGAGAGTCATTACCGTGGCAGAAATGTTGACGTTCATTAATTTGACAGTGACTTTGACAGTTGTAGATACGATTGTCCCAATGAGTATTAATGTTGGGAGTAATAATTTCAACGCCGTTTGAGAAATTGGCTTAGGTGTGCTTTTCGTGGAAAGCCTTTTGATAACATTGAAGAAAAGCAAAAGCGTGTCGTATTAAACAGTTTTTTTGGGAATGCGTGAAATACGAATAAGATTATATATAGGGTCTTTTATTTTAAACTAACTTAATTCAGGAATTGGGATCAAAAATATATTTAAAAATATTTATGTAATGTTTTTTTTGTTTTGTTATGAAAATCCCGAGAGAATCGATAAAGACTATCCTTTCAATTGATTGTTGCTTCTTGTATAACTTAAGTCCATGCGTGATGTAGCTGCGCTGCGATTGGTGGAACGTCTGTTCTTCTTGAAAATCATTATGCAACATTTCTAAAAAATCAATAAATGATTAATTTTGAGGTGAAAACTTAAATCGGGTTAGGAATTAAATTGATACGCTCAAACGTCTATTTACAACTCAAAAATGAGTCCTTGTCAGTTTGTGTACACAGGTGTACCATTTAGAACGGTCAGTATGGGAAAGTTTCTTATATTTTCATTGACATAAATCCGAGAGTGTGACATTTCCTATATTGAGATTTACTATTTTGTAGAAGAAGTCTCTTTTCTATGAAGTTTTTCGACTCGACTGCATTCGAATGAAATGAGAATCGCTGTTCTGGCGTCGCGTTCGAAATTCAAACATTAATGTTCTCTCGTTTACAAATTGTAATAACATTGTAACCAACAATTTATGCATAAACTCAAAGCCAGGTCATTCACCCGAAAAGATTAAGCGCGAATCTTTAACTCCAGCCCTTGGAGCCAATCAGACACTGCTACGTTCTTAGCATACTGATGACATTACATAAATTCCAATTGACAGTCTTATTTCCGGGGTTTAGAGTCCAATGTTGCTTGTTCTGTTCACAAACAAAGATGTTTTCTGCATAGATAAAACAAGGGTAAGTTTTGATTGTTTAAAAACGTCAGATTCAATACTTTTTGCGAAACTTTATTTATTTTTTTGTTTGGGCAAAACTTTTAGTTTCAAAGGCTACTAACAATCAAATTGAATAAACTATTTTTATTACTATCATCATCATCATCATCCGCAGCCTTTTTCATCCCACTGCTGGGTATAGGTCTCTCTTCGCGTGTGCCAACCTTCCCTATCCTGCGCCAGTCTGACCCATGTACGTCCTGCTGTTTTTATAATGTCGTCGACCCATCTAGCCGCCGGACGACCATTTTATTACAAATTGTTTTAATATTTTTTTGTTGATTTCAGATTCATAAACATCATCGTGATGAAATTAGTTAGTATTCTATTAGACGGCGAAGGGCTTGCAAAGAATGACTTCGCGATCTGGTTTTGTTTTTCGTAGGTAAAAATCACACCCCTTCTACTTCTTAATCTATGCTTGTCCCTGTGAATTAGCATTAGGTAGGGGCGGCCGTGCTTATGTTATAAATGTGTTCATACACAGAAATATGATTTCGGGTTTTTGTAACAAAGTAATCTTAGGGTTCTATAGATGATAGATAAACCACGATGACAATAGGTTTGACAGAGGGTTTTTCAAACAATTTTCGCCTTAACTTGTTAGAAGGACAGGTCATTTTCCCGTGAAAGCGTAGCTGTGAGGTTATTGGGTTTAAAATGTAGGGTCTTCTCTTCTTCTTATCGTGTCACTAGTTCTTTCGAACCAGTGTGGTGAAAGGATTATAAGTGCGCCTCAAAGAGGCTCCTTTCGTGCACTTGACACATGTTTTCGAACTTTGTAGGTTCTACAACATGCCGGTTTCCTCACGATGTTTTCCTTCACCGTTTGAGAGTACTGGCATAGTGCACAAATGCAGGGTAACATGGAGGTATGGGTTTCGTAATGAGCGATATATTTATAATAAACTTACGACGTCACGATCACGACTGCATCCCCAAGGTGCGGTAGACATTTTCTTAGATCTTTCTGTATTCCAGATCCTTTGAAGATGTCTAAGAGGGCCGTTAGAGGCATATCCAAATAGATATTTGATACATGCCTACATTTTGCAGTTTAGACATAGGTACCCTAAATTGGATAGCATAATGATACATAACCCAGCAACCAGGTGGATGGATGACATTGTGACCATACTTGACGACCTCTGTAGCGCAGTGGGCGAAGGCCCGCCTGCGACGCAAAAGGTTGCGGGTTCGATCCCCGCGGCGGGACCAATGTTTGTATGATCTACAAATATTTGTCTCGGGTCTGGGTGTTTCTATGTATAATATGTATGTATTTACAAACAAAAAGTATATAAGTAGTATATCAGTTATCTAGTACCCATAACACAAGCTCTGCTTACTTTGGGGCTAGATGATGCTGTGTGGAAAGTCCAGCATTATTTATTTATACAAGGGTAAACTGGATGAAGGCACAGCATCGAGTGAAGTGGCGATTGAGCGGTGTATGCCCAGCAGTGGGTGACAACAAGCTGTACATGATAATGATATGATTTTAAAATTTTACTGAAAGTGAGATCCAAAACCCGGGTAGAAGCGACATTTTTGAATTCACATAATCCTTACGGGGAAGGCTTTAGGCGCCGGAAGTCGTGCTTCAGCCGTTAACTGCCTACGTAAATCCGGTTCCGGCGTGGTACCGAATAAATTGCTCACTCGCAAACTGATATTAAATATTAATGTGGAATGTTTATTTGCAAAACGGTTGGTCGGAGCCGGGATCCGAGTTGGGATCGGAGTTTCATACCCTTGGATTCACTCGAAGCCTATATTTTTAGCACAGAATAGTATAACCTATTAATAGTAATTAATAGTAATTTAATTAATATTATTAATAGTATATTATATTAAATATATATAATAGTCTTACGTGGGCGGCTTGGCGCGAACGCGATTGCGAAGCGAAGCGATGCGATTCGATGCGGCTCGGCGAGTCTGTCCTACGTGCGTCCGAATCATCCTATCATAGTTTACGTCAAATCATACATAGTGTCAAAATTAGCAAAAATTGTGATCGCGTTCGATTCATTTCGCGCCGCGCCGCTGCGCACCGGTGACGTAGGACACTTCAATAGTAAATCGACTGTTTGTTGTTTCCGCGCCGCACCGCGCAGCTTCGCGTTCGCGTCCAGACCACCCACGTAAGACGCAGCGTAATAGAATATCGTATCGGAGTCCGATACAGATATTGGATAATGTGAAAACGCTCTTGTCTAAAAACCATTCCCAGTTGTCATCCCAATAGAGCTCAACCAATCACATAATAGGAATGACAATTGAAGTCCAGAATGAGTTTCAAATGTCAAAATGAAGCCCATGTCCATTGCCAGTTGAATTACACAATAAGGCCCCAGATTTGAAACGTGTCGGTAAGAATGTAACATATCTTGAGTCTCTCAGTAGTATTATCATTGAATATAGGACAGCACTATCTCCTAAAACATTTTAGATAATGCAAATCTAATCTATGCAAGTGCAAACATCTATCTCTCATCAGCACAGTGGCACCATCTGAGTATCAAGAACACTTTACTTCGCGAAATCTCTGGAAGTTTCGAGAATTTCACGTTAAAACCGAGACGCTATCTAGCTATGCTAATTCAAGGATCAATCTCACAGCGTTCCTAGATTTTCTTGAAGTGAAGGTAGTTAAGAGCTAGATCACTCAGAGATACTCATACGAACTTACTAGAAGTTAATAAAAAGATTTCAAGACAGATTACGTTTTTAGCTAATCATACTAAAATTTAATACATCAATGCAAAGGGTTCACTTATCTGCAATAAGATTTAGAGTGAGTATCCTTAATTGGCCTGATTTCGGATACTCATTAAACAATTTCTAATTCTGTCTAAGGGCGTACAAGATTTGTCCAATTTCGAACGTGTTTTATTTATGTTGTGTTTTGTTATTAATTGGTGTACAATAAAGTGTTCATTCATTAATTCAAAGTCTAAATATAGAAACACAATTTTCCATATTATTACTATTTACTCTTTCAACCGGACGATAACGACTCGTCTAAATACATTTTAGCACAAGTTCACAATTTGACATAACACCGTTTTTCACCGCCCACTTGACGAAAATCGAGTGAGCTAGCTATGTTCTAACTAAAGTCTAGACTTGCGACCTGACTGCAACAAATAGATGCGGAATGAGGAACACTCTAGCTTTATATTATTCATGGATTCAGTTCTAGCTCTTTTATATTCTTGATAAGAGAAGATTTTAGCTGCCATTTTTGACGGTTATTAAGAGGCAAATAACTTAGAAGTTGTTATAGTACACAGGACTTAAGAGCTGTGATCTTAGTAGTACCTTTAAGACTGTTATGATAATTAAAAATTGCATGTCGGTGTTTTTTAAAGATTTTAACAAGACTTTTAAGTACAACAGCCGGTTTCTCGAACGCTTTTCAAATTGACAAACTTGGCCGAATGAAGTCGAGTTGCAAGCTATTTGATACAGCCAATGATTAGTTAATTTTGAAGATGATTTGCTTTCGAGAAACCCTTGAACTAATAAATGTCACCGCAATTATTTTTTTAATTATGAACGCAATTCGATATTTGTTACCATGTTAAAGAAATAAATTTTAGATAAAGATATGTAAAATAGTCTATTTTGTGCCACAACAAAAAAAATACACAGAATGTAGTTACAAAGAGCTTAACTTATAGGCAAGTAATATTTGCGTATAATATAAATAACTATTATAAATCTCTTTAAATTACTACTAAAACGAAATAACCCCCTAAAATTAGATATCGATGAATTTCAAATATTAACAACACCTTTGCATAACCGACCATTTAAAATGATAATCAAGATTTCACTATTCAAAGGAAATTACACTTAATTATAAAGAAAATAAGGATGCAAGTCGCATCACACGTACTCTACTACAAGTTCATTGACCCCGTCACCCTTATAGGGGTTTAAGGTATTGTTTCTATACGATATTATTGTTGTAGACAGTAACAAAATGATTTTGTAAAATTCATAATTTTGAGGACTTTGCCCAACAGTGGAACATTGAGGGCTCATATCTAGTCATACAGCCAACTAGTCAAATCTAGCATCACTGGATCTTAAAAAATCTGCGCTTTCGCATCTCTAGACTGTGAAGGAAAACATCGAGGAAACCAGCTATAGGCGGCGAAGGTTTTACCCCACTCCGTAAGAAGGAGGGTAATGTTTTAAATCTTTTATTCCTTTTCGCTTTGCGTATAATAGCGAATGGCTTGCATTCTTCTTATCGTGTCAACAGTTCTTTCGAACCAGTGTGGTGAAAGGATTATATAGGTGCGCCTCAAAGAGGCACTTGACACCATTTTTTCAAACTTTTTAGATTCTACGACATGCCGGTTTCCTCACGATGTTTTCCTTCACCGTTTCAGAGTACTGGCATAGGGCACATGAAGTTTTCGGCAAAAAAAAACTCATTGGTGCAGGACCGGGATTGAACCCACGACCTTACGATCGGAAGGCGGGGCCACTACCACTAGACCACCAGTGCTCTATGGCTTATAACCTGTCATGTTGGTATACCAGCTCTACAAATGTACTTGCAGTAGACAAAACACTATGAAAACGAATGAAGCCTTTTAGAGGCGCACTTATAATTCTTTTACCACACTGCACTGGTTCGAAAAGAACTGGTGACATGACAAGAAGAAGACTATGAAAACTATCAGCAAAGTTTTTTACGAATAAAGCTTTTAAGTAAATAATTTAAGGGCCCTGTTGTATAAACATAGCCCTAGAGACTGAAAGCAAGTTCATTAGAAGTATGCAAATGAATCCACCCCAATGATTTCATTTCAGTTTCTCAGCTAATCTAACCGCAGCCAGGGAATAATACTAGCGTATAGAAGCGCAACTCTTTCATTTGTCTTTTTGTATAAAACTTAGGCCTATTATATAGATGATGAGCGTCAGGAGGGAAGGCCTTCATTTAACGGGACGCTACCTGAGACATTGACTGGACTATTTATTGTACACATAACTATGAACTATTTCCTGCCCTTATTCTACGCAAAACGGGGCACGACAAGTTTTCTTCCTACACTCCTATCATTAAATTTTATCAACAAAGGTGCACCCCAAAACATGCAGGCTAGCAGGTAGATTATGTGTTTCACGAGCACTAAACGTGCATTAAAATGAGTAACACTTTGAATTTTATTTCAAGACAGACTGAGGTAGGTGGGTGGTGATGATTGTCGTAAATAGGTAGGAGTTGTTGCAAAAATATACAATCAAAAGAACTTTGGTCAGTGGAATAAGTTTACACATTAACATATAAAGCTGTGTATGCTGATGAGCGATGGTTGATTATAGGTTATCTGGCTCACTTTTGATTGTTAATATTATCACAATATTATACACTATTTTTTTCTTTTATTAAAACCGATAACAAAGATAAAAAATCGAAAATAGATAAAATATAAACATTTGAGTGTAGACACAATCATATTTTCTAGGAAACTCAACTGTCATTTTACTCTCTTCTACAGTAGTTTGGTCATGGTAAACAGGGTTGATGTGTTGGGTTTCACTTCTATGTATTGTATATTATTACTCAATGTCACTAGATCTTAGTTTGTAAGCCCCAGGGAGCGCCTTAGTGGCAAGTTTGGTTACTTTATGCGTTTGGTTATAGCTCGGCATGAAGTAAGATTATTTCGTGATAAAACATGGTAATTTGTGATAATGTCTGTTTAAAAAGTAGGTAATATCCAGCGAAGACTGATTAGTAAGGCTGCTAATTGTTTTTTACTAATTTAGTGATCATTTAAGGGTTACATACATAGTATTGTTTAGATTATCTCAGCCCCTGTCTTTTGTATGGATTACTTCCAGGGGCCGTATTCGCGTTCTTATTTTCGCTCGTTTGATGAATATTCGGATGCTTCCCACCACTATTTCTGACTTCAAGGGCCAATTTTTCAAACGTTAAAACACGGTCTTAACCTAGGACCAAATATTTCAAACTGAAAAATTGGCCCTTGAACTCAGAAAGCGTGGTGGGAAGCATCCGAATATTCATCAAACGAACGAAAAAAGGAACGCGAATACGGCCCCAGGTTTATTACAGTTTTACATAGAAATTACAATAAATAAATAATGCTGGACATTTTTCAAACAGCATCATCTAGCCCCAAACTAAGCAAAGCTTGTACTATGGGAACCAGATAACTGATACACTGCTTATATACTTTTTTTTTGTAAATACATACATATTATACAAAGAAACACAATGAAAGAAGGTTAAGTTTTAGCCGGTACGGTAGCGATGTTCAGTTCAGTCCACGAATTGGTTCGTATATTCACAAAGTCACTTTCACTTGACAGCGTTGACACTGACAGGTATGACGCACGTTAGGCGCCTACGCTCCAACAGTGTGATCATAGTGATCAATGTTAATTTTCTCTAAATTCGCAATATCAACACATGATCAACCATGCTTGTTGGATGTGTAAAATAATTTGCGTTTTTTGTGCTAACTCCTGCAAAAAGTGGGCATGTGCCAAATTATGTATTTGGACGGACTATGACTACCCCCTTAGATATCATCAAAGCAGCTAGAAAACAAAAAGATCAAAGGCTATATCATATCACCGGTTTAAAACCTTCTGTGATGGACAAACATTAAAAGATGACTATTCAGAGGTGCTAAAAGCATAACACTACTAATTAGAAATCTGCATGCGACATAACATTGTAACGATTCGCCGAATTTAGCGAAAAGCGACGTATCACTATTTCGACATTGCATACACGAAATGACGGAGGAGGTAATCAATCCTATGGTTTCTCATATATTTGGTTAGGATTTCGTTTATCTTATGTTACAAATTGTCGTAAAAGGGGGAATCACGACTGTTTTGTTTGTTATTGAACTTGTCAGAAACGGGATTAGAATCCGTTTTGAAGTGAGCCCACCGGTCCTACTTAAATTCCTTTTGACTTTTGACTCCTTCCAGGGTCTTAAAGTCATCGTACACGAATTGCTCTACTATATAGGCATCAAATTATGTTTTAATATCTAAACGAAAAACGAAACAGATTCGTTTCCCAGAGGACAGTAATTCTTTGTTTTTGCAGGTCTTAACTTCGGTTAACACTTTGGTTTCAATTTAAGTTTGAATTATGCGTAGTGCTAAATACGTTTAATAAGCCTTCTCCATTTTACAGACTCCATGGCCAATAGGTCAGCGTTAGAGAATTTGCCTCACATACCCGTAATTGCCGCCGCTGGGCATCGAAATGACTACCTATAAGTATAAATGTATTGACATGACTCAATGAAAACTGGAGTTATTGTACTCGGAACTTGACTGATATGCCGAATTTTAACTTCGAGTTCTGTTGAACAACTCCTCATTAGGTCAGCACGCTGTCACCATAGTGCATTGTCAACGGAATCATAGGTGTGCCAAAATTCAGCTCAATTGGATACCGGGCAAAGGGAGCTTGCAAGATTTGTGCCGGACAAACATCGATTGCAATGGAATGACATTATCTCAGATTGCGAGGCATTGTTTTGGATCCTATGAAAATGTCTAAAGAGACAAAGGCACATTCATACACACAAATATACCTACGTGCCAAAATTTTGCATACAAACGTTGCAGATTAAAAGCTTGTACAAAATAGAGTATTATCGCTTGGCGTCTCAGTGTTCCAAGATGTTCAACCTAAGGATATCTCCAATATTGACGTTGTACTGAATATACCGGTATCGGGGCTCCAGTCAATACCACATTGACGCGTCATTGCACATACAAAGCTGATCGCCTCCAATCAACTGACAAAATAAACATATTTGAATATCCGAGGGGCAGCCCTACTCTGCAATTTGGCGCTAAATTTGTGCGAACATCAAAGCATGCCGCGACGTACTGTTCACAGTAGGGGTGTCACGTAGCTTGCAGTAATTTAGTTATCTACGCCGCCTGGCTGTGACCGTCAGTTGAGCTATCTGTCGGCAGAAACGATTCTTAGATTGTTCAGATTCTAGTGTATTTCGATCCATATAGAAAAAATAAACACTTAATACGAATATGATAGAAGTACCTACAATATTATAATATTCTTGTAGTAAAGTTTTTTATTCCATGTATGAAAGGAGTGTGAGTTGAACTTCAATTAGCAGGTTATATTTTTCAATAATGAATGTTGTCTTCATCAGAAAGTCTAATAACACTTATTATGTATTAAAACTATAAAAAGTATATACATATATCAGCCTTAATAATATCAGGGTATCGCTTTATTACCATGTTTTGTTAATGTTTTAAAACATGTATCGGTCACAAAAGTTGGTAAAAGCCGCATTTGTACACCATTTTGAACGTAAATCCGATACGATTAAAGTCGAAAATCATTTATGATCAGAATTACAGCTTTATACAGCTGCTCTGTTGGAAATAAACCATGGCGCTATTAAGGGCTACTGTTTTTGCTCTATTTTTAGTTTAATAGTAGCAACATCGGTCTTCTGTCCAACTGCCTTAAATTGCCCGGCACTGTGACATGTAATGAGTGACTGTCTTGAGAGGAAAGATGATGTGATTTCTAACCCCCGACGCAAAAAGTGATATGAGTTTAAAGAATCTGTCTGTGGTATCGAAGCTCCCAAACGGATGAATCGTTTTGACGTGACTACGTCTTATAATTCGATAGAGCCGGCTGCACGCACGAAAAAACATGACGTCATGAGGCGTTACCTCGCTCTGGGGCGTTCCATGTAAGGCTTGCGCAAGTGCAAGCGAGAGAGACTTTACAGACAACCATTTTGTTTTCGTTTAATTTTTTTTTGTGCCGTAATAATTTTATCCCGTTTGAAGATCTTTAGCTCTAGTTCATGAGGATCTGACTAACTTCTTTATGTCTGATTTTTCTAGAAGTGGAGGGGGTTTTTCGTAGCAGGGTCTACAGGTTTGTCTTATAAAAATTACATAGGCGCATACATTATTGGTGAAATTATTTATATTAGTAGGTATGAATATGTACAGTCAGCGTCACCAATTGGTAACCCCTTATTTAGGCGGTTTGTGCTGCAGGGGGGTTACCAGTTAGTGACGCTGACCGTACCTACCTCTTACATACTAAAAATCGAATCTTCACTTAAGTATAAAAAAAACCTGCCAAGTGCGAGTCGGACTCGCGCACGAAGAGTTTCGTACCATTATCTATAAAAACGGCAAAAAATCACGTTTGTTGTATGGGGGTCCCGCTGAAATATTTATTTTATTGTTTTTTTGTATAGTATTTGTTTTTTTTTTAATTTAAATTTCTACTGTATAACTATCACGGTTCATGAGATACAGCCTGGTGAGGGAGTTGGGGAGACTTTTGCCCAGCAGTGGGACAGCTTAGTTTAAAAAAAAGGAAGGTAGAGGCTAAGTCCATTTAATCAAGATCATCCAAATCAAAAGCAAATTATAAAGCAGTAAAAAAATTCTCGTCTCGTCTTTCCTCTTATAAATCAGAATTCGCGACAACCCTATTCCAATAACTGGAAGGACTAGTTTGGCTTAACCTGATTATCGCGACTTTAAGAGTAGGATTGACATGCGCTGGTTTTTGTTTTTTAAAAGCACAATTTCCTTTGTAATGAGATACATTTTTTTTTACTTTGCTCTTTGTAATAACTAGTCGGTTCGACTAGTTTATTATTTTTTAAGTAACAGAAAGTATATACGGACGGTATATGGAACCACCGCCTACGAAAAAAGCGTAGTAGAACGAAATGACATCGCCATTTTGAAAAGTAAAAAGTTATTTGGTTGTCATGGCAACCTTAGAGCAGTTCTCTTTGTTTCAAACAGAGTACTGCTAGAGTTTTTATGCAATATTCCCGTTATCCTACATATTTTTTGGTTTTCAGGATCGTTATTCGAGATAAAAAGTAGCCTATATGCTATTCTGGAGTTATATCTTTCACCTTACCAAATTTTATTGTTAACTGTTTCGTCGTTTGAGCCTGATCCTTACACAAACATACAAACATCCAAATATCCAAACATCTACTAAACAAACTCACCAACTTTCAGCTTTATTATACGAGTATGAGTGGGATAGACCAGAATGTCATGCTCAATGCACATTGAATGGGCAGCGAGGTGACGATGAGTTTCAATAACAAGACATTATAAACCTTAAATACAATGTTACAAGATCTAATCTCGATCAGCCTCGCGAGCTGAAGCGAGCCGTCGCCGGCGCGAGCGTTTATGTATCTTATAGCATTGTTCTTAAGGTTTATAATGTCTTTTTTATAAAACTGATCGTCGCGTCGCTTCCAATTCAATGTGGATTGAGCCTAACTTTATATTTACTTATTAGTTGTATTTTTATGATAACTGTTACGCGGGACTACCGCGACACAAGCTTTGCATAGACCTGGGTAATTTTTTGTGAAATAATTTATCTTCCATACTAATATTATAAATGTGAAAGTAACTCTGTCTGTCTGTTTGTACGCTTTCACGCCCAAACCGCTGAACAGATTAAGCTGAAATTTGGCATAGTTAAAGGTTGTATCTCAGGGAAGGACATGGGCTACTTTTTATCCCGAAAAAATGAAAAAATCCCGAGGGACCGCGGGTCATTCCGCGGGAGCGCAGCTAGTATCTTATATTTTATGCTTTTGAAATGCTTATTAAGTATTATCAATAAAGTTTAAACAGCCTCACAATCCTCTAAGGGCCATTCAGATCTTCAAACAAGATCCTTTAAAGATGGTTGTGGTAGTCAAAAGCACGTCCAAGTACATTTAGCATATGCCCACTTTAAGTGTTGCGGGACAGGTTGCTTATCGCCACTGGAAATCATG
The DNA here is from genome assembly GCA_951394285.1 of Epirrhoe tristata. NCBI lineage: Eukaryota > Metazoa > Arthropoda > Insecta > Lepidoptera > Geometridae > Epirrhoe > Epirrhoe tristata. The sequence goes on from OX596161.1 coordinate 3,293,540, forward strand.
TATCTATTAAATAAAAAAAAAAAAAGGCCACGTACGAGTCGGACTCGCGCACGAAGGGTTCCATACCTTAAAACCGCAAAATTCCATACTATAAAAACAGCAAAAAAAAAAACACGTTTGTTATATATTTATTTGCAACAGAAATAAATCATCTGTGAAAATTTCAACTGTCACAGTTCATGAGATACAGCCTGGTGACAGACGGACAGAAAAGTCTTAGTAATAGGGTTCCCGTTTTACCCTTTGGGTATGGAACCCTAAAAATATTATATTACCTGTATTCCCCATAGTAAATGTTTTCATAATTAAACTCCTGCGGTTTACGCGAGTACAACCACATGACTTTATTTTATGGAGTATCAAGTGACAGTCAATAAAAATTTAAACACGCATTTTTATGTTTTTTATCATAGTCAGAGTACATTAAAACCCTCGCTAGAAGACTCTTCAGTATTTCTCTTCTTCTTCAGCCTATCTTATCCCACAGCTGGGTATAGGCCTCTCTTCACTTCTGTCATTCGTCACTATCCTGTGCGAATCATGTAAGTACTTTACAATATCGATTCATCTTGTCGATAGACGACCGATTGTCCTTTTGCGAGATGACTGTTCGAAAGACTGACTTGAAAATTATTTTGAATCTCACATAAAAATAAATAATAAAATAATGCTGGACACACAGCATCATCTAGCCCCTAAGTAAGCAGAGCTTGTGTTATGGGTACTACATGACTGATATATTACTTATATAGTTTTTGTTTGTAAATACATACATATTATGCATAGAAAACACCCAGACCTGAGACAAATATATGTAGATCATACAAACATTTGTCTCACGGCGGGGATCAAACCCGCAATCTTCTTTGCGTCGCGGACTTTCGCCCACTGCGCCACAGAGGTCGTCAAAAAACGAGATTCATATTGTTATTTCCGGTAGACGCCGTTAATACAATACCATGCTGGCATAACATTCTTGCCTCTTGCTTTCTCAAACTCAACGGAGTAAGAATATTCTGTGGCAAGAATGGCCAAAAATGGTATCGTGTAAAAGGCGTCCAGACTGTTTTGGATCTCTCAAAGAAACATAAGGTCCAGGAGAACTGGTGGATGATGATAAAAACTTTAATTGACTTATTTCCGTTCCAAATCCATTCCTATCTTAATCCAGCATAAAAAACGAACCGTAACAAATCATAATGAATTCGTAACCGGAATAATATAAAATGACAGATGTCTGTTCAAATTTCTTTATTTACAGTCTTCCGAAATTGTGACGGCGTTGCGAAGTTTGACACTACGGGCTAATTCTCATTCCGGAGATTATAACGGGTTAATACTTGTTATTCGCTTTTGATTTGTTATAAGTACTCCAATTTAATGAAAAGGAAGACAATTTATTAACAACCTGTAATTTTTCGATTATGGTGAACATAGATAAATAACACCCAACATTCAGTCACTTGGATTTTTGAGTTCATTCGTAATCAATATCATTATAAAAAGATTAGGTACCGATAAGCTATGATTGTACCAAAATAGAAACATGATAGGTCAGGTAGTGAAGGGTGGTAGAGCCACGCTTTTTGACTAAATAAATAAATATGTAAGAAGACTGCTACCGAAAAATGAGGGGTTGCAATCAGACCATGATTCTGAACATCTTTAGCAAAAAAATTTTTGACTTAGCTACGTCATTTTATTTTATTTTCTAGTTATTTACTACTAGTACAACATAATAAGGTCATACCTACCTAATAATTTCATTTATAAAAGAAAACAAAAATTAAACATCTGAGTAGAGTGAATGCTGTTGAAATGAGAGCGTTGCGTAGTATGTGTGGGGTAACGTTGAATGATAGAGTGAGAAATAGTGTGATAAGGGAACAGTGTGGAGTGAAAGAAGAACGAATGAATGAGAACTCTTTATTGTACACCTTAAACTATAACAAATAATGACAATGTACAATGGGCGGCCTTATCGCTAATAAGCGATCTCTTCCAGGCAGGAAGATGTAGTGTTGAGGATCGAAAAAGGTATGTTAAGATGGTTTGGGCATGTAGAGAGGATGGATGACAGTCGTTTGACAAAGCAAGTGTATGAGGCAAGTGTGTATGGGACACCTGGAAGGGGAAGGCCTAGGCGAAACTTCTTGGATCAAATTGACGACATTTTGGAGAAGGGCCAAGTCAAAAGTACCCTAAACCGGCGAGCATGTATGAAGAATGTAATGAGAGTGAATGAGGCAAAAGTTGTGTGTCAGGATCGTAGCAAGTGGAGATCCGTGGTCTCTGCCTACCCCTTCGGGAAAGAGGCGTGATTTTATGTATGTATGTATGTACAAAAATTAAAACTCAAAATCCAGCAATCTACGTATAAAAACGCGGCCAGTACAGACGGTTGACCAGCTGTGCGAGGTCGGTTTTCTCCGGTATAATGATTTTTTCGAGAAATCCTTTTGGATTTGGTTGTGTGTTGGGATGCTGTACCTACCACTTTCGGCTTCGGTAGACGTCTTTTTACAGCCTGTATTAGCTGAGATTGTGTACGAAACGAAAACAAACATTCAATCCAGCAGTCAACATCACATTTCAACAAATTTCCGAATGAAAGGACCATTGTCGAAATGGTAAGGCATAGGGGTCACGGCAATAAAGAAATATGACCAAGTCGTTACTTAATTGATATAAATGGAATAGTGCTTTATATTTACGTAAGTGGCTGTTCAATGGGCTTTTAACTCTGTATTTAGGTAGACTTGGAGGAAAACCGAAAAGTGCGTGAGTCCAGTTCGCTTTTGATTTGTTAAAAGTATGTTCTTACATTCAATTAATTATTAGTTTTATAAAATTGCCATTGCCAATTTAATAAAATTGCCAAGGTTGTCATTTTTTATAAGTATCGCTTTTTATTCCTGTTGATTCAAACATAATACCTATAGTTTTTTCTAGAAACTTTATTTGGTGAAATATAACCAAAGATAGAGTGATAGCATATTTACGTAGCGTACCTATTATTTCAAATATTAATATAATAACAATAGCATTAATTTCTCTCCTGTCATCTGTCCTGCCTGTCCTGTACCATTTCATTTCCGAAAATATTTTTCGCGCGCTTCCCGATTGACGCCCGGCGCCATTTTGTGATGTCAATTCGATATTTAAAATTGTGAAAATGTCTTTCATCCGGCGGAAGCGCAGAATTCGGGGGAAATTGGAAATTTTTGATCGTTTAATGATATTTACGTCTTTGTTTATGTAATATTCGACATTCTGTGATAATACATTTATTTTCCGTTGTTTAAAGGTTGGGCAACTCATTGCATATAGAGGTGGTTTCTTTCTCGTTTGCCTACATTTGCCTAAAAAACGTAAAAACGTAAACAGGTTCACTGTATCCCCAATGTGCTGTAGACATTCTCTCATATCTTTCTATGTTACTTATTACAGATCCTTTGAAGATGTCTAAGGGGGGTAGTCAGAGGCATGTCCAAACACATATTTGATACATGCCCACATCTTGCAGAAGTTAGTATTCCATACGTGACAGGTTGCAAGCCTATCGTCGCCTATAAGAACACTAACTGGTTTCTTCACGATGTTTTCCTTCACCGTTTAGAGCACGTGTTAAAGCGCATATAAATTTTACGAAACGCAAAATCCAGTGATGCGCGGCCGGGATTCGAACCCACAACCTTCGGATTGTAAGTTGAGGTACTACCCCATTTGGCCAACACGGCTATGCCTAAGAAACGAATAATATAAAATGCATAAAACTTACTTTTATTCGCTAACTTCTGTTTGATGAAGTATATATTTTACCTGTAAAGATAAAAAAATATTGTTAGCTTACGAGTACATACAGAATAAAAATAAAAATTGTTTCTTTTAGCATCACGAGTTGCTTTTGTGGAGCTATCTCGTATATGTAGAGAATTATCAGTACTTAGTTAAACCCTAGTGCATACGTAAGTGAGCTCAGCACTTAGTTCTAAGACCTTGCATTAGCTCAGTCTCTTTTGAGCTAGCATTTGCTTGTCTAGCTTAAATTCTTATTTTCTATGTAATTTATACAAAACCCAATTCTAAGTTTACACGAAATTCATAAAAGTTTCACATTTGTCAAAATTCATCTTGTGTTTTTAGCTCTTTCGAACCAGTGTGGTGAAAGGATCTTGAGTGTGCTTCGAAGAAATATGGATGTATGAAAGAATAAGGGGTAGGTAAGTACAAAAATATCTCTTCTAATCATACTATAAGGACATAGTTTCATGCTGTGAAATATTTTTGGACATTTATACGGTGCCTAATTTGTATAAATAATATAGTAAAACTTTCTACTAATTATTATCCTAAATAAGTTAATTTAAATCGTGTTTTAATTAAACTACTCGACCTAGTTTTATAAATAGCGGATAAATCCGTGGATCTCCAGAAATACACCGATATCCAACAGGGGGTAGGATCAGACACCGCAAAGTTTGCCATGATCCTATTATACGGAACAAAGCAAGTAGAGATGCTAATGAAAAACCGGATAAGAAAAAAAGACGGATAAAATTGAATGACACATACTTATTACCATTTCAAGGTGCGATTTGACTCCCGTATACCGTACCTGAAGTATGTTTTACGTAAATTTCCATGAGATAGTAATTTATGGGTTCAAGTACAACTAAATCAAATTTAAGAAACATTCTACAACTCTTTTGCATACACATTCTACGCGTATTCATGCAAATGATATGCTTATGCAATGACCGGCACTTCAAAAAATATCCGGCCAAATCAAAAAGCCGGAGTTAACATTCTCTAACCGCATTGGCTTTACCTAAACTTTAGTTACAGCTCTAGTCTAAGTTCTAAGTTGGCTTTAAGCAACTAGAATCTTCAGCAATGTTTACAACCGCTCTTCAACCAATCATTACAAGGGATTGACCACCAACTTTTACTGTTTCTCTTAGAGATACAAATTCACTACAGATGCATATTGGTGACTGAATAATAGTGTAACTTTTTTGAAACGAAGTTCCTTTTCGGACGGTATCGGTGCTAGACGACGTCACGACGTCACGTCACGACACATGTATAAACGTCAAAGTGCGAAGTGCGCAGAAAAAGTCCATAGATCATTAGATATTACATTGTTAGTACGGAAGAGTGTTTCTAAGATTTTAATAAATAATTTATTTAACAATTGCCAATGGTCAAAGTTTATTTTTTAAAACAATAAACAATAGAGGGGGAGACAGTTTAAAAGATGGGAGGACGAGTTGAGATACTTAGAAGGGAAAGAGTGGATTAGGACGGCAAGGGATAGAGAGAGGTGGAAAAGCTTGGAGGAGGCCTTTGCCAAAAAAGGGGCAAGCAGATGATGTCAATGTCGTATAATGTAATCGTAGATTAAGCGAAGTGATAGTTATCGTTAAGAAAATCTGAATTATAAGGCTAATAAATAAATAAATAAAATAAATAATGGTCAAAGCTGAAACTTCGTTCCAACCGAGTGTTCCGTACTTTTTTCTCTATGTTGTAGAGTCGGCCTATGCCGAGATATAGATGCAAATAGAATAATGATCTTCATCAATACTTTTCCACAAATAATTAGTATAGAGAAAGCTAGATGCAAGAATCGTATGCCAGAATGGTATCGTGTAAATGGCGTTTAAGTTTAGGTTATAATATAACCATTATTCACAGTATACCTTAGGATGCAAAGGTACATATCCGAGAGCGGCGAAGTTCCTGCCATCCATCATCAGTTCCTATCAATGTTGCCTATCCTATATACAAACAAGGGGCTGCTTGTTTAGCATGGAATGGAATGTCGTTTCAATGAAATGGCATAAATATTTTCTTACCGAGTAACAGAAAAATATATATTTTTGTTTAGGTAGGTATATTACTTGTCCTACTTGACTGAAAAATATTAATTTTAGGTAATTTGTTAAAAAAAAATAAGGTTTAAAAATAAAATGTTAGAAATGAATGAATGAATGAATGAACACTTTATTGGACACCAATTAATAACAAAACAACATAAATAAAACACGTTCAAAATTAGTACAATGGGCGGCCTTATCGCTGAAAGCGATTTCTTCCAGGCAATCTTTAAATGATAAAAGAATTCAAAATAAGAATTCAATGAGGCTTTAGTCTAATCTAGCTTTAATAGAAAATGCTTTATTGTACAAAAAGCATTACGAAAACTACAAATTTACAGATTTTGGAACCATATTGGTTACGAAGGAACCTAGTTAAGCAAATCCACGTGAACAAACTAGTCGTGTCTATATAAATAAATCCATAAATTGGAGGATTACCCTATCAATGCGTAATTTCGATAGGTATGTATCTCCATGAATTAGCATGCGAGGCCGGAAGGCGACGACAGTACGTCTTGATTGATGATTGTTTGCGCTGAATGTACCTGCGTAAGTAATTAATTCTATTGTTACAATTTTGATATTGCTTTTAATTAAATCCGCACTATAAATCATTTGAGGTTTAATTAGAATTTTGATTATTTGCTTTCGTAAGTTGTTTCAGGCCGTTTGTGATTAACTAATATTGATTTTGTTTTAGTTTGGTTCAACAAGCTGATTCCACTAATTGTTGTAATGTTATAATTCTAGATGTGGGCATGTATCAAATATGTGTTTGGACATGCCTACCCCCCTTAGACATCTTCATAGGATCTGGAATAAGTAACATAAAAAGATCTGAGAGAATCTCTACCGCACCTTGGGGATACAGTCGTGAACCTGTTTACGTTTTTTTTGTCATTCTAAAAAAACATTCTATGAAAATGTGAGAAAAAAACAAACCGTAAAAAAATATAAGTACGGTTTGATTTGTAAGCTTATTTTCCATTTTTTTCAATTTTTGCCAAGCAAAGAGCAATATATGTTTAAAAAAATTGTGAGGCAAGGTTCTCTTAGAGCTTTTAGGGATGTCAAGGGTATTTGAAAATGCCTAAGAGGTTAGTAAGAGGCACGTCCACATAGGTACAGTCAGCAACGCAAGTCGAATAACATTTTATGTTTCACATCCATCCATACTAATATACTAATCCATACTAATATTATAAATGTGAAAGTAACTCTGTCTGTCTGTTTGTTACGCTTTCACGCCCAAACCGCTGAACAGATTAAGCTGAAATTTGGCATAGTTCAAGGTTATATCCCAGGGAAGGACATAGGCTACTTTTTATCCCGAAAAAATGAAAAAATCCCGAGGGACCGCGGGTCACACCGCGGGAGCGCAGCTAGTATCTGAATATTTCCGAAATCTCGTAACATCATGACTAATATTTGAAGATTCTTTGAATTTCCCAAAAAAAGTTTATTTTTTCTTGGTTTTCGAAAAAAAAGTCCTACTGTTAATCGACTTTCGTTGCTGACTGTACATAATATATTAGGTACATGCCCACATTTTGCAGAAGTCAGTAGTAACGTACCTATCGGTTGAAATTCTTCCGTGAGAAATGCTCATTCATCAACACTCTGTACATACACTGATATAAGTTGATGTGGATGATTTAATGACGCGGAGATAGATTATAGTCTAGAAGAACACACAGGCTTTTTCTCCTGTAAAAGTGAAGTATTCCCAAGGGACCGCAGGTAACACCGCGGAGCGCAGCTAGTGAGAACATTAAAACAAACAGACAAAGGAAAGGATAGATTATTATCTAAACCCGTTAGATCTTCACAATGATACATTACTTGCATTTTCTCGTGATAGATTAAGGCGAAGCATTGCAGTTGCACAAAAAAATTTTGAGTTTGTAATTAAAGATAGTTTTAAAGATTGTTTTCTACGAATAATTTTATATTAAGAATACGAGTTGTTTTCTTGAAGACGTTCTAATAAAAGCTACAAAAGTGAAAAATGAAATGTTTGATTTGCCAGAAACATGGTACCAAACCATTCATGAAGTAATATGATGGTATATGTACTTCAAATATCCAGATAGTTGAGTCATAAACTACTTATTTTTACAGAATGTACTTAACAGATAATATAAGTTTTTCGTTTACGAATGTTTGAAAATAAGTCTATAATTACAAGAGTCAAATTTTAAACCAAAAATAATATTTTCGAAAAATCTTTTTCCAACTTACTGTCGAAGCAAATAACTTTTTTTCATATTCAGCATTATCAACTCATAACATTATTTTGAAACATTTACAAACTACATTTTCACGCTTGTTAGTGAGGTATTATTAATTAAGAGCACATAATATGGTACATGTTAACTGAAGTTAAGTCCAAAATTCCTAGATTTAGCATGTATATATAAAATTATTTGTACTCGATACCTGTATATAAAAAAACGTAGGCATTTACATCTATATTAGATAATTTATACAGCGTCAGGAGGCAACCTATGCCTACACTTAACGGGACGCTGTAGTGCCTGGGACATTGTTTGAGATGGAATAGGCTTGCCCAGCACCTAAACCATCCTCTCAGCTTAATCAGCCTGGCCCACAGGAAAGACAACGTCAATACGTGTGGCGCTGACTAAGCTGCGGGTTTCCTCACGATGTTTTCCTTCACCGGTAAGAGCTCGTATTACAGTTAATACGTTCAGTGCCTGATCTTGACATGGAGCGCGTTAAAAATCATTTAGCAAAGATTTTGAGATTCTCGCCAAAATATAACGATTTTTGTTTTATCTCCTTAAAAGTCATTTAAAATTAAAGAATAAAATAAAGATAGTAAAGTAGACTATCATAAACTTACTCAAAAAAAATTATGCAATGAATATTGGATCAAATACAACTTAAGCTCATAATACGATTTAAGTTTATTAACTAAACCGATTATTCAACTCACAGGACACACTACCCCTTAACAAATTTTCCTATAATTTGCCTCAATTATAAAGGGTTTTATTAACGAATATTGAATTTATTATAATTATGTATCATTAAATGTGAATTCATATCAGAATATAATTATTTGAGCAACCAACGGACGACTGTAAGCGGCCGTCGGCGCACGTCCGTCAGCAAATAGTTAAGTTAAGACTACATCAAACACATTTTATGAGCAGAGTTGAAGTTTTTAATAAGTCAAAAGTCATGCTTAGCCATCAAAAAAATAAAATAAAATGCTGGACTTTTCACACAGCATCATCTAGCTCCAAAGTAAGCAAAGCTTGTCTTAAGGGTACTACATGACTGATATATTATATACTTTTTGTTTGTAAATACATACATATTATACATAGAAACACCCAGACCCGAGACAAATATCTGTAGGTCATACTAGGTACTATTAATAACATCATATTAAATTAAACCAATTTCCACAAACAATGGAATTTTATGAAGTCCGTTTTGACGGCCGTTCGCTGACGGGCGTCTATAAAACATTAGCTTTGTGTAATATTGTATGAATAGGCTTAACGGTAATAGATGGTATATAATTTTAAGTAATATTTCTAAAGGTCTCAAATGAGTAGCTGAAGCCAGCTTTGAATGGGCTAGTATTTGTAATTTGAGCCTTAAATGAGCTTACACGCATAAATAGCGACGACCTCTATGGCGCAGTGGGCGAAGGTCCGCCTGCGACGCAGAAGGTTGCGGGTTCGATCCCCGCCGCGGGACAAATGTTTGAATGACCTACAGATATTTGTCTCGGGCCTGGGTGTATGTATCTATGTATAATATGTATGTATTTACAAACAAAAAGTATATAAGTAGTATATCAGTTATCTGGTTCCCATAGTACAAGCTTTGCTTAGTTTGGGGCTAGATGATGCTGTGTGAAATGTCCAGCATTATTTATTTATTATTTATATTTATAACACGTTTATTGTGATAATATCTTTAAAACTGGTAAGCTTGCTTTGTCGTCCTTGATATATCGTTGAAGTTAAGCAACGTTCTGAACGGTCAGTAAGTGGGTGACCGCTGGCATTATCACTTCGGAGTCGTATTTTAAAAGTTGATACCATACAAGCCATACCGCAAGTCATTTACTTTAAATTTTACAAATGTTTTTGGAAAGAAGTTCCTTTTCGGACGATATCGGATTGGGGCTGGTCGAAAAAAAGTGTTCTATTTTTGCGTCACGACACATGTATATGTCAAAACGTCACAGTGCGAAGTGCGCAGTCGCGAAGCAGTCCATATATTGTTACATTGTTAGTACGGAAGAGCGCTTCTAGGATAATTGACAATTATTTTAGTTGAAATTCCCAGTATAGAAAAGTACTCTTTGCTTCGTTCTAACCGAGTGTTCTACGACACACACATACTTTTTTTATTTACACATTATTTTGAGGGTAGTCAGAATAATTATCAAGTCCTAAAGCTAACGCAAATGTCCCGAACCAATACAAACATAAACTTACCGAGTCCCAGGTGCGACAACCCTGCACTTAACTTAGCACTTTACTCATGTTTATAACTTAATACTTAATATTCACATGTCCTAAAATTAGGAGCAAAAAGCAGAGGTCTCGTGGGTGTTTTGAACCCCTTTTAAGGGTTAGCCATGTTAAAGAAATATTAAAATGTCTCATTTTCGTGTCCTGGGGCCTTATTGTGTAAATCAACTGGCAATGGACATGGGCTTTCTGGACTTCAATTGTCATTTTCGTATTATGTGATTGGTTGAGCTCTATTGGGATGACAAATGGGAATGGATTTCAGGTTAGACAATAAGGCTGCTGCTCAGAATCGAGATGAGTGTAGGTGTATAATCTTTTAAATTCACATTATTAGTAGATACGTGAGGTCGCAAGTACCTAACCGCTTAAAACTGGCTGTCTCTTGGGATTTTTTCAGGATAAAAAGTAGCCTATGTCCCCTGGGATACAACCTTTATCCATGCCAATTTTCAGCCTAATCTGTTCAGCGGTTTGGGCGTGAAAAGGTAACAAACAGACAGACTTTCACGTTTATCATATTAGTTTGGATACAACTCCTCGCGATGTTTTTCGTCACCAACAGCTCGTTTTAGCGCACATTTACCGAATTTTTCACTTATATAAATAAAATTATACGTTATATACTGATACGTTGCGACGACGCCGCGGCAGACCGCGAACAAGATGGAGGGACGAGCTTGCCAAATTCCGTGCCGACTGGACCTTATTAGCACAGGAGAGGGATGAATGGGGGAGTGGGGGGAGGCCTTTGCCCAGCAGTGGGACATTGAGGGCTAATATAATAATAATAATAATAAATAAAATACAAAATACAAGCAACACCTAGAAGCGTGAATTCTTCCAGCTGTCATTCTCATTGTCCCAAAACATGCTAAATTATGGCGGGTTTGCAACGTTTTCGGAGACTATTTCAAAGATTCATAATAGCTTGCTATGCTAGTCTGCATAAGTTGCGTTGGCAGATACAGATGCATTTCAACCGACATGAGCGTGTTCATTGTTCAAGTTTTTTAACCATTTAAAAAAAAATGAGAGGTTCCGTGTTCGGCATAATATATCTCCGTCAAATTTTTGAGCCGTGTTGGTCGAATGGGGTTGTGCCTCGACTTTCAATCCGAAGGTCGTGGGTTCGAATCCCGGCCGTGCATCACTGGATTTTTCGTTTCGAAAAATTTATATGCGCTTTAACATGAGCTTTTAACGGTGAAGGAAAACATTGTGAGGAAACCCGCAGCTTAGTCAGCTCCACACGTATTGACGTCGTCTTTCCTGTGGGCCAGGCTGATCAAGCTGAGAGGATGGTTTAGGTGCTGGGCAAGCCTATTCCATCTCAAATAATGTCCCAGGCACTACAGCGTCCCGTTAAGTGTAGGCAAAGGTTGCCTCCTGACGCTGTATAAATCATCTAATATAGATGTAAAGGCCTAAGTTTTTTAGTATATCAGTTATTTGGTTCCCATAGTACAAGCTTTGCTTAGTTCGGGGCTAGATGATGCTGTGTGAAAAATGTCTAGCATTATTATTATGTTTTTTTTTTTATTGTAGACCGATTTCCATGTATTTTTTTTACAAAGATCTCCTGAGATTATTAAAAAATTCATCCAAGCCTACTTATGTTCTTTCTAGGGATGCAAAATGCCTTTTATTAAAATCTGTTGAATCATATAACAACGGATGCATTTGCAAATATCTCATTAGCAATCGTTGCTAACCATTTATCTTCTTATTCCTTGAGATAGAAACATAGAATTCCTATAACTGGAATCTAGGTCCCTTGTAGCGGTATTCTAGATAACGGAACATTGCGTCCAATATATTGCATTTACCTTTATCTTGCGTTGTGACAAGTAGGTATGTACAGTTACTGTTACATGACAAAAGTTGATCGTGTTGCGTTACTTCATGATATTTCAAAATATACATATACTACAATGACTATAGTTTATTATCAATTTATCACACAAAACATAAAAAAACCTATTTAAATTAAACTAAAGCTGGCACATTTTTGACTCAAAGGAAGTATTGCCATCCAGCGTGGTAATGCCGCCAGTGTTTTGGACACGCTTCCGACTGACAGTGCCCTGGATCAGTTGAGCTATCTATAGATCGTTTCTAACGATCCTTAGATAGCTTGACTAATCCTGTTGTATTTGTAAATATATGTAAATATGTAGTAGCTTAGTTTCTGTAAATAAAAATAGTTGAACTAACGATCCATACTAATATTGTAAATGTGAAACTCTGTCTGTCTGTCTGTCTGTTTCTTACGATTTCACGCCCAAACCGCTGAACAGAATAAGCTGAAATTTGGCATAGTTACAGGTTGTATCCTAGAGACGGACATAGGCTACTTTTTATCCCGAAAAAATGAAAAAATCCCGAGGGACCGCGGGTCACACCGCGGGAGCGCAGCTAGTAGACAATAATAAACAGAGCTTAAATCACCGACCGAAGGTAAAGTATCAAAAATATATTAATAAACTTGATAAAAAAACTTATTTACTTTTATAACTTGAAAAAAATCTAAGACAAGGAAACTTCTATGACAATGCGGATATTTTAACCTTCAATCTGAATTGTTCGGGCGAGCTTTCGCCAAAATCTATTTATGCAAAGAAAACCAATTCCCGAACTGGGTTGCAATAACGCCCTAAACTTCCATACACAAAACACTCAACTCAGCTCATTGTGCCTAAAAATTTTACAACGTAACTTGACGGTCGTAATATGGAAAGTGAGAATACAATTGCTTATGGCAGATAGTTCCAAATTTCCAATTTTGAAAAAAAATTGCAAACCTAAAACATACAAGAAACTAATGTTATAAATCCTCAAAGCATCATCAATGAAACACCTATGACACAAACTGCACTGACGCAGAAGCCATAAAAAATAAGTGAAATGAACCACATTGGTACATGTTTGACATGTAGCACATACACAGGCAGGAATTAATTTAAACCTACCTCATTCTTGAGTGCCTCTAGCTATTGTACTTTGCGTTTTCGAAGACTATCTTACGGGTTTTGATGAACACCATTCAAAATAGAAGAGGAAAAATGATTGGACATCTTATACGACATGACAGCTTTATCAAGAACATCATAGAAGGAAAAGTGGAAGGAAGACGAGGAAGAGGAAGGCCTAGAATCAATTTCACGAGTCAGATAAAAGAGAAGATCGCTGTCATGTCGTATAAAGAAGTAAAGGAGACTGCATTGGAAAGGGAGAGGTGGAGGAAGTTGCATCATTGCACCGACAAGAGCTGAGCTCTTAAATTTGATGATGATCTTACGGCGGAATTAAGCGCCGGTGACTGAAAAGTTGAAGAGAAATAGGTTAGCGTGGTATGGGCATGTAATGCGGAGGGATGAAAGTCATGTAACTAAAAGGGTGATGGAAATGAATGTGGATGGATATACGAGTGGAGGTAGACCAAAGAAAAGATAGATGGATTGTGTGAAAGAAGATATGGGTAAGAAAGGAGTGGATACGGAGATAACGAGTGATAGGGGAGAGTGAAAGAAGAGAACATGTTGTGCCGACCCCGCATCTGACGGGGTCTGATCGCTGTCTTTTGACGGCCACATCATCCTAAGAAACAAAAGCTTAAGCGTTGAGACGTTTATTAAGCGGTTCCATCGGGAAGTACCAAACTTTCTCATTCTGGCAACACTGCTATTTATTCTGCGTCTCTGTCAAAATATCAAACACAATGTGAGAACGGCGAACTTTTATTGAGAAATTTAAACAGCCATTGAAAGTAATAGCCGAAGTTTGGCCCCTCTTAAGGTGGCATTAATCACAGGAGCAAAAACTGCCATCGATTCAAAAGTTTAAAATTAGAGAATTCAGTTGTTAGTTGAAACTTGGCCAGATTAAGCTTGACACCTTTGTACCTAAATATTAATATTTACAGCTTTGATATCGTAGAATAAATAAAACCAAGCAAGCGAAGCAAGATAACAAATTAGCTTAAACTTGTGTGGTTCGCTTCGCTCGCGACGCGTAGTCTAAGAATTATCAGCGAAACTAACTAAATTATTCATGTACTACTTATAAAAACAAGAGATATGATTGCATTTTTTTTACATAGTAAGAAGTAAGCTAAGTGAACGCCTATTCTTCAGCCAAATGCATCTGAAACTTCAAAAGGTCCCTAAAATGTTACTGCATCCTTTGTCCGTGAAAAAGTGCACGTTAGCTTTTCTAGCCCGTTTGCTATCTCGCTCTGACGCGTCCAATTTATGTCTCTCTATCTCACCTGCGATTGCTCAGCACTTCCGAGGTAAGCTGTTACAACATTGTTCTATTTCTATTTGTCAGGATAAGTAATGGTCTGGGTTGGCGGGTTTTTCGTTCATACTTTATTTATTTTGAAATAAAAACTTTTTACAATCAAACTTTGAGATCGTAAAGTTAAAAAAGCTAGTTTCAGCTTTGTTGAAGCTGACGCCAATGCGACGGACACGTCAATAAAGACAAAATTATTTAACTCTGCAGTTTTGTCTTTTAACTCAGCACTTACTAAGCTAAGATGTTACTGATTGGGCGGTATAGCCGCTAAGCGACAAAGCCCTTTTCTATTTAATCATGTAAATAAAAAAAAACCGCCTGCGACGCAGAAGGTTGCGGGTTCGATCCCCGCCGCGGGACAAATGTTTGTATGACCTACAGATATTTGTCTCGGGTCTGGGTGTTTCTATGTATAATATGTATGTATTTACAAACAAAAAGTATATAAGTAGTATATCAGTTATCTGGTCCCCATAGTACAAGCTTTGCTTAGTTTGGGGCTAGATGATGCTGTGTGAAATGTCCAGCATTATTTATTTTATTTATTTATTTAAAACTCTGCAGTTATTCTTATACTACTTTGTTCAAAGAAACCGACGCGACGCTATATTTTTGAATGTAATTCTCTTTGATTGTCCATCGAATAGTTGATAAAAATCAAGTATTCTAAAATTATCTTATGAAAAAACCGCAACGAATTTTAAATCATCAATGTCCGGGAATGTCAATGGTCAATGTTAGGCAAATTCACCAACTATTTGACGGTTGGTGAATTTGCTTAGTAAGTAATCTATTGGCGTCGTTTTGAATGTAGCTTTACAATGGGTAGTCTCTAAAACTCACCGTCTCATTACAAGAAAATGAACAGAGTTTAGACTAAGACTAACTAAAAAACTGTCCCTAGAAAAACGATCTTTAAATACTCGTAGATAAAACGCTTTTTTGTGATAACAGTTTTGTTTTGACATGTGTCAACATGGGGTTCAACTAAGGTTTAACATACAACATTCTATATTATTCGTATAGAAGCTACAAAAACCATTTTATTGTCTTCCGTATGTTCTCAAGATTAAGTTTACATTGTTCGAATGTTCTACAAAGTCCAGTTAAAAGAAGCACGTGCTGCATTTGCCTCCGTAAATAAATCTAGAAACTTCTACAGAGTTCTGGAAAGAAACATCCAATGGGAAGCAGGTGACATTGTAGTGGCTGTTTCTTTGGTTTTATCGCCGTACAGTCAGTATTATAGAAAGCTCGAACAAAAGTTTATGAACACTGACATTTTCATAGACTTTTTAAACTATCATGGTTATCAACACTATTAACTATTTAATATAGGGTCTTTCATTTTATTTTATACTAACTTGATTCAGGAAATGGGTTAAAAAAATAGATTAAAAAATATTTGTGTATTGATTTTTTGTTTTGTTATGAAAATCCCGAGAAAATCGATAAAGACTACCCTTTCAATTGATTGTTGCTTCTTGTATAACTTAGCCCATTCGTGATGTAGCTGCGCTGCGATTGGTAGAACGTCTGTTTTCCTTGAAAATTATTATGCAACAATTCTAAAAAATCAAGCTGTTGAAGATTGTTCAGCCGTTTGAAGATCATCAGCTCTTTTCTAGTTGATGAGGGGATCTGACTAACTTCCTTATGTCAGTTTTCTATGTAATTTTTCTAGAAGTGGTAGGGGTTTTTTCGTAGCTACGGGCATGTTATAGCGGTTAGATTTTCAACCAGAGCGTAGACAAGTAATTACTTGCACAAGCGTTAAGAACTTTGTCAATGAATACTTGGACTGCCGTTACTGGACAGACAAAGAATAAAAACGAAAAAATACAGATAAGACACGGGAAATTTGCAATGTCACAGAGGTAGGCGGAGACCACGGAAAGTTGATTATTGATTTTGTCAAACAATCCAAGTTATCCCTCGGGATTTTTTTTTCTGTGTAGACAGAATTAATTCTGTCTATTTCTGAACCTAAACGTGAAAATTTTCATGATGATTGCTAAGTAGTTAACGTGAAAGTGTAAGAAACCAAAAACTTAGGTAAATCTTACTAATAAGCATAAACACAGCTAAAGTCTCCTGAAAGAGTGGCTAAACATCGTTAAGTTTTCGTAAACAACTATAAAACTGTTGACGTAAAGTCAAATAAGTCGCAAATCCTGATTTCTGTCAAACATTCGTTTTCTAAATCCAGATTACCCTCAATCCCAATAAAAAGTAGTTGAAATAAAGAACTAATTTACACAAAATAGGTCCGGGTCGCGACCCACCGAACATTTTACTACTAAATTGGGAAACAGTGACAAGTAGAGCTTACTGGCAACAATATTACCTACTAAATTTCATAGTTTAGTTTCGGTATCGAACGATCTGTGTCTTCGCTGTTTTGACTATAAATTCGGTAACGCTACGGTCTGTGTGTTTGTATATTGAATTAATGGATGTCTAAGAATGCTTTTTAAATTAATGTATGACGAAGAAAAAGACTAAGGCAAAGAAAGAAAGAAAATACATTTATTCAACAAACAAAATACAAAGTACACAAGAAAATAAAACAATAATAAAACGAAACGAAACAAGGTATGAGTAGATAGATAGATAGTCATCATCTTCCTGCCCTTTTCCCACACGTGGGGTCGACACAACATGTGTTCTTCTTCCATGCTCCTCTTTCAGCCGTTATCTCAACACTCACTCCTTTCCTACTCATGTCATCATATAGATAGATAGATAGTATATTTGTTAAATTTAATTTTATACTTTGACTAGCTTCCGCCAGTCGGCGTCACACGCATGATTGCTTGACATTGGCTTGCATTTGACTTACAATCAATAAGAATAAAATGTGTAGTCTAGTCATTAGAAGTCATACCTATTTAAAAATCATTTTCTCTGTTAAATATTACACATCTAAGAACATCAAGTGCGAAGTTAAATAAATTTGTAGGACAAAAATTTTGCTTAAATGTTTATATTCACTTTTAAAAACATTCACCTTTCATAGCAAAGATTCACAAATTGTCCTTGACCTCACGTCTAATTGGTATTGGCTAATTGGTACAAATGGCTGTTTTCACGGCAATTATACAGATTGCCAGGAGGGGGTAGGTCGTGCGGTTTACTTATAAATTTTTGATTTCACGGAATAATAAAGAAAATACTATGACTGACTCTGAAAATTAGTTCACAATTGAAACAAATATTATCTATGCGTGCTACATGAGCCACATGTTTTATGTAAGGTTAGATAAATTCAGGTGTCCTAAAGCTCCTTCATCATTTACACTCCATTATCTCGTTACTAAAATATTTTAGTAAGTCATGTTTACGTCACATCTGTGCACTAATCTTTAGCAATGGCCGAACTATCGTCGCTTCGTTACCAGGCAGATTAATATTACGCGGTAAATACATTATGGGACGGACACTGGCGCTAGTTGTACACCAAATTGACGAAGTTGACAACCCTAGGGAGTAGGGCTGCCAAAAATGCAAATTTTATCTACTAGAGAATTATCTTTTAAATGTTTTTTTAGGTTTTTTTAGGACGTATGTTGATATTTTTATATTTTTATAATATAATACTCTGCCTAATCCAACAGAAAAGAGGTAAATATTTTAAGTAAAGTGGATTTAGCTAGGTGTCATGAAGTAACATTCTCTGGTATCTCCCATTTTTTTTTTTATTCTATAGGACTGTTTCGTCATAGAACTTTTAAAACTTTTTTATCCCTGTAGTTCCATGTTAGGACTATTGAAACGAAAACTAGCCCGTAACTTCCATTAGTTCTATAGAACTGTTGGCACATGGAACTGTTAATACTTCTTTTGTCCTTGTAGTTCAATGGTAGAACCGAGCTAGATAGAGAGGCGAATGAATAATCAAATTATATCTTGTTTTTCATTTTGCATGATCAAATATGATCTGAATATTATCTATAAAAAGAGTTTGAAAAATTCGTGAGTACTGACAAGAATAGGGTTGCCAAAAATGCTAATTTATATTATCCCTTCCAATTTTGCATACGACTGTCCGTATGTCACAAGTTTTAATTTAAGGGTTGTGTAAAATTATGCAGAGTTTTAGCATAAGTTTGCGAGCGGAGGTAATAATTAATAAGTAAGAGTAAGTTCGGTCGTTGAATTAATTTAATCTAGAAAATTTTAAGAGCTAAACTAGCTACTAGCTTTCACTAAAGGTTTGGATAAACTGTCATTATTTCTATAGTCACGTAGACAAGCTCAATGAATATGTTTCTTATATTCATACAAAAGACGTAACTATTATATCTTAATTTTTACTTATCCATTGACACGTTATATGCATAATTTTACCAAATGTAGTCTTATCTAAGCATCTTTATAATATACTGTCCAATTTCTGGGCTAAGTAGATATAAATTGAAAAATTCATCGATGCACGGATTTGACAACCCTAAATCTAGGGATGTGTTTCTGACAGGTGTGTATCGACAACAAATTAATTTGCAGGTATTGCAACTAAATTATTTACGAACTTAATTATTAAATATCGACTTTGAGCTTAGTTTATAATACCCATAACCCATTAATACAGGTTCACGACTATCCCCAAGGTGCGGTAGACATTCTCTCAGATCTTTTTATGTTACTTATTCCAGATCCTTTGAAGATGTCTAATAAGGGGTAGTCAGAGGCATGTCCAAACATATTTGATACATGCCCACATCTTGCAGAAATTAGTATTCCATACGTGACAGGTTGCGAGCCCATCGCCGCCTATAAGAACACTAACTGGTTTCCTCGCGATGTTTTCCTTCACCGTTTAGAGCACGAACCCATTTATAATATTGTACTAATAATTAGCTAAGTTTAAAAAGCTCTAAGGGGTATGTATGGGCCTCCGATAGGCAAAAGAGTCGGGACTAAAAAGTCCCAAAGACCACACTGCTCGAGTTAATAAGTAAAATATTTATCTAGGTTTGAGTGCGGTTTTATCAATCATGAGGTTGTAGGTCGCCTGAAGGCTTCCGACTTTAATAGCTGGGATCATAGAACTGAACACCTATCCTTAATGTACATTCTTTTAGATCTGAATCCACAAGGAATAACGTACAACGCGTGTATCGAACACGTGCCGACGCAAGTCCAAGAATACGACAGCTGAGTATCATGTTGTGATTGTGAAATTTAAATCAGCTTTGAGATTTCATAGAAGTCATAATAATTCTGAGTCACTATTATAATTACTAAACAAAATTATTTCTCCAGAATTAAAAAAAAAAAACAATTTGTATTATTTTAAAGTGATTGTTTAGAGAATAAATGGAGGTCAATGACTTCTGGGTAATTAATGTTTCATTGTTTGAGGATTTCAATTTGCACACAATTTGTTATGTTTTTATTTTATTACCATGTTTCACTGCAGTTCCGTTTCCCCTCATTTTAATATAAATAATTTAGTTCTTTTTTGTGTAAATAATTAATTAACATTTAGCTCTGACTGTTTATCTTGCGACCTAAACAGCTGTAAACACAGTTCCACAGACCTAGATCTTAGGTTTTTAGACCTGGCACATTTTTGTCTCGAAGGATCAGCATTGCCATCCAGCGTGGTAATGCCGCCAGTGTTTTGGGCACGCTTCCGACTGACAGTGACCTGGATATAGATCTTTTCTAACGATCCTTAGATAGCTTGACTAATCCTGTTGTATTTTGTTAATATATGTAAATATGCAGTAGCTTAGTTTCTGAAGTTTCTTAGCTACTAAAACCAGGTAAGACATGAAGGTATATAGATATCGGAAAACAGCTACAGTCATTAACAGCCAATGCCCAAACAAGGGGTCGTGAAAATACCCAATTTTGGGAAACTTTTGGGGATTATGTTATGACTAAAGTTTGAGTACCGTTACCGAGTCTTGGTTTTCTCATAAGCTGCGTACGCTTGATGACCTTGATTCTAAGTCATAGCAGTTATACTAATGTTATATGACGTCCACTACTTTTTAAATGACCTCAATTTTAAATAACTGGTAAGCAAGAATCGCTACCAAAGTATAAATAATTTAATTATATAAAAAATAAATAACGCTGGACTTTTCACACAGCATCATCTAGCCCCAATAAGCAGAGCTTGTGTTATGGGTACTAGATGACTGATAAACTACTTATATACTTTTTGTTTGTAAATTTATACATATTATAGAAACATCCAGGCCCGAGACAAATATCTGTAGGTCACGCGGCGGGGATCGAACCCGCAACCTTCTGCGTCGCAGGCGGACCTTCGCCCACTGCGCCACAGAGGTCGTTAGAGTATTATAAGCTTTAAAAATTACCTTATTGTAAAAGACTTCTACAAACTTTTCCAGCAGCTCAAAAACTCCACTTGTCTGTGGTCTTTCTTCGCGGTCGAGATAACATACATAATACAGCGGTTGCCGGTTTTCAAAAACCAACGTTTAACACGAATGCTATTTCACACATAAATCCCCGTTTTCCCCAGAAGGGCGCGCCTAAGGTGTATGATTTACAATGGCGGGAATATCGCGTTTAGCTGTTTCGATGTAATGATTTATACTCTGTTTCTGGCAAGTGAAAAATGGTACTTGCTCTCGTGAAATGGGGATGTTTAATGCTTATTTTTAAAATAATATAAAATTGTTAAATACACAAACTATACAAAGTGAGTGTATCCTAAACTTTGTTTTTTCGTAATTTTCTCAGACAAATTGCATTACATCTTCGATTTACAAAGTGTTACCTATCTTGTTTAAAGACTTAAAAAGGCGCAATAGCCTGTCGAGTCAGTGTGTCATATGTTTAAGCTGCCTCGACCGTGTTTAGGGCATGTACTTGTTATGTTATTTTATGTTTAAATAAAGATCTTTTAAAAACAAAAACAAACAATATAAAAAGTAAGTTCGTATGAGCTGAGCCAACTCAGAGTTTTTAGACCGCCTAAGGATCGTTTAACGATTGTGTCGCCAGGACAGACAGACGTGCCCGCCGTAGCTCGGTGCTCAATAATTATTGCCACATTTGCCATTAGCGGTCAACCATCTATTTTGCCGATTTTTGTTTCCTCCGAAGATCGGTTTTCTTACGTCAATACAATCTTAAGTTCTTAGATAGATATCTTTATTTCTCAGAAAACTTTACAATCTTTATTTAGTAGTGTTTCTAAGCCTAGCAAACACTACGTTCTCGTTGACAAATAACATGTTTAGTAGGTACTAAGTTTGAGACATCGAATCCAATAATTTAGGTAGGTAGAAATAAGTAAAAATCGTAATTATAAGCAGACGCGTACCTAGATTGATAATGGTTGCACGAACACATCCAAAAAAGCTTGCATATTTCACTACGCTTGTGTATGGAAATAAAGGATGCTCCATTTTTCCCAATAATTGTAAGTTATCTTACGTTAATACAATCTTGAGCAAGTTTTAAATAATCTGTATTGAACCCGTGATATAAGAATTTAAGGATTATATAACTCCCACTTAACTGAATACGACTTGTAATACCACCAAAGTCCAATATATCAATAGACGTATATGACTATTAGTCTAGTCATGTGTGAACGAGCGAGATTCTAGTCATCTGGAACGAACTTCGCTCTATATATGAATCTGTGAACGTCTTATAGCGGAAGTACAATACGCACAACCGATCTTTGCCTGTCTGAAGTTAGGTGCACTAAACGATTGCGCAGGTTTGAGCGAGTAGGCGAGATAGCACGATGCAACAAACTCAGCGAGTGAGCGAGGCAGCTATACAACGCTGTCTTCGTTTTTTAGGCGCCACCAAAAATGGGTTCTGCGCAGCTACTTCAGATAGTTAAAGATTGGTTGTGCGTATTGTAATAATATAATAAAAACAAACAGGATCACGACTATAGTATACCCAAGCCACGATACACATTCAAATCTATTAAGGAGTTCAAATGATTCAAAATTCTATGATGGTAGTCAGACGAACGTCCAAATACAAATTGTGAACACACATTTCGCGTATGTAACCACAAAAAACGAAATATTTAGTTTTTAGAATAAATAAATAAATAATAATTATTTATTATTATTAGCTGGACATTTTTCATACAGCATCATCTAGCCCTAAACTAAGCAAAGCTTGTACTATGGGAACCAGATAACTGATATACTACTTATATACTTTTTGGTTGTAAATACATACATATTATACATAGAAACACCCAGACCCGAAATAAATATTTGCAGATCATACAAACATTTATCCCGCGGCGGGGATCGAACCAGCAACCTTCTGCTTCCCAAGCGGGATTTCACCCACTGCGCCACAGAGGTCATCGAAACTGGTTTTTAATCCGCTATTTAGTCAAGAATTGGAATCAATCAATGCTCATATACCTACCTAAGTTACTGGAGAAAATAACGTTTGTAATATGGCGGTATAAAATCCTTAGCAACCCAAAGTTCTAGCATCACAATGCAACACGGAAGCGACTGCTCAGGCATTCCGAGCTTACATTAGCGATAAACTTATGAAATATTGTATATGCTAGTACAGTCAACAACGAAAGTATGCTAACAGTTTGATTTATTTCATATCATTTGTTTTCGAATTCTAAGAAAAAATAAACTTTTGACCGAGACTAAATCTTCAAATATTTGTCAAAATTTTGGTCATGATGTTACGGATTGCGGAAATATTCAGTTTTGTGTAAAATCAAAATGTTAATCGAATTTTGTTGCTGACTGTAGATCTTCAAGTCCGCTATGAACGACTATGCAAGCTTCACTACGGAGCGCTTCATCTTTTTTTTATTTATTTTTTATTTATTTAGGGGTTTTGTCGCTTAGCGTAGCTCAAAACGCTAAAAAATAAATAAATTAAGTCCAAACGAATCTCCCTTTGCACCTAGTACTAAAGTCACAAATCCTCAAGTCATTATCTCATACTTACGACCATTCATCACGAAAAACATCAAATGCTAAACAAAATGTAGCTGTAATTGACGACCTCTGTGGCGCAGTGGACGAAGGTCCGCCTGCGACGCAGAAGGTTGCGGGTTCGATCCCCGCCGCGGGACAAATGTTTGTATGACCTACAGATATTTGTCTCGGGTCTGGGTGTTTCTATGTATAATATGTATGTATTTACAAACAAAAAGTATATAAGTAGTATATCAGTTATCTGGTTCCCATAGTACAAGCTTTGCTTAGTTTGGGGCTAGATGATGCTGTGTGAAAATGTCCAGCATTATAAAAAAAAAAAAAAAAAAAAATTGCCGAGACGATTTTGCTGAGCTGACCCTAAATCTATAGTCTAATATAATGTAATCAAGTAAAGGATCCAGCATTGCCATCCAGCGTGGTAATGCCGCCAGTGTTTTGGGCACGCTTCCGACTGACAGTGACCTGGATCAGTTGAACTGTATATAGATCGTTTCTAACGATCCTTAGATAGCTTGACTAATCCTGTTGTATTTTGTAAATATATGTAAATATGTAGTAGCTTAGTTTCTGTAAATAAATCAAGTATAATAAATAAATAAATAAATAAATGCTGGACATTTTCACACAGCATCATCTAGCCCCAAACTAAGCAAAGCTTGTACAATGGGAACCAGATAACTGATATACTACTTACATACTTTTTGTTTGTAAATACATACATATTATACATAGAAACACCCAGACCCGAGACAAATATCTGTATCATACAAACATTTGTCCGATATTTAATTATTTTTTTTCATCATTTTTTTTTTTTGGTATAATTTTGTAATTCTTGATCGAAGACTTCAATACAAAAAAATCAAAATTACTAAATAAGTAACTCAATTTTCGAAGTTGTAAAGTGTTGTAAAATTAGAATTGTATGGAAAGGTTAATAACAGTTTAATAGCATTCAAATTAACAAATGGTAATATCAAATAACCATCTTCGATTTCATAAATTACCATTTAGAGCGTATTTTGATGGGCTTCTAAGAATAATTTGAATACCTCTTGATTCGAAGTGGCTAAATAAGGGCTTTATTACACTACCAAGCTAACTTGATTTGTCGCTTGAATGTGTGTATCATTAGTTGAGTCAACAAGACTAGTAACAAATAACACAAATTATATTTGTAATTTCCACTCCATATTAATGAAACAGCTTTTGACGATTGAATTAAATAAAATATAGAAAGCACTCATTCTAGAATTCTCATCTAAAATTATAAAAAGGTAAAATATATTCATTTACAGAAACTAAGCTTACATTATATACTTACATAAATTTACAAAATACAATCGGACGAGTCAAGCTATCTAAGGATCGTTAAAAACGATCTATAGATAGCTCAAAGATTTTTTTTATTTAAAAATTTTGATTCTTCTTATATATAAATCAAACAAAGAAGATCACGACTGTATCTCCAAGGCGCGAAGACATTCTCTCAAATCTTTTGCGTTTCCAGAACCTTTGAAACTTGGGTAGAAGTTACCTCCTTACGTGACAGGGTGCAAGCCCATCACCGCCAAATTATACTACCAAGTTTCCTCAGGTTTTCCATCACCGTTTAAGCCTTATGTTGCGCATATTTTCAACACAAAATCCATTGATGAATTGGGTTTCAAACTAGCAACCTTCTGATTGAAATTCGAGGTTACATCACTAGGCAAACACGGTTCTAAGTATAAAATACCACCTATATAATAGCGTTTGCTTTCAGACTGATCGTGTGACGGAATCTTAAATGTATTCAAGGTTGGATTCTAACGAGAATCAATGACGGATCCCTCAGGAGTTGATTGCCCTTCTGCAGAAATAACCCGCAAATTGATCTAGGAAAAGAAATGCTTGATCAGTAATGTAATTTACTTCTAAAACATACATCTATATTAGATGATTTATACAGCGTCAGGAGGCAATCCAAGCCTACACTTAACGGGACGCTGTAGTGCTTGGGACATTGTTTGAGATGGAATAGGCTGCCCCAGCACCTAAACCATCCTCTCAGTTTAATCAGCCGCCCGCAGGATAGACGACGTCGATACGTGTGGAGCTGACTAAGCTGCGGGTTTCCTCACGATGTTTTCCTTCACCGTTAAGAGCTCGTGTTATAGCGCATATAAATATATAAAAATAGACCTCTCTCTGCCTGATGTTAAGCAGTAGATATGGTCTGGGGCAGTAGTGAGGTCTAAGATGGGGCATGCTTTCCTAGAAGGATCCTATTTACTCTTGATTTGAAGACCCCTTTAGGATCAGGATTGTATCCCCAAGGTATGGTAGAAATTCTCAGATCAAGTCACTCTAGATTCTAGTACTACTCGTAGTATATTAAACAACTTAAGTAAGTTCGTATGAGTCAGTAGCCAACTCTAGTGAAGGAGTTTTTAGGACGCCTTAAGGCCTCCGTCATGGCTTAACGACTTAAATAGCCGGGACCGACAATTTAACGTGCCCTCTATATCCCCAAGGTGCGGTAGACACCTTACGGTCTCAGATCTTTTTATGTTTTATGGAAGCGCTCAGATGCCACTGGCGGTCACCCATCCACTAACATACCGTTTAGAACGTTGCTTAACTTCGACGATCTATCGAGAACGACTAAGCAAGCACGATCACGAGCGCTTTACTTATGAAGAAGGAGACTGATGACTATTTTACCTGAAACAAGAAAAACGAATATTTAATAATATTAATAATTTATTAGAATAAGCATTATTATATATATTGTATAAAGAAATACCTACGTATTATCTACGATAGGTATATGATGAGAGTAAGATAAGGGTATGTAGATGATGACTTTTATAAAATCGTAGAGATTAGTATATATATTAAAACTAGCTGACCCGCGGCAAACGTTGTTTTTTCCATTATATTGCTCTTCAAAAATAAGGGTTGATCGTAGAAGGGTGAAAATTGAGGATTGTATGTATTTTTGTATGTTGTATCATAAAAAAATAGAAATTAAAAATATTGTCTAAAAAATAAAAAAATAAATTTAGGGGTGGACTACCCCTAACATTTAGGGGGATGAAAAATAGATGTTGGCCGATTCTCATAGATACCGGATAAGCACAAAAAAATTCATCAAAATCGGTCAAGCCGTTTCGGAGGAGTATGGCAACGAAAACTGTGACACGAGAATTTTATATATTAGAAGAAGATAGTCGTAGAAGAACTGAATTTTGCTACGAAAATGTTTAAAAATTAGTTTTGCTTGAAGTCAATAAATAATTCAAAACGATGAAACTTAGTTAAGTACAGTCACAGACAGAGGTTTATCAACAATCAACTAAAAGTAAGTTTATATGAGTCAGTGGCCAACTCTGGTGACGCCTTAAGGCCTCCGTCATGGCTAACAATCAACTTTATCATATTTATATCAGTTAGGACCATGAGCGCTTCCGTGCTTCATTGTCGGTTCCGGGTGTATAGTCATGATGGCTTTTAAGGGTCTTTGACATTCCCTTACCAGAGTTGGCCACCAATTCAAACAATCTTCTTGAGGCACCGAAGCGAGCCAAGACACCTTCTCGAAGCGTTTCGTCTTATTTTGAACCTATGACTTCAGTATTTGCTTTGAATTGAAATGAATGTTTATTCAGAATTTCAGAATTACTAATATTTTGTCGGTAAGTGTACTGAGTTATTGAACTTGACAGAAAGTAGAAACACATTTACAATTTCTGTACATGACAAGAAAATATGCCTAAATTACCATAATAATTGAGCTTTGACAAATGTACTGATTGCGCACTCGCCTGACTTCTACAAAGTTAGTAGACGTAAAAATGTTGTTTGTGTTTCACGATGTAGGTTAAGCATCATATTTTAGGGCATTCGAACACAGGTGAAGACGTTAGCAAGTATTTTACTATTGAGGCGTGATTTTATGTATGTACTATCCCCAAGGCAAGTTACTCAAAGTCGGAACTTGAGTTGGTATTTTTATATCTAAATCACAATTTCACGTTAATTTAGATTTTTCTGTCAAATCACGGCCTATTTTTTCCAATTTTTATGCTCGTTTTCGCTAGTTAACATATATAAAAATATTTCTGTCGACAATAACACTTAAACATTTTTCCGCCAGCCCTCAGTCATCAAATAGGTATTTCCTCTCAATAGTGTACACTGCAGTGCACGTTAACGGAACACGCGTAACTGGCAGCACGCGACACCACTCATAATGCTCCCCTCGGATTTATAATACGGAGAAATAAAATGTTTTATCGATCGGTTAGGGGCCAGTAGGGCTGTCGTGGATTTGGTTGTTATTGAAAAATATTGGGCCGAAAAATTTGCAGTAACGGTAAAAATCAAGGCGACAATGAAATTGTGTGATATTTATTTATTTAAACGTATTAAACTACTGACTTAAATAATTAAATAGTTTTAATTAAGAAGATTTATTTATTTGTAAAGTATTCGTTTAATTAATTAATCTTGTGACGAAAATAAGTTTAGTTGAACGGAACCTGTGTGTCGATATTGTGACAACCCTAGCACTGATACAAGTAGCTACCAGTAACGTGTGAATCGAAGTCTGTTTGTCTGTACATCTGATGGCACGATTATTTTACGCGCTAGATTCAATCAACCGCGAATAGTAAATAGTTTTTTGTTTGTTTACTTTTCTATCTGATGAAACTGAATGAATGGAGTTTTCTTTCAATTCATCGGGCTTCTTATTCAATTAAATTATGTTAGTGGTCGGGTTCAATAAGTACTTTTATAAAATAATTTTATTGCGTTTGCATGGAAAGTAACTAATTAAAATGAAAATGAGTTGTGAGCTACAGATAAGCTTATCTTTGGATAAGTTTCAGGTTGAATTTTTACATTATTAAGGATTTTTATATGAGTTTACCTCATCTATGTATAACAAGTCCATAAGCCTGATGTGCTTGTGCTGTACCGTTGAACAAAGGCCTTGTTATTCTCTTCTAAAGTTGCATTGGTTTTGCGATAGAAATTAAATTTATCGAACAACTCAATTTTAATGCCACTAAGTTTACATTATACAACATTAACAATTTTAAGCCTTGATACGATAACCGCTATTGCACAGTGCACCTAAGACTCAAATTGGGTTAAATAACTAGAAACATACTATTTTCGGAGACAAACCGAACTTGCAATAAATGCAGATATAGGAAAAAACGCCTTTTTACATCAGAAATAAGGTTCAAATTCGATTAAATTCAAGAGGTCAATAACATTAACAAAATAGCACAAAAACGGCTTCACAGCACCCACATAAGATAGGGTGTTCTTAATAAAGGACCTATTGTGCTCCCCCTGTATTATTTCAGAGATAATCTTTTATTCGTAATAATTTATGGACGTCAGTAGAATTTCATTTGTCATTTGTAGGTCTTTGTGCTATGATAGTTGTGGGTATTGCACATCGATACTGATGTACGCTATCGATTTTATATATTTCAGATTAGGTTTGCGAAACGACAAAGCCAAAGTCAATAAGCATGAATTTTAGTATATTTTTTATTTTATTGGATCCTTTACGGACGGTATCGAGGATGGAGGCTAGGCTAGAAAAACAAAAGCGTTCCATTTTACCGTCACGAAAGTGGTGCACAAGGTGCGCAAAATGTCAAATGTGCAAACTTCGTTCCAACTGAGTATTCCACGACACTTACGTACTTTTTTTTATTTCATAATTAAACAAGTCCATCAATTGTTCGTATGTGCTTCGCATCTCGTTCTCTTGTAAAAGGTTTTTGCCAAAACTTGTTCGGGCTTCCGCGACACAGGCTAGACCTAGTGCGGAGCGAATTGCCACTGTGTATTGGATTATAAGTACTTTTAGAAAATAAATTTACTACTATTCACTGATTATAGACTAACTTATGGTTTTATTCAAACACAAGACCTGCACAGATCATGAAAAATGTGTCTTGCCGTGAGAATAGTACCCGCAGCTCTTACATCTCAACCAAGCAATCGAACCGGGCTCGTATAAAAACTAAATATTTGTGAAAGACACGTCCAAATTATTTGGCATACATTTTGATTAAAAAAATGTATTAGTTTTAAACTTTAAATTCTTAGAATGTGGAAGAGGACGAATTCTCCAATAGATTAAAATGGCAACTTTTACGTCATTAAGATGACGGATGAGAATTAGTAACACAAGATGCAATTTAATGAAATTTAGGAACATAGTACCGCAGTATCACGTTACTAATTACTTTTAATCAATTCAATTCCGATTTACGACTCGATTTATCGGATACCGATAAAGTACAGTCGATAACAAAGGGGATTTCGTTTCACTGAAATAAAATTCGCTTATAATTTTTTAATCTGATGAAATTGAGTAATAAAGAATTTTTTACTTTCGGTTGAAAATAAGAAATCTTTTTGTTTTTTTACTATTCATATTTTTATACCTATTATTATTTATTATATTTTTAGACATAAGATTGAATGACTTCAATGGCGCGTCTTGTGTTTTGTATGACAAAGAACCAACGTAGTGAACTGTAAAGTAACGACATTAGAATAAAAAAATGCATTTTTCATCTATAATTTTGTAAGAGCTAACTTGTTCTAATTGTTATATTCTATTGTGAACCTTATTCAATGTATTTTTAAACAAAATTACTGATGCTATACTACTATAGTCTCGAGATGTTAATATGTTTGTCGAGTATTTGAAATGGCGTTTTTAAGCACTTTTGTATGCGATAGTACAGATAAGCTCATACTTTACTTGAAGGTAATTGATTTCACAAACTTACAAGTGTGTTTGATCAATCCATTGCATTTCAATTATAAATTAGGGTTGCTATCTGTTCACGTATCGATAATTTATTTTTATATTAACACAATGCGTCTGGTGTAAGGAATTTTTTTAGAATCCAAGCAAACTATTCCTTCACGCTGAACGCCAAAACTAACATGAATGAAATAATCTTTATAGCTAGGTAATTGGTTATAGACATGTGTATATTTTTATTAAACATTTTGTTTTGTTTCTTATTTCTTCGCTACTTTTTTATCTATATAAATTTTATGATCTGTGGTAGCCCTGTATTTTATGAGTTTGTAATTCGATTAGTTTTCCCGCCATTATTCGCGAAAAGCGATAAGGGCTTGTTTTTAATGGTTTAGTTACTATGCAATTCGTTTTGCTTACGCCATTTGTTTATAAACAATCTTATCTATAAGAAATAAAGGGCCTATCACATATTACCGCGTACTACGCGCCGAATTTTTTATTCCTTGTGTGAAAACTCGCACTATCCACCCGCGTCTACCGCTTCGCATTTTATGACGTTAGCAACATTTAAATGATTAATTAAAAATTAATTAATTTAAATGAAATTGAAGCGCTCGTGGCTGTGCTTGCTTAGTCGTTCTTGATAGAACGCTGAAGTTAAGCGTTCGAAACGGTCCGTAAGTGGATTCGGCCAGTGGCATTTTCATCTGAGCGCTTCTGTGCTTCGGAGGGCACGTAAAATATCGGTCCCGGCTATTTAAGTCGTTAAGCCATGACGGAGGCCTTAGGGCGGCCTAAAAACTCCGTCAACAGAGTTGGCCACTGATTCATTCGAACTTACTGCGTTTCGCGCGGCTGCATCGTGCGATCAGCTTAACATAGAAGGATCATTCTTCATGAAATTCATCATCATTCTCATCATTTGACCCTTTCTATAAGATTTATAACAAAAATAAAAAAACGGGATCACGTTTCCCCTACGCAATTTATTGCAATTGCTTTTCAATTCGATTGCTGTATTGAATGAGTATGTCATTAGAAATATATGGGTTATCATCACGAATGACTGGATGATGATATTTGAATGCACTGGGAAAAAAACTTAAGTATTGACTTCACAAATAGGTACTAACATTACAAAAAAGCGAACTCATTGAGAGATTTTGTGAAATTTTCCGCAAAAAACGTATGCTGAGGATATCAGTTCCTTATTTTAAAAAATCTCCTTGAAATGTATTGGAACAAAGTTCCTTTTCGGACGGTATTGAGGATGGAGGCTAGAAAAAAAAACCGTCACAACACATACATAGGTCAAAACGTCACAGTGCGAAGTGCGCAGATGCAAAACAGTCCATACATTGTAACACTGTTAGTACTAGGATTTTAATTTTGACAAAAGCCAAATTTCAATGTTGAAACTTCGTTCTCTAACCGAGTATTCCATGGAGGTTCCACGGTACTCACATTTTTTTTTCTTCTGTTAAACCTCCTTTAGGTTTCAAGTAAGATGTAGTTAAATAAAGTTATAACATACATAAAATACGTCAGTCTGCCAGAATCAGTATTCAACTTAAAAAGTAAAACGTAACAGGTTCACGACTGTATCCCAAGGTGCGGCAGACATTACTCATTGGTCTGCACACTAGGCAAGCCTGTATGGCTTGCCTAGTCTGGAGACCGTTAAAATAGTTTAAGCTTCCTAAATAACAACAAATTGAAACAATATTATAAGGCACTTTTTTTGTCTTTTATTATCTCTAAGCTTTCTTCGTTTGTTGTGGTATATAAATATTTCATTTTAATGCCTACAATATGAGGCTTGTTTCTCGCATAAAAATATAGCAGCATCCAGATTCTACATCTGATAGAGCCCACTTTTCACCCTGACAGAGTACGTAACTAGAAATATGACTCCCCACAATAGGACTAAAGATGCTGTTTTCTAAAAGCGGTGGACGTTATAAGAACGCGCAGTGCGGTGCTTAACGTCGATTTATTATTATATTATTATTATTATTTTTTACTGATTTATTTATAACAATTACATTGTCTTAACAGTAAAAACAACAAAGCGACAATGGAATTACAAACAACTGTGTGGACAACAAATGGAGTTATAATGAACTAAGCGAGTCACAGCACATCTAATGGTCTGTTATGAACTTAAGTTGTTAAGATTTGATAGCGATTACACAGACTTTTACATCTATACTAGAAGATTTATACAGCATCAAGAGTCACTATGCCTACTCTCAATGGGACGCTGTAGTGCCTGGGACGTTGTTTGAGATGGAATCGGACGTATCAACAGAAAAGACTACGTCTATACTGCGGATTTCCTCCGATATTTTCCTTCGCCGCTCGTATAATGCACATATAAATTTTACGAAGCGCAAATCCCTGAAACCACTTTTTGATTTCAAGTCGAAGGTACATCCCACTAGGCAAACGCGGCCCACTTGTAACTTGGCATAGCTGTACAATAGATGATTGATCAAGCATTCTGAAGTTACCTGTTTCCATGCACAGTAGAAAATTTTGTATCATGTCAAACTTCATGCCTAGATCCATTACCATACATTGTTTATGGTCAGTAAATGACGGTGGTGGGTTTTTTGCAATCCAAAGCTAAGTAGGTCAGGTATGCTCAAAGTACAACGATATGAGATGCGAGACTACAGT
This sequence comes from Epirrhoe tristata, assembly GCA_951394285.1. NCBI lineage: Eukaryota > Metazoa > Arthropoda > Insecta > Lepidoptera > Geometridae > Epirrhoe > Epirrhoe tristata. Next base: position 3,326,661 of record OX596161.1, read on the forward strand.
GTTTTATGTGGAACTATCTTTTGTTTGTACTTAAGTGTGTAGTTCTCACGAAGGTTGGTCATATTTGTGTGTGTATTTAGCAAAAAATCAAAGTTAGTTGGTTTGGTATAATATGCTTGGTAGGATAACCTACTACTAGGACGACCTCTGTGGCGCTGTGGGCGAAGGTCCGCCTGCGACGCAGAAGGTTGCGGGTTCGATCCCCGCAGCGGGACAAATGTTTGTATGACCTACAGATATTTGTCCCTGGTCTGGGTGATTCTATGTATAATATGTATGTATTTGATGAACCATAGTATTTTCTAGTTTAAAACAAACAAGTACTAAAACCGACTAATTTACATAAAGTAGAAATTACAAAACCGGCAAGCGGGTTAAATCTAACTGCAATATTACGTGATATATCTAACTAAAGTCAATTACATTAATTTGGCGAACAAAACGGGGTTTTCCTGACACAACACAGTCAACGAAACAGCTGGTGCAAAACGTACAAACAGACATCTGCTGTAATGAAGTTACGTGTATATATTAGTATTGTAACAAGACTAAATCCATTGTTTTTGAATACAAATAACTCAAAAAACCTCAGCCTCGCTTGTGTGTTTTCAACCATTTTCAATATTGAATGCTTTCTCTATTTCTTAAAACGTAAAAAAATATCGATTAGCTATTTGATTGGAAGACTATATTTTTCTAACATGGCGTAAAAATGACACACTTTTCACAATGCCTTTTATATTGCAACTAGCTGGTACCCGCGACTTCGTCAGCGAAATAACATACTTATTAACAACGCCATCTATTGCCTTTAACTGGAACTACCAATTCACATACAAACTTTCAACCCTTATTTCACGCCCTCCATGATTAATATATAGATTTTTTCTGTCATAAGAACCTTCTCCTGACAATAACAAACACAAAAAAAAAAATTTGAGTAATCGGTCCAGCCGTTCACGCGTGATGCCGTGACCAAGGGAAAAAGGGATTCATTTTTATATACAGAGATTGTTGGTCATTGTACTTTATCGATACGCGTGCTGTTTCCGTGTACCTGTGTCCTGCCGTATGCACTATGCACCACATCTGACCCACATCGCGACGGTCATGCGAGAGTGAACCAAACAATACATACTGTGACGTTACGGAACCCTATTTGCGCGGCTAATTTGCTAGGTGTTCCGTACGTTGAAAAATGGCGGCAATTTTCAGTTTTAGTATTCCGACTTCTGAGGTTATTTATTATGATAACTACTGTTTTTGAAGCTTATTTCTCTTAATCATTGTGTATAGCTTATTATTAGCTAATACATATGGGTATTTAATTAAATTTTATTTCTTTGACTAAACATTCGATTTTCGTGGGTCTATCGAAGGGGATAGTCAAATGTAATATATTTGGCACATGTATCAATTCTAAGTGTACTTAACTTAAGTAAGAATATAAGTAGGTATAAGTAATTGGAACTCATCGCGAAGCAAGTGAAACTGCACCGTTCAAGTTATAGAATTAAAGCCTAGTTCGGACTAGGCTTGTATTTTAGTCGAGTAGCGAGTAACTTAGTACCGAAACATGTCCGAACACCAAAAATGTAGTCGAGTAGGTTAGTGAGTAATTCAGTCGAGTCGATCCATTGGACTCTATTTTTTTGGGCGAGTAGCACCTCCCACCACGCGTCCATGCTACTGGTTTACCGACTGTCCGAACTAGACATAAGAGGAAACGAGATACCTACTTAAGTAGAGCAAACTGCTTTGAACGTTAGAAATACTAGAAATGCTGTTGCTTTGTTCCAATTCACCGTAATACTGATTGAATATCAGATATTATTTGCAAGAACTAAGGTATTTTGCAACTTTTCTCGTTGTTTGCATTGATTTTTGCACTTTTTTTTTGTTTATACTACATTCGATATATGTAGATTATATTTTTATAGTGTAAACCGCACACTTGGGGATATCTTTAGATTTTTAAAATGCATCCAAATAAAAGTAAGTAAGTAAGGTATGTATCTTACTTACCGTTCCGTCGTTTTCTTGATATAAATTTTCCAAGAAAAATAAAACATTTCTTTACTACTATTATTCAGCACATAAATTTTTGTCTTCGACAGTACATACCATTATTCACACTGATTATGTGGAAACAATTGTATGAAATAGAAGTTTATAAATACAACATTATTAATGTATGTTTATGTTTGAAATAGTTACAGAAATACACTACTCAATTCTTGCCTTGTTCGCGTTTAAAATCAGTTATTCTGCGAGTCAAAATGTTCTAAGCACAAAGAGTTTTTATCTCGATTCAAAAGATCTGCTTGTTAAGGCACTTACAAAAACTTACACACAATCAAGAAACTGAACCGCAGTTTCAACTTCGTAGACGCTAGATGGCGTCTTGTCATGAACTTTGTTGCAAATAGTGTGGCTAGAACGGTTTTTGATTAGCAAAAGCCGGATTATTTCAAAAAAATATACTTAAATAAGACCACGCCTCTTTTTTAAAGGGGTAAGAGATACAGATACTCGTATCAACTTGCTTGCTACGTTAATCCTCCAAAAATGGGTCAATCTAAAAAACTTTTTTGTTGCATTTTAAGACTATCAGCTTTAACTGAGATACAGTACATAACTGTAATTGACCTAAGAGACCTTCTTTTAAGTTTAAGAATTATAAAAAAAACTGTGGCCCATAATAATATACCTATATCAGAAAATTTTACCAATTGCATCGTGCCTTTAGATCATTCCGGCTTTTTCATTCTTTCACAATATTTCCTTGGAACTTTATTTTCCAGATCTTTCCGGTCTTTTCCTCCAACTTTTACGGTGTTGTTGGAACTGTTTTCCGGCTAATTAATTAAAGTTTCATCTCTAGTTGCAATCTTGCACACTGCACTTGTAGCAAAAACACCCAAGTAGTGTTGATTGCTAAAATAACCCGGTTGGAGAAATATGTTAGTAAAATATGGTTTGTGAAGACAGTCTTTATAACTTAAAGCTTTCTCTAAAGATCTTTTAGTAAGTTGGTAATGGGTGTGGATTTTAAGTTTGTAAGTGAAATATTCACTAAGGGTTTTACTTATTATCTTTAAAAATGCAAATTTTACTTAGGTTGATTTATATTGGTTTTATACGTAGTTAATTATAGTATAAATTATACGTCACAGTCGACATGCTGCTTTTTTTTGTATGAATCAAGAAATTTTAGAAACTTTAAAAAAATATATTCAAAAAATGTTACTCCATAAGACCAAGAAATAACAAGTAACAGAATAATCGTTTTGGAAGTAAAATCACAACTTATGACTTCGGGTACCTAACAATCCATCAAACCAAATTCAAATGCTAATCAAAGACTGTCAGCTGTCTCATCAAAGTCAATGCAAATGAAAGGGACAGAGATAGAACTATCCTAGTTATTAAACACTTGAATTATTCATGCCGTCGGGCGACTTTTAACTTTATACCCCAAAGATTTAAGTTCAATTTAGAATCAAAGGAGTTTTGTCTTTGTTAGGGCTATGAATGAATTTTCAGTTTTTTTGAGTCTGTTTTTTTGTGATTTTAAGGTACGGTCCGCTCGCGACTTTGCTCACTCATGTCAGCGAAAAGAATTCATGAACATTTGATGATTTCAAATTTTATAAATCTTCGAAACTCAAAGTTTATTAAACTTAAAATTTGGCTTGTATTGAAATATTATATGCTTTTTACTATTTGTTATCCAAATACAATACAATCCAGTTACAATAGCATGATAATTCGGAATTTTAAATCCAAAAATCAATCATGAAGTCTCCATTCCATTCACAGATTTATGTATAGCCCTTATTTACAATATCAAAAACTTTTTAAGTCATCGTCTTACCAACTTCAAAGTCGGGCAGAATATTTTAAAGTTGCGTAATTTTTACTAACTTTCGGGATCCATTAACTTAGTTTTTAGACGATTTGAACTCGGTATTTGAATATAACTTATTTTTATTTTATTTTGTTTCATTCGTCGTTTATACGAGCTTAGCAGTTACTGTGACTTCTATAACACAGCTAAGTGATAAAAATCTGATCGTTTTGTAAGTTCAAGATAAAACTTTGAAAAGGTTAGCATAGCTTAATAGCACACATATTAGGAATGAATGAATGAAAATTCTTTATTGCACACCATTAATAAAATCAAAACAAACAAAAACATAAGGAAAACCAGATAAAAATGTACAATGGGCGGCCTTATCGCTAAGAAGCGATCTCTTCCAGGCAACCTTTGGATGGAGAGGAACATCAGAGAAAAGAAGATTGAATTTTGAATTTTTAAAGCAATAAGACAGACTACTTAAACGTACATAAACCTAAAGCTATTATAAATTTAACAATAAATAGAATACATATCTATTTATTTTTAAATTTTACTATACCTACTCCTCCTCCTACCTACTAAAAAAAAATCATTATAAGTACCTACCTACATAAATAAATTATGTTGGTGCCTCGCGATCAAAACCGCTTAAAAGCTAGTGATTGCAAACCTACTTTGCTCAGTTAAATAACCAAACTAAGGTAGATTTACCCGTTAAATCAACATTATACTCATACTCATACTCATTTATTCGCCGTAGGTGCTCAAGTCACTCTTGGTTTTGTCACTTAGGTACATGGTAGGTATTAAACTAAGTCACTTAGGCCCTTATTAATAAACGTGGAGTAAAGTTACGCCGGGTGCAACTTAGGAGTAACCATACAATTTTCGGAGTTAAAACCTGGCGTAACTTTACACCACGTTTATTAATAAGGGCATATTAGTATAAGATTAGCATAAGATAATTTACGAAATCGATTTTACTTTGAAGTAAGCAAGCCAAGCAATAACATGAATCTGGATACCTTTGAAGCCTCAGCTGGTATTTAGTTGTCAAAATCTAAGCTAATAGACACTTAATTGGCTTAATGTAATAATAATAGTAAAACTTTACCTAAGACTTCATTTATTTATTATTTATTTAGGATGAACGTCGTATCATTGCGGGTTCGAATCCCGTCGGAATCGAAAATTTTGATAAGTCTTTTCATTTTCTATGATTGAATGAGATTAGAAGACACAAGTTACTTAGGTTTATTTATTTTTCATAAGTGTATAAGTAAGAATCATTGAAGAGATTTGAAGGCAAACATAAAAATAGCTTAGAACAATCAACTCAGAAGGGTGAAACTAAACTGAAAGCGGGAGTTAATTTGAATTAAGTTTTTATGACCAATAAAAAGCCAGCGACCACGGTAACGTTTAGCATAAATCTGCAATATTTAAGAAGTTTCCCACTGGGGGGACAGTTAGTCGAATAATATATTTATGTACGGGACCCCTTATCTCCTGTAAAGTTACAAACTTGTTTCGTTATTAGACTCGTAATTTTGATCGCGGTTTCAAGCGACCGGCCATAAAATGTGTTGTGTACCCCATGAACTTTGTTATAGCCCACATTTGTCTACATCTGTAGATAAAAAAGTAAATTAAAACCATAATTAAACCTGTAAAATATTCAGGAAATAATAATAAATTGATGTATTTTAATGTACAATCAGCGTAACCAACTGGTAACCCCCTCGTATTAAGAGGCTCGCCGGAACAAACTGCCAAAAAACGAAATTATGTGGGTTACCGGTTGGTGACGCTGATATGTCAAATGTAGACCGATATTTGTTTTTGTTTGAAAGGCTGTTTTTACCTACTCTTGGGGTGTTAAAACATATTATATTAAAAAATCTAATAAAATAAATACTGCTGAACTTTTCACACAGCATCATCTAGCCCAAAGTAAGCAGAGCTTGTGTTATGGGTACTAGATGACTAATAAACTACTTTTATATACTTTTTGTTAGTAAATACATACATATTATACATAGAAACACTCAGACCCGAGACAAATATCTGTAGGTCATACAAACATTTGTCCCGCGGCGGGGATCGAACCCGCAACCTGCTGCGCCCACTGCGCCACAGAGGTTGTTTATTGATAACCTTCCAGGTGTACAAAACTTCACATAACATAATTTGTTATAACAATAACAGCGTCACAAGGCAAATTATGTCTAGACGCAGAAGAAAATTATGTCTAGACATAGATTGTCAATGTATAAATATATTAATATTGTTTCTGAGAGCATGTTTTGATGTTTATTTGTTCAATCACGCATTAGCCAGTGACCTGATTTGATAGAAAGTTGAATGTAGATCATGGTTTGAATCTTTGAATCTTTGAATAAACTCCAGATATTCCAATGATTTAAAAAATACGTTGGTAATATTGAGCGTAACTTCGGATGAAAGATAGTATATTGTTTTAACATCATCATCATTGACCTTATTCCATGCTCTTGGTACTGAGTCGTTCTTGATAGATCGTCGAAGTTAAGCAACATTCCGTGGGTCCATTTCCGTGCTTCGGGCACGTTAGATTGTCGGTCCCGGCTATAAGTCGTTAAGCCATGACGGAGGCCGAAAGGAAGGCTTAATAACTTCGTCACCAGAATTGGCCACTGAATCATACTAATTTACTTACTGTCCCACGCTAGGAGTCGGCCAGCACACCATGATTGTCTTCTTTCTCCACTCACTCCTCCAATCAAATCATTCAAAAACAAAATAAATATTAGGGACAAATGTATGACCTACAGATATTTAGAATAGAACAGAATAGAATAAAGTTTTATTTTCTCCACATCATATACAAAAGTTACAATAGGTAGGTATTTAAATCTACAAAATTTTATGTGGGTGAAAATACGGCTACCCCTCAGCATTTGCTCCAACAGCTCGAGAGTGTTGGAGCGCTGGTTTTCAGTGGCATTTGTCTCGAGTCTGGGTGTTTCTATGTATAAGTATGTATTTAGAAACAAAAAGTATATAAGTAGTATATCAGTTTTCTGGTTCCCATAGTACAAGCTTTGCTTAGTTTGGGGCTAGATGATGCTGTGTGAAATGTCCAGCATTATTTATTTATTAGTGTTAGATAATTGTCTGTTACTTAAGTGTGTCTAGTCCTCACAGCAATAGCTTGTTATAATCTAATAGAATAAACATTCATTTGTGTCAATTAACTAGCTTTAGTTATTATCTAACAGTCGTATAATTTTACAACTCTGTCAATTTGTCAGCAGTTGTGTCAAGATTTACAATCTCGTTCTCTATTTTCAGGTAAATGCCACTCATATAATAAAGCTGAAAGTTTGTGAGTTTGTTTAGATATTTGGATGTTTGTATGTTGAGTAAGGATCAGGCTCAAACGACGCAACAGTTTACAATGAAATTTGGTAAGGTGAAAGGTATAACTCAGAATAGCATATAGGCTACTTTTTATCCCGAAAAACGTTCCTGAAAACCAAAAAATATGTAATAGGACAACGGGAATATTGCATAAAAACTTTATCTTCAAACTTTAGTTTGACACAAAGAGCACTGCTCTAAAGTTGCCATGACAACCAATAACTTTTAACTTTTCAAAATGGCGATGTTATTTTGTTCTATTATGCTTTGAACAATTTTTATTACTTAAATTTTTAAGACTATTTGTGGAGTTGTGATGCCTAAATAATTCAAAACTACCCAACCCCTTAAACTTATTTATATTTATCAAAGACTTATATCATGGGTTGGATTGGAACAATGTAGTTCTATCTCTAAAGTTTGTATGACGAAACAATGCGCAGACGAAGTTAGACTTGTTGAGATATAAATGTTTGACACGATTTCTCAACATAGCAGAGTAAACTAATCAGTTAGTATTTTAATAAGAGTTCGTTCGTATTCTAATATTATTAGCATAGCATCTACCTGTGATGTTACCCTCTGCGGCGCCGTGGGCGAAGGCCCGCCTGCGACGCAGAAGGTTGCGGGTTCGATCCCCTCCGCGGGACCAATGTTTGTATGATCTACAAATATTTGTCTCGGGTCTAGGTGTTTCTATGTTTATATGTATGTATTTACAAAAAAAAGTATATAAGTAGTATATCAGTCATCTAGTACCCATAACACAAGCTCTGCTTACTTTGGGTCTAGATGACTGTGTGAAAAGTCCAGAATTATTTATTTATTATTAATTAAGAGTAGACTGCTACGCTATTATCTGCATAATTTTATCGAAAACCGTCCAGCCGTTTTATTACAGAGTGTCGCCGGAATTTAGGATTTAATATTTACGTTAATATTTTCAATAAATAATCGTTCATCAATATGGTGACATAAACAAGTCATATGTGCGACAACTAAGTGTCAATTTACAAAACGCTATTCCACTTAAATTTACATTTAAATAATATAAATTAGCATTAAATTATGTTTAATGTTAGTCATTACTTCATAAAAGAATACATTTGCACAATTAAACTTAATCCTTCACAAATTATTCAAACGACTATTAAGTTAAAATTTTCCGGCCAATTCAACGCAAAAATTTAGTTCTTATTTTCACTAATTTAAGAGCTTTAAAAGGATATAAAAATTTAATTATCAAAAGTTTTTGAGGCTCTTGTCCTTTTTAGAGGACAAAGAGCTTATAACGGCTCTTTAAACTGAGGTGTAGCTGAGGACAGTGCAAGCTAGATCACTTCACTAGTGCAGGCAGAAACTACACAACAACTCGTGGCATTGCATTGGCACTACATTATTGGCGATAGATAGATCGTTTTTACGACGATTGCTTGACTGCTTTATTGTGTTTTGTAATTTTATGTACATATTAGTAGAAGCTTAGTTTTTGTAAACAAATGTGATCTTCTTAAACGGAAAATAGAATGACAATTGTATTTCATTTTTCTTTCAGATATTTCGTTATGTTCTAGATCTAGGGGAGTATTAAAGTACGTAAAAACTTCTGTGACATTTTTGTAACATGTCCTTTAACGCATAAGTACTTAAAATGCTAAATGAACTCTGCCCATTTTGATAAATAAGGCTGATAAACCTCTATCCTGTGTCAGGATCGTAGCAAGTTGAGATGAGGTGTGATTTTATTTATACAGGGTGTAAAAAGACGTCTACCGAAGCCGAAAGGGTAAGGGTAAGGTACAGCATCCCAACACACAACCAAATCCAAAAGGATTTAAAAAAGAAATCATTATATTCGGAGAAAACAGCGTTTGAAGATTACTGTATGCGTATGTACTGGGCGCGTTGTTTTACGTAGATTGCTGGTTTTTGAGTTTTGCTGTTTTTTTATTTTATAAATGAAATTATTAGGTAGGTATTGTCTTATTATGTTGTACTAGTAGTAAATAACCGGAAATAAGATAAAAAAAGTAGCTAAGTCAAAAACATTTTCTAATTCTAGTAACTAGTAAGTCTAATTGCAACCCCTTAGTTTTCGGTAGTAGTCTTTTTACACCCTGTATGTATGTAGAGGTATATGTTGAAGTAAAGAAGCTGTTTCATCTACACTGTGATCAAGGGGAAAGGATTTTCTTATAGAAATATTATTAGACATTTTGAAAATCGATTTCGCTGAGACAAAGAGGTTCTCAATTCGCTTTTAAGTTTGTCTGAACCTTTGTTTGCTGTGTTTTGTCATCTTTAATGAGTATTTATTAATACTTATAATTATGTTGTCAACGGGTGACGGTAATGAATCCGTTAATTAAAGTTTCGGTTCATTATGTTTATTAAATGTAGCAAGCAATAAACGTAAATGTGTTATTAAAATGAATTTCATTATTTAGTGATTTTAATTTTGTATAACAGCCAAGCTCAAGTGGGACTGGGTAGGACACGTAATCGAAAAATTGGCAACAAAACATGGTCTTACAAGACTTTGGGATACATTCATATCATAAGCGTTGTAAAGGACATCATCCATTTAGGTCCAAAATCCAAAAGTGCCGGCCAAACAAAAGCTAAGGCCGACGTGTTCCATCAGAATACAGCACTTTTTTGTTTGGCCGGCACTTTTGTATTTTGGACCAAAAATGTATGAAGCGTGGATAATGTTCTTTTCAGTGATGATAAAACTACTTATTTCGAATATCGAGCATGGCGATGTAAACCTTTTAAAGCAAAACAAAAACGGTTTGAGAATAAAGCGCTGAAGTAATGAAAAATTTAAACACTCATAAATTGAAGGTGTTCGGAAAGCCACTAACACGAAACACTCAACAATATCCAAATAGCTCAACAACGAAGGGAAGCATCGCTACTAATTAAAAATTTACATTTTGAAAGGACGTTTTAATTTATTATTAAAATTTTGTGGTCGACGTCGCTAACGGGAATAATTCACGTCAAATATATTGTTGGCTTACGGCTCCGGCTTTTTGTTTCAAACATGCATTTAAAAATATTGATTACTAGCTGCGCTCCCGCGGTGTGACCCGCGGTCCCTCGGGATTTTTTAATTTTTTCGGGATAAAAGGTAGCCTTTGTCCTTCCCCGGGATACAACCTATAACTATGCCAAGTTTCAGCTTAATCTGTTCAGCGGTTTGGACGTGCAAGCGTAACAAACAGACAGACAGACACACAAACAGACAGAGTTACTTTCAGATTTATAATATTAGTATGGATAGTATGGAAGTATGGATAGTATGGATATTAATATTTGCGACTGATGAATACTTTTTTTCTGGGATAAAAATAAGGCTGTGCTACTCCAGAAACTATCTCTGTCCCAAATTTTAATACAAACAGATTTTGCGTGATTGTGAACAACAAACATACATAGAGGTAAATGTTTGAATTTCGAACACATGATACATTATCGATCATAGTAAGGTAAACTTAAAAGTCGTAAATTTTAAAAATATCTAATATTCCCAACACTATACGTGGTCGGGGAGACTGGGAAAAACCGGCACCCATTGTTTTATTATGTAAACCTCCCGAAAAAGGCCTTTTGTCCCTAATTCTTTGGAGAAATCTTTCCCAACTTTTCTGAATTATGGTGTTTAGCGTAATTGCTTCAACCTCCGACACTTTGAAAGGCGAATTATATTGTTGAGCTTTTTTCTTACTATTCGGATTAAGTATTTAAATGAAGGATCATTTTTGACTGTGACAAAAGAAAATATTTCATGACTAAAATTGTTTGAATTGCCATTTTTTTCAAATATTATAACGATTTATCTCATTTGTCTAACACTCTCGAGCTGATGCTGAGGGGTAGCCGTATTTTCACCCACATTAAATTGTGTAGATTTAAGTACCTATTGTAACTTTTTTATTCTATTCTATTCTATTTGAAAATAACTTGCGATTATATCAACAATTTCATAATTTACTTGTCTATGTCACAAATACTTTATTTTTATAAGTAATTATTACCTTTTCTTGAACGGAACATTTCCATTATTTCAACCTGCAAAATTGTCAATACATATTTCCACACAAGTCTGTTCAGCAGTTTTTATTAAGATATAAAAGATCTTTTACAAAAAAACAAGCGAACCGTGCCGCCCCACAGATTAAACGCACGCTGCAATATTTCTCACAAAAGGATACCTTAATCCCTAACAAGTGGGGGGTAGGCTGGGGTCGATTACTGAAACGGTCGTTGAAAAACGAAATTAGATTTCAAGATTACATCGTTACGTAGATGATACCTTAATAAAGCACTTTGTTTTTATTGCGTTGGAGATGTAATTTTGCAGATTAATTTACACGTCTTATTTAATTTGATTCTAAAAACCGGTAAATTTCCAAAAGATTTCTGTCATTCAAATATTATTTTGATACACAAAAAGGGAAGTAAATCAGACGTTAGTAACTACAGACCAATAAGCCTAGTTTCACATATTTACAAGACTTTCATAAAGATTATAGAGCATAGGATTTCAGGCAAACTAGATCTCCATCAACCAGCGGAACAAGCTGGTTTTCGACATGGTCTCAGCACTACTGACCATCTCCAGTCATTAAACCAGATCGTTGAAAAACATATTGAATTTAACATGCCACTTTACCTTGCTTTTATAGATTTCTCCAAAGCTTTCGACAGTCTCCACCATCATGAAATATTCCGAGCTTTGAAGAATCAAGAAATAGAACCCACCTATATCCATCTCCTACAAAACATTTATACTAATAGTACTGCTGCCGTCAAACTGCACACTCCAGGACCATCTTTTAATATACAACGCGGCGTCAAGCAAGGAGATCCACTGTCTCCCAAACTTTTCACGGCCACCTTAGAGCAGGTGTTTAAGACCTTGGCGAATACCTGGGTTGAAAGGGGAATTATCATCGGCGACAAACGGTTAACAAACCTACGTTTCGCTGATGATATCGTTCTATTCTCCTCCTCAGCGCTTGAACTTAGTTCGATGATTAACGAACTCAACAATGCCAGTCTCAGGGTCGGACTGAAGATGAATATGTCAAAGACCAAGCTTATGACGAATAGCACGAAGCGCAGAGTAGACGTTGGTGGTGTGGGGATTGAGTACGTCCAGGAGTATCTTTACCTTGGCCAAATAGTTTCCTTCCAGGCGAGAGCAGATAAAGAGGTTGCTAGACGCACAGAGAACGCCTGGAGGTGCTTTTGGTCAATGAAAGACCTTATGAAGGGCAAACTACCACTCACCCTTAAAAAGAGACTCATGGACGTACGCATTCTCCCCATCCTTACGTACGGTGCTCAGACTTGGTCTTTGACGAAGAATCAGAAGTTCGCTCTTGGGGTCTGCCAACGGGCTATGGAGCGCAGTATCTTAGAAGTAAAACTGTCAGACCGCGTGCGGAACAGTATACTGCGCTCCAAAACAAAAATTGTTGACGTTGGTGTCAAAGCCGCCAGCCTGAAATGGAACTGGGCCGGACACATTTGCCGCATGTCGAACGATTTGTGGGCAAAACGAGCCACACAGTGGACCCCACAAAATATGACGCGCAGACGTGGAAGACCCAGGGCGAGATGGCAGGACGAGCTGGACTCTTACCTGCGGAATTGGCCTGTCGCTGCGGTGAATCGCGAAGAGTGGAAGAAGGGAAGGGAGGCCTTTGCCCTGCAGTGGGACAAGAACGGCTGAAAAAAAAAAAAAAAAAAAAAAAAAAAAAAAAAAAAAAAAAAAAAAATTTACACGTATTTTATTGAAGTTGTTCACAGTGTAGAGAAATAATACACAATAACATTCTAACGGACTTACTGATAAAAATAAAAATTAAATAAATAAATTATTTTTAGTTTATTTTGAGGAATAACTTTACACCACGTTTATTTAGTAAGGCCATTAGTACTAAACAGTAAATTTTCGCTATTTTAAATCTAAGCATGTTGATATAACTTGTAATTATTACAGAAACAGACTCAAGATTTTACTCGTGATCTATAAACATAAAATAAATAAATAATAATGTTAATTATGCTTGGAGCTTCGAGCCATTCTATTCAACATCTGGTGATCTAGCATTCATCATCATCATCATCATGTCAGCGATCGTGCCCACAGCGTCATTTACAGCGCCAAAACACTTTTACCTAATGTCAAGTTAACTAAATAACCAATCGAAAAATTCAAAGACACAACTAAAGAAATACTTGAAGGTTTCTTGACAAAACAAAAACCCAACAAAAAAAGTATGCTATTCCTGAGATAAATAGCAAAATGTGTTAAAAACATGTATTTAAAAAAAAAATATCTATAAAAATTTCACCACACGTGTTTTTAAAACACGTAATCTAAGATAAAAGTTCGAAGTATAATTTCCCTAAATATTAAGGTTGTAGCTTTCACAGATTCTAAGATAAATAACTACAAAATTGCTTAAATAGCTCCTGCACTCTTAAGACAAATTAAATGTCACACTCTCTTCTCAAAAATAGCATGCATTATATAAACCTATTCTCCTCTAACACGCGAGATCCTAAATAAACAACACCTACTCTCGCAAAGTGCTCTACAAATGTCGAGTGCGATAACTTATCGTGCGATATTTCTCGAGCGCTAGAAATACGCCAGTTTCATTTCAATATTAATATTCTCCGGCATACGGAACGAAGTAACTTCGGAATCAGTTCGAAATCGAGGTTTAGAACGTCTAGGATTTTGATTGGACGCTTCATTTTAACATTTTTATACTGAAAATATATTTGGTTCCTATAATAATAAAAACTAGCAATGCAGACCACTGCAGTCTGCAACTAAAGATACGTAATAAACTGATCGCTCATATGTCCAACCGTACGCGCCGCAGTCTTTTTTCTGTAGAAAAAATACTGATGACGTCAGAAAACGCAGCTAGCTTCTGACGTCTCAGCATTTCCTCTATTGAATTGACAGTTCGGCGCGTTCGGCACGGATGGGTCATGCGACCACCTATATTGGACAATGCAGAGTCGTAATACCTCCAGCATTGGGACAACATCCTATCCACTAGTATTAAAAAATGTGAAAGCTTAAGGATTTTAACAAACGATCTCGTCCTACAACTGGGTATAAAGATTCATCACCGAATTCATCCCTCATCTTACCAATCAACTCATTCATGAATATCAAAACATGAGGTGTGTCAAATGTACCTACTAGCTAGACTATGTCGAACGTAGATCCATAACAACATGAAACTATTCTCAACTGATGTAGGTACCTACTTGATTTCGAACTGTGATGAGATACAACATACTCTCACCTGTCATATCAGCACACATGACAGCCCACCCCATAGCGGGAAAACTGATAACATTCTGATTATAGGTTGTGTTATCTTTGAAATTACTCGTTCATCAAGGGTGATCGATTTAGCACCAACACCTTCAACTTTACGTTTATAGAATCAATTCAATATCAAATGTTCGAAGATTTATCTCACAATAAAAAAAATACATGAGTGTCGTGGAACACTCGGTTGGAACAAAGTTCGTACATTTGACATTTTGCACACCTTGTGCAGTTCTTTTCGTACTCTGCGCATCTTTTTTTTGCGCACTGGGTACTATGCGCACCATTTTGCACAATTTGTGAAGTTATTAACGAAAACGTGTTTTTTGCTTCTCCTGTAAAGTTGTGTTTTTGCAGTTATCCTTTTATTCTCCGGAGACATCGATATGTCGTGACGGTAAAATGGAACGCTTTTTTTGTTTGTAGCTTAGCCTCCATCCTCGACACCGGCCGAAAAGGAACTTCGTTCCAAAAAATCGAGGGTGGGACCACCCTCGATGCACAAAAATAACAAACTAAGTTGGATCCTATTTTTTAATTAAATCGGTTTCCATCATAGTTTTCAAAACGTAATTAAATTATTAATGATTTTGAGATGGGTCAGTGATCGTCTTTAAAAATAATTTATATACTTATTCCTTTTTACTTAGGGCACTTAGGTATAATGGGGATAATTGTACAATTTTACAAAGATATAATGCCATTGATTGCAGGTCAATACCTGTTAATACAAGGTCATCGACATCTTAAGATGCCCTATCGTAGTGTAGCAGGATCTCAAGACGACTTGTAAGAGCCACAGATGGTGGAGGAGTTTCTTCATCGATTCCCTTAGTAGCAGTTGAGCTGATGCAGATCAGCTCAACCAAATTTTATTAGTTTGAGCTAACCTAGAAGAAAGTTAGGCTCCAAACCATGATACTGGTGGAAGTAGAATCAAAAAGGTCTTAATTTTCAAAGTGAAAACAGCGGTCCTAATAAATAAATGCGTTTAGACTTTGGCTTTAGTCACTTTAGTATAGAAATCACACATTTAATCAGTCAAAATATCTCGTGGGATAATTCTTAAAATGTAAACTTCCGGTGGTACTAATTAGCGTAAGTATGATCGATGGGAACCGTACATTAAATATTTCCGGTCAAGCACACGTCTGTAAAACAATTAACGTTGAATTACATAGTCACGAGCTAAGAAAATACAACCAGAAAAATAAGTATTTTTTTGAGTATTTTGAAGTCTTTGAAACTCTGTCACCAGTTGGCCACTACTGACTCATGAATACAGAATCTTCCGCCCACTACTGGGTGTAGCGGTTCTTCACGTTCACGCCATGAAAGACATAATATTCGTAACTTTTAGGTGTACGTATATAATTCAATATAAATTATAATTTATATTACCAATGCACGCTCAAGTTTGAGTACACATTGTTTGTCTTGTTCTTCCATAAAAAGCACAATAACTTGCGCTAATATTTGCATGGGGGTCGATATTTACAGATACGCAAAACCCTTACCTATTAAGTCACCCTGTGAGGGTGCTAAGGTGTACATATAATGTTAGAAACCGTTGGTGTACTAAGAATTTTCATAAGAAACATTTGAAAGCATTGCAATTATAAGTTTCTATGTATAATATGTATGTATTTACAAACAAAAAGTATATAAGTAGTATATCAGTTATCTGGTTCCCATAGTACAAGCTTTGCTTAGTTTGAGGCTAGATGATGCTGTGTGAAAATGTCCAGCATTATTTATTTTATTTATTTTTTATTTAATTACTACCTATTGATTAATTGCAAAATTCGTACCAGTAACTTGAACTTAGGACTTTACATCTACACTAGATGATTTATACAGCGTCAGGAGGCAACCTATGCCTACACTCAATAGGACTATGTAGTACCATGGACTGTTTGATTAGGGTTGCCCAGTACTTGAACAATACTCTCAGCTTAATCGGTCTTATTCACAGAAAAGACAACGTCGATACGTGTGGAGCTGACTAAGCTGTGGTACCTCACGATGATTTCCTAAATCAGTATTTAGAACTCGTGTTAATGCATATACATTTTATGTTATTTTTGCGAAACTAAAGTGATCGTGCTGTTTAGTTTAAGCTATGGCTTAAGGGGAGTTATTGGCGTAAATGATTTCCTAGAACGAATAGGATTGGATGAGATGTTTCGACTGAGTCTTTAATGAAACTTGCATCTTAAGACTTACTAGCTCCAGCCAGCGGTTTTACTAGAGTTTAGGATATAGTTTCAAACTATAATTAACAAGTCGTGAAGCACTAAGTTTTTAAATAGCAAGAAAAACATCGTGAGGCATAGTACATAATAATGATCTTTATGAGAGCTGATGCCATGGTTTTAGTCCAAGTTTTTTTTTAATATTTAATGCCGATACATCCTTGTAAAGAAATAAATGTGTTTATTAAGTGGAATACGAGCATATAATAAATTTGTGTCAGTATTTTGTATTCAATTTGCAAAAAAAATAGGAGTTTTCGTCAGTGGATATAAATTAAAGAATTTAATTTACCAATCGCTTGTGAATTGCGCAGCTTTCCAAATTACTTTTATAAAAACTGTTTTTGGTTATTCTTGGAAACCAGATACGGTTAAATATTTTTTTGATGAATCAACATTTTTCATATCAAGCTTTTGGTAGCCTAATTCAAAATTGTACTCAATAATGGGCGGTTTACTGTAAAGGACTGTGGCAAGTACAGTGTAAACAGATCGAACATTCAAACGTAAGTTCCATTTCAAACGAACTGAACAAATTCTAGAGAACTGGGGAGGGTTAATGAATTCTTATTTGCAGGCACTTTCGGGTGCCATAGCTTCAATGCCTTAAAAGGCATCTTCTTCTTCTTCCTGCCCTTATCCCACTTAAGTGGGGTCGGCACAACATGTTTCTCTCTTCCATTTCCCTCTATCACGCGTCATATCAGAACTCACTCCTTTCACAAACATATCCGCATTGACACAGTCCATCCATCTTTTCTTAGACCTACCCCTACGGTATATCCATCCACATTCATACTCAACACTCGTCGTGTTATATGACTCTCATCCCTCCTCATGACATGCCCATACCACGCCAACCTTAAAAAGCATAAGAGATTCAAATAAATCGATATTAACCCCCATTGCCTTACTCTTTCCTTCGTCACAGCAATAACAGAATCAGAAACTGGTGCTGAGTACAGATAATTCCATCATACCAGCTGGCCCAGAGACGATAGCAAAAGGACTTTATCTTGATGCTTTAAGATTCAATTTGGTGTATTAAGAATCATCTGTACTCAGCAACAGTTACTGTTAGTGCTGGCCCAAATTGAATCTTATTGCATAAATACAAAGTCCTTTTTCCATTGTCACTGCACCAGCAGTAGCAGTACTCTAGTATCGTGGACAGCGGACGCCAATTATTGGCTGCTCGGATTTACGCCGTGTCACTTTGCCTCCATGATTGACTGGCGTGCGTTTGCTTTTTTTAGCCATTACATGGGCTTACTTTCCTGTTTGTTGACGCTCGAAAGCTACATGGCTTAGCGTAACTTCACGCGAAATCCGAACAACAGAATTGCTCAGATTAGCATTAGTTGCATGGTTGAAGTAGAAGCATACTTATTGTCTTCAATTGATTGACTAGTTTTTTCCTACACCGAAAACAACGTCAGTAGGATTTTTCTTCTTCGTCTTCCTGCCCTTATCCCACTGTGTGGGATAATGGCCCCCACCTAAGTAGAGTTTTAGATTTGTTTAACGACATGTTGTCTTTAACCGTATCACTAGTTAAAATACACGCTTAAAGTCGTTGATTAAGATTTTATCTGTAGAAGATGAATTGAATATAAAGTTCGCAATCACTATTGATTTATTAATGCTCGTTTGAGGGCGGAAAAGTGCGTTCGTGTAATGGATTATTTACTGACGGGCGCCATTTTTTTCATGTTGTCCAATAAACTTTGTCTACAGTGAATTTTTGTCGATATTTATGTACTTAGCATGTAAATGGGAAAGGTTTTACAGGAATATCATCATCATCCACAATATCCCACAAGTGGGTTAAAACCTAAGATTTGATGTGGTATCGTCGCGGGCCGTGAATGGGTTAGATTAGCGCAAGATCGTGGTGGGTGGCACAAGCTATACCTATACCCAGCAGTGGGCGAAGTCAGGCTGTGGATAATGATGATGATGGGTTAAGACCTTCTTTTGTTTTACGCCATTCTGATCCTGTGCTTTCCACGCATCTAAAATCCTCTTTACTACTTCTCTCCTTTCTCGTAGTACATACATAAGTTAAACTAGTTGGAGCTAATTTCCTTTTCGGACGGTATCGGATGGGGGCTAGACGAAAAATGTGTTCGATTTTTGCGTCACGACCAATGTATATGTTAACTTGTCACAGTGCAAAGTGCGCAATCGCGAAGCCGTCCATAGATTATTACATTGTTAGTACGGAGGAACGTTTCTAGGATTTTCTAATTTATTTGACAAATGCCAAATCTCAAAGTTGAAACTTCGTTCCAACCGAGTGTTCCACGACACTCACGTACTTTTTTCATTTACTGTTCATTTTAAACAAACAAAAATTATTATAAGTATTTTTTTTACTTTTTTGGCTTGCGTTAAAACATGAAGTCCATGATTGACTGAGCCCAGCCTTTTAGTCGAACAATGTCGATTGCACTGAGGGTGTACACCAAAGGTACGTCAGAACGCTATCGTCAGTCGACTGCGCGTAAATTGCCTTTGTTAAATTTTTAGTGTAGATTTTGACTTGTTTATTGTACTTCAACTGGCCTTTGTGAATATGGATATTAATTTAGCAAGGAGCCTCTTTAAGGCACACTCAAAATCCTTTCATCATACTTTGAAAAAGTATGGATGTACGGGGTTCCAACGTCCATCTTCGGTACCCAAGCTAACCTCACCTGCACGTGGTGCACCCTTCTAAATAACAAACGAGGCTTTTGCAGCCGGCTGAATCGGCGCAGCTAAATTCTCCGGCCACCGACGGGCAGCAGCGTCGGCGGTACGAGAAGTTGTGTCCTGCGATCCCCAACCCGCTTGCCCAGCGTGGGGATTATGGGCATAAACCCCCTAAATGGCACTAGGGGAGGCCTATGTCCAGCAGTGGACTGCCATAGGCTGATGATGATGATACTTTGAAAATAAAGTGACCCGAGTACCTAGTAGTAAAAGAAGCTGTAAGTAATTCACTTAAACTTCTTTTTGTGTTAGTCTGAGTGATATGGTACCATGGAAGTCGCTCTGTAACACGTTACATTACGCCCCGTAACACCAGTGTACACACTACCTTTAGGTGTTATTTATTTAGCTTCAGGACCTAAGCACTAGTTTTTTAACGCACAAATTGTATCCTGGGGGTTATTCCCGTTCGTTTTTTTGTTCGTTTGATGAATATTCGGATGCTTCTTACTACGAGCTACATTGTATTCAGTCGATAAGATCAACGTTAAAACACAGTCCTAACCTAGGACCAAATATTCCAAACCGAAAAATTGGCCCTTGAAGTCAGTAATCGTAGGAGGTAAGAAACATCCGAATATTCATCAAACGAACGAAAGAGTGCTTCTTGTTTCATCCCAATAGGTATTTATCTTGATTCATACCAAAACATATTCTTGTTTCATCCCAATCCATAAAGGTGAGCCACAGTGTAATTTAAGCAGTTGGTACCGAAACTTTACCTAGAGTATTTGTTGAAATTTATTCATACCAAATTAATGATTTCTTACTGATTACATTAAATCCATTCGTTCGTGTATTGTAGAGGTATTGTGAGTAATTTTTAAATAAAAATGTTAATACTGAGTACCTACTACCTAGTTGTTTTTGTATGATGACCCTGCTGCTTTAGTGTTACACTGTCATTTATTTGAATTTAAACAATAGAAATTAGACATAAGTAGGTTTGAGATGAAACAAGAAAAATATTGATTGGGATGAAAAATCTTGAAACAAGAAGCACTCGAACGAAAATAAGAACGCGAATACGGCCCCTGAAGGCACTTATGACTTTCTTTCTATCTTATCTTATACCTAGTTTTGTGTCAACCACGTGTCAACTCTTGCTGTCTCACTCTATATCCGAAACTATAACAACACGTGTTTGACACGTGTTCATTAGCTACTTGTGTTGCCTTTCTAAGGGCGTTAGTTGCCTACGGGTGGACAAAGAAACAATTATACTTTTGTACCTTTGACAACTTGTCCACTCAATATCGTTGACGTTCATTGTTACTATATGACCGTTTAATGCGATCTTATTTCATTTATGTTAAAGATTAAAATGGAATGATTATTTCAGTGGATTTATGTTACTTATTTTAGTAAAAATGCTTTTTTTTTTTAAGAGGACTGGAGGACTGGCCAGAGAAGCGAGGCAGGATGCCTATGTCCAGCAAAAGGTGCATCATATTCTCTAATTTTATTTCTAAAAATATCCTAAAATTAGCAACAACTCAATTCTAAGCCCCCACCCCCCCCCAATCTAAAATTAGCTCTCACCCGTTGCTTTAGGGTTCAAAATACCTCATATCAAAGGTTAAACGTCGATGTACAAACAGACAGTGTTTATACAGGATGTTCTTTTTGTGTGGGTTATGTCTTTGTTGGGTTTTGGGCCTTTTTGATGTTCACACGACTGAACTCTGTAAATTTGAAGCCTTAAACGGTGAAGGAAAACACCGCGAAACCGACAGACCGACAGGTTATAGAATTAAGGATAAAATAATTAAATTAAGGCTCAAAGTGTTTTTATTTTTACATTATGATAGAGATTCTCTTTCTCTTTGTGGTCGTACATTACTGAAGATCGTGATCACTTTGCGTCGTTCTGCAAGTATAGACAGCTTGTCTCCAGCGACTCCGGTTTGTAGCTATCTGTACCACACAGTAGAATGACGTCCCCTTGTCTCTGAGTTGGTCACTCCATCTGGTCGGTGATCTCCCACGGGATTGAATGAGATTCATGATCATCATCCGCAGCCTGATTTCACCCACTGCTGGGTACCTTACCTATATATATATATATATATACCTCCCTTCGCTTTTGCCATTCTTCCCGGTCCTGTGCCAGCCTGATCCACTGTCGGCCTACGACGTTAATGATATCGTCCGCCAACCTCGCTGCCGGACGTCCGACACTTCTCTTGCCAGTTGGCCACCATTCTGTCATTCTTTTTCACCACCTGTCGTCACCACGTCTTGCCAGGTGTCCCGCCCAACTCCACTTGAGTTCCATTACCCGCATACCGACATCCATGACTTTTGTTACCCATCTTTAATTTGGATCAGTTGAGTTGAGTTGAGATAAATCATTTTCTGCAATCCTTACTTGACTTTACTAATCATCATCATCATCATTAACCTATTACTGCTGGGTTTAGGCCTCCTCTCTAATACGCCATTCCTCTCGGTTCCGTGCTTCCTCATCCATTGTCGTCCAACCATGCCGACTGTGTCTGACCAACGGGCTGATGGTCTGCCCCGTGGTCGATGTACGTTTCTTGGCCACCATTCTGCCACTGCTTTTGTCCACCGGCCGTCATCTCTTCAAGCCAACTAATAAAAACTTGCCTATTTACGGAGAGAAAAACAAAAGTTTTTAAAGAGCTTTCATATTTCTGTAAATAAGAAAATACTAACTCGTAAGTTTATATTCTAATTTTAGGTTGCTCGTTACCAATCAGTTCAAAATATCGCAAAACATTCGACAGAAGAATTTAAAGAGAGTTTCAAAAGAACCTAAATAAATTGAGTCTCTAAATTTCGGCAAAATAAATACTTATTTCAGTATAAAAAGGTATCGTTATCAAAGGACAATTTAAGTTAATTGCTCGGTAGATTTCGTAGATGAGTTTCGAAACAAGAAACAGTGATTATGTCATAAATTAAAAACTTGAAATGAGTATTTTTTGAGACATTCGGCGAAATTACCTTTATTTTGTTTACTTGACCTTGGCTTGATAAAAAAGGTAATTTTACACTTGAATTTGTAACCTTGGAAATACATCTTTACAAACTCATCACCGATTAAGCTAAGCTAAACTTCTTTCTTTTATAATTTAAACACCTAAATGAGATGAATCAAGATTATAGCTCGCTGCGCTCGCTGAATCAAATATGATTTTTTTTCAAACCACGACACAGACATTCAATAATATTACCCTACAGTACCTAAGCCCCTGCATGCTCTATAAAGGTGATTCCGCCTTTGACAAATATTGGTTGGATGTAATATCGAGCCTTCATATCAGATGGCGTTTTTACATAGAAAGCTTAGAATTCATAAATTGTTTATTTTACTTTTATATTATGCGCTCTGTGGTGTATGACCCACGGAACAACACGGTTACCCTTGAAATAGAGAACTTTTCCATACAAAGTAAAAAATAACTTAAAAAATTAGCCTATCCAGTCTACAGACATTCAAAAATCAAATCAAATTCGTTTATATATCCCTAGATTAATTTTTTACCCTTTTCTGTTGAAAAGGGTAAAAAGTTAATCTATGTACATGTACGATGATGTCTGCAGTAGTTTACTGGTGTAGAATATTTCCAGCAGTTCTATCACTTTTTCTTGTTTTGTGAAATGTTCTCGCGAGCGTTGTATGTAGCTCTGACTTCTCATTCTTTCCTACCAAAACACGCCATTTGATTCTGTTTTTTTTACCGGTGCCGGTAAGTGACACTCAGTTATTGTCAAATAACTAAGTGAAATAAATAAGTGACACTCAGTTATTTGACAATAAATGAGTGTCACTTACCGGCGCCGGTTACCTGGTTTCCACGCAATTGCGTCCGAAGGGGTGGATATCTTATTTTATTGGAACCACGAACGGTTTCCAATTTATAGGGATGATAGGTGTTTAGGAGGGTTTTTGAATTTAATATTGAGTTCGGATCAATCATAAATAAAATTGATATGGGAATTACTGCCTACCCCGAAAGTTTGACACGCAATAAATTCGATTTACCCGTCAAAATACAGAGTAATAAGGATTTATCCTTTAAATTTTCGTATTTATAGAGGGGTCAAAATGACCATACTTAATTAAAAGATAAAAAAGTTATTATACGAGTACCTACTATAAATTCCAATAATATTCAATTAACTTATATTATGCATATCTTAATAATATTATAAATTAAGAAACACATGTAAAAAAAGAGCGTTAAAACACTAAACAACGTCCTAAATAACGTTCTATGAAATATGTTTAATATCTCATAGAACTTCACTCACTTTTAGATACATTCGTGTATAATCTTGTTATACTCGTATTACGTACGAGTAATTGAAAAAACCTATATATTTGTAAATGAAAAACAATTAAAACTGAAAACATTTAAAAACAATAAACATCAAAAATGTCGAAGAAAGAAAAAAATAAGACTTATTTTTGAAGTAACAGGGTCTCATATTATCACGTAGCAAATTGGGTTCTGCTTTTGTTCGACTGGTCCTTTATGTACGGTTTGCATAACAAACTGATTTTAAACTTGGGTTGTTGTGGACCGAGCAGGCTTTGACGGGTTAATTTTTGTATCTTCTTTTATAATACTTACTTCATCGTAAAGTTCTTGCTCAAATCAATATTGAAATGACATACCTGAAACAAAATAATATTCTTAGTTATTAGAATAAGTAATCTTAGAATACGTAATTTTAAGTAGAAATTTAGCCGAACTGGGAATTTACGGTTCAAAACACTTGGACCAAATTATTTTTCCCGAAAATTCAGGAGATTTACATCCAGTGGTATTTCATAAGCTGATCATAGCATAAAGATTAGCTTTTGATTTTAGCTCATTCATGTGTAGCATGGTTTGGAAAGCGCCGATAACTGTTAAATGGATAATTTTGATAAGCAGGATAACATCCTGTTTAAGTACAAAGGATAAGGCTGGATAAGTTTTCATTTAATAAAGACGAAAATTTGATTAACTTGCAAAAAATGTTGTATAGTAGATATCGTCCTGCAACGAAATAATGATTTTCAAAGGATAAAAACATCACTTATTATTTTTGCCTTTAAATCACGGCATTTATTCCCCAAAAAAAAACTTCCAAACTTTCTCTGCCAATGGTATAAATCCTAAAAAATGCCGCATCTACTTATGAACAGAAAAAGATTTATTGTGCGTCGCTTTTCTAGAATAAAACCTATTGAGATGTATTCAGTGGGTGTATTTAACTTTTTTGTTGACTGTACTTGTTACTGGGGAGCTTAGCTATTGTGTTTAAGACGCCGTTTACACGATACCATTCTGGAATACCATTCTTGTCTCTTGCCACAGAATATTAGCTCTTGCTCCGTTGAGTTTGAGAAAGCAAGAGGCGAGAATGGTATGCCAGAATGGTATCGTGTTAACGGCGTCTTAGAATGTAAATGTCACACTTTAATGTGTGCTTTTTGATAGAATTGTTAAGGTTACAAGGTACGCAATTCATGCAATGCGATTGGGTTTGACTGTACATCTGGTGATTTTAAAACCTTCGATTTTGTACCTTGTCAATGCATTTTGTACACATGGGTTGTGGCAAATGGTTCTTCATTATATTAGTTCGTTATTCAAAAGGTGGTCTTTGACTCCCAGCAAGGCGTCGATTGCCTATTAGTTCAGTTGGCAGAACGTTGTCAACTGAGTGTTGCCGTTGAATAACGTCTCCAGGTTTCAAATGTTCTGTGGTTGTTGTTGTTTTTAGCCCCCACTATCCCACGGCTGGGCAAAGTCGAGTTTTCCAAGCTTTCCGGTCCAACGCTATTGCCTGCCACTGATAGTCGCTGAAGGTGTCCAGCTCGTCGCGCCATCGCTTGCGTTGTCTGCCGCGCCGTCTCACTGTCTCTGGGCTCCAATCCCAATGTTCTAATTCTAATAAAACAATAACTCAATAAAAAAACTTAGGCCTTTACATCTATACTAGATGATTTATACAGCGTCAAGAGGCAACCTATGCCTACACTTAACGGGACGTTAAGTGTAGGACTTAGTCAACTCAATAAACTTTCTAAAATATGGTTAATAAACAATAATATTTACGTACCATGAATTAGATATTGTTCATTGATCATAGCGTAAGCAACTATGCCACAATATCGGGAAACTCGAGATACATTTAATGCCAAATATCCCGTTATTAGTATTAAAAGTAACATCGAATGTTTTACTAACACCTAACTCTCATTTGTGCGGTCAAATACCCCTCACGTCCATTTAAGCATTCCAACTAGTCTCTCAAAGCTTTGTCGTCGCCTCAATTGGCTTTACGTACAAATAAATCAGCCGTTCATTCATTCACTCATTCGTTCATCCATTCATTCACGCTCCGGCCCTTGGTCCACTGACCCGTTGCGAAAGGGTTAGGTAGTTTATTTTTAAATTAACATTATTTTGTCGTTAGATTGTCTAAATAGCGTAACTTATTGTTATGAATTGAGATTGTTGGTAATAAAAATGATTTTAGTTGGTGCGGTTGAGTTGTTTATGACCAAATTATACCACAATGAAACAAGGGGAATTTGATTGAGATGAACTAGTTTTACGACATTCAGTTAAAATTTTTGAGGAATAAACAGCAAAGTTTTTTTTATTGGTCTGACTCATACAACTTCTGAGCATACTCCAATCCTGTCCTCTCAATTTGTATGGCACCGTTAAGGTGAAATCTTTGGAAAAAAAAATGAGCTTGTCCTAGCCGATCTCTACAACCAGTTGAACCATGGGTTCAAATCCTGCATTAGTAATTTTATGGGAAACATTTATAAATACACTTTTTCTTTTTAATATGTATGTTTTTACACCAGCAGCGCAATCTCTTATGATGTAAAATATAATTCTAATCCAATACAAATCGCAACATCCCGATAACCGGTTTAGCCTCGGCCAGCGGACCGTTCGGTTCATTCATCCGTTCACTCACTCGTTCACTTTGATCTGCACGCACTTCCCGCCGAGTGCACAGCCCTTTTTGAACTAATGACCGGAATGTCTTCATTATCTTGTTTTGCGGTTCGATGGTAGCCTATTTAAAAGACTCTTTATACTTTTACCAGAGAATCTAAGTTGTATAGAATAAAATTGTAACAGGCAGGTTTATTTATAATACCTACATATTAAATTGTAACAGGCCGATTATAGTACATCCTAATATTATATATGCAAAAGTTTGTGTGGTTTGCTAGGACGCCTGTATAGAATATGTGTAAGTTAATATTTGAAGCAAAAACTACTGAATGGATTTTGATGAAATTCAGCGCAGAGATAAGTCTGGAACAAGTCCGCGGTCAGCTCTCTCAGATTGCTCTGACAACCCGGGCTTTAAAGGATCAGAAATATTAAAAAAACTCTGAAAATATCTACCGCGCCTGTCTACAGTCGTGCTCCTGTTCTCATTGTGACCCTAAAGCTGGCCCTTTGAACAGACGTGCTTTAAAAGGTACAATTAGGGCGTAAGTAATGCAATTACGGGCAGTAAATCCAAGAAAATACTTAATGTCTCATGAAATTCTGTCGTAAAACTGCTATAAAAAAACTGCTTACTCCAACGCCGACTCAGAGTTATCGGAATGCTGATAAAAAAATAAATGATATTGAAATACTTATTTAATTAAGTTTTATAGAGCTTGTTTATTTATATTCCGACGTATGTCTGTGCATGTAAATATGTATATAATATAATAATGTATATGTTTAATTAAGTTTTGGTCTGTCTCGTAAGGTAGAGTCGACGTTATTTCGCCTCTATCTTTTTATGGGCCCTCTACATATTCGCCGATGATAGACAAATGCCGATGTTCACGAACGTGTAGAGGGCCTCATCGCCTGTATTTGCCTGTCACCGTCTTTCCAAATAATCGGCGAATAGTTCGGCAAATAGTTTAGTGATAGAGTGGCCGTATTTTCCGCAGGGTAAGTTATAGGTATAGGTTAGTGATAATTTCACTAGCAGTCACTCATACTTTGTGATATAACGTTGCTTCGATCCATCAAGAACAACTAACTTCCGATTTCTCGAACGCAAATCATCTTCAAAAATAACTAATCATTGGTCAACTCTTCGGATCTTGACGTTGGGAACACGGTCTATAAGCCTGATACCGAGCATGTTACGGTCCATGGCCCTCTGTGCTACTCGCATTCGGTACACAGCCTCATGGGTGAGCATCCATGTCTTGGTGCCGTAGGTCATGGTAGGCAGTACACACTGGTTGTAGAGGCGGGTCTTCAGACTTTGTCTTAGCGGACTTAAGAACGTCGTCCAATCTCAAATGCTGCCCATCCCAGCTGAATTTTTCTTGCGATCTCCTTATTTTGATGTTCTTTGCCAAATGATTAAGTATGCCCAAGATAAACACATCGGTCGACTATCTCCAACCCTTACGTTAGGATCTGTGACGCTGGAGATATTCGCCATAACCTTTGTCTTAGACATATTCATCTTGAGGCCTACACTAAAAGAAGCATCATATAGGTGTTGCAACATATCCTGGAGATCTTCGAAGTTTTCAGCGAAAAGTACGATATCGTCTGCGAACCTTAAGTGAGACAGAAAGACACCATAGATATTGATACCACGACTTTCCCTGTCCAAAATTTGATGTTTTCTTCTAACGCAGCGGTGAAGAGTTTCGGTGAAATGATATCTCCCTGCCTCACTCCTCGCTTGATCGGCACGGGTTTGCTAAGGTTATGCAGTCGTACTTGTAAAGTGGCCGATGAGTATAGCTCCCGGAGAACATCCACAAATCGTGAATCGATGTTGCCGAAAAAGACAAACAAAGGTCAAAGACGTATGGAATCGTATAGCGGAACTAAAATGGAGCTGGGCAGGACACCTGGCCAGGCGAGTTGACGACAGATGGAGTCAAGCGATAACTGAATGACGTCCAAGAATCGGTTACAGAAACGTTGGTCGTCCGGCAGCGAGATAGGCAGACGATTTGGTATACGTCGCAGGCCGCACCTGGATGAGGTTAGCACGAGACCGTAAGAAGTGGCATAAAGAAAGAGGTCTATACCCAGCAGTGGGCAAAGTCAGGTTGAGGATGATGATGATGATGGTCAACTTTGTCATTCGACCAATGAGGACCAAGTAATCCATGTTTAATCAGTTTGTCAATTTGAAAAGCGTTCGAGAAACCAAGTGTAAGCAAGCCACATCAAAGATCAATTCCCTGCTAGAGGTTGTCTATACCTACCAGAATCTAGACTAGGTGTCATTGCAGAGACAAGAGCACATGATGTACTTCAGCGTATTAATTACACATATCTCGGCATCTCTGGCCAATTGAAGCCAATTACACACTAACTCAGACACAGACAGCCAAGCTAAACTCATTCTTATTACTTTGAATTAAGATCACTTGAAACAGGAGATGGAATTATTGTGAACCTTATTGCATTGACTTAAGGTGCTGGTGGGTTACTAATCCGTGTGAATAGGTAATTGATATGAAAATAAAGGAGTATGGTGAAGTCTAGTGTGAATTTGGTTCTTTATGTACTTGATAGTAAGTAAGCCCAATAAACTTTAATCAAGTAGGTATTCGTAGGTATTATTAGATGATTTTATTCAATAGATTTTTTTATAAGAATATCTACCTACTTTCATCTCCTTGTCGGCACAACTGATGAATCCCTCTCCATGTATCTCTTTCCAGGGCTGCTCCCATGACCTCTTTATACGACATGACAGCTACCTTCTCCTTCACTTGGCTCATGTAGTTTATCCTCGGTCTTCCTCTTCTTCCTTCCTCTTTCCCTTCTATAATGATCTTAATTAAACTGTCATGTCATATATGATGGCCGATCATCTTTCCCTTTCTGTTATACTACGTACAGTCAGCGACCGAAGTTCATGAACCATTGGAGGTTTTAAAGCTTCATTTACATCATTATTTGTGGGAAAATTGCTCTAGGCAAAACATCCAATGTAAGCTGAAGTTTTATCTAAAACCCTACGAACTTCGAAGAAATTAAAGATTCAAATACATCAAATGTTCATGAACTTCTGTTGCTGACCGTACTACGTACCTACTTACCTAAATATCTAGTGGTTTTTTTTTTATTTGATCTTTATACTTGACAGTTTATTTTGTTCTACTATAATCTTATAAGTTATATTAAACTATTCTAGTGAACAATGTTAGAACAAGTAGGTTTCAACTTATTAAAAAATAACATGAAAACCTCACTCTAGGCAAAACATCCAATGTAAGCTGAAGTTTTATCTAAAACCCTACGAACTTCGAAGAAATTAAAGATTCAAATACATCAAATGTTCATGAACTTCTGTTGCTGACCGTACTACGTACCTACTTACCTAAATATCTAGTGGTTTTTTTTTTATTTGATCTTTATACTTGACAGTTTATTTTGTTCTACTATAATCTTATAAGTTATATTAAACTATTCTAGTGAACAATGTTAGAACAAGTAGGTTTCAACTTATTAAAAAATAACATGAAAACCTCACTAATGATTCAAAGTTTTTAATTATACAGTATAATCTATTTCGTTGATTGTTTACATAGCGTGACTCCATAGAATGTAGGAAACGTAATTTTAATAGCAGTAATTAATATGTTGTGACAAATCTACTTACTTTGTAAATTAGTTTGGTATTTAGGTTTTATATTTCATGTTTGATAAGTGAAAAACGGGTTGTTTAGTAATGGAGGTTTTACTTTAAATTAAGTCAGATAGACTAGAAATGCATAAGAACAGTAATTAAGTTTCATGTCTATGTTTGATTCTTTTTTATTTTTTCCTTCGGCGTTTGGTTTGAGAGTACTATGAGCACTTTAGGTCCTTAACTAAACTGCTTCGATATAACGTACCATGACGTATGATAATAAAAGTTAATTAATAATAAAATTTACTAGACTTGTCATAAAAACCGAATCGTTTTGCAATATAATAAAACTATTTTCTGCTTTAAACATCACGTTGTCACGGTACGAAAACATAGCGATTCAGATTAGGCACCTAAACTGGATAGCACCCATTGAATTGAAAGTCATGGTACGGCACCTGATATTATCTGATATAGTGTTCTGCCTAAAAAAAATCTTCACCCTGGTTCTAACAAGAAAATCACACGAAGATTTGGGCAGTAACAAAATAAAGCGCAACAAATCAAAAATCAAAAATGTTAGTACGCACTAAATTACAACAAATTACAGCGTTTACCGCACACAGCGGCATAAATCTCACTGGACAATATTATTAGATATAAATTTTACAATTATATCTGAAACCAGCCACACAACATTCTCTGAGCCATAAAAATACAATGGTCTATAAATTTTTTACAAGTAATTACAATGAGAAATTGCTCCGAAAAACACTAAACGTTTCCGGGTGAGGTTTTGAATATATTATGTTTGGAAATGGAATTTGAAATCAATTTGTCTATTGTTGCGTAAGGACTCATGGGATATCCGGAATTTGAGTTTAATCAGCCGTATAAAATCAAATTTTTGAAAATTTATAGAATACACTATCCGCCATAACATCAGTGAGCTCACGTGGAATTTTTATTTTAAACTACTTAAATTTTAACTTAAAATTCGACTTTAAAAATCGATACATGCAGTATAGATCAATATCAATATATATCTGAAGTAATCTTCAGAAATTGAAGTAAACATAATTATTACCTTCAAATATTTAAATAATAAAAACCTCTAAACATATTTTACTAAACCTACATTATTTCACTACATAAGGTTTCAAAACATTAAACAAACGACAAGTAATTTATGCCATACTAAGTTCAGTCGGCTGTGACAAATTGTGGACTAGAAAAATTCGCAACGCTTTTATTTCAACCTTATAACATTTTTCAAAAGCACGACTTAAAACTTTGTCCTAAATGTAAATGGAATAAAAATAAGCATGAGTGTTTAATAAATGACACATAAACATGTAAAATGGTACCAATAAATAAACTATTTGATTTGATTGAAAAGTCGCTTAAACACATTTGTTTGATACATAAATCTGAAGACAAATTTTGTAAAGGAGATGTTACAATTTAGGTATAACATTAAGCACCGAATTTCAGTAAAAAAAGTCCGGACAGTTCAAAATTCGAAACGCTTTTTGCAGTTCATATCTGAGTCACCTTTACAGATTCTTCCTAACGTACACTCATTCCTCCAATGACGTCACGCTGGAATTATGAATACTTTTTACCGTACGCGTGACCAATCGATTGTGGTGAATTGTGCAAGTTTTTATTGCCATAGCAAATCAGTGCGCGTTTCGTTTAATTTTACAATAGCAATGAATGCTTATGAGTAAAGAAGCTAATACTAGCCAGCACTCGAAGTCCTTAAAGCACTCAAATTACACGCAGTTTAGTTAGATTTTTACGATTTTTCTTTAGTAAGTACACTTTGTTGAAAGACGAGAAAGTTAAGCCCTTGACTGTATTTAACCGTCTTCGGTGCTATCATCTTTATTTATTATCTTACTAAAATGATGAGAAAGAATGTAAATTTGACTCGTTTGAAAGCTACACTATTAAGGACAAGCTTTTTATTAGTCCGAGCGAAGTTATGGCATTCCGCGTATCATCATTCTTTTAAAAAGTAAGAAAAGTACTGAAAGGCGAAGGTACTCACTAAAAATTTTGTAAATTCGCAAGCTATACAGGTATACTTACTTAGTCAAATTTTAAAATACTCAATTATAATTTTCTTCATACAGATATTATCTTAAACTTTAAGTACCAAATTGTCAGTTTGAACAAAGAAATCAAAGAAAACGTGACTAGCAAGCTTTAGTCCCTGATTCCATAACAAAACAAGAAAATGAGCTTTATTACGGCTGAACAGAGTCATTCATTAGCCAAAAACTTTTGATGAACCAATTTATTGCGATTCACACCAATTTATACTAAAACTTGTTAAGTCGGATACAAAAGTCTTATTCCCAACATTAATTGTATTGATTGATTAGGAGCCAAAAGCAATTCGTGATCTACGGAACGTCGATATCACATTACTTCGTCACGAGTTGTATCGACAGGGTTCTAAACAAAAGTTGATTGACGTTGAATTTGATACCTGGCTGTGTTTTATCAAGTTTTATTCACGGAGCTTGAAATTACTAAATCTTTTTTAATCATTTCGCTTCGAGTTCTCTCCGTCAACCACTTCATATTACACAATTCGGGTGCAGGTACTCTAGATACTTTAATACACGGATAAAATCTTGACCACCATTCATAGAAAAAATCTGTAACGTATATTATCGTGTGGGTTTTTGACAGAGATAAAACATCATCGGCATATCTAGGGACGCACAGAATCTAATTTTTCAGGACCACAGTAGGTATTGATTTGAAGCAATAAGTGATCATCATTATTCAACATATTAATACCCACTTCTGGGTGTAGGTCTCCTCTTTACCACGCCACTACTCACAGTCCCTTGCCATCCTCATCAATAAGTGATAATTGGTTAAAATTATGTTAGGTTGGCTTGGTATGGACACGTTATGAGGAGGGATGAAAACCATGTTACCCAGAGAGTGATGAATATGAGTGTGGGTGGAGATTATTGGCAAGTAGAGGAAGGCCGAAAAAGAAGTGGTTGGATTCTGTGAGAGATGATATGAATGCGAAAGGAGTGGATACACATTTGACGAGTCATAGGAGTAAATGGAAGAAAAATACATGTTGTGCCGACCCCACTTAGCGTGGGATAAGGGCAAGGGAATGATGATATGATAATTATTGCTTAATTCAATTTCATGATAAACATCTCCAAAGTTATCGCTGATGTTCACACGCCTTGTTAATACTGAGCAAACTTTGAGAGTTATTATCTTAGATATTATTTTATATCAAATATATTATGGTATCTATTTGGTTATAATCTGAAATTCAAGCAGCTATTTCTCAATGTTTGACCTTTTCCTGCCTGATTATTCACTTAGAATTGATGGAAAGCTATTCAAATGCCATTCCAACATTAAGGTGCGACTTCTAGGCATAATCGAAGGAGTGGTGTTAAAGGGTTATGTTACTAGAATTGATTATAGTATCTATTACCAACGTTATACATTTGCCTACATTTACTCTTTCAATCCGAATGAGCGAGTCATAAATGTTGTTTCTGTCATAAATGTAACTAAAAATTCTTAGTGGTAATATCTTAATGACCTCTGTGGCGCAGTGGGCGAAGGTCCGCCTGGGACGCAGAAGGTTGCGGGTTCAATCCCCGCCGCGGGACAAATGTTTGTATGACCTACAGTGATATTTCGGGGCTGGGTTTTTTTATGTATAATATGTATGTAAAAAAAGTATATCAGTCATCTAGTACCCATAACACAAGCTCTGCTTACTTTGGGGCTAGATGATGCAGTGTGAAAAGTCCAGCATTATTTATTTATTTATTGTAAACAAAATTGTAAAAAATAATTTAAATACAAAGTAACAAAAAGACAAACGAACAAAGCGCATATTTACGCAAACCTCTTCAACTGTAAAAACGCTCAGGTAAGATAATCCGTGAGCTCTTTGTGTCACTTAGACATTTAATTAACTCCAGTCGAGAGAAAGTGTCGTTTAGCATCATATCACGTGTTATCTGCATACATTTCTTTCTGCTACTTTTATTAGTTTTTTTCGGAGCCATTTTTGAGATTAATATGGACAATCTCCTTTGCTTTGTACAGTAGGATATATGAAGACAAAAGTATGTGTGTGTGTAAAATGTTGCTAAGTCCATTGGACTTATATTTTACCTAAGGCTGCTTTTATCAAAACTTTTACAATAAAACTACCTACTGATCAATGAAGCAAGGGTGTAAAAAGACAACTACCGAAAACTGAGGGGTTGCAATCAGACTATGATTATAAACTCATTTAGCGAAAAAATAATGCAAAAAAATTTTTTTGACTTAGCTTAGTCATTTTATGTTATGTTCAGTTATTTACTACTAGTATAACATAATAAGACCATACCTACCTAATTATTTAATTTTTAAAAGAAATAAACAATTTAAACTCAAAATCCAGCAATCTACGTAAAAAACGCGCCCAATACATACGCAAACAGTAATCTTCAAACGATTTTTTCTCCGGATATAATGATTTTTAAGGAAAATCCTTTTGGATTTGGTTGTGTGTTGGGATGCTGTACCTACCCCTTTCGGCTTCGGTAGACGTCTTTTTACACCCTGTATAATAACTATCATGTTGTTAAGTAATTTAAAAAGACTAGCTTCAGCAGAGCTAAAGGCTAATGGTGTGTTTCATAAAGAGTTAGAGTCGAGTTTAAGTCTTGATTTTGTAGTGTAATTAAAAAAAAAAAAAAACAGGTTCACGACTGTATCCCCAAGGTGCGGGCATTCTCTCAGATCTTTTAATGTAACTTATTCCAGATCCTTTGAAGATGTCTAAGGGGGGTAGTCAGAGGCATGTCCAAACACATATTTGATACATGCCTACATCTTGCAGAAGTTAGTATTCCATACGTGACAGGTTGCAAGCCCATCACCGCTTGTAATTACAACCTTAGGTCTATTTACTGTTTATGAAGCACACGGTTACTATAAGTTAAACACAAACAACCTTACCCACTAATGTCTGCTAAAAAAACATTCCCGTCCTAATCCTAAGCGTAATTAATTCTGACCGGGGACCGTCAGTACCCAGTTCTTAAATAAACATGACCATTTCAGAAATAGATTTTTATGATGCGACCTACTTTTAGCCAGATGTGCCGAATTGGCAGGACAGCAGCTTTGTTACTTGTAATTGAAAAAAGTAATAGCAATTATATTAAAAAAAATATACACATAGGTACTATTGTGGCGCAATGGCGAAGGTCCGCCTGCGACGCAGAAGGTTGCGGGTTCGATTCCCGCCGCAAGACAAATGTTTGTATGACCTACAGATATTTGTCCCGGGTCTCTGTGTTTCTATGTATAATATGTATTTACAAACAAAAAGTATATAAGTAGTTTATCAGTCATCTAGTACCCATAACACAAGCTCAAGCTTACTTTGGGGCTAGATGATTTTGTGTGAAAAGTCCAGCATTATTTATTTATTTATATTTCTTTTTATATATTTTTATTGCAAAGTAAAGGAAATTGTACAAATTGGGAGGGCAAAAATTTGTGGCAAGAATGGTACACAAAGAATTGTGTCATTCATTCATTCATTAATTCATTCATCCACAGCCTGACTTCACCCACTGCTGGGTATAGGCCTCCCTAAGCTTGTGCCATCCACCACGATCCTTCGCTAATAAGAATGCAAAGGGCATTGCAATGTTAGAATTGTGCCCTGTAGGGTTCACCAAGAATTTTAACTGGGTTCCGTAGTCCGTAGTCCGTAGTACGCTA
Source organism: Epirrhoe tristata (assembly GCA_951394285.1). Taxonomy (NCBI): domain Eukaryota; kingdom Metazoa; phylum Arthropoda; class Insecta; order Lepidoptera; family Geometridae; genus Epirrhoe; species Epirrhoe tristata. The sequence goes on from OX596161.1 coordinate 3,362,722, forward strand.
TGACAAACGTTCAGCTCCTCCAATTACCTCTGTAATGACGTCATCACATTTGTCACAGACTATAAAAGACACCAGCTGGGGCGTCAAAACTATTTTTAGCTTAATTAGTATAAATAAACTACCTTCTGATTATTAGTATCGCCTAGTGGTACGCTTTTAGCTCTATTGTATTATAGCACATTTCCAGCACAAGATAGGCGAAGGTAATAAATAATACTTTAGTTTAAGTGAAAAAGTTTTAGAACGAAGTTCCTTTTCGGACGGTATTGAGGATAGTAGGGGCTAGAAGAAAAAAAGCGTTCGATTTTACCGTTACGACACATACATAGGTCAAAACTTCACAGTGCGAAGTGCGCGGTCGCAAAGCAGTTCATAGATTGTAACATTGTTAGTACGGACGGAAGAGCGTTTCTAGGATTTTAATATTTTATACCAAATGTCAAAGTTGAAACTTCGTTCCAACCGAGTGTTCCACGACACTCATGTATTTTTTTTTACTTCCTCTTCATTATGTATGAAGTATCATCTATTTTACACTAACTTTAGTTCGCACCTGTAAAAATGTTTGTTTTGCCTTTTAAGAGTTTGCATTCGTGCAAATAATTAGATGAAATTAGGTATTTTAGACTAACATATTTTGGCATGAGTATAAACCAGCTGTTTTTCCCGCCTGTGGTTTTACACTTTAATTTTAAGAGTTCGAAGCAAATTCCAGCTTTCAAAAAAAGGTAATGGGTACTGCCAATGGTCAGTTTGAGTTCCCGCGGATAGCTTTTGGACTTTCTAAAGCTCAATTTAAGGTACTTCTGAGACGTTGCTTAAGGTTGGGATATTTTTAATACCAATATTTGCACCGAGTAAGGGAAGATCAAACTATTTAGTCTTGATTGCTACTTTCAAACGATTTGTAATGACATCGATATTTTTTTACCTTATCTGTTTTTCGGTATATTTGCATTATCCTTACTAACTTTCTTTCACATAATTGAATTTTGTCATCCGTGTTTGGATGAAGCATGTCTAAGATGCAGTCGATTACGTCATAAATCCTCAGGCGATTATCTATATAAAATTTTTCATACTGGTCCATTGTGGTACCAATCATACAAAACAGGACCTAGTTTTCACAAAAGTCACATTGACTCTTTCTGGGTTTTAAAGTCGCGAAAGCTAGAATGGCCATAATTATGAATTCTACTCTTGTTTTCCATTGCGCATAGTAAGTCTGATGGTCTAGGGTAAGCAAAGCAATAAGCTTTATACGACCGGACGCATAAAACAGAAACTAGGACAACAATAAACTGCGCAGGAATGCGTCTACAATGTCTCTGGTCTGATAACGAAGAAGTGTAAGGTGCATAAAAATCATGACGTCATGAACATTGGGCAGGGTTCGTGGTGAAGCCAAAGAAGCTTATAGTGTGTATAAAATATAATCTTCTTGGGTGAAGTTCTTAGTCGTTCTTTAATGATAGAACCGTCGAAGTAAAGCAACTTTTTGTTAGTTCTATGTGGTTACAAAGTTGATGTATCGCTAGTGGAGGTCACGTGAAATTTTCGTTCCTGGCTATAAGTCGTTAAGCCATGATGATAGAGGCCTGTATGCGGTCAAAAACTACATCAACTCATACGAACTTGGTTTGGATGAATATGGCAAAGTGCCTGGGGTATTGTTTGAGGTGGAAAACGCTTGCCCAGCACCTCTAGTCGGCCTTAATCACAGGAAAGACAACGTCAAAGTTCATGGAGCTGACTGAGCTTTAGGTTTCCTCATGATGTTTTCTTTCACAGTTAAGAGCGTTTATGTGCATATTCATTTTACGAAACGCAAAATCCATTGATGCACGACAAAATTCGTATGAGTGACACTGTATAAAAAAATCTGCTGGATAATATCAGTTTTACTTGGAACTGTCTGAGACCCGTCAGTGCAATAAAAACATTATGTCCACATGGTCGATCCACTATGCATCGGTGTCACGTTACACCTCAAAACTGATCGCTTGTAATAAATGTTTTTGGCTGCAGCGATCTTGTCTCGGCCCACTGGGCTATACGGGCTCTGAGTTCCGTATGTAATAAGACTTTTTAATTTGTTATATTTTTTACTTTGGAGGCCTCGAAGGGAGATGGTTGGAGGGATGATATGATGTAGCGGAGACCTTTGCCCAAGCAGTTAGACTAAATAAATAGATTAAATAAAAGATATAATATTTTGCCCAATAGTATGGCAGTGTAGTTTGACAAGCAAAAATTAAAAACAATAATACATTTGAGAAAAATATTCTCAATTGTATTTCATTATGTTTGATTATTCTGTTTGCTGTCTGTCCGTCAAGCCAGACCCTTCCTTTGTCTAAACACGTTTAAGGTTTCAGTATCTTTAAGCAATGTTACAAACAAAGGATTTTACAAATAGTTTAAATAAAACTAAGCTATTTACTTTATTTGTATAAACAGTACAATTTAATTAGTGCATTTGTGATTGTTCACAATTCAAATTTTTCTAAAACTTGTAGTCGAATTTGTAAAGTTAGTATACTTTGCGGAACCCTAAACGCCACTTGCTCACACCTTGTACCTTTCACACACGTGCGAGCGAGACAGAAAAACGCAGATTTGTGATTGTTCTTACATTCATAATACCCATGTCGATTTGTTTTATATCGTGTTCAATAATGGAGCAGTAAAGAGAGAAACAATGTGTTGTAACAATTTATTTTGCGGTTTCGTATTAATAATGGTATATGAGAAAAATGTTTATTGTATCTTGGTTTCATATGTATTACATTCGAATATCAACCTTCAATATTTGAGATAAAGAATTGTTTTGAAGAATAAGGGTTTTTGAAAAATAGCACCAATTTAGCGGGAACATAAAAATGCATATTTTTTTTTTCAAATGCAAATTTTTTGACGTTTTTGTGTTCGATTTATTAGTGATTTCTTTTAGGTAGTACAATGCATACTTATTTTAACTTGCATGTAAGTTATACTCACGGGAATAACATTGAATCATGAACTTATGAATCTTAGTTTGATCCCAAACCAGGATTCACTGTGTCGTAGGTATCTTACGAGTACCCACCAAAAAATATTTGCAGATCATGCAATCATTTGTCCCGTTCTGATTCGAACACAAATGACAGTGCTTTTTTAATTCCACTTGAACAGTAAGCCGTTTTGTTCACTTTCGTAACTGATTTTCACAACTAGTTAAGAAAAAAAGTATTCCTTTTTTGATAGCTTGGTTATGATAAAGCAATGACGTAGCTCCCACCTTAAGTTAATGTGGAATATTAAGAAAAATGCAACAAATAATGGCCAATAAAATATGGCAATAAATATTAACAGCTAAACGAGCAATAAGATATTAATACCCAACAGCTGCGCGCAAAATAACAATGGTACATAAAATATTTGTGTTTAGTCCATATTTTTATAAATCAAGCAGAAATATGTATTTCGTATTGCGGATTTGCAGTTTTGTTTTGTTACCTACTTCAAATACGAATACAAATACATTTATTGCCAAAATAGGAGCACACATAGTACAGAATTAATAAAAATTGTGATAAGCATAAAAAATAAGAGTATAGTCATAAAAAAGTAAAAGTCAGCAATTGGACTAGACTCGCTAATCTACGCACATTGTACGTAGTGCTGGTTTTCAGTCTAGCCCAGTGTTCGAGCTAAGGTTGTTGTCAAACTTTATGAAGTGAGAAGCAGGTCCCTAGGTACTTGTCCCTAGGTTTAGCAAAAAAATAAATTCTTCATTATTTCTTGTTGTTGTATATTAGCGATCCCTGCAAACGTGGTCCAGCCTGATTGCCAATCAATTAAAATGCAGGTTGACAAGTTCCGCTCAAACAAACAAACAACCACATTAAATGCATGCTAGTTTTATAGATGTAGAAAAAGGAATGCCAGAGACAAAATATTTAGATGAACCGATTTGAATTTTCATTTCTACGTTCCGCTGTGTAATAACGAAACGCAATAACTTAAAGTAAATAAATTGAAAACTGGTTGAAATTGCTTCATTATACAAAATAAACATTTTTTTACTTTTAATTAAAATTAAATAATCAGAACTTGGGATTCGATTCGGAAACAGTTATTTAATATATTTATGAATCTTTAAGATTAAGTATGAGTAAGAATTTTAGTGTCTTAGAGTCGTTATGTTAGGACTTAAGACACGTTAAATACGGTTACGAGTTTTAGCTGTATAATTATCTTAACGAACACGAAGATATATAATGTAAACCCTCGTTCCCACTAAGCTTTAAATCATTTAATTCTATTAGGAAAACAAAGAATTACTGTAAACTAACTTTATTTACAGAAACTAAGCTACTACATATTTACATATATTTACAAAATACAACAGGATTAGTCAAGCTATCTAAGGATCGTTTACCGACGAACTATTATATTATATTATAGAATTACTTATTTCGCTTTACGTTCATTTTTTGTGAACAAACCAGACATGTAGTATAACCTACCTTACGTAAAATTGTACTCTTGTCCAACATGCTTGCATAAAAAAGGGTATCTAAACATGTTTTGAAGAACCAATACTTGTTTTTTTTTAAACTGTGTAGTCACGAATTTTCTCCGCCAGTATAACAAAGTTATTAACCGTCACATTTTTTCATAAAGCAGCATATGCTCATAAGTAAATTAGTCTTCGCATCCTGCCCAGTTCCCACTTCCTCATGACATAATGCAATTTACTAATCATGTTAGCAGTAACTGACATCAGTGCGTAATTCTTTCAACTGGCTCGACTGATATGAATTCAACAGGCTCACGGTATACCGGACGATAGATAATCAGCATGGTTAGATACGCATGCATGTTGTTCCTATGTGCGTAAGCTCGGGAAAGCTCCATGGACGAACGAGCGCTCAGTATCGCTTACGCACACAGAAACAAATCTACACACACAGTAAACCTGCCTTTGTGAGATAGAACAACTGTACCATCCTGTTTCGGCGGTGGAATAGCCTGAATAGGCTAAGCGACTTTTCAGTTTAGACAAATGCATTTGCCTCAATCAATAAAAAACAAAATGATCTAAACTTAAATGTAATTTTACTGTATTTTACCGTAGAGACAGGGTGTTTATAATAAGGCAGATAAAATCAAAAGATCTTTATAAAAGATTTGGGAGATGGAGATAAAATGTCCTTATATTTCATCTGTTACGGTTTTTTAGCTTGTGTCAAAATGACGCGTTATATGATTTGAATTATATGTGATATAATAATTTAATCTTATGTGTCAAATAGGAGTACAAGTCAGATTACTCCGTGTTAATATTTGTGTGTGAGTGTGAATATTTCAAATTGGTTTCTGAACTTGTGACATTAATTATCATCTAGGCTAAATTTGAGTAAGCTAGACTTATAAAAGAGCCTATCAGTCCATCAGACTATTAATTAAAAATATACCACTCTTAGGTATGTCAAATCTAATAGAACGAGTCATTACATAATACATAGTTTAATTCCAAGATATGAATTATTAAAAAAATATTTTAAGTTTAATCTTTTTTACCATTTTTAACCGACTTCAAAAAAAGGAGGAGGTTATATGTTCGGCTGTATGTATACCGATATTTCCGTCAGTTGTGGACCGATTTCCAAAATTTTTTTTTAGTTTGAAAGGGTATACTCTTATAGTGGTCCCATATAAATATTATTCCTGAGGGATTAATAGTTTTCCCGTAAAACTAAAACAATCACTGAACTTTAAGAAAATTGTGGCCCGATTTCCAAAATTTTTTTTTTGTTAGTAAGAGGTATACTCTCAAGGTGGCGCCACATATTTTTTTTTCCTGAGGGATTGACAGTTTTCCCGTAACATTAAAAAAACCTCATTCTCACTACACAACACATCCTGACTCACAATCTGAGTCAAACATTAAATAGTTTGAAAGGGTATTACACCCGAGGTAGTACAAAATATTTCTTTTCCTTATGGATTGATAGTTTTCCCCCTTGCTGAACTCCGGTCTGTCCTTTAGTAGGTCTGCCCATGACTTCTCTTATCCTTTCCTACTTAAGCTACGATAAGCAAAGTCTTAATGTACTCGTAGCTTACTATATTATTTACACATACACTTTTATTTACACAGTATTTATTTACTTACACTAAAAAGAGAAAAATAAGAATATAATTTGAAGTCGGTGCCAAGTGAATACGATTAGGTACCTATCAAAAAAAGAAATCGAGCGATAGCGTACCAGGATACAATTTTGCACCCAAGTTCTTTTGAATTTCTTAGATGTAAATGAATAGTTGGCACCGACTTCAAATTATATTCTTACTAGCTGGTACCCGCGACTTCGTCAGCAAAATAACATACTTAAAAAAACAGAACTGAAAACTGCTGTTCAGAAGATTCTCTTCTGATACTTTTAAAAATAAAAATGTAATAATAGCGCCATCTAGTGGCCTTCAACTGGAATTTTACTTTAAGTCCCCATACAAAATTTCAACCCTTATTTCACGCCCTTCATGATTAGTTTTGAAAAAAAAAAGTAGCCTATGTCCGTCCTTGGGACATAATCTTTATCCATGTCATATTTCAGCATCATCTGTCCAGTGGTTTAGGCGTGAAAAGGTAACAAACAGACAGACAGACAGACACATTTTACTACATAATAGATGGCGCCACAGGAAAAATTAGATCGCGCTATCGTTGCGTTTTGGGGAACGTAACATATAAACTCGCTAATCCTCTACTTTTCAGCTTTATAATATTAGTATGGATTTTTCTCTTTTTAGTGTGTAGAAGGTTCTTCTGTTTGTGTTCTGTGAAGTCGGTTCAATTTTTTTTTTCAAAAATTTTTATATTGAATTATATCCAGTAGGCGAAAATTTAACAAAGGTAATTGACTTTGAGACCTCTTAAACGAATGAATGCCTATACCCTATCTTCTAATGAAGTCAGACTGAGGAGGATGATGATTGCATATATTTATGAGAGATAATTATAGTAAATGTCTTTTAAAAGACAATTGTTGACTCATTAACAAATAGTATATCTGAGAGATGCAATTTCAGTTTCTTTGATGATAAATACATGCAAATATTTAACCAGTAAACATATCGCGAACTGCGTATCGGTTTCATGACGCGTAACTGACATTTAGCATGAAACATGATACTTACGCTACCTAATTAGGACCTGTAAGCTAATTTATAGCCAGTAAGATAGATAAATATCAAATAGCAAATGGATAATGTTTGTGGAATAGTTTTAAGATGATAATAATGTAAAATAAAACTTAATAGCTATGAAATGTTAAATAGATGTCGGAGATAAAAATAAATATGTTCTTATCTTACTGAGTTTCAAATAAGTCTTGAGTAAAAAGAGCGAGTACTCAGAGTACTTAAAGAAAAATGTATTTTTGCAGTTTTGTTAAAAATACGTAAACGTAAACAGGTTCACGACTGTATCCCCAAGGTGCGGTAGACATTCTATCAGATCTTTTTATGTTACTTATTCAAGATCCTTTGCAGAGGCATGTCCAAACACATATTTGATGCATGCCCACATCTTGCAGAAGTTAGTATTCCATACGTGACAGGTTGCAAGCCCATCGCCGCCTATAAGAACACTAACTGGTTTCCTCACGATGTTTCTTTTGTTTAAAATAAGTCATCTTAAAAGGGTTTTCCCTTTTCATTTTACTATTCAGACTTCATTTGACACATGAAGTTTCTTTAAAAGAAACGGAAAGGAATCCTATGTATTACTGTTTTTAGTAAGTACTTAATTTATAAACATACGATGATGCTTTTATATTACAATCCATAAAAGGCTGTAGCAATAGTAAAATTATAATACTTACTGCAGTTTTGCTTACTGATTTGAAATAGATGCATTCGGGGTACAAATGGTGTGTTTTTTACAGAATTGGACCATACATAAGCCGGTTATAATAAGCGATGCTGACTGAATAATAGAATAATCATAGCTTCTGATCGAGTATCGTCGTGGTTTGAATACAATCTTTGTCAAATTGAAGTGAGACCTACATAGCCAAGGTAAGGGATACTGTCTTTATCCTTCAAATCCCATAAAATTCCGAAAATTCTCTTGTGATTTGTCTTGTCGCTCAATTGATTAGAGGACAGGATAATCTTGTAAGCAGATATTTTTGGGATGAAATTGATAAGCTTACTCTTCTTGTCGTGTCACTATTTCTTTCGAACTAGTGTGGTGAAAGGACTTTAGGGACTTAAGGAGGACCCTACAAAATCTTTATACTCGATTCAGATGTTAGTTTTAGTTTTTTTAATAATAGTCCAATCTATTGTTACTTACCGCAATTCATTGTTATCAAATCAAATTAATAAGCAAAGGACACTGCACTTTGTCTAAGATATAGCACGAAAAACGTACGCATGTATTCCATCTGAGCGTAGGCCCTTAACCCTTATAAGGTTTCAATGGCTATCTGGAATCTCGAAGCAGATCACACTACAAACATGTACCCGAAGCGAGAATCGAACGAGCTCGACACCCGTTCAACCAAGAGGTCAACCTTTTTTGTGAGCTCCGATTTTCTCAATTCTTTTTTCTCCATGCGAACCCAGAACAGGAGTTTTACGACCGACAGAAATGGTTATTTATACACTGTGTTTTATATAATAACATTATCCAAATCAACGTGTCGCCGTGTAAATTAATGCTCGTCCTTTTGGGTTTGAAAATTTGTGTTAACATTTGTCCGGGCGTGTTTATTGCTGTTCAATGGAAAATTATTCGTTTTGCAAAAGGTATGCGGCCATAGTTGTCGCAGAGACTTTATCCATCTCTGTCGCAGTTTTTGCGCTGTGATGGACATAAATCTAGCCATCCTTGATGCTAAACTGCGGCATCTAGCCGGGATGCCACACAAATCACAATAAGCGCTCTTCATTATCCACATTTCACTGGGGTCCGAGTTGGTATCTATCGGAATGCGCCCACAAAGGAGTATCCGAGTTACTAAGTCGCTACACTTCGCTTTGCCCAACCGGCTTGGGCCCAAACCAGTCCGCATCGAGCGCAGACGCAAAACAGCTTAAGAGCCAGTTGACTGACACTTAAATGCCACTTAGGCGTTGTTCTCTCGAATTTTTATTGGTAATAAGTAGCGTGTTGCTTTCGTACGACGATTTGACCTTTCAAAATAATCTAAACAATAAAAATTTGTTCGATCCAATTAACCAGAGAATAGCTAGTTGCTCGTGTTAATACTGCAATTTAAAATGGTTTTAGAAGTAACACGGTTGATAATCGCTTGCCGCACAGTGGTATTTACGCTAAGTTTCTCGGACAAAATTCCAAGTAAGCGTCGGGATATTTTAACTCGTATACGGTATACAGTAATTACAGATGTGCCATCGAGGTAAATAGCCTGAGCCTCTCGCTCGCTCCCGAGACCGTAGCGATCCTGTCATTTGCTTTGAAAAACGCTTATTCTCGTAAATATTGAGAAGACGCGGCAGATCTTTTATGAGATTATGCAACCAATGACCATTACTTCTATGCTAATGGCGTATACCTAGCAATTTATTTAATAACAGATGCTTCTTATAGATTGATGTCTTTATTACGAATCGAAACATCTACTATTTACATTTTTACTTTACATATTCAACCGTCAAAATGAAATGTCACATTAATATATCAAGCTTATTTGTCTGAGAGACGCCATTAAAGAAATAAATTTACTAAGATTTAGGTGCGAATTTAAAGAATGTCCGTATGCCGAAGATATGAACAGAGAATTCGCATTCCATTTTTCTGAAAAATACACCCAGTGAAAAGGCCGTAGGAAAATAGTAATTACAAGTTCTCCTTTCTAGCGCTGGGGTATTGTGCGGGACAATGCGAAGAATCTTTTTGTCCCGCTATCGGCTGTTTGCACCCACTGTGCACAGAAACGTATATTTAGGCACGTCGTGTCCTATTTGCCGATATTGACTACTCTTTAAAATTTCTAGATGTTTAGAACTAAATTTTACTTGTAAGTCGTTTACCCCACTGGAGCGCTATGCTAGATTGTTCTTATATACGGACACGGATCGAGCTAAGAATAAGTATAGTTTCCTTATGAATATTATGGTAAGAAAAATATATATTTTTAAATTAAAAATTTATTTACAGAAACTAAGCTTACAAAATACAACAGGATTAGTCAAGCTATCTAAGGATCGTTAGAAACGATCTATAGATAATTAAAATTAAATTTTCAAAAAAATATAACATATATATTTGTTTAACCATACTAGTGCTCTGCAGTATAAACCGTGGTCTCTAGGGAGTACTTCACTTTTTCTATAGCTTTTGTGTATCGAGATCTTGCAATTTTCTAATATAAGTTTCAAAATTAATATAAGCCAAGCAATTCTATGTTAATAGCAATAAAATAGTTATGAAATACGTAGAATAAAATATTCATTTGGTTGTTTCTAATCAAGCGGCAATTCAGTTCATTGTGTAAACTTTCAAATTCAAATAGAACGCCCTTTGTACGAGCTTAAGTTTTTAGTAAATGAGAAAGACTTTGAAATATCCTTCTTAATTTTCTTTCACACAAATTACCCTCTAATATGGCAGTTTAATTAAAGTTGAACAACTTTCTATGTTAATCTCAAACTTGGGTTAGTAAACGTTAATTGTTATCTAAAAACTCTATCAAATCTGTTTTAATTCCTAAAACACTTCTAATCATAACCACCGCAACTACATTCGATACATACGACCTCTGTGGCGTAGTGGGCGAAGGTCCGCCTGCGTCGCAGAAGGTTGCGGGTTCGATCCCCGCCGCGGGCAAAATGTTTGTATGACCTACAGATATTAATCTCGGGTCTGGGTGTTTCTATGAATAATATGTATGTATTTACAAACAAAAATTATATAAGTAGTATATCAGTTATCTGGTTCCCATAGCACAAGCTTTGCTTAGTTTGGGGCTAGATGATGTGTGAAAATGTCCAGCATTATTTATTTATTTATTATATATTATTTATTTATTATATATTATATTATTTATTTATTTATTATAACCATCGTAACTACATAATAATCGTAAAAAAAAAAAAAATGGCAAAGGATAGTTCTATTTTACAAAAGCGGGTTGGTCTTCATTGTGTGTGACTTTGTGTCTGTGTGCTAATGCTAAACTAAATAGTTTAGCACTGAATACAGTGTTTTGTCTCTTTCTTTTTCTAGTTATCTTCAAAATAACTGATGAAGGAAAACATTTGTAAACCTGATATTTTAAAAATAGTTTATAACCTTAGTAATTAGATCTGTAGGCTTTCAATTTATAGCCGTGACAGTCAATTTAACGTGCCTTCCGAAGCTGTTATTGCCACTAGTCACCCATCCATTTTGTGACCACACAGGACGTCGCTTAGCTTCAACGATGAAGTCTAAACAACCGCGAGCGCTTTTTAGATGATTACACCATTCAAAACGATTTGATTAGAATTGCTAAGCCATATTGAACCTAAAGTTGTTGCGATAAACTCCATTTTTGTTTAAGAATAATTTCTAATGACATAGGCTTTGCCTTTTACGTTAGCAACATTAGATACGTCGTTTTTTCTACCATTACGGAAACTTTAAGCTTCTTATCAGCTATTAACCGTTTCATTATCTTTCCTTTTAATAACATTTAATGATTTAGAAATATTATCTCAATAAAGCTTTTTTAACGGTGAAGGAAAACATCGTGAGGAAACCCGCAGCTTAGTCAGCTCCACACGTATTGACGTCGTCTCTCCTGTGGGCCAGGCCGATTAAGCTGAGAGGATGGTTTAGGTGCTGGGCAAGCCTATTCCATCTCAAACAATGTCCCAGGCACTACAGCGTCCCGTTAAGTGTAGGCATGGATTGCCTCCTGACGCTGTATAAATCATCTAATATACACACACAGTACAGGCCTAAAGCTTTTTTGAGGAAAAAATTGCGTCCTTAAAAAACCAGCATGAATGTTGATGGATTTACGAGTAGAGGTAGGCCAAAGAAAGGATGGATTGTGTGAAGGATGACATGAGTAAGAAAGGAGTGGGTGTTGAGATGACGGCTGAAAGAGGAGAATGGAAGAAGAACACATGTTGTGCCGACCCCACATAATGTGGGAAAAGGGCAGGAAGATGATGACTTGAGATATTTGACTACCACCTTAGATATTATTAAAGGATCACGAATGACTAAATTGTGATAAAGCTTATTAGATCTTGGTTCAAAATATGTAGTTACTTTATCATAAGAAGATTCATTATTATAACTAATTGAAATCAAACACAGTAAAGACAAAGTAAGTTGAGCGCGGTTTGTAAATAAAAAAATATTAAACTAATTCACTTCAAATGTTCTGTCAAAATGTAGGATAATATTGGAACACTCAGTTAGAACGAAGTTTCAACTTTTGACAACATTTGGCATTTGTCAAACAAATTATTGACAAATATTCAAATCCTAGAAACGCTCTTCCGTACTAACAATGTAACAATTTATGGACTGTTTCACGTCTGCGCACTTCTCACTGTGACGTTTTAACCTATGAATGTGTCGTGACGGTAGAATTGAAGGCTTTTTTTCTAGCCCCCATACTCGATACCGTCCGAAAAGGAACTTCGTTCCAAAACGCAGCGTTTATCAAACTGTCCCCTAAATCTAACCACGTGCTTGAAACTCAGAATTATGCACAGTGGATAAAATATGGGGATATTAAGCACAGGATCGACGATCTACAACCAGGTGTCACCACTGCAGTCACTAGAAAAATAATTTATTGTATAATCTGCTTTAACGCTATGTCTTAAGGTTGGAAACAACTTGAGGGAGTTTTAATTTCGAATGTATTTAAAATGCGATCCCGGTTAATCTGTCTTGTTGATACGTTTGCGTGTTCCGATGCACACAAAATTATTTAAAAATGGAATTTAAAATTTCAAGTATAAAGTTGTTTATTCTGTGGAGAGTACGAAATCTATCACAAAGGCGCACAGTGGTTCAAGATGCGCAAAAACTGGAAAAAATTTACCCTCCTGTGCTATTACAGATAAGGAGATGTAAATTGTGTGGGGGAGTTTAGCAAATGCTGCTCTCGAAGAAATTAATGCTGAGTTTTTGCTAGGTATTACATGCTACGGATTTTTTGGTAGCCATAATGGCGGAGATAAGAGGTAATAATTTATAGAGTAGGTGAGGTAGTCAAACATTTTTGAATGTAATGTAAACATCTTGTAAGATATTTTGTAGCTTTTTTAGATTATATTAAATGCATTTCTGCTGACAGTATGATGTAACCTTTTCAAAATACGTATGCAGATAAGTTTATTATAATTCATACACACGAGCGCTCGTGTACTTGCGTACCGGCCGTCTCATTTGCGTATCAAAAAAAGTAAATTTAGTTGTTTATGCTCATATTTTATTGCCGTTTTATTGTCTGTTACACGAAAAATAATCTTATCTATGCCTTTAAAAATTTTATGGCATCTTAATGAGCTGAATACTGAATAATTTGTTTTATGTATATGTCCCGCAAATGAAGGCGTTATTTTAAATTAAAAACAGAATGGAACTGCGTAATGACATTGTTTAATTTTTAAAGGGTAATAAAGGTAGGTAAAGCAAAAAATAATACAGCTGATTTACTTTTAATAAGCATGCAAAGGTGGTATTAAAAATTCAAATCGTGCAAGGGTTCTCGGCTCGAGCTTTTATTAATTTTTGAAATTTAATTCTCATATTAACATAGTACGTACCTGCTCATTATGCTGTTTCTGTCTCGCTCGCACACCTGCGGCGTACACACTTCGAGTCAAAGATCAAGCTATGAGATAGGGCTCAGCCGTTATGATATGTAGATGGCGCCTTAGGTATTTTATATGAAATCTTCATTACTTTAATTATCACAGCGCCTTCGGGCATAAAGATTATTGCTTTAGTTTCGGTAGATTGAAAATTGATAAAGAAAATTTAGTCGCACGTTAATATACTTTTAAGTTTGATGGCGAATTTCTAGTTGCAAGCTTACTTTACCAAGTAACCGTCAATGTTTTGAAGATTAAAACTTTAAGTTGTGGGCGAGATCTTTGTAGTTTCAAAACTTAAGACATTAAATTCAATCATTTTGAGAAGGTTTAAAGCTTTTTCAACAAAACGAGTAAGTATAAAAGTTCAAAGCCCGCTCATACGTATTAAGGTTTAAGTCATCAAAATATTTCTGACAGTAAAAACAGCCGTCGCAAAAAACCGGCAACAAAAACAATAATATCCCATTTAATCCCTCGAACAACCAAGTGCCTCACAAAAAAACAAAGCAGTCCGAAATCGAAACGATACCAAAACAAAACAAAAGCCCTTCGGACCGGCGACATTCGAGAAGCACATTTTGACATGTATTAATGGAAGACGCAAAGACGACATGAACAGATAAATAGCTCAACCATTAATGAGATGAAAACGTGACTAACATTATTTTCCGTTATTCTTATGGTATTTAGAGCAGGGTTAATGGAATATTTAGGATGTGTGAGCTTCTGAGGAATAATGGGGCTTTTACTTCGCTTACATTATGTAAGATAAAGCTTTTAGGCTCAGTAATTATGTAAGCATATTATATTACTTACCTACATAATTATCGCTACACCCAAATCAGATGTTTCAAAAGGTTTTGAACTGATTATAGTCATGAAATACTTTAAAACAAGATTACTGAAAGTAAAACCAAATGGATGTCAATATTAAAGAGAAAAGTAAGAACACTGATGCAAAAGATCCTAATTTTAATTACAAATCTAAATAGGTTTACGAAACAGACACTTAAAACTTCAAAGGGAAAGTAATCTGCTTTATTCGAGACGGTCTTTTTTCCACAAGGTCGCGAGAAAAACCTCAATTTCGTTACAAAGAACTTCGATTGGCGGAGTAACTGGGTGCACGATTCGTACCGCTATTACAAGATGAAATAAAAACCTTCAGATACTTTTTTGTCTAGGTCTACAGATGTGACTATTCTACTCACAGTGCGAGTGATTTCATTACGAAAACGTTCCAAATCCAAAATAAGCGCGCGAATTTGTAAAAAAAGAACAGCGTTCTAAATTCAAACTTAGCATACCAGTGCACACATGGCGAATGAGACCAAAAATTATTCCACGTCTAAAGTTAATTGAATAAAAAAATTAGTGGCTGCCAAAAAACAGTGGGATAATATTTGCGTTGCACTTAACAGGGAAGCAAAAAATTTACATCCTACCGGTTGCATGCCGAAAACGCAGCCAAAGAATCAAACCAAACAAACCAGGCACAAACACTTTCGTATGCACCATTCAAAAAAATACCACTCATAAAAATACAGTCAGCATTTCCATTTCAATTAAAATATTCCTAATGGATACTAAAATATGATGATAGATAATAATTTGACAGAAGATTCCGCGCCATATTTAAATTTGCATACAGTCATATTTTAGCCATTATGCTGTTTTTACTTCGACGGTTTTCAGTGCACATGCACATGTTACTTTTGTCTCGTGTCATCACCACCTGTCATTGTAGAAACAAAAAATACGGAAGAACTTTTTGAAAATCGAAAAAAAGCCTTCGAAGTTTAAAATTTAAGAAATGTCACTGGCTTCCGCGCGCCTCATGTCATTTTTAAAAAGCAGATGTTCTTGACAAGCATTTTGACATGCAAGGTTATGTTTAGTGAAATTAAAACGAAATTATTCGCTTGACCGCAAACAGAGCTCATTATTGTGATTGCTTCATTCAGTCTTGGGTCAATAACCGGAAATAAGTAGTATAAGATCTAGAGAATATTATTGAGTACAATTTTGTATGATTAACTTTTGATATAAGAATAGAGTTTTTGCTCTTTTCGTATGTCATTGATGTTTCGTACAATGAGTTTGGAGCTTATCATTATTATTAAATTTTATTAGATTGAATTTGTATGGGATATTTATTCAGAAACTGATTATAAAAAGCATTGGATATAGTTGAAGCATCACTATTATAATTAAATCATCATTATCATCCACAGCCTGACTTCACCCACTGCTGGGTATAGGCCTCCCTAAGCTTGTGCCATCCACCACGATCCTGCGCTAATCTGACCCATTGACGGCCCGCGATAATGCGCGATATAATTATTATTAATATCTTTATTAATTTGAACTGCTGGCTGTGCCTTCTATGTGTAACTTACACAGTCTAATAAAACGTAAAAAGGTTCACGACTGTATCCCCAAGGTGCGGTAGACATTCTCTCAGATCATTTTATGTCATTTTTTCCAGATCCTATGAAGATGTCTAAGGGGGGTAGTCAGAGGCATGTCCAAACACATACTTGCTACATGCCCACATCTTGCAGAAGTTAGTATTCCATACGTGACAGGTTGCAAGCCCATTGCCGCCTATAAGAACACTAACTGGTTTCCTCACGATGTTTTCCTTCACCGTTTAGAGCAGGTGTTAAAGCGCATATACATTTTACGCAAAATCCATTGATGCACGGCCGGGATTCGAACCCACAACCTTCGGATTGAAAGTTGAGGTACAACCCCATTCGGCCAAATTACAGTCTAATAACGGTAAAAAACGATAATTTGGTCATAATTTTACTATACTTACCCTGTATTACCCCAACAGATTGACACTAGTAGGCACAATATCAAGATGGATAGATCCTACTGTCATACTAAACGAGATTCATTGAAACTTATTGACGCGTAGGCGACAAAAATCATAAAAACAATTTAACTTTCTCAAGATAATTTATCTAAAAAAATCCGTAAGGCTCTTTAAGTTCTTTCAATAAGAATGGTATCTTAAAACTTGAACAATGAAAGTCTAGATTTTTCTGAAAACTATTCATTAAAACTTTCTGAGCGGTTCTTTATGGAGAGGGTATTGAGCTGGCTGAAGCCTATTCGAATTGACTTGAAACAAAGCGGTCACTTTCAGAGGTTTCGAAAAATGCAATGATATTAAAAAAAAAACATAATTGGACAGATCTTGAGCTGGCTTGAATTGTCTTTAACTAAACCCTGACTTTGGTGGAGAGCCTGTTATTTGAATTGCTTCTGATCATTATCATACACAACCACTGCTGGACATAGGACTCTCTTTCTTTGTGCCATACAACACGATCTTGTGCTAGTCTTATCCATATACCCTCGACCATTGTCTTTTACCGGAGGTGAAACACTTTTTTTTTTAAATATCGTGAGGAAACCCGCAGCTTAGTCAGCTCCACACGTATCGACGTCGTCTTTCCTGTGGGTCAGGCCGATTAAGCTGAGAGGATGGTTTAGGTGCTGGGCAAGCCTATTCCATCTCAAACAATGTCCCAGGCACTACAGCGTCCCGTTGAGTGTAGGCATATGCACAGCATAGGTTGCTTCCTGACGCTGTATAAATCATCTAGTATAGATGTAAAGGCCTAATATTTTATAAAAATGCTGTAGCCAGATGGGTAGACCATAATAGTTCATGTCGCGGGCCGTCAATGGATCAGATAATCGCAGGGTCATGGTGGATGGCACAAGCACGGGGAGATCTCTATCCAGCAGTTGGTGAAAGTCAGGCTGTAGATGATGATGATAAAAAAGTTTGAAGCAGACTAAGCCGCGGATTCATCCCGAATGGAACATAACCAAATCACAATACCCATTATCCAATTGATTTGAAAACTGTTCCAAAAAGCTTTTTGCGATATTATTCCGGCTTTGCGTATCGTATCACTCATGGTATTAAAAGGGCATCTTTTGGCTCACTTCCAGGGTATGTAGATGAGTGAGTGAGATTGTTACTCGTAGGGATAAGAAACACAATATGTACGACAAAAGTCCTTTGGGTGCGGCGCTAGTGTCGACGTGTAAAGATACATTTATATAGCTTTTTTGTTAGTTCTGCGAAAATCCTCAGGACTTCTCATGGCCTAGACTCTCGATTCAATTTGTGAATATGGAATTTGAACACACAATTTATTATTTTTATTTTAAAAAATAATGCCGAGACAGATAGTGTGATGCCCCCAGTAGAACGTGGGGGAAGATCAATGGAATGAGATAGGTTGAATAAAAAATAGTTTTAGGAATCATACCTTGTTTGATTTTGCCAACACTATACTAAAGGTTCTAGATTTTTCGATATGAAAATACGGCTCCAGAAATAGCAATATGGAGACGCGGGTCTTAGATTGAACGACTTTAATAGAATAACATTTATTGAAACACAAAAATATACAGAAATACATACCGATCTAAGTAGGCCGTGGCTTTACA
This sequence comes from Epirrhoe tristata, assembly GCA_951394285.1. Classification (NCBI taxonomy): domain Eukaryota; kingdom Metazoa; phylum Arthropoda; class Insecta; order Lepidoptera; family Geometridae; genus Epirrhoe; species Epirrhoe tristata. The sequence goes on from OX596161.1 coordinate 3,381,049, forward strand.
TACGGGTTCAAGAGAGCTGTTGTCCAATTGGCACATACCTGAAAAAGAAATAGTAAGTAAAACATCAAAAATAATTAAAAAAAAATAATTAGACGTAATATTTTCATCATAAAACCAATTTTGTTTATTTAATAAACCAATAATTACATTTTACAATCATCCACCTACCGTAAGTAATCCGTGAGTTTAAGGCATTCTCCCATCACTATCGATCATAGAAACGCTGACGCCTGAACTCAAGTTACGTTCGATTTACGAATATCAGCTTAACAAGGCGGCAAGTTAGAGTGGGACGGAGAATTAGTTTTACTCGTGAGAGATAGAGGAAGCGATAGGTCTTTACATGAAAATCGGTGAAAATATGACAGATTACTGCTAAAATTTTTAAGCAATATTCCCGTTATCCTTTAACATATTTTTTGGTTTTCAGGAACGTTTTTCGGGATAAAAAGTATATATATGCTATTCTGGAGTTAAACCTTTCATCTTGCCAAATTTCATTGTAAACTGTTTCGTCGTTTGAGCCTGATCCTTACACAAACATACAAACATCTAAACAAACTCACAAACAGCTTTATTATATGAGTGGGATGTATAAAGTCCTGTGGAAGAGCGAAGTTCCCGTAAAATAAGTATTTTTTTACTTAAAAGGAGACTTTTTTAAAATAAGACTTTTGTGAACGAAACAAACATTTTCTAATTCTATGACCTTCACTTTCGTTAAAATTACGATGGAAACGGATATAATTAAATTGAAACTCTTTAAAGGGAAGAACATAGTATTTTAAAAGTAACGGAAGAATATTTCATTCGAGTCTTCAAAAATAATTATAATTTCTTAATATGAAGATCCTCCAATTGATTGGATTTGGGGGGGAGACCTTTGCCCAGCAGTGGGACGAAATAGGTTAATTAAAAAAAAATAAAAAAATATGAAGATGCCAATCTGAACTTATAACTGAAAGAAAACATGAAAACGACTGTTTCCCTAAAGCACGGTAGACATTCTCCATGGCCTTAAAACTCGAATAATCATAATAGAGGCACTGAGCGGATTCGAACCTACTACCTTCGTCCTTCACGATTATAAGTTGAGTGTATATTCCTTGTACAAATAATCTAAGATCCATTCCAGTAGTATAATATAAATAAAGCTGAAAGGCAGGCTTCCGACTGACAGTGACCTGGATCAGTTGAGCTATCTATAGATCGTTTCTAACGATCTTTAGATAGCTTGACTAATCCTGTTGTAATTTGTAAATATATGTAAATATGTAATAGCTTAGTTTTTGTAAATAAAGTATTTACATAAAGCTGAAAGTGAGTGAGTATGTTTGAATTGGTAGTGAGTATGATGTATGTTCAATCACGCCTAAACCAGTGAACCGATTTGAATGAAACTTGGATTAGGCGTAGATAGTGACCTCGAAAAGCATATATGCTATTCAAAATGTTGGTACCACGCGAGCGAAGCCACGGGCAGTAGCTAGTGTAAATACAAGTGTTTGTCGCTAATTTGGGGCTAAAATAAAAAGTATATTTCTTTAGCGTCGCCATATTTTAGTACTTTTACAAATCCTAGCTCCTTAATCATTCGATCCATTGCTGGAGAAAGTACATTAAACTCTCGTTAGCTTCGGCTTAGTGTTTGGCTTCTCTTCACCTTGTGCTTAAGTGGTGAACATTGGTAAACATTTGACAATGTAGCCGGCGAAACGAAAGACGCGACTTTTAATCTTTTTTTTAAGTTTTTATTTTCAGATAATTCCACATCCACATCCTATGATGTGTGTGTGTAGGATGAGGATGTGGAATAAGTAACATAAAAATATCTGAGAGAATGTCTACCGCACCTTGGGGATACAGTCGTGAATCTGTCTGTTTTTATTTTCAGATAATACACCTAGCGTCAGAGAACACCAGGACTGGTGTTCTCTTCAGCCAGATAGTCTGATGATATTGTGGCGGTAGCGGGAAGGACATGGATTCGACTGACGCTGGATCGGAAAAAGTGGCGTGAAAATGAGGCCTAATACTCAGCAGTGGGTAGATGTGGGCTGATTAGAAAGATAGATAGACGACGAGGCCAAAAGGGTGTTCAGGGAAGCCTAGCGCCAATCACTCTCAGACAAAACGTTATCATTCAAATCGTTAGACTTATCGTATTGTATGGATGAAAAGATGGATAGATTGTGTGAAGGATGAGTGAAGGATGACATGAGTACATTGATGTAGGATCTCTTCTGATCGAAGCAGAGTAAAATGATCTTGATGAGATGACTGCTGACAGAAAATTGAAAGAACATGTTGTGCCTACTCCACATATTATGGGAAAAGTACAGGAAGGCGATGTCATACTTCACACGACATTTAAGTTAGTAACTTCGATCAGGTGATGGAGTTTTTTAGGTCGCGTTGTTATGGCTTAACGACTAAACTTATCATATTGTTTCACTAGTTCTTTCGAACCAGTGCGGTGAAAGGATTTTTTCGTGCACTTGACACCATGTTTTCGAGCTTTGTATGTTTTACGACATGTAGGTTTTCTCACTGTTCGAGAGTGCTGGCATAGTGCACATTCATACATTTTTCGGCAGAAAAACTCATTGGTGCACGACCACGACCTTACGATCGGAAGGCGGGGCCACTACCACTAGACCACCAGTGCTCTCTCGAACAGGCACATTAAGCATATCGTTCTCTCAAAAGTCGCAAAGAAAGTCGCGTCCGAGACTCTCAAAGTCCCCTTAATGCAGGTTTTGAAAACTTCTAAGCGAAGGATTACTTCAGTCTTTCTGCATCTTGTTAACGGCGCTTTGTCCTGAGTTCGACTCTGCGGGAATATAAATAGATTGTGGGATTTCAGGATTACTGGAGAGAAGGAAGATTCTTAGAGTAAATAAAAACCGGCCCAGTGCGAGTCGGACTCGCGCACTAAGGGTTCCGTACCATTATCTATAAAAACAGCAAAAAAATCACGTTTTTTTGTATGGGAGCCCCTTTAAATATTTATTTTGTTCTGTTTTTTTAGTATTTTTTGTTATAGCGGCAACAGAAATACATCATCTGTGAAAATTTCAACTGTCTAACTATCACGGTTCATGAGATACAGCCTGGTGAAAGACGGACAGACAGGCAGATAGACGGACAGACAGACAGACAGACAGACAGCGAAGTCTCAGTAATAGGGTTCCGTTTTACCCTTTGGGTGCGGAACCCTAAAAATCTTGCTATATTTATAGGTACCTATAAATAGACGTCCTACGTTTCTACACAAACTTTACCTATATGATATGACTAAAATAGATATAGTTTAAATACTTTAAATAGATAGAATACCTATAAGTTTCGACTTGAGTCGACAGAACAATCAATCAACTAACGCCAGCGACTAGTTGGGAACTAAACACCGAAACACCAACAATCCTCCAGTCTAGTTAAAAACACTTGAGCCAAGGCGCTCATCACTAGCTCATTAAGAACAGCTAGATCAAACACCACTGGTTTGTAGACACTTCATAAAAAGCCAATTATTAAAATCAAATGTTTTATTGATCACTTCAATTCGCCTTTAAAGATACAACTGGTCACAATTCGGCAAGTGCCCGTTTCATTTTTTAAGTGTGTAAACGAGCTACATAAAAATATAACAGTTTTAAAGTCAGACGTGAAGAAATATTGATTAATTGGATTTTTTACCAGTTATTATAATAAACTAGCTACTGCGGGCGGCTTCACCCGCGTAGTACCAACATTTTGAATAGCCTATATGCTATTCCAGGTCAATATCTACGCCTATTCCAAGTTTCATCTAAATCGGTTCACTGGTTTAGGCGTGATTGAAATACAAACATCCAAACATCTAAACAAACTCACAAACTTTCAGCTTTATTATATGAGTGGGATTGATTATCTCCTGATTCACAACAACATCGCGTCGATTGCCCATTAGCTCAGTTGGAATAGCGGCGCCATTGACCGGCGAGGTCGTGGGTTCCAATACTTCCAATTCCGCATGGGTGTTTTTAACAAGTGTTTGCGAAGTCATAATGTTAGTTCACCAGCTGTTTAAACCTTTCGTTAAGCACATTAGTTGAAAGCTGTTTACGGAGTAGGGAAACTAATTCGTGTAAAGTTACCAACTTTGAACTGTACTAGTATTGATTTGAGGTGCAATTAGACTAAAATATCACTTAGGGGTTAGTGGAGTGAGTGGGAAGATCGGATCTTTCTTAAATGCCATTTACATGATACCATTCTGGCATACCATTCTTGCCTCTTTCTCAAACTCAACGGAGCAAGAGCTAATATTCTGTGGCAAGAATGGTATGCCAGAATGGTAACGTGTAAACGGCGTTTTATGAACATTAATTAGATGATTTATACCGTATCAGGTAACCAATGAGTACACATAACGGGATGATATGCCTATTTTGAGATCTTCTTGTCTCGTCACTAGTTCTTTCGAACCAGTGTGGTGAAAAGATAAAGGGCGTCTCAAAGAGGCTCTTTGCGTACGCTTGTTTCTATGTTTTGAGGCATGCCCAGCACCTAAACTATCCTCTCAGCTTAATCAGCCTTATTTACTTGAAAAACATGGTCACAAAAACAAGGGTTTCCTTCGTGGTTTAGAGTTTTAAAAACACCATTCATTTCTTAAGAAAGTGTTCTAAAATAATTACGTTTTAATACTAAAAACAAAACCGACTTCAATGTTTGACTCGAAACGCGGTGTGACTCAGGGCGTCAAGCTGTCGATTAGATTTCTATTTGTGACATGGCTAGGAGGGAAGGTGTTTAGAGTTTTACGGGGAAACAATCAATCCCTCGGGAATAAAATTTATATTGGACCACCTCAAGAGACCCTTTGAAACAAAAAGAATTTTGCAAATCAGTCAACTAATGGCGGAACAATCGCGTAACAAGATAAAAAAAAACATACAGACGACTTGATAACCTCCTTTTTTGAAGTCGGTTGATAAAAGAACGCCTATTTTTGATCAAAATAAAAGTTACCAATAGAGATGTCCCAGACATACTATCACAGCATCGATCTTCATAATTTTTATCATCTCAACTATCCCAAAGTTCTCGAAAAACTCTGTATATTGGAAAAGTTTTGGTAAAGAAATAGTTTGTGGGGCTAATAGTGTCGAGAAACTGGGGCCCTTGGGAACCGCACTCATCCTTTTTGCTAATCGGTTAAATACATGATCTGTTTGGGACGCATTTGAAGAAAGTTTTTCAACTACTAATATTCAACTTAGTTTGATCAAACTACATATTTGAATAAGACCGATTATGCTGAAAGTATGTAAACCTACCCTGACGACCTCTGTGTCGCAGTTAACGAAGGTCCGCCTGCGACGCAGAAGGTTGCGGGTTCGATCCCCGCCGCGGGACAAATGTTTGCATGACCTACAGATATTTGTCTCGTGTCTGGGTGTTTCTATGTATAATATGTATGTATTTACAAACAAAAAGTATATAAGTAGTTTGTCAGTCATTCTAGTACCCATAACACATGCTCTGCTTACTTTGGGGCTAGATGATGCTGTGTGAAAAGTTCAGCGTTATTTATTTATTCATGTTACCCAAAGAGTTATGAATATGAGTGTGGCTGGGTATGCAAGAAGAGGAAGGCCGAAGAAGAAGTGGTTGGATTGTGTGAAAGATGATATGAATGTAAAAGCAGTGGATGCACAATTGACGAGTGATAGGAGTGAGTGGAAGAAGAAGACATGTTGTGCCGACCCCACTTAGCGTGGGATAAGGTCAGGGAGATGATGATGATGCTGAAAGTATGTATATGAAACAATGTTCCAGGCACACATCTACTAAACGCTTGGGAAAGAAATTCATGATCTCGGTTTTTTTAATGTGTTCTTTAGGCGCGTTGGGCATTTTTTAAAATGGGAATCCTTTTCGCTTCACCGTGGGCCAACCAAACCACGGTTACTAAGCCCCCCCATCGCGTCAAGATTGGAATCCATCGGGGGGGACGTTATAATGCCTAACAAGACCTATTTCAATTATAACAACCGAAGGACATAAAATTACATGCGAAAAGTCTACAAAGCACTTTCGACAAAGCTTTACATAGAATAATCGGCAGTTACTATCGGCATGTAATTGATTTAGGATTTACGACCGTAAAAGGTTCTGAATAAGGGTCTGGCTCGCTGAAGCGTTGTACGATTTTTAAGCCATTGAAAGATTACGGTATTTGATTAAAAATGTTGAGAGAACAAGCTAGACAAAAATCTGTATTCCCAAAGCATGGTAGACTTATTCTCCCAGATAGAATAAGGTACGTACGGCAGGATAGTACTTTACTATAAAGAAATATATGAAGTTTAGTTAATGATGATTTTCTGGTATCAAAGTGGGTTATTTTGAAGTGAAAACTTCTTTAGGCGCGTTAGTGACATAGAGGAAATAGTTTTGAAATGAGTAAAAAACTTTGGATTCGGCTGGCTAGTCACGTGATCGTAAGACGCTAGACGCCTTAAGGCGACACCGGGTAATGACGTAACTTGAAATAAATTGTCAGCCATCCCAATGGTAATTGAAGTATTGTGAATTAAAGAAAATAATAGCAATATTGGCAAACTTGGTAATGGCCAATATGATATCTGATCAGTCACCGCGCTCGTTTATTGTCAAGTCAAAACGCAACGATAGCGCGATCAAATTTTTCCTGAGTCGCCATCTAGTTCAATTTTTTTACTAACACAATCTGCAAAATATTTGTTCCGAGGCTAGGTATTGTGCAGGTTCTGACACCCATAACACGATAACTTAGTCTACGTATGATATTTAAGTGCTATATTAATAAAAAAAATTACCTTTTAAAATAAATTGTCGTGTGTTTCATCTCCATAACGCCGAGGGTAATTTTATTACTCGAATATATAATCGGATTCACGACATACTCATTATATTGGTATTTAATATGGTTACCGCATCACAGAGTAATAAAAAAGATTACCGCGAAGTTCGTATGAGTTATAGGTCGTACTATCTCAAAGCGTGTTGGTCTTCATTGTTGTGCACATGCACGTTGTTTCTGTGTGCGTAAGCTCGGGAACGCTCCATGGACGAATGAGCTCAGTATCGCTTACGCACACAGAAACAAATCTACACACACAAATAAGACCAACCCGCCAACTGTAGTGGCCTAACTCTGGTGACGAAGTTTTTAGGCTATCATGCACAGCTGAATACTGAATTTGTCTATGATATTGCCATTATCTTGTTGTCGTGTCACTAGGTCATTTTAAAGCAGTGTGGTGGAAAGGATTGAATGTGTGTGTGAGGCTCCAATCGACACAATATTTTCATTGTCAGTGGCATTTAAACCATGTGCAGGATTCAAAGTCAACAACTGCTTTTTCTAACAACTGTTTCTGCAGAAAATTTATTATGGACTGGATTGGTGTTTTCTGAACCTGAGATCAGAAACATAATGATCATTTGATCATACCTGTCGCCAGCTTGCTAATTACAACTCTTACGCTCTAGGGAAATCATTGGACTAAAAACGCGTGTATTACATGATAGGGAAATTTAATTTTCTCCATTGAGTCTTCGAGTGCTTGTTTAAGTATAATCTGCGGTGAAATTGTGTGTAAAGGATGTTTAAGGTGCTTCATGTAATTTATTATGGCGGGTATGATTTTTACCTAAGGGGTTTTTAAACGGGAATGTGCTTAATGTATTTAGTTATACGATCCCTGTAAGATATTCCAAGGATCTTTGCTTATCTACACATAAACTTAGGCTCAGGACTTATGCCGTCTTATTGTCCCTAGTACTGTAGTAGACTGTACTGTCCCTAGAAAAAGGATCTTTAAATACTCGTACATAGAACGCGTTTTTGTGGTAACAGTTTTGTTTTGACATGTGTCAACATGGGGTTCAACTAAGATTTAACGTATTAGTGCGGCAAAAACTGTTTTTTTAGTTAGTTTTAAAACTGCCACCAAAAAAGTCTAACACCAAAATCAGTAGGTTTTTGGGACCCTGTGCGTCCGCGCGCACTGTGAGATCTCATAGTAATGTTTGTGAATACCGAAGTTGTCTTTTCAGTGATGAATTTCAACTGAAAATATCTGAAACTGTTAGCTTTTGTAACTGTAGTTCTTTTAAAATACCTCAACATAAACATAAGAACCTGCACACGTGCCATCCAAAAGATCCTTCTTTCACAAAAACTTAGCCCCAAAAACATTTTCGTTAACCACTTCCGCGCTAGTAAGTACTTCCTCTCGCTTGTTCATATCAGGACAACTTTGTTCTGAAAACGGGTAGATGTTAAAAAGCTAGGGTTCATAATCAGAGCGGGATGGCGAATTATGATTATGCTGTGTGGAAGGAGGACAGCGATAGGCGCGCGAGTATTTTTAACAGAAAATCAATTTAGGTAATTTTCAAAAAATCGAATTAACTAAAACATTAGCTGTTATGCAAAGATGATTTCAGAATCACATTAAACTATAGCACATAAATGCGTTAGGTTGTCGGCATTTGTATGTTTTTTCTTAACGGCTGAACAGATTTGAATGAAATTGGTTTTAAGACTAGCTAGGATCAACATTTAAAACTACGTTTTTCCCCTTAACAACACATTTAACCTGAAACCTGCTTTTTACGTAAACTCAAAGAGACGGTAGTCACAAATTGTGCCAAGACGCGAGCCTTTTTCGTTTTTCCACTAGCATTTTTATTTATGGGAACACTTAATGTTTTCCGGTGTTGCCAACACTTAAAAATCCCGCTGATTGTATTGCTGGAGTTGGGGCGAGTTCACATTTTCAATCCCTTTTAATATTATTCTGAATAAACAGTGTAGATCTGGACTTAATTTTATCTGTAACTTAAAGTGGTATTAGTGAGCATGAGGAGTGTGTACTTCGCCCAGCGAATCTAGGCATTCGTGATGTTAGCCGTTTGTTTTTTTTAACACAATTTTGTATGAAAAAACGTTCACTGCGCAGACAAACGGATGCATAGATCCGTTTGCGAACTGTTTCTTTGACTTGTCTTGATATTTTAATAAATTATTTTTTTCCAAAGGGTTTTAAATGCAAAAACTCTGCAATTATCTAAGTATCATGTTCTGGGCTGATCAATAGTTTATTTTTTTCTGTATATTTACAGACTGTATATTTACAGTCTCCAAAAACAACTTCTAGATGAAGATTGTGGACAAGAATGACGAGGCTATTTAAAATGCTGCTACCAAGAGGCCCTTAAGGCCATCAGCATTTAGGCCGTCCGAAAAAAGAAAAAAAAAACCAACGGCTTAAGCCAGTTTAAAATTTAATCTAATCCCGCTTACACTCCCGCCACACCCTAAGCACAAGTACCTTTGTTCCGAAGAATGCAGGTGAACGCGAAAAAACCTTAATTAATTTAAATCTCGTGAAAAGGCGGGAGGTTACGCTTCGATTTCCGAAAATACAATTACCGACTTTCTACGTCCGCTTTATAGTATTATCAAAGACAATTTTTATAGTATTATAGTATATCTTTATAGTATTATCAAATACACTAGGTAGGTATTATCTGATTTTAATGGATTTACGTCTCTTTGATGGTCAATGAGACAAAAGAGAGGCGTTACGTCTTTTTGATGGTCAAAGAGACAAAAGAGTCACTAAGGTAGAAACAAGCTAAGCAGTGGCCATCTAAAATGTGTACCATGCTGATAAATTCTATGGATTGACAAAAAATACTTACAATTGAACCTAAAGCAAGATCCAAAACAGACGGAATTTATTAACATTTATGTTATTTTTACTTACTTTTTATAACTAAAACATCTATATTATGATTGATTCATGATTTATACAGCGTTAGGAGGCAACCTATGCCTATACTTAACGGGACGCTGTAGTGCCTTATAAATACCTCCATTAACGTTAAGAAATACAAATAAGGAGAGAAAACTAATATATCTTAAGTTTGGATGTTAGTAGTTATAAGTTTGTGTTTTAAACACGCCTTAAACATTGGACCGATTTCGATGAAACTTGGAATGGACGTAGATTGCATATACCACGAAGCTAGTGCTTTCCGCGGCTAATATAACGTCCATCATCATAACGGCCACCATTTTTAGAAACCAAGCGTTCGGTGAACGCAAATACTATTGTCCTTTTTCCTTCTCAAATCTTAGATTATCTTTTTCTCTTTCTCTCCAAGTCTCGAATTCAAGCGCTCATTGTTGGAATTAAACACAGCTTGTTACAAAAAACAAATAGCTAGTTCACTCGCTCTATCTAAACTAAAATGTCAAAGTCATCAATAAACTAAAATGAGCAACTAAAATGTCAAAGTCAAAAAGCATTTATTCAGTAAGTTCATTTATTATGCGCGCTGCAAAAATTTGGAATCAGCTTCCAGCGTCTGTACTTCCGCTGAGCTACGACCCTGTTGTTTTTAAGAAGAGAGTTAATAGGCACCTTCTGGGTAGACTCGCTCCATCTTAGACCTCACTCTTGCCTGTGTAAGTTTCAAGGTCAAGAGCCGACCCATTCATCATTAAAAAAAAAGACCACTGGGATCACTTTGAAAATAACATGAAGAATGCGATGAGGTGAAATATTTCTGTCAGGATCGTAGTAAATAAGAATAAGAATATATTTATTTGACACACACAACACAATATAATGAAAATAGAACATCAAACATTTAGACAACACGAGTAGGTACAAAGAAACATAATAAAAAAATAAACAAAAATAAAAACAAACTATCCATATCCTACCTATTTTTGTGTGGTGCCAAAAAGGTCCAGTCTCAGCTTTAGTGCTGCTCCCAGGTGAGGGAGACAGCGCTGATTTTCAGACTGGGCCTTACAGGGTGACATCACGCGCGGTTAACATTATAGAAAATAACAAGAAATAGGTAATAAAAGGAAAACTTGCTTAACACGACGATAACTATGCATGTAGACTAAATATTGTTATAATCTCTGATCATTTTGTGTATAAATATTCGCTAAAATATAGGTAAAAACAGTGGTAAATGTGATTCGGTGAACCTACTCCTGCCGCAACACAGTTTAAACTAGTGCGGGGGGGTAGAAAGCATTTGGGGAACATTTCTTCGCTTGGAATAAAACTATGGATAATACCTATACCTACCAGAATATAAGTACTCTCTACAAAGGTCAGTCATAATATTGTTAATAACTTTATTTTATGGTCACTTATTATTCGTAAGTAGAAAATGTACCTAAACTTAAGTATGTGCAAATAAACCTATTTTTATTTATTTTTATTTTTAACTGTGGTCTACACCTAAGGGAAAGATGCAAGTGGAAATCCGTAGTACAGTAAGCACAACCGAACTTTAGCTCTCTGAAGTTAGGTGCACAGGTTACGCAGGTTTACGCATGTAGTACATTGCGATGTAGAGTAGGCGAGATAGGACAATGCAACAAACTAAGCGAGTGAGCGAGGAAGCTATATAACGCCGTCTTCGTCTTTCAGGCGTCATCAAAAATGGGTTCTGCGCAGCTACTTCGGAGAGCTATAGATTGGTTGTGCGTACTGAACTTATCTGCCTACCCCTACGGGAAGGAGGCGATGTTTTATTTGTGTATGTAAAGTATTGTTTAGGAGAATAGGAACAGTAGATTTCCTGTTCTATAAAATAATTTTACAATTAGATATCGTCAGTATTGAACCTCATCCAACATCGTAATTTTGAAATTAGACGACAAATCAGACCAAATAACCGTCTGTGTCAAAAGCTTTTATTTCCGTTTCCTAGTTAGCTCATGAATTATAAAATTTAGTGAATTTAGACAGTGACCAAGCTGTGTTCTCAGTTCTACAGCTCTTAAGACGCGATTTAAATCAGTATACTTGAACCTCTGTCGCTTAAAACTTTACGTGTTTGGTATTTAAGTTATTTACACGAGAAATTTAAGTTAGTACCTATTTGGAATTAAGATAGATAGATAGATAATTCGTTATTGCATACCACACGTAAAAGACATACAAGAATTGCGTTTTAATACTAAAAAGAAAACCGACTTCAATGTTTGACTCGAAACGCGGTGTGACTCAGGGCGTCAAGCTGTCGATTCGATTTCTATTTGTGACATGGCTAGGAGGGAAGGTGTTTAGAGTTTTACGGGGAAACTATCAATCCATCTCCTTTTTTGAAGTCGGTTAAAAAAAAAGACACTTAACTTATAGGTAGACAACTGGCGGCCTTATCGCTGAAAGCGATCTCTTCCAGGCAACCATTTAAGTGAGAAAAGCATAAACGACTTAATGGAAGGCAGTTTGCATAATATAAATTAGGTAGGTACTACTAATAGCGATTTTGCAACATCGCGTAAACATAATTACTTAGATAATAATAATAATACACAAATAATTTATTAATCCTAATACATACAATAATAATTTAATCTTACTTAAGTTCAGCTTCAACTTAGACTGTCTAAAGTTTATTTTATCATTGATAAAAATCTTTTTTTTTTTTAGTTTTTTTTTAGTAGAAACCTTTTTTTAGTAGACTTTAAGACGCCGTTTAGACGATGCCATTCTGGCAAACCATTCTTGCTTTCTCAAACTCAACGGAGCAAGAGCTAATATTCTGTGGCAAGAGGCAAGAATGGTGTGCCAGAATAGTATCGTGTAAATGGCGTCTTAGTCTTAAAAATATAATTTAGTTTGATAAAAATGCCTGAGCATAAATAAAAATAAGAGATTAGTTTAAGTACCTTCGTATTTGGTTGTATGCTAATGTGACCACGGTTTTACAAAATGTGAGACTGACCACTCAATTACATGACGTCATCTGACTGCTAGGGTTCATTACCCCTGTTTTAATAAGGGTTTTATGAGTACTGCAGGATTCTTGACTCATTTAAACAACAAATTTTATTTAAAAATGAAAAAGTAATATAAAAATAAATAAATAATGCTGGACTTTTCACACAGCATCATCTAGCCCCAAAGTAAGCTTGAGCTTGTGTTATGGGTACTAGATGACTGATAAACTACTTATATACTTTTTGTTTGTAAATACATAAATATTATACATAGTAACACCCAGACCCGAGACAAATATCTGTAGATCATACAAACATTTGTCCCGCGGCGGGGATCGAACCCGCAACCTTCTACTATATACCTCTAATTTGAACTACTTTCTGCATCGCAGGCGGACCTTCGCCCACTGCGCCACAGAGGTCGTCTCAATAAATAATAATATAATAATATAAAAATATCGAAATCTTATTTTTCACACAATGCAACGAGGTGTTTTGTGACAGAAGCATTTTGTTTTCTTTTTAAATCTCTTAGAATTTCTTAAGGTGCATTTACACGATGCGATTTCAACCAATACAATATCGTATCACACGGCAATTTTTCACTGGTAAACGATCATCGTATGCGATTTGTCCTAACGCGACGCTCGTCGGCTCGTTCAATAGGCGGGGCTTAGCAAATCGTACGAAAAATCGCATCGTGTAAATGCACCTTTACACCTACTGGAGCACCATCTCAGTCATTGACCATATATCCACATATTATGCAAATGCTGAGATAAAGACCATAAATTATACAAACGTGATATCAGAATGCGTTTTTGCTTCAGTGTTGATAAGACCCACTTTATATTTATGCGAAAAGGTAATAAAAATACACTAAATCCAACAAAAGCACTTAACATGTCGATACTCATTGTGCGAAATGGATGAAAAATGCTAAAATAAATTGAAGGATGTAAAAAAGGCAGGTTTCGCATATTTTTATCATAAAGTTGTACAACTAATTTGGAGTTGGATTGGTCCTACTAATTTTAGTGCTATTTTTAATGTTTAATTCATTAAAGAACGATTATTTATTTACAGAAACTAAGCTACTACATATTTACAAAATACAACAGGATTAGTCAAGCTAAGGATCGTTAGAAACGATCTATAGATAGCTCAACTGATACAGGTCACTGTCAGCCGGAAGCGTGCCCAAAACACTGGCGGCATTACCACGCTGGATGGCAATGCTGATCATTTGAGCCAAAAATGATCTCCATATATGGCTCAGCTGATTCAAGTATTTTACAAATTTATATATACGTAGTAGGTTAATTTCTGTAATAAATAAATACTTTTTAAAACACTTTTAATATTTATTACTTCTTTAGATATATTTTTTGGCTGGTTAAATGTCAGCCATTTTGAATACCAAGGGGATTATGATAAGTATTCATAAAATAAGTCTATTATGTCAATTTTCTGATCAGAATGAATAACTAATCCCCTAAATTATTGATATTGATTCAAAAGCACACATTGACTTTGCAAAATAATTTAACAAAACCTTGAGATATTTTTGCTTAAAAAATAAATAAAAAAATGCAGGACATTTTCACACAGAGCGTCATCTAGCCCCAAATAAGCAAAGCTTGTACTATGGGAACCAGGTACTGATATACTACTTACATACTTTTTGTTTGTAAATACATACAAATTATACATAGAAACACCCAGACTCGAGATAAATATTTGCAGATCATCAACATTTATCCCGCGGCGGGGATCGAACCCGCAACCTTCTGCGTCCCAAGCTGGCTTTCACCCACTGCACCACAGAGGTCGTCAAAACTCGTCGGCTTCGAATATATTTGATCAAAATACATTGTTACGCCTAAAATCCTGTCCTTGGTAGATTCTCGGAATACCTACAATAAACTAGCTCCTCAATAAACAGCCCATCCATCTTGACCTTAAAGTCCTTCATACCATAAACAAGACGTACGGAATACGTAACGTAATTCTGCCTCTGTCACTCTTAACATCTTGAAAGAGATTATTTCTATTCATCATTTTAGTATTCAAAGGTTGAACAATAAGCTATACTCGTATTTTATATATTTTCGAGTTAAGCTTTACTATTTTTTAATTTGATTGTAACGTTTAGAATGCGCGCTTTTTTAATTTTTATCGCTTAAAAAAACAATCAAGTCACATGGATAAGTAAGTGATTGTCTATAGATTCTAACATATAAAGATTATAGATATTTGAAATTAGAATTGCCGACACAAATGAAAAAATACAAGTACTCAAATTTTCAATATTTTTTTCCATTTTAACTGTGTGCGTGTGCCACAGATTAATAATTATACACAGTGAAGCATCTTCCAGTGCGTTAGTACTATTATTTCCTCCGACAATACAATGTAAGATGTCAAGTAGGTTGTATAAATTCCGACAGGGTTCGTTCGGTCGAATGGCGCGTAAAACTTCAGTGGACATTCGGCTATGATTGTAGGGTAGCTATGCTTTTTTAACTTTACAATGTTACAGAAAGAACACACGATAAAACGTTTGGCTTGTTTTGCTAAGCCGATGCAATGGCATCGGCTCGCTCGCTAGGACACTACTTTTAGTGTCCGTCGCATTTACTATGACTTTTCGTTCGATGACCGTTTACAGGTAAAAAAACTCCATTTCTATACTAAATAGTATCGGTTGAAATTATTCTGTGTAAATGTAGAGTGGTGGCCACACACACAGAACACCAGGCAGACCAACAGCCAGATGGTCTGATGACATTGTTAAGGGGGTGGGAAAACATTGGGTTCGACTGGCGCAGGACCGGAATCAGTGGCGTGAAAATAAGGAGGCCTATACACAGCAGTGGGTGGATGTGGACTGTGGGTTGATGAGACTGATTAGATAGATAGATAGAAATGCTACAAAAGTTTACGTGTACACTGTTAGGTTCTGCAACAAAGAGAATGTTTTCAGCGCGTCTTAAAAAGGCTTTATGTACAAGATTATTACTTCAGAATAATGACTTTGTTCTTTGAAGTTAAGTTTGGTTGCAATAAAATAAATTGAGTTAGATGAAAGAGCGATACTATGTTCAAAGTTTCTTTGAATAGCGAAATATTGTAGTTAAGTTTAAGCTGAATTTAAGTAACTTAAAATCAAGTCAATCAAAACTCTGGATAGTTGTTTACGTATTCATACATCTCTGACTTACAAGAAAAATACATTTTTTTAATTAAAATAGGTCAGCATTTGACCTTACTCTGCCTAATGTTAAGCAGTAGTGAGGTCTAAGATGGAGTATGCTTTCCAAGAAGAAACCTATTTACTCTTAATTTGAAGACTCCCTATGTTGTACTTAAAAGACAATACAGAGCCCACCATAAAGATTTTTTCTGCATTGTCCGCACTACAACCAAAACCGAGGCCACAGTAGCATTAAGACAGCCCAGCGCAATAACTCCAGAATGTCAACATGCCATCATCAGCTTAGAGCACTCCACATCTTTCAAAACTTTACACTGTAGGATTACGTTGTAAACAGGACTTGGAAGTTGACGTACCGTTATTTATACTACGGTTTAAAGCAATAAATTTTGAGGATTTGTGAAGGAGATTAGAAGTGTGGATTGTACGAAATGTGGCTAAAATTTCGTAAATTTTCTTTACTAAATTAAATTTTGAAACGTTTTGTTTTGTCGCTAAAGTTTGGGATGTGTTTTATACATTACAGTTCAATTAAATTATATATTTTAACTTATGTAGATTAATATTTAAACTCATCTTTTTTTATTTAGGAAATGTATTAGTATGAGTCAGCTAGGTATCTTATTAATGATTTAGTGATCGGAGTAGGTACAAACTATTATAAGCAAGAAGCTAAACAAACATGTTATTAAACCAACAAAAACATTCTGATTCATCAATCCTCATTATTAAAACTCACACAATTACTCATTCGTCACGAAAAAACTACAAATTATAAATTACAAAAATGAAGACATTTAATAAATTTACCGTATCTCAACTTTAACCGTAACAAACTAAGCGCTATTCAAATCTCTTGCATTGAATTATAAAAAGAAAAATCAAGAAAACAGGTTTTGAATTTCGTAACGCGTGGTGCATCTACATTTCCGGAACTGCTTTTCGAACGAACATAATCTCTATTTCTGTTACATTAGAGCTTAAATCGAATTGTGCATCCAACATCCAACTAGCTTAATCCATGAATTCGTATGCATTTATGATGCTTTAATGCCTAAGAAATAGGGTTGAAAACGGCTTGTCACCAGTCGGTTAATACAAAGAGATCTGGGTGGTAAGGTGTTGGCTTTAATACGTTTCTGACGACTTTTTAATTCGGCGTCGTGTGAAACTCTTGCGCAGTAACTAGCATTTATTCTGTGGCTATAAAGTAATAGACACATTATTGTGCTTCAAGTGCCGAGAGGTTGAGTAAGTTCACATGTAAACGTGCCTTAATTATTGTCAAATTAAGCATACAAAATAGTTATTATACATTATTATGTAAAGAGCTCATCAAAATGAAGTTATTCTCTCATTAATCTCATATTCAAAATTACGTTTTTCGGAATTTTTATACTAAATTCCAGTTTATATTCTTGAAATTTTGTATGCAACATAAAATTATGTACTTGTACAAACAACAGGCTACCGAAATTGAAGAAAGATTTCCAAAACGGCTTACCTGTAACAATATGCAAAATTAGATTTCAATCCCACTCATATAATAAAGCTGAAAGTTTGTGAGTTTGTTTAGATGTTTGGATGTTTGTGTAAGGATCAGGCTTAAACGACGAAACAGTTTACAATGAAATTTGGTAAGGTGAAAGGTATAACTCCAGAATAGCATATAGGCTACTTTTTATCCCGAAAAACGTTCCTGAAAACCAAAAAATATGTAAAAGGATAACGGGAATATTGCATAAAAACATAAGCAGTACTCTGTTTGACACAAAGAGCACTACTTAGAGTTGCCATGACAACCAATAACTTTGGACTTTTCAAAATGGCGATGTGATTTCGTTCCACTATTGAAAAATTTTAATGACAGCAAATCCAAAAATGAATTCATTCAAGTGTTTTCATGGGTTGGATTGGAATAAGTTACATCTATCTCTAAAGTTTGTATGACGAAACAATGCGCAGACGAAGTCGCGCCCGGGTCCACTAGTAATTACAATAAAACACGGCTCAGACCTCTTAAGACAAGAACGGACCTTTGAGATGGCTGTTCTAAAAATAGGTAGTGGAACTTTGGTCCTTTTAATAAGACAAGCCACATTGATATCGAAGAGTATTCATATTGTTTGATAAATTCTTACATTATGAATTACGAAAAATGAGAATGTATGGATGTTTGTAACTCTTTCACAAAAAAATACTGAATGGATTTTGATGAAATTGCCAGTCTTAGTGAGGTTATGGTCTGGAATTTAGGCTTTATATCCCGGAAAAAAACAGTATTCCCGCGAACCTCTTTTAAACCTATATTAAAATTTTATCCTTGACTAATCGCGTAGGTATAACTTATTTATTTACCTCAACGTTTCGTATAAAATTGAAATGTCTTTTAGTCGCAAAAGTTTATGACTGAAATTAATTTATGTTGTTGAAGATATCTTATATGAATGTTGAAAAATATTAATTCACATTCGATATGCGAAATAAATTATTTTTATAATACGGTTGAATGAAAATCTAGATTTAATTACTACGCAGTCATAAAATACATCTAGAGAAACATTTTAAGCGAAACCATTCGCGTTTTACTAGTAAAAATACTATAACCATTATTGTTCGAACGAGATATGATAAGGACCCTGGCTGGACCACACAAGTTGGCATTAAGTATATTAAGTAAGATCGTATGAGCTAACATCGTGAGGAAACCAGTTAGGGTTCTTATAGGCGGCGATTGGCTTGCAACCTGTCACGTATGGAATACTAACTACTGCTAGATTTTTGGACATGCCTCTGACTTACCCCCTTAGACATCTTCAAAGTATCTGGAATAAGTAACATAAAAAGATCTGAGAGAATGTCTACCGCACCTTGGGGATACATTCGTGAACCTGTTTACGTTTTTTTTTACGTATTAGCTATGAACTAGTGTTCAACTTTAATTGAGACGGAAAACGTGAAATTGATTATTATTTTCCACCCTTTATAAAGATTATTTAAATGCATCAAACAATCAAATACCGAACCAACGATCATTTGAGTTATATTCTTTTTCGCTTAGCAAAATTTAAATGTAGATCACTACCTATATGTAATTTTACAAACTAGACAAATTGTACTAAGTACCATGTTAATTTAAGTACCAAGTTAGTAAAAGTTACCAAGTTTTGATTTCAAAACCAATAAATCACTTCACAACATATCGAAATGTGAGAGATAGCTTCGTTTTTGAATCCTCGATATAAATAAATAATGCTGGACATTATCACACAGCATCATCTAGCCCCAAACTAAGCAAAGCTTGTATTATGGGAACCCGATAATTGATATACTTTTTGTTTGATAATACATACATATTATACATAGAAACACACAGACCCCAGACAAATATCTACCTACAGATATTTACAAACATTTGTCCCGCGGAGGGGATCGAAACCTCAACCTTCTCCGTCGAAGGCGCACTGCGCCACAGAGGTCGTCAATATAGGACTCAATGCTGGCCTAAACCAACAGCCTGCAGCGGCTGCACTGCTGCAGCACTACCTAAGTCCTACATACTACCCAATCTATTAAAAAACTACGCTCGAACCACCGCAGTCAATCAGTTTCAGTGCCACAGTGTAACAACAGTTACAATCGATTGTGAAACAGCTGACCTTAGCAAACCGTCTGATGATGACTCATGGATTCTTTTTTAAATCCGCGGATAGATATTCAAATATACGAGCAACTAAAATTGCTTCTGAAGTTTTGATAAAATTTTAGTTTTATTAAAAGTGCTTGAATACTGAAAACAATACATGTATAGTCCTGATCCCACATATTTTATATAGCGGCTAAACGATCTAGTCATTTTTATATATCTATTCTCTCAGCTTAACCAATTAATTGCTAGGAAATAACATAATCATTATGGTTACTACAGCACAAGGTATGCTTACTTTGGGGCTAAATTGTAGTGTGGAATGTCCAATAAAAAAAGCAAGACTATTGTACAATCAGAGACAACTAAGTTTTTTTTTTTATGATGAATGGGTCGGCTCTTGAACTCAGATTTAAACAAAAATTATATCATCACACCAGGAAAATAGTTGCCAAATCATGCTACAATGTTATCCAGATTGACACGATAACAGTTGCTTAAAATTGCCCGTATAAGATAATTTTAAAATTGGATTGTTCTAAAATAAAGCGATTTGAGCGAGTGCCAACTCCCAACGATCATTTCCTAAAACAGTCCTTCCTAAAGCGCCATTTACACGATACCATTCTAGCATACCACTCTTGTCTTGCTTTCTCAAACTCAACCGAGACAAGAGCTAATATATTGGCAACAGGCAAGAATGGTATGCCAGAATGGTATCGTATAAATGGCGTTTAAAGTACAATGGTTTCTTTAAGGTCTGTAATGACAGGTGTCATAAAAATAGATGTACAAAGTCCGCATCGTTAAGGGACCTTAATTAAGCGGGTTTTTAAGGGACATTCATAATTAGTACTTTTGAAAGGAGTTAACATTAATGTGTGTTTAGATTTTGTTGTAAGGGTTTCAGTTTATTTTAATGTTTTATGACAATGTTTGTGACCAAATATAAGTGTTCTAAGCGATATTTATTTATATTCGTTTAGGCCAATTGTCAAGCTTTACGTTTGAATTGCGGAACATACTACTAAAGTAGCATTTTTTATCAAGTCATCAAACAGTTCAGAAATCGAAGTCAATGAATTCCTTTGAGACACAGAGCATTTATTGAGAGCTAGACAATATGCCACAGAAAACACAGATTACCTCTTTTTAGGCAAATATTTAATTAATTATTATTAATAGCCTGTAGTGTCTCACTGCATGGCAAAGGCCTCCCTTCCCTCTCTCCATTCATCTCTATTTTGGGCCACTGTGGAGCAATCCCTTAAGTGGGCATCCAATTCGTCTCTCCATCTACGGCGTGGTCTACCGCGAGGTAGTTTCCCGTTCAGAGGCGTCCACTATGTGGTGGTTTTCGCCCACAACACAGGCAGAAAAATATCAATTTACACGTATACATAATTATAGCAATCGCTTTCAAAACATCGTCAGAGAGCGAAAAAATAAATTTGGCTATAAGTAAAGTTATTCTGTAGCATCCTTCCGCGATCTAAAAATAAATGCTCACCTTTCTAGCAAAATACGTGAACCAATACGTATTATATCTATCAAATACTCCCTTTTGATCGGATCGTTGTTATCAAATATTTAACTGGTTTTCGGTACAGTCAGATGTAAAATGTAGTGGATTTTCTTACTCATATGAGACAGTGCCCAACTCTGGTGACGGAGTTTTTAGGCCGTACCAAGGCCTTTGTCGTTGCTTAGCGACTTAAATACCCGGGACCGACAATTTAACGTACGAAGCACGGAAGCGCTCAGATGAAAATGCCACTGGCGGTCACCCATCCACTTATGGACTGTTTAGAATGTTTCTTTACTTGGACGATCTATCAAGAGCGACTTAGCAAGCACGACCACGCTACACTCATAATAATCATAGATGTGGACAAGTCGTCTTTTGGCTACGGTGGTCGTTTGTCATCGTGTTGTATTGCACAGGAATATTGCAAGCCACTAGCTTGCTAACTAGGGCTAGTTTACTAAATCATTATTTTAATAGATGCAAATTGACGACCTCTGTGGACTTGTGTGATCCTGGAACCCGGACACAAGTCGTCTGTGACCCAGTAGGCGAAGGTCCGCTTGCGACGCAGAAGGTTGCTGGTTCGATCCCCGCCACAGGACAAATGTTTGTACGATCTACAGATATTTGTATGGTCTGGGTGTTTTCTATGTACTTATAATGAATGAATGAATGAACACTTTATTGTACACCAATTAATAACAAAACACCACATAAATAAAACACGTCCGAAATTAGTACAATGGGCGGCCTTATCGCTGAAAGTGATTTCTTCCAGGCAACCTTTAATAATATGTATGTATAAATTTATAAACAAAAAGTATAAGTAGTATATCAGTCATGTAGTACCCATTTCACAAGCTCTGCTTACTTTGGGGCTAGATGATGCTGTGTGAAAAGTCCAGCATTATAAAAAAAAACACGCATTGTCCCTGTATGAGTTAGTTAGGAGAGACCATAGATTTCAACCACGAATTTCATGTTCTTGTCGTGTCTAGCTATTTCAAACCAAAGTAAAGATTTAAAGTGTGCCTCAGAGAGGCTCATACAGAGTACTTGGCTAAGCGCTTTTCGAGTACTAGCTAAGCTCCTGCCCTACGTAATAAAAAACTTAAAAACATAGGCCATTACATCTATTTTAGATGATTTATACAGCGTCAGGAGGCAATCCATGCCTACACTTAACGGGACGCTGTAGTGCCTGGGACATTGTTTGAGATGGAATAGGCTTGCCCAGCACCTAAACCATCCTCTCAGCTTAATCAGCCGCCCTCAGGAAAGACAACGTCAATAAGTGTAGAGCTGACTAAGCTGAGGATTTCCTCACGATGTTTTCCTTCACCGTAATAAATTTTACGAAACGAAAAATCCATTGATGCACGGCCTGGATTTGAACCCACGACCTTCGGATTGAAAGTCTAGGCACAACCCCATTCGACCAACACGGCTCACGTAATAAATATCAGCAGTTTTCCTAACCGACTGTTCAATATGTCGAATTTTCGATACCACATGTTATACCGCAAAGAATAAATAATACAGGTATTCCTAGAAATCCTTTCGGGCGGAGTGAGGCGATTGCTTCGTTGAGTAGTTTTTGAGCTTAGTAAATATTGTTTGAGTGGCTTAGCTCACTCGCAATACCTTAGCTGAGCAGTATCTTGAGTCTTAGCATCCGAATCTTGAGTAATATCACCAATTGAAGTAATACCTTCTCTAATTGAAGTAAGTCCTCTGAAGCGCAGTGGGCAAAGGCCCGCCTGCGATGCAGAAGGTAGCGGGTTCGATCCCCCGCGGCGGGACCAATGTGTGTATGATCTACAGATATTTGTCTCGGACTTTGCCTAAATCTTAAGTACCAAACATTTTCAAAAGGGTTCTCTTTAGGTGTTTTTATGTCTGTTCGTTCGAAGTCAATTGTGACCCGATGTAGAAATTATTTGTTTGAGAAGATGTGGACATGTATCAAAATGTGTTTGGACATGCCTCTGACTACCCCCCTTAGACATCTTCAAAGGATCTGGAATAAGTAACATAAAAAGATCTGAGAGAATGTCAACCGCACCTTGAGGATACAGTCATGAACCTGTTTACGTATTTTTTTTAAAGGAAATCAAAAAAATCCCGATTTAAAAACTAGATTCTTCATCTTACAACGTGTATCGTTTCAAAACCACTTTCAACACAATATTTGTCAAAAAATGGAATGTCGAATGAAATACCCAAAACTTTCCCTTCCAATCAGTAAAAAGACGAAAAAGGAGGGTCAGGCGAGTGTCGGACAAACATCATTGTTTACTTAGTAGATTGGTGGATTATGGTACCGCTCACTCAGGCAGCTGTACAATCCTAATATATAAATGTTTTGTTTATCCGTGTAAAACAATTAGACGAGAGAACTGGACATGATACGTACATTTTTTTAAACATCGATGAATCATTCTGTAGTTGTATCACGTAAATAAACCTACAAAAACAGGTAAAATGATATGAAAAAAGGTTTTTTTACCATTCTACTGCTGGGTCTCCCACCTTAACTTCAAGGTTTAACTTAAAAAATAAAATAGGTGGCAACATTTTTTGTCAGAAACAAATCCACTTGATATTTGAATAACACTAGTAGAGTGTTTAAAGATTTTTAAATGTATCCCAAAAATTTGCACCCATGCGGGATTTGAACCCACGACCTTGCCGATCCGTGGCATCGCTCTGACCAACTGAGCTAACGGGCAACCGACGCATGAGTTGAAAACTAGTAGAGTGCCACAAACTTATCTGAACCGGTGACCAAAAGAGGAACTAAGAAATTTTACTGTAAAATTTATTTTTCTGCCAACACCCAATGCGATAGCAGCTCTCTCTCACCGGTTCAGTTAGTTATAGTCCTTTTCACATAAGAACGGTTTCCTAACAAAGCTATTAATTTCTGAAGTTATTAAAAAGGAAATAGACAAAATCCTTTGTATCTTTTAGTATTATCACTAGATTTCATTTATTTCAAATTTTTTTATTGTTGACAGCGTGAAACGTTAAAGTTCTAGTCTGGATACATTCCTATGTGAAAAATACTATAGCTAAGTTTGTGGCACTGTTAATATCACTTGAGCTATCGACAGATCATTTACAACAATACAACACAAAGAAAGGCTGGTATAGAGTTATGATAATGATGATTTATCGCAAAGGCTGAAATTCCCTAAAACCTTCAGCTTTCCAAGCTGTCCTGTTAAAAGGTTATCAAAATAATTTCACTCAAATGCCATTATATTTAACGTTAGTCCCTTGTAAGGTCATTCTACATCTCAAAGCTTCCCTCATCATAATAAAAATCTCCTCAGTAATGAGCATTGGCAATTCCTATAATCCTACCCAACATTTTCTAAATATCGGTTATTTTGGGTCGCTAAAAGCTTTCAATGCAGGTAAACGTGATGGCAGCTCAACCATTCACGTTTCAAATAAACTTATTTTTCATCATATTTATAACGGACCAAAGTTAGCAGTTGTTGACGGAGTTTTTAGCCAGCCTTAAGACCTCCATCATGGCCCAACGACTTAATAGCTAGCACCCTTATTGTCTAACTTGAAATCCATTCCCATTTGTCATCCCAATAGAGCTCAACCAATCACATAATAGGAAAATGTCAATTTTTTATTTTTTAGGTTAGTTAGGAAAATGACAATTAAAGGTTTCAAATGTCAAAATGAAGTCCATGTCCATTGCCAGTTATATTACGCAATAAGGCTACAGGACCGACAATTTAAAATCAAATCATTCATTGTTTGTGAACCTAGGTTATACAATTGGTGTTCAGGTTTAACAGAGCCTCTAGATTCTGGTGGTAGGCCATACAAACATTTACAAGGTCAATTAATTTAATGGACCTCTGAAGCACGGAAGCGCTCAGTTGATAATGCCACCAGCCTACCCTTTTACCTAATTTTCACGATCTATCATGAACGGTAGATAAGCAGCCAGATGGGTGGGTGACATAGAGGCTAAAGAAGGAAAGCTTTGAGTTTGTTTGAGCTGCCAATGATTATGATGATCACGAACGACTGAACAATGAAACGAATGAACGCTTCTACTCGGTAGTGAGCTAGCGGTTTATCCAACAGCTGATCCCTGGATAAGGATCGACAGGTTCCTCCGCTAATATTTGATAGAATTTAGGGCTTCATCTATCCGTGACGCTCATCAAAGGTACAGATGCCTCGGATTCTTTGCATAGAGTTTACGGGCTTTGGGTAAGGCGAGAGTTTTGATAGAACATGTTTCATTAAGAGTAGTAATTTTTTATGTGAATCAATATTTTTCCTGTGTATCACAGTACAGATATATTTATCTCTGAACACGTTATCAGAGGACAAACATGAATGACAAAGACATCCGGGGTCTTTCTGAAAAATATTGTTTCTTTTTCAATTTTTTTTAACCGACTTCAAAAAAAGGAGGAGGCCAAGTGAATACGATTAGGTACCTATAAAAAAAAGAAATCGAGCGATAGCGTACCAGGATACAATTTTGCACCCAAGTTCTTTTGAACTTCTTAGATGTAAATGAATAGTTGGCACCGACTTCAAATTATATTCTTATTTTTCTCTTTTTAGTGTGTAGAAGGTTCTTCTGTTTGTGTTCTGTGAAGTCGGTTCAATTTTTTTTTTCAAAAATGTTTTTTTTTAAACTGATCATGTAGGCAGTGCTCATACTGCTCATGATACTTGGTAAGATATATTATCATAATGTGCTTGTGTCTCACTGTTGGACATCTTTAAAGGATCTTGAGCGAGTTGATCTACTGTGTATCAGTCGAGATATATTTCGTTTCATAAATATGTAAAGATTTCAGAAAGACCAAACTTTATTCTCA
Source organism: Epirrhoe tristata (assembly GCA_951394285.1). NCBI lineage: Eukaryota > Metazoa > Arthropoda > Insecta > Lepidoptera > Geometridae > Epirrhoe > Epirrhoe tristata. The sequence goes on from OX596161.1 coordinate 3,407,110, forward strand.
AATGCTTTTATTTCAATGAAAATGTCGGAAAACGAAAATACATGCACCATACTGATGACGTCACCTTCTCTACTAGGGATTACCTCATAGTGAACGTTGCCAAGAAAACAAACAACGTTTAATTTACTTTCTGAAATGCTTAAACCGCTAAATTACGAACATCAAAGCTGTCGTTACCCTAGTGCTTTTGCTGAAATACATTACTGCAGGCGTGGTTTTCTGTATGTAGTGTTTTTACTTAACCTATTACAGAAACTAAGCTTCTACATATTTACAATATACGATAGAATCAGTCAAGCTATCGAAGGATCATTAAGAACGATGTATAGATAGCTCAACTGATCCAGGTCAATGCCAGTCGGAAGCGTGTCCAATCATGTCCTACTGCTGGGCAAAGGTTTTCACTTCCACTCCCTGCGCTCTTAGGCCACGGTTTGTCAGTCTGGCTCGAATGCATTCAGATTTGCCACCTTTTGGGTCTGCCGTCTTTTCATGACGACAGTAAAATAACGGTAACCAATTAATAGAAACTAGTGTTTCAGTACCTAATATGGAGACTTAGCAGGACATTCGAGGTATTAGTTGATATAATTATTTCACACTTCTACCACGTGGACAGGTTAATGTCGCGTTTTACTGGTAATACTATCATAATCCTTTGTCACTGGTTACTTGGCGCCCCGGTTCAATGACCTGGAGATAATATAGGTAGGAAGCTAGCGAACTTACCCTTACCTCGAATGTACAGGGTTATTTGTAAAACACCGGTTACCTCTCAGGACTGTATTACTATCATCATACAACAACTTTTGTTTTATGACTTTTAAAAATTCATCATACTTTAGTTCATCAGATTCTCATACAAAAATAAAAATATTTTAATTGAACGCTCTAAATTTTACGAAGTCTATGCGAAGCAAAAGAAAGCGATAGTACAATAGCAAAGGAGAACGGGGTTAGGGCAGCGGGGGCGCTTGAAATTGACCTATTTAATAGTTGAAATGTGTTAGATAGGACAACGAAATCTAGAAGGTTTTGATAAATGTATTATGTTTTGAGAGGATACCGGTGTTTTACAAAAAACCCTGTATATTTCATCATTCATATCACAACGCAGAAGATCAAGAGCGTATCTCCAAAGCGTGATAGACCTCCCGTCATCTTAAGATGTTAACACATTTTATCAACCGACTTCAAAAAAGGAGGAGGTTCTCAATTCGTCTGTATGTTTTTTTTTTTTTAGCTTCACAAGATCATCATTAATATTACAAGACTGTGTCTTGTGATCACCAACTCCAATACAATCTCTCAAATCCATCAGCTGTTTCCATTCTTAAGATCCTTTGAAGATATTACAGGGAGTAGTACAAAGGCAACAGACGCAGGGAGACCATGTTGGTGTATTGAGTCTTCTTGTTGTGTCGCTTGTAATATCGAACTACTTTTAAGCTTTTGTGGAATTGAGTAAAGCATCAATACGCGATTTTCCTAAAGTGGTCGTTTCTTGATTGTTATTTTGCATAACATGAGGAAAAAACTGACCGCCAGGGGGTAGGGAGAGGTGGGTGTGGGGAGGGGGTAGCATTAGCACTTTAGCAAATTACTCGGTCTTTGCCGCATTGTCGGTCTTTCAACAATAAGTTATCGCCGATCTTTGGAAAAATACAGTTTGGTAAGGATTTATGAAAGGTTTTACTCGTATATTAAAAGGGATTTTTGCACGAGGTTCTGATTATGTACACAGCAGCCACCAATGCATAAACTCTGGACGCCTGTAATGCCTAAGACATGGTTAAGTGAGATTGCGAAGACTAGCTAAAAATGTAACTGGCCTTATCCACAGGAAAGGCATGGTCAATACAGACAAAGCCTTGTGAACATTATTTTTCAAAACAACTCTCTTGAAGCACAGCCGTAAAAATTTAAAATGCGAATCTTAACCGCAAAAAGTAAAATTACCAAAAACAATTCCAAAAAGCCAGTCAAAGAACAAAAACAATACCAAAAGGAGAAAAACGCGGCAATCGCAAAACACTGCCTTTCGATTAATAAATATTCCAAAAACGGGCTGCTTAAACTTTCTCGTTGACATCAATGAATTGAGCAATCGGGAATCGAGTTTGCTCATGAAAAAATATTTGGAACGGGCAAAGCGTTGAAACGAGCAAAGTGCTGGGGTCTGCTATTATCGTCGGAATTGTGAGTCGTGTGAATTGTGATGTTCGTTTCATTCTCTGCTGGCCAATTTTGAATACAGCCTTGCCAGCCTATCTCTACAGGGGCCGTATTCGCGTTCCTTTTTTCGTTCGTTTGATGAATATTCGGATGCTTCCCACCACGATTTATGACTTCAAGGGCCAATTTTTTTAACGTTAAGACACGGACACTTAGGACCAAATATTCCAAATCGAAAAATTGGCGCTTGAAGTCAGAAATCGTAATGGCTTATGCTTTTGTCGAAACTCATTTGTCACTATAGGAAATCTATTCTACCGAAAAGGAGTTGCAGGCAGGTGATTTCTGGTTCAAGGTTTTCTGGCTGAAGATTTCTTAGACTTCATCGAGATTCATCTAATCCTAAACCTGCAAAGGCCGGTGAAGCTCACTTTTAATAGGACCTGGGCAAGCCTTTTCCAACTCAAACTATCCCAGACACGGCCCAATAAACTTAAAAAACGCCAATAATAAGAGTCAGGATTGTAAAGCGTAGCAAGTGGAAATCTGTGTGCTATCTACTTACGTACGGATAAGAGGCGTGTTTTTATATGTATGTTATCTATAAGTGGGTTCAGAGCTTTACATTACAGCTCAGTTTCCAAGAACTACGAACCCACACTTCCTCAGTTCTAAGAATCGAGGCTCCAGACTAAATAATTCAAAGGACACGATGCAAGTTTACGGCCGAAGCAGATGGGGCAGCCCTATAATTTCACTTCTAACAAGCGCTGAAAATGTGTACTATCACCTCTGTAGGTCGTTGTCCCGTGATCACGATATCAGATCTCATTCGCCCCTTAACAGTTAGTTTTCTCGTGTGATATCGCTATCAAGAGATTATTTATTAAACATTCACCTGTGATTACGCCTGTCTGTAATTATATGGTTTACTTATATTATTTTTCACCTTGTTTGAATGTATGAGGGAAATGACGGGAATGAATTGCGTAACAGGGGGAATCCCAGCAGTATAGCATTGGCTTGGCTGCAGATGATTCAAATTTTTATTAAATAAATAGTATTTCAGAAACACGAAGTCGAAGCCCTTTTGCTGCTTTGTAGGACACAGATTCAGGCGATATCGGAGCGAACCTAATTTTAAATAAATAAATAATAAATAAATAATGCTGGACATTTTCACACAGCATCATCTAGCCCCAAACTAAGCAAAGCTTGTACTATGGGAACCAGATAACTGATATAAGTACTACATATATACTTTTTGTTTGTAAATACATACATATTATACATAGAAACACCCAGACCCGAGACAAATATCTGTAAGTCATACAAACATTTGTCCCGCGGCGGGGATCGAACCCGCAACCTTCTGCGTCGCAGGCGGACCTTCACCCACTGCGCCACAGAGGTCGTCAATAAATTTCTGAAGCTGATTGTACTAGCCACTATTCTATGAGAGTTATGATCTACAAACTAAGTGATAGTCTGGGAATACCTAGATGTAGCTATGCGTTATTCTGTGGGCTATTTTGTGTCATGAATGTTTGATGTGTACACTATTCGATTTTCTGTTGACGATGTACTCAAGTCTTTATCAATTTATGCTATTTATTAAGTACTTTTGTTAAATAAGATAAAAAAAAACTCCATTCCAAGAGCATTACCTATGTTTTCTTTATAAACACAGAAATTTATGAATTTAGAGGGTAGAAATGAAATAATTAACTTTGCTCGTGAAAGTTACAAAATAAACCACAGGAACAAACTATTCAATACTCTCTGTATTGTACACAGTGGTTTTGATTGTTGAAACAGTAACTTGATAGTATTCTGTGTATAGCGCTTAAGTAACTGCTAGTTATTCTGTGGTGTCGAGCACGCGCGTAGGGATGTCATCGATAGATTACATTTTATCGATTAGGTGACATGTCTTTATTAAACTAGGTGTGTAATAAGCTTTGTTTACGAAAGTAGAATATTTGATTTCGATGTGAGACACTCTGATTGAAAAACATACTTTGTTTACTAATTACCCTGAGTACCTGTGGTATGTTTTTTTTTACACTAATGGTGTTTTTTATAAAACATAAGTCGTTTTAATTTAGAAGAATGTAGTTCGTATAATTTATGAGTCAGGGTTAACTTACTCAGACATAACCTAAAACGATCCCCTCAATAATTTGAAATGAAATTATTTCGTTAAAAAAGTAACTCATACAAACTCCAGCTTCTCATTCTTTGCAGCTTCAATAGCCATAATTTAATCAACTGTTAATCTTTTGTCTCAGGAATGAACTTCATAAATTATCAATGACCATAAAAAATGACACGCGGTCGGGCGCGATTATAAATTCATTTAAAAAACGGCATGACATTAATTTATACTGCAATCCTTTGCATAATTCCGCCATTTTGTTTCTCGATGCTCGATAATTAAACGCCAAAGCCATCTCTATTGACAAAGGGAAGAGTAAGCGATTTGTAAGGACTGATGGAAGAGAGGACTGCTGATATAGCACATATTGTGATACAGTGAACGGCTATATTAGCTTGGCACAATCTGTGATTTTACAGTTAGATTTAGCTGTCGCAACAGCATTCTGAAAAAAATTGCTAATAATTATGCGTGTCTTCTGGTTTTTCAGCTTTCCCAGAGGACGAAATCTGTTTTAGTTATTAAGTACTAACCCATATTGTTTAAGATTTTACTAACACTGTGGACTCTGTTGTCTTGAATAAAAATATATAAAATATATTATAACAAAACCAAAAATCTTTCTTTAGATTTGTAAAAAGGATTCCTAAGCCTTGAAAAGAGCTAAGGTTTCTCGAGTTTCTTTCACCGTTTAAACTAACAAAATTATTACAAGATGCTACACTTTGCTTCTGCGGTACCAACATTTAAAATAGCTTCAGTCTACACTTAATCCTCAGTTTAAATATAGATATATTTTATTTCTATCGATCAAATGGCTAACATTTTTTTTTGTCACATAAGTAAAGTAACTCGATCATATGCCCTTAAATATTATGCTCCACATACAACTTAATTCACGTTAAATTTTACAATTATTTAAGTTAGATGGATTAGATTTTTTGGCGCGAACGTGTGCGATTCCGTTTGGTGTGGATCAAATGTACTGATATTGCAAATTGATCCTATGATCCTTCAGCCTAACGTGCTTAGTTTTATTTGAGTTTGAGACGAAAAGATAAACGATCCTCTAATCTTACTACTAAGCTATGAAGGAGGCCTTAAGGCGGCCTAGAAACTCGAGTTGGCAACTAACTCTTACGAACGACCTTACTACTAAAATGTTTGTTGGTTTGCTTCACGCTGAAACGGCTGAACTGATTTGGGTGTTGTTATGAAGGTAGCATATACCCTGGATTAATGCATAGCCTACTATTTATCCCGGTAAAGTGATAATATCCCAAGCAAGCGCGGGTAACGCCGTGGGGCGGAACTAAATTATATTCCAAATCACATGGGTATTGCTGTCACATTTGTCATTTAAAGTTTTTAGAGATTAATTATGGCAAATCCATTGACAGAAAATCACAATGAGCTATCCAACGAATTTTTACTTGAAAAAAAAATAATCGATTTTCTCTTTTGAATAAAAGGTGCGTGAAACAAAACAGTGATAGTGTCAGCACCCATGCAAGATGCAGAAATTAGTCAAATTATAATAACATACAATCCATCAGTGTTCTTGTCTTTGCCGAAAAAACACTAGAGTTGTTCCTAAGCTGTGGTCTTTAAATCGATCGGTTTCGGTGTCAAATCTAGGTCAAGGGCATCAATCTTTTTGGTGACGGGCCTGAAGCTTTCATCAAATTATGGAATTACTGAAGCCTGAGGTTATGGCAACTAAAATATAATTCCAAGCACGGACAGGTCCAAGCAGATTTTTTTTCGATTTAAGTTTTTATTTGTTAATAAAAAATCTTTAATTTTTTTTTATTAACCTATATCATCCCACTGCTGGGCAAAGGTCTCCCCCAATTTCCTCCATCTGCCACGTCCCACCAGTCCTCTTCAAAGGCATCCAGGTCGTCACGCCAACGTTTTCTCGGCCTGCCCCGGCTTCGCCGCCCATCTGCAGGCACCCACCCCCATGGGTGCTTTAATATTATATGTTTTTTATTTTTAGGTATGTGTGGCCTTAAATTATTTGTTTTTGAAGATTTTGAGGCAAGTGTTGATGGTTTCAATAGTTTTGCAAATTAAGTTGGTTTTCAACTTGGGTATTTTAATGTGAGTATTGTACTCGCAGTAGAGGACGGCCCCACACTAGATGGAAAGACGATCTGGTAAAGGTTGCTGGGAGCCGTTAGGTGCAGGCTGCACAAGATCGATCGCTGTGGAAATCGATGGGGGAGGCCTATGTTCAGCAGTGGACACTGGATGGCTGACATGATGATGATGATTGTACTCGTATACAATAGAGTTTTACAATCTTCTATCTAAAAACATCAAGTATGATTCACTCACATACATTAATGTATATTTAAAGATATCTAGTTAGTTTTTAGTGTTATCAATCTTAGACCTATAATTACTATTATTCATACATCCGCATCTGTAATAAACAAAAACTTTAAATTAACTACAATTTAACCAATTCTGAGAATTCCCATTATCATTGCCAAAGTCATAGATGCAATTTGCAATTTTTTGCAAATAACCAGCAACCTAAATACAAAACGGCATTTTAAAAAGGAAGTTTGAATTATTAGATACTCGTACCATGAACTTTGTACAATCTTATTTCAATATACAATAGGTATGTTTGTAGGTATAAATTATTATACATGTAAGTATGTGAAATAAATAAAATATTTTTATAGGAAGTAATGCCTCATGTTATGACATTTATAAGACATTGCTATGAATAAATTAAATTATATAATTCAATAAAGCTAAATTAATAACCCTTTATTAATTAATTAAGTAATTTTACAACATACATAATACGAAAACGATTTAATGACAACCATTTAGAAACCGGTAAATCAAAAAAACGTTAACTGTTCAACATGAAAAACATGTCATCTTAAAAAATACGAGCGAGATTCCAAATTGGACGGATAGCATAAAAATAAAAATCCTAACCTATAAAACATTTTTATTTACTACGTTCTATAATAAGCGGCATATTTCAAAAGTATACGGGCGAGCTGACATCTCAGCAACTGTATCGCCGCCTTTTCATAGTCGGATATTAATTACTAAGCTAGGCTAGGAGCACAAGCTCGGTCAACAACTGTAAAACTATTAGCGCGATAGTCCGAATACTTCGAAATGGTTCCTTGGCTCGCCGCCAGGCGCTGCGATCGGCGCCTTGCATTTGACGTGTAAACAAAAATACAACTTGCTTTGATAAATGCGGATTTCGCCTTCATTTTATTACTTTATGTGAGTTTTATTGGTTTTTACGTTAGATTAGAAATGACGTTTGTGAGACGGGATTGGTTGATGATTGGCAATTCAAGCTGTAACTGGATCTTCTCTCTGGAGGCCTCGCATATTTATATCAACGCTGAATGACATTCGCTGGAGCTGAATACGTTTGTATTCATATATTTAAGCATATTCGGTACATCTTATGTAAAACAGTTTTCACAATGTTGAGACTAGCGCGTGACGACTTTCAAAAAGCGATCTGAAAATTATTCCTATGATTTACGACATTACAGTTAAATCTTCATAGGTATTAATAGTAGTCTGACACACGGTACATTCTTACAAAGCTAATACGTAGGTATGTTAATTAAATTTAAAATATTGAATATTACACATTTTGGCCAAACCCAACTTTTGAAATATACCATCCTATATTTGACAGGTGGATCAAATTATATTTTCCTTTACCACTACGAATGTTTCTATAGCAAAATTAAGATTTTTTATTAGTCAGATCAAACCAGAACGCTTTTGAAATCGTCTAAATTCTTGGAGCACAAACCACGTTCTAAACGTCACCTGTCAAAACTCTCAACACGTGTGTGTAGTCCGACTGAGATGTCATTTCGCTGTTATGTACCGCGCTTTAACCACAGAGAAAAGTATTTAAAAGTATTCTGAGGTACCCGAGGGGGAAACTTTGCGCGCGGTAAGTACTTTAGTACTTATAAGGGTCAATGCTTAGCACTTTGGGAGTACAGAGAGCGGACAAGAATGTTACTATGACTTGAAAGACGTGGAACATTTTAAAACAACAATAATTTGAAATTCTGACGGTAAGAACGTTGATCTTGAGTTCGAAAATGACATTAAATAAATAAATAATGCTGGAGTTTTCACACAGCATCGTCCAGCCCCAAAGTAAGCAGAGCTTGTGTTATGGGTACTGGATGACTGATATACTACTTATATACTTTTTGTTTGTAATTACATACATATTATACATTGAAAACATCCAGACCCGAGGCAAATATTTGTAATAATACAAACATTGGTCGAGCCGCGGGGATCAAACCCGCAACCTTCCGCGTCGCAGGCGGGCCTTCGCCCACTGCGCTACAGAGGTCGTCTTCGAATTGAAACCGACGAATCCATTTTCAAATTCGAATTCGTTTTGAATTCGAATTAAGAATATTTCAATAAATAAATAGCATATTTTGATTGAGTCGCGGTGTACGTAAGCAGAAGAGCGGATGTTTTTATCCGCTAAATGTCCCTGACGGCGTAAGCACTTGTAAAATTACATATTAAACATCTTCTGAGGGTAAAATATTACTAATAATTAATGTTATTTGTTCGAAAAACACCTAAGTTTTATTCTTATTGCTGTATTAATCATCTAGACCCTTATTAATAAACGTGGTGTAAAGTTACGCCATGCTCCAAAAATTATATGGATACTCCTAAGTTACACTCGTCGTAACTTTACTCCACGTTTATTAATAAGGGCGCTAGTGCCTAAGTGCCAATAGATGTAAAGACAAGATTGTTTATTTTTAAAGCCCTAGGTATATTTTCAATCGGCTTGAAAATTTGCGACAATTTAAACATAATAATCAAAATACGACGACCTCTGTAGCGCAGTGGGCGATGGCCCGCCTGCGACGAATAAGGTTGCGGATTCGATCCCCGCGGCGGGACCAATTTTTGTATGATCTACAAATATTTGTCTCGGGTCTGGGTGTTTCTATGTATAATATGTATGTATTTACAAACAAAGAGTATTAAGTAGTATATCAGTCGTCTAGTACCCATAACACAAGCTCTGCTTACTTTGGGGCTAGATGATGCTGTGTGAAAAGTCCAGCATTATTTATATTTATTTATTTTATAGAATAGATGAGGTTATGTATTGTCCATAAAACGTCATTTTAGACGATACCATTCTGGCATACCATTCTTGCCTCTTGCCACAGAATATTAGCTCTTGCACCGTTGAGTTTGAGAAGGCAATAAGAACCTATGTTCCAGAATGGTATCGTGTAAATGGCGTTTAAGTACATTACGGAATCAGAGTAAAACAACGTTCGAAAAATTTTATGAAAAATTAGGAAGCGAGCACTTATTAAGTAATTTGACGTCGATCTCTGCCTACCCTGTAAGGTTATTAAATACAATTTCGCCCGCTCGTAGCGCCCTCTACATCCGGGAAGCAAGCGACTTCCGGTTCCGGTAGGATACTCTGTTATTTCGTACTTTTTTCAAGACAAGTGTACTTCGGACCAAGTACCTTTTTGTCATAAAAGTTTAACGAAAATGGGAATGTAAAAATAAGTAGTAATTGAAGTTGTGCCTTAACCCACTTTCGAACTACGAGGTTTATGACTAAAAAATACGTAAGTTGGCCTGTCTGACTAAACTTTTTTCTAATATTCATTATTCCTGTTCTACCTAGTAAAAAGGCGTCCTAGTTTCTAAAACTTTGATAATAATAAAAAACAATTATTGGTTTTTAATCGGTTTGATTTGAAACTGTTAAGTAATTGTTGACTGTACCAAGATTTTAACTTGATGTATTTATTTAACACAAAACTTGTAACTTAGAGTTCCTAACTTAAAGTTTATTGTTATTGAGACACTTTGAAACGCAATTTTAAATTAAGATTGGAATACGTAATTCAAACAAATTAAAGAACTTGTACGACTTGGTACATTTTAATTTGTTAGCTACATCTACAATGAACGAGGAACTTTTGGCCGAATCGTCAGCGACTCAAAGTTGCAAGCTAGATATTCTATCATTTTATAAGTTTACAGATGTCTTAGAAGAATATATTATTCAGAGGAACATCTCAAGGAATGTCTACTATGCCTTGGGGATACATTTATGTCCTTATCTTTTTCATCATTAGGTAAAATCCGATAAAGTCCAGACATATTTCTAAAATGTCAAGCCAATATTAATCTCTAGTTATTTCAATACCAATTAGTAGATTTCAACGTCGTTTGCGTAAACCAAGGTGTGAACGTACTTTCGGACATGACTGTTAAGCTGTTTCTGACGCGTAAAACGATTGACAAAACTGTTATTAGCTTAATTGGCAGTTTAGTGCTCTAAATTCGATTGGATTATTCTGTAACCTAGATTGTAAGCATAGATAATGCAACAGAAAATAAATCATTTTTGAATTTTTTTCAAACATTTGTTCAAAAAACGCGATAATAAATCTAGATCTTTGGTGTTTTTTTTTATTTTCGTAATCCAATATCTTTTTAAAAATTAATAATTTTCATGGCATAATTATCAAAATTGGTACAGCGACACATTAACCTACGTTTTTGTAATAGTAAAATGTTTCCTAATAAATACTAATGTGGTTTCTGATAGAGATTACAGTAGTTTCCGTGTTAAACGGCGATTAACCCAAAAATACAACTGCAACAGAAATATCTGGTCCAGGAAACGTAATGTATCGCTCTAATTTTGACTTCCTCTGTCGATTGACAAACTAATTCAAGAATCAATTACTTTTACGACAATCAGTTAAAATGTCTCCAGTCATCTGCCATTTTTTTTATCCGTATAAAAGGGATGCAACTTCGATAAAACAAGATGGAGACCAAAAACAAACTCGCTAATTGGGGATATTTATTTAATCCTGTTTTCAGTAATTTGACATTCCCATTCTGTTAAGAGATCGAAACGGATCTATCAGGAGGAAACCAAACAATCAACTTGATATATTTTGTTAACTGGGCTACATCTGGCTACCAATTTACCTAAAACAACAACCAATATTGGTACTTAACCCTTTGAAATAAAGTCACTTATTGCGGTTACCGAAAACCATCGCTACTTTTCGACTAATGCTGACATAGTTTTCCTAATGGAAATGCAACTTTAATCCGTTGGAATAGAGGCTTTATTAGATGATTATATTAAAAATGGTTATGTTAATAGAAATTGGACTTTATGCTCTTGTTAGAAATTTGGGATTTGTTTAGTTTGTTTTATTTATGTATGTTTGTATGACGAAAGACAAGAAACAACTGAACACAACAGTGTGGTGTTTACCTATTATTTTTCATGTGTATACAATCATAAATCTATCAACAATATCTATTAACTGGTGTTTAAGTTTTAAAAATTTTTGTTGTATTTGACGGGGAGGGAGACTAGTAACTTTTTAAAGTTTTTTGAGTGTGACGTGACATTTTGGTTAGTTGTTCATCAACAAGTTAACAAACTTTTATCTTTCTAGGTCTCCATTTTTATTTAACCATAAAAAATACTCCACTATTCATTTTTTTATATTATTTTCTGATAAATGTGCTTTAACCTTTACATAATTTTATTTTCTTGTCAGTCTCAAGTCAATAGAAGATGGCAACAGATTTTCTGAAAGCTATATGAAGCCTATAGTCCCTTATGAATAACGGATAGGTTAAATCCATAAAAGCATAAAGCAATCCATGAAGTTAATCTCCAAAATATATATTTTAGTACCATGTTAACTAATCCAAGAATTTGGGACATCAAAATATTTTAAAATAATACCCCAATTTTACGATCTACGTAAAAGCTTTATAGCAAGTTAATTTTGAAATATCGGAGTAGCTTAAAACCAAACTGATAGTTGTAAACATGTACCTATCTTTAAATTTAATGAATGCATGTTTACGAATGGTTTTATTGTGCTTAGAAAAGGCATGTGACTTTGATCGTGTGGTGAAAGGTACAGTCAGCAACGAAAGTCGCCTAACATTTGATGTTTCCAAATATCAATATTTTCTAAATCTGTAACATTATGACCAATATTTTGAAAAAATTGAAGAATAAGCGTCAGCCCATGTCAATTTCCCAGAAAATTATTATTTTTCTAAGAAATCGAAAACAAAATTAAATGGCATTTTAAGAGAATCTACTTTCGTTGTAGTAGAGAATACCTATTATTTATCAATTTTATTTATTTATCTATTTAGTCACTTGTCCGATTTATTTTATGTCTAGATGAAGGTGTGTGAAATGTCCAGCATTGTTTATTTATTTTAGGTAACATAACATGTTCTACCATTTCCTAACATTTAAATTGTCACAAATACTTAATTAAAACTTAATCTTTGGCACATGTCCCATAACATACTTCACTACGAATTGAACAGAGTTTTGGGACTTAAGATTATTTGACAGTCAGTCGATCATCAAACAATTTTATATACGTGGCAATAAATTCGACACCGCTAGCTTTTATTAAGAGTAAAATCTTATAGTAGGTACTATTACTAAATTATTATACAAACACCCATACAAATTTAATCCCTTTTAAGTACTTATAAGATTTAACAGCTAGGTTCTTCAGAAACACAATAAGGTCATTGACCTTTCGCTGTGTAAAACCGGTGTGATGACAACAATCTCGTATTCTACCAACCAGTGAGATGATAATATAAAAATATACAGGATCACAAAATCACTTACTTTCTTTAATACCAACATGAGCTACTTATATATACGTATAGTACCTATATCAGTCAAGTAGTACCCATAACACAAGCTCTGCTTACTTTGGGGCTAGATGATGCTGAGTGGAAAATCCAGCATTATTTATTTATTATTAAAAAATATTAAATACAACGTAAAAAACCTAGGCTCTATAGATAACAAAAGCTTTAACACAAATACGAATATAAAGTACCGAGACTCAAACCAGCAACCCAATCAAAAGTCGGCCCAATAAGGGATTGAGCCTAGCAATAAAGAACTTTTCTTGTTTTAAGATAAACCCGCCAACTTCAGTAACAAAAACTATTAGTTTCATGGTAATTTAAGGGCGTCAACGTTTCTCGAATACCGAGCTGAGGGTTCAAGGGGCATAGTTGAAGTTATAGTAGTGCAACTCCGATTAAAATTGGCTTAGACTTGATTTTATACAGCGTCAGGAGGCTATCTATGTGTCAACGAGACGCTATAGTGCCTCGGTCAGTTTTTGCAATAAAGGTTTGCCCAGAATCTAACCATCGTATCAGTCTTTTTTATTAAATCCGGTGAAATTGGATGCAAGTTTGTGCAATTTCACATATATAAATCAAAAAAGGTTTGCGTTCATTCAATGAACGTTTTTCATATTTCGTATTTCGAATGAACGTTTTTCACAAAAAAAGCGAAGCGTGTCCAAAGTAAAGTAGAGTACCACAAAATAGAGCTCAAAATTATTTCAAATTTTTCGAATACTACAGGACTTACCATAAAATATTGAGCGCCTCGCTGTTATTACGGCGCTAATATTTGTGCTACTACTTGTGATATGTTACTGTATTATTTGTACTATGCCTGGGGCCTCAGAAGTCGATCAAAGAGGGATTTGACGAGAGTCGGTAGGGTTGTGCACAAATTGAAATTCTGTTTTTGTTTGCACTGGAACAGGTAGGATTTACTTCTCAAGGCTTATAATGAGGATTCGAAATAGACGCACAGACACGGCTTAGCTGCTTTTTATATCGTTGAAATCAACGATGTAAATGATTCAGTACCTACTTATAATAAATAAAATAATAAATAACGCTGTGGAAAATTTTGGGGGAAACCTTTGCCCAGCAGTGGGAGGTTTATAAAAAAAAAACGCTGTACTTTTCACACAGCATCATCTAGCCCCAAAGTAAGCAGAGCTTGTGTTATGGGTACTAGATGACTGATATACTACTTATATACTTTTTGTTTGTAAAAATGCATAGTACATACATATAGAAACACCCAGACCCGAGACAAATATCTGTAGGTTATACAAACATTTGTCCCGCGGCGGGGATCGAACCCGCAACCTTCTGCGTCGCAGGCGGACCTTCGCCCACTGCGCCACAGAGGTCGTCAAACAATGTTACGATAGTTCCCGTATTTGAAACACAAATCTTTACCGCTCATAAAAGCATAAGTTAGCTTACCATAAACGGCGGATACGATATAGGCTATAAAACGCCATTTACACGATACCATTCTTGCCTCTAGCTTTCTCAAACTCAACGGAGCAAAAGCTTATATTCTGCGGCAAGAGGCAAGAATGGTATCGTGTAAATGGTCTCTATAGAACGGTATCTAGCAGTTATGAAAGTTATGGATGTCAGATAACTGCAATGTCGATATTTGTGAACTTCATCATCATCATCATCATCATCCACAGCCTGACTTCACCCACTGCTGGGTATAGGCCTCCCTAACCTTGTGCCATCTGATCCTGCGCTAATCTGACCCATTGACGGCCCGCGACGTGTACAATATCGTCTGCCCATCTGGCCGCCGGACGTCCTACGTTCCTGTACCCAGATCTGGGCCACCATTCAGTCAATACTCTACTCCACCTGTCATCACCACGCCTCGCTATGTGTCCCGCCTTGTGAACTTCAAGACAGTTTAATTTCAACATAAAGTCATCCACAAAGAATGTCTCAGCTATCACGAGTTAAGATTTAGACATAGGTTATCCTGACGCTAAATCTAGTAATTATGTTTTTACCCGACTGTCAAAGGAAGAGTTATTAAATGCCGACCGATTTCCTCACGATGTTTTCTTTCACAGTTTGAGAGTAGTGCACCACTTAGGCCTTTACATCTATATTAGATGATTTATACAGCGTCAGGAGGCAATCCATGCCTACACTTAACGGGACGCTGTGAGTGCACCACACACAATATATAGGTACCACTGACGGAATATAACAAGTGAATGTAACATCCTTCTATCCTACTTCCTTCCTACTATCCTATCCTATTCCTAATATCCTACATCCTATCCTCCTACCTCTAATCAATCTGAAAGTTTGTGAGTATGTTTGTATTTCATTCAACCACGCCTAACCCAATGAACCGGACGAAACTTGGAATAGGTATAGATAGTGACCTGGCATATCATAGGCTAATCAAAATGTTGGTACCACGCGAGAGAAGCCGCGTGAAGAAGCTAGTTTAATAAACCAAAATACTTACCATCGCCGAGCACCTCCCAATCCATTCAGAACAATGCTCGCTCAATCGTCTCGACTATAAATTACCATCTATTTCGGTACATCTCCAGTTCATTGTCAATTAGATTCGACAGGAGAGTCACATGTGTTAGAATACGCTATACGCCATTGACACGATACCATTCTGGCATACTATTCTTTACTCTTTCTCAAACTAAACTGAGCAAGTGCTAATATTCTGTGGCAAGAGGCACGTGGTATCGTGTAAATGGCGTTTATCACTATCAATATCAATATAGCACCTGCGAGTGCGCCGTTCTTACCACTCACCTATCAAACGACTAAACTTCACAGATCAGATATCTAAAATAACGGCAACCGCCTTACTCATCACGTATCCATTAACAAAAACTCCAAAAAGGTTACCCAACTGAACCTTTAACCCGTGTGGGCGTGCCTTTGTAACACTTCAAGTAATTCACAGATGAGGCAATAGTAAGTATAGTGTCACTATGACTAAGAGGCACTATCACAGAATAATTAATAGCACTATGGAATGGAACTACATACTATTTGAAATGCGATGGGAGTTTATTACGCTTTCTCGTCTTGATACGAAAACAAAACTGGTTCGCGACAGGCACTACAACATCCCTTTGAATATAGGTCTAGCTGTATCTGGTAATGTTAAAGTTTAGACTACACTCTGAGATATTTTAAGGGATCCCAAAGGAAGATCAGAGTGTTGCCTTGAAGATACAATCGAAGTCCTGTTTCTGAAGTTTCAACCGCTTTCGCTTTTAAAATGAACCAATACAAATGTTCAAACTATGAACGTGCGAATTGTGTAACTGTTTTATCGGTAACATCTTGAACTTTAACATGTTACAAGATCTTGTTCTGTGCAATACTAAATAATAAGGGTGGAAACTTGATTGGTTCGCGTAACAAGATACAAAAAACATACAGACGACTTGAGAACCTCCTCCTTTTTTGAAGTCGGTTGAAAATGAATCCTTCTTTCCCTTGGTCACGGCATCACGCGTGAACGACTGGACCGATTTCATTAATTTTTTTTTGTTTTGTTTGTTATTGTAAGGAGAAGGTTCTTATGACAGAAAAAATCTATATATTAATCATGGAGGGCGTGAAATAAGGGTTGAAAGTTTGTATGGGGAGTTGATAGTTCCAGTTAAATGCAATAGATGGCGTTGCTAATAAGTATGTTATTTCGCTGACGAAGTCGCGGGTACCAGCTAGTATACAATAAATGAAAATATTCCCGTTGTGGTCGCGTAGGTGTGCAAGGCGCTATAGATAAAGTATGGGCAGCGTTCACCGCGCGGCAGACGCTCCCGCTTCGCAGTCGCATTGGTCGCACGGGTTTGCCCGAAGCCTTAGAGAGAGAAAATATCATTAAAACTCCTCTCATATAGAGAATGCTCGCTTTGCTCGCTCAATCAATAAAATGTACTTCTCTTGAGACTTAATGATAAATGAGGACAAGCAGTAATGTTTCTATACATTTAATCTGTAGCTTACGTTCTCTTTCTATCTACGAGTGTGTTACGATGATTAATGATTCTTGCATCATTAGTGCCTTTTTCGTTTAAAGCCATTGTTGAGTACGTTGTAACATTTGTTCATTTAAGGCCTTTTCTTTTAGAAAGGTTATGAAAAGGTTTAAGTTATTTTATTGTGTTTTCTAGATAAAGTATAATAAAAGTGTGGATTTTTTTGTAAAATCGTTCGTTCACCATTTGAAAGGTTGTTTTGAATTAATCGTTTTAATGCCATCGATTTGAAACCCACTGAACCTTTTCCAACAGTGTTATTTAATATAGGTACCTAGGCTATGTTGTTTTCGTGAGCGAAGCCGTGGACGGAAGCTAATATAAGAAACTAGTTATTCTTCCCAGTCATTACTAAGAAACTCACTGGCAGTGCATTGCATTCGGAAAGGTTATCTCCCCTGATAGCCTTTATCGCCTCAGCATAGAGTTCAAATTGATTGGGCTGACCATTTGGCATACTAACAGAGCGACCCAAATGTATATCAAATCAGAAGTAAGTAGGTTAGTTTTCTATTTACCTGAAGGTCATTTTATTGATAAAGTGAACTTTTTCGTCTTAAAGAAATATTTCATACTCTCAGTTATTACTGAACTATTTAACAAGCAACATTAAAAAAAAACTGGAGACTGGTTTCAGTGTAATTTAATTTTTTTCGTGTGAATTTAAAAAGTGAACTTGGTATTATTGACAAAAAAAATTGTGCGCCTCAAGACGGCGAACTGTGTTTTGTATTCAAAATAGTTCAAAAATTTTATGTAATCAAATAGTCAGCCAATCTTTGAGAAAGCTGACATTCTCAAAATGGGTACTTTCTTACACATGTAGAAAACATGTTTGGCTGCCTGTGAACGTTATGTTTACTTACTATTTCGGCCAATTCACATCCAAAATCGTCCAGCCAAGTTCTCAACTGCAGACGAAGATACACAATGTGTCTGACCCAATTCCCAAATCTGACAGAGAGACGACACATTTCAATTAGCTCGAATACGATATGATACGGTATAACTCATAGATTTAGCATGGTACCTCTGGTATATATGGTATAACTAGCTCACATTTTGAAGTTAGTCTCGCGTGTCACTTGTTTTTTCGAATCAGTGTGGTGAAAGGACAAGAGGCTCAAAGGCTGCTTTCGTGCACTTTGACACATCTTTTCGAACTTTATAGGTTCTACATGCCTGTTTCCACACGATTTTTCCTTAAGAGTGTGCAGGAGCCGCCATTTTGTGAGCGGGACAGCGAGTGTGATTTATTCGGCGTGTGAGAAGTACAGAGCTATAGATACGCAACGTCATTTACAGCGCCAAAACACTTTTTACCTAATTACAAGTTAATTAGAAATCAAATCGAAAAATAAAAAGACACAACTAAAGAAATACTTGTAGGTTTCATGACAAAACGAAAACCTACCAAAAAAAGTGTGCTGTTCCTGAGATAAATAGCAAATTGTGTGCAAAACATGTATTTTTCAAAAATATATTATCTAGAAAACTTTCACCAATCGTGTTTAAATAGATAAAAGTTCTAAGTATAATTTCCCTAAATATGAAGGTTGTAAGCTTTCACATATTCTGAGATATAAATAACTACAAAATTGCTTAAATCGCTCCTGCATACTGTAGAGTATTAGCGTAGTGCATATTTTATGGGCAGAAAAATTCATTGGTGCATTACTGGATTCGAACCCTCGTCCTTAGGATCGGAAAACGTCGTCGCTACTTGTACTAGCAGACCACCAGTGCCCTTGAACTTAGTATAGGAGAGGCGACGGGCTTGCAACCTGTATGGAGTGCGTCCTGAAGTACTCCTGCAAAATGTTGTCATGTGCCAAATTTGTATTTGCATTTGAACAAATACTTAACTAAGTGGTGGCACTATACCTAACTATAGTGCAAAGTGGTGCCACTATAGTACTGCCACGTCATCGCTAAATTCATAAATTCACTTCATAAAATACCGTGTCATCTTTCAACTCAATTATAACACTATTAACCGGCACATGAAGCTTGATATTCCATTTTCAATTAGACAAAGATAATCTTTCATTTCGCAATATCTCTGCGCTTGCGCAGACGCGGAATGGCTACAAGATTTACGGCCCCTGCGTTAAAAGCTGCTTAAATTATGCCCTTTTAGCGCTATCTCTTTCTACGAGGGGATAAGCATAACACCTGAATATTTTATGTTTTTGAATTTGCGGCTTTTATGTACTCGGCTCGTTATTTATTGTTCATTTATTTTAAAGCTACATATTATATATTCTACTCGTACTTAAAATGATGCCGATATGGGCTTAAATACTGCCTCTGAATAAGAAAGGATAACTTTACAGTTCATCATTTAATTGAACTTCTAGGGACCATCAGTATGTCTTAAGCAATCCCATATTTTGCATTACAAACGCTCAAAATGGCGACATAGTTACTAATAAATGCGTTGCTTTGAATAACAATGGCGAATTGCGTATTCTTAACATGCTCATGGTATTTCCAAATGAACCTGCCCCCTTAGCATAATCAAACCAGAAATGCAAAGTTTTGACTGGTAGACCGAAAATAAATGGTGCCAGTGGCACCACCAAACATAAATAGTCAAAAATGTCATCACAGCCACAATTTCGAACTGACCTAAGCTCAACTTCGGAGTAGACAGAAGTGCAAAATAAATAATAACTATTGTCCTTGAGTGACAAGTGCAGGACTATAATTCATCATACAATAGAGAGAGATACACAAACCTTCGTCAGATCCCGATAATATGGCAGCAATTCAAACGCTGCAGAAACGTGCATAGAGCTTCAAACTGAACATTCTAAACTATTTACTAGAAAAATACTAACAATCGCAAGGTAAGGGACAATAGATCGTAAGGTGACGCTGAGTCAGCTGTGACTGGGGCCGCCATATTGGTTTTTTTTAAACTGCGAGCATAGACAAGCACCGATAGCGTTCGGATTCAATTTGTTTTTACTGCCGTTTGCTACTGCTTGAGAATGGTGCATTGGTTTTTTAATGGCACAAATTCGTTTTAAAGTTTAGTGTAGCTGCCAGCTACTAGCTGAGGAGCAGTATTTCTGATCCAAAAGATCCAAGATTGAAATAGAATTTGCTTGATTTTAAAGCGATCTAAAACAGACCGACATTTTAGCGTAAGGTCCAACGTGAATTTAATGTTTAGGTAGGCTTGAATAACGGAGGTTAGTATCCCAAAATAACTTACTTAAGCAATGAATGAAATTAACTATGCATAAACAACCGAGTTTGACCCGAGCCCAGTCATTTATTAAAACATGGTGCCACTAAACCTGGTTAATTGGGCCAGATCACGAGAGCCGTAAAATATTACATTTGTAATTCAGAATTACCTTTCATAAAACAAACCGCCCTTCAAACGTTCCAGCGGTAATTTTAGTTGGAAAAACTAAGTTTTGTTATCTAATTTCAACTCAACACGTGCACGTTCGGGGATAATAAATCAAAATTGGGGGTTACCTGTTTACACGGGGAGAAATGGCAAAAATTCTCGCCAGTGAAAATAACCACGAAAATTACGCGGGTAACTTTTTTAATAACGCACCAGATCCAATCTCAATCGAAAAATACGTAACGAAAAAATCCTCTACACAACAGTAAGAAAAATGTATAAACATGTCAGGGGACCGATCCAGGCAGGTACCGCCATTTTTTATTGAATTGAACACCTATGCCCGAAAGGGACGTTCCTCGCTTCCCAGCCTTTCAACCGACCACAAGATGCGAACGGGACGGCCGTAGGCTGTCCTTCTCGGACGCTGCATTCATGACAAAGAATAAGTAGTAATAAAGACGTGACATTCGTGCGGATGGTTGATAAAAGTTAATACCTACTTGGCAGTTGGTTCGCTCTTCGACTATTAAAAGGCAAGGAACAGATACGTTGTTACACGCTCTTTAGTTCCCGGCTCATGAAAACATTAAAGGAAACTGTTCTCTCCGAGGTCGTATATTGCCTCCGCGTTGGTGGTATCGAGTCTTTTTACTTTTGCTATTGGCGCGGAATTGGAGGGAAAAGAAAATGGCAAACAATTCAATGTCTCAATTCGAGCGGGCAGGCTCCTCGGGGCGATTGCGTCTGAAGTATCCATAAGGGTCCCAAATAAAAGACTGCAATTATTTCAAACGCGCTCCTAATTTTACCATCTCGGACTCCGGACGTTCCAAATTCGAATTCCGTTTGAGTGTTTTTAAATGACAAATACTCCGTGATCCATCTGTTTGGGCTTTCTCGCCGTCCTGTAGCCAATTAATGAAAGAGAGATCCGATATGCCGCTTTCGGCTAGGGACAAGTTTCGACCTCAATTTTTACCTGACGTTTATTACGACCGTTGACAGTAGTATTACAAGGGATGTGTGTCGGACACTTTTGAAATGTTCCAATGTGATTATGTTCTTTTATAAGTATTTTTATGCGAGTTTCGAGTGCTTTCACATGAGATCGTTTAAACTTATTGCGAGGGTGTGGAGGTATAACAATCTAATGACACATGGAATCGAGAACTTCTGGAATGAGTTCCCGAAACGTTCAGCCCAATTTCAGAGTCATGCGAAAATCGTAAAACCGAGCCTGTCTCGCGCCATTCTGTAATCTGGCGTAATTTAACGATCGTGTCAGTGTTATCGTTACTCCTTCGACACGCAAATCCCGCCAAATTCGGCCTAAAACACCGAAAAGTCAGTACGTTGCAAGTTTTTGCGTGAAATCGGGTTTTGGGGGACCTCGTAAACTGTAAATCGACGGTTAGCTGATTTAGAAGCCCGTGGATTGAATGGCTCTGTAGTTTAGCTTGTCTTAGAAGTAGGTCAGCTCAGCTGTTACTTCGAAGCTATTAAACGGAAATTGCGTG
Source organism: Epirrhoe tristata (assembly GCA_951394285.1). NCBI lineage: Eukaryota > Metazoa > Arthropoda > Insecta > Lepidoptera > Geometridae > Epirrhoe > Epirrhoe tristata. The sequence goes on from OX596161.1 coordinate 3,429,115, forward strand.
CATTCAAATACTATGGATAAGGTGATTTTGTAGCTTGTACTTGTACACAATAACTTTTTAATCTTCTTTGTGCTGTCTTGTCTCTTACTCTTTCAAATCAGTGTGGTGAAAGGGTTTAGTGTGCCTCAAAGACTCTCAAGGCTAAGCTCAAATCTTTTAGCGACAAATCTTCAATGGTGGACCTATGATTTGCTTATTGAGTGCTTTTCTCGATATGTTTTTGCAGATCTAAAAATAAAATCAGTTACGTTAGAATCTTCCAGAACAACAATTATCCAGTAAACTACTTTTTTTGTCCGCGAGTGTAATCGAATAAATTGAATCGTCTAATTCTGAAACAATTTCCATCAGCAATAAAGTTGGAAGTGGGTCTAACGGCCGAAATTATTTGAAGACAGGATCCCACAAGACAATAAAATCGCTTTCTTATAACCAAGGGCTAAGGGCTGGTAGACAAGCGGTAATGAAACACCATTGTGGACCTTTTGGTCTAAGATCTACTGTGTGTAGGGGTTTATTCCACAGAATTCTATATAAACTTAGGCCTTTACATCTATATTAGATGATTTATACAGCGACAGGAGGCAACCTATGTCTACACTTAACGGGACGCTGTAGTAGGGACATTGTTTAAGATGGAATAGGCTTGCCCAGCACCTAAACTATCCTCTCAGCTTAATCAGCCTGGCCCACAGGACAACGTCAATACGTGTGAAGCTGACTAAGCTGCGGGTTTCCTCACGATGTTTTCCTTCACCGTTAAGAGCTCGTGTCAAAGCGCATATTTTTACGAAACGAAAAATCCATTGATGTACGCCCGGGATCCGAACAGAATTCTACACATATACTGTGGCTCATTCATTATTCTCAATTTATTATGTTATAATTTATGTCTTAAAGTCAGTCTTTTCTTGTCACTCTTATGTCAATGAAAAGAGATGACAATAGAAGTAATGCTATAGGCCTAAAGCCAGCGTCCGAAACAGGATCAATCGATTCAGAGTCCGATAAAGCTGACTGAAAGCGGTTTCACATTATCCGATCCGATATCAGTATCGGACGCCGATACGATGGCGGGGCAAGTAAAATGTATGATATTGATAGCTCCGATATCAGATATCGGATCGGATAATGTGAAAACGCTTTCAAGCTGCTAAGGACTTCAGTGTTTAGGGCATCCGAAAAAATGCTCCCATCTTGTTCTATGACTAACACGTCAAAAAATTCAAGAAATCAAGGCTAAATACGTTGCAATATAAACAACTTTGCTTAAATAAGTTGATACAAGAATGGTATGCCAGAATGGTATCATGTAAATGTTGTTTTATCCAAGCGAAATAGGGGAGTTCGTGAACCAACCCGTCATTCCCATGAAGTGCTTTTGTTTCGTTATTTATTTTCGATTGCAATCTGTCTAAGTTTCTGCTACGTTTCCCTTCGCCGGTACAGGGCAATAAAACAATAAAATGTAGCGAAAGTTGCCAGATTACTGTTCCTAACTGCCGTACGTAACGTAGCGAACATACCCTTACTTATAATAAGTAGGTAGAACACCCACACCAGAGAATTACCTACTTAGTGCGAGAGAGAGGGATATAAAGCAGTATAGATTTACAAAATACTAACTTAAAACTTCCGAATAGTTTATATGTAATCTTACTTATTTCTGTCGTGGTTTTCTTTTCGTAGGTTTCGTAATGTTACAGTAAAAAAAAACTTAGGCCTTTACATCTACGAGATGATTTATACAGCGTCAGGAGGCAACCTATGCCTACACTGAACGGGACGCTGTAGTGCCATTGTTTGAGATGGAATAGGCTTGCCCAGCACCTAAACCATCCTCTCAGCTTAATCAGTCTGGCCCACAGGAAAGACGACGTCGATACGTGTGGAGCTGACTAAGCTGCGGGTTTGTTGTTGTTTGTGTGGATGTTTTCCTTCACCGTTATGAGTTATAGCGCATATAAATTTTACGAAACGAAAAATCCATAGTTGCACGGCCGGGATTTGAACCCACGATCTTCAAATTGAAAGTCGTGGGCACAACCCAATTCGACCAACATGGCTTTTATTAAGAAGTAGGAGTCGCGATAAAGTCTTGACATAGCTGTAATGAAGACGTCATTATTGAAGAAGATTCTGATTACTACTGGTTGGGAGCTGATAAACTATTTTTTATAATAAAATAAAAATTGGCGTGTAGAACTTATATTTTTCGAGAGAGTGAATAAGATACATTGATGAATGAACTAAATAAAACACAGATAAAAAACAGTGATATTGAAGATTCAAATACATAAAATGTTCATGAACTTCTGTCGCCGACCGTACCGCAAAAGTTACATTCAGAATCAGAATCAGAATTTTTTTATTGCATACTGTTGTACATGATAAGGTCTTATTGTAAATGGTACAGTTTCAAACAGTTATCCAATTCGGATGTGCAACATTATTGTCTAGTTTTAATAACCTAAACATAAAAAACATAAGTAGGTAGGCCAGGTAGGTAGTAATTAGGTATTGCATTGTTGTATTAGGTTCTGTTATTTTGCGAAAATCAGGCCACTGACTTCTATAAACTCTTGAAGCAATTTACGAAGGGTTGTAAATTCACTTGCCAAATTTTCAGGTACTGCTCTTTATGAAGTAGAAGTACTTATCCTGTAATTTAATTAAAATACACTAAACTAGCGGCACGCCCGCGGCGTTACTCACGTGCTACAAACTTTTCCACCTTTTCACCACTTTTTTTGTAAAGTTTGTAAGTATTTTTTTATTACTCAAGGTATTTTATTGTTCAATTCGATTTATCAATAACTAGTTCTAATGTAAATCCATTTGCGGCAATCATTTATTATTATGGTAACATATTATTTGACATGAATAAATCTAAAAATAAAACTACAAATAGAATAATTTATTTAAATAATGAAAAGCCTTAAGAGCTCGTGCTAAAGCTTACGAATCGAAAAATCCATTGATGCACGGCCGGGATTCGAACCCACGACCTTCGGATTGAAAGTCGAGGCACAACCTCATTCGACCAACACGGCTGACACACACGACATGATACCATAACCAAACCAAAAAGAAACATAGGAGATCATACAAAATTACCACTAGCACCTCGCAGTCTAGCATCAGCCAACAAGGTTGTCATTTTCCAAAGTAACCCTTCTGCACTTTATTCATTGATCCTAGTCTTAACTTGTACGTTGGGAATGCTTCGCTTCGAGGCGTCAGAATGATTTAATGACGTATTATTAATGCTGCAAATAATAGCCAATAATGACGCTAAACAGGAATTTCAAAAGAAGATAATGATGCAAAATTGCTTTACCCACAGTAAAGTTTTCTATAGACAAAATACTTTGTACTTATTTTGTCTTTTATGTAAATTAAGTATTTTGATACAAAGAAACTTATACAGCCGTTAGCCTGTTTATCTCATATAAGTTACATTTTAGTGCCTATACCTACTAAGTACTATTTAGTCTTAATTAGTAAAAAAAGTTCCTTATTGAATTATTCATGGTTAAATGATACTCAAAATTTTATTTTGAGTAGAACTAGGTACTAAACGATATTAAGCTATATAGCTTAACATACATTGCATAATGTTCGAAAGACCAAATTACAACTACGTAAACAATCCCCTTTTAACATCCCACTTCTGATGTTTCTGAAACACTTTAAAAAAGAATGACGTGAACATCAAAACATCGATAAAAACTAAAAGCTTTCCGGCTTATACTCTTCGTCAGTACTTAATTACAGAACACACTTAAGTTTGTTTATTCGTATTGTCACTTGTCATTTATAAATAAAATTGGCTTATGGTCCTTCGAATCTGATAGGTTGTAAATTCGCACTACCCAAAAATGGTCCTTCGAAAGTGATAGGTAAGGTAATCTAAGTTGATTACCGAGCACTGCTTTGAGTGTAGTTAAACCGTTCTTAAACTACTGCGTGGTCGTGCTTGCTTAGCCGTTCTTGATAGATCGTCGAAGTAAAGCAACGTTCGAAACGGTCTGTAAGTGGATGGGTGACCGCCAGTGGCATTTGCATCTGAGCGCTTTCGTGCTTCGGAGGGCACGTTAAATTCTCGGGCCCGGCTATTAAGTCGTTAAGCCATGACGGAGGCCTTAAAGCGGCCTAAAAACTCCGTCACCAGAGTTGGCCACTGACTCATACGTTTACTTTTTTACTGTAGCCATAGCCAACCTTTTCGGAATAAGGACCTGCTAGTTTTTAGTCAAATAAACACTAGCCAAGCCTGTGTTATTTTTTAATAAAAGTTGAGAGTAACAGTTATTTCTAAACTTAAAGTAAGTTTTGTTTTTAAAACGTCACTTTGGAATTCCAATTTCAAATAACTTTGAAACTATGTAATGTTTAACGACTTTCCCTGGCCCTACCCTACCTACTTATTAGTGTAAGGTAAGTACCTCACCCTAAACGAGCACTTAAAGTTCCTACAATTTTAAAAGGAGTTTCTAGTTGTAAAGTTTAAGATTATCTTCACGGCTTCATAACCAGAGTTTTGTGACGTCATAACTTTTTTCTAGAATGTATTTGATATGTCACTGGTTTTTTAATCATCCTGGGTTCATTGACCCAAACTACTATTTAGCTACTTATAAAATGGTTTTAAGATTACTTTTTTTTCCACTTTTAGATTCCTACTTGATTTCGAAAGTCATTTGTTCGATTTTTATTATGACATCGAATTATGATGTGACAACGATTAAGTGGTGTAACGTAAACCAATTTTATGCGAAAAATGCTTTTTCGACAAACCCTACAGCGATTACAGTCTACTGTTATATTCTAACGTTAGTTCGAAAAACATACTACAAGATAAGATATGATAATTTATTTCTAAAATTTTACCCAGGACCCCGCACTAAGCAAAGCTTGTGTCGCGGTAGTCCCGAGTAACAGTTTTCATAAAAATACAACTTATAAATAAATATAAAATATATTAAAAGTAAATAAAAGATTCTCATACATACAAAAATATAACCTAATGCTCCTGACAAACATTCAATGGCGATTTTTTTCACGCACAAACACATTGTGATGATAATTTTGTATTCAGGTCGTGTTCTGTAAAAATGACATCATGTCCATTTGTGTGGAAATTGAATTAGTTACGAGCCGTAGTTACAAAACGTAGAGAGACATGTTTTATCAATCAAGAATATTATTAGTGGAGTTTGAGTAAGGCTGCGTATATCCAGCAGTTGGATATAAGCCAATGATTATGATGATGAATCAAGGTTACTGTTTCACGTAGATGACTAAGAGGGCAATTTCTGCTATAGACTCGGTAGGTTGCGCTCAAGTTGTGATCGAAATTCAGATTGTTTATTTTTTACTTTTCCGATCGATCGTACCCCACAACAATCTCTGCCAATCGGGATATTTTTCCGATCGATCGAACCCCACAATCTCTGCCAATCGGGTATTTCGTGAGATGAATTCGGAGGAAGTTTACAGTAAATGCAACTTAGTTGAACTTAGTTTTGAGTTCAATTTTTTTTCAAAAATGTTGTTTTCTTTTCTCCTTTTCTGTTCTGTTATACTTTTCATTCCTTCGCATAAAAATGTCATCTCTCCTCTTGTTTTTCAATTAAAATCAATCCACGTCACGACACGTCAAAATTAATTGATGCCCAGAACTCCAAACGACAGTATTATCTTGAGCCGGTAACGGTAATGTCCGGTATTTCTGATGGTCAACGCGATGGGCTATATAGATGGTATACGTGACTGAGCAACTGTGTATCATGGTAAGTACGTATGAGTCAGTGGCCAACTCTGGTGACGGAGTATTTAGGCCGCCTTAAGGCCTCCGTCATGGCTTAACGACTGAATCATGGTATTAGACATACACTGCTATACGTTGCCTTGTAAACTTTACGGCCTTACTAACAAACGTGGTATAAAGTTATTCACACATTCACAGCGCAATGCTGTATAGTATGTACTCCCAATAAATTTCAACTCATGCGTCGGTTGCCCGTTAGCTCAGTTGGTTAGAGCGATGCCACGGATCGGCAAGGTCGTGGGTTCAAATCCCGCATGGGTGCTAATTTTTGGGATACATTAAAAATCTTTAAATCACCTATGTGCTATTCCAGACTAAATCTTTCTCTGTGCCAAATTTCATAAAAATCCGTTCAGCCGTTTCAACGTTCAGTTATTCAGTCGTCAAACATGAAACTTGGCGAGTACATTCCCTTTATGATGTTGGGAGGGGAGCACTAAGAAAGGAATTTTGGAAATTCTACCCCTAAGGGAATGAAAAGGGAAAAATGGTACTACGTGAGCGAAGTCGCGGGCGTGCCGATAGCAGATAATAAATGTCAATAATAGGTAAGTATTATGGTAAAGCGACTGAATTATGCATATTTATTTATTCTAATATATCCTATTTGCTATTGTCAAAACATCAAAGTCACGCGAGAACTGGAACTTTATCCCAAACTCGACAACTTAAAACCCACTGTTATGACTTAGAATCACCTGTTTTAGGCTGTTTTAACCTTAATCGACCCCAGACAGTAAGTTGGACGATGAAGCTTGTAAATTAGGCCACTTAGAACATTTCTACAGTTTTTGACCTAAAGTGTTCCTGAAATGACCACTATACGACCTAAAATACGGGTTAAACTAACTGTAAGATAACTTATTCTAAGTAAATGTTACATTTTAGTGTATTTTTTCTTCTTCTTTTTATTAATGGCAACTAACTGTAAAACAGTATAATTCTGCCAATGTCAAGTTTTAAATATGTATTCAAGTTATGTCAAGTCAAGTTATGTCAATTTGATTTTGAAAAAAACATGGCGGCTTGTCACTTCAATACTCCAACGGAAATTTTTCGTCAAGTATGAAATCTTCTTGAATACTCCACTATTCCATTTACCAAATCTCCTGTTACGTATCCAAGGCTTCATTAGTAAAATGCCACCGAAATTACATAATTAAACCTAGTAAAACAAGAGAAAACGAAATAAAATAGCAGAGCCACTAGCTCCTTCAAAAATGGCGAAAGAAGTCCCTTAGTGTATTTCAAATGTATATGAAAAAACCCGCGCAAATTGAAAAGTCATGTCACAAAATAAGGACATTTAAAAACGGAATAGAAACTCTTTCAATTTTCATCCGCGGGAAGGAACGTATAAATCAAACATCGAACGCACCCCAACGCATCAATCGTAGCGTACCGTTCTACGCGCCCTCCGATAGAGCGTATCACGGACGACACAACTCACGTTTCTACTTTTTCCCTAGTCAATTAGCTCTGTACAGACTACGACACATGTCAACATCTGTTCGACTGGCGATGCGATACGTTTCCTGCTTTTGAGATTTTTTACGCGGTAAATTAACGCTTGGAGGCATCCTCGAAAACCACTACACGTGTACCTCGGAAATGAACAATGCATTGGTAATAGGCGGTTGAAATTGGATATTTTGACGTCTAAAACTGACGTTAGATGTCAGTCAACTTACTTGCATGTTAGGTAACCTTTTTAACCTACCTTAGTTTATTAGTTCAATATCAGATAGGTAGGTACAGTCAGCATTAAAAGTTGATTAACAGTTTGTTTCTTAAAGCGCCATTTCTTTTCGATTGATAAGAAAAATAACTTGGCTTGGGAAATTATTATGGACTGAGAATTAATCTTCAACTATTTGTAAAAATTTTGGTCATGACGGATTTCGTAATTATTCCGATTTGGGAAACTTTAAATGTTAATCAAATTTTGATGCTGACTGTAGGTACTACATAGAAGATAACAATATTATTCAAATATACATTCAGATATCTTGCACACGCGTCGACAATATTGACTTAACATATTTTACGATTCGGTTTACGATTAAATCAACGGTTTTCATCTTGTAAATGTAACCCTTAGATTGTCTATAAAATCATGCGATCGGATATATTCAAATGCCGATAATAAAACACGATTCGGATACCGACATTGTTTTGAAGGCGCGAATGGTAGAAAATAAAGATGTCGAATTACGGGAATGTATTGGTAAATTGTTATTACCTACCAACATAACATGAGTATCTATCTACCCGTAGATGAATCACCTTTTATTGAAGTAGATAAAGTCAGCGTCGCCAGTTAGTAACCCCCTTAGTAAGGCGGTTTGTACTGCAAGGGGGTAACCAGATGGTGACGTTGACCATACTATGGTAGTAATAAATGATTAGGTAAAAATATTACATAATTTTTGGTACCTAAGTATAGTTCATATTATGCTCTATTGTTCTAGTTCTAGCCCAGTTACATAAAACGGCTAAGTTTGTCGTTTTGCTCTGATCAATCACGTAGTCAGCGAATCACCTTTTATAAATTGGATGACAAATAAGCTTGGGACTGAATATGCTCCAACTCGTTTAACATAATTAATATAAAAATGTATATAATTATAAACAAATTGAAAAGTGACGATTCTAAACAATCCAAAGTGATTTCAATGAATAAACTAATTTTGAGTTTGAGTTTGATAAAAGAGCTTGTTGTCAGTCTGTACAGTAGGTAGGTACCTCAACCTACCTAGGTAATTGGTTGTAACAATTTATTGACTATAATGAAACGTTTTCGCAATATATAAACTACCAACAAGGTATTTCGTTTATTAAATAGAATGTAGTAATTTTGATAAAAATATGCAAATTATTTCCATTTATTCCCAACTGTTAAATGATTTTGTGACTGAAGTATACTCAAACAAATCGGGGCTTATTACAAGAAAATGAGCCGAGTTTAATACCTACTCGTACATAGAACGCTTTTTTGTGGTAACAGTTTTGTTTTGACATGTGTCAACATGGGGTTCGACCAAGGTTTTAAGTTTTTATAATAAGCAGCATTGGGTTTAAACCGTAATGGTTTAATTACCTACTCTAGTAAAGATTCGCACGGTCGTGATTTTGATTCAATTGTTTTGCCACTAGTTACGCCATCTATCGCGCGGCGGTAAGCTTGTAAAAGCTTTCAAATTTCGAATTCAGATATTACTGTTTTTTTTTAAATCAAAACACTGTAGTGGTGACGAAAGTAACGTTTAGTAACTAAAGTTACTAATTTCTAAAATCATTATTTTTCTTTTAAGGATTTGTTATGGTTTGAAAGTTTGAAGGTAAGGTACTTTACGTACTTAACCTTCTTAAAGACGACAACGATATGAAAAATTATCAGATGTAAGAGGTCAAAGAACTCGAGAAAAGCGAAGATTTCGAAGTAAAATCCAATAAAAGCTTTCACGTCCAACTTAAAAGCTTCGCGAGCGTCACTAATGTTATCTCCAGGATCTCACGCTCATTCTACACAAAAACAGTTACTAAGTCTTTAAAACGAATCGTCAAAATTTAAAAACGCAAGTTATCAAAATGATCGTAAGTGGCACCGGGGTCTATCCCGTTATAGTCGGCCGCCTAATTAATAGTCGCCCACTCAGTACAGAACCAGTTTCCAGGCAGCCTGTGTTTACAGTAGAATGCACGCCGCGCGCATCTACAATGCAAATCCAACGAACACCATCAAGGATCTGGGATTCAATAGTGAGGCATCGGCAACGCAAGCACAAGCCTTCTTCGCTCGCATACGGAAACGAACGAGACTATCGATTTAACTCACGAGGGACGTAGAAAGAATTCCTTACAACAATGAGCCAGTTACAATAAATACCTTAATGATATCCCGAGATCCGAGTGAGAAGGCGTCCGGCGGCAGGCGCCACCCGTCCCACACTTATCGAGAAATCCACCACAAAAACACCACGGGCACACAACACTATGAAACGGCACAATCACTGGAGCACTATTGCGGTCGGTAATGTTGGAATCCACAGCACTGGTTTGGTGTTTTTTCGTAACAAAACGCGGCGCGGGCACTCCTGACGCAAGCGACCGACGCGCACGGCAGCCGGGCACGAACTGAACTGGTTTTGCCGGGCGCGGGGGGAGCGGTCGCAGGGAGGGGTGGACGGGTGCGTTTGTGTTCGGTTTTATGAAAATATTTCGTGAGTAATGCACGTGTTATGTCGGCGAGTGCGACGGCCTAGAACGGCCTCGGATCTGATTGAAGTAGAGCCTGCAAGCGGTGGATTCACTTAATGAAGTAGCAAAGTCCCTCAGGTCACCGCTGTGAGGTCTTTGTCTCACGCTTCAATAGCTTACCGACCTGCCCGGACTTACATTGCACTTCTATTTGCGATGGTTGGAATTGCTCCGTGATATCGTTTCGATTCTGATCTGATGCTTACAAAAATAGGGAGCATTGACCTGAGTCCAATCCTATTATCTTCGTACGGGTAGGTAGGCACTTACTACCTATTTGTTGAATTATTAATTGCCATCAATATGTCGTTTGGTTTATTATTTATCGTTTTATTAGAAGACATGTTATTAAATAAAGAATAACGCTAATGATATCGATGGTAAAACAGACATTATTGGTAATTTCGATGTAGAAATATGTAAATCGACTTGCTTTGATGTTGCAAAGCTAATTTAAAGAAAATTGAGGCATCATAAATGCAGTGAAGAAAATATCTATGAATCTGAGAAATATGAATGACTGGAGGTAGGTAGGTACGTAAAGTAGGTACTACTTACCTACTTACCAATAAAATTGAGTAGGTTGGTAGGTATCAAGATCCGTGATCAAGATTTAGGTAGGTACCTACTTAGTATTCTATAAGTCAAAGGACTACGAACACTAGTTCTACAGCTCTCAAAACCTTCAACATGACAGCAAGTGATAACAGGCGGTCCACGGGGTCCTTATGAGGCCTGGCACGTCTGACAGGCCCCATGGTCCCAGTAGTGGGACGACAACAGGTAGCATAATACACGAGATTGTCTCGTTGAAGCGTTGACTAAAATAAAAAAGGTTGTTTAAAAAACAAAAAAGGTTTCGTGCAAAAGGTAGGTAGGTATGGCATATTTTTCTTTAGACATTCAAGCTTGCTCCCGAGTCCTGTGTTCTAAGACATTCAAAATCATTGTGCGAAAATGGGTTATTCAGAGACAAGTCTGTTTATATGCGCTTACATAAGTACCTAACTACCTAAGTTCATATGAGGTAATGGTCGTTTATATACCTAATATAGGTACTTAGGCGAAGGAAAACATCATGAGAAACGAGTACCTTTGATGAATGTAGGCATACTATGCAAGTTGGACGTGTCACTGACTAACTACCTTTGATCCTTAAAACCGTAACAAACTTCTACAGCCTTGATCCTGTTTCGACTTTCTTCGATTGATTATAATAAGTACCTACATGTCCTTAATCGAATCCCGGACACGAATGAAAGATCCTCTAAGGTTGTGCCCGGGATTCGAACCCACGAAAACAGACAACACAGCCCAACCCGGATATGAAGGCATGATTGCCATAAAGTATCAACACACAAAACATTTCCATGCATTCATATAATTTTACGAGGAACTCGATAAAACCTAGCTGTCAATGTAGTCCGCCATAAAAACGTAAACGTATGAATTATTGAAATACCTTTATACATTGTGAAGGTGACTGAGCAACCCGGCTGGTCAAAAATATCTGCGCACCGTAAGCACAGAATACAGAGATAGCCGTAAGGACCTAAAACAAGCTATTTCTCGTTTTTCTCACTTTTCTACCATAGAGATGGGTTTCTCTACGAGAGTAAAATGTGAAGCGAGTGATAAAAATTAGATCCTACAAAATTACGATTTAGGAAATTAAAGAGGATCACGACTATGTAAGGCACGGCAGACATTCTCTTAGATCAAGTCAAGATCAAGTTCCTTCTGAAGAATAATTACATAATCAATTTTAGTCCTTTTCACCTAGGAACGGTTCCGTTACAAAGCTTTTTATCACTAAGATTTCATTTATATACTTAACAATTTTTCATTGTTGTACTTGTACAGCGTAAAACGTAAAAGTTCTATGTGTCAGGGATACGTTCCTACGTGAAAATATAAAACGTCAATTCCACGCGATCGCTCAGCGCAAAAGCCGCATCATCTTGTAGTTAATAATAATGTTTACCACTTAAATTAATCTAAGTAGGTATGATGGTTGCTCAGCTATTTCTGGCACCTGCACAGACACTCAGCCATTATGTAGGTACTTCATACGTTTCAATCATAAGCCAGCTTTGCTCGCTTCTACATTGTTTTACGCATAAATTACGTATTTTACATATTCGATAGAGGTTTTATTTTCGGTTCCATTTAACCACGAGAGTGGTGGAATATATGAACTTAGTGTTCAGGGCTGTAGTTTGAGCTTGGGGCTATATTTTTGCTTGTACTTATTTACTAAACTTGATACAGTTCGCCCAACGGATCTAGGCATTCGTGAAGTTAGCCGTTTGTCTGCGCAGAACACAATTTTGTATGAAAAAGCGTTCACTGCGTAGATATGTTATTGATTCTTTACATGTAGTGGTAGGTATACTAAATGATGCGTCAGGCAGCAGCATCAGCGTCAGGATGCAACCTATGCCTACACTAACGGGACGCTGTTATGCCTGGGACATTGTATGAGTTGGAATAGGCTTTTATTTATTTGCATATTGTAATTTATTTACAAGTTTCTGCAAGACCAACCCCCATATTTTACCTAACTTGCTTTAGGTATGAACGAAGAACGAAATCACCAACTGGTAACGCCCCTAATAGCCCCTAGCCCCTAGTCAATGGCCAACTGGTGACGGAGTTTTTAGGCCGCCTTAAGGCCTCCGTCATGGCTTAACGACTCAAACAGCCGGGACCGACAATTTAACGTGCCCTCCGAAGCACGGAAGCGCTCAGATGAAAATGCCACTGACGGTCACCCATCCACTTACGAACGTTGCTTAACTTCGACGATCTATCAAGAACGACTAAGCAAACACGACCACGAGCGCTTCCACTTCCACTTTCCCACTTGGTGACACTACTATACATATGTATGTTTATGATTTGTGGTGACACTGACTGTAGGTACCTATTGTACCTATCTGTACCTAACTACATGTAGAATACCTACATGTTTTGCAGCTTGGATTGAATGGGGGTGAGTTGGTCCAACTACAACCCTGTTAGTTTTATATCCTAGTTCACGAGCTCGCATTTTATTAACGTGTACGTACGGTGTACCTACGTCCATTTGTTGAATTTGATCCGCGGAATCTGCTTTTAGTTTACTATTTCTGTAATTCGAAGCTCAAAAACAAATTCATATTGGATCTAAAACATAAAATATGCTAACACACGTACATAGGTACTATCCACTACTGTAAAGTTCTATATAAGTACTGAAGTAGACACAATATTACCCAAGTTCATTAGATGCCATACATTTTTAAAGTGGATGATTGATTAGAATAGAATAGAATAGAATAAACATTTATTTGGCACAAACACACACAAAAAAGCACTATTTAAATAAACGTCTATAAATATATAGCCTAGTAATAAAAAAAAAAAATTGTCACTTCAGTCAAATTGTGACATATCAAGTTCGTCTACAAAACATACATACTGGGGTGACTATATTTACGCATAAAATGAAATGTCATAAACTACATAGTTTGGTATAACAAGTGTGATAGCAGATAGCGTAGTAAGAATAAAATTCCTACGTCTTTTCAACTTTTCTCCAATAATTTGCAAGACACCAATACCGTTTCAATAAAACCACGATAAGCTATAATAATGCCAAGATTACCTGCTCCACGGAATTTCATCATCTGTTTCAATGTGAATATTTTAAAAGACCTTGTCGTATCGCTTATCCTCGAAATTCTCCGAAATGACCTACCTATACCTACCAATATTGCTGAAACAAGATAGAATGGGAAGAGAAAAAACTTTACACAGAGCAAGAGAGATGGGTTAGTATACCTAGCTCCTTTCAAGATACATATAAATATTGCTCGACATTTTACCCAGCATGCATCTACACAGCATCTGGCACTTCTCGGTCGGACCCCGTTCCGACCAGTCGCCTACGCTGCTCCGCTGCCTGCGCGCTCCCGCGCCCTGCTCCCGCGCCCCGCGCCCCGCCGCTGAGCTTCGCCCTACCGCCGCGAATTTTCGCGCGCTGACGTCTTTGGGATTCTTTTGTTTCTTTGGCATAGCAGTTAAAGATTAATTCTTTAACTGTCTAACGTCCTTTTCAGGGCCGCCGAAGACTCAAGAAGGACTGGAGACTGAAGCCCGGAGAACGCTGAAGAACCGAAGTATCGAAGTCTGAAGGCTGAAGAAATCGAAGCCCAGAAGAAACGAAGCCCGAAGATTTGAAAAATCCACACATTTAGTTGTGGTTTACTGGGGATACCTAGCGGTGTTAACGAACCAGTAAGGCGTGGACCCGGAGCGCCCTGCTTTCCCTTCTGGAAAGCAGGAATCCGGCTGGGTCTGGAACCACTGGCCTTGGGGGCTTCCCTCGCCAACCCCAGATAGCGTGTAGGACACCCCTCACGTCCCAGAAGAGAGACGAAAGGGACACACTCTAGTTTTTAAACACAATCACTCACCCCTCCCCGCATTCCCAGTGGGGAGGCCACTCACCAACACACCTCCCGGGTGTCATTCCCCCCGGGAGAGATGGGGTCCCCAGAGGACCAGAATGTCGCCCGTAGTGCGCTCGCCGATTGCTTCAAAGCAATCGACGACGCCAACAGGCGAATCGCTGGGATTCTGGAAAGATTCCCAGAATTAGCACAGGTAGGTCCGGCAACTTGTGCCACAATGGCCCCTCAGGCCGAACCAACAAACATCCCGGCCACTCCGGCCTCTCCCGTCGCTTCTGACGTGGTCCCGGCCCCTCAGGCCACTAAACAACCAAAGGCCCGTGCCATTAAAACGGCCTCGGAGGTCCCCGCGCCCCCCGCACCCCGAGCTGCAGCCACTCTGGCTCTAGCTCTCGCGTCCCCCTCACCCGCCCCCTCCCTCTCTTGCTCCGCGCCCCCCGCGCCCCTGTCCATGGACGTAGAGTCCACCCCGATCGAGCCGGTTGTAGTCGAACCGGTTCGCGACATCGTCGAGTCCGACTTTGACTCCTCCTCCTCCGACGACGGCTTCACTGTCGTCGAAGGAAAGAGGAAGCGCACGCGCGCCAAGTCCTCCTCAAAGGCCCCTCCGGCCAAGGCTACCGCGGTCCCTCGCGCCGACCCACGCCTCGCCTCTCAGGCGTCCCAGGCCGCTCTGGCCTCCCAGGCCCCTCAGGCCTCTCCCTCCACTCCTGCGCAGCCCTCTGCCAGGAAGGAGAAACCTCCGCCTCCGATCTTCCTTCGTCAGAAGGAAAAGTGGGACAAGGTTAGTGTTGCGTGTAGGATGCGCAACATTACCTACACCCACGCCAAATCCGTCAAAGACGGAATTAAGGTCCAAGTGACCACATCCGATGACCATCGCGCCCTCACAAAATTCCTCCGAGCGGAAAACATAGGTTTTCATACCTATGCCCTCGAGGAGGAAAAAGTCCTCCGGGTAGTTATCCGCGGCCTCCCCGTGGAAATAACCCCCGACTCCATTAAGGCCGACCTTCTGGCCCAAAATTACCCGGTCCGCGAGGTTCATCGCATGTTCAGCGGTAGAACCAAAGTCCCCTACGAGATGGTCCTCGTGATCCTCGACCTCTCCCCGGCAGGTAAGGCCGTCTTCAATCTGAAGACGGTCAACAGCCTCTCCGGGTTGACCGTAGAAGCTCCCTACCGTAGGAGCAATCCGTCGCAGTGTCACCGCTGCCAGCTTTACGGGCACTCTGCCCGTAACTGCCACGCCCGTCCCCGCTGCGTCAAGTGCCTGGGCGACCACGGCACCCCTGACTGCTCACGCACTCCGGGCGTCCCTGAGCCGCCTAGCTGCGTCCTCTGCGGTACCGTGGGCCACACCGCGAACTATCGTGGTTGTCCCAGGGCGCCCAGAGCCCTCAGCAAAAGGGTGGTCCAGAGGCAGCCGGAGCGCTTCCCCCCCACCCCCCAGTACTCGAAAGCCACCCCTAAGGTGACCGTAGTTCCCCCGCCTCCAACGCACAACGCTTGGAGCAAGCCCCTTACAGGGCTAGGCCTCGGCTCTCAAGCCAAAGCCTCCCCCCCGCCCCGCCCGTCCGCAGCCCCTTGGCGCCAAGCGCCCGCCCCTGCCCCCGCCCCCTCCGTCCCCGCTGAGCTTACCTCAATGTTCGCGCAGCTCTTTGCGAGGTTCATGTCGACTCTGACTCCAGAGCAACTGAGCCCATTCATGACTCCCAATCCAACTCACTTTAGGAACCAATAATGGATTTTAGAGTAGCTAGGACGAAACCCCGTACCGTCTCCATCGCGTTCTTTAACGCCGATGGTCTTAAACCTCAGGTTGATTTAGTGACTGACTTTCTCTCCCGACATAAGGTAGACATACTGTTAGTGCAGGAAACCTTTCTGAAACCGAGCGTTCGTTTGCGTAGTATCCCGAATTACCACATGATCCGCAACGACAGGCTAGTCGCTCAGAAAGGAGGTACTGCTATCTACTTTAAGAGGTCGCTTCACTGCGTCCCTCTAGACCCTCCCCCCCTGACTAACCTGGAAGTCTCCGTCTGTAGACTTGCCATGTCCGGCCACCCTCCGCTCACGATAGCCTCCTGCTATCTTAGCCCCTCAAAAGTCTTGCTTAGGAGCGACTTCACTGCGCTCCTTAATCTGGGAAGCTCCGTCATTCTGGCGGGAGACTTCAACAGCAAGAACGTCCTTTGGAATTGTAACGTAAATTCTAGCAACGGCCGCATTCTCGAAGGCCTCTCAGACGTGTTAAACTTTGATGTTATCCCCCCCATGGACCCGACCCACTTCCCTAGGGATTACAGACTACGACCTGACATACTGGATATGGCGCTCCTTAAGAATGTAGCCCTTCGGCTGCACTCCATAGAAGTGTTGCACGAGCTTAACTCAGACCACCGCCCGGTGCTCCTGCACCTGGGTTCCCCCCAAGCCCCGACCCCACAGACCAAGTCGATAATCGACTGGGTCAAGCTAGGCAAAGCTCTCGGGTCCATAGACTCACCTGACTTGAGTAGGCTCCCCGACGACATTAGCTCCCCCGACGATATCACCGTTGCGGTCGACTCCCTGGCCAACCATATCACCTCCGCAATAAACGGGTCATCACGGACAGTCCCATTGGTCGAAGACCACCGTAGGGTTCTGCCTGATGATGTGAGACGGTTGATCACGGAGAAGAACGCAGCGACCAGGCTCTACAGCTCCTGGCCGACAGACCTAAATAGGAAACGTCTCCGCGCTTTTGAACGCCTCGTCAAAAGTCGCATCGATTTTTACAAGAATCAGAACTGGGAGAATCTGCTCTCAGGGATCGAGCCATCACACCAAGCATATTGGAAGTTGGCCCGATCCATGAAAGCGGACAACCCGTTCTCGGTCTTGCCTCCCCTCACCCGCCCCGATCAAACCATCGCGTTCGATGATGACGAAAAGGCTGAATGCTTAGCTGAAAGCCTCGAGTCACAGTGCTCCCCTAGCCTAAACCCAGTCGACCCTGTCCACCTCGATACGGTGAACAACGAGGTCGAAAGGCTAATCTCCCTTCCACCGTCCGCCCCCCCCCTGCCCCTAGTCAAGGCCTCGGAGGTTCAGACGATCATCAAACATCTTAAGACGCGAAAGGCCCCTGGCGCTGACGGAATCAGCAACAGGGTTCTTAAGAATTTCCCAGTAGCTCTTATCTACCTTCTAGTGAGCATCTTCAATGCTGCACTAGAAAACTGCACGTTCCCAGACGCTTGGAAGGAGGCCACTGTCATTGGCATCCCCAAACCAGGCAAAAACTTTACGTTGCCCACCAGCTACCGTCCCATTAGTCTCCTTAGTTCCATAGGGAAAATTTACGAGCGGCTACTTCTTAGCCGTATCTGGTCCGTCATCAACGACCTTAAGCTCCTTCCCGACGAGCAGTTTGGCTTTCGCGCCAGACACTCGTGCCCCCAACAGGTGCTTCGCATCACGGAGTTCCTGTACTCAAAGCTTTATGACCCCACCTATCCCGGCCCTGCCGGAGCTGTCTTCCTCGATGTGGCGAAAGCATTCGACAAGGTATGGCACAACGGCTTGATTTACAAGCTGTTCAACTTTGGAATGCCGGACAGGCTCGTGCTCATCATACGAGCCTACCTACAAGATCGGAGCTTTCGCTACCGCGTGGAAGGCACGCTCTCTAGCCCTCACCCGGTGCATGCTGGAGTCCCTCAAGGCTCAGTCATCGCCCCCGTCCTATTCACGCTGTACACCAGCGATATCCCCCGTTCCGAACATGTAGAACTCGCACTGTTCGCTGATGATACAGCTTTGTACACAGCAAATCAATGCCCCCGTATGATAGTCATAAGACTAAACAGAGCCCTCTCTCAGTTAGGCGAATGGTTCCGCAAATGGCGCATTGAGGTTAACCCGGCAAAAAGTGCAGCAGTGCTCTTTTCGTCGGGCTCCTTCCCGCCCAGTATGCGAAACGTTACCCCCTCTCTCTACGGTGAGCCCATTCCCTGGGTAAAGACCACCAAGTACCTAGGTATCACCCTCGATCAGCGTCTGAACTTCCGTCGTCATGCTAAAACGGTCAAGGCGCGCGCCACCTTTGTCCTAAATAGGCTTCACCACCTCCTATGCAAGCAGAGTAAGATGACCCTTAGAAATAAGGTGACTCTCTACAAAACTTGTATTCGTCCTATACTTACGTATGGCTCTGTGGTTTTCGGCCACACAAAATACGCACAGTCCTCCCTCCAAAAAGCCCAAAACCGCTTCCTCCGCAAGGCCACCGGTGCGCCCTACTACACGCGTAACGTAGACCTCCATCGCGATCTCAAACTCGAATCGATTACCTCGCATATAAAGCGCCTCTCACGACGCTATTATGACTCGGCCCCTCACCATCCGAATCCGCTAGTATCAACGGTCCCGGGCTACCCGTTGTACTACGTAAAGCCACGTCGGCCGCCCGAAGTTAGTTCACAGAACCGTCGCAAATTCCGTGCGATGCCCCGAAGGCCAAGAAATATTCTTGGAGATTCAGATGACGATATCACTCGAGCGAACGCCGAGGATATTCCGTCATCTAGCCGCGACACGTAGGTACACTCCACAGTAACTCGCACCGACCCCGCCCGGGCGCGGTCGATGTAGTAGTTGTCCTATGGTTTCCTCGCCCCCGGGCGAGTAAACCATTCGACTTTTTCTCCGGCAACAGCCCAAGCCGAGGTTCGTACCCGCTAGGGGTGCCCTTGAGCATGTTGCCTTTCACTCTCTCTCTCGGTGCCGTCGCCTTCTGCGCACACCAAAGTCCGGTAAAGCTGACAGAGGCCCATAAGGCCATCAGCATCTAGGCCGTCCGAAAAAAAAAAAAAAAAAAAAAAAAAAAAAAAAAAAAAAACACAGCATCTGGGGCCGTATGCGCGTTCCTTTTTTCGTTCGTTTGATGAATATTCGTATGCTTCTTATTCCACATTGTATTCGGTCGATAAGATCAACGCGGTCCCAACCTAGGACCAAATATTCAAAACCGTAAAATTGGCCCTTGAAGTCAGAAATCGTAATAAGGAACATCCGAATATTCATTAAACGAACGAAAATAAGAACGGGAATATGGTTTCAGTTATGGAATCAGCTTATTTCCATCCTACTCGTTCTGTATTGCAAATTTCAAACTTAAGATTGAAATCAAGTTGAGTGTCGGGTTTAAGTCCACTTCTAAATGCCACAATCCTGCTCCGTCCGGTTTTAAGGGAAGCGGCAGGTAAAATTACAAGGCTTGTTGAAACGCTTTAAATTCCTTATCGGATCTAGTGTCCTTCGGAAAACTAGTAGCCTCGCGTAATGAGCGAGCATCGTTTTATTTCTGCGTAAATAATTGCTGTTGTTCATACCTCGATTTTTGCTTATTGTCGTTCATACCCGCGTTTATGTGGCGCGTTTTATATTCCACCTCTATAAAAAATCGGCTGAGGCCCGAAAACACGCCTTCCCCGATTCGCTGACAAAATCTTTGTAGTCAAAGCTGGTATTTCTATAAAAACGCATTTTCCTGCGTGGCCTTTGAAGTTAATCCTTATTCGGGTTTAGCGTTTCAGGAGATTCCTGAGTTTGTATGTAAATGTTTACCGTTAACAATTTGAGGATGCTTTGTAGCCATTATAGCTTGAGCCCACGAATTAGCTTGCTAAGTACGAAGGGCTTGTAACACTCGGGGTCAGGTTTGGCTGGTGCACAGTAGCGCCACGGTGCGGATGGGCGTGTAATTACTACCGTGGTTCGAGTGACGCCGTAGTGTCGCGACGACATTGAGTGGATTGTCAAAAACTCGAATCCAATTGGTTCGTTATTCGTTTTTTATCGAGCGAAATTGACTGCGTGGTCCGTATCTAACTAAATTTTGTAGGTTCCTATATTCCTATAAATCACGGCTCGGCTGGGCTAGGAAATTAAACGCAGCTGAACAACGAGAGCTGACTACACTCTGAATAGGTAGGTTATTGCTCGCCGGATATTCTGTAGGTACCTACCTACCTACTATAGAATTCAAATGGGCCTATAGATTTTGACTGTGAAGGCTTGGTTCCGGGTTGAAAGCGGATTCTGTTTTGAGACAATTCAAACTGAAATTACTTAGGTAGGTAAAGGTATTATAAGTAAGACTTACGAATGTTTTTCGGTAGGTATGTGGCTATGGTAGGTAGCCACGGGCCACGGCGTGGCGCCCCGATCCAGCGAGAAGGCGACGCGGCAGACAGTGGCGTAGCTACCGGAGCTGTGCACCGGGGCCCCCAAGCTCAAGGGGCCCTCGGACTCTGAGTCAGAACCCCAGAGTCCGGAAGGTTTTGTTCTTAGAAATGATTATTTTGAAAAAAAAACAACTGCATTTCTAGATTTTAGAAAAAAATTAATTAAGTAACTACAGTCAGCCCAGAAAATGACGACGAAAAATTCAAAATACGTTAACATTTTGCCACATTCTGCATATTTTGACTTGATAAAACCTAAACCGTTCAATTAGGGCCCCAGTTTATTTTGCACCAGGGCCCTTGGCTACCTAGCTAGACCGTGATGTCTGGAGGGAGTGGGGGAGGCCTTTACCCAGGGCTGGGACTCTCATGGCTCTCATAATACAGCTATGTGCGTAAGATCAAAACTTACGTTTGTGTGGATGTTTGGATGTTTGTTTCTCTTACACGCAAAAACTACTTAATAGATTTGGATGGACACCAGGCGCGGTCCCAGGGGGGGTCACAGGGGACATGACCGCCCCAAAAGCGAAAAATGTTCTAAAAATTTATAAAATAAAAAAAGTCGTATAAAAAAGTAAAGATAATAGATTAGTGAACCCCTCCCAAAATTTCTGGCTGCGACTAGATAGATTAAAATCTGGAATAACATAGGCCACTTTTTATCTCGGAAAAGCAAAGTAATCCCAAGGGACCGCGGGTAACACCGCGGAACACAGCTAGTTCTAAAATAAAAGTAGAATAGAATAGAATAGAATAGAATAGAAAATGTTTTATTTGCAACGATAAGTGCTATCATCCTTAGTCTTTGTGGCTTTATCTACATCTACACTAATATTATAAAGAGGAAACATTTGTTTGTTTGTTTGTTTGTTTGTTTGTTTGTTTGTTTGTTTGAATTGAATAGGCTCCGAAACTACTGGACCGATTTGAAAAATTCTTTCACCATTAGAATCCTACATTATCTGTGATGAACATAGGCTATAAATTATTTTCAAAAAAATTAGAGATCCTTATGAAAATTGCAATAATGTAACCAAAGGTGTAAAAATTTTGAACATAAAATTCTTCATATCGCGTGCGCTGCGAAAACTATTGATGATAGAACAAAAAAATGTTCTACAATATTAAAGAACGTATCAATATCTACAAAAAAGTCAGCGATAGCATATGTCCAACTATTGTGGTTGTGTCAGAATAACAACATTTATAATTTAAAAAGTGAATAAAAATGACGACCAAAAGCAGACCACGTTATTCTTATTTTGGTATTTATTCTTATCCAAATAAATTCCTTCGTAGTAAAGGCTGTTTCAGTACCCGTCGATTACGTTTTGAATGATTGAAATTGGACATTTTATTCAAAAGTTATCATGAGTTTAAAAATGTAAGATACATCGCGACCACAGAATAAATATCAGTTAGTACGGTAGGACAAGTGTCTGGGATTTTTAACACAGGTAACGGGATATTAACCATGATTAATACCATAGATACTATTGATCATGGCGTATGCAACTGCGCCGAAATATCGGGAAACTCAAAAAACATTAAATCATGGTAAATATCCCGTTAACTGTGTTAAAAATGTCGAAAACCATGATAATAAAGAATTTATTTATTTATTTATTTATTATAGTTTAAAAAGTGTCTGGGAACTATGGAATGAATGGAAGGGAGTGGTAATATATCAATGAAATATATATGGGAGCATTGGGCAGTAGAGAGGTTTGGACACCCCCGTGTCATGTCGGCCATAAACCATCATGCCTATCGACAAATCGGAATTTGATCAGTTAGAATTGACCATGTATGGGGGTGGATTGGCATGATGGTGTATGACCGGCATAACACGGGGATTTGCCGGATTTATATTTATTTAAAAAGAGAATAAAATAGGCAGTTTCATAGACGTGACGACTTAACCGATTGTAATGAAATTTGAAACGTAGATGCTTTAGCTTTTTTACTTGAATATATGCTTATCTAATTAAAAAAAATCAACCCATATGGATGTTTTACAGGGTGTTAAAGTAAGTATGGAAAATTAGCTTCCTTTTTATTGACTTCAAACACAGTGTAAATAAACTTTAGGTAACACTCCTGCACTTGAATCCTAATAATGCGCAGACGAAGTTGCGCGGGTCAGCTAGTGCCTAAATATAATCCTATCGCGACGTGTGCACTGAACTCAATAACGAAGTATGTCATTTTGTCCTTTGGACAACCTTAAGTAATTTATCAACGCAGTATTTTATGTCACTTTAGGTTACCTAGATAAGGTCAAGATTAGATCATGTATCTAATCTTAAAATGTTCTTGAAGGCAGAAAGAATGAGCCAATGACGACCTCTGAGGTGCAGTGGGTGAAAGCCCGCTTGAGACACAGATGGTTGCGGGTTCGATCCCCGCCGCGGGGTAAATGTTCACATGTAACAAATTCTAAATCGCCATTTACACGATACTATTCTGGCATACTTGCTTTCTCAAACTCAACGGAGCAAGAGCTAATACTGTGGCATGAGGCAAGAATGGTATTGTGTAAATGGCGTTTAAAGGATTGGTACTCGAATGGTGTGAAGTTATTTCGTGCTATTGTTGTATTTTAGAGAATTCGTGAGTTTATGGCTCGTAAAGTAGAAGGTCGCAGATATAAAAGTAAGTTTAAGTAAAACCAATGTTTAGAAACACTTTCAGATACCTTTGCTTAGTGTTTTGTTACATAATTATTTTATTTTATTTTTATTTTTAGCCCGTATTCGCCTCCCTCCTCATTTTCCAGTCTTTTCTGTATTTAGCTATAGTTGACCAGTCTGGTTGGGGTAAACGAGTTCTTGAGTGGAGACCGCGACTCGGCAAACATAGTGTAGGACGCCCCCCGGCCAGCAGGAGTGACGATCTGCGAAAGGCTGCCGGCAGAAGCTGGATGCGTCGAGCTGAGGACAGGGCGCAATGGCGCGCACTAGGGGAGGCCTATGTCCAGCAGTGGACTACCATAGGCTGATGATGATGATGATGATGATGACCAGTCTGGTAGATGCATATCCAAATCGTCCCGTCATCTCCGTGGTGGTCTGCCGCGCGGACGTCTTCCGTCGGGCACCCATTAAGTGACGGTTTTTGTACATAAGTCGTCAGATATGCGGCAGACATGGCCTGCCCACTCTCACTTTAGTTGGGAAGACTTTTTGGTGACACTGACAACCTTAGTTTGTTACATAAGTAGGTGTTATTTTAAGTGTCTTACTTAGCTTCCTAAAATTATAAATCAGAAAGTTTGTCAGTATGTTCGTGTCTTGATATTCACGACATAAACAGTACTTGGATGAAACTTTGAATAGGTTTCTACAATTATAGATCGTATCGTTGGAATAGTAAATGTTGGTACTATCCGAGTGAAGCTGCAGGAGGAAGCAAGTATAGTTAATAATTTTTATTTATATTTTAGTGTTTCTTTTAGATGGGATTGGTCAAAATCTGAACTACGCTTTTCTTAACCATGTTTCCAAAATACTAAAAAGGTCTTTTGATCGTTGTATGGAAAATCGATGAAGCAAAAGGGTTTGCATAACCTCATTTTTATCAGATAAAAATTACTATCCCGAAATACACTTCAAAAGGGTAAAATAATTCCAATTTATCCCGAGCTATTTGTATCTTTTGCAAACTTGTTACGGTTAGATGTAACTAGACATGTGACTAAGGGTATCAGTTATCTGGTTCCCATAGTACCTACAAGCTTTGCTTAGTTTGGGCTAGATGCTGTGCGAGATGTCCAGCATTATTTATACCTACAGGGTTATTTGTAAAACACCGGTAACGTCTCAGGACTGTATTACTATCATCATAAACAACAACTTTTGTTCTATGACTTTTTACAAAACATAATACTCGTAATACATTTACCAAAAACCAACCTTCAAGATTTCGTAGTACGTACTATCTAGCACATTTCAACTCAAATACACTTAAATAGGTCAATTTCAAGCGCCCCTGTACATAAAATAATAATAATAATTTAACGCTTCCGACAGACAGTGACCTGGATCAGTTGAGCTATCTATAGATCGTTTGTAACGATCCTTAGATAGCTTGACTAATCCTGTTGTATTTTGTAAAAAAAAAAACGACTGTTCCCGACTGAAAGTTCACGACTG
This sequence comes from Epirrhoe tristata, assembly GCA_951394285.1. Classification (NCBI taxonomy): domain Eukaryota; kingdom Metazoa; phylum Arthropoda; class Insecta; order Lepidoptera; family Geometridae; genus Epirrhoe; species Epirrhoe tristata. The sequence continues at coordinate 3,454,061 of OX596161.1, forward strand.
TATCCCCAAGGTGCGGTAGACATTCTCTCAGATTGTATTTCGTAAATATATGTAAATATGTAGTAGCTTAGTTTCTGTAAATAAAGTTTATAATAATTAAAAGTGAAGTGAAACCAGAAGAAACCAAGAAGTGAAGTGACAGAGAAGAAGAAGAAGAAGACTAAGCTATGATGTTACTGATTGGGCGGTATAGTCGCTCAGCGACAAAGCCCTTTTCTTTTTTTTGTAAATAAAAAAAAGTAGGTACCTATTAATATTGATGTGACCAATGTTAAGCCAGCGCATGTTTAAAGCTAAATGCAGCAAACAATTGAATTCCCAATGTTTAGAGTTTACCAGTTCTCATACAAACAGCGGAGTGCCACTCTCGTCCTTGGAGTTATCTGATCCACAGCTACGCAGTTTCACAACTATACAGACACGAGCAAACAAGCGGGATACAGCTAGCTCAGTCATATCAGTGAAACTTATCATTACTATAGTATTTTTCACGTAGGAACGTATCCCTACCACAGAACTTTTACGTTTCACGCTGTACAACCATGAAAAATTTAGAAATAAATTAAACCTAGTGATAATACTAAAAGATACAACTTCAAAAAAAGCTTTTGTCTACTTATATTTTTTTATATTTTAGAAATTAACTAAGAGAGCCTTGTCACGGAATCGTTCTATGTGAAAAGGACTATAGATGCATTTTTACAGCGTCAGGAACGCTGCATTTTAGGCTTAGAGATTGTAGCAGATAATACAACATCAACATGGTGTTCTTCAGATCGGAGAAGCGATCGTGGTACAGCTTTGCGAATTTACGCTAAGTTGTGACTGAGGACATGAGACAGCCCTTCGCCTAATTTGGCTACTAACTCACACGATCATTATTACAAAAAGTACTTGAGTGTCGTGGAACACTTCGTTGGAATGAAGTTTAAACTTTGACATTTGCCCAATAAATTATAAAATTATAGAAACGCTCTTCAGTACTAACAATGGAACAATCTATGCATTATTTCGCGACTGCGTATTGTGACGTTTTGACATATGCATGGGTCGTGACGCAAAAATCGAACACATTTTTTCGTCAAGCCCCCATCCGACACCGTCCGAAAAGGAACTTCGTTTCCAAAATAAAGCAAACAAAATATGATCACGTCTCTCCATGGCACTGTAGACATTTTCTCAGATCTGTGTATTCCTTTGATGAAAATTTGTAGTGGACTATCTGTACCGACTCAAATGAAGGAATTCAGATCGAAATACAGTTAAATAAAACGTTTCTGGATTGGTTATAACTAACAGGCCATTAGAATGCGATTCATGTCAAATAAACTAACGCTAGAATAGATCTTGTCGCGGTGTGAGCGGGGGCGATTCAATCACTATTAAACGCCATTTACACGATACCATTTTGGAATACCATTCTTGCCTCTTGCCACAGATTATTAGCTCCGTTGAGTTAGAGAGCAAAAGGCCAGAATGTGTAAACGGCGTATAAGAATTATAGCATAGTGGTGGTTGTTTCGTAGGTTCAAAGCCGAACGGAACCAGAATGTAGCGTATATTTTGTTTGGACTGGTAGTTGAGACGAGCTTTGACGCGTTCTCATCCTTTGTTGTAAGGATAATGATATTTTGAGAAGGACGAATCAACATTATATTCGTCCTTTCCATGGTCGCGGGCTGTGGGTATATATACAGGGTGTAAAAAGACTACTACCGAAAACTAAGGGGTTGCAATCAGACCATGATTCTAAACATATTTAATTTAGTGAAAAAAAAACACATTTTTTTATGTTTTTTTTCGGTTATTTACTACTTGTACAACATAATAAGACCATACATACCTAATAATTTCATTTATAAAAGAAAAAAACAGTTATAACTAAAAATCCAGCAATCTAGATAAAACAACGCGCCCAGTACATACGCAAACAGTATTCTTCAAACGCTGTTTTCTCCGGAGATAAAAAGACGTCTACCGAAGCCGAAAGGGGTAGGTACAGCATCTCAACACACAACAAAATCTAATAGGATTTTACGAAAAAAACATTATCTCCGGAGAAAACAGCGTTTGAAAATTATGTTTGCGTATGTACCTACTGGGCGCGTTGTTTTACGTAGATTGCTAGATTTTGAGTTTTAACTATTTTTTATTTTATAAATGAAATTATTAGGTAGTGGTCTTTTTATGATGTACTAGTAGTAAATAACATAAAATGACGTAGCTAAGTCAAAAATTGTTTTGTGTTTTTTTTTCGCTAAATATGTTTAGAATCATGGTCTGATTGCAGCCCCACAGTTTTCGGTAGTAGTCTTTTACACCCGTTATAATATAGCTAGTAATTGTAGCTATACTTTTAGCTAGCTTTATTTTATGCTACACAGCGAGCTAGCTTCAAGCAGCTGTTTTTAGATGTTAAATGTTTAAGTCCCGGTTTTAGCAAAGTAGCGATGAAATACGTGATTGAAATATGACTAGAATAATATATGAATTATATGAAGCATTGTACCTATCCTACCTTCCTTAGATATTTCGTGAAAAATATTACGTTTTGATTTTTTAAATTAAATGCATACTAACCACTTCATATGCTTGTAATCCCATCTCAAACAATGTCCCAGCGTCCAATTGAGTGTAGGCATAGGTTGCCTCCTGACGCTGTATAAATCATCTTGTAAGTATAGATTTAAAACCCTCGGTTTTTTTCAAGATCAAGATCACGACTGTGTCTCCAAAGTTTGGTAGATATTTTTATGCTTTTCAGATCCTCTTGAAGTAGTCGTTATTTACCGTTTTATACCGGCAAATGTTTTTTAGACATCGTCTGCAGGATTAAAACAATTGATTAACCAGTGCAGCTGGAGCTGGAGATCTTGGACATCTTCCAGGCTGTCAGGATGGCATCCATCGTGCTTGCTTCTGTTTTCTATCACATGATGTCGTTTAAAGTGAGCTTAGGTACTTGTCTGTTACTTTACAGAAGTTATCAATAAAAAATAATACTAAATATGGTTGTTCTTTGTTCAGAAGTGTGAGAAAAATAATATCTTACTTAAACTATTATTTATTTTTCAACCAATTTGCAATTTGGGATACATGCTAAATATTAAAATCTTGAAATAATATAATAGCTACTTTTTTGGTTACAAATATTAAGGACAAGACACACAAGCAACATCATGAATGCCAAACGAAATAAATAAAAAGCGCTCCATCGAATCCTTTCACCACAATGGATGAAAAGGTCTATAATGATACTCTCTCTCTTCCCGACTATACAATACATCCCACATGGTGGTGGCTGGTGGGGTCCTATCCATGACGTCATCATTATCATGGTAAAAGTAAGTAAGTTCGTATGAGTCAGTGGCCAACTCTGGTGACGGAGTTTTTAGGCCGCCCTAAGGCCTCCGTCATTGGCTTAACGACCTAAATAGCCGGGACCGACAATTTAACGTGCCCTCCGAAGCGCTCAGATGAAAATGCAACTGGCGGTCACCCATCCACTTACAGACCGTTTCGAACGTTGCTTAACTTCGACGATCTATCAAGAACGACAAAGCAAGCACGACCACGAGCTTCTAAGACCTATTAATGATACGACTAGAAGAAAAGATGGCGTAACTTTTAAAATAACTGTTACAATTGAAACAACTACACGAATCCCACTCAGCGAATACTATCTCTAGGATAATCTAGATTATTCTAAAACCCTTAAACTTAGTATGCTCTTAAAACTGTTTGATATCGCATCAAGATAGTATATCTGATAGTTGTCTGAGATATTTGCTTATGCAAGGATTACGTCGTACGGCGAGATTTGTAGAAAGTGACGGCCGTCAGTGCACGGCCGTTAAGGCTAACATCACTCTACTGACCGAGTAAGTAAACGAATTGTAAAATTATTAGAATTTGTAGATTTTGTGACTTGTTCATATTGTTGGTTTAGGAGCTGCAAGCCTATTCCATCTTCAACAATGTCCCAGGCACTACAGGGTAGGATGCGTCCTGAAATAGGTGTAAAGAAATAAGTTTGGTCATATTGAGCCAAGCCGCGGGCAACATACTATAGTTGAAATAAATAAATAAATAAATAAATAATGCTGGACTTTTTCACACAGCATCATTTAGCCCCAAAGTAAGCAGAGCTTGTGTTATGGGTACTAGATGCCTGACATACTAATTATATACTTTTTGTTTTGTAAATACATACATATTATACATAGAAACACCCAGACCCGAGACAAATATTTGTAGATCATACAAACATTGGTCCCGCCGCGGGGATCGAACCCGCAACCTTTTGCATCGCAGGCAGGCCTTCGCCCACTGCGCTACAGAGGTCGTCAAAATTATTATTATTTTATTGCTTCTTACAAAATCGTAACTGGCAATGAAATCCGGGGCACGGTAGACACTCACATTTTATAGGTGAGGTGGTAAGTACCTACTGTTTCTACGGTGGGAAACGCTAGCATGTTTTTACAAGGACGGCCGTTAGCTGACGGCCGCTTGCACAGATAAGCCAGGAAACACGGTGTAAATTTGATGTCTTATTGCAAAATCTGAAGCCAGCTTGTTTTAATTATTTTATTGCATTTATTGCCATTTTAAACAGGTAAAATTATATTCTTGTTAAATAAATGAAAGGAAGTTGGATAGCGGCTTATATTTTATATGACATTTCATACAAACTAAGTAATAGGATTAAAATGGTTGGTTTCTCTGGTACTTTTATTGTTTTTTTTACTAATAACACAATACGCACAATCGTTCTTTAGCTCTCTGAAGTAGCTGCACATAACCTATTTTTGATGACGCCTAAAATCGTGCTATCTCGCTTACTCTACCAAACCTGCGCAATCGTCTATAGTACCAAACTTCAGAGAGCTAAAGATCCGTTGTGCTTAGTATATGTAGCTTAGTAGTAGGTATGGTGTTAATCCATATTAGATTTTTTTACATTATTTTAGAAATATGTAGGTACAATTTTCACCCGACTGGGTCAAATCAATGGATAGCGCAACTGATTCAGGGGCTCTAGCCAAGATGAAATTGATTCGTTTCCATTCAATTGCTACTGTCAACACGGATTCGGCAATTTTGCACTCATTTTGCACTTGATTATGAGATCACTTATCAGTAAACTCCATTCCAAATTCTAATTCGAAATATGTTATCATTTTAGCAAGATGTTACAAACAAAACTTCCGAATTTATTTTTTATTAGATCAAGGTTAACGACCTTCAAACTATTGTTTACGTATCAAACGTGACCCCAAAGTTATCAAACATTCAATTATTGACAGCATTGGGTGCTAGATTGATAAATCAATAACAATGTTATCTACTGTTATCACCTTCTTATCAGCGTTTGGACAAATCGTGGGAAAGCTGATAAGTTCATAAACAGCCTCAATTTGATTAGAATGTATCAGTTAGCCTGTAGGGTAGTGCCTCGAATTTTGATCCGAACTCACTATCGGATAGTAAAACGTAAACAGGTTCTCGACTGTGTCCCTAAGGTGCGGTAGACATCGGAGAAGATGTCTAAGGGGGGTAGTCAGAGGCATGTCCAAACACATTTTTGATACATGCCCACGTCTTGCAGAAGTTAGTATTCCATACGTGACAGGTTGCAAGCCCATCGCCGCCTATAAGAACACTAACTGGTTTCCTCACGCTGTTTTCCTTCACCGTTTAGAGCACGTGCTAAAGCGCATATCAATTTTACGAAACGCAAAATCCATTGATGCACGGCCGGGATTCGAACCCACAACCTTCGGATTGAAAGTCGAGGTATAACCCCATTCAGCAAGCATGGTTTTTTTTCTATCGGACAGTATGCGTACGCCGTACAGCGAGTCTAAATAGTTCGGCAGCACTCGCTACTCCCACATAAAGCGACATTACCACGCTGGATGGCAATGCTGATCCTTTGAGCCAAAAATGTCCCAGCTCTCGGAACAAGCGTCGCTTCGACCAGACGCCCTGAAAGAATTTTGAAAACCTGAAGGGCTCCAGAACCCCACGGACCTAGGGTCTCAACCCCAAATTGTTCAAATATATAAACCCTATCAAGATTTATATATTTGCGCCTTTTGAGATCCTCAGCCAAATCTGCCGCCGCGCCAGGCCTAATGGATGTCCCTGGTAAATGTGAAAGCGCAAGAGTGTCTATTTAATATTGTTACATATTCCAAATAGTTACTTATCGTGGTTATATAGTGACTAGTTTGACAGTCATTTTACTTCAATAGACACGTTAACTTAAATGATAAAAAGATGACTTTGCTATATCAGTGTCATACAACCCTTAAGACCTTCAGGGGTAGAATAACCTTCAATATTCTATTGACTGTGCTAAAGAAAGTTAGGTTCTAAAAGCTTCATTAACACAATAGAGCTTGTAGGTAGACTACAGTGTTTATCTAGGAAAGATGAGACCTAGCTTTAGCCTAGACTAGGAGTTATTTTTACTTGTAGTAAGCCTTCGAATGAAACGTCAAGCATTATAGACCCGGTCGTGCATCAAAGTATTTTTCATTTCGATATTATATGCGCATGAACACGATCTATACGGTGTAGGAATAATAGGCGGCGATGGGTTAACCTATGGAATGCTAAAATGTTGGCATATTGTGCGAAATACTCCCTTAGACAAACAATGAGTTGAACCCAATCGCTACTGTAGATTCTGTTTCACAAGGATCTATATTGTATCGAGGCGGTGGCAATTCAGATTTGTAGCAATTATAATCATCATACGGATGATTATGTCATAATTATTTCATTTTTTGTTCAGCATAGGTTAAAATACAGATCTTAGTAGATGTAGTCGTATCTCTATTTTACCAATACAAATTGTCCAATTTGGTGCAAGTTCATACGAACTTCTTTTGTGCATTTTTCTTTTTGGATTTTACAAAATTTGTTGAAGATAAAAACTTACTAAAATGTGATAACAATTGGAAATTTCATCGTCTTTATTGAGGTAGTATCCAAAAAAATATTTATTTATTGTTATTATGTATGACATAATTATTTATCTACACTAATATTATAAAGAGGAAACATTTGTTTGTTTGTTTGTTTGTTTGTTTGTTTGTTTGAATTGAATAGGCTCCGAAACTACTGGACCGATTTGAATAATTCTTTCACCATTAGAATCCTACATTATCTGTGATGAACATAGGCTATAAATTATTTTCAAAAAAATTAGAGATCCTTATGAAAATTGCAATAATGTAACCAAAGGTGTAAAAATTTTGAACATAAAATTCTTCATATCGCGTGCGCTGCGAAAACTATTGATGATAGAAGAAAAAAATGTTCTACAATATTAAAAAACGTATCAATATCTACAAAAAAGTCAGCGATAGCGTATGTCCAACTATTGTGGTTGTGTCAGAATAACAACTTTTATAATTTAAAAAGTGAATAAAAATGCCGACCAAAAGCAGACCACGTTATTTTTATTTTGGTATTTATTCTTATCCAAATAAATTCCTTCGTAGTAAAGGCTGTTTCAGTACCCGTCGATTACTTTTTGAATGATTGAAATTGGACATTTTATTCAAAAGTTATCATGAGTTTAAAAATGTAAGATACATCGCCACCACAGAATAAATATCAGTTAGTACGGTAGGACAAGTGTCTGGGATTTTTAACACAGGTAACGGGATATTAACCATGATTAATACCATAGATACTATTGATCATGGCGTATGCAAATGCGCCGAAATATCGGGAAATTCAAAAAACATTAAATCATGGTAAATATCCCGTTAACTGTGTTAAAAATGTTGAAAACCATGATAGTTTAAAAAGTGTCTGGGAACTATGGAATGAATGGAAGGGAGTGGTAATATATCAATGAAATATATATGGGAGGTAGCGGAGCATTGGGCAGTAGAGAGGTTTGGACACCCCCGTGTCATGTCGGCCATAAACCATCATGCCTATCGTCAAATCGGAATTTGATCAGTTAGAATTGACCATGTATGGGGGTGGATTGGCATGGTGGTGTATGGCCGGCATAACACGGGGATTTGCCGGTGGTGTCCAAACCTGCCTTACTGCCCAATACTCCCCTACCTACCTTAGACCTTACCTACATATTAACCTCTAAACTTTAAAGGATCATACATCCCGCTCCGGGACCGGCATGTTGTTATTAAATTTTTGTTAAATACCTATAATAAACCCGTGCGAAGCCGGGGCGGACAGCTAGTTTACTTATTAGTTTCTTGGGTGCATACAAAAAACTGCCACCATTTCCGCCATTTGTTATGTCGGCTCCCGAGAAGATGGAAGATAGATAGAAAATACTTTATTGTACACCACAATAAAGTATTTAAATAAAGTAAATTACAAAAAGACATCAAAGATACAGGAGAATATTTAAAGCGAAGTACAATGGGCGGTCTTATCGCTGTGAGCGATTTCTTCCAGACAACCTTAGGATGAACTGGATTAGAGGAAGGCAATAAGGTATAGTAAGTAGAATAATATCGTGTTCAAAATATTATGTCATGCAAGAATTCCAAAAAAATAACATTCAAATCAAATCAAATCATTTATTTGCCAGAAAGTATGTACAATATTGGTCTTAAAGATAATGAGTAAAGTTCCAACATTTTCTTACCTTATCGTTTTCATGCTTTATTTCATTCATTTTAAATGATAAAACTTATAGTTGTATGAAGTGAGTTTTTATTCGTAGGTAAGATTTATGGATGTAAAGTCTACCACTAGCCTTCTTCTTGTGTAAAATATTTATTACTCTCAGGTAAGCCCTTTCAACAGTTTTAGCTAAAGGATTTTAGGTGTTAAGAAAAAGCTGATTCATCCAGTTCACACTTCGCCTCTAGTTATAGTTGTTTTTGTACCGACACAGATCAAAATGTAGAAGGGATGAATAAGGTTTCTAGATGGATACAGTTCGCCCAACGGTAGATCCGTTGGGCATTCGTGAAGTTAGCCGTTTGTCTGCGCAGAACACGATTTTGTATGAAAAAGCGGTTACTGCAAAGTTAGCAGAGTTAAATAGCCGCGACCGACAATTTAACGTGCCCTCCGAAGCACCAGAGACATGTTGCAATACATAATTGACACTACTTTTTCGGACGGTATCGAGGATGGGGGCTAGAAAAAAAAGCGTTCGATTTTAACGTCACGACACCTAGATAGGTCAAAACAATGGAAAAATGGCGGGAGAGACTGGAAAAAGTGGGCTTAAAAATAAGCAGAATTCAATACATAGGTAGGTACATAGAATCTCGCCTCTCAATGTGGAGGTAGAGGCACACACAGATTTTTATTTTGCGTTAACTTTATGTAGTTGCTTAGAGCACGTGTGTTAGTTGATAATCATTTAAAAATTTAGGGACAGTTTTGGAGATTAGGTAGTACAGTTCTTCCAACGAATCTAGGCATTCGTGAAGCTAACCGTTTGTCTGCGCAGAACAGAATTTTGTATAAAAAAGCGTTCACCGATCCGTTGGGCGACCCTTACAATACGCACAACCGATCACTCAAATTGCACTCACATATGTCTTTACTGTAAAAAAATGCCTCATCTATCCAAACTTATCTTTGGCGATCATGTTTTTACATACCGCAGGCTACATTTAGGCGTTTTTTCACGATATCATTAGCTATTGTAGCCGGTTTAATTGATAGAAGGTCTAGTTATTTCTGTAGCGATATTTATAAAATACTGAAGCCGCTATATTACAGACTAGCTGCGCTCCCGCGGTGTGACCCGTGGTCCATCGGGATTTTTTCATTTTTTGGGATAAAAGGTAGCCTATGTCCTTCCCTGGGATACAACCTTTAACTATGCCTTTCAGCTTAATCTGTTCAGCGGTTTGGGTAACAAACAGACAGACAGACAGAGTTACTTTCACATTTATAATATTAGTATGGATGTCACTTTTGGTGATCATCTTCTTGCCTTATCACTTTGATAAAATAGCGTCAATCACAATTTGGAAAAATTTCTAAGAACCAGTGTGGTTAAAGAAGCTCTTTTTGTGCACTTGACACACATTTTTGACCTCTAAGCTCGGGACAGCGGTTTCCTCGCGATGTTTTCCTTCACCATTTGAGATTACTGGCACAGGTAGATACGGTACTGGCATATTTTTCTAGCTGCACGAGAATGTCATAAAAAATCTTAATTTAAAAGAAAATTAGAGCAGTCGAGGGGGAAAATTATTATAAGCACATACCGGATTTTTTTTTATGTTAAGATTGTTATAATACGGTAGTCGTTTTCTAGGACTTCAAGGTTAAACTCAAGGTCGCAATATATCTGATATATGAAGTGATTTTGTTGCCTTAGCAGCGCGTGATTACTGTAGTGTTCAGTAATTAAGCCTTTGAATAGATGCTCATCAATTATGACGTTTCCTGTTTCCAAACTACTTGAGCATTAATTAGGGATAACCTTAAAGACCTCTGTAGCGCAGTGAGTGAAGGGATGAGACGCACTAGACCTTCACCTTCACTCACAGGTTGCGGGTTCGATACCCCCCAGTGTTTCCACGTGGCGTTTTTTATACATAGATTTTTTATCCATGTCAATTTTAAGCCCTATCTGTTCAGTGGTTTGGGCTTGAAAAGGTAACAAACAGACAAATAGACAGAGTTACTTTAACATTTATAATATTAGTATGGATATAGATATGGATTGTTTGATCAAAATATTTTTTTGATCAAATTATATGTCCCTTTTTGCTCGTCAATATTTTCATAAAAAAATTTATAAAAACTAAAAATTCCAACACACATAGGTTTTTACATGAACAATCTAAAAAAAAATTGGTCAAGCAAGCCATTCTGAAAAAAAAAAAAACATTTTAATCCATATCCATACTCAATAAATACTTACTTATACTTCATCATCATCTCCCTGACCTTATCCCACGCTAAGTGGGATCTTAATACCTACTTATACTTATACTTACTTATTACTTGGCTGGCTGCGCTGGCTGTCAGTTTGGATATAGCGAAGGCCTTTGATCGGGTTTGGCACCAAGCACTTCTATCAAAGCTTTCTTCGTTCGGGCTTCCTGAGAAATTATGTGACTGGGTTAACAGCTTTCTTGCGGATCGGAGAATTAAGGTTGTAGTAGACGGGTTTTGCTCCGAACCTAAGTCTGTGAATGCTGGTGTACCTCAAGGCTGTGTGCTATCTCCAACCCTGTTTCTTCTGCACATCAATGATATGTTATCCAAAAGTGATAACATTCATTGCTATGCGGATGACAGCACAGGAGATGCCTTATACGCCGGCCGTGCTAATATTTCTCGGGAACACGTTGCCCAGTGCCGGAATGAACTTGTGTCTGAAGTCGAATCTCTGCTAAACAAGGTTTCGGTCTGGGGTCGACTTAACTTAGTTGAATTCAATCCTAAGAAGACACAAGTCTGCGCGTTCACCGCAAAAAAAACTCCTTTTGTCGTAGCTCCTAGTTTTGAGAATACTCCCCTCTGCACCTCAGCAAAAATCGGAATCCTTGGGGTTGACATCACGAGCGATGTTCAATTTCGTGGTCATCTGGAAGGAAAAGCTAAATTAGCCTCCCAAAAGCTTGGAGTACTTAACCGGGCTAAAAAGTATTTCATGTCGGCTCATCGATTGCAACTATATAAGGCGCAAGTACGGCCGCACATGGAATACTGTTCTCATCTTTGGGCTGGGGCACCCCAGTACCAGCTTCTTCCTTTTGATCGTATACAACGAAGAGCCGCTCGTGTTGTCAACGACCAAGTCCTTTCCGATAGGCTTGATCCATTGGCTTTACGTAGAGATGTTGCATCTCTATGCATCATGTACCGCATATACAATGGGGAGTGCTCAGAAGAATTGTTTGGACTGATACCAGCTGCTGAATTCCGCCATCGTATGCAGCGACAGCAATACTCATACCATCCTCATCATGTGGATGGTTGGCAGTCCACAACTGTGCGGTTCTCACGCCAATTCCTGCCTCGCACAACAGACTTATGGAATCAGCTGTCGCCAGCGGTATTTCCAGACCGATACGACTTGGGCACCTTCAAGAAAAGAGCCTATTCCTACCTCAAAGGCCGGCAACGCATCTGCAGTGCTTCTTGATGCTGCAGTTGTCTGTGGGCGGTGGTAATGACTTACCATCAGGTGTGCCACTGGCTCGTTTGCCCCCTCTTCCATAAAAAAAAAAAAAAAATTACTTGTATCACTTGATTATAAATGTGAAAGTAACCGTATGTCTGTCTGTCTGTCTGTCTGTCTGTTTGTTACGCTTTACGCCGCTGAACAGATTAAGCTGAAATTTGGCATAGTTAAAGGTTGTATCCCGAGGAAGGACATGGGCTACTTTTTATCCCGAAAAAATGAAAAACTCCCGAGGGACCGCGGGTCACACCGCGGGAGCGCAGCTAGTTCTTTAATAAAAAGCAGGCTAGGTACTGTAACTATAAGTTAGTGCACTAATCAATTATTTTAGTAATAACTTAACCCGGCTGCCGCGCGTAAATTACAATTTACGCGAGACATAAAGCGGCTAAGCTAGACAATAGCTAGGTTACCTAGGGCGCTTCCTGTGACCTATATTCCTAGATAAAGTGCTGTTGTAGAACAATAAGGTAGTTTCTACGTATAGCTAAATAAAGTATTAATAAATAATACAGAATTGCCATCCAGGGTGGTAATGCCGCCAGTGTTTTGGGCACGCTTCCGACTGACAGTGACCTGGATCAGTTGAGTTATATATAGATCGTTTCTAACGATCCTAAGATAGCTTGACTAATCCTGCTAAATAAATAAAAATATAAATAATGCTGGACTTTTCACACAGCATCATCTAACCCCAAAGTAAGCAGAGCTTGTGTTATGACTGATATACTACTTATATACTTTTTGTTTCTAAATACATACATATTACAAGTATACATAGAAACACTCAGGCCCGAGACAAATATCTGCAGGTCATACAAACATTGGTCCCGCCGCGGGGATCGAACCCGCAACCTTCTGCGTCCCAAGCGGGCTTTCACCCACTGCGCTACAGAGGTCGTCTAACCACACTGTGGAAACTAAATCTAGTAAAAGTGCATTAAGATCGATCGTAGGTTCGAGTCCAATGAATTTACGTTCAAAAGTTTTGAATCCAGACGTGCCGGAGCCTCTATAAGGTGCACTTATAATCCTTTCACCACACTGGTTCCAAAGAATTAGGCCGGGTCTCCTGCGACACTGTGTGTTCACTATAGTATTTTTCACGTAGGAACGTATCCCTGACACTTTTACGTTTTACGCTGTACAACAATGAACAATTTTGAAACTTGCATTTATTTACAGAAACTAAGCTTCCTAACTTAAGATCCTTTGAGCCAAAAATGTGCCAGCTCTCGGATCACGCGTCGCTTCGACCAGACGCCCTGAAAGAATTTTGAAAACCCGAAGGGCTCCAGAACCCCACGGACCTAGGGTCTCAACCCCAAATGGTTCAAATATATAAACCCTATCAAGATTTATATATTTGCGCCTTTTGAGATCCTCAGCCGAATCTGCCGCCGCGCCAGGCCTAACGGATGTCCCCGGTAGATGTGAAAGCGCAAGGGTGTCTGCGCTAGTAGCGTCCCACACCAAAGGCCTTCCCCTCTCCCAAGGGACAAGAATCATGCCGTCGGGGCGCTTGCCAAAGTCACGCATCAGACCGCTCGGTTCCAGAACGGCTGGAACATTGGCGCTGACAAGCGCTCGACGGATGATGTCATTAAGAATGGCGTGGCGGCAGTTTTTTTTTAAATTTTGAAGTAAATGAAATCTAGTGATAATATTAAAAGATACAACTGAAAAAAAAAAGGATTTTGTCTATTTTTGTTTTACATTTCAGAAATTAACATAGAAGAGCCTTGTCACGAACCGTTCTTAAGTGAAAAGGATTATAACCTAACATCTAACAAAATATGGGCGTGGCCTAACTTTTTTGTATGCAAAATGTTATCCGACGCGGACGGAAAACATGTTTTGTTATTTTTAGTAGCAAGATTGGCTTTAGTAACAAGAAGGGAAGAAGAATAGTTCAAGTAAAATGATCCTTCTCATAACAAACCACAGCATTAGTTTTTGTTGATATTTCAGTAAGTAATACCAACCAGCTGTAATCGGCTTGCCGGATTAACTTGTCCGGCTTCGATATCAATTCGATAATAGGATATGCAATACCTACTTGTTATTAGGGTTCCGTACCCAAAGGGACCCTATTACTAAGACTCCGTTCGTCTGTCTGTCTGTCCGTCTGTCGCCAGGCTGTATCTCATGAACCGCGATAGTCCGATAGTTGAAATTTTCACATTTTTTTTATTTCTGTTGCCGCTATAACAAAAGCTCCCTTACGACAAACGTGTTTTTTTTGCCGTTTTTTTTAGTTAATTGTACGGCACCCTTCGTTCGCGAGTCCAACTCGCACTTGGCCGGTAATTTTATAAAGATCTAGAAGACTATCCTACTGCTGGTACCTGTTCGTACCTTAGATACCTTTTTCATCATCAGGCTCCTGTATGGGCTGTATGCCTGAAAATATAAGGATCAGTCTTTGGACAGTCGTCCATCTATATCAACAAAATTGTTACCTACATTATGGATACAAAACTGACCGTTATAATAAAGCATGTTGGCCATAGTAAGCTATATAAAATGTGGGTAATAAGCTGAAAATATGCAGAGTGCGTTTTAGGAGTAAACTGTGGCCACGTGTGCTCACGTGCCTTGCAAGGGAGGGTTGTGCTCCTTTGAGAGATGTGAGGCTATAGATCCAAAGAGTTTGGTGGTTGTAGATGTAGGGAAAGTTTCTTTTTTGGGCCATAAAATAAACCTTCTTGAATTACTTATTCATTAGATTATTTTTAATGGTCCGTCACGTTATACTAAAACAGTGAGCTTTTATGAAGACAATTGTATCCTTTAGATTGGTAGTATGCCCTTGCTGTACCGACAACAGATTAAAAAAGAAGAACTATTAAAATACGCCTTGTGGTTGCAAGAAAAATGATTTTTTAATAAATAAAACTTAAATAATGCTTAACACTTAGGTAACTAATTAATTATCTGATTTTATAAAATGGTGACATAATTTAATAATAATAATTATTGTATACAAAACAAATTGGTGACAAAGTGGTACGCTTGTAAACATACTTTTCATCTTATATTTTACCTATGTTTTTACAATAAATTACATTAATTAATTAATTAATTCATACAAAATAGTAGCGTAACATATTATATCTTTCACTGCCCATCAATCCCTTTATAATAATAAAGCGTGCACGTCACGAGCACGCGGCTCCATCTCATTACTTTAACAATTTCTGAGCTTTAAATAGCATCGTAATGCTCCGTGTGTAGCAAGCCTTATATCTAGCCTTACAAAGGGAATCTCTACCTTATGATGAATTAATAAGGTCGATTATCGCGTGCGGTGGTAGGGGTCAAGTTTAAAGATTTATATAATCCTAACTTAGCTAGTTAAGTCAATGGTTTATGCGATAAGTTATGTAGGTATGGGAGATTAGATATGTATTATTTATAGGTTTTGACGTGTTTGTTTTTGGTATTAGACGTTCATACAGATCGAATTAATGCGATTATTATTATTCTCAAGCTAGCCATATTTTCACCCACTTAAATACTGATATGTAGATCAAGTACTTTTACATAATTGTAATGTTCATTTATTGTGTGATGAAAATAAAAAAAAGACGTGTGGCACTCGGAGACTGCCGCGGCAAAGCTATTGCCGAAACTAAGAAGTATCACCGCTGTGCCGGTCGGAGTGGGGGGTGTTAGGTTATTTTCGTTACGGGATTTCTGGATTCGGTCTCCACGCTCAAGGCCCGCGATAGAAGCTATGCAATAGATCTAAAAAAACTATTTCTATTTTTATTATTTTCTGTATATGTGTTCTGCTTGTTATTTCAGCTTTCAAAATAAGTTTTTTTGTTAACTTTAGGAATTGCTTTTTAACATATGTGTGTACCTTACTTGATCTAAAATACCTTTTAAAAGCTTGTCTATATTTTTGATCATTATCAACATCTTCCCTTGCCCCACATTATATTACGGGGTCGTCACAACATGGTATTCTTCTTCCATTTCCCTCCAGCCTCTCATACTCACTCCCATCTCACGTCATCCTTCAGTCTACAATTACACAATACTACCTTCACAGTCATGATCCTGTATATTTTCATTGTCACATGATGAATCTCTAATGAATGAATGAATTAATGAATGAACACTTTATTGTACACCAATTAATAACAAAACACCACATAAATAAAAACACGTTCGAAATTAGTACAATGGGCGGCCTTATCGCTGAAAGCGATTTCTTCTACTTATTAGATGATTTATACAGCGTCAGGAGGCAACCTATGCCTACACTTAACAGGACGCTGTAGTGCCTGGGACATTGTTTGAGATGGAATAGGCTTGCCCAGCACCTAAACCATCCTCTCAGCTTAATCAGCCTGACCCACAGGAAAGACGACGTCAATACGTGTGGTGTTGACTAAGCTGCGTATTTCCTCACGATGTTTTCCTTCACCGTTATGAGCTCGCTCGAAACGAAAAATCCAGTGATGCACGGCCGGGATTCGAAGTCACGACCTTCGGATTGAAAGTCGAGGCACAACCACATTCGACCAACACGGCTCTTAGTAAAAATACAGACTTTCAAATGACAGAAAATTCAAAAATTATGGATAATCCGGACTTTTTGTCTGGTTTATTTTTTTAACAATTATGCCAAAAACCTTCATGTTTTAAAATATATGGAGGTAAGCACGTAAGCACGTAGTAGTTTTTACTATGATCCTGACACATTGTTTGAGATGGAATAGGCTTGCCCAGCACCTAAACCATCCTCTCAGCTTAATCAGCCTGACCCACAGGAAAGACGACGTCAATACGTGTGGTGTTGACTAAGCTGCGTATTTACTCACGATGTTTTCCTTCACCGTTATGAGCTCGCTCGAAACGAAAAATCCAGTGATGCACGGCCGGGATTCGAAGTCACGACCTTCGGATTGAAAGTCGAGGCACAACCACATTCGACCAACACGGCTCTTAGTCAGTAAAAATACAGACTTTCAAATGACAGAAAATTCAAAAATTATGGATAATCCGGACTTTTTGTCCGTTTATTTTTTTAACAATTATGCCAAAAACCTTCATGTTTTAAAATATATGGAGGTAAGCACGTAAGCACGTAGTAGTTTTTACTATGATCCTGACACATTCTCTCTATGATGAAGCTTGGGTAACACACACACCTAAAAAATAAGACAATAGTTCACAATAGTGTGAATACTTACTCATAAATTTGTAAATAAAACTTTAGCTTACAATACTGTACTCATAAGTTCTCATAAGAATTATGTGCTTTGCCTCGCACCATTACTATTCGTGGAAAAAAATACACAATTTTCCCACAAATCATGATGAAAATCAAGCTTTAAATTTTCCAATTGTTCATGAATTTATTTCGCTGACTGTACCCGTTTTAAATAAATAATTGATACGTAACTAACGTTATTTAACGTCTTCGCTATCTTAAATGTTTATTTTGCGGTTCTCTAAACTGATCAAATGTAGTTACGACTTTACGATGTGTGAACATTACTTTACGATGCTCAGTTATTGAACTAAATTAAGTAACGAGATGAAATTGGTTCATAAGGACTGGGTAGTTTAGGGATTAGTAGCGTATAAATTGAAATTCTTTTATATTAAAGTGTTATCCGCGGTCTCTCGGAAATACTTCACTTTTCAGAATAAAAATAATTACAGTGTGTTTAAAAAAGTGCGTTTCTATCTATAATATGTATGTATTTACAAACAAAAGTATATAAGTAGTTTATCAGTCATCTAGTACCCATAACACAAGCTCTGCTTACTTTGGGGTTAGATGATGCTGTGTGAAAAGTCCAGCATTATTTATTTATTAAAACTACAAAACCCGATTTAGTTTTTGGAGTTAGTGTATCAACAAGAGCTGTATTGGCTTTCAATTCGGAGGGCCGAGTTCAAATCTCGTGCAACAATCGGTCTTTCGTGTCAGATTTTTTTTTATGTAAGTATTTGTACGTGACTCAAGACTACTTAGTACCTAGTCTTCTAGTATCCTTAAAGGATCTTTAGTTACTTGATCTGAGAGAATGTCTACCGTGTCTCCGGGATACAGTCGTGATCCTGTTCCGTTTTTAGCGATGCTTCTTCTTCTTATCGTGTCGCTAGTTCTTTCGAACCAGTGTGGTGAAAGGATTTTAAGTGCGCCACAAAGAGAGACCCTCTTTGAGGCTCGTGCACTTGACACATGTTTTCGAACTTTATAGGTTCTACGACACCGGTTTCCTCACGATGTTTTCCTTCACCGTTTGAAAGTACTGGCATAGTGCACATAAGTTTTTCTCATTGGTGCACGACCGGGATTGAACCCACGACCTTACGATCGGAAGGCGGGGCCACTACCACTAGACCACCAGTGCTCTTAGCGATGCTAGTACCTTGATATCCAGAACAAATAAAAGTAGTTAACAAATTACAAAATATTGCGTCGAAAAAATGTTATTCAATATTACGCAAAAAAGAAAATGAGTCAAAGAGAAGCAATAAGCTCCCATCATTTACAAGCCATAAATGATTAAATATGTCATTGTAATGAGACAAAATTTAATAACGTCAGAAATTAACGCGAGTGCCTTGCTAATCATAAGGGTGATTGTGTGTTAATTTAAAACGATGATGTGAAAGTGTCATTTACTCGACTGAGCTGAAGAGAGGTAATGTTTTAATTTGTATATTGAAAGAAGGACATAGACCTCCTGATAACTATGGTAGCAGCAGTAAGCGTAGCGGAATCGCTCAGTTGATAATGCAACTAGCGGTCATCCATCCACTTATGACTGCTCAGCTATTCTGGCAAACAATTCTTGCCTCTATACAATTCTCAAACTCAACGGAGACAAGAGACAAGAATGGTATCGTGTAACGACGTCTTATAATAATTTAGTAGGAATTACCTACGTCTCAGGTTACCTTGTAAAAATGACCCTTTTAAAAATGTTGTTGTAATTTTCCGTCAATACACAACACCCTAAGATTTTCCCCACAAAGCGTAGACGTTCATCGACCTCCTCAGATTACGAGGGGCAGGTTTGACTCCGGTTTCATTGTTTGTGTCATTAATGTATTACGCTATTATTGAATAGTGAGTAATTGAGGATCGATTACCCATTGTGTTGATAATGGTCTATTAGTTTAGTGGGATGTGCTTGAGTTTTATAGTACTTAGGTTTAAGGTTTGAATCCTAAATGTGCATCAATGGAGAATCCATTTTTAAGATTATAATCTTAACTAGCTGGTACCCGCGACTTCGTCGGCAAAATAACATAAGTTGGTACTTGAAAACCTATAAAAAGAATCGAAAAGTATGAGCAAAAATCTCCATTCTTATAATATACTATTATAAGAACCAAAAAAATAAAGAACAATATACTTAAGTCGGATCGGTGTAAGAGAAAGATTACGAACACACGCATAGTGCACACCGTGATTTTTAAAGATAAACTATTACAAGGGTAACTTAGCACCCCTCAATAGGGTGTTCATAAAATCAATAGGTATCGAGTAGCATCGTCAGATATTCAAACAAATAAAAACACCTTCTCATTCTTATTGGCTCTGATTTTACCATAGAGTATATACAGAAATCATTTACTATCATCATCATCATAATGACAATAAATGCACAGCTGAATTTTTTATTTATTTATTAGCCTGTCCTGTTTCACCTGCTAAGATTACATAATAAGCCTAATTAAGATTATAATTGTTTTACATTTTAAAATATATAATACTGGACTATTTCACACAGTATCATCTAGTCCCAAAGTAAGCAGAGCTTGTGTTATGGGTACTACATGACTGATATACTACTTATATACTTTTTGTTTGTAAGTACATACATATTATACATAGAAACACCCAGACTCGAGACAAATATCTATAGATCATACAAACATTGGTCCCGCAGCGGGGATCGTCCCCACGGAGGTCGTCATCAATACATCAATCTTTAGGTTTAAAACCTAAACTGAAAAAGGATTTAGCTTGACTTAAGTGGGAGTCTTGAGAGACCTTGTGAAAAATTGCAGTGAGACACTAGCTTATTAATCAAAATCAATAACTGAAATCAGTACCTACAATAAGTTCACTGAGTCACTGTGCTACTTTAAGTTTAAAGATCATCATCATCACCAGCCTATGGCAATCCACTGCTGGAAATAGGCCTCCCTTAGTACGCGCCATTGCGCTCTGTCCTCAGCTCGACGCATCCAGCTTCTGCTGGCAGCCTTTCGCAGATCGTCACTCCACCTGGCCGGAGGGCGTCCTACACTACGTTTGCCGAGTCGCGGTCTCCACTCCCGAACTCGTTTACGGTCCAACGGTCATCGGTTAAAAAGAACCGAGAACCGAGTTTAAAGATATAGTGATGGTATTCCTATGCATTCCTTGCAGGCAGCTGTACTACCAGTATCACAACAAACACAACAGCAATAAGTACTTATAATGTTAGTAGGTATGTATAAACAATGATTATTCCCTACACAATCGCCTCTACCAAAGCGTAATTTAAACAGCCACATCTCCTCCCCAGAGTGTATGGGATATTGATTGGAGTTTTCCCGCTGTTTTTCAATACTTTATTACTTCCCCGTAGGCTGTTGTACATCTATTGTCTTACGGAGATTGAGTCGTGGCATAGTATACAACAGTACCTAACTCATATTAGTTTAGCTCTAGGTAACCGATTGCACTCAAAGTTAAAGTATGTGTGTGTGTAAGATTTTGATTTCCAACCTATTTTTTCAACAGGCGTCCGTGATTGCGGGCAGCATAATAGAACGCGACAAAGCAATCATCGCAAGTTCGCGCAATTTTAAATCGTACGAATCCGCGATCACGGACTCTATACTACTCTGTACTGGTATGGAATAGGTGACCTAATCGGCATTTGCGCAATGCGGTCGCGCGACAAAAATTTTTGATGGATTTTAGAGATGGTCGCATCGCTAGCTCGCGCGACTCACGCGATTCGCTTTCTATTAGGACGACGCCTAGACTCAGCGATCGCGAAAGTTTAAGTCTATTTATTTTATAATAATAAACTGCGAGAAATGCTCGAAAGTTGGCCCATGGCGAGAATAGAACTTGTACTTCTTGCGTTCCGGACCAGTACTCCCCCATCGCGTTAAATTTGAGCATGAATTGAGATGCTCGATGGTTTGTACTATGGTCGACGCTACGATGATAAAGTTTTGTTATTTTTCCCGCCTTATTGTCAGGTATTCGATCGAAAAAAAGGAAGGTTCGAGAGTCTTTGCTTGTACCAACTGTTTGCTCCAAGCTCGTCTTATTTTAGAAACAATACCGATACATAGCCGACAACTCCTTAGATTTATGGGACAGCTATGAATAAGTTCACCAAGGAGCCTGTGCACCGAATACGAGTGGCACAACGGGCCATGAAGCGAGCCATGCTCGGCATAACTCTCATAGATCGAGTCCAAAATACTGAGATCCGCCGCCGTACTAAATCTATGACGTCGGCAAAAGAGCGATCAATCTCAAGTGGAGTTGGGCAGGACACCTGGCTAGACGTGGTGATGGCCGGTGGAGTAAATCTTTGACAGATGGTGGCCAAGATCGGACCACCGGAATCGAGGTCGTCCGAGAGCACGTTGGGTCGACGACATAGTGAAGGTCATGTTTGGACGTGAGCGGCGCAAGATAGAGGAGACAGGCATCAAAGAAGGGAGGCCTATACCTAGCAGTGGGTGTTATCAGGCTGATGATGATGATGATGATAAGTTCATGGTAAAGGCAAGTAAGTACTTAATTATTCATATTTAGCTGTAAATTTTATGAATATTATAAAAAAAAAACTACGCTTCACAAGTCCAATAAAGAACTACTCAACAGGTGGGAGTAAACGAATAATTTAACTTATTCTAAAATTCACTTCAAAGGAAACGGAATTATATAAATTTTATTCAATCTTTACTGAATAAGCTTGACTGTAATCAATCCTATGAAAAGAGTCAGTAGTATAACGTTGTCACCACATGACATAGAGTCGCAATATAAATAGCTCCGATTCGGCGCGTGCCGCATAGTTGGCATGCCGCGCGACATGGCGACTCGCGAGCTACATACGCGAGATTCCGAGGACGGAGTATTACAAACAGTATGTATACTTCAGAAATACACTAATTTTTTTTAATAGGCCAAGGTTCGTAAGCAAAAAATGTTCCAAAATAAGGAGCTTGTACAGGATCATTGTTAGAATACAATGATAATATATGTAATTACATCGTTTTTTGTGATACATTCCTATAATACGAGATCCAGAACAAATAAAAATCATATATCTAATCTGCTTACTAAAATAATTGTGTTCAATCGATATTAAGATAGTTCTTGTCTATGCAATGATGCGATTTTCTCCATGGGTATTTAATTTCTGATGGTCTATATTTAAGTTTCTCTCAATTACATTATTTATACGAAATGACTTTTCTTTAATCTGGCTCATATAATTAATTCTTCGGCTTCCTTTCTCTTTTCTTTCAGTGATATTCTTTTAAAAGCTGTGTGACGTATAAGATGTCCGTGGAAATTGTCATCGAACCCACGTTCGTTTCAAACGCCGCCCCTGACCACGACGAAATGACAAGCTTAGAGAAAAAAAAATGTAATTATCAAGTAATCTGGTAGTGCAATGATCATAGTATTTTTTGTAACAAATAAAGTGGTACTACTGTTTGATAAGTTACTGTGAATTTTGCAGGTAACCACACAATAATAACAATTAGTAATGTGCTAATTTCGTGGTGTAGCGACATACCAGTAGGTTCATAGGTCGGATAAATATATATAAATATATATGTTTGTAAATAAGAAATCCGTTTAGTCATAGTTACCGAGTGGTGGCCACGCGAAGGTCACAGACCACCAGCCAGATGGTTTGATGACATTATAAAGGTGGTGGGAAAACATTGGGTTCGACTGGCACAGGATCGGAAGCAGTGGTGTGAAAATGAGGAGGCCTATACTCAGCAGTGGGTAGATGTGGGCTGATTAGATAGATAGATAGATCAGTCATAGTGGGATGTACTTACCTAGGTACGTAAGTGTAAGTACTCATTTTATTACAAACATGTTTCTACCCATGGGATTTGTAAAGCATTTTTTACTTAAAAAAGACACTATTACCCATCCATCATACATACTCGTATAATTAACTTTTTAAACTTTGAGTAAAAACCTTGCAGCAATAAAATAATTGTATTGTAAAGTACATCCAAATCACCAAAAAACGAAACAATGTTAGAACTACGAGTATAAACTTAAAAAAGCAAAATACAAGGTGTAAAAAGACGTCTACCGACTAAAGGGGTAGGTACAGCATCCCAACACACAACTATATCGAAAAGGATTTTGAGTTTTAATTTTTGTTTTCTTTTATAAATGATGGTCTTATTATGTTGCTAGTAGTAGTAAATAACTAGAAAATAAAATAAAATGAATCAATTTTTTTTTTGCGTTTTTTTCGCTAAAGATTTTCAGAATCATGGTCTGATTGCAAGCCCTCAGTTTTTGGTAGACGCCTTTTTACACTCTGTATATATTTATTTGTATTTTTTGTTATTCAACCCAGTTTTTATCAAACACAATTCTTCAATCACTGTCACGATCAGAATACTTGAGAATAACGCACGAAAAATACTTAAAAAATCATAACAAGAAAGAATATTTCGAGTAAGATATATCGCCACAATTTAACGTGTAAAGCCTACGTGACAATGAGCCATGTAGAGGCGAATAAGTTCATGTAGAAGTGAAACTCTTTACATATTTTGCTTAACATGCTTTTAGTTTTGGCACAACAGCCATGACAGCAAAATAATTTGTTGGGCTGGCAAGTCATAAATACCTACTTAGTCAACATTTAGATGTTATGAAAACATAACGTATTGAGAAATGAAAAGTCTTATCAAAATTTTCGATTCCAACAGGATTCGTGAGTCGTCAGTGATTCGCGGGTCGCGGGTTCGAATCCCGTCGGAGACGAAATTTTTTGGAAAATTTTAAATAATATATATGATAATAAATATTTTCGCATTCGATCGCAGCTGAAGAAAACATGCAAAATTTTGATTTGGTATCTGGCTGATATTTTTAATTGATTGTTAAAAATGTCAGTATTAGTTCTATTATGAGTATCATTTCTAAGTTGTTTTCTATTCTATGCGTAGGCCAGTACAATATTGTCGAATGGAAAAACTCCAGCTTTCGTCGCATTTATCTGAGATATTGTATTTTTTAGAATTACCGCCAAGAAAAAATATTCTATTAACTTTCTGTTATCATTCGATCTTGACATTGGAAAAATAACGTTATTTAGTTAAAGATTATTTCGGAAATTAACATCTATTCGATATAAAAAGTTTAATTTGGAAAAGCTGATTTAAAATATCTAAGAGGAGGTATTAAAAAAACCTAGAATATTTTAGTTATTATTCAGAAAGGTATTATATATATTATATCTGTTATAAAAAAACCTATTAGTATATATCAGATTATTTGGATCAGGGCTGTCCAATCTACATACCTTCGGGCTAATTAAATTTACTACAAAAGCTCGAGGGCCACAGAAAAAAATATTTTCAGTTTTCAAGAAAGAAAAAAGATGTAATCATTTATTTATACGTTTATAGGTTCTTCGTTAATTTATCTTTGTTAGTTAAGCTTTGGTCAACAAACAAACTTTATTCATTGTCTGTATTTACTTTTTTTTTTAAACTTGTTGCGTTAGTTCTCAGCCACAACCATTTTTCTTGCTTCACCGACATGTCTTTTATATTTTTCTTCGTGTAAAGTAATATAATATATAAAATAAATTTCGGATGACAAAAAAGTTTGAGACTGAATATGCTCCAACTCGTTTTAAAATAGAAATGTATTTTTTTTTAATGAATAAACTAATTTTGACTCTGATTTTAAGGGTTATTGTTGTTTAAAATTTCTTAACAGAAGATTTTTTTAATAAGAACTTTCAAATACATTATTGTACGTACGACTGCTAACCGTAGCTGCGGCGCTACGGTTTCGTAGCGCTACGAGTTTTTTTATCTTGTTACAAATAAATAATGACTCTCACTAAAAACAGTAAGTACAGTAGCCCCAGTGGCGTAGCTACCGGAGGGCTGGGCGGAGCAGTGCATCGGGGCCCCAAGCTCAAGGGGACCTCGGACTCTGAGTCCCGAGAGTCCGGAAGGTTTTGTTCTTAGGAATCTATAGGTATGATTATTTTGAAAATAAAAACAACTGCATTCTTAGATTTTTTAAATAGTAACCCAGAAAATGACGAATCAAATCGTAAGTTACAAAAAAAAACAAATACGTTTACATTTTGCCACACCCTACATATTTTGACTTTATAAAACCTAAACCGGTCAGTTAAGTTATTTTGCACCAGGGCCCTTGGCTACCTAGCTACACCACTGGTTCGCCCAACGGATCTAGGCATTCGTGAACTAGCTTCACCGTCAGCCGTTTGTATGCGCAGAACACAATTTTGTATGAAAAAGCGTTCACTGCGCAGACAAACGGCTAACTTCACGAATGCCTAGATCCATTGGGCGAACTGTACCTAACCTTGTACGTGTAACCTAAGGTCACAAAAAAGATTCGCAATTCCTAAGCATTCCTAAAGATCCCAATATAAAAATAGGCTGAAACTTACAACGAATTCATCGCCGTTCAATATCATAAAAAAACGTGTTTCTAAGGATAGGTGTTTTTACGCGTTCGGCGCAGCTGTGCTCTAAAGGGCGCACAACATCAATAAGCTATTCTCTAAGAGGTCCGTAAAGGAGAGGGTAGGATAGACGAGGTTAGACTTACATAATATATCCTACTTTATATTATAAAAAGATATTTTAATACATTTTGTAGCGGGTTGAAACGACATATTTTGGTGTGAAAGAGAAATAAATTATTTTTGGGTGCAACCTGTGGGTCGAAAAAGATATACACCAAAAGTTTGTAAGTTCGTAAGTCAATGGCCAACTCTGGTGACGGAGTTTTTAGGGCGTCTTAAGGCCTCCGTCATGGCATAACGACTTAAATAGCCGACAATTTAAAGTGCCCTCCGAAGCACGGAAGCGCTCAGATGAAAATGCTACTGGCGGTCACTCATCTACTTACAGACCTTACGTTGCTTATCTTAGAGTATCTATCAAGAACGACTAAGCAAGCACGACCACGAGCGCTTCTTCACGAGCTGATTTTTTATAAGCTCCATCCTGACTAAACAAAGTCCATAGAAAACTTTAAAAATAATCCTAACTCGAAAAATATAAAAATCGGAGAACATACAATGGGGTTTTCAATTTTTTATTTTATTTTGACATCACTTATTCCTATCCTAGCATATTCTTATAGGCAGTGATGGGCTGGACCTGAAACAGTTTAAAGATATGACTCTCTTGCAGAATGGTTGTAAATGCGAACTAAACACCACGATATCATTCTTGTATACCATTCTTGCCTGTTGCCTCAGAATATTAGCTCTTGTCCCGATGAGTTTTAGCAAGCAAATGAACATTAGTCGTGCAAAGGAAGAATGGTATGCCAGAGTGGTGTCATTACCAACTTTCATTGTAAACTGATTCGTCGTTTGAGCCTGATCCTTATACAAACATACAAACATCCAAACATCTAAACAAACCCACAAACTTTCAGCTTTATTATATGAGTGGGGTTATTTACCTACACAGTGAGAACACATCTTTACTTTGTATGTTTATTTATTGAGCATTAGAAAGACGAATTTGCTCGTCGGCCCAGCAGTTAACAAGAGAGCTCGATTGCTTTAAGTAATAGAATTATTTGCATAACTTTCACATTTACGCCAGAAAACTGTACTTTCAAAACAACAAAAATATTGCTGCTTATTATAAAAACGTAAAATCTTAGTTGAACCCCATGTTGACACATCTCAAAACAAAACTGTTACCACAAATAAGCGTTCTATGTACGAGTATTTAAAGATATTTTTTTTTTGGGAACAGTTTTTTAGTTAGACTTGGTCTAAACTTGGCTCATTTTCTTGTATAAAGCCCCATTACGTACATACATAATATAACACATGGGTAATAGACTAAGTACTTTGTTGTAAGTACCTCACAGGATCATTTAAGATTTTCAAAAACTTTGCGATACGGATCGGCAAAGGTATTGGGTTCAAATCCCGCATGGTTTTTGGAATGTTTAATGTTTTTTATTTAAAAAAAAATATGTGGAATACGTGGAATATATTTTTTCAAGTCCCCTTTACAAGCTAGCCAACAGACAACCCATACCTAACACACAAGTTTTATCGAAATCTGTTCAGCAATTTAAGGCGTCAAAAGTAACAGACTTAAACGCCATTTACACGATACCATGCTGGCATACCATTCTCGCCTCTTGCTTTCTCAAACTCAACCGTGCAAGAGCTATATACTGTAGCAAGAATGGTATCATGTAAATGGCGTAATAAATTTCACATAGGTACATAGCTAAAGAAATGTATGTAAATTAAATTAGGCTATATTCAGAATATCTTAGATTCCGGGCTGCGGTTGCGGTGAGACGGCTCAGGTATTCGATCGGGAAATGTTGTGAATACCTAACACCTAACTAATAGTGACGACCTCTGTGGCGCAGTGGGCGAAGGTCCGCCTGCGATGCAGAAGGTTGCGGGTTCGATCCCCGCCGCGGGACAAATGTTTGTATGACCTACAGATATGTGTCTCGGGTCTGGGTGTTTCTATGTATAATATGTATGTATTTACAAACAAAAAGTATATAAGTAGTTTATCAGTCATCTAGTACCCATAACACAAGCTCTGCTTACTTTGGGGCGAGATGATGCTGCGTGAAAAGTCCAGCATTATTATTATTATTATAACTACGTTTATGAGATGTGAACGGCCGTCATGTGTAAAACTATTCAATCGACGTTTATGAACGACCCTCAGCGAGCGGCCGTAAGTAAGCATGAGTTAGACCAACTGTGGTGACGGAGTTTTTGGCCTTCCGTCATTGTTCAACGACTTGAGCCCGGACCGACCGTCTATATCTCCGACGTGTATATCTGTGTCGTGCACGTTGTTTCTGTGAGCGCTATCTCGGGAACGGTCCATGGACGAAAGAGCGCTCAGTAGCGCTTACGCACACAGAAACAAATCTACACACACAATGTCCGCCAATACCCGCCTTCGTGAAATAGAACAATTATACGTGCAATGTCCGAACTCTATTAAATAATTGCTGGCCAAACTTGGTGACTGCAGAAGACATATTAATTCAATGACTTCTAAACTGCCCCATAACGAAGAACTTACCCTCATTCCCCGCCGCGGGACAAATGTTTGTATGACCTACAGATATTTGTCTCGGGTCTGGGTTTTTCTATGTATAATATGTATGTATTACAAACAAAAAGTATACAAGTAGTTTATCAGTCATCTAGTACCCATACCACAAGCTCAAGCTTACTTTGGGGCTAGATGATGCTGTGTGAAAAGTCCAGCATTATTTATTTATTTATTATATATTAACTAAATACTTTATTTAGTTTACGCAACTTTACAAACCGCCTTCTTAATGTCTGTTATGCTTTTCTCACGTAAATAGTGGCCTGGAAGAGATCGCTTTCAACGATAAGGCTGCCAGTTGTCTCACTATAAGCTATATGGTATGTAATAAAGAATGATCTATAAGATAAGATAAGATAATAATTTATTGATACATAACAAACATTACATTATCAGGATATTCCACAATATTAACTCACACATCTATCTATCTATATAGGAGATGTTTCATAATCCATTAACATCTATATATACTTATAGTGAATTTATATTATGTTTATCGACAGTCATGAATATGACTATATTATGAGCTATAGAGCCGTGTTAATGTGGACTTTTCTGTCAGCTTTCAACCCGAAGTTTTCGAGTTCAAACAATCAAAGGTTTTTTCGGGTTGGAAAATTTTATAAAGACGAGTACTAGAAGAGAAAACCAGTTAGTATTCTTGTAGGCGACGATGGGCTTTCAACCATATGGAGTGAACTTCTGCAAAATGTAAGCATGTGCTTATTGTATTTGGACATGTCTCTGGGCACTAGACTAGAAGTAGTCCCACGTTGTTCACAATTTCTAGAAAAATACGTACGTAATAATACAGTATCAGTATCTTAATGATCAGTAAAGAAATGCGGACGCAGCGACAACTTGTCAATTATTTGAAGAGCTCTTCCGTCATTAGTTCGAGAGAACAGGTGTAGGGGCGCTAGTCATCGATAATTATGTCTAGACTATCCCTTGCCTAGTGGGAATAAAACGACATTTACACGATACCATTCTTGCCTCTTGCCACAGAATATTAGTCAAAATAAATGTCGTTTTAAGGTATCAGAAGATGCGCTAAGTTTAGGAGATCGGTGAAGATGCTATTTTCTTAAGGCGAAAAATTCATTCATCTACAAGGATAGTTTTTTTTTACACAATAGTGTTTTATTTATAAATGAGCGTAGTAGTAGCTCCTAGCGGTCAACCATCCAAGTGATCCATCGTAGTCGTAGATCAACTTGAGTTAATCACATTAAATCTTGCTTCTCTAATTCAGTTCAAACTACCCTCTAGGAGTTGGAGTCAGCACGGTGTTGCCAGCCACAATTATTCCGAAGAACCTGACTGCAACATCTTACTGGTGTTGCCAGCTGTGTTTTATACTTTTGATGGTTTATCACACTTTTAGGTTAAGCTGTTTAAAATTATCCGAGATTTGTAAAAAGGAACTATTTGCTGCCTTCACTCAGCTTTATTAGATTTTCTTTATTGATTATTTTTTAGCTAGAAAGGGGCAGAAAGACAGACAAAGATACGTTCGTTGCCTTATAATAGTATTTCTTCCAGACAACTATCTTTACTCCTAATTTCAGAGGCCATGTTAGAGGCTGTTGAATCTACAAATCTGTTGAACTAGCAAACTTATTTGACTATTTCTTTTATTTTGTCCTCGAAGTGGCTACATCTATCTAAAATTCTGAGAGCTGGCAACAATGCATCTTACATGGCCTTAATTAAATGCGTCCATTCGCCTTGATTATTCAGCCAAGATGTGGTACCTTAAGCTGGATTATCCACAATATGTTAACCGCTACCAGAGAATACCTACTTACCTAAATTATCATCGCATCAAGAAGCAACTTATACCTAGGTACACTCAACGGGACACTAGCCTGCGTCATAGTTTAAGGTGTATAAATGGCTTGTAGCTTCATGGACCCGCTGGGAAATAAATTCAATGGAAGCATGGACCTCTGGGAATAAGCCACCTAAACGGATATTTAGGTGGCTTATTCCTAGAGGTCCATGATATCCATCCTCTCAGTTTGATCAGTTTGATAAGAAAGTCAAAGTAGAGCCGACTAATGGATTTACACACGATAATGCCATTCACTTAGAGTGCATCTAAAACGAAAATTCCATGATGTTGGGATTCGAACCCGAATTCGGAGGCATTTCCAACGCGCTCAACATGGCTCTCGCATAGCAAGATACTTCAATAAGAGTTAGTCAAAACGGCCGTCATTGGTCGTTCACCGCTTAAAGCAGAACGTTAGAAGAAGCTCCTGAAATGTATTCGAGTTCTGGTGTACAGTGTGTTACTGAATGCTTCATCCAAACATTCCCTCGCCACTAATGCCAAGAACTGATATCTTGATAAAGAATGAACTGCGACAGTATTAGGGTACTCCCCCATTCGGTAATCACAGTAAAGGTCAGTTCAATAAAATGTAGAACTTGTCATCTAGACTTTAAGGTTGACAATTCAGTGACAGATTCCGCGGTGCGTTCACAATACATATACCGGACACCACGCGCTGCAATAATGGCTACACTGGCGAATTCTCAAATAGGAACGTATTATTCATCATTCATTCATTCATTCATTCATTCATACATCAACCTTAATCAAATGTTGAAATGAAAGTCATTTTCACACTGCGTTATAGAGTATTCCCAAACAAAACAGAACATAGAAATCCCATTATTAAATCACGTGACAGCTCAAATACTAAATAGTAACCTGCGGTCGCTAGTGGTTGGCCGGGTGACGGGTATTGATGACGTCATCACTCAGCTGACCAATCCGCGTGCAGATAGTTTCAGTTAGTTCCAAACTCGAATTTGTAATGTGACTGATGCATTTGTCTTTTTGAATGGACTAAATATTTGCCGGGTTAAATGACCACGTGACTGATGATGCATGGGTCAAACTAAGTAGCGTGCGCTCAAGTACACGTTCAACGGATCTAGGCATTCGTGAAGTTATACGTTTCGATGCGCACTAACACAATTTTGTATGAAAAACAGTAAAGTTAAAAGCAAAATGTGTTATTGCATCAAACCTTGGGTTAATAACGCCTCTTCTTTCGTGTCGAGGTGAGGCACGGAAGAATTTCAACCGATGCGATTAAGTATCACACTGAAATTGTTTTACTTGTTATCGGTCATCGGACACTAAAAGTTCTAAACTAAGAGTTAAAAATTGCATCGTGTAAATGCTCTTTTACCATTAGTAAGTATAATAATGATATGAAACGCTGTCAAAATTATACATCATCATCATCATCATCATCAGCCTATGGCAGTCCACCGCTGGACATAGGCCTCCCCTAGTGCGCGCCATTGCGCCCTGTCCTCAGCTCGACGCATCCAGTTTCTGCCGGCAGCCTTTCGCAGATCGTCACTCCACCTGGCCGGAGGGCGTCCTACACTACGTTTGCCGAGTCGCGGTCTCCACTCAAGAACTCGTTTACCCCAACGGTTATCGGTTCTTCGGCAGATATGGCCAGCCCACTGCCACTTCAGCTTGCTGATTCTCTGAGCTATGTCGACAACTTTGGTTCTATGTCGGATAGTCTCGTTGCGGATTCTATCCTTCAGAGAAACTCCGAGCATAGCTCGTTCCATAGCTCGCTGAGCGACTTTAAACTGGTGGACTAGCCGTACTGTGAGTGTCCACGTTTCAAAATTATACAGGCATGTTTTATAACATTAAGTCAGGAGGTGAAGGTGTGAAGCAATGGCGTTCCTGAAGCATGCTGCAATGTAGTTCAACTGACAAACGATTCATCATACATTACGAGTATAACAACGAAATCATCTGTAATTTCGAATATCAGTTAATTTACTGAACCGAACTGACCTATCAGCAATCTGTTTATTAAAATACTTTAAATGTATATTTTGTACGTAAATAAAACTTAGGCCTTTACATCTATATTAGATGATTTACACAGCGTCAGGAGGCAATCCATGCCTACACTTAACGGGACGTTGTAGTGCCTGGGACATTGTTTGAGATGGAATAGGCTTGCCCAGCACCTAAACCATCCTCTCAGCTTAATCAGCCGCCCACAGGAAAGACGACGTCAATACGTGTAGAGCTGACTATAAGCTGCGGGTTTCCTCACGATTTTTTTTTAATTAAATAGGTCAGCATTTGACCTCCCTCTGCCTGATGTTAAGCAGTAGTGAGGTCTAAGATGGAGCATGTGTGATGAGCTCTTGTTAAAGCGCATATAAATTTTACGAAACGAAAAACCCATTGATGCTCGGCCGCGATTCGAACCTACGAACTTCGGATAGAAAGTCGAGGCACAACCCCATTCTACCAACACGGCTTATAAGCCGTGTATATTTATAAATACAACACATACAACAATACCACATTAAAAGGACGAAAATTGAAATATACGTACGGTTGGGTATATTTTGGGTGTACTATTTGGATATAGGAACAAATGCGCATAACCCTTAGTCTGGTGACAGTAACCGTGAGGAATCCAGTTAGTAGGTGTTCTAATAAGCGACGATGGGTATGCAGCTCGTGCCGTATGGAATGCTACTTTTGCAAAATCTGGATGTGTTTTTCATCTTTTCAAAATTTATTTATTTAATTAAAATAATTTGCACGGCCACATAATACCAATTACACAAATTTTATTATAATTATCATTACCAGGACTGATAATCGTACGGAACCCGTCTTGCGCGAGTCCTACTCGCACTTGGTCGTTTTTTTATTTTGTCTATAGGTGTTACCGTACTTAAGCCTACCATATGATTGAAGTTGGATTTTTCAAAGAGTATATCTAGGAAGATATACTCTTTGAATAATTACGTTTTTATACTAAAAAGAAAACCGACTTCAATGTTTGACTCGAAACGCGGTGTGACTCAGGGCGTCAAGCTGTCGATTCGATTTCTATTTGTGACATGGCTAGGAGGGAAGGTGTTTAGAGTTTTACGGGGAAAGTATCAATCCCTCAGGAATAAAATTTATATGGGACCACCTCTGGAGTATACCCTTTCAAACATGAAAAGAATTTTGCAAATCGGTCAACAAATGGCGGAGCAATCGCGTAACAAGATACAAAAAAAAAAAGAAAAAAAAAAAAAAAAAAAAACATACAGACGAATTGAGAACCTCCTCCTTTTTTGAAGTCGGTTGAAAATCCAACTTCTACTACTACTAGGTGATATTTCTGTTAAAATAGGCTTTATCAAAACAATATTCTCGATTACACATTCATCAAAATGATTTCATTTAACGCTAAATAAATTCACTCTCATTTTCATAGGTCTCAAAGCAAACCGTCCGGAAAAACTCGGTTAACCCTTAGAGCGAGATGGAGATAGAAAATCAAGAAGGTTGGAACGAGATGGGTATATTGGGTATGTCACATCTTTTTACTAAGTTATTGGCGTCATATATTATACTTAGCTGGATTTTCAAAGTTGCAACTCGGAAAATAAAGAAAAACAAAATGAAGGTTTATGAAAATGGAATAGAGATTCGATGTCAATTATGTTTCTTATCTATCTAACAAAAAAAAAAAGAATTATCCTGATAAAATGTCTATCTGTAAGAGCGAAGGCCCGCCTGTGACGCAGAAGATTGCGGGTTCGATCCCCGCCGCGGGATAAATGTTTGCATGACCTACAAATATTTAGCGCGGGTCTGGATGTTTCTATGTATAATATGTATGTATTTACAAACAAAAAGTATATAAGTATATCAGTTATCTGGTTCCCATAGTACAAGCTTTGCTTAGTTTGGGGCTAGATGATGCTGTGTGAAATGTCCAGCATTATTTATTTATTTTTTTGTAAATATTATACTTTTCACAAACACAGAATGAAACAGAAAACAAGTATTGTGCATTTAAAACGTCATCTCGCTGAAGGTCACCGCTTGCGGGTAGTTGCATATTAATGACGTCATCACTCGTCCGCCAATCAGCGCTAATTCTGATGAATTGCTTCTGTTCTGGTCGAAGACTTAAATATGGATAGAACAGAACTCTTCATCTATCTAGCCCCAAAGTAAAAAAGTTTGTATGAGTGGCCAACTCTGGTGACGGAGTTTTTAGTCAGCCTAAAGGCCTCCGTTATGGCTTAAAGACTTAAATACTAACTTAAACATACTTTTTTGTAAATACTAAATACATACATAATATACGCCCTATTCCACTCTGATTCACTTATCAAATCCATTAAAGGATTAGTTTCCACTTTTTCTTCCATTTTAATCCATCAATGGTTTTGTTTCCAGTTTGAGTTCCACTTTGATCCATCAATGGTTTTGTATCCACTTTGAGTACCACTCTGATCCATCAATGGTTTTGTTTCCACTTTGAGTTCCACTTTATTCCATTAATGGTTTTGTTTCCATTTTGTATTCCACTATAATCAATCAGTGGTTTTGTGTCCACTTGTGCCTTTGAGTTTCTTGCTCGTTTATCATATCACTATGTAGGTACTAAGATAGAAACACCCAGACCAGAGATACATTTTTGCAGATCATACAAACGTTTATCCCACGGAGCGGCGGTGGGGGCAATCGAACCCCCAATCATCTGCGTCACAAGCGGGCCTTCGATGCGCCATAGAGGTCGTCAAAATCACGTACTGCCATCCTGACACACATCTTTGCCTTTAATATTCCACTATTCTATGTCACTTAAGTAAGTTCTACTATAATCAACTTCTTCGGTCGAAATGGCAGTCGGTTGCAATCCCAATGAATTATTTAAAATCCTGTTATTATTCATTGTATTCGTGTCAGAAATATAATTTAGATTGCGTATTGCATTCGTCAATTACTATGAGAATTATTGATAAAGTTATGCTGCGGACTTACCAACATCTTTACTATTGATGAATATTTTTTTTCTATATCTTTTCAATAACGCTATCTATCTATCTAATCTCATTTTTTTTTATCTTTAAGGCACTTAAAATCTATTTAAAAATGTAATATAGAAATAGACAAGTACTAGACTCAAGGGTTCGCGTAATTTTTAATTAGTTTTTCCATATTTTGGTTTTAAAAGCAAGCAAAATTTTTAACTTGATAACTGAGTGTATCCAAAGCCGAGGGTAAAAGCTAGTTTAAAACGCCATTTACACGATACCATTCCTGCCTCTTGCTTTCTTAAACTCAACGGAGCATGAGCTAATATTCTGTGGCAAGAGGCAAGAATGGTATCGTGTAAATGGTGTTTAATACTTGATGCCAATAAATCAAATGGTTAGTATATAAACATTGTTTTAATTTCGCCCGTACCTGATGCCAGAAAACTGAATTAGGTCACAAACTTTTTTAATAAAAAGCACGTACGACCTAGGTAGCCGTAGAGTAGGGATATTGTAGCGCTATTATAGAGAGGAACTGGGGGCCTAAAGCGGCCACTTTGAGTGAATCATATTATGAAACATAATATTATTATGTTATACAGGGTGTAAAAAGACGTCTGTAAAGGTGTCGAAACGGTGTAAAGAAACTGCTTATAATATAAGCAGTTTTGTAGCAGATTCTGGTACAAAACTGCTTAATGTTAAGTGGCCGCTTTAGGCTCCCTGAAAGAGCATTTACACTTATAACCGATACGATATCCACCGCCTGATTATATATTTCTTATTACAATATTTGAACTAGTGGTCTTCCTGGTGTTTTGTGACCATCGCGTGGCCACCACTCGGTCACTGCCTTTGTCCATCTACCATCTTGTCAAATGTCCTGCATTACTCCGCTGCAACTGGTTCATAGATCTAATAGTTAGGTATGTTTAGAGTTCTTCTTCTTTTTCCTGCCCTTATCCCACTTAAGTGGGGTCGGCACAACATGTTTCTCTCTTCCCTCTATCACCCGTCATATCAGAACTCACTCCTTTCACAAACATATCCGCATTCACACAGTCCATCCATCTTTTCTTAGGCCTACCCCTACCGGTATATCCATCCACATTCATACTCGTCATCATCATCACTCGTGTTATATGACTCTCATCCCTCCTCATGACATGCCCAAACCACGCCAACCTTTCACTTTTCAATTTATTATGTTTAGAGTTCTTTTAAGTTTATATAAAACTAGCGACCCGCCCCGGCTTCGCACGGGTGCAATGCTGATACTAAATTAAATACACTACAGAAAAACTATGAACGTTGTATATAAAAACATAGCAGCCCGCTCCGACTTTGCACGGGCATAAATAAGCCCAAAAAATAGGTTAATTTACGACATCACGTTAGAAACCTCTAAAATTAGCAATGTTGCCTTAGTATATGATTCATGTATTATACATATAAACCTTCCTCTTGAATCACTCTATCTATTGGAAAAAACCGCATCAAAATCCGTTGCGTAGTTTTAAAGATTTAAGCGCACATAGGGATATAGGGACAGAAAAGGCGACTTTGTTTTATACTATGTAGTGAAGTGATACCTAAGTTGAATATAGAACTGTTGTATTTGTGTTGCCTCTAGCTAGGGTCTCTACCCTTCCATGTGTGTTGGTATCTGGCAGTTAGGTATTAGTTAGCACACAGGCAGGAGTAATTTATAGACTACACAGTATGCCAAACATTCGCGTAGTTAGACTAACACTAATTAAATTAAGTTTGTCTGTGTATCATATTAAAAATATTGTTTTACGTTACATTTAGTTTGATGGTGTTGGCTAAGCGGGGTAATCCCTACTTGTAACGAATGTGGGTTTGAATTCCGGCCGAGTAAGTATCATTGGAGTTTTTGTTACGAAAATTTATTTTCTTTATTCTAAACGGTGGGTGAAGGAAAACATCGTGAGGAAACTAGTTTGTATTCTTAGGCGGGTTTTTTTTGTCTTCGGAGGGCCTAATACTAATGGCCTATGAAGCCGTTTTAGTGTTACCGGACTATGGCGGGCACTGAAGGTGCCGAGACGCCTAGAGAGAAGCTACGACAACACGCGCAAGGGCACCTCTAATAGGTACGAACCTCGGCTTGGGCTGTTGCCGGAGAGAATTTACCTACCTATCTATCATCACTAGATGACGGTATCACTTCACCATTGGCGAGAGTGATAGCGTCATCTAGATTGCCAAGAACGTTGCTTGATCGTCTGGGGGGCTTATAGGCGGCGTAGGGCTTACAATATATGTATGGAATACTAAAGTGAAAAATGTGGGTTTGTGCCAAAAGAGGCCATACAGGCTCCATACAAGGTGGGGCCAAAAGTTAAAGCCTCACCACTATTGGGCATATGTCAATCCGAGTATTTTTTAATATTGAATTAAGTCTATAAGTCCACTACTTAATTCAAAAGATTTTTAAGTTGAATTTTATAAAATTCATTTTTTTATTTTCGTTGGCCGGCACTTTTTACTTGTCTCTAAGTTGATCGCACATTTGGCCGCGCCGTACGCGCCGTAATCTTTTTTTCTGTAGAAAAAATAATGATGACGTCAGAAAATGCAGCTGGCTTCTGACGTCTCAGCATTTCTTCTATTAAATTGACAGTTTGGCGCGGATAGGTCTGCGACTACCCTTAAACATCTTTAAAAGGGAAAATGCCTACGGATACAGTCGTGATCATTTTTAAGTTTGTTCTAGTATTTTTTTTATATTGTGTGCATTGCAATGGTATTATAATAAGGTAGGTACTATTTATTTGTTTGTTTGTATAAAGGCAGTAAAGAGTCCTACTAAACCTCAATAACTCTTATAAGTGGGCTATAAAGGGCAATATAACAAATACGAATAAGATTAATTCTCTGCATGCTCCAAAAATATTGAAACACGTCCAAAGTCTCTGGTGTTCATGAGTCATAAACACATTTCACTTGAATTGTTCTGGAAATCCGGCTTTTTTACTTCTGAAAGTCGGAAAGAATGAATGAATAAATGAATGAATGAACACTTTATTGTACACCAATTAATAGCAAAACAACACATAAATAAAACACGTTCAAAATTAGTACAATGGGCGGCCTTATCGCTGAAAGCGATTTCTTCCAGGCAACCTTTGGATGGAAAATAAACCAAAGAAGCATACAAAAAGGAAGTTAGTGCACAGAAGTTTCATTTAGAGAAAGATCACTAATGATGAGACTGTGCAATCCTAAACATTCATATTTTTATTAGAATTATAATAGCCAAACTTTTACGATATTAAACAAATAATTAAGCGTGGTAATGCCGCCAGTGTTTTGGGCACGCTTCCGACTGACAGTGACCTGGATCAGTTGAGCTATCTATAGATCGTTTCTAACGATCCTTATATAGCTTGACAAATCCTGTTGTATTTTGTATAAATAACTTAGAATATATAAACGGGTATCATTTAAGCTATCACCAATTTAATTAGTTTTGTGTTTCTTAAATAATAGGGTTTGTCCTCAAAATAGTAGATCTGTCACCAAAATGTAGTCACCAAACAATGCAAAATCAGTTCCACAATAAATCACCTAAAATCCTGAGATATAAGGTCTAGTACCAAATAAATGTTTTTGTATGTATTATAATAGGTGTGTCCTAATAAGTATTTAAGCAAACTAACAGGACAGTACAACAGGAGCAAGTCGGTT
The DNA here is from genome assembly GCA_951394285.1 of Epirrhoe tristata. Taxonomy (NCBI): domain Eukaryota; kingdom Metazoa; phylum Arthropoda; class Insecta; order Lepidoptera; family Geometridae; genus Epirrhoe; species Epirrhoe tristata. Next base: position 3,493,167 of record OX596161.1, read on the forward strand.
CTAGCACTCGCCGGCCGCTACCGCGGCACGCTTCGCTCGGCTTGTGTGTGGTTTTTCACCACACACCTAACCGCTCGTCGCTTCGCTCCTCGTAACCTATGCTATAGGTCTGTTAGCCTACTAGTAGGTAATACAGGAAGCACATTCGCATATACATACCTGGGAACAATTTTTGTTTATCTGAGAACGAAAATATTTCGTGGCGATAGATCTATTTATTAGGTGATACAACTAGATGACAAATATAAATTTTGGTGATAGAAAATATAGTTCCCTATATAAACTTGGAATATGTATCTACTTAGTTGTTGATAATTCAAACAAAACTTTAACTGTATGCAGATTTAATTACTTTTTATAGGATTACAGGTAAGTATTTAGGTTTAAGTTCAAAATATAAGGACGTGCGTCTCCCGTTGTAGCCGAGCGATGGCGGTCTGTCGGCGCGCTCACGCGCAAGCCGAACAAAGGTGTCTCGCCCCGCACCCCGCTCCGCAGCTCCGTCTCCTCAGCTGTGCTTTTGCACAGGTAGGCATAAACATCCTCCGGGCGTTGAAAGTGTTGCTTTCAAAAGGATCCACTCCCACTATAGCGTCAGGCTAGGTCTCCGTGGATGGTTTGACTTCTAGTCGGCTAGATTGACGTTGATGCGTCATCATTAGTGGGAATTATGCACATCTTGTGGACAGCCCTTCTTATTGTGCCCTTTGTAGTGAGGACATCGGCGACTCTGCTTACTCCATCCGTTCCAGGATATAATTTAGCGATGCGTGCTAGGCGCCATTGAAGTGGAGGAATATTGTCTTCTTTAAGTATTACTAGGTCTCCGACCTGAAGCTCTCTTTGCTTAGTTCTCCACTTAGTTCGCTGCTGAAGCTCCGCTATGAACTCCCGGCGCCACCTCTCCCAAAAGTGTTGTCTTATTTGCTCGATGAGCTGGAACCGGTTGGGGTGCTTCGCAGTGATAGGAAGCGAAGGCACCGCACTCAGAGGTCGTCCAATTAAGAAATGCCCTGGGGTTAGAGGAGTAGGATCTGTAGGATCAGCGGAAAGAGGGGTTAAAGGACGTGAATTTAATATCGCTTCAATCTGTGTGAACAGCGTCGCTAGTTCCTCGAAAGTGAGGGAAGCATTGCCAGCGACACGCCGCAAATGATGCTTTGCTGACTTCACGCCAGCCTCCCAAATACCTCCAAAATGTGGAGAATATGCGGGACTAAAGATAAATCGGAATCCTTCATTAGAGGCAAAATTAGCAACGGACTCACGACTACATTTGAGTATTCTGCTTATCTCATTGTTTGCGCCTTTAAAATTACTGCCATTATCGCAAAATATTGAATGTGGTTTGCCTCTTCTAGAGACAAATCTTCGCAATGACAAAATGAATGACTCCGTACTTAAATCGCTAACTAACTCTAAGTGAAGTGCTTTGGATGATAGACATACAAACAAACACAAATAACATTTAGAAATGCGGTTGCCCTTTCCTTTTCGACTGGAAATCATAAATGGTCCGGCAAAATCGACACCACACGAGTAGAATGGAAACGATGAGTCACATCTTTCGGCAGGTAAGTTTCCCATTATCGGCTGTAATGTTTGTCCGCGCAAACGAAAACAAATCATGCACTGCTTGGTCGTACTACGTGCCAGGTGCCGACCACCAATAGGCCAAAATCTCTCTCTTATAGACGCAAGCAAGTGCTGTGGACCAGCATGAAACAACCTTTCGTGTTCGTTCTTAAATAGTAATTTAGTCAAATGATGCTTTGAATCTAAAATCAACGGATGTTTCTTATCGTATTCAAAATCAGAGTTTTGAATGCGACCCCCAGTTCTTAGCAAGCCATTTGAATCGACAAAACAATTTAATGCTATTAGTTTAGACTTACGATTGAGAGCTTTATTATCAGTTATTAATTTAATTTCTTCATTGAAACATTCCTGTTGACTGCATTTAATTAATAATAGTAGAGATTCATTCAATTCATTAGCATCTAAAGGACCAGTACTTTTATTATTTTTATTTTTACAATTTGCTATAAAACGTAATACGAAGCCATAAATTCTTTTCATTTTTGTAAGGTTAGAGTATTTTTCAAATCTAAGAGGTTCGGTGGCTGAGACGTGACATTTCACTGTCTCTTTGATCTCAGGTAAGTCAATAGGGATGTGAGTATGAGTAGTTTTCGGCCAGCAGGATTGATCACTCGCGAGGAACGAAGGCCCTTCCCACCAAAGGAAAGAAGCTTTGATCTGACTGGGACTAACTCCACGAGACGCCATGTCTGCTGGGTTTTGATCTGTGGGAACATGTCGGTATGAGAACCCACTGGTAAGTTTATTTATCTCATTTACCCGATTACACACAAACACCTTGAGATCTTTTGGTTGAGTCTTCAACCAACCTAACACGACTGTTGAATCAGTCCATAGGTATTTTTGACTGATATCACCACGTAAGGACTGTAAAACCTTAGAGCATAAGCGAGACCCTAACAGAGCACCACATAACTCTAACCGAGGTATAGTAGTCGGGTTTAGAGGAGCAACTCGTGCCTTTGCGCATAGAAGCCTAACAGTGACACTTCCATTCTGATTCTCAGAACGTAGGTACACACAAGCCGCGTAGGCTTGTTGGGAGGCGTCTACGAAACAGTGTAGCTCAATAGATCTCGGGTTTTCAGAAAAAACTCGTCGTGGGATCTTAATATGTGACAAGTTTGAAAATTCCTTTAAAAGACTTGACCAATTTTTGCAAAAGTTGACTGGAACGGGTTCATCCCATTCTAGTTTAGAAGACCACAATTCTTGTAATAGAATTTTAGCTACAATGATACAAGGACATAACAACCCTAATGGATCAAAGACTTTAGATGTGGTCGATATGACTGTTCTTTTCGTGATTTGAGGGGATGGAGTCAGGTCTGTGGAAAACTGTAATGTATCAGCTGTAGGTGACCAATTCAGACCTAAAACACTGGATTCTTTATTAAAATCCATGGGTTTCCCTGATTCAGTTTCATCGTCAAATAATTGAGGACAGTTCGTACGAAATTTTCTTAGAGGTAAACATGCTGAGTTCAAGACCTCAACAACATTTTTGTAAATGTATTTTATGCCCTCTACAGATTCTGAACCTGTATTAAGATCGTCAGCGTAAAAATCACTTTGGATTATACGAGCAATAGATTCGTCCTCACATTCTTTAGCTAGTTGCAAGAGACACCGAAAACTGAGAAAGGGCGCCGACGCAGTGCCATATGTTACTGTATTGAGACGCAGAACCTCAATCGGTTGGTTACAATCTTCACGCCACAAAATAAGCTGTAGATGGCGCTGCGACGGCGTAACCTCAATTTGTCTATACATTTTCTCGATGTCACCTGTTAGAATGTATTTATGCTCACGAAAACGAAGCAATATAGATATTAACTCACTTTGCACAACTGGGCCGACCATTTGTATATCATTGAGTGATTTCCCTGAGTGAGTTTTAGACGAGGCGTTGAACACTACCCTAAGTTTAGTAGTTTCAGACTTTTCACGGATCACAGCATGGTGTGGCAAAAAGTATCCAAACTCTGGTCGATTGATTTTAGTTAGGTGCCCTAAATTAGCATATTCATTAATAAACTCTTTATAACCTGCCTTTAAACTTGGATATTTAATAAATTTTCTTTCTAGGCTTTCCAAGCATTTCTTAGCAATGTAATAAGAATCACCGAGAGCTTTCTCCGGTGCTTCCTTTAAAGGCATATGAACAGAAAATCTGCCATTTGGCAAACGAGAAACATTCTTTACAAAATCATCTTCACAAAGTTGCTCTTCTACAGAATATGTTTTTGTCTGTGGTAAGTCATCAATATTCCAAAATTTTTCTAAGGAATCTTTTATTTCTTGAGAAAAGTTGCAATGTACTTTACTTGGGATTGACTGACTCATTACTATGGGACCACCTACAAGCCATCCGAGCTTAGACTCTTGAAGCACCGGTTTCCTCAAACCGAGTTTAATTATGTTTGAGCCGACTATCTCCCAATACACATCCGCACCTAGTAGTATGTCTACATCAGCCGGTGAGAAATATTTAGGGTCAGCTAATTGAATATTGTTAGGTATCTTTATTAATTCAGTGTCAATCACTGAGTTTGGTAAAATACCAGTTATTTGTGGCACTACCAAACATTTAACATTTATCTCAAAAGGCATAACTCTTGATTTAACTTTGATTTCACATTTTTTAGAAATTTTACAGCCCACATTATTAATTCCATAAACGTTAACCGAACTAGAATCATCCATTGACAACCCTAGCCTTTCCTTTAAATTTTCGGTCACGAATGAGGACTGACTGCCCGTATCGAGCAAAGCGCGAGCTAGGTATGTTTTTCCCTTCACTATTAATTCTACTACAGCTGTACACAGTAACACTTGGCCGGCTGATGAAGACACCGTTAGAGACACGGGTAGCGAAGAAGAGGTCGTGGGTTGAAGTTCTGCAGGCGAAGGGGTTGTTTTATGTATTAGTGTATTATGTTTCTTTTTGCATGTGAAACACATTCCTTTGAGCTGACATTGATAAGCATTGTGACCACTGCGTAAGCAGTTTTTACATAATTTTAATTTAGTAACTTCATTGAAGCGATCATCGACACTCATATTTTTAAACTTAGTGCATGCATACAAAGGATGTTCCTCATTACACAAAAGACAGCCTCTTTTATTCTCTTTTTTATCATATGACACTACAAAACTTCTAGACTGAGCGACAGACTTTGGTTTGTTATCAACTGCCTTATCAAACCGGTTATTATTACTGTAAGAAGTCTCCAGCACGTCAGCACGACCACGCAGAAATGAATAAAATTCACTCAATGAAGGTAACTCGCTTAGGTTACCCTTGTACTCCTCCCATTTTCTACTCGTGTGTATGTCTAATTTAGTGGACACCATGTATATTATAAGGGCATCCCACTTATCAGTAGGCTGGCCAAGAGAATCGAGAGCACGTAAATGCTTAGACACATGATCGATAACAAAACGCAACGCTTTAAACGATTCAGTTCGCAATGTTTCGATACTAAACAATGCCTTTAAATGATTGTTCATTAAAATATTTTTGTTACCGAACCTTTCACATAAGAGATCCCACGCAATCTTATAATTTTTAGCACTAAATTCGATAGATTTTATCACAACAGATGCACTCCCCTCTAATGAGGAACGCAAGTAATGAAATTTATTAATCGGCGGGATCCCCTCATTGCTATTTATTACCGATTCAAACGTGTCCCTAAATTCAAGCCAAGACAAATAATTTCCATCAAACGTCGGTAATTTTATGGTAGGTAGCTTAATAGAACCAGAAGAATAGGAATGGCAACTACTAAAATCACCCCCCTGGTTCCCTTCCCCTTTGTTTTCATTCGGACGTTTATCTAAAAGTTCCTGACAAGTAGATATTAAACTTAAAAATTGATTCTCAATCGTATCTCTTTCTTTTATTTGTTCATTGGGATCAGCATGTAATAAATCTATTTTATCTTGCATCGCTTCATACTCACTTAATAATAATTGACATTTATTTAATTTTAATTCTATTTCTTTATATTTTACCGAAGATATTTCTTTCAAACTTTGTGATGTAGATAAATAAGTAGAAAAATTAGTTAATCTTCCTTTTATAATTCCTCTTTGTTTAATTAAATTAGCTAAATCAACCTTTGCTTGACTATCGGTCCTAGATTCATTCATTTTGTCACAGAAGTAATCACACAAATACTAAACAAACCTAAGCGCAACCAATGTAAATAAAGTAGTACAAATAATACAGTGCACTCAAACCTGTAGGTATGTAAGAAGTGATAAGCAGATCACTACAAATCCAGTCGTTTCCGTCCCATATGTTCGAAGCTTGGAGCAGAACCGGTTTGTTATGCCGAGGTCCAAAGTCCAGCGGTAGGTATTAGCGCGCACAACACAGCTTTGCGCAGCGCATTAGACAGAAACAACGCAGTCTTTAGTAGGCTGGAATCAGTTTATAAAATGTTTTAAAATCTGTTTTTAAAAAAGGTTTTATAATAGACTTGCGTTCTAGGTAGGGAACTAGATAATTTAGGCTATACCCTGAACAAGCTAGGCTTTTAAATGTAATACTGATTTGCTAATTAAACAAGAAATAGTGTGAAGGATGCGAAGCAGATAGTGGAATTGGAAAATAGCCACTCACTAGCAGCAGTAGGTATAATTATTTATTTTAGAAGAACATTGGCAGCAAGATAAGAACTTATAATATAATAGAAAATAGGTAGATAGCTTATCTACGCTTATCGCTTGAATGTGACTATTCGTAAAGCTTTAACAATAGCCTCAATGTAAGCTTGATTAGATATATGAATAGGTAGGGTATCTAACGCTTGAGCACTATTTAAAATCGCTAAATTAAACGAGTAACTTAACGGCTATTACACACAAACTAAATGCGATATTTAAATGTAACAAAGGAACGGTTTGGGAAAGTTTGGATTGGATTTTAGAAATGGAATGGGCTTACTTTCCTCGGATTAGACCTCTGGATCTCCTCAAGTCTCCACCAGGCTCCAGAAAGCAACAATCTCCGCTTCTCCAACGCCAAACGTATCTCCAATATCGATAAAAGTTCCAACGTCTTTGTTCGTCGTACCAATGACGCCGCAAATTTGAATTCGTCAGCACTGCAACGGTTAGGAAAAAGAATGTCTTTTAGAGCGCTGTGTCGCTGTGTCCGTCACGGTCGCCACTTTTTGTTGATAATTCAAACAAAACTTTAACTGTATGCAGATTTAATTACTTTTTATAGGATTACAGGTAAGTATTTAGGTTTAAGTTCAAAATATAAGGACGTGCGTCTCCCGTTGTAGCCGAGCGATGGCGGTCTGTCGGCGCGCTCACGCGCAAGCCGAACAAAGGTGTCTCGCCCCGCACCCCGCTCCGCAGCTCCGTCTCCTCAGCTGTGCTTTTGCACAGGTAGGCATAAACATAGTTGTAGCCTGGATTAGCATTATAGGCTATTCAATGGTACGCAAGCGAAGCTATGGAAAGCTAGTAAAATAAAAACTGTGCGTAAGTTTACATGTAAATTCCGGCTTTTTTATTAGAATTTATTCATCTAATTAGCAACACTACGCTGTGATTAAGTTCTACTACGGTTTGTTTTTCTGTCTAGACTAGACCAACTAAAAAAAAAAACTATCTGATTTAATAGACCATTATGGAAACTGCTCAGTATGAGACATAAAATTATTTAACAAGCTTTCTGCCAGTAAAAGCATGAAAAAACTAACCCCTACTACGCCACCCTTGAAACCTAATGATGTAAAATTGGTAACTAGGTACGTAGGTAAATACCTACACAGCTACCAATTATTCCATTCCATCTATTATTATTATTAATTATTCCATCTCAAACAATGTCCCAGGCACTACAGCGTCCCGTTAAGTGAAGGCATAGGTTGCCTCCTGACGCTGTATAAATCATCTAATATAGATGTTTTTACCAATTATACATTGTGTATAAAATATAGACAATTGCCTAGTGGGATGTACCTAGGTACTATCAACTTTTAATCCGAAGATCGGAAGTTCGAATCCTGGTCATACCTTAATGAATTTCGCATTTCGGAAATTAAATGATCATTGCCACGAGCTTCTAACAGTTAAGGACGTCGTGAAGAAATCTGCAGCTTAGTCAGCCCACACGTCTTTCGTTTGGTTAAGGCCGAGTAAGCTGAAAGGTGTAGGTTCAGGGCAACCCTTCATCTCAAACAATGCCCCAGGCACTACAGCGTCTTGTTGAGTGTAGGCATAGGTTGCCTCCTGACGCTGTATAAACCATGTATAGATGTAGGTAAAGACTTATGTTTAAAAAGCGATATTTAAACACACGACCTTGCCTATCATTAAATATTATTATCTCCATGTTTTTATGGATTTTTAAAACCAAAAATTTTCTTAGTATTTTTATTAGTTTTCGAGAACATGCAGTAATCCAATATCCATATCGCATTGGCGTCTCGCCAGGCCCAATTCATCTCCATTAACGCTTTCAATGAACGCTAGTTACGCAAAAAAACTTATAGCCGGCAATGTATTTAAAACGCAGCGATAAATCCGTTTAGTGTCGTCGACTGTGTAATGTACAATGTACTCAGTGTGATTGCGTTGTGATGGATAGTTGTGTATCTAAAAAGCACTGGCCTCTATACTAGCAGCGCCCCGTTGTGTTGCTTGTGGTCCTCTAGTCCTCTGCCCCCTTACCATGGCAATTGTCTAGGTACCGGAGATAAAAATGACAGTAATAATATTAGAGTGTGGATAAAAGTAAATATCCACATTCTACCCGTTTTATACACACTCTAATGTCATTACTGTCATTTTTATCTATTCTGCGGTACCTAGACAATCGCCATGCTAAGGGGACTGCTGCCACACGAATCCTGAATGTTGCATAGCTTGGTTGCCGAATGCTGGCGTCCTAAACAATCGCCATGCCAAGGGGGCAGATTCAAAGGCCTATATTGAAATCATAATAATAAATATAATTTTGCATTGCATTTTACAAACAGTATAAAATAATGAATCTTGTGTTTCAATTCAATTCAAATTTTGAATACGGCCATTATACAAAGACCCCGAAACAATAAACGCTGACATCACCTATAATCAAATCAAGTACCAACACAGAGAATCAAATAAATTAAGGCCCCTGTACGCATAAATCTGTCCCCAGTTATGCCCACGTCCCCACTTTAAACCCCACTAATGGGCCAGTCAAATTACCCATCTATTTAATTTCCCGAATGGGTAAACGAATTAGGCTGGCAACTCTGAGACGAATTCAATTTTCGAACGTTGAATCATTGGGCTGGACAGAGGCCTTTTGAGCCAATGAGCGGCCATTCTTTGCTAAATTGTCTGCTTAGATTTAGGTACAGCTTTTTATTGACGTGGAGTACCTAAATTAATTGGTGGGTAAAGTTATTGACCCATCATTAGGTAAGTACTTTTTTAAAGTTCTTTTTAAAGAAGGGTCTTGAATGCTTATAGAACTCAAAGACTATCCGTGCTTTAGAAATAGGTATACTTATAGTTGTGATTTTTATGAAAATGGCTCCGTAAAACCACAAAATTAAAATTCTGGTTTCACGGAGCATATTTTTTTGAATAGGTACTACCTACCTAACACAGAATCGCTTTGACTATTCTGAACGAACTGAATAAATATTGATTGCGATTTTTAGTCCGAGTTTAAATCTAAATCTCCCGAAAGTAATATTAATGGGCAGGAAAAGAAAACACTATACGAGATTAAAAATTTAGACAAATCCAACGCAGTTATTGGTAAGTATAAAATGATTTTGCATTTTCCACCCTATGCCCCGGGAGCGACTTTGATTCAATTTGCAAGCTGACGTTTCCAAACGCAATATTTACATTTACTTTTTATACTAGCGGTTTATACTGACTTCACCCAGTATCTAGTTTGGGGCAAGGGCTGGCTACTTCTTGTTTTGATCGGTTTGATCTTTAAAAAAATATTGTTTTATTTTGGTCCAAGTGCATTTGAACCACAGGTAAATTTTTCAGTCTCAGTATTAACATTTGCCGAAACAAAACAAAAACCTTATCAACGCTATTTCGACATTTATTATATTGAAAATAAAATCTTTAATTTCAACGTAAATTAAAATATATTTATTCCATGCAATCAAGCTTCTGAATGTAGGTTTGATTCCTGCCGCGGACAAATGTATATCGGTCCATGTCGTTCTCAATCTAAACTTTACTTAATTTAGGTTTATTTGCGTTCAAGGGACACGTTGAAAACAGCAAATCATTATTATTTTGTAGAGCACTTTATATTAACTGAGATAGCGATATTGAAGGGCCTCTGAACCGCGTCAAGGGCTATTCTTGAAGAGGCAATGTAAGGGAAAATTAAGATTAATAAAGTTTATAAAAATGGTCATTTATTAACATAATACTGTTGTAGTTTGAGTGAATCAGATAGAGTTTTTTTTCAATAATTCGTATTGTAACTAACTGGCTGTCAATTTTCAACAAAGATATTTCTTTTGTTGTCGAATACCCCTAAAACAAATCAAACACTTAGTAGATAAGTACTAATGCTTCCAGACACTTTAATAATCAACACTGAGCCGAAAAGAGGTTAAACCAAAATAGTTTATTCCATAATAGACTAAGTGGTTGCTGTTTTTCTTTGAAGAACTATTTTTAGACCTTATGGAATCTAGTTACTGTTATGAAATACAGTACGATGGAATTGTGCTTATACTCGTATTAGGTTATTTGTTTTGGTGTTTTCATTTAATGTCACATTTATTCAAAATAAATACCTATTTATCTGACATTTAATATATTTTTCGATCAAATGAAATAACCAAAACAATGAGGTACTATGATATTTTCGAAAATGTAAAAAAGACGGAGTTTTAGAACTAAAATACTACGAAGCACAGTGGTGCTACAGCTGTGGTGCCATATTAACAAATGTTAAGGCCGACGTGTTCTATCAGAATACAGTACTTTTTTTTTGCCGACACTTTTGGATTTTGGATCAAAAATGTATGAAACGAGATAAGAGTACCTAATTCCGCCAGCGTTTTGGGCACATTACCTGCGGTCGGTGATTTGAACACTGTTTTTTATCTTTAGTTTAGTTAAATTATAAATAAATAATGCTGGACAAGGTACATAAATGTGTACCTACTTATGTATTTTATGATTATTGTTTCGTGTAAATAAATGTTCTCTCCCTATATTATAAAAGAGTTCTCTCCCTATATATCTCCCTATATTACGAAACCAATAATTAAACAAAGAAATAAAAGACTTTCTGTAAAAAGATTCTGAAAATAGGTTTAAGACCTATTTAGGACCTAAACCCTGGCATTAAAGAAACCTATAAACAAGACCTGAACTAGTTACCCACGTTCCAAGACGTAACGAGAATTGAGTGAAAATGTCTTTTAGAGTCCTGTATCAAAATGAGTAAAAAAAAATCGTTCCTACAAACCAAAAAATATGTAAAATGTTAACGGGAATATTGCATAAAAACTTTAGCAGTACTCTGACACAAAGAGCACTGCTCTTAGGTTGCCATGACAACCAATAACTTTTGACTGAACAATTTTAAAGACAGCAAATCCAAAAATAAATTCAGTGTTTTCATGGGTTGGATTAGAACAAGGTAGTTCTATCTCTAAAGTTTGTATGACGAAACAAATGCGCAGACGAAGTCGCGCCCGGGTCCACAAGTAATACATAAATAGCGAAATCAAAATTGTAGCCAAGATACCGCAGATAAATTAATCGGAACCTTATTTTATTTTTAACCGACGAAAAAAAAAGAAGGTTATTAAGTCGACGCGTATAATTAGTTTTTTTTTACTTTTTAGAAGTTAAAAATGTGTCTATTAACGTCTGTTTTTCGTGTATTTTGAATTGTATGGAACCCTTTCAATACCTTGCCGGTTATCACTTTACCGATTTTTATAAATCTTACTTCGAGATAAACGCTTCTTACTACAAAGCGTTTTTACTGAGCTAGTAGATATTGTGGGAAAGCTAGATCTTTCTTATAGCAGTCCTATTAAACGCGATTAGTATGAAGAAATATTTGACGACCTCTGTGGCGCAGTGGGCGAAGGTCCGCCTGCAACGCAGAAGGTTGCGGGTTCGATCCCCGCCACGGGACAAATGTTTGTATGACCTACAGATATTTGTCTCGGGTCTGGGTGTTTCTATGTATAATATGTATGTATTTACAAACAAAAAGTATATAAGTATTCTATCAGTTATCCATAGTACAAGCTTTGCTTAGTTTGGGGCTAGATGATGCTGTGTGAAAAATGTCCAGCATTATTATTTATTTAATATATTAATTCCTAACAAGCTTCTGTATAAAGCTTTAAGCTGAATAAAATTTATTTAAGCACATGGTACCTACAATGTTATTTATAACTAGCTGCGCTCCCGCGGTGTGACTCGCGGTCCCTCGGGGTTTTTTTTCATTTTTTCGGGATAAAAGGTTCCCTGGGATACAACCTTTAACTATGCCAAATTTCAGCTTAATCTGTTCAGCGGTTTGGGCGTGAAAGCGTAACAAACAGACAGACAGAGTAACTTTCAGATTTATAATATTAAGTATTGATAACTATGGCTTCCTAGGAGTTTTAATAAATCAGTGGACTTATTTGGATATGTAGATTGTAGCTTGGACTAACACAAGCCATTGATATCATGAGCAAAGCCTTACTTTCATCCTGAGATGAAAACACCCAGGCCTGAGAAAAATATTTTCAGAATTTGCAACCTACATTAAAATTACCTCTTTGTATGAGACCACCAGTCAGATGGTCTGATGACATTGTAAAGGCGGTGGGAAAACATTGGGTTCGACTGGCACAGGACCGGAAGCAGTGGTGTGAAAATGAAGAGGTCTATACTCAGCAGTGGGTGGATGTGGGCTGATTAGATATATAGATATGAGGTCATCATGCTTTTAGACTTTGAGTTTGATTTAGACTTTGAATACCAACCTATTCAAAGGATATCCTAACAAACAAAAGGGTGCTAAAGATTTTCTCTTCCAATTCCGATAGTTTCATTAAAAGTTTAAAGTTCATTGACCCGGAAATATCGGAAAAAGCGAACCTTGATTTCCGTCAAAGCCAAACTTAACTAAATAAACAGTTTCGACGAACAAAGCCTGATTGGTAAACAAGTTAAGTTTTACAATTGTTTTGTTCAATCTTTATACAAACCTACATACACTCATATATTTATATATATATGCTTATTTATGCTGTATTTATGTATTTAACTATCCTGTCCATACAAATGGTTGCCAGGAAGAAATCGCTCTTAGCGATGTGGCCGCCCATTGTATAATTTGTATATTTTTATATATTCTCTGTATAAGGTTCTTGTGTACAATAAAGCGGTAATCTATCTATCTATATTTATTTATTTAGAAGATAGTTTGCCGATAGTTTAGTTGGAAGGCAATCGTAATGCCCATCCTACTTTTTAAAATTTAGCTACCCATAATTTGCTGAACGGATCCAGGCCCTTGATTCAGACTTCTGCGGAATGCATTCGGGTCGGAATGGGTCAGCTGTGTTCAACCGACCGCAACCAATCACAGTGCAAGAAACGTCAGTTTTGGATCAATTCCTGCACTGTGATTGGTTGCGGTCGGTTGAACAGCTGACCGATTCCGACCCGAATGCGTTCCACTGAAGTCTGAATCACTGGGTAGGTCAGTCGGTAAATGTTTACTACGCCTTTGACTAAGCAAAATAGTGAAAATTAAATTACTAAAAATAAGGAAAAACGACCTCAAATTTGAAGAATGTACAAATTGGCTCTATTAACAACGCAGGCCGGTGGTATATCTTAAAACATAAACTAATCATTAAAATAACATGAAACATGTACTTTAATCTCGGTAAAAAAATTTAATCACCACGTAAAATTCTTAAGTGGATGTTATTAGTGAGATGCTACCAAACCGATGCGAATAAAGCGACATCGACACTGACGTATTTCCAAATTAAATTAAGTACCTATAGATTTGTATCTCACTCACGTTATACTTTTAGCATTTTGAAAATGCACTCATGCGGGATTTGAAGCCACGATCTTGTTGAATACTGAAGAGTTTTGTTATTATTTATCTTAACCAAACATGTTTTAAAAAGTCACTCAAAAACTTGTTTCAAAAACCCAACAAAATGTACACTTATCACTAAATTGCTACTTATTAAATAAACTAAAAAGCTTTTAGATGCAATTCGCACCTCAATTATGTTCTTACTTTAGTGTTATAACACTTATAACTATAATACAGCGTCCTAGATTGAAACAAAGAGATTGTTAGCAGTCCTTAGGGTCAGTTCACACCGAGACGCGACGCGAGGCTAGAGCGATCCCGCACTGCATCTTGTGAGCAAGTCTGCTATAAACTACGTGTAGGGGTCTGATGGTGATCCCCATACATGATAGCTTGATAATTGATTGATTTGATTAGACTGGGAAATGCTATTAAATAAAACGACCGCTCGACTCGGAAGCGAGTTTGAAACTGAATTTATTGTAATAAAAATTACTTGCTATGCACAATACATTTAGTGCTGAATGTGCGGGTTGGCCCCTACACTACGCCTAGTAGAGCCAGCCACTAAATCAATACTTACTAACATATAAATGAAATTGAAGTCTGTGATTTCAAAATAACTGATTTTTCAAGTGCACACGATGCCACCAATAAGCTTTTTTAAAATTTTTGTCTGTCTGAGATGAGGTTGTCGGTCAACATAATAGCTTACTTTTCATCCCGGAATTCGTCGATTTCGACGAGCATAGTAGTCCGAATATTCAGTGAAATTTCGGATTCTTTGCATGAGAGTTTTAGCATCGCGTCGCGTCGCATCTAGATGTGAACGCACCCCTATGTAAACTGGAAACTGTGCTGTGGAAACTGTGTATTTTTTAATTTGAACTGACAGTAGTTTGAAGAGACTTGAGCTGGGAATCTGGGTTAAATGAGATTTTTGAAATCCGAGTTCATTATGACGCTGTTTGGCTTTTGTAAGCTTATTCTAGACTCTGCAACTTTACTTTTAAAAGTTTATTCTAAAATAAAATAAAAAATAGTTATAAAATTACTAAAAATTATTGATAAACTGTATGGAATATAAGAGAATAATAAAACGCAAAATACGCATTTTCAGATATCCAACAAAATAAACACATTATTTGCCATTTCAAAACCCCTAAGGTCATTCAACCGTAACTATTTATCTATCACGGATTACATCAACGAATCATTACAAACATTTGAATTTCAACCTTACTGCATTGAATTAGGCTCGAGTGCAGTCGGAAAGTCATATGTTAAGATTATCTTGGAAGTTAGACATTTTGCAGTCCCCACGTTCTCTAGGGGCCGTCCCCGTAAAGCGGGTCATCCGATTATGAAGACGTATTTTCGAATGCAATCCGGAATGGTATCTGACAAATGACAATCGAATACGGAATATGACAATTCACTAAGGGGTTTTAGATCGAGAGATGTCATATAACGTAGATACTGTTTATTCACCATTAATTTATTATAGCTTCGGCCCGCGGTGTTACCCGCGGTCTCTCCCATTCGGTATATCCTGATGTTCATTGGTAATAATAATAAATAAGAAATAAATAATGCTGGACTTTTCACACAGCATCATCTAGCCCCAAAGTAAGCAGAGCTTGTGTTATGGTTACTACATGACTGATATGCTACTTATATACTTTTTGTTTGTAAATACATATTATTATACATAGAAACACCAATTGGTGTTCTCATGCTATCTTTGATTAATCCGGAGTGTAAGCTGCAACACCTTAAATCCGTGAAACAGCTCACTTAGGTCCATAGTAGTCTGTGTGTCACATAGGTCTGTGTAGTCCAGTTACACTAAAATGTTCATACCTAGCTGTAAGTTTTCCCAAAACTTGTAAAATAAATAATAATATAATAAAAATAAAAATAGTATTGACCACAAAACGACTTACATTTACACAAATTTTCTCCAACCTTACTTCCATAATAATCAAAACGTTTGCAATGCGATGTTTTAAAAATAATTGAAATTAATTTTATAATGACAGCCGAAATGACTGCCAAAACCGTTTTACCCTAAACTGCGTCTAATGATGTGTAGTGTTTCATAAAAACCAATTTATTATTTTCCGATTAAATGAAGGGTAAAATAATTTTCCACTCAAAATGAACGATTAACGAATAATTAAACCGATAATTGCTCAATCCGCCAAGAAAATTGGGTCAGGACCGTTTTTATAATGCCTATTCATTGCTCATAACTCGGGATTTGTATTTAGATCCATAAAATTGTCTCTCAAAAATTTGATCTTTAAAAAAACTTTCAAAATACCTACAAAAGCTTTTTCATTTCAGTCTTTTACAAAATATTTTACAGTAGATGCCTATAGCTTTGCTGTCTTGGTAACATTACCTTTGTCATGTCATTCATGATATTTAACTAGATTTCCACCCGTATTTTTTTTTCTGAAATTGTATGAACCGTTTTGTACAACATGTATTTTTTTCCATTCACTCCTATCACTCGTCAAATGTGTATCCACTCCTTTCGCATTCATATCATCTCACACAATCCAACCACTTTTTTTCGGCCTTCCTCTACTTGCATAATCTCCAGCCACACTCATATTCATCACTCTCTAGGTAACATGGGTAACATTTTTAATATCATAGCATATTATTCCACTTTACTCTATCCTGTTGTTAAAAGAACTTGTAAAGGTCACAACTATCGCGATAATGCTAATTAAACATTCAGATTCAGAGTTTACCCGCCATTTTTGCGTTTCAACTTCCTGCGTGCGTTTGCGTCCATTTGTCAAAGTCAAGTGCTGGATTTATTACTATTTATGGTCTGGCCGGCCTACTGACCCGATTGTGGGCCGGACTCAGTGAGGGGGTAAAATAAAAGCTGGTTCTTAATGGTATTTTAGGTCGCGAAGGAACAGGAATAGAATCACCTAGTTGGATGACTATTGAATATTTATTTACTGAAACTACTGATATTTTAAACAGGCGTCACTTTGGTCAACTTTTGACCTCGAAATTGTAGCCTAAGCCGAGCTTTAAGAAGAAGTAATGAGTGTGAATGAGGCATTTGTCTTTAGAGATATATTTTATAACAGGATTTTATCGCGTATTACTACTATTACTACTTATTTAGTTTTCTGAAGATTAGTGGAGGGTAGTTCTATATAACTACCGCCACTTTTTCGTCGGCTCCGCTGACCTACCTCCAGTTCGCCCGCGACCACGGTTGTTGCAATACAGCCGAAACGTCGGGAAATAATAAAGGTAATACGCGATAAAATCCTGTTATAAAATATATCTCTAAAGATGAATTGTGATCGCGAAAGTTTAAGAAAGACTATTGAAGTCAGGATCGTAGCAAGTGAAAATCTGGTCTCTAGCACTACCTATATGAATTCAAATAATTCTTTTTTATGAATCATAGCCATAAATTAATTTTTATTTGGTTTAAAAAAGTTTTCAAATTAATATGATGCTCAGCTGTAAATGAAACCTTACAGTGATTTCATTCAAAGTTTCGCAGAAATCGAAACGAAAACGCTCTATTGTATTCGACATTAAAAGCGTTAATTCTAGGAAATGAAAACTTTGTATGGGCACGTTAATTATTGAAACTTGCTTTTATAACAAATTCGTTGGCTGGCTGATTGTTACACAAAACGTCGAATGTGTTTAAAGTGTTTTAATTTATGTATTTTTTTTTGTTTGCTTTTTGATCCCATAAAATTGATGTTTTAATGACTTACGAAGCGCTCGTGGAGTAGCTTTCTTTGTCGTTCTTGATAGATCATGGAGATGAGGCCTTAAGGCGGCCAATAACTTTGTCATTATTAGGTACCTTCATCTAAGGTTTTACTATTTTATTGCAGGCTAGTTAGTGGAAGTGTTCTCTAGTGTACAATAATTACAAGAAAATACTTTACCCCGCACTAAGTCCGTCCCTGGCCAACCAGAAGACCTTGGACAGTGTTATGGTGCTTTACTCGGGTGTAAGTAATATTAATGTCTTTGTAGTTTCACTGTCGGTTGAAGGGCAGCCAACAGAATTTCGGAAAACATATTTTCTTACTATGGTCTGGTTCTACGCGTAAGGCTTTCTACCAGATCAGGTAGCTAAGCGGTGAGCAAGGTCGAAAGCTTAACTATGGAACTATTATAAACTTATTTCATCAAAATTCAGTGCTGGCTGAGTGGCTGTGCTTTCAAAGGTCGCGGGTGCGAGTCCTGGTCTTGCATAAATAGATTTAGTTGAAACAGTTAGAACACACATTAGTATTCTAATAGCGGCGGTGTGTTTGAAACCAGTCACTTAGAATGCTAACTCCTGTAAAATTTGGAAACGTAAATATACATAAGCTTTAGACATTTAAAATTACTTTTCAAAAACTAAACACAGCTCTTGTCACTCACAAAAAGCCATTGAAAAATGCCTGTAAAGATCTGAGATAATGTCTACTGTGCCCTGGAGATACAGTTGATATCCTGTTTAGTTTGTGTTCGGCATTTATAGCTTATTATCCTTGAAATAGCCGAATCACATCATTCATTGCAATCGGAGCAGAAATGTCAATTATAGTGTTGTCACGAACAAACCAGTGTAGCCTTCTTTTGTTTGCTTTGTTTGTACGAAATGGTATATTATCAAAATGCCGGGCTACATGGGCATCTATGCATCTATACCTACTACGTATCTTAAATGCATAGTATATAAGTAGGTATACTCGTAATAGGTAATGTTTGTTTGTAGATTTCAATTCGAAGATTGTGAATTCGAATCACTAATGGATGTAAATGGATTTCTCGTTTCGGAAAATGTATGTCCGTTACCCAAGCTCTTACTGTTGAAAACACATCAAGAGGATTGGTGGGTTAGTCAGCTGCACACGTATTGATGATGGTTTTCCTGTGGATAGTAAAAGTCGAAGGATGGAGGTGCTGTGCTTTAATCCTAAAATTAATTGCAACAATACCCCAAGCAGGCGTGGTCCCAGGGGGGGGGGGGTCACAGGGGACTTGACCCCCCCTAAAATCGAAAAAACTTCTAAAAATTTTAAAATAAAAAAATCGTTTTAATAAAGTAAAGAAGATAGACTAGTGACTATCCACCCCCCACAAATTTCAGGCTGCGACTGCGCCTGACCCCCACTACAAGGTAGATAACCTAGTTCTGCGTGAATGACCTCTTGTAAAGTTTTCATCTATTTACCTATCAAACTTCTTATTTTCGTGTCACTACTTCTAAAAGTGTGGTAAGAGGAATTTAATCTAACTTATTCTACTGAATAAAATGTTTTGTGACTTTGGAAAGAATCAACGAAATAAGTATGTCTATTCAGCAAAAATATCACCTACATTCAGAACATTTTAACCAAAGATTTCTATTCTTGAAGAATTCTTCACAAACACGATTATTCCCGTCAATTCCCGCTGACGCGTTACGTCTCCAGAGGAATAGTTCACGAATCTATCAATCAATTTGTACGGATCTCTTTCTAAATATTTTAAGAGTAAACTTTGATGTATTGAGCCAGTTTCATAGTTTTTTTTTCAAGAAAGAAGTTTTTTTATAAACTTGCAGAGACTGAGCAAAAAAAATATTAAAATAAACTTTTGTTCAAAAAAAGGTAGGTAGGTAACTGTTGAGCTGACGCAAACGATCAAAATGTGATTTGAAAACCTCTTTTTTTTTAATTCAGTATAGTAGGACTATTTAAGTTTGGACTGGACTTTCCTCTGACCACCCTTTAAAGAATTCTTGATGCTGGTTTTTTTCACACAGCATCATCTAGCCCCAAAGTAAGCAGAGCTTCTGTCATGGGTAAATACATAAATATTATACATATAAAACACCCAGACCCGAGACAAATACCTATCTGTAGATCATACAAACATTTGTCTCGCGGCGGGAATCGAACCCGCAACCTTCTGCATCGCAAGCGGACCTTCGCCCACTGCGCTACAGAGGTTGTCTAACATTAGACCTGTTAACACTTTACTTAAACTATAATTAATGTTATATTATCTGGTTTTTGTGGAAACTGAATTTTCCACAAAAACCAAAAATCAAAAGTCTATCAAACAGTTCAAGCAGGGCAGGTACTTGTAGGGCAGGTACACGCAAGGGCATGCGGCTGACAGTTTTACAGCCCTGTGTAAAGGATAGGGCATTTATTATTTTTATTCGCTACGCGCCATTTTTTCGGCAGAATTGTACGACCGACAGCCCTTGGACTTTTAAGTGTCTAAGCTTAAATAATTTTGCAACTATGTGATTGTGAGTAATAAGGGTTAAGGTATGTTATCCAACATTTTGATACGTGCCTACTCAACACACTTCGCACATTTTTAATAAGTAAGTTAATAGAGAAAGAAAACTAAACAAAACCACATTGTGTCTGCCACCTATGTCTTAGTACCAGGTTTATTTACAGAAACTAAGCTACTACATATTTACATATATTTACAAAATACAACAGGATTAGTCAAGCTATCTAAGGATCGTTAGAAACGATCTATAGATAGCTCAACTGATCCAGGTCACTATGTCTGATATTAAGTCGCGATATTCATTAAAAACATTCATCATCTTTTCTACAGCTCATAAAATCTCTGAACTAAAATGTCATATAATTCTATTCTACCCTACAGATAGGGTAGTTGGTAATTAACGGTAAACACGCAGAAACCCACACTTTATTTCCACCTGAAACTACCCGGTCAATTTATGTTAAGTATTGTTCTAAATAAAACCCTATTTATTCAGTAGTTTGCGCACACGTAATACAAGATCAGATAAAAAATGTTTCACCAAAAGCCAGTAACAGGCTATTGCAAAAACACATACCAGATTCAGAAAATGTGATATAAAAAGTGGAATAAATCATTTGCAGATACGCAATACTTTTCAAGGTTGGGTTAGGTATTGAATTCTGCGAGTTTTGTGGCTAAACCCTGGAATAAGGCTTGTTAGCGGTTTACTTTGAAATGAGTTTGAAGTTAGAACAAAAAAAAAGTATCCCGACTGTATTGGGGATTATAGTTGTAATCTTGTTTCCTTTTTCAACATAATTTATATTTTTTATAGTGTAAATCACACTAGGTATTTCATTGAGAAATGAAAAGTCTTATCAAAATTTTCATCATCATCTCACACATCACATCTCTTCGTCATTTGATTCTGAATGTAACTTCGGACAATGAGCATGAGTTCACTAAGTGAAACATGTAGATGGCGTTTCCGGTGCTATAACCGATAAAATATGAGCTTTTAAAAAAATTCGATTGTGACTACGTGGATTCTGTGGCCGAATGGTAAGGCACTCCGTCTTTAGGAGGATCGTCTGATCGTTGCGGGTTCGAATCCCGTCGGAATCGAAAATTTTGATAAGACTTTTCATTTCTTTTTCAACATGTCATAGAGTGGTTCCTTCTGCTTAATTGATAATAAGGATCAGAAGGTGGGGTGCTTCCAATAGACCATAGTGCTAACTAACATAATCAGTCTTAGTCTTTCACCACTCCATATTTGATTTGTGTTTTTCCGAAACGTCTCACTTGGTGACTCTCAGTCTGGAGTCCTGCTGGGCCCAGCGGGGGTCGGATCACCGCAGCGACCTTCTAACTATCACCCTGGGTGTGGAGACAGCTAGCACACTTCTTACAAACAATTATTCAATATTTGGTAGATCAGACAACTAAGAAAAAATGTTTCTACTAGTTCGATGAAGGCTGCGGATGATGATGATTTTACCTGCATTTATTTTCCTGTTTATTTTCAAATTCAAATTAGTTTATTTGTTTCATATTGTAACAATAATAATAATAGTACGGTACTTTGGCCACGTTGCACGCAGAGACACTAACAACTTGGAACGACTTATTGTAACAGGAAAAATGGAAGGCAAAAGACCCAGAGGCAGAAGTCCCAAACGATGGTCAGACCAGATATCGGAGGAATTAAATATGCCTGTCAGTGCTGCACTACACCAAGCAACGGAACGTAACCGATGGAGACAACTGGTTGACAAAATAAATAGGAGTCACGATCCTCAGAAATAAGGAAACGATTGGAAAGAGAGAAGAGAGTTACAATCTTCAAACATGAGCCCGGGTGGGGCACTACTCAATACGTCAATACTTAGCTTATTCTAACCCCGGCGCCCGACCTAGCTTCAAATGTTTGAACACATATTTGAACACATTATGTGGCATGAGACTTTGACTACAAACTCTCGTGCCACACTATGTGTTCAAACATTTGAAGCAAGTCTGGCTCCGGCTTAAGGGGAAACCTTTTAGGACTTATTCTTAATTATGTTACGATTCAAAATATTCTTGATGGGAAAACAGTTTTTAGATAAGTGAGTTTTAAGGAGTAGTTTAAAAGCTAATTTATTTTCAGTTTGACTATATTGGGGATTTTTTTTACTTATACTTACCTGTTTTACATTGAGGATTTAAAACTAGGAGACTAAAGCTACTGTATGAAATATACCAGCTGTATTAAATACACTGTGAAACCATCAACTCGCCTGGTCACTGGTTGTTTTGTATTTTATCATGTCAACCAATTTTTGGTTATCCTCACGCCAAAATAAACCTTATTCCAACTGACGTAAAGCTTTAGTACTATCGCGAATATTGTTTAGGGGTATTTTTGACATGGGAAATTGAGTTTTGTTGTGTAAGAAATAAGGATGAAGGAAGATTTCCTTTTTATATAGCTAATGATTGCGATCGGTCTGCTACTGTCATTCTGTGTGATTTCTTTTTTATTGACTGCCAAATTGTTTACAAGTTCGAACATCGTCATTGTCCTGTGCTGGGATTTGAACCGGTCACATATCTTTGCTTAATTTATTTTTGTTTCTACTCGATCATCTACTGAGGGCGAAGAAAGAAAATAATTTAAAAAGTATAAACCAGTGAAGTCCATTAATTGATCGATGAGTTCCTGGAAATTCACAAAAATAATACGTAATGTAGGTAAAGTGAAGAACATTAACATAATAATGAATGATATTAGGTATAATGTTAATGCTGTATTTGGGGGTAGGTGGATATCCCCCAAATTATGATAAAGAGGGAGTACTCGCCTCGCTAAGGTTTGCCCATCTGGCACACTTACCTTAGGGCCTTTCGGCCAACAGTTATAGTCGGATAGTTCTATATAGGCTTAGCGTCCAGTAAACTTCGTCAGCGCGATCTAGAAATTGTTCCACAGATATAGACATAGTTATTACTTTTTGCGTGTTCCTATCGCCATCTAGTTGTACAGCTCCGAAGTACGTCGCTGTGATTGACATCTCTTGAAGTTCAGCTTTATAGTTCAACTTGTAGTTCAGGCGATGGTAGATAGAGGTCGCCACATCACTCCCTTTCCAGACCGAAGGTCGATATAGGTATTTGATGCCAGCCAGCATGGTGGGGTTGTCCATCTTAGCTCGTCGTGGTCTTCGGTGAGTCGAGACTGGTGCGATGAGCAGGTTGAGGACAGGAGAGCGCTTGTCGTCTGCGGTGAGTCGAGACGGTCCACGGTGAGTCGGGACGAAGCGCGGTGCGGTGCTCCAGGTGAGGCTACGGTGAGTCGAGCCTGTATGCCCGGATGATGCCGCGGTGCGGTGCTCCAGGTGAGTCTACGGTGAGTCGAGACTGTATGCCCGGATGAATGCCGCTAGGAAACTCCACGAAGCGTTATCGAGGAGGGGAGAAGCCTGCAGAACCAGGAAGTCGTCAGGGCGGCTGCGATGGAACTGCGGAGGCCGAAGGAAGATGCTGGTGCTGGTGTGCTGGTCCGGAAGTAAGCTTGAAGGAGAGAGAGAGAGAAGAGACGAAGATAGAAGTCTGCTGGTGATGATGATGATGGCGGGAAGTGCTGCGCTGCGTTGTTGAAGAAATCGTGTTCAGGAATCCAGTCGTCGGGTTTCGGCAGGAATCGTCCGAGGTAGTCGACGGCTGGCACGTCGGAAGGTCACCACTTTGGGGGTAGAATGGTATTCCCCCAAGCTATGGTAAAGAGGGAGTACTCGCCTCACTAAGGTTTGCCCAACTGGCACACTTACCTTAGGGCCTTTCGGCCGACAGTTATAGTCGGATAGTTCTATATAGGTTATAAGTTCCCAGTAAACTCGTCAGCGCGATTCAGAGATTTTTCCACAGATTAGACATAGCTATTACTTTTTGCATGTTCCTAGCGCCATCTAGTTGTACAGCTCCGAAGTACGTCGCTGTAATTGACATCTCTTGAAGTTCAGCTTATAGTTCAGCTTGTAGTTCAGGCGATGGTAAATAGAGGTCGCTACACTGTAAAACTAAATCTAATTATTATTAATATATCAAACAAAACCTCAGTGCAACTGCATTCAGTCAGAAGTTTTTAAATAGGCAATAAGCAGTCACCCAGTTTCAAAACCACGCCAATAGCAATCCAAAGCGATTGCAGTAAAGCTCATTTTACATTAACAGCCCGAGAGTGACACATGACAGGCTGTTTTTCACTGCATCGAAGCAATTGACTTGTTTCCGGGAAAGCGATTGAGTGATTAAATTTTTAATGAGAACACTAACGAGCTTAGACTTGGCTATGTCTAAATAAAACATATGTTTTTGTGCACGCGATATGCAAGGACCGAAAGAGGTAAAGGGAATTGGGAATTTGTGACAATAATTCTTGTGTTCAACTTTGTTTGTGAATATAAAAAACAAATGTGAATAATAAAACTGTGAGTGAAACATTGCTGGGTAGAGCTTCTTTAAGGCTGATCGCAGATCCGTCCGCGCCAAAGGCGCCGAACTGTCAATTCAATAGAGGAAATGCTAGACTTCAGAAGCGAGCTGCATTTTCTGACGTCATCATTATTTTTCTGAAAAATTACTGTGGCGCGTGAGGTGCGGATATATGTGCGATTAGCTTTAAACCTAAAAAAGGCTAAGTACATGTGGATATTTAACAGATTAAAAAAATATAAATATTGCGAGCAGCATACATACACAATTTAAAATTTCGGGAGCTCGTTAGGCCTTGCTCAAATCTCACTTGGTTAGAATAATAAAAAAATCAGTGAGACTGAATATAAAATAAAATCTCTTTACATTTCTTGTAAATTACACATGTAAAACCAAAAGCCTGAAAAATCTAATCTTCATTTTACCTTTTAGTCTTAAATATAACCTTTTAGTCTCAAACATAGCCTTTTTAGCCGCAAATCCATTGATAAAAAGCTCAGAATACTCAAAAAGCGCTCGTTACATACATTGTACGCGGCTCATTAGGCTAGCACCTACAGGCGCTGCTTTATGATTGCAGAATAGCCCCCCTAAAAGTGGCAACTTTTATTTTTACGGTATAGTGTTGGACTGGTATCGGTATTATAAACAAAAAGAAATTCAAAGTATTATAAAAAAAAATATAAACAAAAATAAATTCAAAGAAAATATTCGTTTCTTCTGCTTTTAAAAAAATATAAGTTTATGTTATTTATTGTACCAAATCCAATTATGAGTATATGTTTTATCTCTTCAACTTCATGGTTAAATAAATGAAATTTGAACTCAGCGCATGTCTAAGTAATCTGGACTATCATAACTCGATCATTTAATATTTTTTTCGATGGCTCGATTATTTAATATTTTTATGTATGTTAGTCTGAAAGGTATGTGGTCTGAAAGGTCTCTATAAATGGGCCAATGGCATTTTATCACTATGATTTGTTCTGTGTTGCCTGAAATAAATGGTTATTTATTTATTCACACCTCAAAATCAGTTTACAAAATTGTATGCAAACGTGAAAACAAACTTAAAATTGACTGCTAAAATAAAAACTCCTCCATGCTCCCTAAAATTTATGAATTCATCCGTGTCCGTGCGTGAATGAATTAAGGTTCAAGGTTCACTTACCTATTTATCGATATCGATATTAGTCAGCATCTCATCCCCTCACTACGCTCTCAATTGAGTCATTAGTACAACACCCTTACGTTCTTTGTTGTTCCTAGCAATTTCCTTGTAAAAATGGTAATAAATAAAATATAACGACGTTATCTTGAGTTTCTAGTAAGCTAACACAAGTTACTAACGTCGAAGCTGATCGAAAGCAATAGTGGTGGACGGGGCATTTCCACCCATCGTACACACTTATAACAAAATAAAAACTAGATAGATAGATAAAAGATTTATTTGACACACATAACATTTCAACACAGACACAAAAACAAAGACAAGTAACAAGTAGGTGGTGCATAAGTAAAAAAAAACTAGAAAAGAAAAGAAAAAAAAGAATAAATTAACAAAATTGTTACAGTGCCACCTAATAAGAGTAGTCGGGCACCTATATAGGTGGGTGCAACAGTGGTCTGTGTGCTGTAGTGAGCCAAAAAGGTCCAGTAGATACCTACATTTTAAAAATTAAAAAGAAAACCTACATTACATTGATATTTTGAACCACCCACGAAACACTGGTCATCTTGTGGAAGACGAGACTGTTTTCACAAGACGATCAGTGTTCTCGATAGAGACGAGTGCTGAAGGTACAGAGGAGCTATACAAGCGCAAGCACCAGCTTTACAACGCTTAAAATGCAATATTTTATATCCTTGACTTTCTTCGTTACACTCTCTTATTGCACTATCGTATTTATGTTTTAAATTTGTGTAATGTTTTTAATTTTGGACCTCTATGGCGCAGGGCGAAGGTCCGCCTGCGACGCAGAAAGTTGCGGGTTCGATCCCCGCCGTGGGACAAATGTTTGTATGACCTACAGATATTTGTGACGGGTCTGGGTGTTTCTATGTATAATATGTATGTATTTACAAACAAAAAGTATATTAAGTAGTTTATCAGTCATCTAGTACCCATAACACAAGCTCTGCTTACTTTGGGGCTAGATGATGCTGTGTGAAAAGTCCAGCATTATTTATTTATTTATTTAAATAGCTTTATATTTATTCCGGTACCCACTACCTTTATTTAAATTCGTAGAACATAAAATGCTGGAAATTTCACACAGCATCATCTAGCTCCAAAGAAAGCAGAGCTTGTGTTATGGGTACTAGATGACTGATAAACTACTTATTTTTCATCTGCATCTGTCGGAGAGTGTCGGACATTTTCTCGCTCAACTTTTCTTATAAGAAACATGGCTTTAGTCGATCCACAAGCTGACTAACGAAAAGTCTAAACACGGTCTAAAAACAGCCTGAATACTTACGGAATACATGACTTTGAAGTATTTCAAATTCCAGGCCACACCAAAAACAAATTAAATTGAAACGAATCTGCGGTTCATCTCGTCAAATTCAAGGAATTATTTCTAAATAATTTAATGACGTCATCCCGATTTACGTGACTACCTCACTCGTAGAGCAATGAAAATAAAGTAATGATAGAGGTTAACATTTTTTTTTAAATTGACAAATGTTTATGGAGATTGACTCACACAGGAAAGTTCCGTTTCAAAAACAATTCACACTGTATTGTTTATTTTAATAGTTTAGTAGGTACCAACATAAACGCCCAAAATCCTAGTTTCAAGTAATTATTATCTCAGTAATTAATATTCATTTCTGGTCAACTATCTTTAAAAGGTACTTGTTTGGCTACGAGAGACGCAGAGAGGAGTGGCGGGTTAGAGAAGAGGCCTACGCCCAGCAGTGGGTATTAACAGGTTATTGATGATGATGTTTGGCTACATTAATTAGGCTATTTATTAGGATGTTTAGTCCGCTGTCAGTAACTGTCAAACGCAGTTAAATGCGATACATTAGAAACGAGAACGTTATGCATACCGCTCTACCAGGTACTTATTTCTTACTTAGGTACATTATTTCAAAAACTTAAAAATGCGGTTGTTTTTATTTTCAAAATAATCATACCTAAGAACAAAACCTTCCAGACTCTCGGGTTCTGACTCAGAGTCCGAGGGCCTCTTGAGCTTGAGGGCCCCCGGTGCACTGCACCGCCTAGCCCTCCGGTAGCTACGCCACTGCGCTCTACACTCTTCTCTCTTCTATTTCTATTCCTATTATCATGACTTTCATGTTAATAGCTTATTGACATGAATAATAAATAAATTCATGTCAATAAGCTGGAAGGTAGGAGGGACTTGGCGCTCGCTCTGTATGTGTTCAAGGTGTTCCGGGGTAAAATCGCCAATGCAGACATTCTGGAGGCAGTGCGATTGCGAGCTCCTGACGAATTCGTGCACCGGCGGAGGCGACCACCTCTACTAGAAGTACCACGCGGTAGAACTAACCTGCTGGACAAGGCGCCTCTGACTCGGACCATTCGGACACTGAATCTAGTAGCAGATAGTATTGATTTATTTCAATGTTCCTTGAGCGAGTTTGTAAAAGCTGCTCAGTATATTTTGGAATCACGGAAATAAGTATTGATTTTTTTTTTCTTTTTTTTTTATATTGATTTTTGTAATTTGATTTTTTTTTTCTTACTGGTATGATTTAATTTTTGTTTATATTTTCTGGTTGTTTTTGTTATTATTGGTGAATTATTGATGTATGTTATTATTTTATTTGAAGGAATTTTAAATTATATACCTACTCTCTCTATCGTTTTAGGTTATCCTGTAAAGATAGAGTTGATGATGTAAATAAATAAATAAATAAATAAATGTTGTTATGTCCAGTCCAAACCATGCAAAAATTGAATTTAAGTGACTTAATAAATAAAATAGAATAAATAGCGTCTCTACGTAGGGCAGTTTTCTCCATCCAGTGGCGCCCGCCCAAGGAATTTCGTTAATAACACGATCTGCCCACCGCCCAACAAGCGGACATGGGGATTTTTAACATTTTTAAGCCAAACAAGTACAATCAGCCCCAAAAAATATATGGAGAGCTTTATCTTAAAACGAAAACAATTTTGATTTGTAATATTTTTAAGTACAAACACAACAAATCCAATTGTATTAAGAAAATTAACACCAAATTGCTTAGTTAGCAGTTTGCTTCATTTAGGTCATCATCATCATCATCATCTCAGCCTGGTAACACCCACTGCTGGGTATAGGCCTCCCTTCTTTTATGTCAGTCTCCTCTATCTTGCGCCGGTCACGTCCAAACATTTCCTACGACCTTCACTATGTCGTCGACCCAACGTGCTCTCGGACGACCTCGACTCCGGTGGTCCGATCTTGGCCACCACTCGGCCAAAGATTTACTCCACCGGCCATCACCACGTCTTCCAGTTCCAGTCACCTCAGTCAGTCTCGGCCAGTTTCGTTTAGGTACTGTATGAAGAAGTTTGTAATATATATTTGTAATATATATAAATAAATAAAATAAAAACTTGCGTGTGCACAGAAGAAGTTATATTTTTCGAGAGAGTGAATGAATGACAATAATGAATGAACTAAATAAAGCTACAGATAAAAACAAATAGAAAAGAAAGATTACATCGTTCGACCTAATGTTTCCAACACTGTAAATCAATCAGAACGATACGTCTTTTTGCTAAACTTAGGCTTTTCCTCATTAAATCATGTTACAAAATGATAGCTAATGTCTCAAACGGAAAATAAAAAAGATTTGACACAGAGTGTTTATCAAGACATTACTCAGGTCGACTGTACTGACATACCTGTTAAATTATGCCTAAATATCATGATTTTACTGTCCGCTTGAGAAAATTCGAAATGTTCTCATAAGTCTCATCGTTTGTATTGAGATGACACTACACTTAAAACATTCATCACCACACCATTTCGTATTTTATCAAATGCAATTCAAGCTGAAATTGCGGACTTAAGTAAACCATTCCTATGCCCCTGCTGTCTCCACCGCACCACAGTGCTTGGTAGTAACTCCCTGGTCTCAAGGTTCTGCAAATGCTTTAATTTTGTACCATTTGGGGTTGAGACCCTAGGTCCGTGGGGTTCTGGAGCCCTTCGGGTTTTCAAAATTCTTTCAGGGCGTCTGGTCGAAGCGACGCGTGATCCGAGAGCTGGTACATTTTTGGCTCAAAGGATCAGCATTGCCATCCAGCGTGGTGATGCCGCCAGTGTTTTGAGCACGCGTCCGGCTGACAGTGACCTGGATCAGTTGAGCTATCTTAGATAGCTTGACTAATCCTGTATTTTGTAAATATATGTAAATATGTAGTAGCTTAGTTTCTGTAAATAAAGTATATTTTGTAAGGATATCGACATTTTTTCACTTACCATTGGATGGCTCCGCCAACACCTGGCCGAGCACCTATCAAATTAGTTATTAAGTGTATAAATCATTACCTACTTCTTCTTATTAACTTTTTACTTTCAAAATTATAAAAAACCGTTTTCTTTCTTTCTTACCTACCTACTTACTCCTTCTAATTTAATTTAGTGCATGTAAGTGTTTACCTATGTGATTGTGCATTTAGTAAGACAGTACTTAATGTACCTTATAACTATGTATTTCTTCATGTATTAATGTAACAATTGTTGGTAGACCTAATAAGTTTTAGTTGCAATAAGTACATGTTTTTATTTTTCATTAAAAATATCTTACTACATAGGTAGGTATATTTTAGTGAGTATATACATCTCAAGACATCGAGACGTAGTTATTTAAAAAGCAATTTAGCCACAGAATTAGAAGCATCTGACGCGGCTATTTGATATTTCCATTTTGTAATATCTATTGTACGTTACGTTTCCTGGCCAGACGATTTCAATTACTGCTCTCGTTTGGAGGTGTGGAGACGGCTTTTTTTGTTTTATTTATTTAATTTTATTTTACAAGTTTTGGGAAAACTAACAGCTAGGTATGAACATTTTAGTGTATAACTTATAAATAGTATGCAGCAGCAGGCTATATAGGTACTATAGGATGGCCAATTATAAGTTTCCGCGAATAAATATCAACGAACTATGTATAGCATGATACAAACAGTAGTACTAACAGGTGGCGAAAAGAACCAATATTAAGTTTAAAAATTACCTACAAAACAAGAATTTTAACCTAAAAATAAAAACAAAAAAGCATCTATACGCACTAACTAACTATTTTGAACGTACTTTTAATTTTCTTACTTTTCTCTTAACTCTCACTAGCTGTCACCAACTGCTTTGCTCTCGTGGTCAGCTACATAGCTCTATAAACAATTTGAGAATTGAGAGGTTCTTCTCATCGTGTTAAAAATGAAATGAAAAAAGCTTTATTGTAACACAATGGAGGTAGGTTAGTTCCTAAACACTTAAATAAAGGTTATTATTTAAAAAAAATTAAGTGGGATCATTGTACAATACGCACAATCGTTCTTTATCTCTCTGAAGTTGCGCAGAACCCATTTTTAATGACGCCTAAAATCGTGCTATCTCGCTTACTCTACCAAACCTGCGCAATCGTCGATTGCACCTAACTTCAGAGAGCTAAAAATCCGTTGTGCTTATTATACTCGTTCCTATATTTTTAATAGAAATAGTAGTGTAGCATCCATCATCAATGTTTATAAACCTACGAGTTCCAAGTTGTATATGAATAATTATCTTTCACCATCGTACATTTTTTTAAACGTAAAATATGAAAACATTTTTATTGCTAGAAAGTTAAATTGCTCAATAATTGTCATTATGTATTTTTTTCTTCAAAAAAAATTTTTTTTTCCAGATTTGAAATAATTTTTACTATTTACGATCATAATTCTCTCTCCACACTAAGTTGGGGTAGCACAAGGAGCGATGCCTGAGTGCCACGTTAATGATACATTGAGAATTAAAATGTTTCCAATTTTCGAATTTGCCTTCCAATTATTTATTCTTTTTTCTCTTATTACTCTTATTGCATTTCTTCTGTTTGAATTAGCTGTGTTTTACAAGAATGAGATTGCTAATATTACCAATATTACCTACCTATAAAAAGGTAAATTTTATTTACATAGATAGATCGTCGAAGTTAAGCTACGTTCGAAATGGTGGATGGGTGACCGCCAGTGGCATTTTCATCTGAGCGCTTCCGTGCTTCGGAAGGGACGTTAAATTGTCGGTCCCGGCTATTTAAGTCGTTAAGCCAAGACGGAGGCCTTAAGGCGGCCTAAAAACTCCGTCACCAGAGTTGGCCACTGACTCATACGAACTTACTTATAAATAAAAACCTTTGAAAAAATGCCTTGGTAGTATTTATGGTTTTACTCACGTGAAATATCATATCGAAATATCTGACTATACAAACAACATGTTAATTAATTTTCAGGGGTATGTTTGGCAGTTTTAATCAATTCATGTTTTTGGTTCAGTCATTTTGTTACACCTATAGGTAGTTATAAATACTTTAGATGAGAACAAAAAAATTAAAAAAGTGGATAGGTACAGTCAGCATGAAAGTGGTTTAAAATTCAATGTTTAACAAATAAAAAAATATTTGCCAAAATCCGTACTCTACAAAAAACATGGATAGGTACGTGTAGAATACAATATATAGTTTATAATAGTTGTGAACAAAAAAAACTAATGTTTTTTATTTTTAGGTTAGTTATAGTTTTCCTTAATAATTCCCAATTAAGACTAAGCTTTGTTAGATTCGCGTGAAAAGTGCCCACCCTTTGTATCCGGCTCTTTGCCGATTTCAACCTAACAATGGTTGGTCACAACATCTATTACACAGTACAGTTAGTTTTAGTATACAGTAAATACATTCTTTACACAAAGAAATAATGTCGACGACCTCTGTGGCGCAGTGGGTGAAAGCCCGCTTGGGACGCAGAAGCTTGCGGGTTCGATCCCAGCCGCGGGATAAATGTTTGTATGATCTGCAAATTTTTATCTCGGTTCTGGGTGTTTCTTTGTATAATATGTGTAAACAAAAAGTATCTAAGTAGTATATCAGTTACCTGGTTCTCATAGCACAAGCTCTGTTTAGTTTGGGGCCAGATGATGCTGTGTGAAATGTCCAGCATTATTTATTTATTTATTTAATGTTGGCCGTAACACACAGTATCCCTGAAAAATGCTCTGCATCCTGTGGTTTGGTCGCATAAAAAAAAATTTGTACTAGGTATACGCGGTATTAAATATGAAGCGGTTCATATTTTCTTAAAATAATATTAGTATCAATTTCAAGAGTATGTAACTGAGACATCTTCAAAAGATCTAAGATGTGAGAGATCGTTTACATCATCATCTTTGGATCTGGTCATATACAGAGTTGATTTTTGAGATGGGCCACGGAGGGCAGGTACCTTAACCGTTGTAGCTACAAAAAAACGCTCTTATGAGACCTTTCCAAACTTTTTGAGATATTTTGAACTGCATCACAGATTTTGAAAAAAAAATGTTTTTGATGCCAATCGATTCAGTTTCATGTAGAGATCAAAATAATCTATGAGGCCATTATTCAAATATGAGCCTTTAAAGAGGTTAACTCTGATGGCCACTGTGACGAAAAGACTAGAAAAGTCAAAAATCGTCAAAAAATTTCCCATATATTTTATACTAGCTGACCCGCGCAACTTCGTCTGCGCATTATTAGGATTCAAGTGCAGGAGTGTTACCTAAAGTTTATTTACACTGTGTTTGAAGTGAATAAAAAGGAATCAAATTTTCCATACTAACTTTAACACCCTGTAAAACATCCATATGGGTTGATTTTTTTTAATTAGATAAGCATATATTCAAGTAAAAAAGCTAAAGCATCTACGTTCCAAATTTCATTACAATCGGTTAAGTCACGTCTATGAAACTGCCTTTTTTAATTTCCAAAACGCTAAATGATCTGTATTCTTGATCTCGCAACGCTACCTAGTTGTGAAAATGAAAAATATAGATGGCGTTGCTAGCGTTGCTAATCAACGCCAAGTAAAAATATTTTATTTTCTAGCTGGTACCCGCGATTTCGTCAGTAAAATAACATAAGTTGAAAACCTATAAAAATTATCGAAAAGTCTAAGCAAAAATCTCCAATAGCTTTCAAAACTCAAATTGATCGTATCTCGACCTCCGCTATAGTAGAAACGCCACCTAGGAGAAAAAAAGTAAAAAGCAGTTTTGACCTCGGTGATATAGATGGCGTTCGAACCAAAGCCTAAGAAAAAGTATTTTAATATACCAAAAAAATCTTAATTTCGTATGTATTGATGAGTGGAAATATACATGTTACATGTTTTTAATTAATTTAAAAATCATTTATCATGCAAAATGAGAAAAAAAAACAAAAAAATCTGCAATGCAAAAACAGAGCAAAAAGTGACGGTCACCCATCATCTTTATGACCTCGCCCATCGTCGCTCAACTTTTTTCCCCATACAAACTTGCAACCCTTATTTTCACGCCCCCTTATAAATATTTAAAGAAAAAAGTAGCCTATGTCCGTCCCTGGGGTATAATCTTTATCCATGCCAAATTTCAGCTTAATCTGTTTAGCGGTTTGGGCGTGAAAGCGTAACAAACAGACAGACAGACAGAGTTACTTTCAGATTTATAATATTAGTATGGAAGTATGGATTTAACAAATATTTAATAATAACATGGCGGTCCCGGAGCGGGATGTATGATCCTTTAAAGTTTAGAGGTTAATATGTAGGTAAGGTCTAAGGTAGGTAGGGGAGTATTGGGCAGTAAGGCAGGTTTGGACACCACCGGCAAACTCCCGTGTTATGCCGGCCATACACCATCATGTCAATCCACCCCCAAAAATGGTCAATTCTAACTGATCAAATTCCGATTTGACGATAGGCATAATGGTTTCTGGCCGACATGACACGGGGGTGTCCAAACCTCTCTACTGCCCAATGCTCCCCTACCTCCCATATATATTTAATTGATATATTACCACTCCCTTCCATTCGTTCCATAGTTCCTAGACACTTTTTAAACTATCATGGTTTTCAACATTTTTAACACAGTTAACGGGATATTTACCATTATTTAATGTTTTTTGAGTTTCCCGATATTTCGGCGCAGTTGCATACGCCATGATCAATAGTATCTATGGTATTAATCATGGTTAATATCCCGTTACCTGTGTTAAAAATCCCAGACACTTGTCCTACCGTACTAACTGATATTTATTCTGTGGTCGCGATGTATCTTACATTTTTAAACTCATGATAACTTTTGAATAAAACGTCCGATTTCAATCATTCAAAAAGTAATCGACGGGTACTGAAACAGCCTTTACTACGAAGGAATTTATTTGGATAAGAATAAATACCAAAATAAGAATAACGTGGTCTGCTTTTGGTCGGCATTTTTATTCTCTTTTTAAATTATAAATGTTGTTATTCTGACACAACCACAATAGTTGGACATATGCTATCGCTGATTTTTTTATAGATATTGATACGTTCTTTAATATTGTAGAACATTTTTTTGTTCTATCATCAATAGTTTTCGCAGCGCACGCGATATGAAGAATTTTATGTTCAAAATTTTTACACCTTTGGTTACATTATTGCAATTTTCATAAGGATCTCTAATTTTTTTGAAAATAATTTATAGCTTATGTTCATCACAGATAATGTAGGATTCTACTGGTGAAAGAATTTTTTAAATCGGTCCAGTAGTTTCGGAGCCTATTCAATTCAAACAAACAAACAAACAAACAAACAAACAACCAAATGTTTCCTCTTTATAATATTAGTGTAGATAGTGTAGATGTAGACTAAACTCGAAACTTTTTTTTGGTGCCAAACGATTCTATTACTTTTAGGATCAAAAAACTCTATAGGAGAGAGACACTCAGAGTTTCTTGATCCTAAAAAAGTTTGTATTCCCTTTTTAATTTTTAAAATGAAGAGTTCTCTACTGCTAACTTTATACACTGCGCCGATACCCCGGCTTTGTTTTCACTTACCCACCGAGTGATGCTCGTTACTCATGCTGCCTAGTTTACCTTCCCATTGTTAAGAATTGGTTTGCTTTGTTTGTGTGCTATTATACAAATTATTGCACTTTGTGCTCCAAATTGCTATAAGGCTTTTGAGATTTCCGCTTTTTTGCCACGTTCGACCACTTAATTTGGCCATGCGATGTCTTCTAGACATTCTCTCAAAACGCTACGCCACGCTACGGTGCGCTACGCGACGCTACGCCACGCTACGGTGCGCTACGTGACGCTACTGTGCGATACACAACGCACGACTACAATCGAATATGTAACTTTTGTGTGCTAAAATTCTATTTTACAAGAAAACGCTTCGGCATGTTACGCGCTACGTAACGCTACGCAACGCTACGTTATTAACGCAACCACAATATGTATATATCTATAAACGCTTTCTTATGTTTATACACATCTAGGTAATCTCCCCGAAAGTTTTTCGTTGGCAACATACACATACACATCCTATGAATCCATGATATACGATCATACACGGTTTGCTAATAGGCGGTGGCCGCTAGTAACGACCGTAACATGATATAAAAAACACTAAAAAGAGGAAAAGTTTGAATCGATTAATTCGAAATACTTACTTAATTTGTTTTGAAGCGGCGATGAGCTTGCAACCCGTCACATTTCGAGTGCTAAATTCAGATTGCTACATGTATTGAATCTTGTTTTTGATTAATTTGATGCAGTATCTGGTATTTTTTTAAACGAATGAAGAAAAACGATTTATCGAAAGAGTACTTACACATTTTCTGGTATTCAAAGTGTATTTTAGTAATGCTTTTTTTCATATTATGTTTGTCGATTTTAAGAAAATAATTATCCGCGTATTTCCCTCAAAGCAGATGGTCCATTACAGCCCTCTTGTAATTACAAACGTAGTAACGTAGACGACGCTATCGGTATGACAAAGCCGTCTGCACTCCGCCTTATTGCAACGTACAGGATGTTGTTTAAAAAATATATATTAAAAATACCGATACGTATCAAAGTAGGATAATGTGATGCTGATGTCTTTCGACTGGAATGAGTGTGAAAAGTAAAAGTTTTATATGCTATGAAATTCTTCATTTAAAATCTTTATCGCCAATTGGGAATACAATCATGAATATTCCTGTCCACAATTTACATCTATTCCAAGTTTCATCCAAATTTGTTCAAGCGTGATATTATTATTACTTAGGATACTTGATAACATTCTTAGCATTTAATCGTGCTCCCGCAAACATTCAAACATAGAAACTTTCAGATTTATGTTATTAATAGGTAACTTAGATAGGAAGTGAATCATTGTCAAAATCATCATGTGTTAAAAACTTAATAGATTTGTATTTGCATTAAAAAGATTACGACAAATCTCAGGTCAAGCAACGGCAATTACTGCTTACCATGGTTATGTTGCATCGGTTTTAAGATATGGACTGCTTCTTTGGGGTAATTCTACTGACATTAATAGAGTTTTATTGTCCAAAAAAAATGTGTTAGAGCGTTATGTGGGGTTGGACCTTTAGAATCTTCCAAACCACTATTTAAGAAATTAAAATTGTTGACACTTACATGTTTATATATTTATCAGGGTGGGTGTTTCGTAAATGATCACGGTACGGCTTTTGATAGATATGCTGATGCAATAAACTCTAGGCACAGGTACAGAGATCCAACAAGACTATTAATTCCACCACAAAAGACTGCTTTGTCAAATAAAAACAATCACATTATGATTATAAAAATATATAATAGAATTCCTAAATCTATTAGAGAACTTCCAATAAATCAATTTAAAAGAAAATTATATAAATGGCTATGTGATAAATGTTTTTATAGTATTAATGCATTCTTGGATAATGTTTAAGTCAATAAATAATATTTTAATTACTTATTTTGTAATTTTGTTGTTGTGATGTTGTAATTAAATGTATGTAATCTTATTTTATTGTATGGAATGACATCATTATTATTATTACTGCACCTGGTCTACCGAATATTATTTAATTTATTGTGTTTTAAATGTTTAAATTTTTGCATGTAGGTCACTGCACCACGGAGTATGAAGAACTTGTATTTTAATTAAGAACTATATTGTACCATGCTTCACGCAAATAAATGAATTCTATTCTATTCTATTCTATTGATTTTAGTACAGAAACTAAGCTACTGCAATGGTAATTATGCATTTTTCTGCTATCTAGAGCATCCTGTATAAACCAAAACGCACCCTGTCTATCAGAGCACGATGCATGCCTTGTGGCTTTGTAGTGCTATAAAAGGCAGCGTAACAACAATAGTCACAGGTATGTGTGCTTTTTGTCCGTCATTGTAGATGAAAAAATATTTTTTCATGCTATCTGGAGATTGATCTTTTAATGCTCACGGATTTTTGGATTTTTAAAACAGTAAATCGAACTAATAGCGGCCTTCACACGCACAATTTTTCGCGAGTGAGGATTGCGCGCGAGAAAGCCTGCACGCAATCGCGAGTGATAATTTTGATGCTACGCGTTCTTTAACGCGCGATTACTCGTAAGTTCTTGTCAAAACGCTATCATGTGGGAAAACCTGTACACGCAATCGCGAGTGATAATGTTTTTAAGCTCGAAGCTACGCGTTCTATCACGCGCGATTGGCTGTATCCCTCGCGATAGATTGTGCGTATAAAGGCTGCTATTCTGTCAGATCACTTAAGAACGAATGTCGACGCGAAATCGATCCCAAGCTCGATTGACTATTAAAAAAACTACTGAATGGATTTTGATGAAATTCAGATATACCTACTATAGTCACATAGGCTACTTTTTATGCCGGAATATTAGTAGCCCGAGGGACCAGCTAGTATACAAGCATTTTTCAAGAAATATATCGAAATAATGCATGTTATATCGAAATCGTAGAGTGATCGACAGTTACACCCATTAGCACTCAAACAATACATTGGAAGTAAAATATTTTAGCAAAAGTTATTGGAAAAATTGTTATAGATTGTTTGATTGATCAGACAAAGGAAATTGTGTTTATTTTTGCTGAAATGCAAAAAGTCATGTTTTACATCTGTGCCAAATCGAACATCGTAAATTCGAAACACTCGATATCTTAAATGCGGTGTTGAATGGGGTTGTACCTCAACTTTCAATCCGAAGGTTGTGGGTTTAAATCCCGGCCGTGCATCAATGGATTTTGCGTTACGTAAAATTTATATGCGCTTTAACACGTGCTCTAAACGGTGAAAGAAAACATAGTGAGGAAACCAGTTAGTGTTCTTATAGGCGGCGATGGGCTTGCAACCAGTCACGTATGGAATACTAACTTCTGCAAGATGTGGGCATGTATCAAATATTATGTGTTTGGACATGCCTCTGATAACCCACCTTAGACATATTCAAAGGATCCGGAATAAGGAACATAAAAAGATGTACGATATCTTAACGATGTGACGCGTAAGTTATTAATTATTAGTTAAGAAAATCTTTGAATGTGAGTAACTATGTAAACTGATATTGTAATGTGTCCAAAATAACTCGTCATCATCATAGTTGGCAGCTTAAATAATAGCCCACTGCTGGACGGACATAAGCCGCCTTCCTCAAACGCCACTCTAATCGGCCCTGTGCTGATCTCATCCATGTCTCCTCCAATGGCTTCTTTATCATCCACTTTGCTGCTGGTAAAAGTATTTAGAAATTGTGGTAAAAAATAAATGCAATATCACCCGCAGCTACACAACACTTTGACCCTGCATTCCACAGCATAAATATGAAGCCTAATAATATTCTCTAAATTTCTAAATATTTCAAAAGCCATTAGCAAAACTTTTTCTCCGGCCGAAAAAAGCTCAAGTCCAACTTTTCATCCCATTTAGAATTCTACGGATGTAAGAGAAACAAAATGGCGGACAGGAATAAATTTTAAACAAATTCCAACTTTGGCTGTCACCAAACAAGTGAGTGAAACAAAAGATTTACGGGTAAACTTGCGTTTAGAATTAGTTGCTTAAGCTTTAAATTAGCCGTTTCGACGTTTCCGTTTTAAGTGTAAAAACACAGAGTTCGTTGGTAAGTACGTAATCCTTTTTCCCTTCCCGGAAAAGTATTTTTGTTTTGTACTAACTGTGTAACTGTGTAACCATTTGGGCTGTGCTTTGGACCATTTACATAATTAAAGATTTTTAAATGTATCCCAAAAATTAGCACCCATGCGGGATTTGAACCCACGACCTTGCCGATCCGTGGCATCGCTCTAACCAACTGAGCTACCAACGCATTTAAAAATCTTTAAATATCCCTAAGTGTGCGGTTAACACTATAAAAATATAATCCTTAACATTTACATAATTATTATAATAATAATAAACTTACCTACCCCTTCGGGAAAGAGGCGTGATTTTATGTATGTATAATAAACTTCAACTAAAAGTCCATTATGAGTAAGAAATTCGATGATGTGATGAGGTTTCATATAAAGTTAGGATTGTATTGAGTTTTTAGCCCGCCTTAAGGCATTCTTCATTACAATTTTGCTGTAGGATTGTGTGTGCCCTACCTAATTTTAGATGTGCATTGTTTTGTTTGCAATGAAGTAAGCATTAAGTAAAAACTAATACTTGTTAGATACTTTAAGTCTATTATAAAGCAATAAATTCCGTACACAATTAAGCTCGCACAAAACACTGACCCTAGACGTTTCAATTTCAGAATCTATCTCGTGCTGTACTATCTAGAAATGGAATCAAGTGCCATCGATATAACGTCATTGAACCACTCCCCGAAGCGTGGGCCACAGGAAACCATGGCTTCTGTAGATTTAGAAACGGTAAAATAGAGCCAGTACGTGTCGAGATTGTGAGGTGAATCGCAGGACATAAATACCTCTGCTGCTGGACCAGATGATTGATGTGAGATTTCTGAAATGTTGAATTATTTATTATTTTAAATTGACATCTAGTGCATATTTGTTCATTAGTTAACGCGCAATTGAACCTGATCGCACATTTTCCCGCGCCGTACTCGCCGCAGTCATTTTTCTATACAAAAAATGCTGAGGACGTGAGAAAATGCGTCTGACGTCTCAGCATTTCTTCTATTGAATTGACAGTTCGGCGCGGATAGGTCTGCGACCACCCTTAGTCAGAAACAATAATCTTGGGATGTTTCTGACAGAGTTTTGAAAGAAAAAGTACATTTCAAATGAATTTCAGGACTGAATTGCCTTTACCACGACGTTTCAGTTAACATTAGAACTAATGTGGTCACAAATAGACTGAGTCCTTTATAATTTTATTGTTTTCAAGTTACTAAAGTTTAAAATATTAAAGTGAACACTGCCGTTTCTACCCTTTACTGGTGCATAGTTCTTCGCCATTCTTCGCCATTTATCGGCTCTTGCCGCCATCGCTCCCCGTAATGGTCCTTAATGAGCGTTTAAGACGCTGCCCGAGACCTGCGATTGTTTTATAGTTGTAATTAAACCCGGATCTATAATATATCCGAG
Source organism: Epirrhoe tristata (assembly GCA_951394285.1). Taxonomy (NCBI): domain Eukaryota; kingdom Metazoa; phylum Arthropoda; class Insecta; order Lepidoptera; family Geometridae; genus Epirrhoe; species Epirrhoe tristata. Next base: position 3,534,169 of record OX596161.1, read on the forward strand.
TGTAAACATGCGAATTGATTTCCTAGTGCTTGGTTTATGTTTGAGAGTGGTTTAAGTTGAGTTGGTAACCCTATCTGTAAAGAGAACGGAACTGCAATGACATTTTTAATTAAGCAACCTACATCCACCAACGATACTGAAATGCTTTTTGCCTCTGACTAACGCTGAAATGTTTTGTTACCCTAGATCAACAAAATACAACGACTACTTATGTTTTTCGCGAGTAAGACCGCTGGTAACACCTAGTCAAGCTATATTACTCGTAAGCCGGGTCTCCTGCGACACTGTTTTTGTGTTTTCTAACACCTAACATCAAAAATCGAACAAAATGGCGGACGGAAAACGTGTTTTGTTAGAATGCTTTGTTAATTTTGGTCGCAGGAGACACAGACACATTTAAAATCATTAAACTTTTCAGCTAAATGAAATTATTTAGAACAGGTAACACACACATTTATTATTTATTAAACTATAATGTTCTATCTGAACATCTACAAAATAACTCTGGCCAGTCTCACCCATTCGGTTTTACGTCCGTTTTATCGCAGTATAAAATCACACACCCAAAATATAATCTGTACAGTAGTAACTAAATATCAATCGAGTTTTACAGCAGTGTTGTAAAACATTTGAGTCGCGTGTGGACTGGCCTTATGTCCGTTCGACACGCGAGGTATACTCACAACAAAAAGTGATTTAGGTAATTTTTCCACCAGTCACTATTAACTCATAATACCGACCATTTGCTCGCACTACTCGCTTTATGTTTCCTTTTACGTTTAAAGTAATGTGCGTAGATGAACGAATTTTTCGTGACCTTAATGGCGAGAAAGACGCGATGTTTCGTCGTGTCTTAAGGATCTTAGTGAATGAGTAGAGATTTAGGTCAATGTATTTTAGTTTAGACAGAAAAAAGCGACCAGGGACGTTTATGATGATTTTAGGTGTATATGTCTTCCTTATCGAAAGACAAAGAGATTATAGCTAATAAATTAAATAACTTCAAAAAATGTTTTGTTCATATTTCGTAAGGTATATAAAGCTTTCTGGGTCTCATGAATCAGTAGACCTAGAAAGCTTAAAAAGGGTTACGTGGAATAAAAAAGTTAAGTTTTAGCGACTTGAGATAGTTGAATCTAAAAGTCGCGTTGTTTTATGATGTAAGCCAAAGCATCAAAATATTTTTAGATCCAGAATATTTTGGTAAAAACATCTGTATGATAATTCGGATGGTGTGTCAAGCTGTAATTAGCGTAAGCTGTAGAAATTAGGTCGCCGTCATCAGAACATTAATCTGAAAAATATTTCAAATTAAGCCGCAGTGATTTATACGATTTAACGAATTTTCAGAAATACTTAAAATTATATTTATTTTTTAGAACTTAATATAAAGTTTGTTTATCGAAATTTGTTGTTAAAAATACCTAGGTGCTAAAATAGCTCAAAATATCTATTAGGTACTTCAGGTTTTATAGAACCATATTAAAGTAAATCATAGAAAAACAAAACTCTTTATCATCATTATTAGTATCATATTCACCTCATTTAATTCCATAAACAATCTACTTAGAAGTAATAAATAATTTAGGTCATTTACATCGAAGAATGGTCAAAATAAAAATCGATCAATTAAAAAAATACTATCGTATCGTTATCATTATTTATCTCCCTAGCTTGAAGTGACCACATATAAAACAAAGCACTTGTCCGCCCACCAGTACAATCCTTTTATTTTTTAGCGGCACCTTGATCGAATGGGATCCGTGTAAAACATTCAACGTATCGATCGAAAATAACGTAATTTTTACATTGTTCTGTCAAAATGTGGAACACGATGTTTTTATCAAAATAAGCTGCTTTATACCACTAATTAATCAGGAGATATTTAGTATGTTATTCATTAGAGTTATTTTATATTTATTGAGTGAAAGAAGTTGTAGTGACAAGTCTTTTAAAACCGGTGTATGAGACGAGTGTGTGTGTGTAATGAGCCGTGTTAGTCGAATGGGGTTGTGCTTCGACTTTCAATCTGATGGTCGTGGATTCGAATCCCGTCCGTGCATCAATGGATTTTTTGTTTTATAAAATTTATATGCGCTAAAAAAGGATCTGAGAGAATGTCTACCGCGCCTTAGGGATAGTCGTGAACCTTTTTTAACATTTACTGCTATAACACGAGCTCTTAACGGTGAAGGAAAACATCGTGAGGAAACCCGCAGCTTCGTCTGCTCCACACGTATTGACGTCGTCTCTCCTGTGGGCCAGGTTGATTAAGCTGAGAGGATGGTTTAGGTGCTGGGCAAGCCTATTCCATCTCAAACAATGTCCCAGGCACTACAGCGTCCCGTTAAGTGTAGATATAGGTTGCTTCCTGACGCTGTATAAATCATCTATTAAAGATGTAAAAGCCTAAGTCTTTTTATGATACGAGTGTGTGTATGAACTCTGGAAGAATAAGACCGTATACACGGCTATAATACGTAATTTTATCAAATTGGTGAAATTTTATCTAAGAGCCAGTTGAAAATAATTTTAGTGTTCCGATAAAAGCCAGGCCTAGTGCCCAGCCCAGAACTAAAATGGTAGTATAGGTACCTACATAATAATATAATCAGTATCCATGTTACGTTCATGTTAAGCATTCAAAGTTATTTGATCAAAAATGTCGTAATTTGTCCAACTATTTCAAGAACGCCTCGCTGGTTTTAACATGTTGCAGGTAGGTTGGTAATTCTACAAAATATCCAATAATCCTGGTTACTTCATGGTCTCAATATGGATATCTTGCACGATCGACCTCATGTTTCTTGAAAATGTTTTTTTTAAATAACATTATCAAAATATACCTAGTTGAATGACTAGTAGAATAATATACAAGACGAAAATGCAGTTTTTTTTTAGAAAATATTTATTTACAGAAGCTAAGCTACTACATATTTACAAAATACAAAAGCATTAGTCAAGCTATCTAAGGATCGTTAGATACGATCTACAGATAGCTCAACTGATCCAGGTTACTGTCAGTCGGAAGCGTGCCCAAAATACAGGCGATTATAACTTTAGAAATAAATGAATGTTTCCTTAATCTTATGGATCCACTCTTTACTATAAGGCACAAAGATCTTAGAAACTCAATTGAAAAACCACCTAAACCTAAATTCTCCCGAAATCTAGCCATATCACGCAATGTCTGTTAAGTCAGTAAACCGCGACATATTTTTATGAGCATTCATGAATGTGTTGTAGTGAATTATGGCTTAAATTAAGTTATTACAGTAATGAGTTTCAGTTTTATTTATTACTCTGAGCTACTTATTTCGTGTTTAGCTCAAGTTAGGGTCAAAAGGTATTTTTAGGTAACTTTCATAAAAATCTATTTCATGTAAGTACATGAAATAGGGTTTTCAAAAATATTTCAGGGCGTCTGGTCGAAGCGACGCGTGATTCGAGAGCTGGTACATTTTTGGCTTAAAAGATCAGCATTGCCTTCCAGCGTGGTAATGCCGCCAGTGTTTTGGGCACGCTTCTGACTGACAGTGACCTGGATCAGTTGAGCTATCTATAGATCATTTCTAACGATCCATAGATAGCTTGACTAATCCTGTTGTATTTTGTAAATATATGTAAATATGTAGTAGCTTAGTTTCTGTAAATAAACAACAAATAATAACGTGGACATGGGGCAAAGCTCTTAGGCCCTTATTAATAATAATAAACGTGGAGTAAAGTTACACCGGGTGTAACGTAGGAGTAACCATACTATTTTTGGAGTTTATACCTGGCGTAACTTTTTCCACGTTTATTAATAAGGGCCTACGAGATTAAAATATAGATGCGAAAAAATAAGTTTAGCATTGAGGGTCAAATAATGTATTTGGATATGCCCTTCCCTCATTTCATTCATGTTCAGGGTTCATATTCAGCATGGGGGCAATTTTTGAGATAGTTTTTAGAACAATTTACAAGCCTTTAAACAAATATAGCAAACAAACTCGGGACTTTTTAGTACGATAGACATCACGCTGAAGTAAGGCATGTCTTCCTAATTGGTAATGAATAGAGTCGATGACGTGAGGATAACGGATGAGGCAGCCAAGTATCGGATTCTCAATCGAAATAAAATACGGATTCCTGTCTCGAATTAATTACTTTTCCCCGTACTGGACCATAGCATAATCCTAAATGGCTGGTGAAGAATGAAGGCGCAAGGCAGACAAAACTTAGGCCTTTATACTATACCATATGGTTTATACAAAGTCAGGAGTCAAGATATGTCTACACCGTGGTCTACATTTACCGGGGCGCTGTACTGCTTGGGACATTGTTTGAGATGATATAGGATTCAAAAAGTGATGGCAGACAGACCAGACGCGTATATACAAAATAAACATCTGACAAGGCATGATGTTGGCACATTTTTCCCGGTTCATCCGGCTCACGTGACCCACCCAGTTCCACTTGAGCTTGGCAGTTTCCTTACCCACATCTGCAATGCCTGTCAGTGAACGTAAAATGGTAAAAAGAAGAAATGGTATTTCGCACTCGATCTACGCGCTTAAACCCGAGAATCAGAATCGGAAAGGCTATTAATAAAATTATAAATTGATATGTAAAATGAACCAACGATGACCAAATAGGCTACATCATCGTATGACAATTCGATATAAAATTGTACGTGCAACTTAACACCAGCGGAATGCCGTGTAACACGGCCAACACGGCCCGTGTTGGCTCAACACGCGGCTTTAAAACTAATTATATTTTATTTAATTTTATTTATTGGGAGGCACGCGAATCGAACCCGCACGACGGGTGCCAAACCCGTTGTATGTCGCGACATGTTGCCAATATGCAAATTGCTATATTGTGGACTTCGTTGATGACATATTGCGCATTATCGTGTTTTCTTTATTTTACGAGTAGGTATACAGCGTTCCGTTGAGTGAAGGCATAGGTTGCCTCCTGATGCTGTATAAATTATTTAGTACTTATAGGTAGATGTAAAAGGCCTAAGTAATACTGTAAATACACAATAAAATACGTACCTAATAACCAAAGATTTTTTAGACTGCGAAATTTTTGTGATAGTAACACAAGCATGAACCATGTATTCAGTAGATATTCACACATGCTCTCTATTTACTTTTTTCACTATCGAGCAGTTCACAATCTAAAAATTTGTGCCACTTTGTAAAGCTATCTGTCCAGCCGGTAACACCCACTGCTGGGTATGGGCCTCGTATCTTTCGCGCCACTCCTGGCGGTCTTGTGTCAGCCGGATCCACTGTTCTCCCACCGCCCCAACAATGTCGTCTGCCATTACTATTAGGCCCTCCGAAAATAATAATAATAAAAAGATTCGGTAATAAATATTATTAAAACAACGCTCCTTCCTAGCCTTTATAAACCATAGCCAATTTAATATTTTACAAAAAGACAAAAGATATTGCATGCTTGTACATCTTAACTCTTTATGAATCTCATGAACATTGTAGATAGTTTTAATTGTTTTATAACATTTTATGTCTCAATAAAGCATGCATCTTTATTGGTCTGTGTTTGCTTGACAGGAGGTTTGTGTAACTTATACCACAGATTACTAAACCATACAATGAACAGTAATGTTTTACGACTATTTTATATGGCTAGTTTTGAAACCACCTTTTTAATTTAAATCTTTACTTATAATTATTATAAATAGGTAGGTATACTTTGTAATGTATATGCGTATACTAAAGTCTGTGCTAATATAGTAATAATATATAAATCCTCATGTTTATTTATGTGTACCTATAACATTTTGAATTTTCTATTTTATTTTTTTCATTTTTACGAAGGTGCTTAGAGAGAACAAAAGTTCTTAGGTAGGTAATAAATCTTGAAGGTGCCTTAATAAAATTCTGCTTACTGTGATCCAAAACTATGTCAGCATTTTTATTAGTGATCCTGTTGCATTCCATTTAAATTCAATTACTTACATCTTGCATTTTTCTCAGCCGCAAATCATCTTTCCGGAGATGTTTCCTTATTTATAGCGTATTCAATGTATTACAATAATTTATGTTGGATCGTGGCAAATCGGGGCCGGCGGCGCGGGCGCACGGCTTCCTACGACAAAGATGGCAAAAGCAGTTGAGGTGGTATATTAAAACTTCTAAGTACTTTATGAACATCATCATCTATAAAGCTGGCTATCAGAGTTGGCATCTAAAAAACAATAGCCTTTGTTCATAATCAAGGTTTGCACACCGTATTTGGGTTTTCGTATTCGGCTTAGACTTAGCTAAAACCTTCAGATTCGAAGTAGGTAAATCACAAAAGAATAAAAAAAAGAATTTTTCAAAGAATAAATAATTAATAAAATATACACAATTAGGTAGGTAAAGTCAGCGTCACCAATTGATAACCCCCATGCCGTATATACAAACCGCCTAATCGTTTTGTGGCGACAATAATATGTTAGTATAATATAAGCTTGCGCAGCACATAAACCATCTCAGGAATAGGAATAGGGACTAGGGTCTCAAATTCGCATTTATAAATTCAGTATGCCATATCCAGAACCAATAAGACTTACATCAGCAGGACCACACATTACCGATCGGATCCGCGCGACGGGCCGTGCCAGCTCGCTCGACATAATAGCCTAACTCTAATTACGATAATGACGCATATTTTAAACCTTTTAAGAACTTCAAAGTTCGCTTTCTCAGGCGTTCTAGTAGAACGCAAATACGTGAGTAAAGAGCAATTTACACAATACCATCCTTGCATACCATTTTTGCCTTTTGCATAGTCAAAGTCAACGGAGCAAGAGTGGTTTCATGTAAATGGTGCTTTAGCGATACGATACGACCATCGCTAAAACATCAACATTTGCATGGCTATTCCCACTTCATTCGAATGAATGAAAAAAAAAAGTAGGTAGGTACTCTATCTTTGTAAATATAGTAAGTACCTAACCTACCTAAGTCAAGTGTGACATGAATTTGAACTCTCCTCAAACTACTCAAGACTATATGTATACTCCTATTGTCAATACTTCAGCGTTCCAAATAAAATGATAAATAAGCCTATTTAATAATGATTACCCCTTCATTAATTCACCCCGCTCGATAATTATGCAAAACAGCAGCTTTATGGGTCAAATCCTTGGCATAAATTATAGCTATTAATATCTAGGTATGCTTTTAGCTTGTTTTTGTAGAGCATTGAAGACAATATTTAGAACAAGCATTGAGAAATAAGAGGCGCAGGATCGGAAAAAGTGGCGTGAAAATGAGGAGGCCTATAGAGGGTCTTTCAATTTAAACTACACAAACTGACAAGGCCTCATTTTTGGGTTGTAAATAGACGTTTGATCGTATCAATTTAATTCCTAAGCCGATTTAAGTTTTCACTTCAAAATTTATCATTTATTGTTTTTTTTTTTGAAATGTTGCATAATGATTTCTAAGGAGAACAGACGTTCCACCATTCGCAGCGCAGCCACATCACGAAGGGAAGTTATACAAGAAGCAACAATCAACTGAAAGGATAGTCTTTATCAGTTTTCTCGGGATTTTCATAACTAAACAAAAAAAAATCATTACATAAATATTTTTTAATTTATTTTTTGAACCCAATTCCTGAATTAAGTTCTCAGCAGTGGGTATACAAAGATAAATAGAGGCACGTTTTGGTACACAATCTAACGCTCGTCGGAATTCTAAGTAATACAAACGAAATAATTATTAAATTCTAGAGTGAAGATCCTACCTAATAATAAATGGTACATACACATAGGGGATTGTCGAAGGGGATTTCTATAACTACCCATACCCAACCTTAACACATTAAATGCTGTGTCTTGTTGTTTGATTTCAGTTTTTATTCCGTCTTTGATTACCACTTAAATCAAATTTCTCTGTAATTACAAAATACTTGACAAAAACTCCCAATTAGAATTGTTTTGGATTTAACCTAATTTGATGTATTAATAATTCAACCACCGTTTCTTCCTAATTACACGTGAAAGAAATCTCAATTGTCTGCGAAAATTTCTTAGATTTTTACCTTAAACAGTCGAAAATATTCGCCAAATATTCGCGCTAATGCTCATAGTATGCCGTCAAAATTCCCGTTTGAGGCATAGTTTTTTCACTCATAAAGAAGAGTGTACACTGAATCAAATGTAAATGCACCTATTAAGCTCTCAAGGTGGAGTGACGATCTGCGAAAGGCTGCCGGCAGAAGCTGGATGCGTCGAGCTGAGGACAGGACGCAATGGCGCGCACTAGGGGTGGCCTATGTCCAGCAGTGGACTGCCATATGCTGATGATGATGAAGCTCTCATTTGTTATTTTTTTATATGTTATGTATTGTTTTATTTCTAGCAGGATCACAACTGTATCCCCTAGGCACGGTAGACAGTCTCATAGATTAAATCACATATAAGGCCTTTGAATGATTTTTGATTAGAAGTAATAAAAAAATTATGGCTCACATTCTAGATATTTAGAAATAACTCACTTTACACAAAGTAGAAGCACACACACACACACACACACACGGAAAATCTTCATCAGAGTAGGTTCATGAGAGGATCTGACGGTAAGGTACATTCACCTGTTCTTACGCGCTACAGTGGACGACAGACTGAAACCCTTTGTGTAGATTCCGGTAAGTAATTAATTAGGCATGCTTTCTGGACCTGCCTGGATGAGAATGTGTACGATGTTTTAGCTTTTTTTGATTTTTTTATGGACTCTTTTATTAAAAAAAAATATTGTCTTGATAAAAACAGACACCAAGCTACATGAACATAATTTTACAAAATATTATACAATCAATTGAGCAATCAAAGGATCGTTAAAAACTATCTATAGTTAGCTCAACTGATCTAGGTATCAAATATGCAACTATTTTTGTCATGTAATCTCGGAATCACGGCGAATGAAATGAGTAAGATATAGCTAAATCTTCATCTTATGATTGGACATTTTTATGAATGGATTTTTTTCGACTGTTTGTCATTTTTCATAATTGGACTTATTATTTGGTCTTATTCTTCTTCTTCTTTTTTTTTATTAATTTTTTATTTACAAAAAAAAAGAAAAGGGCTTTGTCGCTGAGCGACTATACTTCTGCTCTCTTACTTCACTTCTTGCTTTCTACTTCTTCTTCTTTTTATTCCTTCTTCTTCTTCTTTTTATTAATGGCAACTAACTGTAAACTGTTTAACAGTAAGTATAATTCTGCCAATGTCAAGTATCTTCACTTCAAATATGTATTATGTCACGTCAATTTGATTTTGAAAAAACATGGCGGCTTGTCATAATCTTTCGTCAAATGAGAAATCTTCTTGCCAAATCTCCTGTTACGTATCATTAGAGGCTTCATTAGTAAAATGCCACCGAAATTACATAATAAAACCTAGTAAAACACGAGAAAACCAAATAAAATAGCAGAGCCACTAGCACCTTCAGAAATGGCGAAAGAAGTCCGACATTAGTCTTGCAAAGGGTTCTAACAAGCAAACGTAATAAAGATAGACGCAAATGATTGATTCAACTGAGTGATGGCAACTAGCTGTAACGAGTCCCGATGTCTTCATTCAGGAACAAAAACTTGACAGTTAGCGACTGAGAACGTAACTGTAGTTTTCATAAATAACTCGATGTTGAAGTTTCCTACAAAAACAAAACCAGATCCGAACAAGGTATTCTCCAAGGCTTTAGTCTATTTTAAATGTACCTAGACACTTTTATTTAGTTTTAAATAAATCTTTAAAATAGCTAAGTATGTTATTTTATTTCTAATCTTAAATGACCAATTTTGATGGTGTGAACGAACAGTGAGTTGTAGATTGATGGTCTGTGAATATATCTAGCATTTCAAGGACATCATAACATTGTTTTTTTCTCTTTTATAGAAATGATTAAGCTGAGAGGGTAATTCAAGCAAACAATGTCCCAGGCACTACAACGTCCATTTGAGTGTAGTCTAGGTTGCCTCCTGACGCATCATCTTGTTAAAATTGAAAGGTCTTAGTAGTATTTTTTAGAAATGCTATTTCCATTTTCAAATTCAAAGGATCCTGGAAGAGATTGTTTCTTAGCGATAAGGCCGCCCATTGTACATTTTTATTTAGTTTTCTTTTGTTTTTGTTTGTTCTAATTTTATGAATGGTGTGCAATAAATAATTTTAAATTATTCATTCATTCATTCATTCAATCTTTTTGCATTCTTATGCCGTGCAGTCGTGCCAAGCTCGCGTGTGGCACTTTTTGCAACCAGTTTCACGAATAACAGTACAGCCAGACTAAGCCAGTAAAGCCAGACTTGTAATACAAAAAGCATAAAATTAAGTTTGTTTATCAAAACTAACTGGGAAACGAGATGGAGCCGGACTAATTAGGATTAGTTACATTGTAAGGTCGCGGGTGGTCGGTAGAATATAAACAATTGCTTGTCAAATTAGTTTTATTTGATGTTTCTTAAATAAGTCCCTAAAGTTTTCTTAAAAACCGTGATCAGAACATGCTTTTAATATATCAATAGTCAACAAATAGACACATGTGTGGGATTTAAATGAGATACCGGTGTCCGATTTTACCCAGACATAACAAACATTGCAAGTTAAATAAAAATTACAAAGATGGTGAAATGGTAACAAGCTTTCATATAGTCAAGCAACATTCCACAGTTTACCGATCGAAAATAATTCAAGACTTTCAGCTTTAGGTATATTTTACTTACACTTAAGTACTTTAGAAAACCAATTTCAATTCATTTTGCTCCTAAAATTATTTCACGATTCACGTGAATCCAATAATCACTTTTCCAATATTCCATTAACGTCATATTCACAAGAAAACCTAAATGCCTCATTGTCCAAATGGCTTTTTGTAATTCGCGCCGAAAAAATAGAATCTTTTAGTAAAAGCTCCCATTGGACACATTCATTCATTGACCGAATGAAAGGAGACAATTTCGTTCAGTAGTGTTCAGAGAGACGATACAATGATTAAAGTGCGAATTTTGTGATTGGTACAGTCCGCTACGATGTTCATGAACATTTGTCGAATTAAATCCTTATTAATCTGGGCAATTCTTTCAACACAATGGTACAAAAACAACCACAGCATCATCAAAACTCTAGGACATTTTATGCTAAGTATTAATTTTGAAACATAATCGTGACTTAAAATAAAATATAACATACTTAAAATCTGAAAAGACCAACCATAATTACTTTCTCTCTTGAAATTAGAAAAAACTCTTTATTTATTTTATTTCAGACTCTAGGTTTCTTTAGAGACTATTTTCTGAATTCATTTGGAACAAGCTAGTTGTAAGAGCTATTGTGTTAAAGTCTTTTGTACAAGTTTAATTTAATACTTTGCATTTATTTAAAGCGATGAATTATTTCTCAACCATTTTAAGCCGACTATGGAGTTAAAAGACATGGTTTGTGATTTTAGTAGGTACCTTTAATGTCCTTACGAGAATGTAGGAATGTACTACTTATAAGTTATTTTATATATGTAGTAGCTTAGTTTCTGTAATTAAAATATTAAGCTATAAGTAGGTACATAGTTATTTAGTTGTAGGTAATAGGGTGACCGAGAGTCTAAAATATAAATTCTTTCAAACCAATATGGTGAGAGGAATTCAAGTTTTTCTTGAAACTTAAAATCCTCTCACCACATGTTTTTGTAGGCTTGCACTTATTGACATCATATTTTCTGATCATGTCGTTCATTCATTCATTAAAACAATTAAACTATTCTTAAAATAGTGTCAGGTTGAACAGTTGTATGACGTGGAAGCCGCATCTTCATCGTCGGTTAGTCGAAGGCTGTTTGCATCATTCAGTTTGCTTCGGAGGTTACGTAATTTTCTTCATACAGCCACTAAAATTACGCTTGCACAATCTCTCTTGCTCCCTTCTTGATTATGCTGACTCTTCTTATCTCGATCTAGAGCCATGTTGGTCGAATGGGGTTGAACCTCGACTTTCAATCCGAATCCCGGCCGTGCATCAATGGATTTTTCGTTTCGTAAAATTTATATGCGCTTTAACACGTGCTCTTAACTGTGAAGGAAAACATCGTTAGAAAACCCGCAGCTTAGTCAGCTCCACACGTATTGACGTTGTCTTTCCCGTGGACCAGGCTGATTAAGCTGAGAGGATGGTTTAGGTGCTGGGCAAGCCTATTTCATCTCAAACAATGTCCCAGGCACTGCAGCGTCCCGTTAAGTGTCGGCATAGGTTGCCTCCTGAAGATGTAGAAATCATCTATTAAAAGATGTAAAGGCCTAAGTTTTCTTATCTCGATCTAACTAACAAATTGGCTTTATAAATTAAATTCTTTCGGAACCTTATTGTGAAAAAGTTTTGTTTTTAGTTAAATTATTAGAGTTAGGTTTACATATTTAAGTTGTTATTAAGTTATAGTTTTGTTTCATTATGGGTGATGTGGTCGCTAAGTGACAAAACCCTTAAATAAATAAAAAAACTCTATCTAACTGAGGAACAACTCAATAAACTTGAGCGGCTGCAGAATATTTGCATTCGATTTATTTTCGGACTTCGTAATGACCATGTTTCAGAATATACACTAAACTAAAATGGCTTCCCATTCCTCATCGTAGGAACTCCCATATTCTGTCTGCAATAAAGCATTTTCATTCACTCATTCATTCATTCAGAACCTGTAAACCGTTCATAAGGTTGCCGACACACAAGCTCTGCTTTGGGCACATTTGGGACCAGATGATGCTGTGTGAAGTTTCCGGAATTTATTTTATATAAGTATCTATTTTCTTTTATTAACCAACGTTAGTTACAACTATTATTCTCTAATACGATTACTTCCCGGTATTTCGATGACCACAATAAAATACAGCAAACAGTTTAACCCGCAGGCCACACCAGTCCCCAGCCATGAATAAACTATGAGCTTCGCCCGACTTACCCTGTTATTCTCTTTGTCGTTAACTACACCTCATTACGCTTATTTGTTTTTTTCTTTTATGACTTGTTATTGAAACATTTTAATCTATTTCAAAAAAAGAAAGAGGTTCTATGTTCGGCATGGTATGTTTCTTTATTTTATGTTAATCGATATCTCTATCAATTATTTACCGATTTTTTAAATTCTTTTTGTAGTCCAAATTTTACTTTTCTTGGGAAATGCCTCAGGCGCGGATCCACTGTTATGGGCACGGTGGGTATGCCCACAACCTTTTGACCGAAGTTTCGAGATTGGCCAAAAAATGTGTTCGTCTGTTGGTCAGTCTGAATGTTCTCGCACGCAGGTCGCATTTTTGGAAAATGGGCACATAAAGTTTCTTGATATCTTTATATTGTTTAGCCGATCTTTGATTGCGTATACTTATTGTAACCACTAGTATCTGACCGAAATTTCGGTTTTTTTGAGTTTCGGCGGAAAATCGACCAAAACTCAGAATCGCCCCGAGACTATAGTGAAAGAGACTCCGACTCCGACTCGCATCCTTTGGCATGTTTTGGGTGGCTGTGCCCACAACCATTCTTGAGGGCTGGATCCGCGCCTGAAATGCCTCATTTTACCGAAGTCAACTCTAATTTTTTTAATTAAGTTCGTATGAGTTTTTATTTATTAAAACTTACTATATTTATTATAACAAAAGGTTTTTTGCGGAAAGTCACGGGTAACACCTAGAATTACCTATATTGCGTCATCTTTTTGATATGTCAATAATATGTTTGTCCCACGAAAGTTCAAAGTTTCTAAAAAGTCGTTCTAAAAACCGTGTATGCAGTAACTTGCTCAATTTATTAATAGCAGTTCATATAAATTGAGTTAACTATTTATCAGTGCGTGGGCGGGTCGATCGGACTGACTGTTATTAGAATTTAAGATATTTACATGTTGCTGGTTCTATCCTGTACCACATAGTCTGCATCCTTATGTCTGCTATGCTTTTTCTCACGTAAACGACTGGAAGGGATCGCTTTCAGCGATAAGGCCGCCAGTTGTCTTACTATAAGTTAAGTGTCTTTTACTTGTACATAGGTACAAGTAAAAGACATATTTATTGCATACCACATAACGAAAAAGACATAGGTCTTTTTCGTTATGTGGTATGCAATAAAGAATTATCTATCTATCTATCTGTCTCCAATATTATAAAAAAAAGCTTTTACTAAGTAGTGCTTTAAACATCTTAGACATCTTCAAAGGATCTGGAATAAGTAACATAGAAAGATCTGAGAGAATGTCTACAGCACATTGGGGATACAGTCGTGAACCTTTTTTTACGTTTACTTTAACGAGATAAACTTTGTTTGTATTTACGAGTAGAAGCTCATGTCTGAAACTTCTAGGTAGGTACTACTCATCCGATTTCTGATCACGTTCAAAAACTATTACTCGTATTTATTAGTACGTACCTACCATTATTTTTAACCTTAGTTTAAAATATGAACTCAATTTACGTAATTTAATAAACATGAGAATCGACACCATTGTCAGACAAATACACAGTACAGTCAGTATAGTATTATTTTATCTGGGCAAATACTCACTTTGGCATTAGCACGATAACAAGGCCTAATCGACACGAAAACAAATTATCTAATAACCTTGTCACGGAACCGTTCCGTGATGTGAAAATGACTATAAAGCAATCATTATTAAGCTACGGTTTCTAGTATTGTATGTGACAATGTCATGCTTCAAATGTCATGTCACATACTATGAAATGTCATGTTGTGAAAATTTTGTCACAAGTGTTGAGGTAGCTTGATGAGTGTCTCATTTCATTTTGTAACTTACACTAAGGCATCTTACTTGATGCGTACCTACTACATTTTTATCTATACTAGATGATTTATACAGCGTCAGGAGGCAACCTATGCCTACACTGAAGTTTGAATCGCCATGCAGACTTTTTTTCTGTAAGATACCGGTTGTAGTATTAAGAGCTGGGTACTTGAGAGTGGTACAGAAATCAAACGGTACATTGTTAGTCGTTCCGCTGTGGGCGTAAATGGCGGGTCTCTTGGCCCAATTGGTACATTTTTGTAATTAGTGGTCACCCACGGGACATTCCTGGGCCCTTAGCACTAGTTATAATAAATAATAATAATAATAAATAATGCTGGACATATTCACACAGCACCATCTAGCCCCAAACTAAGCAAAGCTTGTACTATGGGAACCAGATATATACTACTTATATACTTTTTCTTTGTAAATACATACATATTATACATAGAAACACCCAGACCCGAGACAAATATCTGTAGGTCATACAAACATTTGTCCCGCGGCGGGGATCGAACCCGCAACCTTCTGCGTCGCAAGCGGACCTTCGCCCACTGCGCCACAGAGGTCGTCGAAGTTATTTTCTTTATTTATAAGAAAAAGACTTGAAAAACACCTGAATAGGTCAGAAAGAGCTAGCAAATAAAATAAGTAGCGCTCAACAAAACTATGGTAATTATCTTCAAATTGTACTAAATTCCATACCTAGTACTAGAGAGCACTGGTGGTCTAGAGATGGTAGTGGCCCCGCCTTCCGATCGTAAGGTCGTGTGTTCAATCCCTGATGTGCACCAATGAGTTTTTTTGCCGAAATATTTATGTGCACTATTCCCGTACTCTCAAACGGTGAAGGAAAACATCGTGAGGAAACCGGCATGTCGTAGAACCTACAAAGTTCCAAAACATGTGTTAAGTGCACGAAAGAAGCCTCTTAGAGGCGCTCTTATAATCCTTTCACCACACTGGTTCGAAAGAATTGGTGACACGACAAGAAGAAGAAGAAGACTAAATTCCATTGAAAATGACCTAAATGAAGTTGGGTATTTGTCGTTACTTGTGCAATACAGGTAAGTATCTGATCTAGGTAACTAATAAATATTAGGCAAGACTACTAAACACTAAAATGCCGTGTTGGCCGAATGGGGTTGTACCTCAACTTTCAATCCGAAGGTTGTGGGTTCAAATCCCGGCCGTGCATCAATGGATTTTGCGTTACGTAAAATTTATATCCGCTTTAACACGTGCTCTAAACGGTGAAGGAAAACATCGTGAGGAAACCAGTTAGTGTTCTTATAGGCGGTGATGGGCTTGCAACCTGTCACGTATGGAATACTAACTTCTGCAAAATGTGGGCATGTATCAAATATTATGTGTTTGGACATGCCTCTGACTACCCCCCTTAGACATCTTCAAAGGATCTGGAATAAGTAACATAAAAAGATCTGAGAGAATGCCTACCACACCTTGTGGATACAGTCGTGAACCTGTTTACGTGTTTACGTTTACGTTTTTACTAAACACTGTGATGGTCTGACACGCACATTGTCAGATTTTAACAGTCAGCTTGGTGTGTTTAATCATGCTCGCCTTGTATGGCAGAGGGTTTCCATATTTTGTAAAAGAACACAACCGCATGATTTCATTACAATTAACTCATGCTAGGGTATGAAGCCATTGATTCACTAATTCTTGCTAGTAGTACAATGACATGCTCATGCCTAGGATTCCTTTCCCAAAATGTATTTAAATGATCACTTTATACAAATTAGCCTTTAACTGTGAGAGTTTTTTGAGTTTTTTTTACTAAAACATTATTATCGTATATTAGCTTTCGTAAGCGGCTTTGGCCTACTCTACTCTGTAATGTTCAGACCAGACAAAGACACGACTGGTGTTGCGATTGTTGACCTGAAGGACCAATGGTCGGTTCGGAATACTTGATCCTAAGTTCCGACCGAGTTCCTAAGTTGATCTTATCGGACACAATGTAACTCGTAGAAGGAAACGCCCGAACTTTTGCCAGATTTTTTTTTACGCGCCGCAGTAATTTTTCTATACAAAAAAAAAACTGATGACGTCAAAAAATGCGGCTGACTTCTGACGTCTCAGCATTTCTTCTGTTGAATTGACAGTTCGGCGCGGATAAGTCTACGACCACCTTTCTTATCTACATCTACACTTTAACACTAATATTTTTGAATTGAATAGGCTCCGAAACTACGGGACTGATTTGAAAAAATCTTTCACCATTAGAATCCTACAGTATCCCTGATAAACATAGGCTATATTTTATCCCGGTAAAGTGAAGTTTTCCCGAGGGACCGCGGGTAACACCGCGACAGACAGCTAGTAAATAAAAAAATCAGATGACAGACGAAGGAATAGACAAAGCATGTAGGTAATCTTTAAAATCATCTATAGAAGACATAGGTTCCTACAGTATCGATATAATGTAAGTTAATAACCCAGCACTCAACCGGTCTGGCAACCGGTCGGCCGATTCGTCGCAGGTCCCATTAGTTGCCCATTAAATTAGTCGCAGACGATACTAAATTCGTTCACGGCAAAACAAAATGGCCATTCTGACACTTATTTAATGGTTATATTTTTCATTTTACTCCTGTGGATTGCTTTGGTTTATTAAGAGAACGATGACCGTATTCTTAAATAGGTACTTCATCATCATCATCATCCATAGTCTGACTTCACCCACTGCTGGGTATAGACCTCTCTAGTGTGTGTCATCCATACGATACTAATAAAATAAAATAAATAATGCTGGACTTTTTCACACAGCATCATGTAGCCCCAAAGTAAGCAGAGCTTGTGTTATGGGTACTAGATGACTGATATACTACTTATATACTTTTGTTTTTAATACATACATATTATTTGTACCATTATTACCATTGTACCTATTAGCGAAAACTTGTTAAGGTTAACTTACCCCTGTTAATTTTTTCTGTATGTTCTAGGAAGTTGTTATAAAGCTGTTAGTTTTCCAATAAAATAAAATAAAATTATAGATAGAGACACCCAGACCCGAGAAAAATATCTAATAAAACTTACTTAGTAAAAAAGGTACTTAGTAAAAGGTTTTTGCTACCAGAAACCTTAAAAACAAGTTCTTTGGTTCTTAATAACCCCTCAAAATGATAACATCCGCATTTTGAGTCTTTAAAAATACAGTCAAATTGAGAATCATCTTGGCCAAACATCAAACCCACACTTGTCTAAGTAAAGGTACCATCCCACTAAACCAGCACGGCTCTAAGTGATTCAACCTATAACCGGCGTACAAGCAGACAGTCCCCTGCGGTGTCCCCTCGACTAATGCCCAAAGAATTCATTACACAGATACAGATAGCCTAGATGTGGTGTCATACCAAAGTTCATGACCATCGCATTTTACGCGTGTTGAGAGACGAGTGCAATGGCCTCTCGGGCACGCTTCGAAATGGAAAAAAAAGTTATTAAGAGCATGTTCAAAGGTCGGTCCCGGATATTAAGGCGTTAAGCCATGACGGAGGCCTTAAGGCGGCCTAAAAACTCCATCACGAGAGTTAACCTTAACTCTATCTCATCCTGAGACTCTAATTCCATGTAACATCTCACAATGTGATACCCATACAATGGGCATTAATATTGTGATTATAGTTTTAATGTTTCCAAACGGTTATGGTACGATGGCATTACGAAACTGATATGGGATGTAATGTTGTAGGAAAAACTCTGGTTGGCTCCTGCACTATGTAGTTTCGATTCTAATGTTCATAGAGTTACTAAAATTCAAAATGCAATGTTTTTTTTTCGTTCGTCGTTTAGAGCTTAGTGTTAATACGCATACCTTAGAGCCTTTACATCTATATTAGATGATTTATACAGCGTCAGGAGGCAACCTATGCCTACACTTAACGGGACGCTGTAGTGCCTGGGACATTGTTTGAAATGGCCAGCTTGCCCAGCACCTAAACCATCCTCTAAGCTTAATCAGCCTGCCCCACAGGAAAGACGACATCTATACGTATGGAGCTGACTAAGCTGCGGGTTTCCTCACAATGAGATAAGGTACTAAATTTTCCATAGCAAAAAAATAAACAATTTATTTTTTATTTATGGCAACATGATACCTACTATTTTTTCTTATTAGTTATACTCAATTATTCGAAAAGGTCATCATTCCGTCTTCCAAAGCCCTGCCGATGCCGCGCTTGTAATAAAGGAAATAAGATCGTTTCATTACACTTTAATTGAGTCATTGAAAACAGAATCACCTCCATTATTGACTTTATACAAAACTATAAATTCAGTAATATCATTAACTTTATAAAATTTAAGGAAGAACCATAAGGAGGCTATAAAATAAATGTTTTTTTAACTAAATAATTGGTTGTCTGTAAAGTCGGTTTACTGACGATAGTTGAACGTGACAACGTCTACGCATCGCTCACTCAAGTAGGAGAGAGACGGATGTCGAACGCTGCCGAACGCAAAGGCCGATTGTGCTTCTTTGTCGCTCGTTCCGCGCTCTCGTTTGCACTTCAAGCCTTACATTGAACGCCTCAGAGCGAGGTAACGCCTCATGACGTCATGTTTTTTCGTGCGTGCAGCCGGCTCTATCGAATTATAAGACGTAGTCACGTCAAAAAGCAACACATAATACTACATTTTTAAGTATATTAAGTTATCATTACAAACGTAAAATCACACATATTTGCCGTATTCACTATGAGTTTCTATGATTGCAATGGAGTAGTACACAGTTATAATTTAGGTACTTTATGTTAAACGAATATCGAATGTTCAACAACGTAGGTACCTACTTTTCTCTGACTTGCTAGACGCTATATCCCATTTCAAATAACACGATGACTTCTACCCATTTTACTCGTAAATACTAATTACTCCAAAATAAATCTTATCAAAGCGCCACATTTCATCAAAATGAAAATAATTTTACATCCTTCCAAAATCCACATTTCCTTATTACGCGCGCAAATTTACCAACAGACGAACTTGACTATATTACCGGATGATATTACCCGGCTAAACAAATTCGGATAATAATTTTTACGATGGAGAACCGTAAAAATGTGGATCGCCAAAGTTTTTTCGGTAAATTCGGCGTAAAAATAATCCGAAAAGTTCGGCTTGTCTGCTCTAAATCACTTACATCCTCTATTAGAGAGGAGCTGGTGGTAAAATTGTATAAAATAACGATGTCCCTGAAATAATTAGTGAATGCTTAATTCTCGTGAACACAAAGTTATTTTTTAACTTCTACGCCTTTGAAAGCTTGTTTTGCCCAAAGTACTAGAATGTTATCTAATGTATCTGGGATATAATTTACCTCGTAACACACACATATCATCTTTCTGAATAAAACTAACTATGATACCTTTTTTTAATGCAATTTTGAGATGTGTTTACAATACCTACATTTTAACCTACTACTTTATTTATATAACATTATAATATTATATAACACATATAATAAAAATAATTTTTAAGTAGTTATAGGTATTTTCTTTTTTTCAGCAACGATACAATTTGATAATTTGTACTTACACAACTTTTGCAAACTGTTTCAACATAAACGTACGTTAAGCTAAAAAATGTACGTGAGTGTCGTGGAACACTCGGTTGGAACGAAGCAAAGAGTACTTTTCTATACTGGGAATAATTAGGTATCTAGAAACGCTCTTCCGTACTAATAATGTAACAATCTACGGACTGTGTCGCGGCTGCGCATTTCGCACTGTAACGATTTGACATCTACATGGTGTTGTGACGGCAAAATGGAACAATTTTTTTTGCAGCCTCAGTCTTTTTTTTCTTCGATACCGTCCGATAAGGAACATTATGGTTGCTGGGACATAATAAATTCACGTTTTGTAACACCAGCTCTCACCCTAACCAAATCTTCTGAGTGACTAGTTTTGACAATGAAGAAGTGCCTCCAATAAATATCTTCCGTCTTGAGTTACAAGGTCACGACCAGAGGAGAAAACTTTGCAAGTTTATTAACCACAGAATATCCAGAGAATTTTGGAGTTAGCACTGGTTTCTATTCTGTTTTTTTTTTTTTGTGGAGCATAAATAAAATCTTCTGCCGTATGTCGGATGAGTAGTGGGCACGAACCACCACAGAGTGGATCCCACGGGACAGGACACGAGCACGCGGCGACGGTGGAGAGACGAACTTGACTCTTACTCTCCCCATTGGACAACATTAGCTTACAATAGAGTTGAGTGGAAGAAAGGAAGGGAGGCCTTTGCCCTGCAGTGGGACATCACGGGCTCATAATAATAATATTAAATTAAATAATTATGTACCTACTTGGATACTATACTAATATTCTTACACAGCATAATTCCGTCTGGGCCCGCACCGGGAATCGAACCCGCAATCTTGAGCATCGTCCTCTGCGAGAGAGCCACAGCAGCACAACAGTGCCATAACTAAACTAAACAAAGCTTGTAAGTAATAGGAAAGGAGTCCTGACAAAGGAATCGAAGTCACTCCTTTCACATCAAGTCAACCAAAACAACAACCTAAGTAAAGAATTCGTCAGCCTGAGCAGGAGATTTTTGATGACTATTAGTTTTATATTTAATAATGCTGGACATGTCACACAGCATCATCTAGCCCCAAACTAAGCAAAGCTTGTTCTATGGGAACCAGATAACTGATATACTACTTATATACTTTTTGTTTGTAAATACATACATAAGAAACACCCAGACCCGAGATAAATATTTGCAGATCATACAAACATTTATCCCGCGGCGGGGATCGAACCCGCAACCTTCTGCGTAACGTTCTTCTTCTTTATGTAAGTGAATTCCGACTAATTTCGTTGACAAAGCCTCATTAATAATCCCACGCAAAACTCGAAGATCGCGTTACATCCAAATAAAATTATGCAAATGCTAAATAAACATAACGTAAAGAAATAAACATGCATCGGCGACATTTTATTGGTTGTCATGTCGGCTGGGACACACTATCGAAATGGTCGGTAATAAAATAAATAATAAATAAATAATGCTGGACATTTCACACAGCATCATCTAGTCTCAAACTAAGCAACATTTTGTTTAAACAAGTTTCACAGTCTCCGTAAATGAGACAGTCTTTGTTTTATCATTATTTGACGACCTCTATGGCTCAGTGGGCGAAGGTCCGCCTGCGATGCAGAAGGTTGCGGGTTCGATCCCCGCCGCGGGACAAATGTTTGTATGTATGTATTTACAAACAAAACGTATATAAGTAGTTTATCAGTCATCTAGTACCCAAAACACAAGCTCTGCTTACTTTTGGGCTAGATGATGCTGTGTGAAAAGTCCAGCATTATTTATTTATTTATCATAACGGCCACTCTACACATTCAACGAACTATTCGTCGAACTATTATTTGGAAAGACGACGACAGGCGAATACAGGCGATGAGGCCCCCTACACGTTAGTGACCGTTGACATTCGTCTATCATCGGCGAACATGTAGAGGGCCCATAACCAGGTTTGGTCTAGATTTTGTTTCTAGGTATACTTATTTTATTTTCTAGCCTAGATCACCGATTTCTCCTGACATTATTTAGTGTTCTTTCTTTATTAGATATACCCACGTAAGAGCGTTTTCATATTATCCGATCCGATATCGGATATCGGAGCTATCAATTTCATACAATTTACTTGCCCCGCCATCGTATCGGCGTCCGATATCGATATCGGATCGGATATTGTGAAACCGCTCTAGGTATATCTAATTAATATAGAGTCGATAGAGACTGACCTGCCCGTAAGTAGTGATATTTAAGACTTTGAAAATTACCGTTTTGTATATTTCCTGCATATCCTTAACGTACGAGTGTCGATTCGGTCCACCATTGGTTTGGATGGGTCGAAAAATTTAAAATTGACGACACGCCCGAGCCGAAATCGAATACATTTTAAAAGTTGTTGTTTCCTAAATAATTCCTGGTAATTTTTTGGTGATTGTTGATACGCTCTCGCTCATTCTTTCCGATCCACACATCCACAAAGATTTTATTATCAGTATCAGTAATTTTTTTTTTGTATGATTTAATGCTCTTACTTAGTTACCAATTCCTTTTCGCTTACCTAGTCTAGGAATTTTATTAAAACCATTAAATACAAAAATAAATACTTAATAATAATAATAATAACGAGGTGTCGGGGAGTAGCGACCCCGCGTACCCGAGTGCTCCCGAGGGAGGTCACCGTTCCTCACCTCCGCTTGCCTTCACTGGCCGGACGGAGTGAACACTGACGAGGAGCAGGTCCCTCACCTCCGTGTTGCCTTCACTGGCCGGACGGAGTGGAGTCGTGAAGGATTATTGTGGTGCAATTATATACTATGTGGATTGCTGATTACTAAATAATAAAGAGTTTTAGAAAATGAGAAAGTTTTATTGCGTCTTACACTTTTGACAGGATGAGGAGCAAGCACCAAAGAGTTTATCACAGACAATGATAAAACCTACAAGAGGTTGCGTTCACAATCTAACACCCACCCTTGAACGCAAGCACCATTTTAGCTAAACAATATTTATGTTTCTCAGAAACATTAATAAATACCCAGTGCACGACTTGCGGTCTAGGTCGTCACTGGCCCAGTCTGCGTCACAGTATCCCATGATACTTTGATTACCATCTTTGGTATATGTCAATCTGAGATCTTTGGTACCTTGTAGGTACTTATCTCAATATCCTTTTAAGAGCAGCAACATGTGTAAATCTGCTCAATATATTGAATGCAAATGAAATATCAGGTCTTGTGCCTTGTGCAGCCAATGATCTGTCTGTATGGATAATCAATTTTGACTACAGCTTCTGCATCATGATTGAATTTCTGTCCAACTTCAAAGTACTTTGTTGAGAAGTAAATATTAGTAGGTCATCGACCCACACAGCAATGTATGTGTTCTTCTGTACATTGTAGTAAACACATGGATCAGTTTTACATTGTTGCAAGCCCATTGTTTGCAGTACATTATTCAGTTTTATATTTCATAATCTGCTAGCTTGCTTGCCTTATGATGAACTATTTCTCCACTCTGGTCAGTTTTTGTCTTGAATACCCACTTGAGGGTAAAGCTCTTTTGTCAGGTGGAAGATCAGTTAAGCTCAATGTCTTGTTCTTCATTAAAGAGCTATATTCTTGTTCCATGGCTCTCTTCCACTTGGACAAAGCTTCTTGAACTGACTGTGGATCAGACAATTTTGTGTACATACAGTACATATTACTCTCATCAGCCTGTTTGTCTGGTTTATTACGCGGCCTCAGCGTAATATTACTGTCATAGTTCTGGGATTGAACTACTTGTTTCGGAGGCTGATAGGTTGTGTCTAGATCATCTGTGTCTGTATGATACTCACTTGAATCATCATCTTGTGAATCAGTCTGACGCTTGTTACCCTTGTTGGACTGGCTATCTTCTCTCAGCTTGTCATGGCAACTTTCATCTTTTCCTGATGAACTGGTGCTTTCTGATGGCAGGCTCCTGTCACTGGTAACAATTGTAGTATCGTTCATACATGGCATGTTATCAAATTTTTCATGAAAGGTTACATCTCTGCTTTTAACTATTTTTCTGCTTTTTGTATCTAGTAGTCGGTACACTTTTGTATTATCACAATATCCCACTAAAATCATTTTTGTTGCCTTTTTGTCCCATTTTTGCCTCTTTTCTTTCGGAATGTGCACCATGGCATCGGAGCCAAATATTCTGATGTGAGACAAGTTTGGCTTATGCCCATGCCACATTTCAAATGGAGTTTTCCCTCCTAGGCTCTTGGTTGGACATCGGTTTGTAATATAGGCAGCTGTGGCTACAGCCTCTGCCCAATATTGCTTTTCTAAATTAGCATAAAATAACATGCATTTAGCCCGCTCTACTAGGGTACGGTTCATGCGCTCTGCCAAGCCATTGTGCTGAGGAGTATAGGGTGTTGATGTCTGATGCGTTATCCCACATTTAGTTAGATAATTTTCAAAGTGGTGATTGCAATATTCTGTGCCATTATCTGTTCGGAGGATTTTTATCTTTCTTTCTAACTTGACTTCTACTTTTGCTTTAAAATCTTTGAATATCTCCAGAGCATTTAGTTTGTCTTTCATTAGGTATACATGAACCATCCTTGTATAGTCATCGACAAAAGTTATAAAGTATTTCATACCTGAGCAAGACAAGTTCTCCATCGGTCCACACAAGTCTGAGTGAATGAGCTCTAAAGGTTGTGTAGCTCTCGATCCCTCATTGTTGAATGGAAGTCTTGTCTGCTTACCCTCTGAACAGTGTATGCATCTGATGGCGTCATTCTTCCCCTCCGTTATACTCACTCCTTCAGCACAGGCAGGTAGCTTATTTACATCTGAAACATTCAAGTGCGCCATACGCAAATGCCATAAATAAACATTATTTACATTTTTATTCTCGCATGATAAGTGGGCAGTCTCAGAGTTACTTACAGTATTTAGTACATAAAGCTTATTGTTGAGAGTTGCAGAACAAATAAGCTTTTCATTTTTATCCTGAATGTTGCATCCTATGTCATTGAATGCTACATTATATCCACTCTTGACTATGCTACTCACAGAGAGTAGGTTAGCAGCCAAACCAGGTACATACAGAACATTTTTCACCTGAATATTCTGTCCGTGTCCCAGCTCAATATTTATGCATCCGACTCCTTCTACTGACAGTGGTTCTCTGTTTGCTACAGTTATGCTTTTCACGGGTGGTTTGGTGACATTATACATCCCTTCTCGTTCACTTGACATGTGCATGGATGCACCTGAGTCTACAAACCACTTGCCACTAACTTTACTCGATGTAGCTGAAAAAGCTGCAACAAAATTGGTGCTCTCTTCACCTTCACACTGTTTGTTTATAGTTTTCTTGGGCATCTTACAGAACTTTGCAAAGTGACCGTGCTTGCCACAATTATAACACCGAGGCCCTTTTGTTTTTCCTTGATATTGGCCATTCTTTGTCTTCTTATAGTTTGTGTATAAAGCTGTTCCGGAGTCTGTAGATTTTATTTCTTGTAACAGCTTTGTTTTAACGAGGTCAGCGCTAATCTGTACACCTGAACTCTCCAGCCCCATTATTATGGGCATGTATTTATCTGGAAGACCTGCAAGCATCAAAGTTCCAAGCCACTCTTCATTGACTTCAAAGTCAATATTCCTCAATTTATGTGCCGTCGTCATTATCTTGTTGATGTAATCTTCGACACTGCTGCTTGACTCCAGTGACATATTCACTAAATCCTTCAGTAAACCTACTTTTCTTGTTAAACCATTATCATCGAAAGCCCTTTTCAAGTTGTTCCAAACTTCTTGTGCGGTCTTGCAATCTTGCACGTGAACGTAGTTTTGAGGCTCGATCAATAGGATTAACTTCGCTTTAGCTTTTACATCCTTTTTGGGATCGACCTTAGCGCCCGAGCTTGGCTCCACACATTCCCAAAGGTCTTCGTGCTCAAGATATGTTTTTATACTAAACTTCCAGGTGGCAAAGTTTTCACGTCCACTAAGTTTTTCCAGGTTAAAAATATGCGACGAGCTCATTCTTGATGATTCTGAGTAGGTTTAGGTTCAAATTGTGTAACGGTACGGCGACGTGTAACACGGGTCCCTTCGAACTGTTACCGGAAAACTTTTCGGTCTCAACTTCTTTCCAATCCGTATAACTGATTGCGAACCACGCTCTGCTACCATGAAGGATTATTGTGGTGCAATTATATACTATGTGGATTGCTGATTACTAAATAATAAAGAGTTTTAGAAAATGAGAAAGTTTTATTGCGTCTTACACTTTTGACAGGATGAGGAGCAAGCACCAAAGAGTTTATCACAGACAATGATAAAACCTACAAGAGGTTGCGTTCACAATCTAACAAGTCGCTAGAGCATTGCTCGGAGGCTGAGGGGTGTTACGTAAGATGGCGAGTGGGCACGTGAAGCTGGACCCTCTGGGAACTCGTGATCGTCGTTTAAAGTCCGGTAGCACCTTACCACCTTCCAGCCGCTCACGTCATGTTGCCCCCTTGTCGCACGAGCGACTGTTTTAGGGGGGCCCAGTAGTGAGTTGGCAAGTCTCCACCCGCCATTTTTACATGTTCGTTAACATTGTTTCGGCGGGTGTCATAGTTCCCATAGTTTCCCCAGTACCCAGTCCACTACCATCCCACCCCATAGCCCGGTAATTAGTTTTCCATATCCTCAATAGTTCTGCACAAACCGGAGACTGTTCCTGAATGCATTTTTATAGTGTTGAAGGGATAGTAGCCGGTATGTGTCTCCATCACACAAGATCAAAAGTGTCAAAAAGGCCTCTGTGTGTTGGCTTCGGCCCCATGCATGCCTATCAAAGGTCCGGGACTCTATAGTTCCGTGATGTTAAACTTTGACAAACATAATAATAATAAAGCCCATTTATTTCCAATCCCTTAAAATTAAATATTTACACAATGCATTTAATCTTGTCGACTAATAAATATATACTTACACTTCGCAAACAACATAATATGAAACTTTTTAAAACAAAAGTTAGTTCAAATAACAATTTTTTAATATATTTTTTTCATATTTTTTTTGTTTGAGTAGAATACATTTTTGGTACCTACTCGGGGCAAATTCTTTGTTGTCCATAACATTTTGGTAAAATCTTATTCCTGTACAAATCATTCAGGCACCCTGTAGTGTTACTTTCATTAGATGAGATCTGAGCGCCTAGTGTTTAAACAAATAAAAGTGAAATCGAACAAGATTAAATAAATTACAACATTATTAGTGAAAGCTTAGAAACAATAGCCACAATACCGAGAGCAGACATTTTTAAAACCATTTTGTAAGCACTTGTAAAACGGAACGTAATTTTTGACAAGAGTACTTAATGTCATGTAAGCTTCTTGCCCGCAAACTTTTCGGAATTGCCATCGTATTTTAGACCCTATTCTTCACAAAATACAGTTTTATTAATATAGGTTGGGGAGTAGGTAACTATTAGTAGTTAGACAATGAAATTGAAAGTTTGACATGGCAACCATGTCGATTGTTAATGATTTCTATAGTGATGTTACGTTATGAAATCATTTATATTTAATTTGAACTTTATCTAAATGCGTTACAGCATCATTTGGTAATCGTAACTTTGACTTTTAATTGATGAGTATGAAATACCATTCATATAACTCACTCTCATATTGTTCAGGAAAAAAACGGAATCTACACACACTACAACATGATTGAACAGCTTTAAGAGGCTTAGTAGGTAATTGCTCGGCTGTTAAAAGTAAAAGTGAGGTCGGTGTTCGATTCTCGCGGAAACCTATAAGTAGCCTATAAGCTATTCCATACAATGTAAGAATATACCTAATCTATTCCATTAAGTATTTAACAAAACTAGCTATCTGACCTAACATGAGAGCGATTCTGAAAGTAAGCTAGTATTCTTAAATTCTAAATCCAATCCCTAAAAACTCTTCACAATGATTTATTTCGCGACCATCCGATCTGATATGCAAAGCGTTGGTGTTGGCTAAAGCCAGCTAATTGGCTGCATTCCATTACAAGAAAAGTGATTTGATCCCCGGCTATTCAGTGCATACGTCATCATCATCATCTCAGCCACATGAAGTTCGCTGCTAAACATAGAATAGAATTCATTTATTTGCATTTTATTTTAGGTTTAAATTTATAGGCCTCCCCCTTCGATTTCCAAGCGATCGATCTTACACAAATGGTATTCACGTAACTGGTAAAGGAAAGCATCGTCGGAAAACCAGTTAGTATCATAATAGTTTAAATATAATGAACTAAGTAAATATATTTTAACCGTTGAATAGTAACGGTTTACGATCATTGTTGGTCATTGACGATTTGTTATCTCGTCATCGTGCAAAGTACGGAGTGACAGTCGCGTGCCTACCCGCAATCAGAGCTAAGTGCTGCCCTTTACATGGCTCTGATAAACTAAATGTTGGACAAGGGCGGTGCTAGAGATGTGTATGCACTCCGAAAAATAAGATACTCCGAAAAACTACAAATGAAAAAGGGCTGCTATGCTACAGATAAGTAAGAAGCGTCGGCCGGAGCTCAAAACGCAATGAAAACGGAGTTTAACACACAAGTACGAAGAGGCATAGCTACCATACTTCATTACTTTTTTGTAAACTAATCCATTTTGTTCCAGAGAGCCTTGATTATCTTTGTCATGAATCGACAATTTACTACACAAATAAAATTACCTGCGTATTCCATGGCGATGATGGGCTTGTTTGCAATCTGTCACATAACGAACACTTCTGCAAAATGATAATGTGCAAAAAAAATATCTAGACATCTCTCTGGCTTTAAAGGAGATTGTCAAACGTGTGACTTGGGCAAGATTGATTTTTGAGAGATTATTATTCGGATTCCGAATAGTAAAATATGAATGGACTCCGAATTATCCCATCACTAACTAGAAAAGAGTCCACAGTTACAAGTTGGCACCGGGACCACCATCGCGTGATCCTCAGGCTTAAGCCTTCGGATGTTGGAGGCGTTATCCTAATTGACTGTGTACTGACATGCATTTACACAATCAGGCATCTAGTCTCTTAAAAAGAAGAAAAATTCAATACTTAAGGTTATTTTTACCTTTTTCATCCACTGTGCAAAAGTCTCCCCAATCATTTGACGACCTCTGTGGCGCAGTTGTTGAAAGCCCGCTTGGCCAGCAGAAGGTTGCGGGTTCGATCCACGCCGCGGGATAAATGTTTGTATAATCTGCAAATATTTATCTCGAGTCTGGGTGTTTCTATGTATAATATGTATGCATTATCTTATTATTTATCTCTCTTCTTCAAGATCTCGCACAACTCCCGCCATCGCTTCTTCGGTAGCAAGTTTTTTATTAAAAAAATAATTTTTTTCAGTGTAACCTGAGCTGATTGTAATAAGCCCAAACATGGATATTTTTATCTTATTCACTGAAAAGTTCTGTTGCAGCTCCTGACTCTATCATCAGGTCAGCTCACTGTCACAGTTTAACGTTTGTAGGTAACTTAAGACTGATATGAGTGAACCAAAATGCAGCTTAAGCCGGTAAAAGATCGAAGTCAGCTTGCAAGGTTTGACCGGGACAAACATAGGTACAAAGTTAATAAATTCCACGCTGACCTTTAGTGCAGTTGGGGAAGCCTCATCTATGAGAAGGTTGCGGGTTCGATTCCATTCAGGACAAAGTGTACCTGGATTAAATATTTTCTTGGGTCTGGCTCTGTTTGGGAATCCAGATAATCTCGTTAGAATTCTTTATTGAATATACAAACTGTTTCCCTATGTTTCCCCATATTTATTCCGCGTTATCAAATTGATCTGTTTATTTTATTGAACTTGAAGTTACAGCCGCGGCTGTGTCGAGATTGCGCTAATCTGGGGACACAATTGCTTCTGAGTAATAAATGTAGGGTGACCATTTATGTTATATACAGGATCAAGGAACTGTAAGTAGTTACATCCATTTGGGCTAATATTCGCAACGTGAAATTGTCACAGCGCGAGATGAGAAAATTTGTCGTGATTTTTCTCTTTTTGGCTAACATGCGCGCCATGACAGAGAACTATGTCGTCGTCGGCGGGGCGCTACAATATCACAGATTGTTTTTTCGAAATGTTTTGGATTCTAAAATTCATCCCATAACTTAGAAACATGCGGGATCTGAACCCACGTTCTAGCAAAACCTTACACAGGTTAACACAAAATCATAAATGTAGTCTAGACAATTATATTTCGCATGAATTGTGTTATTTACAATTCATTCTGAAGGATGGATCATACAAGAAAATTTAAGTAGCTTTTATACTCAATCGAAATAAGTGCCAAACCTGCATTTATGTAGGTATTGTAACTTTGGTCAAAGCTTCATAAATGCGCATTCTTCCTATACGATTCCTCATTTAACGAATCGATAACGAAAGCTAAATAAAGTCTAAAAGCCAAGTTCTAAATTCAAAAACCTAAGTAAAATGGCGGTAAAAGTAAACTCCGTGGAGAACCATTTAACGATAAATCCCTTCGCTGTGAAATCTTTAAACGACTTAAAGTGAACTTAAAACTTAAATCGTCTTAAAATTGAAAATGCAAACTAGTTCCCGACTTCCGTCTCGACGGATCTTTTGTTTCTTTTGAGATTCCATTTGGACAATATAATAGGTTTTATTCAAAATCTTGATCTTGGATCTCGGTTTTCTACTTTTGGCTGATGAATTACAAGCTTTAAAGCTATACATCAAATGGCTTAGGTATACTAAGCACAACGGATCTTTAGCTCTCTGAAGTTAGGTGCAATAGACGATTGCGCAGTTTTGGTAGAGTAAGTGAGACAGCAAGATTTTAGGCGTCATTAAAAATGGGTTCTGCGCATTAAGCTGCGTATAGTACCTAAACCGTGTTCAAACTGCTTCATAGCAATATATTAGTTAAATATCAGTGAGTAATTAAATGTTATATAGTTAGAAATAAAGAATTTGAAATAAGTGTGTTTAATAAGTGTGGTTGAGGTAGAGGTGGTTTTGTAGGTAATGTAGGCAAATTTTGGATTCCGACGGGATCGAACCCCCGACGATCAGACGATCCTGTTTAAG
Source organism: Epirrhoe tristata (assembly GCA_951394285.1). NCBI lineage: Eukaryota > Metazoa > Arthropoda > Insecta > Lepidoptera > Geometridae > Epirrhoe > Epirrhoe tristata. Next base: position 3,565,631 of record OX596161.1, read on the forward strand.
CCGGAGTGCCTTAACCGCTCGGCCACGGAACCACTAGACGTCGCAGTCGACATTTTTGACAAGCTCATATTTATCGGTTAAAGCACCAGGTAGGTACGGTCAGCGACAGAAGTTCATGAACTTCTTCAATATCTTCGAAGTTCGTAGGGTTTTGGATGAAACTTCAGCTTACATTGGATGTTTTGCTTAGCACTATTACTAAGATGATAATAAACCAGTTATTATCACATAAGGCTTGCTCTATTCATAGAAATAAATTAGATTTCACGCTGAATGCTGAACGCTGGTGCACTCGCCTATTTATGAAAGGCAATTTTCCCACAAATAATGATGAAAATGAAGCTTTAAAATCTCAAATTCATGAACTTCTGTCGTTAACTGTACTCATATTAGTTTATAGGAACGGAACAGGATGTCAGGATCAATATCTGTCCCCAAGGGTATTTTTATTACTCAGGTACTGAATTTTTCAAAAGCTCAATAACCTCTGTATCGGAACTTCGGAAATACAGCAACAACCCACTTTTCCAAAAAAATCAACTATCTTTCAAATCCAAAAACATCCACAATTCCTGAAAACCATAGTCGCCCTACAAGCACCATAAAAGTAAAGATGATCGGTACAGTCGACGCAATAACATCTCCACATTATGCGCCACAATTAATGAGCGTCGATGCAAACATCAGATTACTGATCTAAGTGTACTTGCCGATATAAAACTGGCGAATCATTAAGCGAATTTGTCGTAAAATAAGTTTTTATTGAGTTCGTTATTTTGGGTATTGTATGAGGAAGCAATACCTTGACAAGTACAAGGTACTTTGAATCTCTATATATAAAAATGAATCCCTATATCCCTTGGTCACGCCATCACGCGTGAACGGCTGGACCGATTTCACTATTTCTTTTTTTGTTGTGTTTGTTATTGTCAGGTTCTTATGACAGAAAAAAAATAAAAAATTGCGCAAAAAAAAAAATTAATCCCTATATCCCTTGGTCGCGCCATCACGCGTGAACGGCTGTCGCGCGGGTCAGCTAGTTATATAATAATTTTATGTTATATAAGTATTTATAATTATTTTATTTTGACTCTACCTGTTAGGTACCTAAATATGTATGAACCTACCATTTTTAGAAAACATTTTGATCGGCCGACATTATTTTTGCCGTCAGCAGAAGAGTTGCAAATTGCAATGCTATTCAAATCAAAATAGTCAATCTTTGAGCATGGCCAATATAGGGTCTTTCATTTTATACTTACTAACTTATTTTAGGAATTGGGTTTAAAAAATAAATTAAAAATATTTATGTAATTTTTTTTTTGTTTAGTTATGAAAATCTCGAGAAAATCGATAAAGACTATCCTTTCTATTGATTGTTGCTTCTTGTATAACTTAGCCCATTCGTGATGTAGCTGCGCTGCGATTGGTAGACCGTCTGTTCTTGAAAATCATTATACAACAATTCTAAAAATCAATAAATTATATATATTTTAAAGTGAAAACTTAAATGGGCTTAGGAATGAAATTGATACGGTCAAACGTCTATTTACATTTACAACCCAAAAATCAGTTTGTCAGTTTGTGTAGTTTAAAATGAAAGACCATAATGATAAGGTAGTTAGATTTTTATAACATTGTTGCAAATTACTAAGTGTTGGACCTAACTGGCAATACAAGCAAAACACGTTATTATACACCCTAAACGGCTTTAACTACATCAAAAGCAAAACAACATGTAAAATAAAAAAAACATCCTGGTAGAACGCGTTCCTCGCCTTGGGTTTATGAAACGAGAAAAAAAGAAAAAAAAAAGCATCCGAGCGAGAGGTGTGATTTGTGTACTTTTTCGCGCCCTCCGATAACGTAGAGTTGTCGATTCATCGAATAAGATATCGATTACATTTTAAATTATGAATTCGAAATTCGAAGGAGGCGTACATATCGAGTTTCTTTGATTGATAAACTCTGAAAACTTTTGGGCTCCGATAAACAAAATGCGGCCTCGTAAATATAATCGATTCGATAAATCAAGTACTTATAATGCAAATGACGACTGTCCAGTAAGGCAATTAATCACGAAAATAAATTTAAAGAAGACCTCACATGCATAATATTTTTTACTTGTTTAATAATTAATTAATTAGTGTTATTAATATAGCCATTATTAATTAACCTAAGGCTTTCAATCATGTTTTTTTTCTGCCGCAGTAAAAAATCTGCATTCGATTAAGCAGCTTATTTATGGTCATAGGAAAAGGAAGCATTTCAGATCTCTATGGGTAGAGTCGTCAGTTGAAGATCAAGGGCGTTTGAAACCTTTCTCAAAAACCGATGACAGAACCTGTTCGCAATTCGTTTTAATCTTAATCATTTTAATATCGCATTACTTGATAGTAATCGCGAAATTAATACGAGTCGCAAAACAAGCAACAACCACACCTCTTTTCTGTAGCCGATAAATCTCCCGCCAATACTTTTGAAAAGAGAATCCCAACGTTCCATTTCACGAAATATTACAAGGCAAAGTTATGCTTGTAAGTGGAATGAAATAACAGTTTTGAACGCCATATTTTAATAATTTAAATTATTATTTATTGGTTTGTGAATCATATCATTCGATTGTTGAGGATCACCCGCCCACTGGGATTTAACTGTATTTTATTTCAACATTGTAGTTCTTCGTGGTTTTGTAAAAATGTGTTGAAAGATTATTTGAGAAGTGCATGATATTTTATCTTATTAATTTTCAAAATATCTGTAGGTTTTTTGTACTATTTTTATACCTAATAACCACTTACAATAATTAATAATAAAATATACCAAAATAATTATAATACTCATTTAGAGAATAACGTTGACCTCTAACAAATTCAGGCTTCCTCTATATTTGTTTACAATTTTGAATTAATAAATAAAATTTAATTAAATTTAAGTACGTGAGTAAGTAGATACCTCTAACAAATTCAGGCTTCCTCTATACAGGGTGTAAAAAGACTGCTACCGAAAACTGAGGGATCATCAGACCACATATTTATCGAAAAAAATATTTGTTTACAATTTTGAATTAAAAAATAAAATTTAATTGAACTTAAGTACTTGAGTAATAAGATACTTTATACATATGACGCTGTAAATTGAGGATTTGATTGGCCACCGCTTGTTACGACTTTTTTTTAAATCGCATGAATTCGAGAGTGCTCGGTGTCTGGTAGCTAAATTATTGGAGTTTTATATGGCACTGAATTTGTGCCTTAAGCCAAGTAGCGATAAAAGCTAAATTCTATTGGCAAGCTGTGATTTAGTTTAATCTACAGACAAATAACTAGATAGGACCTACTTAGAGTGAGTGCCTCGGTTCAAGGGTCTGGAATTCTGGATTGTAGACAGAAATACCTGGATTTCATATTTTTTTAAACCTTTTTGCTGAGAATCTGCAGGATCTCCAAAGTATGCTACTACATTACAAAGTGCATCTCTAGAAGTCCAAGATGTCAGCAAGCGAATATTGGGGCTCAAATGTTGGGCAGGACATGTGGCCAGGCGTGATGATGACAGGTGGAGCAAAGTGCTTACTGAGTGGTGGCCTAGAGATGGAAAAAGGAGTGTCGGTCGTCCACCTACAAGATGGGTCGACGACATCGTGATATCCGCAGGTCGTACATGGGCAAGACTGGCTCAGGATAGAGGCGAATGGCGAAAGCGAAGAGGCCTATACCCAGCAGTGGGATGACAAAGGCTGATGATGATGATGATGATGATGATAGTGCTAAACCACACTAGGTATTTAATTAAGAAATGAAAAGTCGATTGTGACGACATGGATTCTGTGGCCGAATGGTAAGGCACTCCGGCTTTAGGAGGATCGTCTGATCGTTGCGGATTCGAATCCCGTCGGAATCGAAAATTTTGATGAAGACTTTTCATTTCTCAAAGAACTTTAGTAGAGCGTTTTTTTATGTTGATCTATTATAATAAAACTCTTTATTTATTTTTCGGTTTGGTTGTTTTATTTTATTTATTTTTTTACTATAGCATTGATTATCGAGTTTTTTTAGTTTAAGAGATATAACGTCTGTTATTTCTGTCTTGTATTTTGTCTCTGTATTGAGGACACCTAGTAAAAAAAAAAAAAACACTTTTCGTTACGCTAGTTTTAAAAAAATAATTCACACATTTTACCAAACTCCGAAATAAAAAACCAAAAACATCACCCAAAAAGAAAAGTAGAAAAAAATTACAAGCATTTTGTTGAGATCCCTATCGCCCCTATAAATTCGTCGTGTACGAAATCTTATGAAAATGCTGTGATAGCGAGTCAGACATGATGTGAAAAATGCAGGCAGAATGTTTTGGGAGACAATAGCCTGAAAAGTTTTTATTCACACAACGTTCCTTGTTCGAAAATCTTGATGCTACTTTTGTGAGCTTTGAGCATTGTATTCAGCTATTCAAATAATCGAAATGGAATTTAAGTAGGTAAGTAAAAATGTAAACGTAAACAGGTTCACGACTGTATCCCCAAGGTGCGGTAGACATTCTCTCAGATCTTTTTTTTATGTAACTTATTCCAAATCCTTTGAAGATGTCTAAGGGGCAAGTCAGAGGCATGTCCAAACATATTTGATACATGCCCACATCTTGCAGAAGTTAGTATTCCACACGTGACAGGTTGCAAGCCCATCGCCGCCTATAAGAACACTAACTGGTTTCCTCACGATGTTTTCCTTCACCGTTTAGAGCACATGTTAAAGCGCATATAAGTTTTACGAAACGCAAAATCCATTGATGCACGGCCGGGATTCGAACCCACAACCTTCGGATTGAAAGTTGAGGTACAACCCCATTCGGCCAACACGGCTTTTCATAAGTAGGTAAGTATAGGTACTAATCTAGGTACCTAGATTCGATAAAAAGCAGTAGGAACCTAGCTCTACGTTCGCATTCGATTTAACTAGCGGCGGGACCAATGTTTGTATGATCTACAAATATTTGTCTCGGGTCTGGGTGTTTCTATGTCTTCTTCTTCTTCTTCTTCTTCCTGCCCTTATCCCACTTAAGTGGGGTCGGCACAACATGTTTCTCTCTTCCATTTCCCTCTATCACCATTTCCCTCTATGGGTCTGTTATCTTCCATTTCCCTCTATGGGTGTTTCTATGTATAATATGTATATATTTACAAACAAAAAAGTATATAAGTAGTACCCATAACACAAGCTCTGCTTACTTTGGGGCTAGATGATGCTGTGTGGAAAGTCTAGCATTCATCATCATCATCATCCGCAGCCCGATTTCACCCACTGCTGGGTATAGGCCTCCCTTCGCTTTTGCCATTCTTCCCGGTCCTGTGCCAGCCTGATCCACTGTCGGCCTACGACGTTAATGATATCGTCCGCCCACCTCGCTGCCGGACGTCCGACACTTCTCTTGCCAGTTCTGGGCCACCATTCTGTCATCCTTTTACACCACCTGTCGTCACCACGTCTTGCCAGCATTATTTATTATTGATTTATTTAACTTTCCTTTTAGAAAAAATTAGGTAGGTTACAGAAACTAAGCTACTACATATTTACATTATTTATTTATTTATTTATTTTAGCCTGTATTGTCCCACTGCAGGGCAAAGGCCATATTATATATATTACACATATTTACATATATTTATAAAATACAACAGGATTAATCAAGCTATCTAAGGATCGTTAGAAACGATCTATAGATAGCTTAACTGATAAGTATATAAGTAGTTGATGCTACCGTTATGTCCGAAATAAAACGTGATTATCCAGCGGTTGCTAGATTTAAAAAAATCCTGTTTTCTTAAGATTCTACCACTTTTTTTCCACAAAGTTCCCACAGAGTATAATAAAATAGTGTTGTGCAAAATGTCTCAATCCCGGCATCGACATCGATATAACGAACTCGATTCGCTCGTCAAGATTTACTGTCTCATCAGACTGGCGCATCTTTTATTCATATTCATATTGAGACAGGATCTACTTAATTGGAGTGCAAAAACTATGTTGCCTAAGGTCTGTCTGTATTAATCTTTAAAAGTAATCTTTTAGATGCACCTGCAAAATGGAAGAACGAAAGTTGACTATGAAATAAAACAAGTAGGAGTTTTAGATTTCGCTTTATCTTTGTGCATTCCAATCAAGATTTATAATAAAAAATACACAATGTTAATAAAAAAGTATGTGAATGTCGTGGAGCACTCGTTGGAACGAAGCAAAGAGTACTTTTCTCTACTGGGAATATAATAAATTTATTGTCAATTAGGTATCCTAGAAACGCTCTTCTGTACTAACAATGTAACAATCTATGGACTGTGTCGCTGCGCATTTCGCACTGTGACGATTTGACATATACATGTGTCGTGACGGTACAATGGAAAACATTTTTTTTTCAAGCCTGTCTTTGTTTTCTTCGATACCGTCCGAAAAGGAGCTTCGTTCCAATAATCAATTATTAGTGTAGTTAGAAGCACGTCCTATGTCCACGTCCACGTACACATCTAGGCACTTTTTTACCTTATTAAGTAGGTACGAGTATATTTGACCAGTGACCAGTCTTTTATCGACATTTAAGAAACCAAATAGTTTCCTCACGACAGACATTTGAGCTTTTAATAATACGAATTTGAATCTGCTAAAGCATCTAATCTATTAAGACATGGGATTCAAATCCTCTTTTAGATTAAAAGATGCGGCTAATATTTGAGGCTCTATCGCTACACCAACACGGCTATGAAACATTACAAATCATCGTAAACTGTTTTTTACTCTCGTAACTTTCAAAGCATTTGTAATATTACAAAACTTAGCACAACCATAAAGAGACCCACTTACACCACAACTCGGTTCAGGCATCATAAATAACCAGTAGCTAACCCCAGGCTAAGCATAAACATAAAAATTTGATTAAAATATTTCATTCGAGTTTAAAATATTTCATTTGGCGTGACCGTGTTTGATTTATATCTACTCGAAATTCTGACAGCCATACTCAGCGTCGCCAATGTTGAATTGGGATATAAATAGCTTTCGTAAGCTTTTACAAAGTTTCATAATTCAAATCAAAAATTCGTAGATAAATAATTAGTTATAAGTAGTACTTTTTTACTCACATAAGTAGTATTTACTCTCTTTACACTCCAAATAATATGTACTAACTGGATCAGCCAATATTCAGGATTAAAAGAATCATCGAAATCCTTTCATCCTTACATTAATTATATAATTACTTACGTTTATTACTTTGACCTGCCTCTGACTACCTTAAATATCTTTAAGGATTAAGATGCATGCGTTCCAAATTCAAATCCACTTTTGAGATATTCGCTACGGGCATAGGGTATAATTTAATGAGCCATTAACTTTAATTGGGGACTGTGAGTGCGGCCATAAGTCTGATTTATGTTTTTGTATCTTTTATTTGATGCATCAACAGCGATTTAGGTTTAAAATGAGATATTTTTGTGGTTTTGGCGCCATCTGGTGGTCCCTTGGTAAGTAATTTAACGAATTTGTCAAACGTTTTGTACCTATGTCCAGGTTTTTCAGTGGCCAGCCACATTTAAATGCCACGTTTGTATTTTTCGTTTGAAAACTTTCAACCAAAAAGCTACGAGCGAATTGTATCAACAGTTTTTAGGGCAGTCAAGCCGATGCATTCCCACTTGTCAGTGCTGTGTCGGCACTGACACTGACAAGTGTCAATGCCTTCATAGAGAATGTATGAAAGAATAATTCGCACTGTGCAGGAACTTTGGCTTCACTGATGGTGTCGACCTTAATAGCGCTGAACGTCACATAGCTTTGACAATCATCAAGAACGACTAAGTTTTAATTTTAAAATGCACCTACTATGATACACATAGCCCACACAGAAACAACTTAACAAAACGTAATTAAATTCCACATCACAAATAAGTAATGGCTGCCACTGTATCCGGCGCTAAATAATTTACTTAAGCGCTTTAAACGGAGAAATCAAGGGAATTCGCCTAATTAACAAACATTTGTAGTTCCCGGGATTCCCGGGGTCCCGGGATCCGGGATTTTAGGGATCTTTTAAGGGATTAACACTAGTTACTGTAAATAAGGATAGAATACATAATTATTAATGCCCGCTGTTTTGTAGAGCCCTTGTCCTTGTGTGTAAGGGATGCTTCATTGGTTTAAAGTTTGGACAATTGGATAATTAAAATAAAAAATAGATAAAAATGAATGTGAAATGATCAACCATGATCATACAATAATAATCAACTGTATCCCCAAGGCGCATCGACATTCTATCAGATCTATTGATATACATAAATATGTAGGTATAAAAATATGTGATACATTACATAAATCTCACCGTTGAAGTAGTGAAGATGTGCGCCACGTCATAATTATAATTTTGTTGTGTTAATTAATATGATTTTAATTTTAACCGTAAATTCCATTTATATTAATTTATATTCCTTAAATCATGCCCTAATTTTTTTCAACAGAGTAAATACAGGCCTGTCTGAACAAACAACGAAAAATGGTCATTAAAATTAATTACTGTGTCGAGGGTCGTTTAAAGGGTAGCCATGTTAACCTAGTGGGGTAGCGCCTAAACTTTATCTGAAGGTAATGGGTTCGAATCCCGGTCGTGCGTAAAAGTGGTGAAATTGAAAAGTAGGTTAATAAAACTGCAAGCAATATGGCACAGAGGCAAAATGGATCAGGGGTAATGTGAGACAAAATGGGATAAGGGCCAAAAATGGCATAGGGGAAAAATGGCACAAGGATAAATGGCACAGGTGCAAAAGGACATATGGGTAACGCCGCGTGACTCAGCTAGTAAGCAATAAAGCAATATAATCTTGTGACACGGGCCATATTCTTAATGAGCGTTGTATTGGAGTATCTCGACTTACCGGAGTAGTACCACAGAGCAAATGTAACCAAACTATGAGTAGTACGAACCGTAAGCACACAACAACATTATTAAAATTATATCTTTATAAGTACTATTTCATACACCAGTCTTTGTATGAAATAGTAAAGGGGCAAAATGACACACACATCTCGCCTAGCTTCTAAATATGAACGAATACGATGATTAAACTAAAAAAATGTCTCAGGCACTCCTTGCATGAATTCATTGGAGCCTCTTCTGACGCTGAAATCATCATGAATATGCTTTAAGCAGTAAGCACTGTTGCTATAGTCCTTTTCACATAGTTTCACATGGTTCCGTGACAAAGCTCTTATAAGTAAGTAAATTTCTAAAATTTTGAAAAAAGGAAATAGACAAAATTCTTTTTTTTTTTGAAGATATAATTATCTTTTAATTATATGACAGGGCGCAATGGCGCGCACTAGGGGAGGCCTATGTCCAGCAGTGGACTGCCATAGGCTGATGATGATGATGATGAATTATCTTTTATTATCACTAGATTTCATTTATTTCAAAATTTTTCTTTGTCGTACAGCGAAAATCGCAAAATTTCTTTGTGTCAGGGATACGTTCTTACGTGCAAAATAATATACTCGTAGCATCAGGTGAGATCAAATGCTAACCTACACATTTAGTTGGTAGTAAGTAATAACCCTTCTTGGAAGTCGGGTTAGAAACCTAGAATTCTAGCTAGATGTATGTATAGGTTTAAGCTTAGGTCATAACTACTCTAGCTTTATTTATACAAAATAGCCGTGGTATAATTTGCGGCCGGTCCGTGTGGGGAATGTGCCGATCTGTGTCCCAGCGGATTAAGGCCACTATTCACGGAGCGACACCATTGGCCCGCTTATTACAAATACAAATACAAATACAAATAATTTATTGGTAACTCCCTAGTTATAAAGATAACTAGCTGCATAGTCCGGTAACACTAAAACGGCCTCATAGACCATTAGTATTAGGCACTCCCTCCACCCCTTCTCACCACATGAAAAAGACACTTTACTTATAGGTTGGCACCTGGCGGACATATCGCTGAAAGCTTCATATTTAGGTAATCCAAATCCATTAATTCCAGATAAAAAATCCACGCATCCACAAACTTTCGCATTTAAAAATCAAAACATTTTGTGGCTTTTATTCTTTTGTTTTTGTTAGACTTTAAGATTGATAAATTTTTAACATGAAAAAGTACGAAACGTATTATCTCTATCAAGTCTACACTACTGTGCATTATTATGGGAAAATACTTTGTAATCTTTCCAAGAATATTAACAAAGGTCGCTTTATGAATGCGCGCCTTACCCAATAGCAATATTGTCTGTTGATACGACGCTTTTGATTTGTTATGAAGCTTTAGCGTTAAATCTTATTGTACAAGTTATTAGATGGCGTAATTACATTCCTTCTGTCTCCTGGACTCTTAGATCTTGGCCTCGGGTCTATTGTATATTGTGCTAGAATAGGTATATAAGTATACGCGTTTAGGATAACCGGACTTGCATTAAACGGTCATTTTGAAATGTATTATTAGACATAAAGGACTAAATTTTTTTATGAGTTAAACAGGTAACGAGTCAGTACCGTCGAGGTCATGTGTTCAAATCCCGAGTGTAATGTTTTTTTTACATTATACCTACATATAAACAAACCATAGGTACTATATTTCTTACACATAAGTAGGTGTATTTTAAAGAGCAAAAAAGAACAGCATTACATTTAGGTACTTATCATTATGTATAACTAAGCTACTGCGCGTGGCTTCGCCCGCATGGTACCAACATTTTGAATAGCCTTTATGCTATTCCAGGTCACTATCTATATCTACGCCTATTCCGTCCTATAGTTTCATCCAAATCGGTTCACTGGTTTAGGCGTGATTGAAACACAAACATCCAAACATCTAGATAAACTCACAAACTTTCAGCTTTATTATATTAGTGGGATGCCACGGATATCAAGCAAAGGTATAACTATCTAAATATTTGAATGATTTGACTGGCTAACAAATGTTATGTTTCTTCGACATAAAAAACCAGTAAGTACCCATTTGTCACCCAATGGGTCACCCATTTTATCCTTCAACATAAAGAACCAGCTTTACTTTTCAATGGATCACGTAACATCCGTCGAATAACGGTCACCTGTTTCAAGCAACGATATAGGAAACCAAAGCTAACACGGCGCCGAACCCACTACACAATAATGCAGACAGTCTGGCACAACCGCTAGCCACCTAAATAGGCTTGATAACTATCTAAGACCTAGGGCTGAACCTAAATCCAGAACCCTGTCTATAGATGAAACTACTCTTTAGACAGAACTTTTTGAATTTGATTTCCATTCATACTTTTCCTATGAAGCATACTTAATAAAGCTCAAAATGTTCTATAAGTAAGTAGGTAAGTAGGTACCTAAGTATATTTCATCATTGAAGTTGGTTTTCTTTGTACAGTCAGCAACGAAAGTCGATAAACACATTCAAAGTTACAAATCACCTCAACACTAAATCGTTCCATAAGTGACAGACTAGAATAAAATACAAAATGAATTTATCAATTGACAGTAGGTAACAATAGTAGATTGTAACATAAGGGAGCAAAATAATATTTTTACGGCGAGGGCGTTTTTTTGAATCCAGAGCGAAGTGAGGGAGTAGAATCCTGAACATAGCGAGGGATTCAAAGTACTTCGCCCGATTTTTTTTATTCAGAAGTCAAGCCAGTCTTTATTCAAAAAAATTTCGTTCGATTTCTTTGGCGCTGAACACTAAGATGTTCCAAATTCAAAAAGTGCGCGGCAAAGATAATTGGGGCGCACTTAAAGAGGAATAAAAACTCATTACTGCCCGCTCAAAGTTTCTTATAGAAAACACCACCTTTGGGTGCACATAAAGGCGAACCAAGTCGTCCTTTTCGAATAGATGGAATGAAAAAAATAAACACCAATTAGACAAAAGTAGCAGAACATTTCATAAAACTACTTTTCTTATTTTTGTCCCTGATGGTGTTTAGCAAGTTATTGGCTTCAGTTATTTATGTCATGTTGTTAACAATAAAATATAGTTTGTGAGTGAAAATCATCTTCCAATTTCTGTAATTTCTGTTTTTTTTTTGTGATGCATGGGTCGGCTCTTGACCTTAAAACATACACAGGCAAGATTTTGATTTGAGAAATATCAAAATTTAGGTCGACTTTTGTAGACTAAAACTTATAAACGCAAATTATTATACCATTAGTCATTGAAAAGCTTTTCTTAATTAATTAAAACAGTTCAATAAACAAATATGTGAAGCCATAAAAACTCCATTTAATCAGAACAGCTATTTGATCGGAGTTTAATTTGCTCACTAAAACCACTAAAACTTAAGAGGGTTGTAAAATTTATCGAACTTTTGAGAAGGGGCTTAATTACCTTTGTTTTGTAATGCACCAGTAGATAGTTCTTTATTTATAAACGCATCTACAGGTCACTGCTTTGCTTTCCAGAGAAGGCCCTTCATCCACTGCATGAACGATTTTGTTCCACTTTCTATTTTAGTAAAGAGTTTTTAACTCATTCATAAATTATTTTTTGGACGCATTTTAAAATTCTTACATAAATTCGCTGTTTCCGATATGTTTGCATCGCCAGCCCTGCGCACACGCACCGTTATGGTACGTTATCGAACCCGGGCGCGTGGGGTCGCCCGCGAGACAGGTGGTAGGCGGAGGAATCTATCATTACCTATTTATTTGTCCAATTAATAATATCATATTCAATATCATAATGTATTTGCTACCTACGGCTTCGCTTTATGCATACTCGTACCAACTTATGAATGACCTAATCTTTTCTTTCCCATTGGAACATACTCGACATAGTTTGTTCTTGTACCCGAAAGAGAAGATTTGAAATTTCTATAGGTACTATCAGACGCGGATCCACTATAGTGGGCACTATGGGCATGCCCACAACCTTAATTGATCAAGCGAGTTACATGTCGCATTTTTCAACCAAAATTGGCACACGAGTTTCTTAATTTATTACAACAAACAAACCTACTAGGTTACCTGCTAGTGTCCCACGGTTTTTCCCGCGTGAAACTACGAGTATACTCTAAAAAAACTTAGTCAGGGCATCTATTTGTAATTTACCTAGGCATCTCATTTGTAGGAATGCACTACAGATCATGAACCAGTTAATGTTCCAACTCGCACTTAGCCGATTTTCGGATTATTTTTGAAGGTTGGATCCGCGCCTGGGTACTAATATATAATAGAATATGTATTGAATATAATAGAAAAAAGACCCGAGGAAAAAATATTTGCAGATACTACTAGGCCACTAACTCATACGAAATTACTACTTAAGGTAAGTACTCTGAATATTATTTTATCGCTATCCTTTGTACCTAAGATGGATTCACCATTTCATTTTATCTTTTCATTGTAATCCATACCCAGCTTCTATTTCACACTATCGCGTATAAACAACATCAAAATCGTCTCAGCCGCTACTTTGATCTTCAGATTTCCATAAGCGTATAATGCGTTTAAGGTAACATGATTAGATAGAAGTCTTCCTTAAGGAATAGAGATGGGTTATTTTTTTATAAACAAGTAGAGTTGTGGCTGATCATTGAAATACTTACCTATTATGATTTTTAATTTTATTATGTTTTTAATGACTGACGGGACGAGATTGCATAAAGGTTATTGGATAATATTCGAACTATGTATTATCTTAACTCGACGTATCGATAGGATTGCAACGATCGTAATTAAAAGGGGACTCCCCTCGATGTACCTCGGCAATCCGGTAAGTAGGTATAGTTTAAATTCTCTGTTTTTCAATCACGGAACGAGATCGCTAGATAGGGTTTTGGCTTTTGGGTAATATCTCAACTATTCTAAGATAATATTCATATCTTGGCGTGACGTATCGATTGGATTACAACGATTGTGGTCACGGCTCGAACATTAACGCGATCTCGTCCAGTAAATTAAAAAAAAACATCATCTTCTATGTACTACAGATCCTTTGACGTTGGGGTAGTCAGAGGCTGTCCAAATACATATTTTGCCAACATTTTGCAGAAGTTCGGACTTAATTTTTTTATAAAAAAATAATGCTGGACTTTATCACACATCATCATCTAGCCCCAAAGTAAGCAGAGCTTGTGCTATGGGCACTAGATGACTGATATACTACTTATATACTTTTTGTTTGTAAATACATACATATTATATCTACATCTAACCCAGACCCGAGACAAATATCTGTAGATCATACAAACATTTGTCCCGCGGCGGGGATCGAACACACAATCTTCTGCGTCGCAGGCGGGCCTTCGCCCACTGCGCAACGGAGGTCGTCTTGGTCGTATTCCAAGATGGTGAAATAGACTAGGTAATCTAAGTATCCTAGTCTATATTTTAGCAATTAATTAGCATCTACCCACGGCCTGAGCGCCTGATAGCGATATATCTTCTTTAGAAACCGCCGGTTACGAAACTGGGTAAGTAGTTGAGTACAGTGAAGGAATCAATAGTTGTTATAAGTTTTATACTTATATATAGAAAGAACGAAAGAAAGAAAATATTTTTATTTGCTTAGACACTACTAACACAAACACACTAAACTTAAAGATATGCCTAAAATTACGATTAAAATTAAAGTTGTGCGCAGCAGAGTCAAAGCAAACAGGCCCCAACTCAGCATTGTGCTGGATAGGTACACACTGGTGCGCCTACCCAGCGCTGATTTTCAGTTGGTAGCCAGAGGAGCCACGTCACGACCAGCACTATTATTTACAACCGAGTCATGTATCATATTATATATATATATTATTATATATTACATACATATCACGTAAGGTACTTATACTAAATATATTAATATTTTGAGTTCTCTACCTACTCTATATATTTTACTAGCTCGGAAAATCGCAGTTTTTCGGAATAAAAAGTAGGTACTTTTTATTAGGTAGGTAGCCTATGTGTATTTTATGGCTGCGACTCTTACATTTAAGTTGGACATTGTGATTAGAATCTAGTGACTTAGTTTAATATCTACCATGTACCTAAGTGACAAAACCAAGTGTGACTTGAGCACCTACAGCGAATAAATGAGTATGAGTATGAGTATGTGTACTGTGACATCGACATAAATATGAAAACCAATTTAATTTTGCCCATGCGGTATAGAAAACCGAATTCAGATTAGGAATACACTTTAAAAAACTATCAACCTACCTTACCTTTTCTCTTATACTTATTTAGATTTTTTTGGAAAACTTCCTATCAGGAACACTTTTCCAGGCCCAATCAAATATATTAATTTGAGTTTTTGTAACTCAACAGTACATAACAAGTCATGCCGCATTTACACCATCCCGGGTCACAGTGTCACAACAATATCATTAAACGTAGCTTTAGATAAACATATCCCGCGTGGGGAATCGAACCTGCACTTTCGCAATCTAATTTATGTTTGAGATAAAGCTGATAATGGCGTGCTTTATAATGTAGGTAATGGCGAAAATTCAGATAACAAATGTGTTTGTGTAAAGTGCACGAAAGGAGAATCTTTGACGTGCCTTTTAGTCCTTTCACCACTCTGGTTCTTGTCATTTCAGTTCTGTACCTACCTATTTATTAAGCCCGCCACATTTTAGGTACATTTTAAACTAAATAGAAAATCTATCGACCAATTTTGTAGGTACATACAACGTTGTAAAATAACAAGCAAGGTTGAGAAATGTAGGTTTTGCAGGTATTTGAGAATCAATCTTACATATATCATGTTTTTTCGGCTTAGTGTCAGTAGTACCATTGATTTGTACCATTGATGGTACAAGTGACACAATTTTGTCTGCTTAGTACCATTAAAGAAAAATGTGGATATCCCCCGTAATTGTTAACCGATACCCATGGAACTAGTGATACAACTTTAAATAAATTAAAAACTATTTATTTTCTATGTATTTTTTTTATGTTTCCTTGTGGTACCTACAATAAAGTGTTATCTAGGAAAAAAAATGGAGACGAAATAAAGCCTCCTCTATTTTGGACTTGATATATTATTGTATGATATATTATTATATATTTATAAGATGGTTAATGAATCAGCTACTGTTTTACAATCATCATCATCAACCCATTTAGCCCACCGCTGGGCATATCCCTTGTGCCATCCAACAAATTACATTACATAGATTTACAACCTAAAACGCCATTTACACGATACCATTCTGGCATATCTCCTACCATTCTTGCCTCTTGCCATAGAATATTAGCTATAACTCCGTTGAGTTTGAGAAAGCAAGGGGCAAGAATAGTACGAGGTATGCCAAAGTGGTATCTTGTAAATGGCTTTTAAATCTAATAATTTACAAATGACCTAGATTTCAACTGACTTTTGTCTAATAACTATTTTAGTTAAAAGCAACCGCTTTCCTTAAGCGCGTGAAGCTAAATCAAAATGTCAGCATTAATTGCAGGAACAATATCTTAATTAAGATTTGATTTTCTATCTATCTTCGGGGTACCGTCGGATTCAAAAACTAATAAATAAATACGATGATATGGAGTGTCATTTATAGATTTTATTATGTGTAATAAAATCTAATGTCTCACGCATAAAATAATTTCTTTTTAAACATTGCTTTGGGAAATCGCTCGTGATGTGAACCGCACAATGTGCAACCGGTCTCACGATGGGTGACAGCTAGTGGCATTATCACTAACACTTATTAATGTCGCTGGGTATCATGTTATTTAACTTACTTTAATTTTTTGTTTCAAACTGTAAATTTTTTTTTTTGTTATCACTAACACTTACTATTGTTTAATTTGTTAGTACCTACCTATTATAGTGTCGCTGTGTATCACAGTTGCTGCTTGTGCGCAAACTGCACACTGGCGTCACGGAAGACCAGCGTTATACTTAGTTACATAAACTACTATAACAATATGCTGAGTGGCGGCCAACTTTGTTGCCATTTTTTTTTTTTTTTTTTTCATTTTTTTGACGACCTCTGTGGCGCAGTGGGCGAAGGTCCGCCTGCGACGCAGAAGGTTGCGGGTTCGATCCCCGCTGCGGGACAAATGTTTGTATGACCTACAGATATTTGTCTCGGGTCTGGGTGTTTCTATGTATGATATGTATGTATTTACAAACAAAAAGTATATAAGTAGTATATCAGTTATCTGGTTCCCATAGTACAAGCTTTGCTTAGTTTGGGGCTAGATGATGCTGTGTGAAAATGTCCAGCATTATTTATTTATTTATTTATTTATATTATAAGTACCTACGCAAATATTACTTACCTCTATTTATCTTATCTTATCTAATCTATTATGTGAGCGCTTCCGTGTTTCGGACGGCACGTCCAATTATCTATGACGACAACATTAGGTACGGAGGCCTTTAGGCGTCCTAAAAACTCACAAAAGTTGGTCACAAACTCATACGAACTTACCTAGGTACTAACTAGTGAGATTTCTATTTGAACACACCCTAAATAATGTTATTCTGAATATGATAAATCGTTCACCTGCATTTGACACTGAGTGTATGACTCCTGGCTTATGACCAAACGCAGCGGCTGATGCAATGCGATTCCCATAGTTCAGTTACACTTGAGTGCAATATAAGTACAGGCAAAACAACAGTTGTCTGGTATTTTTGCTGTCCCAGTGAGAAATTCATATTTCAAGTCTGAAAGCTTTGCGATCATCATTGGTCTTTTCATCAAATTGAAGTGTCAGTTAGGTTAGCTTATAATTTTTTTTACCAATCGTTTTTTAGAATAATAAATGGTTGTATTTCTCATAAAATGTGTTCATGTTGTATGGACATACTAACATAATTAAAACCTTTATATTGTAACATTCACAATTCATAAATGTTCGATTCAATTTATGTTTCTTTCACCAAATCAAAATATTATAAAATTCCATTACCTAGCCACTATCTCCCGAGAGGCTAAAATTGAATATACCTACTTTCTCGACCTAGCCTAAACCTTTTCTTTTATTCACTGACTATTTGTATAAATTAAATGTAAGGGCAGACCATACAAATACATGATAATACAATGATGAAGCTTTGGACTTTCTTACGAAGAAAACACTTACCGTTAATTTTCACGAAGGACTATAATAAAACTTAGGCCTTTACATCTATATTAAATGATTTATACAGCGTCAGAAGGCAATCCATGCCTACACTGAATGGGAGTGCCTGGGACATTGTTTGAGATGAAATAGGCTTGCCCAGCACCTAAACCATCTTCTCAGCTTAATCAGCCTGGCCCACAGGAAAGGCGACGTCAATACGTGTGGAGCTGACTAAGCTGCGGAAGGAGGAAGGACTATAATAATATTATGGTTTCTCTGCAAATTGAAAATATCCCATAGATATCTTTAAATGATCTTGAATCATTCGAAAAATATCTGTAAGTATACCATGCTCAGGGATCATACAGTCGCGTGATCCTGTTTATTCTAATTATAATTCCAATTTTATTGTCCTGCAGTGTAGGTATCCGTTCTAGAGTCTAGAACAAGTATATAATATTGCGTTGACATTTTGATTTTCCGCTTTCTGTATTAATCGACTATCTCTTTAGATCTTTGCGTAAATCCTAAGGAGTGCCTAAGCAACGGAATAGGATAAGATGTACCTAAGTTATTTCGGTTTATGTAGGTAGGTACACCCATAAACTTCGGCTTTTTTGGGTATCCATAAGCTGATCTGACGGTTAGGTATTATCAATTATATTAATTAGAAAGTACCTAGTTATGGTAATGGTGAGCCGTGTTGGTCGAATGGGGTTGTGCCCCAACTTACAATCCGAAGTTTCGAATCCCGGCGAAAAATCCATTGATGCACAATGGATTTTTCGTTTCGTAAAATTTTTATGCGCGAGCTCTTAACGGTGAAGGAAAACATCTTGAGGAATCCCGCAGCTTAGTCAGCTCCACACGTATTGACGTTGTCTTTCCTGAGGATGGTTTAGGTGCTGGGCAAGCCTATTCCATCTCAAACAATGTCCCAGCGTCCCGTTAGGTGTAGGCATAGGTTGACTCCTGACGCTGTATAAATCATATAACATAGTAATGGTGATGTAGAATATTTTAATTATCACATGCTCGCGTTTTATGTGCGGCTCAAAAGCTCCTTTCGTTTTAGTAATGAATATACCTAAACAGGATATTTAGTTTAAGATAAACTATAAATTATATGCAATGTATCGTCCAATAAATCTTGGGCCGGAGGGCACAGGGCTTTAGCCCGATTACGCATTGTAAAATTAAATGCCGAACCTAACCCGGGTTTCTCAAAGATTGCTAACCGTCACGAGGTGGTCATAAAATAGGTACCTACTTAACATTATAATCAGACCAACAATCTCTTTTCGAATTTACTCGGTCTATCTTATAAAAAGTTCAGTAGAAATGTTTTGATTACTTAAAGTTTAAACTCAAAACTTTATGTCGATGTATTTTATTCCGTTGTTTAAGACAGGCTATAAATCTCGAAAAAACAGATCAAAATAACTCAAAATCTCCAAGTCTAACCTAATTTTGAAAACTTTAAAAAAATTACGGCTGTAATGTCGTTCGTCGTTTTTGAGAAACAAGTTCAAATTGCTTTGCTCAATGATTGCAATATAGGCATAAAATTAGCGCGAGTCAAGGTAAGTGCCTATATACTTTTTGGTGAAAGGACAGTCAAATGGTTGGCTTTATAGCTTATTGCTATGTGTACCTATATGTACAGTCAGCAACGAAAGTCGATTAACAGTTGTACTTTTTAAAATGGCTTTTGTTTTCGAAAACCAAAAAAAAAATCAATCGTTTGGGCGTATATTTCTGGGAAAAGTAGGTAATACCCCAGTAATACTTACCTAATCAATAGAAAAAACTAAAGAATAAACTGGAATAGTAGGTAGGTTACCTACCTACATTACTATTGTATATACCTGCTATCTAAGTAATTGGTAGTTGTTTAGGTACCTACCCATAGTATTATTTTGCACATTTTGAAGTTAGCATTTTGAGCGCGACAATTTTGAAAACTTCTTACATTTTATTTCTTTATTATTTTTTCAATATAGGGTATTTCATTTTAAATTACACAAACTGACAAGGCTTCATTTTTGGGTTGTAAATAGACGTTTGTCCGTATCAATTTAATTCCTAAGCCTATTTAAGTTTTCACTTCAAAATTTATCATATTGATTTTTTAGAATTG
This sequence comes from Epirrhoe tristata, assembly GCA_951394285.1. Lineage (NCBI taxonomy): Eukaryota > Metazoa > Arthropoda > Insecta > Lepidoptera > Geometridae > Epirrhoe > Epirrhoe tristata. Next base: position 3,585,816 of record OX596161.1, read on the forward strand.
TTGCATAATGATTTTCAAGGAGAACAGACGTCCCACCAATCGCAGCGCAGCTACATCACGAATGGACTAAGTTATACAAGAAGCAACAATCAATTGAAAGCATAGTCTTTATCGATTTTCTTGGGATTTCATAACAAAACAAAAAAAAAATTACATAAATTTTTTTTTAATTATTTTTTTTTGAACCGTATTCCTTTTAACCGTATTATTAATTAAGTTAGTATAAAATGAAACACCCTATATAATAAAAATATAATACTTGTTTCAAACATCATATTTGTTGCCAGGTATTTTTAATTAGTTGGCGAGCCAACACAACATTCAATTAAGACCACAAGCAATATTCGGCCGGAAATGAAGCCGCAATCTTGTGACGTAGCACAATTCAGTAAGACGGGCCGTTTGATTGAGACTAAATAATATATATACCTACTTAACAATTATATTATATTGATTTTCAAAAATGTTATACGCCTATATGTTATTCCACAACTTAAACTATCTTAAGTCAAAAGTTCATTACAATCGGTTAAGTCGTCACGGTCACATTAGGATAGGATAACACTTTTGGTAAATAGCACTAGGACCAAATAGGGGAAATTAGCCAGCTTAAAGTAGAAAATAATGCATGTATTCAGAAGGACAGCTGCAATGCTGGGATAACTTAGGATAAGGGGAATTATTCGTGTTTGTTTGATGAATATTCGGATGCTTCTTACTATGAACTTCTTATTATATAACAATAACTTAAACAAGCTTTTTAAAGTAGCAAATAGCAACTTACATTTTATCATTAAAACACTAGTTAATCCAAGTAATTTACCGTCTCCAGCTGGTAGCCATTATCTTGTCAATCTACCAACAATTCCTTAACGAGGGAATGCCTGAAGAGCCAGTCAAAGAGAAGCTTGTTGTTGCCACAGATCACTGAACAGAATCTCTACTTATACAAGAAATAAACAACAAAAACACTAAGGCGCAGTAGACATTCTCGCAGATCTTTTCTTTTATGTTTTATCCCTTCATGATGTTTAAGGGTATGGCCAAATACATACTATATACGGAACTGCCTAAAATTACAGAAGTTTCACTCCAAACGTCTTTCAATGCAACATAAAATACCTCCCCAACGTTACACCCACGTGGAATTTGAACTATGGATGAGTGCTCGGGAATATTGTAGGCCCAGTGTGTGACCAAAGACTACATAATAATGTGTGTTTTGATAACAAAGTTGAACTCGAAATTAAGTCTTGATTTTGTACAATTCTGTTAAGGGTCTATTTGACTGTGAAACACACAGTATCTTTAGTGTGTGAACTATGATATAGGTACAAAATCAATGATGCTCTATAGAACCTATACCTATCTCGTAAAACATCCTAGTCTACATACCTATAAGTGTAAAGGCCTGAGTGACCAAATACCTACTAAAGGCACCTTTGGTCACACCTTTTCCTTCAGGTAAATAGTAGTTAATAAGCAACAAATACCAATAGCATTAGGAAATAATGCTTGTATCAGTGCGTACAGCGACATTACCCGGCTCATTGTGCTACGAATAGCATTTACGGAACCTTATCAACTGATCGGCACCTGTGTTAGGGATGGGACAGTTGGTAGTCGATGAAATTATCGATAATAAGTACTAAAATCTACTTACTAAAATGAATCAAATTCGATAATACTAAAACGGTCTAGGCTACTCGCAAACCCAAAGGCACGTGCAATCCGGGATCCGCAAATCGTGATTACTAATCTCCTCAGTGAATTATATTACGCAAGCTCTAATCACAAATAATATTGTGGCCGAGGATGTTGACATATTTGTTATTAGCGTGACGAAATTCACAAATACTTATTGTAATAGATTTTTTATCTAGTCGCTTTGGTGTTTACTGTTATGACAATTGTAAAATGTACCTATATAAATAAATAAAATAATATAAAATTAAATTAACAATACAAGATCACGACTGTATTCCTTAGCATAGAATAAAATAAACCTTTCATATACCTAGGTGAAGTCGGCGTCACCAATTGGCAACCCCCATAATGGCGCCTTGGCCTGTCTCGTGCAGGGGGTTACCAGTTGGTGACGTTGTTTGTTTTTTGCTGTTATCGATAATTGAAGATCAAAGTAGTCTTTATCGAAGATCTTCACGCCTTCGAAAGAAAGTTACTTACATAAATGTCAAAGGAGAGACCTTTGCCCAGCAATTGAACGACATAGTTGTATAAATAGTTTTTTTCGACGACTTTTAAAGACATCATCTTGGGATTTGTCTTTTTTCTTAATTATGTTTTGTTTTTATACAAATAATAGTGTTTTTAATGTTATTACTTGTATTTTATTATGCATGAATGCATTTATTTACCGGCACTAAATGCTCAATTTATTTATCGATATTTCCCAGCACTATTCCGTTTGATAGGAGCGGCGCGGGTCGTTATGTCAATCAGCATAGTAAGATAGATATATAGATATAGTATGGAATGCCTCCGCCTTGCGAACAAGCAGGTGGATTTGATTACCCAACAGAAGTGAAACCATTGGGAGTGTGTCAACTTTCTTGAATCCTGTCATTCAATATATTTTATTACAGCAAATCTTTCATCATCCACCATCCACAGCCTTCACCCAAAGTGAGGTATACATATTATAGGCATCCCTAAGCTTATGCCATCTACCACGATCCTTCGCTTATCTGACCCATCGACACGGTCCGCAACATGAACAATAATCGGCTTGGGTTTAGAATCGTGGAAACAGAAGTTGAGGGTTAGAAATGAATAAAACCGGCAAGGGTTTGCTTCGCGATTATTTATCTACCATTTCTATCACATGATAATACATAGTTTTCGAGTTTTTTTTTTATTTAACCAGTCAACCGAGGCAGGCCTAAAAAGCGCTGGCGCGATGACCTGAACGCCTTTAGGAAGGATTGGGGGAAAATCGCGGAAGACCGCGAGGTGTGGAAGGTGACGGGGGAGGCCTTTGCCCAGCAGTGAGACAGTATAGGCTAACTAAAAAAAAAACCTGTCAGTTGATTAGGTTATATTAGGATAGTGACCACTAATGCGCGAGGCGAGCGAAGCGTGCATTTTGAGGCGTTGAGCTCCTGCTTCCACGAATCTAGACCCAATAATCGTCTGTACCCATCATAACTTCGACGATCTTTCAAGACGTGACTACGAGCACTACCTTAAAGTCAGGATCCTACTTTAAAGTCACTTTAATTTACGTAAATGTAGAGTTTGTGGACAGTAATCAGTTCAGAGCTCCGTAAACACAGTAAAATGTGCTGTGACATGAGCATTATCAGAATCCGTAAATCCAGCGAAATTGTATAAATCATGTGTGCTACAGTGTAATCTTTCGCGACATTAATCCAGATGGGGAGCTATCCTGCGTGTGTCGATGTCGATGGTTTATTAGCTTCCTAAATATACCATTCGAAAGAGAGAGAAAAATATTGTATCAGCCTATATCCACCAATTGGTGAGTATTGGCCTCTTCATTTTCTCGCCATTTTTTCCGATTAAAAAAAACTGTTTAAGTGCACTTATACAGTTTTTTTATAAAATTAATATAATAGGTAACAGTTGCCTATTTTTTTTTCTCTTTTTTTAACATTTGCCTTTTATATTAACAAGTTATTTTTTTTTAGTTTTATTAGTTAGGTACCCCGATTCAACCTGCAACGTGGAATTCTTTGCCTGCAACTAACTAAAAATGTCGATTAGGATAAAGCAAGATTTTTATAGGCACAAAGTTATTGATATTAAATATTCTTAAATCGATTGTAAATAAGGTGTTTTGTTACACTCCGATCACTTGCACACTGATCTCTGATCACGATTTAGGTAGGTAGTGGTATTCTCTATAATATGTAGATGTTAATTACCTAGTTAATTACCATGGCAGACTGACCAAACCCACTCAGTTTTGTTGAAACATAACAACTTCTATCGTTCGACTTGTTATATTGCTAGGTGAATATCGAATGGTTTCATAATAGCAGTCTTATTACTGCGTCCGGCCATCGATCATGAAGGATTTCGCGAGAGCTAAGTATTGTTTTATGCTAAACTGCTTCGTGCCCCACTCCGCCCCACGCTCCCCTCACCGAGATGAATTCATAGGTAATTTAGGTTGAGCTTTTCACTTTAACCTTTATTGTTTTTTAAAAATTGAATTTGTCCATTTATCTTTTAAGTTTTACCCCTCTCTATCCGATTACTACACGACATATCTGGGGGTTATTCGCGTTCCTTTTTTCGTTCGTTTGATACATAAGTAGATAGTTATTGAGAGTTCAAAAACCAAATTATACAAACGACGGAAGGATCGCTGATTCACTTCTCTCCTCGCTTTGCTCGTCGCTCCGTCAGTCAGCGATCCTTCCGTCGTTTGTATAATTTGATTTTAAAACTCTCAATAACTTTAGGTTGTTTATTACTGTATTTATACAAACGACCATGATTGTGATGCCCTAACATAATCAGCTGAACGACCCGAGGTAGGTATCGTCCTGAGAGACCAAGGTAGGATTAAACTCTCACTGATTATGATGCCTAACGCAATCAGCTGAGTGACCCATGGTAAGTATCATTAATTATTATTTTTTTAGCTTAGTTTTTTTTTTCTATACTATCGATTAAAATAAATTAATTTATTTAATTACAACTGATTAAAATTGGTAAGGAACGAATAGAATACTGTAGTTTGTCTAAATCTTGTCTGCACACTTTAAATTCAAATTCAAATTTAGCCCAGCTTGGCTTGAATAAAAATAAGTACTTTATTATGTAAGTAGAAATAAAATGGTACATACCATACAATTTAAGGATTTACTTGTATGAAACATCATGGAAGATTTCAATCTGCTTGCTTTAGGTACTGTAGGTCCTAGTGAACCCCTGTAAAAATAAGAAAAAATTAAAACAAAGAAATAGATGAAAATTTATTACTTACGTAAAAATTACACAACCAGATAGGTACCTACAGAAAAAAGGGCTTTTTAAACTTTAAAATTTTTGGTAATTCCACAATTTTTTTATGCTATGAGCTAATAAGCCTAAAATACATTTCATAGTCAGTTGTATAAAAATAACAAAATAAGTAGATGAAATAATAAAAAATTCAATACTGATGTTAGTTTTAAACAGAGGGGGGTCTTTACCTAGCAGTGGGATTTTCTTGGGTACTTACTAATGATGATGATGATGTTAGTTTTTCATAGAGGAATATCGAGAGGATTCAATGAGATGTTAAACCTATTAATATACATAATAACTAAATACTATGAGCTAGATACTTACATTGTCTTTTTATTCACAATTTATTTGCATAATTTCACTGATTTTAAACTTTACTTAAAATCACAATTGAGAATTCAAACTTGTCAGAACGTGTGAATGCACGTCTCAGTCTCAGTCATACTACACCGCGGCGGTCAGGGCAGGGGTCGGGCATCGTGGAGCGATATCAGTTCTCGCTAATCGAATGCTGTGTCAACAGTTCTATGGGAACTTAGTAAACATAGCCTCTAGACAATGTATCTATCGAATAACGAAAGCGATAGTAGAAAAGTCATTTTGTATGGAAGTAATAATTCAATTTTGTCGGTATGTTGATGGAACTGTATCTATATTGCCTACCAGTAATGTTTTCGTCGACAACAGATTACGTGATATATTATTTAAGGCACAAGTCAACCCCATAAGTTTTTGTAGTTTTCTACTTTCGCTTATCGATTATTACATTGTCTATAGGCTTAGAATGCAGCGTTGAATATTTTATGTTGCAGTTGATGAACAAATAATTTATTTTAGAAATTTGGCTGTAAAGTACTTAGTAAATGTTAGGTACTTACCTAAAATCGTAGACCATTTTATAAGGTCATTATTATTATGGTATTGGTTCAAATGGAAATTTTAAAATTTCATATCTTTTACACTTAGGTACATACTTACATAATATAATTAAAATTATTTTGTTTTCCATGAAAAACTTTAAATCCAAATCTAAACATTAGGATACCTACGAAAGAAACGAGGTTTGTAATTTTTACATTCATGTTGTCACAATCATAAATAACTAGCTGTGAATTACTTTTTTACTTTTGCTACAACACACCATTACGATCAGATTTCAGATTTATGTTGCATGTAAAGTAAAAAGACATTTAAAGAATCTTATAGGCATTTTGATTTCTTACTATTTTTGTCTAAATTAGGATAATTGATAATCATTCCTTTTCCAGTTAGTTTTTAAAACAAACTTTTTTCATACTGTAGGTAATAAGATAATGTAGTAAGAGTGTAAGAGTAGGTACTTACCCAGTAATTCATGTGAAATGTAGGTACTTATTTGATACAGGTAGCTGAATATTTATTTTCACAGCGAGAACTTAAGAACGTGATAGCACATATTTTGCACATAAGATTTTTTTTCTATCCTATTCTATGACGCTTGGGTTATTAAAACCCAAAATTGAATGATACCTTAGATATAGAAATCTATCCAGTTGTTTGGAAGTTACGAGGAAACAACGTAAATAAACGATATGCATACAAGATACGCGTGAAAAATATAACCCTTGACAGTTGGGTACCTACCTAGTGAATAAACAGTCAGAACTAAGTTTTGCTAGCTGTTAATATTTTACACTTTGACTACAACTCCCAAGCATTAATGCATTTTAATGGATGGTCATGGTTCAAAAATAAACCTTAAGGCCCTTACCAATAAACGTGATAAGTTATTCCTCGGAATAAACTAAGAATAACCATACATTTTGACAGTTTACACTTCGGAATAACTTTATGTCACGTTTATTGGTAGCGCCATATACCTTTAAAAATAAAATACTTGAACGTAATGAGAAAAGCGGTACGTTCTAGTAAAAAATTGAGTACCCACCTTCTTAAAGGTAGGTACTTATTAAAGTACACTGGTCGTACGTGTCTTTGACTACACCCTAGGTATATTATTTATTGCTGGTGGGAATGGAATTTATTCTGTCATTTGAGATGATGCAACCTGTCTTCGGTCGGATTTCAAAGGTTTACGTATTTTTATGGTAGTGAGTTCATTTGTTGCAAACGCTATGAGTTCTATCAACTAGAAGATAAGAATCAAATTTGTTTAAACCAATTGTATGGAAAATATAATGAGTCTGAAAAACAACATTTGTGTTCATTGACGAGAAGTATTATGATTTCATAATTATACTAAATTTAGGATTCAAATTAGTTTGCTTTGTTTTAAATACTTAATACTATTTGGATTGGAATAATTACTGCTGACATGTGAATTTATTGGATATAAAATTGTGGAAAGCTGAAAAACCGTCACATTCTTTCGCTGACATCTCGACGCTGGAACTCCTGTTGCCAAAGTTGGTTCCGCTGCCGCTGACTCCGCCGCCACCGACGCCGCTATCAACCGACTACGCTGCTCGAGCTGCCTGCTGCTGCTCGAAGACTCCACTGCTGCTCGAAGACTCGCCTGCTGTCAAACCCTTCACTTCAAATAACGAACAATGTGAGTGAGTATCCTCATGTTGCGCGTTTTTAAATCTTAGATTTAAAATCATCTATTATAATATTTTATCTTTTTTAGGTCGGACTCTGAATACGAATCCGAGGTGACAGTGACCACCGCTCCTGTACCACCACCCACACCTGTCAAGAAGCCCAAAGCTGCGAAAACATCATCGAAGCGCAAGATCGCACCCGTAGCGAACGCAGCCGCACTCGCTCAGCGTCCCGCTCAGCTCATACCGCTCACACAGCCTGACCCGCAAGAGGGAGAAATTTCAAGGTACGTAATGGTGAAAAATTTCGATTTATTGATATCTTTAAGATTTTACATGTAGAGTGCCCTCACCACCTATAGCTGTACCAAATTCTTATTTTAATACCTATCACACGGTGTTTTTATATACGCAAACATAAAGATGTTTTATTTTTTGTTTGCAGGTCTAAAAAGAGGAAGACGGACATCTTCTCAATACTGAAGTCAGAAGAAAGGGCCAGTACGAGCACCTCAACACGCGGAGGCTTTGCTGCGACGACATCGTCATTCACATCGCGGGTTTCCGGAGGGCAGAGCCGACGCACCACACCTATCACCGAGGGTGACTTTTACGTGGAAGTTAAGTTGTACAATCTTGTCGACGTACAAAATACGGCTCCGGAAGAACGATACAAGAAGGCACTAACATCCGTAAAACTGCGCCTCGATGATGATTGTCCAGAGTGGGACACTCTGCAGGAGTTTTTGATAACTGCGTTTAAACTTTTTAAAAATTCTAAACCAACTAAATTTAGTGATGGTTTTAGAATGAATTGAATTAATTTTAAATAAAATTGAGTATACATTTTGATTTTAAATAGGTAATGGGATTTTTATTTTATAAATATTAAGTAGAACCTAATCATAACTAAGTAGGCATTCTATCCATAGTTTCTAAACTTATATTTAAGTTAAACTTTACTTATTTCCTTTTTAATGAGTAGGTAGGTACTGTAACATTTTTATTTCGTTGTTTTAATAAGTGAATACCTTAATTTTGTCTCATAAATAAGTTAGTCTTGAAATAGTTTCCTAGAACAATGCCACTTTGTGCAGTTTGTAACACATCTATCAGCGGTAGGCATTGGGTAGGTCATTTGCGAAGTAACGCACATAAACAAAACGTAGTAAGTGAACCGCATATCAACGCGGATGGCATTGACATTGTTGCATCAGCCTTTCAGAGACGAATAATATCGTACAGAATTGCTGCGCAACACACAAATGAACATTCTATAGACGTTTTTTTAGATTCAATACGAAACAAAATAAAACTAATTTTAGATGAATGCTTAATAAAACATATCTGTGTTAAAGTTAACTTTGAACTGTTCTCAAACTTTTTGCTTTACAAAAATAATGAACAAGAGATAAAATCATTTTCAACTAAAAATATTCCAGTTTATGGAAATTATAATTTCGAGACTTTGTATTCAAATGCTATCAATACAATACGCACAAAAATAGATCACTTTGAAGAGCAAGATTCGGGGTGGACCTTTCTTAACTGCTTACATATTGAGGTAAATGTTAATAAATACCAACCACTTCGTGGCTCGAGCTACATTGAGTTACCACAATCCATCAAGAGAAAGAGAGCATGTTTAAATATTCGCAACAATGATGAACATTGTTTTCTGTGGAGTGTGGTTGCAGCTCTCTATCCAGTTCAGAGCCACCCACAAAAGGTCTCGTCATATGTACATTTTCGCGACGTACTTAATACTGAACATATGTCTTTTCCTGTGACATTATCTGACATTAAAATATTCGAAGAAAACAACCCAAACCTAAGTTTTATCATTTTCGGTTTAAAAAATAACAAGACCGTTGTAGGCCCACTTTATAAATCAAACAATCATGAAAATAAAAAAACAATTCACCTACTCTGGTTGGAAAATAACACAACATCTCACTTCTGTCTTATCAAAAACTTATCGAGATTGGTGAGAAGTCAAATAACTAAGCATAATGGTCGACTCTATTTTTGTGATACTTGTTTGCTTTTTTTCAAAACGGCTGATGATGTGGAAAGTCACACTTGTACCGGTATTGTCACAGTTTTACCAGAAAAGGGTTCTGTGATTAAATTTAAGAATTTCGAGCGCAAACAAGACATTCCCTTTGTAATTTACGCAGATTTTGAAACTATGTTAGAAGATGTGGTTGGAAGTGCATCACAATCCCAAGGCGCACATACACATACCACCCAAAAGCATGTGCCAGTAGCATTCGCATACAAAGTTGTTTCTTCTGTTAACCCTTCTTACAATAAATTTGTAACGTATCGCGGACTCGATTGTGTAGATAATTTTATTTCCTGTCTCTACAGAGATACTCGTGATATCCATGCAGTGCTGTCACAAAATGTACCCATGATTTTCAATGCAAATGATGCAATTAATTTTAAAAATTCAGTCCGATGTCATATTTGTCAATCTTTTCTCTTCGGTGATAAAGTTAGGGACCATTGCCATCTTACTGGTCGGTACCGAGGCGCAGCCCATAACCTGTGCAATTTACAATACAGTGTTCCAAAGTTTGTGCCAATTTTTTTCCATAATTTAGCAGGATATGATTGTCATTTGTTCATTAAAAAACTCGGTGAAGCGCCTGGATCAATAAAAATAATCCCAAAAACGAAAGAAAATTACATTTCGTTTACAAAATTTATTCCTATAACGAGAGATGAGTTTATACAGTTGCGATTTGTAGATTCATTTAAATTTTTAGGAACCAGTTTAGAAAAACTCGCGAATACCATGAAAGCTTGTGAGTTCAACCACCTTTGCAATTATTACCCAGACGCGAAGGAGTTTGCTCTTTTAAAACGCAAAGGCGTTTATCCATACGAATACATGAGCTCATGGGAACGTTACAACGATCAAACTCTACCGAGCAAAGAACATTTTTATAGCTCTCTTAATAATGAACACATATCGAATGAAGATTACAATCATGCACAAACGGTTTGGGATCAATTCAACATTCGTGATTTGGGTCAATATACTGATTTATATTTAAAAACCGATGTGTTATTATTGACCGATATATTTGAAAAGTTTAGAAAAACTTGCAAACACTATTATCTCTTGGACCCTGCATTTTACGTAACAGCACCGAGTTTGTCTTTCGATGCAATGCTCTATAAAACAGGCGTTGAGTTGGAACTAATAGATGACTTTGCGATAGTAGATCTTTTACAAACTGGCATACGAGGAGGCATTGTTATGGTATCACACAGGCATGCCAAAGCAAATAACGAATTTATTTTGGATTATGACCCGTTGATGCCAGAATCTTATATAGTCTATATTGATTGCAATAATCTTTATGGATACGCGATGTGTAAATCATTGCCACTATCAAACTTTAGATTCCTGGACCAGTCCGAGTTAGATCAATTAGATGTAAACAATGTTTCAAATGATGCAGAGTTCGGTTACATTCTCGAAGTTGATCTAATTTATCCTAAAAAATTACATTGGGAACATAACGACCTGCCGTTTTGCCCCGAAAAAGATATTCCACCAGGTGGAAAAAACGAAAAGTTAATTCCAAATTTATATGACAAATTTAATTACGTTATACATTATGTACATTTAAAAACATGTTTAAGGCATGGTTTAATCTTAACAAAGATACATCGCGCTATAACTTTTCGTCAAAGTGCTTACTTAAAGCAATACATCGATCTCAACACAAATTTGCGTCAAAAAACAACGTCAAATTTTGAACAAGACTTTTTTAAGTTGCTTAACAACAGTATTTTTGGAAAAACTTTGGAAAATAACCGAAAAAAAGTCAAGGTTGAATTAATAAACCAGTGGGCTGATCATAACAACAGAACTAAAAAAAGAAATAATGCAGAGAAATTAATCGCTAGCCCCAATTTTCACAGTGCTTCTGTTTTTACGGAAAATTTGGTAGCAATCCAATTAAAGCCTGATCGTATTGTTTTAGATAAGCCTCTATATATAGGATTTACAGTCCTAGAATTGTCTAAATCACATATGTATGATTTTCACTATTCTACAATGAAACCATTCTATAAAGACCGTTTGAAGATGTGTTACACTGATACAGACAGCTTTATTTACCACATTGAAACAGCAAGTTTTTACCAAGAATTAAAAAATAACTTGTTGAAATATTTCGATACCAGTAATTATTCAGTTGATAATTATCACGATTTACCAATAATTAACAAAAAAGTACCAGGTCTTTTTAAAGATGAAATGGGTGGAAAAATAATCACTGAGTTTGTAGGATTACGCTCTAAATTATACTGTATTAAAAATACTGAAACTGAAATTAAAAAGGCTAAAGGAGTTAAATCTTGTGTCGTTCGAGATCTAAATATCTTGGATTATAGAAACACATTGTTGACCTCAGACGTACTGCGCAAGAAGAACGTGTTATTTAAAAGTATTAAACATGAAGTATTCACACGATCTGTTAACAAAATTGCGCTTTCTAGTAACGACGATAAGCGACTTATTTCGAAAGATAAAAAGTCAAGCAGAGCCTGGGGTCACATTTCTATTCTTGGGGTGTAAGTGATTAGTAGATTTTATAGTTATATGAAAGTAGATAATAATGATATTAGATTATAAGATTAGTAGTGTAACATAAATATCTAATTTGTCTATAATATTATGTGGATACCTTTAAGTTATAATTTTAAGTGAATATTGTTTTTAATTATTAATGAAATAAATATAATTATCACAATAATTGTTTTTTTATTTTACTATTAGCATGTCATTTACCTACATTCCATTCAAGTTCACTTAGCGCAGCACAATTTTTCCCTCGCCCGAGCACATCGATAGGTCTTAGCATGAATTTGTAGGATCAGCGAAATTATACGCGCATTGCTCGATTCTTCATTATTACTCCTTGGAGCTTCAAACAGAGCACACTTTACATCGGTTTAATCTAACTCGTTGGTAAGTTTCTTTTTTCGTATCTTTATCGTATTTTTTCTTAATTCAGTTTTAACATTGTAATTAATAATTGTTTCATTTGTTTCAGAAAATGGCAGACTTGGAAAATAACGAAACCCAAGATGGGCTGTTCGGGATAAACACGCAAGATCTTCTATTTAACTGCGCGCAAAATCCGGAGGATGATTTTGATGAGAATTTCCCTCTCATCAACATCAAAAAAACGCCAAAAAGACCAAAACGGAAGGCTAAGAAGAATAATAGTGAAATGAAGAACCGTCGTTTGCGACGATCATCCTTTGTTTTGAACCGGGAGCCATGCCGTGGAAGACGATTAATTCAAATTAAAATATTAGACATTAGTGATGACAAATGTGATAGTGAAAGTGACGTTATAATTTCAGCACAATATATAGTAAATGACTTTATGGACAATATAATGGACCAAACACAGAGAGTGATTAAAAATATATCAGAAAATATAATAAGTGAATCTTAAAATGTAAGTAAGTTTTATCAATTTAATTTTAATTTATTTTATAAGAATTAATTATGTGATTTTAAAAATAAATACTTTATCATTCTTAGAGCATTATTGTTTTTATTTCAAAATACCCTTTGATACCTAAGAGGTTAAGTGAAACAAAGGTAGGTAATATACATAAATTTTTATTTTTATTAAAAGAATAGGCTAAAAGTAAAAATGTAGTCAAAAGTTATTAGGTGCTCATCTATCTTACATTAAAACAGTCATTTTATTATCATCATACCACTTTTTTAAGCACATAACATTTTTTAACGCACACATTTTCTTATGATGAACACAGGTAAAATTATCACTTGAGTTTTCATATTCATTATAAAGTTTAAAAAAATTTGGACATCCTTTTTCTCCTATATCTGTTACTTTACAGTTCTCACACAATTCTTTAATCCATTTAATTTTCTCAGTACCTTTTGTTAAAACATTTTTCTTAAACAGATATGGTATGACAGTTCGCTGGAACTCTCTATAATCAACGAAACCTTCGCTCCAAAAAATTCCTCGATTCGTTTCAATCCATCGCACATGCCTCTTTTCTTCTGATAACAAACTTTTAAATGGATAAGGAGGCTTGACAAGAAAAGTTTGAGTGTACCCTTTGTACAAAATTGCAATTTCTTTCAAAATGAAAATATTTTTGGTGTCCTTGAATCCTTGCACATCGACTATCACATTGTCATTTTCATTGGAATTCATATTTATGATATTTTCTTCACTAAATTGCTCAACGGTCTGTACTCAACAAGAGAATCGTTTAAAATGAGACAATATGCTGCAGTCTGATCTGGTATCTCTGCATTGCATTCAAGTTCGACACGAACGCTGACTACTGGACCTGACTTAAGATTTTCGCTTTGTCTAGAGCAATCAATAACGAACAGTGGTGCCTTTTCTTTGAATTCAGATGCACTTAACAGTGGTTCACTACGGCGTCCATAATAAGATTGTTGGAATTTTACATATTGCTCATATAGCAAAGAAAATTTATGATCATTAAATCTAACGTTCAAGTTTTCATACGGAAAATAGGTCGAGTTAAGATAGACTTTGACATCTCTTAGATTACAATGATCAAAGTGTGAAATATCTTTTTCTGCTAAGTTTTTTCTATTTGTTTGTAAACCAATAACAACATATCTCGGCTTTTCAATCTGCGATGATGTTTTAATTGACCAAGTGTGCTTAGTTGTTTGAGGTAATAATGGATACTCGTATAGATCCCAATTTCTAAAAGCAAAATGCAGAGGACGATCTTTTTCTAATAACTTCAATAGATGTACTTTTTCTTTATCAGAGACCTTGACGTGGGGTACGCGCCACACTAGTTTATTTATTACTATATCTTCAAGAAGCTCACCAGGCGGAACTTTCAATGAATTTAAATTAGTATTGCTGCGTAATAATATCAATTCGTGTTTACAATTCATAATTATTTTTTTATAGTCTTCTGCGAATCCTAGTATATTACCTAAGGGTATTGAAGCACAAAAACTTCCTCCATGATTTGTTTTCGTCCCATTTACATCCCATCCCCAAGCTTTTGCAATCTTAGCTTCGTTTTCATTAAAAGATAGTAAGCCTTTCATAGTCGTTGTCATTCCAGCATTTTTTATTCTATCTATTTCGACCCCATTGAGTTCATAACGAATGTCTTGAAAAAGGAAAAGTAATGGATTATTTGTGAATTCGATTGCGGAAACCTTTTGTTTTAAATCTTTTTTCATAATGGTTACTGTGCCTTCAAGATAAAGGGTACTTGCTGATGGTAAAATGTACAAATCCTGTTGGTTGATAGGTATGCGAATCTCATCATTCTTGTTGAAACTTGTCACGTAAGGTTTGTACGAATGATACTCGATGCCGTCTATTGTGTTATCATATGTTGGAGAACTTGTTACATCTAGAATGTTCATTTTAGAAGTCCAATTAATTTAAGGAATCTTTTATTTTCTTTGCTTAATATATTTCTTCTCTTAGCTGTTCCTTTTCGGATTGTCCGATGAGTACTGATGTGTTTTATTGAATGGTTACTATTTTTATTAAAATCAATCATCTTTTTCTTATATGCATGTATAGTTGAACTTCTTCACCTCGTAAATTTATCAAGTTATTATTAATATCCAATAATCTGATATTTATGCAGCTGATGTTGTTTTGATTCACGGGAAAGTAAATAATATTTCTAGGTATTTCTATTATCCGATATCCTGGTGGAACGTTTGGAGCAAATTCATAAATAATATGGCTTGATTTCCCGTTAATATATGAACCACTCACTATATCACATTCGACTCTCACCACAGTCGTTGATAAAATGTTAACTGGAAGCTGTGACTCGTGTATTATATTAGCTTCTAAGGATCGTTTATCAAATCCTAGTAACTTCCCAATAGAATCGTCTTTTTCGAAAAGGATATCTTTGGAGCAGCAGATGAACGTTTTCAATGTGTTGTTGTTGCAAAATAAATTAAAGGTTGTTCCATTTTTCACATTTGTTTTTAAATAGTCAGATATATCTTGCAGCTCATAAGCACCTTCTGGTATTTCTACAACTTCGTTATTACCATAGTAAAATTTATTGTTTCTTCTGTCAATGTTAGGGATTGAATTGAATGTTGACAAATACAACAGAGCACACTCGTATTCACAATCGAATTGCAAAGCTGGATAATAGGTGGTGGATAACACCGACGTATTACCTGTTACAGACAACGTGAAGGACATTTTATAAATGAAAGTAATTAAACATGTTTTTAAATATATAGGCACATCATTTTATTAAAACAAAAAAAACATTCACATTATATTATTCCAAAAGTTTGTGAGAAACTTTAAACACAAATGACCACAATTAAATGTATTAAAATTTTGATATCTAGTATAATTATAAGTTATATTACATGTTAAATACTTAATTAACTCACGAGGTGGTTTTAAATCACCAAAACTATCAAAATACTCACAATAATTGTACAGTTTAACGTAGGCTACCCAATGAGTTCCATTATTTTCTGAACTATCTAGATTTACAATCGCACACTCAATATCTTTTGGAGCAGTAGGTAATTCATTTCTCATGAAAACACCTCTAAAGAAAGGAATGTGTTCACTAGCATATTTTATTATGTCTACATCAGTTAGTGCACGTTTGGGTAACCTGTTTACTAGTTTTTTGAACTATTGATATAAAGACCATTTCCAGTTTTATATGGTTTTATGTACAGTCCCTTTCCTAAGGCAATAGACTCCATCATTTTATTATGTCGTTGAGCTTCTTCCAAGTTTTGTTTAGCTGATTTATGATCATTTACAGCCTTAGTAATACCTGCTGCTCCTCCAGCCAGCGCGCCCAAAGCAGACAGTCCAGCGAATATTGGTATCAGCGGTAAAATTCCACCGGTTTTCGGTAGCGGTATAACACGCGGCAAGCAGATTCCTTTTTTATTTTTGATTAATTTTTTTGCAACTGAATAGGCTGCTCTAATAGCTTTGGAATTACTTTTCGGCTTTAACTTCTTCAATGTTTTATGTATAGAAGAAACTATTTTCTTAAATGATCTCGTACCAGCACCATGCTTCACTTTGGTTTTCATCACTTTGCTTACAAACCACGAAGCTAACTTTTCTCCTCTTCCAGCGTTTTTGGATTTCATTCGCTTTTTTGCCATATTTATCAGTTCTAAGTCTGCTTTGTGTCGTTCTTCTAAATTATTCGAATTATCATAAGCGATATCGTGTCTCATACAAGCGTTATCAAGCTCGTTGACTCCTTGATCTCCTCTCAATAATCGTTCTCTTAGACGTGTACCAGGTCCACAGTAATTGTATCCAGGTAAATGTAATTCGAATGGTAATTTATTTATGATACTATTAACTAGTCCTCCACCTCGCATCGCTAAGCTGTTAATGAGATAATCTCGCTTAAAATTCATAATTATAAGAGAAATAATCACACAATTGCGCGTTTTTCAATCCAACTATTTTCAGTATTAGGAAGACCTAACCACTTTACAAAAAACTTGTTGCCTTTCTTTTTGATAACTTTTTCAATGAGATATACATGCGGACATTTTGTCTTTTGGAGTTCCTGTTCATAAAATCTGCCTAATATCGGTTGATGATGTAGATCTTCTATTGAATACGTAACAGGTTTAGAATTATGAACCATTTTTATCAAAAATAATTCTGTAGACCAGTTAGGAGTGAAGCCCTTTTCAAAACTACCTTTATATTTACTAATACGAACATGATCACCAGTTTGTAATTTATATTTAGTATTTACTTTAACTAATTGTGATTTAATTATATTGGACATAACTTTACTTTGATTAGCTTGACATACATCGTTCGGTCTAAACTTTGTTGTACGATGTATTGTGTTATTATACGTTAACATCACATTTTTAATGGTATCTCCAGCCCATTTATAGCTACCGTTTAAACTAAAACGTTTATATAATTTTATTTTGAGTGTTTTAATTAGTCTTTCAACTATAGAAGCTTTTTTAACAGAGTAAGTAGAGTAATGATTTATTTTGTATTTTTGCATAACCTTTTGAAATTCATCATTATAAAATTCAGTACCCTTGTCAGTTTGTAAGTTTAAGGGTTTTCGATTACTATTGATTAACAAGTTTTGAAATGCTTGTGCTACTTCCAGTTTAGTTTTTGTCTTAAGGGGAACAACCCATGAAAATTTTGAAAAACAATCTAATACAACTAAAATATACCTGTACCCGCTGTTATAACTTTTTAAAGTCTGAAAATCAATCAGATCTGCTTGCCATAAGTCATCAATACCCTTTAAAACTACTGATCTGCGTAAAAAGTTTTTGCGAGCTGTTTTATGTATTTCGTTAACAATTTGTAGCTTGCTCATTTCTTAGATTTATTGAGTTTATCCAACTCAGATTTTAAGGCATTTAAAAGTAAATCAATTTCTTTCTTTGTTATTTCAAATTGACTATCTACGTAATCTTTGTTCACAGCGTCGGAACTTTGCAGTGGAGTTGTAACACCAGTCAATCTTGCACTCTGTAAATCGTACTCTCCAGTTTCTGTGCGCTTTAAGACCTTATCAAAATTTTCAAAAAAATCTTGTAAATTTACCCGTTTACTTATGTGATGACCAAACTTGTCCATTTTAGTGAACTGTTATGTGTTATTGATGATGATGAAATGAAACAATTTGAAGAAAGAATTGATATTTATTAAGGTATAATGCCACTTTCACGTAGCTCTTCTACTATAGATATTATTTCATTATCCAACCCAGTATTACCAGCATCTTTAGATGCAATGAGTAATTTTAATCTTTCAACGAGTTCATTAGGGTCATCCCAATAAACGTAGTCGACATTTTTCTTCCATTTCTTCAACAAAGGTAGTCCTTCTCCTTGATGTGATGAGCCCGGTTGACTACTGTCAGTGCTTGCGGAGACTTTACGTAGTTTGAATAACGGCCTAATGATGTTTAAGTATTTTCGTCCCCTGTTACTTCTGATTGGTTTATGTGGATCGTAATCTCTTCGATGTACGTTGGTTTCTAACAGCATCAGCTTATAATGTCCTAAGTCTTCAGGAGTTATTGTAGATAAATCAGGAACTTTTTTAAACAGTAATTCATTTATGCCTGTGGTAAACTTAAACTTATTTTTTCCAACTTCAACATAATTGTCTGACAAAACAACACGTGAAGACCCCATCATAAGTTTACCGCGTTCATTTCTGACACCAAATGGAACATCAGTCATTGCTTCAGATGACTTAGACCACGAAGAAATGTCTCGCTGGTCGCTTGAATTTGATTCAACTGTTTTAAATGAATCGTCCACACCATTTTCTGAATTATCATTGGATTCATCTTCTTCTGAATTATCATTACATTCCTCAGAATCATCAGAGTCTTTTGGGCTAAATACATTAAAACCAATATTTGATTCCCTTTTTAGTGTTTTGTCTGTATATAGTGGACTTGAAGTTTCAAATTTTTTTGAACTTTGTGATGGTACTTCTGGCTTTTTAATTAATTTATTAAGAGGGGTTGTAATTGGTTTAAAAACAGTTTCTAACATTTCCACGTTTTTCGTTTCAATGTCTCGCATCTTTCGAACTTTTTTTTTCACAGCCTCTGCAGCCTTCACAATTTGTCTTTTTAAGTTTTTTTCCATGATAAATAGTCCACAACCACTGTGTTCATAAGTGTGATCACGAAAATGATTGCATGTATTCTCTAGTTCCACTATATATAGTAGGCACACGGTGGGTGCAAAGTTCAGAAGTATAATCTAGTTATATTTACGAATACTTTTCTGCACATAGGACATTTCTTTTCAATCGATAGCGCACACTTTGCACAAGCCAGGGCGTGACCACAAGGTATAAAGCAGGTGTTAACATCATCCACCAAACAAATTTTACAGTTGATTGGTAATGTGTTTCTGGTAATCGATACATCATTATCAGCGGTTTGATTACACTTTTCCCCTGCTTTGTCATACCCTTTGTTTATCACATTATTTACAAAGTCTTCTCCTTTCATTAATAAAACGTATGGACAACACTGAAACCAGCGTGCATGTTCTACCCATGCTTGATCTTCAGGACCCCAATCTTTAAGCCTGCCATCACAGTAGTAACAAACTACTCTATCACCATATCCAGTGTAAAAAAAACCGGCTTCAGCCATTTCCTTTGGCTGTTGAGTTAATCCTCTTGGCCAAGTATCAAAGCTTCTGAGACGTTTGTATTCAGTACAGTATAAGCGATGCACAGGAATGTATGGCATGGTTCATCAAATCACAATCACATTAATCTTTGTATTTTGGATGCGTTCAGCTTGACACTTCAACAATAAATGACTCGAATGAACTGATCATTCGGTAAGTATATAGGTAGTTACCTACTTACAGGTGATTTAAGTTAAATGACAATTAATGAAATACAACAAACGTATCAAACTTTTTACGGTAACATCCCTTGTTTTTTTCACAATCTTTGTTTATTACAACATAGCTATAGGGTTCTGCCCATATATTTGAACACATTTCTCTAAATTCTTGCCATGTCATATCTGTGTTGACGTGTTCATCGTAGACATGTCTTAAGTTTATATCATCTTGTTTAAAAATTATGATTAAGTTTGCATTATCTCTAACTAACTGTTTTGGAATCTTGCTGTAAGTTTGATTTAAATAAAAACAGTCTATAAACTTGTGTCTACCCATCGTAAAATAATTTCTCATATTATTTTGACTCTCACAAGCTACATCGTCAAATATTATAATGGAATTACATTTTGCTGCTTCTGGAGTAAGAACTTCTTCATTTTCGTGATACTTTGAGAAAGTCACTCCAGGAACCATTTGTAAAACCTGCTCTAAATATTTATATTTCGGTTGATACAGAGTTTTTGAGTACACATAAAGATTTCGAAATTGTAATCCATTTTCATGTAAGAGTAGACCAATAACCAAATTTGTTTTTCCACAGTTTGATGGACCGCAAATTATACAACGTATTGTATTTGGTAAAAGCGTTCCATGTCGGAAATTTTGTTTTTTAGAATCAACGACAATATTTTCGAACTGTAATGACACCGGTTGCTTAACGAACTTCATTGTTAGAGAGATCTTCTCTGAATGATGAAAGGAAATGATATCTCACATTAATAAACAACCTAAAGTTATTGAGAGTTTTAAAATCAAATTATACAAACGACGGAAGGATCGCTGACTGACGGAGCGACGAGCAAAGCGAGGAGAGAAGTGAATCAGCGATCCTTCCGTCGTTTGTATAATTTGGTTTTTGAACTCTCAATAACTATCTACTTACATATTCGGATGTTATTTACTACGATTTATGACTTCAAGGGCCAATTTTTCAAACGTTAAAACACGGTCCTAACCTAGGACTAAATATTCTAAACTCAAAAATTGGCCTATGAAGTCAGAAATCGTAGTAAATGACATCCGAATATTCATCAAACGAACGAAAAAAGGAACGCGAATACGGCCCCTGGTTATGGAACTCTTAAGCCGCCCTGATTATTATAAGCATTTCTTTAAACACCTATTACTAGTCTCCTAAGTAAATATAATTATTAACAGTATCCAGTCTAGGACCTTGGAGTCGGTGAAACTCGTGCAAATGCTTACTCAAGAGGAATCAGAACTGCACCCATACTCATGAGCATTTTACTGCGAGTTGCGGCATGTAATAGCTTTTGTTACTGCTTTAGACCATGATACCTTTACACAATAGGAATATGTAATACCTACAACCAGAAGCAAAATAAATATCAAGATCTCGACTGTATTCCCGCAGATATTTTCTCCTTTCTTGTAGAATTGACCCATTCATCATTAAAAAAAAAACGTTTTTTTTTTTAATGCTAATTTTAACATTAATGATGTCCCTCGATGTTCCCCTTCAACAGAACAGGTGAAAAAAAACTAACGAAAAAAAATCATCATACATGTTGATTAAATTTAGCGGTTCTAATCCTTTTTTTACAAAAGCACAGTCACCCCAGTTGTCGAAGTTACGAAATGGACGATTTGCCAGAAGTCGGCAACTGTTTAACGCCATCCCTTGCTTTGCTTATGCATAACGCCGTCCAAACGCCAGGTGTGTAGCTAGGATAGTATTAAATCTACTTAGATTGCACTGCTAATTGTACCATTTGTATTCAAATAAGAAGAGTTCTCTCATGATGGTTTTCCATCTAATTATTTTTGTGCATCTCAAACGGTGAAAGCGTAACGGAGAAATAGGCTTGTGTTCTTAAGCTGATCGCACATTTGTCCGCGCCGTACTTGCCGCAGTCTTTTTTCTAAACAAAAAATACTAATGACGTCAGAAAAAGCGGGTCGCTTCTCGTCAGAAGCGAGCCGCATTTTCTGAGAATGAAGAAATGCTGAGACGTCTCTCAGCATTTCTTCTATTGAATTGACAGTTCGGCGCGTTCGGCACGGATGGATCGCGCGATCACCTTTAGCCGTTCACCCAAAATGTTCTAAAACCTGTTAGTGCAAGAAAATAATTTGAAGTGCATTTCTAATCCTTTCACACTCATTTTACGTTAGTTTTTATAGAACCAGCCTTCGATTCTTGATCGAAGGAACCAGTAAAGTAAGTTCGTATGGCCAATTCTGGTGACGTAGTTTTTAGGCCGCCTTAAGGCCTCCGTCATGACTTAACGACTCAAAAGTCGGGACTGGCAATCGTTCCCTCCAAAGCACGGAAGCGATCAGTTGATAGAACTAGTGGCACAAGTATAAAAAAAGCTTAATACATAATAATGCTGGACATTTTTCACACAGCATCATCTAGCCTTAAACTAAGCTAAGCTTCTTATGGGAACCAGACAACTGATAGAACACTTATATACTTTTTGACATACATATTACAAAGAAACACCCAGACAAATATCTGTAGGTCATACAAACATTTGTCCCGCGGCGGGGATCGAACCCGCAACCTTCTGCGTCGCAGCCGGACCTTCGCCCACTGCATAGTTTTAAACTTTCCTAGATCCGCCCCTGTATTGTATTACTTTATGCATAACGCCATCCAATACAGATTTTGCCTGGAGCCGTAACACGCCCGTTTACAAGTAGCGTTTGTTTTTGAAAGTTTGTAGTTTTGTAAGTGCAATTTTTGCTGTACAACGTGAATTTTAAAGAGGACGGATGTTGTTTTCGTTTAAGACTTTCGAGTTTTATAATAAAAGAACTTTAAGTACAAGTACCTAAGAATTTTATAAGTATAAATACCTATTTAGTCAGCTTTCAATTGTTTAAGGGTGGTCGCACAGTCCAGCCGAACCGAACGCGCCGAAGTATCAATTCAATAGAGAAAATGCTGCTGACATCGAGCCGCATTTTCTGACGTCATCAGCATCCATACTAATATTATAAATGTGAAAGTAACTCTGTCTGTCTGTCTGTCTATCTGTCTGTCTGTCTGTCTGTTTGTTACGCTTTCACGCCCAAACCGCAGAACAGATTAAGCTAAAATTTGGCATAGTTAAAGGTTGTATCCCAGGGAAGGACATAGGCTACTTTTTATCTCGAAAAAATGAAAAAATCCCGAGGGACCGCGGGTCACACCGCGGTAGCGCAGCTAGTTTTTGTATAAAAAAATAACTGCGGCGCGTACGGCGCGGATGAGTGTGCGATTAGATTAATAGAGAGGTTGATTGATACAATCAACTTCCCAAAAATGCGTAAACAGATACAATTACGTTTGGCTCTACGAAAATGTCTACGACCGTAGACCTTAAAATTCCAATATAAAAGATTTAAACGCACTTTTACCTGATATAACTAGTTATATCATAAAAGATGCTCACGATTGTATCCCGTGAACTGACCGGACTGCTTGAATTTTCAATCAATTATTGTTCTTTGAAGTAAAGGGTATAATCAGAGGCAAAAACTTAGGCCTTTACATCTATATTATATGATTTATACAGCGTCAGGCGGCGATCCATGCCTACACTTAACGGGACGCTGTAGTGCCCAGGACATTGTTTGAGATGGAATAGGCTTGCCCAGCACCTAAGCCATCCTCTCAGCTTAATCGGCCTGGCCCACAGGAAAGACGACATCACGTGTGGAGCTGACTAAGCTGCGGGTTTCCTCACGATGTTTTCCTTCACCGTTAAGAGCTCGTGTTATAGAGCATATAAATTTTACGAAACGAAAAGTACATACACATATACCTAAAACCGATGGCAGGCTGCTAGTAGATTGATAATTATTTATTGCACATACGAAAATACATACAAAAACATGACATATTTTAATTATACCACAGAACATCATCACTATGCCTCTTTTGTGCTCACAGTGCCGGAATCCACATTTAGTATGCTCTTAACACCAGAATCATGGCCGGCTGGTACTGAAGTGTGTGAATGGTTTCACAAGGGAGTCAGGCGTGATTACAGTCGACCCCGCACACCTGGCAGGACCAACGGAGACAAGGTCGACATCAACAGCACACAACGTCAAAACAGCCAGTTCTAAATGTAGAATTCATGCCATGTATCAAAACGTAAACGGCCTTAAAACCAAACTACAACAGTGGCGCCAAAACACAACACTACTACATCATGACTTCATTGGAGCAACGGAAACTAACCTAGATGACTCTGTTACTGATGCTGAAGTGGCACCATATGGTTGGAGCCTTCTTAGACGTGACAGAGGCTCAAACAGGGGTGGAATACTGCTGGCAGCTAGGCCTAGCATAGAACTCACGCGGCAAGAACACCTAGAGACTGAGAGAGGGGAGGATCTGTGGGCATCGTTTTGCTACAAAAATCGTGTTGTGTATGTGTGTGTAGTGTATATTAAACCATCGGCCAAAGATGAAGAATACATGGCTTGGTTTTGCAAAGTAGAGGAATGTATATCTACTGTGTTAAAAAAGTGCAATATCATTATAGTAGGTGATTTAAATCTTAATAGTGCATCTTTGAACATTAATAACTATATGCACTATTTCCTAAATTTCTGTGAGTTAAATGACTATAACACAATTTATAATATAACGGGTAGTAAATTAGATGTAGTACTTGCAAATAATAGAGTTTTTGAGGTGTACGTTTGCGAGGCAGCCAGCGGCATGGTAGATAAGGCAGACAAATTCCACCCACCCCTAGATGTATCATTCAGTTTCATCTCCATTGAACAGGCTGTGCCACTGGAAGCTAGCAATATTGATACCAAGACCGACTGGAATTTCAGTAAAGCAGACTTCCCCTTACTCTATGAACTTATTGTCAATATCGATTGGAATGAAGTCCTCGAGGAAAGTGACGTCGACAGGGCTGTAGGTATACTCTATTCAAAATTTTATTCGTGTTTTGATCAAAGCGTCCCCAAAAAAGTACGCAATTCTAAACCCTCGCGTAGGTACCCAACCTGGTACACGAAGGAAATTATTGCAGATATTAAAACTAAATGGAAACTTCATAAAATCTGGAAAACCACAAAAGATCCGTATATTTATAGTTTTTTTACAGCATTAAGAACGTACCTAAAGCACAAAATAACATTAGCACACAAGGAGTTCACAAAAAGCATTCAGAGTAGCATCGCATCCAATCCGCGTGCTTTTTGGAACTATGTTAAAAGCCTCAGAACAAAAGGTGGATTTGAGCCTTGCATTACACACGAAGGAGTTAAACATACTGGGCCGGCAGCAGCTGCAGCTTTTGCAAACTATTTCAGTAGTATATTTTTACCACATATACCAAATCTTGATACCAATAATATTGTTCTTGCAAACGAATATACATCTGTAACTATGAAAGACTTCACAGAGAGTGAGATTACAAAAAACATTCAAAAACTCAAACCAAAAAGCTCTGTAGGCCCCGATAATATTCCCCCTTACATACTTAAAGCATTTAATACTCATTTAGCATCACCTCTAACACACATATTTAATTTATCACTCCACACTAGCATATATCCGACATCTTGGAAAGTATCTAGAGTCGTGCCAATCCTGAAAGCAGGAAATAAACAACATGTTCAAAACTACAGGCCAATCGCTATCCTCTCATCTATAGCGAAACTATTTGAGACATGTCTACATGGTAGACTGTACAAGCAAGTAGAACCTTACCTGAACGACGCCCAACATGCATTTAGGATGGGCCGCTCTGTGAATACGAACCTATTGACAATAGTAGATTTCATCTCAGCCGAGTTAGATCGTAGTACTCAAGTTGATGTCATATACCTTGATTTCCAAAAAGCATTCGACCATGTTGACAATGATGTTCTATTGAGAAAGTTAAGTAGGTTCGGGTTTGCTCCTTATCTTTTAAGACTTTTTGCTGATTATTTACGCGATCGCAAGCAGTTCGTAAGACTTGGTTGTTTTGATTCACCAGCTTATCACACTAGATCAGGAATCAGTCAAGGTTCATCCTTAGGCCCTCTATTATTTACCTTAATGGTTGACGATCTAGCGAAAACCCTCACAACTGCGAAGTGCCTACTTTATGCTGATGACCTCAAATTGTACTGCCCTATAAAGAACACAGATGACAGTTATTCCTTGCAGCGTGATTTAGAGTCTGTAAGTGCATGGAGCAAGGAGAATAGGCTGTATTTAAATATCTCGAAATGTCAAGTCATGACCTTTTCTAGATCTACTTCTCCAATTATCATGCCCTATAGTATAAATGGGGATTTACTGACAAGACCACCTACAGTTAAGGATTTAGGTATAATATTCGAACCAGAACTCACATTTCATGATCACATTAAAAAACTCACAATAGACAGTTTTAAGAAACTAGGTTTTGTCACAAGAAATAGCAAAGATTTTTCAAATATAGACGCAATCAAAATTTTATATACATCCCTTATTAGGTCTAAGCTGGAGTCTAGCGCCTGCGTATGGAATCCATATGAGGTAACGTATACCCTGATGGTGGAGAAAGTCCAGAAACGCTTTCTGCGTTTCCTATACACAAAGGTACACGGTTACTATCCATATATGTTCCCAACTAAATATCTACAAGGTATGCTAAGCTTCAATTCACTTGAAACACGAAGGCTCTGCAACCAAATGCTCATTATGGTTAGAATTCTACGCGGTATGTTTAATTGTCCGGCCTTACTAGCTGAAGTGAGTAGACTGTATGTCCCGGAGCATCGAGCCAGGTTCCGCCCAGGGCGAGTACCGCTGTTTGCACCGAGGCCTGCAAGAACAGTAGCCCGTCAGCAATCGCCTGTATGCCGAGCACAACGACACCTTAATGCTCTGTCCACATCCAATGCAGAATGTGATATCTTTGCCGATAGGTGGCCGGTGCTCGAGAGAGAGTGTCTGAGTTATAGCGAAGAGCCTAACTCTTTGATGCCATGGTAGCCTTGTTAAATCTAACAGTTTTGGAAGATGTTGTACCTACCTACCCTTCTTGAATGTTTACTAGTTTTTTATTTTTAAAAGTGTGTTATTTTTCTCTGTACCTATTTATTTTTTATTAAGTACCCATATTGTTTTTTTTTTTAATTTGATCTCACTAGGTTAACGCCTTAGATAATAGTACAATCTGTAATGTTAGCCTAAGTTGTAAATAAATAAATGTCTAAATGTCTAAATAAATGTCTAAGAACGAGAATACTTAGAAACGCGTAGGTGGTCTGCTTTAAGTAAAGTTTTGCCCTCTACATTCAAAAACTTTTTTGAATGTACATACAGCCAGCCACAATTACTTTTCAAATTAACACTCACAACCCACATTTTCTCCCAAAGTTTCGATTAACTTTGACTTTATTTAGTGCAAGTTTAGAGCTTGCATTGATGTTCAATTGATGATCGGCAGGGATTCGAACGCGCACTATCAGATTGAAAGACCAGTCACCAGAGCCACTATGAACTCATACGAACACATAGGTACCTACTAGGCGAACAGGGTTTTGTAATATCGCACAGAAACATCATTATTATGTTTAAAAATTACTACTTGAGTGGCGTAGCTACCGGAGGGCTAGGCGGTGCAGTGCACCGGGGCCCCCAAGCTCAAGCGGCCCTCGGACCCTGAGTCAGAATCCAGAGTCAGGAAGGTTTTGGTCGTAGGAATCTATAGATATGATTATTTTGAAAATATAAACAACTGCATTTTTAGATTTTTGAAAAACTGTAAATACAGTAAGCCCAGAAAGTTTTAACAAAAAATTCAAAATACGTTTACATTTTGCCACACCCTGCATATTTTGACTTGATAAAACCTAAACCGTTCAGTTAGGGCCCCGGTTTATTTTGCACCAGGGCCCTTGGCTACCTAGCTACGCCACTCTTGCCATTTCCCAGCTTGATGTCTTGAAGAATTTAGGCATAATTTTTAAATTTTGAAGTGTTAAACCACACTTAGCTTAAATTTTGATAAGACTTTTCATTTCGCAATTGCAAGGCATTTTTCGAAAGGAGTAGAGAGAAGTAGATATTTGACGTGTGATTTTGACTGATTAGTCAAAATAAACGTGGATTAAGTTACGCCGGGTGTAACTTAGGAGTAACCATAAAATTTTTGGGGTTTAAAACGTTTCACGTTAATTAATAAGTTAATTATAAGTGTTTTAAAAATGACCAAAATAGGTTTTATTAGTGGTAGGTTTCTAGGTTGTCTATTTTTTTCCTAAATCTATCTGCTGTCCAATTTAGGTTAGTAATAGGTTCATAGTCTGTTTAGCTGTATGACCTACATCCCAACGCCTCCATTACAGTAAGTGCCCGTTGGACCGTGTTATGTTAGGGTCAAACTACATAAACAGCACGCCTCTGTCTGCTACAATAACTTTTTTACACAGGTTCATTGTTTCAGAGACAAAATTGAAAGGGCCGTTTCGTAAACATGGGGCTTATTACAAGGAAATGAGCCGAGTTTAGTCCAAGTCTAACTAAATAACTATCCCTAGAAAAACGATCTTTAAATACTCGTACATAGAACGCTTTTTTGTGGTAACAGTTTTGTTTTGACATGTGTCAACATGGGGTTCAACCAAGTTACGTTTTTATAATAAGTAGAAAGAAATGCCAAAGTTTGGATGGGTGAATGTTTATTTGTTAGGTAGGTACATACCTACTCCTTCCTCTAAAATAAATAACGAGATAGTTTATTCTTAGTAGTTACATAATTCATTCGCATACATTTTATCCCGGAAAAGTTAAATATTACTCTAATGAGCCACTGCTGGAGATAAGCCACCTCCCTAATGGGCCTTGTGCTGCTCTCATCCAAGTCTTTCCCTCTATAGTCTCTAATGTCACCCATATATCTCCGCTGGTCCGGTTCATACTGCTAAAAACGTGAATACAAATTGAGCCGTGGTAGCGCCACAAATTGAGCCGCCTGAATTGATCCTCAATTTCCCAGAAAATACTTGTGCTTGTGCAACGTACCTAGTCGAAGTGGGCACTAACGTTTGTTTCGTTACCTAGTTAGGTACATTAACTCTTTAGGTGCTGCTTATAAGTTTTGCAAGAAGCGGTTTATCATAATGTGATAAGCACATACTATTCGATGTACCTACCTGTATTTCTTTGGCAGAATTATAGGTTATCGTCGATAGACTGATTCGATACGGTGGTGTTTAGGTAGAACGCTTTCCTCGTAAGCACTTATCAAACTCAGTTCATTAATAGCCTTTTACAAGGAGGACTCAAGCTGGTGTCATCAATTTGTCATCAATTGGTGTTAAGTTTTATACTTAGGTAAGTAGATATACCTACCTATATAAGTAGGTAAAAGTCGCAAATAGAAAGGAAGGTAACCACACGTCGTAAATTTAAATTGTATGTAGGTCGTAGTTAACCACAGATTATAAACTAGTTCTTCTAATGCCGGGAATTTTCGTTGCGTTCTCGTTCGCGATTTGAATAATTCCATAGGTACTGTGGAAAACCTTAATAACGTGGGAAGGCGTGAATTATACATGAATAATGGCCATTTAAAACAGGCCTATTAAGTTGAGTAGATAGGTATAGAAACACGATTAGACTCACGCCCACCTGCTTTAAAAAACAAAGTTCAAAAAACTAGAGATTAGAGTATACCTACAGTCATCTTTTTTTCAATTTCTTTCTTCAGCTTAGAGACAACTTATGTACCTAGATATATATCTATAGGTAGGTATATCTAGGTGGAAAGTACCTATAACGGCACATTAGGGTAGGCTTATGGTGAGAGGTAAGTAGCATATTTTTATTTTATAAGTAAGTAGTGGAAGGTATCCTACCACTACACCATAGAGAAAAATACTATCAACAGCAGGACTTCCCAACCAGGGAGCCACAGAGAAATGTCAGGGGGGCATTACGTTTGCATTGAAGACACTTGTCCGACCGCGGGCGAGTGCGCGGCAAGTGATCAGCTATTTTATCGCATAAGAGACAAAAGATGTAAGATTCCGTGTGGTAGCTTGTGTAACCTTTTTGGCATAGTGCAGAAGAACCAACGTCATCAGACGGGTCGCAGCTGAAAAACTGAGCGGTGCAGCGGATGCGACGATATTTCAACCGGATTACATTACAGGCTTCTTGTGTCGTTTGTTAAGATTTAACTCTTTTTGCGGCGATAAGTTAGGGTTTACGTTGTCTGAATTATTTAAAAGGATTTTACGTTGCATTCTTGCGAATCCTAGGAAACTTTAGGTACCTACATACTGATTTATTTAGGTACAAGCTGTCCGTCACGATGTTACCTGCGGTCCCTCGGGAAAACTTCACTTTCCCGGGATAAAATATAGCCTATGTTCATCAGGGATAGTGTAGGATTTTAATGGTGAAAGTTTTTTTTCAAATCGGTCCAGTAGTTTCAGAGCGCTCGTGGTCGTGCTTGCTTAGTCGTTCTTGATAGATCGTGGAAGTTAAGCAACGTTCGAAACGGTCTGTAAGTGGATGGGTGACCGCCAGTGGCATTTTCATCTTAGCGCTTCCGTGCTTCGGAGGGCACGTAAAATGTCGGTCCCGGTTATTTAAGTCGTTAAGCCATAACGGAGGCCTTAAGGCGGCCTAAAAACTCCGTCACCAGAGTTGGCCACTGACTCAGACGAACTTACTTTACTACTTACTAAAGAGCCTATTCAATTCAAACAAACAAATCTTTTTTTTTTCTTTACAATATTATATTATACATAATATTATTATTATTAGAGTGTAGGTACCTAGACAAACTAATGACGACCTCTGTGGCGCAGTGGGCGAAGGTCCGCCTGCGACGCAGAAGGTTGCGGGTTCGATCCCCGCTGCGGGACAAATGTATGTATGACCTACAGATATTTGTCCCGGGTCTGGGTGTTTCTATGTGTAATATGTATGTATTTACAAACAAAAAGTATATAAGTAGTTTATCAGTCATTCTAGTACCCATAACACAAGCTCTGCTTACTTTGGGGCTAGATGATGCTGTGTAAGAAGTCCAGCATTATTTATTTATTATTTTTAATGTAGGTAGAGGTAGGTACTAAGTCATTAGTTTCGGTTATATCAATTTCAGCGAGGTATAAACACCGAATAACTCGTACGACGTTGCAAGTATACCTACCTATAGAAATGCAATGAATTTTGTGTGAAAGAAGAGCCTAGCTAGGCTGAAAGAGCTTCTTCCTCGTGCTCCTACTAAATTCTCCTACTGGTAAAAGCACCGGGACACCCATGTCCTGATGCTCCTACTGAACATAAAAACTGTAACTAACAGACCTAGCATAGGTTGCGAGGAGCGAAGCGACGAGTGGTTAGGTGTATAGTGGACAACCACGCCAGATCCCCGTGGTTTTTATGTTCAGTCAGTAGGAGCATCAGGACATGGGTGTCCCGGTGCTCCTACCAGTAGGAGAATTTAGTAAGAGCACGAGGAAAAAGCGGCTGAAAGTCCGCTCTGTCAGATCAGCCGATACTTCATCTGTTCGACTAAATTCGATGACCTTCATTGAGAAGTGTCGTTTCTTTGTAACGAATGGCACGTTTTGCAGTTCATACGGATAGCAAAGTTTTTTAATGTAAATTAAAAAATAACAGCTGATGTTTCTCAAAAACTTTTCAGTAGGAAGGGTTTCCGTCACGGATGTTCTCGAAGATTTTCTGAATCCCCACGTAGAAAGTTTTAGTAGATAGGGAATTTCTAAATAAAACAAAACAGTTATTTAAATGTAGGTAAGTGTATTAGCAACGTTGGTACATGAGATTACTGATTAATACTGTTTGGAATATCGTTAACACCGCGTCACACACACCTTAGTAACAAGTATTAAGTGTTAAATACAAGTTATAAAGACTCATTATCACCAATAAAAACGTGCTTGCACCTATTATGCAATTTACCAAATTTGTGATGTGGAAAATCGACTTTTCAAACTTACTCTGAGTAATAAAACTATGGCTGTCCGTATGTTAAACGATCTAGCTTTACTTAGCGTAATCTATCATCTTCGCATATTTTTTCTATGGGAGCATTTATAGCTGTTTTCTCGTGGTCCCAGGATTTTGTCCCATTAATGGAGGATAAATACGTTACTGAGCATAGGAATGGGACTACGAGAAACAGTTCTCCCTTGTGGTCCCATTAATGGGACAAAATCCTGGGACCACGAGAAAACAGCGGCATTCCACTGAATAGCCGAGTGTTATGAATTGACCAATCACAAAGCGAAGGTGATAAATAAAATATCGAAATCTCCGTTCGAGCATTGCGATTGGTTAATTCATAAGCCGCTAAGATTTAGTGACGTGCGTCTTGCAAGTCTTGTTTTCAAGTCAAAGTCTTGGACACATTTTACCTAAAATCACGATAGTCAAAATGTGGATTTGAATTCAGCTCACCCATTGTGATGTAACTGACTGAAAACATAGGTAAGTATTTACCTACCGTTTAAATTTCACAAAAATTTAGCATAGTTTTATGGACTCAGATTGCAGACTTAGAAACCACAAGAAACGAACTCCACATAACAAACAGGTAATACAACATTCGTTTACGCATCTATTACACCTATAAATGGTAAATTCCTATTAGTTACCTTCTCGCGAAGTGGAACTAACAGAAATTTACCCTATAAATTCAATAACCGAGTAATATTCAATATTTTAGGACACTACTGATAATTATAACGTGAGCACTCATACGAATAGGAGGTCTTAACTTACTGTTACAAGATGCCAAAAATGTTTATCCAAAAGTTCTCAAGTGATTAACATAATTATGCTATTATCCTAAGACTAAATTATTTTGTTGTAAAAAATTCCCTAATTCATCTAGAAATGCGTCTATTAGGTTCAACTGAGGAAGCCAAAAGCTTTTCACAGCAAAGTATCATACAGTAAAACTAGTGTTCCTACTGCTTGACATTGTACTGTGCTTATGGTAAATGTATCGAAAATGTATAATTCCGAGTCTTTTCTATTGCCCACAAATCCATTTTTGCAAACATGTATTTGCCGTCAAAACATTATTAACACTTAGCAATAAAAATAACGCTAAATATTACTAATTTAGGAGCATTTCTCAAGTAGCTCAGTTCGAAGAATCTAATATACTCTAAGTGCTGTTGCCAAAATAAATATTTAAACACCCATAGGCCTTTTGTCCGCGATCAACGTAATTTTGTAATTTCGCTAAAAAACAAACTGAAAGAAAATAAGGAAAAACAAAATAAAAAGAACAAAAAATATAGAATCATTCATTTTAATGTTTTTCAATAATAATGATAATTTGTTTAATAATAGTTACCTAAAAGAGTTCTACTACAATCATACAACGTGTCCTACTGTCGCATCGACCAACGAAGACCATTTAGTATTTCAATATAAAATTTAAATAAAATATAAATAATCGAGTATTATACTGTTACAACAACTCTATAGTCAATGGTTAACCAAAGACAATATTTTCTATATTGTGTAAAACTACATTTAGACCCCAAAATTACTAAGATCTAATTAATATTTTGGAAATTGATAGAGATCCTCTTTCTGTGAAGTGGAAAATAAAAAAAATCATAAAATAAATCATCTTGTAATAAACTCTATACAATCCTACATTAATTCATATTACTATTATAGACAGTGATAATGATTTACACAATGATCTATACGTGATAATTGTCTAATTTTCTAAGAACACGATAAATTATATAAAATGATTAAAATATTTAACTAATATTAAACTCAAGCTGCATTTTTAGGGATATAACGCTTCATAGAAGCGGCCTCGGCAAGTATTATGGAGAGTTGTAGTTGTACATCATTTAATGGTGGTGACTGAACGATGTAGATGACTTTTCAACGACTTCAAAAAAGGAGGAGGTTCTCAATTCGTCTGTGTTTTTTTTTTGTATCTTGTTACGCGATTGTTCCGCCATTTGTTGACTTTTTTATGTTTGAAAGGGTATACTCCAGAGGTGGTCCCATATAAATTTTATTCCTGAGGGATTGATAGTTTCCCCGTAAATTTCTAAACACCTTCCCTCCTAGCCATGTCACAAATATAAAGCGAATCGACAGCTTGACGTCCTGAGTCACACCGCGTTTCGAGTCAAACATTGAAGTCGGTTTTCTTTTTAGTATTAAAACGTAATTATTAACTATACAACACAGAAACGAGACAGAATGACCGCGACACGTCCAATTTATACATTTGTTGTAGTATGCATTCAACACAAACAATCTCATTATGAAAATACAGTGCCACAAACTTATCTGGACCGGTGAGAGGCGCTGTTATCGCATTTGGTGTAGGCAGAAAAGTAAATTTTACAGTAAAAGTCGTTAGTTCCTCATTTGGCCGCCGCCGGTCCAGTTATGTTAGTGGCGCTTGTATATTTGTCGCAATTATCAAAAATCCAAGCTTGAAGGATGACATTTATCAATTTGAGCCACAAATTAATGAAAAAAAAGAATGATGAATGTGATGTGGCATGAAGAAATGTTCAAAGCGTGACAAATATGGGCGAAAGTGTTGTGACGATGCGAGCGATTTCGAATCGTTGACTTATCAAAATAATAATAACAAATATCAGTCACCAACCACACCTTAGTTCACAATAAAAATATACAAAAACTTACGGGTACTTTAACAATATAATGCACTGGATGAGGGTAGTTTTGTACCGGGATTCATTCAGTCATCCTTACACTTATCAAAATGCTTTATAAATTGTGCAATAAAATTATATAAAATCTCACAAAAACCCCTAAAACTAAATCATACCCTTAGATTAAATGTAAAATAAATAATTCACGTAATTAAAACGGAGGGAAAAATCAACTAAAAATGGTTATTTTTTAGTTGCCGTGTTAATTGTATCGCCATGGCTAACCTATAATTACAAAAATCATCAAAAATGCTCTTTGTCTTATCATACGCACATGGTTATTTAACAGCCACTATATTTTATCTCAGAATTGACCAATAAAACTTTTATAGGCTTATCCATGATTGGCTAAAAATGTTTTAGCTGCATTCTCATTGGTTGTTTTATTTAAGCTTGTCTAAAAGTAGCGACATCCATTTCTTGAATAAACCCTTGTTTTTACAGAATGGTGAGAATATCTCGGACAGTATTTGGTTACTTTTTTTTTTATTACTCAGGTTGGGTTACAATTCAAAATTAAACCATATGCGCATGAAAAGACACTAAATGTTTACACGAAACCTTATCAACACCAAATTTAAAATTTATATTTGTTTCATTAGCTGCATCATTTAGCTGCAAAGCCTACCATTTCATTTAAATCCTGTAGTTTCATTTGCAATCTCAAGACTGACGAAGACAGTAGCGACATCTATCTGTCAAACATTTTGAACAGTTGACGTCTCTGGGTGTTAAGTTTAGACGTAGAACTCGTATCAGCTGCGTTCACATGTCAATTCTTAGTTTTAACCTGCCCAACAAGCTGTCATTTATTGTATGGAGGCACCTGAGTTGGCAAATAAGGTATGTCATGTTCATAGCCGACGTATAAATGCATTGACGATTGAAAAAGTTCATGCAACATTATAACATGTTCAAAAAGAAAAAAACCAAGCTAACTAAGCTTCTGTCTATTAGCATCTTAACGCTACAATATAAGTAAGACGGATACATCTTAAAAGTAGGACCTATGATACAATATTATAGAACGTGGAATGGATATAAAATGTTACAAAACCGTCTATTTCTAGCTCTGACGTCCGTTTTATTTTGACCCGTATTACATGTAAATAGAGTCCAAAATGACAGAGCACTTTCAACATTCGTCCAAAGCGTTAATACTTATTTTTATAATCGTTAAAGATTTGCTATCGCAAAATGGACCTATTCTTCCTATTAATAAGGTCTATAGTTAGATATCATTGCTCTTAAGAGACTGTAATGTAGTGACTAAACTAAAGAAATAATAATGTATTGATGTATTGATTTTTTAGTAATAGTTTTAAATGTCATAATATTATAATGATTTTAGAAAAATGATGCTTTTCATTTTTCTTTTAAATATTTATGCTACCTTTTGTCATTGAGACTTATCCCAGCGGTGGGATGGGATAGACTACGTACGTATAGAAAACAATGAACATTTCCAATGAGCCTCAATTTTAATACAAAAATTACACAAAACTACTGGAACTCATGACAAATGGCACACCTATGTACACATGGAATTGACACGTTTTTTTACAAATTATAATGGCGTTAATGGACAAAAT
This sequence comes from Epirrhoe tristata, assembly GCA_951394285.1. Lineage (NCBI taxonomy): Eukaryota > Metazoa > Arthropoda > Insecta > Lepidoptera > Geometridae > Epirrhoe > Epirrhoe tristata. Next base: position 3,622,106 of record OX596161.1, read on the forward strand.
TATATGTAATTTTAGGCCTTAAGGCGATATAGTACAGTCACCGACAGCGTGTCTAGAACCTTTAGTAATACAAAAGTTAAGTGTACCTTCGAGTATAAAAACATTTAGAATAAATTATGCAACACGGATTATTTACTATTGTTTCATATAAAAATTAACCCTAAACCTTATCGTACTTAATAACTCTGCCGGTGACTGTACTGGCTTATGTTACGCGGAAGTTCACTACTAACAAATGATTGTGCACTTAACTGTACTAAAACTATATTCAGTACTACACGAGACTTCGCAAGAGCGTCATGGACCCCAGCCTCTAAATCCGAAATAAATAAATACATCAGACATTGGAAAGTAGAAAAAATAATTTTATAAAAATGCAAAAACTACACGCTCCTACGAAGTCAGTATATCTAAGTGCTTAGGGAGCCATAAAAGACTAAGCTAAGATCAGATGCGCAGGCGCCGTACGGAAGTCATATAGTCAATAGATCGCCTTACGCCTTATTAGTTTGTACGTGACGTGTACATTACGTACACATTTACGAACACAAAGGTCGAATTAAAATCACATTAACATTATAAATGCTAAAGTTTGTATATAAATAATGTATTTCAATACTTACCTATCTGATATTGCGCTGGAAAGCTGAAAATGGCTGATCAGTATATTTTGTTTTCTTTGATCTGACATGACGACATCTGTGGGCGAAGGTCCGCCTGCGACGTAGAAGGTTGCGGGTTCGATCCCCGCCGCGGGACAAATGTTTGTATGACCTACAGATATTTGTCTCGGGTCTGGGTGTTTCTTTGCATAATATGTATGTATTTACAAACAAAAAGTATTTAAGTAGTATACTCGAGTATTAGTTTGAATAGATGATACTGTGTGAAATATGTCCAGCATTATTTATTATTTATGTATTTTTGTTGTCCTACATATTTTTGCAATAAATGAATTTAATTGAATTGAATAGTATGTGTCAAAAAGTGTTCGTTGTAAATAAAATAGGTACAAACCAATATGCAATATTAGCTTAGTCTTTTAATTCGATGTGTATTACCCGCAGTATTGTACAGCTTTCAGAAACTAACCGTTTATCAAATCCAACTTATTCAAAACCATTCCATTGCATGAAGCTTTATAACCGTGTTGGAACCCAATCGCTTTCAATATTTTCATAGAAGCTAGCGCCACTTGTAACCAGTGGAGCATATCGTAAACATATTGTACTATTACTAGCTGTCCGTCACCGGGAAAAAATCTACTTTTCCGGCATAAAATTTAGCCTATACTCAGGTATAATGTAGCATTCTAAAAGTGAAATAATTTTCAAAATCTGTCGAGTAGTTTTTAAGTTTATTCGTTACATACATACATACAAATCTCCTCTTTTTAATATTAGTAAAGATAGTTTATAAGACATGAAATGATGAATTGCTATAAATTGGGTTCCAAACCACGATATTTGATGCATTCCAACAAAAATTGCTGACAATACGCGGATAAAAGCACAGCGCCCCTACCGGCAATAATGTAAACTAACGCCGAACTAAATCTAGGCTTTCGTCACATCACGCAAATGACGTCACAATGGAGCCAAAACGGTATAGTTTTACAAAGACGCCAAGATGACTCGTTTTGAATAAATAACTTATAGGTACGCGATTTTGCTATACTAGACAATGGCTTCGTCATCCTAACACAGAAAGCCGGATTGTATACTAGCTGTATACCGATTGGTAAATGTACCGGTTGGTAAACTACTAAAGTACAGAGATACTAGCCGGAATTATATGCTGTTAGGTACTTTACTGAAAATGCACTGACGTTGGTCTAAGTTTGCTTACAATTGGCATACGTATTTCTAAGTTTTATAACAATGTAACGAGTAGTTTAAATACCAACTGCACATTTGTATACCTGTTAATAATCTGGCTTGTTGCCGTCAAGGAAAATAAACTTCTTTGAGGATACTTACTAGTAATTCAAGTGCCAATTAATATGTAAACTACATATCATACCGTTTGGTAAACAACCGTGTACCAACTAGTAAAGTGAAATTTCGGTTGGTAAACTACGAACCCCCGTTCATAAACCGTACCGGTAAACATATATAATTAACCGGTAATATAACATACCGACTGGTAAACCATGTACTCGTTCGTAAACATTACCGTTTGGTAAACTATGTGCTCGTAAAAACCGGATAAGCTATCATTGTAAGCTACCGATTGGAGTAAGTTAGCGACTACTAGGTGGCGGCATTTGCGCTTGTACGCCTTGAAGATTCATCGGTCGGCCATTAGGGTTGCCCATACCGAGACCATCTTGGTAATTATTGGCATCCATAGCTGGCATGTCATCGTTCTGTGAAGAAATACAAAAGTTAGTAGAAGTTTTAGTCTCCTTTTGATTGGAATATACTTGTTTATGAATTGGTATCATAATTATTAACATAAAGTGTGAACAAACCTCCTTAGTAAAAAGTATTGATTGAACACAAGTGAAATTTACATGGTTATGTGCATAGCATGACAGTATGAACACTTAGTAATGCAATGAAAACTGTGCACACCATACCGAAAGTGCAGTTGTAGCTTCTCTCTTTCACACCACTTACCTTCGTTTTGCTGCAAAAAGTACTAAGAGGGGGAGTTTGGTAACTAAGGAAAGGCTAACGGGTAAGTGGGAATAGATGATGAGGACGTATTAAGGAGTAAGAAAGAAAATAATCCAGGAAACGGGATGGGTACAGTCGTACAGATATAAGATAGTTGGAATAAAATGCTCATTGATGGGAAAATAAAATATTGTAGATTGGTGGAGGAAATTTTACAGAATATGAGGAAATATTGAAAGACAAAAATGCTAGCTAAAGATTAATGAAGGAAAGAGGTGTGTAAATATGGAAATTAATGAGCTAAATTAAGTTTAATTCTTGGGCCAGGTTTCTTTTAGAAACTTTTGTTTTATTCTTGGCCTTAGACTAAGGACAATGGGGATTATTGGTCAGGTTTTTCTTGGTGTAAGACTCTATGGCGTTCTAATAGTAGACCTACCTCACGATGCCTGCGTATAGTGCGGTCCTCGTACCGAGTCCCACCGGTGGACGCCATGGGCCGGCTCAGAGTGCTGTTAGCGTTGCTGGGCGAATGCGGTGCGCCGGAGTTCGAGCCTTGCCCTGCATTATTTACATGCTGTGGTATCTTACGCGTTGGGAATTCGTGGGGTCAATATTCTAAACTAGCACCTGTGCGCGGCTTCGCTCGCGTGGTACCAACATTTTGAATAGCCTATATGCTATTCTAAGTCACTATCTACACCTTCAAGTTTCATCTAAATCGATTAACTGGTTTAGGCGTGAGTATTAAAACACAAACATCTAAATATACTCGCAAACTTTCAGATTTATTATATTATTGCTGGACATTTCACACAGCATCATTTCAAAGTAGGCCGGAGCTTGTGTTATGGCACCACATGACTGATATCATCGATGACATCCCGGAAGATCAGTTAAAGTGGAGTATGTTGTTATAACATTTTGCTGAGTGACGACCAATTTTGATATCAATTTAAGTTAAGAACTATTATACGTTTTTCAATGTGTTATTTTTCTGTGTCACAAAATCAATATTTCTATTATAAGCTACAACTTTGCAAAAGCCCCACGAATTCCACATTTCTCCATTACGCTGAAGTATAGTGCATAATGAGGTTATTTGCTTGCGTCATAAACGTTATGTTAGTAAGTTATGACAAACAGCGAAAGATCCACACAGCATCGCAATGAATGTACAACAGTTTATTACAAATTAACAGTATACACAAATATACAGAACGAATATTATTTACAGTCAACGTATTCAGAATTCGGAAGAAAGCTATGAGCGCATCTATGCTTTGCTTAGTTCTATTCATTACTTTTTGTGATAGTTGAATTATTGCAATTATGTGCCCGCTCATACATACATAAATCACGCCTCTTTCCCGAAGGGGTAGTCAGAGACCACGGATCTCCAGATGCTACGATCCTGACACACAACTTTTGCCTCATTCACTCTCATTACATTCTTTATACATGCTCGCCGGTTTAGGGTACTTTTGACCTGGCACTTCTCCAGGTTCAGAATAATACTCGTAGATGTCCAATTTGATTGTCCATTCGCAGCTTTAAGATTTTCTCTTTGGCAGATCTCAGGACACAAGGGACACAGTAATGTGATAACGAAATTGAGAGGTTTTGAAAAGTCGATTTACAGTCTTTTTATAAGCTGTGTTAATATGTATGTCTGCGTTATATGCGTATTATATCGCTTTGACATCTGCAATTTTAGAATTATGGTCTTCATGGCTCTCAGTATTATTTTAGACTTGCGTACGTCATGGCTTATCGGTGCTCCTAATACTCTCAGATATGACTTACCGCTGCTGTTAGAAGAAGCCCGGGGCTGCGCGGCGCGTGCAGGAGTAAGGAAGTCCGCTTCACGCCAGCCGTGCTTGCGGTAAACCTCGCGCAGTTCCGCGTGTGACCACATCGTCATCAGAACTTGTCCTAAACACACATAAACAATGATATTTAAATTTTTTTAGTTATTCAAGTAATCTATCTTTTTGAATATTACTTTTTAAACTCATTGTTGTTTTTAACGGGACGAGATCGCGTACCGGTTTTAGAAATTAATCGAACTATTACCTTTCCTCGACGTTTCGACCGGGTTGCACCGATCGTGGTCACGAGGGGACTGGGGTCGAAACGTCGAGGAAAGGTAATAGTTCGATTTTTATCGAAAACCGTTATGCGATCTCGTCCCGTTAAAAACAACAATGTATTCGAATATTTTCAATTTCACCTTATCGAGTGAAATTACCTGCAAACTTAAGCACCCTGGCAGTATGACGGTGCCGTTGTTTGGTCAGATTCAGCAACCGCTCCACTCCACCCGCTTCCAGCAAAGAACGGGAAAACTCCCCGCTTTTCTTTATAACCTCGTTCAAAGTGGCTAGCACGGCCGCTATCGTATCATCTGATGTTCCCTGCTATAGAAGATTATACAAGTTTATATCAAACTAAAAACATGGTGTACACTGCCGATACACATTTATATCAGAACGCTATAGACCCTACAGGTTGGGAGGACCTTGCTTCTAAAAGATCTTCGTGGCGCTCTACCATCTACAAAAGTGTAAAGACTTTTGAGGAAAATCGGGTTCAAAATCTTGACCTAAAACGCCAAATCCGAAAAGAAAGACCCAAGCCCTCCTATAACTACATTTATAATTCACAGGGACAACTCTTCTGCATTTCTTGCGACAGAGTCTTTAAGACAAAGTTCGGCCTAGCGAGTCACATCAGGGCTCACGCTAGAAAAAAAACAACTTTATTGTAAATAAGAACATTAAGATTTAAATAGCTAAGCATATAAAAAAAAAAAAATTAAAGTCAAGGTCGCCGTCGTCGAATACGATGAGGAGGACTATACATATATATATCAGAACCTAAACCATGTACACTATAGCTGAAGGATCTAGGCATTCGTAAAGTTGAGTAGAATAGGTTTTTATATGCAACAGTAAGGACAACTGCAGCTCTTGGTTAAAGCACCACGCATCGTATGTCAAACAGTTAACTTCATATATGTCTAGACTGGTTAATTGATTTGTAAAAGTGTTCCAATTATTTTGTTTGACTACGCTCTACACTTCTCAATTCGTTTGAATCATTTTATGTATATTCTCCGATTGCTTAAAATCGCCTGGACCGATTTGGAAATTTATTTTGTTTGAAAGGGTACATTCCCAGGGGATTCCATGTAAATATTCCTGAGGTATTTATAGTTGTCCCTATGCAAGGTTTTCTACCTAGTGTTGTTAGACTGCAACAACAATACATTTTTTTTTTTTTTGTCATCTGTAATACTTTTTATGTCTATGGTAGAATAAAACAAACAGCGATAAAATAGTTGAATCCGATTTATGAAGACAACACCTTGCTCTCTCTCAAACTCAGTGAACTCGCTCCACGTCTTTCCATCCATATTCACCAGCAGATCATCACCAAAATACAGTCCACCAACAACACTTAGCATTCGTAATCTGACCTGAGTCCAACATTTCACTCGGTATTCTTTCTACTCTTTAAAGCTAATATCTCAAGATACCAACCTGATCATGCTGCGTATTCCCACTAGGCAGTTTCTGTACCAGATCTCTCATCGCGTACTTCCCAATCAGCTCCTTGTTCCTCTGATCGATGGCCAGGTTACGTAGAGCCGTGGCCACAGCACAAACAACACGGTCCACTTCCATCCGTAAGAGCTCAACTAATATTGGCAGACCTGAGGGTATATCGGCTATGTTAAATCAATGTCTTGCTCTGGTTATAGCTGGTTTGGTAGGATCGTCTTAAAGCTAGAAGCGTTTTAGAGTTGTGCTTATAGGAAAAAATCAGCCAAGTGTCTTACGATCTTACGATGGTGGGTTAGACTTCTGTGTGTGATGCACATGCACGTTGGTTCTGTGTGCGTAAGCTTGGGAACGCTTCATGGAATGAGCGCTCAGTATCGATTACGTACACAGAAACAAATCTAAGCACAAAATGATGACCAACCCGCCTTCGTGACATTCGTAATATAACCATACCACTTTACATATAAAATTTTATTAATATATCTGTGGAGTTGAAGAACTACATAATATCACTTTATACTCCATTTATATATTCACCTTTCTCCTTCCTAACAGCGGCACGGATATCTATAGAAGGCTGCCAGTAACAAGCGGCGAGGTTCTGTAGGGCTCCCGCGGCCGCCTCGAGCGTCTCCGGGTTAGAACAGGTTTGTAGGAGCGCCATGTATAAAGGCACCACCTGGGAATATATAAGTTATTTTATATAAATAAAGCATTTCAATTGAGAAACCGATATTTAAACCGAACTAAATACGTAAAAAAAACAAACCAGTAAACTATTTAGTAAAGTAAATACCCCTTTTATGACTTTACATATTAAAAAAAAAACTTTTTTGTGTACCTAACTAACCAATTGATATAAGGATCTGGAGACAAGTGCTGTTCAAAACTCATCAGAAAATTAACAGATAAGTTGTTGGAGATGAAATTAATATGGAGAGTATACAGAAAATGCTAAACGAACTCGAGAGAATATCTCATAGCAAGATTTGCTGATGGTAAGTAGAGTGGGTAAGGTCTTGTCAGAATGGTGGACAAGAGGACATACGAGCAGCAGCCGGGATCGATGAATTTGTGACCAAAAGGGAAAAGCTCGAGTGAAACGGCTTTAAGAGTGGGGCTTATCCCCATCAGTGGACAATATCAAGATGCAAGTGATAATAATGATAAGTGATATGTTTTACATACCTCAGGAGACCACAGCATCTCAGTGCCCTTGGGGACGCTATACCCTAATGGCTGCGAGTTGGAGTCGAGAGCGGGCGTTTCCTGATCACTCTTGCCGAGTGGAGAGGTGGAGTTTGAGGTGGAGCCTTCCTTCTTCTTTTTACTGCCGCCGAAGCAGCCAAGGTTCTCGCCTGTATACACAAGTTTAGTTTATCATTAACAAGCTACTTCGCCCGCGTGGTACCAACATTTTGAACAGCCTATATGCTATTCCAGGTTTCATTCAATCGGTTGTGATGACCATACAAATTTTAGTTTATACCTGTCATCATATTACGCCACGTTTGTTAGTGAAGCCGTAAGTTTTACTACGTTTTTACCTTTGGAAGCGCTGGCCTGTATTCTAGCCTGGCCAGAAGATTGTGTGGGCGGTGCTCTCGTGTCGTACAACGGATCTTCTATTTCTTGACATCTGTAGATTAAATAATAACATAATATACTATATTCACGTTGTCTTTTTTCATATTTTTTGGTTTTCAGGAACGTTTTTCGGGATAAAAAGTAGCCTACATGCTATTCTGGAGGTATACCTTTCACCTTACCAAATTTAATGGTAAACTGTTTCGTCGTTTGAGCCTGATCCTTACACAAACATACAAACATCTAAATAAACTCACAAACTTTCAGCTTCATTATGAATGGAATAAAGATACCAATTAATACTTTAAGTTGAGTCACCATAGCACCTAAAAAACTGACTTGATCACCGAAATTCGAGGTAAGTCGCTCAAAGCATATTGATAGATGGCGTAGTATAGACAGACGGCGTACTATAGACTGACAGCGCGTTAAGAAACGTTACTGTAGTCTCTACAGTAATTGTGTACTGTTAGACAGACAGCGTACTTCGTTCTCAACACATTGTAAGATAATGGACAGATGGCGTACTATAGACGTTCTTAAACTTTTGCGATCACTGTTCATATGTTAGTTAAATGGGAACGTTGGGAAACAACATAAAGAATATACACGATGAATTCTCTTTTAACAGTCAGCGTACCTGTAGGACAAGTTACGTAGCACACAAACGCAGTTCTCCACAATCTTGGTGCCGATCGCGTTGGCGGTGAGGGCGGCTCGTACGGCGTGTAACAACGCCTCGGCCAACCCGCCCAGTGAGCGTAGTCGACGGCGCGCGTACTCGCCAGCAGATGACGCGTTGCGTAGTACGCCGGATGCGTTGCGGAATACTACGAATAAAGAAGTTCATATGAGTTAGTGGCCAACTCTAACGCCGTTAGTACACCGACGCATTCGCATGCGAATGCGAAACGATGCGAACCCACATCTCACTCTAGCACATAGCTAATGACATAGGTGCGTCCTTGTCGGATGCGATCTGTCGATGCGAATCGCATGCGAATGCATCGGTGTACTAACGCCGTAAAGGATTATTTTAAGGTCCCCTTAAAGCGTCTAAAAGAACTACTTATAAATGCAAAAATTGAATGGTTCTTCTTGTAAAATGGATGAATGGATTTTGAGCATGTTGGTGGCCAGCTGGTATTCATAGACAAAAAACTTTTTTTGTCGAGTCGATATTTTTCGAAACAAGCTTTTAAATGATCATCCTGAGCGATTGAGTATAAACATGAAATTTTTTTCACTTTAAGAATTTCATCATCACATCAGCTCACCAGAGGGATACATTTCAGAAAATCAAAAGTTAAAGTGGAAGATAATACAATTTTGTAATGCAGTAGTTTATCGAAGTTTTGTAATGCAGGCAAGTAAATCATGGTATACCTTCGTTCTACGCACTTTAATCCATTCACTACACTGGTTCCGTTTCACCAACTTTTATTTTCTAAAGAATCGTGACTATCATAAGAATGGTATCCTCACCAGTAGACCAGTAGGTATCACCAGGGTTGGTGGGATGCCAGCCGGAGTGCGGGATGATGACCTTATTGACGATGACCTGGGCTGCATCATCGATGATGGACTGCTTCAGGTCTTCGCATGATGACATGTTCCATATCACACCGGTTACTAGCTCTTTTACCTGGGACATGTTCAATTAATTATCATATGTGGGGATGGATAGCCATAAGTGTTACCGTCTGCCACCGCGTGGGGGCAGATGGTGGGGGCAGACGGTAATAATTCTGTGGGGAGGGGGTCCTTAGTTTAGTGACGCTATTTTAGACATTTCTAAAAAATGTTTGACATGGATCAATGATAATACAATGATGGTTAAAGATATACATAGGTTACTAGCGCGTGGACATTGAATGACGTATTTCGCACTGATATAATTACAGCTGAAAGTTTGTATGTTTGTGTTTTAATCACGCCTAAACTACAGAACCGATTTGGATGAAGCTTAGAATAGATGTTGATAATGACCTAGAATAGCATACGCGCAGCAGCTAGTATGTATCATCATCAAATTTAAGAGCTCAGCTCTTGTCGGTGCAATGATGCAACTTCCTCCACCTCTCCCTTTCCAATGCGGTCTCCTTTACTTCTTTATACGACATGACAGCGATCTTCTCCTTTATCTGACTCATGAAATTTATTCTAGGCCTTCCTCTTCCTCGTCTTCCTTCGACTTTTCCTTCTATGATGTTCTTGATAAAGCTGTCATGTCGTATAAGATGTCCAATCATTTTTCCTCTTCTATTTTGAATGGTGTTCATCAAAACCCTCTTCTCAGCACTTCCTCGTTGGTAACCTTCTCCGTCCAGCTAATCTAGTATGTATATGTATGTATAAATTACCTCCATGTCAGTAGCTCGACACAGCAACGCCATAAGAGCGGGTATTCCCCCCGCGTCTCGGATTGCGCGTTTATTCTCATCATTCTGTCTTCCGTAGGAAAGGTTTCGCAGCGCACCGCATGCGTTGCGACAAACCTCGGGGTTCTCGTGCGAGACAAGTCGGACTAAAGGTGGGATCCCGCCTGGATATACAAAATACATTTTTTATACTAGTTTTTAAAGACCCTACTACGTAGAGCTTCGAAGATTAGTTTATTAACAGGGTGTGGCAAATTTTACAACATTGAAGGCAACTACCTTTTATTTTGTAGTTATGTTTTGTTCTTAGAAAACAAAACATGCACTTTTTTTAAATGTACAGTCAGCCTAGAACACATTTGTCAAAAAAACTTCTACTTTCTTTAAAGAAACACTTTTTCCAAAGTAACATACCAAATCAAATTGTTTTTGCAAAAATTATTAGGATATTTTTATGATTAAGTAATCTCAAAGCAATCATCGATGGATCTTGCATCAATGTACTCACAGAGAATGAATGCTATTCAACTAAAAACTATCCTTATAACCAACAAAATAAAGTCCAATTCACCTAAACTCCTCGTCTTCTGTTTATTAGGATCGTCCATATAGGTGAGATGCTGTAGATACGCGGCTGCGTTAGCTTTCACGACATCTGACGGCGAGTTCAGGAAACCAATCACTTCGGGTAGGTTCGGATCTCGCCATTGTAGGCCTCCGCCGTCTTCGCGGCCTATACCGCCGTGAACTAGGAAAAAAAACATTGATTATAATTTTACGTGGATACACATTTGACGAGTGATAGGAGTGAATGGAAAAAAAATACATTGAGAAATTAAGTCTTATCAAAATTTTTGATTCCGACGGGATTCGAACCCGCAACGATCGGACGATCCTCCTAAAGCCGGAGTGCCTTACCATTCGGCCACAGAATCCATGTCGTCACAATCGAAATTTTTGTTAAGCTCATATTTTATCGGTTATAGCACCGGTAACGCCATCTACATGTTTCACTTAGTCAACTGCCTTTGCCCAGGCAAAGGCCTCCCCCCACTCCCTCCAGTCATAAAATAAATAAAATAATCTCACACTGAGGGATCACTAAAGAAGTTATGATTTCAATGTAGTGCTTATTACAGTTTTATTTTCATTTCATTTAAATGAAAATTTCATTTCATTAATTTAGGACTTAAAACTCCATCACAAGAGTTGGCCACTAATTCAAACGAACTTTTTTACTTCTAAAGATTTTTTTAAATGCATCCCAAAAATTGCACTAATGCGGGATTTGAACCCGCGCGCGACCTTAACATATCGGTAGTAACGCTTTCTAACTGAGCCAATGCGCAGTGCGATGGTTGAAATTTTGTGGAAGTACCAACTATGCAGCGTTCATAATTTTTTTTGGTATAAATAAAGTTATTACCTAAAGCCATATTCGCCATTTGTTTCTGCAATTCCTCTTCATCGCCGTACATCGACTGGCCGCCCGCGCTGCCTAGACTAAGACCGTTTTGTGAATCCTGCAAAAATAACACTCATCTTTACATCAATTAATCCCACTAATATAATAAAGCTGAAAGTTTGTGAGTTTGTTTAGATGTTTGGATATTTGGATGTTTGTGTTTCAATCACGTCTAAACCAGTGAACCGATTTGGATGAAACTTGCAATAGGCGTAAACCGCACCTTGGGAATACAGTCGTGAACCTGTTTACGGTTTTTTTATACTACCCCAAGCACTACCGTTACCTTGAACTGTGGCGGCTGATGTGTCTGATGCGTGGGGTCGTACGCTGTGGGGTAGTGCTGATATCCGTACGTATCCGCGGCGTACTCCCCGCGCGGTGACGTCACGCAGTAGTGTCTACCTAGCTGCTCTAACGACGTCGAATCGTACCTAGATTAGAATAGATTGTTCACATAAGTATGCTTAGATCGCCCTATCGATCAATAAAAACAGTGGCATCCAGGATTGCCGACAGAAGTGAAAACTTGAACGAGGTTTCGGCAACTGATTTTAAACTTAAAAAAAGTTCAAGTTAAGTGTCCCACTGAGATTTGAACTCGGGGCTGTCTCACCAGAGGCGGTCACTCAAACACCTCAACCGTTGTGACGATACAGTGCATGACGAAATTAAGTATTATAGTAAGAGAACGGTGTCGTAACGTAACAGTCACGTGATTGAGTTTGATTTTTTTTTCTCCCATCTCAAAAATGCCCAACGCGCACAGTTTTCACTTCAAAAATATTATTAACTTCTAAGCCTAAATAGGTTTTAGCAGAGGGCAGCGAATAGATTAATACAGCAATCCTGGCGCTATCCTTGAAATTGTTTATCTTTTAGCTATTTAAATGATACTTATATACATACATACATACATAAAATCACGCCTCTTGCCCGAAGGGGTAGGCAGAGACCACGGATCTCCACTTGCTACGATCCTGACACACAACTTTTGCCTCATTCACTCTCATTACACTCTTCATACATGCTCGCCGGTTTAGGGTAATTTTGACCTGGCCCTTCTCCAAAATGTCGCCAATGTGATCCAAGAAGGTTCGCCTAGGCCTTCCCCTTATATATAATGATTTAAATACAGATGATGTTGGTAACTTACTCGTACCTCTGTTGCAGATGCAAGTTGTGTTGCGGCAGTGCGCCTGGTGACGTGCTTCTTGGAGAAGCACTTCCACCTCCTTCCACGTACTCCTGGAAACCACCACAGTGAATTAATATTAAAAAAGTTTTAAAATGAGGACTACACTCAGCAGTGGATGTGGGCATTGTGGGCTGATCTTCTTCTTGTCGTGTCAGCAGTTCTTTCGAACCAGTGTGGTGCTTTCACCACACTGGTTTGAGGCGCTTATAATCCTTTGATTATAAGCGCCTCAAAGAGGCTCCTTTCGTGCACATGACACATGTTTTCGAACTTTGTAGGTTCTACAACATGCCGGTTTCCTCACGATGTTTTCCTTCACCGTTTGAGAGTACTGGCATAGTGCACATAAATTTTTCGGCAGAAACACTCATTGGTGCACGACCTTACTATCGGTAGATAGTTGTGGACTGATTAATGATTATTTGTTTTGTAAATTTTTATGGATTCTAATTATCTGAATTAAAATGAATTTAACATAACTTGCAACCATGCGGAATTTGAACCTACGTATTCCAGCATTGATAAGAAAATTCCAGCATTGATACGTTAAATTAAAAACTAGTCACCTGTCCCATATACGCGGGCACCTGCGTAGTGTCGACCATGTACGTCGGCTGCGCTTGATACGTCGCGGTGCCGTAGTGTCCGTACGTAGCGTAGTGACCCGCTCCGCCGGCTTGACCGTACGTGCCCCCTCCCGTTACTGATACTGAGTCCATTACCTGAAACGAAATAATTTGTTATGCTAATATTGTAATTACGAGTGTGTTCAAGTTTTAAATGTGATATATCGCTGAGACGCTGATATAGAATAAATATGTCCATTCCATGTTTCGAAATTCATCATCTTTCTGCCCTTTTCCCACATTATGTGGGGTCGGCGCAACATGTGTTCTTCTTCCATTCTCCTCTATCAGCCGTCATCTCAACACTCACTTCTTTCTTACTCATGTTATCTTTCACACAATCCATCCATCTTTTTGACGACCTCTGTGGCGCAGTGGGCGAAGGTCCGCCTGCGACGCAGAAGGTTGCGGATTCGATTCCCGCCGCGGGACAAATGTTTGTATGACCTACAGATATTTGTCTCGGGTCTGGGTGTTTCTATGTATAATATGTATGTATTTACAAAAAAAAAGTAGTTTATCAGTCATTCTAGTACCCATTACACAAGCTTTGCTTACTTTGGGGCTAGATGATGCTGTGTGATTGTCCAGCATTATTTATTTATTTATTTTCTTTAGTCTACCTCTACTCGTAAATCCATGTTTCGAAATACTTACATGAGGATATTTTTGCGAAGGCGCCATTGTAAGGTGCCCCATATGATTGTAGTGTGCGGCGGGCGAAGACACATACTGACCGTAGTCAGGGTCCACACCGCCGCCTACCGGGTAGTCGCCGGCCTGGTGGTTTGTTTAGGCACTCATTAGCTCAGTTTATGATTAAAAGAACTTGAAAATGTTAATTGGTTTTTCTGTTCAACAACATCGTATCGCACTGCCATTTTTTATGTGTGTGCGAGACACTACCACCATTTTCTCGAATTAATTCTATTGTAGTTTCGGTCCAAAGCTGAGTCCTTTTAGAGATTATGAACTTGTAGATAAGAGTTTTGGCAACCAATTTTAAATGGAATGTTATTTTACTCTATTCTACCATATATTGTGTCATGGACGGGGCGAGGTGTGTCGTATTGAAAATAAACGTTGTAAAAAGTTATGACAAGTATAACCTAATACTCGTATTAACAAAATTTTTAGTTTATACTATAAAGTTATATCTTGTTTATTAGTATGGCCGATGTTGTTTATATGTTCTCTGATCATTACCTGCATAGCTAGATGGTGCTGGTGGGCGAGCGCCGCAGACAGCTCGGCGTCCTCGGTGGAGGCGTCGGACCGCGACACGGGGCTGTGCTGCGGGCCGTAAGCGCCCTCCACCGGCCCGTTGCTGAAACAACAGAGAAACAATTGAGAAACGTGGTGCTGCGAAACAGTCAAGAAAGAAGAAACGTTGATGAAGAGTCTTGGACAACTTTCGATCGATTCGAAGTATATGGGTTCTCCATATCAAAAAATATATGACGAGCTTTACCCATTACTTCAAATCAATGATGTAACTGGAATGGTACTTTCATGTTTAACAAAATCTATGACAAATTACGTACAATACGCACAATCGTCTCTGAAGTAGCTGGGCAGAACCCATTTTGATGACGCCTAAAACCGTGCTATCTCGCTTACTCTACCAAACCTGCGCAATCGTCTATTGCACCTTACTTCAGAGAGCTAAAGATGGCGACGGGCATGCATCCATTACCCCAAACCTATTCAGAACATCTCTAAAATATAAAATCTACCATCTATCAAGCAGCTTGAGAATATACTCATGAAGCTGTTTATTGTAAATATAAGCTCAGCCGAATAAGCAAGTCTTTACAAGTGGAAGCAAGGATATGTCTACAATGACACGAACGTGGGTGATTATCCGCAGGCGTGGGAGCGGAATGAGGGTCAAAATGTGAATTACCAAATGAAAATACCTTAACATTTTCAAGTTTTACCTGAATATTATAAAACGCCACGTGACCTTTCACTTGCTATGTCCAATATTAATTTTCAATTATACATATACAAAGGTTGCTATTCGATTCAAAGGTTGATAGTAGATACAATGATGGTAGATCTCTAATAAATCATTAACAGCATGCTTACTAACAGATCACGCGTGGGATTCTGGTCTTTTTTGAAAAAAAAAAATGTTTTATGAAGAAAATATCACAGTTATTCGGTGGGACCATACTTCATTAAACGAAAACCTGAACAAGCGAACTTCAAACAAAACAACTGCAGTGTCAGTCGCAACAGTTTCCGTCAGAGGTACCTCAACTTTGGCTCATTTGTAGAGTCAATTAACTGACTCTAAAGTTTGTGTTTGAAGCATTTGAGTTTAGTTTAAAGTTTTGTCATTGACAAACAGTTTGTCTTTTCTACTACAGACTTAAACTAGAGATAGAAACTTGATTAAAGAAAATTCTGAATTGACTATAAGTTCATAATATATTGTATTTTCTTTTCTTGTCATTGGCTTATATTGGGGCCTTAAACGAACGCAATATAATCGTAAGAAATTACATGGATAATCTTAAACTAATTGTTATATTATGCTTCTCCACAGATATTATACAGTGCTAGAGCAGAAGGTCGTTTGGCAATAGCACTCGATTATCAATGTATGCGTAGAATGCAGAATATGTCTATGGAGTACAAATAGCTCATTAATATTCAGCGTAGCTCAAATAATGCGCAATTAGTGCAAGTTGAGTCTAGATTAGCGGCGATAGGCTTGCCAATTATCACATGTCAAATGTAATACGTTGTGTAATGTCGCGGTACTTGCGGTAATCGTTATCATGCAAAACATCCTACAATCGAGTGATATGACTTAATTATTGAATTGATATCAAAAACAGGATTTATTTTGTGTCGGAGGAGTTAGTAACTTACCAAAAATAATATTATACCCAAATAACATAATTGTATCTTAAAGTTGCACATTATTTTTACTATTCATTGATTTCTATTCTATGTATTATGTAAGCAGAGAAAAATGATGCTTATAATGAACCATCACTTTCACTATTATTGCCGTTCACACATCAATAGATCGTAAGTTTATTCTCCAATAATTTCGTTAAAAAGTACCTACACTATCCTCGAAGGCGAGTTGATCTTAATTGTGTTTGTAGATACACATACATGTTGTTTTTGTGTGCGTAAGTTTGTGAACGCTCCATGGACGAATCAGCGCTCAATATCGCTAACACACAGTTCAGAAACAAATCTTTACACACAATTTTAAGAAGCCGCCTTCGTGAGATGAAACAAATATAACAGGTTGTGTAGACACATTCACTAATGTGACAGGCACTCAACTTGTCTTCAATGCAGACTTTATTGACACGCGACGGTACATTCAAAATTTAAAATACTAGCAGCAGATACTATTGTTAGCAACTGTACCTAGAAATATATCATACTAAATAATACATTATCATTATGGATCATAAATGGAAAATAATAAGACTAAAACTGTTTTTAATGTAACAAATGGAACGGATCCAGATGACAAATTGTATTCGAGGGAAAACAGAATTTTAATCTCGGTGGCTGATAATCGAATAATAAATCGACGTTAAAAAATCGGAATTCAGGATCGAACAATAATAGAACACATTAGAAATACACAATGAATTACAGAGTAAGCACAAAACGGATGGGTAGTAATTGTTTTTAAAATAAAGACTTTTAATTTATAAAACAAAGAATGCAAAGATAAATGTGGTGTTATCAGTAAACCCAAGTATGAAAACTGAATAACTGAGCCCATATTTAACCTATCCACAGACCGTAGACTAAGCTATAAACATAACAATAAAAACCTTATCGTTATAATTCTCGTAACCGCGGCTCTCCCAGCCAGAGATTTAGTCATAAAGGCTGGAAGTAATTTTCTAAAAAAGTTGGGATATATTTTTAAGAACAATGTTCAGTAAATCATTTTTACTTTAGCAAGTTACTTTTTGTCTATGGTTAGGTTCTCAGCGAAAACCAAATTCATTATCCAAAATGTTCAAAGTAAAAACTCTGAAACTCGCCAATTTGTAGACAAGTTTTTGTCAAATCTCGGAGGTCGGCCACAGCAGTGATACCAAGAGAGATAAGCTTACCATCAAATTGTTATTTTATAGTCACTGCGCAAAAACTTAGTTTTCTTTATCAAAATATCTTATTTTAGTATTCAAGCGTAGCCTTTTCAGCCAAGCTTTTTAGAAACGTTAGCTGCAGCCGGCTGCTCGCTTTGCGACGTAATATTTCCCTTTCAACTGTCATGTTTTTACTTCTTTTGTGTTTTTGAAAATATCTTTTTGTTTGGAGAGCATAATGATGAAAAATTTCTTATGCAAATTAGAAAAGTTTTACCGGCATTTTGGACTAAGTACAATTTAGTGGTTGGTATTAGGATAAATCAGAGTGACAAAGTCGTTCCACTTTTTCAGATCATTAAAATATTCATACGTAGATAAAATTATTTATGAAATGCGAAGTCAAATGTGAATTCTCTACTTTCGCTAAAACGGAGGGGCCGAAACAATCCAACTCAATTTGGCTATGAACACTTGTTAAACAATTTACATGAAGTAATTATAGTGACGTTCACACCAGTTTCAAGCGCGGTGTCTAATTTTAGAAATTCTATGGACCATTTAATGTTTCTCGGAATGGCGTTTAAGAAACAGAAACAGCAGCCTTAAACGAGATTGACTGTTAGGGCTTCATTTAATTAATATTATTTACTGTGCGCTACAGAATTTATGGACATGGCCAGTAATATTGTCGATGATAGAGCATCCTGCCGATAAATCATAGAGATCGGAAACAGAGATGATTGATAGCTGGAAAACTAGAAATGTGCTATGGATAACAGATGATCCTAACAGATACATACAGCACCTGATACATGCGTGATCCGACTAAACATTCACTACAGTGCAAGTTACAATGAAAGCTGCTATAAATTGTTGCTTTCAATTGCAAAATTTGAATTGTTCAACCGGAAATCTGTCAGTTGTTGGCAGTTAGGAGATAGTTATCCTGAAACAAACAGTTGGTGGTCTAGAAATGGTGCACAAAGCTTTGCTAGCGAGGAAAACTCAATATTATCTTGCGGAAGGTAATGTAAATTCGGTCTGGCACGAATATCATACATGCAATTAAATTACAGACACATGAATCTCATCACTATCATTTTTTGCAAATTATTCAAAACTAGCTGCGCTCCTGCGGTGTGACCCGCGGTCCCTCGGGATTTAGTCGGGATAAAAAGTAGCCTATGTCTTTCCTTGGGATTCAACCTTTAACTATGCCAAATTTCAGCTATTTTTATTATTTATTTATTTATATTTATAATATTAGTATGGATATTAATTAGTATGGAAGTATGGATAGTATGGATGTGCAGAGGAAGGGCTAAATTGAAATACAAAATACACAGAGTAGTATATCTCAGAGCAAACATAGAAAATTGTTACTACGTCGTTTTTTGTTAAACTAGATGTGTTTGCGAGTCGCAAATAGCAGGCGAATCACAAAGTGTCCGCGAAAAAGGTTCTGGTTAAATAAACGACGCAACAATAACCTTGGTATCAACTGAGTGAGTCAGAAACCACATATTAGTTCACGCTTTCCGGTATCATAAAATAACCACCGCGGCTCAGTTTGCAAAGTGCAACTAGCAAACTGAATCTACGTAACGCCAGACTGCTAGTTCGCGACAATGCATTACCGTGATTGAGTTCATAGCCGCTCGTTAGGGGCCATTCACACTGGCTGGCTAGGCTATCACAGTGACAGGCGGGCTGTCAGCCTGTCATGTTTCACTTTATAGGCTGGGCAGTAGCAATCTATTGCCAGACATTGTCGTCTGCTATATCCATAACCTATAGCTCGAATGCCGAGTCACTGGTTTTTTATACCCTTAGGTTTATAATACCGGGCTGACATCATGAGCCGTAAAGACCCATAATGACACCCCTTTCCAAATTGTTATTTTATTAGCCTAGGTGTGCAAATCGTTGCTGTCTCAGAACGATAGGCCGGTAAAGTTTAATGAAATTGCAAGGAATAAAAAGTTTAAGAACAACTTCGAAGTAACGCAATAAGGACAGCCTCGGCTCGACTTATGTGAGCGTGCGTCAAATCCTTCAGATTCCACCAGCTGGCCGCTGATTGCAGCAACTACTCGCAATTGCACAAAACAGGAAATACTGCACATGGCGCTGTTGGGATTAACTTTAGATTTATCTTAGGCCGTAGGACAAACAAGTTTGCTTGAAATGTATATTATGAGAATTACAACTTGACAGAATCATTCGAAAATGATGAAGAATCAGGTAAGCTAGGAGCGTGAAAAATAGCCTGAACCACTACAAGCTCTTCTTACAACTTCTAAAGTGACTTTTATGTTATGTTATTATGATGCTTTCATAGCACATACACTAGACTAAGTCAACAGAGCACAAAATAATAAGTTGGTGCAACATGTACAGAGCTTTACAATTATACCGCAAGCGTAAGTTTCCGATTCGCTTCAAGAACGTGACGGAAATTTAGTTTGTTCAAGCAATATTATAGTGATGTTGGAAAATCACGTATGAATTAGGATTGATATGAGCAAAAAAGAAAAGTCTACTGCTAAATAGGTACTCGTACTCATACCACCTGAAGGAACCAGACGGTTCACCACTGTTAGATAACAGTGGTGAATGAAGTAGATATTATCTACACCAGATTGATAAGCAAGCGATACTGTAATTACAAAAAGAAAACAGTGACAAGATGAACGAAAATAGAAACATTTGTAAACATTTATTGGATCTCGCTGAGTAAGACGCAATTTTATAAAATGTAGGAAGTGACAATAGGTTTGCGAAAGTAAAATTCCGAAGAAGCACTCTACTGGATTGCAATTTGAAATCGACGACAGGATTGCAAAAACTCACAAAGTGTACCCATCATACCCGTATGACACAGAACTCCAAGTTACTTTAACATTTTCGAAAACAAAGATTTAAAATGAATAAATTTGCTGTTTTTGGACCATGGAAATATCGGAAGCTATTGACCGAAACATTTGAGATTATTACAATGATGTGAGATGAGACTTAAGGCAAGGAATGCCTAAATTCCATTGCATGAATTAAGCTACTTCCATAATAGAGCCCTCGTTTCGAGATATACTCAGTTCAGGATGAGTCAAAGTGTGATAATCTACCTATTTACTCATTGGGCTGGGCATAGTCCGCTCAGTATCACAGTAACGATGATCGTACCGCCAACTTTGAAGTAATTGCTTCATCGACATTGTCATATCGCTTGCGTAAAATGCCACAAAGAATTGGGTATTTTAGATCAATAGTTTTAAGAAAAACTAGTCTAGGAAGTATAAAATCGATGCATTTGCTGTTGGACACAATTTGTTATTAGTTTAGGAGTTGAGCTGGCGGCTTGCCGTGTTTCCTAACCGTTTGGCAAGTTACACAATCGAAGTCGTTGTACTCTATGGCAGTAATACAGGGTAAAAATCGCTGTTTATTTGTCATCAGTGAAAAAATTTATAACATCAGCTATACATTTTTCTCTTTAAGAAAGACGTACGGTGTGTTTACGATTGATAATGTGAAAATATCTTGTTTAATGAACGATATAAAGCACAAATACATAACTAGATACTGCTAATCATAACACTAAGCTCATGAATATGTGAATGCATGATTGTTATTACCTGATTGTTATCTGAGTTGTAGCAGACTAATCTATTTCTATCTAGACTTGTTTGAAGATTTATCTTAGAAAAAAGTTATTTAGCTGTAGGTAATCAAACCTTTAGTTTACCGTAAACGCAGCGGAATGGCCGCATGCGCGACGAGCGCTAATTGTCGACTGTGTGCGAATAAATTAGGGCTCCCTGTGTAACGTACGTGACACACAGCTACGGTAATGTGCTCTTTTATGAAGTAACATATCATGCGTAGCCGTAAGTACGGCATTTATTAAATTTCATGTCTCTTTTTAGCGTTCTAGAGTTCTTGCAACAATGAAAACTGCTGTTCCCAGCTTATAGCCCATTTATACGAGAGGAGAGATGGTCGAAAAAGCATGCAATGGACATACAATTCAGCTCACGTGTACAAAACGTATACGTAGTATCTACAATCTGACCGAACAAAATTGAAGCCAAAACCAATATCAGCCCGATTTCACACGAAACAAATAAATGGCCGTGACTGTTTCGAATTTTTCAATGTGCCAAAAGGTAAACCAATGGCCATATGCTTGGCATCCTTGGTTGTTATTCAGGACAATCCATGGGTGCATTCTTCATGACGTCACCGGCGCAGCGACCGGCAACTTATCTTTTAATTGTTTTTTCTTGGGGTCAATAAAGTCCTTTTCTGAGGTCACGTAAGAGATATGCGGCTGGTGAGCCACCAATAAAGTTTCTGTCGCGTTATTTGTAACAAAATGTAACACATTGACGGCGCATTACTCTCAATAGATGTTTCTAACATTGCGCTTCTCATAATCAACGTTTGTTTTGTATTCAAGGAAAAACGTGATAAACATATTATTTTGCCATTTCATAACAGATTCTTTCCAAATCCACAAGCTACACATATTTCGCTTGTGGTTTAGCAAAATACTATCTCTAGATCACAACGAATTGGATGGGACTTTCGTATGGATTACATGCGCACTTGATCTTATTTTTAAGCTCGGGTTTCTGAATACCTACATGAAACCTCACTAATATTCACATAGCATTTTCAACTGAAGTATTCAAAACGATTTTACAAATAAATATAAAATCCAACAGAGTTCTATTAATATCTTCTAAGAGGGGCCGCGGCTCTTCGAAGAATTTACCTGGAATTTTATTTGCGTATGAATCATGCTTCCTGTTAGAATAAGACTAAACCCAACTTTATGTTTATTTAATCATTTAAATCGAAAAATCCACGACAAGCCAAAAATAAAACTTTTTGACAGCTAACTGTCAAAAAGTTCCTGTGCGGTCTTATCCATTTTCGACCTTGGTTATTATCATCTGCCCATCTCGCGACTCGTGTCCAATGTTTCGTTAATGTGATTTTTGCCACCATTTTATCTTAAAAAAATATAATTACATTTAAACAAGATTACCGCGCAATTCAGCTCTTCTCAGCCCAGGAAGAGAATTTTCAAAACACAAAAGGCGATACTCTTTACTCGAGAAATGACAAAATAACTTTTCAAACAAACAGGAAAACAGCGTTTCGTTCGCCAAACTTCCCAAAACATATCTTAGTAAAAATCGATGATCAATCTCGCCTCAACTGAATCAGAAGCGGATAAACTTCGAGAACTCTTCATTCAGTCTGCAATCTAATTTCGGGATCTTCAGCAGAACTTTAAAAACATCCCTGACATTCCAATATTCTTTATTTGATTTAGGAGATATGATTCGTAATGATACCTTATTCAATAGTTGGAGTATAATAAGGACCAGATGCTTTTTAATTTAAACTGGGATGTATACGAGAATCTATGAATTATTTATTGAATATTGAATTGTTATGATACTGATTGCGACATATCATCTTAAGAGATGATGTGTAAACTTCAAGTAATCATACAGTTAAGCGGTCCCTCGGGATTTTTTTCATTTTTTCGGGATAAAAGGTAGCCTATGTCCTTTCCGGGGATACAACCTTTAACTATGCCAAATTTCAGCTTAATCTGTTCAGCGGTTTGGGCGTGAAAGCGTTACAAACAGACAGACAGACAGAGTTACTTTCACATTTATAATATTATAGTATGGACTAGCTGCGCTCCCGCGGTGTGACCCGCGGTCCCTCGGGATTTTTTCATTTTTTCAGGATAAAAGGTAGCCTATGTCCTTCCCTAGGATACAACCTTTAAATGTGCCAAATTTCAGCTTAATCTGTTCAGCGGTTTGGGCGTGAAAGCGTAAGAAACAGACAGACAGACAGAGTTACTTTCAGATTTATAATATTAAGTATGGAGTATGGATTCTAATTAATCCTGGTGATCATATAGCACAAAATATCACATTACGTACCAGAGGGATGGGTTTAAGTATATTTAACCTGGTGCATCAGACTCATGCAAATCTAATAAGCATCGTATTTATAGCGCACTTTCGTACGTGCGATACGATACTATTCTGATCGAGATAAGCAGAGTAATATATCAAAGTCAATAAATAAATTATCTTGTACGTCGGGAATGGATTGCATTGTGCGCTGGCAGTTTTGAACTTTTGGATCGCGCCATCAATACCACTTATGAGCTATTTTTAAATTTTATCTGTGTTTTGTGGCTGGACATTTCACACAGCGTCATCTAGCTCCAAACTAAGCATATCTCGTACTATGGGAACTAGGTAACTGAACTGCATTTTAGTAACGTTGGTATACTACATAAGTTCTTGTTAATGTTTAAATGTTTTTTTTTTCAGGGAACACAGTTTCTAGCATACATACATACACACACATTAGAAAACAACCCCTAAATTATTATCTCACAACAAAAACTATTGAATGTATTGCAAAGAGAGCAAATGTAAGGTATATTTTACATGTGAGTATGGCTATGGCATCTTCACCTTATATACCACATTCACCACATTGGTTCTTTACCATTGTTTAAAATTTAAGTCAAGATAAAGGAGGGCGTCCAATTACAATCGACTGATGACCTATGAACCTAAACATTTTAATCTAAAGTCGTTGTACCTGTCGTGGATCATATTCCAAAGTGGATAAAGAAAGGGGCACAGAATAAACTAGGGGTTAAAATAACTTTAATCCAGCGTCTGTAAAGCTCAGGGTTATTTCGTTTACGCAGTCAGACGTAGGTCGTCTAGACTTCTATTACAACTAGAGTGATAGTAATGTACCTTACTTAATTACATTTTTCAGGGCCACTTTTAGTTTTGGGTTTGAAAAAAAATTCTTAATGAGAATTTTATTTCGTAGTGAAAAGTTCAGGTATAAATCATAGAATTATTATCTGGCATAAAAAGTTTCTACTGATGATACTTCCAATCTAAATATTTGTATAGAGAGCCATCCATCTTCGAAATTGCGGAGTAACTTTCACATATCTTCTTGGAACTTAAATAAATGTGTGACAAATCTTCAGCCTTTATTTGAGAGCAGACAGCTACATAATGCGCAAAGCAAATCCTGAAATCCCAGAGAGGTTTTATATTGCGTGATCGAGCACTTGATAATGTGGATTTATCTACGGGCTGACATTCTCATAGTTCCCGAAGGTCAGGGCACAGGGCATTTTGAACTCGGTTTCAATTCAATTACAATACAAAGTGTAAAGAAAACTTGAAGCCAGTGGCAAGGTTGACATCCATGACCCCAGCACTTGGAAGTAACAAAAAAGTACTTTCCTGTGATCGAAAAGGTTAACCGAGGTCGGAACCCTGTAAGCATTAAAGGCTGTTTGTAAGGATCTAACCGCTATTTGTTTCACAGGATTTTACCACTTTGATTTGTGCGCGACATTGGGTGTGGTTTTTACAGTCAATCTACGTTAATGATTTTACTTTTAATCTTGAAGAGAGAAAAATCGTAAAAATCGCAAGATCCGTCATGAAATAACCAAAGTCGTTCAAAAAAATTATTCTCAATTCCCATTCTCATCTCTATAAAATAAAATATTTGTAGAATCTTGTTATAATTTGATTGTTCACAAATACCATTCCGTCTATTAGCATTTGCAACTCCTCAAGCAATCTGCCACAGATCCGTTTAAGATTATACTGTGTTTCGGTATTTGGTATCGATTGCATACTTAGCCACTTGGCAATTCGATTCTCGTCGTGTTGTAGTAATGATATGTTCATGTAATATTCAGTACATGGGTTTGGTATCGTAATAGCCAAATAATTTTATGCTGTTTGCCGTCTTTGACACGATTGAAGTTGTACAATGCTATTTGAAATTGCATAAATCTAGCATACTCGATATAACATTTTAATGGTCGTGCGGAAGGTAGTGCTGCCGCAGGCCTTAATATTTGTCATGGAAATGACAAGCCATTGAGGGAAAAACCTGGATGAGATCACAGGGCCGATTAGAGTGACGTTTAAAAGAAATGAGGGAGGAGGCTTATGTCCAGAAGACCAGCTGCCGATGATGATGATGATGGTAAAAAGAGAGAAAGAAAAAAGCCTTTACCTCCTAAAAGTCTAACAGCAAATGAAGTTATTTTAAATAAGGTTTTTTTGATCAGCAAACTCAAATAAGAGTCTTTGTACTTTAGTCTTTGATCGGCGCGATATTGAACACTTAATGTTGGGGTTTCCCGTTAATTTGAAGAAGCCAATAAAATTTGAGGCACAATGCTCTCGGTTTTACATCCTGGGTAGGGACGAGTGTCATGGTCACACCCTAGCTATTTTAAATGTATTGATTGATTCCTTTCAACCCATCTAGACATTCAAATAACTTTTAATTCCTGAAGATTTATTTATTTTATTTATTTTATTAGATGCTAATGTTTACCGCGCGACTTTTTTACACTGTTTCAAAACTAGGATTGAACATGGAATAAGGTGGAAGCTTTTTTTAGCCAAAACTATTGTATACAATAGGTTTACTTTTGTACACAGATATGAGTGAATCCGTTTCCGTTTTGAACCTATTGTTCAATCTGCGGTCGTCTCCATGGCCGCATTACATACGTTGAGAAGTAGATTCTAACGCAATTGGCAGGAAAGGAAAACATTTTCTCAGATCATAAACCCAATTTAGCAAAGCTACAATGTCAATACTGACCAACACTATAAGGAGAGTGTGATGTTCTTCGAGTTAATTCGTCTTTCATCGGGCCAAGCTACGACCTAGTTTGTGTCAAAATCCCCTTCAGTCTTTGCTAGTTCCAGAGGCGATTTTGACACTGGATATATATCTTTTCAATAGGGATTTTGACACGAACCTTTTTGAAGACTTAACAGTAAATAGTCAGCAACAGAAAATGAGTCCACCAGAGATGTTTCTCGTCTTCGGAGGTCATCCTCATAAAATAGTAAAAGTTTTGAAGTTGATTACAAGTCCATTTTGACGTAGTAAAATACACAAACCACTGGATTTCAGAGAGAATTCTATTAATTTCGCTGAGCGTTTATTTATTTCATAAAATAACTGATTGCTTTTATATGAAAAGACCTGTAAATATTTTTGAAA
The DNA here is from genome assembly GCA_951394285.1 of Epirrhoe tristata. Classification (NCBI taxonomy): domain Eukaryota; kingdom Metazoa; phylum Arthropoda; class Insecta; order Lepidoptera; family Geometridae; genus Epirrhoe; species Epirrhoe tristata. Next base: position 3,648,755 of record OX596161.1, read on the forward strand.
TTTAACAAACTTGAATCGTAAAATTAAATGGTGAAACTTCAAAGACGTTGTCCGAAAGTAAGATTCTTACCCCGTCACCAATAAACCTGAAATAAAGTTTTTCCAATGTTCAACTGCAGAATAAGCAAAATCACCACCAATAAACCAATTATGAAGTTACACCTTGCATAACTATGACATTTCTTTCATACAAACGCTATTTCGAAGTTACACAAGCCTGCCCCCTAGTATAAATCTAGTGTAACCACAGAATACATGTTAGTATGTATGTAAAAATATTTTCTGGTAACACCAAAGAGTTCGTATTATATTCTACTCGCACATACCAAGGAGTTTTTGTTTACTTGTTCTAGATACATATTGCACCTAGGTACTGTTTGTTTACTTTTCCATACATTACAGGCGAAAAAAATAAATTACTAAAAAATGAAACTGAGGGCAATAGAAGACGTAGAACGAGTGAATTGTATAATTAATTTCATGCAGCCAGAAAGACAAGAAAAAGTATATAAAAAAAGAGAAAATCCTTTTGATTTGTACAGCGATGAACAGTTTCGATTAAAATATCGGTTTACTAAAAACGGTGTGATGTATTTGGACCGAATTGTTTGGTAGATCTCTCAATATGAATACGCGTGGAGGTGGATTTTCCTCGTTCTCCCAGTTGACACAGCGCTCTCTCTTAGCCATTTTTTCTCAAGATAAATCCAAAATATTAAAATAAATTCGCAACAATCTTTAATTATTTGAAACAATTTTGTAGCACAATACGAATTCCCGCCACCGCCAAAATCAAGAAGTTTCAAATTTGACAAATATAAACTGTAGTCATAGACAAAAATGATACTTTTTTAGAGGTTTCTCTTTGGATGCGATGTTGCCGATTCGTGCATCTTGACGTATCCGAAAAATAGTTTCATCAGAGTTCCACCTGGTTTATTGGTGAGAAATTATTTATGACATATTCTGAATTTATGCAAGGTTTATCTATGCAATGCGTAAATCTGGTGGAACTTCGGAAAAACTAGTTTTTATTGGTGAGCCCATTAGTTTTTGTTGTCTATTATATATCTATTAAAAGTTTAAAAAAAAACCAATGGCAATTTTTTTAACCAAGAAGAACTTTTGAATAGAATAGAACACAAACCAAATGAAGTTCGAACGACAAAGAGGTTGGGAAATATGCATTAGCACAGAAAATTTCCGTGTTTAAAACTATCATTCATCCAATTGCAATCAGATAATTATGATCTATAATCTATAATAGTCTGTTTGATAGACTCTTGTCCTATCATTAAGTTCATTTAATAGCATTCGGAAAGATAATTTTCACATCGCAAAGAGCAATGTGGAAACGCAAAGAAAGTGTGCCATAGCACAATTCTACGAATAGCCACGCCACATCTCTTTGCCTGACCCTGATCGAGAAAGAGAAAAAAATATTCCATTTTAAAACTCTCAACACGTTTTATAAAGGACTAGCAGCCCGTCCGCGGGTTCACTCACATGGTACCAATAACATTGCTTATTCTGGGACTGTACGTTTTCAGCCGTGTCCGGTTTTCATCGATTTTGTTGCAAAGTCGCCGCGAAAGGCCTTTTCATTGTAATAATTTGAATTGTTGCGTTGTTGACCGTAATAGTACTTCTAAAGATATAATTCCATCTCTCCAAGGAATTGTCGAGCAACAATTGCGTAAAATTTCTCGTGTAAGAATATGTTAAAGATTCTGTTCACAGAATGTCTGCAGACCTCTTTGATAGAGATTATTAGAATATGCCCGTAGAGCAGCATTTTCACGATATTGTGGAAAAGTCGATTTACCTTGGAAAGTTTACGAAGCTTTTATGAATAAAATAGAAGTGTGTAGAAACATTATAAAAGCGCTATTAATTTGAAATAGTTTTGTACAATTACTATACTATGTTTTTTTGGAAAAAGCGATAAGACATTTTTGTTTTAAAATACATTTTATTTAAAATCTAAGATCTATTCTAATTTAAGTTTACTATCAAAATCAAAAGAGATTTATCAAAGCAAAATAAAACATTTTATTTAATCTGAACGAACTCTGTTTTCAGTGTTACGAAGCGGGACTTCGTCGGAAATCAACTGAACTACTTTTAATTTCAATTTCGCCGTTTCCAGACCACGAATCTGTTTATTTTACCTTTTAATATACTTTAAGAAAGCAATTTTAAGATGTACAAAAGCTTCGTTTTAACATTGGGGATATAGATAAGTTCATGCGAGTTTTAAGTCTTTTTTCATGTTGTAAGGAAATAGCATGTCCGCCTGTAAGGATCAAATCAAATTATAGATTTTCTCACAGTCCCGAGCGCCTTAAATTGGATCCAGCCAACGGAAGAGCAGACTTGTTTTTCAAGTTTCATTCTATAGAATCTTTTCATCGGAACATGTCGGGTGGGAGGAAAATGTTGTGGTTTAGAAAAGTCTTGTGTCGAGCTAAAAGGGTAAACGTACTCGTATGGTACAGCCGGTCACGAAAGCTGATGAATATTTCAAGATTTTATCATCATCATCATCAGCCTATGGCAGTCCACTGCTGAACATAGGCCTCCCCTAGAAGAGATTTTATAACTATAACTATTTAACTTGTTTAAGTCGTTAAGTCATGGCGGAGGCCTTAAGGCGGCCTAAAACCGCCACCAGAGTTGGCCACTGACTCATACGAACTTACTTTTTTTATGCTTAGGAAACAGCACAGATACCTTTCCATCTTTACTAGAGTCAAAATGCAACGTATAGGTAACAACACTATAATTGGCGATAAAACAAAATCCTTTACATATAACTGGGCTATTTACATAAGCCAAACCAATGTAAGAGAACATACAATTGAACAGTAATGCGGTCAAGCACGATAAGGTAAAGTTAAATAACAATGAACGGAGAAGCGAAGCGAAGAATTAATAACTGGCGGTTTTTATCAACACAGTCAGTACAGCCAGTGGCAAAAATGTATGTTACAAGATTCAGTGTTCTTCTTGTCAACAGGATTGTCTTGAGGTGAAAGGAAATTCGTACTTAGAGCATTAAGGAGCTCACAGATAACGGTGATGTTATTTAACAAATCACGCAAAAGCAGGTGACACTGAATGAAGCCCTTTACACAGTGCCCTTTTACCAAGCGGTATAGGGATTTCTGGTTTTTAGACATTAATATAAGTAATGAATTCTTTCTCATAAAGTAAAGGAAGAAATTATGATAATGATAATATAGGTTTAGGTACCTAGTACCTACACATCTTACCCAACAAACAGGTCCCAAGTCTCATTTCGAGTGAGCCGACCCGAGCGAGACACAATGGAATCTAGAATCGGATTGAAGCACAAACCTAAACAATAGTACCTATCAATGTGAATCGCGTTACTACGGATGGAGTACGCTCGACAATGCCAGGGTGTGTTCACCTGCTTACACAGCTCAAACTATTGAGAAGAGTTACTGGTCCAATGGAATCGAAACTGCCTTCCGATCCTAAGGCCGTGTATTACCAAGAGTTTTTCTGTACTATGACTATGACCTTGACAAAATCCTTTAACCACAATGAAAATGAAAATGAAAATCGTTTATTTCTGTAACAATTTTACGATACAAAATATAAGGTTGACCACACTGTGCACAGATTCGTTCGAAGTAGTAGCACGACAATAAGACACTCAAGTAATGGGAATCCAAGTAATAGGAATCCAATGAGAACTTCTTGCGTAGATCGTGGAATACTAATCATATTAAAATTGTAACGCGAAAGTTTGTGAATCGCTCGCTGAAACGGCTGATCGGATTTAATAAAGTTTGGAATAGGTATACCTATTCCTATTAAAATACTATAAGTATTTTAATGACAGAAAGGCGCTAAAACCAAAACTAATTTTCATAAAAGTTTTTAGATATCTGTTAAATTGCAGCTAGTTGCAGTATCTAGACACTTATTTATTGCACTGTTCTCTAGATAATAGCTCACATAAACTTTCTTAATTATAACTAGAATAGATAATTAAGGGCAGGTACAATCCTCTTGCTTCAAGGAGTGCAGATTTCTACAAGTCAAAGTTTGCAAAGTACCACTCGTAACTCATAGTGCTGCAAAACTAGGAAAGCTCATTGCATCGCTACTTCATTCAATTTCAACACCAATTGGTATGCGTACTAGTTTGCTACGCTGTGCCACAACCGGTATATCCCAGCCCATTCATAGATCGCCACCGTACAGCATTGGTTTGCGACAAATCTGTCTAGTATTGAAGATCTAGCTACGATGATGACCTAGTAGGAACTTCGTGATTTTGGTCAGAATCTTGTTATAATACGTATAAACGTGTTAATGATGATAAGACTACATTCGATTCCTTTTTAATTGGGTCTGTGTTTTCATAGCATTGTCCTCAAGTCACCATTGTCTCCAAGGAAAGCCCTAAAATAAACCCTGTTTCGGTAAACAGAAAATGGAGCACAAATGTGGAATTTAGGGATACAAAAATTGCAAGGGGTGCTCTCTAACTGTTTCATAAGTCGGCTGATTTTGCGTTCATGCAGGATCATTGGATCATTATCTGGTTTTAAAGAACTGTAAATTTTAAAGACAAAAACTTGTAAATTTTATTTCAATCACACGAAAACTGCAAAAGTTTTAATGAATAAAGGAATTGAAAAAGCCGTGATCTGAAACTGCATAATAGACTTTGTTGGTGACGAGCCGTGGGCGGTTACTGTTTATAAATAACAATGTCATATCAGAACAGTGACATAAAAAACAGTATCCCTACCGGTTATTTCTGGGTCTGCTAGTTTTCTAGCAGAATCAACCACAAACTCAAGCACATGGGACGAATGAGTAATCTGTAATTAGATCTCAGATTGCTTATATCGCTCATCTCTGGGGACTTTCGCTTTGACATTGTTCAATTGCTTTTTCAGACGCTTTCAAACATAACTTTCGATATAACAATGGGCGTAAGAAATGAATTTCCAGACTCAAACACGACTCAAACAATTATGAATTCAGATTTTCATTGACGTTTTCATTGGTAACTGAGATTGGGATAAGAATCATACCTCACCGGATCTCGGACCTAAACGCTCTGAGATTTTGATCTTGGTGTCTTGCCAATGGATGCCACTTTTGGGAGGTAATTTCTAGTATAGGTTCAGTAGTATAGGAATGTATTATGTTATACTGGGTCCCGAACGACTGTATCCCCGGGCACTCTAGATTAGATAATACAAAGTTTCCAGTTTCCGTCCGCATTCTGAATGGTATCCTAAACTTTTATCCAAATCGATTAAGATTCACATCTCATCATGATTATCTAACCACAAACGTCTTTAACAGCCTATTTCTCCTGGCTATTTCCCTTCCCTCCTGGCTGCCGTACTGATCGGACGTGTTTGTTGCCTTCCGTTGTTTGAAATTTGAATTTAAAATAATCATATTAATTTATTGTCTGGGGCTCCGGTGCGGTGTCTTCGATTTTGACTGCGGACCTGTCGGCGCTTCGCCCCCTGACGCGGTGACGTGAGTTATACTCGACTTTTTGCGCTCCATTCGGATTCGAACTCCAGTCGTCGGATTGTCAGCCGAGCGCTCCCCCACCGCGCCAGAGATTGGTAAGCGGCCGCGGCGAAATTATCGTACACTTGAAGTACCATTGCTTGCATTGAGAATAATTTTATTTAATCTCTGGAACATGCCGTTAAATCGCACACCACCAACCGTATCTACATCGCCTACGGACTTAGTCCCCATCTTGAACGTTCCGCTACTAATACACAGCACGTCGGAACCGAGCCTCACTGCAGATTTTACTCCCGAATTTGGAACTCCCAGAGGTAGTACGCCAACCCAAACTTTTAGAAGCTTTAAGCGCAAACGCGACGATCCCGAGGATGTGTCTCTCTCTGCCTTTATGAGTGATATTAAAAAAATGATGGCAGACTTTCAGGAGCAGCAAAACTCAAAGTATGAAAAGCTTTTTTCTGTAGTGGAAGACTTCCAAAAAGCTGTGGATTTTCTTGCTCAAAAGAATGAGTCGCTGCAGACACAAGTTAATAAGCTCGAGACTGAAAGGGCTGCCAACCTGGAATACATTTCTACTCTAGAAGCTAAAGTGGAAAATTTTGAACGCAGTGCAAGGTCTACTTGCCTAGAAATAAGAAATGTGCCCTCATCCAACACTGAGGGCAAACCTTCCCTTGTCAGTAGTATCGTCCAAATAGCTAAGGTGCTGGAAGTACCAATGCATTCGAGCGAGGTCAAAGATATCTTTCGGATAAAAACAAAAGATCCAGCGAATAAAACGATTATCGTTGACTTCACCAGTGTTCTGCTGAAGGAGAGATTTATCGCTGGTTACAAGAAGTGTAATAGGGAGAACAACCGACTCACCACTGAAAAACTGAGAATACCAGGACCTCCCAAGCCTATCTTTATCTCCGAGAACCTATCAGCGAAGCTTAAAAAGTTATTCTATTTGGCCCGTGAATATGCCAAATCAAATGACTACAAGTTTTGCTGGGTCTCTGGTGGCAAAATCTTCCTGCGCAAGCGAGAGGGCGGGCCCCTTGTAAGGGTTGGAAACGAAGCGGACCTCGCCACTTTGGCCGGCAACAAGTGACTAGTAGTCTTTTATAGTCTACACATCCTTGTAACTAATTTATGCATGTTTAATTTTTCTCTTTTAACATTTTATTGTATTTTTTTGTCGTCATGTGAGAAACTTAAGACTCTACTACACACTACACACTCACGCTCTCCCACCATCACACACTCAATACCTAATACTCTCTTATGTAACAATACTCATTACTTCTATACTGTTTTTCTCCAATCCAATTGCATAACACAAACAAAATTCTGCTTTCTGTTAGGGACCAATCAAAACAAGCTCTCTCTGCTCTTTGCCCACCTGCTAGTTTTTACGTTTCATTATGGATGAAGTCGCTTCAATAACCTCCGAGTTAGAAAGTCTTTCTGTAACAGACTCTTATATCTGCACCCCTGAAAATGTCAACCAGTACCTGCCAGCTTGCAATACTGCACTGAAAATACTACATCTGAACATAAGGAGCATAAATTGCAACTTTGATAGCTTCACTGTTCTTTTACATAGAATAAAATCTAATATAGATATTATAATTCTATCAGAATGCTGGCTGAAAAAGTGCCCCTGTCTTCCTGTCTTATCCGGGTTTGTCTCTTATTCTTCCGACTTTAAAACGCAGAACGAAGGTGTGGTTGCTTACATCCGAGGCGGCCTGGCTTGCAGTGTTAAAAAACTAGAATTTACAGATGCAAATTGTCTATTAATAACATATGAAAAAAGTTTGGCTATTGTGGCGCTTTACCGCTCTCCTTCGGTACAGAAAATTGAACCCTTTCTTTGCAGCCTTGACTGTACATTAAACACATTAAAAGAATATACCACGATTGCTGTAGTCGGTGATTTGAATATAAATATTGCACCGAACTGCAATGATCCTGATTCAGATGATTACCTGAATCTATTAGCTGCTCATGCTATGCTTCCCACTTATAACTGCCCAACCCGTCTGAATAGCTGCCTAGATCACATCATTTTAAAGTCACCACACTCAGCTGTATCCTTAATCCTAGACACAGTTATAACCGACCACTCCGCCTCTCTTTGTTCCATAAATATGAAAACTAAAATTAAACAACCAAAACCTCACACAAAAATAGACATGCCCGCTATTATTACAGAAATTGAAAATACTGACTTTTCAAACATTCTCTTGTCTGAAAATCCAAATTCTGCGGCTCAAAGTCTAGTTGACACTCTCTCTAAAATTGTCAAAACACACTCTAAAATTTTGTCTCTTCCTAGCAGAAAGCGTGTCATCAAGCCTTGGATTACCCCTGGCCTTCTGAAGTGCATTCGTCACAGAGATAAACTCTATAAGAAATACAAAAAGAATATTCATAACGAAACTCTGAAAACCATCTTCACTCGTTACCGCAACTTCTGCAATAACCTCTTGAAGAAAATAAAACGAGAATACGAACGAAATGAGTTTCGGAAGGCCAGTAAAAATCCAAAATCTACCTGGCAGCTAGTCAAAAAAGTAGCCAATCTTAATCGTACTCGCTCATCTTCTGAAGAACTATTAAAAATTGCTGCTTCCCCCAAAGTTTCTGTAAACATGGTAAATGAGTTTTTTGCCAATGTTGGAAAAACTTTAGCTTCCCAAATCAACCCTCCTCCCATCTCATCTAATTCCCTCCCTATGCTTCCTAACACATCGCCCCTTGATTCCATGGCACTCCTCCCTACTGACCCAACAGAAATTGAAAATATTATCCTAAATCTTAAGGACAAGTGCGCTGTGGGCTGGGATGGCATTCCCACCACAGTCATTAAAGGTGCCAGAAATGCTTTAATCCCTATTTTAGATCACATATTTAATCTCTGTCTCATAACTGGTACTTTTCCTTCCACTTTCAAAAAGGCTCTTGTCCACCCAATTCACAAAGGAGGGGACAAGAAGAATATAAGTAACTTTAGACCAATTTCAGTTCTAAGTGTCTTGTCTAAAATATTTGAAAAAATTATTAACCGCAGACTACTTAGTTTTTTGAATGCAAACCATATCCTCTCTGATAACCAATTTGGGTTTCGTAAAAGCAAATCCACAGAGGACGCGGTAATTGAACTGACATCCACAATTGCCAAGAACTTCAACAGTAAAGTTAAAACGGTTGGAGTTTTTCTTGACCTCTCCAAGGCGTTTGACACCGTCTCTATCCCCTTGCTGCTGGTAAAGCTTGAAAAGATTGGTGTCAGAGGCTCCGTCAACAACTTATTTAGAAGCTACCTCACTGATCGCTCACAAGAGGTCGTCATAGATGGTGTTCATAGTGATGAGGAACAGATACTTTATGGCGTTCCTCAAGGAAGTGTTCTTGGCCCTTCGCTCTTTCTCGTGTACATCAACGATCTGTGTAAACTCTCTATACCAAACTGCAAAATATTTACCTACGCAGATGACACAGCACTGATCGTTGGTGGGCATAGCTGGAGGGAGGTTAAACAACGTACTGAGGCGGCCTTGAGAATCGTCTTAGACTGGATGTCTTCCAATCTCCTAACCCTGAATGTCACAAAATCGAATTTCATTACCTTCTCCCCCACCATTCGCACCCAACCACTCTCCTTTACTCTTCGCGCTCATACCTGTCCAGACACTTCTTGTCCTTGCTCTTGTCAAACTCTGCATCACGTCACCTCGACCAAGTATCTTGGCGTCCACATCGATAGTTCTCTCTCCTGGACCCCTCACATTGAGAATACTATTACTAGAGTTCGCAAACTCATATTTGTCTTTAAGACCTTGAGAAGTGTTGCCGATTCCCAGTGTTTGAAAACAGTCTACTTTGCACTCGCACAATCTGTCTTGAACTACTGCATTACTGCATGGGGAGGCTGCATTAAAACCCAGATGCTTAGAGTGGAACGTGCACAGAGGGCTGTCCTAAAAGTTATGTCCTCTAAACCCAGGAGATTCCCCACTAACCTTCTCTTACAACAATGTCAAGTTCTTTCTGTTCGACAACTATTTGTCTTAGCTACTATATTACGTCAGCACCGTCACTTGTTCTTTGACTCTAATACACTTAAAAATAAACGTCGTTCAGACATTGTGTGCAAAACTTTAATGAGCAGAACGGAAATAGCTGGACGCCACTTTCACTATCTTAGCCCTCCTCTGTATAACAGGGTCAATAAAGATCTAGATATTTACCCCCTCTCCCAACACAAATGTAAAACTAAATGTATAAATTGGCTTCAATCTCTTTCATATGAACAAACTGAAAGTCTTATCATTCGTCTCTATAAATCATAAGCGCATGTTACATAAGATGTACATCCATTATACTCACTACACTCACACACATACACTAACACATACACAGACACATACACACACACACTCACACACACTTTCATTTTGCTCTCACCTCTCACATTGCATAACTCTTCCGTCATATTTTATTGTATAGTTTAAGTTCTCTATATTTAAAAAAAAATAAAAATAATTATACATGTAGTTCTCCATCAGAACCTACTCAACAGTTCTGGAGGTGGGCGTTGAGACTGCTTCACAGTTTTTCAACTTTTGCAGTCTCATCGTTTTAATTGTAATTTTTGCTCAAGTGTAATTCGTTCTGAATAAACATATTTTTACTTTTATTTTTACTTTCTAGTATCTACTCTAGATAGACTATAGTAAGTTCATATGAGTCAGTGGCCAACTCTGTTGACGGAGTTTTTAGGCCGCCTTAAGGCCTCCGTCATGGCTTAACTACTTAAATAGCCGGGACCGACAATTTAACGTGCCCTCCGAAGCACGGAAGCGCTCAGATGAAAATGCCACTGGCGGTCACCCATTCACTTACAGACCGTTTCGAACGTTGCTTAACTTCGACGATCTATCAAGAACGACTAAGCAAGCACGACCACGAGCGCTTAGATAGAATAGAAACGAAGGGTGATCATCAACCTAATCTTGTACTTGAAATGGCTGATCATAAATGGATACTTAATGACTGTTCTTATTTACAGTATCCATCATTATGGACCCATAAACGGTTCAAAACAATACCATGCTAACATGCCATAGAGTTTTGAACAAAGCTATTGGAACATTGACGTGCAACTCGACATTACAGTTGACGTACATTGCAGAAACTTAAGTGAAACACCGACACTATTGAACAGCCGCTGCGTGCCAATTCAATGAGTGACAGGATAGGTACCTCAATCTGTACACAGGACAATCTAGGAATGAGATGTTGGTATTTAAACCTCGATATATTCAGCTGGTAAAAATAAAAAAAGAATTATTAAAAATAGGTGGAAATAATAAAACGGACAAGATTGAGTTCCTATTTTACAGACCTGAAAATCATACATTTGGTATCTTATCTATACATTTCAAGTTGACGCCTCCAGGCGTGTTTGAGAAAGATCTCAATAGAGGGGCAGAACTTACCACAAAGCAATCTTATTAATTTTTATTATTTTTTTAGCATAAAAGTATAAGGGTTTTGCTTTTTTATCGAAGTAGGCTATGTACTCACCGGTACAGTGTCCCGGAGTGTATTTTCTTCACGCCGTCCATGTCTGCGGTATGCTTATCATGTCTAAACTTCGCTTGATACGCTAATGGCTGGGTAATGTATTAAAAAGTAATGCCATTATGAGTCCGCTTGATAACTGAAGTCGTTATGTCTGCAACAAAAGAATGAGATCGATGTATACATACTTCTGGTGTATACTCACGAGAGATATTGCACATGGTTACTTGGATCGCAAGAAGTTCCGAAACTCAATCGACCAAAGGCTGTCGACTTTATAATTTTACTTTTAATTTATTCTTTTGTGACTCATCTTTGGAGCGCATAAATTATTTATGTACTTATGTTTTGAATGAGATTATCAAAATTACATTTTCAAGTAACTAAGCATGAACTTTATCATGAAATACGTGTTGAAACTACAGCATAATGTACAAATATAAAACCTATAAAATCAAGGGACGACATTGTCATATTTGTTCGAAGCAATATTGGCTGTTCGTTTCGCTGACGGAGCCAGGGAATCTATCCTTTATTACCTGAGAAGTGAAGGTTTTACTACCAGGTATGGGTTTCGAAATATCAGCGACTTATGATCGGCCTCTAAGCTTTTTTTCTTACACACTATTTTCAGTAGTAAAGTTACATCATTATTTTCCTGGCCCTATCCCACGCTAAGTGGGACGTAACATGTATTTTTTTCCACTCCTATTCATCAACGAAGAGTTACAGAAATGTAATTTTTGCGTAAGTTACCGCTGGGGGAAAGCCTAAGAAGAGAAGGATACTGTGAATATGTGAGATATGAATTCCGCTGACAAGACCTGAGTGATAGGAGAAAATGGAAGAAAGAAAAATGTTGTGTCGACCCCACTTATCTGTAAGGGTAGATGCTGATGAGTGACTGTTTTAGTCCGCAATTTGATCTGTTGTGGCTTCTAGATCAATTCGGATTATTTTTTTTAATACCCAAATTAACATTTTTACCTGATTACGAAACAAACGCCTTTAGAGGAGAGCTAATTACTTTGAGAATACTTGATCCCATAGTTTTTACGCGAGTTTATCTTAACTCAAAAGTACTTTCAAGTTTTATTATGTTTTCGTAATAAAAGAAAGCGCACTAAAGCATTGTAATCTACAACAGTGTATAATAGGTTCAGTTTTAGTGCATTCTCACAGAATCGTCTCATCGGGGTTAATTGCTAAGACAATTAGCTGGGAGAGGCAAGAGGACAAGTAAAATATTTATGAGCTAGTCTGGTATACAACCCTAGCTTTGTGAATCTTAAGTTGGACATTTTTTCGGTGGATTTAGATTAAGATACTGAGGGTGAATGACCGATAACGAAGAACCGGCGAAGAAAATTACCTACGCATTTAAATATAATTTTCGGTCTTTCTTAGCAAATACTTATAATTCTTACTTCATTAAATTATAATTGGCTATTTAGTTACAATTATATTATGTTATATTATTTGGGATGAACCACTAATTATTTCAGCTATATTAAATTACTCGGCGAATGTTTGTTTTGTGTCTGTCACCTTGTCAAACTGTCAAACAAAGAAAATAGTTCGTGGAAGTTAATCGAGAAAACAAGCCCGTAGACCATGCTACGAAAAAACCCCCGCTACTTCTAGAAAAATTAGACATAATATAAGGAAGTTAGTCAGGTCCCCTCATTAACTAGAAAAGAGCTGATATTCTTCAAACGGCTGAACAGATTTTCATGAAACATGGGACACTCGGGATAAAATAAATAAACGAAAATCGGTTCATCCGTTTGGGAGCTACGATACCACAGACAGATACATAGAAACACAGATACACAGATACACACGATATCCTTATAACACCCCTCTCTTTTTGCGTCGGGGGATAATGACGTGTACTCTCGTAAAAGTATGGAAATGCCTTTTAGTTAGTCTAAGTTTGTTTGTGACGGAGTATTTAGCCTGCCCAAGGCCCTCCGTCATGGCTTAAACATGAAGACATTAGTTAACATGTCTCCTTGGAGAACATGGAGACATTAGTTCAGCCGACAGCGAAAACTAAGTTTTTGAATATCCAGTACCTAATCCTAATGATGAGACAAGAGCATTTTCTAGTAACTAAACATCAAACTACTCTATTGTGACGCTATACCTACCTTACCCTATTACATTATAGATGACACAAAACAGTTTATCGTTTTGTTGCCAAGTTATGTTCTAGCTAGTCCATTCCATACTCATCTTATGGATCAGCTTACACAGGAGACGTGACATGGCAGGCGGGCATTTTTTATAGGTTAATTCATTGTACATTTTAAAACGTATTTTATTACTACGCAAAAAGGTATACGGTCCAGTGACAAAACGGCGGCAAAAAGTTGCGAGTCGCATTTGTTGCGATGTGATGCCCCAGTTAAAAATTCAATAATTTTGGAGAGCACATACCTCTTTACCTACTTTAGATCTAAATGACAACAAATGGATGATTCCTATCCCATGTGATAATTTATCTGCTTGTTTTGCGTGCGATTTATGTAGCGTGTACCAATTAATTGGACTAAACTTAGTCTGTAATTACATTTGATCATGACAGACACTGGCCAAACGAAAATATGTGTGCACCAAATTGTGGAATTCCAATGTATTTGTTAGGATGTTTATTTCGTGTGCAAACATGCGTGAAATTAGTACACTCCATTCAGATATATAGAGTAACTATATGCTAGTAATTGATATTCTGTGGTACTGAGAATTGAAAGAGTTAGGTCCTTTTTACATAGGAATGGTTCCGTGACAAGGCTCTTTTATGTTAATATCTGAAATTATTAAAAAGGAAATAGACAAAATCCTTTTTTTTTAGTTGTATCTTTTAGTATTATCACTAGTTTTCATTTATTAAATTTTTTTTTTAATTGAGATAGGCGGTCATGGCCAAGTTCGAAACCAAGAGAGTTAAAGAAATATATTTGCTGAAGAATACATTCTTATTGTTGATTGAAGAAGATTTAGGAAAGCTGTGTCCTAGACAGCAACACTTTCTTCAGCAGTATCAAAAACTCAATACCGACAAGACTGGGATCAGGATTATGTATAACTTTCATATCCAAATCAGAGAAAAGTCGTGAAAGGAAACTTTGCCATCACTGCCCATCTCAAAAAAACCAACCTGTACATTTTTGTATGCATAAAATTAAGAAAGTAAGATTATTTGAGTTTATCGCTCACAGTGTTTTAGCCCTCTTAAATCAAGCCATCATGACTAGGGCATCAGAACTGGGTTCTTCCGGTCCCAAAATTTTAAACAATCCAATGTGATTTCTGAGCTTTAAATGAATTAACTCATTTTACTTTCGACTTTGAAAAGAACCTGGTTTTCCCAGTTCTAGGCTACAAAAAGAACCGGTTCCGATCCCCTTATCATGCCAGACTGTATAGCCAACTGGATGACAATATTATCATACTATTGTATTGAAAATCTAAATAGCGTTTCAGCAAATGTGGTATTCACTTGACAAGTGTGAGCAGTTGCCTAATGGCAACATACCCAAATAATGTCCTCACATCTAGGCATTTGTGAAGTTAACCATTTGTGCAACCACATGAGACACGCTTTAGTCAATATACTAGATGCTTGTTTGCAGATAGGAAACTGAACAAAACTTGTCAAGGCATAATGGCATGTAATATTGGAGTTTATTGCTTGTGCCTTGGCACTAAGCTCTGAGGATTTGGGCAGCAAACAATTTATCGATAGGATCAGGACTAAGATTAATGATCATCTAGCCTTCACCACCTGTTGGAATAAAGCCGGGTTGACATGATCAGAGTATACTCTGACAGAGTGGACTCTGATGCCTATTAGGACGCTCTGATTGGCCGCTGCCATCAGAGTACACTCTGATTGGGGTTGCCACAGTAGCGTCCTAGAAGCCATCAGATTCAACTCTGTCAAAGTATACTCTGATGGTGTCAATGCGGCTTAAGGCATCATTCCCCAGTCTCAGTCTAGCTTGACTGAATAAATAGATAAAGCATTATTCCTTCAGAGCTATTAGCACCAATTGTACTAACATTGAGCTGTCTCAGACCAATACATGCCCAATGGTTTCAAAATAAATTGTGAAAAATAGTATAGCAGAGTTATTACAAAATTCTATTATGCTTATTCAAATCAAGAAATTATAATTGTCAAATATAGGGCTCTGCATCGCATCATCGCTTTCATCATTCTTACAATGTTTTTAGGACAGTGTGTCATGCTTGTGACTGAACTCATAAAAGTACATACTATGAGCTGGCATGAACACATAATGACTTACTGTGCTTATCAAACCTCTTCATTCACTATGTACGCCACTTATCGTCACGAAAACACACAAAAATCGACACGTAAAAGTAAAACCAAAAGACACTTACCGAAAATGGCTACAAACTTTTTGGATGCACTTACACCAAAATCACCGTTTAAATGGAACGTAAGTCAGTTTAATCACCAATAATTTCTCGTACAAATACACTTTCCAACAGCTTTTACTATTACTATCCTACTTGTAGTGAGTACTACAAACAGGCATGAAAAATACTTTGGTCGACAACTGACGTACTGCTACGTCTAGGGAGCGGTCGAATTCTCAAGCAATAAACAACGACTCGGAAGGTTTAAAACACACATTTACACATTACTATAGCACCAATTTATGTCACAAATTATGCTAACACAAATTTTTATAACACAAATCACCGTAAATTACGATTTACGCGACACGAAGCGAATCAAGCGAATTGTCCCTCCTCCCTTCACCATCATCGTACGTATCTATCGTACGTAAATCAATCATAGACAATTTTTTTTTATAATTTCTCCTTCATTGTGCATGTTCGGATATATCCTCCGAAGCGTATGTATAATGGTATAATTTTCTAGTTTATTCAGGAAGAATATCTAAAAAGATTAAATTTTTAAACTTATAACGATAACTTTATTTATCTTGGAATTGAAAATAATAGCGAACGCTAAAGTTTAGAACACCAAGCAAAGCGAATGAATTTTTTTTAGCAAACCACAAACTCCAGAAGTGTCTGTTTCTAATGTGTATCCGAACAACGAGATTTGTGTGTGATGTGTGATGACTAGTGTTGTTCGAATATAATTTTATTACCAAATCGGACTCAACTCGATGGATAAATAAATAGCAATCCATATTAAGGGTAATAGCGATGGTGACATAAGTAGGTACCTACATACAGTACGCACAACCGATCTTTAGCTCCAGAGATCAATCTGCGCAATCGTTTAGTGCACCTAACTTCAGAAAGTTAGGTGCACTAAACGATTGCGCAGGTTTGCGCGAGTAGGCGAGATAGGACGTTACAACAAGCTAAGCGAGTGAGCGAGGCAGCTATACTAACGCTGTCTTCGTCTTTTAGGCGTCATCAAAAATGGGTTCTGCACAGCTACTTTAGAGAGCCAAAGATTGGTTGTGCGTATTGTACCTAGGGTAAATATTATTTGTGTTATTTTCGTATATTAGGAAAGTTGTAGTACCCTTGTGTTTATGTCACAGTCAACTGGTTTGATCAGCCGTTCAATTAAGCACCTAGCCTTCTGATTAAACGGCGCCGTTCAACTAGCCACCTGAATTATATTAGGCAAATGGCTTGGAGCTATTACGACTTGCCTAGCCAAGTAATTTCTTAGGATATAAAGATAACAATATTGTTGAACGGGTTTTTATAGCAATTATTACCAATTTCATAACTAGATGGCGGGACTAAGAATGAAAAGAGAAATTCCTAGATCACGCTGACGAAAACGCACGGCGAATAATGTCGTCAAATTACCAATACTTTACTTATTTTACTAGTTGATGACCATTGACCAATGACCATGTTTATGTAGAAGATAATATCTTAGAACAAAGTCAATTGGTTAGGATAGTTAAAATTGTTCACCGGCGGGGTTTTCACTGAAAAACTACGCGCGAGGCGAGCCAACGCGTGTGCCGCGCCTAGAGAAAAATACTACTTATGTAATTGGTGCACCGCGATAGCGGTATTCTCGTTGGATGCGCCAGAAATCAATTAAAACGATTTAAATCGCCCTAATAAATGAATAGCCTAACCTAAGCATCCAGCCAGCCAGTTCATTAAATGTTTGGATTTAACCAGACAGTGGAATGATGAACCGAAGAACCCGATGAACTATGAAAATAACTACTATCGATTAACTTTTAACTTTGAATCGATTGTTTCAAACATGGCAGCTAATCTCCCATCGCTAGTGTTGTGCACATTTATATACGTATGTTGTGTTGTGTGTGCGTGGTGATTTGTGTAAATGCTGATAGAAAGAATTTTTAAAATAAAATCAGCTTTATTCAACGATGAAACTTACATAAACGTGAATAAACACTGTGTTTTGTGTTTTTGTGATAGTGAATCCGTCGGAAGGCGGTAATCGTGTACGTTTATTTGCTATTTGTGGATTCTGGATCTCGTCGATGTACCATAAACAAAAATGTCAGCGATCCCGATTTTTTGTTTCTTGCGGCATACCCATCGTTAAAACTTAATTAGATCACACGAATGATATAAAATAATGTTAGACGCTTTCTCCGCCGGAGTCGTCTCATTCTCAAGGAGCTCGGAAAGCAATAAAACGGCCATAGTAAACGTGCGTTTCGTGTGCTCTCGCTGTCTACACCCGATCTGTCTCATTGTTTATGTATGGAGAATAAGTCAAGAAATTTTATGATAATTGGCGGTGTATATTCGTTATAATTGGCCGTTTGGGGTGGCCTAAGGTCTTGATCGGCCGGTGGCGACCGCGGAGACCTAATGCGTCGCCCGCGTCTTGGACCGCCAAGGTTTTCCTCGGTCTCTATTTATAATAATCTTTCGATCATTTGGTGCACCATAATGACATTCTTGTAATGAAGTGCCGTTCTGGATTTGTGGGACATGTGCCAATTATTGTGCCCGTGACGAAAGCGCGGCACGTATTAGTTTTGTATACAATTGCATGTGTTGGTGTGTGAATGAAGAACACATGCCTTCACTGAACAGTATTACAACAAACACGAAAACAACAACCAAACCAAATTCACATTCCACTGTTCTCAGTAACCAGGGAATACCAGTATATCTATTGTAGTTTCCCTAAATTTAGAATTTCACTAGTGAAAATCTGTAAAAAAAGTGAGAAACCTAAGAGTTAGTATTCAAGCATGACTGATTTCATAGATCATAACAAAAGTTCATTCACACCGAGCTGTAAATAATTATAATCATATTATTATGATGGGCTTGCAACCTGTCACATATGGAATACTAACTTCTGCAAAATGTGGGCATGTATCAAATATTATGTGTTTGGACATACCTCTGACTACCCCCTTAGACATCTTCAAAGGATCTAGAATAAGTAACATAAAAGATCTGAGAGAATGTCTACCACACCTTGGGGGATACAGTCATGAACCTGTTTACTTTTTTTTTTTATGATGCTGGTCTCTCAATATTTCCATGATTATGTTTGAAAACAACTTTCTTACTAATTAGAAACATTACTAAACAGACAGGGTTACCATTATAACAATTATTATGTATATATTTTTCTATGTCTATTGAAATCACTGCAAAGCATTTGTTTCAAAAGTGTTTTTGGATTACTTACACATTCCGTCTTATTACAAGAAAATGAACCGAGTTTAGACTAAGTCTAACTAAAAAACTGTCCTTAGAAAAACGATCTTTATCTGTCCATAGAATGCTTTTTTGTGGTAACAGTTTTGTCTTGACATGTGTCAACATGGGGTTCAACTAAGGTTTAACGTTTATGTAATAAGCAGCTTAAAGTTTTGCAAACTACGAAAACATAATAATCACTCTATAATAGCTAAAAATAACTACTATGGATCAAAGATGTCTAGAATTAATTTGTGTTTATCCTGTGACAGGGACTAAACGACATGCTTCATACTTTTATATTAAAAATCATTGTTAAAAACAAAAATCGTTAATAGATAATGTTGTTCTAAAAGTCTTGTGTAATAAACTATACAGTCTCTGTAACAAAACCTACCTATAATTTTTTTCCTGAGTAATATTTGTTTGCGATGGCGCGACGAGCTAGACACCTTCAGTGACTATCAGCGGCAGGCAATGGCGTTAGACCGGAAGGCTTGGAAAACTCCAGCGGAGGCCTTTGCCCAGCAGTGGGATAGTACAGGTTAAAAACAACGACAACAGTAGTTGTATGGAAGACACTTAATGTTGATCATCATCATCATCCACAATGACTTTGCCCACTGCTGGGTTTGCCACTTCTCTTTCTTTATACCACTTCTTATGGTCTCGTGCTAACCTTATCCAGGTGCAGCCTATTAAATAAATGTTGATACCTGTGTTTAATAAAGGCTAGGCTAGTAAATAAGAATTAAAAGTTTAAGAGCTCTATAGAAATGAAGGTGACAGGCGCCAATAAAAACCTTGACCTTTTTAGTCAAATAAAAAAAACTTTCAGCTCAAATTATGGCAATGTAATGAAAATGGTCACATAAATATGTTGAGATTGTTTAAATATTATTGTGGTATGCCATATTCTTTCGAACAAATAAAAAGTCTATTTTACCACCTTATGCGTAAACACTGATAATAGGAAGATATTAATAATTTCAATATCCCTTTTGAATAAGCTCGATAAGATGTTAAGTATTATTTTGTGTTCGGGTAGGTAGTAGGTACCTAAACTAAAAAAATTCAACTGAGATAAAACTTTAATCCATAACTCAAACGTGTTACTTAAGTCCTGTTGAGTGAATTAATGGGATTTTCTTCTATTTTGAGACTAGAATTTTTTTATTTCATAATTTAAATAAATCAATAGCATTATCCCTTGCAGTCAAGTTGGCGAAGGCACGCAGGGGAATGATTAAGGAGAAGGAGAAGGGAGGCGCCCGCCTTAAGGACGAACCCAGTGATCCAGAACCGGGTGAGTAACTTTTCTTTGATTTCATGTAATATGATGTAATTTTTTCCTTATTATGCGGTCTCTTAGCTTTTTATGGCATGACAACGACTTTTGATGCATGTAATACTTGACAATGGGGATACTCGTTTTTAAGATGCAATACAATCAGGCACTACACATTTAAAGATGCAATATGATTTGACACAAAAATGATATTGCAGTAAATTTTGTGGAAAAAAGGGAAAGTGAGTGACAGCAGTAAGACGATGCAGGCTGAAATAAATATAACCATTTGATTAAATAACAATAATATTAAAATGATTAGAAAATTTTAAATAATTAGCTATTAGATTAACTATTGATCAAAATGACCACCGAGTGGAGCTCTTAGACGGCGTGGTAGACCACACAAGCGATGGCGCGACGAGCTATACCCATTCCTTCATATATTAAAACCGGGAAAGCTCGAGTTGGAGACTTTTCCGGCGGTGAGTCAAGTATGGGCTAAAACAACAACAATTATTATTGTGGCCGTCAGTAGCAGACCGTAATAGCTAAAAATCACTACATAGACAAAGTCCCTCCTGCGTCTGTCTATCCCTATGTATGCTTAGATCTTTAAAACTACGCAACGGATTTTGATGCGGTTTTTTGTAATAGATAGAGTGATTCAAGAGGAAGGTTTATTAGTATTGGCATTGCACACGTGCGAAGCCGGGGCGTGTCGCTTGTGAATTATACCTTATTAAATCAGTGCTGACATTAACCTAGGAACTTCATAAGTAATGCCCCCTTTCTGTAACGTGTACGAATATAAAAGCCACAATTACTAGCTCTTGTGACGTAGTTTTAAGGCCGTCCGTCGTGGCTTAAGAATCTTATAGCCGGGAGGAACAATAGGGTATTTGACATCATTAAAAATAAACTACAAATTGTGGTCATCCTTTTAGAAAATAGTCTAAATAAGCATATTTCTTTCCATTTACGTCTAAAATATGTTTACTTTTGGTAAAAAAACCTTTAAAAATTACAAAAAAAAATAAAAAATTTTCGTCTACAAAAACGCACTGTGATTGGTTGTGACTCTGATGACGTCAAACGCTAGTAAACGTCAACGAACTGATTGTCTGTCACTATGGACTTGTACTGTCTGTTTACTATGGAGTGACGTCACGGGTACCACGTGATCAGCGCCATGACACAAGATATCGTTTTTCGCGCGATTTTGTATGTTTAAACTTTAAACATGGTTTTTATCAAAATTATGTTAAATCTAAAGGAAATTTAATGACCAGTGTGCATATAATATATCAAAGAACACTTTGAAATGGTTTTCTGAAAAGAGTCAAATACCCTATTGAACGGACTGAAATATACATTAGAAAAGGCAAATATACAAATATTACCTAGAAGGTAATGCCACAGAATAAACAAACAAGTACGAGTAATAGGAGGGAAAGCGCTCGTTACATGTAATCGATTCATCTCATTTATTATCTCTGGCGTAAATAACTAGATGCTTAACCTGTTTCCTACTGGGCTTTTAATGTGCATTTTAGGCCTTAAAAAACTGAACAGTTGGCCGAGACTGTGAACAGTTCGTCAAGGAGTTGAATTGAAGCGATCAAACTAGTCCTACTCAAATCTTTTTTTACTTTGATGAGAGTAATGGTGCTTCAATTGTTGACGTGACTTTTGATCCTGGCTGTGCAAATGAGGCTTAATTTTAAAATATTAGGTACTTACGCGTTTTAAGACAAGCTCTAAATCTTACATATATTTACTAGCAAGTAAGGAGAGAGGAAATAGTGTGGTATTTCACCAAACGGTTTTGACCACGTCATAGGTACCTATGCATCCATTTTGCAGAAGTATTCCACACACGACAGGTTTTCGAGATCCGATAAGATTTAATGTGGTTTTCCAGGGCACGGTTCCCGGCCACCGTCAGCGTCGCTGCCGACCCCGGCGGCGCTGAAGAAGGAGCCGGACGAGCCCCAGCACAGGGTCAAGATGGAACCAGGTCAGGAAGACTCAGCAGAACTTGGCGCTGACGGCATCAAGACAGAGATCGATGGACTTATGGACAGCGACGGTACGTTACGTACTAACGCTATAGTACTTGGTCTTGTGGAAGCGAGAAGCTTTCTGATCCTGAGGTTGGGGTTCGAATCCGTTTACACCAATGCAAGGTGCCTGGTGGTCTAGTGAAAACAGCTCTTCCGATTCGTATAAATGACTGCTCAAGATTTTCTCTATCCAAAATATCGTGAGGGAATCTATGTCATGGAACCTAAAAAGCTAGATAACTTGGTGTCAAGTGCACCCTTTGAAGAGCTCTTAAAATCCTTTCACCACACTGGTTCAAAGGAAACAGTCGACAAGAAAAAATGCACCAAACAGAACATATTTTCTGAATTTCTTTGCTCAGAATGTTTATCATTATTTTACACAGGTGACCCCACAAAATCCCCACAATGTGAGCTTGGGGGCCCCGGCTCGCTGAAGTCTGAGCGTCTGTCGTCAGACTCCAACGATATTCTTGACCCACAGACCGGACTTAGAGGACCTTCCAATAATCTGCAGGTAAGATGCAAATTCAACTTTGAAAAACCCCCTATTTTCTTCATGCCAAAAGATCTGAAAGATTTTCAAGCGCCTTTGGTAAAGTTGTTACCATAACACAAGCACTGTCAACTTTGGGACCAGCAGCCTTATTGTCTAACTTGAAATCCATTCCCAGTTGTCATCCCAATAGAGCTCATCCAATCACACAATACAAATATGGCAATTATTGAAGTCCTAGGTTTCAAATGTCAAAATACCATTACCAGTTGAGTTACACAATAATGCTCCCTATGATGCTGTATGAAATGACCGACATATTTTGTTAAAATATCCAATGTTTTATTCGTACAGGACAATCAGAACTGCCGCAACCCCAACGGACCAGACATGGGTTCCTGTCGCATGCCCAACTCTGGGGGCCCCATGGGCTCCGTGACAATGGGCCCCATGTCGAGCGAAGCTCAGACCTTGCCTTCGAACGTCATTAGCAAGCAGGCCGGCAGCATGGAGGTAATATTGACTTGGATAGGAATAGCATCATGTTGCTTTTCCTGCTTATACGGGTGTAAAAAGACTGCTACCGAAAACTGAGGGGTTTCAATCAGACCATGATTCTGAACACATTTAGCGAAAAAAAAAAACGAAAAAAAATGTTGACTTAGCTACATCATTTTATTTTATTTTCTAGTTATTTACTACTAGTACAACATAATAAGACCATACCTACCTAATAATTGCATTTATAAAAAAAAAACTATTAAAACTCAAAATCCAGCAATCCACGTATAAAAACGCGCCCAGTACATACGCAAACAGTAATCTTCAAACGCTGTTTTCTCCGGATATAATGATTTTTTCGGAAAATCCTTTTGGATTTGGTTGTGTGTTGGTATGCTGTATCTATCCCTTTCGGCTTCGGTAGACGTCTTTTTACACCCTGTATGTTTAACCTCAGACCTGAAATTTAAATGAGGCATTTGTTGAGATCGGCTGTACTATAAAAATAACAAAAAGCTACCATACGGAGTTGAATTAATCCAGTGCCGCCATTTATTTCTAACTGGCTTGTGCTGCTTGAAATAAATGGCGGATTCCATACTGCAACCTGTTAAGGAAGGAAGACTTACTTGTGCATAATATAGCGTAATGTGCTAATTATAAAAACTTTACCGTATTAAAGGCTACCTTAAAAATGACCCCTGCAGTAAAATTTCGTATATTTGGATGTACCTCTGACTAAATTCCTTAGCCATCGTCAAAGGATCTTGAAGTCACTATAAAACTGAAAGAATTTCTACGTATGCATTCTTGCTACATTGGTTGCCAATAATAAAAAACAGACTTTTTTCTAATCACAGACTCTGTAGGTTATCAAAGTTTTGCAATAGAGAACAATGTTTCATTACCCGGTGTTCTCCCAGCAGCAAAGCCAGATCTTCGTGTTTTCCACATTGCTGGCAAACAAGGGAGCGGAGTCTGTCATCTCCGGCCAGCACCACTCCATCATAGCTTATCATTGCGCACAGCCTGCCACCAAGAAGTACCTCGAGGTAATACTTTTTATAAGTAATTTTGAGTATTTTTATGTAAGTTAGTGAAGGCTGGTTATGATACAATACCTCTATCATTTAAGATAACATTCAGCCATGTCTGTTTGACAGAATGCCTATTAAAGTTTTTAAAAGCTGGGTTTTGCGGCATGAGTTAGGATCAAAGCAAATGGCATATCTGTGGTATCTGTCTTGATTCACTCTTCATTCGAATGCATCAATTGGAAGAACTTTGTCGTGAAAAGAAAGGTGAATTTTTGTAAAGTATGAATCGTTATGCTGATCAGAAAAGGAAAGATTTAGGCCCTAAATCTTTCCTTTTCTGATCAGCATAACGACGGGTATGTAAGAATGTAGTGTTTCCCAGTTACTGGGAAACACTACATTCTTACATACCCTAAATTTTAGGGTATGTAAGAATGTAAGTATTGTACTGTGTATCCTAATCTCAAAAATTTGGTACCTTATTTAACATTATTTTTTTATTACAGAAACATCCGCTTAAAATCGGCCAGTTCAACAAACAGAGCCCAGCGCAATGGCTTAACAATTTAGCCATGGCTAAGACCCGTGGTGGCTTGCGCGGTGGTCCCAGCATGATGGGCGGCCCACCAAACCAGATGGGCCACATGATGGGCGGACCAATGGGCCCTGGGCCGAACATGGGCCCGATGGGACATGGCGGTATGGGGCATATGGGTCCTAACATGATGGGACCAGGACCGAACAGGTAAGTGTTTATAGCTATGTCAAAGAATTTAAAATAATAAGAATATGTCTGTATCTTTTCCCCACGTAGTATGGATGATCTTTTAAGTCACACGCAAAAACATTTGGTGTTGCTATCTCATGAAGAACCACTTCCACTTATACAGCGTGGGGCGTCACTGAAGGCAGCCTTATTTTGTAGTTCAGTAGTAGGTGTGACTCTTCGAAAACTATAAGTGCATTTTTTCCTTGGAAATTCAAAAAAGTAGCTTCTCTCAATGATGTAAAACTTTTCTCCACCACGTAGGTATAACTAAAATTTAATGAAAAACGGCTTACATATTTTCAATAATCCTTACCTCTCGCACCGTTGTAACCGAAAGTAAATAGCTTCAATAATCTTGATCTCACAACTGTTCCAGCCAAAAGTAAGCCTCAAAAATCTTTGTTCCAGAATGGGCGGTCCAGGTGGGCAGATGATGATGATGAAGGGTCAGATGGGGCAGATGGGCCCCGGCGGCCAGATGGGTCCAGGCATGGGTTCCATGGATGGGTTTCCAGGGGGCACCCCGTCCTGCGGTGTCATGGACGGCCTCGGTGCTGATGGTGAAATGCCCTGGGACACCGTAAGTTATACATTAAATAATGCTATAAAAGAAGAAAAAAATATTTTGTGAGACAGGAAGTAACAAGAGCAACAAAAAATAAACAGTAAATCTCTATATATAAAAATGAATCCCTATATCCATTGGTCACGCCATCACGCGTGAACGGCTGGACGAAGACGAAGTGGCGCGGGTCAGCTAGTTAAATATAAAAAACAATAAAAGCACAAAGTAAAAGAAACTAAAGAAAGGTTCAAAATTACAAGCAAGGTTTTTTTTAGTTTTACGAGAAACATATCAAATCAATTCCTCTGGAACAACGTTTACATACCCTTACTAACAAATAAAGAATTTTCAAATCGGTCTTCAATGTTTTGGTGATCGGAGTCACCAAAACACTATTATTATTATTTCTTTATTTATAATTTTCCTTTGCTTATGTACCTCTCAAAACTTCTAATAACTTTAAATAATGTTGTTTGTCCGTAGAAAAACCCCTCAGTAATGTCGAATGGCATGCCGAACGGTCAGCAGATGCCGGCGTGTTCTGAAGCGCAGGACTCCGCCCAATCTGACTCCGGCGACTGTCAAGGCGGCCCTAAAGGTAATGTCATAGACGATACTTCCATTATAAATACAAAAAAAGTGCGTAAGTTCGTATGAGTTTTTAGACCACCGATAATTCGACGTGCCCTCAGAAGGACCTAAAACGCTCGGATAGTTATGCCACTACTAGGTTCAGATTACTGACCGTTTAGAACTTTGCTTAAATTCGTCAATCTATCAAAAACGCCAAGCAAGCTAAATTCAATGTTTGATTACGTAGAAATTTACTAGGACGAAGTTTTTAAATTTTACGGAAAAAACCTCGGGAATCAAATGCTTTTGACTTTGACAACGATCAATATTCGTTGCAAATGTGCAAAACTTAACGTAAAGGATTACTTGACGTTTTCCAATTTCAACGCCTTTCTTGCCCCATATGAAAAAGGCGGGCCTTCCTGCCCTATTAAAGAGGGGTGTTGGTTCTAAGTTGTGTGATTTCTAAGCGCATTGCCCTTTTTCTACTGTGACCTAAGAAGGGTTGAAGGTTCTGAGATTTGTGATTTATAAGCGCAATGTCCTCTGCAGGTGTAAAAATTCCAGACGAGAATCTGACGCCGCAACAGCGGGCGCACCGTGAGGAACAGCTCGCCACCATCCGTAAGATGCAGCAGATGCTATTCCCTGAAAGTGGCAACACCAGTCAGGTAACTAAAAATTATAGAAATTCGAAGCATCTGGAGTCAAAGTATGAACTTGTATGATAACTACGATTTGCTTCTTAACATAGCTACTCTTATCAATACATCATAGTATTACTGGATGCAAGTAAAGACACAAAACATTATCTATGCGCAAGTACACAGAAATAAATATACGGTCGCGCCACGAATTACCTAAAAAAATAATCGTTGATGTAGTGATGGGATTAAGTATGCCGTGCGTTCGTGTCTATAAGTTCCTTTGATAAAGCAAAATATGTGGTGTTATTTATTTATTTGTTATACATCTGAAAATAAAACTAACTTCCTTCCAGGGTCAAAACGACAACAACCAGCCACCCGAAAACATTAACCCCCCAAACTCAAGCGCGAGTATGAACATGCCCCCTCACTTCCCCCCCATGTCGATGGGTCCCAATGGGCCAATGGGAAACCCCAACGGTTCCATGGTTTCCATGTCAAGCGCCATGAACTCCGGGCCTAGCTGCACCATGAGTCACATGGGGCCTAACGGACCCATGGGCGGTCCTATGGGCCCAAACGGGCCTATGAGCCACATGGGCGGCATGGGAGGCCCAGGAATGATGGGCGGGCATAACATGGGGCCTAATGGCATGATGGGACCGAACGGGCCCATGATGGGTGGGATGGGGCCTAATGGTCCGATGGGGCCTAATGGACCGATGGGCCCGATGGGCCCGTGTGGCATAAAGGGGATAAGGGGTCCATGCGGGGGACCGGATATGAAGACCGGCATGTGCACGGATATGCATATGGGGAGAGCGTGTGGAGGTCCTATGGGGGTAAGTTACATTAGTAAATAATAAAATAATAATAAATATTGTTGGACTTTTCCACACAGCATGACTAATATACTACTTAAATACTTTTTATTCATACATAGAAAACACCCAGACCCGAGACAAATGTTTTGTCAGACAAACTCTTGTCCCACGGCGGGGATCGAACCCGCCACCTTTTGCGTCGCACGCAAGCGGACCTTCGCCCAATGCGCGGAGGTCTGCAATGTTTCCTTCACTTTTTCATCAAAGCAGTTTTATTTTTTCAAATTTTTCAATTTATTTCAAATTCAGATTTCAAATAAATAATATTTGTGTTTCAACAGCGCATGCCTAATCCCATGGGCGCTATGGGAGGGCCGAAACCGTGCATGATGGGTGGCCCACACATGGGCCCTCGTATGATGCCCGGCCCTAACATCAACGCTATGAACGGTGTGTATAGACCCGTTAGAAAAGGTATTTTATGTTCACACATTCTTCTTATTTCCTATTATGTCTGTGTATTTATTCGGAATGTATATGCTTGGTTATTTACTTGCTGGTATTTGCAGATGCCTTTATGGGTATGTAAAAGTATGGGATATTTTTGAAAATAAAGGGTTATTTGTAAAACACCGGCAACCTCTCAGGACTGTATTACTATCATCATAAACAACAACTTTTGTTCTATGACTTTTATTCATCATATTTTAGTTCATCCGATTTTCATACAAAAATAAAAATATTTTAATTGAACGCTCTAAATGTTACGAAGCCTATGCGAAGCAAAAGAAAGCGATAGTACATTTATTTATTCAGCAAAAATTATAACACCATTACAGACAAGCCAAAGCGATGTTATAACATACACACATTATTATTATAACATACATTAGTGAGGGGAGCGGGGTTAGGGCGGCGGGGGCGCTTGAAATTGTTTATTTAATACAGAGTTGACATGTATTAGATAGGACTACGAAATCTTGAAGGTTGGTTTTTGGTAAATGTATTATGTTTTGTAAAAAGTCATAGAACAAAAGTTGTTTATGATGATAGTAATAGTCCTGAGAGGTTACCGGTGTTTTACAAATAACCCTGTATAAAGTACTTACCGCGTTGAAGTGAGTTGCATCATTGCGCCGACAAGAAAGTATACTGATTGATTGAAGTATTTGCCATAAAAATCCTAAAACTAATACATTTTAGTGGGATTAATTTTTCATCAATATTTGTAAAGCTTGTTTTTATGGGTACGGTTGTTATTATTATAACATTAAGATTATTTTGGATATTTTTATTAATATAAATTCTTTAATTAAAGATTATTTTGACGAAAATATTTATAAAAATATTTCTATAAGAAAAAAAATAAAACAAAGTAAAGTGCATCTAATAGGTCTATCATCTATACTCATTTGTAACTAACATAATTTTACAAATCGCACTAAAATGGTTGGTTCTGGGTGCTTATCTTAATATAAAATTTATTTGAAATAATTTGCCTGGGTTTGTGGAAGGATGCATGATTTTCATGAATAAATAATTAGCATTGTGTCAAAATCAAAACGCATGGTTTTAAAGAGTGAAAGTGTCGCCATCTGTTGGTGTGTGCGGGTTCGATTCCCGTTGCTAAACGAATGAATGAGATAAATATCAACAAACGTGTTAGAAATTTGAATTCATTTTCACTCTACAAAACGAAAAAACAATAATTATCAAGGCACATTAGACATTCTCCTAGTTCAAGTCAATCATGATCCTTTGAAGATGTCTTAGAAGATAGAGGCATTGAATAAGAATTTGGCACATGTTAACATTTTGCCGAAGTTAACCATGCGTGACTGGTTGCAAGCCCATCACCGCCAATAGAAAACTAACAATATCTCTTGTCGATGTTTTCCTTCACCATTTAAAGCTTCTTATTGGCATATTTTTGAAACGAACCTAATGACCTTCCGAATCTTCGGATTGAAAGTCAAGACTACCCCACACAACCAACACGACTCACAAAAATAGATCTTAATATTCAAAGTCGTCCACC
The DNA here is from genome assembly GCA_951394285.1 of Epirrhoe tristata. NCBI lineage: Eukaryota > Metazoa > Arthropoda > Insecta > Lepidoptera > Geometridae > Epirrhoe > Epirrhoe tristata. Next base: position 3,678,363 of record OX596161.1, read on the forward strand.
ATTTTGTTTTCAAAATGGCGGTTTTTGACATTATATTGTCACAACATGACTCACAAATTGGATCGTTGCATATCGTCCACCATTTTACTGTCAAAATGGCGGTCTGTATTCCATATTTTTTATTCAAAATGGCGGCTGCTATTCTGTTACATTCGAATCTGTCCACCATTTTACTGTCAAAATAGCTGTCTGTATTCTATACTTTGTATTCAAAATGACGGCCAAAGAAACGAACCTACAATCAGCCCCATCCAGTAAATTTACGCGTGGCTTCTCCTTGTCCTCAGGGGGTATCATGATGGACGGCAGCATGATGGGAGGTATGTTAGGAGGTGATTGTGGTCCAGACCACCACGGTATGCCGGTCAATGGGCCCATGTGCGACGAATATGGACGTGGCAGGAATGTGAGTAACTCCTAAAAAAGTTCATGTAGACACTAGTTATTTTAAACCAATGTATCACACTGGTGACTTTGAGGTGCATTTAAAATACTTTCACCACACTGGTTCGAAAGAACTAGAAACACGACATGAGGAAGAAGATCATACTGGTTAAAAAAATGATTTTAAATTCGTCTCGAGGAGAGTTGACTAGGCGAAATTAGTCAAAGAGACGATATTAAGAAAAAAAACTGTTCGTGCGATTTAGATGCCCACATACCTTCTCCTCGTTCTCTTTTTCGCTCGTGCGTATAGAGATACTTTTATTTATACATATTTATTTCTTAGGAAAACAAACAGTACTTAGAAACTAAATAAAAATTCACGTTAAATATCTAATTGAACATCAGTTTTCACAGTTTAAACAGTTACCGTCATAGTGACGACATAGCGCGTGGTGCAAAGTAAGTCTCGTGGAAAGTCAAGGGTTCTTGTCAGTCTTTCGAACCAGCAGCAGTGTGGTGCAAGAATTACAAATGCGCCTCAAAGAGGCTTATTTCTTGCACTACTGAGCTTAATTCGATCCATCGAACTACTGAACAGACCTTTGCCATGTCTGACCCTTATTTCCTCACCAGATGGGTCCAGGAGACCCGGGCGGGCTAGGCCCCGGCGGGCCGGGTCCCGGGGGCCCGTGCTCGGGACCCGGGGGACCCAGGGGCCCCGCCGGCATGCGCAGCCCTAAGAGCCCCGCCGGCGCAGACATCGACTGGCAGAAGATACATCACCAGTTCTTCGATGACCCCAAGTCAATGGACAATGAATTGAGTGAGTACTTTTACTTTAAGATGATTAAAAGGATTTTCATAGGTGGCTTAGACTTGTGGCTTAGACGGAAGAAGTGCAACTTCGGTTTACGCGGGGCGAGACAAAATGTATAAATGATCTGCAAATATTTTGTTTAGCTTGTGGCTAAACTTCCGTCACCGAGTTTTCAGGCTGCCTGAAAGCCACCATCTTAACAATTGGAACCGACAATTTTACTGCGCTCAGTTATTATCGCCTCTAGCGGTCACATCTCCATGTTGTGACATCGCAGTTTTCTTAAAGGATTGGTCCACATTGGTTCAAATCAGGGATAACTGGAGAGAGGGAATAGGGGCCTTTTGCTCCTCAATGGCACTACATAGGCCTTTTTAAATCTATATTAGATGCTTTATACAGCGTCAGGAGGCAATCCATGCCTACACTTAACCGGACGCTGTAGTGCCTGGGACATTGTTTGAGATGGAATAGGCTTGCCCAGCACCTAAACCATCCTCTCAGCTTAATCAGCCTGACCCACAGGAAAGACGACGTCAATACGTGTGGAGCTGACTAAGCTGCGGGTTTCCTCACGATGTTTTCCTTCACCGTTAAGAGCTCGTCGTGTTAAAGCGCGAAAAATCCATTGATGCACGGCCGGGATTTGACCCACGACCTTCGGATTGAAAGTCGAGGCACAACCCCATTCGACCAACACGGCTCTTAATGGCACTACAAGTTCTTAACAATACAATTCTTCCCGGTCCTGTATCATAAAAAAAAATTGCAGGTACTCAAGTAAAATCACCGTGTTCAGAAAGAGGAGGATGCCTCCCCCCACCGCCTTATGGAGCCTCCCCCCTACACCGCTCGGCCTCTGTGCCTATAGGTGAGTTTAAACTTAAAACGGCGAATGAAACATGTAGAAATCGTGAGGCATTTTCCCTGAAATCTACAGTTTGATAAATGTAAAATGTAGGTTTACACGTGGATAATTATCATGCATATTTGAAAGGTCCCCATTGTTACATTGTCATCAATTTAGATCGCGCTATCGTTGCGTTTTAGGCTGTGTAACATATGTATAAACTCGCTAATCTTCGAATTTTCAGCTTTATAATATTAGTATAGTATGGATTAGTATGGATGTATGACGACCTATGTGGCGCAGTGGGCGAAGGTCCGCCTGCGACGCAGAAGGTTGCGGGTTCGATCCCCGCCGCGGGACAAATGTTTGTATGACCTATAGATATTTGTCCCTTGTCTGGGTGTTTCTATGTATAATATGTATGTATTTACAAACAAAAATTATGTAAGTAGTTTATTAGTCATACTAGTACCCATAACACAAGCTCTGCTTACTTTGGGGCTAGATGATGCTGTGTGAAAAGTCCAGCGTTATTTATTTATTTATGTTTAATGAATAAATTGAATTAAAGTAGGTAGCGTTCAACATCCAGTCATCATTATTATGACTAATATAATTTATTTATTTATTTATTTATTTATTATTATTAGGAAAACCAACAGCTAAATTAACTTAATTAGGCGAATTTATATAAACAGAAAGCCAATTATAGGTTCTCACGTTTAGAGGTAGCTTAGCGAAAGAAAGGTAGGAACAGAATGAAGGTTAACTAAAATTTGGAATAGGTACATACAACAGAGAAATACAAAAAGAAAAAACTAATAATAACACAACCACTTAAAGAAAACGAAAACTAAACAACCTACACTACTCGTGATAACAAATTAGGTAAATGAAGGTATGTTACACAAATATAAAAATTATGTCTACATTAATTTGTACTACAAAAAGAACTCACTGCTAATTTGTTGTCTAGCAGACCTGACACTTGAGCAGAACAGGTCCAAATCAAAATGCTTACACAACTTATTGAAATTATCGCTCGCTCTCCACAAATAAGCGTTTTGCCTATAGTTGGTTCCAACTACAGGAGTAAAGATGGGAGGATTAAATCTAGTGATTTTAAATGGGACATTAATATTGATTTTACCTAACAATTCCGGACAACTGATAGTGTTGGAGGTAATCTTCAGTAGGAACAATAGGTCAGCTATTTCGCGTCGTGTCGAAAGTGGGAGGAAATGGAATTGTTTACAGAAGTTGAGGTAATTAGAAGAATCATATGGAATTTTGAGACGAAAACAAAGATACCTAATAAATTTTAATTGAATTCGTTCTATTCTGTCAATATAAATATTATAACGAGGGTTCCAGACTTGGGATGCATATTCAAGAACACTACGGACATAGGTACAATACAGAATTTTAAAAGTCTTAACTCTATTAAAATCAACTGAGCTCCGCATAACAAAGCCCAAAGCTCTGAAGGCTTTAGAAACAATAGTATCAATGTGAGTATCAAAAAGAAGTTTGGAGTCGTGCAGTACTCCCAGATCTCTAACGGAGTTAGATTTATTTAGCGTTTGCTGTTTTAGCGAATATGATGATACGATTGCATTTCTTTTTCGTGTAAAACTAACAACCGAACACTTTGATGGATTTAGATCCAGTTTATTGGCGGAACAATAGTTATCGAGTCTAAATAGATCTGCTTGAAGTTGAGAAACATCGTTAGGTGATTTGATAATCTTATAAATTTTCATATCATCCGCGAAACATAAAAGGTGGCTATTGAGAAAGCATTGAGAGATGTCATTCACGAATATTAAGAAGAGCAAGGGACCTAGCAGCGAACCCTGGGGGACCCCACTAGGAATCGAAACCCAGCTTGAAATATAATTGTTTACCACGATAGCCTGAGATCGGTTCTCAATATAAGAGGAGAACCATCTGAGCAAGTCACCTCTTATTCCGATATTTAGAAGTTTGGACAACAACAGTTTGTGATCTATCCTATCAAACGCCTTGCTGTAATCAGTATAGATCACGTCTACTTGGTGACCGTTGTCCATAGCCTCTGTTAAGAAGTCGTTGAAGAGAATCAAATTAGATGTTGTAGAGCGGCCTTTGAGGAAACCATGTTGAGATGGATGAAAAGAATTTTGAAGCGCACTGTAAATTTGGTTATAAACAATCCTTTCAAAAAGCTTGGCAATAATACAAAGTTTCGAAATGGGCCTATAATTGCTAACATCCGTTTTGGGACCTTTTTTATGAATAGGTGATACAAACGCAGATTTCCATATAGCAGGGAGAGTACAACCAGATAACGATTTTTGAAAAAGTAGGGCTAATGGAACGCAGATTGAGTCTGCGCAGCTTCTAAGAAATATTGGGCTTATATGGTCAGGACCCGCTGATTTGGAAGTGTCCAAGTTGCGTAATAAAATAAGAACCTCGTCAACCTTAATTTCAATACTACAAATATCATTGGTGACGTGGGTGCTGTGAGCCTCAGGCTGAGAAGGGCTAGGTAGCTGGGTGTCCGAGGACAAAAAAGTAGAATGAAAATACTTAGAAAACATATCACAAATAGTCTCTCCAGTTGATGCCGTTGAGCCAAGGTGCGTAAGACATGTTGGAATTCCATTAGATTTAGATCGACTTTTAATGTAGGACCAGAACTGCTTAGGTTGTTTTTCAATACTATTTTCAATTAAAAATATATGATTGCGGTAGCACTGACTTTCTAATAAGTGAGCTCTGTCCCTTAGTATTTTAAAACTTTCAAGATCAGATCTCATGCCATATTTATTATATTTTTGAAGGAACTTGTATTTTTCCTTTAATAATTTGACTAATGAACGAGAGTACCATTTTGGGTAGGAACTATCAGAAACAATCTTAGTCGGGATATACTGCGATTTAAGCTCACCCAATACCGAATAAAAATAATCCACTGCTTCATCCAGCGATCTAGATGAAAATTCAGTATCCCAGTCAATATTACAAATATTCGAATTAATTGCAACATAATTGCCTTTATTATACATATACTTATTGAATAATAGAGATAAAAACTAGGACATCAATTGAACAAACTAAAGAATATCTCCTCACACATCCTCACCATATCATCAATAAAGCAGTAATTATAACGCCACAGCCACACAATCCCCAGGCCACGGCTCCGTGTCGATGCCGATGTCGGCGGAGGCCTCGCGCGCCGGAAGCGGCCTTAACTCGCCCGCGCACTCCAAGCAGGGGCCTAAACAGGACGCGCCAGGTACTAAATTATACTAACTACTGTAAACAGAGGACTAGTTTGCGAGCTTGTCACAATCACGCTTGAGTGCGAATCGGTTTTAAACTACACAGATTGACAGGGCCTCATTTTTGGGTTGTAAATAGACGATTGACCGTATCAATAAGCCCATTTAAGTTTTCACTTCAAAATTTATAATTTATTGATTATTTAGAATTGTTGCATAATGATTTTCAAGGAGAACAGACGTTCCACCAATCGCAGCGCAGCTACATCACGAATGGGCTAAGTTATACAAGAAGCAACAATCAATTGAAAGGATAGTCTTTATCGATTTTCTCGGGATTTTCATAACATTTGAATATATTTTTTTAACCCAATTCCTGAATTAAGTTAGTATAAAATGAATGAGAAGAGATGATATAATAAAGTAAATAATACTGATGATGATTTTTTCAAAACTGTAACTAATATGGTAAATAAAATATACAGTGTACCTTGTGTCACAGACAAGAATCGAAGCCTTGTCATTGGCACCCTCTATCAAGAATATTATAGATTTACGGGGTAAACCTGAGTGTAAACTGTCAAAATGTATGGTTCTTCCTATTTTATTCCGATGAATAACTTTACACCACGTTTATTAGTAAGGCGCTTAGGGTCAGTTATTTTGTTAGCATTATGACGTTTTCCGTGTTGGATGATCGTAGGTATAGGATAATATTTTGAGGATTTGTGACTTTATTATTAGGTGCAAAGGGTGTAATTCGGTTAAACTTGAAACTTTTTTTATACGCGGACCCAAAAAAGATGTTTTCCATGTTTGATCCGACAATAAAAATAAAAGGTCGCTTTGTAAACTTCTATAAACTTCGTAAACTTGATTGTGATAAGCTTGCAAATATTTATCCAAGCTCTATAAAATAATTTATACAATTGAATTGAAAGGACAAGATTATATATATATTATATACTTAGTTTAAAATAAATTGAATTGCGAAGTCCTCTCAAATCATATTTTTCCTACTATTAGTTACAAGGTATTTGGTAAGTTTATCGCATGAACAAAAGCCATAGAAGTAAAGCATGCCGTTTACCGTCCACCGTTAGACATTTTCCCAACCACAAGTTATTTTGAAATGATTTTTTTTGTAGTTTTATTTGTTTTCTGTAGTTGTAATGCGTATTTTTTGTTTTCCCTCCCCTCCCTCGCAAAACGCTTGACGCTTCAAAATCCCATCGTGTGAATAATTATGGCACAAAATTGTACGGAACGGACGGACACAGAGATTCTTGAGAAGTTAGACGATGGCGTGTTTGTGCGAACTCTGCAATGTCTCGCCGCGGCGCAAAAGAACCAACAGTCGCATGGAAAAGAACCGAGTCTGATGCCGGTGCCGTCGCCGCAGCAAATATCTTATCTCAACCAGTTTGAAGGTAACGATACTTACAACCGAGCCGGGATTACACTTGTGGATATTCAAATGGAACCAGGCTAAACTTAGATATCCTGTTATTGGGTCTTAGATGTGCAATTTTCCCGGTTTTATATAATTTGGTGAGATAATAGACCTTTGCCCAGCAGTGGGACGAATTAGGTTAATAAAAAAAAAAAAATAGAATGCTAATAACAATATGTTTCAACATAATATTTATTATTAATCTTCTTATCTTGAATTCACGTCTGATTCTTCTGACAGTATAGTGATGATACAAAATAGAAAACGATTGTTTTTACTTTTAAAATCTAACGGAACGTACCTTTTTACTTACGATACAAACTGGGATGGACTAAAAATGGGAACAAGAAAAAAATTACATATCAGGACATCGTAAGCGAGACAGTTTTGTCGGTATATTTCAACTAGCAAAGTCTGCAACTCCTGTTAAAGAATCGGGAGTAATACTGTTATACCCGGTATGTCACGTCTAAAAGGAAGATCCATTGCAAAATGCATGTCTGTAAAAAGCCTAAAGTGCGGTACTAATTTTGAAAACTGACAAGTGTAACCCCAGGCTTTCTTAGTTATTTGAATATTGCTTCGTTTTAATGTTTTGCTTTCAAATTTTAGTTAATTTTGCTGTAAATATTGTGTATTACTAACAAATTATTTCTAAAATCGAATACTCCAGTATTACAGCAAAATTTAGAATGCGATTTCAAAGCGATTATGTTTTTATGTGATTTTCTTTTTTGGTGGTGGTTGGTGAAAATGTGCTAACATACTTCATACTCTATGGCTAATTCGTCTCTGTCTATGTCTGTACTAGCGCCAAATCACTTTGCGGGTGTGAAATTAGTTATATTCAAAGTATCTCGTAACTATCTTTCAGTAACTTCATCTGAGAAAATGTGATATAAAAATACGACTGTACATTTTAACACTATCAGTGCCTTCGACGCTGATGCGTTCAGCGCGCTGTGAGTAGCAAGGAATGCGTTAAGTTGCTATTAGTTCAATCAAGTTTCTAAGTACATATTTATAGTCTTTATCTAATAAAACATATGTACGCTAAAACTCACACCCGTAAAGTCACGGCAAGTTGAAATGTCTAGTTTTGAGTATTTTATTGTGAACTTCGACAGGTCAAGAGCTGACGATACAGAAACAGCCGAATACGTCGTTGAAAGACAACGGCCCGCCCTCTAATGGCGGGCAATCATCACAGTCCAACTCGAACCAGAAATCACCTGCTGGGTAAGTCAAGCCATAGTAAGAAAACACGTTTTCTGACGAAAAAAATTATATGCACTATGCCCGTACTCACAAATGGTGAAGGAAAAAAAACTGTTAGAATATATTAAAATAATCTACTTCTATTAGTCTAACTGTACCAAAAAGGTACCATGCTAAATCTATGGTCTAACTTCTAACTACTAGCGCCATCTATTGAGTAGGAATAGTATGTGAACTGTCAAGAGTATCTAGGCTATGGTAATGAATAAATTTTGCCAGTCTGTTGCATCAACTCGTTCACTTTATTAAAAACATCGTTAGGAACCGTGTCGTAGAACCGAAACAGTTCGAAAATATGTGCCAAGTGCACGAAAGGAGCCCCGTTGAGGCGCACTTATAATCCTTTCACCACACTGGTTTGAAAGGAGTAAGAAGACCATGTTTTAGAAACCAGTAGAAAACACTCGTCAAACACTTCTGCTACTCACTTGCACACTAGTGATACCGAGGCTTGGAAGTGTGTAACAAAGTCTGTGAAAGCCTTTTCTTAAAACCTAAAGGATCATATTTATATTGTTTGGAAATTCTGTGTTTGTTTATCTAAGAATTTCCTTTGCGGAGTTTTGTTAACATCTAATGTCCCACTGCTGGGCAAAATTCGCCTCCCAACATTCTTCACTGGTTTCTATGTTTAGCAACTCGACAGGTTCCATAAGGTTGGTGGGAGATCGCTTATCCATACTAATATTATAAATGTAAAAGTAACTCTGTCTGTCTGACTGTCTGTTTGTTACGCTTTCACGCCCAAACCGCTGAACAGATTAAGCTGAAATTTGGCATAGTTAAAGGTTGTATCCCAGGGAAGGACATAGGCTACTTTTTATCCTGAAAGAAAAATCCCGAGGGACCGCGGGTCACACCGCGGGAGCGCAGCTAGTGTGTCATAAAATTAATTTAATTGATGTATGTGTTTGTGGAATTGCATGGAGGAGGCCTACTCCCTTTTTTGGGTGCCCAATTGATAAAAATATAAATAATATAATATGGAAATAATAATAATAATAATAATGAATGAATAATTAAAATAAGAAGTGATTATATTAATTGTTATGTTAGAAATTTATTTATGATTTTGGGAATAAAGGCTTTATTTATTTATTGATGTATGTGTTTGCAGTATGATGCCAGGTACTCCGGAAGGGCACTCGTCGCTGTCCGACCAGCGCTCGGGCCGGTTCTCGCTGGAACAGAGTCCCAGTTTCAATAATCCTCAGACACCCACATCACAATCCAACAGTAAGTCTCTAGTTAATTTTTAAACTCACACGATTTTAACTCATTGTTGTTTTTAACGGGACGAGATCGCGTAACGGTTTTAAATAATAATCGAACTATTACCTATGTATACCCACCGATCGTGGTCACGAGGGGACTCAGACTCAGGGAGAGTCCCCTCGTGACCACGATCGGTGCAACCCGGTCGAAACGTCGAGGAATGGTTCGATTATTATTTAAAACCATTACGCTATCTCGTCCCGTTAAAAACAACAATAAGTCTCTAGTTTTTTATAATTCATGGTCATAAAATCACTCTTTTCTTTCGTAGGGTACAAAAAGGTAGGGTCACGAGCCTAAAAACGCAGTAGACATGCCCAAAGACCTTAGTGAACAAGAGCCCTTGAAAATGCCTAAGAAAGTAGTTGAAGAAGACCAGACGTACAAACGCACAATCAATCTTTAGCTCTCTGAAGTAACTGCACAGAACCCTTCTTTGATGACGCCTAAAAGACGAAGACAGCGTTGTATAGCTGCCTCGCTCACTCCCTTAGTTTGTTGCATCGTGCTATCTCGCCTACTCGCGTAAACCTGCGCAATCGTTTAGTGCACCTAACTTCAGACAGACAAAGATTGATTGTGCGTACTGTACGAATGACGTATCAAATTCTTATGTCTGCAAAATGTAAGAATGACGTATCAAATAATGTAATACGTTTTACGACGTGTCTTTTACTACTTAAGAAATTTTTAGGGTGTCTTCCCTAAAGATCTAAAAGACATCTACCGCGCCGCGTTTTAGGGCACGTGACCTGTATTTTGTCTTGTTTCTAGTCAGAAACATAGATTAACATAGATAGTCATCCCCTTAGGCTTCTGATATAATGTTTACCATACATATTCGTGACCCTTTATAAGGCGGGCCCTAGACCATCAATTATATTGCGCAATGTAGCTTATTGTGCAATATTATGACTGTTTAGGGTTAATATTAAAGATTGCGCTATGATTGAACGAAAGTTTGTGCGAGTTTAATTTTTATTGCACCATATTTTTTTATTGCGTCGTGTAAGGTAAGTATTGCGCAATATTATTCAGTTTTTATATGAATAAGAAGTGAAACATCTGGCTAAAACCATTGCGCAATTCCTATTATTGTGCAATATAATTTATCGTTTGGATTCAAAGCACATTTCAATATTATTGTACAATAAAATGTATTGTACAATGTTATTGTAGGTCTAGAGCCCGCCTAAAATTACAATCATTTCAGACGAGAAATCCCGACCGAGTCCGCAATCGAACCGGTCGAGTCAGGACGGCGCGTCAAAGACACCAAGCCGCGACGGTCTCAACCAGGGTCCTTACGCACCTGCGTCTTCAGCACCTTCCTCCTGCGCTGGCTCCAAGACCTGTTCCAGTGCACCTTCTGTTACTACCGCCAGTATGGATGATAGCATGGCTGGGAGCACAGAGGTATGTGTTTGTTTTATTCAATTTGCCTGTCATTATCTCTAGGGGTTGGCATATGTTCTCATTTACCACTGTTTCTTGGCTGGAAACAAGGGTTATGTTTCAAAATTTTGAGTGACACCATTTCTTTTCTACAAATACAAACTATTAGTTGATGAAAAAATATCCGTATTCACAATGATCTTTGCTAAAGTAACTTATCTAAATAATGAAATGGTGAGATTTTGCAATCATTAATTCAGCATTTTGAATGTGATTTTTGTGTCAACTTTCATTTGAACGGTAAATCGGCGAATCGGACCGAAAAGATCAGTCGCCCACTTGATTAATTTGTATCTATTTTTGCTACAACTCTGTATAACCTGAAGCAAATATCCTACAAAACGAATTCAAATATTATTTCTAAATCCTTCCAGACAACGTTATCAGGCGGTCCGAACAGCACAACCCTGCCCGGCCCCTTCCCCGGCCCTTGCAGTATGAACAGGCCGGATAATATCCCTATCAACCCCAACCAAGGCGGACCGGGGCCGATGGGTCCCGCCACGTCTTCCTTCGATCCCATCTCCTCGCTCGCTCAGATGTCCCAGCAGCTGACGAACAGCGTGGGCGGTGGGGGGCCTAATCCAGGCCCCATGGGGCCTAATGGAGGGAATATGGGGCCCTTCTCGTCCGGACCGCATCATATGCAGCATCACCATTCTATGCATCCGCATGGACACCCGCATATGATGATGAATGATTTAGGTGAGTGCGTTGCGTAATTAAAATACAATGATTACTGAATTAAAAGTGTCTCGCATAGACGAAATTTTGAAACGTGGCGCGGGAAAACTTAAAATGGAGTGATTTATGAAGTTACCTAATAGCTAGCCTATGTTCTTTTTCCGTCAAATTAATTCTAGGTTGTCTGGCGCTTTTAGCGATAAGGCCTCCCTTTGTTTCACCTTTTTGTTATGTTTAAATGTAAGAATATTTTTGTTTGGTAATCATAAAGTAATAAATAAAGATTTTAAAGCGAATTTGGAACGAAAATCAGAGTCGTTTTATTCGCTATCCAGTAGTTGCATTTACAACAACAAACTAAAATGGTCATTGTCATCTGCAGGTTGCCACATGGACGGGATGGGAGGACCAGGCATGGGCGGCCCCATGGACCAAATGATGGGCTCAGAGTTCCCCCCGGACATGAACCTCTCCCCCAAAATGGGGGGCGGACCCATGGGCGGCGGCATGGGGCCCATGGGAGGGGACATGCTGGGGCCCCGCATGGGCGGCCCGGGGAAAATGCCGCCGTTCAACGGAGCGAACGTGCAAGTCAAAGCGAGCGCGCCCAACACGATACAGTACCTCCCGACCCGCGCGCAGATGCAATGCAACGCCGGGCCCAGGGGCCCCCCCAGCCTAGACTTCCTCCAGCGAGTCACGAATCCGATGCAGATGGAGGGTAAAGGCGGACCGTACTTCCCTCCACGCGGGATGGAAATGGAAGGAGGTATGCGGGGGGTGATGCGGGCGCCGGGGGGTATGCTTCGAATGCCGCACCACTACCCAGCTGGATTCAACAGCCCGCCTAAAATGTCCGAGTTCCAAGGTCAGCCGCCGCAGATGTGCGGGCCCCCGTTCAGAGGCGTCAAGGGGGGAATGGCGCCCGGCGTGCGCATGTCCGGACAGCCCCTACCGCCGTCGATGGGGGGCCCCGGCGGGGGGTTCAAGGGGCAGGGGTTCCCGGTGCCCTCGACGGCGGACCCCACGTACGCGGCGCAGTTCCACAACTTCCAGCAGCAGCTGTACGCGACGGGCAGCCGCGCCGGGCAGCCGCACCCGCCGTACCCCGGCTACGCGCCCGGCAAGTGACCTCCCGGCGGTTGAGATTTGAGATTTTTTTTCTATGTTGTGAAGTTTTCGAACTAATTTTTTTGTTTTATTACGTTAGCGTAACGTCTCTTTCGGTTAGGCTAGGCTTAGGTTTTTTGACTGAGGATGTTTATGGATGCGTTTGTACAGTTCTGTACAGAGGTTAGGTGTGTTATGTGTCTGTAGGTTAAGTGCGGTCTAGGCGTAAATTTTGCTGACGGCGATAGATATGTTAAAAAGTTTTTTTTTTACACAGACAGATGCCGGAATTTCAGTGTGTCGGTTCCTTTACTTAGCTATTTTATACGATTCCTATGCACACAGATATCTAGTCAATTTTGAAATTAATGGAGCCCGATCCTGTGTTGGTGATCTTAACGATTGAAACCGCAGCTTGGTTACTTTAAATGACACAGAAGTACATAACTTTTTAACTTTATTTTGTTTATCTGTCCATTATAGTTTTAATTAATTAGTGAAATTGGTTTAATAAATTAGCAATAATTCGGCGTCGTGGCCAGTAAGCAACTCGTTGGATCGATGTAACGGTAATTATGAATGTAGGACTATTTCCTTTTGATCTGAACTGTAGCAATGTTTACCTGTCTTCCAGTACCTGTGCTCTCATTTCAAGTGGAGTGGAGTTTATTTCTATTTCTATACTCTCTTGCGAGTATTCCTTACTTTTAATAAAAGTACTTAAAAAATATCTGATGCCATATAATTTGCCACATGAATTTAGTTTCGTGATATTTTGAAGCGTCTCATTTTATTTATTGTCGTCTGTTACTCTGAATGAACAGTATCAAAGTTTGTCGCGCTACAATCATTTTATTTGTTCGTAGTACATAGGGCATAATAAATGCTAGGCTAGTTGCACATTGTGGACGACGCAGTGGCCTTTCTTAAGTATTGCCTTGTTTGAAAGCAATGAACCCCGGGAAGGAATGGGCGTGGAAGAGTTGTATTAATATCACATTATTGTCAAGCCTCGTGTAGACTGTGCCCCTCGATTTTTTTTTATTAATTATTGATAAGTCAATTATTTCTAATTTCTGCCTCAAACGACTGTGATATTCAAAGATATATCGCCTTTAAATGTCGCTTTATTTTGCCAGTCACAAACGGAAATTGAATTTATAATTTTGGGCAATCTCTAGACAAATGGCAATCAAGAAAGAAACATACAGAAACGCTAAATAAACGATAATGAAGTTTAGCTAACAATCTGAAACTGGGGCCGTATACCCGTTCTTTTTTTCGTTCGTTTGATGAATATTCGGATGTCTCTTTCTACGATGCCTGACTCAAGGGTCAATTTTTCGGTTCGAAATATTTGTTCCTAGGTTAGGACCGTGTTTTACATCGACTGAATACAATGTAGCTCGTAGTAAGAAGCATCCGAATATTCATCAAACGAACGCGAATACCCCTCAGGTCGTATTTAAATAAGCAATACAATTATTGTATAGCTAATACACGTTAACATAAACGCGACAGTAAAGCACCTTCTTGTACCTTGTTATTCATAAGTTGGGCAAATCGTTGATGGAAGTTTAAACTAACCCCTCTTTGCTAAAATAACGTTAAACCCAGGCTAAACTTGCACCAACTCATCTTTACTTTAGAATATCTGGAAGACAATTATAGTAGTTAATTTGTCGTTTGCTAAACGTAATTTTCATTCATTTTTATCATGGTAAGTTTAGATTTTTTTTTAGTAAAAGCTTTATTTTGGAACCTATGAGCAAAATACCCAGTGAAAACGTTGACTGCCGCAAAAGTTAGAAAACTGAGTAGCTGAGTCAGCGCTCTTCTCGGTAAATTAACGGTAACAGAGTAAGGTCAAATGCTGACCTATTTAAATAAATAAATAAAAAACGCTAATCGCATGCTCTTTTGTCTAGTGTAAAAGTCCCTTGGTATTACTAGCGTGCAGTCTACACGAGGCCTAGGATCTCGATATTCGGGCGTGGAGTAAGAAGCACAATGTCCAGTATGAACACCCGCTAGCTGTTAGATAGTCGTAATTTAAATGTAATTATAATTGTAAGGTAAAGAATGGTTCTTGTTTTAGACTAAGCGAAGAGCAATGATATAAAATAGTTTGTGTAATATTAAATTTAAGAGATGAAATTAAGATGCAAACTATTGGTTGTGATTCTGACACAATTCGTTAAGTTGTTCGTAGATAATGTCACATGGAGAATTTGTGGAAACTTACTTGATTTCACGATAAGGTCCTTTTTATTTTATTTTGTTTTTTTTTATATTTTTACTTGTCGTTCTCGTTTGTACATCGCTAACAATAATTGTACAGAGTACTTTTGGACTTAATTTAAGGCAATAAATGTATTTATTTTATAACTCGTGATGTAAGAATTTATTCTTAATTATTATAAAAAAAATATATAATATGCTTGTAAGTAATGTTTTATTTGTTTTTACTAATAAACTGCCCTCAACACTATTCCACTATTATATTATACTGCTTCCCACTTTTTCACTTGAGTTACTGAGAGAGTGGTTTCTATGAATCAAAATCGTCTAAGAACTACTTTATCTGGTGTTAGATCTAGTTTATACTTAGACTTACCAGCATAGCATAATTTTAATGTATTATGAAGTTTGTTTTATTACCTAGGCGCTTATCAGCTTTTCTATAATTTGTTCAAAAAGGTTTGCCTACAAGTTGCGCGTGTGCGTTGTTTACGTTTGAATTCCCCGCCTTGGACTTGCCTAAAAACGGATGTGGCGTAATGTTGTTGGTTTTCGGAAGTTACCGGTTTCTCGATTCAGAAAAACGGTGAAAACAATTTGTATTATTTTATGAAATGGCAACAAGAAAATCAGTAACTTGTGATTGGTCTAAAATTTAAACGTCATTTGTATATTTTGTCTTATTGGACATTTTAATCATGTGTCTTTGGATTTTATTATATGTAGCCAATGGAATGCAGGCATTTTACAAGAATATGGTAAACGATATCGACTTTTTCATTATATTTCTTATTTTTCTTTTAGAAAAATTGCATTTATTTCTCGTAAAATCAATATTTTTCTGACGATTTTTATTTATTTTAAGTTTCTACAATTTACTCGTAAAAGTCGGTAGAAGTATTATAAAGAATGTGATTGGCTTGGCAACAATAGAATTGGAAAATTACATCGCTCAAAATTAAAAAGTAAAATGTTGTCTATGGAAATACAGAACGGAATCTTGTAAAAGATTAGGCCATTTCATAAAACAAATGTATAGTAACTCGCAGAAAATATCTTCGAAACAGTTGTATTTATTTCAGCTTTGCATTTTACTTTAAATTGAATCGTGAACTGCACTAAGTCCATTGAAAAAGATTCATCTTCGACTCTAGCGGAAGGGTTAGCAGTCTTGGTCTGCAAAGAAAAGATTGCATTGAGAGAAGACGTAAGGTAAACATCGATTTTAATTTTTTATCCTCAAAAGGAATCGTTACATGAAATTCTAGATTACAGTTCCCTATTTGTGCGTAATTTTATCGTGAGTGTTTTCATAGTATTTTTAGTGTATCCTTGTACGAAATGAAAGTTTGACTTTTGCCACATACTCTTGAATGGCAGCTGACGGACATACATCTAGTTACGAGAGTAGGTACAGAATACAATACGTAAACTGTTTTCCGAGTATTAGATCATGTTATTTTGCTAAATTATGTTATGATTGAGTCTGAAAACTGATTATTGGGTGCCGTTGGTTCCTTGGCTTGGTCTGTTTTTACTAGCAAAAATGTCAAACTGTGAGCTTGTCAAAAGCTAGGTTGAGTCATTGTTGGGATCCGTAGATCGCCCCTACTATCTGTTGGCGACCTAAAAACACTGTTTACTAGCTGTTTTCTCAAAATTGTGAAATCATTTTCAACTAAAAACTCATCTCTTCCCTAAAATATGAATTTCTAAATTTGTAAAAAAAAGTGAAAAGGACCCTATAATTCACTCTCCATAATCAAACAAAGTGAAGTATTGTACAATCATTGATACTTTGTTTGCCAACACAACAATCCAATCTCTTCTAGACTATCAACTTTTCTGACCATAAACAGTTCCTCCTACGTATTGTTTTCACTTTATCTATTATTTACTCGGCTTAGGCTCTAATTTTGATACTAAATTTGGAATTATACAGCTTTAGTGGACCGTCAGTTATACCCCAGGTACCTAAACACTCAACTTTACTCTAAAATTCTTTGTCCTACCCTTTGATCAACATTGTTGATTGAAGGTCCTAGCATGGTAGTTGACTCCGTACCAGAAAAAAGAAAAAAAAAACACCCGTCTGCTATAATACTTCTAGAAAACACTCCAATATAAGTTATGTTGCAAAGTATTGATTCCAATTATCACTGCAGAGCACTTGTTATTTAAAAAATGCATAAAAATTAGGACCTTTTTATTTACTCGATAAGGTAAATCAAAAAGTAGGTACTCACTTGATTATACTGATAGTGGTGAACCTGACTTATTTGTGAGTATATTGTGATAACTTATCAATACTTAATTCTGAATGCTTTTATCTTACGAATATCTTTAATACAATGATAATATTATTTAGACTAGCTGTCCGCCCCGGCTTCGCACGGGTTTATTATAGGTATTTAACAAAAATTTAATAACAACATGGCGATCCCGGAGCGGGATATATGATCCTTTAAAGTTTAGAGATTAATATGTAGGTAAGGTCTAAGGTAGGTAAGGGAGTATTGGGCAGTAAGGCAGGTTTGGACACCACCGGCAAATCCCCGTGTTATGCCGGCCATACACCATCATGCCAATCCACCATTAGTCATGCCAATCCACCCCCATACATGGTCAATTCTAACTGATAAAATTCCGATTTGACAATAGGCATGATGGTTTATGGCCGACATGACACGGGGATGTCCAAACCTCTCTACTGCCCAATGCTCCCCTACCTCCCATATATATTTCATTGATATATTACCACTCCCTTCCAAGTGCGGAACTTCGTAGTCTGTTGTCTTACATTTACCTAGCTTTAGTATTACTTAGTATAAGTATAAGGTTGTCTGGAAGAAATCGCCTTGAGCGATAAGACCGCCGATTGTAGGACAATACTGTCGAAACTTAGCACGTAATTACTTCATGTAACACTGTGTCCTCAATAAAGTTCTTATTTATTTTATTTATTTATTTTATTCATTCCATAGTTCCCAGACACTTTTTAAACTATCATGGTTTTCAACATTTTTAACACAGTTAACGGGATATTTACCATGATTTAATTTTTTATGAGTTTCCCGATATTTCGGCGCAGTTGCATACGCCATGATCAATATGTAGTATCTATGGTGTTAATCATGGTTAATATCCCGTTACCTGTGTTAAAAATCCCAGACACTTGTCCTACCGTACTAACTGATATTTATTCTGTGGTCGCGATGTATCTTACATTTTTAAACTCATGATAACTTTTGAATAAAATGTCCGATTTCAATCATTCAAAAAGTAATCGACGGGTACTGAAACAGCCTTTACTACGAAGGAATTTATTTGGATAAAAAAAAAATACCAAAATAAGAATAACGTGGTCTGCTTTTGGTCGGCATTTTTATTCACTTTTTAAATTATAAAAGTTGTTATTCTGACACAACCACAATAGTTGGACATATGCTATCGCTGACTTTTTTGTAGATATTGATACGTTCTTTAATATTGTGGAACATTTTTTTGTTCTATCATCAATAGTTTTCGCAGCGCACGCGATATGAAGAATTTTATGTTCAAAATTTTTACACCTTTGGTTACATTATTGCAATTTTCATAAGGATCTCTAATTTTTTTGAAAATAATTTATAGCCTATGTTCATCACAGATAATGTAGGATTCTAATGGTGAAAGAATTTTTCAAATCGGTCCAGTAGTTTCGGAGCCTATTCAATTCAAACAAACAAACAAACAAACAAACAAACAAACAAACAAACAAATGTTTCCTCTTTATAATATTAGTGTAGATTTCTTGTAAACAAAACCTATAATCTTTCTCTTCATTGAGTTTTTACATTGTTCTTGGGTAAGAAGTAAGTGGCCAACCCAGCTGATAGGCTGACCACTGTTGGGGTATACAATTATCATGACTCTTAAGCAGAGAAGCGCAGTTGTTTAGCACTAACAGACACTCATCCATTTATGACCGCATAGAAAATTCAGTCTTAAAGTATCTGCTAATTGTTTAGCAAGTGATACTAGCACTTAAACTAATATACTCCATATGTCAGGCCTCCCTTGTGTCATTATCATTCTTTACACCATCTCATATTCAATGTCCTTGACCTTTTTGAAGTCTTAATGAACATACTACAATCTCCGCAATTTAGATTATCCATACTAATATTATAAATGTGAAAGTAACTCTGTCTGTCTGTCTGTCTGTCTGTCTATCTGTCTGTCTGTCTGTCTGTCTGTCTGTCTGTCTGTTTGTTACGCTTTCACGCCCAAACCGCTGAACAGATTAAGCTGAAATTTGGCATAGTTAAAGGTTATATCCCAGGGAAGGACATAGGCTACTTTTTATCCCGAAAAAATGAAAAAATCCCGAGGGACCACGGGTCACACCGCGGGAGCGCAGCTATTAAAACTATATTCGTGTTTGGAATTCCCCTTTAAGTGCACTAATTGATTATTTCTAGATTAAAGCATATCTTATATCATTCTTGGAGTGCCTCTGGATAAACTCTTCAAATCTTCAGGGTGGTTAGGTGGCAATGTTTTGCAGGTTAATAATTGAATAAATGCATGTTTGTTTTTGCTGTATTTAAGTTTGAAAGAAGCGGAAAAGGATACTGTATCACTAAAACATGGTAGGCATTCTTATGGAAGACGAGGAAGAGGAAGGCCTAAAATAAATTTCATGAGTCAGATAAAAGAGAAGATCGCTGTCATGTTGTATTTCTTTATACGACATGACAGCGATCTTATTACTACTTATTATCTTATATCGTAAAGGAGACCGCATTGGAAAGGGAGAGGTGGAGGAAGTTGCATCATTGCACCGACAAGAGCTGAGCTCTTAAATTTAATGAATGAGGATTCATATTCTTTTGCAGTATTAATTAGTCAGGGGTGTATTTAGAAAAACATTTGGCACATGCAAACATTTCATAGAAGCTATATGTGGCAGGCGGCAGGTGTATCTTTTCTAATAAGAATACTAACACTAAGCCAATTTGGTCTGTTTTTTAACATAATTCTCTTCTTCCTCCTCTGTGGCGCAGTGGGCGAAGGTCCGCCTGCGACACAGAAGGTTGCGGGTTCGATCACCGCCGCGGGACAAATGTTTGTATGACCTACAGATATTTGTCTCGGGTCTGGGTGTTTCTTTTCTATGTATAATATGTATGTATTTACAAACAAAAAGTATATAAGTAGTTTATCAGTCATCTGGTACCCATAACACAAGCTCTGCTTACTTTGGGGCTAAATGATGCTGTGTGAAAATGTCCAGCATTATTATTATTTCTAGGTTTACCATAGCCAACAAACAGGGACTTAGTTATGGAGTCATGTTCACACATTTTAAGCGTAGAATAGAACCTCTAATGAAAATCATAGTGGGTTCTAAAATTCCATACGAAACAAACATAAGTAATTTTTTTTACAATGTATTCATTTATAGAAATTGTAAATAACAAACATAAATCCACATTATTTAACAAAGAAAAATGTTTGCGTATCGTGCTGTGTATAATCAAATTACAGAAATACCTATTATTAATAATGAAGGGTGAATTATTACTGTTTTGTTTAAAAACAGTTGTTTCATTATGAAATTTGGTGAAATGAAAGTTTAATAATATAAATATATATTGTAAAAATTCTTCATTATGATGAATGAAATAAAGATAATAAACAATAAATAAATCAAAGAACACATGAGTTAGATCAGCTAACCAAGTCTCATAGAACTTTTATATGTTTTCCCATATGTCCTTATTAAGTGATTAACTTATCGTTTGATCCTTTGCCATAATAAAATCATAATAGGTTAATAGGTACATTGAACTGAATATGTATCTTTTACTTAAATTATTTGACCTCACCTGCCTTGCTAACTTACACAAGACTCATCACACACTTGTTCAATACAATCAAGTATGCTTTCAAATATTGAGTACACAAAAAATAGCTTATGTGTTTTTCAAGGTAGTACCTACATTGTTCTGCGCTGTCTTCTTAATTCATGTCATCCTAATTGCCTGTTCTAGTGTGAAGGAGCATCAAACGTCTCGACAACTTTACTCTTTTAGACCAACCTATGGTAGTGACCACTGATTATTAAAATATATTTTTTGTTGTTTATAAATTGTGTTTAATTATTAAATCTGTAGCGTAAAAACTATAAGTAATGATTACGTTAAAAATATAAACAACTTAATGTACCTATATATTGTGTATAATGTAGAAATGTTAAAGGTTATCAGACAAATTAAAAATAAATAGTATTCGTAGTATAATCCATCAATATTGCTAAGAATAAAACAAGCCCCTAAAACTTATAGTTATATGCGGAAAGTAGATTACACTTACTAAGAGTCAACATAATCAAAAGATAGGATTTATGGACATTTATGAAGATTCCCTAGATGAGTCATACATATCACTGACATCAACTAATATCATAAATTCAAACGTTTGTTTGTCAGTCTAGAGTATTTTTTGTAATCTTCTCATCGTGTCACCAGTTCCTTTGAACCAGGGTGGTGAAAGGATTTTAAATGCGCCTCAAAGAGGTTCTTTTCGTGCACTTGACACATGTTTTCGAACATTTTAAGTTCTACGACATGCCGGTTTCCTCATGATGTTTTCCTTCACCATTTAAGAGTACTACTTTTTTATAATGTAAAGTTAACATTAGGGTACTTTGCTAATTTTTTAGAATGAAAATCTTTTGGTTGACATAAAATATAAACAAGTTAATAGATGCATAAAAAAATTACTTCCAGATAATTTTATGAATTGTTGCATCTAGCACCTGAGCACACAAAGATAGATTTGTTTATCGGTAATTTCAAGTATCCTAGTAAAATCATACAACAATTTTATACACTCATAAATAAATAAAAGTCATATACCATATTCTACAATTTACAGTGCTTGACAGAAATCTTTCTCATTTACTCGCATACTATTCCTCATACAAGTTCTGATCTTTTGATCTTTTCTCTTATTCAACTCTTAAAAACTATCTGCAATAAATCATGTTGATTAATATTCAATTCATTTGTTTCCAGGTAACAGTAGAGCATCGTCTAGTGTATGCTGACGTTGGCACTTTACTGGAAGGTCGCAACATTCGCTCTTGGTTCTAGGATGTCAGTGCTGAATCAGAGTGGAGAAGAGCCGGTAAATTTAATATTATTTACGAGGTTCTACGGTATGAGAACCTAATGGGTACAAAAAACGCACGGAATTCCTGAATCTTCCCCTTTAAAAATCGGGTTTAAAGATAAATATTATCGGCTCAGTATAATCGCCATCTTTTAAAAATGGCTTCCATTTTTGACATAATAATTACGCGAGAAATAATATCTGACTCAAACAACAAATATAGAATAAGGAATTATCGATTGTTTTCTAAAAATAACGCTGACTGTAAACTTTTAACTGTACTTTATAATCAGTGACCGCCAAAAATAATAAAATAGCGACCACTTAATCTACGAAGTCTAATAAACTTTCCTTTTAATTTGACAAAATCCACGATTATGGAATTCATAGGTCTTTGTAATATTGATTTTTCTCCATAAAAAAATCTGTGCAGTTATCGATTAAATCAAATATCTTTATAAGAGAAAGTAATGTTAAATTATGTACATAGTCAATGCAATCAGTATCAGAATTCATTATTGCATTGCTTCTATACTTGCCAGAAAAGGGTCACTGGCACGCAAACAAGCAAGTGATCTTGTAACTAGGATTTAATATTTTCTACTAGCTAGAATCTAGCTAGATGATGTATAAAGCGTCAGTGTAGCCGAGAATACACATGCAGTTAAAATATAACAGTTGCTTGCTTGCCATCTAAAGGCATTTAGAAGTTACTGGCACACAGTGAATACACAATATGCCTGTAAAACATGCATGCCATGTGCATCCTAGCATGCCTGCATTGCTAAGAAGCCGCATGCATATACACATGCCTGTAGCTGGCATACGTGCCGGCTTTACAGCCCCCGCGACCTCTCTAATTTTTCATGCTAGTAGCTTTAAAAAAATCTAAAATCTTGCCATCTGCTTGCATGCCATATACAGACATGCCAGTTAGTCTATACATAATATGTATACACTCCTTGCACGTTTCAGCTACTATCATAATATGACAGTAGCTGACACGTGCAAGGAGCCGGTATGCAAGGGTGCTAGCTACAAGCGTTTGTATTCTCGGCTTGAGGCATCCGTTAACACTTAACGGGACGCTGCAATGCCTGTGTAATTTTCTGCGATGCAGTACCTGATCCATCCTCGGCAGTAGTCGACCTTATGCTTGGTCACACTCACAGATCAAACTTGTGGAGCTAAGCGATTTTTGTTCGCGATGTTTTCTTTTAACATTAAGAGCTCGCGTGTTAGCATTCAGTCCCTAAATATTAAAATTTAAAAATGTTTTTCCAAAAACTTTCTGTGCCCGTGACGGACCTTCTCCTTAAAAATAAGATAGATAAGTAGATAGAAGATAACAAAAAAAACTTTATTGTAAACCACATGGACATTACAGAAAAAACAAACAAAGATACAGGAGAATATTTAAGGTAGGCGTACTGCAGTGCAACCCTTCTTAGACGATACCGCGCATCGAAGAAAACAAAGAGTTGTTCAGAATGGCAGTATGCTAACAATATTTCCGAAACAAAAAATCTATTTATGCAAGATAGAGAGCCAAAACACTTTTTACCTAATTACAAGTTAATTAAACAACCAATCGAAAAATAAAAAGACACAACTAAAGAAATACTTGTAGGTTTCTTGACAAAACAAAAACCCACCAAAAAAGTGCGCTGTTTCTGAGATAAAAAGCAAAATGCGTGCAAAACATGTATGTAAAAAAAAAATATATATCTAGAAAACTTTCATTAATCGTGTTTTTTAAACACGTAATCCAAGACAAAAGTTCGAAGTATAATTTCCCTAAATATGAAAGTTGTAGCTTTCACAGATTCTGAGATAAATAACTACAAAATTGCTTAAATCGCTCCTGCACACTCTTAAGCCGAAAAAGCTAAATGTAATTTATCTTCACATGCAGATATCCTATCATTGTTTTTGTTTACTCACAAATACTATCTCTAAACAGTTTTTTTTCTTCAAATAAATTATTCGATTAAATTAATGTTTACACAACAGCAGAACAGGATAAAATACAGACCATGCAAATATTTTTCCCATACCAAATCGAACCGCCGAATCAAACTTAGCACCTCTTACGTCTAAACCGAGCAAGCGTCCGCCATGCCACCGTGGTCGTCTCGTTGAACCAAAATCTATGAATGGGAACACAATTGGAAAGGGCTTTTTATAGTACCAGGTTTATCGAAATACAACCCCTAAAGGGGCGAAAAACATATGGCGCTGGTAACAATCCAATTTAATCTGACTTAAATAGAATCAAATAGGATAGTATCTGGTTTCTTCAATAGTAATTTACATTATTTTTACTCCCAAGTAGCTATACCTTATCCATTCGTAATAGCTCCTAGTTGTACTCTCAATGTGCTACCAAAAATAATTTAAGAGGAAGAAGTTTGCTAAATTCTACATTGAAGAAAAATATGCGGAAACGAAGCCACGTGATACGCTTATTAATTTACGTAAACAATGCAATGTATGAGTATGACCATGACATCACCTCAACGCATTCTACTCGACAATTACTTATCACTTGCATTTTCTAAATTAACCACGGTGCCAAACGTTAGTGGATTCTTTTACAAATAACTTTATTCCTTCTAGGGTAAAGAACCCCCTTAGTTCACCCCTGGCTGATCATGATAATACCCCCCCCCCCCCATTGATTTCAGTAACGTACTACTACGTTACTAAAATCACTCGTATCTTTTTTGAAGTTACTTACGCCTTTTTTATAGGTATAATCCTTTTTTGGGGCAATTTGGGGATCATGCTTAACCCTTCTTGGTTAAAAAAAACCCCTTAGTTCACCCCTGGCAGATAAACTCTCGATTACGTTCAGACTTTGTGTTGTATTTTAATGAGTCATCTGTTTCCTTGTTGATTAAAGAGTGTAGTGCATTCTGTCTAAGTAAAGCTATATTACATACAGTTTAGAAAAATATACGAGCCAACACTTGAGTCTACTGAAAAGTCGTCAACAGCAGATGCGTTGTATACATATGTACACCATTTGCGTATGCAGATATACCTAGCATTCTTGTTATCGGCAATTTTCTATGATAAAGTGCCACTGCACAAATCAAAGCTTTATCGAATGCCTAAATCCCTTGATCGTGTTGTTACCTATTTCCGACTATTTCTTCAGTAAAAGGGTTGTAGTTTGACATAGGCAGCACAAAACTGACTAACCGAATCAGATTCACGTGACAAGGCCTTGAAGCGACCTTAAATTATATTCGGCCTCCACCATATTATGTATTGGAATGTACCGTCATTATTATAGGAATAACTAATGACACAACAAGAATTTATTTATTTTTACTATTAGCCTGCATCGTCCCACTACAGGGCAAAGGCGTCCCTATCCCCCCTTCCACCTTTCTCGGTCATGTGCTATGGAGGACCAACTTTCCCTAAACGAGTCCAGCTCGTCTCTCCACCTCAATCTAGGTCTGCCGCGACGTCGTTTTCCGCCATTGGGGGCCCATTTGGTTGTTAATTTGGCTCAAAGGTCATCTGACATGCGGCAGACATGACAATCTTGGTTTTGGAGCGCAGAATAGTGTTCCTTATCCTATCGGTAAGCTTCACTCCGAGGATGCTGCGCTCCATAGCCCTCTGACAAACCCCGAGTGCAGACCTCTGTTGAACTGTCAAAGACCAAGTTTGTGCGCCATAGGTAAGAATAGGGAGAATGCGTTTTGAGGGAAAGCGGCAAGTCGCCCTTCATTAGGTTTTTCAACAAGAATAGGATAATGAAATGTTATGTTATTGTTCCTTTTATGGCCTTTATATAATCAACATTGTATTCATCTATTTTGCAGGTAGAATGTCCTCTGTGTATGGAAGCCTTGGAGGTGGACGATCTCCATTTCTACCCGTGCACATGCGGATACCAAGTATGTATTGTTCTTAAAATTTTTGTTTACATAAGAGGTCTCAAGAGGTTTTCAGGTTAAAATCGCCTTAATATGGGTAATAATAATGAGTTCCTCACACCCAGTGGTATCTGGAAAAGGGGGTAAAACATAGCTTACAATAATACTAGTTATAAAGTGGGTAAAACATAGCTTACAGTTATACTAGTACTAATGGGGGTAAAACATAGCTTCAGTAATACTAGTTATAAAGGGGGTAAAACATAGCTTACAGTAATACCTGTTATAAAGGGGGTAAAACATAGCTTACAGTAATACGTGTTAGACAGAAAACCTATGTAGATTTTCAATTCTCGTGCCCATAATAAATTTATATAAAATTACGAGAAACGGGAAACATGCGTTTATGTATGTATGTATTCACGACAATTTTACTCGCATTTCCAAAATGACATTCTTTATTATTGAAATGCGAGACTAATCTTTCTTTTCGAGTTAAATTTGGATTTGCCCAAACAATGCAACTGTAAGTTCGACGGTGTTGCAGTTTGTACAAGTGAATTTTATCGCAATGACTTAGCATTTCGGTGTAACGGACGACTTAATTTTCGGGGAAAAATAAAACCACATTCTCATACGTCAATAAAGTTGAAGTAGGTAGTCATTTGGAACCATATATTATGGGATGGCCTTATTTGTTTCCAACAGGAAACAAAAATCCAGAAATCCCTTGTTTTTTTAAGTTAAATAACAATTTAACTTAAAAAAAACAAAGGATTTCTGTCTACTTCAGGTCATTGTGATAATCGCACAGATTTTCTAGCTTCTAGAAGATTCTAGATAGATCCTTGAAGATGTCTCCAGATTTATTCATTTATTAATCTGGGCAGAAAAACTGTGCTACAGTACGAAGTTCTCTGAAGTTAGGTGCACTAAACGATTGCGCAGGTTTGGTAAAGTAAGCGAGATAGCACGATGCAAAGAACTAAGCGAGTGAGCGAGGCAGCTATACAACGCTGTCTTCGTCTTTTAGGCGTCATCAAAAATGGGTTTTGCGCAGCTACTTCAGAGAGCTAAAGATTGGTTGTGCGTACTTTACATCGTTTGCGTCAAATCATTGGTTATCATCAATTAAGACGCTGGCCAAACGCATCCAACGTTTGCCATTCCAACAAGCCAACGCATCGTGGACGCGGCCAGCGCCTTAAAAGACCCGCAAAATCGGATCTTTTTCGATGCACATAGGTAAACGAGCAGTATTTTTATGTGTGTAAGATCAGGTACCTGATTCCAGATATGCCGGTTTTGTTGGAACCGTATCCGGGAGGGCGAGAACGGGCTATGTCCAGCCTGTCGGAAGGCCTACCCGGAGAATCCTGCAGACTTCACTCCGCTCAGTCAAGAACAGGTCAATCCTCTATCTTATCAGCCGATGTCGAAGTGTCGTGGTCGTGCTTGATAGATCGTCGAAGTTAATGAACGTTCTAAACGGTCCGTAAGTGGATGGGTGACCGCCAGTGGCATTTTTATCTGAGCGCGTCCGTGCTCCAGAGGGCACGTCAAATTGTCAGTCACGGCTATTGAAGTCGTTAAGCCATGACGGAGGCTTTAAGGCGGCCGGCGGTACAAACTCCGTCACCAGAGTTGGCTACTGACTCATGCGAAAGCTCTCTGCTAGCTAGAGACTTGTAAACCATTGTTGACACTCTAAAAGAAAAATTAACTATTGCAATGAGATTGAATGTGTGTGTGTGTATGTTTGTGTGGGTGTCGTCGACGTCATTCCACTTGCTCCTGTGAATTTGGCTTGTTTTGGTCTCTTAAGACTTATTACTCCTATCTTCTATAAAGCCATTTGACTTGTGCCATACATAATACTCCTAATATAATAATCTCTTAGGGTAATCAATCAGTGTGTTTTTCACATTAAAATATCATTAGTCTTTAATTAAGCGTCATAGCCAAGTAACAAGTTTTTATTGATAGTTAAGTGTTGACCTAGTTAAACTATTAAAGATAGAAAGTTATTAAAATAATGGTTAGTGGTCTGTGTTATACGAAATCTAGTCAACAAAACAGACCCTGACATAATTGATGTCAAAAATCAAAAAGCATTATGCAATGAGTCCACTTAAATCACATTGAATAAGCCATAACACACTGGCGCATGGCGTTCGACGAGCGGATTTAAAGCGGAGCGGGTGCGCGGCGTATCAGCACGCGTGAACTCCATTTTGTACACTCATCGTAAAAAGCCAATCTGAAATAATAAAGAAGACTTTTTACAACAAAATACAATACGATTGAGGCTAGTCCATTCTGTCACCAAGCTTACAATGCGTGGCGAATCCACTGCGCAACCGCTCTGCTTTGAATCCGCTCGTCAACCGCCAGTGTCATTTAGTCATTTATTTATTTACATTACAGATATTTTATTATCTAAGGCTCTAACAGCTAGGTAATACCGTGAAGAAGTAGGACAACAAACCTGTTTTAGTAAAGGTTTAGAGAAAAGCCCTCCTCGTTTTTAGACTTTTACATCTGGTTTTAGTACTGTGGTAAAAAATTGTGTTTTGGGACATTTTGATATAACACGGTCATCAAGTAACAGGACAAAATTCAGGTTCTTATAACCGGTAGGAAAACCAGTAAAAACAATGTTCGGATATTCAAAATAGGACAAAGGCCGTCGAACTCCAAATGATCTGGTCCATGAAAGAGGGGGTATGACCTTGCATTGTTGCAAGGGAACAATGTTTGTATCGCTCTTGACCTACGGTAGGCAATTCTGGCGCTTTATGGATGTTTTTGTACAATTTAAAGTGAAATAATATACGGTGAATCCACAAGAATCCGTTGCATCTAACTTTTATGATATTTCTGTAGGATATACGCTAAACTATGGAGAGTTTTTTTCGTATAAGTTATTTCTGGATCCATTGCTGCGGTTTAAAATCAATTCTAATAAAATTCAAAGTGTTCTATGTATTCTAAGAATGTTGAAAGGTGTCAAAATGGCTTAGTGCCGAGCGTGGTGGAATAAGGGCAGGAAAATGATGAATGTTAGTTACCATAAATGCATTAGAATTATGTCTTTTACCATAAAATAATTTTAAATGGAATACATTCCTAAGCTGTTGGACATTGGAGATGATTACAGCAAAAAGAAACGAAAGTCCTGCACCCAGCAGGGAATGGTTCTCTGACCGCGGCTGATGATATGATGAAGCTTTTTGGCGTTCCTATAATAAATAAATAATGTGTTTTGCAGGTGGCAGCGATAAAGACGGAGAAGAAGGCACGCGAGCAGAAACGTCGCAACAAGACGCTGGAGTCGCGGCGGGCGCTGGCCAACGTTCGCGTCGTGCAAAAGAACCTCGTCTTCGTCGTAGGCTTGCCTGTGCGTCTCGCCGACCCCGAGGTAAGCCCTACATCCATTCTTAAGTGATCAATCCGAACTTAGGACCAATTCCGAATCGAAATTGTTTCGCACCTTCAGTTGATTTTAGTCGGACATTCGGATATGTCATATCAGAGTAGAGGCATTCATAAACAATCAAACTATGTGTGTCCCCACTGGACTTTAATCTACGAGTAACTTTAGTCTAAGTACCTGGAAACTTGTTGCAAAATTCTATCTGCAATCCCATGTTCATGTAACAAATGATAATTGCTGGTAAAGTTCAATAACTCGTCATTGGACTACTTTATTTGCATATTTTAAGAAAAGTAACAGCTACAATAGGTATGAACAATTAAGAGTATTAACTTATAAATAGTATGCAGAGGAGGCTACTTAATATAGTTGATCAATCAATGCTGGTAAACCATTCAATTTGTTCGATAATCTTCCAATGGAGAATTTCTTATTTTCAGATTCTAAAACGGCAAGAATACTTCGGCAAATACGGCAAAATTCACAAAGTAGTTATAAACCAAAACAACACGTATGCGGGGGCACAGGTAAGACAACAATAATGATTATTTTATAACGGGCATTTATCACGTACCTATCTATATATCTATCGAATCAGCCCACATCCACCCACTGCTGAGTATAGGCCTCCTCATCACGCCACTGCTTCCGGTCCTGTGCCAGTCGAACCCAATGTTTTCCCACCACCTTTACAATGTCATCAGACCATCTGGCTGGTGGTCTGCCTGCATTGTAGCGCCCGTGGTCACCCATCATCCGTGACCACGGGCGCTGTAATGCGTCCGAAGCGTCGGATAAATAAACAAACATTAGTTACGTGATAAATACCCGTTATAAAATAATCATTGTCACCAAATCACGAAAGTTTAAAAACAAAAATAATTTTTAAACTCAATCAAACTCTTGATCCTTATGTGTAATGGGGTATGGGGATGTCTAAACTAAACACGATGACATTTTTGGCTCGTTTTGCTAACTATTGGCCGAGCGAGCGTACTTACTAAGATTTTTAGCAACCTATGACAGTTTAAAAAGTAGTGAAAAGACTAGTGTGATGTGATGTTCTATCCGTTTACATAATAGTTAGTTTGGAGGTAGATGGTATTCTCCTAAACTATGGTAAAGAGGGAGTAATCTCCTCACTAAGGTTTGCCCAACTGGCACACTTACCTTAGGGCCTTTCGGCCAACAGTTGTAGTCTGATAGTTCTATATCCATAATCCATACTAATATTATAAATGTGAAAGTAACTCTGTCTGTCTGTCTGTCTGTTTGTTACGCTTTCACGCCCAAACCGCTGAACAGATTAAGCTGAAATTTGGCATACTTAAAGGTTGTATCCCAGGGAAGGACATAGGCTACTTTTTATCTCGAAAAAATGAAAAAATCCCGAGGGACCGCAGGTCACACCGCGGGAGCGCAGCTAGTAGGTTATAAGTGCACAGAAATATTGCTTGCGCGATTCAGACTTCCAATACTTTTTGCATCATTTGTATGGGAATTCGCTTATCTGTGATTCCAGCGCCGTCTAGTGGTACAGCTCCGAAGTACGTCGCTGTAATTGACATCTCTTGAAGTTCAGCTTGTAGTTCAGGCGATGGTAGATAGAGGTCGCCACAGCATAATCTTCGCTTTTTATCTAGATGTTGCATAAACATTCCAATAATTTGTTTGTCCAGCCGTCTGGATCGCAGACGCCGTCAGCGTCCGCGTACGTGACGTACGTATCATCCGCGGACGCGCTGCGAGCCATTCAGGGCGTCAACAACGTGACTCTCGACGGTCGGGTGCTGAAGGGATCGCTGGGCACCACCAAGTACTGCGCCAACTTCATGAAGAACCAGCCCTGTCCCAAGCCAGACTGCATGTATCTGCACGAGCTAGGTATGTTTACTTCGAGATGACTTTGACGACCTCTGTAGCGCAGTAAGCGAAGGCCCGCCTGCGACGCATAAGGTTGCGGGTTCGATCCCCGCAGCGGGACCGATGATCGGGTCTGGGTGTTTCTATATGTATCTATTTACACATAAAAAGTATATAAGTAGTATATCAGTCATGTAGTACCCATAACACAAGCTTTGCTTACTTTGTGGCTTGATGATGCTGTATGAAAAGTCCTGCATTGTTTATTATTATTATATACTTACTTAGGTGGGCCCTAGACGATAAATTATATTGCGCAATGTAACGATTTGTGCAATATTATTGACCGTTTAGGGTTAGTATTGAAGATTGCACAGTGATTGAACGAAAGTTTGTGCGAGTTTAATTTTTATTGCATTGTTTAGGGTCAGTATTGTGCAATATTATTCAGTAGTAGTAAACCACACTTAAGTATTTCACTGAGAAAATTAAAAGTCTTATCAAAATTTTCGAACGTTGGTTTCTTTATAATTTGTTGTATTCCAGGTGATCCTAAGGCGTCGTTCACGAAGGAGGAAATGCACGCAGGGCTCCATCAGGTGTACGAGCGTAAACTGCACAATCAACTGTTAGCTGCGACTCGTGAAAAGCAGGAGCACGAGCAGAAACAACAGAACGGCACAGGTAACAGACACACACACACACTCGCACACAGAGAGACTCAACTACACAAAACAAAATATTGGTCGTGAAAGAACTTAGTGGAATCACCTAGTTTTAAGACTATATAAGTAATCCCAGCGGTCTCACTGAATAAATGAATTTTGACTTACTTCACACACACATACATATATACGCATACACATGCATAAACATACACATCCACACATCATACACACGTGCATAGACATATTCACATAGACGCACGATATACTTCCCATAATATGGCAGACAGGGAGTGCATTCTGTTCCTTACTTGACACTAAAAAATTGCTCGCAGTGATAGTGATTTCGTTTTAGATTCAGTATGGAACCAAATTTTGTAAACCTGTGGCTGCAATGTTCATAAAATGAATTGTTTTCTTCTTCTTCTTATTTAAGGATTTACTCCTTGTCGGCACAACTGATGAATCCCTCTCCATGTATCTCTTTCCAGGGCTGCTTCCTTGACCTCATTATACGACATGACAGCTACCTTCTCCTTCACTTGGCTCATGTAGCCTATCCTTGGTCTTCCCGTTCCTC
Organism: Epirrhoe tristata; assembly: GCA_951394285.1. NCBI lineage: Eukaryota > Metazoa > Arthropoda > Insecta > Lepidoptera > Geometridae > Epirrhoe > Epirrhoe tristata. Next base: position 3,710,786 of record OX596161.1, read on the forward strand.
TTCTTCCTTCCACTTTCCCTTTTATAATGTTCTTGATGAAACTGCCATGTCGTATAAGATGGCCGACCATCTTTCCCCTTCTGTTCTCGACAACTTGCAATAGCGATCTCTCTTCGTTGACTCTACGCAGAACTTCCATATTGGTTATCTTCTCCGTCCAGCTGATTTTTCCCATTCTACGCCAACACCACATCTCAAACTCAAATTGTTTTAAATAAGAAATTTATAAATTTACAGGTAACAGTACGAACGGCGAAAAGAGCAATGGAAAAGATGGTGAGTGTCAATCCTGTGACACAATAGTACAAAAAATATCTTCCATCTTCTAACATATTCGTGTATTTCAGGTACTCAAGCGAACTTTATACCGACAACAGTGGTTACATCGTCTAATATAAACGTAGTTAATTCGTCTAAGTGAGTAATTCTACATTTATCCATACTAATGTGAAAGTAACTCTGTCTGTCTGTCTGTTTGTTACGCTTTCACGCCCAAACCGCTGTACAGATTAAGCTGAAATTTGGCATAGTTAAAGGTTGTATCCCAGGGAAGGACATAGGCTACTTTTTATCCCGAAAAAATTAAAAAATCCCGAGGGACCGCGGGTCCCACCGCGGGAGCGCAGCTAGTAATGCTATAATTTTATCACTTGAATGGCATTAAAATTATTTTTTTTGTTAAACGTAAATAGGTTCACGACTGTATCCCCAAGGTTCGGTAGGCATACTCTCAGATCTTTTTATGTTTTATTTTTTTGTTAGTTATGTGACAAAAAAGACCTACTTACCATATTTAGTGTGGGTTTTTAAATTCCATCCTTATTTTCAGATCTAAAAAGGAGCAAAACGGTAATGGTAGTAATAGCAACGGCAACGCCAACGGAAACGGAAAGGAAGCGTGGCCCAGTCTCGGATCCTCCCCGCCATCGGATAGCCCCGCTAGGAAACAGTCCAGTCCCAAGCCACAATCTACGGGTATGTGCCTCGCCACACTGGTTTATTTCATTACCATTGAGTTCTTTGAATAGGACAGTAGGATTTTAAGTTCATTTAAGATTTTTGAAGATATTGTTTGTTGTATTTTCTATATTTAAACATATTTCTTATTCTTTTATATGTTAGTTTTTGGTATGCAATTTTAACAATCTAAAAGATCCATAAGTGTTTGGTTAAACTAAAACTATAGTCTTAAGTAATAACGTGTACAATACGCACAAACGATCTTTGTCTGAAGTTAGGTGCCCGATTGCGCAGGTTTGCGCGTGTAGGCGAGATAGCACGATGCAACAAACTAAGCGAGTGAGCGAGGCAACTATACAACGCTGTCATCAAAAATAGGTTCTGCGCAGCTACTTCAGACAGATAAAGATCGGTTGTGCATACTGTACTAAAGTTGCATTTAAATCTGTCTTGTTGCAGTTAAGTCACAAGAAAACGGCACCTCTTCCACATCAGAATCTTCCAGTCCCACACAACTCGAAACACAACCACAGGCTCAAAAGAAAACTAAAGACACACAAGAAACTAAATCAAGAAAGGAAAGCACAAACGGAAAGAAGAAAGATAAGAGCAAACAGAAGTCTAGCAGCATCAGCATCAACACCGAAGTTGAGAAGCCAAGCGAAGAATCTAAACCTAAGGACTCCTACAAAAATAGTGAAAACAACATCAGTGAATCTTTCAAAACTAGCAACTACAACAAAAATAGTGAATTCAAAAACAATGAATTCAAAAGTGAAACATTCAAAAATAGTGAATTCAAGGAAGACACCACCACATACAGCACACAGACGAATAACTCAGTGTTTGAAAACGAAACATACCTTACAAACGAATTGGTTGAATTAGAATCGGACAGACATAGCTTGTTAGAGAACCACGATTTACTTGATAACAGTGATCACAGTCTCCTAGACGACGATAATACACACAACTTACTCAACGACGCGAATAATGAAGTCATGCTAATGCAGAGGCACAGAGAAATGTTGGCCGGGTTGGTAGAGAATAAGCACATGCAAACACCTATGATGAACGGTATAAACGGATACGGGCTATTAGAAAGGGATATGTACCTAGATAGGCACAGTCAAATGAATAGTCAGTTAGAGAAGGATGCATTGTTGAGAGAACGCAGTCAAAGTGAACTGCTGATGAGGCAAAATGAAATGATGGCGAGACAGCACAATATGGTTGAGTCAAAGCATTATATGCCGTCGTCTAGTATAGGAATGGATAATGCTAGTGAATTATTAGGTGAGTGACTCGTACTACTTTGACGACCTCTGTGGCGCAGTGGGCGAAGGTCCGCCTGCGACGCAGATGGTTGCGGGTTCGATCCCCGCCGCGGGACAAATGTTTGTATGACCTACAGATATTTGTCTCGGGTCTGGGTGTTTGTTTCTAAGTATAATATGTATGTATTTACAAACAAAAAAAAGTATATAAGTAGTTTATCAGTCATCTAGTACCCATAACACAAGCTCAGCTTACTTTGGGGCTCGATGATGCTGTGTGAAAAAGTCCAGCATTATTTATTTATTTATACTTATTTGCGCTTATACATTTTGGTTGTTATTGGATTCGTCACTTCAAATACTGAGATCATCTCATTGAATCAAGTTATGTTTTGTTCAGCTATGTTTATAAATAATAACTAATGCTGGACTTTTCACACAGCATCATCTAGCCCCAAAGTAAGCAGAGCTTGTGTTATGGGTACTACATGACTGATATACTACTTATATACTTTTTGTTTGTAAATACATACATATTATACATAGAAAACACCCAGACCCGAGACAAATATCTAGTAGATCATACAAACATTTGTCCTGGGGATCGAACCCGCAACCTTCTGCCCACAGCGCTACAGAAGTCTTCGATTTATTTTTAGCTGCAATAATTTGGTTTCACTATTTTACCGAGATTTATCTTTAGACGTAGATAAAACGCCACTTTGCCAGCTTACTATGACCACCTTCTACCTTAGCAAAATTATTTGGTGTTTAGACGATTTTAAGTTTTATCGCGTTCGTAGAAAAGATGCTTTGGCGTAAACTCAAATAAAATAAATTACAATTATTTCTCCAGGTGCTAATTACCATCAAAACCCCAACATGCTCCCACCGTTCGGAATGCGCGTCGACAGATCAATGGACTCCATCAACATGGGCAGTTCTATGACCAACATGAACAGTAACATGCCCAACATGTCCAACATGTCTAATATGCAGGGAATGGGCTTTATGATGCACAACCAGCAAATGTTGAACCAGCAGATGCCGAATGGAATGGTGAATGGATTTGACGCACAACAATCTGTAAGTTTATTTCAACATGTATAAGTATAACTGGAGGACATTATGAAACAGGACAGGTACATCCATACTTAATATTATAAATGTGAAAGTAACTCTGTCTGTCTGTTTGTCTGTCTGTTTGTTACGCTTTCACGCAAAAACCGCTGAACAGATTAAGCTGAAATTTGGCATAGTTAAAGGTTGTATCCCAGGGAAGGACATAGGCTACCTTTTATCCCGAAAAAATGAAAAAATCCCTAGGGACCGCGGGTCACACCGCAGGGTCGCAGCTAGTATTTCATACATTTTACTTGCCCCCGATATCGTATCGCCGTCCGACACCGGTATCGGATCGGATAATGTGAAAACGCTCTTACTCGAACACTTACTTTGATCTCGTCATCTCAAGGCCACCTCCTTCCAGAACGAGGGTCGGTACCTCGCGGAGAACATGGACAAGTTCTTCACGGACTTCCACAAGGCGCAGCAACTGCGCATGCAGCTGAAGGGCGCTCCGGCCGACGGGCGGCGCCGGCACCTGCCGCAGAACATGCTCAGCGCAGAGCGGCTCGAGATGGAGCATAAGCAGAGGTACAAGAGGATGTCATCAATATTTATGTACTAGCTACTGCGCGCGACTTTGCCCGCATGGTACCAACATTTTGAATAGCCTATATGCTATTCCAGGGGGGTTACTATGAACTCCTATTGCCTGGCAGTTTTCGAACTAAATGTCAATTTCGAATAACCGGTTCACTAAAGAAACTTCGCAACTTATCATGTTCTCTCGCTTGCACACTAGTACAGTCACAATGTGTAAGCGAGAGAGCATGATAAACGCCGCAATTTCAGATTTGTTTCTTTATGTCAGAATTGACAAGCAGTTCAAAAACTGCCTGGCAATAAGAGTTCATGCTAAGCCACCTGGTGCCTTATAGCTACAATTCAGTTTGGGTGCTATCCAGTTTAGGTTCCTAATCTGAATCGCAAAGTTTTCGAACCGTGACAACGTGACGTTTTAAGCAGAAAATAGTTTTACTTGTATTATTTAAGTATTATATTGCAAAACGATTCAGTCTAGTAAATTTTATTATTAGTAACTTTTCTTATCATATGTCATGGTACGTTATAGCGAAGCAGTTCAATTTAGGACCTAAACTGGATCGCTATAAGAGCTCATAGTAAACCCTGGGGCCCTATGAGCTCTCTATCGCCAGAGTTGGCCGCTGACTCATACGAACTTCTCTATTCCAGATTGAGTAATTCCCGCGAGCAAAACAGCGGTCGTTGCGCGGCCGGCGATGGCGATGACGACCTCGACTTCGATCCGTTCAAGGAGACGCAGAAGGCTTTCGCGGAACTCATGGAGACAGAGATGATTCAAAACCAGGTCTCTAGCGGGTGAGTGCATACTACCAAATAAGTTTATTGGTGTGAAAAGATAAGATAAGATAACGTTTATTTGTACAACATATTTGTGTCTACATTGAGAAATGAAGTCTTATCAAAATTTTCGATTCCGACGGGATTCGAACCCGCAACGATCAGACGATCCTCCTAAAGCCAGAGTGCCTTACCACTGCAGCGTCCCGTAAGTGTAGGCATAGGTTGACCTAAGTTTTTTTTGTATTAGTAACACGAATATGTTACCTTCCAGCGATAACATGGAGCGTGTGCGACGCGCGCGGCTGGCCCCGCCCGGCTTCAGCGCGCCGCCCGCCCTGCCGCTCGGCGCGCCCAGGCACTCCCAGCACGGTATGTATATTATATTACCTGACTAGATTGTGACCTAGGCGTTCGTGATATACATCATCCAGGAGGGATATTTAAATTCGTTCGTAAAGCCAGGAAAGTACTGCAAAGTGGCAGTGATCAATATAGACTCCGATGGCCTTTTCAACTACCAAAATTAGCAGTGGAAATCCCGACACCAAATCCGATGTCTCTTCTAGCTTGTGCCGCACGACCAAACAAACCAAACATTGCCTACAACCGCAACAAAATGCTGCTTATTACATAAACCTTAGTTGAACTCCATGTTGACACATGTCAAAACAAAACTGTTACCACAAAAAAGCGTTCTATGTAAGTATTTAAAGATCGTTTTTCTAGGGACAGTTTTTTAGTTAGTCTTAGTCTAAACTCGGTTCATTTTCTTGTAATCAGACGGGTTAGGTTTAGGTATATTAACAAAAGCAGTTAAACCCAATCAGATCGAACTCTCGCTTCAGTCGTCGTGAATCATAATCACCCTTCCAGGTTTCCTGAACAACAGCTCCGCTTCCTTCTCGGACTGGACCGCTATGGACCCCGCCATCATGTCCGTCAACTTCAGCAAGAACGCGCCTCAACAGCCGCCTCAGCAGCCCCACCAGGAGTTGTTCGCACGCTTCAACCAATTCAGCATGCAGCCGCCCAACGGCGTCAAACACCCCATGCAGCAATGGCAGGCCTCCAAGATGGCCGGCTGGGGAGGCCCATTCAACTCCATCCCTCTGCCTCCGGGCTTCGCCCCCGCCAAGCCCTCCACCCACCCCGCAGAATGCATCGACGCCAAGTAATCGTGCAATTATACCCCCCCCCCCTTTTCTGTTGGTGATGTGATCGATAAATCTTTGTATTAAGAAGAGCATATTTTAAACGAGAGAAATATGATAACAAAGGAATTTGTAAAATAAATTAACCTATTTGTTTTATTTAAAGTTGATTTATTTATTTTTTTCTTATTAATTAATTTACATTCGGTTCTGGCTGGCTGTCCCGCGCTCTTTTATCATATTTTTCTTTACCTCGTAAAATTTTTCGCGCATTATTGTATGTATATTCGTTACGATTATATATTTACTAGAATCATATCCCTGTTATGACAAATTATATTTTCTATATTAAAATGAGATGCCAATTACTCGCTGTTCCATTTTGTACCTTATTGAGCCATTATCCATGAGAAAGATCATTAAATCAAGAATTCAACACCCATTCTTTTAATAATCCTTCATCTTCTGCTAAATTGTAGGTAGATAGTTTCGACCAAGCCGAAAAGAACCGAAGAACAAATTACGGTCAATTCCACACTATTTTAGGAAGGAGCTAGTTCAATAACATGAAATCAATAACAAAACAAAAGAGGTCAGGTTTCGTCAAGAGTTTTACAAAGTAAAATCCCTTTAGTTTGCTACTCAATTGCCTCTTGTTAGACCGCAGAGACTGACAAGGAATGCGTAAAAAATATACTGTACAAATTACAACTACCTACTTCAAGACCTGAGTTCTTTGGTAACATTTAATATAAACTTTATTATAATAGTTTTCCATCAATAAACCCTCTTGGATCGGGTCCGTCCCAAGGCACAACGGTTCCATCATGCCACAGGAACTGTCCTCCGCTGGAGGGGCGAAGCGCCAACTTTGAAGGGAGGATAGCGGCGTCTTCGGGAGACACGGAGCCTGCGCCCTTCGTCATGTCTGTTATTACGTAGCCGGGATGGACGCAGTTCACAATGATACCTGGAAACAGAAAAACTAATGCTTATTACGGCAAGTACAGTCTAGACATTCGTGAAGTTTGTCTGCGAAGAACACAATTTTGTATGAAAAAGCGGTTATTTCGCAGACAAACGGCTAACTTCACGAATGATTCTTCTATATATATGTATGGCTTATTTGACAGGTTCACACTCGCCTATATTCATGCAATGTTCTATGCCAATTTCATGAAAAAAGTTAGGTCTTCAATCTAAACTAGATGATTTTATACAGCGTCAGGAGTCAACCTATGTGGATAGACACAGTAGTTTCTAGAGCTGTTTTCTCGTGGTCTGTTAGTTACATACCTATATACAGGAGGATAAATACGTTACTGAGCATAGGAATGGAACTACGAGAAACAGTTCTCTCTTGTGGTCCCATTTATGGGACAAAATCCTGGGACCACGAGAAAACAGCGGTTTCTAGGACATAGCGATTTAGGGCTTGCCCGTGCGTGAAGCAATCTCATACCTTTTGGCGATAATCTTCTATGAAGCATGAATGTGTATGCATTAAACGCCACTTTCGAGACCACATACGGCGAATCCCCCCAAACGTCGCTGATTTCCTCACCCTGTCTCACTGACTCCAAATAACTCATCATTAGATTCTTCAGTTCTGAAAACGTCAGTTGCTCTGAACTGAATCTCTTTCTCAAAGTTTCTGATGGGATTCGCGAAAGATGGCCAGAGGAACTTGAAATATTTACAATTCTAGCTCCTTCTTTTAGGAGCGGTATAATGTTTTCAGTGAAAATTACTTGTGAGAAGAAGTTTACTAGCATTGTGGTGTCTGCTTGGCTCATTTTAGATTCTTTTGCACCTTGCAAATATAAAACTCCAGCGTTATTCACTAGTATATCGACTTCCTCGTTTCTATCTTTTACTATTTTCACAAAATCCAAAACACTATCAGATTTTGTGATATCCAGCTGGTGGTAATCCGGACTTAGACCGAGTCGTTTGAGATCTTCACAGGCTTGCTGCCCTCTAGTTTCGTCTCTTGATGTCAGGTAGACTTTGCCACTATATTCTTTGCAAAGTATCTTCACTATAGCGTATCCCAGACCCTTATTCGCTCCTGTTACTATAGCAATTTTATTTTTGGACATTTTGTTACGATTTGGTCTAAGATTTGGACTGAAATGTTATTGAAAATTAATAAAATAATTAGCAGAGACTATCAAAATATCACTCACGAGACGTAGTAAGATGAAACTTAAACACACAGGCATAGGAACACATAACAGGTTTAAACAAAAAACTAACAACAGCCGGTGAATGCAATATTTTTAACAACAGCTAACATAACCTCTTTAAAATAATGTTAATGTTACTCACTGAAGGTTCCTTTGATCTTTTTTAAGTTAAACAAAGTATTTTCGAAAATACATAAGTTGTAAAAGTATGGTCCTTCATACAATTTTGATAAAATATGTTTGTTGTTATATTGTTAGGCAATGACCTTGCACGACGAGTAATGATTTTGTTTGATATGATATGATAACCTCTGCTCCCAACGCCATCTATACTTAACACATCTAAACTATTTGACAACTGTTTATCAACCTAGCCTTGGGTTCATTGGATAATTCGAGAATCTTAAGAATCATGCTCCAGTTACCAGCAGCGTTGCGAAGTCCGCTTTCCGGAGATGAAATCGTGCTGAAATCCATCGATTGGTTAGAGAACTTCCCCTGGGAGAAGGATAATAGAATTATACAGAACCAGCCATCTAAATATGAAATTGTTTTGAACGTAAAGGACTTTGCTCCTGAAGAAATACAGATCAAAACATCGGATGGACAGCTGATTATTGAGGGGAAGCATGAAGAGAAGAAAGACGAATACGGATACATTTCAAGGCACTTTGTAAGGAGGTACCGGCTACCTGAAGGTTGTCTGTTAGAAGAGGTCCAGTCAAAATTGTCACCCGAAGGTGTTTTGGTGGTAACGGCCCCGAAGAAGCTCATGGTGAGACAGGATACCATCATACCAGTGACACATGATACGAAAATTAGTTCTAAATTGTAAATTTTTATCCTAAACTAAAACTTTTGAAGTTATTCAGCAGTTTTAAATGTGCAGAGACTATGTTTGTCTTTTGTTAAAAATAAAATTGTGTTTTGATTCCCACGAGTTTTTTTTCATTGTCTAAAATACCTACACCCCATTATTTTTCAAGTACTTAAATATTTTATTTTAATATCTAAGTATGTACTTGGAAAATAATGAGGGAGACCTTTGCCCAGCTGTAGGACAACATGGGTTAGGAAAACAAATTACTAAAGTACCTACCTACTTAGATTAAAAAAAAATTGTGCTTTTTTTGTTTCCACGAGTTTTACTATTTGTCTAAAATACTTAAATTTAATTTGATTATTAGGTAAGTACATGGCACAACGATATTGATGCGATTGTCTCGCTCGTGGAAACGGCCGGCCCACAGAACAATAGGTAATTATGATTTGCACGATAGGACAAATTGCTTGGTATGAAAATTCGCGTCTGCAAATCTTCTCCCTATCGCGATATTGTGGCGTATTACTTACCTACCTACATAGAATTTATAAGTGACGTCGTATTTTTTACGTTTTACGAAGTCACCAAGGTAAGCCAGTCGCTAACCGCTCAACTTGTTTAACCTGAATTCACTGACCCTAGTCGTAGGTAGGCTCTAGCCCTCTGTATAGGTTAGGTAGTGAAGGCTAGACAAAACTGTATGTTCCATGTAGGTTCGTCTGAGCTAAAGGCGAACTCTTCAGACGAAACTTCTCTTTAGCAAGATAGACTAGGTAGATAAGACTTATACACTTCGTTCAACGGATCTAGGCATTCGTGAAGACAGCCGTTTGTCTGCTCAGAACACAATTTTGTAGGAAGAAGCGGTCACTGCGTAGACAAACGGGTAACTTCACGAAAGCGTAGATCCGTTGAGCGAAGTGTTCGTATTCTTCCTCAAAGGATCTGTGATTAGGTATGTCCTCAGTGCCTCAGAGATGCTGTTGCGATCCTGTTTGGTTTTTTACCTGACTTCGACCCTGTGCAATCACTGATGGAGTACCTAATGACCGAACACAGCACATTCAAAAAGGATTTATAAATTAACCGCGATAACATATACAATGTTACTAATCTGAATAATCTACATAAATTTTATAGATATAAAATTTCGATTATGAATTGATCCAGATTTTCCGAATTCCATTAAGTTCAAATCAGCTAGTTACTGTTCGTTTCATTTTGTATCGTAATGTGTGTGGAATAAGGTAGTTTTTTGTAGAGGATGGTTTGATCTGGTGGTGCTTGATTGATGATCTCGCAGTGTGTCGTTTGTAATGGAGTGATACAGACGTTGGTCTAACTAAGGATCAAAGAGGTAAGCTACGAGTATTTAAATTATAGGTAACTTTTTTAGATAAAACTCCTAATCCACGGTTTTATCTGTATTTTTTATTATAATTTACATATTTTTGTTGAGTTAACGTAGTATTTTTTGTGAACATCGAAGGCAATCGCAGGTGTTAGCTGCCTACCTGCAAAAAAAAAAGATGTCCTAAAATTTTGTCTTTCATAATGAATGTTACTAAGGTTCCTTCCTATTCCTATTAAATATATTATTATATTCCTAGGTTAAGATGATAACCTAACTGAACCCTTTCATAGGAACCAGTTACAGAAATACAGTCATAACATTATAGCGGCTGTTTTAACATCAACTGTGGATATAACTAACTACAAACTCTTTCTAGAGCACCATGACAATAGAAACGGAGTCACTCCTGGAGTATATCCTGGTGGAGTACCGATGGGTGATAGTCATCACCTTCCTCCTACCGGTGTCCATGCTGTGGAAGGTATACTCCACGCTGAGGAACTATGTGATCTTCAAGCTGAAGAGCGCTCCGAAGATGCATGATCGGAAGGTTAAGGAGGTTCAGAGACAGGTGAGTTTTTAAACATCTCTTATTATTTTGTCTAACAAAAAACATCATCACAAATGTAATCCCCAAGGCGCTGTAGACATTCTCTCCGATCTTTTTAAATATTCCAGATCCTTTGAATAACAAATTGTCCTCAACAAACATTTAAATTCAATCAGCTCAGTCGTTTCAGCGTGAAGGAGCAACATACATACATCCATTATTCACGAACCATCCAAGCAAAATAAAGAAGGCAAGCTTTTTTTACAGCTTATTTCTAAGCAGTTGAAATTCTTGTCATCCCGTTAAAATAGGATGATAATATAGCCCCTTTGGTACAGACATGCATGTTCTATTAATCAATGCACGATTCATCTGAGTGATAGCCAATTAGAGCTTGGTTAGACTCGTTTCCCTTGGAAGAATGACCTCATTGTATCAACTCAAATGTCGGGATTGGTCGAGGGTCAGGTCAGTCTTTTAGCTGGCAAGCTAGTATCAGGTTTTTAAGAAAGATCTAAGGGTTGTGTCGTACTATACAGGTGTGGCAAAATTTAACAAAATTGAGGGCAGCTACCTTTTATTTTGAAGTTAGAAAGTAACAATGTATATAGTTATTTTTATTTTCAAAATAAACCTATAGTTTCCTAAGAACAAAACCTTCTAAGTACAAAAGAAAAGGCCCTCAATGCTGTAAAATTTTGCCACACCTGTATATACCGTTATAGTTGTTCTACTAGCCGTGTGTAGATTTGTTTCTGTGCGCGTACCTAAGCGATACTGAGCGCTCATTCGTCCATGGAGCGTTTCGACGCTTACGCACACAGAAAAAACTTGGATGAGCAGAGCATTACCTTCGTGATGAAGAACAACTATTACTGAACAGTACCTATATTCACATTTTTATACAATTCTAGATAAAGGACTGGTTAGCCAGCGATCGGTCTACGAAACTCTGCACCGCGCGGCCCGGTTGGCAAACCATGTCATTCCGCCAGGGTCTGTACAAGAAGACCTCCACCAACATCAGGATAGATCTGGTGGATGTACTGGAAGTTGATGAGAAGAACTTGGTAAGGTTTGTTTAACGCGTTTTCTGCTATTATCCCAAAAGTTTACACGCTCTCGCTTTCAGTTAGTCAACAATGCATTAGGCTGCTCTTATTAATTTAGAGTAGGTGCATTGTGGGTAGGTACTAAAATTGTGAAAAGTACCTACTGATACAACATAGAGTGGTATGGTCTGTGTTCAAGATTTCGGGAAAAACTAAGGCTTTTAAATCTTGAATAGATTATTTATATTATAACAGCATCAGAAGCAGAAGTAACCATGTGTAAAGATATAAAGGTAGACATTTGTAAAACAATTAAGAGGTCCTAAGATAATTACCTACCTACCTAATAATTTACTTTGAGAAACTTGTTTTAGACCTATAAATCTTGCTACAGTGCTAGGTTGTAAGTATACCTACATAAGTTTTGATTTGTAGTCATCCGAATAGATGTTAATCTGTTATTCTTACGAGTTTTTTGTGTAGTCTGCATAATTATTACGCCAGATTAAGGTCATTGATTCGTAGGTACTTCACATATTTTTCAAAACCTGATGCTGGCACAGACAATATGCTGGTTTTTAAAACTACAATTCTAGTTTCTAGATAAATCGTTGGAACTATTATTACGAACACATTAACTGTATTACCTACCTGCTAATTACCAAGATTTGTGAATTTTGTAAAAATGCTGCTTACCAGACCAATCTCTACGTTAGATGGTGGCCTAAAAAGTCTGCCACCAGAGTTGGCCACAAACTCATACCTTTACTTTTTCTTCCAAAGACAGTCCGCTGCGAGCCCCTAGTGACAATGGGCCAGCTCTCTCGCACTCTGGAACCGCTAGGTCTTGCTCTCGCCGTGGTTCCCGAGCTGGACCAGCTCACAGTGGGTGGTCTGGTGATGGGAACAGGCGTGGAGACCTCCTCGCTGCACTACGGGCTATTCCAGCACATCTGTCTTCAGTATGAGCTGGTGCTTGCTGATGGATCTGTTGTTACTTGCAGTAAGGTAATTACATCCTCCTACGGCTTAGTCTACCCTGCCTTCAGGGTTCTAATCCGTTCTTGGAATCGCTGGAGCTACACACACACAGTTTGTTGCTACTTGTAGTCAGGCCTACATAGGTCAAGTGGAAGCGGTCGTTCCAATATCCTAAGGTCGTAATTTCGATAAGCTTTTCTGTCAAAATATTATATAAGTAGTTTATCAGTCATGTAGTACCCATAACACAAGCTCTGCTTACTTTGGGGCTAAATGATGCTGTGTGAAAAGTTCAGCATTATTTATTTATTATTTTATTTATTTGTTTACACTAAGGACAACTCATGAAGAAACCAGAATGTCGTCGAACCAAAATATTTGGAAAATTGTTTCAAGAGCAGAAAAGGAACGTTGTATTGTAAATGTTTTCTATTCGTCTATAAAGTATGGATGATATGTTTCAGGATGAAAACCAAGATCTGTTCTACGCCGTACCCTGGTCATATGGAACCCTCGGCTTCCTCACCTCAGTCGTCATCAAAGTGGTTCCCGCTAAGAAGTAAGCAATCATGATACATCAAGTCATTTTATCTGTTTTGTTGGAAAATATCATGAGGAAACGCGCCACGAATCCCTTATTAGATTTGATTAGTGGATCAGAGTGGAATAGAGCCTCCGTACGTACTAGCCATGTTCCTGTGGATCATTGATTGAGCTGAGAGGATGGTATAGGTTCTTGGTTTCTCCATCTCAAACATTCTCAGGCACTGGTATCCCGTGGTAGCCATTGGCCTCCTGTCGCTATTATGGTTCTGAAGTGTAAGATCAGGTCTATGTATGTTGACTGTCGGCTGTAATTTATTATTAATATTCTTCCAGGTACGTCCGCATCCAGTACCATCCATACAAAAGCCTGGATGATCTGGTGAAGAACTTCAACGAGGAGACTCTGAAGAAGAATCCTCATCAGTTCGTGGAAGCCCTTCTGTATACCAAGGAGACTGGAGTGCTGATGACGGCGGATATGGTGGACGAAGTCGGGCGGGATGGCAAGGTAATTTTTACCACAGCACAGCTACAAAGGACTATGTATGATGCCGATGTGTGGTAAAATGTGGGCATGTATTTAGACTTACCTATAACGGATCATGGTCGGATTTACTTATTCCCTAAGTTTAGTCATGACATTCAGACATCTTTCAAAGGATTGTAATATAGCTGTGAGGTGGTGCAGGAATCAAACTGCAGAGATACATCTTGAATGCTATTACTCTTTAATTCACTCCTCTATCTTTTTTTTTTTTTTGGACTTTTCACACAGCATCATCTAGCCCCAAAGTAAGCTGAGCTTGTGTTATGGGTACTAGATGACTGATAAACTTATATACTTTTTTGTTTGTAAATACATATATATTATACATAGAAACACCCAGACCCGAGACAAATATCTGTAGGTCATACAAAAATTTGTCCCGTGGCGGGGATCGAACCCGCAACCTTCTGCGTCGCAGGCGGACCTTCGCCCACTGCACCACAGAGGTCGTCGAACTCCTCTATCTATCACCCCTATTCTAAACCAGTACAAATCTTATATACTTGTTATATACGTATATACGTGCTGTAATCTACTTATTTATACTTTTCACAAATCCTAAACGTATCTTCTTCCTTATCACAGGATCTTAAAAGCATTAAAGTAAGTTTGTGTGAGTTAGTGGTCAACTTGGTGACAGAGTGTTTGCCTTCATTGTAGGTAGTTAGGTACTCAACTTTAAATGCATAAAGATTTGAAAAAAGTCTACCCTTGAGTAGGGATGTAAAAAAAACAACACAGGTTCACGACTGTTTCCCCAAGGTGCCGAAGACATTCTCTCAGATCTTTTTATGTTACTTATTCCAGATCCTTTGAAGATGGCTAAGGGGGGTAGTCAGAGGCATGTCCAAACACATAATTTGATACATGCCCACATTTTGCAGAAGTTAGTATTCCATACTTGACAGGTTGCAAGCCCATCGCCGCCTATAAGAACACTAACTAGGGATGTATACTGTCGTAATCCTGTTCTTGATTAGAAGCCTTTTCTAAAATGTTTTCTAATCATCAACACCATAGGAGAACATCATCCTATAGAATTATTTCTACCATCAGCTTAACCAGTAGACTTCAAAACCAGTTTAAATCATAGGAACTTCTTTCTACTTACAGCTCAACGAGATCGGCAGCTGGCACGCAGAGTGGTTCTTTACGCAGGTGGAAAGGCATCTTAACAGGCACAAGGTGGTCACGGAGTATATTCCTCTGAGGGACTACTTCCACAGACATACTAAGAGCCTGTTCTGGGAACTGCAGGTAATCCTACTAATACATACAACAACATAGATATCTTAAAATAAAGTAATCTAGGCTTAGTTATCTAATAATTTACGTTAACTTTGGTCGCCACACTAGGATACCCTGTGTCGTGGTGACCAACATTGGATTTCTAATAAAGTTACCACAGCTATTACACTGTTCGATATATCAAAAGATGTGATGTGCATTTTCAAATTTTACATTTATACAAAGACAAAAGGGGTATTCAGCAACTATGAATTAGGGTATTGTATCGCAGTTCAATGGAAGGTTTCAAGTGATTTGTGGGGGTGTAGGTCAGTATAAGCGAGTGTGTGAATGTATAAGTATTATTTTTGTTAAGGTTAAGGTGCTACAAGTTTCCACCTCAAACAATATCCCAGGAATAACGTCCCGTTGTGTGTAGGCATAGGTTGCCTCCTGACGATGTATAAATCATTTAGCATTGGAATATATTATAATGAATGTATGGTCAAAGTTAAATCAATCATTGTCAGGGACAGGACAATTATTACGGACGTATAGATAATGTATCTGTTAGTAGATAAACTTTAATCAGCATTATTATTTTATAATGATTAAATCTACTAACACCTGTTTATTACACTAATTTACAAATTATTATATATATTTTTATTGAGTATACCTACTAGGTAGTTTTCGTTAATCATGTTGTGGGTTTATGCATGTAAAACATCTTTTACTAGATGATTTATACAGCGTCAGAAGGCAACCTATGCCTACACTCAACGGGACGCTGTAGTGCCTGGGACATTGTTTGAGATGGAATTGGCTTGCAGCACCTAAACCATCCTCTCAGCTTAATCAGGAAAGACAACGTCAATTGATACGTGTGAAGCTGACTAAGCTGCGTGTTTCAGAGCTCATGTTTAAGCGCATATAAATTTTACCAAAAATCCATTGATGCACGGTCGGGATTCGAACCCACGACCTTCGGATTGAAAGTCGAGGCACAACCCCATTCGGCTCACGGCTTGTGAAAGCTGTCACCATACTAATAGGGTTTATACTATTACCGCGTCTACCGCGCCTTGAGGATACAAATGTACATGTTTGCTTTATTCCAGGATATAATTCCTTTCGGCAACAACCCCATCTTCCGCTACCTCTTCGGCTGGCTGATGCCGCCAGAGGTGTCCCTTTTAAAGCTGACGCAGCCTCAAGCTGTGACCAACCTTTACAATAGGGCTCACGTTATCCAGGACATGCTGATACCTATACAGCATCTGAAGAAGTCTATCGAGCTGTTCCATGAGGAGTTTGAGGTGGGTATTTAGAGTCGGTTAGGGTTTATACAATTTAGAGTCGGGTTGACGCTGTATAAATTATCTTATCAATTATCATTATCATTGGCAGCTTAAAAATTTAAATCAATTATCATTATCATTGGCAGCTCAATTAATAGCCCATTGCTGGACTTAAGCCGCCATGTGCTGATCTCATCCAGATCTTTCCCTATATGCCATTCACCCACCTGGTCTCCTAGTGCTTTTTAAATCATCTAGTAAAGATTTAGAATAGAATAGAATAAAGTTTTATTTTCTCCACATCATATACAATAGTTAAAATAGGTACTTGAATCTACATAATTTTATGTGGGTGAAAATACGGCTACCCCTCAGCATTTGATCCAACAGCTCGAGAGAGTTGGAGCGCTGGTTTTCAGTGGCGCCATACCATTCACATTTAAAAGTGAAAATAGCCAATAAAAAGCACGCCAACAAAACACTCCTATCACAGAAATATATCTAGACATAGTTCTGTGGCTCCTATAGATTTTGGAGCTAGATACCTAATTGAAAATTATTTAAGTACCTACTTATACTTTTTGACGACCTCTGTAGCGCAGTGGGCGAAAGCCCGGCTGCGACGCAGAAGGTTGCGGGTTCGATCCCCGCCGCGGGACAAGTGTTTGATTGAACTACAAGTATTTGTCTCGGGTTTGGGTGTTTCTATGTATAATATGTATGTATTTACGAACAAAAAAGTATATATTAATTAAGTAGTATATCAGTCAATATTAAGTATATCAGTCATCTAGTACATGGGTACTAAGTACGTAAGCAGAGTTTGTGTTATGGAACACAAACTCTGCTTACTTTGGGGCTAGATGATGCTGTGTGAAAAGTCCAGCGTTATTAACTGGATTAGTAAAGGTTTATTAGTATCTTTATCGATGTTTTTATTGTTTCTTAGGTGTACCCGATCTGGCTGTGTCCGTTTAAAGTTTTGAACAACCCCGGCCAGCTGCGCATCTCGGGCGACTCCGCCATGTTTGTGGACGTCGGCGTCTACGGAGTGCCTAAAGCCAAGGGATATGTTACCGTAAGTACTGATTATAAAAATATGCGTATTTTATGTATCCAACCCTCTAAGGGATTTTGCTTTGCTGTGAAATATGGACTAAAAAAATAAATCAAAGTCAAAAAGCATTTATTCAGTAGGACCGCTGGGATCACCTTGAAACGTCTTAAAACTAGGTGATTCTACTCCTGTTCCTTCGCGACCAATACCGTGAAGAACCAGGGCAACAAACACGGTTTGGGGCCTAGCTTTTTTTCGGTGATCCATCTGACTATACTTTAAATAACCTTCCCGTTTGGACCTACTAAATAAAAAAAAAAAAAAACAGGTTCACGACTGTATCCCCAAGGTGCGGTAGACATTATCTCAGATCTTTTTATGTTACTTATTCCAGATCCTTTGAAGATGTCTAAGGGGGTAGTCAGAGGCATCTTGTTCATCATGTTCTTCTTCCTACTAAATAATATTATTATTAGTAAAAATCTGATAAGTTAATGTTTGGATGATTGTGTTTCATACCGCTAGGGGACCAATTTGAATGAAAGCAGCTAGTGAACCTATAGGTGTTTCTATGTATAATATGTATGTATTTACAAACAAAAAAAAAGTATATAAGTATTATCAGTTATCTGCCTAGTGATTCAGACTTCAGCGGAACGCATTCAACCGCAACTGACAAAAGGAATTGATCCAAAACTGACGTTTCTTGCACTGTGATTGGTTGCGATCGGTTGAACAGCTGACCTATTTCGATCCGAATGCATTCCGCTGAAGTCTGAATCAAGGGCCTGGTTCGCATAGCTTTGCTTAGTTTGGGGCTAGATGATGTGTGAAAATGTCCAGTACTTATTATTTATTTATTGGAAGAATATTACTATAGAAGAAGAGTGGGCGAGTTTACAAACGATTAAATCGCAACCACTCTCAATTAGTTAAAATTTTGCTTCACTCAAAAGTGAAGTCAGTGCTGACCGTTGGTACACCTACTACTTGTTACTAGTTTTTTTTAAACTAGTGTGGTGAACTTACTTAATTTCACTAGTATATCAGTTTTAAGGTTCCCATAGTACAAGCTTTGTTTAGTTTGGGGCTAGATGATGCTGTGTGAAGTGTCCAGCATTATTTATTTATTATCTTCCAGGTCCCTTCCACCCGCAAGGTAGAGAACTTCGTGGTCAAACACCAAGGCTTCCAGATGTTATACGCAGACACTTTCACCACAAGAGAGGAGTTCCGGCAAATGTTCGACCATACGTTATATGATAAAGTACGCGATTCTCTACCTTATTGCAAGGAAGCCTTTCCAGAGATCTATGGGAAAGTGAATAAGGATGTTAGAAAGTAAGGCAGGGTATTAATTTAGACTCTATTTCGAAACCTTCAAGGCTCACTTTAGCATTTTAAAGCAGAGCGTCAAAGCTTGAAAATTTTCTAAAACACATTTTCACAAAATTTTTCTAACTAATATTGATTTTATGCAAAGGTTACAAGAGATATAGCATAGATTAATTTATTTAAAAAAATGCTCGAAATCGGCAAAAATGAATTACCATGTTATTCCTTAGCGAAGTCGATTTATCTATTTTTGTGGAACATCAAATAGGTAAGTACAATCTTTGTTATTTTTATCGCGAATATGTAGAATAAAATGTTCATTCATTGGTTCTTGAAGACCCTGAACGACAGTATTTAAAGTTTTTCTATAAATAGTTGAATAGTTAAAGAATTTAATATAACATGTTTTTTTTTAATTTTATGGTTTTCATTTTCTCCGGCATCAATTCAAATACCTACCTACTAAATAATTACTTAGTAGAATATCGGACCACTAAAGTCTACTATACTATATACACTATGCCAGTACTCTTAAACGGTGAAGAAAAACATCGTGAAGAAACCGGCATGTCGTAGAACCTACAAAGTTCGAAAACATGTTTGAAACATGTTTGAGACATGTTTTGAAGTTTGACGACCTCTGTGGCGCAGTGGGCGAAGGTCCGCCTGCGACGCAGAAGGTTGCGGGTTCGATTCTCGCCGCGGGACAAATGTTTGTATGACCTACAGATATTTCTCCCGGGTCTGGGTGTTTCTATGTATAATATGTATGTATTTACAAACAAAAAAAAAGTATATATAAGTAGCTTATCAGTCATTCTAGTACCCATAACATAAGCTCTGCTTACTTTGGGGCTAGATGATGCTGTGTGAAAAGTCCAGCGTTATTTATTTATGTGTCCGGTGCACGAAAGGACCCTCTTTGAGGCGCACTTATTCCTTTCACTGCACTGGTTCGAAAGAACTGGTGACACGGTTTGGGTTTTTAGCATTCTTTTAAACATAGTCCCTAGTAGGTAGTCTTCAGTAGTAAACTCCTCAACTCGGAATTAGATAAATAATACCCCACTATCTCGCTCATAACAAAATCGTCACCTCCTTATCAATTCGCAGAACTTATTGACCGTTGGATATCAAGTGCTTATTCTAATTAATTTGCATCAACAATTCGAATGACGGTCATCTATAGAAGTAAGTTCGTATGAGTCAGGAGCCAGTGACGGAGTTTTTAGGCCGCCTTAAGGCCTCCGTCATGACTTACCGGGACCTTCCGAAGCTCTGAAGCGCTCAGATAATAATGGCACTGGTGGTCACACATCCACATAATTACCGTTTCGAACAAAGTAAAAAGTCACTTATAGGCGACGCCTATAGGATTATGTCATCAATGGTTAGTCAGGACATGTCAGGGTTATCCATTATCCGGGTTATATGTGTCATCTTTGTGGAGGAAAAAATGTGAGGAAACCCACGGCTTAGTCAGCTTAATTTTATGAGATCTTGAGGTGGAGAATTGTGGTACAAAAATGTCTCGGTTCTCAGATTATGAGATACATGCAGCGTAAAAGATATACATATAAAAGATACAGGTGAAAAAACTAAAATGCTGGAAAAAATATATGCCTATTTTATGAATAAATTTGGTGTTATTGCTAAATGGGAAAAAGGTTAAGCACCTTGCCATAAAACACCATAGCCGACTAATGTCCGTACTCAGAGACGTTAACGCCTATTTCAACCCATTCCTTACCTAGGTAAACAGACGTAAGTATCTTTCCGAACCAACAATCTTCAGGTTCCATTATGAAATTCTCGTTAAAATAATGAATGATAAAGCGTTATGATTGGGTAATTGTTTAGTGTATCATTATCGCTACTCTTGACCTACTGGCCGCGGCCTGGTAGGTAGGTACTTGCCCTAAAAACTATTTCACTGGAGGTGTTATTTTACGGGATGAGGGAACAACCAAAACTCGAGCAACAGCCGGTCTAGAACATTTTGTGGATTGCTTGATGCAAACTGGTTAATGTCGTCAAATTGTGATCTAGATTCTATCTAAAGTCTCGCTGGATAAATCATCAATACATACTCAATACATACATAAAAAAAACTTAAACTTAGGCCTTTACTCAGATGAGCCTTTATATTAGATGATTTATACAGCGTCAGGAGGCAACCTATGCCTACACTTAACGGGACGCTGTCGTGCCTGGGACATTGTTTGAGATGGAATAGGCATTTTTTACGCCAAATAGCACTTTATTGTTCCCGGCTACGAAATGTTACGACCACGGTTACGACTCACTGTAACATTTTCAGTCTATTTGGTAGAAATATGAACCTAGGAATGCTAATAACATAGCCGGAACACTGGATGGACCTAAGATGGGTCATACCCCTTTCGGCTTCGGTAGACGTTTTTTTACACTCTGTATAAATTAAATGAATTGAATGTATATTAAAAACGTATTAGCTAAAAGAAACACATATCAGGCAGTGGCGTAGCTAGGTAGCCAAGGGCCCTGGTGCAAAATAAACCGGGGCCCTAACTGAACGGTTTAGGTTTTATAAAGTCAAAATATGCAGGGTGTGGCAAAATGTAAATGTATTTTTTTTTTTGTAAAAACTTAAGATTTGATTCGTCATTTTCTAGGTAACTATTTCAAAAATCTAATAATGCACTAATAATGTTGTTCTTATTTTCAAAATAATCATACCTTTAATTTCCTAAGAACAAAACCTTCCGGACTCTCGGGACTCAGGGTCCGGGGGCCCCTTGAGCTTGGGGGTGCACTGCACCGCCTAGCCATTCGGTAGCTACGCCACTGATATCAGGGCAAGCGTCGTCATAGCGAGTGAATGATCTACAAAGACGCAAGAGCTGCGGGTTCGATTCTTGCCACGGGACAAAGTTTGCGAGTTCTTTTTGGTGTTGGTACAGTGGTGGGTACTCGTGGCTGGCCTTATTATTATGACTAGTAGGTACTAGGTACCTAATAGTAATTTTATGTCGATGACTACTTTGAAATTATTCTTACTGATCTGACTAACCGCAAAAAGTGCCACATTGACTTTTTGTTCTTACTAAAAGTTATTTTATGCGTCATGTATTGCGATCTCAAAAAGTAGGTACCTACGTATTATCAGTGTAGGTACTTACCTAAATATAATAAGTTTAGGTCGTTAAGTTGGGAATTCTGAAACAGACCTATTGTGTAGGTACTTATGACTGTAAATAACCTTACGTAAAGTACCTAAAACCTTAAGTTTTTTTTAAGCCTATCCTCCAAGTCCCATTGAATAAAATGATTATTAGGCAAACATATTTTATTTAGCTGCCTCTGAATTACAAAAATGTCGTTACCTACTTAGTCTACTAGGTAGTCGAAATCTAAGTTCCTACCAAAAATTGCGACACAAGATTTTGTTACGGCTGCTATACTTCTAGATTCACTTCTACTTATAATTTTGCAACTTGTTGATTGACAGAACTAATTTAGGTACCTATACTTTATAAGATTTCCCGGCTGTGAACTATGCCCTCATCTTGCCCGCAGCGACTCACATGCGCAGAATCTTTATCAGTACCTATCGCGCGGTCTGACTTGAGTGCCGGCCTCTAGCCTCTAGCCCAGAATCACGAAAACTACAAAAATAAAACTTACACCATTTTCTTACATTTTGCACTCATTCCAATACAAAAAAGAAACTGGTTGAATATCAAAAGTTCTAAATTCAAAAATGAGTGTAATAACTTGACAATTTGAAAAAAGTTTTCACAAAATGAAGTTAGTGAGTTTTGTAGTGTGTGTGTTTGGAGTGGGGTTGGTCAGTGGTAAGTTTTTAAACTGTTACATAAACTTTAACCAGTTAGAGGTACCTCAACTTGGTTTTTATTTTAGTCCTAGAAGCTCCTATAAGTAAAGTGCTCTACATAACTAGGTACATAAGAGCATCGTGCTTGCCGGATTGGATTGGCAACTTTCGTTTCGATTGATGTGGGTTCAAAACCCGGGCGTGGTTCATTTGGCCAACTTTCGTTTCGATTGATGTGGGTTCAAAACCCGGGCGTGGTTCATTTGATGGATCTAAGTGTACGTGAACCATTCTATAGTCCTCTTAAATTTTATTTTAGTAGGTACCACTGTAGTGCAAATATCGAGTTTATATACAATACATTTGAGTAAACAAAATTATGAGCAACAGCGGCTAGATGCGCGCAATACTTACCTTTATAGGTAATCGATCAGTTCAACTGGAAGCTGACTTTTGCGCTCCTTGCTGTGGGTTCGATTCTCACCCAAAACCTAATACAATTAAGTATCCTTTTGGATTCAAGTTCCTATTACAAATATACACTTTGACATAATACATAAAATAGGTACCCCTAGTACCTACTTAATGTAACAAAACCAAATAAATAGAAGAGGAAAAATATGAATTTAACTAAAGATAGACAACAACGTTGAGATCACCGACCGCAGTTACCTGTGTTGTATTTAAGTCAAAATAATAATTTGTCTTTTGTAGAGAAGAGACATAAGTAGGAAGGTACAACACGCACAATCGTTCTTTAGCTCTCTGAAGTAGCTAGCGCTAGTAGTTGTAGCGCAGAACCCATTTTTGATGACGCCTTAAATCGTGCTATTTCGCTTACTCTACCAAACCTGCGCAATCGTCTATTGCACCTAACTTCAGAAAGCTAAAGATTCGTTGTGCTTACTATGCTTACCTACTCTGAAAAGTGTTCAAATTCGTTTAAAAACTATGAAAACGTCTAGACGTTATCGTACAAAATGTATAGAAGTCAAAAGCCTGATGAAACAGGATGAGTTTCCTCAGAGTGGAAACTCATCACAAACTCAGTCAGTTTTAGATTAAAATAAGAACTGCATTTAAAAAAGTACTCGAGTGTCGTAGAACTTTCAACTTAGACATTTGGCATTTGGCATTTGTCAAATAAATATATTTATTAAAATCCTAGAAACGCTCTTGTACCTCTAACAATGCAATGTAAAAATCTATAGACTGCTTCGCGACTGCGCACTTCGCACTGTGCCTTTTTTCATATAGGTACATCTGTCGTGACGCGAGAATCGAACACTTTTTTCATCTAGCCTCTATCCGATACCGTCTGAAAAGAAATTTCGTTCTAAAAATAAAAAAATCTGAAAGTCACGCCGATTGGACCGATTTGGATCAAATTTGGCATAAATGTAGATCGTTGCCTTGCCTGGAATATCAAATAAAGGTATAGGTACCTACTTGTGTTTAGGTACCTAATACGTTGGTACCACGTGAACAAAGCTGCGATCGAAAGCTAGTTTAAAACAAAACTGCTTTGTAACCCTGTTCTATGAGACTGCCGAGTGACGTCACAGGGTAACCCGGTTAATTGAACCCATAGAAGCACAATCGCATCGTGTGTCTAATCTTACATTAACGATGAACTACTAAACGCTTTCCTAGAAACCGAGAATAAGAACTAACCTTTAGTTATGGTGTATTCTGTGGTTATAGCCAGTAATAATCACTATCACTACATAGTATAAAATAAAGTCGCTTCCCGCGTCTGTCTGTACCTATGTTACTGAATGCTTAGATCTTTAAAACTACGCAACGGATTTTGATGCGATTTTTTGTAAGTTAGCCATTTGTCTGCGCAGAACACAATTTTGTATGAAAAAGCGTTCACTGCGCAGACAAACGGCTAACTTCACAAATGCCTAGATCCGTTGGGCGCACTGTAACTTTCTGTAATTTTAAACAGCAAATAATGCCATTATACGTAGGTGGAGTCTTAGCCTTAGCTGTCGATTCGATTTCTATTTGTGACATGGCCAGGAGGGAAGGTTTTTAGAGTTTTACGGGGAAACTTTCAATAAAGGCAAGCACGATGCTCGAAAAATGCGACCTGTAGGCGATTCCTGACAGACATTTTTGGCCAATCTCGAAACTACGCTTCGCTCGATTCGCTCGTTCGGCCAACTACTTAATAGCATATGAATCAAAGTTATAAAAAATAAAATCTTAGCCTATTTACACAAAATAACCAGAGTAAATAGGTACCTAATTGATATGGTTCCCGTGACCTGTTCCCATTCCTAATCTCTATACTAAGTATATAAAAATGAATCCCTATATCCCTTGGTCACGGCATCACGCGTGAACGGCTGGACCGATTTCATTAAATTTTTTTGTTGTGTTTGTTATTGTCAGGAGAAAGTTCTTATGACCGAAAAAATCTATATATATTAATCATGGAGGGCGTAGATAAGGGTTGAAAGTTTGTATGGGGAGTTGGTAGTTCCAGTTAAATGCAATAGATAGCGTTGCTAGTAAGTATGTTATTTTGCTGACGAAGTCGCGGGTACCAGCTAGTTAAACTATAAATTCGTCCATTCTAGCAAAACAAAGGTCTAACTTTGTATAAAATGCTTTGCAACCAAAATATCAGCCAGATGGTCAGATTCACTGGTAGCCGCCTGTTAGATGCTCAGTTAGTGTCAAATGGATGGCTATCAGAGCCTCACCTCAGGGCCTGTCATATTACCTAGGAGCTCAGGGTTAGCCCTCGCCAGATTATAGAAGGTACATGTTAGTCAGTAACGGAACGTTACACAACTCTGAATAAAGGTACCTATTCGATAACCGATTTATGAAGAACCACATTTTCAAATGCATAGGTTTACATTAATTCAACTTAACTAACCGAACCCTCCGACTCGGCAAACGTAGTGTAGGACGCCCTCCGGCCAGGTGGAGTGACGATCTGCGAAAGGCTGCCAGCAGAAGCTGGATGCGTCGAGCTGAGAACAGGGCGCAATGGCGCGCACTAGGGGAGGTCTATGTCCAGCAGTGGATTGCCATAGGCTGATGCTGATGATGATGATGAACCGAACCCTCAGTTCATGAGTCAGTCTGGCACCTGGCCAGTTTGTATGTAGGTACTTATAGTGAAGATTCGTACAAGGTAGTATAAGTAGCTATTGGAAGACCACGAACAACGATTATCAAAGGATTCAAATGGATTCCAGTCAAGTTACTCAATAGACTGATTCTTATAAGGCTACGCACAGACCTAAGTAGTACCAGTAATATGAAATAAACGATGCCCTAAAGTCTTTAAAAGATGATTTATACAGCGTCAGGAGGCAACCTATGCCTACACTCAACAGGACGCTGCAGTGCCTGGGACAATGTTTGAGATGGAATAGGCTTGCCCAGCACCTTTCTGCTAAGTTGGCCTTGCCCACAGGAAAAAACAACGTCAATAAAGTCCTAAGTAATTTTATCCACACTGACACCACAGCCTATGTTCATACGTGCAAAGTCGGGGCTGGTCACTAGTCTAGAATAAACCTAATGCAAACTTTAACACGAAGATGACCGACATATTTAGCACAGCGTTCAACTTTAGCTCCCTGAGGGAGAGGCTCTGTGGTTGGTAGGTACAGTCAGGTAGAAATTACTGATTACTTCAGGGCTCGAAACTTTATATTTATTTATTTCGGACATCCAACGAATATTTTACTCATCCCGAAGTGAGGAAAGAGTTCGTATTGTATTGTCAGTTATAGACTATAGTACCTACAGACTTTGTATCTCATTGAAGAATAACAGCTCTGATTAAATTCCTAGTATTATCTAATTTACCCAACAGTCTTCAGAGCAAGCGTGGGTTAACTATCTATATAAAATCTGCGACTGGTCTATTAGTATGTATTATGTTCTTATTCAGTTATGTATTACCTACATAGGTAAATAAATAGAAATAGAAAGAGGCGGAGAGATTTTATCTAATCGTGGTCGTTCGGACTCAAATCCAGAAATCCATATTTTTTGGGATGAATTTTAAAAATCATAATGAAGTGTGAACACATCTTAGGTACCTAGTAAGACTCCAGTCCAGTTTTGACGAGTTTTCCGAGCAACAATTTTGTAAACTCATTTATATTTTCCGTACGGCAACACTAAGATGGTGGTTTCAAAATTGGTTTACCTTTATCACTCCGCGGAGACTGAGTTGTGAGAAACTTTCAGCTTCCTGAAAAACGAGATTTTTAACTTTGTTTCTTTATGTATATATTTTAAATTCTTAGCGTGGTACCCTTAGAGAATTAAGTAGGTACCTATACCTTAAATCTTTGCCAAAGATTTGCCAAATATGCCATCAAATCTACGAGTATAAGGAGATCGGTATTAATTTTAAACAAGATGAATCGGCTAGAAGACCTGCACAGCAGCATGGTTATGAAAAAAAATACAAAAAATTCATCATCATCATTGGCCTCTTTATCCATCTATTACTGATGGTTTAGATTCAGATTTTTTATTGATGACGTTATAGTTACATGTAATAAATTAAAATGGCAAAAATGTATACCTAAATACATAGAAAAAGATAATAATCTATTTAATTTAATAAGTATATAAATATATAAAAGGCGGCATCAGTCAGACAGATCACGCTACAGTTATTATAAGATTTGAACACTTTCGTAAAAAAATATTCGAAAATACACAAGTAGGTACTTAATATAACTTAATCATTATATTACCTATGCATAAGTAGTAGAACAGACAATAGGTAATATCGGCATTAAGCAATGTGGTTTTTCCCTAAGCTCTGCTTATCTACTCCGGGGCTGATGCCGCTTGAAATATCCAGCATTTAATCTTAATTTTCTTCCCCAGCTCTAACATCCGAAGAGAGCACGGATATAACGGATGCATGCTGTAACGCGGTCGAGGAGGTGGCAGCCACGGCAGCAACCGTCGCTGCTTGCGCTGCTCAAGAGATGCCAGACTACCTGGACTACGGACCAGGGCAGGAACAAGTGTGTCGAGAGGCTATGCGAAGCTGCTGTAAGACGCACTTCAAGTGAGTCACTTTCTAAACGTCATTTACACGATAGATACTATTTTGGAATACCATTATGGCGTATAAAAGATGAGCGTAATTTTTTCAGCTTCTTCAAATGTGTCGTTGTAGTCGTATGTAGTTTACGTTCAATAGAAATAGAAATCTGAAATTCGATTGAATTGAAATTGAAATTGAATTGAATTAAATACTTACTACTCATTTTGTATCAATATACAAGAATCTGTTTAGGTTTTAAAATGGAATTACTATTTATAGATTAAAAGCGAATGTTGTTTTCAGATCTAAAGATGAATGCGCAGATGGTATGAAACTGGCCCCGACAAGACAGTGTAGTGTTTCTAGTTCCGATATTGGGAAGGTAAATAATAACATCTAATAAAAAATGAGTGGTTTTTGTAATCTATGAGCTTATTTTAGTTAAGCATAAGCAGTGATAAGGAGAGCCTGCTGGCACAAACTGCTAGGAGTGGCATGATAAGGGTCTGTCTACCGTCCGGCTAACGAAGTCGCACTGCTCGTGTATCCCACATAGAACTTTTACGTTTTACGCTGTACATGTACAATGAAAAGTTTTGAAATACTTATTTAAATAAAATCTAGTGATACCTAATACTAAAAGATACAACTTAAAAAAAAGGATTTAGTCTATTTCCTTTTATTAATTGAATGAAACAGCCTTGTCGCGGAACCGTTCCTATGTGAAAAGGATTATAAGCGTCCGGTTCATTATAATTCAATCAAACTCATTTGAAACAATTTACCCACACATCCCCTTTACGGATCATCAAAATTGTTTTTTTATAGGCCATATCGCTTTTCTTAGAAAATGTTGTAGGCTTAATACAAAACTTTTATATTGCAGCGATGTTGCGAGGAATGTTCGTATGGCCGGGACGCTGGAGAGATACAGGGAGAAGGCGCGTGCGGGTCGCCGCCAAATGGCGCAGGAATCATTTTCAACTCTTTCTTGAGAAAGGAAGCCTATTACAAATGCTGTAAGGTATGTATAAAGAGAATGATACACTACGATTATCTCTTGCTTGATTCTAGGCGGAGAACGAGGACGGAAGGAATTTTGGAACGAAGTTCCTTTTCGGACGGTATCGAAGAAAAAAAGACTGAGGCAGGAAAAAAAATATTCCATTTTACCGTCACGACACATACATAGGTCAAGTCGTCACAGTGCAAAATGCGCAGCCGCGACACAGTCCATAGATATTGTTAGTACGGAAGAGCGTTTCTAGGATACCTAACTGACAATTAATTTATTATATTCCCAGTATAGAAAAGTACTCTTTGCTTCGTTATAACCGAGTGTTCCACGACACTCACGTACTTTTTTAATTACACTTAGGTTATGCCCTTGCATTGCATTAATTGCTTGATTAGATAGGTACCAGATAGTACTCTTGAATAGTTCAATATGTATAAATAGATGTATATACGTCATCATCCATCATCCTATTAAGAATAAGCCAGTGTTTTGGGCACGCTGACGACTGACAGTGCCCTGGATCAGTTGAGCTATCTATAGATCGTTTCTAACGATCCTCAGATAGCTTTTTGTAAATACAATATGTAGAAGCTTAATTTCTGTAAATAAATATGTTACCTTAATGAATAAGCAGATGTTTCTTAAGTCTTATCTCACAATTTTAAATCACAGTCATCATAGCTTGAGGAGTTAAAAATTTAAGAAAAACGTATGAATAAGAAGTCATTTAAAACTTATAAAAAATTATAACGTGTGCATAAACTTTCATACAGGTGGCAGCAAAAGAGCAAGAAACAGCCACAGAGAAAGCAACTCCTGCGCCGACGACAGCCAAACCTAAAGCAACGTGTAAGAGCGACTCCTGCGCACACAACTGCGACGACTCTGACGGCATCCTGCGCTGTTCCTGCAGGGAGGGGTTCAGGCTGCAGGCTGATAAGAAGTCTTGTAATGGTATGCCTGAACCAGGTATCGTGAAAACATTTTCTTTTTGTTATACCTACTGTCTTGTATAATTTTGTTCTTAATGTTTTCAAGTTTGTTGTTTTTTTTATGTTTTTTACTTGTTTTTGCTTTTGTCTGTGTTGTAATTTTGTGTGTCAAATAATTTATTTATCTATCTATCTTTTAAACTTCCTAAGATATTTTCAAAGGCTGTAAAGATCTGAAAATGTTTTTCATCTATCAATAGGTACCTAATGTTTATGCCGGAGTATCGTGTTTTTTGTGTTAAAAGAAGAAAAAAAGCCTTCGATTTTACCGTCACGACACATACATAGGTCAAAACGTCACAGTGCCAAGTGAGCAGTCGCAAAACAGTCCATAGATTGTTACATTGTTAGTACGGAAGAACGAGGATTTTAATTGACAATAATTTACCTACCTTGTTTTGGTTGAAACTTCGTTCCAACCGAGTGTTCACGACATTAAAAAAAACTAATTTAGGCATCATAACAACAAATAGTCTTTTAATCTAAGTAATAAAAATTGTTCAAAGCATAGTAGACTCAAATGACAGCGCCATTTTGAAAAGTCAAAGTTATTGGTGCCTTTTAAAAATCTTATGATCCTTGATCCCAAAAGAAAAAAATCATATTTGACCATTTCCTTATTGTCTCTTCCCTCCTTAGATATAAACGAATGTGCAGAAGCACAGGATGACCTCTGCACAGCCGAGGACACCGTCTGCCACAACACTCCCGGAGCCTTCAAGTGCGTGCCCATCAAGAAACGTGACGTAGGGCTGAGCTGCCCGCCAGGGTTCAAGCGCAATGTGCTCAACCAGGTCTGCGATGGTAGGTCGTTCAAACACATCTTTGGCATCCTGTATCCATCCGATTTTATACAAATGGAACACCTCCGTTTTGGCAAGGACTCTTATAGGTAGACTTTTCCGTAGATGTAGAAAGAACTCCTAATATTTAAAAAAATACACTTTTCAGTATTGGTAGGCAGACTACAGGTTTATTTTCCCTTCATTTTCTATGCTTTTTGACTTTGACTTTGACTTTGCTCCTTCTAACTGTCCAATACTCGCATCATTAACTTATGGACCACCATGGTCCACCTTAGTCGTTCTTACTTCAAACAAAACGGTCAATAAGTGGGTGACCGCCAGTGGCATTATCAACTGAGCGCTTCCGTGCTTCGGAGGGTCGGTCCCGGCTATTAAGTCGTTAAGCCATGACGGAGGCCTTAAGGTGGCCTAAAAACTCCGTCACCAGAGTTGGCCACTGACTCATATAAACTAACTTTGTTTTAACAACTTATTGCAGATATAAACGAATGTCAGCTCCCTCGTCCCCCTTGCCCAAAATACCTCTGCGAAAACACCATAGGAGGGTACAAGTGTGGCGGGAAACCAGGGAAACCGTTCGAGGAGCTGGTACCAGGGACCAACCCCGCTCCCAGGGTCACTGACCCGCCTGTGGAGACTCCGAAGAACGATATCTGCCCTCCAGGGTTTAGAGCCGGTGCTGATGATGAGTGTAATGGTAAGGTGGTTTTGGATTTAATATTTTTCCCAAATATTTAGGCAACGAAGTTCCTTTTCGTGCCTTTGCTGGACGAAAAAAGTGTTAGATATTGCGTCACGACACATGTATATACCGGCGTCACAGAATACCAGCGCTGCAGCACCTTTAAGTTGCTTCAGCACACGCTGAATGGTGTCCATTTTGTATTAGTAAAGTTCCTAATTGTATTTTATGCTCTTTGAAACACAAAATAAATGTTATTCAATTTCTATTTCAAATTTCTATGTATGTATATTTCAAATCGTCACAGTGAGAAGTGCGCAGCCGCAAAACAGTTCATAGATACATTACATCGATACATTATTACGGAAGAGCGTTTCTAGGATACCTAATGGACAATAATTTATTTGACAAATATTTAATTCTTTTCAAAGTTGAAATCACCAAGAAAAGTACTCTTTGCTTCGTACCAACCGAGTGTTCTACGACACTCACGTACTTCACAAGAAACTAAGCTACTACATATTTACATATATTTACAAAATACAACAGGATTAGTCAAGCTATCTAAGGATCGTTAGAAACGATCTATAGATAGCTCAACTGATCCAGGTCACTGTCAGTCGGAAGCGTGCCCAAAACACTGGCGGCATTACCACGCTGGATGGCAATGCTGATCCTTTGAGCCAAAAATGTGCCAGCCCTCGGATCACGGTCGCTTCGACCAGACGCCCTGAAAGAATTTTGAAAACCCGAAGGGCTCCAGAACCCCACGGACCTAGGGTCTCAACCCCAAATGGTTCAAATATATAAACCCTATCAAGATTTATATATTTGCGCCTTTTGAGATCCTCAGCCGAATCTGCCGCCGCGCCAGGCCTAACGGATGTCCCCGGTAGATGGGAAAGCGCAAGGGTGTCTACGCAAGTAGCGTCCCACACCAAAGGCCTTCCCCTCTCCCAAGGGACAAGAGTCATGCCGTCGGGGCGCTTGCCATCGTCACGCATCAGACCGCTCGGTTCGAGAACGGCTGGAAGGCTTCACAAGTATTTTCGTTTCAAGAAATAAGAATGCAATCATCAACATTTAAAAATAATAATAAAAAGGTTTAAAAACTGTGTTAAAATAATTCGCTTCATTTGCGGATTTTTTTTCATTCGATTTCTTTTAACAAAAGATTTAAACGCGCTCCCCTAAAAATACATCTGAATGTATTATTTTTTTTGTTGAGCCATAATAAATTATATGTGTATGTACCTATTTACAAGTATATTATATGGGTAATTATAGTCTTTCATCATCAACATCCACAGCCAGATTTAGCCCTCTGCACTGCTGGGTATAGAGCTTCCCTTTGCTTGTGCCATACAACACGATCCGTAGTCGTTACTTTTTTAGTCGTTATTTATATGTGTATGTGTGTTTATATGTGTGTCTGTTGTGCTCTAAACGGTAGTGATCTTATAGGCGGAGATGGGCTTGCATCCTGTCACGTATGGAATACTAACTTCTGCAAGATGTGGGCATGTATCAAATATGTGTTAGACATCTTCAAATGATCTGTGGTATACATAAAAAGATCTGAAAGAATCTCTACCGCGCCTTGGGGATACAGTCGTGACCCTTACTTAAAACCTTTGTTGTACAGATATAGATGAATGCAAGGAGAACTTAGATGACTGCCAGCGTCTGTCTCAGCACTGCGTCAACACTCACGGAGGTTACTTCTGCCAGGACCACGTGTCCAAGCGATGCGCGCCGGGGTTCAAGGTCAACTCGGGCACCGGCATCTGTGAAGGTAGTACAGTTCACCCAACGGTTCTAGGCATTCGTGAAGTTAGCCGTTTGTCTGCGCAGAACACAGTTTTGTATGAAAAAGCGGTCACTGCGCAGACAAACGGCTAACTTCACGAATGCCTAGATCCGTTGGGCGCACTGTACAGTTTTATGTTTCTGTCTGACGAAGGATTAGTCGTTATACACATGCACGCAGGCGCGGATCCAGTTCTCAAAAAAGGTTGAGGCACACCTGAAAATCGGCCAAGTGCGAGTCGGAACATGAACTCGCACATGATCTATCTGTAGTGCATTCTTACAAATGAGATGTACCTACATTACAAATAGATGACGCCCAGACCAAGATTTTGTACAGTATACCTACCCTACCTACTCGTACTTTCAAGTGGGCAAAACCGTGAACACTAGTATTTTTTTAATAATTTAAGCATATCGTGTGCCAATTTTGGTTAAATCGGTTGAAAAATGCGATCTGGCGAGAACATACAGACGGACAAAAGCATTTTTTGGCCAATTTCGAAACTGAGACGCTTCTCTCTCTCGCTCGGTCAATTAACGTTGTGGGCATGCCCATAGTGCCCATAGTACCCATAGTGCCCACTATAGTTGATCCGCGCCTGCATGCACGTTGATTCTGTGTGCGTCAGCTCGGGAACACAGCATGGGCGAATGATCATACCGTGGTTTGGAATCCAGTCGTGATGAGTTTTTCTGCCGCAACGATTTGCAATATGTCAGTACTCTGGAAAGCATTGAGATGAAACCGGCATGTCATAGAATCTAAAAGTTCGAAAACAGTGTCAAGTGCACGAAAAGAGCCTCTTTAAGGCGCACTCCTTTCACCACACTGGCTCATAAGTACTAGTAACTAGCACGGCAAGAAGAACCAGCATTCATCAACGACAACATTTTTTAAATGAACTCACATTTTCAGATATCGATGAATGTGAAGAAAGTAGTGAGGTTTGCAGAAGGACAGAAGTGTGCGTCAACCTTCCCGGAGCCTACAACTGCAAGTCTAAGATCAGTCAATTGCCACGGTAAGGAATCCTCTTGAAAAGCTTCTTAAGATTAATATTATATTCATTTGAGGCGTTCTTTCGTCATCTCTTAAAAATCTAGTATGTACTAATAAAAGGTTGCTGAGAGCCGTTGGGTGCAGGCTGCACAAGATTGATGGGGGAGGCCTATGTTCAGCAGCTGACACTAGATGGCTGACATGATGATGTACTAATAAATCATCTTAACTTTTATAGGCTTGCGACGAAAAACTGTCAAGAAGGTACAAGATTGAAACCTGGTGGAAAAATATGTGAAGGTAAATTGAGTCATACAAACTATACAGAAAATAAATTAACTAGTAGGTATCTTAGTCGAAATTAAGTCTAAACGTCGGCCGTGCATACGACATAGCAGCTTTGTAAAAAACATCGTAAAAGAAAAGTAGAGGTTACCTACCACCTACCAGTCAGATAGAAGATACATATTGTTTAAAACCGGATCGGAAAGGTATAAATGGAGAACAATGCACCGAAGCTGACGCAATCAGATAGGATGTCGGACATTCTCGCGGAAGTTTTCTTGCAGTTAGAATCGCTTCATCATAAATAATAACAGGACTACTCCTGTTGTATTTTGTAAATATATATAAATATGTAGTAGCTTATTTTCTGTTAATAAACCCTGTATTTAATAAAAAGATAATTTATGTCATAAAAATTTACCCAGGACCCCGCACTAAGCAAAGCTTGTGTCGCGGTAGTCCCTAACGGCTCATTTTTCTTGTAGATATAGACGAGTGCCGCGAGGGCACACACCTGTGTGACCAGTTCCAGAACTGCATCAACACATTCGGTGCGCACGAGTGCCGCTGCAAGAGTGGCTTCGAGCTCGACTCTACCTCCGGCTCTTGTGTCGGTAAGAATAATAGACTCTACCTCCGGCTCTTGTGTCGGTAAGAATAATAGACTCTACCTCCGGCTCTTGTGTCGGTAAGAATAATAGACTCTACCTCCGACTCTTGTGTCGGTAAGAATAATAGACTCTACCTCCGGCTCTTGTATCGGTAAGAATAATAGACTCTACCTCCGGCTCTTGTGTCGGTAAGAATAATAGACTCTACCTCCGGCTCTTGTGTCGGTAAGAATAATAGACTCTACCTCCGGCTCTTGTGTCGGTAAGAATAATAGACTCTACCTCCGGCTCTTGTGTCGGTAAGAATAATAGATTCTACCTCCGGCTCTTGTGTCGGTAAGAATAATAGATTCTACCTCCGGCTCTTGTGTCGGTAAGAATAATAGACTCTACCTCCGGCTCTTGTGTCGGTAAGAATAATAGATTCTACCTCCGGCTCTTGTGTCGGTAAGAATAATAGACTCTACGTCCGGCTCTTGTGTCGGTAAGAATAATAGATTCTACCTCCGGCTCTTGTGTCGGTAAGAATAATAGATTCTACCTCCGGCTCTTGTGTCGGTAAGAATAATAGACTCTACCTCCGGCTCTTGTGTCGGTAAGAATAATAGACTCTACCTCCGGCTCTTGTGTCGGTAAGAATAATAGATTCTACCTCCGGCTCTTGTGTCGGTAAGAATAATAGATTCTACCTCCGGCTCTTGTGTCGGTAAGAATAATAGACTCTACCTCCGGCTCTTGTGTCGGTAAGAATAATAGATTCTACCTCCGGCTCTTGTGTCGGTAAGAATAATAGACTCTACCTCCGGCTCTTGTGTCGGTAAGAATAATAGATTCTACCTCCGGCTCTTGTGTCGGTAAGAATAATAGATTCTACCTCCGGCTCTTGTGTCGGTAAGAATAATAGACTCTACCTCCGGCTCTTGTGTCGGTAAGAATAATAGATTCTACCTCCGGCTCTTGTGTCGGTAAGAATAATAGATTCTACCTCCGGCTCTTGTGTCGGTAAGAATAATAGACTCTACCTCCGGCTCTTGTGTCGGTAAGAATAATAGATTCTACCTCCGGCTCTTGTGTCGGTAAGAATAATAGACTCTACCTCCGGCTCTTGTGTCGGTAAGAATAATAGACTCTACCTCCGGCTCTTGTGTCGGTAAGAATAATAGACTCTACCTCCGGCTCTTGTGTCGGTAAGAATAATAGATTCTACCTCCGGCTCTTGTGTCGGTAAGAATAATAGACTCTACCTCCGGCTCTTGTGTCGGTAAGAATAATAGATTCTACCTCCGGCTCTTGTGTCGGTAAGAATAATAGATTCTACCTCCGGCTCTTGTGTCGGTAAGAATAATAGACTCTACCTCCGGCTCTTGTGTCGGTAAGAATAATAGATTCTACCTCCGGCTCTTGTGTCGGTAAGAATAATAGATTCTACCTCCGGCTCTTGTGTCGGTAAGAATAATAGACTCTACCTCCGGCTCTTGTGTCGGTAAGAATAATAGATTCTACCTCCGGCTCTTGTGTCGGTAAGAATAATAGACTCTACCTCCGGCTCTTGTGTCGGTAAGAATAATAGACTCTACCTCCGGCTCTTGTGTCGGTAAGAATAATAGATTCTACCTCCGGCTCTTGTGTCGGTAAGAATAATAGATTCTACCTCCGGCTCTTGTGTCGGTAAGAATAATAGACTCTACCTCCGGCTCTTGTGTCGTTAAGAATAATAGATTCTACCTCCGGCTCTTGTGTCGGTAAGAATAATAGATTCTACCTCCGGCTCTTGTGTCGGTAAGAATAATAGATTCTACCTCCGGCTCTTGTGTCGGTAAGAATAATAGACTCTACCTCCGGCTCTTGTGTCGGTAAGAATAATAGACTCTACCTCCGGCTCTTGTGTCGGTAAGAATAATAGACTCTACCTCCGGCTCTTGTGTCGGTAAGAATAATAGACTCTACCTCCGGCTCTTGTGTCGGTAAGAATAATAGACTCTACCTCCGGCTCTTGTGTCGGTAAGAATAATGAACATTTGTTGTCAGATATCGACGAATGTGCCCTAAAACTGGACAACTGCGGCGCGGAGCGTCGTTGCCTCAATGTGCTCGGCTCGTTCACATGCACGCGGCCCGCCGCCGCCGCGCCGCCGCCCCGCCCCGCCGCCGCCGCGCCGCCGCCCCGCCCCGCCGCCGTCATGCCGCCGCCCAGCCCCGCGTACGAGTACGAGTATTACGACTCCGAGTGAGTAGCTTTGAGTACTTTGAATAGCACTTTACTTGAGTGAGAAGGCTTTTAGTTCCGAATGAATGAAACTTTCTACTGTTTGAAAGACATCTTTCGTTTATTTCCTTAGACCGCGTTCAAGGAAGTTTTCTGACAGACAGTCGGACTGACTTGCTACAGAGTTTACCTACGTACACTAATTGTAAACTGTTGCAGGTGGAAACGCGTCTAAACGCCGTTAGGTACACGATAACATTCTGGCTGGCAAACCATATTGCCTCTTAATTTTTCGAACTCAATGGAGCAAGAGCGAATATTTTGTGGCTAGAGTTCACTCAGTTCACTCATCAACCGTTGAACAATATAATCTTTTTATTGCTAAACCAAAGCATTTATCATTTTAACAATCTAGTGGTATTTGTTAACAAGACACCGTACAGTAAGAATGGTGCCAGAATGGTATCGTGTAAATGGCGTCTTACTTTAACCAACTTGCTGAAGACCTGCTAGCATGATGTTTGCCTTGGGTGGTAGCCAGGTTTTTTTCGTCCCTAAATATAATTTCTTTTCCACAGTGAAGAAAACTCAACAGACGCAGAACCAACTAACGAGGTTATCCCACCACCCAAACCTACCACCACGTCAACTACTACTACAACGACCACTACTACTACCACTACGACCCCTAGACCCACTCCTAGGCCAACCCGACCTAGACGACCTACTCCTAGACCATACCAACCTAATTGGGATCCTGAACCCACACCACCAGAAGATAGAATACCCGTGCTTACTCCAAGACCCACAGATCCAACAACTGAAAGAACAACGCCGAATGTTAGACCTGTTTTCAACCCTTATGGACCAGGCAGACCAGAATCCCAGCATACCTATACTAGACCAGAACCAACTCGACCAAGTAGACCAGTTTCCCCAACAGAGCCTACTAGACCAGAGCCAAGCCGACCAAGCCCTGGTCGATCAGATTATCCAACTGACCCTACTCGACCAGAACCTAGTCGACCAGATTATCGACCTGATCCAAGTCTACCAACTCGCCCAGATTCTGACAGAAGACCAGGCTCTCCCAGCAGACAGCCTGGACGTAGACCTGGAGTCAGAAGAACAACTTCGACAGAAGTCCCGAGCACAACTACAGTTGCGCCAGGGTTCGATCCCAGCGATTTCCACTGTCTGTATGGCTTTCAAAAGGACCAATACGGGAACTGTGTTGGTAAGTCGAAATAAAAATAAAAAATAAAATAAAAGTTTTGTGTCGGTACAAACGTTGTTTCTTCCTGTTAATAATATCTACGTATTACGTTCCCTAATATGACATGTTCTACCTATCCTTGTCCCATATTATGTGGGGTCGGCACAACATGATTATTTTCTCTGTCACACACACCCCGTAATCTTCATCCTTTGCACGACTTATGTCCAATTATGAAAAATGACAAGCAGTCTAAAAATGTAATCCATACTAATATTATAAATGTGAAAGTAACTCTCTCTCTGTCTGTCTGCTTGTTACGCTTTCACGCCCAAACCGTTGAACAGATTAAGCTGAAATTTGGCATAGTTAAAGGTTGTATCTCAGGGAAGGACATATGCTACTTTTTATCCCGAAAAAATGAAAAAATCCCGAGGGACCGCGGGTCACACCGCGGGAGCGCAGCTAGTATCATAATAATGCCTATTTATTGTTTTCACGTGTTTTTTTTACATTGCTTGTCTTCTTCAATTTCCTTCAATCGTTACTCATTCTTTGGTCTATTTCCATTTTTTCTTTGGCCTAACTCTATCCATCCATACTAATAAAGTAGATTGTGCTAATAACGCTAACGTTTTGTGTGCTTTTGTGTCGTTTTCCTAGAAACCAGTGACATGCCGGGCAATCTAAACCCCAATGACTTACACTGCCTGAATGGATTCGTGAGAGATATCTTCGGAAACTGTGTTGGTAATAAAGGTTTTTCTATAGTTAATTTTTCAATTCGCACGATTAAAAATTCATTGTTTTTGATAACGAGACGAGATCGCGCACTTATAGGTTTTTTGATTATAATCGCACTAATAACTTACCTACCTCGGAGTTTCGATAGGGTTGCACCGACCGTGGCCACGAGGGAACTCAATCTCACTCAATTCTTTTTTTTTGTAATGAAATAGGTCAGCATTTGACCTTAGTCTCCGTTTAAATGAAAAAAACATTTTGTGATAATTAAAGAGATTTGACGTTCAGTCCTTTATGATTATGCTTTATGTTAAGGGTGGTCGCAGACCTATCCGCGCCGAACTGTCAATTTAATAGAAGAAATGCTGAGACGTCAGAAGCCAGCCGCATTTTCTGACGTCCTCAGCATTTTTTGTATAGAAAAATGACTGCGGCGCGTACGGGGCGGACAAATGTGCGATCAGGTTTAACATTCTTTTGAAATTCTACTATATGTCGTGTCCTAATGTCAAGATAATGATTCTGAGACGGCTCTATGTGTTTTGACTAACACCTAACCTGTATTTTGAATTTCTGCCGCTTCCTAGAGGTCAGAACTACGAGTACTACAAACCCACCAGTGACCGGACACAATCCTAAAGATTTACACTGTCAGATTGGATTTGAAAGGGACCACTATGGAAATTGTGCTGGTAAGTATCTCTTCGCGATGGGTTTGAGAACAACTCTGCTAGTGTCCTGACCAATGACAGAGATCAAGTGGAAGATATTTGAGGATAGTAGCTTTTGCCAAGCAGCTCACTGCTTGGCTTGCTTCCTAAACTTTTGGATCCTAACAAAGAGCTTCAATTTTTTTATATTTATGTTTATTACATTTACCTAGTGTACCGATGTTATTTTTATGTTTTGTTTGAGGGTACCCTACTCCTTTCTGAGGGTTTTATAATTTTTCCCGTAAAACTCAAAAACCTCATCGTTGCTCGTAATTTTCGTCCTGAGACCAACAGAATTCGGTTTTCTTTTAAGTTTTCAAAACTTATCTTCCTACATTTTAGTTAAGTTTTGGTTTGTAGATGTAAATGAATGCGAGAGAGGACAGCACATCTGCAGTTCCTTAGAAACCTGCGTGAACCGAGCCGGCGGCTACACTTGCGAGTGCCTGTCTGGCTTCCACCGCGCTGACGACGGCTGGTGTGTCGTCATACCTTCCACAAGTAGCTCTACCACCACTACTAGTACCACTGAGCCTAGTCATAATGCTGGTAAGTATCGACTTAGAGAACTGCTAACTAAAACTTTTTGTAACCAGTGTGGTGAAAAGATTTTAGCTAAGTAAAGTGTGTAAAAATAAACTCCAATCGTACACTAATAGACACCTCTAAAACTTCTTGTACAATACAACACAATACTTGTGTCACTGGTTCGTAGGACCAGTCGCATTTATGGAGGTGGAAGGAGATGCGTCTCCAAAAGGCTCCATCCGTGTAGGCTCATACTTTTTGAACTTTTGATGATGCCTACTGTTTTATCATGATGTTACATGACAAATATGGGGAAAAAAATAATACTTATTTGAAAAAAAAAACACCAAATTAAAATTACTTCAGATACACTTTTTTCCGTTGAAAACTAGAATCGTTCCGGAAATATTTTCTGAAGTTTCGGCTTCACGAATACGTAGAGCCATCTGCCTTAAAAGACATTGTAGGCAGATCTGCAGGCACCTTTTCTTTCCAGTGGATACCTCCCCTGAATGGTCGTACCCGCCGTACACCCCGCGCCCCTCGCCCCGCGGCGGCCGCCTCTACCCCGTGACCTGCGGTCTCGGCTTCATCTACGATGCCTTGCTAGAGAAATGTATTGGTAAGGAAACTATGTGAAGAGCTATTTTAAAAGCAACACTCATTTTATAAAAAGCTTGCTTTATAGATTCCTACTCTTCTAAGAGTTCTTTAATGGCACAACATGGTATTCTCTACCCTATCACTCAATCACTCACAGACAAGGTCGCGACTGTATCCACTAGGCGCGGTGGACATTCTCTCGGATCTTTTGAATTCTTATAAGTACTCACAATACGTATTTGAAAAATAACATATTACCTACCTAAGATTACCACCTACAAGATGGGTCGACGACATCGTTAAATCCGCAGGTCGTACATGGGCAAGACTGGCTCAGGATAGAGGCGAATGGCGAAAGCGAAGAGAGGCAGCTGGATAAGAAGATTTTATTTACATTGAAGCCATATTCTGCGATGCAGAAGGTTGCGGGTTCGATCCCCGCCGCGGGACAAATGTTTGTATGATCTACAGATATTTGTCTCGGGTCTGGGTGTTTCTATGTATAATGTATGTATTTACAAACAAAAAGTATATAATTAGTTTATCAGTCATGTAGTACCCATACCACAAGCTCAAGCTTTCTTTGGGGCTTGATGATGCTGTGTGAAAAGTCCAGCATTATTTATTTTATTATTATTTATTTATATTAGCTGTAATTTGTAAAAATGTTCTGCATTATTTATCTGGGGCCATACTGGTGGTTTCTCTAGACAAGTCGAAAGAAAGAAGCCTTGCATCGTATTTTTTATATGACTAATTCTCATCATAGATATCGACGAATGTGCCGAGAAAAAAGACACGTGCTCAGTGCTGGAGGACTGCGTGAACCAGGAGGGGGGCTTCCGTTGCGTCTGCGGGGCGAGGTGCCGCGCGGAGAACGAACGTCCTTCTTATGGTGAGCACCACGATAGTGTAGTGGAATTCAGGAGAATTTAGGAGGTGGAAATCTTAATCTTCACCGATAGTACTTTCTAGGAGCTAGTCAATTCATTTCGATTGAGTAAAGAGCATTTACACGGAAGAATTTCACGCACCGATATGAAATCTGTCACGCGTTGCAATTTTATATGTATACTATGTATAAAATGTGTCATAGGCTGCTAAAAATCATAGATTTGGTCACTGCCTTTTGACTTTAAAAGAACTTAAACTCCCTATAGATCCAAAAAGAAACCAGTTCGAGTTTTTAACTGAGATATTCATGTAGACCTCTTTCGTATGAGAAAGGCCAGCCGATGACGGAGTTTTAAGCCGCCAGGCCTCTATCATGGTTAAACGACATCAGTCTTTAATTTGTACAGTTCCAGTCCAACCTCCACGCCCAGAACCAGGCAGCAACGTGATCACAGTAGGCTCCCAGTACGGTCAGCGAGGACCCTGGTCTCCCAGACCCACCTATACCAGAACTGGCTCAGGGGACATTTTGACTTCCTGTCCATGGGGTTACAAGCTGACTCCTGACAAACGGTGCTATGGTAAGTTTTATTTGGTCCTTCGAACTGGATTTTAACAAAACTTTCTATGGCTTTTGAGTTCGACACAGAATTTTCACAATTTTGAATACACGAATATACGAATGCTCGCGCGAATATTTACAAGTTATTCTTCTGTCCAGATGTGGACGAATGCGCCCAGAATACATCTTCTTGTGGGCCGCAGCAGCGATGCGAGAATTTCTACGGTGGTTACTCGTGTCAATGCCCTGCCGGTCACCGACTGGCGGGACAGAACCACTGTGAGGACATTGATGAGTGCACGCACGGAAACGTAAGTATTATTGGAAAAATAAAAAATCTTAACTTACTACACCTTATATATAGGTATTTTGTGTGCATACTAAAACATAAACAGAAATGCTTTCACAAACGAAGTACTTACAAAATATCAGTAGGATTAAATTAATTATCTAGCCGTTAAAATAAAAAAACCTACAAGCAGAAATAATTATATTTCGGATAGGTACTTATAAACTTTCAAACTTGCAAATGTTAAACAAACCCTTTTATCTTTCAGCCATGTTCATACAACTCTCAATGCAAGAACACGATCGGCTCGTACAGCTGCGAATGTTCGGAGGGATTCCGGAACGCGCCGACGAATGACAAGGTTTGCGTCGACATCGACGAATGCGCGGAGTCGCCCAACGTTTGCGAGCATTCGTGCGCGAACGCTTGGGGCGGATACAGGTGTTTCTGTAAGCGGGGATATAGACTAGCTGGTGATAACAGGTAAGAAGAATTAACATAAGGTAGATACTACTAAGTACTTATTACAGCATTTCATACGACGTGATAAGCTGTACCGACTGTATCTTTTATCCCCAAGGTGCGGTAGATATTCTCTCAGACTAATCTCTTCTATATAACAGAAAGATCTTTAAGTATGAAAATGTCTAAAGAGGAGTTCAAAATGTTCAAATACTTACCTACCTCACATGGAAATCTGACCTGGAAATCATTATTTCTTAAAACCTAGAGAATTCTATTTGTATAGAAAATACGAGTAGGTATACCTAAAACTGCGTTTCCTTCTAGAACGTGTACAGACGTGAACGAATGCGAGGAGTGGTCGGCGATGCGCGGCAGCCGAGCCAAGCTCTGCGGGGGGGAGTGCGTCAACGAGCCGGGGAGCTACCGCTGCGGCTGTCCGCCAGGGTACCGCCTCTCTGAGGATCACAGGAGCTGCGTCGGTATGTCATCAGCATTCATCATCATCATCATTAGCAGCTCGAATAATAGCTTACTCCTGGATATAAGCCTCCTCTTTAACTCTATTCTAAGCCCTGTGCTGGTCTCATCCAGATCTTTCCTTCCATGACATACATAGAGTCGTTCAGCATTAGAACTGATTGTCAACGAGCCGGCGAGCTACTGCTGCGGGTGTCCGCCAGGGTAGGTACCGCTCTGAGGATCATACATAGGAGCTCTGTCAGTATGTCATACTTCTGCGTTTTTACAATCGTCAAACCATGCAAACATCCTTGTTGTAGCTGCAAACATGGGTGGGAAAAGTTGCCGATCAGGGGGTCAACATGAACTCTTATATCGTGGTGGTTTTGGAACAGCATGTTAATTTAGAATAAGGTCTGGTGTTTCCGATGTTTCATTCACCGTTTGAGAGCACTGAAAGAACCTAGTACCTAACACATAAGTCAATTTATATAGAGAAAAACTCATTACTTCACGGTCATCTGATTAAACAAAAATCCATTAAAGTCTAATAAAGAAAAAAAAAATCCATTACAGTCTAATGGAAGCCGCCTTCTGGGCCTTCATGCGGCACGCGGGCCGTCGTTTGGACAGCCCTGCATTAGACTGTAGTGCCTTCTGGGTTTTGAATATCATGGGTTTAATCAGATGACCGTGAACTAATGAGTTTTTCTCTATATAAATTGACTTATGTGTTAGGTACT
Organism: Epirrhoe tristata; assembly: GCA_951394285.1. NCBI lineage: Eukaryota > Metazoa > Arthropoda > Insecta > Lepidoptera > Geometridae > Epirrhoe > Epirrhoe tristata. The sequence continues at coordinate 3,755,079 of OX596161.1, forward strand.
AGGTTCTTTCAGTGCTCTCTTTCAGTGACTTCTTCTTCTTCTTCCATTAGACTCTAATGGAAGAAGAAGAAGAAGAAGTCACTAGATCCGACTATCGATGCACTTCAAGCACAGTCACGTCTGGACTCGGAGTGAGAGCCGACTCTAAGCCCTAATTTTATCCAGATATCGACGAGTGTGAAACTGGAGAGGCGACGTGCGCACGGACATCTGACCCGGGACAGGTCTGCCAGAACACCCGGGGCAGCTACCACTGTCACACCATCGACTGTCCTCAAGGATACCGGCTGGAGTCTAAACAGTAAGTGATCCCTAAAAGTCGAAGTCTAAAAGCAGGTCCTACTGCATAATGGTAGGACCGCTGGGTTCACATAATAATCAAAACTAGGTGATTCTACAACGGTTCCTTTTTGACCAAATGCTCTCTGAAGAAGAGGGTAACAGGAAGCTGATCCAAACAGGAGTGGAGGAGTTTAATTCAATTCAATATTCAATTCAATACATTTATTTCAGATATCATGATCCATATCACACACATTTTAAATGAAAAGCTCACAAATAAAATCAATAATAGTAATAATAATTAGCAAATACGTCCTTACTTACCTATAAACTGTGCATGTACCATACTACAATGGTTAATGTACTCACAGTCAAAACGGCTTGATAACGCATTCAGTACCTATGCTGTTGGAGCTGGCCCGAACCCTGCACCCCAGGGATGTGCACCGCTTGCGCATGGTGGTGTAGAAACAGTCCACACGCGCAGCGGCGAACATCCCTGACGCGCTACAGAAACGGGGCAGCCCCACCACCACCCTGAACGCGTTATTGTATTGGACCCGTAGGGCGCTGTACTGTCGCCGCGAATGACTCACCCACAGGCTGCTCGTGTAGAAACTAGTACAGTACGCTCTGAATAGAGAGATTTTAACCTCTGTTGAGCAACGAGCAAACCTGCGGGCAATCATGTTCGCCCTTACAGACAACGCCCTCCGCTCCCTTTCCATGTCAACATCGTCTCTCAGGTCAGAGGTCAACCAGTGTCCGAGGTACTTAAATTGATTGACTCGCTGTAGCGGTGAACCATACAATTTAATTGTAGGTATTCGCTCCGGACATTGGAGACCTCTGGCCTGAAAGACCATGCATTCCGACTTCTTCACGTTATATTGAAGGCCATATAAGCGAGCATAATTTTCACAAATTTCCAGCATTTTTAACAGACCGCAGACAGAGGCGCTCAGCAACGCCATGTCATCCGCATAGCTAATGTTGTTTACTGCTACTCCATCAATATGACAACCGACACGCGCCTTGCTGAGCTCCTCTATCAGCGAGTTGACATACAGGTTGAAGAGCGTGGCTGAGGTTTTCCCACCCTGCCTCACCCCGCACTCCAACCTGTAAGGCTCTGAGTATGCCCCCGACCACCTAACGACATTGACCTGATGCTGGTACCAAAATTTAAAAATGTCTCTTACGTCCTTCGGTAACTGCATAGCTTCCAATTTCTGCCACAAGAGGTTAATAGAACTCCTCAGATAATAGAGTAGTAGTAGACTGATTGAGTTGAATGAAACTTGTGTAAGGTTTGTATTTTTGATTTAGATGTAATATTTAAGTTTGCCGGCTTACAGAAATTTATGTAGTTGTGAACCTTAATTAGTCTAAGATGAAATTAAACAATCGTTTCCCTTGTATTACAGTTTATTTGAAACTTACTTCTTATACTTGTATTATATATAAATGTAATTAATTTTACTTTAGATAAGTACCTTGATATGGTTAGAAATGATAATAGCAAGTGATCAACTTCTGTACTATTCTCAAAGGAAACGGAAACAAGAAACAGGGACTTCGTGTTAATGGTTCGCGTGGTGAGATTATCGTTACTTGTAAATTTCTTTAAAATAAACTCAGTCTGAAGGACAAAAGATGACTCGAATCGATGAGACTGGCCCCTGGGAATCCAGCTCCTGTGACCGATGGTCACCGTCGTCAAGATGAAAAGAAGGAATACCTGGACTCGTTGTTACCCAGACAACCGATGCTAACTTCTATGTGTCGATGGGACATCCAAGGGTATCTTCTTCAGCCGGACAGTCTCGACCAGGATGAGCTCTCGATCAACCACAACAAGTTGGAAGAACTGATCATGCAAGTAGATATTCCAGAAGGAAATATCCCAAGTTAATGTATGATTCTAAAGATTAATCTATAAAGATTCCAAAATTCTAATGATCCTAAAATTTTGATTTATAAAAATTTAATTTATAAAAATTTCAATTTATAAAAGATTCAATTTATAAAAGATTCCCGCATCTGAAAAAGAACATCTTACGTAAAAATCTATTCAACTTTGTGCGAAGTAGAAAATATGGACAGATGCAATTTTATTATTTACCAGAGGATTCGCGATCCAAACATCTGACGCATAAACCCACACCGCCGCCGAAATTACTCCAAGTTGCTGGAACAACAATGATACGACATGAGGATCATCAAATACCAATCTCATACAAGAAATCTTTATACAAAGCAAATCTTCTTACCTCATGTTGTTTTTTTAAATTGAGGATTATTTCAATCCATTAAAGGATGTCTTAGACATCACCTGCTTAGCAGCACGCCTGTTTTTCACAAATAAATCAGAGCCGCCATGACCTCTGCTCATTTCAAGCTCTCAGAAAGGACCCTAGTCAAATGCTTGACAGCTAACCTGACCTCAACGCGTTCCGATACACCTGAATGATGACAGACTAGAATATATCTAAAAATCCAATTTGTTACGAAATTACAAAACTATATTTTTTCAAACCCTATAAAAATCAGGAATTTATTTATGTAATTTACTCCACTACTTTATTCAGACAAAATTATCGATGTAAATCGATCAATATCCGAACGACGTTGTCTTAGTTTCAGAGAGCACCAAAAGATGGCGTTACTAGTTCTGAAATGCAAAGTTTGAATATAATTTTCGTGAATGAAAAATTACAACGTTACAATACCCTCCCCCCTAAGGAAAAGTTTTGAACGTAGAGAGAAACTGCGCTGCCCTCAGCGCACCTTCAAAACGTACACAAAGTAATCGTGAATACAAAGGAAAAAACATCAAAAAAAAAACCTAGAGTTTTAACAACAACACTTATTAACTAAATATAACAAAAAAAAAAATTCTATCCAGACAACAGTAATTCGAACCAAATAAAAATAACCAACCACCAGGACCTGTCTTCTCCAATTCCAAAATCACCTGCCGTCCGAGCATAAGGAAACCCCATACAATTTCATACATCTCTTTTATGCCTCTTCCATGCATTTCTTTCATTCCTGTAAGCATCAGTTTCTAATTCACTGCCTGCCACCTCCATGCATACAAAACCCTGTAGAGTTATTCCTGTAGAGCCAGTATAACTCAAATTCCCCTAAGTAGACATTGACATGCAATTCTACTCGAAATCTACTTTCTAAGCCTTATACCTATTTATAATCTAAGAATGTGTAAGGCACATCTAGCCATTACAACAAAGTAAATGAGAATGGTCTACTATGAGACACCTCCAAAAAACAATTCGCTAATCCCTAAAGGATGTCGTTGCGACATAAAATGCCTATGTAGGCATATCAAAATGCAGGAAATATTTAATTTCCTAAAACAAAACCAGGAATAGCCCTGTAACAACTTAAACTAACATGCAAAACCCTAACTAAAAACCTAACCAAAAGCCTTGGCATCATTGTTGAGAAATATTTCTCAACAACACAAGAATTTCTCGTCCTACGGCTGAAAACCCAAACAAAACACGACAAAGAACTGTGAATTTTATACGAATATCATCACAACTTAATATCCTTGATATGCCAAGTGCCAAGATCTTTACCATTATAACCCACTAACTGATACACCAGTGGGGATAAAACTTTCTTTACTATGCACTTTTCATACTTTGGAGCCAATTTGGTAGCTTTAAATTTATCAGCATCGCTCTGTATATACGTTTTCCGCCAAACTTCCTGTCCTTCTGTCAATTTAACCTCCCGTCTTCTTAAATTGTAGTATTTAGCGTTAGTGGCGTGTGCTTTCAGCATATTAGAACGTACTTTCTCGAATATCTCTTTTAGAGTACCAAATTCTCCTGCGTATTCCTCCCTTGGCATTGCGACTTCATATTCACAGTCTGTCTGCTTATAGAATGAACCATTTATTATAGGTTCTCGGCCATGGACTAAAAAGAACGGCGTAAAGCCAGTAGTCTCATTAACAGCGCTGTTCAATGCAAATTGTATCTTAAATAAGTGTAGATCCCAAGTTCTATGGTCATCTTTGACATAAGAAGAAACTGCGGTCATCACTGTTTTATTGTACCGTTCTACAGTGTTTATCTGTGGCGTATATCTCGGTCCATAGTGTACACGAGGTACCTTGTATTTCTCTAATAACCCACGAAATTCTGATCCCGTGAATTGAACCCCATTGTCGGTAATCACGGTTTCCGGAATCCCATGAGCAAGAATTACATAGTTTTCGAACATCTTTGCCACCGCGGCACTTGTAGCACGTCTTAGAGGAAATAACATGGTATACTTCGAAAAACAGCATGTTACTACCAGTAAATGAATATAACCAGAACGAGATCTAGGCAAAGGACCTACTAAGTCTACTGATAACGCTTGAAATGGTCTGTAACATTGTTTGGGCTGTCCCATTAATCCTGGTGTGAGGGTAGTTTTGTGCTTGTATGCAGAACACGTTGCACAGTTCTTTATAAAGTCCGTTACATCTCGGTACATCCCTGGCCAGTAATATCTCAAACTTATTCTGCGATGTGTTTTGAATACACCCAGATGTCCTGAAGTAGGAGGTTCGTGGTTTTCCGTGATGACTGTACCTCGACTAGACTTTGGTACCACCTCTTTCCAGTCAAATTCCTGAGTAAGGGAATATTTGCCTTTACAAAACCTGTATAGCTTGCCGTTGTCTACTTTGTAATTGGGATAGTTTTTCGAAAATGCTGTACATCCCTGTATGACTTTATTATACCACTCATCATCTTCGTTATTTGAAACTGGGATATTTACTGCTTCCACATTCATTAAGCGAGAGAGAGCGTCCGGAACAACATTATCCTTTCCCTTTCTATGTTCAATTTCAAAATTAAATTGAGATAGACGGCATCCCCAACGAGCTAAGCGTCCAGTTGGATTTTCAAGATTCATGAACCACCTTAGTGAAGCATGATCTGTAATAACAGTAAATGGCCTAGTACCCAGATATGGCTCAAACTTTTCTACCGCAAAAACAACAGCTAGTGCTTCCCTTTCGGTTGCACTATAATTTCGTTCGTTTTTATTAAGAGATCTACTAATGTAGGCAATAGGATGGTCATTCCCATCTACTTTCTGGGTTAGCATACCACCTACGCCATAACTTGATGCATCGCAATGAACAGCAAAAGGCTTGTCAAAATCGGGGCATGTTAAAACTGGAGCGGACACTAAACAGTTTTTTAGGGTATTGAACGCTTCCTCTGCTGATGAATTCCAAAGAAATTTTATTTTAGAGCTAGTGAGGGCATTCAAAGGTGCTGCTATGCTGGAAAAGTTTCTAATAAACCTACGGTACCAAGAACATGTACCTAAAAACATTTTAACTTCTTTTGAAGTTTTTGGTACTGGAAACTCCAAGATAGCACGCACTTTGTCTGGATCTGTCCTCAAACCGCACTCATCTACTATGTAACCTAGGTATTTCAAAGATTTCCGGAAGAACTTACTTTTTTCAAAATTTATGGTAAGGTTTGCACTTTCTATGCGTTGGTACAGACGCTTCAACAACAACAAATGCGTTTCAAAGTCCTCTGCTACAATGATAATGTCATCAACGTAGCAAAAAATCATCCCCTTAGTTATATCACTGCAAAAGGGTGTACCAAACAACATGTCCATCAAACGCTGCTGGCGAGCTGGTGCTCCACACAATCCGAATGGCATGACCTTAAATTTATATAAACCTCTACCTGGGACTGTAAAGCTGGTTTTTTCTTGTGACTGCTCATCTAATTTAATTTGCCAAAAACTAGATTTGAAATCTACTGAACTGATGTATTTAGCATTCCTAAGGCTGTCCAATATTTGTGGTATATAAGGGATTGCATAAGCATCACCTTTTGTGACTGAATTTAATTTTCGACAATCCAGACAAAACCGCCATGTTCCATCAGGTTTAGGAACCATAAGGACTGGATTGTTCCAGGGGCTTTCACTAGGCGTGATGACATCAAGCTCCAACATTTTATCCACTTCCTTATGTAATTCCTTAGACTTTTCCGGTGACATAGGATATGGTCTGCATTTTATCGGTAAAGAATCGCCTGTATTTATCGAGTGTTTAATCAGATTTGTCCTACCTAAGCCTTTACTTTCGAAGGAAATACTATGAAACTGCTTTATCATCATTTCTGCTAGTTCTTGTTGTTCAGAAGTTAAATTGTCATAAGCTTGAATAAAGTTAACAGGTTTGTTTACAGAACCGCATGTAATAAAATTCCTAGGTGCCTCTATATATGCAATACTATTGAATATATCTGGCATTAATTTAAAACCCTTCCAGAAGTCAACCCCGAATATTACGTTTGATACTATAGATGGGATGACATAGAATTTAATTACCCTAGTTACTCCTTTAAACGTAATAGGTAACGACATAGTACCTATCGTTACACATGTTGATCCATCAGCAACAGAAACAGTTGATTCACAAGATTGCTCCAGAGAATATCCCAATAACAAGAAACGCTCGTGCGCTCCATTTCCAATAATAGAAATTGCGGCTCCTGAATCCAGTAAACCGCATACAGTTATATCAAGAATGCTCACGTTCAAATATGGCCGTATATCATTTAAGTTAGGCTCAAACAAAACCGAAGTAACGGTGTTCTTTTTGAAATACTCCTTAACTTGAGTTAACCATTTGTCTTCCGAAGGTCCGACCTTACGCTTCGAAATGTTACCACGGTTTGAGCCTATTAGTTTTTTTGATTTTGTGCAATTTTACACTTGGGACATGATTTTACTGTGTACCCTACCTCACCACACTTATAACATAGCGTCCGTTTGTCCTCACAAAATTTAGCACTGTGTGTATCAGCTTTACACTTTAAGCAAAAATATTTCTTGCTATTTGAGGGTAATTGTGTAATTTTCCTCGTCGATGTTGGTTTTGTAACCGCTGCAACAGGCTTTGGTGATTTGCTTTTATACATATATTCTGGATTCAAACTTGGCTGTTTTGGTGGTTCAGCAAACATACTGGATTGCTGGCGTCTTGTTTCAATTTTTCGACATTTTTCCTTTAGATCAGCAACAGTATTAAATTCGTGCAATGCTAGTGGTTCCGAAAATACCGGCCTAATGTTATGTAACAAGATTTCTATTTGTTCTTGCTCTGAAAGTAGTCGTTTTAAACGTGCAAACATTCCCATCACAACTGCAAAATAAATGTGAATAGGTTCATCTTGGCCTTGAGTACGAGAACGAATTTCTCCTAACAATCTATAATCATAATCTGCGGGTGAAAATTCCTCAACCAACAAATCACTCAACTCCTTCCACGAAGAGACTTGACTCTTTATGCCTCTATACCACAAAAGAGTCTGATCAGCGAAAAAACAAAACGCCGACTTAAACAAGACACTATCAACAACATTAAAAGCTGTCGCGCGCTCGTTGACCGTTTCCAAAAACGAATGAACACTGGTACGGCCATCAAATTTAATGTTCCACTTTAGGATGTTTGTATGTTTTGACGAACATTCCGCAACACTTTCCCTAACCTCCTCAGAGGAATGGCTACCCGGAATTTCCCCATCAGGTTTTTTCGAAATGAAGTTTTCCAAAGCTACAAAACAAGATTTCAATTTGACTCTCAAGCTAGACTGTATCTCCTTGTCGACTGCCTCCTTGCACCTAATTCTGTCTAACCGGTACAATAAATGACAATACAAAGCCTTAGAACGGGTCAGCTGATAACGTTCTTTGCTCTTCTTGTAGTTGTCCAAGTTGGTTTGTAGCTCCTTCAACTTATCTGTAATAATGGGCAACTCTACACCTGGTTTAAGATCATCATCAATAATATCCTCGGGGCCAAACTCCTTACACAATGACTTCAATTGTTTTTTCAATTTGGGAACGGTGTCTTCTGGTGTTTCAGTGCGAATAGTGACTTCATAGACTAGTTCGTCGCGCAATAAAGAATGTAAGTATACGTTTTTAATATCCATTTTAATTTTATTTAGTAGAACCGTTCAAAAAAAAAAAAATATTTTAAATTTTAAAGATTTGAGTTGTTTCCGTTGAGAATTTTACCCTAATTTGTTAAGCCTGAACCTACTTAGTACACTATTATTAACTGTTATAACTTAATATTAAACACAGTATAAATCACACTCAAGATACTTTCAAGTTATTTTAACACTCCATACACAAACTATGTTTGTGATTTTGTAGTTTTAATAAAAGTATCAAACACAAATATTCATATATTTTCCCTAAATTATATTTTAGAGCGTTATTTACTACCTTATTATTATGTAATAAACACCTATATTATATGCTTACACTATTTCAAACACAAAAGCAAAATATTTAGTAAGAAAGTAATATTAAACTTTTCAACTTACTAATATTATACAAAGTATGGAAAACTAGTTATTTGCTAACTATATCTAGCACCAAAACAATGTAGAAAATTGTTTTCTACTTAAATTAGTGACCTAGTTTTCCACTAAACATGAAAGTTAATTTATTTAACTTTCAAACACTAAACAGAGGTTATTGACCTGCTACTGAAATATTCAAAATACTTATTTGTCCCCTGATTGTTTATACTCAACAAGTTAAACCTAACATTATGTATCACTCTTGTAGAATAAACACACTTTGTTTTTAAATTGGTAACAAGTTTAAAGTTTTAAACATAAAAAATGGGGCAAATACACAACAAAACACAATAAACAACATGAGCAACTTTAAAAAACAAATCTAACATAACAAAAGGAAATGTAAGAGAGGAAAGTCAGCACACAATGGTACTTCTATTATTGGCCTCCCACCCCTAAACTTCCAAGAAAGTAAAGATAATCTCACACTAAGTTGGGCGCCACTGTAAGGTTTGTATTTTTGATTTAGATGTAATATTTAAGTTTGCCGGCTTACAGAAATTTATGTAGTTGTGAACCTTAATTAGTCTAAGATGAAATTAAACAATCGTTTCCCTTGTATTACAGTTTATTTGAAACTTACTTCTTATACTTGTATTATATATAAATGTAATTAATTTTACTTTAGATAAGTACCTTGATATGGTTAGAAATGATAATAGCAAGTGATCAACTTCTGTACTATTCTCAAAGGAAACGGAAACAAGAAACAGGGACTTCGTGTTAATGGTTCGCGTGGTGAGATTATCGTTACTTGTAAATTTCTTTAAAATAAACTCAGTCTGAAGGACAAAAGATGACTCGAATCGATGAGACTGGCCCCTGGGAATCCAGCTCCTGTGACCGATGGTCACCGTCGTCAAGATGAAAAGAAGGAATACCTGGACTCGTTGTTACCCAGACAACCGATGCTAACTTCTATGTGTCGATGGGACATCCAAGGGTATCTTCTTCAGCCGGACAGTCTCGACCAGGATGAGCTCTCGATCAACCACAACAAGTTGGAAGAACTGATCATGCAAGTAGATATTCCAGAAGGAAATATCCCAAGTTAATGTATGATTCTAAAGATTAATCTATAAAGATTCCAAAATTCTAATGATCCTAAAATTTTGATTTATAAAAATTTAATTTATAAAAATTTCAATTTATAAAAGATTCAATTTATAAAAGATTCCCGCATCTGAAAAAGAACATCTTACGTAAAAATCTATTCAACTTTGTGCGAAGTAGAAAATATGGACAGATGCAATTTTATTATTTACCAGAGGATTCGCGATCCAAACATCTGACGCATAAACCCACACCGCCGCCGAAATTACTCCAAGTTGCTGGAACAACAATGATACGACATGAGGATCATCAAATACCAATCTCATACAAGAAATCTTTATACAAAGCAAATCTTCTTACCTCATGTTGTTTTTTAAATTGAGGATTATTTCAATCCATTAAAGGATGTCTTAGACATCACCTGCTTAGCAGCACGCCTGTTTTTCACAAATAAATCAGAGCCGCCATGACCTCTGCTCATTTCAAGCTCTCAGAAAGGACCCTAGTCAAATGCTTGACAGCTAACCTGACCTCAACGCGTTCCGATACACCTGAATGATGACAGACTAGAATATATCTAAAAATCCAATTTGTTACGAAATTACAAAACTATATTTTTTCAAACCCTATAAAAATCAGGAATTTATTTATGTAATTTACTCCACTACTTTATTCAGACAAAATTATCGATGTAAATCGATCAATATCCGAACGACGTTGTCTTAGTTTCAGAGAGCACCAAAAGATGGCGTTACTAGTTCTGAAATGCAAAGTTTGAATATAATTTTCGTGAATGAAAAATTACAACGTTACACTTGCTATACGCTAGACTTCATATCAAGAGTAAATAGGATCCTTCTAGGAAAGCATGCTCCATCTTAGACCTCACTACTGCTTAACATCAGGCAGGGGGGTCAAATGCTGACCTATTGAATTAAAAAAATCAATCAAAATTAAAAAAATTCTTGATCAATAAGCTTGAACTGATTTCTTTCTTCCTGAGGTGAGCTTGGCAGCCTGATTGTCTAACTTGAAATCCATTCCCAGTTGTCATCCCAATAGAAGCTCAACCAATCACATAATAGGAAAATGACCAGAAAGAAGAAGTCCAGAATTGTCTAGGTTCCGGAGAATAGATATAAATGACAGTAATGACATTAGAGTGTGGATAAAACGAGTAGAGTGTGAATAAGAGTTACTTTTTCCACACTCTAATGTCATTACTGTCATTTAATTCACCTAGACAATCGCTAATGCTAAGGGTAAAGTTAAAACGAGTTGTCATTTGAGTCAGATCAAACTTAACAAGAAACTTATGATAAGCTCGTTTTAGCTCACGTCATGTCCTGAGTTGAGCCTTTCCGCTTTCTTCCAGTCGCTGCGCTAGAATCCAGCGCTCCTGTTCCATCTCCGACTGGGCGTGCCTGCAGCAGCCTGGAAGCTACAGCTACAACTTCATCACCTTCGTCTCCAACATCTATATACCTTCAGGGAGTGTGAGTATAATTTACGAATAGCTGATGATTAGGTATTTTAATAATCTTCGCTAAAAATCGTGAGAAACCCTCACAATCTTCACACTGGCACAATTATGTAAATATTCTCTGCAATTTTTCTCTATCTCTCATATTTTCTTCTATCATTTACACTGGCACCAACCTTTTAGCTTTCCGTGGATTGTAGGTCCTGCCGCTGTAGAAAATCATCATAATAATGTAACTTTATTGCACACCTTAAAACTACGAGATACATTAAAAAAGAGAACCATTACAGTGCACAATGGGCAGCCTTATCGCTGAGAAGCGATTTTTCCCAGGCAACCTTTGAAACTATTAAACTTCTATTTTTTTTTACTTTTAAGTAAACGTGATATAAAGTTATTCCTGAGTGTAAACTGTCAAAATGTAGGTATGGTTATTCCTATTTCATTCCGAGAAATAACTTTATACCACGTTTATTAGTAAGGCCCTTATAATAAACGTGGTGTAAAGTTACTCCAGGTGTAACTTAGGAGTAACCATAAAATTTTTTGGAGTTTAAACCTCGCGTAACTTTACTCCACGTTTATCTATTAATAAGGGCCTATAAGTTTAAGAAATCAATAATGTCTATCTCCAGGTGGATCTGTTCACGATGCACGGCCCATCATGGAGCGACTCCGTGGTGAGCTTCGAGCTGCGGATGGTGCGCGTGCAGGCGCGGCGCGGGGCCGAGCCCGCGGGGCTCCGGTGCTTCGAGTGAGTACACTAGTAGGACATCATCTTTATCCATGTCATATTTCAGCATAATCTGTTCAGTGGTTTAGGCGTGAAAAGGTAACAAACAGACAGACATACAGAGACATTTTACCACATAATAGATGGCGCCACAGGAAAAATTTGATCGCGCTATCGTTGCATTTTGGACTGTGTAACATATAAACTCGCTAATCCTCTAATTTTCAGCATTATAATATTAGTTTGGATACGCACAATCGTTCTTTAGCTCTTAGAAGTAGCTGCACAGAACCCATTTTTGATGACGCCTAAAATGATGCTATCTCGCTTACTCTACCAAACTTCAGAGAGCTAAAGATCAGGTTGTGCTTAGTTATACCTATTACCTATGCTACTTTATAGAGGTAAATCAGAAACTGATTTAGATTCCATGATTTAATGTTTCTAGTGTCCTGTGGGGTTATTCGCGTTTGTTTTTTCTTTCGTTTGATGAATATTCGGATGCTTCTTACTACGAGCTACATTGTATTCAGTCAATACGATCAACGTTAAAACACGGTCCTAAACTAGGACCAAATATTCTAAAACGAAAAATTGGCCCTTGAAGTCAGAAATCGTAGTAAAAAACATCCGAATATTCATCAAAAGAACGGGAATACGGCGGAATGTCAGAACACTTACTCCAGACATTTAATTTTAATTATGGAACCTAAATATCCCGTTGTTATTTCAAAAAGTAATAAGTAATGTTTTTTCAAATTTCATTTGTTAGATAGGTCCTATCATGACACTATAGCGAAGCCTCTTTGATAGGTACTTTAAAAGATTTCTCGAATTTCTGAGATTGAATATTGTTTTGTTCATTTGTGCAGCATGCGTCCATCCGGTAATGTATGCGTGATATCGCTGGTGTGCTCGCTCCGTGGGCCGCAGGTCGCCGAGCTGGAGCTGTCGATGTCTCTGTACCAGCGGGGAACGTTCGCGGGCAGCACCGTCGCGAGGCTGGTTGTTATCGTGTCTGAATATGAGTTCTGAGTGATAGAATAAAGATTTTGAATAAATATTGTTTCTATATTTTTTTTATTTTATAGTGCAAAACCACACTTAACCAGATCGCACATTTGGTCGCGCCGTACGCGCCGCAGTCATTTTTCTATACAAAAAATGCTGATAACGTCAGAAAATGCGGCTGGCTTCTGACGTCTCAGCATTTCTTCTATTGAATTGACAGTTCGGCGCGGATAGGTCTGCGACCACCCTTAGGTAGGTATTTCATTGAGAAATTAAGTCTTATCAAAATCGAGTCCGACGGTATTCGAACCCGCAACGGTCAGATGACCCTCCTAAAGTCTTTTGGTTTTTTTTTTAGCTTTAGCTAAAAAAAAACCAAAAGGCCCCTAAGAGCGGTTTCACATTATCCAATCCGATGGCGGGGCAAGTAAAATGTATGAATGTATGTATAGCTTCGATGTCCGATATCGGGCCGGACAATATGAAAGACAGGTACATAATCATATTTCATACATTTTACTTGCCCCCGATATGGGATCGGATAACTAATTAGTGGGCTTTTGGTTTTTTTTTTGGTAGTTTGTGTAGTCCAACTCAGGTATCGGAGTTTTATGGCACCTCAACCTTTTATCAGCAACTACTTTTCTATGGACACATAGATCATTCCATATCAAAATTGAGTAATCAATTATAAAATACAGGGTGTAAAAAGACGTCTACCGAAGCCGAAAGGGGTAGGTACAGCATCCCAACACACAACCAAATCCAAAAGGATTTTCCGAAAAAATAAATATTTTCCGAGAAAACAGCGTTTGAAGATTTTCATTTATTTCGTCAGCCAGCAATGTACGCTACGCATTCCGAACCCCACGCGATAACTTCGGCAGTGCCTACCTACTATGTGCGTAGCGTAGAAATTTGATTATTGTGAGGTAAGTAGGTACTTAGACTTACCTAATTCCACTGTAACCTCAAACTGAGCATCTGCTCAACAAGCACAGCTGAGCCTGCCTGCCTGTAGGTACCCAAGCGTTTCTCCCAAAAAGAATCAAGACCTGCTCTTCTACTTGCAGATCAGAGCCTCCAGATCAGTGTTGGTTCGGGTAACTTAACTATCGATCAACCCTACCTATTTTGTGGGCCCATCGCATTACGCGCTAGGCCCATAACACAACGCATTTTCACACACGATCACAACAAGCACTTTTGACCGAACACACTCGCACTAAACAGACACTCACTGTTCTCTTCTTAACAAATGTAGGCAGGTACCTACTAGGTAGGTAGATACGATAATTAACTACCTAAGTAGGTACTAAATTATCCTCTAATAAAACCATAAAACTCATTCGCGACAGTAGTACCGGTAATGCAATTTGTATGCGCTGCGCGAGCGTCCAATACGTACGAATATTGAACTTCAAGTAATTAATAAATAATAAAATCAAACAAAACGAGTCGAGAAATTAGAAAGAAAATGTAGCGAAATAGAAATTTGAACCTTATTTCAATAGTATTAGAAGACAATTTCTTAATATCTTTGACAAAAGCCGCCAAAGAGTCAACTGAAAAATGCCTAGCAAGGCATGTTTCACACTACTCAAGAGTTGAAAATTGATGGATTTATTCACTGATCATTCACTACATTGTTGTACCTAGTGATATTTGATAGAATAAACTGATAATCTTATCAACCATTAATCTTATTATTTGTTTACTTAGGCAGGTACTTACTTACTTATTATTTGTTTATGTAGTGAACAGTTGATCTAGTGCTGCTGTTAGTATAAACTTTGACATAATGAATGTGTATCCCAATCGAGGTTAAAGATAAAGTGCTGGTCAAACACTTCGTTTTTTAGTTTCTTAGTACTAACATACTATTAATGTTAATATTGTACGTCCGAAAAGGGCAAACTGTTTGTACATTTTATTTGTTAACAAACCTACCATCTTTGTTAAATCCAACAGTTTACAATAAAAACTTATCTTATCTTATCTTCGAGAACTCGGTCTTAGACGAATTCTTCGTCAAGCATAAAATTCGCAAACACTGTAGACGCAGCTTTATACCGACCGGCTTTTACAAAGGATTCAGCGAAATAGAAATCTGAACCTTATTTCAATCAAGTTAGAAGATTTTGATAGAACCCTTTGACTCTGCCGCCGACACGTGCAGCGTTCAATCGAATTTCAGTAATTTTTTTTTGAAATGAAGCTTAATTTCGCTGCACTCAGTAAACTCATGATAGCCGAGCTAGAACAGTCTAGGATTTGAGTGCATGAGCCCAGTGTTCAAATCCTAGAGTCGGAGAATAACTTTTTTAAATTTTTTTTTTTTTTGTACTATTATTTTTTGTTTATAACCGTTACTGAAACTTCGTTCAAGTTTTCCTTACTTACGATTTTATGAACTCAATAGTGAAACATTTTATTTATGTAACTAATAATAGCTGAAATAAAGCCAAGTTAGGTACCTACTTATGTTTAATTTTTCTAGTTTACGTAACTAAGATTTTGTTTATAGCACTGGTGGAACTGCATAGGTGCAGTAGACAGGCGACGCGAGAGCGGGGCGGGTGCGATGCCCGGCCGGCCGCGGCGGTCGTCGGCCGCGCGCGTGCGCTGACCTCGCTCAGCTGCTCGCGCGCGAGCTACTAGTCGCGTTATTTTACGTAGATTGCAAGATTTTGATTTTTAATTGTTTTTTTCTTTTATAAATGAAATTATTAGGTAGGTATGGTCTTACTATGTTGTACTAGTAGTAAATAATCGGAAAATAACGTAAAATGAAGCAGCAAATTCATTTTTTTTTTGCGTTTTTTTTTTCGCTAAATATGTTTAGAATCATGGTCTGATTGCAACCCCTCAGTTTTCGGTAGTAGTCTTTTTACACCCTGTATAGAATACTTACAACCTACATACCTACATGTTCGAATAGGTAGGTTATCTTATTAGGTAAGTACCATGCTAAGAACCTACCTATGTAAGAAAACAACATAATAAATTGGAATATATTTTTTTATTCAATAAGCACAAGCATCACCATAAACTATGGCGTTATTAAACACATGGTATTCTAATAGGTAGTAGTGCATTACATAACTGATTAGATCTCCAGATCACAACATAATTATCTATTAAAATATTAAAATTATAGACACAAAAACAACCATACAAATTCTATATAACTACGCTCTGGTCCCTAGTTCGAAACGTCTCATTCCAACATATAAAAATATCTGTATAGATATCTCCATGGGCACTATGTTGATCAAACGTGCCATATAGTTAGTAATTATTTGATCCGTTTTCACTTGTTGATCCGGTTGGTATTTGTTGATCCATTGCCACATCACCGTCCGTATGTGGATCCGAACGGAGCCACAAGTGTCACCATCAGTAATAATAATAATTACGTGCTTTTTATACAAATCCACCTTTTTTGCGTTTTAGCAATTGTTGATCCGATTCAAATGAGCCAATCAGAGCCCACCGAGCTCAGCCATTGGTCGCTTGCGGCCTTAGCCATTTGTTTGACCTAAATCTAACATTTTAATTATTTTATCAGATTGATTCTCTGGTGATTTTTATAATACGTCTCTAGCAGATTTGTATTAGCATTATAGGTTTGTTTGATAAATTTCATCAAGCAGAATAACAGAACAACTAAAGCGCGGATCCACGCTATGATTTTTCAAAATTAAGGAACGAGGAGAACGAGCTAGGGTTAGTGAACTAGTTTCATATGCTTAAGAATGGATTGCCGCTTTGTTGATATTATTAGGCCCCAATTATGTGTTCTCCTGCAATTAAGACAATTATCAGAAGTAGAAAATTATCACAAAGAAAATAAGTAATTTTTAAGAAGGTTTTTGAGAAATTTACCGGTCAATTACTGGTCTTAAAAAAGATACATAAATCCTTCTTCACTAACCTTAGCTCGTTCTCCATACATAACGGAAATGTCTGATACACGTTAGTGCACACGTCCACAAACTCCTAGCGCAACTGACGGTCCAATGACGATGTATTAGTTATTTATGCGATAAAATGTGCTTCATTTATTGGTTCGACTACTCTTTACTATTATAAGCAGTAGTATGCAACCTCTTGGTGGCAGTGGGCTGGCCATATCTTACGAAGAACCGAAACCGCTGGGGTAAAAGTGTTCTTGAGTGGAGACCGCGACTCGGCAAACGTAGTGTAGGACGCCCTCCAACCAGATGGGATGACGATCTGCGAAAGACTGCAGGCAGATGCTGGATGCGGCAAGCTGAATACAGGGCGCTATGGCGCTCATTAGGGGAGGGCTATGTCCAGCAGTGGACTAATGTAGCCTGATGATGATGATGATGCAACCTCTTGAATCAGGGCAAAGAGTTGCCCTGATTCAAGAGGTAGGTTTTTCTTTGTAGGTTGCATACTACTTGAGAATTATCACCGTCACTGTATGACGAAAGGTTCGTCCAAATATCTATCTTTTTAGGGTTCCGTATTTTTAGTTTCACAACGTTTTCTATAAGTTTCAATTGAATTACGGTCGACTTCTTCAACTTCCATAAAACTCAGGAGATTTTTTGCTAGCCCTAATTTCATATCCCCATGTCAATGTCATGCAAGTGCCTAGTTCCGATTTCCGCTATGAGCCAAAACATCCTTGTCGAATGAATAATCAATTATAACACACATAAGAAACTTTATTGACACACACAGTACAAACAATATTAATTAAACACACAGTACAAAAAATATTAATTAATCAGACAGTACAAAAAATATTGATTAAACATACAGTACAAACAATATTAATTAAACACACAGTACAAAAAATATTAATTAAACACACAGTACAAAAAATATTAATTAAACACACAGTACAAAAAATATTGATTTTAAACACAGTAAAAAAAATAATAATTAAACACACATTACAAAAAATATTAATTAAACACACAATGGAAGGAGAATTTTCACAAAAAAGGAGATTTTTGATAAATTTTAAACTACGTGTAGTTATTGGTTTTTACTGTTGATGTTTTTATGGCTTTTTTAAAAAAAATTTGTTAATGTAAGTATTTATTTTCATCCATGTTCTATTATGAAGTATTGGTTCCTTTCGCAGTACTTGTTCACAATTAGCTTTACCAGGATTCTTTTTCATTACTATGTTTTTTTTCAGATGACACATTACTGCGTCTACTTCATCTTTGCTCCACTTCTTGTGAATCGTTTTACGTCTTTTACCTTTATCAACTTGTTCATCCGATTCTGTATCTGTTGGTATAAAAAAGGTCTATAAAAATGTAGATGAGGAATCGGAGGAACAAGTTGAAAACATTGGGAAACAAAATCGAAGAAAGAAGGTTCATAAAAATGTTACAACAGATGAAATGAATGAGGAATGGAATGAAAAAGTTCATAAGATTGAGAACAAAAATCAAAGAAAGAAGGTCTATAAAAATATAACAACAGATACAGAATCGGATGAACAAGTTGATAAAGGTAAAAGACGTAAAACGATTCACAAGAAGTGGAGCAAAGATGAAGTAGACGCAGTAATGCGTCATCTGAAAAAAAACATAGTAATGAAAAAGAATCCTGGTAAAGCTAATTGTGAACAAGTACTGCGAAAGGAACCAGTACTTCATAATAGAACATGGATGCAAATAAATACTTACATTAACAACATTTAAAAAAAAAGCCATAAAAACATCAACAGTAAAAACCAATAACTACACGTAGTTTAAAATTTATCAAAAATCTCCTTTTTTGTGAAAATTCTCCTTCCATTGTGTGTTTAATTAATATTTTTTGTACTGTGTGTTTAAAATCAATATTTTTTGTACTGTGTGTTTAATTAATATTTTTTGTACTGTGTGTTTAATTAATATTGTTTGTACTGTGTGTTTAATTAATATTGTTTGTACTGTGTGTGTCAATAAAGTTTCTTGTGTGTTATAATTGATTATTCATTCGACAAGGATGTTTTGGCTCATGGCGGAAATCGGAACTAGGCACTTGCATGACATTGACATGGGGATATGAAATTAGGGCTAGCAAAAAATCTCCTGAGTTTTATGGAAGTTGAAGAAGTCGACCGTAATTCAATTGAAACTTATAGAAAACGTTGTGAAACTAAAAATACGGAACCCTAAAAGATAGATATTTGGACGAACCTTTCGTCATACAGTGACGGTGATAATTCTCAAGTAGTATGCAACCTACAAAGAAAAACCTACCTCTTGAATCAGGGCAACTCTTTGCCCTGATTCAAGAGGTTGCATCATCATCATCATCAGGCTACATTAGTCCACTGCTGGACATAGCCCTCCCCTAATGAGCGCCATAGCGCCCTGTATTCAGCTTGCCGCATCCAGCATCTGCCTGCAGTCTTTCGCAGATCGTCATCCCATCTGGTTGGAGGGCGTCCTACACTACGTTTGCCGAGTCGCGGTCTCCACTCAAGAACACTTTTACCCCAGCGGTTTCGGTTCTTCGTGAGATATGGCCAGCCCACTGCCACCAAGAGGTTGCATACTACTGCTTATAATAGTAAAGAGTAGTCGAACCAATAAATGAAGCACATTTTATCGCATAAATAAATAATACATCGTCATTGGACCGTCAGTTGCGCTAGGAGCTTGTGGACGTGTGCACTAACGTGTATCAGACATTTCCGTTATGTATGGAGAACGAGCTAAGGTTAGTGAAGTAGGATTTATGTATCTTTTTTAAGACCAGTAATTGACCGGTAAATTTCTCAAAAACCTTTTTAAAAATTACTTATTTTCTTTGTGATAATTTTCTACTTCTGATAATTGTCTTAATTGCAGGAGCGGGGCGTTCGTGCCCCGGTCCCCGCGCCCTTCACTACTTCGAATACTGTAGTGTTTACGAAAAATTAATCTTCGTTTCTTAATATACAGTTTCGTTTTGTCGGATCAAATAAAGCTGTAATTTTGATAATATAAATGGATCTGATCGACATACGACTTTGGATTTGGTATATAAAACGGAGCCCACAAGTGTTTATGGGTTTCTGAATTTCGACCGTTACGGAGTCGATTAAGTTTGAGATCTTAGCAATAAAAATGTTGAGCACATCAATTTCTCCATGAATACGTTTGGCAACGTCGCCCAAAAATATGCGCCGTTGCCACTCCGGGCAAGATCTATGCAACCGGAGTCGAGTAATATGGGGGAAAAGGTGGAGTCAGGAATGCACGGCAGTCGGGCTGGATCAACTTAGTGCCCAGGTTGGTATTTATATATATAATCTTAAATTATATAAACTTTATTCACAAATTAATTGCCTTGGACTTCTATAAACAAATATGCACTATAAAATCGTATAGTTACGAATTGTTCATATAGAAACAACGTGTAATAAGAAAACGACTGAAAATTGGTACACTCCAATCTCCGATAATCAATTACTTCATTTTCGGCAGTTGTCTAATTACACCTCGTAAATTCAATAACATAAAAATACTATTGTAAAAATAGATTATGCATATCAAAATAAACAATCTACAAACAAAAGTTCAACATAAAAACAATTTATATTAATAAACAAACGCATATAAGAGCAGCAACAGTTTTGCAATAGCGATAATAATCTTTAATACAATTGTATAAAGTTTTAAATGGCACGAATCAACAAATTCATAGTTGGCAGAATTGCATGGCAAAATATTTTAGAGTTAATGAAGGTTAAATGCATAAACTAACGTTAGTATTTCATTGGGGCGTTGGCAGTTCAGCTTATTTATGATGAAAATGCCATGAAAAATAATAAATTCATCAATGTATAGTTGTTTTAGCTCACGAAGGCGGGCAGGTCTGTATTGTGTTCCAACGCACACAGAAAGAACGTGCACATAAATAAAACCGGCCAAGTGCGAGTCTGACTCGCGCATGAAGGGTTCCGTACCATTATCATAACAACGGCAAAAGATCACGTATGTTATATGTCCCTCTTAAATATTATTTTATTATTTTATTAATATTTTTTGTTATAGCGGCAACTGAAATACATCATCTGTGAAAATTTTAATTGTAACTATCACTGTTCAGAGATACAGCCTGGTGACAGACGGACAGATAGACAGACAGCGAAGTCTTAGTAATAGGGTCCCGCTTTACCCTTTGGGTACGGAATCCTAAAAATATCAAACCCGCGCCGTGAGATAGCACTTTACTTGATAATTAATGCGCTAATTGCATTTCACCAAGAAATCACCGAAAAATCGATCAACAATTTTACATTAACCGCGAAATAAACCGAATTTTACAAACCGATACGATAAGACTTAAGATCCATCAACATTATATCGTGATAAAGATTAAACAAAATAACAGCAAGAATTTTAATAGTAAGCAATCGCATTTTAGTTAATTTAGTAGCTCATTAACTAAATATAATATGATAACCACGAAATTAAAAAAAACTCCATCAACGTTATCACCTCAAAGCGTATTTCAATATACAACAGTCTTACAACATACTACAACATTTCCTAACAAGAAAAATAATTGTGACGATAGCAACCTTCCGTTTAGCCATTGGTTATGGGGTAGTCAGGGGTAACCTGTAGGCAATATGAACTATTATTTTCAATATGGATGATTCCTGAAAAATATTTTTTAGTAGATTTTGTTGATATAATTTTTCAATGCTTTTAAAAACTAATACTTAAGCATTTTTTACAATATATGTATAATATTTATTCTCAACATTGAAGTTTAATAGTACATTATGGTACTAGTGTGTAACATTGGTGATTACCGCCGAGGTGTTTTTATGAGCCGAGCCGTTAGGCGAGGCTCATAACAGAACCGAGGACGGTAATCATCAATACACACGTGTATCATACGACGTTTTTCAACACACTTGTGAATAAAATAACAATAAAAACTCATTTTCAACAGTGAAAACGAGTTGTGAAAAATGTTTCGCTATTGCGGGAAAAATTAATCAGTTTTCCTTTGCGCGCGCATTGCGATCGGCCACAGACTATATTTCCGCGCCGCGCATAGGGTTTGCGGCCTATTCTGCCACGTACAAAATGGGGAATTTAAAGTTTTCTTTTATTATAGAGAAAACAAAAGTTATATTTGAGTGAAAGTTTTATTTATTAAACACGTACGAGTTAAAATTATCTATTTAAATTAGAAGTTGCATGAAATGAGCAAGCAATAGGAACATTAATTTATTTGTTCTATTGAACACGATCTTTTTTCTGAATAAAAACTTTTTAAAGAACAAAGCAACTCAACCAATAAAATTAAAAAAAAATTCTATTACTCACTAGTGAGTTATAGTAATGAAAAAGTCACAGTTTGATTATGGGTGTCATTATGTGCCTAATTGCGGTGACCATAGAGCCACTTTATGAGCAAGTGTGTTGAAAAAGTAATTAATACTTTGATTGTGAAAAATCTGGCGCAGCCTTGCCTTTTCGGCGCAGCCGGTTTTTTCGAGTCTGTAATTTTTTGCATTTTACCTGATAGTCACGCACGGTTTCTTGGTACTTCTATGGTTGTTGAATTACCTAACAAGTTTTCAAAAGGCACGAAATAAACCATTATGTCTAATATTTCTATTGGTTCTAATAAAGCGTTATTTCGATATGACACAGGGGATTCGCTCAATATATACTTCTATTGAGGAAGACTCATAGAAATGATTTCAGAGTCATTAATACATTTATGTGTAGACTTTAGGCGCAGTCTTTTGTAATTTTTCGCGTTTAGGGCAGATTTTAGTAACAGATTAGTAAATATATTTTATTGTTCCTGTTTAAGTTGATGTATATTAGATTAGTAGAAACAACGTATATAATTCGATATCTACCATCTAGCACACATTTTAATAAAGACACAAGACATTAACACTTAACTGAAAAAAGACACAAATAATGTTTTAATAGTGTTTTGACGAAGTTCTTGCAAATGTTGTCAATATTAAAACAATAGACTAATAAAGACCAAAACAACAAAAAAATAAGTACTTTCTTTTCCGTATTCTTTTCGAAAAAAAAAACATTGTATGTATACATATCAAGTAGGCATGCAATAACTAAACTTTTATATTGCACAAAGTAAGTTTTTAAAACAAATATTGCATTGAACACGTATTTAAGCCAAATAATGTAATTCTACGTTTGACACCATTACGATAACACCAAGCACTATAGGTAACCAACACAATGGCATTTACATTTTATCACTTATCAATTTCACTAAACTACAAAAATATTTTTTTCTTACAGCTAACTGATTTATTGATTGCCTAACACAAATGTCTGATTATTGAAAAAAAAACTTTGTATAAACAACTCTGATATCATATATTTAAAAATATTCTTATTAAAACGATACTCTTAGGTAAATAATTATCTCTGTATATATATTTTATTTATCTACACATCAGGCACTACAGCGTCCCGTTAAGTGTAGGCATGGATTGCCTCCTGACGCGGTATAAATCATCTAATATAGATGTAAAGGCCTAAGTTTTTTTACACTTCATAGGAATATTGCATAAAAACATTAAAACAAAATAGTTTTAGACAATCAATGAATCGCACTAATATCAAACATGCAGTCAGATACGACTATAATAATAGTTTATCTATAGGCTCCTAGTGGGGTTTAAGGCTCAATGCACATTGTATTGGCAGCGAGGCGACGATCAGTTTTAATAACAAGACATTATAAACCTTAAGCACAATGTTATAAGATACTAGCTGGTACCCGCGACTTCGTCAGCAAAATAAAATACTTGAAAACCTCTAAATAGAACTGAGATCTGCAAGAATCTTCTGAAACTTTAAAAATGTAGTCTGAACTTTAAAAATAGCGCCATCTCGACCTCAGCCATAGGTTAGCAACGCCATCTAGTTGCCTTTAACTGGTACTTTCAACTCCCCATACAAACTTTCAACCCTTATTTCACGCCCTCCATTATTATTTTTGATTTTTTTCTGTCATAAGAACCTTCTCCTGACAATAACAAACACAACAAAAAAAATAGTGAAATCGGTCCAGCCTTTCGCGTGATGGCGTGACCAAGGGATATAGGGATTTATTTTTATATATAGAGATAATGTCGAGCAGCCTCGCGAGCAGTCACGCGCGGGCACGAGCCGGCGCCGCGACGCGAGCGTAAATATATCTTATAACATTGTTCTTAAGGTTTATAATGTCTTGTTATTAAAAATGATTGTCGCGTCGCAGCCAATTCAATGTGGATTGAGCCTAAGACGATCAGCATAAACATCTATACATAATAAAAAAATTGATAGATTCATCCAAGTTGTTTGCCGCGGTGTAAATCGATATTGATATGAGTTTTACAAAATTCAGTCGATTATTTTATTAAATGAAGCATTGACGGAGAACATGGATATACAATCCAATATATCAATAACTAAATAAATCTATCAACGTAAAAATCACAATACAACAGTGTGCTATGCACAGCTATCCTACGTGCGAGCTACCCTAGTTCACCCGAGATCATTTTTTCTTGACAGTCGAGCTACTGGCGCAACTACTTGAACGCGTCTGAACGCCATCTTTCTTCAGCAAACTGACTCCGAACGCTGGGCACTTCTTCCTCAACGCCTTAATCTTATACAGTTTATTCCCTTGGGAGTTATTGCTCTCTTCTATATTATCTGGGGTCACGTCCGCTGTCATCACCGAGTTGGACAGACAATCCATCGGCTCAGGACTGTTTGATTTGTCACGTTTTCGCCGGAAACGGAACGGAGCTTCGAGTGAATCAGCTGATATGTTCGTCACATTTGTATCGCTGGAGGATAACTCCTGGCTGGCTTCGAGACCCTTAGTGCCGTTGCTTTTAGGCAGCTTTTTGCGTGAACTGGAGTTAGAACGGACGATCAACTTCTTCCTAGTTGTTGGCGTAGGTTTTTGCGATACCGTTTTCAGATTAGGTTCCGATGGAAGTCTGTTCTTTCCGTTCAAATTGCAGTTTTCTGTCAAAGCTGATAAGGTTGAAGTTACGTTGTTGAGGGTGGTGACAGTGGCTGTTTCGCTTGTGGATTTGACGGGGCCTGTTTTTCTGGTTAGTTTTAACGGGCTAGCGCCGTGGGTGTAGCTGATAGGGCGAGCTAGGTTGGCCCTTTGACCGTGGAAGCTGTTTTTTCCAGAGTAAGGTTTGACACTTCCCGCTAGCTTGGCTTGCGATCTTGATGGGGGAAACGTGAGGGTAGTCGAGGCGCAATGGCGAGGTAGCCTCGGCGGTTGTTTCAAGTTCGTATTATTTGCGTTTCGAACGTTGTTGGTTGGCATCATGTAGTTCAGTTTGGGCGTGAAGACTGTTTTGGTTGGCAGCATTGGAGAGGGGGTCGTCTTGTATTTGCCGATGACTGAGGTCACGTTGTTTTCCGAGTCTGTTTCGTTGGCGTTGAGCGCGTTTGCGTTGTCCAACTAGAAATGGAAATAAAGTGATTTCACACAGCGCTATCTATCTTCAAAATAAACAAAGCTTAGATAGAAACACCATTTTTCTAACTACTTACGAAACAAAAAAAATGCCCGGTATATGGCCAAATAGGATATGTTTCCACTGAAAATAATCAACGTATAAACCAGCCACAAAGCTTGTTAGAAATTATTGACCATACTGCTTGTTTGTAGGTGTCAATGTGGGGTTATGACATCCCCATTATTCCCCATACGACATGCACCGGATTCCTCACGATGTTTTCCTTCACCGTTTGAGAGTAATATTGTGCACATACATTTTGAACAATACTCATTGGGGCACGGATTCGAACCCACGACCTTGATAGGCTACGCTAGACCACCAATTCTCTCAGCAACTCTCACGTTTATAAATATGAATTCATACCTTATTATTATTCTTGCTGGCGTGTAGTATAGTATGTAAAGCCACCGGCTTTTCCTCCTTTGGTTCGGGGAGAGTACTATAGATGCCACGAGTGCAGACGGGCAGAGATGCTATATTGTGACGTCGCCGGTATGCCTCGCCTTCCAAATGCATGCGAGCTTGTACACTGGAAGGATAGAAATAAAGGTTAGAATGGCTTATTGGGAAAGTTTAAGAATTTTTATTATTATCATGTGCAAATGGAGGGGATGGAACTAAGGTTTAAAATGGCTTTGCAAAGTTGAATAAATAGCTTGTTTGATACATGACATAATTTACTACGCATACTTCTTTTTTTAAGTCCCCCCGATCCCCGCCGCGGCACAAATGTTTGATTGACCTACAGATATTTGTCTCGGGTCTGGGTGTTTCTATGTATAATAATGTATGTATTTACAAAAAAGTATATAAGTAGTATATCAGTCATCTAGTACCCATAACACAAGCTCAGCTAACTTTGGGGTTAGATGATGCTGTGTGAAAAGTCCAGCATTATTTATTTTATTTATTTATTTAAGTATCTTTCAAAACGATCTCCATGTACGATGAATGGCAATGTTGGACACTTAAATTGACTAAGCACAATGTCTTTGAATTAACCTTTCCAGCTATGAAATGGGTTAATTTAAGAGCACTTAATAATATCTGTATGAATCTATATTAAATTGTTTTTTTAAATACTGAGTGGCGTTATAAACTAAACAACACCCAAATATTCTTACAAGATTCAAATTAAATCTCTCTAGATACAAATTAGACTCACTTCTCTAAGAACCACTGCTGGTGGCCGATGACCGACCCGGGACGACAGATGCGGAGCCAGGCGATCGCCTCGCTCGACGTGAATCCGTGGTGCTTCATCATGTAGCATGCTATCAAGGTGCCGGTGCGACCCAGACCCGCTGTGATACAAATTATGTATGTTTTCAACATGTATGCATCATATGTGAAGAACTTTTATTTATAGAGACTTAGAATATCATGGTGGCAGCACACTTCGATATTCGTTATTCGCTATGCGCGTTATTCGAGGAAGTGTAGAGGGTTAATTCGTCTATATTTGCTTTGTTCGCACGCAAAACGAATAAACGCGAATAAAAGTCGAACAAATACTATTTCGGCGAATTCAGCGCGGATAACGAATAGCGAAGTGACCACACTTCGCTATTCGTTATTCGCGCCGTTGCGATTGCCGTTGCGAAATCGAATTAAATTAAACTAAAGATTTGCTTGCTTTTTGACTTTGAAAGTTTCAAATCCCGCATGGGTTTGGGATGCATTTTAAAATCAAAGGTATAATACGTTCAACGGACCTAAGCACTCGTGAAGTTAGCCGTTTGTCTGCGCAGAACACAATTTTATACAAGGAAGCGCTCACTGCGTAGACAAACGGCTTCTTTTCTTATCATGTCACTAGTTATTTCGAACCAGTGTGGTGAAAGGATTTAAGTGCGCCTCAAAGTGGCTCCTAACATCACGAATGCCTAGATCCGTTGAACGTAGCGTATCATTTTCAACCGACTTCAAAAAATGAGGAGGTTCTCAATTCGTCTGTATGTTTTTTTTTTTGTATCTTGTTACGCGATTGTTCCGCCATTTGTTGACCGATTTGCAAAATTCTTTTCATGTTTGAAAGGGTATACTCCAGAGGTGTTCCCATATTAATTTTATTCCTGAGGGATTGATAGTTTCCCCGTAAAACTCTAAACACCTTCCCTCCTAGCCATGTCACAAATAGAAATCGAATCGACAGCTTGACGCCCTGAGTCACACCGCGTTTCGAGTCAAACATTGAAGTCGGTTTTCTTTTTAGTATAAAAACGTAATTATTGATGCATACCTTTGCAATGCACAGCGACCGCGCCTCTCGCGACCTCGGATATCCTGATGAAGCGGTTCACGATCAGATCTGTCGGCACCGACCCGTCTACGAAGAACAGGTCTCGGTGCTCGAATCCAT
Source organism: Epirrhoe tristata (assembly GCA_951394285.1). NCBI lineage: Eukaryota > Metazoa > Arthropoda > Insecta > Lepidoptera > Geometridae > Epirrhoe > Epirrhoe tristata. The sequence continues at coordinate 3,782,967 of OX596161.1, forward strand.
GCGCTGCAATTGAAAAAAATTTATTAGAAATCGTACTACATCTCTGTTTTTATGAATGTTATCTTTTATAAAACTGAAATTTAAATATTAAATTGATATACAGGCGGTGATATTTTGGAGAAGGCCAGGTCAAATGTCGTCCGGCCAGGTGGAGTGACGATCTGCGAAAGGCTGCCGGCAGAAGCTGGATGCGTCGAGCTGAGGACAGGGCGCAATGGCGCGCACTAGGGGAGGTCTATGTCCAGCAGTGGACTGCCATAGGCTGATGGTGATGAGGTCAAATTTAGGTACCTGAGTTTGTATGATGAATATAATGAAATAAAATGAATGTATTTGTTAGAAGAATTAAAGATTTAAACTTATTAGTAAGTGTCACATTCTCCACCGTATCAACACGGTATGCGAATTGAATCAGAATTGACAAATCATTGTATCAATTCAATAGATGCCTACAATTTAAATTCAACATGCAGTTTAAATAATAATGACGACCTCTGTGGCGCAGTGGGCGAAGGTCCGCCTGCGACGCAGAAGGTTGCGGGTTCGATCCCCGCCGCGGGACAAATGTTTGTATGACCTACAGATATTTGTCTCGGGTCTGGGTGTTTCTATGTATAATATGTATGTATTTACAAACAAAAAGTATATAAGTAGTTTATCAGTCATTCTAGTACCCATAACACAAGCTCTGCTTACTTTGGGGCTAGATGATGCTGTGTGAAAAGTCCAACGTTATTTATTTATTTATTTATCTCTATAATATAAAAATGAATCGCAAAATGTGTTGGTAAGCGCATAACTCAACAACGCCTGGACCGATTTCATTAAATTTTTTTATGTTGTGTTCGTTATTGTCAGGAGAAGGTTCTTATGACAGAAAAAATCTATATATTAATCATGGAGGGCGTGAAATAAGGGTTGAAAGTTTGTATGGGGAGTTGGTAGTTCCAGTTAAATGCATTCGTTGCTAATAAGTATGTTATTTCGCTGACGAAGTCGCGGGTACCAGCTAGTTTTAAATAAAAAAAATTATGTCAAGCTCTACATTGTCAAATTAACTAGTAAATGAGGCGAAAGATGCATGCCAGGATTGTAGTTAGTGTAAATCGATAGTATCTGTATGTATCAACAATCGATCAATACGTGTATGTAATCGATAGTATCTGTATGTATGTGACCAGGGACGCCCATGGATGTACTATGGTAGCGTTCGGGGGAGTGCAGGGGGTAGTGTAGTGGGTAGTGTAGTGGGTAGTTATGGTCTTGTTAAAATTCACCTGTGAACTGCCTTGCGTCATAAGACTTCTTGTTGAGCCTAACGACGGTAGTGACGTGTGCCGGCGGAAGTACTCGTGGTGTTGCTCCGGAGAGTGTAGGGGGTAGTGTAGTGGGTAGTGTAATGGGTAGTGTAGTGGGTAGTTATGGTCTTGTTAATATTCACCTGTGAACTGCCTCGCGTCATAAGACTTCTTGTTGAGCCTAACGACGGTAGTGACGTGATGCCGGCGGAAGTACTCGTGGTAGTGCTCGGGGGAGTGCAGGGGGTAGCCACGGTCGAGACGCGAGCGATGGTGCGGTCCGGAAAACGCTAGCATTTTGCCCGGAACTATCCAATTAAGGTCACCGTTCTCCACTTTCTGTAAAATAATTTAAAATGACATAATTTTAAATATCCAAACGGTGTTTGTCCTGGTTCTTCACGGTATTGGTCGCGAAGGAACAGGAGTAGAATCACCTAGTTTTAAGGCTATTTTAAGCGATCCCAGCGGTCCTACAGCGGTTTGATGACGGCATGTCGTAGAACCTAAAAGTTCGAAAACATGTGTCTGTCAATGATCTTTAGAACGTCTCGCATACAGAATGACAATGATGATGACACTTACCTCATAAAACAAGTACTGCTCAGCATCGAAATGCGCGAAGTCGAAGAACCCAGCATCGAAGGCCACTTTGACAGCGCTCAACACATCCAAAAGAGATATATCGAAGAGTGGCGGACCGGCTGACGCGTCGCGAAACGTTAGTAGCGACCAATGTGAGCCTTCTGTAAGCTGACGGTAGATGGCGGCCGCACTTGCGTTCTGGTATATTATCTGGAATTACAAGGCTCAAATAAAAGATATGTTATTGTCATTGAGATATATACAAGGTGTAAAAAGACTACTACCGAAAATTGAGGGGGTTGCAATCAGACCATGATTCTAAACATATTTAGCGGAAAATAAACGCGAAAAAAAATTTGCCTTATCTACGTCATTTTATGTTATTTTCGGTTATTTACTACTCTTATAAGGACAACATAATAAGATCATACCTACCTGATAAATTCATTAGTAAAAGAAAAAAAAAACAATTAAAACTCAAAATCCAGCAATCTACGTGAAACAATGCGCCCAGTACATACGCAAACAGTAATCTTCAAACGTTGTTTTCACCGGATATAATGATTTTTTCCTTAAAAATCCTTTTGGATTTAGTTGTGTCTTGGGATGCTGTACCTCCCCCTTTCGGCTTCGATAGACGTCTTTTTACACCCTGTATAGGACTTAATTGTGTGTGTAGGATGCACATGCACGTTGTTTTTGTGTGCATGGCAGGAACGTTCCATGACCGAATGAGCGCTCAGTATCGCTTACGCACACAGAAAAAAATCTAGACGCACAATTATGAACACGGTCCAAGTCGAGGACAAAGTATTGCGAGCCGACAAATTGGTTCTTGAGGTCAAAAATCACAACTGCGGTCGTGTTTTTGTCTGAACCGAACATTGAGACCTAGGTCTTAGGCATTCGAGATACTTTGAACATATCTAAGGGGGTAATCAGAACATACATGATTTTCAGAAGTTACCATACCATACATTAATGTATATATTTGTTCGTTTTGTATTGGTCCAGAACAAACCAGTAAGGTATATGCAAATTGCAATTCCAATTTCGCTGCAAGGTTTCGAACAGACGATTGCCGCGTGGGACGGCGCCGGTAATCTTCAATTAGTTGCGGATTACCCGAGTTCGAATAAAGCCTGTTAGTTGACTATTTATTTTTAGAATTTGAATCCCTTTTCTAGACATGTGTCATGACTTTCGTAGACGGTAACCTTGAAATACTCTTAAAATTGTTGTTTCCTTTAAATTGGCACATTGATCAAATAATATTTACCGTGCCTTGAGGACGAAGTTTCAGTTTCTAAATATTTTTATCATTGTATCCTTAAAACCAAAACGACATTGTTGAAATGTTTCATTACATCAAGCCCATCTGCTTAGCGGTTAATACTTGAACAACGGAACAGTTCCGTAGCGGATGCGTTCCGCTGAAGTATAAATAAGTAAATAAATATGAATGCTGGACTTTTCACACAGCACCATCTAGCCCCAAAGTAAGCAGAGCTTGTGTTATGGGTACCTACTACATGACTGATATACTACTTAAATACTTTTTGTCTGTAAATACATAAATATTATACATAGAAAACACACAGATCCGAGACAAATACTTGTGGTTATTATTCATATGTCCCGCGGCGGGGACCGAGCCCGCAATCTTCTGCGTCTCAAGCGGACCTTCGCCCACTGCGTTACAGAGGTATGAATCGCTATGCTGGTAACGGAAACAAAAGACATACCTGATAGCTCCCAATAAGATAAGCCGCGTTGAGCCGAAGAGTCTCATTATTACTGGTGTAGTACACAATCTTCTTCTTCGGATTCTTCTCCAGTTCATCATTTAACTTGTTACAGAACTGGTAGAGATGACACAGGTGGTAAGGTCCGAAGTCGAAGTAGTAGTTCTCGTAGACAATCTCATCTTCTATGTGAAAGTATCTGCTGTTCCGCGTCGGTTTCGGCTTGTAGCCCGTTTTGAGCGTCGCGAAGTATAGTCTGTCTGGAATAGAAATAAAAGATTTAGCAAAGTCTCATTCAAAGAGCTTCTTGAACTATTCCTTCGCGACCATTACTATGAAGAACCGGGGCAAAAACAGGGCTTAGAATATTCGGTCAGCCTTTACTAGAAAATTTAAATTAAAAGAACTACAGTAATATTTAGTAATCTCCTTATTTCTTCGTAATTCAGTCACGTGTAATTGGGTAAGTAAAACTCTCTGTTGAAATGGGTAATCGCCAATAGAACCCGTTCTAAAAAAATCCAAATTAAACTGCTAGAATTCGTGCAAACACCACATTATATTCTCCATTTGCTGCATTAAATGAATTTGCAAACGTTTTCACTCTACAAAACTAAACAAAAACCTTTCTAAAAAAGTAAATATTGAAAAAGTTCGCGGCAAAACTTTGCACAGAAACGTTATTCTGTTAAAATCCATAGCTTTTTGCTTCCACAGCAAGTTGGATCATTAAACCACTTTGCGGCTAAATATCTACGAGCAAAAGTTTGCGAGACTTTTTATAGACAAGTTTGAGTAAGGGAATAGCGGCAATGCAGTTAAGTCGATCGACTTCAAAGACAGGAGTAGGTTCTATGTGTGTTTTTTTATGTATATAGATATCGTCAATCCTACACAGATTTTTTTTTATTATTATATTTATATTAGACGTTTCGAAGGTTTAAACTAGGTGATTATTTTAAGACCATTCAAAGTGATCCCAGCGGTCTTACTGAATAAATGCTTTTTGATTTTTATTTGGAATTAAAAATGACCTATTATTATTATTAATTTTTATGATTATCATGTAGCCATTCTCGTCCCACTGCAGGGCAAAGGCCTCCCTTCCCTTCTTCCACTCTGTAACAGGCCAGGTTCTCAGGTGAGAGTCTAGCTCGTCTCGCCGTCTCGTAAAAATTACCTAAGTCTCAGAATTATTAAAATAACCTGACGATTAAGTCCAATCCGAATCCAAAACACCCTTGAACCATCACGTGCAAACGTAATTTTCAGGGCTCGTTCCGTGGTGAAATCACCCTCACCCCATTTATTTAAAACAATAAAGCAAGTGATATAATTCCTCGTGTTGAATCCTGACGTCTTCACGGTGCCATAAATACCACCCCACGTTTATTGTGACAGTTTTACGAAACAATTTAAATAAAATACACTTTGGAATTGATAGTTGAATAAAAAGAAAGTGCCATTGGCCGTTTCCTTCTTTTTGATGTATGTCTGTTCTACTCAACTTCTATACAAGAAAGTTCGTAGTAAGTGGCTTCCGTCATGGCTTAACGACTTAAAAAGCCGGGACCGATAATTTAACAAGCCCTCCGAAGCACTGAAGTGCTCAGTTGATAATGCCAATAGCGGTCACCCATCCACTAACGGTCTTGATAGATCGTTGAAGATAAGCAACGCTCTGAGCGGAAGTTTAGTTCAAATATGATAAAACGTAAGTACGAGCTATTCTCGTTGTCTCCATAATAATATTTACTTTAGTACGAGAAAGTTAAACCAAACTCTACTCAACTTCGTAAAGTTTATGATACAAAGATATGTGTTTAAAAGCTTTAAAAGACAAATTATTAACACTGTCACTGCTGCTGGTTGGAAAGGCTTTTTATTTGACCTGTAAAAGGTTTTTTATTATAATATTATGTAATGAAAAAGGACTTACCTAAGTAGATAAATTTAGACAGATATAGTATATCTCGGTTTCAATTCAGGGCAAGTCAGGCCAGGCTATAGTAATTTCACTTACTAAAGTTACTGTCACGAAGGCAGGTGTGTGTAGGTAGATGCACATGCACGTTGTTTCTGTGTGCGCAAGCGCTCCATGGACGAATGAGCGCTAAATATCGCTTAGGCACACACTGAAACGAATCTACACACACAATTAAGATCAACCTGCCTTCGTGAGGTATTATAACTATTACCTAGCATCATAATGCATATATTGTGAAGATCTAGATATCTAGGGTTAAAAGCAAAAAACCCCATGTTCCACTATAAGTTTGCATGTTATACAGTGATTCTCAAGTCTTATATTTCAGCTTACCCCACCTGTCACTACGTTTTTTCACTTAGTGGAGCCCCATTTGTTTCGAACAAACAGATTTATTGAGAACGTTCATCAAATTCGACTATCGTGTTGTTCGAAGAATATTTTGCAAATGATGACTTGGGTCTGAGTTATGAGGGCATTTTGAAGACATCAGTGTATTTTTAGACAATGGAGGGTTGATGGACGAAAATTGGATTCAATGTCATGAGGTTCGCTGATGGGGCTATAAAAATACATACATGCATGGAGTTACAATCTACTTATGCATGAACTTAAAGGTGAAACTGTTTACAGATTATCTCAATATAATTTCGTTATGTCCCGTTGAGTGTAGGCATAGGTTGCTAGAAAGAATGAACCGAATATTTCTTTTAACATAATAATTCTACTCTTATCCCATCTTATTCCATTCTTCAGCATCTCCTTCATGTAGTAGGGAAAATAATAGCATTGTTTGTACAATCTCCATACAGTTCCAATTAAAGATATTTGAATAAAAAAGAAACAATCCTGCTACAATTGAAATTGGTTTGCAACCTTATTTAGGTTCAAGAACAAAGGCTATTGAACTGTCTCCTACACATCTTCAAATATTCATGCAGAATGTTTACCAAGGACACACATCATTTCTATAATACTAGAAACGTCTTGCCTATAACCCATAGGATTACGAAAACTTATAACAAAATAAGACTCTGTTGGCTTACAAAGTCTATACTAAAATACATAGATAAAGTTGTTACAGCTTAGCTTAGAAAATAAACGAAAACATTAAGCTGAGTTTAGTTTGCAAACTCCACCACAATAGCCTTAGTTGAGTGGACTTCATGAGACCTTCGGCTTGTTCAAACACAGCTTTCAAAACTCTGAACAAGTTTAATTAATACCAGTGTAATCCTTATAAAAGTCTGACAGTTTCGTTTTTACTTAAAATTACTTTTTAGGCATAAGTAGACCAAGTTTAAAAATAAAATACTAGTTTTAAGTGGAACTGGAACAAGCTATCAAGCCGCATAACATCAGATCAAGCGATGCAAATTTCACGCAAACAAATTAGGAAGTGAAATTAAACAATTTTGCCAAATTATTCTAGTCGTAATTAGAAATTTTCACTTTGAAAACACTAATTACCACAGAACTAGATATAGTTCTGTGCTAATTACTTATCAGGAAAAAATCGACGGTTTTACGCCCTATTGCAACTGAACAAAAGACGAAAATAATCAGCAGACAAAATAAAATCAATATTTCAAAGAATAACAAAAAGAAATAAATAAATAATACTGGACCTTTCACACAGCATCAAACTAAGTAAAGCTTTTACTATGGGAATCAAGTAACTGATAGAATACTTATAAACTTTTTGTTTGTAAATACATACATATTATACATAGAAACACCCAGACGAGATAAATATTTGCAGATCATGCAAACATTTATCCCGCGGCGGGGATCGACCCCGCAACCTTCTGCGTCCCAAGCGGGCTTTCACCCACTGCGCTACAGAGGTCGTCAAAAAAGAAAGAATTAGAAGACTAGTTCGAAGTTTTTTATTCAAAGAGACAGGTTGTCTCAGATCTAAAACCAGAACGAACAAAAAACGTAGACTGCTGGCCGACGTCGTCGGATTTGACAAAGTTTAATGTGCATAAATGATGAGACCATGAACAGATGGCAAGGTAGCTGTGGGCAGCGAATATGTCCATACCCTTAAAAGGAACAGCCCACTGTAAGAACAAAGGTTTTTGACTCTGTTTATATGGCTTGATAAGATGTTGAATCAAATTGATCAGAGGATCACGGATTACTTTGTTCTTCATCAACACGAAATCACGAGCATCAATGTAGCACTTTTGATCACCAATGAAGAAGAGAAGAAGAATGGTCGAAGGAGCAGGAGTAGAATCACCTAGTTGTATTTAAAGTGACCCCAGCGGACCTGCTGAATAAATGTTTTTGACATTGAATGATCACCAATATGCAACTCTAACGCAAGTTTTATGGAAGATTGATTTGTTTTGCTTTTATATGAGGTACTTAGCTCATTCTCTAACCTATTTTATGTTACATTGTTGCTTCAACATTCCGTAAAATTCTAAGGAATTTTAAGAAGAAAGCTTCAGTTTGTAAGCTGAAGTAAGCTTCAGTTACTTTACAGAGTTTGCTTTGAAGATATCAATCTGTAGCACAGTTCACGGTCAAGTGCTTGAGGTATGCGTTCTGAATAATTTAAGCCCTTGTAAACATGAAAATATACGAATTAAGTAGGTCAAGAAATTATGTGTTATGAGTAAAAATCTAGACCTTTTCTGAGGTCCGCCAAGATGTCCTCCGTAATATTTTGCGTAATAACATGATTGGATCAAATTAGTGACATTTTGGAGAAGGGCCAGGTCAAAAGTATCCTAAACCGGTGAGCTTGTATCAAGAATATAGAGTGGATGAAGCGAAAGATATTATTTATATCAATTAAATATGTTTGTATGAAAGGATCGTAGCAAAAATATCGGTTGTATCTGTGTATGAATGAAACATAACTCCTAATTATAATAAAATTCTAGACTAAATATTTTTTTCTTAGGTAATCTAATTAGATTTGTCCAAGCCTTATTACTTAGCCAAGAAAAAAATGGATACTAGACCAACTAAAGAAATGCGTGACAGGTAACAAGTACATCACCGCTTATTACAATACCAGTGTTCTTTATGAAGATCGTTATGCCAACTTAACTTACCTGGCAGTAACAGTATACGACTTCCATACATGATTTATTATTACGAAAAATACCAATAAATATTTACAAAAATTTATGTTTTACAAAAATAACTGAATTTTATTCGACTCAACAACTAAATCGCGATCGATCGTTGAAGAACAAGAATAAATTGTGTGGCATAAATCAAAAATTGTATCTACACAAACCTCTTGTTCTTGTCATGTTATGAAAGGATGGCGGGATTGATAGGTGCAGAATGACCAGGCAAGCCTTTTTACATTAAATACATCAAAAGTTAAGTAAGTCCTCATTAATATTAAGTACAAACCACATGCTTAGAAAAAGCACTTTCAAAGCATGCGATACACTTAAAAGCTTTTGAAGGAATAGAGATTAAAACGTGTTTAAACACGGCACTTGGAATGGAAAATGGCATTGCATCGTGAAATATGCAAGCGCAAGCAAATTGCACGTTCTACAGACTAGGCGTTCCAATGTAGACGCACAGGAACGCTAGTCTGGGCTACCTGCAAAAACCGTCGGTCAGCTAGTGCGCCAGACGCGCGTTGTAACCAAATCATGTCGTTACCAAAACGCGCGCTTTAAAACGCCTAATGTGTACCAGCTCTTACGCGTACATTGGAACACCTAGTCCGTATCAGGCTTTAGAATTGGGATAGGATGCGAGAAGTGGATTAAAGCACAGGTATCTATACTCGTAGTCGGTAAAGATTTTATTCGTTACCTAGTTCTAGAACTAGTATTTCCGAACAGAGATCTCAAAGATTAGCTCCACAAAACTCATGTTTCATACATGAGCTTTATGGAGCTAAAGTCATACTATTCTTATTTTCTACTATCTGCCGCAGTGCCGCCCGCGGTTTCGCTTACGCGATAATATCGGATTTCGGTTACTATTTTAAGGAGATGAAATGGAAATGTCATACAACATCTAACTAAAAAAACTTGTATGTATTAGCGTGGATGCGATAAGAAAGAAACCAATATAACACACAAAACATATCACATCTCTCACAATCCATATCCATACTAATATTATAAATCTGAAAGTAACTCTGTCTGTCTATCTGTCTGTCCGTCTGTCTATCTGTCTGTCTGTTTATTACGCTTTCACGCCCAAACCGCTGAACAGATTAAGCTGGAATTTGGCCTAGTTAAAGGTTGTATCCCAAGGAAGGACATAGGCTACCTTTTATCCCGAAAATATGAAAAAATCCCGAGGGACCGCGGGTCACACCGCGGGAGCGCAGTGAAAGAATCGCGCGCGCACGTGCTTCGACCACGCCCTTCGCTTACATAACCAAGGTCACGCCAGCACTCGGGCCGCGCCTTCATCGCATGTGCCCCACTCAAATAGGAAATTACTGCTATTTCAGTACTCGAGCTAAGGGTGCAGCTCGCAAAATGCAAACGACATTGATATGACTGTAGTAGGTGGACTGCGGTATTTTGAACAAACCATTATTTAATACTACTCGTGAGAAAAAACATCTTAAGGAAACCGGCATGAAGAAATTAAAACACTGTGTCAAGTGCACGAAAGGAGCCTCCTTGAGAGTCACTTAAAATCCTTTCACCACTACTAAATGTATAAAACATTAACACATCCAATTATTTCAGAATCAATTTCAAAGGGCCGTGTTGGCCGGGCCAAACGTGCGACATAGATCAAGGACGTAGATGTAGAATATACATAAGACCGCCACATAGCTATCTATGGTGGCGGTCTTATGTATATTTTAGGATAAGGACAGAAAAAAGATAATTATGATGGCAGAGAGATCCAAATTCGTGAAGTTTTAAGATCGATACATACTTCTAAAAATACATTCGTAAAACGTAATATTAAATTCATGTTTGCTAGCCCTAAACAACAAAATCTTGTGCTCGCATATCTAAGTGAAAAGCCATCTCAGGGCTATATATGTCGGACGAGAGCGATAACGTAACGAAGGGTGAAATTCAAGATGATATCTCAGAAGCCGCGATGAAAATCTACGAGAAGATTAAATATGATTTGGAGAAAATCTAACATTCTATGAAATATTGCAATAGATTTTGAATGTATGGAATGCTAGCTTCTGCAAAACATGTCGTTTTCCAAATATGTACTCGGACGTGCCTTTGACCACCTTCGACATCAAATGATCTTGAATTCGTAAAGATCTGAAAGATTGTCTATCGCGCTCTAGGAATACAAGTTCCGTGATTCTATTGGCTATATCCGTTTGGATTAGGACAAGGAAATCATAAATCTACTGACCTTGGTCAACACAATTGTTGGTAACCGTTAGGTTAGAGCGATCGTAAGGTAAATTACTAAAGAAAACGAAGGTTAGCCATGGCTAGAATCTAGATCTATTGATCGACTTTAAAATTTAATTGCAGCAACTACAGCGAACAATCAAATTCATGGCGCAAGTTAAACTTGTTAACAGGAGAACTTTCAAGGGTATGTCAGTCAAAGCAACTTGATGAAAAGCACTAAAACATTTATGAGCTCAACGTGGATGGACATATAACTTGCATTCGCTATAAACTTCTATAAAGAGTAGTTTTAGTAGGTTAGATCAATAAATAATGTGTTATAGTGAACAACATTCCTTTTATACCAACATTGTTTTAAAATTAATATAACCAAAACTTTATAATGGCTAAAAGACTGAATCTATATGTTTTTTAATGCCCGGTTTTTAACAGCCATAGGTAAAAGCGACGACTAGTTTCCACCTAACCATTAACGGATGGTAAGTTTTTCAGTTAAACTGACGTTTGAAAAATGGATGTAGTAACACCACAGAGTTTAAATAATTTTCCATACAAAAACGTTACGGAGCGTTGAAGGTGGTTACCTTCAACGCTCCGTAACGTTCAATCCGTTAGTAAACTGTTGGTAGTTTAAAATACGGAACCCTAAAAACGATGAACACATGGTATCATATTTTACTGTCCGTAGGTAAAAATAACCGTTTTATTTTTATAGGAACCGGGCATTCGTTATTATAATATTGGCGCCCAACGTGGCATTTTGAAACTAACATTTGAATGTAACTTTATTAAATAAGCTTCTAGTTTTTCCTTTAGGTACAGGAAAAAAGCCCGTTGCTCTGTGGATTCTAACAAAGACTTGACCTCGGGCATCGCAGAATGGGATTGCTCGTGAATTATGAGTATTCCGAGCAGTCTTTTTGTCCGGGCCCGCCCTGACACGTGGAACGTAATAGAGAACAGAACAAACGAATGAAAATATAAATGGGATTATTTTGTAACAAAAATGCGGCTACACTAGCGGCCCGCGTGTGGCTTCGCTCATGGTACCGAGGTTTTAACACAAGCAATTACAAAACTTTATGTAAGTAAAAAATATCTAAATTATAGTGTACAAACAGCAACAAAATCTGTTACGTGGTTTTATATAGCGGAAAACAAAAAAAGCTACTTTGTTTTATTCTATTTAAAGAGATAAAATAACGATCTCTATTGTAAAGCTATTCTTGTCTAATTTTAAGGACAGTCATAAAATTTTACAGCTGCAGCTGTTTTGCTAAAGTTATCAACAAGTATAAAGTTCAATGCTTCTATAAACGCTTCATAACCGCAATAAAATTATTCAATCCACTGCAAAACATCAAAGTAAATTCACAAAGACAGTCCATAAATCCACCGAGTGACTACGAATCCACACAAGTTCTAGATGTCATAAAAACAGTACGGACATATTACAAATCATTGAACGGAATTGTTCATTCTATTATAAGGCCTAGGCGAACCTTCTTTGATCAAATTGGCGACATTTTGGAGAAGGGCCAGGCCAAAAGTACCCTAAACCAGCGAGCGTGTATGAAGAATGTAATGAGAGTGAATGAAGCAAAAGTTGTATGTCAGGATCGTAGCAAGTGGAGATCCGTGATCTCTGCCTACCCCTTCGGGAAGGAGGCGTGATTTTATGTATGTATGTATGTCATAAAAGGTAGCAATTCGTAAGGAAATCAATAAGCCGAATTTGTAAGATATTCTCTCAAGCAGACATAAGCATCGTAAAGATGTTTCATATCAGAAGAGAACTGTCTGGATCGTTTCTAAGCTGTTTATATTTCGCGCTGACTTACATTATGCATGAGGCTTGGTATAGTTAAACCTAACGACCTTCCGAAATAAGAGTACCTAGAGATTGCCAATATTGTGCTGGGTTTTCTTAGATGCGTAAAATTCACGCCTCTTTCCCTCCACGCCTCCTCTCTCTTTTCTTGCCTCTTTCCGTAGGGCTAGGCAGAGACCACGGTTTTCCACTTGCGATCTTGACCCTGACATACATCTTATGCCTAATTCAATTATTTTTCTAGTGTTACCTACTTTATCAAAATGCTTTTTATTATTATATGAGTTCACAGGGTAAACGTTTTCCTCTCCACGAACGATACCTAATCTACTTCACAGCATATGGGTCATCGCGATTTTATTTAAGCCCTACGATATTTCGCGAACATAAACTCCAAGAAAATAAGTAATTTCTATTTTCTCTTCTCTACTTTTTTAAATGTTGATAATTAATATTGGACATTTTCGACAGCATCATTTGGCCCCAAAGTAAGCAGAGGTTGTTGGGTACCACAAGGAATTCTCGGACTTTTTCACTATCACAAGCAAAACTACGGTAGGTGCCCTCGATGTTGAACTATACCTTACCTATAAAGTTTGTTTACATTTTAAACGATAATCTAAAAAAAACGTACAAAATCATTGTCCAAAAATGTAATAATGAAAAAATAAAACGTACTAGCGGATCGTGTCGTATCATGTAAAGTAGAAAGCCATCAATAGGTTTATCAGGCGCAGTGAGCTAGACCTAACCGAATCTGATCACATTTTTATTTCATAGCTGGTTTTATTCAATAAACTATTCAGTAGACAAAACATGTTACTTTGAAAAAGGTTGAGACGGGTATCAAGATTCCTAAAAAAGTTTCAAAGGACGATTGTAATTGACAAGACAACCGAGATAAAAAAGTGGAAAGCTTAGGATTAAAACATGAATAAGATGGATTGAATTGAAACATAAATAAAACATTGAGGTTGAGGACAATCGGGTGTAATTATTTTAGAATCGTAAATGTCGTAATTTAAAAAAAAACGAATATAAAAAAACTGCTAAGTCAAAATACTCAGGACGATCAATGAAAACGTTAAGGCACACAATATTTTCTACCTGCGTTTTTAGAGTGCCGGTGTTGACGAGCTTATTTTTAAACAACTATTTGTCATGGTTTCGTTACACCCATGGGATTTGTTTACATTAGCCACAGCCTTAGCCAAGGTCGCTATTCGTCAGAACTATTCATTTCATTTATTTCCATTTAAAACAACATCCTTTAAGTGGGTGGTTGATAATGGGAACCTATCAGAGAGAGGTTGGAAAGAATTGTGTACAAGATATATCTATGCCCAGTAGTGGGACAGTATATAAAATATATACATAAAACAAAAGAGAAATTATTTTATTTATTTTTATTATTATAAAACAAAAAGTATTCAATACTGTACTGTTGGATGTACAGTTCAGTATTGAATACCAGTTGGGATAGTTTTATCTTTTGTTTTTTGTTTTTTGAGGAGGCATTTGATATCGCTGCTTTGTTCAGCGGGTGCCTCCTCTGGGTCCCTTCGTCTACTAATGCACAGCAGCATTAATGGCCAGCGACTTGCGACTAGTCGTCAGCAAGCATGCTGCCACGGCCCCTAAGGGCGTCCGACGGTCACACATCCAAACCCGGAGCTGAGCCGGTCGATGCCGCGTCCCGAACGCAGAAACTTTTACCCTGAGGAGATGGTCGTTCTCATATCATGTGGTAGTTTAAATTAGCGTCCGAGACGGACTCGACTGATGGCCCAGCACAAGGCTGCACTATCGGGTCAGTCAGATGAAGGAATCCAGAGGAGGACCGACAGTATAACTCACAGTCTCGTACACATGATTCCTGCGCGAAAAAGTTCACTTGCGCGATCTAGAACACAAACTTTGAACGTTCATATCTCTATAACCGGAGTTTTTATACTATAAATTTTTGGTTTATAGACTAAATTCGCCGAGCTCTTTATGATTTTGAGCTTTTTTTATAAGCTTTAATTCAGGATAAGGTAGTTTTAGGTGTGTGACGTCAGAGACAGTTCAAGGGTTACTATTGGTTCATTCGCTGTGACGTTCAAGGGAAGCCCCTATCCGGTATTAGTGTCACACGAAATAAGTCTCTAAAATGGGCATGGTATGGTACAATTTGTAGTGTATTGTTCTAATGTAATATTCTTGCTACTTTATTAATGAACTGATAAGGCACGACCATCGTCAGAATCGTCAGAAACACTACCTAGCATTCATTAGATTTATTTTCGGTTATATCATACTCGCACTCAGTAGTTTTTGTATGAAATAGTAACAAACATCCAGACATCCTAACAAACTTTCTCATATTTTATAATATACATAAGTAAGATGTATGAAATTAATTACGGTTACTTCAAATTGATTTCGAATCTCGCAATGGAACTTTCAGCTACAAACATTTGTCACGGCAAGAATCGAACAGACACCTCTTGCGTAACGGGGCCTTGTGTGAAATAAACCCTTGGTGTGACTCAGCTCCCTTTGATAGTACGAGAGGTTGATAAGATAAAGACTCACGCAATGGGGTGTATTTCCCCTTTGCTGACTGGCTGTTTGTCACACTTTTCATGGGTTAAATACACCCCGTGGCTTGTATTGTAGATGGTGTGATATGTTGTGTAATTTATAAAAGACTAGCGACCCGCCCGCGGCTTCGTTCACACATGGGAACATCGATAGATCGTGTATGAGTTAAACTCAGGTGACGGAGTTTTTAGGCCGTCTCTGGGCGTCTAAAAGCCTTTGTCATCATTAAGACGTCACTTTGACGTTGTTCGTAAAAAAACATTCTCTCAACCGTTTTTACGACGGATTTTTTTAAAGCATGATCGCCACCAAGGCTCTTTAATTTTAATAACAGCATAATGTGTTAAGGCCTATGTTTATTCTAGAAATCGATTGCAATTCTGAGATTTTCTGAAATCGGGTGGTTTTGGAATAGCACATAATAAATGCAAAGGAAAAGTGAACTCATGACCTCGGAACGCAGCTAGTATTTCTATTTATTTAGCACTAGTTACCAACATTTTGAATAGCCTATTTGCTATTATAGGTCACTCACACGCCTATTCCAAGTTTCATCCAAATCGGCAAACATCCAAGCATCCAAACATCTAAACAAACTCACAAACCTTCAGCTTTATTATATTAGTGGGAAGTGGGATAGTGGGATTTCAATGTGTTTAATAATAATTATCCAACTTAAAAATAACGAAGTGAGTACATGACGTACTATTGCTAAATCGGTAGTAAACTTCGATCATATATCTCGTAGCTCTCAAAACTCCGCAAGTATCCACTTACTTCAACCTAACATGGTAATTTACTTATCAACCCGACATTTCTCTGCGAAGCATGCGAGCGAATCTATTTTCACTCGTATGCTACACGCTAAACGGCCGATGTAAAGCTTCATTTACAGTATACGAGTAGGCCATTACTCGAACCAATCCTATGCGAGTAACTTAGCCGTAAAAACCTCTAACCCCTGGTTTTTACGAGTATAATCAACGGACATTCGTAGGTAAGAGCTACGACTCGTTTCTATTCTACATACAAAAGTTTGACAGCTAACATTAAAATTCTATAGATAAATTAATAACACCTATCATAATCATCAACCAAATAGATATGTTGTATAATGTTATGCTACTTTGTTATATTATATTTTTATTCATCATCTCCCTGACCTTATCCCACGCTAAGTGGGGTCGGCACAACATGTCTTCTTCTTCCACTCACTTCTATCACTCGTAATTTGTGCATCCACTCCTTTTACATTCATATCATCTCTCGCACAATCCAACCACTTCTTCTTCGGCCTTCCTCTTCTTGCATACCCAGCCACACTCATATTCATAACTCTTTGGGTAACATGGTTTTCATCCCTCCTCATAACGTGTCCATACCAAGCCTAGAGCTCCTCACCTTTTCAGAAATAGGTGCCACTTTCAAACTTCCTCTGATATACTCATTTCTTATCTTATCTAACCGTGTTACCCCACACATCCATCTTAACATTCGCATTTCATTTACATACACTTTCCTTTCATCCGTCTTCTTCATTGCCCAACACTCTGATCCATACATCGCGACAGGTCTTATAACGGTCTTGTAGATCTTCCCTTTCAACTTAAGGGGCATTCGCGGATCACATATCGTCCCTGAGACCTCTCGCCACTTCATCCATCCCGCATTCCATTATATTATATTTTTATTGTAGTTTTAAAAACAAAAAAGATATCCAATGTTTGACTCAGGGCGTCAAGTGAGCATGAGATTTTTGTTCGCGTCACGTCGCATCACGTCTAGTCCTTTAAAGATTCATTTTGAGGTTTTATCAGACACATTTATACAAAATTGTTAGTGAATGTACAAAGGTAATGCGACACCAAGCTACGCACCTACTAGCATTGATGTCATTCGGCCATTTGCCGCCTACGTCTCCGTTCAACTAATACGTAGTATAGGGACAGACCTTGGGGCAAGGCTTTATTTAAATGGTTTATGAATTAAACTTAAACACCAAAATAAGGTTCGTAAGAGCTACGCGAAAACCCGCTTTAAAGCTTTAGAGGAACCAAACAACTTATGGCAGCGAATCTAGCTTAGTGATTCATGGTCAATTTTTTCGGTCACCAGAATTGGCTACTCTGGTGACGAAGTTTTTGAGGTATCTGGAACTACCCGACCAATTTTAATACTTGGAAAGGCCATCGGAGTCGCTGTAGGACACTACGGCCACAATGCGTTCACAAGCACGATAATTGCTCGATACATAGATTGTTCATTCGTAAAAAAGACCCTTGTTTTTTCTTAAATCAGATTCAAGCTTAATTTGTCCTTTTGCGAATTCGCGGCGGTAATGAGACAATTTCGAGTTACAAAGTTGAGTACAAGGTTCTTTATTATTGAATGAGTTTATTGTTAAATTGGAAAACGATTTATACATTCGATAAGAGATGTAAAGGCTCACTGATGTATCCGCAATTAAGATGAAGAAAGTTGTTGAAAAAAACGATTTAAAAAGATCATATTCTACGTGATCCTTATTTCTTTATTTTCTTTTTTCGTTTTCGGTGCGTCGAGTAACTATGTTTTGCTGTCCTTGGTAGGAAACTACCAGCGCAGCACAGATTCCGTAACCGTTCTCCGATGACCGATTCGTCAATGGACTGTTCGTCGACAGGACGATTCATTTATTTTCGTTTCACCGACAGACTCATTCATCTACGGACTTTTTCATATAATATTCACTTTCGACTACAGCCTTTGATTGCAGCGGTCCTACTGAACAAATTATTGTTTACTTTGACTTTTCCAAACGGAATCGCGGCGCAAGACCGCGATAAGTTGAGATGAAGCAGAGGCCACCCAGCAGTGGGACACCATGGGCTCGTTATAATAATAATAACTAACCTTTTATTATCTCCGTAGATGATATAATGACGTCGCTTTCGTCCATCCTCCTGTAGCACAGAAGTGCAGATGACTTTATCTTGACTGATTTGCTTGACGCTGCTTGATACACTGGTCACATCTTAGGCACCATGTTGACAAACTGCTTTTAGGCTGGATATCTGCTGGAAATTAATAGTTAGAGTGAGGCAAAAGTATGTCCAGATTGGAACTAGAAATAATCTGTGGTTTGACGGTTCGAGAGTCGAGACACGTGAACTGCACATACGGCTACAATGCAAATACTCGTATACTATGTAGTGATGGCTCTCGTAGGTTATAACAAAAAATATTGCGGTGTGTTTCATAAAAAGTTAGAGAAGGCGTCATAATGTCTTAACAGTACAAAATCAAGATACCATAACTATTATAGTAATAATATACTTGTATAAAAAAAATATGTTTTAAAACTCTAAGTAACATTTTATACTTGATATTAATAAATTGCATTAATATCAACCATTCATCATAAAAAAAAAAAAAAAAAAATCTACATATCTATATTTTTTTTTCTCTGTGTTGATCTGCAATCAGTCTTGCGACTATAAGCGGATGTGTTGTCAGTTGTCGTGCTCCACTTTTGGAGCGCGACTCCTTAGGGCCTAAGAACTTTAACTGTGCTTATTTGCAGGTGTTTGTGTACTTCCGTGTTTGTGATGAACCAAGGAGCATTTGCTATGGTACAGATCTTAATCTAGAACAACAACAAAACTTGTCCATCCGATTGAATAATTGAGTAACTTGTCCAACTAACAAATTCATTTGACGACAATAAAAATCAAACAAGACCTTGAAACATAAGAATGCATTTGTAGTGATGATGTAATGCTTTTGAAACTTTATCGCACTTGTCGGTCTGTTTGCACGATGACTTATAACTAGACCTAGCTTCAGCTTGTGGCTTTGTTCATTTATATTATGACCTATTAGGTTGCTACCGAGTCATGTAGGTCTTACCTGCATACAGTGGCACAGAGGGCACTTGGCACATGTTTTCGAACTAATGATAGAATTATTTGAAGATATTTTTCTCTTTATCTGCTATTGGCTCGTCAGCCATAATCAGATGTGTTCTGGAAGGAGGAGATTTAGGAGCAGTTCCATTGAGTTGCCCAAATTACTGTTTTGAACTTCTTAGTTCCTCTGGACAAGCAAGAGGATATCCCATCTCTTAAGGCGTTTTATTGTGCTTTGGTCATTCTGTAGATTTTTAGCCAACATGTTAGAGTGAAGATATATGTTTTGGAACTGAGTGTGGGTGTGGGTATCTGATCCTACAAGTTCCATGTCCTCGGACTGATGAGATGTGGGATGTGTCTTTTGAGTGAGAACTCCATCCATATAGTATTTGCCATTTCTGAGATTGACAGACAAGTATAAAATAGGATTGGGTTTGATTGTGGTTAAGTAAATGCCCCTAAAACAGTTTTTCTCTTACATCTCCCAATCTTTAAGTTATCAGTTTAATATGCATCAAGTTAACACAAACAATTGGGTAGCTAAACCTTGCACTAAAAGAGTTGGGTTCATAAAAAAAGTATCTTGCTACTAAGGTATTGGTTTGCAATCCAAGGAAAACGTCAACATAAGCTCAGAACTAGTTAGTAAAAAATGTGACAACTCCTAAAAAGTTCATACTTAGAAAGTAGTCCTAGATGTTGGGTAATAGTAACATTTCTAGTAACTGACTACTTTGGAAAATCAAGTAAGATTTGTTGAGATCGGAGTTATAAAATAGGATAAATTAACTAGTTTACAACCTACAGATTGTGGAATCTGAAGATGTGAACTTCCAGTATGATTAGCACTTTCTAAAATGATTTACCTACAAAATAATGTATTATTCACTAACTTACCTATATCGTGTGGTAAATATTGTCAATATTGCTGAGACACTTACCAAGCGATTGATTAATGATTCGGAGAAGCCTTGAGTGTTCAACCAGAACAGTTGAATGGGCAGGTACTAACTCAATACACAAGCACCGAAATATGCGAAATACGTATGCAGCGGAGGAACTACAACCAATATTCACTTTATCTTATAAATATTCATGCACAGTGTCTATTAGAGAATCACGAAAGATGATATATCGAATTTCGTTCAACATTTGATAGTTGAATATCGGCGGGGCGAAGCAAGTGACCGACGTGTAGGAGTCTGTTTATTGGCGAGCGTGGGTCGATTTCTTTACAGACCTAAGGTCGACTCGGCGTGTAAGGAATGCGCGGAGCCATCGCACTTAGCACAAGCATACTATTTCTGTTCTGATTCCAATACGACTGGTGGCGGCCAACGAAGTCTGCTGCACTGGTGACTATTGTAAACAGACGCACCGGGCGTGACAATAAACTACAATACGGTTGGCTAGACCGGCGCAAGGTCGCGGATTCACGTTCAGCTTGAACGGAATTCAATTCTATTCAGTTCTCTACGTTTATGAGGTGACGTTTCATTTTATTAAATTCACGAGCCGTTGAAAATTGGATGAAGACAAAAACGCGAAACCCGTTTCCGCGGCGGAGCACAGACGATAAATGGCAATACCTGTCAAACGAATGTCAAATTCACAACGCCCTCTATCGATTTATTTTACTAGCCGATGTGGTATTATGAATGACCTAAACTACCTAAAGATTCGTCTATGGTTTCATTTCTTAATGTTTTCAAATTACCATCCTAGATGGCGCTGTCTGCAAATATGTATTTGGGTTCTGCAAATAGTATGTACATTGTACACTTCGCCCAACGGATCTAGGCATTCGTGAAGTTAGCCGTTTGTCTGTGCAGAACACAATTTTGTATGTAAAAGCGTTCACTATCACTGCGCAGACAAACGGCTAACTTCATGAATGCCTAGATCCGTTGGGCGAACTGTACTTGGGATCTGCTGTTTTCGTCTGTGGGGTCTGCAAATTTGTTTTTGCAGAGCCCAGTTTTGGCCCAGCTATTAAAACAAACCAGTAAAAAAGTAAAATGTTTTATTCCTACGTCTATATAGTTTGAATCACATTTTTTACAGACACAAAATACCTACTTTACCTAGCAGTTATACAATTCAAATGATTAGGTTAATTGTTTAATTGCTTGTTCACTACTTTGCACCTGTCTGCTGCAGCAGCTACTGCACCAATGACTGCCGCTCGGAAACCTGAAAAAAATACATAAATATTTACCTACCTAATCAAAAACGCTCTTCCTACAGAATAATTTTCTAGGTAAGATACCTAGGTCTATCCTATCAACGCTCTACCTACTTCACTAATCAGCCGCACCGCGGCACGATGTAATAAAATCACCACTTAATCTAAAACCCAACCTGAATAGATAAACTATCAAATATTTTTATTTCTTAAAAAAAATACCTAAAATGTGTTTGCATCTAGATTGATTGGCACACCAATTTCTCTCCCCCAGTAATCTCTTTCACACGTTACGAGTTTCAGACAGTTTCTACTCCTTGTTCTAGCTAGCTAGTCTATATTTTTAGAATCCCGTGTGAAGGTGCCTAGTCGTAGGTTGTCAGTCAAAGTCAAAGTCAAAAAGCATTTATTCAGTAGGACCGCTGGGATCACTTTGAAACGTCTTAAAACTAGGTGATTCTACTCCTGTTCACGGTTTGGGGCCTAGCTTTTTTTAGGTGATCCATCTTAGATCTAGTTCTAGTTGAAAACTAACCATTTTGTTCTAAATGATACGTTCCCTCGGCGGTGGATCCAGCGGGACTGGTGACGTTATCCTTCATAGCAGCTGGATGACCTCCGTTCTTCAGCATAGCGGCTGCTCCTAGGGTCGTCTGCGAAGCCAGTCGGAGGGCCAGGTCTCGAGGGAGGCCACATTTCACACCTCCATCCGCTAGAGATTCTATTAGCATATAAATCTGAAATAATAACAAAATATCAATGAGAAAAGTAACTATGACGACTAATATATACTAATATACCTAGAGAAGGTGATTATGATTTTTTTTTATAAGAAAGAACATACTTACTTAGATTTAGAACCACAGCTTCCTTTCTGTATTCTGTGCCACAGCGTACCTACCTAGTAGGTAGCTAGACTTTGTAGGTATGTGGGTAATGTTGCCTCTAATTGCCAGCCTAAGTAGGCAACATTACATACCTACCTATGGTAATGTAATGTTGCCAAAATCATCTTGGTAAGAAAATTAGTTCATGATATATCTGCTTTGGAGCCAAATGATGCTTTTTGTGATTGAAGTGACGTCCAGCATAGTTTTTTTATTACCTTTCTATCTATGTAGGTACTACCTACTAGTAACTCACATAAGCCGGGCCACTGCCACTTAAAGCAGTAACAGCATCCATCTGGTACTCCGGCACCTCATCACAGGTCCCTACCGCCTGGAATAGCTTCGTGGTCAGCTTGGCATCTTCAGCAGTGGCGCGGGAGCCCCGACTGAGGGCGGCTGCGCCCTGCTGCACCAGGGCGGGGGTATTCGGCATCACTCGGATCACGCGAGCTGATGGAAGGACCTGGAAAAACGTTCAATAATGTTTTTTGAAAAGTCTGTCTAGGTTGGCAGATATCTAAACGTAGCATAAGACGGAAGATTCATTAATTCCTTCTGCATATAGATGTAGGGCTGGTTTTTTGATTTGACGACCACTGTGGTGCAGTGTGGGCGAAGGTCCGCTTGCGACGCAGTAGGTCGCGGGTTCGATCCCTGCCGTGGGACAAATGTTTATATGATCTAAAAATATTTGTCTCTGGTCTGGGTGTTTTCTACGTATAATATGTATGTATTTACAAACAAAAAAATTTTTGAAAAAAAAAATTGAACCGACTTCACAGAACACAAACAGAAGAACCTTCTACACACTAAAAAGAGAAAAATAAGAATATAATTTGAAGTCGGTGCCAACTATTCATTTACATCTAAGAAATTCAAAAGAACTTGGGTGCAAAATTGTATCCTGGTACGCTATCGCTCGATTTCTTTTTTTGATAGGTACTTAATCGTATTCACTTGGCACCGACTTCAAATTATATTCTTATTTTTCTCTTTTTAGTGTGTAGAAGGTTCTTCTGTTTGTGTTCTGTGAAGTCGGTTCAATTTTTTTTTCAAAAATTTTTATTTTTCACTTTTTAGTGTACGTAAATAAATACTGTGTAAATAAAAGTGTATGTGTAAATAATATAGTAAGCTACGAGTACATTAAGACTTTGCTTATCGTAGCTTAAGTAGGAAAGGATAAGAGAAGTCATGGGCAGACCTACTAAAGGACACACCGGAGTTCAGCAAGGGGGAAAACTATCAATCCACAAGGAAAAGAAAATATTTTGGACTACCTCGGGTGTAATACCCTTTCAAACTATTTAATGTTTGACTCAGATTGTGAGTCAGGGTGTGTTGTGTAGTGAGAATGAGGTTTTTTGAATGTTACGGGAAAACTGTCAATCCCTCAGGAAAAAAAATATATGGCGCCACCTTGAGAGTGTGTCCTTTACACTTTCTAACAAAAAAAATTTTGGAAATCGGTCCACAATTTTCTTAAAGTTCAGTGATTGTTTTAGTTTTACGGGAAAACTATTAATCCCTCAGGAAAAAAAATATATGGCGCCACCTTGAGAGTATTCCTCTTTCTAACAAAAAAAAAATTTTGGAATTTGGGCCACAATTTTCTTAAAGTTCAGTGATTGTTTTAGTTTTACGGGAAAACTATTAATCCCTCAGGAATAAAATTTATATGGGACCACTATAAGAGTATACCCTTTCAAACAAAAAAAAAATTTTGGAAATCGGTCCACAACTGACGGAAATATCGGTGAACATACATAAAAAAAAAACATACATACAGCCGAACATATAACCTCCTCCTTTTTTTGAAGTCGGTTAAAAAGTAGGTATATAAGTATCAGTCATATACAGAGAGAACAGAATACAGAGAGCCATAACAAAAGCTCTGCTTACTTTGGGGCTAGATGATGATGTGTGAAAAGTCCAGCATTATTTATTTATTATGATTTGGATGATAGGTAACAATATTACCCAATACATATTTTCAACCGACTTCAAAAAAGGAGGAGGTTCTCAAGTCGTCTGTATGTTTTTTTTTTTTTTATCTTGTTACGCGATTGTTCCGCCATTTGTTGACTCCAGAGGTGGTCCGATATAAATTTTATTCCTGAGGGATTGATAGTTTCCCCGTAAAACTCTAAACACCTTCCCTCCTAGCCATGTCACAAATAGAAATCGAATCGACAGCTTGACGCCCTGAGTCACACCGCGTTTCGAGTCAAACATTGAAGTCGGTTTTCTTTTTAGTATTAAAACGTAATTATTTATGAAGAACACAATGTCATGTCATTGAATTTTGTTTCATCAATGTACAAAAACTCTATGATACATCCTCTGGTCAACTTAATATGATACCATAATCCCTACTAGTGGGCTAAATCTAGTAAGGATTATGATAATTGCATGATAAAACACCTACACGTACACAGTACGTCTTTCTCAATTATTATTAGTTTTAATAATTAAATAATAATAATAATAATTAATTAATTATGTTTGTGGGTGTGTTCTTAGGTAAGTACGTATAATAGCATACTTTTCGCTCTACCCAGTAAAATAATGATATTTTACATAGTTAGTTCGATAGTTTAATATTTATTATTAAGACGTCTAAGGGATAGTCAGAGGTAGATACCTAAGTTCAATAAAAAAATTTAGGTACCTACCTAATTGGATGTGTTTCTGATAGACAACTTACTAACTAGGTAAGTATAAACTTTCAAAACACATTCGAATGTAAGGTAAATAAAACAGCTCTACCAGTAGCCGCCTAAACATACCAAAGTAGGTACTTTTATTGACTAAGATACTGTTTCATTATTTACGTCGCATTAAAAATAACCTCTCATTACTATGCCCATCGTTATCAAAGCAAATGTTTATGTTTTGATAAACTATCAGCGCCGTGCCGAGCAGCACTGACGATACAATATTAGTAGGTAGATATCGTGTATGAACACGATGAAGCTTTATAAACCAAACAAAGTAAGGACATATATCTTTAGTGTTACCTATCTAGAGGAAAAAAATATTGTGGTGAGTGTGTTTAGAGTTATACCTACACACCTCCATTACCTTGGTTTACAATTTTTTATATCAGTCGGCTATAGGTTAAAATAATTAAATTTAAAATGCATCCAAAACTTCCTTGTTACCTAGAAGGCAGGTAAAAATAAAACATTTTGACGCAACCTCAGCTTAGTGAGCTCACACACACGACATTATATGACCTAAAATCGCTTAAATCCAAGCACAGCAGCAGCATCTCGTTGAGTTCATGTAGGTCATCTATTCAAGGTGTAAATGGTGTACCTTTTCGATAGTCCCAGTAGAGACACCCATAGCAACTGATATGAAGAGCTTGTTGTTGACAGCTGGATGGCTGGTGATCTCCTGCAGTGCTGGCACCACAACATCAGGCTTTACGGAGACAATTACCACTTCAGATCTGTCCACTACAGACTTGTTCTCGAACACTGCTGTGGCTCCTAAACCCTGGAATTTGCAATAAGTAGGTTAGGTTAGTAGGAGGTACCTACCTTAATAAGGTATGTAATCAGTTGTTTGAAGTTCGATTCACAGTCAATCAAATTATTATGACCAAATTTTTTAAAACGAGCAAACTAAAAACCCACTATAATAATATAACCGTCACGAAAGCGGAAATTTTATTTTACTATTAATTCCATCTAACGCGACTCAAGTGACAATTTATTTCGAAATTTACCTACCTAAAATTATAAACAATTTCATAATTTACCCATAACTCATAAAACTTTGAATAGTGTGAATGGAAAAAATCCAGGAAAATATACTTTACCTTAAATGCATCAGCACTCATTTGATCTGATGGATGACAGCTTGCAGTGATTTCATCGGGTTTTGCCAGCCCTGAAAGAGTAATCGAAATTACCTATCATTCTAATAAAAGTAATTATAATTCATGCTTATGATATGATATAACTGACCTGCTGATATGAATCCATTGGCTAGAGCAAACGCCAGCCGCCCGCCTCCGATGAATCCAATCTTCATAGCTTCAGTCAAAGATACTGAAATATTTAAATGGCATGACGAAACTATTTCAATTTATGATTAAAATATTACATTGTTCATTGTTTCATAATAAACAAAGGACTTTTGTAAGCCTATTTTCTTTATCGGCAAGGGTAGGTAATTAGGTATAATATGTAATTAGGAACAAATATGATATCATGAAAACCTACCTGAAGTTAGAGAAAGGACAATGGAGAATAAGAACGTTTTGTGAAAATTATAATTATTTATGTTAATTACCTACTTTCCCCATAGGTATCTGTTGTAATGTAAGTAGTTAATCACTAAGCAATGTAAGTAATTAGTATAGGTACTGCTAAATTATTGCAATTAGCAGTAATGACATTATTTTCTCGACATTTTCTTAAGTTTATAATAAATCTTGAAAAACTCACGTGTTCTGACTGAAAATCAAGAATGCTACCGAACGTCTCTTCACAAAGTTTGGTTACCGACTGAGAGTTGAATCTTCGGGGGTTATGTGTTATCAATTGTTATCGGTTTATTGTCCCATTACTCTCAGCAAGTACATACTTGACGACGTAATATTAGTTGTGGTTTGTTCTCGTCGACAGTAAGTACCTATTCCTTCTTGAACTTTACGATTTCATACATAAAAACAATGATCTTGTATTTTTAAAATAACTACTGGATTTTCTAAGTTCTTTTTTGTTCTCTCAAATGGTTTCGAAGATATTATTTTGCCTGATTCTAAATTTTCAACCATAATAATGTTAAATCTATACAAGACGATGCCTACTTCAAGTCTCTCAACTTAAGTTGAGACTTTGAGAGATATTATTTTGAGATATAGGCTTGCCTAGCACCACATGTCCACATTAACATCAATATAACCATCATCACTATCACTACATAGTATAAAACAAAGTCGCCTTTTCTGTCCCTATATCCTTATGTGCGCTTAAATCTTTAAAACTACGCAACGGATTTTGATGCGGTTTTTTTCAATAGATAGAGTGATTCAAGAGGAAGGTTTATATGTATAATACATGCATCATATACTAAGGCAACATTGCTAATTTTAGAGGTTTCTAACGTGATGTCGTAAATTAACCTATTTTTTTGGGCTTATTTATGCCCGTGCAAAGTCGGAGCGGGCCGCTATGTTTTTATATACAACGTTCATAGTTTTTCTGTAGTGTATTTAATTTAGTATCAGCATTGCACCCGTGCGAAGCCGGGGCGGGTGCATAAGTGCATAAGTGTTGCCTGTTTGCGTATTTGCATGTTTAGCGATGTCAATAAATTACATTCAGCCTTGCAGATAGATTGTAATGCAAGCGCTAATAAAATGGACATGGTGTTTGTTTACAAAGCTGTCACAGTGCGTTTATTCTAGAGCTATTAGCATGTTGTACAGACCTACAATTTAGGTACATAGATTCATTTACTCGTTAGTAACTCTACAATGCAATTGCTTTATTGTGAACATTATTGATGTAGAGCGTCACATAAAGATCTTTTGTTATAAAAAGTCATAGATAAGAATTAAGAATCGGAAGTTAATGTTTTTGGTTCATTCATAATTATACAGTGTAACAAAAATTTTATAGGTATTTTTCCGATTCTCAGAGGTAGGTAGTAGGTACCTCTACCATTTTTTATGATTGATTACAAGTACTTTTTAGGTTACTATCTACGTATATCATCGCTTTGTAATGTAACGAGATATGAACGTTTGTTTGGTCATTTTGTTTCACATGAAATATAGGACATCGCTGGTTATTAATTAAATTAGGCTTAAATTTCGATTTTGAATACCTACCAGACAAGTCTGGGTTGTCCTACGATAACGCACTATTTGGTTTTGCAGTGCTTAAAGTAGGGATTAGTTGTTGGTGATGAAATCCTTAATACCTATTAAGCCAGTATGTAAGTACCTACTTCAATGTGCTGATAAGTTTATTTTATTCTATAGGTGAAGCTAAAGATAGAGTGGGGATTAATACTATAGATCATTACAAATCACCGATCAATAATTTTGTAATGTTAATACTTTTTCAACACACTTGCTCATAAAGTGGCTCTATGGTCACCGCAATTAGGCACATAATGACACCCATAATCAAACTGTGACTTTTTCATTACTATAACTCACTAGTGAGTAATAGAATTTTTTTTTAATTTTATTGGTTGAGTTGCTTTGTTCTTTAAAAAGTTTTTATTCAGAAAAAAGATCGTGTTCAATAGAACAAATAAATTAATGTTCCTATTGCTTGCTCATTTCATGCAACTTCTAATTTAAATAGATAATTTTAACTCGTACGTGTTTAATAAATAAAACTTTCACTCAAATATAACTTTTGTTTTCTCTGTAATAAAAGTAAACTTTAAATTCCCCATTTTGTCCGTGGCAGAATAGGCCGCAAACCCTATGCGCGGCGCGGAAATATAGTCTGTGGCCGATCGCAATGCGCGCGCATAGGAAAACTGATTAATTTTTCCCGCAATAGCGAAACATTTTTCACAACTCGTTTTCACTGTTGAAAATGAGTTTTTATTGTTATTTTATTCACAAGTGTGTTGAAAAACGTCGTATGATACACGTGTGTATTGATGATTACCGTCCTCTATTCTATTATGAGCCTCGCCTAACGGCTCGGCTCATAAAAACACCTCGGCGGTAATCACCAATGTTACACACTAGTACCATAATGTACTATTACAAATTGTATCTCCTACTCTTTATTTAGTTAATAAGTTTTTGTTTTTGTAATTAATCGTGATTCTGATAATAGGTAAGTATTATTGTAAGTATTTTGGTAATATTGGGCTTGGTTACTGCAATGATTGCTATGCTATTCATTTTCTCATTCAAATAATGTGATTCATTAATGATAATAACTGACCTAATATTATCATATCAATGAATCTAAGGTTAAAACTAAAATGCCTAGGTACTCGTATTAGGTAGATGAAGGATGAAATCCTTAGATAGATATAATAAATAAAGATGATGAGGAAGGAATGGAGTGAATTCACTCACATTATAAATGACGAGTGGTATTCGTTTCAGGAGTAAAGGACCAGTTTTACCTAGGTAGAGTACATCATACAAGTGTATGGACCTTGATCTTACTTGACTTCTATTTACTGCATACCTACGTTTCCTATCATCAATGTTCTCAATAAATGTTAATTTATCGTAAAGCATTTTCATAAAGAACCTTATTGTAACTAAGCTAAGGTGTACAAATGAATATAAACAGGATGGCCAGGATAAACTGATCTGTGGTTAGTATTGAGGCTAACAAAGCTAAACGCTTTAAGGTTTAGATATATACCATAACATAATAGATTCCTAACTACCTATATTATTATGTAAAGTGTTATGCGTAGTACCTAATGCGTCAGGTTTGTATAATACACTTTATTTAAGAATTAAAATCAATATAGAAGTAGATACGTACCTAACTAATACATTTAGGTAATTATGTTCCTACATCGATTTTTCTGAATAAGAATCCCATTAGCTATGTAAATTAAATTATCCATTTAGAAGTGAAGGGGGGTGAACAATGATTTTGACAAAGAAATCTAAACGTGAAACGATTTCTGGGCAATTTAAAAGATACCCTACCTAAGTACCTATTTAATATTAAATTGGAAAGTTAGAGTTTTTCTCGTGTTCTTTCTTCTTCTAATAAATAAAAACCTAAGAAGATTTTTTGGATTGCATGTAGTAAAACCTATAAATTTATGATTAACCAGTTATAAATACCTAATACCTATAGGCCACTACTAGCTAGACCAATAGGTACAAAGTAAAATATAAAAATGTACTTACATTTAATCATGATGATATCTCTTCCTAATTTCGGCCACCTTATCAATACTATCACAAAAACTTGCACCAAATAATGTATAATGGTTTCGTCCACATTTAAAATTGTTTATGAACTATTAATAATTGTAAATAAAAGACAATAATTGTATTCGAGTCGGCATCAGACTGGCTTCTGTGCCTGAGTATCTAATGAGTCTGCTCCAACCGATAGGGAAATAAACATTAAATGCACACTGAGGTATTTGTATTTACTTTGTGATAATAGCCATAAATTTAAAAAGTATAAAAGTAGTAACGAACGTTTCTTGTTGTACCTATCACTACATAACAGATAATAAACTGGTATTTTTTATTTTTAATCATCATCATCACTACATGCTTCTAATGGAAATAGGTGGGTCTAACTTTTGTACCAAATCTGCATCAATTTTAATCATATTTATATAATTTTTCACTTTTAAGTAGTTTCATTTTATCCGATTTGTCTAGGTAGGTACTAGGTAGGTAGGTACATTTCTAGTAAGGTAGTGCGTATTTTTTAATTAAAGTGTTTTTGTGCCAAGCAAAATGTAAAAGTAGGTGTTATGCCATAAGTCAAAGGTAAAAAAAAAATAAAAGATGCTGTGTGTATCATCAGTTCATATTTAAATAAACAAAGGTAACTTAATAAATAAATTATACCTAACAAATACCAGACAAACAAGTAACTCTTACTTTTTTTTAAATGGATTAAAAAGATACATCTGATAAAATTGTAATTAGGTGTAACTAACAAAATTTTGTAGGTAATTGTAGGATTAGCGCTGGATTTAATTAGGTAAGTAGTTTGATAATTAAATAATAACAAACCCATAAAATATGTTATTAGTAGGTCATGAGCGAGAGCCAATTTGTGCCGAACCACAGACCTTTCGTCTGTGTGCCGAGTCTATTGTAATAAATTCGATTCCTGAAAAAAAAAATACTATGATTTATACTTACAAAGAGTACGTATAAATTAGTTTTATAGTACACGAGTTCAGCCAGTAGGTATAAAAAATATCAGGTTGATAGGTACCTAACCTACAAACATAGGTTCTGTATCTACTTAGGTAATGACCTAAAAACACCCAATTTTTAGGAGGACGTGAGCAAAATTCTTATTTTGGTGCTTGGTGCTTAAAGAAACCTAGGTAGGCTTAGAGTAAGTAGGTAGGATCTACTTACTTACTTATTATTTATATTACTTAGTTTTTTTCTTTTTTGCCTACCTACATTATTAGGTATACTATAAGTAGATATTATTTTAAAATGCTATTTTATTTTCCTAATATTATCGCACAGTCATTGAATTTTTTGTGTATATTTTATTTTGTGAAGAAGCCAACTAGTTCTTTCCCTGACAGTTTTTACTCTACAAATTTACCTACAGGCTTTACCTACATTTGCACCTAGCGCTACTAGATCTAGATTACACGAACCATATAATTTAAAAATAAATATGAGCGAGTGAAATGGTATTGCTAAAAGATATAAGCTTTTCAATAAATTAAGTAAGTTCGTATATGATTAAGTTAGTGGCCTAGGTGCTAATTATTATTCAAATTTCCAAATATTTAGCAGTTATGGCTAATAGCGCCATCTATTACGCATTAGATGCACTAACTATTTTCTGATATTTAGGTCTTGCATAATGCTCCCGCGCTCGAACTCTCGAACTCTTTATTTCACTATGGCCTCATTCGAACTCTCAAACTTCGCTGCCATGTCAACGTCATTGTTGGTTGACAATGACAAGTCAGCTGCACTGCATTACAGTCATGATCATCAGTCAGTCAAACAAATTAAAGAGCGGCAAAAATTTGAACTTGCTTGAGGAAAGCCCACATTTCAAATTTATCAATTTAAATTAATATTCTGGTTATTCTACTACCGATAATTATTATATATTTTTCTTTGATTTATTTCCTTGCCTCAGTTTAGTTGTTACAGACAAAATCACAGATAGAATCTATCGACTTTGTTTATATTAAAGTCTAGCTTGTCTGCCAGCCAGCTCAGCCAGCCAGGTGATAATGATAAGCAGTAGCTATCTGGAGATAGTTATCTCATTGTGTTTGCCGTGTTTATTTACTTACTCTATTTAAAAATTCTCGTGAAGAAAATTGGAAATGTAAAGAAACGGGAAGGAAGAAAACGGGATTCGGGCTCGGCTGCCTCCCGCCCAGAGTTCGTCTTATCGGTTCACTCGCTCTCTCTCGCGGCATTTTCGTTTCGGTTCGTTTTTCATTCGCGCTCGATGCGTCGGGGTTGCGGCGCGTCGCGCTTGTTTTGTGTGTTAGTCGGTTGTCTATGGGAGTGTGTGCCCGTATCGAATTTGTGCAATCTATCCCCATGTCCAGTGATTTTAGCGAAAATAATTAATTCTCGCATGACAGTGAATAAAATAACGATCTGAATATGGCGTTGGAGGGTGTGAAAAGTGATAAAAGTGAAGACAACAACGGCACCGTGCCGGACGGCAAAGCGAACGGGATTGACAACAAAAGTAAACAGGTACGGAATGACTGCGTTTTTTATTTATTTTCCCTCGATTTTATCATTTACTGATGCATAAAATGTGTGAATAAATTCAGCATAATGTATTGCTCATTATGGAAGCTATCGTGTAGATTTTAGTCAGGTTTTCTATTTTCAATGAAATAAGTTTGCAAGGAGCTCTATTTTTTTCGCGCAGGTTTACGTCATGTGTGAAAACGGGATAACTCTGGGAATGTGGGCTCACGTGAACCGGGATTTGACCTATTTTGAGATATTGCGGTATTTTTACACTTCCTGCTGGTCTTTAGCTCGTCAGATAGTCTCATCCTAAATACGAATAGGTAGGTACTTACTAGGTACCATAGGTTTTACACAATTACCACCACCAAAAACCCTGTACCTGCTTAGAAGGCCCTTTTTAATCTTTTTTGGATTGTAGACTACCAATTTAGTAAAAATTGGGGATAATCTTATGGGAACAAAATAGCCAGCAGTTTATGACGACAAATAAAAGTTCTGAGTTCTATGCATCAAAATGAAGTTCTCTGATGAGCACCTCAAAGCCTTTCACCACACTGGTACAAAAGAACTAGTTACACAACAAGAAGAACCTAAGTAGGTACAGTTCGCCCTACAAATCTAGTCATTTGTGAAGGTAGCTGTTTGTCTGTGCAGTGCCCGCTTTTTCATACAAAATATGTTCTGCGCAGACAAACGGCTAAGTTCACGAATGCCTAGATCCGTTGGAAGAACTGTAAGTGGGTGGATCAACTTTTTAGTGTAAAATCTTGTCCCCGACGTAAAAAAAATCGTAAAAGGTGCTGAGTTAGATTAATTGTCGGTTGTAATATGAATTAATAAAATCAGATCCTTTACCATTACGCTTGTTCATCAATATTTTAAAAATATTTATTTCATTATATTTAAATTTATCGTGACCCAGTGGACGAAAATTGGTTTTCATACAAATTTCACTTGTCCCCAGCGCAAATCACGCACATATGCAACGCTGCTGTGTAAAATTTTTCCTTGACTTGTCTTTATATTTTTAATCTACATTGTTCCTTGATGTACCAGCATTCTAAAATACTGATTTGCGAAACAAAATATTGCACTTTTCAATGAAAAAACACAGTTTGAAATGTTGTCCCCGACATTTACCCAAATCGCGTTGTCAACTGGGTAACGACAAAAAAGTACAACAAAGTGTAAGTAATATAGACGGTTATTGGCTAGGCTAATAGAAAACTCATCTGCATGTCGTAAAATAAAGATTACTGACCCCTGGCCATTATGTGGACTCTGCCATTACGTCTGTAGTTCGCAGCGGGACTGGGTGTCATTGTTTTTCATCCGCTGACTCACGGTAAAATTTCCTACAAGTAAACTACTTTTTAAAGTAATTTGGTTATTATGTTTTGACATTTGATTCTGAAATGCTTTGCATCCACGTGTTTTTTTACTCTCATCAAATTCGTTGAAGAAAAAGAGTCAAAAATCGTAGTTTGTATCCTGAGTCACCGTTCCACTGGCTCACAAAAACTGTGACCCAAGAGACAATTTTTAGTGACCCAAGAGACATTCTGCATAAAAATTACCATAATTTATACAATAAACAATCTGGTAAGTGATAAACAGGCTTAATACATAAAGATTCATTGCACATTTTTAGTTTCGAATAGAAAACACTCTGATTTAAGTTTAAAATAGCTTTAAGTATGAATTAAGAATACAAGTCATTTGTGAGGTCGATACAATACACCATACTTCATTCGATTCTGCTTTTACGCTATCCCTATATTTTCTTTGGTCTATTTTTACCCACACTCAATGTCGGCGACGGAGTAGAGTCAAGAAGTCAACTGGCTTGAATATGAATGGCCTTCGTAGATTTTCGTAATCTTTGAAAGCATAGAGAAATCTCTCTACATCGCTGTCAGATCGATTTTAACTATATGGATATTATTGGATATACTGCGGATGATGTATACCACCATAGAAGTGTGGCTACATAGCAAAATTCTCTAAATAACCATGTAAAGAGGAAAACTTATATCTATAAACTATATCTTGACAGGGAGACACCTTATCACCCAAGCTTTTTACGGCTGTCCCAGGAGACGTCGTAAAAACTCTTGAATTAGACAGCTCGGGAATAAAAGGTGTCTTCCTATAGCACCTTAGGTTTGTAGACGACCTCAACCTCCTTTTCAGGTGGAACTAAAAAAAAAAAGATGCTTAGAAAGCTTCAGGCCTACTTTTAGAGATGCGTGATCCTGATCACTCATCTTAAAGTAGTTTACTTTTTTATCTTAAAGTAGGTTTGAAGAAGAACATGGCCACCTAAAATAATGACGAATATCTCCAGGTCCTCGGTTCCAAACATTGCCATTGGAAATAAGATCTGCCAATGTGTTCTGCCAACTGCCATCATGGTGCCAACTAGGTATCATCATTGACGCTCACAAAGGAGACTGTGCTCAAGATCAGAGTCGCACTGAGAGCTAGAGCGAGCAATGCTTGGTATCACACTTATAAGATTGTCCCCAATACCGAAATTTCCGAATGAACAAGATTGAATTTGAATTTCAAGATGCATAAGCGGTTATTAGGGCTCAAATGATATTGATTGGGCAGGACTAGCCAGGCGCGGTGTTGACAGCATAGTTAAGTAGTAATTGAGTCCACTAACTATGAAATTATGGTGCTGAGACATGGGCGCTCACGAAGGAGACTGCACAAGATCAGAGTCGCACAGGGAGCTGTGGAATAAGCAATGCTCGGTATTACACTTATAGATCTACCCAGTCATCGATACCGAAACACACACACAAGTTGTTATTGAGGCTCAAATAGAGTTGGTTGGACAGGACAAGTGGCCAAGTGCGGTGATCAAAGTTGTAAATGAGTACCACCCAGAGGTGGAAAATAGAGTGGTCGTCATCACAGAAAGAAAGGATCGACGGTATAGTAAAGTCTGTAGAATATAATACAAGGGCAAGATTACCATACCACAGGACAGAGAAGAATGACAGAAGTGAAGAAAGGCCTGTACCCCAAGGCATGGCTGAAAGACGGGATGAAAGACTGATTATTTTGATGAATCTACAGGTAGTCAAATTATTTTATTTGGCCATTTCTTCTGAACGACATCTTCAGTCGATAATAATAAAAATGACATATTTGTTAGGTTAGGGTTTATTTTCTATGATAACTTTAAAAGGTAAACTGGTTGTCACATTTAAAAGATATTTTTGTACCTTGTATGGTTTTTTATACTGTAATTTGCCTATGTCATAGTACCATTTATGTCTCTGGAGTCACCAGATTGTCTCCGGGCTCACGTAGTTGTCCCCAAAAATTTGGACATTGATAGCAGGATTATTAAAAAAGTAAAGGTTATTATACAAAATGTTGTATGACAAAAGTTTGAAGAATAACCAACAATAGTCATGTAAAAAGTGCATCTTTCTGGCGTTTCTAGAAAAAGAATTACAAGAAAAGTAAATAAAATTTCTTTCATTAAGTGACCCCAGAGACACAATGAGGTATATTTTCTAAAAATTGAGACACTTTATTTACATTTTGATTATGCCAGATTGATTTAATTGAATAATAGTTTACATTGAAACAGATTTACTTTTTAAAATATTGTTTTTTATGAACTTTTTACCTTAATACGTCATTGTGAGTCAGGTGAGATTTTTGGGAGCCACTTGTGGAATAAAGGCATAAAAATCCATGAAAACGACAAAATTTTTTGGTGCTCGTAGTAGATTTGTAAACAGCATAAATTTATTTAACCATATTAGGTGGAATTATGCAATATTTCAACATTTCTTTTTTTACACAAAAAGTTGATTCATGACAGAAAAAAGTTGATCCACCCAAGTAACTATAAAAAACAAAACATTGGCTTCATAATTTTTCTTTAATAATGGAGTCGGCATAACCTTCCACAGTCCACTATTAATTTATCCCTGGTATTAACTCCTTTCTTTTTCATATTAATCTATCTTTTCTGATACTTCTGTGTACTACATATCAGCCTCACCGCGATTAACCATGTTTACCTAATGAATCCAAAAAACTATACTTCGCCAACCAAATTTAATTCAGACAGACCTCAATAAATGCACAATAGCTAGAATTCAATTCCTGATTTTTTCTTAAATTATACCTAGGTGCTATCTATAATATAGGCTGGCTTAATTGAACTAGTCTAGTGACCCAATTGAATGTGAACTTTTAATGGGATGTCAAACTGAGCACTGCCACCTATCACATAATTAATTAGATGTGAATTTTATTCAGCCTAATGTCATTTCATTTTGTGATGAGCTTCTTATTTTTAAGTTGGTATTATTAATCAAAATGATAATATACTCGTAAGATGCTACCTAGACTCGTACTATATGCTAGGTATCCCTTAAACCAGATTTACAATAACTATGTAAATAGAGCCGTGTTGGTCGAATGGGGTTGTGCCTCGACTTTCAATCTGAAGGTCGTGGGTTCGAATCCCGGCCGTGCATCAATGGATTTTTCGTTTCGTAAAATTTATATGCGCTACAACACGAGCACTTAACGGTGAAGGAAAACATCGTGAGGAAACCCGCAGCTTAGTCAGCTCCACACGTATTGACGTTGTCTTTCCTGTGGGCCAGGCTGATAAGGCTGAGAGGTTGTTTTAGGTGCTCGGCAAGCCTATTCCATCTCAAAACAATGTCCCAGGCACTACAGCGTCCCGTTAAGTGTAGGCATGGATTGCCTCCTGACGCTGTATAAATCATCTAATATAGATGTAAAGGCCTAAGTAGTTTACTATAAACCTAATAGAAAAATAATCTAATCTGGATTTTGTATGCGTCTATGACGAACACTTTAAACATTGTTCAAGTGATCTTGAGTATCTTAAGACTATCTCTACATTTTAAGGAAACGCAATCGTTAAACTCCAACCTATATAATAAAACGTTTTTTACATAGCTTAGTATGACATCATTACAAGGCTTGCCAGTACTCACGTGGACCTTGCAAATGGTGACATAATAGCATTTAATTGTATCTTTGTATGAGAACCGACTACATTGATTGTCATGTAAAGTAGACTGAAGAACACCTTTGCGTCTATAATCTCTGAATACCTAATTTCTTTTGATGTATTTAGCGACGACACTGAACTATGGTAAGTAGGTTACCTACGTACTGTATAATAGAGCCAATGTACTAAAAACTATAAGTACCTACCAGTTTTGTATGTAAAAAGAGTACAAACTTACGTTCACGATTAACTTAACTTATATTAAGGCGAGATAAACTCTCACTAGTCTATTTTTATCACCTCCTTTATGAACCTTACATGATGTCAAATACTAATCAGATGCATGACAAATTAGTACGTTTTTTTTACGAACATGCTCAGTAAGAAAGCGATGTGAATTGTTTGCATTTCTTCTTTTACTTAATCGTAATATAAAGTGCATTTAAAATCTACCCTTGAAAAGGGCCATGCATCATGCGACAATGGTCACTTCCCTAAAATATTTCCCACGCGAAACATCTGCTGGTTACGTATTGCACAACTTTGGTGATGCAATTGCAGCGCATCGCCCTAATTCTTTGCTGAGCCATTGTGGGCTTTTCGAGATTTATAAGCTAGTGACCTTATTATGAACGATGAAATAGTTGTTTGTACGCACACTGATCTGTACTATTGTGTGCTATTTTTAACCAGTATTTTTATTTGGAGGTTGATCTCAGGACTGCATGTTTTAACCTTGGTGCCTCAAACACATTTGATAAAAAGTTTCGGAACTTTATCACGTAGGGGAGCTTGGAACTGAAAATTTGTGCACATTTCGCATGACCAGCCCCAGGATAACCTGTGTTGTGTATTAAAACTTAAAATTACCGCTATAATTTGGACAAAAGGGGTCTTGTTTTTAGAAAAGTTCCGTTGTTATTAATCTGATCGTAGCGTGTGACAAATTATTTGCTTAATTTTTTTGTCATCATAACTATACAGTTAACAAGTATACACTTATGCGATAATGAGATAACGGGAGCTTTGCGTATATCTAAAGGTTGGATCATAAAAACTCTTTAATTAGTGCTGTCTAGACTTCCAAAAAAGGTATTATAGGATTGGAATGTAGAAAGGATTATAAGTGAGTTGTTAATAAAGTCTTACCTAATACAGAATCGCGACTCTATCATCCCCAAAGCGTGGTAGACATTCTGTCAGAGCTTTTTTCTTATCTTGTTATTCTTAATGAAGTTAATAGGCTTCCTACACTTCCAAAGACCTGCTAAGTCTAAATCTAAATCAAAAATTTAATCTTATTACTATCTTTCAATGATAGAGACGATAAGAAATATCAAAATTCTAAAGCCTTATTGACTGCTAATCTTTTGTTCCACACTGCTGGCAAAGGTCTCCCTCCACCAATTTTCCCTCAAAATTTTCCACATAAATGTATGATGGATCAATATTCTTAGAGAATCCGTACTACAGACGAATCATCTGTGTAAACAAACGCAGAACCACATAAATTCAGATGAACTTTGCTCATCCATCGACCGACATCCAATAACACGTTCGTCGCCGTAAAATGTTGTCTGCCTCCATTCCAAGGTCGTATATCCTTAGATCCGTAACATTATGATAGGTAGGACTGGGGCAACCGGGGCGTGGCTGACCCACCTTGCTTTACTGGAAAATCGTTATTCCATCCAGACTATTAATGAAAACTGATGCAAATAGCTCGTTCAAAAATTGGCAAACATGGTAAAGTGTATTGTTTGGGATGGATCAAATCAACATCCAACACCCACAACCGCTAAAAGCCCACATCCAAAATTTGTCATTATATGGATAAGTTAGGTAAATAAATACCCTTTAAGTTTTGATAATCGACAAAAAAAAATGTTTTAGGATGTAAAACATTTTTTCAGACTTTCTGGAAGTTTTATCAAATCTTCGTCGTATTTCTTACGGGATTTAATTTGAACATTTTATTACGTAGTACAGTTTTATGAGCTTCGCGTAAATCACTCGAAACCTTGAGGAGGCTGTTCACTTAGATGACGTCACAGCAAGGAGGACACTCCCCAAGTCCCCCAATTTATGACGAAGGATCAAATTGTCAACAGAAGTTTTAATTACTGGTACCCAAACTAGTTTTGTTGGTAAAGGAAATTAACATCCGTTTGTGTAATTTGAAGATGGCGAATCCGTATAAGTTGAATGTTTGCGATTAGTGTAAAGTTACCTAAAACATCGTTTTCTAATTGTTTTAACGAAAATTTGCATGACTAAAACAAAAACTACTTAACATAACATAATATTACAGATAATAAGTGTACTTTTCCCCAAGACACACGAGGCATTCTTCAGATATACCTATATAGAGAGTTCAAGATCATTTTAAGGATGAGAACAAGCTACTCTACTAAGGTACTGTCAAATACATATTTGGCACGTGCTTATAACATACATTAATATTTTCCATATGGGAGAGGTTGCAAGGCCATCGTCGCCTATAAAAATACAAGTAGGTAAAAATACTCTAAATACTTACCTAAAAATTATCGCTATTCTCTATCACTTCTACTTAGGTACAGTTCGCCCGACGGATCTAGGCATCCGTGAAGATAGCCGTTTGTCTGCGTAGTGACCGCTTTTTTATACAAAATTGTGTTCTGCGCAGACAAACGGCTAACTTCACGAATGCCTAGATCCGTTGGGCGAACTGTACCAATGATACCATTATGCACATTTATTTCTATGATCACCCCTTTCTGACCGAAGGCTGTAGGGCGAGTAAATTTGATTATTCCGCTAGCGTACTGCGTAAACAGTATATAAACACTCATCATCATCAAATTTAAGAGCTCAGCTCTTTTCGGTGCAATGATGCAACTTGCTCCACCTCTCTCTTTCCAATGCGGTCTCCTTTACTTCTTTATACGACATGACAGCGATCTTCTCTTTTATCTGACTCATGAAAATTTATTCTAGGCCTTCCTCTTCCTTGTCTCCTTATAAACACTCGTAGTTCAAGAATATCTTGGACAGATATTTGGAGCGTGCTGCGTGTTTCGGTGTCAATATACATACACACAGCATGAATAAAACACAATGTTATAGTTTTTTTGATCGAGAATTCATTTCATTTTGTGTGAACTATTTTATTGATTTAAAAAGACTTTACTTTTCAGAAATATGCTGTTCCGTAGAAACATAGCTTATCAAGATTCTTAGATTCTATTTTTATTCTCTCAAAACAAAATTTGATTCCATAAGTGAGTCTACCAGCTCCTAGCACCTAGCAACAACATTTTATTTAATACAAAATGTTGTTGATAACTTTCTTTACAAACATCACATAAAAACGGACAAATAAATATTTTATGAAATCCCGAGCTCCAACAAAAACAAACCAGTTAGTACAGAAAATAAAAATCAGAACGAAAATGACAAAGAGCCTTTGTCGAAAAAACGGCATAACTTAATTAGCTTTCTCTGATGCTATGGCGTTTTGTTTTAATTCCATAGGTAACTTACCTTCGTTAGAAGCGCCATTCAACTCATTCAAGCCTTTGTCTTTGTTTTTTTTTATTCCCATCTGGTATTTGATTAAGCCTTTGACTAGTGAAAGTCGAGTTCTGACATTTACTATGCTAGATTTCGCACGCGGCTTTGCTCACGCAATAGCAATTTAAATAAGCTGTGCTGACCATGATCTACACATTGCAATTTGCAAGTTCCATCGATCACACAAACATACTAGCAAACTTCAATTGAATATTGGTAAGATTAGTAAGTAAGCACTTAATATAAGAATGAAAGTTGTCCTTTCTGCTTTTGGCAGGTATATAATTAATAAAGCTAGAAATATAGTACAGAAAAGATAATCTCAGTTAAAACAGCGGTGGACAGTTACATAAATAATGCTGGACTTTCCACACATCATATAGCCCCTAAGTAAGCAGAGCTTGTGTTATGGGCAATATGACTGATATACTACTTATGTACTTGTTGTTTTCAAATACATACTTAATATACATAGAAAACACCCAGACCCGAGACAAATATCTGTAGATCATACAAACATTTGTACCACGGCAGGGATCGAACCCGCAACCTACTGCATCGCAAGCGGACCTTCGCCCACTGCGCTACAGAGGTCGTCAGTAACACAGTGCAAAGTTGGCCTTTTCTGTAGCTAATGTCAAGGTGCCATCGCATATAATAACTGTTTGTAGTAATAAGAGTATTTATAACGACACCCACACAGCTGATGTAACTCTTAAATTAGTCTTATTAGCCATCAACGTGTCTATCCATTGGAATAATTCGGTCTTCTACAGTGAATTATAAAATTGTGCGGGGTTTTAAAATCCATTATCGAAATAAAGAGAGCATAAAAAATTGGTGCAGATGTTGATAATGTCGCTCACGACATTAGACATTATTAGACATTAGACCTCAGTCTAAGTTACGTTTAACATCATAATTTGACGTAATAAATATTACACTTGAAAGAAATAGAAACCCGATCAGAAACGTAAAAAGAAACATATCGTAGATACATATGTCTGGGTGTTTCTATGTATAATATGTATGTATTTACAAACAAAAAAGTATATAAGTAGTTTATCAGTCACCTAGTACCCATACCACAAGCTCAAGCTTACTTTGGGGCTAGATGATGCTGTGTGAAAAGTCCAGCATTATTTATTTATTTTATT
Source organism: Epirrhoe tristata (assembly GCA_951394285.1). NCBI lineage: Eukaryota > Metazoa > Arthropoda > Insecta > Lepidoptera > Geometridae > Epirrhoe > Epirrhoe tristata. The sequence continues at coordinate 3,825,458 of OX596161.1, forward strand.
TTATTTATTTATATACAAGCGAGGATGAGGTTTTTAAGTTTTACAGGAAAAGTAATCAATCTCTTAGTAACCAAATTCATAGGACCTCGAGTTTACTAAAATTTGTCTGCAATTGATAAAAATCGTATTTGCTCCATTTTTGAAGTCTACTAAAAACAAGGCATTAAGAAGGAAAGAACAGATATTTATTCCCATTCCCACTCATATAATAAAGCTGAAAGTTTGTGAGTTTGTTTATATGTTTGGATGTTTGTATGTTTGTGTAAGGATCAGGCTCAAACGACGAAACAGTTTGCAATTAAATTTGGTAAGGTGAAAGATATACCTACCTCCAGAATAGCATATAGGCTACTTTTTATCCTTAAAAACGTTCCTGGAAACCAAAAAATATGTAAAAGGACAACTGGAATATTGCATAAAACCCTTAGCAGTACTTTGTTTGACAAAAAGAGCACTGCTATACGGTTGCCATGAGAACCAATAACTTTTGACTTTAAAAAATGGCGATGTCATTGCGTTAAATGTTTTTTTTTAATAAATAGCGAAACACGTATTTATTATCATTCAAAGCTACTAAACTAATAGATGGGTACTTATTCATATTATCAAAGACAGCAAATCCAAAAATGAATTCAGTGTTTACATGGGTTGGAATGGAATAAGATAGATAGATAGATAGATTAAGTCTTTATTGTACACAAGAACATAATACAGAGAATATTATCAAATAGACAAATTGTACAATGGGCGGCCATATCGCTAAAAGCGATCTCTTCCTGGCAACCATTTGTATGGACAGGATAGTCGAATACAGAAAAAACAGCGGTACAATAAGGTAGTTCTATCTCGAAAGTTTGTATAACGAAACAATGCGCAGACGAAGTCGCGCCCGGTTCCACTAGTTCAATCTAAAACCTTCACCAAATATTCCATGAGGCATGACGATGCTCAAAGTGCTTCTAAAATAAACTGATCTTATACTCGTAGAAGCTGCATAACAAGTAGTGTTTATTTCAGTCGGTTTATCTAAACACAGCGGTTGAACCAAAGGTTGATCATAATCACCTGCTAGCTGTCTGTTTAGTTAGGTCGTCAGGAATCACGCAAAAAAAACTTTCTCTATTGTGTTGGACTTTCTTTTGCTCTTTGTGTGGTAGTTGAGAAGGATATGGCCGCTTTTCTTTTTAAGATTGGAATTTGCTTTGAAATTAATCTTAAATTAGTTTAAAAAAATTAAAACGGCTTTAAAAACTAAGACTAGGGTTTTGATCTTTTATTCTATAAAAATGTATTTCTTTAAATACATTGCTTTATCTTTTGTCTTCACTATCACTACATAGTATAAAACAAAGTCGCTTCCCGCTGTCTGTCCCTATGTATGCATAGATCTTTAGAACTACGCAACAGATTTTGATGCGGTTTTTTTTAATAGACAGAGTGATTCAAGAGGAAGGTTTATATATATACAGTACATGCATAATTCAGTACAGTACACTGATCATTTTAGAGGTTAATAATGTGATGTTGTAAATAAACACATTTTTGCGCTTACATTGCAAACGCTGGCTGAACCCTAATATTTAGTATCAGCAATTAATCAGCACCCGTGCAAAGCCGGGACGGATCGCTAGTACTTTTATAATTTAGGGTATAAAAAGGATTAAAGTTCTCTCTCAGGGAAAATGCTTGGTATGTAAATGCATACCATAAACATAGCCCTGGTACTTAGAAGTCATAACTTACATTAAGTTACTTGGTGAAGTTGCGTTCGTGTAACTTAAAACGGGTAGGTGCTGAATGTCAAGATATTTATCACACAGAGATTTCGTTTGATATATTCTAATGCCTTTGTAATACGAAAATAGAAACGTGTCAGATTCCCAATAGCCGTACTAATCCTCTTCATTCTTCATAGCAGTTGGTTGCGTTCCACTTAACTCACTCCGACATCGAAGCATGATTCTGGCTAATTTCGTTACTTTTACGAGTATATTGTTTATGTTTACTCCGGGGAAATAAGCAGTTTCTGTCTACTGACCCACTATCGATCCTGTTTCGATCTTTGTTCTCTGAAACGGTGTTTTTATCTCCAAAATTTTATCTTGTTTCAAGAACAGTATTAGCTCTGTTTTATTCAATGATGTCAACATTAGTTTTTATGATCTTTAGTTAGTAAATAATATAAATTTTCATGCCGACGATAAGGTAAGAAAGTGTTGGAACTTTCCTCGTTATTTTTACTTGTACATACTTTCTGGCAAATAAATGATTTGATTTGATCTTTTTTAAATAACAAAGGGCATCAGCCTCGATATTCGTCTAGCTAGCCTCAGATTCTCTGCTCTAGGCAGGTACCTATAGAAGGTAAACACCCGTAGCTTAGTCAGAGCAAGGTAATCGCATTTTATTTACAAGCAATGCCACACGAGAGCATCTACTGTGGCCGTGACTGAATATGCGGTAATCTAACGAGCAAAAACTGCAGATCTGAATCTCCATTGAAAGCGTAATATAAGTAAAAGTACCTAAATTACCTATCTACACGCAAATTTTACGCGTAACTATGCGGGCTCTACAATAAATCCGGTTCTTGTTTTTCTTCTGTTCTTATGTTTCCAAAATCCATAACGTTGCATTTCAGTTAGTGACTTTCCATATATTTTGTCGGTCTTTTGCACTTGCTCCATCGGAAGGTGGCGACGCGTGACATCATCAGATGCGCGGCGGAGTGGAAACGAAACAATGACCCCATGACTCTTGCCTGGCCCCATAGTGTGCTCACAGCTGGTGAATGCGTTTTGCAGAAAGCCACGCATGGGAAATAAGTGAGGGTTTTGAAATTATTTTTAGTTGTTTGTTTGCTTTGTTACCTTCTCAATCACGCCTTTAATTTCCTCCCATGGTTGTTAAAGTTTCAAGAGGTAACTTTGCCGACTTTTAAAGGGGCGCTATAGTGTCATACCACAGAATATACAGAGGCCATAGTTCTGACCTTTATTCTAAAACTAGTTTAATTAGATAGATATTTCATCCTTCCGGAAATACCGACCAGACTCAAATAAGTATTAGGTAAGTAGAACCTAGTACCTAGTAGTACCAATACCTAAAGCTCTAAAGGCTGCCGAAGACAGGAAGAAATGAAAAGGCATGATGCATCGAGTAATCAACCAGTCCAGACACGACCTTCAGCAATGAAGATAAAGACTAAGAAGAAGAAGTAGTACCTACTACTTACCTACCTAATTATATTTTATGCCCGTTTGACCTCGGAATTTCACAAATGATTTAAAATAAAGCCTGTGTGTATCAAAGCGAGAAGATTGCGTAAGCTTTAAAAATATTTTGCATTTTATTAATAGTCGATGGCATTGCCAAACAATATTTGCATACGAGTCATACTCCTAGCCTTGTTTTTGCAAGACGTGTAACCTAATATCTGTTGAACATTCAGTATTTCATTATTATAAATCAAAAACAAAGCGCAAGTGGTCGAAACAGAGCACAATGGGAAAGTAAGAATGCTGACACTATCAGGTGATAGGTAGTATGTAGTCGTGAAGAGAGAGATAAAGGTCCCTATGGACCTATCTATCAACCCTAACCGCATCCAAAATAGCAGTACAATGCAAGTTTTGCTACCTTCTATGGTTCAAATAACAGGCCTATTATTCATTAAAGTTCCATTCTACTGTTTGAGATCGCGTGCAAAACTAATCTAGTAAAGTTCATCCTCAAATGACCTGGGACCAGCAGTGCCAGTCACGTAACGCCTTCCGGTCTCTGTTAATAGAAGTTTACCGTTGCAATGCACCACACATGCATTTCCTGGCTGTTTTCATCATTAAACAAGAAACCTTTCAGGTTTTTCAAACGCTAAACAGTTAGGAGGGCTAGTTATCTTGTGTTCGATATTTTTTGCTTCCTTGCAGTAATAACTGTCTTGCAGGCTTATTGCCAAATGGATTTTTATTAAACCGGGGTAACCACGTACCACTACATTTTTTCGGAATGCCACCTTACTTTCATTTCAATCAACTAATTGTGCGATTAATTAGAAGCGAGCACGCCCTTTGCGTGTACGAATTTTATTCTGATTTAGTGCCATAATAATCTGTCCTTCAAAGACAATTGTAAGGTCAAATGCCAGAAAACTAATACACTACAGAAACCATATTTTTAGTTTGTGCTTCTGTAAGTATTCTACAGTATAAGCAACTACCATCTATAAGCTTACAATACGTAGGGGCACGGGTTTATTTTGTAACCTCGATATTTGCTCCTGACGTCAACCCTGTAATATTGTTATGACTTTGTACACGCTTGTAACAGGATCGACATAGGTCTTATTTTTGTTTTCATCAAAAGTTCTTGTTTTCGCGTCTTAGGTATTAAATGAGAGTTTGACTGAATAATACTCTATATTTGCTTTTTTTCCTACGAATAAAAACAACCTATCCATAACGGTAGATTACACTGGCGTGTCACAAGGAGCGAATTTGTGACTTGTGTTATATATTCATTTTATATTTGCACGCGTCTTTCTCGTTTTACGCATGGCTGCACAAAAACTTGTTTGACGATGTTATAATATTTATATAGGTACTACCTACCGCTTTCGCACGACATCGTGACCTTCAACCATACCTAGGTTAAACTTGATGAGTGGGTTGATGCTGTGACACGTCCATCATTTAAGCTCAAAATCATGTTATCACTATCGAATTGTAGCGCTGCATAAATTTACATATAAACCAGTCTGTCTGAATGCGTTTCAATTTAAAAATCACTGCATCCAGCGAGCCAACAATGGCTCCATTGAAATTGGTTAAGAGGGTTACCCGGCGGGAGTGCGACAGTTATTCACAATAAATTGGTCTAGATTCGACCGGAAATAAACGAAAAACGCAGAGTGGGAGGAGTAATAAATCGACCCCATCGTCTGTACCATTATAAGGTAAAATTATTATCATCCTGCTAACCGGGCTCTGGTGCACGGTTATGTCATTTGGTTTATTCGTTCCAGACTGCCATTTTACCTTTTGTCTGCTCAGTACATATTCTATGACCTTTGCTAAATGAATTTATGGGACTCTTCTACTGTGAGTAGTGAAGAATTTCTTAAAGACAGAAACACTAAGAGTTGTTTTGTTGAGTCAGAGTTTGCAGTGTCGTGAAATAGAATTTCGATTCGAATTATCTTTTAGACAACGTAAATCTAAGCTGAAGCAAACACGACCTTGCTAAATTAACGAACGCTTCAGGGAAAAGTAAAGATTGGTTAGTGAGGAAAAATCAAATTTAAAAATTCTAAAGCTTAGATTTACAGTTATGTAGTACTTCTTCTGAATGAGCTATAAAATGGACTAAGTGAAGGTATATAAGTAGGGAAGTACTTACCTACCTATTTAATGCTATGTGATAAATTTTGTTCATGTCTTTGGCGACGAGTAACGTTTTATATTATTACCTAATCAAACGACGGATATTGCTGCAGGAAGCAATATCTATTTTATACTTATTTCTTTTCGATTCAATACCCATCTAGGCTTTCAAATTCTGTTATTTCTGTCTGACCCTCTGCTCATCAGAATATGAAGAATCTCACATCACCAATTTTCCAAAAAAAATTTGGAAACGAATAAAAATGCATTAGCATCCATATCACACGTTGCAAACAAAACCTCTGTATATCAGCCACTTGAACGTTTGTTGACTATCATAAAATGACGTCAGTGTAGCTTCCCGAACCGACAATTCGGTGTCAAGTCCGCAAATAAACTTGCGCGTGATGCAACGTTCAGGACATGGCTTGGCCAGTGTATCTACAGAATCATATTTTTGGATTCACCAATCATAGATTGGATCATGTAGGTCGAGCATAATGCCCGATGAAACGATTTATAGAGGAGCTTTATTCTAAGTCCTGTGTCATGACAAATAGCACGATGTGCAGTAGAGTTATAAGCGGACTAGCTATTTAGACGGTTTTATGGCTCCCAACATTTTAGAATTCTATATTTAATTTATGCTGAAATAAATAAGTAAATAATGCTAATAAATATACCTACTTAATTAATAATTCCAAGAAATAATAAGTAAATAATAAAGTTTTATTTAAAACTTGAGTTGATAAACCTCTATAATAAAAATTAAAATAGACATTTTTAATTACTTAAGGTAGGTAAGGTAAGTAGGTACTTACATACATACATAAAATCACGCCTCTTTCCCGAAGGGGTAGGCAGAGACCACAGATCTCCACTTGCTACGATCCTGACATACAACTTTTGCTTTATTCACTCTCATTACATTCTTCTTACACGCTCGCCGGTTTAGGGTACTTTTGACCTGGCCCTTATCCTAAGTAGGTACTTATTTCTTAGAAATATGAATCTGCGTTATTAGCTGAAAATATTCCATTCTAGAAAACCGCGATACTTAGCCCTATGAGTTCTGTTTAAACTTCTAGCTAGATAAAGTCTTCTTTTATAAAGTTAAGTCTAAGTTTTCAGCTTAATTTCGTTTTACAAAATGAAAACCTGTAGGAAAGTACCTATCTAGTAATTTAATCATGGTCAGTGTAAGGCACAAACTTCTTAAAGGAAGATATCAATCTAATCTACCAACCGAGAGACACTGTAACTATTACAAGGCAATGACTTGACAAGACTATAATTTTCACATACTTACTCGTTGCGATTACCATCCAAGCAGCTTACAGCTGCGACAATTGCACACTTTTCATTGTTTGCGAGGATCCAATATTCAATTTATGTTGTCACAGTCTAACGCACGCTATTATGGATCGATCATTTGTCATGGGATTTATTTAGATCAATCCCCCTTCGGAAATGGAAAGCTATAAAATGAACGAGAATTTGTAACTCGTGGAATTTATCGCGCTTGTTTTATTCTGAAATACTCAGAGTAATTCCGGAGACTTATTTTTTTTTTTTTTTTTTTATGATGAATGGGTCGGCTCTTGACCTCAGACTTACACAGGCAAAAGTGAGGTCTACGATGGAGCGAGCTTACCCAGAAGGTGCCTATTAACTCTCTTATTAACTTGAGAGCTAAGTAAGAAACTTTCCGGAAAAAAAAAATCAACTCTCATTGTGTGGGTAGGTAGGTTAGGTACTTACAGAAAAGAAATTAGCAGTGAACAATACTTACGGCAAATAATCTTTCAAAGTTTTGCACCGAATGGAATCTGATAATTGCTCTGTACAAAATAGTTTTATTTCGAACAAATAATCATGAATTCTTCTTACAAGAAAAAGCAAACGTTCCTGGAAGAATAAAGTAACTGGATGTGTAACAAATACCTCGAGCTGTCTACGGTTTGTACGTGTCCGTCGGCAGGTGACTACGCAGTTTGGTACAAGAACGCAATGAGAGCGACTGTTTATTTATCCAGAGACATTGAAAATAGATGCAACTCCAATGCCGTTTAGCGCGTAAACTAAATTGCTAGATGACCGCTTGTGGCCTTCAAAACTGAACGCCAGTAAGCACGGAAGGCACATCCAACTATCGATCTCTGCTAGAAACAAATCGTCAATGTCGTTAGAGCACAAACCCAAAAGGAGTTGTGTTCCTATAATTTTTCCGCTCTCCTCAAATGACTAGGCGACAACTAAAACGTTTACGGTCTGAATTATACTGAATGGGATTTGTCTAAATCCGTTGGGTTCAATGCGATATCGTCGCCCCAATTTGCTGACAGTGAGTGATATCTACAAATCGCTCTAGCTCACCTATTCCACCAACGATCAATTGTAACAAAACGGGAGGAGTGGACGGAGTTAACCGTGAGAAAATCCCGATCTATTATTGTTCTATTCCGACGAACAGACGCGCATGCGTGAACTGTGGTTTATTGTAGAAATCCAAGACATAAAAGCGCCTTTAACCTACTTTTAACTTCATCTTATAGTGGAGATGGCAGCCTATTTGAGATGATATTCTTTGTTGCTGATAAAGCTCCTAGTACAAAGTTTAGTTACGTATCTTTGTTGAGTTCCATCTCATTGAATGCTTCAGATGTAAGGAAAATTATTTGAAGAGAAGGTTAACCATCATCATAGTTCATACCTACAAGGAAGAGTCTGGAGAATAACTATTGAATCAGATTTGTAAAACAGAATGTTAGATCAACACGACTACTTCCTAGATATTTTTCCCACACAAATAAATACACAGAGAAGTTTTGCTACATGTGGGCGCTATTATTATTGTCATTGTGTTATTCAAAGTTTATTCACCTCTTGTTGCATCACTTCGTTATATTTGTAGATTGTTAGAGTAATCTGTCGTCCAAAACAATCTTCGAAATTGCTTAAAATCCTCAGTAAGCTTGCAATTTCGTTTCGAGTTCCAAGACTTACAAAGCAAATGTCAAGGACAAGGTATTAAATCGTTTGTGGCTTGATTAGCATCTATTAAAATAATTAGTAACTTATATCATGTATTTGAGCCCTGATTTTATGGTGTCTTTATTTGTCAATTTTCTGGAAATGAAAACATACTTTTTGATCTCGATATTTGTGGGGTAAGTATGTCCTCTTTATTGTAACCGGCCACGTGGTCGATTACCTACCTACTCTTTGTAATGTCCAGTTGTTTCACCAGGGCATCATCATCATTACGCATACCAAATACCAACCTAAGTGGCAACATATATTTGTTTTTCAACAGCTTGTCTCGACATGAGCATCTTATTGCCCATTTTCACTAAGCCAGTTCCGTAAAAGGCGATGACGTTTATGGCTGCCGTAAGCCGAATGTAGGTTGATGCGCTCACGCAGAACACGATGCGGTTTCATGAAGTAAATTTTGTATGGTTTGTAGGTACGCACACTTTCAAAATTACGCAATTGTTTGTATGTACACGGACTACGATTCGTGTAGATTTCATACACGGTAGATATTAATAAAACTTAGCAAGGTAAGAAGGTTTTTTTACCTTAATTAAATAGCCGTCGCATAAGGGTATCAAAGCGCAGATAATTCGATGAATACTAACGTACTTTACCCTAAGTGTATTTTCTGCATGTTCCCTGCGGTGTCCGGCTTGGGGCGTACTAATTTAATTAATAAAATCGATTACAGCCTTGATGCAGCGCATGCATGTCGTAGGAACTTGAGCCATCCCATTTCTGACAGTGTTTGTAGTATGTTTAATAGATATACCGTTGTAGAAACACAAATTAATTTGTAATAATGATTATTGAGTGATTCTGTTCACAAACTTGCTTGATTTCTTTAATAAATACCTACCTCCCCATTTTCAGAGCTAGTTTGCTTACAGCCTGATCGAAGGAGAAATTAATTCTCTTGTGCGATTAGGCGATCTTAGGCGATCTTAGGCGATCTTAGGCGGAAAGCTGCTACCTAGCTTAGCTTTCCGCCTAATATAAGAAAAAACGCTTTTAATAATAACGCGCGTTGAAACTGAGGCCGCGTGTACGGACAGGCGGCGCCGCTTGCGACGCGTTAAGCGTTTTGACTGTTTACGGAGAGGCGACGGCTGCTGCGGCACGCGTCGTAGAACGCCTAAACACAAATATATAGCAATGTATGGTGACGATTACGTTCGGGCGACGGCGGTGGCTGCGGCTAGGACCGATGTGACGGCGACCGCGTGGCAATCTCAAAAACGTCTCTCCGTAAACACACAGGAACAGCGCCATACATTTGAATTTAGCGCGTGCTGCGTCGCCTGCCGCGTCACACGTAGCGCCACCTGTCCGTAAACGAGCACTTAGTGTATTCGACCAATATAGGGAGTCATCAAGAACTAGCACGACAAGTTTCTAACTAAAGCTCGTGTTGCATTTGACTTCTAAAAAGTTTGAGTTGAATACGCAATGTTGTTCACGTTATCACAGTAACCCTGATTCGGCTGGTAGGAGTACGGGTGGCGTCGTTGTCATGCGAACTGCATTCAACTATCGTTGTGTCCTTAGTCGCATACAAATTACAGGGATTCCCTTATTTTGAAATTCTAGTCTATCCCTATTCAAATGCATATTAAGATGCTCGAGTATGAGTAGTGTAACTTTCCTAATCGTAGTTTAGTTTGGACCTGTGTTTCGGATGCTTTTTATTATTATAGTGTGCTTAAATATGAAATCTATCGAAATATAAAACGAGTTAAAAGAACAATTGTTGGTTTGATTTAAACTAATACAGGACTGTTCCTACATAACTATTTCCCTTTACCCAAGAGAGAAATTGGCAAGAACATCAGATAAACATGATAAATTGTTACCAAGAACCTTTGCGCTTTCTCAGTCGGCCATTAAATTGGTCCTTTCTCTCATCATTGTCTCACTTTAACTTATCAAAGTTTAAATTAGCCAAGAAACTAATTTAAGGAACGGAATTCTAAGCAAATGAAGATTGATTTGGTTTGGTGAAGTTTGTAATTCAGGCATTATATCACTTTTAAAGTTTGTTTTGTTTATAGTTTCTTCCTTAAAGTGTAGAATTAAATCAAGTGAATTAAGAGTAAGTAGGTAAGTATAGGTATCTAACCCTAACCTACTTACTTATCTCAATTTAATTTACTTATTTACCTAGGTATTTGATATTAATCCTTTATGAAAGACAGCTGTTATTATTGTGTCTAGCTAGAAATAAACTTGGTAAGTACATTTCTGCAAAGATTTCGCTCGTCGAAAAGTTACCTTTCGACATTACCGAAAGAATTACATTGTGTGTTTAATTCAGAAAATACAGATGCTACTATTTCTATTGTTCTGTATATCCGCAATTTCACTCATATGATACATCTACTAATTACCGGTTGCCAGATGAGATGCTGCTTGTTAGATTAATCCTTTAATTAGGCAGTCAGAAATGAACGACCATGTAGTCATTACCAACGAAGATAAAATCAGACACTGTCTTTAAGAAAGCAATATTTGAGACTTCATCAAAGCTCTGTACTTTGCTGAGAGAGAGGACTGTAATTGCTTTACTAATCTACCAGACTGGCAATTAAACCAAAATGCCAGAACCAAAGACCTTTACCGAATCGATTCTCCGTTGCTCGCTCGTGCACTTTCGCTTGCCGAACACTTTCGCCTTTGCGATGTGTAACATGACTCACTTGATTGGGCATTGCGCCGGCGCCGGTAGGCTGGTCATCTGCCTGCACCTTCGGTTTTCATCAGTAGTTCATTGTTATCGAACAAGGTTTAGAAAGCTATGTTTGAGCTTCAGCGCAGGTAATTTATTTACAGCACATTTATTTGTTTAGGAGTCGTCTGGAAGATTATGTAGATTATGAAGCTTTAATCAATGGCAGCTTCGTGAGTGCCTTTGCAAAGACGTGCTTACGTTATGATAGGAACTATTAAAGCTTTCAACTATTATTGCATCTTGAAAACGTAAAAGATGTGTATACTGTGTAGTAAGGTACTTACAGATTGATTATAATTGTACTCAAGTAGCAATAGCAAAGTGAGTGGTCTTTACTACATAAAGTACCTTATTATAATCAAAAGAAAATTGCAGACAGATTCTCAGTTATTAACGTTTGCAATAGTTAAGCGCACTTGCCATGATTAGACATTAGAAGCGATAAGGCTTCTAAGCGATAAGACCGCCCATTGTACATTATCTCGTTAGGTTTTACTAGTTAATACATAAGTTATTGTAATTATTGTGTACAATAAAGCGTTTTTCATTCATTTCATTCATTCATTCATTAGAATCCATATTCGAATTGCTGCAGCTCGACACATATCATGCTTCCTAGAAACTGCAAGAAAGTCCAACGCAGGCGCAACGACGCAAACAATTTATCTAATTCTCTAGAAGCTAATGAATTATTCAATAGCGTGCATCTTTCTCGCACCTTCCGTGATGTTTTTGCGGAATTACATTTCTTTAAACGGTCCACCCCATTTGCGGCATCATAAAACCAGTATCCAACCAAAGGTAGGTACAGTTACTGACAAGCTCCGACAGCTCTGCGGGTATCTATACGTTGGCGGTGTCGTGCGCGTTTCCTCTTCATTGTACCCTTTATTGGCTCAAGTATATTGTTGACATGTGTGTGACATAACAGTTGTTTTGACACGTGCTGTCATTCACATTTATTTTTGGCGAATTAGGGCCACGCTAGTGAAAGTGTCTGATGCTAATGACTTATTTTTAGACTGACCGGGAGATTGATTGATGTTATTTATAAATTTAGGAGCATCGACACACTTTACATCTCATTAGCTGTGCAAATCTGTTGTCAGCGAATCCTTATTTTTCTTAATTGTATTGTCAACTACAACTGAAACTACTATCTAAACTGAACTAAATCCGGTTCTTTAGATTGACCAGCTCATTGCACGCAATTCAAAATAATGTTAAGTAAGTACCTACTCGATTTTGATTATAAAATTAATTTCAGCGTAAATTTTTTGTTTGTTGGCATTTAAAATGACCTGTTGTTTCCACTAATATTATAAATGGGCTAACCACCGCGAGTTCATCCAGTTAATTACATGTTGCATGACTCAATGGGCTACACCTATACATCAATGTCACATAGTAGGTGGATGGTATTTTACCCACCTACGTTTTCCATCATGAGTGGGTCAAGGTTCTTCGTTCATTTCCTCGTTACTGTCCCTAAATTCTTCGTACACGGTCACAATTCTCGTCCCTTACAAAAGGGTAGCTAACCATAAAACTTCCTCTGTACTTTATTTTATTTGGACATCATAAGAACCTTCAGAACATTTCGCTTTCCGGGAATCCGAGGCTCTTCTGTTGACGATATTATAGTGGTTCATGTTATATCGGTGAATGCGTTGAACTAAGTTACCATCGACATAAGTTGAGCCAAGTTTGTCGCTCTCAAGAGTGATCCTGATTTCATTCTACGACAAATTGACATCCGTGATTGAATAAAAATCTACGAGTTGGTAGGCACGACTGGCTGCGTTTTATACGAATGGTTCCTTTCCGATTCCCTTTATAAGGAAATTAAGACTCTCTCTCTATTTTAGGAGTTTCTATAAGTACTTACACTTAGGTAATTTGCAGACTAAAGTTCGATGAAATACGCAAAAAGCTAAAAGTATATTTTTAACTCAGTAGGTACCTACACTACAAACAAAAAATCAATAGCTTCGATACAAAAGCGCGTCGTGTGAAGTCGCGTATATGGGTAATGTGAGTGCCTTTTTGTTCTGCCAACCATTGAAAACAAAATGCTCCTTAGAACAAAAGCAAAAAACAATACAAAGTGCCAAACAGAGAAAATAGGTACCTACTTACTTACACGTATAAAGAAACTGTAGGTAGGTACACTGGGTATTGCTTTACTCATAGACGAAATACACACGGCACCACTATTTTTTAGCTGTATTGGTTTTATGGGAAGGTTGTAAGTTCAAATCCTGGCTGTGCTGTAAGCTGTAAGGCTGTGTCAATGTGAAGGAAAGCATTGTGTAAAACTTGCAGCTAAGGTATTATCTGTTTGCAAAATAATAGTAGAATCTGAATAGGTGTGGTAAAATTGTTCGCGTGAGAATATTTTCAAAAAGAGCTTGGTACCATAATAGAGCTAAATAGTTACTTCGATGATATGAAATGAAATCTAGACACATCGTAATATGTATGTCACTGTTACAATTAACTCAAGGTTGTCGATGTTATTAATGTTATTGACATCCGTGTTCAATCAATTGATCAGAAAAATAAAGGAAAAATATCGCTCAATTGGTTCGTGACGTCAGTATCGTCGGTAGTTATTGTTGACTAGCTACTGCGCGCGGCTTCGCCCGCGTGGTACCAACATTTTGAATAGCCTATATGCTATTCCAAGTCACTATCTACGCCTATTCCAATTTTCATCCAAATCGGTTTACTGGTTTAGGCGTGATTGAAACACAAACATCTAGACAAAATCACAAACTTCCAGCTTTATTATATTAGTGGGATGAACATAAACAGCTTCCTAATTATTGTTTACCTTGGCGATACTGCAGGTAATAGTGTTCGAAAAAATTTGACGTTTCTCTTATATGTTCCCCTAAAGACACCAGTCTACTATCTACTATGCAAATCTCTAACCGTACCTATACGTAACCAATGATTTAAACATAATATTATATGCCTTGTTACTATAACATTAAGCCATAAATTATAACATTGTTTTGAAGACTTCCAAGATTTAGGATCGTGGTTGTTATGCGGTAGCGGTAGCCACCACGATATTGCGACAGTGCCAGTGCAGACCTAGTACACCAAATAACAGTTGAAAATTGAATTCTTCATTTCTCAGAGTCAAATGCTTATTCAGTAGGACTAATGGAGGTGGTTCTACTCCTGTTCCTTTGTGAGCAATAGGTACTGGAACAAATCAAGGTACAGTTTTGGGGCCTAGCTTTCTTTTATCTGATCAATTTTCTGTGAGTGTGAATCGAAAGGACCCCTTTCATAAGTTCTCAAAAGCTTGATTCATCACGTCTTGTGTTGCACGTATTGCACGTGTCATGGTTTTATGGCCGGCAATTAAGCCTATAAAGGTATAATTGGATATTTGAGGAATTTAATTGTTGAAAAAAAGAGCTGTGATGCATCAATCACATCCATTTAAATACTGTGTTCCGCTCACGGGAAGATTAAAGATCAGTAGGCATAGGTAATGCTGATACCTAATTGTGCAGTTAAGTAGGACCTCAATAGTTTAGAGACGTAGGTGTGAAGACTGATTCCAACTATGTATGGAATTAAAGGCACTATATTTTGGCCAACATTTGAACGCTGTGACCATTTGAAAATCAAAATAGCGATATAAGTTAAATTTAAGGATTGACGGAACTTTGTAATATGGCTTCTATAGCTATTTAAAACTTTTTCTGGTGATACCTACTTACTAACCTAAATACGCATGATTAATTACTTATTTTCTCCCACGCCAGTATTATATTCACAATTTCCTGATGTAAGCTCTTTGTTTCGTCTAACGACACGCCTAAGAAACTCAATAGGCAGTTTGTTTTATGAAGATGAGCATAACAGGTATTGAGCAAACCTCCATATTAGAACAACTAATGTGGGCAGACTTGTCTTCTTACAGTCCACCAAAAAACAACTCTAAAATCGTCCATTTTCAGATGGACTAAAGCTCAATGTGCTGAGAAACTTTAGTTGTTGGGTGTTCAAGACAGTCCTAGAGGGAGTGAGTCAGAATGTGATTAGAATTAACCTGTGTTACTTCGTTATATGCTCACTCAACTGGTTTTGGTAAGATTAGCTGAAGAATGAGGATTGCCAGTCATGATTGAAGCCACTCACTTATCTTAAACTTGATTAATGGATATATTTCGTCAAAATTTAACGGAATAGAATTGTTGGAACGAAGTTTCTTTCCGGACGGTATCGAGGATGGAGGCTAAAAAAAGCGTTCTATTTTACCGTCACGACACATACATAGGACAAAACGTCGCTGTGCGAAGTGCACAGTCGCGAAACAGTCCATAGATTGTTCCATTGTTAATACCGAAGAACATTTCTAGGATTTGTAAAAATTAATTATAAATCAAGTACCTACTTAGGTACTTGATTTATAATAAATTTTTAAAATATTGAAAGGTCGAAAGGACGAATGGTTGAAAGGACGAAAATGTAAAAATGACAAAAATGACAAATGACAAAATGTCAAACTTCGTTCCAACCGAGTGTTCCTCGACACTCACGTCTTTTTTATTTTTAAGTTAGACAGAGCAACAAACACAGTTAGCACTTTGCTTTCTTTTTGATCCATCCTCTTAAATTGAAATAGGATCTGGAAAAACTTTGAAATCAATAATCTTAATTATTGAAAAAAAGAAAAAAAAAAAGATTTTTGGGAGGATAAAAGATTAAAAAAATAAAAGATTTTTTTGAGGATAGAATCTCCTACAGTTAAATTAGATATATAATGGGTAATAATTAGAATCTTAAATGTGACATGTTATTTTATATAATGCGTTAATAATCCATGTATTTAATTAAATATTGCACGCCATAACATGGCAGAATACAATGAACATGCTGTGAAAAATAACATCTATATAACATGTATTTCTTGCAATAAATTCCACTTTACTTTACTTTACTTTACTTTGAAAATCGATGTTCTTATAGGTAACTAGCTGCGCTCCCGCGGTGTGACTCGCGGTCCCTCGGGATTTTTTCATTTTTTCGGGATAAAAAGTAGCCTATGTCCTTCCCTGGGATACAACCATTATCCATGCCAAATTTCAGCTTAATCTGTTCAGCGGTTTGGGCGTGAAAGCGTAACAAACAGACAGACAGACAGACAGATAGACAGACAGAGTTACTTTCACATTTATAATATTAGTATGGATACTGCTTAGATTGCAAATTCGCACGCAATTTACAAAAAACGTAATAACGTAGGCAGTAATTATAAAACTCAATTTTAATTGGCGCCCCTTTTGTCAGTAAAGGAGAAAATTCATCAGCGCTCTGTCGTAGGCGGGCAGGTATAAAAGAGATTATAGGAACCGGTTCGGAAGGACCACGTCAGGATGCGAACAATGCATACGCTACGACTCAAAGTTATTCAATAAAACGATCTGTGAAAGATGTCGTTCAAACTGATTAGGGAAAGAAATCTTATCAACTGCCTTGTAAAACATAATAAACTTGATAGGAATGATTACACGGAATGATTTCATAAAACCATTTTGATGACAAAATTAAGAAGACATTCGGCGTCTGTAGATTGATTAAATATGTTTTTATTTGAATAAGGAGATTAAATTGGTCTTTTCAGTCTGATACAGAATGAATGTAATGTATCATCTGTCTGACACGCTTCTGATAAGTATCACAAATCTTTTTGAAATAAAAGGATAATGTTATATAACTCTTGTAAGCTTTCCAGCTTTTGGCACAAGCTTTTTTTCCAAGTAAAATCTTAATAACTGCTAACTCAAAACCTATTTAAATGTAGTTACCTAATGCTACTGCTCCACCTGTCGTCGTGTGACTCTAGATAAAAAAAAACGTAAACAGGTTCACGACTGTTTCCCCAAGGTGCGGTAGACATTCTCTCAGATCTTTTTATGTTGTGTGATGTCTAAGGGGGGTAGTCAGAGGCATGTCCAAACACATATTTGATACATGCCCACATCTTGCAGAAGTTAGTATTCCATACGTGGCAGGTTGCAAGCCCATCGCCGCCTATAAGAACACTAACTGGTTTCCTCACGATGTTTGATGACTCTAGATGCATATACAGTCAAATATGGCACTAATTAACGCGTTAAGCTTAAGACGCAGATGAAGCAGTAGCATAATAATGTTAAGAGTACCTAGTCGAAGGCTAGATTTCTTGACTATAAGCAGCAGAAAAACATAATCTCATTCTTCTTCAAAGCGATGTAATCCGATTACGAAGCGGACGGAACTGAAACGCAATTAATATAAAAGCTTTTATTCAAGCTGAGCACTGTTCCTGCAATAACTGCAGCAGAACGGAATTAAATCATTAAAATGCATTGTATTGTTGAAGAAAAATGTGGGTCGGAATAACTAACCGAGAGTACCTTTTTAATCCTTTTAAGATTCCTTTATTTTGAAACCGGTTTGTGAGACAATGTATATGCTATGCGATGATGATTTTATGTTTTGGTTTACAAAAAAAGTAACATTCATTTTTATATTCATTTATTCATTGCTTGTATAGTATTGACGTTGTCTTTCCTGTGGACCAGGCTAATTAAGCTGAGAGCATGGTTTAGGTGCTGGGCAAACCTATTCCATCTCAAACAATGTCCCATGCACTGCAGCGTCCCGTTAAGTGTAGGCATAGGTTGCCTCCTGACGCGGTATAAATCATCTATTAAAGATGTAAAGGCCTAAGTTTTTTTTTGTATAGTACATACGTGTAGCTTAGGTGTAAGTAGGTTTAGTGAGTAAGGTACATACGCCCTGATGGGCGCTGCAATTTCAATTAGGTAAATATATTAATTAAATTGAAAAAAATAGGTATGGTCTTTTTCTTATACTTGGTGTCACTTCTATCGAACCAGTGTGGTAAAAGGATTATAGGTACGCCTAAAAGAGGCTTCTTTCATGCCCTTATAAGCTTAATTAATATGGTTAAGAAACTGTCTCTACAACACACACGTATATAACTTAGAGGTCTTTCTTGTTTGTCCTTTTTTTGTCGCAGACACAGTGTCTGCGGATTTTGTCACGGTTTCGGAAGGTTAAGTGTGTGCTAAGGATTTTTGAGTTTTGTGAAGTAGCGCTTCGAGAATTTGCGGTTTTCATGTACCTAAGTGTATACCTTACCTCCGTGTATACCTTACGAGTAGGTAGTCTAAAGCGTATTCACCAAGAATACTTGACTTTTATTGGCTAAAGCTCTGAGACTTATGGTGTAGTTAATTAGCGGAGAGTCTTGCCAACGAGTCCTTTAAGACGGAAGTAATTTAGAGTCGCGTCTATTTCTGCAATAAAATCTTAGATTACGAGTAGATTAGATCAAATGCTGTCGAACCATGAATGTTAGAATACTTATCAGAAATTTCTAAAAAAACTACATTGTACAGAAGAAACCATACGTAATAATTTTCGAGGTTATTCTTTCGTAGTATACCTAGTTGAGGCCTAAAGTTAGGATCATTATCTACTATACTATTCTCAAAATACTAGTTACCCAGAACGTAATAGACCACAAAAGTAACAGATTTCTCTCCGCTATTATCTTCAAATTGTATGCAATTAAGTGCTTACTGTTACATTTCAGCTCTAAGTACTTAATCATTATATTTCGAACAAAAGACAGTATTTTATGTTGGTACAGTCAGCAGCAAAATTTGATTTACCATTTGAGCATACCAGGTGTGGGTGTCGTCACAACTTGCTGTGTCAGGGCTCCAACAAGGTGATTTCGATGTCTCCACACTTTAATGTTCATAAATAACTGTTGACTTAAAGGTAGGTAGTTAAGTTTATAGTAGAAATCTGGTGCTTTGTTAGGCTATAAACTGAATGTAGGGCGGGCTGCAATATTTTACACAAGCGGGGAAATAAATACCTCGACGTACAGCAAAAAACAAGGCTTTGAAGAGTGAAAATAAAGTTGCCGCAACTTTCATTATGCAGCAGATCATTTAAAAAAACAATTATCTCAGATTGCTGCGCGTTAGCATGGAATATTTAAAAGTTTGAAAGTATGTGAAGGTACTTACCACTTTTTTTGTAGCGTAAAATTTGCATCAGTATCTCGATACATATTGGCAGAATTCTTGAATTCAAACTATTGAAATTGTTACAACTTCAAGTTGCTGAATGCTTACAAATTTCCTTAATTAAAATTGCTATGGTATTCTACTTATAGGGGAGGCCTATGTCCAGCAGTGGACTGCCATAGGCTGATGATGATGATGATGATGATGATTCTACTTATTCGATCTACGAGTAGGTATATAGGTAGGTACTAGGATTAATATACATAGGTACTGGTATAATATAATTCAAGTTAGTTTATCGATACGCGGAGGACCAGTGTCCCTTTATTTCTTAAAAACTCACATACAGGACATGTTTTGTCAGTTCAGAAAGGTAGAGCCTAATCAACTAGTCTATGTGCCTAAATATTCTCATGACATATCCATACTCAATTGCACGATTCTTTGGATATATGAGTGAACTAACTTATCTAGTTAGCTCTCTGAAATAAATGCATGATCAAAGTTCGAAATCACTAAGATCGTTACATTACCTACTAGTACCACCCAGCATTATTCAATGGTCGTATCTAAACGATCCAAACGTATTCTACTTTGCTTTACCAATAAAGCGTTCTGGAAATAGTTTAAATATGTTGAGTAAAGTTGTAATCATTGCTTTCTGGAGTTTGCAACTTCCTGGGCCGAGTTTCGAGAAGCCGTGGGTTGGGGTCTGTGCGTGGGAGCTATTGTAGTAGAAACGTAAGTCTTAAAGTCGAAGATTGTATCACTGATTTATTATGTAAGTAGGTATTTCTCTACAATAATGCAAGTATCTACCACATGAAAGTACCTATGCCTCTTTTTCGTAGGGGTTGGCGGAGACAACAGATTTACACTTGGGCCTAGCATAAATCTTTTACCTCATGAGATTCTCTATATCACCAAGTTCTTTGTAAAAATCCCTGGCAAAACCTGTGACTAAGCACCACTATTTGTCTTTTCTTCCTCATCCTAACGACAATCTAGATTTAAGTGGCTAGCCTTTATTTAATCAAGGATTCTATTTGTTACAGGTACTGGTGAAATCAAAATGACGTCATAATTCGTAGTCAGAAGTTAATACGGCAGACGAAAAGACGCCGGTGGCTAGTTAAGACCCAAGTTGGTCACTTGTTCAAACGAAGCTAATACAGACATTTTTAATAGGTACTTATAAGTAATGTTTCTCTAAATAGTGTATTTGTTGAGATATAAGAAGTTAAGCTCCAGGGAGCCAACCAGAAAAATATCGAACTTTACAGCTGAACGGAGATACCGTTGGTAATCTATGGATTTCTCGTTGAAGATATCTTGCTGTACTGTAAATCAGAGAAATGGGTCTTATGCCAGCCCATTACGGCCCAAGTCACATCAAGTTATTACAGTTTATACGCGATAGACTTGCCGAAACAACGCAGAAAATGGTAGAAAATGGCTTCTTAATGCGAACAGCCCCGCCGAGTGAATACTAAGTGCTGTCTGCTTACATCGATGTTATCGTGTTGACAGCAATCGGTAAGTTAAAGCGACGTTATGCGCGCGTGACTTGGGTATTCAACGGATCTTCTGGTTTTCTAGGCTTGTAAGGAAAACACTCATGTTTTACTTACACATTTGCACGCAAACCTTGGTATAAGGTATGAAACCTTCAAATGTTTTCCATTGGCTTTGAAAAGAGGAGGCCTATACCCAGCAGTGGGTGCAACCGAGATGATTAGATAGATGTGAAAACTTTGAATTTGAATAAGTACCGTTTCTATAAAATCGCATGAACATAGAAAATGTATAGAGTTTGTGATAAGCAATGACATTGTAATTGTAAAGAAAGAACCATTAGGTATTACTTAGGTACTCATATAATTTCCATACCTTTCCAGCATTATACCTTTTGGAAAAGGTGGTGGTAAGAGTGCGTTCTAGAGGAGAAGCCTAGACCCAGCAGTGGGTGCAAATAAGAGAAGGAATAAATACAAAGGCATTCACGATTACCGTTCTTACAAAATCACATGTAAAGGATTTGTGATTACAAGTAATCAAAGATATCATCAAAACCATAAGGAACAAGCTAGAGAGAAAGACATGTGTTCTAAAACAGGTGTAAATCAAACAATGTGCCACTTCCAGTGTCAAGGCCGTGAGTCACCGCTTACGGATAGTAAACAATAATTTATTAACCTACGTTATGTCAGGTTACGCTGCAGCTTGTTGTCTAAGCGCAGTTTGATATTGAGAACCTATTTGTTGTTTAGGTTTTTGATGTACTGAAAGATGATATAGGTAAGAATGCTGATATGACGGCTGATAGAGTGTAAAATGGAAAAACCAGTGCCGACCCCATATTATCTTCATCTTCTTGTGTCACCAGTTCTTTCGAACCAGTGTGGTGCACTATGCTAGTATTCTCAAACGGTGAAGGAAAACATCGTGAGGAAACCGGCATGTCGAACCTTAAATTTCGAAAACATGTGTCAAGTGCACGAAAAGAGCCTCTTTGAGGCGCACTTAAATTCCTTTAACCACATTGGTTCGAAAGAACTGGTGACACGATAATAAGAAGATCACAAAATTATCATAATTCCTGAGAAAAAGAGTCTGATAGACAGACGATCAGCGAAGTGGTCCTAAAAGGGTTTCGTATCGGAATACAGGATTAAACGATGTTAGGTTTAAAAAAGTAACTTTAAAGCAACCAGCGTTACAAGAAATATTATCGAACAGAATCAGACATTGTGGAGCTATAGGGGACATGATTTTAAAGTAATGGATGTGTCAGCTACAGTTGTGCACGTCATCCATATAAGTGGGGCACAGCCGCCACTCAGTATCGACGTGGCAGAGGCACTGGGAAACGGCTAAGCCGTGTCGGGTAGCACAGAGACTCGACTTTCACAGGATCGAAACTCGGTCATCAATGGATTTTTCTAGTGGAAGATTAAATTAAATACCTTGCTAAAAATTCGCGAAGAAATCGTAAAAAAAATTGTCGCGGAATCCTTACTTCTGCAAAATGTGGTCATCGGCTAAATGTATACTAATCTTAGATGTCTTGAATATCTAGGAGAACGTCCTGTCACGTATGGAAACTTCTGCGAAAGCTGAATGTATGCCTCTGACTACCCCTTAGTTAGTTAGACGTCATAACGCAGCCAGCTGTAGTTGCGCTAGCTGCTACAAAGGGCATCGCCAGTCATTGCCATGGTATTGGTAGATAGATCGGAAAACGGTTACCTACATGATCTGAACATACATCAGGCCCTTGATTCATAATACAGCGGAATGCATTCTGTTCGGAATCGACCGACAGCAACCAATCACAGTGCAGATATTGATCCGAATTTGACGTTTCTTGCACTGTGATAGGTTGCTGTTGGTCGATTCCGAACCGAATGCATTCCGCTGTATTATGAATCAAGGGTCAGGGCAGGTTAGTTTATGAACTGCATGTCAACTTCGCATAATTTATCAGTACTGTACGTGTATTATACATAGGTACATACGTAAATTGATTGCTATTAAACTCTGGGTACTTTAAACATATGGTGGTGCTCATAACTGTTCAAGGACTTCCTTGCTTGAAGAGCCTAATGACTGAGGGTTAAACTCCATCATATAGCAGAGCTGAGGTGCTCGAGTGGAAAAGTCTCTAGACTTACGATCTGCCTGCTTACTATGACCCTATCTCTACTTAAAAATAGAGTTAAATTATATTAACATAAACCTCTGATTACCCCTTAAACGTTTCAACTTTACTGGGAATAAAATTTTGAGAATAGTATACTAATGAGACTTAGGCCTAGACTTTAAATATTTTTTCGCCACATTAATGTTTTTAAAAGATAGCAACAAATTGCTTGAATTTGTTGATCTATCTGATCTTGAAAGCATAAGTAAAGCCATTTTTTTTGCCCATAAATTCGTTACGCGTAATTTCTCAATACTAATATTGTTTGATGGAGTTTAACCCTCAGTCCACGCGGCAGACCACCACGGAGATGGCGGGACGAGTTAGATGTGCATCTTCCAGATTAGCCCACTACAGCCATGGATAGGAAAAACTGGAAAAAAGGGAGGGAGGCCTTTGCCCTGCAGTGGGACAATACAGGCTAAAATAAATAAATAAATATTGTTTCTATATATCTTGGTCATAGAGAACAAGATTTATTACGATCCTATAGTATAGTAATCGAGAGCACTGGTGGTCTAGTGCTAGTGGCCCCGCCTCCCGATCGTAAGGTCGTGAACCAATGAGTTTTTCTGCCGAAAAATTCAAGTGCACTATGCCAGTACTCTCAAACGGTGAATGAAAACATCGTGAAGATACCGGCATGTTGTAGAACCAAAAAAGTTCGAAAAACATTGTGTCAAGTGCACGAAAGGAGCCTCTTTGAGGCGCATTATAATTCTTTCACCACACTGGTTCGAAAGAACTGGTGACACGAAAAGAGGAAGGAGAAGTATAGTAATCTTAAAGTGAATAGAATAGATGCTGTATATCATTACTGTAGTCTAACCTTAATCCTTTTAGGCTTAAGGCTTTTTATAGTTCTGATTATAACTCCCTTTCCTAAGACGTAAATCATTTTAATTGCTGCAGATTATAATTAGACGGTTATTAAAGCTCTAGTTAGACTTTACTAACCAATACGTTTTAATAGTTTTGCTGAGTAATAACAGCTTATTAGAGTAATAAATAAGAAATAGAAACTCCAAGTCGTCCTTTAGTAGCTCTTAAATCTTGGCAAAAAGTATGATTAAAAGCGCTCGTGATGTAGCTTCTGTCGTTCTTGATAGATCGTCGAAGTTATGCAACGTTCAAAACGGTCAGTAAGTGGATGGGTGACCGCCAGTGGTATTGTCATCTGAAAGCTTTCGTCCTTCGGAGGGCACGTTAAATTGTAGGTCCCGGTAAGCTCTGACGGAGCCCTAAATTAGGCCTAAAAACTCCTTAACCAGAGTCGGCCACTGACTCATACGAACTTACTATGGTTGAAGCCCGTCACACACGTAGCTATAATATATATTAATATAAATTATAGCAAGGCATATTACGATATATTTTCTATACAAATATTCAAGTGACCGCACACGCAACTAAAATATATATTTCTATGACGTCACCAACTTATACCGTAATTTATACTATCGCATATTAATATATTATTGCATAGTATAGCAAGTGTATAGCAAGACTTTGAGCAAGAAATAAAGGCAAAATATATATTATAGCATCGTCTCCGTGTGTGGTAGCTTACTATAATATATATTACAGCACGGCATATTAATATATATTATAGGTACGTGTGTGACGGGCTTTATGGTCTACTGTAGATTATTATACGTGTGGCTTTTAGTTACTTCGACCCATAGGTACCCCACATAGAAAGTTATTGCAATCTCCGCGAATGAAAGCCCTAGCTGCAGGCGTTACCTGCATGACCCGCCCGACCTAATTATTGAGACGAGCTTTCCTATGATTTGCAAACGTGCATCTTGCCGATAATTCATCATTACTAAACCAAGATTCTGTTCGTGCACAAGCAATCAAAGTGGTCTTTATCTTGTTTCATTATTTCTAAAACAATCAACTTGTGGTCTTTTTCTGGTGTCATCGGTTCTTTCAAACCAGTCAGTCAATGATTCAAAGAGACATCTTTCGTGCACATTACACCATGTTTTCGAGCTTTTTTAGATTTACAACATGCTGGTTTTCTCATAGTGATGGTATGGGCATGTAATGAGAAGAGAAGAAGGTCATGTAATTAGGAGAGTGCTTGGTATAAATGTTGATGGATTTACGAATAGAGGTTGGCCAAAGAAAAGATGGATGGATTGTGTGAAGCATTACATGAGTAAGAAAAGAGTGAGTGTTGAGATGACGGCTGATAGAAGAGAATGGAAGAAGAACACATGTTGTGCCGACCCCACATAATGTGGGAAAAGGGCAGGAAGATGATGATGATGATGTTTTTCTTTAACAAGAAAAGCTTTACCCGAAGTAAGGTTTTTAATATTAACGTCGGTACTAAGTGGTTCTAAGCTTGTACTAATTAAGTACATGCTAATTAGCTTCCGTTTAGGATGTTATGTTTACAACTCACGTACCTACTATACATGTATGTATGCTTTCCAAAATCTGCCGGTAAGTTAATGGTTTATGGATGAAAAGTTTTCTGAAATGATTTCTGTCTGCCACTGTTGCCGATATTTTGCTCTCTTTTCCTTTGTATATCTTATCTTCGCTTGTTACTCGTACATTACCGAGTTACAATAATGCCTATAAAGCTGATCCACCGATCTGCTATACCTTCCCAATTTATTCAAATCCTAAAAATGTTTCAAAGACTCCCCATCGCACACACAATCATAATTCACACTTTATATCAGTGGATATATAATATATATATTGAATCCAAACCACTCCTTAGCGTAAAGTCGTACCGCGACAGTGACGTAAGCAGAGCGTAGGTATAAAACTTGCAGTGTATCGATCGGGCGCGGTTTACTGCCCCTACTTAGGCCTCCTAAATTATGCACAAATGGCCTACAAACCCGCATTGTGGTGGTGTGCTTACGCTTTTGTTTACAAACATATTTTTTTTGTTGTACAGAAACTGCCTCGTTTTAGAGCTTAAGTCCTTAAGATATATTTACCAATGCTTTTCAAAATCGATGTTTCTTTGTCAACAAACATAAAAAACCTAGTGCTTTATCTACCCAGAAGTGTGCCAGTTTTAGGATCCAAAAGGCTCTCTACAGCAAACTATAAGTTTATTTTATTTATTTATTTTTTATTTTATTTACTAGTTCACCAACACAGAGTACACAATAACTTAGAATTATGTAAACATGATAACTATACTTTCCGAGTGTCTCTACACTATAGGTGAAGACGGAATGCTATTGAGTAAAAAGCGAGTAACAAAATGATGATAGAACAGAATAGAATGTACCAAAAAGGTACCATGCTAAATCTATGAATAGAATAGAATGTTTTTTATTTGACACGCACAAACAACACAGAACGCAACTTAAAATAAGAGAGATAACATAAATAGATAATATGATCATACATAACACAGTTAATATTAACAGGACTACCTAGAAAGAAATTAAAATCCTAACATCAGCACGAACGGATGGTTTATACACGTATGAGGACTTAACGCCTAAGAAAATAGAGCAAGCAATGCAACTGGTCTCTTCAATTAGTGATATTGCTAATGGTAGACACTTGTTTGCTACAAAAAGTAATTGAGTTTTTTTGTGGTTTCCACAATTCATCTGTGTTATATGTTTTAGAATTTATGAACTCTCATCTGCACATCTGCGTCTTAAGAAAACCTGAATAAAACTTCAGCGGAACTTTGCAGCCATACTTGTCAAGGCGTTGAAGGTTAGAATTTAACCACCATGAGCTACCTTCATTGTAGGTTTTAGAACCTCTTTCGAAGACTTCATCAAGATCGTAGGTCTAATCAATACACCTGATACTTGGATACCGGATATCACCGGACATGATACCCATGGGACGTAACCTGATACCGACTCAAGGCGAGCGCAGCAATTGGCCCGTTTCGATTGCACTTGTATTCTGTTACTTTGATCTTACAACACTTTGAGCACCTACTATTTGTTTATTAGAAACTAAGACTCAAGAGTTGTTTGAGTTCAATGGCCTTTAAGCGCCGGAGCAAAGCATAGAAGCGCAGCGCAGAAAATTCAAAATCAAACTATCATCGACTGTTTTATAAAATATCGAATCAATCATGTTACTTTTCGTCTGTAGTCGCTTTAATGTTGTCAGGAATAAGAAAGATAGTCATAAGTAAGTTCGTATGAGTTAGTGACCAACTCTGGCGACGATTGTGTCATAAAAAGACTAATGTGCTGGCGACATGGAGTTGTCGCTAAATCGATCGCAAACAGGAAACTGCTGAAACTCTAGGAGCACAATTAAACACCATCGCCTACACATTACGTGTCCAATCTATACAGATTCTGCAGACAGGGGTCGAGGAAACAATTGGCCAATTGGATAACTGCGGAATAAACACCAGCTCTGGCCGTGGTCTGGCGACAATTGAGCAGTTGACCCACTAATACGTGTCAAGAGTTGGAAACGATTCGCGAAATTACACTTCAGCGTTCGGAAAACGTGATTTGGTAAATGAGCCACGTGACGAATTCTTCGATGCGAGCGTGTTCGAATCTTGCAGGAAAAAATTATTAGTATTGAATTCTAAGTTTTGTTAAGGAACTCTTATTGACCTGCTGAGGATAATTGCAGCAGAACGACTTAGCAGTAACCTAGCGACCCGCCCTGTTTCGCACAGGTTTTAAACCCTCTCTTGAATTATTCTATCTATTGCTGAAAGAAAAGTGCATTAAAATCTTTCCGATCCTTTGCGTAGTTTAAAAGATCTAAGCGTACATGCCAGGCGACAAAAAGCTACTTTGTATTCGATGTAGAAAAGATATTTTCCAAACAATACACGTATGCTGAGTGCCAAGTATAAGTTTCTTTTTACTGATTCGATCGCGTAAATGTAAATGCAGATTTGTTTTTGTTTTCATTAGTTATGAACGAATAGAGAGAATCATAGTTTACGGCATATCTAACGTATTTGGTACTCTGACTGACCCTTCGTTACATGCCATTGTTCAAGCTGCACTATGATTGAGTGGCCTTGGCATTGACACGGCGAAGGTGAGCCAACAAGTTGTTATTGGCCTATCGAAATGCCATGGGTTAAGTTTGTTTAGGCATTTATGTTTATTTCGTACGTGGGTAGTATCAACTCACAACACTACTGATACTGTAAATGTGCCTAACAGTTGATCTTTCGCAGTTGGGCGAGTTTTTACATAAATATTAAATACTAGCGGACACGCGCGCGCCTTCGTCTGCGCAATGTTTCGTCAACGATCTTTGGAACTGCCTTGCACAACCCCTAAGGGGAGTTTTTCAATTTATACCGAATTTAGAGTGAATCGGATCAAGGAATAAAATTTTCCATATAAACTGGACCACCCTGTATACCATTTTTCTGTCATAAGAATCTTCTCCTGACAATAACAAACACAACAAAAAAAAATAGTGAAATCGGTCCAGCCGTTCACGCGTGATGGCGTGACCAAGGGATATAAGGATTCATTTTTATATATAGAGATTGAAAGATTTTTCCTACAACTTAGAACCATCATATCGAAAGACAGAGCACAGCAAATCAAAAAGTCTTGTTCTATTTTTTGTATTATTTAAAACAATGTGACACGATAGCACAAATTGAATGAACTGTTTATCAAACTGTGACAGTTGCCCTACTGAGGGCCGATTTAATTTCAGATTGAATTGAAACTTTTTGCCTTACGGTACATAACCGTTCACAATAACCCTTTTGACTTTATTAGAGCAGAGCTAATGAGTTGGCTATTTGCCTCAATATCCAGCAGATAATCATCTAACAGGCACTTTAGTTAAAGTAATTAGGTAAGTATAGGCAACTACCGTATTTGCTATAGGAAGTGTTGGCTGAAAGGGATAGAGGCAGACTTTAATTCTGAGGAAAGTCATTTTACTGCCGTTCGTTCAATTGATTTTTAAGTTACTAGGAAAAGTAAGGAAAATATTGAAATCAGTGAACATACTTAAAACACAAGGACTTTAAACATAGGAACATCATACTTTATTAAGTCTGCTAAAACGAGGGCTTTTGCAAGAATTACTACGATATTTTGTGAAGCACAATTCTCTTTACATTTGGTATGACGTAATTAATATTTCTACTAAACTCGTAATAAAACTTCATCAGTTCATAAATATCAGTCACAGTGAAGTAGTAGGTAAGTACCTATATATAAATAAATATAATGGAATCCTTATTGCTACTTTCTCAATTCGTGTTCAGAGATCACAAGCGATTATTTATCAAGCGAGTTGACGTTGCAGATCTACGATAGTGCTTAAAAGTAGTTTTTCTCTTGACTATCTTAGAGTAATAAGCTGTTTTATTTACTATACTACATAATACTTTTTTTTAGGAAATAGGTCAGCTTTTGACCTCACTCTGCTTGATGCTAAGCAATAGTGGCATGCTTTCCTAGAAAGAACCTATTTACTCTTGATTTGACTTAAGCAAGTTCAAGCTCTAGTGACGGAGATTTTAGGTTTTATTTTTCGCCTGATAAGGATCGACCCGTGTGCTAAAGTTAAAGTTCGTATTGAGTTAGTCGACTCTTAGTGATGGAGTTTTAGGTCATCGTCATGGCTCAGCGACAAATTAACAAGCTCTCCAGAGCGCTCAGTTGATAATGCCACTAGCGGTCACTCATCCACTTTGACCGTATGTGCAAAAGCTAGGCAGCTCCTCTGTTTAGTGAGTATGATCCAATGATCATACTAGTAGTAATGAAAATATTGGTAGCTCTAACATTATTTTTGGCAATGCAGTTTGCTCAGTCAGTATTATTTACTCTAAGAAATCTAGATGCAAGGCTGTCTAGACCTGACAGCTGAAAGCATTCTGGTGTTCCGAGGTTTAGATATATCTGGAGATGATTACTTTCCCTCAATTTCTCAAATGCTTTCATAACTGAGTTATTTTACTGATTAAGTTGACTACTATCTTAGCTTTTGGGTGTCTATCGTGACTTAAAATCGATTGGTGTTTCGAAAGAACAGTCAAGCTACAAGAAGATTGTAAGTAAACAGTTTAGGTAGTAGGTAATTTCCACTAATTTCCACTGCATCCTCCGAATCGTCTCCTGGATGTCGGAAATCCCGCTTCGCGCATGCAGTACTGCGCACTAGCTGTTTTGCAGTGAACTCTGCAAGACCAAAACGCCATAATTCTGTAAGCTATTATTAAAACTTGTAGGAGTTGAACACATCTTTTTAGTCATAGTAGCTGATTTCTGCGACTATTTTATCGCAGTCAGTTCCTCGTACAGCCTTTCACCCTAAATTCATCCCTCTATGATTATTTTTGAAAATAAAGTAGGTTCGTTTATGACCTTTCCTACAGACCAACGTTCTGCTTACTTTGTTTGTCCAGCCCAGATGCTGAGTGAAATGGCCAGCATTATTTATTTTATTAACTTGTACCAAGACAATATATTACGCTTTTACCCAGCGAGAGCCTACTTAATAGTGATGAATTTGTGATGTATCTGTTAAAAAATACCTAATTCATTATCACTTGAACTTCGTAAGAAATGATAGATCACTGCTATCATTGAAGAGCTCGATTTATCACGCAAGTCATTTGTCAGACTTGCCAATCGTTTCCCTGACAGACTCACAGCATAGTAGGAACAGCAGGTACACATTATTATTTAAACACAACAAGCGTGAAAATTGCACAATTATTGCTAAATTCCCATTAAGTACCTTGATTTCACATTACTTCTTTACTTCCAGTGATTGCTACTTTATCGCAGTGATCAGTAATCGATCGCTTTAACATAACCAGGCGGCCGATGTTCTTCCGATCAAGCGATGTCAATGTCCTAAAAACAGAACATTAGAACAACAGAATATTAGTCAAGGTTTCAATATTATACCTGAATAATGATGGTTATTGTGTGAAACAGCTAGCTTTATTGAGCTGCGTCTTGCTGCAATATCTGTCATTACATCGCTTTCTAACGGAATGCATTCTCTTTCTGTAATAACACCAGTTATCTTGAAATTACTCTGTTTTGTTCCACTGATCCCCAAATTAGGTTCTTGGAGAAATTCCGATTCTATTAATGAATTGGGATTATTCTGTGGGATGTTTCTGGCTTTTGAGGTCAATGGACCTTTGGTCTGTGTCTGATTTAAGATTTGCTAGCATTGCTTATCTAAAGAATATTATTTATTATTAGGAATAGTTTGGTTTTCTTTTCTTTCCACTGATTATAGAAATTCTATCCACAAGAATATTTATATGACTCCTAAAACGCTGGCACTTGAGGTTGTAGGAGTTTAGGGATCATGGTAAAATAATTCAGTCTATATTATTAACACTCGTGGCATTAACGTCATGGTCTCGAAAGCAATTCCATGGTGAATCCTAACCTAGATACCACCTGAGTGACGTATCCAGTGTTGTCTAGCCATGCATCAGTGACCGCCTGCGCGTGCGCAGTGCCGCGATGGCGGTCTGGTGCGGCGCGCGTGTTCTGCCTCTTGAGAGGAGAGTTTACTCCATCACTCTAGTGGTCAGTTTAAATAAAATGTGCCTAAGTTTTATCGCTCCATCACTCTAGTGATAGTTAAAAAACGTACCAAAAAAGAATGGGCCTACATTGTGCTGCTATTTTTCATAGATTGTAAAAGTTGTGTTCCGTATTTTTTTCTTCTTACAAAGTGATTGTTGTTGCACGGATATTTGTCGCCTTTTAAGGGTGAAAATGTAGGTGTCAAATATGAATTTGGATATACTTCTACTACCCCCTTGGACATCTTCAAAGGATCTGGAAATTTGGAATACACAAAAGATTCGAGACTTAAACACTGCTGAGAGAACACACTTAAGATACTATGTAGATGTGACCTATGGGGTGTTTATGTTTAAATATACATTTGGCACGAGCAAGAGCCCCTTTATAAGCATTCCGCAAACATAACTATAAATAACAGTGGTATGAAAAAGTAATATAAGTTTGCGAAAGTTAAGCTCAAAAAACCAATTGGATGCCAATGTTGTGGAAATTAGATCGAAGTTGGTAAATGTGATTTAAGTGCTGATTACGGAAAGTAAATAAAACGAAAAAAAAATAATTTTGCGTAAGTTGGAAGCTCAATTAAATGGTGTTGTGGAAATTGTATTTTCAAAATTTGGAGTGTGCTTTCAGTGCTATTCGATGAAATAAATATTTTTGTAGAACTTAAAGTGAGACGTATTCCCAGTTGGACATGAATAGTCAAAGTCAAAGTCAAATAGCATTTATTCAGTAGGACCGCTGGGATCACTTTGAAAAGTTTGTATAAGCTAGTTGCGATCTCTAGTGTAGGGAGTTTTGATTCTGCGTGGAAGCCTCCGTCATGGTATACCGGCTTATAAGCCGGGACCGACAATTTAACATGCCTTCCAACACAAGCAAGTATCTTTTAAAAGGGACGAGTGAAGATAAAAAATATTTCAAGTCTTACTGAATGCGATGGAAAAGTTAAGATGGTAAAAAATGGACGACAAAAGCTAAGATGTCAGTTATTTTGTAAAGAAACTATATTGCAAATCCAATCCGGCCTTCGGGGCGGTCACGAACTTAACTCGATCGAATCAATTTTGCTTACGGTTGTCGCTACTGTCGTCTGCAGCCCCGCTAGACCATCTCTAAGAACCGTCTACTAAATCTGATGGTCATAAGTCATGACTTTGGATCGAAGCTTTCAATCATATTTAATTTTCAACCGACTTCAAAAAAGGAGGTTCTAATAGTCTTTAATAAATATTCTAAATAACAATGTTTGAATTATGTAAAAAGTAGATACTTGGAAACAAGTGGTCATGAATCTAATAATATTGGTCCACTGTCATCTCCAGTAATTTGAGCTGAAACTTGAGTTGCTTCCAGGAATCGGAACTTGTGTAACTTGGCTTAAAGTTATTGTGAAACAATACTGTCTCATCTAACGAGATTTGGTACTGCTTTGCGTGCATTGTTTGGCAGTTGCTCAGTATTTGATTAGGATGTATGCATTTTTTAAATCTTTTACGCAAAAAGAGGATTATTGTATCATGCCAAATTCTATTTATAGTAAAAGTATGTTCGTATGAGTCAGTGGTCAACTCTTAAAGCCTTTTTCATGGCTTTAAAGCTTAATGCCAAGACTGAGGATATAACTTTTAACGTAGGTACTTATTTGTGTGTATTTTCTTAGGATGAACAGGTACTGATTATCGTATCCTCAAGTACCTAATTATCTCAAAAGCTTACGCCATTCGAAGAGAGTCAAGTTAGATCTTGCCTAAGTACCTTCTTCCGTCTTGTATTCTTAGTACATTCAGTATGGTTGCCAAATGAGCCTATAAAAACATTTACGACCCATTTATTGGCCTGATGACCTAAAACGATTTTCATAATAATTCCTTATAGCTTTGAAGCTTTTCAATTTTATTGACTTTAGATTCTTCAGCTCATGATCACCTCTGATCACACTCTGTTTTATGATCTGTTTGTTTTGTAACGTGGAAGCTTGCCTGTTTTTAGACTCTACGCATAACTAAACTCAGAATCATTTGTATACGAGCTATACAAACGAAATGCTGCAAAATTCTAGCTATTTTCTGACCGCGATCTAAAGGATCGAATATCGTCGCATTTTCTAAATAATTTCAAGGATATTACTAGCTTTCGTCCTCAACTTATTATAGGCTACCGTCTATATCAATTCCAAATTTCATCCAAATCGGTTGACTGAAAAGTCAAAATGAAGACGACGACACGTGCAAACATACAAACTTTCTTCAAACTACATATAATATTAGTACCCCCGTTTCCTCTTTCTCTAAATTCCTACCCATTATTGGAGACTATGGACTCACGAAGTAACAACCCGATCTAAGAGTGACCAGCAATCATTGGCATGGAAAATTTGGGTACGCGAGCGGAAAACTATTCCTCTTGAATAAGTTTTCCCGCAGATAAACGGAATTTCTGGACCATACAGGTTGACTCACAAGAAAAGTTACATTGGTTTTCTGATACCAAAATAAACAGTGGTTCTTTACAAAAGCGCTAAAGAAGTAAAAACATTAGAAAATAGTTTTCGAATTTTTAGTATGTAGGTAATAAACATTATAATTAGATCATTTGCAACTTGATTTTCATGTTGATTTCTTGGACTGTTTTAAGAGGTATCACTAGTTTTCGTGAGATAGTTCTCGGTCCGAGAAGTTTTCCGTTATTTGGAATTTGTGATGCAGCTTCAAGTTGTGCTGTAATAAGTAATTGGAGCGAGAAATTCTAATTTTCCATATTCTATCGCCCGTTGCTGAGCCGTCAAGGGTCGGGTTCGGCCGAAGCGTGAAATAGCCCGCACGATCGTCGTCAGCCAAAATATGTTTTTGTAAGCATTTTTCGGTACACAAATATGTTTTGCGAGCATTTTTCGGGCGCACAACTTTTTTAGCTGTCATGTCAGACACAGGCAGTCTTTGATGTTGATGTTGTTTTGCAAAATTGGACCTGTGAATAGGAGTAATAACATTGTAAACTGATTACCTAGATATCATATAGATTCATAACTCATTCACTTAATTTTATTACCCATAAACTCGTTATGCTCAAACAAATACAACCCTAACTTGCAGAAAAGAGAGTGTAGAGCAGAAAAAAAATATCTAGCTTCGCTCGCACGTTAAACTAAGAATGTTTTTTTTATGGTTTCAGATAGACCCTAACACAGCGTTCCTCCGGGCAGCACGCGCCGGCCAGCTGGACACAGTTGTCGACCTCCTCGACTCGGGAGCCGTCAAAGATATCAACACATGCAATTCGGTGAGTATTTTCTTGAATTTTTAAAGTATCCCGTATGTAGAGACAAAGTAAAGCATCTCCTTTCGATTGAAATATGTTTTCCTGATAACGCTAATAAAGCTGAGAGGGTTGTATTGAAGATGGGCAAACCTCTCATTGTGTCCTTTGCACTCTGTACAGTACTGTGCGCTGTGTATAATGTGTATATTCTCTAAACATACCAAGAAACAAATCTAGCTCACTCTTCCCACGGTATCAGCTTAGTGTTTCTATTTCTACATTTATGACCGAGAAAGTGCTGAATAATTCCTAATCATTATTGTGTGCAAAAGATTTATAGCTTCGATTGTATCGTGTTTGCATTGCGTTCTACTTATAAAAATCTCAAGAAAATATAGGTAATAAAATTCTGAGTTGATTACCTTTAGAATTCATTTAATTAAATTTTTCAATTAACTAAGTATTCATTTTCTCTTACTTAGAAAAACAGGGATAAAGGTGAAAGAACATTTTACGCGCTGTCTGCCGTATTTAGTTTTCGTCGTAGGAAATCACCTAATGAATGAAAGCTCGCATAATTTTACACGTACTTACGTTTCGTACCTGTTTCATATTTATTTATATTTTCACCTTATGGGCGGTTTACATTGGTACAGGACAGTGACAAGTAGAAGTACAATGGCAAGTGATGAGCACCTACACAAGAAAGTCGATTCTCCTTGTCCGATCGGTTTACTACACTACTGTAGGTAATTGCTTTCTACGTAATACTGTCCTTGATCAATGTAAACCGTAAGAAGCTATTTCTTTCATTCAACCCGTGTTACATAAATCTTACAAAGAACAAAGTTTGCAATGACTTTTGTTTGAGTATCGAATGTTCTTTTCTATTTGTTAGGCTAAAAGATTCATGCAAAGTGTACCGTGTCCCAATTGATGTGAAACCGTGTTATACTGTCCCTGAGGATATAATGGAAACTGCGCAAATGTTACGTGTAACATACATTTCATTTGAGTGGTGTTGACTTGGGATGGCATCAATTGATCTGGGGCCTTATTGTGTAATTCAACTGGCAATGAACATGGTCTTCATTTTGACATTTGAAACCTATTCTGGACTTCAATTGTCATTTTCCTATTATGTGATTGGTTGAGCTGTATTAGGATGACAACTGGGAATGGATTTCAATTTAGACAATAAGGCTGCTGGTTCCTAGGTTTGAAACCTAAACCTATCAATGGATAAACACTGTATACGTGTTTACCAACATTGAAATTCGTGAGCACTTGAAATAGTTAAGAACACTTGAGGCATGTGTTGCCTGTGTAAAAATACAGCTTCATCTTTTCCGTGGATAAGGCCGGGTTCCTCCTGGTTTTGTATCATATATAAATCTAAATGAATGCGTATCTTTTTGTGCATCCGTAAAAAGCATTACATAACTATATGTACTTTGTATGTGTCATCAGATATGCACTATTGAGGACATCCTGGCAGGCGCGGTGTTCATGAAAGACTATTATGTATTACATAGAGTCTATGTGAATCTAGTATATTATGCCGCTCACGGTCAATTCTCATGGTATAAAGGTTTTATTATGATTATGAAACTGCAATGAAAAATTAAACTGGCTTTGTACTTACGGTTTTTATTATTTTTTGTGATGGTTATCGTGGATAGTATGTGAAATACATTCACAATGTATGAATGTGTTTCTCAGCAAAGGCCTTGACATTGAAAACAATAATGTTTCAGTGTTAAAATGCCATTCATGTTTTTGGGCTATGATCGCTGTGAACTGAATTATTGCGTAATGTATCATACGGGTACCGACTACCTACCTCGCAGCAGATAGATTTGTAAGAAAGAAATACTTACTATGAAAAGTCATGTTGACAAGAACATACTCATAAGTTATATAGGATAGGTACCTAGTAAGTTATTTCAATTAAACTATTTTAATTTCAAATGGTACCTCTCAATCTACTGATAGAATCGATCAAAATTTTTCTATTTTTATCTGCGTAGTATCAACTCACAATAGTCAGATCTGAGGTACGATAAGTAGGTACAATTACCAGCAGAAGTGTAGCAAAAAGTCAATGGATTCAACTAACAGATTACACTTTAATCAGTGAATGAGGGCGGTCAAAGAAGTAGTAGATTGTGGAAGAGATCAATATAAATATGTAAGTAGGTAGCAGATTCGCAGTTATAGGGTTTTGTTGAAGAAGAAAACTTGTGACGCTCTTAGCGTGGGATAAGGCTGGGAAATAAATACGGTTGTTCTAATATAACAATTCGATTTTTGAAGACTAGAAGTTATGTGCACGACTGTGCGCATTCGTCACAGTTATGGTAAGAAATTCGATTTGATTCTGATGACTGGTCATTTTAAATACCCAATGGTTCTTTCTACCATACTAACGAATCTTTGCTTGGACACTTCAAAAAACGTAAGCCTTTACATCTACGAGTATACTAGATGATTTATGCAGCGTCAGAACCTTTGCCTACATTCAACGGGACACTGTAGTTCCTGGGACATAGTAGGCTTGTCCAGCACCTAAACTATCTTCTCAACTTCATCAGTCTTATCCACAGGAAAGACGAACGTTAATACGCGTGGAGCTGACTAAGCTGCGGGTTTTACGAGCTCTAAACAGTGAAGGAAATACATAACTTCCAATAGCATTATCATTTCATGAGTCACGGAAGACGTAGATGGAACGGAACTTGCAGGAAGATGATGATGGGTCATCATTTTGCTTGCCTTGCCTTACCTTCTCCTCTGTCACTTTGTCATCCAGCACTAATTTTACAGAAACTACGAGTACCTACCGTAATACCACAAAACAGCCATGCCGTGTGGTTTTTAATTAAAGTTCTGCCTATGTATACATACTAATATCCAGTAGTGCCCGCCCGTCTGACTGGCGAATTTTCCGCACGACCGGGCTTCGCGCTATAATTGGCGGTTGTATGCGCTGATTTGATTATTTAATCGAAAAGTCACTACCGATGCACTATAGAACTAGAAAAAATGGCGTAACCGTGCTAGACATTCATATAGAGTTTGAAGATCCTTGGAAGATGTATATTATTATGGGGGTAATCAATATCACATTCAAATACAGATCTGGTAAATGCCGAAATTTTACTGAGGTTAGCTCTGAAGTGACAGGTTGCATGGGAAGAAGCCCTTCCCCGCTTCTTATTATTATTATTTATTTTACACTAGATATATTTCCTACTCTTTATAAACCTGATCTCTCGGCTATTTGTGAGCTAAAGCGTGAATGATAATTGACCAATTTAATTGCCGATAGTATGCTTTTAACTAGTGATGCAAAAGACAGTGGTTTGGCCGGATACCGGATATCAAAACGGCCTAATCTTTGGCTGGAGAGCCGAATATCCGGAGCATAAAAAGTTTTCGCACAAAGAAACTGTACCTGTTCAGTGTGCATCTTTACGACATTTACATTTTGTCATTAGATAATTTATCCAGCTTCTGGAGCCAGATAACTTTAGGTTACACGCCGGGAATCTGTGTAGTGTCTGGGATATTGTTGAGATGAAACAGGCTTAGGCTTACACAACACTGTTATCCAAAATTGGCCCACTGGCAAAGGCAAATAAAAAAACATTCAGATTCATACCTACATTTAGAAGGATTAATACCGGATACTGTATCATATAGCCGGATAACTGAAATATGGCCGGATAAACATATTGGATAGTAAACGGATATCTGTTGCATCACTTCCATTTGCAGCTTCCACGGTATTTCAATTATTCCGACTATTATTATTATCTGATAGCATAAAAAAAAGTCTTTGACTTTTGCTTCAAAGGTTTCAAAGCGATGTTCGTGGCGTGGGCTCAATTTGTGTTATTGTTGTACAACAACATTACTTATTTACCCATGTAAGTCTAAATATGTTATGAAGCTCGTGCCTTTCGTTATTGTGTCTATTTTCGTGTTTAAGGCTCGGTGGCTGCCCTATTATCTATTTTTGTAGTTAATGGTCAATTGCCTACTTGCGTAATGTTTTGTTTCTATACACCTTTTGAAAATATTGTTATTGTTATCATTGATTGATTTTACTATATACAGGGTGTAAAAAGACTGCTACCGAAAACTGAGGGGTTTCAATCAGACCATGATTCTGAACATATTTATTGAAAAAAAAAAAACGCAAAAAAATTTTTACTTAGCTACGTCATTTTATTTTATTTTCTAGTTATTTACTACTAGTACAACATAATAAGACTGTACCTACCTAATAATTGGATTTATAAAAGAAAAAAACTATTAAAA
This sequence comes from Epirrhoe tristata, assembly GCA_951394285.1. Classification (NCBI taxonomy): domain Eukaryota; kingdom Metazoa; phylum Arthropoda; class Insecta; order Lepidoptera; family Geometridae; genus Epirrhoe; species Epirrhoe tristata. Next base: position 3,864,499 of record OX596161.1, read on the forward strand.
CTCAAAATCCAGCAATCTACGTATAAAAACGCGCCCAGTACATACGCAAACAGTAATTTTCAAACGCTGTTTTATCCGGATATAATGATTTTTTCGGAAAATCATTTTGGATTTAGTTGTGTGTTGGGATGCTGTACCTACCCCTTTCGACTTCGGTAGACGTCTTTTTACACCCTGTATATTAAAGAGGGGTTAAAAACAGTGGATAAAATACCTGACCAAACTTTGTGATGGCCGGTAAAGAAATTCCTAACTATATCTCCAAGGCGCGGTAGACATTCTCTCGGATCTTGGTATGTATTCCAGATAATTTGAACAAGTCTAAGCTGGTAGTCAGATTAACATAAGCGTTTAAACACTCTAGGGTCTAGATCATCAGACCTTACGAATAAAGGTAGAGTTACGAATCATCGGATTCAGGAGTTGCGACCGTCAACATAGCTAACACTGTACAAAAGATATACACAAAGAATGACAAACTGACTCCTTAATAATTAATTGTTTTAACATGTAACTTTCTTACCTGTATATCAAACAAACTGTTCTCTTTTTTCCAGAACGGGCTGAATGCCTTGCATCTTGCCGCGAAGGATGGCCACATATCAGTCGTCGAGGAACTGCTCAAAAGAGGAGCGGTCGTTGACTCCGCCACGAAAAAAGGTGAGAATTCCTATCGAATGCCTTGACTCTTTGCCAACTGCCGACATCCTACATAATAATATAAAGTGTAGTAACATTTTCCTTGTTAAGTTCAGAAGAATATGGTAATTTCTTCACGCGCCAACGTTTTAAGCCATTGTGAACTTCATATTGAAAAACAGTTTCCGACACTTGGCGACCCTTTTTGTCAGATCGTAAACGATGTTTTGATTGAATTTGAGCACGTTTGGTAAGTTGGTTTCTTAAAATACTTCTGCAAAATATATTTGGAAAAGGCATTCCATAAATGATAGGTTGCAACCCCATCGTCGCCTGCTAACTGGTTTCCTCACAGTGTATTGTCGCTTTTTCACCTGGGAGATCAATCGTTCGAAATAGGTAGGTACCTACAATGTTATTTCTTCACGTATGACACAGGTACAGTCAGCGTCACCAATTGATAACCCCCTCATTGGGTTGGAACTGCGCACCGTACATTGATAGTATCACGCCTCTTTCCCATCGGGATACGCAGAGACCACGGCTAATTCTTCACGTAATATATTAAATGTACTTCTCCAGGAAACACAGCACTCCACATAGCATGCCTAGCAGGCCAGGAGTCGGTAGCGAAGGCACTTCTTGGAGCGGGGGCGAAGGCCGACGCGCAATCAGCGGCCGGCTTTACTCCGCTGTATATGGCTGCGCAGGAGAACCACGCTGGCTGTGTGAAGATGCTTCTGGCTGCTGGGGCCAGCCAGACCTTGGCTACAGAAGTGAGTCATAACTTCACTTAAAACAAGCCACAGTTGATTTTAGTCTACTTTTCTAACAACCTACTCCGTCTGCTTACCATGAAGCACTATGAGCAGCCTATCTCTACTAGAATTGAGTGACATTTGAGACGATTTAAGTTTTATAGGTTGTAAAATGATGCTTTTTTACATGAATTGAATGATGCTTTAACTCAAATGTAATGACAGACGAAGCAGAGTTCAACAATCATCGTCATATTTCAGCCAATTTACATAAAACTTTTAATACAAACCAATCACAACACCAGCTGTGCATCAATCATTCAAGTCTAATGAAATTGATAGCTTTTTGCTGGACAATCCATCGTCTCAATGTCCATCATCTTTCAAATGTCTCCAAACTTGGCTTCCAGGATGGTTTCACACCGCTAGCAGTTGCTATGCAGCAAGGCCATGACAGGGTGGTCGCGGAGCTTCTAGAGTCCGACACGAGAGGAAAGGTCCGCTTGCCAGCACTACACATCGCAGCTAAGAAGAATGATGTCAAAGCAGCAACGTTATTATTAGAGGTAAGAAGATGAATTTTTGGTGACTTGAATGAAATGCTGAGCGACCATTCAAACCATTCAAAAAACTTGCAAAAGTTAAAAAAGTACGATGCTTTTGAACTCAAAATTATATAGAACAAGCTATCTTTATAGTAGAAAACTATAGTGAGCGAAGCAAGCCATAAATTTCCTTCAAAATGTATCTATGCAGCTTGTAGCACCCTCTGCTGGGTTAGGTCTCTATGACGCCACTCCTGGCGGTCATACTGTACTTGTGCCAGCCGGATCTACTGTTCTCCCACCGCCCCCACAATGTCATCTAACCATCGGGCAGGTCTGCCTTGAGGCCACCACATATCTCTTGGCCACTACTTGGCAACCGCCTTGGTCCATCGGTTGTCACGTCTTGCCAAGTGCCCCCCATCTCCACTTAAGCCTTGCAATCCGAAGAGGATACAACTTTTAATGTTGAGCAACTTCGAGCGAAGCGAGCCACTAATAATGCATTATTTTAGATGTAATCTGCGAGCTTCACTAACTAATACTTATTCCCTTTTCAGAATGAACATAATCCCGACGCGTGTTCCAAATCTGGCTTCACACCATTACACATAGCAGCACACTATGGCAACGTAGCGGTTGCTAAGGCATTATTGTCAGCAGGAGCAGACGCGGGCAGAGCTGCCAAACATAACATCACACCACTACATGTTGCCAGCAAATGGGGTCAGCTGGCCATGTTAGATCTGCTTGTGGAACATGGTAAGTAATGAATTTACGATGCTTTAAAATACTAAGTTATTAATAAGAAACGAAGCGCTCGTGGTCGTGCTTGCTTAATCGTTCTTGATAGATCGTAGTAAAGCGACGTTCGAAACGGTCTGTAAGTGGATGGGTGACCGCCAGTGGCATTTTCATCTAAGCGCTTCCGTGATTCGAAGGGCACGGCCGTGACGGAGGCCTTAAAACTCCGTCACCAGAGTTGGCCACTGACTCATACGAACTTACTTAATCAAAGAACACAGTCATGAGCAATTGTCTATCGTGCCTTGGGAGTAATTCTGTGTTTTTTCTTTTTAAAAATAATTACTAATACATAAATATTTACAGGTGCTAATATAGCGGCGGTTACCCGTGATGGTCTAACGCCTTTACATTGCGCCGCGCGCTCCGGACATAGCAATGTCGTATCTAGGCTTTTGCATCACGGCGCTCCTATCACTAGTAAAACTAAGGTAAAAATTGTAAATACAGCACTATTGGGCTTATCCCACATATATAATAAAGCTGAAAGTTTGTGAGTTTGTTTAGATGTTTGGATATTTGGATGTTTGTGTAAGGATCAGGCCCAAACGACGAAACAGTTTACAATGAAATTTGGTAAGGTGAAAAGTATACCTCCAGAATAGCATATAGGCTACTTTTTATCCCGTAAAACGTTCACGAAAATCAAAAAATATGTAAAAGGACAACGGGAACATTGCATAAAAACTTTAGCAGTACTCTGTTTGACACAAAGAGCACTGCTCTAAGGTTGCCATGACAACCAATAACTTTTGACTTTTCAAAATGGCGATGTCATTTCCTTCTACTATGCTTTGAACAATTTTTATTACTTAAATTAAAAACTATTTGTGGGGTTGTGATGCCTAAATAAGTTCTTTAAATAAATAGCGAAATTATTATTTATTATTTTTACAAAAATACCCAACCCCATAGATGGGTGCCTACTTAATTACCCCGAAGGGTTGGATTGGACCAAGGTAGTTCTATCTCTAAAATGTTGTATGACGAAACAATGCGCAGACGACGTCCACTAGTTACAAATAATGTATATAGTATGAAGTTATGACAGGTATAACCTATGAATAACATGCAATTTTTTTTTATACGTTGAGCTGGACATCTTCAGCGACTTTTTAAAGCGAAATTTATAATTTTTTGATTAGTAAAAAATTGTTATAAATCAAGTACCTAAGTACATCAAGTCAAAGGTCAAAAGGCCGAACGGTCGAAAGCTCGAAAGGACGAAAGGTCAAAAATGTCAAAGTACAAACTTCGTTCCAACCGAGTCTTCCACGACATTCACATCCTTTTTTATTTCAGAATGGGCTAACACCTCTCCACATGTCCGTCCAAGGCGAACACGTTGAGACGGCGAAAGTTTTACTCACAGAGGGCGCTCCTATCGATGACGTCACAGTCGACTATCTTACCGCGTTGCATGTCGCCGCTCATTGTGGACATGTCAAGGTGAAATAGACCATAGGGTACTGTGTAATAGAGTCTAAAAAAACTGTCGTGGTTATAACTAGTATACTTATGTTATGTATTTGACGACCTCTGTGGCGCAGTGGGCGAAGGCCCGCCTGCGACGCAAAAGGTTGCGGGTTCGATCCCCGCGGCGGGACCAATGTTTGTATGATCTACAAATATTTGTCTCGGGTCTGGGTGTTTCTATGTATAATATGTATGTATTTACAAACAAAAAAGTATATAAGTAGTATATCAGTCATGTAGTACCCATAACACAAGCTCTGCTTATTTTGGGGCTAGATGATGCTGTGTGGAAAGTCCATTATTATTTATTTATTTATTTATGTACTAAGTAACTAAGTATATGAGGGGCAGAAACGTTGAATTTGGAATTCTTAAAAACATGAAACTATAACTTGAATCCTTTCATCTCTACATCCAAAGGTTCTCTGGATGAAATCGCTTCTAAGCGAGACCCATTTTTACCCCGGCGGCGCCAGACCTAGCTTCAAATGTTTGAACACATATAGCACGAGACTTTGACTACAAACTCTCGCGCAACATTATGTGTTCAAACATTTGTTCAAATAATTGTTCAAACATTTGAAGCTAGGTCTGGCGACGGATTAAAGATAACACAAGGTTTTTAACTTAATCCTGAAATTTACTTTTAATTATTTCAATTCATAGTTTTTGAGTATATTTATTGTTCTCGTTATAAATTAAGTTGTGTACGCTATAGAGTTTTTATTTCATTCAAAGGTGAAAATTTCTTGATTTACAATATTTTTTCAGGTAGCAAAGTTACTTCTAGACAGAAATGCGGACGCAAACGCGCGTGCATTGAATGGTTTTACACCGCTACACATCGCTTGCAAGAAGAACAGGCTAAAAGTTGTTGAATTGTTGCTCAAATATGGCGCAAGTGAGTATAATTTGTTTGAATATTGTAGCAATAAATGGGTGTGATAATTATTAACACTATTAACGGGATATTTACCATGATTCAATGCCAATAAACCTACTCGCAATGACCAGTTCTTCTGTGATCATGGCGTCTGCAACTGCGCCAAAATATCGGGAAACTTAAAAAACAATGAATCATTGCCGGTTTAAAAGTTATATGGGTGTGATAAGTTAGAGGTGTGCAGCGTTTTCCATTGTCCTATGTGATTTGGGAGCCGTGTTGGCCGAATGGGGTTGTGCCTCGACTTTCAATCCGAACGTCGCGGGTTCGAATGCCGGCCGTGCATCAATGGATTTTGCGTTTCGTTAAATTTATATGCGCTTTAACACATGCTCTAAACGGTGAAGGAAAACATCGTGAGGAAACCAGTTCGTGTTCTTATAGGCGGCGATGGGCTTGCAACCTGTCACGTATGGAATACTAACTTCTGCAAGATGTGGGCATGTATCAAATATGTGTTTGGACATGCCTCTGACTACCCTCCTTAGACATCTTCAAAGGATATGGAATAAGTAACATAAATGATCTGAGAGAATGTCTACCGCACCTTGGGGATACAGTCGTGAACCTTTTTACGTTTTACATTTCTAACTTTTATGTTCCAGGTAAATCAGCAACCACAGAATCTGGCCTAACCCCGCTCCACGTGGCCTCCTTCATGGGCTGCATGAACATAGCGCTGGTGTTGGTGGGGGCCGGAGCCGCCGCTGATGCAGCCACCGCCAGGGGGGAGACCCCGCTACATCTGGCGGCGAGGGCGCACCAGACTGACTTAGTGCGAGTGCTGCTCAGGAACAATGCTAAGGTAAGGGGGGAGCCTCGCGAGCGATAGGTCTCGGCATGAATCTGGATATAATAATAAATAATGCTGGACTTTTCACACAGCATCACCTAGCCCCAAAGTAAGCAGAGCTTGTGTTATGGGTACTAGAATGACTGATAAACTACTTATTTACTTTTTGTTTGTAAATACATACATATAATACATAGAGTAGGTCATACAAACATTTGTCCCGCAGCGGGGATCGAACCCGCAACCTTCTGCGTCGCAGGAGTACCTTCATCCACTACGCCACAGAGGTCGTCACGTTGGATAAGACCAAAGTCATGGTCAATGACCGAATTGATCCGGGACCTGTCGCTGTTAATGGTCACCTTCTTGAAGTTGTTTCGCAGTACACATACCCTGGGCAGATTTTGCAGTTAAGTAGAAGCAACTTTGAGAAGGAGGCCAAGAGGAGGATTCAGCTGGGCTGGGCAGCATTCAGAAAACTACGTCGAGTTTTCTCGTCACCCATACAGTGTTTGAAAAAAGAAAGAATGTCTACCGTGTACAATGATGAAAATTGTGACAGTGTTACAACTTAATCCTGTAATGTTTCAACTATTTCGTAGTGATATTTTTTTATTATTATCTCCAGGTGGACGCGAGAGCTCGCGAAGAACAAACGCCGTTGCACGTTGCATCACGTTTGGGCCACGCTGACATCGCCGCGTTGTTGCTGCAACACGGCGCTGATGTTACAGCAACGACCAAGGATAAATACACGCCGCTGCATATTGCTGCTAAAGAGGGTAGGGATTACAAAAATAGTTACGTTTTAAAAATTAAAAAGAAGATTAATGCACCGTCGAAGAAAAGAGGTACTAAGGTTTTTTAATTTTTTTCGGGAAACGTAACAATGCTTCAGCAATATACAGATGTAGCATTGAAAGCAGTAAAGTTTTCTTTTGTAAGAGAAGGTTATGTTACTATGAAACTGTAGGTTTATTTAGAAGATAAAAATAAGAATAAGAATAATAAAGTTTTATTTTCTCCACACCATATACAACAGTTACAATAGGTACTTAAATCTACATAATTTTATGTGGGTGAAATCTCATCCTCAGCATTTGCTCCAACAGCTCAAGAGTGTTGGAGCGCTGGTTTTCAGTGCAATAAGGAACTGCATATTTGGATTTGTAAAAAAATGTATCTACAACAGGCTCAGGAATTATATTTATCGAAAAAAAGAATATTTAAATGTCTCAATCGACACTATCAAAAACACTTTCCCAAAGTAATTTACCAAATCAATTGGTATTGCGAAAATGAAAATAATAACTCCACAAAAAAAAACATTTTAATATTACTTTGACGACCTCTGTAGCGCAGTGGGCGAAGGTCCGCTTGCGACGCAAAAGGTTGCGGGTTCGATTCCCGCTCGGGACAAATGTTTGTATGATCTACGAGTATTTGTCTCGGGTCTGGGTGTTTTCTATGTATAATATGTATGTATTTACAAACAAAAAGTATTTCATCAGTATATCAGTCATGTAGTACCCATAACACAAGCTCTGCTTAGGGCTAGATGATGCTGTGTGAAAAAGTCCAGCATTTTTTTAAGTATTTGTTTTTTTTCACAGGTAAAGAAGAAGTAGCCGGTATTCTCATAGACAATACCGCTCCTATAGAAGCAGAGACACGTAAAGGCTTCACTCCACTACATCTAGCTGCTAAGTACGGCGATATTAACGTGGCCAGGTAATAATCGTTACACTGGCTCACTGGAGCTTGACTATTTAGTTTTAAGATGGATCATTTAAAAATATCTAGGCCCCAAATCTATTGTAAGAATAAGAATAAATTTATTTGACACACACAACACAATACAATGAAATTAAGAACAATAAACATTTAGACGAGTAGGTACAAAGAAACATAATAAAAAAATAAACAAAAATAAGAAACAAACTATCCATTGTGTGGTGCCAAAAAGGTCCAGTCTCAGCTTTAGTGCTGCTCCCAGGACAGGGAGACAGCGCTGATTTTCAGACTGGGCCTTACAGGGTGACATCACGCGCGGTTAACATAAACATATATAGAGAATAACAAGAAATAGATACTTAAATAGAATAAAACAATTGAACAGAGTTAGAACTTTGTGGCATCAGCCCTTCCTTTGACTTGACTAAGTCAGTGCCACTTTCATTATTACTTGACGGTAATAATAAAAGCGACACTGACAGTGACAAACAGTAACATTGTCCTGGTTCTTCACGGTATTAGTCACGAAGGAGCAGGAATTGAATCTCCTAGTTTTAAGACCTATTAAGTCCTACTGAATAAATGATTTTTGATTTTGATTTCTCCTATTTTTAACTATAAATGAGTAGAAAGAAAGGTCTAACAGTCGAATGGTCGAAAGGTCAAAATGTCGAAAGGTCGAAAATGTCAAATATGACAGAAATGACAAATGTCAAAGTACAAACTTCGTTCCAACCGAGTGTTCCACGACACTTACGTCCTTTTTTTTCATATAAAATATACTGCTCATCGAAACGGCTTCATGAATATGTTTATACAATAACACATTGTTTTCAGATTATTGCTAGCGCGAGGGGCCCAGCCTGACGCGCCTGGGAAGAGTCATATAACGCCATTACACATGGCTACATACTACGGCCATCCTGATATAGCGCTACTTTTGCTGGACAAAGGTATAATATATCTCTAATGTACCTAATTGATCAGAGTTTTAAACTCAAGTTTTTTTAGTCTTTCTCACGTATGTATTTATGTCACTGACTTAGGTCCAAGGAAAGCTAATACTCAGAAAATGTCTGTTTCCCATGGATTTTGTAGACTAAACGTCGGTATATTGAAATATCATAATTTTCTGTGTTTTATGATCACGTAAACACAGGGGGTTATTCCCGTTCTTATTTTCGTTCGTTTGATGAATATTCGGATGCTTGCCGACCTACATTGTATTCAGTCGATAAGATCAACGTTAAAACACGGTCCCGAACTAGAACCAAATATTCCAAACCGAAAAATTGGCCCTTGAAGTCAGAAATAAATAAATAAATAATGCTGGACATTTTCACACAGCATCATCTAGCCCCAAACTAAATCGTAGTAAGAAGCATCCTAATGTTGATCAAACGAACGAAAATAAGAACGGGAATGCAGCCCCAGTTTTGTTTCACATTCTCCATTATAATTCACGTAAGAATTTATAAATATTGAATTATTCACACATTTGTCAATTAGATTCGCAAGTTAACTGTGTACTGTGTAACATGTCAAGCATTGAAATACGAATATTTACTTACAAGCTTATAAAATAGGTTATTTATAGAAACTAAGCTACTACATATTTACATATATTTATAAAATACAACAGGATTAGTCAAGCTATCTAAGGATCGTTAGAAACGATCTATAGATAGCTCAACTGATCCAGGTCACTGTCAGTCAGAAGCGTGCTTATAAAATTAAATATCTTCTCTTACCTGTAATTGAACTGAGCTTGGTGACAGCTGGTCCAATGATTAAACAATTAAAAAATTAAATGCCCGTGAAATATTCACACTTATTTAGCTCATGGTCATTTTAAAAGGTTGCTTGGAATCTTCGATCAAGAATACATACTATAGATGCAGCGTGACGTACAAAATCAAAGCTAAATTCTGTCCGCGTGACAAAAAAGTTTTCAACCGAATTACACCCTTTGCACCTAGTAATAAAGTCACAAATCCTCAAAACATTATCTTATACGATCATTCATCACGAAAAAGCTGTTATTTACCGAGACGGTTTTGACTGACCCTGAATCTATGGAATTAGCGTACATCTGGTCAATTTCCCCGCTAGTAAATTTTATCAATTCACCAGTTTACTCATTAGACAGTTTCGGTGGGTTGGTAATTTCGCTAGTTCGTCATTTTCCTGATTCGTCAGTTTCATCCTATGCCAGTTTTGCTAGGATGTCAGTTTTGCAAAATTGACAGTATTGCGATCCGCTAATTTCGTTATTTGGGCACTCGCCGGCCGCTACCGCGGCACGCTTCGCTCGGCTCGTGCGTTGTGGTTGTTCACTATACACCTAACCACTCGTCGCTTCGCTCCTCGCAACCTATGCTATAGGTCTGTTAGTTAAATTTTTCATAGAATCAGGATAAATAATTGCGATTTTAGACGAAGACGAAATAGAAAAACTGACAATCTAAACTAACTGACGGACAAGGAAACTTGTGAATCAGGAAACCAACTTAATAGGGAAATTGACAACTTAGTGAAACTGACAAATAAGTAAATTAACAAATTTAGAAACTGTCTCATGAGTAAACTGGCGAGTTAGTTAAATCGACTAGCGAGGAAATTGACCAGATGTACGCTAATTCAATCTATGGTATTGATCGAAGTTTGGAATAGATTTATTTTCAACAATCTTTATTTGAAACCAAACAATATTTCAAATCAGCAGTTTGTTCACATATTACCATCCATATACTATCATATTTTTACCAGCTATACTGTAAAGCTAGAGGTATATGCTAGTGTTGTGTGTAGGTGCATCGCCTCACGCGTTGGCGAAGAACGGCCATTCAGCTCTGCACATTGCTTGCCGACACAACCACCCGGACATAGCCTTCGCGTTGCTTGAACACGGTGAGTTTTATATCAACTAGACTAGATGGCGACACTTGACACGTTTAACGCTATGGAAAGCCGTGTCTCCTGCGACTACATACATACATACATACATACATAAAATCACGCCTCTTTCCCGAACGGGTAGGCAGAGACCACGGATCTCCAATTGCTACGATCCTGACACACAACTTTTGCCTCATTCACTCTCATTACATTCTTCATACATGCTTAGGTCACTTTTGACCTGGCCCTTCTCCAAAATGTCGCCAATTTGATTCAAGAAGGTTCGCCTAGGCTGCGACTAAAAATAACAAAATAAACTAACAAAACATGTTTTCCGTCCGCGTCGGATAGATAGATAAATAATTTATTTGACACATAACATTTCAACACAGACACAAAAAAGACAAGTAACAAGTAGGTAGGTGCATAAGTAAAAACAAACTAGAAAAAAAATATATGACATAATACCACCACGGATTTATTTTTTTGCATACAAAACGTTTGCATACAAAAAAGATAGGCCACGCCCATTTTTTGTTAGTTGTTTGATGTAAGGTGTTAGAAAACACAAAAACAGTGTCGAAGGAGACCCGGCTTAAGTCAGTTTTACAATATCCTCTAGCCATGTATTCCATTGTATTTATATAGACCCATGTATTAATTTATACACTTTCGTCTTTTGTTCACTTCACACCTAAAAGCACAGAATAAATAACGTGCCTAATGCAAATACATAAATTGTTGGAATATTTTGAACTGTAATATTGCAGAAAACTTATCAAAGAAAAGTTAGCTTCTGTAAACCGTATCAGATATAATAGTCATAACACATCTCTATTTAAACTTTTAGGAAATTTTTCGCAGTGTGCGAAGGTCCGCCTGCGACGCAGAAGGTTGCGGGTTCGATCCCCGCCGCGGGACAAATGTTTGTATGACCTACAGAAATTTGTCTCCGGTCTGGGTGTTTCTATGTATAATATGTATAATATTTACAAACAAAAAGTATATAAGTAGTTTATCAGTCATTCTAGTACCCATAACACAAGCTCTGCTTACTTTGGGGCTAGGTGATGCTGTGTGAAAAGTCCAGCATTATTTATTTTATTTATTTTGGTCATGACTCTCAATAAATATTTACATAGATGCGGACCCTAGCGTCAAGTCTAAAGCTGGGTTCACACCGTTGCATATGGCGGCCCAGGAAGGCCATGAAGATTGTGTGGAAATGCTCATCGAACGAGGTGCTGACGTCAACGTGCCTGCTAACAACGGTATATTTAACTACATAGTTATATAATTTGCTTATTATATTAGTATATAATGTATTAAAATGATGAATGTATGGGTAGATCTCCATTTATTTTCCATTACTGCGGATTACTCTTTTTAAATTACTTTAGTGTCAGCACAATTATGTTGATAACATTTAATTACTCCATTGTCAGCGTGTCATAGATGAATGTTCAACTTACGGTATTCACTAATTGTCAATGTCAAAATATAACTAGATTTTATAGTATAAAATGCCCTATCCTCAGGTTTAACCCCAGTCCACCTAGCGGCATCAGAAGGTCGCACAGCGGTCCTGAAGTCCCTACTAGCTGGCGGAGGCCAATGTTCAGCTCGAACAAGAGACGGATACACGCCGTTACACGCGGCGGCGCACCACGGCCATCACGCGGCGGCGAAGACGCTGATCGCGGCCGGTGCTGACGTTACTGCGAAAGCTAGGGCTCACGGGTAAGTTAGTGTCAGCATGGGTAGGTTAATGAAGTGTCAGCATTTAGGGGCGTTATGACATCACGCGGCGGCTAAGACGCTGATCGCGGCCGGTGCTGACGTTACTGCGAGAGCTAGGGCTCACGGGTAAGTTAGTGTCAGCATGGGTAGGTTAATGCAGTGTCAGCATTTAGGGGCGTTATGACATCACGCGGCGGCTAAGACGCTGATTTCTGCTGGTGCTCACGTTATTGTATTTGTCTAACTTGAAATCGATTCCCAGTTCTCATCCCAATAGAGCTCAACCATCACACAATAAAAATTGAAGTCCAGGCTAGGTTTCAATGTCAAAATCAACTCGGATGTCGATTGCCAGTTGAGTTACACATTATGGCCCAGTGTCAGCATTTCACACATCGGTTAATATAGTGTCGGCACTTATGTTTACTCACATGGGTATGGGTAGGTTAATGCAGTGTCAGCACTTATCATAGGTAGGTTAAATTATATTTTTTCTGATAAAATATTAAAACTCGTGTTCCTCATAAATAGAAATAGTGAAGAATATACTAACTTGATATTCAAATCTTTGTTTTAACCAGGTTCACCCCGCTCCATCAGGCAGCCCAACAAGGCCACACGCTGATCATCCAACTGCTTCTGAAGAACGAAGCGGATCCTAACGCTTTATCTGCTGTACGTATTACTACCTACTTCAAACGTTATACCCTACTACTTATACAGGGTTATTTTTAACCTCTCAGGACTGTATTACTATCATCATAAACAATAACTTTTGTTCAATGACTGTTAAAAATTCATCATATTTTTTTTCATACAAAAATAAAAATATTTAAATTGAATGCTCTAAATGTTACGAAGTCTATGCGAAGCAAAAGAAAGCGTTAGTACAATAGCGAGGGGAGCGGGGTTAGGGCGGCGGGGGCGTTTGAAATCGACCTATTTAATACAGAGTTGAAATGTGTTAGATAGAAGAAATGGGATAGATAGAACGAAATCTTGAAGGTTTGTTTTTGGTAAATATTATGTTTTGTAAAAAGTCATAGAACAAAAGTTGTTGTTAATGATGATAGTAATACAATCCTGAGAGGTTACCGGTGTTTTACAAATAACCCTGTATAAGTATACAGGGGGATATCATGAACTTACATTTCCCGGCAGTTTATTAACTGCATGTCCATTTGACATAAAGTGCAAGCGAGAGAACACCGTTTCGTTAATGACCCGAGTCATATAAATTGCAATGCAGTTCAAAAATTGTCATATTAACCCTCCTTTCTATTTAATTTGCTAGAAGAGTGGGTAGAAGCTATTAAAGTATATGTTTACAGAATGGGCAGACAGCGTGCGCGATCGCCGACCGTCTCGGGTACATAAGTGCAGTTGAGGCGTTACGTCCCGTCACTGAGAATACCCTGAGCCAAGCCGTCGGCGACACAGGTCAGTACTTTACTTTACGAGCAGGCTTTGTGATTGGCCAATTCAAGCGCGCTGCGACCAATCGATGCTTTGTGATTGATCTATTCGCGTGCGCTACGACCAATCAAAGCTTTGTGATTGGTCAATTCGCGTGCGCTACGACCAACAGCGTTTGAAGATTACTGTTTGAGTATGTACTGGGCGCGTTGTTTTACGTAGATTGCTGGATTTTGAGTTTTAATTGTTTTAATTTTTTATTAATGAAATTATCAGGTAGGTATGGTCTTATTATGTTGTCCTAGTAGTAAATAATATAAAATGATGTAGCTAAGTCAAATTTTTATTTTTGCGTTTTTTTTTTCGCTAAATATGTTTAGAATCATGGTCTGATTGCAACCCCTCAGTTTTCGGTAGTAGTCTTTTTACACCCTGTATAAATGTGAGAAAACAAACAGAAATCAAACTTATGCTATTTCACTATAATACTTACATATACTAATTAGGATATTTTATAAAAGGGTTAAAAGTTGTTCGTCAAACAAATCTGAGTCACACTAAATTAGTCTCATTCAAGTGATAATAATGAGTCACAAAACTTATTTTAATAGTGTTTTAATTTAATATGCTAAGTGGTCAAGGAAAACCTGTTTAGTGAATTACATCATCGATTGAGTAATCTAAGGTCAACATTATTTTTTATCGAATTATTCAATTGTAAACCTTGTCTAAAAGCAAAAAAGTTCATATTATCTTGCATTCTTCGATAGTATTTTTTTTTAATAAATAAATAATGCTGGACTTTTCACACAGCATCATCTAGCCCCAAAGTAAGCAGAGCTTGTGCTATGGGTACTAGATGGCTGATAAACTACTTATATACTTTTTTGATTGTAAATACATACATATTATACATAGAAACACCCATACCCGAAACAAATATTTGTAGATCATACAAACATTGGTCCCGCCGCGGGGATCGAACGCGCAACCTTTTGCGTAGAAGAAGAAAAACAAAATGATTTGCGTTCGAGAAAACGGCTGTTAGTATAACGGTTAACTATTTCTGACTTTATGAATAAAATACCTATACGTAGTAGTGAGATTCACACATGACTCTGTGTATTTAAAGAACACATGAACAAAGTGTCTTCCCCTTAACTAGAGACAGTAAGAAAAGTGCCATTGGACACATTCTTAGTAATATTTTTCTTTATAAAACTATGTCAGAGACAAATTGCTCATTGGCCTACTTGGCCGGATTGTAATATTATTAGGGTTTAATAATAATAGTTGAGACACTAATTTAAATTAAAAAAAAAAAAAAAAAAAAAAAACATGACTCATCGTTCTAAACCTTGACTGACCACTGTCCAGTACCTACCTACATTAGACATTATCACAATACGTTGGTACTTCAAATCATTGTACGATGACTAATATAGCTTTTGTTACTACTATTAAGTGTATTTGGTACGTTCATGTTTATGTTTTCGTATTCAAACAACATATTTTCGCGTCACTTTTGTCTACTGAGCCGGTTTTATTGGAACGAAGTTCCTTTTCGGACTTTATCGAGGATGGGGGCTAGACGAAAATAAGTTCGATTTTACCGTCACGACTCATACATAGGTCAAAACGTCACAGTGCGAAGCGCGCAGTCGCAAAGCAGTCCATAGATTGTAACATTGTTAGTACGGAAGAGCGTTTCTAAGATTTTAATATTTGCCAAAAAGTTGAAACTTCGTTCCAACCGAGTGTTACACGACACTCGCGTACTTTTTTATTACATAGATACTTGTGTAGTGTTACAAGTGTTATTACATACATGCATTTTACGAGTACCTAGAGGTAAGCCGAAGGAGAGATGGATGAATTTTGTGAAAGATGATTTAAGTGTGTGCAGGAGCCGCCATTTTGAAAGCGGGACAGCGAGTTTGAATTTAAACTTACACAACTTTTAAGTTAATTAAACAACCAATCGAAAGACACAACTAAAGAAATACTTGTAGGTATCATAACAAAACAAAAACCCAATAAACAAATTGTGCTGTTCCTGAGATAAATAGCAAAATGTGTGCAAAACATGTTTTAAAAAAAAATATATCTAGAAAACTTTCACCAATCGTGTTTTTAAAACACGTAATCCAAGTTAAAAGTTCGAAGTATAATTTCCCTAAATATGAAGGTTGTAGCTTTCACAGATTCTGAGATAAATAACTACAAAATTGTTTAAATCGCTCCTGCACACTCTTAAGTAAGAAGGAGTGAGATGACGGCTGATAGAAGGAAATGAAGGAGTACATATTGTGCCATTAATGTGACCAAAGAAAAGATGGATGGATTGTGTGAGGGAGGATATGGGTAAGAAAGGAGTGGATACGGAGATGACGAGTGATAGGGGAGAGTGGAAGAAGAGAACATGTTGTGCCGACCCCGCATAAGCGGGATACGGGCAGGAAAATGAAATGAAACACACACAAGGACAGGAAGATGACTTGTTAGTCTATTAAGATATAAATAAATAAATAAATAAATAAATAATGCTGGACTTTTCACACAGCATCATCTAGCCCCAAAGTAAGCTTGAACTTGTGGTATGGGTACTAGATGACTGATAAACTACTTATATACTTTTTTGTTTGTAAATACATACATATTATACATAGAAACACCCAGACCCGAGACAAATATCTGTAGGTCATACAAACATTTGTCCCGCGGCGGGGATCGAACCCGCAACCTTCTGCATCGCAGGCGGACCTTCGCCCACTGCGTCACAGAGGTCGTCGAAATATCGTCGTATATAACGATGAAGCTTAATCTTTGCACATCTAAATAATATTAAACATCACATCTAATGCTATTCCAATCATAAACTACACAATACCTACAATGGTATAAAACTGTTTGAACGCGTATTGTAAGCAAATCATATCAAATTCAAATATGTATTCTTTAACAATGCTATGCTTAATACATAATTCATAGCAGTTAGTGTGTTATTGTACCATAGCGTTATTTGACGGATGCACTCGAAGCTTGCGTTATGTTGGTTATGTAACGGTTCGGGAATTTGTAGGGTGTCCATGCATTTGGTTATAATTGGGACTCTATAAATTATAATTTCCTAGTGTTATAAATTTATAGTTTCCTAGATCTCAATAAATTACTAGCTACTAGAAATTACGATTAGGTATCGTAATTTCTAATACCCAAAACACAGATACCATTAGACACTACTTATAGCGTATAATGTAAATAATAAAATATTTTACTTTGTAGGTTATATTATTTATTTCTAATTATTTTGTAATCGTGAGAGTATTTTTATAAACACAATTCTGGATGATTACTGGAAAAGAAACAAACTAGTAATTTTCTTGTTTTTACTACTAATTTGTAATACTCGCTTGATTCATGAGAAAACTGCGGTCTATAAATAACGTTGAACTTCGTAACGTGTTGCCTTTAAGAATGTACTGCTAACTAAAAAAATATATGATTGGCACGTAATCATAGAGAATTAGATTTATATGCAATCTATGTCCATGTAATTTATAAACATAGTTTAATACATAATAGCAATACCTAATTACAATTTTGTGATTGTGATGGTGTTTTGTTTTGACAGATACGACAGAAATTTCTTTAGATGACTGAAACTTAAATTTAAACAAATTTGTGCATTAGAGTAAATAGTAATAATTTTCAAGATATTTCAAAGGTTGACTGTATCTTTGTATAAGCGCATCAATCAGCCCTGTTGCATGCGCAGGCGCATCCCATTCAATGGTTATCTAATCAATGCGCAATGTCACACGAGTCACTGTGCCACTCTGTCGGGTTATTTGACTATTTTGTTTATGTCAGATTGTTTTATGAATTACAATGGCAGTGGAGTTATTATTAATATTTATAAAGTAATGTTATTATTTTTAGATAAGTAAGTGTCGGTGATTATTGAAATTACTTGGAATTTAAAATTACTACTAACTTTTAAACTACATAACTTTAAAAACAAATTGAGTAAAGACCACGTTGTTGGGGCCTTAAAACTCCGTCACAAGAGTTCGCCCACCCAGCTAATAATATCACGTTTTTTAAAATATAGGTTTTTTCATCATAGAATTTTAATTACTTACACGGTTACACCAAATCCTTACTGCTTTTTTTAGATCGTCAGACTTTAGCAGCACTTCAAATGATTTTTGTACAAATATAGAAACCAGATAGATTTACGGCATGCCTTTAACCTACTAAAGACTAGTACCTACTTGACCAGTTTTATGATTATACACACTTGGTCAAGCCTGGTTAAAACGCCGTAAAGTAGGTAGTGCGTTGAGAATTTTACTAGTATCTACTAGCTTATATTATACACTAGCTGGTGAGCTCCGCTGTCTTACACAGTCGAGGATCAATTTTCCGGGATAAAAAAAACCCTTCATCGATCCAGGGTATAAGCTAACTCTAAAAATTCTCATCATCATCTATCATCTAAAACGGCTCAGCCTTTTCAGCGTGACACAACAATCATTAATCCAACTGAACTTCGCATTTGAAAAATATGGAACTCTTCAAAAACAAATACCTGCACTTTTGACACAAATATCTCCTATAATGTAAACAAAATCTTTTCTCAAACTAAATTAAAACAGGTTGTATTTAATACTTACCGCACAGGCGCAGGCGCAGGATGTAACTAGCAAATGAATGAAACCATAAAACAAAATAGTTGAATGCGAATAGTTGATGTTTGAACTGTCTGGTGTCTACGTCACGACATCGACTCTTGGCCCCGTGCCATTGTTTTGTGAAGTTCAGGAATACGTGGTTTGGTGTACCTACTCAGTAGGTACACTGTGCTGAATACATGATTCGCTTACGCGACAAAAATAATGGTTAAGATTCTTCGCGAGCTCGATTTTCGCGGTGAGACAAAATTTTTGCATATCTGCAAATATGACCATCGAGTTCTTGTGTTGTATGATAATAAAACATGATAGTTCTTGCAAGGGTTATCCACTCGCAACACCCTGTATAGCTACTGAATGTGTTATGTTATAGGTATGTGTATTTACCTCTAATATAAAATATGTGTGAATATTGTGTAATATGTGTTACATAATATTCACGCAGCGTTTTATTATTATAATTCAGATCAAATTGTTCTGCCTTATATGCACTTCGACGATAAAAATATTATGTGCAAGGTAAACTTCTTACCGATGGTATAACGCTCCGAATAGGGACCAGATAAGTCATCGTACTCGACACCAAATGAAATCTAATCGTATACCACACCCCGGACACTTCTTTTTTTTATAAGTTGCACAAAAACTTATATTTACATCTTTACTAGATGATATATACTATACCATGTTAGAAGGCATAATTATGCCTGCACTCAACGGGACGCTGTAGTGCCTGGGACATTAGATAGGCTTACCCAGCACCTAAACCGTGCTCTCAGCTTAATAGGCCTTAACCACAGGAAAGATGGTCAATACGTATAGAGCTGACATAGAGTAGTGTAATACATGTAGTAGTAATACATCGATAACGTGCTCGCAACCTTCAAATTGAAAGATGGAATTTCATCTCACCAAACAAATATTAGTTCGTAAAAACGCTATGAACTCGAGAGGCAGGCCTCGATGTGCGATGCGAGTGTCTATTCTACGTTGTGTTATTAAACTCGTAGATGGTAGATACAACATAATTGGCGTTCCGCTCTACCTGTTCTGAGGGGACCGGACAGGATGCCATGATGAGGGACATCCTACCGTCCAGAAAAGCTAAGCTCTCGCTTTTTGAAGTTCCCCACCCATGGTGACTATTGGAACCTATTACTAAGAATCATTCTATTGCCAAAGACCATTACGGTCTTTGCTTTTACCGAACCGTACTCTTGCTGTGTGTTTTATAAAATCCTTCACATCCTTCAGAACCTATTATTCCACTTTGTAGTTGTATTAATAACTTCATCTGGGACATACAATGGCCTCAATCACAGCAATAAAATAGGTTTAAAATTACGAGGGGGGTCGCCAATTCGCCATAAGAAAGAAATATTTTTTTGGCATTTTAATCGACTTGCACTTTTTTTTTAATCATTCGTTTTCGCTTGGCAAATATGGGGAAGACTTGCACTTGGCCAGTTCTTTTTCATAACGTTCACCCAGACGGGCTATTTCCATGCGAATATATTTAGAACATGTTCGCTTGCACCTCAGGTGGATGCTTGCACGTTTACGTTCTTCAATCATATTTAAAAATAAAAACGTGCTTTATGAACGGCGTGATACAAAGTAAAGCTTAGTTTTATGACGTCATCGATATTCAAGTCAACGAATATCTTGGAACCCGTAATTTTGTTGTTTATGACTCCGAGTGTAGTATAGACTAAAAAGTGTAGATGAGACATTTCGAATCAGGCATTCAACAAGTTGTCAAAAATATTAAATGTATTTTATAGTACTTATCAATTTGAACGAAGTTATCGTCAAACAATATTACCACAAACTCTTCCTGTGATAAAAAAGCTATAACGGTTTATTTTGCAGTAATATGACATTCACAAATCACAGTGTTCTACAGTTTTTTTTACCAATACGTCATCAACTACTAAATAAATCACAATGTTCACATTACAAACTTTTAAAAATAATATGACTACTAAAATAGTACCCTAAAATTAAATTTTTGGTAGTCTATGAGCGTCGGAGCTCTGTGTAAATGTTTTTTTGCATGTAAACGCACGTGAGCCGGCGTGAATGATACATACTCAGCGCGCGGCGGGGCAGTCTCTGCGCGACCTCTCTACGCTTATCACGACACACAATTCAATTAGCCAATCAACTTAATCCAATTCAAATAAAGAACAAACGCGTTCTATCTATATTGAACATTTCTAATTGTGTTCCAGTTCTAAAAAACTGAAGACTAGTGTGACCATAAATTAGAAGTTTCGTTAATTAGTCCAGTACTCCTGTTCTGATTGAGGTACTAAGGGTGTTATTTCCGCGAATTTCCGATGATGTAAGTGTTTGAATAGTTCCTTTGTTCGGTGGTATTCAGTGCTCAACAGTGATCGGTGGAGAAACTGAAAGTTTTTTGTGAGACGCTAAATAGAGTTCCTGTTGCTACACCCGGTATGTTTATTTTACTAAGTTCTTTAGGTAGTGTTATTCACATTGTTATTAATTTTTCGCGTTTATCTGTGGACGCTGGTGGCGATACGCCAAAATGTATTATTAAACTGTTGGATGGAATTTTAATTTTACTCCGCAAAAGTAAGAGTTATTTTAGTAGCTTTTACTTTGTATTGGGTTATGATTTCTCGAATTCGAAAATGGCTGTGTTTCGTAAACATCAATATTTTAGAACCAGCATTAAGAAAACACAAAATACTCTTTAAATAAAAAGACTGTAACATTTAATCGGGGGGAGGCCTTTGCCCAGCAGTGGGACATTGAGGGCTAATATAATAATAATTATTATTATTCCGACATACACACATCTTGTATTGAATTTCTTACACATAAATCGCTTATATGTGACCTTTTAAGTGCAGTAACAGCATAATCGCATGCCTTTAGTGCAAAACTCAACCGCCCTCTATAAACATTTTTAAATTTGACAGCTATGGCTTAAATAGCAATCGAGTGAGGTTAGAATCAATTTGAACTCAGTTCTTTCGTATGAGTTATCTCTCATAGAACCTGTTCTGTCACTTATGTGTGCTGTTAGGAAACTGGTATCGCTCGATTGAGGTTGAACTGAGAATGTTTTAGATGGATAATAATCTTAGCGTTTTATCCATACTAGTGGCTTTGCCCTCGTCATCACGTGGTAACAACAATATAGCATTATAAGTACTGAAACGTCCACCTGTGGAATATTTTTTGATCGTATGAATAGTTTCCTTCATACAAAGTTAGTTGCAAAAATTTTACACTTTATAAAATCAGTAAATTTAATAAAACAGCATGTAACAGCGACAACTATAAAAACGATCAGTCACTAGCCATCGAAGTTTCGTGTCAAGTATATCTCACAATAATCCTTTTATTATTTATTTATAATATTTGTAGGATTATTCACTTCAGTACCTAATCTTATATTTTAACATAACATCAGTGTTAAGAACCTCTATTAAGTATTAAATAAAATACATGGGTTAGAGAACCTTGCTCTTATTTAGGTACATAATCTTAAATGTAAGGTATAATGTAAAAGAGTATGCAAAAGTGTTTGCTGTTTTGTGTGTGTTGCGTTTAATCCATGTAAAAAAAACTCGAGGGCTTAATGGAGAGTTGAAAACACAAGTTTACGTGCACTTTCTTTGTTGAGCAGGATAAGGAAACCTTATCAGTTGTTCTAATCTTCACGGTCTAGTTGTTGCCATAGCTGGGCGTGAACGGATTCTCTATCCTTGAACCATGCTTGAACTCGTTTCCCCATGACCTGGCTTAACATGAATCTTTTTCTTCTAGTATACTTTTTCCCTAAGTAAATGCTAAATGCATGCCTTTCAGGAAGAGCTAGTTTGTAGGTATGTATGTCGGCATACAGACTAAAACCAATCTCCATCTAGACTACAATGATACTTTCAAATTGTGACAGAATTTCGGAAATCGGTACAGAAAGATTTCGGAGAATACCTCCTTCAAACATGAACTTATTTAAGTAAGTATTTGAAATAAGTATATTTTTTTATTGGTAACATCTCATGCTCGCAAACCCGGCTGCAAGACAAAATAATGAAAGGTGACTGAAACTTGGGGAGATCTTTGGTATTTTATGTAGAGTTTCTGTATAAATTCAGCCGGCCTAAAGATTGCTATGAGGTTTTAACTACCAGAATGATTAATATTAATTAATATTAAGAATGATTAATTTAATAGTGTCGATAAACATAACGATCGATGATGTCATTCTACCTTGTCTGTTGTTATCAGGATCACGGCTTGCCACAGCATCCAATCATGCTTCGTTTATACCTAATACAAGTACCTATTAGAACCAGCCCCCTTAGCATGGCGTTTGTCTAGGTACCGGAGAATAGATAAAAATGACAGTAATGACATTAGAGTGTAGATAAAAGTAACTTTTATCCACATACTTCCCGTTTCATCACTCTACACACTCTAATGTCATTACTGTCATTTTTATCTATTCTCCGGTACCTAGACAAACGCCATGCTAAGGGGGCAGGTAGTTTTCCTTGTAATTGTAAACAATCATTCCAGTAATTTTATTTGTAAGAAATTAATACGTTGCATGTGTTGAAGAATCACGAAATATATATTTAAAAGTTGTGTTCTGTGATCACCCTTGATACGAGGATGAAAAACTCATAGTAATAATCTCATGAATGCACTTATAAAAAGAGTAGGTACGTAGGTAGGTACTTATTTTATTTTGGCACTTTAAAAATGAACAAGAGATCGTCGATTGGCATATCCTTGAAACATCGTAAAACCTTCACCTTTGTAAAAATAAATAGCTAGATACGATGGCCATGGCAGCGGGCGAGTAATCGCCGTTCAATATTAAAAAGTTTTATAACAGGTCTTATAAATGCGTAAATAAAAAAAAGCGAGAAGGCTACAAAATTGCTCCCATAATGACTGTAATAGAGAACAATTGCTTTTTTCTTGTTCCAATCTGTTTTTAATTTTTTACCGTCCATATTGTGAAACAAGACTAGCAGTAAGTATAGTTTGGTTTGATGATTCATCTATATGAATTGTTTGGAGTTTCGTGTCTAAATAGGAAATACCGAACCCATATAGGGTATCTCTCCGGGAGACCTATTTATAGAACTGTTTTAGATATTGTAATACTACTCGTATCCTCCTATACTTAGGTAGGTATGTTTTTGATTTTTTACCTAAGTCAAACCATAAAATTCAAATACCTTTTGTATGGACATGACTAAATCTAAAAAGGTTCGAATAAGTAAGTACCTACCACACAATACTGTAATTTTCAATAATAAGATTCTCTGTATTTTGAAAGGGAAAAGTTTGAATACTGGAATTTTGAATTTTGATAAATTTTCCCGCTTTAAATTATTAATTAGCCAAAAAGGTATTACTTGATTTGAACCCTCAGAAAAGGATATAAGAACGCTTTTATTTTTAACATTTGTTTGGAACTTATCCCTATAAAATTGAGGTCATGGTCACCTTATTCCCAACTCAATAAAAACCAATGAATAAAATGGTAGGTATACCAAGCACAACGGATCTTTAGCTCTCTGAAGTTAGGTGCAATAGAATATTTCGCAGGTTTGGTAGAGTAAGCGAGATAGCTCGATTTTAGGCGTCATCGAAAATGGGTTCTGCGCAGCTACTTCAGAGAGCTAAAGAACGATTATGCGTATTGTACTTGACACAGAATTCCTAGAAGTTACTTATTTCAATATATTAGCTTCTGCGAACGGTTGTTTTTTTTACTTCACGTTTCCGTTCAAATTCCGTTCCGTTCTACCTATAAACTACCAAATGAAAGAAAATACCTACTAATGAATATTGAGTTGATGTTAGAGCGAAGTGACAAAGGAATGATGTTGTGCCCTCCAACCCCCTTAAAAGTGAGATGAGGAAATTCGATGAAAATACTGATTATTTTTCCTTTTCCAATTATAAAAAAACCGGCCAAGTGCGAGTCGGACTCGCGCACGATAGATCGGTATGGGAGCCCCTTAATATTTATTTTATTCTGTTTTTTAGTATTTTGTTGTTATAGCGGCAACAAAAATACATCATCCTGTGAAAATTTCAACTGGCGACAAAGCCTGGTGACAGACAGACAGACAGCAAAGTCTGGAAGAAATCGCTTTTAGCGATAAGGCCGCCCATTGTACTAATTTCTAACGTGCTTTATTTATGACTAGCTGACCCGCGCGACTTTGTCTGCACATTATTCGGTCCAGCCATTCACGCGTGATGGCGAGACCAAGAGATATAGGGATTCATTTTTTCCGCGCTATTTTTTATTTTTTTTTTGTCATAAGAACCTTCTCCTGACAATAACAAACACAACAAAAATAATAGTGAAATCGGTCCAGCCGTTCACGCGTGATGGCGTGACCAAGGGATATAGGGATTCATTTTTATATATATAGATATATGTTTGTTATTAATTGGTGTACAATAAAGTGTTTATTCATTCATTCATTCGCAGTAATAGGGTTCGTTTTACCCTTTGGGTACGGAACCCTAAAACTACCATAATCTAATTCCGTTACTCCTCCTTTAACTAGAATATTCTAATTTGTTCTCGTCATAAGAATAATTGCTTGGTCACACCGACCTTGTCTAATCATACAAATGCTATCGCACTAGCTTCTACATGCTACTTTACTTGACTTTTTTTACTTGACGACCTCTGTGGCGCAGTGGGCAAAGGTCCGCTTGCGACGCAGAAGGTGCGGGTTCGATCCCCGCCGCGGGACAAATATTTGTATGACCTACAGATATTTGTCCCGGGTCTGGGTGTTTCTATGTATATTAAGTATGTATTTACAAAGAAAAAGTATATAAGTAGTATATCAGTCATTCTAGTACCCAAAACACAAGCTCTGCTTACTTTGGGGCTAGATGATGCTGTATGAAAAGTCTAGCGTTATTTATTATTATTATTTTACTTATAAAAAGGAAAAGTAGGTATGTTATAGCATGATTTAACTAATTTAGGCCTGACTTAAAATTTTAAAAATTTCCAAGTACCTATGGACGCTCTCTGATAATAACAAAGGATCACCCACAAACTTGACGAAACTTACCGTCGCGAAGCAAACCTCTGTAGCTTATTCCCAAGGGCTTTCTATTTTCACATGGTTATAGGTACTCAACTAAGTGTAAACATCCTCACAAACTTTCACATTCATAATATTAGTAGGCACCTTGTTCAAGCTAATCTTACTAGCTCAGTCTTTGGACAGTTGGACTTGCGCCAGACGTTCGTTAACCGATTTATAATCTGTGACCGTAGTGCGTTCATAAACCTATTCTTGGCAAATTGAATTTTGCCGCGGAATCTTTGGCGCGCAAGTAGTTCTACTCGTGACCGCTAGATGGCGATAGTGTACATGAAACTGAGAAAAGCGTTAGTTGAGAATATAAAATATTTAATTAATTTGGTATGTAAGTTGTTTTTAAGTTCACTCGTTTTATTTATAAGTGAGATCAATTACTTGCATTATCAAATTTTACTAGCAAGCATCTGTACTGTATCTTCCTCTGTATAACTGTAGATGGCGTTACTTATATGAATTAATTTGAATACCTACTGAATATTGATGATAAACAAGAAAATGCAAGTCGAAATATTTTCTCTTTTCAAATGGTCTCGCCTAACCTTTTCTAGAAACGACTTGACGACCTCTGTGGTGCAGTGGGCGAAAGCCCGGCTGCGACGCAGAAGGTTGCGGGTTCAATCCCCGCCGCGGGACAAGTGTTTGTATGATCTACAAGTATTTGTCTCGGGTCTGGGTGTTTCTATGTATAATATGTACCTATGTATTTACGAACAAAAAGTATATAAGTAGTATATCAGTCATCTAGTACCCATAACACAAGCTCTGCTTACTTTGGGGCTAGATGATGCTGTGTGAAAAGTCCAGCATTATTTATTTATAAAAGAAAAGGTATTTCCTAAGTGTGATGGATATTATTTTGGCTTTTGAGTTTTATCTGAACCATGATAGTTTAGAAAAAGAGTTACCTATGGTCAGTCAAGCTTCCAGCTATGAATAGACGGAGGTAAACATTGCAAATAAATCGCAGCGCGTGACGCAGCCGTGACATTGGCCATTGAGGCTCACGGAAGCCGTATTGTGTGACATAAGCATAACCCACTCTGCTGAGCGTGACTAATGTCACTTTAAATGCTCCTGTTTGTCCTGATTCAACACAAAACTATATGCTAACCATGACTGACCACTGCACGATAGAGTAGGTACCTACCTTTTATTATAACGTTAGAAAATCCATTATGGATACCCAACCGCCCCGTGGGGACAGCGGAAGGGTTATGTCGAACTCTCACCGATTAAAAACTGACGCGAGGCCGGCCTCCATGCATGTCAAGGGGCTCCGGGATACACCTACCTATAGTAGGTACGCCTACGCACCTATAAAAGAAAGGCTAGGTAGGCCTTAAGTAGTGTTTGTTGCCATTTACCCTATTTCTTCCTATCTCTATCTCATGGTGTTCGTTGCGAAGGAACAGGAGTAGAATCACCTCGTTAGTGCTTCCAGCGGTCCTAATGATTAAATGAGTTGTGACATTTGAGTTTAAACGAGTTTGAGTTTTATCGCAGTTGTAGATAAGATGCTTTTTCCTATACTCCAGATCATTAGAAAGACCAAAATCTAGATGGAAAGACGACTTGATGTTGCTGGGAGTCGTTGGGTGCAGGCTGCACAAGATCGATCGCTGTGGAAATCGATGGGGGAGGCCTATGTTCAGCAGTGGACGTCTTATTTTTATGAAGAATGGGTCGGCCCTTGACCTCGAAACTTACAGGCTGAAATGAGATCATCAGATGTCATTTTACTCTATAGTAGAGATAGTGTGGTCAAGGTAAAGTTAGTAAGTTCGTATGAGTCAACTCTGGCGACGGAGTTTTTAGGCCGCCTTAAGGCCTCCGTCATGGCTTAACGACTTAAATAGCCGAGACCGACAATTTAACGGGCCCTCTGAAGCACGGAAGCGCTCAGATGAAAATGCCACTGGCGGTCACCCATCCATTTACGAACCGTTTCGAACGTTGCTTAACTTCGACGATCTATCAAGAACGACTAAGAAAGCACGACCACGAGTGGTCATGGTATGCCGGCTGGATTTTGTGATAGGTATAGAAAATTAGCCGCAGCCTGTAATGTAGGTTTTGCCGACTAGAGTAAGTCAATGGAGTTTAATCAAAATTTCAGAGCTATTATTTAAAGACCGATATTATTATGATTTAGATAGGTCATAAGGTGCTATTAGGTATCCATCAATCGACAGTCCATCACTCGACACGCTATATCGATCGGAAGAAACATGGATAGATAAGGGTACCTACATTATTACAGAAACTGGGGCCGAATTGTGTAATTCAACTGGCAATGGACATGGACTTCATTTTGACATTTGAAATTCATGCTGGACTTCAATTGTCATTTTTGTATTACATATGTGATTGGTTGAGCTCTATTGGAATGACAAATGGGAATTGATTTCAAGTTAGACAATCTGGCTGCTGGGCTAGGATAGTCCATCGACTTTAAATCCAAAGTTCGTCGGTTCGACTTCCTATTCAATAGATTTCACTCCGCTGACCAATATTTTAAATATGTGTGGCGCTCTACCCTTTTTTAACGCCTTTCGGCAGACACTTTTGCTTACACAGAGCGAGTCCTCCTTGCTTCTATCACAGTATACAGATACGTAGGTAGGTTCTGAGCAGGTACTTCTATCCTCCATATTTCGACAGAAAAGTCTACTGTGATGTAGTTTTTTTTTATCGTTCAACAAATAAAATAGAAGAATAAATAATGCTGGACATTTTCACACAGCATCATCTAGCCCCAAACTGAGCAAAGCTTTTACTATGGGAACCAGATAACTGATATATTACTTAAAGGTTTAAACAAGAGATTAAAGATGATTCGTTCACTCAATGTCCAGCTAGTTCGACATTGATGTGACACCGTAACGCAATACCTGAATGTAGTTACCGAACGTACAATATTGACTCGTCAATGAATAGATGTTTGTATGTAACGCTAACTGATCTTGAAAACATGAGGAAATGCAAATATAATACAACAATATTGATTTTTGGTATAAACAAGTTTATTTTCCGTCTTCTTCCTTTGTGTAGTTTTTTTACTAGACGTAGGTATAAAACTAGTGGCACGCCTGCATATTCGCTCGCGTTGTATACTGTAGATTCTCAGAATACTGTAGATTTCTATACTATTTATAATAAGTATTCATTTCTCCCTAGGATTGGTGTAAAAGATGTGTATCAGGATCGTATCTGCTTACTATAAAACTTCGTCTTTCCTGTGGACCAGGCTGATTAAGCTGAGAGGATGGTTTAGGTGCTGGGCAAACCTATTCCATCTCAAACAATGTCCGGGACACTACAGCGTCCCGTAAGTGTGGGAAGAAGGCATGGATTGCCTCCTGACGCTGTATAAATCATCTGATATAGATGTAAAGGTCTAAAGCACTACAAAACAGGCGTGATTGTAGTAAGTATAGGTACCTTTCTTATCTGCGTCAGACACGCACACCTCCTTGATTGAAATTGTTCGTATCGCCCTTGGTGTGCCACTGGTCGGGCTATAATTAAACAGGGCCTATTGATTGCTGGATCCAGATATAGATGCCGAAAACACTTCATACAACAGACGCTTGTTCAAGAGCAAAATAAATGACTGTTTTCTGGCATCATTTTGGGATAAATCGTATGAAGGACACCATAAAACAAGAAAGTAAAATGTAGGCAAGTATTTTGAAAAAATAGTGTCACTACACGAAGAAGAAGAACAGTCAGACAGACGTTACAGCAGTATATTGTGAGAATACTTCTACCTGATGTTGTAATAGGTAATCAATAATAAATTTATTTATTTTGTAAAAGTCACCATCATCATTCCCTTGCCCTTATCCCAAGCTAAGTGGGGTCAGTTTGTAAAAGTCACCATAAAAAATATTATTCCAGAAAAAATAAAGTTTATGTTGAATCATTGCTTGAATGAAAGGTATTTTTCTTAATTAAGTAATGTTTTTTTCTAGGCACCTAAGCATTTTTTTTTAAATGTATGATGTGCCTAAAGTTTTTAAACAGTCCCTGCTTAGCCATTATAGTAGCATGTCATTGTGGTCAAATAATGACGGCGTTGGTAACGTTCTATATCCTTCATGTCTATATATAACCCCATGAGGGCTAGAACTACACCGTTGAGACCCTGAGGCTGTCTATGTCTACCCGGTGTGTCTATATAGTCCATACTTTGATAGTTTACAAAGCTAATTAAATATATAATAATAAAAAAAAACACATTGGAATTACTAGCGTAGGTACGTATATTAGGCACAACGGATCTTTAGCTTTCTGAAGTTAGGTGCAATAGACGATTGCGCAGGTTTGGTAGAGATAGCACAATTTTAGGCGACATCAAAAATGGGTTCTGCGCAGCTACTCCAGAGAGCTAAAGAACGATTGTGCGTATTATGGGGTATTATACTCTTAAAACTATCGATTAGATTACCTACCACATTTCATTGACCCTACATTTTTCATTCTTGCCCCTTCCTGAATGGTAGTATTCTCTGACACAGACAAAATAATAGTTCAAAGTATATTTTCGTAACTGTTCGTTTCGAAAGAGGTCCTTCCCGAAATATTAATTATGATAAATTAACATTTGCTTTAGGTTGTGGTAGCAGGCGGCATATTAATCCGAGTATTGGCCTTGATTCCCAATGGGAGCTAGTGGTGAGCTCACCTTTTCAACCTTAGCTGCGCGTAAGTTCGTACTACGGTTCGCACTATGAAGCAAAGGCGTTGATTCTCATTCCGCCCGCGTTTCCGCGCGTATGCAGTTAGCGTTGCTAGTCCCGCACTAGTTTCCGAACGCGCAACTGTCACGACGCGTGTCGCCGCGATAATAAAAAAAAAACACCCGCGCTTTTTCAGTGCAGTGAAAATTTTTCAGTGAAAAATCAAAATGGGTGTTGTGAAGAAGAAAACGAAGAGCGAAAAAGTCACTGCGAATGGAAAGGAAAATAAAGATAAGAAGGAAAAAGTGAAAAAGAAAAGGACTGTTTCGTGTTTACAGTGCATCAAGCCAGTCAAAGATGGTACGGAAATAATAGAATTGATGCATCATTGTTTAGAAGATTCAGTACCCCAAGAATTTATTGAAAAATTGGGAACCTTATTCCCAATTTTTTCAAAAAAATCTTGAAAGTTTTTACACTGTTCCTAATAAGTCCTTAACTCAGTACAGGATTTTAAACTAAGCACTAATTAATTAAGCAAAACCGGAAAACATTAGGAAACCTTTTTCGGTTTCTTTCTTTGCCATCCCATGTCCCAACCCTTGTCCAACCAATACACGGGTAAAATATTAAACTAATCGTTAGGGTTTTATTTTAAAACCGGTAAGGGTAGGTTTCAGTTTTAACACGTTCAGTGCGATACAGGACATAAACGTCCTGTACGTAACTTTCCCCTGGTGCGGAGCTTAAAAATGTAGTTTTGCCCCTGGTGCGAAGGGTATTTCTATACGAAATCCAACGAATAGAAAAGAGTCAAGTATACTTTTCTGTAGCTTATTAAAAATATAAACAAAATATTGGAAAAAATTGTACAGGACATTTACGGGTAGTAACGCACTAGAAAACAATTTTGTTAATTCAGTGCGTTACATGTCAAAAACGTCCTGTATGCGGAAACCCGGTATTGCACTGTTTTTTCTAATTAGTGTTGTGTCATTATTCATCTAATTTGCACGTCATTTCATTGTTTTTCTCGCCAAAATGAAGCGGTCGCGTAAAATGTTATCAAAGGTGTTTGAAAACGATGAAAGGAATGAGGATGGTCGGAAAATTATTAAAGCCGGAAAATCAACAGCATTACACTCCTATGACAAGTCTGAATCGCGAAGTTTTGCAAAATTCATTGATGAATAGAATTTTGGCTCAGGAAAAAATACTTGATGATTGCCATAATAACAATGACATTGCGGTAGACTATTCACTTGAGACACTTCAACGTAGTGTTACGCCGTTGCCTGAAAAAGCTGAGCTCAAAGAACTTCTTTTCAATAAAACACTGCTGCTTGAAGACACCGAGCTTGGAGTCCGGCCATTACCCTCACCACCTCGGCCTATAAACTTGTGATTTTCTTATATTATGTTACATTAAGATAAATAAATGCCCTAAATCGATATCGGTAGTTTCATTTACGTTTAGAACATCACTAAACCTTGTATACAGGACAAAAGTTTTACCCCTATATTCAGTGCGGTACAGGACATATATAGTAGGTATTTAGTTTTAGGTATATCTTCTAAAGTATTTACCAGATCCCCGTCCTGGCTTAGATGATGTAAGGTAATATTGTAATCTACCCATATGATTAAAAAAAAACCAATATTTTAACTTATTGACTGAATTATAGGCTCTTCAAACTTTTTTTTGTACAGGGCAAAAACGGTATGTAACGCACCAGAAGTAAATCTCGTACATATCATAAATGACTTGTAACGCACTGTCTGAAAGGTTTGCAAATCAGGTCTCGCACTGAACGTGTTAAACTATCGGGTTAAAGCGGCTATTAACCGGTTAATCGTAAATCAGATTCACGCTCCGAGAATAAATACGCTACAATAATTACATTTTACAAAATACAACAGAATCAGTCAAGCTATCTAAAGATTTTTAAAATATATAAATAAATAATAATAATAATACATCGCTGCCTACTGGGAAATAGTTTCTACTTTACGTTTAAAAACATCGTGCGTAAGCCTGAATATTCATAATTTTGTAAAAGCGATTGCAATTATAATTACGCGTAAGTAATTGTGATTCGGCTGAGCGAAATTAGTTCCTTTTCCCCGTTTCCTTTTGCACATTTCATTGAATTCTTTTTATTATGAATCTATTTAAATTATCTTTAAATCTAGATTGATTGTCGGTCCCGCCTGTGGAGTGGTTAAGCCATGACGGTGGTGTTCGGACTGTCTAAAAACGTATACGAACTTTCTTGTACCCAACTAGAAACCTACAGGAAATAGTATGTTCCTACAATAGACTACAATCTTACGAGTATTTTTTTAAACCCTTATAGATTGTATGATAAAATAAACTCTATAGCTAGTCAAGCCTTTAAAGCGCTAAGGAGTTTTTATAAATCGACGAATCTAAAAATGATCTACATTTACAAAAAAAATAGCCTTTTTGTGGCGGTCTCTATTTTGAGATACACAGTACGCCTTGACGATCTGTAATTAAATTCAAAGCTAGACTCTGAAAGACCGTCTTATATCACCTAATTGGAAAACAATGTACAATTATTTAGCTACAAACAAATAACAATTACGTTTTACTAATTTGGAACCAGTAAAATACAAACAATAAAAACGGCTACTTACCTACTTAAAAATAACTACTTGAAGTTTACAAACTAATTTATGATTGCAATGCAGAACACGAAAAACAGATTTTGACTCTTTTCCGTGTTCAATATTTATAAATATTAATCATTACTATACGTACAGAGTTTTCACTGATTTCTCAAGTTGGTTAATTTCTATGTTACTAATCAATAATATTAACATAATTGTTACTATAAGTACCTATTTTGCTGTATAATAAGGTTTTTCTCGTATAACTTTCAGAAAATGTTACGCATTTCAATCAAGTTAACTGAAACCTTATGTAAACCAATAAATTTGCTGCGACGGCTGCCATTATTGCAGTTTTTACTCAGTTGAAAGTCAAATTATTTCCTGAAATGAGGGCAGAAATATAGGCAACAAGATAATTGTGATTCAATTTGTAATTAAAACAGCTGATTTCGTTCGAAAACTGCATTATTATCTTAAAAACAATAAAGAAGCTATTAATAACATCTGCGTAACTGATTATGATCGACAAAACGGTTTAGTTTTTTATTAACGTCATTACGACCCACATACCAATGTTTACGTCCCGAATAGCTGAGATTTCGAAATGTAAGGAACGATGTCGAGACCTTAGAGTAAGGGAGACGGGAATAGAATCAAAGAGATAAAAGAAACCACCAGAGTACGAAATAGAGCAATGAGGAGAGATGGCTACAAGAGTTCGGAAGTAAAGATTTGAAAAGTAGCTAAACCGTCCCTTTTAAGTCTAAGGGGTAGTTTGGCTGTTGGTACTGCTGGCGAGATGCTATGTAGAAAGTAGTATTCTTAAGCCGCGTTGACACGATCTGAGTATACTCTGACAGAGTGGACTCTGATGCCTACTAGGACGCTACTTGGATCGTGGCAACCCCAATCCGAGTGCACTCTGATGGCGGCGGCCCATCAGAGTTGACTGTCCTAGTCTGTTCTAATCATCAGAGTTTGCTCGTACGAGTAGGCAAACAAAATGGCGTCTGCATAAAACAATCAAAGAAAAATAGTCCAAGTCACAGAACTTCTGTGGTACAAGTCAATCAGAGTCACATCAGAGTACAAAGAAAATGATCAAAGTCAACTATGATGGTGTCAACAGCTATCCTAGTACACTCGTATGTAGCTACTCTGACAGAGTACATTCTGTCAGCGTATACTCT
This sequence comes from Epirrhoe tristata, assembly GCA_951394285.1. Taxonomy (NCBI): domain Eukaryota; kingdom Metazoa; phylum Arthropoda; class Insecta; order Lepidoptera; family Geometridae; genus Epirrhoe; species Epirrhoe tristata. The sequence goes on from OX596161.1 coordinate 3,898,590, forward strand.
GATCGTGGTAACGCGGCTTTACACAAATTCTCAAGCATTAGTTGAGTTATCAGACTGCCCACATCCTTTAGGATCCATGATTTTATTAAACTTTAGGTACCTATTGAAACAAAATATATGATTCATTAAGACACAAAACAATGACATCTGCAGAAGTATGACGATATGACATTGTGTCGCAGACATTAACTACTGTTGGCAAGGATCAGCACCGAATTTACGAGCTATGACATAATTTGTTTTTATAGATTTTGATTTGATCTGCTTTTGACCTAGTTACTGCGATTGGCATTTTTATCCTTTTTTGTCCCACCAAAGGTCTACCCCTTTATCTTCCACTGCCCGAGTTATATTTGCCAGTCTGGCTGGAATGCACCCTGATCGTCTCAGCTAATTTCTATGTGTCCTTTTCTAAAATCTTTTTGAAAATATAATTCTCTTCTAGCGTTCGTACGTTATTCACACTTTTTCGGTTTCTTAGAAAGCTATAGCTTGGTCATTTGCTCTACACGCTCTGTGCTCATATCTTTAAGGGTTTTTGGATGATATAGGCAGCGGAAAAACTGAGCAACCTCGCTTTGTTTAAGTATTACGTAATATTTATGGTAAACCATACCATGTGGTTTGCTGTCATTGAAAAACGTGTTTATTTTATGGCTTTTAATTTGTTTATCATCATAAAATTATCGTTGATAGTGTTTGCTGAATCTTTAATCCGTTACCAAGAATCATTATAGTATTTCTGATTATTTTTCTAACATATTAAATAGTGATACAAATTCAAGATGGATATTACCTATTAACAGAAAACCTTTGAGCAAAGTTCAGTTTTACAGCAAGCGAGTACTTCGGATTTCGAGTAGATACTCGAATGATAATTCACGTAGATACGTGAATTATCATTGTTCAGTTGTTCATCATAAAGGGGCAGTCAAGGTTGCACAAATGTTTTGGTTTACATCATCGTAGCCGCATTTGGACACAGATGACTGACCGTCGACCTGTCTACCTGCAATTGGCAAAAATAATACTTTGAGGCCTACACAAACAATTCGCATGTTAGTTATGGCGTACCTAAGGGAGCAGTGATTGGGCGGCTACTGTTTATGTTTTCTATGACGAATATATGTATCTAATGTTATTTTTATTGACCTCTAAATTACAATAGATCTGGTTTACGTCATCTGTGATCAAGAAAAACTAGATCATTACACAATGAACTGTCCGCCTCTTTGTGGATGTGAATTGTTAACTTATTCACTTCATTTTAACTGTAATGGCTTAGCAAAAAAACAGCTCGAAGGATGTTGAATTTAGCGCCAATTTACGCAGTAATGTGATGATGAGATCACACTACATCGTGAATGTAAATGCGTATCTGTAGATACGAACAGTTACTTCCTAAATCGTATCCGTATCAAGTATTGTAGGTACACTTTATAACAAGGGTACCGAGGACAATTTAAAAAATACACAGGTTTTTTTTTTTTTTTTTTAATAATGCTGGACATTTCACACAGCATCATCTAGCCCCAAACTAAGCAAAGCTTGTACTATGGGAACCAGATAACTGATATACTACTTATATACTTTTTGTTTGTAAATACATACATATTATACATGGAAACACCCAGACCCGAGACAAATATCTGTAGGTCATACAAACATTTGTCCCACGGCGAGGATCGAACCCGCAACCTTCTGCGTCGCAGGCGGACCTTCGCCCACTGCGCCACAGAGGTCGTCGGTTAACAATACAGTTAGGTATACGTAAAGTCTCTCAGGCAGATGTTTCCCAATTTATTTCAGAAGATAATAAAAATGTTGATACGAATGCCACTAAAACAGATTTTGTTCAAAGCATAAAAAAATTGATTTTTAAAGCCCAATAAATTATATTCATTCAAATAATGACCACGCTGAACATTATTGGAGCTCTTCTTTTGCTTAGAAAGAACTAACTAAATACACTTCACCCAGATGCGTAATCCACAACAGTTATCCATTCTTAGATAACAAGCAAAAAATAAGTCCAATTTTAACAGTTTTATGGAGCTTGAAATGATGTCTGCATAATGAGCTCTGAAAAACGCGATACGGATAGATTTACAAAAAAAAACTTCATGGTCTGTGTGTTCTGAGATTGTAGATAAGTCTAGCTTACCTAGCCCCGCAATATTTGAGTGTGTCTCGTCGTTGGACTCGTTTTTGACTGTGTATTTTAATCAAAAAATATTTATTGATTATTATTTAATTTTGATTATATTAAATTATTAAATGAATACCTAATGTGGTCGTTCTTTGTCCAACATATTAAAAATCTTCGAAATCTAAATAATCTAAATGTTTCTTGTTTATAATAAATTTTGTAGCGTAATTGATTTATTTACACATTGAAAACGTCATTAATACTATTATTTTGGCTGATTGCTCATAATGACTCATTGTTACATTGACATTATATTCGGGTAACACTAAAGTATTTTATATTTTGGATTCACAAACCTCAGGTTTATTCAAGTTTATACAGGGTCTTTCATTTTAAATTACACAAAATAACAAGGCCTCATTTTTTGGTTGTAAATAGACGTTTGACCGTATCAATTTAATTCCTAAGCCGATTTAAGTTTTCACTTCAAAATTTATCATTTATTGATTTTGTAGAAATGTTGCATAATGATTTTCAAGGAGAACAGACGTTCCACCAATTGCAGCGTAGCTACATCACGAATGGACTAAGTTATACAAGAAGCAACAATCAATTGAAAAAATATTAAAATAGACTTTATCGATTTTCTCGGGATTTTCATAACAAAACAAAAATAAATCATTAAGCATAATAATTGATTGTATCTAGAATGCTCATTTTCAAAATTGTATTCAATTTATTTTAGTGCATGTGGTACCATCACATCATATCTGATTGTTGCGCAACGTACCGTGTGTTTATGTAGGTCTAGGTAAGTATACATTATGTGTTATACAATTAATTGATGTAAATATTTACGTTCAAGTTCAGGCTACACAATAATCGCCGGGAAAAGATTTTATCTGCATCTACAATGGAATAATTTGTGACAATACTGTACAGATGTCCATCAAATGCTGTTATGTATTTGCTAGTAAACAATGTACTGATTATTTACAGGCAATATGAAAGGACTAGTAAATTGCTCTGACTTCACACGCCCCATTGTTGTTATAAATTAGTTCTTCCGGTTCTCTAATAAAATAAATGTTTTGCATTTGAGAAACTTCTGAGTATTTTAACCTAAGTATATTGTTCTCTTTTCCCTGGAATACCACCCACCATACAAAACAAACTTTCATCAAAGCATTGACAACATTAGGTAGTTGTAAAACTCTACCACCCTAGCTAATTTTAAAAACTGTGTTACGGCCATACCTATCGCCTATCGTTGCTCCATAACTTTGACCCGAGTTGACTGATCCCACTAATGGGTACTCTTAATTAATGTATCCTAACCTAAATAACTGTCAATTGATGCTCTACGATACTCTCAATGAACACACCTGCATTTGTAATTTACAGTTAATGTGTAGTAGTTTGCATTTGTGTTTATTTAGTACCTATTTGTAGTCATCTATACAGGTTTTCATTTTAAATACGAATTACTTATATATTTTTTCCGGTTTAATAATTACTCTATTTTCTAAGATTATACTAGGATATTGACTAGGTAGATAGGTAAGTAGTGACCCTGAAACGAACCTATAAGAAAGGTAGCTCAGGTCATCCATTAGCCTGAGCTTACGTCATTCGCGTGATCGCGTCTCACTTATACATCCATTAGCTCACTATTTATTAGAATTTTATCGAAAGGAAATCTAGAATCGACTTCGGAAACCTTCAGAAAACTAAGCACGACGCAGTGCAGTGTATTGATGACGTCATTGCTACCTCTGCTAAGCTGAATAGCATTGTCGGTAATTGAAACAGCATATGCAAGACTTCTCGCCAATAACGTACATAAAATGCGTGGCCCATATTTCAAAATACTTTATTCATCTTTAAAAACGTTAAAAATAAATGAATTCAAGTGGCCAAAAACTCATTGTAGGTACGGTTCAAGAAGCTTAAATTTTCTTTGTACGGTTACAATAGCTAGCGTGACAGTTTGATTTAATGTAGCATTTGATTCAATGTTATTCTTTACAAAAAGTTTAATTAAAAAAGTTCCAGATTGATCATTTATTAAAGATTAGAAGCACTCAGAACAATCTAAGTCCCCAAAGACAGTCAATCAATATCAGTCAACCTAAGGATGAAACCAAGCCTTGGTATGATCCCTAGCTAATGATTATCAATTATCAATGCAAACGCAGATGTGTGTCCATTAACATGCAAGTAAACATCTCAAGTCAACATGTTGTGACCTCAGAAAAATGTGTACTAAAGACAGCACTGGGATTTGCGCAGTCAAATTATCATGTGCGTTTCTGTAATATAGGTATTTCAACGTAAACCTTATCAACATCCAAAAGTCTTGAAGTGAGTCTAAAACTTGTTTATCGTAATTCAAAAAAATGTTTCTCAGCGCGTTTTATACACTGATTTTTTGATGTTCTCCTAGTATTTATTCCAGTTTTATGTTAATTTTCTTTTCATCTTCACAATCACTCCTTTGTACCTCTGCACACTATTTAGTTTCTACCTGTTCGTATCTATTTATTCGTGTTGTGAGTTCGTACCTGACTTTTACGATTAACGTAGCATCTTTATTATTTTTCCTCCAAGATAGCGACCTTTTCGATTCAATGATGATGTCAGTAGCCGCTCCTTGGTTATATACTATGTACTCACCCACGTAATACTTACCCTTATTAGCTGGGTGATTTGTGTGATTTTAGCCTACTCATTTTATAAATTGTCTTTGCTTTACCACGTTGCAATTGCAGCATTTTAATCTTCTTCTTGCCGTGTCACTTTGTTTCAAACCACTGTAAGAATTTTAGGTTATAAAATTAATTGTGATACGCTTAATGCTACTTGCCAATGATTTATTTAGAACTGATTTAAATACTGTTTGATTTCTGAGATGTGACCCATCAAATGTTGTCAGAATCAGAGGCAAATAACCTTGAGATGGCAAATACTGTTGAAGATCAACTACATCAACCATTTCTAAATGTATCATATTGTGTTTCTGTCTATTATAATTAAGCAAATCGTTTCTACCTAACTATTCCCTTACAATAAGCCACATCAATAACAAACAATAATGTTTAGGATCATTTTGTGAAAATTCTAATATTGATATTTGCACTGCTACTCTAAGATTCTTATAAAGTAGTTCTCAAATTTGTATTTCATCCAATGATCTTTTTATAAATGCTGATGTATATTTTTAGCGGTATTAGGTCAGCGCATTCATCGCTTATGTCCCTAATATTTTCTTTCACAACAAACTTTGTTTTGGTAGCATTTATATCCAAAGCTGAACTATTATTAGATTTGAATGTAAACATTTACAGACCCATTTTCTTGCATTATTTTGTAGTAACTCGTAAATCTTTGGCTTGCGTGTTGTCAACATTGTGGTGTGCGCTATTAGGTTGTATTTATGTATTACAAAACATAACTACTTCTAAGTGTCGGAAGTCATAATCGATTTCACAATAGAACGAGCTTTGAAGAAAATATGTCGTAAAAACTGGATCAATTCTGAAAGAAATATTAATTCTAAAGAGCCCGTGATTTTCCTCTGGCCTCTGCAGGGCAAAGATCTCTCCTTTCTTCCACTCTTCTCCATTGGGAACTATAATGCGGTGTTCTTTGGGCTCACTCTTCCTGTTATTTTTGTACTAGGTCTTAAATATCGACTTGCTATGTTTTATTTTTACTTGCTCAAGACTCAAAATAAATTAGGACATTTTATTGTGCGTCTTTGACATTGACGAATAAATATAGTACAATGAAAGTACTTTCGTACAATAGGACTACTCTTGTCTCTGCCAAATTATTCGTCGCCCATTCTCTTTCATTGTGTGTAGAAGATACACTATGTTCAGTATATTTTTAGGGTAAATGCGGCCTCGACTTTGTGATTCATAAAACACCACTCTGATAATACGTCTTGAAAAGCACACTCCTGAAATAACTAAATCAAAGGCGCCCACAAATTATACCTACACATAGGTACAAATACTTGCTTGTCATGTAGATTTGTTGTGGCTTTGACTGCCAAAGTAGTTCCTTCCCGCCCATTTAGCTCTGACTAACGACTATCTTTCTAACCTGCTGATCTAATGGTGACGTCATTTTTATGCTCTATCTACATAATTATGTTTGTATTCTGAATAGGAATAATTGGCTTTTAAATCACGCTTACTCGCTTTTTTGTAAGAAAATAAGCTGAGCTCGTCTTATCATGCGTATAAGTTGGTATCTATAATCTATGCGGTAATATTTACTTGTTCGTGACGTCAAGCTTAATGTTCACAATATTGTATTGTATTGTAAGGGATGAAATATGAGTCTACGTCCCCTATTACTTTGTCTTCAATAGGAACAACACATACCCAGTAAATGTTTAACTAAATTACCTACTAAATTTTTTTTATTTTTTTTTATTTTAAATTTTACTCCATGTAAAAGAACCAATATCAAATTGTCATTGATCTGGTAACAATTTCGAAATGCAATAACAATTGACACCCGAATACCCAATGATTCTCAATTACGTAGGGCCTTCATAGTCGTCAATTGCGCAGGAGTCAGATGTCATAAAAACGCGGAGTCAATTGAGGTGAACATACTGCGGTGACATCAGTGGAGGTTTCCAGACCTTAGAGATACAGTACGCTGAATATAGGACCATATGCCGTGACGTCTTCTGCCGAAAATAAAATTATAACATAGTTCTCTGTATCAAGTGCACGAAAGTATTTTCCTATTTTCTTCAAGCGAAAGGGAATAAATGATTTAAAAAACGCACTTTATACTTTCACCACACTGATTCGAAATAACTAGTGACACGACAGGATGTTTTTGGAGAGCGCTGACTCTGCTACTCAGCCTTTCTAACTTTTGCGGTAGTCAACGTTTCAAAATCTACAATTCTTGATTTTTTCTTCAGAATTCATGCAATGGCGACTGGTGGATTTATAACACTGAGATTATATTTTGTGTGATCATTCACTTACTATTCATCTAGTACTTACCACGTTCATAGTCAGTAGCTGTCCCATATTCAGCTACTAGCTGCGCTCCCGCGGTGTGACCCGTGGTCCCTCGTTATTTATTTCATTTTTTCGGGATAAAAGGTCCTTCCCTGGGATACAACCTTTAACTATGTCAAATTTCAGCTTAATCTGTTCAGCGGTTTGGGCGTGAAAGCTTAACAAACAGACAGACAGACAGAGTTACTTTCAGATTTATAATATTAGTATGGATCCTATTACTCTGCCCTGAAAAATTGACTATGCTCTTGCTGTCATTGCGTGCAGAGATGAGTTTTTTAAATGCATGGAATGGCATTCAATATCAGGATCTTTGCATGTCATGCATGCTGGATGATCAATGAATAAAACATGCCAATGAAGTTGTAAAATGAGCAATTGATTTGCATCGTAGAATGAAAATCTTCACTTTCAGTTGTAGGTACTGACGACGCGTCTGTGAAACGGAATTTCACTCAAATGGAATTTATTTTGCTTGTAGATATTTATTAATTAATACTTTTTCTAGTCGGTTTCTACAGAACAATGAGGAGCCGTTTTTTTTGACAACTCGATAAACATAAAACACGAGTATTATTCTCAGAAAATGTTTGTTGCAAATATACCTACACAATTTAAATAAGTCTTCTAGGTCAAACTTGAATCAGAGTTCACATACAAAAGACGAAACAAGGTGCTCGTCAAAAACAGCTGTAGATTACGTCATTGCGGTGTGTAAACATTACCTACCTAGCTCCAATGAAAAATACCTTGGTGGTTTTGGCATAAAAACAAGTAAGTTTAATTGAGTGTGGGTCACTTTGAAAGCTGAAACGTTTGTGGTGTTGCTTGCTTACTCGTCGTAGAGTGACGTCTGAGCGCTTTCATAGAATACGTTAAACTCGTCGATCCCAAAGTCAAAGTCAAAGTCAAATAGCATTTATTCAGTAGGACCGCTGGGATCACTTTGAAACGTCTTAAAACTAGGTGATTCTACTCCTGTTCCTTCGCGACCAATACCGTGAAGAATCAGGGCAACAAACACGGTTTGGGGCCTAGCTTTTTTTAGGTGATCCATCTTAGATCTAAACTTAGGCTAATTTCTAAACTAACTTAGTTGTAAAATTAAAAGTAAAGTTAGTAAAATTCAAGAAGCTAAGCAAGATAGCAAAGGCATTGTGCACACATCAGCTGTCGAGGGGCAGAGCGACATCAGGCCACGCGAATTTATCATTAATATAATCACCAATAGAATAGTACGCTTTCTTTATAAGATTATTTTTTATGTAACTTTTAAATCTTCGAATAGGCAATTTAGTGGCATTATCTGGAAGTTTATTATAAAAGAGTACGGTATTTCCCATGAAAGAACCTTTCACTTTTTCTAATCTAAATTCAGGCACACAAAGTTTATCCTTATTTATAGTATTAATTCTATGCACGTCACTTTTTTTCTTAAAGTCATTTATATATTTATGAGTGTGCAAAAGGATTTCATAAATGTATTGTGAAAATACTGTTAGAATATTAATTTCTTTAAAACGTTGTCTTAGCGAGTCCCGTGGTTTCATATTGTAAATCGCACGGACAGCCCGCTTTTGCAAAACAAAAATATCTTGAATATCGGCTGCTTTACCCCAGAGAAAGATACCGTATGACATCACACTATGGAAGTAACTATAATATACTAGCTTGGCTGTCTCTTCATCAGCCAAACTCCTAATCGTACGAACTGCATATGCAGCGGAGCTAAGTCTACCTGCAAGTCTTTCAATGTGAGGTCCCCACTGCAATTTGGAATCAACAGTCAGCCCTAAGAAAATTGCTGAATCTACAAGATTAAGTGTTTCTCCATTTATCTCAATTTTAGTTGGTTTGTGAACCACGTTAGGCAAAGTGAATTTAATACATTTCGTTTTCTTGGCATTAAGTAAGAGATTATTAGCCGTAAACCATTTTAAAACTAGGGATAGAGACGCATTAACATCATCGTAATTTTCTTTATATCTATCAACTTTAAAAACCAATGAGGTATCATCAGCAAACAGAACAATGTCACACATGTCTTTCACAAAAGAAGGAAGGTCGTTTATGTATACTAGAAACAAGAAGGGGCCTAATATTGAGCCCTGAGGTACACCCATATCAATTAGTGACCCTGCAGACCTTTCACCACCTACATCAACCTTAAGAACTCTATTGGATAGATAGGAATCGACAAGGTCTATAGCTCGATTATTGACGCCATAGTATTTTAACTTAGAAATCAGAGTCTTGTGACACACGCAATCAAAAGCTTTAGAAAGATCGCAGAATACTCCGATCACGTCTTGTGAGTTTTCAAAGGCATCATAGATGTGCTTTAGAAGCAAAGTACCTGCATCAGTTGTTGAACGACCTTTGGTAAATCCAAATTGATATTTATGTAGAAGCCCGTGAAGGTTAAAGTACGCAAGCAATTGATTCAACATAACTTTCTCAAATATTTTACTTAACGCAGGTAGAATCGAAATTGGTCTGTAGTTAGCAGGGTCGCTTTCATTGCCAGACTTGAATAATCCCGGCTATGCATACAGGCTGGCCATCAGGTAGTTTTTAGTGGGTCATCGAGTGTTCGAAAACCCCACACACCCCAATTACGTTCCCTCAATTGGAAGTCTGTGAGCAGATTTTATATTCGACAAAAAAGGAGGCTTTCAAGTGCCTAAAAAAACAGTCATCAGAGTTGACCATGAAGCTACTCATCATCATCAATTAGATCCCACAACTAGATATTGGCCTCCCTCGCCATTCATTCCGGCCCTGTGCCTCATGCTTCTAAAATCTATGATCTTCTTTGATGTTGATCCATCGGGTGAACAATAACTTTGATAGGTTGAAGTTTCATTAAATAAAATAGTAATTGCTCACTTCATATTACGAGGACGAAGCTACCTTTGTGCACTTGCGTTGAAAATCATTAGAATAACTGTATTTATAATGTATGCGTTGTTTTATTTATTTATTACATTGTTTAATAGCTGCCATTGAACTTAGCTATTACTTATTCAATGCGGTGCGTAGCTGTATTTACCGAATGCATCGACTTATGTCACAGAGTATGACAGGATACATAATAGACACTTGGGAGATTGTTTATCTTTGCCTAACTGTGGTTACACACGAAATTTCGTCCCACAAAAGTCGGAAGGTAGTAATACGGTAATTAATGGAGCACTTTAGGAGTTGGTCCTTGTACAACCGTAAATAATTTAGAGTTATTGACTAATTCGTTCGAGTTAAGATTTAAATTCGTTCTGTCGGTTTTCAAATAGGGGAGCATGATTTTACACCAAGAGTAAGTTCGATTAAGCTAAGTGTACACGGAGAAAGTTTAGTGCACGTCTTTGAGATACGAAATGCTGTAGGTATGCCACGGGGTAGTCAGCGGCTCGTACCGTACGTAAGACATGTTTCCTACAAGCTCTTATTGAAACAAATATAGCTAACTCGTTAAAATAATTTATTTAAGAGTACATATAAAAGTAAACTATCATCTTTTCTACATTTTTGTATGCGTGACGGAGCACGCATCGCCAAATACATATTGTAATGTTGAACTTGCATGGCGGTGCGGACACTTTCTCTGGAAAGTACTCTTGGTTTGGACAGCTCTATACACTATAGTCAAAGGTTAGAAAACTACTGAGCATCATGCATAATTTACACGTTCTCTTGCAAGAAGGTTTAAATAATATTTTTCAAAGAACTTGAAAAGTAGTCCTGATTTTATAGATCGATATTGGGTAACCTACACCAGAAATTACGGGTAGTTCCCCGATCTCATAATCAACCGCACATCTAAAGCGATGGTACTTATAGCAACCAGATATTTTATAAGTTCAGCAATAATAGCATCAATGATAAGATAATCAACTGATAAGACTACCGTTTCAATATTACAGTCAATATAATCTGTGTTTCATTGTTACAGGTGGTTTGGAAGGCAAATACAGAGTGGCGGCACCTGAGCTGATGCAGGACACCTTCATGAGTGATTCCGAAGACGAAGGAGGTAAGTTTTACGTAAAATCTCAAAGATAACATACAACCTACATGCTGAGCAACATGACCTCTTTATAAAATAGTGAAAAATTACATTTGAATTTAGAATGTGGCTGAGAGCCGCATTATGTGCTTTTTTTTCTGCCGGGTTATGATCAGTCGTAAGTTGATGAACAATGAAACTCTTCTGCTTCGTTCAATTCAAGGCATAGAGAAACATACTATTAAAATTAATGCAGTATGGAAAGTGGTATCACCTGGTGCTAGTACGACGAAACTTGCGTGACGTCTATGTGTGCGGCAGTTATAAACCCACACATACTTACTGAGTCTACAGTAAGAATGCTAAAACAACAAAACACAACATATTTTGAAAAGATTCATTTATAAGCCGAAGTAAGCAACACAAACACTTTCAACTACAACAACAGTAAGTAACAAAAACACAAAAATAACTGAAAACTGAAGGAATTTTAGCGCAAAACGGGCCGAGATACTGCGATAAACCCGTTTAAATAGATTCATTTTAAATTTTTCATTCAAGTGACATTTTGACAAGACTTGCACTTCAACAAAACCATAGATTTAGCATGGTACCTCTTTCAACTATGAACAAAACAATTAGGAACTCCCTCGAAGTAACTAAAATTACGTAATACGTCAAAGTTTTCGTCGCCTTTTCGAGGTGGCACTACTTTCCATAGTTTGCGGTGTCCATAGACAACTAGCTGTGCCCCGCCTGATTTAAGGGTTCGACTCTAGTCTCGTCTATACGACACAACAGCAACCTATTTATTTTTATATTCATAGTTTATGTCTTCAGTGTGTTTCCCAGAAATTCATCTTATAATCTGCATTTGTCCATTACGATCAGCATAAATCTGTAATATAAATATGAATCATATCTTTACTGCCGTCAATTGGTTCCGATAAAATCTGTGCAAGAGAACCCTGATCCCGTGATCCAGAATGTTCATGGTCAATTAAAGCCGTTTTAGTGCTATTATGACTCGTCCTAGTGTCTATCTGCCCACGCGGTCGTATTATGAAATCTGCATTCTGTCTGAATTAAAATTTCCTGTTTTTAAAGTTGGTTGTTATCATGGCTATTTTTAGGCGTCGCTTTTCAAATATCTTAAGAGTGTGCAAGAGCGATTTAAGCAATTTTGTAGTTATTTATCTCAGAATCTGTAAAAACTACAACTTTCATAGTTAGGGAAATGATACTTCGAACTTTTATCTTGGATTACGTGTTTTAAAAACACGATTGGTGAAAGTTTTCAAAAGTTTTTTGAAAATACATGTTTTGCACATATTTTGCTATTTCTCTCAGGAATAGCATACTTTTTTTGTTGGGTTTTTGTTTTGTCAAGAAACCTACATGTATTTCTTTAGTTGTGTCTTTAAATTTTTCGATTGGTTGCTTAGTTAACATGTAATTAGATAAAAAGTGTTTTGGCGTTGCGTATCTATCGCTCTGTACTTCTCACACACCAAACAAATCACACTCGCTGTCCCGCTTACAAAATGGCGGCTTATGGCACACTCCTAACAAGTAAAGGTATTGGCTAAAAGATTTGATGAATCACAACAATACACAACGAAGTAGTCCAATTTACTATTAGAATAAAGAAAAATTACATTTAAACGTCTCACAAAGGCGAGCTGTTTATAAATGTGTGTAGATGCACAATCTCGTGTCTGTGTGCGTAAGGTCGCGAACGCTTCATGGACGAATGAGCGTTCAGTATCGCTTACGCAGCTTACGCACCCAGAAACAAATCTACACACACAATTACGACCAATCCGCTTTCGTGAGATGGAATAACTGTCAGCAACTACACGAGTTATCATCTTCCAGGTGAAGTGGAGTGTCCTATTCAGCAGCAACAGCAATACCGCTACATGAACAGCGAGGCGGGTACGCTGCATCGGGCCAAGCCGCTCGAAGACAGCGTTACTGATGGCCACCTGTGGCCGAGTAATAACGACAAGAAGGTCGCGACTATGGAGCGACAGCCGGTCGATATCGGGTGAGGATTTTCTTCGCAAGAGTTTAAACCTCCCAGTTGTTTTAAAACCCCTTCAAAACCTTTTGATTTGTTTGTTTGTTTGTATTGAATAGGCTCCGAAACTACTACGGTATTAGTCGCGAAGGAACAGGAGTAAAATCACCTAGTTTTAAGACGTTTCAAAGTGATCCCAGCGGTCCTACTGAATAAATGCTTTTTGAGTTTGACTTTTGACTTTGACGGAGTAGGACCAAATTCGTAAGAACTTGCTCTCCCCAGTTTCCTGGTATCGTTCGTGGTGGATGCCCGTGGAGGCGCCATGAAGGCGAAGCGCCGTGGTGGTGTACGCGTCATCGTTCCACCTGCAGCTTGCGCGGCACCCACCAGAGTTACCTGCAGGTAAGTCACCTTTTGTCACCTCACAGGTTCTGTAAAGATTGGCAGAGGCGAAAGGAGGTCATACCCAGCAGTGGGTGATAGGAAGTGATGATGATAGTGAAGTCACCTTTAGCCTAGATATTTTTAGGACATCATATTTTGTATAAATATATTATATACCTCTGTGGCATAGTGGGTGAAAGCTTGCTTGGGACGCAGAAGGTTGCGGGTTCGATCCACGCCGCGGGATAATAAATTTTTATACTTACCATTTCCATGAAATGTGAATCATTGTAGAGTTAATATTGTTAATATTTCAGAGCGGCGACACGCAGGGCTCCGGCCGCGGCCCCGCCTCCGCTGATGGAGGGCGAAGCCCTGGCTTCCAGGCTACTGGAGCTCCAGCCTCAGGGGGCCAAGTTCTTAGCGTGAGTATTCAATACTCAAAAGTCTTATAAATTGCAGCTCAAAAGTAGTCTTAGGCGGTTTGTAGATGTTTTTGAAAATGGTGGTCCCTCGGGAACACTTCACATGTATTAATTAATATATATAGTCCTCCTTGTCGGATCCGACAATGGCGAACCAGGCTTGAAATAAAATTACTCATTTTTGGTTATGAGCCTATGAAATTTGGTCTTAAATGACCTGCACACAGTGCAACTGACCACTTGCGTTATAAGTGTAGGTGTAGGAAGGCTTAGGCGGGTCTTCTTTATAAGGCCTTTGGCGTCAAGATCTTCTAAGCGACGCTCCTCAAAAACAGTCACAGCCTTATGAACGGAGCTGCGCCATTCACGTCTAATTTTAATAAAATTCATCCTGATCCGTACAGCCATGCGCAACAAACTTTCATCTAAACTTTGGCATTTACTGTACATTTACTGTGCTTCCAACGGTGTCACCCTCTCTCTGAAATATTTCACTTTTCCGGAACAAAAAGCCTATGTGCTATTCCACACTATTTCATTCGTTGATTTAATTTTCAAAGTATCTTGAACTCCCTAAAACAATAAGAGTTTGTATGCCTTAATTTTATTTTGATTTGTGTCATTAAAGCATGCTATTCTCTCGGTTTGCACATCGAAATAGGTAAAACATGTTGTTACTCTAAAAGGTAAACATTTTATTTACCTACACATGTTTATGCAAATAAATTATCTTTATCTCGAAGATACAGTCGAGATCCTGTTTGTGTCCACAGGCCTGTGATCATCGAAGTGCCGATCTTCACATCTCCGTGCAAGGAGCGTGAGATTGTAATTCTGCGATCTGACACCGGAGAAACTTGGCAGGATCATTATCTGCACAACAACGACAATCCTATGATACAGGTAAACATTTTCTCAGTCACTTTGCAGGAGTTGAATCACCTAGCTTTAAGACTATATTTTTGTGAAGGCAAGCGCAACGTGAAAAAAAATCTTATATCGCAATTTTAAATTTGAAGATAATTCCCACAAGGTTGGATGAAATTGGACTACGAATGATGGTGTTACGTTGATGTTAGTGTCCTTTTTTTAGTCGTGTCACTAGATATTTGGAACCAGTATGGTGAAAGGACACACTGTTAATGATGTTATGATTTTTCAGGAGGCATTAGCGGTTGAGCGTCAAAGCCACGGCGCGACCGGCGAGGCGACCGGCGAGTCCGGCGAGCGTGTCGCGCGTATAGTGACGTGCGACTTCCCGCATTACCTAGCTTGTGTGTCGCGCGTGCGACAAGAAGTGCACGCCATAGGCCCCGCCGGAGGCGCCGTGTCCAGCCACCACATCCCGCAGGTGACATGTCGCGCGACTGGTCGCGCTTTTCGTCTCAAGTTGGTGTAAATTAAATATTCTAGAACAACTTAAAACACAACCGTTGATAGATAGATAATTCTTTATTGCATACCACACGTAAAAGACACTTAACTTATTAATGATTTGATGATGATTGATAATGCGAAACAATCCGTTTACAAGACAAAAAAAAAACAAAAATCTTTATCGTTCCTGAATTACATTTTATTTATAGTTATACTCCTCATAGGTCAATTCAAAACATTTTACTGATACTTTATTCTTTCCACAGGTCCAAGCCCTGTTCCCAGCATCAGCACTCACCAAACGCATCCGCGTAGGGCTCCAAGCGCACGGCGCGGGCGAAGCCCTAGTGCGCCGAGTCTTACCCCGTCACGCAGCCGTGGCCCCCGTTATAACAGTAGAGCCGAGGAGGAGGAAGTTCCACCGCTCCATCACCCTTACCTCGCCTCTGCCTGTGCCCCAGGTATGGATCACTAGGTCCCAGCTGTGGGTCACTATGTCCCAGTGATGTGTCACGATGTCCCTGGTATGGTTCACTATGTCCCAGTGATGGGTCACGATGTCCCCGGTATGGTTCACTATGTCCCGCGTATGGATCACTCTGTCCCAGGTATGGGTCACTATGACCCTGGGGTCACTAAATTAGCTAATCTTCTATTTTTCAGCTTTATAAAGCCATTTAAATAATCTTTAGTAATCATATCTGTTTCTTTAAAGGGAGGAACCCACGACAAGCAGTCTACTTCAAATCTTCGTCTACTCTGCTCCATAATGGGTGGCCAAGCGCGTGCAGTATGGGAGGACGTTACTGGATCTACTCCCCTCACCATTACCGACGATTGTGCTTCCTTCACCACCACCGTGTCTGCTAGGTGAGTAGACCAAAGAGTTTCTGTACAAAAATGTATATCCACTATGCTTAGATCATTAGAACGGAATGCCCCTTACCTTGTATTTCCCCTCTGCCAGGTGTACACGATTCCAAATCATGTGCATCTTATATTATAACGTTACTTATTTTTATACGAAAGCAAGAGTGTGCGTAAAAATGAGTGTGTATTGTAATTTTTTTAGCCTACGTGTGTGTAAAATGCATTGGTGTGTTACCTCGTCCCCGCAAAAATCGGCAGAAAATTTTGAAAGAGGAATTCTGTCTATATCTCATCCAGTTCTAGTTTGTCTGATACCATGACGACCTCTGTGGCGCAGTGAGCGAAGGTCCGCCCTGCGACGCACAAGGTTGCGGGTTCGATCCCTGCCGCGGGACAAATGTTTGTATGACCTACAGATATGTCTCTTGATGTGTTTCTATGTATAATATGTATGTATTTACGAACAAAAAGTATATAAGTAGTTTATCAGTCATTCTAGTGCCCATATAGCACAAGCTCTGCTTAATTTGGGGCTAGATGATGCAGTGTGAAAAGTCCAGCGTTATTTATTTATTTATTACTCTCAGTGAAGGGAAATGTGAGGAAACTGGTGTATCGTACCTAAAATTTTGAAAATTTTTAAACGACTACAGAACCGGACCTACGACAACCTTCGTCTATTTATTGTTGATTTCGCTTCATAACCGATGACTGTGATCACTTTTTTATGAGATTCTTAAAAGATCAGCTTCTATTCTATTAATACTCGTGGTTAAAAGGGGAATGTTTTTTACAGATTCTGGCTGATGAACTGCCAGAATGTCAGTGATGCCACAAAACTGGCTACAGAGTTGTACAGGTAAGAGTCGAAACTTAACTCCTTTTCAGTATCTATTTGGGGGTCAAACTGTGGCAAAGAGGGAGTACTCGCCTCACTAAGGTTGGCCCAACTGGCACACTTACCTTAGGGCCTGTTCGGCCAACAGTTGTAGTCGGATAGTTCTATATAGGTTACATGTGCTTAGAAACATCGTTTGCGCGATTCAGGATTCAATACTTTTTGCATCATTTGTATGGGAATCCGCTTGTCTGTGATCTCAGCGCCATCTAGTGTTACAGCTCCGAAGTTGCTACGTTGCTGTAATTAATATTTCATGTAGTTCAGGCGATGGTAGATAGAGGTCGCCACAAACAAGATTAATAAAAACTATCATGTGTCTATTGCCTGGAATGCAATCTAAACATAGAAAGGTGTACCAGGTCTTTGATCAAGAATATTATAGATATAGCGTGACGTACAAAATCAAAGCTAAATTCTACCCTTTAATTTCACTTCTCTCGGCACTCCCGGGTGTGCCGCGGGTTTTTTTTTATTTATTTATGATTACCAGATTGGTCAACTATAGCTAAAGACAGAAAAGATTGGAAAATGAGGAGGGACAATACGGGCTAAAAATAATAAATAAATAATAGTATGGGATGTTTTGATACATAACATGTTTTTTACAGAGAAATGCTACTGGTGCCTTTCGATGTCCGTATAGTGGTACTGGGCAAGAGATTAGACGCTCTAGAAGGAAGACTTCTTGTAATGTACATTACAGACAGATACGCCTACGAAACACTCTTGCAACAGGTAATTCACTGGGATATTTGACTCATCAGTGACTGACTCATTGAGAAGTGGTTCGCGTGGTATGGGTATGGCATGAGGAGGGATGAGAGTCATATTACACGAGTGATGAGTATGAATGTGGATGGATATACCGGTAGGGGTAGGCCTAAGAAAAGATGGATGGACTGTGTGAATGCGTATATGTTTGTGAAAGGAGTGAGTTCTGATATGACGGGTGATAGAGGGAAATGGAAGAGAGAAACATGTTGTGCCGACCGTGACCCTACTTAAGTGGGATAAGGGCAGGAAGAAGTAGATTTGACTCATCATTTCCCTGCCCCGATTCCCACTAGTGGGGTTGGCACATGTCTTCCTCTACCACTCAATTACTCGTCAACATCCACCCCTTTAACATTCACATCCTCTGTAACCAGAGTTGGCCACTGACTCTTACGAACTTACTCTATTTGACTATTTGTAATTTTGGAACGAAGTTCCTTTTCGGACGGTATCGGATGAAGGCTAGACGAAAAAAGCGTTAGATTTTACCGTCACGACACATGTATATGTCAAATCGTCACAATGTGAAGTGCGCACTCGCGGAACAGCCCTTAGATCGTTACATTGTTAGTACGGAAGAGCGTTTCTAGCATTTAATAATTTACAATAATTTATTTGACAAATGCCAAATGTCAAAGTTGAAGCTTCGTTCCAACCGAGTGTTCCACGACACTCACGTACTTATTTATAAATTGATTGTAATTGATTTAGATTTTAATTCCTGCGTGCAATAATTTACTTTTTTAATTTTAATTTTAAATACGTAATGACTGTTTGAATTTATTTAATTTTTTCCTGTATTAATTTAAAAATTGCACGACATACTGGCAGAATACATTGTTTCCGGATTGAGTTTTTAAAAACAAAATACCACCATGTACTGCATGTATTTCACGCAATAAATCTTAAAAAAAATGTACCTAGTATAAGTTTAGTATAAATTGCCTTATTTCAGGAACATTACACGGAGGTGGCACATTCGACTTCGGTCCGTTTCCTCGACGGCAAAGACGTATATTTGGAGTTCAGCGGAAACTTAGTGCCCGTCACCAAATCTGGCAGCCAACCCATGTTTAACTTCGAGGTATGTATCCCATGACGGAGGCCTTCAGGCGGCCTAAAAACTCTGACCGAGTTGGTCACCAACTCATACAATCTTACTTACTTCTTCTTTTCGTGTCACTAGTTCTTTCAAACCAGTGTGGTGAAAGGATTGTAAGTGCGCCTCTAAGAGGTTCCTTTCGTGAACTTGACACATGTTTTCGAACTTTGTTACTTATTAAACGACTGAGTCTTCAAGCATAGACTTTATTTTCCGTAAATAGCGTTAAGAATCACGGGATAAGAATTAGCCTATATGCCAGATAAACTACTCTTTCTTCCTGTGAAAGTCCTATTAAAATCCGTTCAGCTGTTCCTGAGATTATCCTGGATAAAAGAATTGAGGCAATTGTAGGAAAACATATGACTTTTTATCCCGGAATTCCCGTAGGATCGAGGATTACGCGGGAAAAAGTGGAAAACGAAGTCGCGGGCACTACTAGTCAGTACTATAAATGAGAGTGCTGGATGTTAAAATTTCTTCACAAATAAAGAAACTGCAGTATTTGAAAATATGCCAAAAACTAGTGTGTTGATAGGATTGTGCAAATTCATTTTCTTAGTATATTTGGAAGTGAGCCAAGCCATTTGAAATAAGTAAATACCTAATACATTACTACAAATAATCACTAGTAAACATAGTCACGTCATATGTATTTAAGGATATGACTACAGAGTGAGGTAACTTTAAAGTCACGATCAATTCAGTTCTGAATGCAAGTTTGGGTGGACAACTTGTAATTTTGTTAATGTTTTATATTCTTTGTGATATAATTAATTTTAAAAGCTAAATCATTGTGAACCCTAGTGTTATTAAGATCAAGAAAACTATGGAAGATAGGGAAGAAGTAAGCAAAATAAACTAAGAATAGTATTTTATATCCGTCTGTGTATTTCCAAAAAAATATCGATGTTAAGTGTTTTGTTTTTAAGTTGCAATGTTTGTCCGGGTCAAATCAGGTGAATTTGACTCACTTAACAGTGATTATGATGTCCCAAGCACTACAGCGTCCCGTTAAGTGTAGGCATAGGCTGCCTCCTGACGCTGTATAAATCTTCTGATATAGATGTAAAGGCCTAAGTGTTTAACAGTGATTAAGCTGGATTTTGGCACAGATTTTTGGAATGCAATAATATTTAAAGCCGATCTGATGATGGAGTCAGGAGCTGTTCCACAGAACTTCTCAGTGTGTCAGTCCGTAGACCTAAAACGATTTGATTCTACTCCTGTTCCTTCGCGACTAATACCGTGAAGAACCAACAAACACCGTTTGAGGCCTAGTGGTCCATCTTAAAACTAAACAGTCAAGCAGTGTATACTTGTTGATAATTTATTAAACAACCTCTGTGGCGCAGTGGGTGAAAGCCCGCTTGGCACGCAGAAGGTTGCGGGTTCGATCCCCGCCGTGGGATAAATGTTTGTATGATCTGCAAATATTTATCTCGGGTTTGGGTGTTTCTATGTATAATATGTATGTATTTACAAACAAAAAGTATATAAGGAGTATATCAGTTATCTGGTTCCTATAGTACAAGCTTTGCTTAGTTTGGGGCTAGATGATGCTGTGTGAAATGTACAGCATTATTTATTTATCTCTATATATAAAAATGAATCCCGATATCCATTGGTCACGCCATCACGCGTGAACGGCTGGACCGATTTCACTTTTTTTTTTGTTGTGTTTGTTATTGTCAGGAGATGGTTCTTATGACAGAAAAAAAAAAAAAAAAATTGCGCGGAAAAAGTGAATCCCTATATCCCTTGGTCACGCCATCACGCGTGAACGGCTGGCACGCGGGTCGTCAGCTAGTTTACTTATAAATATTTACTTGCAGTCATTCAAAGACAACCGAGTGGAGTTCACGGTGCGAGTCAAACATCACGAAGAAAGTCCTTCTGGAAGAATCTACTTTATGAACGAGCCTAAGGTAATCTTTTTTTTTTATTTAGTGTCCCACTGTCCTATACTGTCCCACTGCTGGGCAAAGGCCTCCCCCGTCACCTTCCACACCTCGCGTTCTTCCGCTTCCCCCAATCCTTCCTAAAGGCGTCCAGGTCATCGCGCCAGCGCTTTTTAGGCCTGCCTCGGAGTCGCCTGCCAACCACCGGGATCCAACCAGTCACCACTCTGGCCCACCTGTCTGGGTGCATACGCCCACGTCAGCAGCAATCTTTTTACAAACTTTTTTTAATCAAATCAAAACCTTTCGTTTTGTTGTCATTCACCAATATAGCACAAGCTTAGGAAGCCCATACCCAGCAGTGGGTGAAGTCAGGCTGTGGTTGATGAAACTGTTAGTGAAAAAGCGATGACCTCTGTGGCGCAGTGGGCGAAGGCCCGCCTGCGACGCAAAAGGTTGCGGGTTTGATCCCCGCCGACCAATATTTGTATGATCTGCAAATATTTGTCTCGGGTGTTTCTATATAGAATATGTATGTATTTACAAACAAAAACTATTTAAGTAGTATATAAATCATCTTTTACCCATAACACAAGATCTGCTTACTTTGGGGCTAGATGATGCTGTGTGAAAAAGTCCAGCATTATTTAATAAATACTTTTTATTTATTTAGATTTAGATAATATTTATTCAGTAAAAAAGTTACATAATTCAGGTAGGTCTTTATATTATGATTTGTTTTGTTTGACTAGACACTAAAACCTGGTCTCCTGTGACACTGTTTTTGTGTTTTCTAACATTCTAACAAAATATGGGCGTGGCCTAACTTTTTTGTATGCAAAATGTTATCCGACGCGGGCGGAAAACATGTTTTGTTAGTTTGTTTTGTTATTTTTAGTCGCAGGAAAAATGGCTTAAGTTCTTAAATCAAACATAACGACACAAAAACTAAAATTAAAGTAGGTAGGTATACAAAAATAGCATAAACACATGATACAAAAACAATAAAAGAATACACATACACAAAGCATGCTACACCTTATATGTATTACCTATAAATTACCTATAAAGTTAGATGTTAATGTATTTTGTTATTCCAGGTGGCAAAAGGAGAACAATCCCAAACACCCACTTGTGTGTTGGACGTGGAACTGCCGGAACGTATCGCGCCGCGCGCCGGCAAGAGTCAAGTCGACTATCTCAACTTGGACCAGTCCGGTATGTATCTATTAGTCACAGTTTGAGTGAAATTGGTCACAATTTGGGTGAAATGGGTCATGATTTGTGTAAAAAGGGTCATGATTTGGGTGAAATTGGTCGTCATTTGGGTGAAATGGATCATGATTTGGGTGAAATGGGTCATGATTTGTGTGAAAAGGGTCGTAGTAATTTGAGTGAAATGGAACATAATTTGATATTAACATAATCGTGCTCTGGGTGAAATGAGTCAAAAATAAAACATTACCTATTTTATAAGAAACAGACTAG
The DNA here is from genome assembly GCA_951394285.1 of Epirrhoe tristata. Lineage (NCBI taxonomy): Eukaryota > Metazoa > Arthropoda > Insecta > Lepidoptera > Geometridae > Epirrhoe > Epirrhoe tristata. The sequence goes on from OX596161.1 coordinate 3,921,047, forward strand.
CTTTTGGGCGCCACTGTCCTTTACCAATGTAAACTGCCCATTATGACTTCTTAGTGACCCAATACTACTAAATAAAAGTTTATTTTTATTTTTAATCTATTCGTAATATATTTAAGGTTTCGACGCATTGAAAGACGAGCTAAGCTTCCACTGGGGCGGCCACGATCATAGCCTGGGCCCGCCCTCGCTGCCTTATATACCGGAGAAACATACCAATGGACACCATGTTAGTATTACATGCAATAATAAATAATTTATTTAAAAAATATAAGTATACTAAGCACAACGGATCTTTAGCTCTCTGAACTTAGGTGCAATAGACGATTGCGCAGGTTTGGTAGAGTAAGCGAGATAGCACGATTTTAGGCGTCATCAAAAATGGGTTCTGCGCTACTTCAGAGAGCTAAAGAACGATTGTGCGTATTGTAATATCGTTAGAATTATATAACAATGGTGGCCTCTGCCCACCCGTTGATTTTTGATACTCAACTCACGCTGTTGGCGTTCTTAATATAAGTTCACTTTTTAAACTCACACGATTTAAACTCATTGGGGCTTATAACAAGAAAATGAGCCGAGTTTAGACCAAGTCTAACTAAAAAACTGTCCCTAGAAAAACGATCTTTAAATACTCGTACATGGAACGTTTTTTTGTGGTAACAGTTTTGTTTTGACATGTGTCAACATGGGGTTCAACTAAGGTTTAACGTTTTTATAATAAGCAGCATTGTTCTTTTAATAACGAGACGAAATCGCACTAAGGTTATAGATAATATAATATAATATTAATAATATAATATTAATAATATTCAAACTATTACCTTTCCACGACGTTTCGATCGGGTTGCACCGATTGTGGTTACTTTAAATAAGTTAATGAATAAGATAGTATAAAATAGAAGTGAGTAAAATAGTAGTATAAAACCTATTGCCACAAAAATTTAAGTACTTGCTTTAGATACAAATAACGAAAAAGGGTTTAATGTAGAATATATACATGTTTTTAAATTTGTGTTAAAATACATATACCTACATGTTCAATACATACTTTAGCTTGGTGTACATAGGCTGATAAAACATTATATTCCCAGGATAAGATAATCACAAATGGCAACGTCAAGTACCCGGGCAAGCAAGCCGAACTAGCCAATATCACTGGCATCCACGACATCACTGACATCGCCGACATCACCGACGTCTCTGTTGACGACGTTGACGACGCTAAGCCGCAAGGTAGGTCATTGCAAACAAGTTGTGGGGAAAGGATGGTGAAAGGCGCACTTAAAACGCCTCAAAAAGAGTCCTTTCGTAAGGTGCCTGTTGACCTTATTCAAAATGTGTGTCAATTTTTTTTAAACGATGATATAATAGCAGATGGATTAATATTTAATGGACTTGGAAAAAAAATATTCATTCATTTTTTATTGTTAGTTATAACAATGAAAATTAGTGCTCAAAACTGCTACAGAATTGAACCTCAGCTTACTATTGTCAATGATAATATTTATTGTAATAATATAATATTCTTGTGTTATCAATGTTTACAGCAAACGGAAACACCGTCCATGTCGACTCAAACAAAACTAAAGCGACATTTGATTCCGATGAAGACAAAACTCCCATGAATACCCTTGAGAAGGGCAAAAAGAAGGAAGGTGGCTTCCTAAGTGGTTTCACCGACAAAGTCAAGAACGTATTCGGACACAGCGAAGATAAAGACGACGATTCTCCGAAATCGCCGAAATCCCCTAAATCTAAAGAATCCACCCCTAAGTCTAAAGAATCGTCCCCCAAACCTAAAGAACCAACCCCTAAATCTAAAGAATCCACCCCTAAACCTGAACCGAAACCCCGCGAATCGAAAGAAAAGAGCCCTCCTAAACCAGCACCTAGGCTAATAACTGAAGATTTGCTCGACAAAGTCGATGACATGTTCAAAGATCTGAAATCCAAACCGAAGGTTGATGACGATTTAGAGAGCCAAGTCTACAAAACAAAGCTTATTGTCGACGAAGATCTACCCCACGATCATGATAAAGATGACTTATATGAGCAATATGCAATGATGCAACCAGTAGAAACACCCGGAGTTGTTAAGAAGTCAGATCCATTCCAATTCTACACGGGATGCTGTGAAAGTAAATACGCTCCCGGCCAGAAACACAGGCATGAAGAAACCTCGACTCTATTAGATAGAATAGAGCAAGAGAAATTCTCTGCACAAGAAAAACTGGCCGGAATCTCCGATGGAGTTAGTAAAGACGTCACGGAAGGCTTGGACAAACTTGAGAAAGAAAAGGACAATCTTGCGCAAAGAACTTGCGCTGTCACAGAAGAGATCATCGTCAAGACAGATAACATCAAAGGAGACATCAAAAACAAGGCAAATGACGCTAAAACTGGCGCGCAAGACAAATTCAACGAACTAAACGATTTCACGAACGACACGCTGAATGAATTTTCAGCGTCGGCTAATAAAGTACACGACAATGTCAACGCTAGGGCATCTGAAGTTCAAACAAATGTAGCTACTGGTTTTGATAATGTGAAAACCGCTACTACGGACTTGATAAATGATACAGTTAGTGATGTTAAGGATGGAGTTAACAATAAGACTAATGAGCTTGACTTTCTGGCTAGAGAACAAGCCGAGGAGTTAAAACACAGAGGAAATGAAGAAATAGGCAAGATAGAAAGTTCAGTAGAAAGCACAGCAAATAATCTTAAAATTTATTTTTCTCAAGATGGTGCTAATGTAGTCGCTGATTCAGTAAATAACGCACAAAACAACGTAAGTCAGAAAACGCAAGAGTTGAAATCTGACGTTGAGAAGACAACAGCTAAAGCTAAAGATGCAGCCAACGAAAAACTTAAAGATTTAGGTGATTCCTTTGAAAGCACAAAGGAAGATTCTAAAGCAGCAGCGAAAAAGGCGAAAAAAGAAGCAAAGAAGAAGGCTAAAGAAGGAAAGAGCTTCTTTACAGGGCTAGTCAGTGGCATCTTTGGCGAGAAGGAAAAGATTGAGAGTGAAGTTAAAGACAAAATCGCAGAATCTAAAGAATCAGCTAACGAATTACTCGTCCAAGCCAACGCTAAGAAAGATGAACTCAAAAATGATGTCGCCAACAAACAGGAAGAACTTAAAGATGGTGCTAACAACGTGGTTCAAAATGTACAAAACAAAACTCAGGAAGTAAGCCAAGCAGTGAGTGACAAGAAGAATGAAATAGAGAAATCTGCTCATGATAAGGCAGAGGAAGCTAAGAAAGCCGTTGAAAGTAAAACAGAAGAAATAAGTAACGCTGTACACGACAAAACAAACGAACTTAAGGATGCTGTTCATGATAAAACAAACGAAGTGAAAGACGCCATTCATGATAAGAAAGAAGAAGTCAAAGCGACCGTCACTTTCGCTGAAGACACCATTCGGGATAAAACATCAAAACTCGCAGATGCTGCTAGTAACAAGGCTCATGAACTGAAAGAATCTGCTAGCGATCTGAAAGAAGCTGCAAATAACAAAGCTAGTGAACTAAAAGATGCAGCTGAAATCAAAGTCCATGAATTACATGATGCTGCAAGTAACAAAGCCAGCGAAGTATCAGGTGCCATTCAAAACAAAGCTGTAGAATTCAAAGATGCCATTCATGACAAAACCAGCGAAGCGAAAGACGCTGTCGCCAACAAAACTGCAGAAGTAACATCCGCAGTCGAAAACAAAACTAGTGAAATCAAAGGTACTCTAGAAAACAAAGCTAACGAAGCTAGCCAAGCCTTCCACGACACAACAATAGCAATCTCAAACAAGACAGGCGAAATAGGACAAGCCATCACCTGCAAAAAGGATGACATACAAAACGCAGCTCAGGATGAAATGGAAAGGATAAGACACGAAGCTGAACTAACCACAGACGAAATCAAAAAGAAAGCAGAGGACACTCTCAATGCTACCGCAGACAAGAAAACAGAACTCCAAAGCAATGTAGCAAACACTTTCGATGATCTACAGCGAGCTAGCAACGACGAATTCTACAACGCTCAAAGAACCTTCAGTAACGCGCAAGAATCAGCCTTAGGTGCTTTCGATAAGGTCGAAAGCTCAGCTAAGGATAAATTCGGCGAGGGAAAGGAAACTTGGGAAGATTTGCAAAGCTCCACACGTGATACATTCGCCGATATGAGAGACGATGTTCATAGCTTAGGTAGCTCCGCGCAAGACACTCTTCACAGCTTTCAAAGCTCAGCTGGCAACACATTCGATAGCTTAGACGATTCCGCCAAAGAAATCTTCGGTAACATTCAACAAAGCACAGATTCTAAAGGACAAGAGTTGATAGGGGAAGCGAAAAACGCACAGTCACAAGCGGAAACAAAAGCGCAAGAATTATTCGGTGATACCACAGACTTCTTTGGCAACGTACAGTCAAATACAGAAGCGAAATCAAAAGAGTTATTCGGAGAGGCAAAAGATACGTTTGAAGGGTTCCAAGTGTCTGCAGATAACAAATTAGAAGAGGTTAAGGGTGGATTAGAGAATGCTGAGGGTAGATTAGTGGAGTTCTCAGAAGGGGTAACAAGTGATGTAGTGGAAACTGAAAGAGCTGTAGTGGACGCTGTTGGAAACGAAGCTGATAAATTCACAAGTAGCTTGAACAATCTCGGCAGTTCTGTCTTCGGATCTTCAGGAAAAGGTAATACATTTATTGTATCTTAAACAAGTACTGTAGTCACAATGGATCTTTGGCTTTCTTAAGCTGCGCAGAACCCATTTTTGATGACTCTTAAAAGACGAAGACAGCGTTGTATAGCTGCCTCGCTCACTCGCTTAAGTTTGTTGCATCGTTCTATCTCGCTTACTTTAAATATTTACAGGATTAATGAAAGATTCAAGCAGCAAGCTACTAGAGTCTGAAAAGGCACAGTCTTCGCCACACAAGAAGAGTTCGGGGTAAGAAAATACTCACTTATTATAATACATTATATCTCCACACATCACTTATAAATATCTTCACACTTCAACACATGCTATGGAGTACAGTTCTATTTCACGAAGGCGGGCTGGTCATTGCACATGCACGTTATTTCTGTGTGCGTCGGAACGCTCAATGGACGAAAGAGTACTCAGTACCTATACCGCTTACACCAGAAACAAATCGAGACACAAGTGGCCAACCCGCCTTCGTGAGCTAGAACAACTGTACATACATGATTACATACATACATGTAAATAATAGCACGTTAAAGCACAGACTAATTCACAACGATTAACGTAATTTAATTGCAATTATTAATAGAGCCGTGTTGGTCGAATGGGGTTGAACCTCGACTTGCAATCCGAAGGTCGTGGGTTCGAATCCCGGCCGTGCATCAATGGATTTTTGTTTCGTAAAATTTATATGCGCTTTAACACGAGCTCTTAACGGTGAAGGAAAACATCGTGAGCAAACCCGTAGCTTAGTCAGCTCCACACGTATTGACGTTGTCTTTCCTGTGGGCGGCTGATTAAGCTGAGAGGATGGTTTAGGTGCTAAAATATAAATATAAACTAATTGCAAGTAAAACTACGTAATTAGCCTTAAGACAATTGAAGGGGTCATTTGAACTGCGACAGACATCACAACCCATTTGTCTAATTAATATATTTATATCATACACTGAACTTTTAAGAGTCAATACAATGTCTGAAATTAATACTATTACTTCGATGATTAAATAATATGAATAGCTTTATATTATTTAATCGTTTAAATATAAATAATCAAATATTTACAAAAAATATAAATCTTGATATAAATCTCTCCTGCTTTTTATCAAATAGATCCAAAGAGATTGGTCCAAAAATAAATGCTTATTACAAGATTCGCAATATATAAAAGACATTATCTTGACGCTATTAGACTAGTGCCTGCATCTAACTTCACTCGCACCCCATTACAGGATACCGAAACTCAAGAAGAAGAACAGGAAATAGGCGGCGAACGGACGAACGAAAAATCCGATGTAATATATTATTTAGTATTTAATATTTATTATTGTTACGAACTATGACGACACACGATTATTTCATCACATTATAGACGATCTCTTGTTTGTGTAAGAAACTTAACGCAAATTATATAATTGTAGTAAAGATATATTATATTGAAATAATCGTTGCGTTGAACTTTGAGCACTGTATCATATAATTTGACGTAAAACACAATCTTCCAGTGGATTTAAAACTATATTTATGTAGAAAGAGATTAATTAAAGTATTAATTAAGTAATTTTTGTCGTGTGCGGTACCTTTGAGTACAGTTTTATATTTTAACATTTGACTAACTTTTCGATTTCAAAGAAATCTTTATATCGATGTTTCAATGTTTAAGGTAATCAGTGTTTTTAATTCAAATATAATTTTAATAATAATCGAGTAAATCTTGCCTACAAATCAATTTGTAAATCTATATTATATAACTTTTATGATCTGAATCTGGAATCTTGCATTTTTTTATATAAAGTTTTAAGTGTTTTAGATCACTATCAGTGTTTTGTGTTGCATAATTTATTTTATTTTAATTATGTTTTATTTAAAATGTTTACTTGCTTTGTACAAATCAGTAAGCTGAGCATGCTCCACGGTTTCACCTTTATTTAGATCTGCTAGCTATTGTCACAATATTGTTTAAAAATAAGTGTTTTATACGTCACAAAGCAACTGTATTTATTCTTGAAGCATTTCAAATAGATGTACAATGAGGTACATTCGAAATGCTTGCGTTGTTCTTTAAGTTGTTATTATATGAGAACGTTCCCGAACATATTTGAGTTTTTATTTAACCGAAAATATAGGAAATATTCATATACATGTGTACCTAATCAGCGATTCAAAGAAATAGTTGAAATATCGCAAAGTAATGGTAGTATTTCGTTACCATGGTAAAGTAATTTCGTTACCATGGCTAAGTTAATTAGGATTGAATACTTAGGTACTTAGTGCCACTTAGGTCACATAAAATGTCCCAAGACTACTTAAATGACTCTTAATCAGGGCAATAGGAGCATTAGCCAATTGTGTATGTTGGTAATACAACAGACAATATAATGTAATTCTTAATTCTTTATTGTACAAATAGACACACACACAGGATAATTACATAGAAAAGGACATGTACAAAGTACAACATGTACATGTAATACGTAGCTAAGAAAGAACTCTAAATTCTTCTATGAACGGTTAGTGCGCTATAGGAAGCATAACCTACATATTAACACGTTGATGCCTACATTAAAACAATAGTGATGTAACAAATAAAATTATATTATCGAAATTTATATTATCGTTGTTTCCATCAGTTCTCTACAACACTGTATAATTTTGTAAATAAGTATGCACAAAGCACATCTACATTAAACCATCTGCCATACATATGTTCTCATTGCACTGCACTCTCACTGGTAAGTTTTCCGTTGCATTTTGATTTTATTTGCGTTTAGTTTCAGATCTTTATCCACTAGTTTCACAGTCTCACTTTTGTTAATATTTTTGTAAAACAAATCGAAAGGGAAAAGATTTGAAACAAGCTTATGTATTTTTTATTTACCTGCGTGTTTGTATTTTACAGCTTTTTCTCCAAACTCCGGCGCAATCAATGATTTGACGACCAGCTTCGCTTCGAAGTGGATAATCTAGGTACATTATTACTACCTACCTATTTATTGCATTGTGCTGTGTAGGTATACATTTTGTAAGATTTGAGACTAACTTTCTTTGTATTCAAATATTTGATCAAGTGTGTGTGTAGGCTAAATTTCGTGATTGCCAGGAAAACTTAAAATTACTAAATTATTATCTTAGGTAGACTTGGCTAGGAAATAGCCACAAATTGAACTACTGAATGCATTAAAGTGTACCATTTTTAATAAGTTTGATGAATTTGTGGTAAGAAAACGTCCTAGATAGAGGAAAGCTATTTTCCCCTTTTATAATTTGATAAATCGTACAAGTTAGGTGCTTTAGTATGGTGGTTGAAGTTCAAGGAATCCTTGTCCCATAGATATTATTATAATAAGAAAAAATGTAATAAGGTTATATAATAATACTATAACGGTTTACCCCACCGTTTCAAGCCACATTCATAAACCCTAGTAAGTATATAACTTCCAAGTAAGTAAAGAAGTTCAAAACTAAAATTATATTATCGACTATCGATCAATTCTAACGATCACATCACTATTCTTCTATGCACCCGTAATTATGAAATATAATAGATTACTTTTTAAAAGAAATTATTACCGAAAGGTTTAAAATATTTAAAATGCAATGTTTCAATATTTCAATGTTTATATAACGTTTTGTGTATTTAATTATGTAATGTTCTAAAATATTACTGTTTTCGGGTTGTTCATTATTTTAATTAGATTTCAAATCAACATCTGCCTACTGTGGAAACTTCGGACATTTTTGTTTTCGTAAAAAAATTGCGTCTCATCCTTATTCTTAATACGTCATGTAATTCTATAAGTTATATAATAACAAGTCGTTTTTATCAGTTCATGCTATTGTGAATCAAGTAGGTAAGTACCTATTATATTTATTTAATTAAGTACTATAATTTTCTGCATTTTGTTTAATAGAGTAGGTACCTACCTAAGCATACATAATTACCTAATATAATTCAAAGTAAATTACTTAAAGAGTAAATTTGGCTTCGTTTGATGTAGGTGTGTAGGCAAAAACCACAGTAACATAGCCAGAATTTTACATCAATAAAAACTTTATTTTGCAGTAGGTACCTACATATTCTGCAAACGAAAGTAATAATTTATTTAGGTTTATAGAAGAGTTACCTACCTACTAATTTTTTGGTAGTCATAGGTTTTCATGTAAGATTCTTTCGCCACACTGGTTCGAAAGAATTAGTGTCATGAATAGGAGTAAATAAGATAAATAAATTCAATGTATCTACATGCCTACCTACAAATTCGGGAATACTGTGATGATGCCAAATGAAGTTTGTAAAGTTAATATATAATTTTGTTAATTTACATAAGAATAGAGTTTATGATTATTCGATTTATTGCTTCATAAAAAGTAATGAAACAGTTATTCCGAATCTTGTGTTTTATTCATAACTATTTTTCCCGTGAGTGTGGTATCCGTAGAGAATAGGGTATTTTACACCATGTAAGAAAAAGGAGAAAGGCCATATGCAGTGGCGTAGCCAAGTAGCCAAGGGCCCTAGTGCAAAAAAAACTGAGGCCCTAACTGAACGATGAAGCGTGCTACTTTGGAAAAAGTGTTTCTGATGGAAAATAGCGTCGATTGAGACCAGATTGAGAACAACTATTTTTTTTTGACAAATTTCATTTCTGGGCTGACATTTTTTCAAAAATCTAAAAATACTGTTGTTTTTATTTTCAAAATAATCATACCTATAGTTTCCTAAGAACAAAACCTTCTGGACTCTCGGGCTCTGACTCAGAGTCCGAGGGCCCCTTGAGCTTGGGGCCCCCGGTGCACTGCACCGCCTAGCCCTCCGGTAGCTACGCCACTGGCCATATGCCTGCAATCACAGAACTATATCTAAATAGTTCTGTGCCTGCAATATATGTTATAAAAGTTTTTTGTTAAGTCTAACTTGACTGCACACAAGCGAACTCACATTGGAGAAAGACCAACCTGCGACGTATGTGATAAGAGCTTTTTGGTAAGTCTAACTTAACACACACACACATGAAAAGTAAGAATAAGAATAATAAAGTTTTATTTTCTCCACACCATATACAACAGTTACAATAGGTACTAGTCACACTGAAGAAATGCCATATGTCTGCAATGTCACATACAACTAAGTATATATATACCGGCTAAGGGTTAGTATATATAAAAGAAAAAAATTATACATAATTGGTAACGTTTATTTCACTTCAATACAAACAGCGTCATGTAGAATAAATAACACATTTAAAGGATGTCGCACATACTACGCGCCGCAGTAAAAAAAAAAAAAACCGATGACACGTCAGAAAATGCGGCTCGCTTCGATGCATTTTTCGGCGCGGCTGGGTGCGATAAACGATTTAAATTAAAGATTAGACAAATTAAAATAGCTCCGTTCTCCCTTTAGCCAAGTTTATACTCTGCTAATTGGTATGTGGTTTTGCTTACTGCTGTAGATAGTTGACATAACTTAGTATTTACTCTATCTTAGTAGGCCATTAAATCGATACAAGATGACATAAACAGCGTTAGAAGGCAAGATATGCCTACACCATAGTAATAAGGCTACACTACACCTAACGGAACGCTGTAGTATCTCGGACATGGCTTTTATTATATTAGCCAGCCATACACGCACGGGGATGCCCGTCGGATCTGTCTGTCGGATAGATCAGTGATTTCGCACGCACGGGCATGCCCGCCAGGCAAGATACAGTTGTCTGTAAAATGTCTCTTGAAATAAAAAAAAATTGAGTTCAAATGTTTCTTTCAAACAAATTACGGTGAAATCTGGTGATCACATCCGTCGCTACGCACAGACGCACAGTTGGGTGCTCGGCATTTATCCGAATTTATCTCTACATTATCTGTGGTGCCCGTACCCGACCGATCTGAGCACAGGCAGCGGGCATGTACCCGACGGGAACAACTGTCACTTTTTACACCACACACGCACGTATCTACCCGCCAGACATGCCCGACAGGCAGATCCGACGGGCATACCCGCCCGTGTATGGCTGGCTATTATTACGAGGTCAAGACTAACATAGGGATTTCCTTCTTAGAGAATGTTCATTTTAAGTAGTACAAAAAATGACAAATGTCTATCCACACTATGCAAAATCACATAATATTATAAATAGGCAGTAAGTATCAAATTTATTAAGTTAATCAATCGCGGTCATTAATTTATATCGTACCTAATTGACATCAACGAGACGCTATGGATTCAATGTTTTTTTGTACATTCTTATGTTAATAAATGAAATTTTTACTTTACTTTACTTAACGCATACTTCTCTGTTTTATAATTATTATTATTTTAGCCTGTATTGTCCTACTGTTTTATAATAGGATATATAATTAAATGTTCCAATTTACGAGATTTATAAATCCACTGTCGTTTCAATAAATTAATTGACTACCTATCTTACAACTATAAAGGCACCTACTCGTGTACATCGATCTATTATCACATTGTGCTTATTAAATATATTAAATCTCATATTGTTATAACATTTTGACCTATATTTTATTAGTTTAAAGTAATTCATGCTGATTCTTTACAACATTTAAATATCCAAATTCATTACTTATTCAGCGATTTATTTTTTAGGTTAATTTTACAAACGAATAAAAAAGTGTGCATGAAAATACAATAATATCACGTGCACATTTTCGGAACAATATTTCATTTCAGTGTCATTATGTCTACTTAAATCTAAACTTAAAAGTAGTAATAATTCTGCTAGTCAACTAAAATTAGTAGTTTATAAAAATGTGACAAAATTGTGATTATCAACAACAAGCACCAATACATTATTTTAAAAACAAACTTAAGATATTTAACTGTCTTAAGTTTCAATGATAAATAAAAAATATTACACTAACATAAGAAAATAAAATACAATAGAAATACTGAGAGTGCATTAATGCATAGATATGTATTTTCACTAAAATTAATAAATACGTAATTATTATTGTAGTTACGTATATTTAATTAAAATATGTTGACCTTAAATTGACAGTATAATTCAGTTATCTACTGTATAAATAGCTTAAAATGCAGTTAGCAGTTAGATTTTTTTTCTTTAGAACGTCACTGATGATCTAATGGAACAGGTAGGTAATACTTAATTGAAAATCAAAAATAGCAGTTCCAAAATCTAACCGTTGAGCTGAGAGAATGTCTACCCCCAAGTCGATGTAGACATTTTCTCAGATCTTTACAAGCATTCAAGGTTAGAACGAAGTTTCAACTTTGACATTTGGCATTTGTCAAATTGTAATAGTCAACTTTGTCAACTATTAAAATCCTAGAAACGCTCTTCCGTACTAACAATGCAACAATCTATGGACTGTTTCGCGACTGCATTTCGCACTGTGACGATTTGACATACATGTGTCGTGACAGTAAAATCTAACGCTTTTTGTCGTCTAGCCTCAATCGATTACCGTCCGAAAAGGAACTTCATTCCAATAATTTGAATCTAAAGTAGTTGTTCAATTTTGTTGTCCTTACAATTGTTGTGTTCACCTTTTAAATATATTTCTTGTTTACACTTTTAATACATAAAGTATTCATAAAATAAAGCCAGTCTCATCTACCCCTGCCGGAACTAGATTCAGAAACGCTTATTTCTCTATCAAATGTCACAGATATATCACAATCGAGATAGTCAATATCCGTTAACTCTCTTTTAATCATCAAATGCGGTGTTTTTCTCACACGTTTCTCTTTCAAAAACCTCGGAATGCATTGTTTTATTTCCATTACATACTCTATAATAACTCTCTCGTAGAACAACGCTACTACAAAGTTAATCGAGGCTATCGCTATGACGATGTAACACAATAAGGCGTCTTTTGGCATTTTTAGTTGAAGGAACTTGGCTAACCATTCCGTCGGTGCCACAGCTATATATACACATATCCCTGTCATTATTAAAACACTGATCATCAGCTGTTTGTTTGTTATCACAGATCTTCTGTACGGCGAGCCGTGGCTGAAAACTATAGCTAGTATAATATATTGGAACATAGATATGGCGAAGATAGAATAATTCTCCCAGCATTCGTTCGCTTCTTCGCCTTCGTATGTATGTCTGACGTACCACGGGAAAAACGTAAGAGCGTAGTAGCTCAGATACTGACCTACTGCAATCAAAAACAGTTGTCCAATCAAAGATAAAATCGGTATCAAACCCAACAATGACGTTAAAGGTGGTACTTTGCACAACTTCCCCGTATACGCTTCAGTCATACCGAAAAAGAAAGCAAAGTTCACAATCAAAGCGATATCAATATATAAGAATTGGAAATCAGTTAGATTCGAGTCAAAGTAGTATAGAAATGCGACGGAAAGGAACTCGGTGAGCGAATAGGATATCATGAACTTGAAGACTCCGAAGCTGGTGGATAAGGCAGCTCGGCCTTCTCTTAAGACGCGAGACACACAGACTATGTCGGGGGATTGCGACGTGAAGGGTGCCGCCACACTGCTTTCCAACTCTGAGAGAGAGATGCCCGTGTGGGCCGCTCTTAGGGCTCCGCAGTCGTTGGCTCCGTCCCCGCACATCGCTGGAAATATTATTTAAAATGTATTTATTCTTATGCAATAATACCATTGCATCCGCTGTTTGATTTGTAGTGGTCTAACATTGGTTAGGGTGTTAATTCAAATTCAAATTCAAAATGTTTATTGCTTCATGTTAGTAGATAGATCTTAAAATAAAATAGTGATTCATAACATGAACCCCGCTGGGGTTACCAGACCGATCGATCGATCGATGGTAGAATCGATTAGTCGACTTCAATCGATAGTTTCTACCGGACCAATCGATCGATCAATGGTAGAATGGATTAATCCACGTCGATCGCTGCCCACCTCTGGCCTGTAGGGTTTGCAACCGGAATATAGCCGGGGTTAATCGATCAACATCGACCGGCAATCGATCGATTGGTTAATCGACCGGTATCCGTCGATTAATTAAAGCTACCAATCGATTAACTTCGACTTAGATCGATTGGTGTGGTAACACCCGGTTATGTTAGGCTAGTGAAAAACTACAATGAACTGAATTTATATGTCATCTTTATCATATTACCTAAGATAACGACTTGGTTAGGCAAGTAGTTAAACGTAAAAGCTCAAGTCATTTGCTGTATGATTATATTGAAATGGCTAGACATTTAATTTAACGGCTGACGTACGACCTGCGACATATCTACCATGTTTTTAGTTCTGATTGATTTATTTTGTGTTCGTAAATTATTTTCTTTCACCAATACTTATTATTTGTCTATTCTATTGTTAATAAGAAGTTGTACTCACCGACATAGTACCCCAAAGCCTGGTATTCGACGATGAGCTGTTGTTTCTGATCGGAGGACATTCGCGCGAACACGGCGCCGCGAGCCACCAGCCGCGCGAGAATATTCGCGTAGTGCTCGCGTAACACCTGTAATATTATAATATAAATAAAAATTATAAAAAAGCTTTATTTTGCGTCACAAGCACAACAAATACAAATCTCTATATATAAAAATGAATCCCTATATCCCTTGGTCACGCCATCACGCGTGAACGGCTGGACCGATTTCACAATTTTTTTTGTTGATTGTTATTGTCCGGAGAAGGTTCTTATGACAGAAAAAAATATCTATATTAATCATGGAGGGCGTGAAATAAGGGTTGAAAGTTTGTATGGGGAGTTGGAAGTTCCAGTTAAAGACAACTAGATGGCGTTGCTTACCTATGGCTGAGGTCGAAATGGTGCTATTATTGCATTTTTAAAAGTTTCAGAAGATTCTTGCAGATTTCAGTTCTATTTAGATGTTTTCAAGTATGTTATTTTCCTGACGAAGTCGCGGGTACCAGCTAGTTACTTATAAAATTTAAAAAGAGCCAGGTGAATGGTCGTGGGAGGCTAACTATTGCGCTGGTATTTTGTAACGCAGCATATTTAAATAAATAAATAATGCTGGACTTTTCACACAGCCTCATCTAGCCCCAAAGTAAGCAGAGCTTGTGTTATGGATACTACATGACTGAAATACTACTTATATACTTTTTGTTTGTAAATACATACATATTATACATAGAAAACACCCAGACCTGACCCAACATTTACATATTTAACTCAAACCCGCCGTAAGAACAACGTGTACAGTACAAGTTACTAACCCGCCAAGTATCCCCGGTCATAACAACTTTATAGTTTGGTTGTGAGGCGGCCTCGCAGTCAGCAGGGCGGCCCTCCGAGCGCACCCCCCGGGCACACTCGCGAGGGAGGGCGGTGCGGCGACCTACGCTCATCTGGAACACATGCAATTACATTTTAATTATACGCAGAATTCTGGGTGCCTATAATTAGTTTTATTTACTTTAGTTCGTAAGGTAGCACTGAAGTTCGTGAAGTAACACCTAAGTTCGTGAAGTGGCTAAGTTCGTTAATGCATAAGTCCGTGAAGTAGCCCGTCAGGTCGTAGAGTAGCACCTAAGTTCGTTAAATAACACGTAAGTCGTCAAGTACGTACCCCATGTAACGAACTCTCGCAGTAAACAGTTGGTCCGGCTTCCGTTTCCTCTACATATAGATGTACAACCCTTTCGCCGCCTGTTAGAATACCACACTCTTTGGCTACTGACACGGCTGTGTGGATATTGTCACCTGGATAAACATTAAAATAATACATACATACATCAAATCACGCCTCTTTCCCGAAGGGGTAGGCAGAGACCACGGATCTCCACTTGCTACGATCCTTTTTTTTTCTCGCTGGGAAAAATGCGTTACGCATCCCCTCCGCCGGGAGGCGAGAGGGGTATGTGGGACTCCCCGGGGACTCCCGGTATACCCACTAAACGACCCAGCACCATTCCGGCTTCGCCTGAAATGGAGGGGGTCTGGGAAACTGGCACAGCCTTTTCATCCAGTCCCCCCCCGGCGATCCCCGCCTTTAAGGCGGCCCCGCGTCGTGGTGAGTAGTGCAAGGCGGACGAAGGTGCCCCCGCACCTAGCGTCCGCTACTCACCACCAAAGCTCTTCGCTTCCTCCGTCCACTGCGCACTCTAATGAAAGAGGGCGTGGAGAAGCCTTCAAAACCGGCCGCAGAGGACAGGGAGAGCGGCAACGTAACACCGACACTCCTCTTCCACTGCGGCCCTGCCGCTGACGCATCTTACGGTGCGCCACCGTTGGGTCGCGGGAGATAGGGCGAGCGGCAACGAAACACCGACACGCCTCTTCACCCGCGACCCTACCCGCCAGACGCCACCAGGGCGTCCCCGCCTGGGATTCCTTTTCGCTTCACCGTGGGCCTCCAAACCACGGTTACTAAGCCCCCCCATCGCGTCAAGATTGGTATCCATCGGGGGGAACTTGCTACGATCCTGACACAACTTTTGCCTCATTCACTCTCATTACATTCTTCACACATGCTCGCCGGCTTAGGGTACTTTTGACTTGGCCGTAAGAAACATCCGAATATTCATCAAACGAACGAAAAAACTAACGGGCATACGGCCCCTGATATAACCGGGACCGACAATTTAACGTGCCCTGAAAAGCACGGATGCTTTAATCTCTGTATACCTGTGATCATAACGACATGTATATTGGCTTCCTTCAGTTCTCGGATGATGCCGGTGGTGGCCGGTTTTAATCTGTTCTCCATTATCACCAGACCTAGGAATTCCAGCTCGCATTCCACCTGGACATACCAAGACAACATTTTAATTGTATACTAGCTGTCCATCGCGGTGTGACCCGCGCTCCCTCGGGAAAACTTCATTTATTCGGGATAAAATGTAGCCTATGTTCATCAGGGATATGCATCCTAGATTTTCAATTACACTTCAAAAGCACATTAAAATCACATTTAAGTGAAATTTTTGAATGGAACAAAGATTTTAGATAATTTTCAATTTATTTTGTTTAAATCGACGACCTCTGTGGCGCAGTGGGCGAACGTCCGCCTGCGACGCAGAAGGTTGCGGGTTCGATCCCCGCCGCGGGACAAATGTTTGTATGACCTACAGATATTTGTCTCGGGTCTGGGTGTTTCTATGTATAATATGTATGTATTTACACTAGATGATGCGGTGTGAAAATGTCCAGCATTATTTATTAAAAAAAAAAAAACAAATGCTTTTTTTCCTGTATAAAACTTATCCTTACCTCGTCCCGTGTCATAGTTTGAGTCTGTTTAAGCGTGATCTCCATCATACGAGAGCCGAGTGCGATCACACGATACCCCTTCTCAGCGTACGAACTCAAAACTTCATCCAAATTGTCCGGCACTGTAAAGTGAGTTCGTTTGAGCCAGTGGCCAACTCTAGTGACGGAGTTTTTAGGCCGCCTTAAGGCCTCCGTCAAACGTCTTAAACAGCCAGACCGTGAATTAACGTACCGGTATGAGGTAAACAGAGTTTGGTGATCATTTCGGGAGCTCCCTTGCAATAGACCCGTGCGACCGTCTCGCCCAAAAGTCTGACGACAACTGAGGCCCGCTGTAACGACGACACGAACTGATGTTGTTGCACTATGCCCACTTCCAGCGGCATCTGTGGACAGACTTACAGTCAAACATACAGCTAAAATAAATAAAATAAAATAAAAATAAATAATGCTGGACTTTTTCACACAGCATCATCTAGCCCCAAAGTAACCAGAGCTTGTGTTATGGGTACTACATGACTGATATACTACTTATATACTTTTTGTTTGTAAATACATATTATACATAGAAACACCCAGACCCGAGACAAATATTTGTAGATCATACAAACAAATACGATAATACGCCGCGGGGATCGAACCCGCAACCTTTTGCGTCGCAGGCGGGCCTTCGCCCACTGCGCCACAGAGGTCGTCTAAGTGATATATTACACAGAAAATTAGTTATTAATATTATAAATGCGAAAGTGTGTTAGAACGTATGAATTTGTTGTTCTTTCACGCAAAATCTACTAAATGGATTTGGATGAAACTTGGCAGAGATATAGATTATACTCTGGAAAAGCACATACGATACTTTTTATCCCGGAAAAGTACAGTATTCCCAAGGGAACGCAGCAGTTATAAAAATACATGTAAATTAAGTGTTGTTGTTTTTATCAGAAAGCCAATTAAGTTTCCACAACTTTGCGAGTTAAGCATATTTTTTTGATGTATTGATTTATTGAATCTGAATGAAGCGCTCGTGGTCGTGCTTGCTCAGTCGTTCTTGATAGGTCTGTAAGTGGATGGGTGACCGCCAGTGGCATTTTCATCAGCGCTTCGGAGGGCACGTTAAATTGTCGGTCCCGGCTATTTTGATTAAGCCATGACGGAGGCCTTAAGACGGCCTAAAAACTCCCGTCACCAGAGTTGGCCACTGACTCATACGAACATACTTATTTATTGAATCTGTTTTTCTTTAGGTGTAAAAAAAACGTAGGCCTTTACATCTATATTAGATGATTTATACAGCGTCAGGAGGCAACCTATGCCTACACTTAACGGGACGCTGCAGTGCCTGGGACATTGTTTGAGATGGAATAGGCTTGCCCAGCACCTAAACCATCCTCTCAGCTTAATCAGCCGCGCACAGGAAAGACGACGTCAATACGTGTGGAGCTGACTAAGCTGCGGGTTTCCTCGCGATGTTTTCCTTCACCGTTAAGAGCTCGTGTTAAAGCGCATATAAATTTTACGAAACGAAAAATCCATTGATGCACGGCTGGGATTTGAACCCACGCCCTTCGGATTAAAAGTCGAGGTACAACCCCATTCGACCAACACGGCTCATTCTTTAGGTGTACCTACAAACTAATACAAGTAAGAGTTTTCCATTTTGATTGACTATACTCACGTTGACATCGTCTACATTGATGTTGGCAGATTTACTTGGCTTGACCACAGTGGGCATAAGGATCTCGTACTTTGCAGGCTCTGGCACATCTGGCTCTTCCAATAACCATCCTGTTGATTCAAACATCTGGGAGCAAATAGTAAGATAATATTATTTAAATAAACATTATAAAAATTACATTGAAAATGCAACTGGATCATGATTATTTCCCTAATTCATGTAAAATTATCCCAGAGATTTCTTTGAAGATGTCTAGATGTAGCCAAAGCCATGCCTTATGTATGTGGCGGTATACATTCACACACACTTCGTTCGTTATGCGCATGCGGCTACGCTTTATTCGCCCAAATATTTGCTATGTGAGCGAACAACAAATAAGCTATTCACACTTCGTGCTGACGTGACCGCACTTCATTCGTTCATTCGTGGCGTGTTGACGTTTGACGTTTTGAAGTTTCATTACACAAACAAAATGGACGTGGACGTATTGATTGTGGATGCAACATACTTGTATTACAAGTTTACAATGCAGTCTATCAATACCTATTGTTTTGTACTTGTGTACAAAGTCAAAAAAACTGCGTAGAAAACGCTGGTGAATGAAAGCGAGCGAACACGAGTGAATGAATTGAATGAGTGAATGAAGTTTGCGCAGTCGACGCATATATTCAGCTTATTCGTGTCCTTTGAAGTGTGGTGAAAACCGACTTCTGAATTATTTTCAAGGAGAACAGATGTTCCACCAATCGCAGCGCAGCTACATCACGAATGGACTAAGTTATACAAGAAGCAACAATCAATTGAAAGGATAGTCTTTATCGATTTTCTCGGGATTTTCATAACAAAACAAAAAAATTATATGGCCTAGCTTCAGTTCAATCAATACAAGTCGTTCATAGCGCGAGGTTGTCTAACTTTATAACTAGATGGCGCTAGTCACAAACTCTTCCGTTTACGTCCTGTTTAATAAGTTTGTGACTATATGGCGCTTACCTTCAAATCCAATGGATCTCCACAAAGCACGCCATCTAGTAGCGTCAAACTGTGACAAGTAGCCATGCCTAATTTCAGTTCATGTAGATCGTTCAAAGCGCGCGGTTGTCTTAACGGTGCAGCAAGTCGGGGTGGAAGGGTTGTACGACTGGATGGTACTACCCCCCACATGTCTAAGCCGTCCTCTGTCAATGTGCCTGTCTGTAATGGAAAAGTTTTAACTACACTCGTGAGCAGAAAAATTGACGCAAGACTCACGCTTGCGTTCAAGTCTCTAGTGCTTGAATTTTATTTTTGTTTTAGTAACTGAACTATCCACGTGCTAGCTTTAAAATGAGTATAGATTTATGAATACTATACTATACTCATTAAAACATATGTTTTTTCATGATTATTTTTTTTATAAAAATCACTGTTAAAAAATAGGGCGCTTCAAATCTGGTTTTTTTTGTAAAGATTGGAATGAAAATGCAAGCTTAGATCAAACAAAAGTACAATTCTTCTTTAAAAGTACAATTCTTCTTCTTCATCTTCTCGTGTCACTAGTTCTTTCGAACCAGTGTGGTGAAAGGATTATAAGTGTGCCATCTAAGAGGCTCTTTTCGTGCACTTGACGAATGATTTAGAACTTTTTAGGTTCTACGACATGCCGGTTTCCTCACATTTTAAAATAGAATTTATATTATGTACAAACCTTATCAAAAGCGACACAGTCGATAGATCCACTGACATTAACCGCCCTTGTATTCAGACATGCCACTCTTGCCTTCTGTAGTCGGGAGACGGCGTAAAGCCTGCCAACCGTCATAGCGGCGGGCAAAGCCGGGGGGATCACTATAGTTATAATATCTAATGCTTTGATCGCTATATCGCCGGGTGTTAAAGCACGGTAGGCCTGGAAAAAATATTATTAATTAGTAAATCTTGGTCAGGGTCACCAACTTATCGTGTCACCAGTTCTTTCGAACCAGTGTGGTGAAAAGATTTTAAGTGCGCTTCAAAAGGCAATTTATAAGGATCAGTATTGCCATCCAGGGTGGTAATGCCGCCTGTGTTTTGGGCACGCTTCCGACAGTGACCTGGATCAGTTGAGCTATCTATAGATCGTTTCTAATGATCCTTAGATAGCTTGACTAATCCTGTTGTATTTTGTAAATATATTATATAAATATGTAGTAGCTTAGTTTCTGTATATTCCAAAAATAAGTGTTTTATTTATAAATACTTTTGGGATAGTCAGATGCATATCCAAAAGGTACCTACTCCTACATAGTTTCCGTCAAAATTATAAACTGTATTTTTTTCTAGAGATGAGTAAAAATTTTACTCAGCCAAAACGCAACCAAAGCGCGATTCAATTTGACCTGTGTCGCCATCTAGTTTGTATAAAATAAACGTTTTAACATGTACCTTCAAAGCCACAGTGTAGGCGAGTCCGAACATAGCTATAAACGCCAGTATAATAATAAACTTGTATGAGTCCCGGTCGAACTTGAAATCAGCAGGAACCGGGTACAGGATACTACGGACCAGTTGGCCTTTACTCGTGCTGTATCCGGTGCGAAGGACTAATGCTCTGCGGACAAATACATAAATAAAATGTCTTTATTTAAGTTTGAAAACTTTTAAATAAATAATGCTGGACTTTTTCACACAGCATCATCTAGCCCCAAAGTAAGCAGAGCTTGTGTTATGCGTACTACATGACTGATATACTACTTATATAATTTTTGTTTGTAAATACATACATATTATATATAGAAACACCCAGACCCGAGACAAATATCTGTAGATCATACAAACATTTGTCCCGCGGCGGGGATCGAACCCTTCTGCGTCAATTGAAATACTTAACTTACAGGTTCATTATTAAAAATTGAAATGTGATGACAAAATTTAGATTTTCTGATAAAAATATCTACATATTATGTAATTTAAATCAATTTTGCTTGTAAATACTTACTTAACAGGTTCATTATTGTAATACCGTGTCTGAATAACGCGGGTCCCACAGAATAGTATACTTGAAGCGTGTTCTTTCATATCGAACTGCTTATCCACTCGAAGTAGAGCAGTCTTTGTGACCGGTACGGATTCTCCTGTAACATAAGATCTTTTATTAGACTATGTTATCCCACAGCTGGGCAAAGATCTCCCCCGAGTCCAAAGAAAATTCTCTTGTATAAGAGCTAAACACGATCATGACTGTATTAGGCACGGTAGACATTATCAGACGTGTCAGCATAGGTATGTGATTGACATTTAGAGATAATGCTGACCATAAGAAACGAAACAACCGCATGTGACTGACTGATCAGTCAGCATAAAACTGAAGTGTGACTGATTTGTTAGCATAACACAGATTTCTGCCCGACTTGTAAGCATAAAGCCAGGTCTCTTGACACTGTTTTTGTGTTTTCTAACACCTAACATCAAACATCTAACATAAAATGGGCGTGGCCTAACTTTTATGTATGCAAAATGTTATCCGAGGAGACACGGCTTAACATTGGTGTGATATTTTTGTAAGCTAACATCAGTGTTAGCTTCGAACTTACATTTACATTTATTATTTGTGACTGATTTGTAAGCATAATATTAATGTGACATCCAAATGACATGTAAGCATAGAAATATGACTTGTAAGCATAACATTAATAACATGACTGACATGTAAGCATAACACTAATAACAAGACTGACATGTAAGCATAACACTAATAACATGACTGACATGTAAGCATAACACTAATAACAAGACTGACATGTAAGCATAACACTAATAACATGACTGACATGTAAGCATAACACTAATAACAAGACTGACATGTAAGCATAACACTAATAAAATGACCGACATGTAAGCATAACACTAATAACAAGACTGACATGCTTGACTGTTATGCTTACATAACACTAATAACAAGACTGACCTGTCAGCATACTCTCATTGAGCACAGCAGAGCCGCTAAGTAAGGCAGCGTCACAGTGCATAGTGCAACCCCTAGCTGGCAACACTATGATATCTCCGGGGGCTATAGCGCGGCTGTCGACTATACGTCCGTCCCATAGTTCGACTGTGTCGTGGGCTTCAACAGTCGCACGGAGGTTGTTTTGGTTCTTTAGAGAAAATGTAGTGTGTTTCAGATAACGTTAGAGTAGACTAAACTTAATTAAACTAAAAATTGAACGTTCTTATTTTGTTCTCAATAAAGACGAAAACGGCATGTCACCAAAAGTGCTATTACTAAAATTATAATCAAAATGGCGTCTCTGAGCTTCAGCTTCTGTAACAGCTGATAGACACAACAAGCAAAATGGTGTTGACTAATTTTACCCACAAATACACAACAGAATCGACGCCAATAATTACAGACAAAAGTTATCAATATGACCAGAGTTGACCACTATCTCATACGAACTTACTTATTGGCATAGAAATTATAACGTTTTTTTTTTTTTAATTCCTTGTATAAACGATTTGATTATGTCAGTTACTCTGGGAAAAGTGTTGGTGGGAAACAACATTGATTGAGACCAACTTGTTTTTCATTACAAATGTACCTAGGCTGTCTGTGAACTCTTAAACGGCAAGGGGGGAAACCGGCATAAGTGCACGAAAGGAGCCTCTTTGATGCGCACTCATAATCACCACACTGGTTCGAAATCATCTATAATTTATTTATACACACATAGATAATACATTACAGAATTAATTATTCTAATTCGTTATATCTAGGAAAGAACTAGTGACACGACAAGAAGAATATTTAACCTTAAACCTGACCTTAAAGCCGGCGCCAGACTTGCTTCAAATGTATAAACAAATATTTGAACAAGTCTGAAGACTTAGTGTGGCAATTTGTAGTCAAAGTCTCGTGCCACACATGTGTTCAAACACTTGAAGCTAGGTCTGGCGCCGGGGTTAGTGACCAAGAAGAAAATTTGACCCTCACCTTTTTAGTCTGTATAACGGATGTAGCCACACCAAAAGTGGACATAAGCACCACAGCTATGCAGTAGTAGTAATAGGGCTCTGCCAACCACACAGCTATTGTGAACACTTGGAACACGTAGAACGGGTTGAAGACTTCCAGAAGGATTAAAGTCATTATTGTCTGAACCGGGACCTTGATTTCATTGAGCCCGTAGATATTTAACCTGCGGATTGGAAATCATGCTATAATTTAAATATTACGGCTATTTTGACTTCCACTACTGTACGCTAGATGTCACTGTCGTATATAACTGTAGCGTACAATAGAGGAAAGCAATTATAGCATGTAGATATCAGCCCGAAATTGTGACACGATTCGGTGGAGGAGACGGCTTATCTCTATTATATTATATGATTTGTGATATTACTATATGATTTGTGATATTACTTACTATCTAAGCAATTGTAACTTATAAAGGGAAATGGTAATTTTGTGTGCAAAACGTTACATTTGATTTGGTCAATTACTTTGGGAATAGTTGCAACATCGATTGTAACCAACATGTTTTTTACCAATTTCATTTTCAAGATTGACTGCACCTTTTTTGAATTTTTCGTAAAAGGGTGCAAAAGGCATCTAGTACGATTCCTTTTTTCTACAAAGATAACCTATATTTTCTAACTACAAAAGAAAAGATAGGTAAAGATTTACCACACACTGTACATTTTTAAATACTGATAATACGTACATCCTCACTCTCCGCTCGCTAGATGGCGCTCTCGCCCCAGTTGCGTGTAGTTGCGCGCAGGTGGCGCCACTTTCTATGCCCGCTAAACGCGCCCATTGCGCTCGGTTCACGTCCCACACTAGATTCTGTTTCTTATGACGGAAATAACGGTATTTTTGGACATCTGGAAGGTAAACAAAATATATATAAAACAATATAAATAAGTATAAAAAAATAGTGATAAGAAAAAAACACTATCGTAACGAGGAGTGCTTTTTAATATAGATAGACTGTACTTTGACCAATATCTGATCTGAATACGGCCCCAGATTCCCCACGCTTTTTTACGATAAAAGGGGCTCTACGATATTAGACAAATTTAAGAAGTAACATAATCAGTTCTCTATTAAAACTCACTCATAGTAGAGCCGTCATCCAAATGTAAAGGTGTGTGCAATGCCTCTGCTGACTCAATGGGTTCCTTATCTCTTACTAGCTCAGACTGGAACGCTTCGTTTAATAACCCACTAAAATAAATAAAATAAACTTAGGCCTTTATCTATATTAGATGATTTATACAGCGTCAGGAGGCAACCTATGCTTACACTTAACGGGACATTGTTTGAGATGGAATTGGCTTGCCCAGCACCTAAACCATACTCTCAGCTTAATCAGCCTGGCCCACAGGAAAGACGTCAATACGTTTGGAGCTGACTAAGCTGCGGGTTTCCTCACGATGTTTTCCTTCACCGTAAATAGCTCGTGTTAAAGCGCATATAAATTTTTCGAAACGAATAATCAAGTGATGCACGGCCGGGATTCGAACCCACGACCTTCGGATTGAAAGTCGAGGCACAACCCCATTCAACCAACACAGCTCCAATTAAACACCCATTCTTATTATACTCAGTGGAAATTCACGATTCTAAGATTGGCTGTGTTTGTTTGAACAGCAAAATGGTTTCGTCGATGCATAATAAGTAAAGGTAAATAATTAAATAATAAAGACCTGTTGATGGTTGTAATGTAATAGACATAATGTATTAAGTGTAATTTACCTTGGATCTACAATATTCTTCTCTAATACCCTGTGTATATAGTAACTTTTGCATTTCTTTTGATATGTTTCCTGAAAAAAGAATTAAGTTTGTATGAACTAGCAGTGAAGAGAGATTGTGAAGTTTTAGGCTTCAACTTACGACTCTAGCCAGGAGTTGCAATGAGCAAAATATAATTTAATTCATGATTCTCTAACTAAATCATTTATCTCAATATGTTTCCTTAATTCCTCAATATTTCAATCATCATCATCATCATCCACAATCTGACTTTGACCACTGCTGGGTATAGGCCTCTCTTTATTTATGCCACTTCTTATAAGATTTATCAATGAAATATTGCTTTTATGATCATTAGAAGGCCTTCAAACCTATAAATATTAACTCACCAGCACCAAGACCTGGTCTGCAAGCTGGAAGCAGCATCTTCTGCAGGTGGCATACAGATGCCAGTGAGGGATCCAGTGGAACAGCAGGAACGGCAGCCCAGCGGTCAGCACTGATAGAATATATACGAGTATTGTCCGCCATCGACTCTTCCTGTACCCATATACCACCTGGAAATAACATGCTTATGATAGGAGCTCGACCAATTTCTGAAGGACTGGATTTTGCTGGGGACTGTGATGTCTGGTGGGGGAGGCCTTTGCCCAGCTGTGGGACTCTTATGGCTGATAATAATAATTTAGAAACCTGAGGCTGGCAACATGAACTCTGCATAGATTCATACTTCAGTGGAATGTGCTGCGTGGAAATTCGTCCAAAAGTGATGTTTTCTGCACTTGGATTGGTTGTAGATTGTTAAATAGTGAAATAATTTAGTCACGGATACGTTCCACTGAAGTATAAATCGCTATACTAGCGATTTCCCGCTATGCCTTTGTTGTGGTTGTCATAAATACATCCATACTATCCATACTAATATCGTGGCCATCAGCTTAAACTCATTCGTGACCCCGCCCGCTTACTTACCGCCTATCACTTCTTCGGCAACAGAGTGGTTCACAATTGGAATGCACTACCAAATGACGTTGTTACGGCTATTTTGGTCAATTCGTTTAAGAACAAGCTCGATAACTGGCTACGAACTAATAAATCAGTGCTCAAAAAGATTAACTAATCATGAACGATCGGACTATTTCAACACTGAGATATAGACATATCAGCAACAGCTGCTCGTCTATCATCGATAAATAAATAAATAATATTATAAATGTGAAAGTAACTCTGTCTGTCTGTCTGTTTGTTACGCTTTCACACCTAAACCACTGAACAGATTAAGCTGAAATTTGGCAAAGTTAAAGGTTGTATCCCAGGAAAGGACATAGGCTACTTTTTATCCGATCCGATTTAAGTACCTATTATTTAGTTCAGAGCTCAAATTAATTAGGTAATCATTTTACATAAACATAAAACAATAAACATGACAGATAATTTAATAATGCTGCAATTCATCACAATTACTCAGCTTTATCAGTTACTGTTACATGTAAATGCTGTGCAATACAACTATTATCACACTACTTACAATTTAATAACATTATGAATGTGAAGTTTGTCAGCATGTGTGTATGTTTGTTACTCCTTCATGCTGAAATGGTTTAACAGATTTTGGATATAATTTCAAATTTTGTGCTGAAACTTTTTTTAATGTTAACCATAATTTCTAACATATTAAGTGTTTGAAACTCAGCCACCATGTCATTAAAGCTATATGTGCTTCAATAATTTATTCCCAGAATAACCTACCTCCAACTTTTACAGTCAACAGCTACACCTTTCCATCAAATAGGCAGGTACAGTACGCACAACCAATCTTTAGCTATCTGAAGTAGCTGTACTGAGCCCATTTTTGATGACGCCCAGAAGACGAAGACAGCGTTGGAAACCTGCGCAATCGTTTTCAATTTAGTGCACCTAACTTCAGAGAGCTAAAGATCGGTTGTGCGTACTGTACTTACCTATTTACAAAATAAACTAAAATCTAAGTGCAAAAATTTACCTGCTCGAATTCTGGATCAGTATTTATAATTTGGACAGTCAGCTCCAAAAATAACTCTCTACTAGTCCCCTCATAGCTGATCAAAGGTTGGATATCATCTTCGGAATCCATCACTGTTTTTTTAAGTTCAAACAGTGAAACTTTTTGTGAAATAAATGAAACTTATTTATCTCATAGAGCAACGCACAAAGCTATCATTGAGAGAGTAAACTAACAATGATTGTCACAATACCATGATAGTGACTAATCCTCTATATTGAAGGTTGCTGTAGGTACAACCTGTGGTACAACACGCGATGAACTTCGAACAGTTCGAACATATGGTTATGTTCAATATCTTCTTCAGAAATCTGCCTCATTAGTATCTGGTTCTACATAGCTGCAGAATAATGTTTCAAAACAAGACAAACTTGTTTTCATAACAAGGAGGTGAACACTTTATTATTATTTGCTTCATTTTCATTGTTTTGTAAATGCAGCTACGGTTTGCCTTGGTTTGCTGAATTATTTTCATTGTCTTAGCTTTCACAAATGTTCAATAATTACTTGGCAAAGAGAATATAAATTGTTACTTGGCTACTTCGTTATGCAGATTGATACTGGGATTGTTTCAAAATAAATGAGCTTTAATTTCATCGTCATCAGTTTATGAGTTTAGAAAAATAAACTAGTATCAAATAATTTTAGAACACAACACACACACACAACAACACGTTACTTCACGTTAGACGACTGACACAAACTTGACAAACATATGATTTTGACAGTGACATCAACATCATAGTCATAGAGGATTGAGTGAATGATTGCGAACGTTGTACCCTAGAGTAATAATAATGTTGTACATACAAAGGTACCATGCTAAATCTATGGTACTTACCCTTAGATGTTAGCATCTAATAGTTTGTGCCTTAGATCATGTCTGAGTACATACTCGTATAATACGCACAATCGTTCTTTAGCTCTACGAAGTAGCAGAATGCGCAGAACCCATTTCTGATGACTCCTAAAATCGTGCTATCTCGCAAGCTCTACCATACCTGTGCAATCGTCTATTGCACCTAACTTCAGAGAATTCAGAATTCTCAATGAAATACCTAGGCGTGGTTTAACACTATAAAAAAGAACCTAGGTAATATCCTGGTACTTACATTTCATCTGGTCTTCTACTTACTAGACCGTTTTACTAAACCGTTATTATAAAAATACCACTTTTTTTTATAGGTTTTATGTAGGTTTACGTACCATTTGGCTGTCATCAATATTGATGTGTTGTTCGAAACTCAAGGTCATATTTGCCAGAAGGGTGTCTTCAGCTTCTGAAAATACATATTGGCAATCATTAAAAAAGAAAGAACACCAAAACAATATGTGATGAACAACCTATAAGTTCTATAATATATCAAGTTATTAAATCAAAAATACGACGAAACGCTTCAAGAAGAGGGTGGTAGTGCCTCGCTTCTCTGTCTGATAACGTTGTTGATAACGTTTTCTGACGACCTCAGCACATCACTATTCGTAGTTGCTCGTTTTCATTACTTTCATCATTCAGCAGTCAGGCAGGTCAGTCATTCACTCAATCTTATTATTCGTTCCGTAGTTTATTTGTGGTTCGTTCGCTTCGCTCGCTGAATCGCTGATGTTTTGTTTTGTGCATAGAAATATATAAAGCGTTTTGTGTTGTTTGTTTCTCTCGAAGTTATTTTCTATTGGATTTCCCACTAATTTATTTTGTGTGATTTATTGAATTACCGAGTAAGGTAAGATTGTAGTGCTGTAGAACCATATAGTGCGCACATTGCGCCTTCTATCAAAACACAACATAACCTCAAACGTAGGTGCTTGTTGCTCAATAACTTAGGTACCGAAAACATTGATTTTTTTGCATTCAAATCATTACTTGCCAGAAGCAAATTAATATTTACATCTTCATTGAGCACTTAATTAGATAAAAAATGTTTAATAGCTTCAATTTATCTGCATGACTAGAGATTTCAGCCACCGCTAATTTCGCGATATTTTGTTTTCCTTCTTCTTATCGTGTCACTAATTCGTTCTAAGACGTTTAAAAATATTTACTTACTCTATTAGTGAGTATGTCTAACTCGTACAGACCAGATTTATATGAATCCCAGTCCCGTTAAACAGATGGGACAATACCTGTAAGCTTGTATATCCTCTATTCTTGTAGATTCCTGTCCTTTATGCATTATAATTTGAATTTAATACATTGTTTCCTTGTTTAAGAGTCTCCAACAATGATTATTCCTGTGAGGTGCTTTACATGCGGTAAAGTAATAGGCAACAAGTGGGAAGCTTACCTGGGACTGCTACAAGCCGAGTATACAGAAGGGTTTGTATTTATTTTATTCTTCAATCATATCATAATTTTGTACAATTGTAATGTCTCACAAAGGGTTTGTTTCTGTGTGCGTAGGGATACTGAGCGCTAATTTGTCCATGGAATGTCCCCGAGCTTGCGCACACAGAAACAATGTGCATGTGCATCTACACACTCAATATAGACCAACCTGCCTTCGCATGATAGAACAACTATATCACTACTTACTCCAACGTACATGGTGTCATGGTAACTGACACTCGGAATGTCTAATACAACTAAAGAAGTTTTGCATCTTTAACTGAAGTTAATATGATTTGTGCAGAATGGCTTATTAAGCTGTCCTACAAGGGAATGTTGTGGTTCTCAAAACTAAAGTTCTATCAAAAGTACTGTGTGCCCACTTTGCAGGCAATCGTTTTTCAAGTGAAAACTTAATTAGGCGCGTTGTGCATTTTTGATGAGATGAGAAAAATTCGCCTCGAAAAGGTCGCGTGCGAGTCACGTGACTGCTCACCGACATCTACCAGTAGCGCCATCTAGTTCTGTACTCTGTAAACTTTTACGACAATATTTTTAGTTTTACATTTCTAATAGCTCATTTTATAACTAAATGGGTGAATAAAAATGCATCATTTTTTTCAAGTTCTCACTTCGCCTTGGCACTCCAGGGAGTGCCACGGTTTTTTTTATATTAATTGGGGATTGCCCTAAGAAGTATTTTTTTTTTATTTTGTTTGAGGATTCCCCAAACAAAAATCCTAGACAGTCCTAAAAGAAGATGGATGGAAGAAAGGAGACCAGTCTGGTTTTATAGTGTTTGTAGCAAAGGAACTGGAGTTAAATTACACAAACAGAAGCTCTTATGTTGTTTCTAACTGTATTATCTTTGCAAATTGTGTTTCTTAGAATAACATACATCTCATTCCAACTTATTACCTTAAGTAAAAACCAATTGTATTTATCTTTACTGTCACACAAAAGGAAAAACCATACAATTTTGCAAAATGGCATTGCACAAATGACTTTGAACATCTAGTATAACATTGAAGTCCAATGAAAGGCCATTATGACTTAAAATTCTATAGATAGCATGTTTATTTTATATGTGCTTAAGTATTTCCTAAAAAATCTATTAGTAACAGAGCACAACTGTACTATGAAATAGATACTGAATACAAGTGATCTGTTCTTGGTCAGGGTGGCTAGATTTTCAGGTAACTCTTGTAATGTTGCTCATAGTAGATTATTTCAAATTTTACCCACGGTGACAGGTACTATCTTTAGGTTCAACTTTTAAAACTGTTTTTATAGAATGTCCAAATGTGCTTTGAAACCGTGACTTAAAAATCCGTAGTGTAATCACTATAAATAGGTAAGTGCTCTTAAGTTTTTCCTCAAAAGAAACCACAAAAATATACTTAGAGAACAGCCACCATAAAGAACTATTTACAAAGTATTTTGTATTTGCTGTTTAAGATAAAACTAATCTTGACAGCAGTCTGTGGATAATAACATGAGTCAAGGTTTTACATTATTAACGTACCTACAGTATTCTACAAACTGTGTCTACAAAGTACATCTGTTCAGTGTTTTAAACACAATGTCCTAAATTTTTTTTAACCTATATATTCCCACTGCTGGGACTTTTCCCAGCAGTGGGAATATATAGGTTATAGGTTATAGGTATCTCCCCCATATCCTTCCAACCATCACTGTCTCGGCCCATTTCACCTAGCAGATAGCGAATTGCGATCCGAACTTAAATACTCTTTGAGTAAACATAGTTACTACATAAAATGCTTGTAATTCAGTAGAGACTCACAAACACAAACAAAAGAATCATTTAAATCTGTCCAGCCATCGTTCAGTAGAATCACGTGTTAGTAACGTGTTTATCATGCATCGTTAAAAGTCTACTGATGTGGTTTTGATTGTTCTCGCACATAATTGCCGTGGATGTGAAAAATATTAAGTCTATTGTGTTTTTTGACCAGTTTTTTGGATACATATTTACTTAGATAGTTTTCTAAGTAAATATGTATCCCATCAAAAAAACTGTACTAACTGTTTTTCACGGTTCGCTTCTCTCGCTAAACTTTAAAAACATTAAACACGTTGCTTTTGTATAAAAAATCTGCTTATCTTGATTATTACTAATTTAAGAGCGCAAATTGTTTCTTTATTAGGTAGTATAGTAATAAAGAATTTGTTTAACTATCCTGAAATTGTCTAACTACACACATTCATAGCGGCTCGCTGCGCTCCTTTGTCATGTCCAACGTCATTTTCGTTCAGACGATTTTGAGTTTTATTGTGATCGTAGAAAATATTTTTGCCTTAACTCTTATTTTGTCATTTTACTCTATTCTACCGTGGAGATAGCGTGGTCACGAGGGGCTGATCCCTGCAGTAGCTCGCTTCGCTCGTTCTACAGAGTTATTGATACTGTTGACCATTTATTATTTATATGTAGAATTTGTTTTCAACATCTTTGTAACTGAATATTTTTAAGTTGCCCAAAATAAAGTTATTATTATTAATATTTTTTATCGTTTTCCAGTGACGCTCTCGACGCCCTAGGTCTGAAACGGTACTGCTGCCGAAGAATGCTGCTTGGTCACGTAGACCTCATCGAGAAACTTCTCAACTACGCACCTCTCGAGAAATAATGGTAATTGCACTATTTGGATTAATGCTAAGGTTAATAATAAGGTAATGTTATGTGATATAAAAGAATAAATAAGTAAAAGATATTGCAGAGTTTTATTTATTTACGACGACCTCTGTGGCGCAGTGGGCGAAGGTCCGCCTGCGACGCATAAGGTTGCGGGTTCGATCCCCGCCGCGGGACTAATGTGACCTACAGATATTTGTCTCGGGTCTAAGTGTGTCTATGTAAAATATGTATGTATTTACAAACAAAAAGTATAAAAGTAGTTTATCAGCCATCTAGTACCTACCCATTACACAAGCTCTGCTTACTTTGTGGCTAGATGATTCTGCGTGATAAGTCCAGAGTTATTATTTATTTATTCGACCATTAGTTTTATTTTCTAAATACAGGGTGTAAAAAGACTACTACCGAAAACTAAGGGGTTGCAATCGGACCATGATTGACCATGACAAAAAAAAACATTTGACTAAGCTACGTCATTTTATGTTATTTTCGGTTATTTACTACTAGGACAACATAATAAGATCATACCTAATTGATAATTTACTTAACAAAAGAAAAAAACAATTAAAACTCAATATCCAGCAATCTACGTAAAACAATGCGCCCAGTTCATACGCAAACAGTAATCTTCAAACGCTGTTTTCTCCGGATATAATTTTTTTTTTTCAGAAAATTCTTTCGGCTTCGGTATACGTCTTTTTACACCCTGTATATCTGGAGGTGGCTTTGATTCCTCTCGTAGATATCATGATAATCATTTCTTATCTTTTTTACTTGAGTGATTTATCTCGTCGAGAATTTATCCTGTTCTAACGTGGTTTAAAAAACCATTGTATTTGCCTTCATATTTTACGACCTTTCCTGTGTTATTTACCTAAGTCGTTTCTGCGATTTACATATCAATGCCTATTGAAACTTGATACACGTATATAATCAATCTCGTTTAGAAAAGATTTGCGAAACGAATGAGGACATAATTTTGTAGTCTTCGAAACTCGTCAAGGCCAGGGACTTAACCGTTTTTGGTTCAGAAAATAATGAATGCGGTAGGTATGTTCGGTCATCCTTGTAACACTTCGTTGATGCAACACAATGTCATCAATTAATTTATAAGACAATTTTATTCGATTTCAAAGAAAAATTTGTATTTACTCTAACCCTGCCTGAAAGCGTAAATAGCTTCTTATCGTATTCTTTCGAACCAGTGTGGTAAAAGGATTTCGAGTGCGCCTCTTAGAGGCTCCTTTCGTGCACTTGACACATGTTTTCGAACTTTTTAGGTTCTACAACATGCCGGTTTCCTCACGATGTTTTCCTTCACCGTTTGAGAGTACTGGCATATTACAGTACTCCCAGACGTAGAGTCTGGCAAATGAAAGTAGACCCTGAAAAATCGCGGCAAATTAAAAAAATACACATTATTAATTAAAAGGATATTTAGAAGAACACAACTTGATACTTGGTTATTATTTTAAACATAGTGCTAGAAAATTTATCCTGCAGAGATTTTAAATATATATACGCGTTATAAATATTTTTTGAATTTGCCGCGATTTTTCGGGGTCTACTTTCATTTGCCAGACTTTACTCTCAGACCAAAGACTCTCCTAGATACGCAGGTGCGAGCTCTAAAAGTCTAATATATTATGATGAGGCAAATATATTAGACTTTTAGACCCTCAGATAAAGTTAGTATCGAGTCGGGAGTGACCCTGATTTTCTAATTGTATGGTAACGGAGGCTGTTGGACAATGTGTCATTCAAATGCATGAGCGTGACGGATCAATAATGGATGTTTGGTGTCCTTCACAAAACCTTTTAAATTAAACTGTGGAGTCAACCAACTTCAGAAGTAGGTAGGTACAGTTACACTCATGTAACCATTATCATCATCACAGACCGAAATTAACTTAAGATAAGTCTAAGTACCACAATACTTAGGTACCTACAACCATAGAGATCCGTGGGTACAACCAACAGTGAAAACCGCATCCAAATCGTTTCATCCCTTTCCGAGATTATAGCGTGCATAAACGCATAATTTCGTTTTAAAGTACCTACCTAGGTATCTACCTACCTACACACTTCGTATTTGTAAAGTAATCACTATCAGACCGAGACGTCCCGTAGACCTTGGCTCCCCCTTGGAACAGATGAGAGTTAGCGGGACTTTTGGCAGTTGACTCAGATTTATAGCAGAACGCTTGACAGGATGACTTCCTATTTCCTCACAGGTTTACTTCACTAAAAAACAGGTAAAATGTATAAAATGTTGGAATTTACGACGGGCTAGTCAATTTTTACATAGTGTAACAAAGGGACTAAGTACCCAAAGGCAGTGGTCCAAGTGACTACCTAACCTATCACCTCAAAGTTAAACTTTAGGAAAAACATCTCGACCAAGAGACAGCCTTCGGTCTCAATACATATACCTACCTATCTTTGATGCCTAATAGTACCTATATTGAGTTTGTGCACGATTTTAATGTTAGGAAAACTCATTATGTTCACATAATACTCAAATGGGTGTACAAAAGTTACTACCAAAAAGCAATAATTCCGACCCTTACAATATTTGAATTTCGAAAACTGTCACCTACCAAGCCAAGAGCCATTTACGAACCTTCTTAAAAATAAGAATACCTACTAATTTTCTAGATTTATGGCCCATGTTTACTATCAAATCCGGTTCATATTTATCCGGTAAAATTATTTGTTCTCAATGCTGAATCTTGTGTCTAATCATGGTTTGATTGTGCTTGAAGCGGTCTTTTACACTCTGTACTACCTATCACGAAGACAATAGACTGGTGAACAACCTAATAGCTAGGTTAAATACCTACCTGTCATGTAACTATAATAGTCAGTACTTCACCTGCATTTCTTCAAAGATTAATTATGATTTGTATCGTAGGTACATAGTACTGCACTTAAGATAACGTATCAATTATCTATGCAGGTTAATAGATGAAAGTTACTATTTTAGAACCTACTCACCTATTAGTTTCTAAAATACCTAATGCTAAGTGAGTGACTAATTGAGCTTATTTATTAAGTGGAACGATGACACTGCACTCAAAAACAATAGTAAGCACCTAGTAAATTAAAAAAATGGAGCCTTGTGAAATAAGAGCTACCTACGCTGATCTGGCGAGCGAAACATAAAAGCATGTTCACATTAAAATTATTGTAGGGCTGAAACATAGGTGCCTAACTCAGATATTAAGTAATATGTAGGATTGCAAGATGAAAACAAAGAGTCGTGATTGAAATGGTTTCGAAACAATGACTGTTACGTTTTCATTTCTAACAAATCATTTATAATGAAATGACGTAAAGTTGAACTTTGAGTCATTCTTTACCTACCTACTCTCAAAAAGCAATTTTCAATTTCATTAGGTCATGTCTTGGACCACTTGGTCCTGTCGTGCCTTGGTATCTGTGGCCTCTCTGGCATAGATAACTAAACGGTAAACCACTTTTCTATGGGATGAGAGAAGACAACGAGCAATTTTAGACAGCAAGCCGTTTTGCACCTTGTGAAAATAAATGGCTTGCCAATGAACCTGACACGGTTTGTCCCCCGCTGAGTAATAATGGCTGGAATTATTCTATCCGGGCACCTAACCTACCTCAGGCTACTTGTCGCAGAAAATCTGAGTAATGAGATCTAGTTTTTTACTTATTCGATCGCGTAGACAGAAACGACGGTTTGCTTCAGCTGTTCGATGTTGGTCCTTCGAACCGGATCCAAGTTTGTAACATAATATCTACCTAACTAATTTAAGTACTTACCAGTAGGTAATACAAAGATATAAAAACTATTTCCTTATCATGGTTTTGAAACAGTGAAAGCTAGTGACCTCCAATTAGTTTATTATGTGGAGCTGATTATATAACAAATTGGTTTGTCGCTGTCGATAAACCAGACTTTGTATCACAAAAACAAAATCAAGACTGGATTATACAAAACATACCCACAAAAACAACATGTCCATGTGTAGGTATCGTCAAATGTGGTTTTTTTAGTGTAGGTACTGATGGTATTTACTAGGTAGGCAACAAAAACCTGCGCTTTTTTTTTCAGGGAGACACATCTAGGCATGTGATCTTATTTTCAACCTTTGCTTTCCTATCGTCATTAACTCAGTCCATTCTTTTATTTAGTCTCGTCGTGTCAGCGTCAGTCAGGGGCAAAAAGATTAACAACTAACTTGAAATACATTCCCAGTTGTCACCCCAATAGATCTCTACCAATCACGCAATACGAAAATGACAATTGAAGTCCAGAATCATCCAGTAGTGGGAGATACCGGGTCAAATTAATTATGATAAATGGAGGATTTCTTTATTATTTGTTAATGACTATCCTAGTACCGGTATCCGTTATATTATATTCCAACTTCGAAGTCGGATAAGTACCGGCTTGACTCCACTCATTTCGAAATGTTTCAAGTTAGCCAAAAGTATTTTTCACATCAGTCTGTAGCTACCTACCTATATAAGTGTTGAGTCATTACCAAAACGCACCACAATTGTACCTACATCATCCCTTTGGCGTCTTTACTGACGTAAGAAAATATTAATCACGAATAGATTAGCTATTGTTACAATTTTATAATGTAGGTACATAAAAGTGAAGAAACAAAAGATATGACACATTTTATTTACTTTTTAAACAAGTTGGTATTTTTTAATAATAATACCAGGTAAGTTCGTGTTTATCTCGCAATAAAGCTATCTGAATAGTGTCATTACAGAATTGTAGCAATTCTCTAGAACTGTGTTTATCTCGAAGGCTAGAGGTTTACTGCTTACCTATCTGGTATTATATAATAACACACTAGGAAGTAGGTGGCATGGTAATATTTCATCTCAATTTGGCAAAATGTACTTATAATAATCTTTTTTTCGTAATCGGTAGGTATAGGTGAAGGAAAACATCGTGAGGAAACCCGCAGCTTAGTCAGCCCCACATTTATTGACGTCGTCTTTCCTGTGGGCCAGGCTGATTAAGGTGAGAGGATGGTTTAGGTGCTGGGCAAGCCTATTCCATCTCAAATAATGTCCTAGGCACTACAGCGTCTCGTTAACTGTAGGCATAGGTTGCCTCCTGACGCTGTATAAATCATCTTATATAGAGATGTAAAAGCCTAAGTTTTTTTAGGTATAGGTAGGTATATTATATTTATTTATTTATTCATATTTCCTGACGCACTATTTCATCCACATTCTTATCTCTCATCCCCCGCAATGTAGGTACCGTACCACGCTATCATCTGCCTCTTTTTAACCCCCGACGCAAAAAGAGAGGGGTGCTAAAAGTATAACGTGTCTGTCTGTGTATCTGTGTATTTATCTGTGGTATCGTTGCTCCCAAACTACATTCGCATCTCTGACCTACTAGGTATTTTCTTTTAGGTGTTGCTTTCTTAGCATAACTTCTGTACCTACTTCAAAAGATCCCAGGGGTTTGCACGAATCAATCTCAAGTGATAGAACACATTAGCAATGTAGGTACGCAAGACAAAATATCAATAGAAAAATATGTAGGTATTCCATTGTCGAGGCTGTTGATATTGTATAAAGAATTCGTCAGCCATTGCCTGCTATAACGCCGCGTGTTTACATAACAACATAGCAGAAATAACTCTTTACGATGTGTGTATGGCAATGAAATTTCATGGTCTGAAAATTAAAAAATGATAAGAAGAATAACCTTCCTTTTATGCCTAAAAGAGTTATTAAATGCTCACACTAAAGACACCCGATCACCTACTTTCCAATATCATACAATATAAGGCTTGGCAAGACGAATCTGTGAGCAGAACAATAAATCCTTTTAAATCTTGCAAGGTTCGCAAATTCCGCAATAGGTACCAAGTATATCAGAATAACGGAGAACTGTAGGTACATTCATATTGAATATGATAAAACAGAAAATACCTTTGACGAAGTATTTTGATCAATTTTAGGAATTATGAGTCATTAATCCCGTTTTCGGATGTAGTCTTATTATATTACACTGCACTCAAAAACAATAGTAAGCACCTAGTAAATTAAAAAAATGGAGCCTTGTGAAATAAGAGCTACCTACGCTGATCTGGCGAGCGAAACATAAAAGCATGTTCACATTAAAATTATTGTAGGGCTGAAACATAGGTGCCTAACTCAGATATTAAGTAATATGTAGGATTGCAAGATGAAAACAAAGAGTCGTGATTGAAATGGTTTCGAAACAATGACTGTTACGTTTTCATTTCTAACAAATCATTTATAATGAAATGACGTAAAGTTGAACTTTGAGTCATTCTTTACCTACCTACTCTCAAAAAGCAATTTTCAATTTCATTAGGTCATGTCTTGGACCACTTGGTCCTGTCGTGCCTTGGTATCTGTGGCCTCTCTGGCATAGATAACTAAACGGTAAACCACTTTTCTATGGGATGAGAGAAGACAACGAGCAATTTTAGACAGCAAGCCGTTTTGCACCTTGTGAAAATAAATGGCTTGCCAATGAACCTGACACGGTTTGTCCCCCGCTGAGTAATAATGGCTGGAATTATTCTATCCGGGCACCTAACCTACCTCAGGCTACTTGTCGCAGAAAATCTGAGTAATGAGATCTAGTTTTTTACTTATTCGATCGCGTAGACAGAAACGACGGTTTGCTTCAGCTGTTCGATGTTGGTCCTTCGAACCGGATCCAAGTTTGTAACATAATATCTACCTAACTAATTTAAGTACTTACCAGTAGGTAATACAAAGATATAAAAACTATTTCCTTATCATGGTTTTGAAACAGTGAAAGCTAGTGACCTCCAATTAGTTTATTATGTGGAGCTGATTATATAACAAATTGGTTTGTCGCTGTCGATAAACCAGACTTTGTATCACAAAAACAAAATCAAGACTGGATTATACAAAACATACCCACAAAAACAACATGTCCATGTGTAGGTATCGTCAAATGTGGTTTTTTTAGTGTAGGTACTGATGGTATTTACTAGGTAGGCAACAAAAACCTGCGCTTTTTTTTTCAGGGAGACACATCTAGGCATGTGATCTTATTTTCAACCTTTGCTTTCCTATCGTCATTAACTCAGTCCATTCTTTTATTTAGTCTCGTCGTGTCAGCGTCAGTCAGGGGCAAAAAGATTAACAACTAACTTGAAATACATTCCCAGTTGTCACCCCAATAGATCTCTACCAATCACGCAATACGAAAATGACAATTGAAGTCCAGAATCATCCAGTAGTGGGAGATACCGGGTCAAATTAATTATGATAAATGGAGGATTTCTTTATTATTTGTTAATGACTATCCTAGTACCGGTATCCGTTATATTATATTCCAACTTCGAAGTCGGATAAGTACCGGCTTGACTCCACTCATTTCGAAATGTTTCAAGTTAGCCAAAAGTATTTTTCACATCAGTCTGTAGCTACCTACCTATATAAGTGTTGAGTCATTACCAAAACGCACCACAATTGTACCTACATCATCCCTTTGGCGTCTTTACTGACGTAAGAAAATATTAATCACGAATAGATTAGCTATTGTTACAATTTTATAATGTAGGTACATAAAAGTGAAGAAACAAAAGATATGACACATTTTATTTACTTTTTAAACAAGTTGGTATTTTTTAATAATAATACCAGGTAAGTTCGTGTTT
The DNA here is from genome assembly GCA_951394285.1 of Epirrhoe tristata. NCBI lineage: Eukaryota > Metazoa > Arthropoda > Insecta > Lepidoptera > Geometridae > Epirrhoe > Epirrhoe tristata. The sequence goes on from OX596161.1 coordinate 3,961,026, forward strand.
ATCTCGCAATAAAGCTATCTGAATAGTGTCATTACAGAATTGTAGCAATTCTCTAGAACTGTGTTTATCTCGAAGGCTAGAGGTTTACTGCTTACCTATCTGGTATTATATAATAACACACTAGGAAGTAGGTGGCATGGTAATATTTCATCTCAATTTGGCAAAATGTACTTATAATAATCTTTTTTTCGTAATCGGTAGGTATAGGTGAAGGAAAACATCGTGAGGAAACCCGCAGCTTAGTCAGCCCCACATTTATTGACGTCGTCTTTCCTGTGGGCCAGGCTGATTAAGGTGAGAGGATGGTTTAGGTGCTGGGCAAGCCTATTCCATCTCAAATAATGTCCTAGGCACTACAGCGTCTCGTTAACTGTAGGCATAGGTTGCCTCCTGACGCTGTATAAATCATCTTATATAGAGATGTAAAAGCCTAAGTTTTTTTAGGTATAGGTAGGTATATTATATTTATTTATTTATTCATATTTCCTGACGCACTATTTCATCCACATTCTTATCTCTCATCCCCCGCAATGTAGGTACCGTACCACGCTATCATCTGCCTCTTTTTAACCCCCGACGCAAAAAGAGAGGGGTGCTAAAAGTATAACGTGTCTGTCTGTGTATCTGTGTATTTATCTGTGGTATCGTTGCTCCCAAACTACATTCGCATCTCTGACCTACTAGGTATTTTCTTTTAGGTGTTGCTTTCTTAGCATAACTTCTGTACCTACTTCAAAAGATCCCAGGGGTTTGCACGAATCAATCTCAAGTGATAGAACACATTAGCAATGTAGGTACGCAAGACAAAATATCAATAGAAAAATATGTAGGTATTCCATTGTCGAGGCTGTTGATATTGTATAAAGAATTCGTCAGCCATTGCCTGCTATAACGCCGCGTGTTTACATAACAACATAGCAGAAATAACTCTTTACGATGTGTGTATGGCAATGAAATTTCATGGTCTGAAAATTAAAAAATGATAAGAAGAATAACCTTCCTTTTATGCCTAAAAGAGTTATTAAATGCTCACACTAAAGACACCCGATCACCTACTTTCCAATATCATACAATATAAGGCTTGGCAAGACGAATCTGTGAGCAGAACAATAAATCCTTTTAAATCTTGCAAGGTTCGCAAATTCCGCAATAGGTACCAAGTATATCAGAATAACGGAGAACTGTAGGTACATTCATATTGAATATGATAAAACAGAAAATACCTTTGACGAAGTATTTTGATCAATTTTAGGAATTATGAGTCATTAATCCCGTTTTCGGATGTAGTCTTATTGCACCCTGTACGTAGTTAGCCTACAAGCCCGACGCGTGACGTTGAAATGCGTTTCCTTTATCTCGCCGAATTGAAATAAGTCAAAAATATTGGAATATTCTATCTAGACACACATTGCCTAGTAGTTAGGTAATCTAACTGCCTACCACATACCTACATGATAACAACAATAAAATGCCTTTATGCACCTTCAGTGCCTAATATAATAAGATGGTATTATGACAGTCTCAAAAAATAATAAATGGTAATTTAATGCCTAAGGTAATAGGTAACAGTCTCTTAAGTCCTGTTCGTGTCGCTATTTCTAGAACCTATTAAAGTCCTGTTTCCAAAAGACCTGTTTCTAACCAAGCTATAAACTTACTCACCAAAATATTTCAAGCACACTTCCAAACACACCACACACTTGTCACGGAACTGTAAATCCAATATTTTTGTTTATTCTATAAAACTAGAAAGTTTATTTCGCGCCAAAACGTGTTGGCGGAAAAATAGCAACGGTGCGACGCACGGAGGCAGACTGTCGCAACTGGTTGCACAGGTGAGGTCGAAGATACTTTGCAGATAAACGCTTAGCATCATACAGATTGGCGGGGAGTTTGAGAGACAATAGGATTTAAACTATTTGAAACGTTTTGTACGTGTCGGCGGCAAATCGATTAATTAGGCATATCATAATATGCCTAGGCATATCGTTCAGGCAACGATTTCACGATCAGCTGCCTAACTTAAACCCGTTCGTTTGATGATTTGGCTAGGTATCGTGAAGTAGAACATAGCGGAATATTACATTTCTGGTGCTTCGGCGGCCGCTGTCGCGGCATGCTCGCTTTGCTCGCTCGCCTCGCACGTATTTTTTCACTAACCTTTTTTTTTTTTTTAGAGTCGGAGAAATGCCTTATGCATCCCCCACCGCCCCGGGGGGCAGCGGATGGGGGTATGTGGGACTCGCACCCACTAAGAAACCGACTGGGTTCCCTCGTAACGCCATAGTGCCGGGGCTATGGGTACGCTTTCGCACTCGTCCACGGCCCCGACGGCGTTGGCTCAAAGAGCCCCCTCTCTGCCGAGGCTTCCGCCTCCCGCCAAGCGAGGCGCGCAGAACACCCATGCGCGCCACCTCATTGCAGTGCCAGCAGACGGCGGCACCCCCCGTACCACCGACGCGGCGACTGCCATGGTCGGGACGAAAATGTTGGGCGAAAGTAACCTCTATCTCCGCCCGTATCTCCGCCCCTCCCATCACCAGAAGGCTTCGCCTCCTCCGGACTCCTCCAGAGTCAGCGAAGCACCCCTTAACCAACTTCATCCACTGCGCGCTCCACTGAAGGAGGGCGCGTGGAGAAGGCCTCCAAAAACGGCCGCAGAGGACAGGGAGAGCGGCAACGCACTCCTCTTCCACTGCGGCCCCACCGCCGACGCATCCTACGGTCCGCCACCGAGCGGCAACGACACACCGACACGCCTCTTCACCCGCGACCCCGCCCTCTCATTTGGACGCAACCAGTGCGTCCCCGCCTGGGATTCCTGTTCGCTTCACCGTGTGCCCCACCCACGGCTACTGAGCCCCCCCATCGCGACAAGATCGGAATCCTTCGGGGGGGACCAACCTTTTTTTTTTTTTTTTTTTTTTTTCTCGCTGGGAAAAATGCATTACGCATCCCCTCCGCCGGGGGGCGAGAGGGGTATGTGGGACTCCCCGGGGACTCCCGGTATACCCACTAAACGACCCAGCGTCATTCCGGCGTCGCCTGGAATGGAGGGGGTCTGGGAAACCGGCACAGCCTTTACGTCCAGTCCCCCTCTGGCGATCCCCGCCCTTAAGGCGGCCCCGCATAGTGGTGAATAGTGCAAGGCGGACGAAGGTGCCCCCGCACCTAGCGTCCGCTACTCACCACCAGAGCTCTCCGCTCCCTTCGTCCACTGCGCACTCTAATTAAAGAGGTGCGCGTGGAGAAGCCTCCAAAAACGGCCGCAGAGGACAGGGAGAGCGGCAACGTAACACCGACACTCCTCTTCCACTGCGGGCCCGCCGCCGACGCATCTTACGGTGCGCCACCGTTGGGTCGCGGGAGATAGGGCGAGCGGCAACGAAACACCGACACGCCTCTTCACCCGCGACCCTATCCGCCAGACGCCACCAGGGCGTCCCCGCCTGGGATTCCTTTTCGCTTCACCGTGGGCCTCCAAACCACGGTTACTAAGCCCCCCCATCGCGTCAAGATTGGAATCCATCGGGGGGGGGGGGGGGGACCAACCTAACATAACCTAACCAACTAATTTCGATCTAAGTACGTAAATGTTGCTAAAAGCACAGAAGTGCCAGAAATGTAGGTATTATTCCGCTATTTTCTATATCATGATACCTAGCCAAATCGGCAAACGATATATGATAACGATATATGTCGGGCGTAAGTTAGGCAGATCGTGAAATGGCGTCTTTTAACGATATGCCAAGGTAGGCATATCATGAAATGGCTAATTCATCGATCTGCCTACGACATACGTCACCTGTTTACTTTGATTATTCTTTTACTGCTTATGTGGAGATTCTCACGATAGAGGTATTTTCCCAGTCAAGTCTTTTCTTTGTACAATGTAGGCAAACACTTAGGTAGTTTGAGTGAGTGTTTATTCGTACCTAGGTACCTAATTGTTAAGTAGGTACTTACCTATAGCTTTTGTCCTAGGCTCGCGTTGTTGGTAACTAGGAAGGTACCTACTATAGTATTTTTCACGTAGAAACGTAGGTATCCCAAACACATAGAATTTGTAAAAACTTAAGTTTCACGCGTTTTTACTGTACCTCCTACAACAGTGAACATTTTTGAAATAAATGAAATCTAGTGATAATACTAAATGATACAACTTCAAAAAATGATTTTGTCTATTTCCTTTTTAACAATTTCAGAAATTAACATAAAAGAGCCTTGTCACGGACGGAACCTAAGTGAAAAGGACTAAGTATCCTAAGTATAAACATAAAAATAAAACATATTTCTGGGTATGACTCGAGATATATTATTCCTAGTAAGTACTCCTTGGAGGGACTAAATTGTCCTTGACATTGATATTAATCACATTGTTTCTACTTGTTTATCTGGTGCTAGGCCGATCTGATAATAATCTCACTGTAAGAGGTGTGCAGATACTTTCGAGTATTTACCAACCTACGCAGTAATTCACATTTTTAAGTACCTATAGGTAAACAAATATTATCAAGGTTACCTACTTGTAAGGTTAAAATAAAAACTTAAGCCTTTACATATAATATTACATGATTTATACAACGTCAAGAGGCAACCTTTGCCTACACTTAATGGGACGCTGCAGTGCCTGCAACATTGTTTTGAGATGGAATAGGCTTGCCCAGCACCTAAACCAACCATCCTCTCAGCTAAGCAGGAAAGACGACGTCAATAAGTGTGTAGCTGACCAAGCTGCGGGTTTCCTCACGAGTTTTCCTTAGCGCATATATTTTATATTCAAAACGAAAAATCCATTGATGCACGGACGACCTTCGGGTTGAAAGTCGAGGCACAACCCCACTCGACCAACACGGCTATTGTAAGTTACTGCAAGGTTAACATGGGCCAGTTAAATTGCCCTTGGTTAATTTCAATCTTCAGAATTTCAAACAGATTCTAAAAATGTTACCTCAAATAGTAAGCAGTATTTGTGACCCTACAGCAATTGCACTTCAGGAAATCGTAATAAGTGGATAATAACTAATGCAGGGAAAACCAGTCCAAAACAACAATGTCCAGCATTTTTTTTTTCATTAATAATATGTAAGTTACTCACTTGCCCTTAAACCAGGGATTTTTTTTACGAAGGGATTCCAATAAAAAGCCAAACGCTTGATTTATTTATATAATTCATTTATTAATTGTATAGTATTCACATTGTCGCTACAAGTTTCAGACGAGAAACATCAGCATTTGATTAAAAAAAACACAATTCTCACAAAATAACTAGGTTTTACAGAAATGCAGCGTTTCAACGAAAGCCATAGTTACTAAATTTTGCTAAACGCAAACTTATAAATAAGACGGAGTTCATTCCTCCGGATAAGTAGACCATGCTTAGGCACTAAACTCACAGCTAGACTTTACCAGATTCGTCTACATGTAAATTTTAACCTAGTTCCAAAACCATTTAAAATTGCTCGTAATTTTATTTAATAAAACCGAATTGAACAGAAAACTAAGTGTTCCGAAGCATGTTCTATCTCGGAGCTTAGCTTAGACTTCGCTTATCAAATGCTTAGTCCCTTTCAGTCTATATTAGACTATTTGGCAGAGAAAGGAACTAGACAGACGACAAACAATACTTTAAAGCCTAGCCATTCAAAATTGAGACTTAATTCTCAGACATAAAGCTTAGAGTTCTGTGTAAATCCAATGCAATGTAAAGAAAAGCGCAAATAAGCTTTTTCTTGTTTTATTAAATTGTACTTTGATTATCTACCTACACTGGTGTAGAGGAAATATTAATTACAATTGTTTCAGAAAGTTAGGGCAACAGATTCCAAACGACATACATAGGACAATGTATTGAATTTACACGAAAGAACCATCAAAATTTACTGTCATTCGAAACCATACCCTCACAGCATTGAAATAAAGCTTTTTGAACTCCGTCGCTAATGTACTTGGCAGTTTTGTTGAAGGGATGAATTGAAATGATTAATACTGATCGTTGCCAAGCGGATAGCTTATGAGATCCACGCGTCACTCTTGTGGCTAGTCTGTATCAATCTGGTTTAGTTCCGTCTCACGAAGGCGGGTTGGTTTTCATTGTGTGTGTAGATTTGTTTGTGTGAGTAAGCGATACCGAGCGCTCATTCGTCCTTGAAGCGTTCCCGAGCTTACGCACACAGAAACAACGTGCATGTCCATCTTCACACACAATGAAGACCAACCTGCCTTCGTACTAAAATCATCATAATTAAAACAATAATAATAAACCGAATCAAAAAATCTAAGCGTGATAGACTCTATAAGGTTCGATCTAAATTCATTCTTTGTAATGTCATGTAATCATGTAATGTGTAATGTTTAAATGTAAAAGGAATAGTCAGTGACACGTCCAAATACAATTTTTACGTGCTAAAATTTTTGCAGTTACCTAAAATAAGTTTAAAATGGGTAAAAACCTAGTTGTAAGATTCTCAAATATGAACATTGTCAGTATCTAATTTACAATATTGAAATGAGAGTTATTTCCATATTTAGCTATTATGAATTTTCCGCTTAATGTTTTGACATAATTAATAGCTATTACGTGTGGAACTCATATAAATAATAGGTATCTACTAATAATAGGTAATGTTCTGACATTTTAGTTACGTGTGTACCTACTGTGTGACAACAAGTAATTTTTACAACCTGTCTTTTTCCTACAACCGTAAGCGTGTGTCACGAAATAAGTACCTAATTGTTAATTTGAATACGAATTGACTTAAAAATTAATGAATTATGTAATTAGTCATTGTACGGGCCAACCCGCACATTCAGCACTAAATGCATTGTGCATAGCAAGTAATTTTTATTACAATAAATTCAGTTTCAAACTCACTTCCGAGTCGAGCGGTCGTTTTATTGAATAGCATTTCCCAGTCTAATTAAATCAATCAATTATCAAGTTATCATGTATGGGGATCACCATCAGACCCCTACAGTAATGTGACTATGTAAGAAGTATGGCCACTAGTGGCAATATCAACTGAAAGAAAGTGTCCATGCTTAAAAAGGCACGTTAAATTGTCGAGCCCGGCGTTAAGTCGTTTAGTTAGACACGACGGCGAAGGTTTTGGAACGGTCCAAAACTAGTATCAACTGAGTTTGTCACTAATTCAGACTAAAAAGATCAATATAGAGTAGCCACACTAGTTTAACAATTACGTTCACGCAATGGTAGTAACATAAGCTATCACAAATTCCAGGCTTCACTTAGCCACACGACAGTTAAAATTAAAAAGAAAGCTATACATTAATTGACTAAATATCTTAAATCGAAGTGAACTTGGGCCTGTAAGAATCGCCGAATCCGGCGGCAACTTAACTCTACATTGAACTAAGTACATACAACCTACTTTACAACCTGCATACGAATCCTAAACGTCAATTCGTTGATTTATTTATCAAAAACACACAAATCTTACAATTTAAAAATTTACAATTTACATCAATTTCTATGAGCTTCACAGTTTTTGTTAATGAAAGAAACACTGTATTTATTTAAATACACATTCGGTTATAAAGCTACCATATCACGCAATTCTCACATCCCCAAGAACATACAACATAAAACACTACTGCCGTCGCATCAGAGTAATACAAACTAATATTGAGCATAATAACATAAGGCAGTCAAACAAAAAAAGAAAATGCTATTGAGTAGGTATAGTCGTTTGGTCAATAGGTAAAATTGTGTAAGTGGACATGCTAATTATATTGTCATGACTCTGAAATATCGATTTGTCCAGACTAGGGAATACGGAAGTTAAGTACATTGTTTTGACTAAAGATGGTAACATCGTTGAGGAGAAACTTCCCAAAAATCCACATTTAAAAAAATAACACATCCACTCACACTGAACCAAAACTCGAGAAAAAACCGTCATACATTTCATTGGAAAATAATAATTTTGCTATGTAATAATCATACATAAAAAATAACTATAAAATTAATGAAAAAAAATGCTCATTAATACACAAAAATAGGCCTTTGTAAAAATATTTCAATTGGTAAGGAAGACTTGAAAATAAAGTCGAAAATATTGCACAAGAGACCTGAGTTGCATCTTAAAACAGTCGAATTTTACAAAATACTGACATTTGCCGAAGACTAACCACTAAAGTATTTGTCATGCAGTCTTATTGCGACAAGGTTCTAATTTTGAACAAACTCGACTGCGAACTATGGAGCACAGTAAATATTACCGCAGTAAACACACTGTCAAATTGCATCAAAAATGACTTCATCGACAAAGGAACAAACACAAGTTTAGGTGTCAATAATAAAATGCTGAAAAATGTACTTTATACTTATAATATAATCCATATAGTAGGTATGGCCAAGAGTATAGTCCTACTGGTTCACATGTTAGTTATAAATCATACAGATAACTGAAGACATCACATACGCTATCCACCGGATTAACGAAACCGCGTAGCGTTAGCTTAAACTATTCTTAGAAGGCCTTGTCTCTAACTACCCTTATACGCATTAAAAATTCCGTTTAAGGTCACCATTTTGTTTTAATTACAACATCACTATATCACTTGAGAGAAATTATAACTAATTACACAAATTATGAACTTAATTAAATTATAATTAATGATAAAAATTATGTTTTGTAGAAAATTGTTTAGTTACACACAAGTTCGCTTAAACTTAGTAGCTTCGAGAGGGAATTTTCGATTTTTATTTTAACAAAAACAGACGCTCGTATGCTCTCCACACCCGGAACACAATACATTAAGCGTATTTGGGTAAAACGTATCAAAAAATTCAGTTAAAATCTTGCTTTGGATAGCAAGACTACTAATTCGGGGACGCCTACGAAAGCGTGCGAGCAAACTCCCTACGAGCTCAAGTCGTTCGATACAAGTTATCCTTACAGTGGTCGAGGTCCTATGACTAATCCAGACTTATTAGGCACTAACACCGACATTCTTTACTCAAACGTACGTATATATTACATAGAAAACAGTAAAACGTTAGATTACGCACAATTCCACTAGATGTCCGTTAACTTATCGTAGTCTTTATGTTATTGAGATCAATTTTGCCTCTATTCACTATTTGGAATCGCCGCCAAGCGAAAGTCACCCTTCGACGCCATTTCGCCATTGCCTTACACAATACACATCTGTCTTAATCAACCTTCAGATGATAAATAAGCAAGCGTTACATACAACTATATCGCTTACTGATTCTATTCAAAAGGAAATTGATTAAGACAGGAGGAGCTAAATTGTCTTCGATTCTGTCGAAACGACACAGAGAGTATAATGGTCAGGAGTATAGTAGAGTATCATTTCAAGAGAATCAATACTAGTTTACTGGTACTCTAGGACACTACAAGTAGGCAATGGCGATTATGACTGTACCAGACGTATTAATCCTCTTTATAAACGCAATTTGCATGTAATTGTTACGTAAAAAAGGTACAAATAAACGTTTACAAACAGGGTTAGTAACATTTGGCTCGAGAAACAACACAATCTCCGCTGTCACCGCACAAAGACACCGTTCACACGTTGATAGTTCACCACTGGCGCCAGTGAATGCTTCGCCCTCACTGTGCGAGTCACTCGGCGTGTCTAGCGTAGACGCCGCGACCACTCGTCTGTATTCTCAGTGAACCGATGACTAATACAGCAAGTGTCTCTTTTCTATACAATCAATGACTACCCGGTAAATCATCATTGTGCTCTATAAAATACTACGGTAAACTTACTGTATATTCAGTGAGCGCTTTCTGCATAGTTAACGAGCAACGGCGCAGTAAGTACTCACTGACAGCTCAATAAACGAGCATACAGTAAGCGTTCACTCCTTGTACAGAAGCATCACTCTTTGTTCAGTAAAAGCCTAAAGGGTCACTATTTGTACCCTAAACCGGCGAGCATGTATGAATAATGTAATGAGAGTGAATGAGGCGAAACTTGTGTGTCAGGAACGTAGCCCCATAGGGAAAGAGGCGTGATTTTATGTATGTATTTGTACAGTAAAGGGTCACTAGCTGGACAGTCAGCGTCACTACGAGAACAACGTCAGTGGTAGAACTACACGAGATGGTCGCGGTCGTCGAGCGAAGCGTCCGAGTCCCGCTCGGGCCTCAGCTCGCGCTCGAGGTCGAGCGAGCGTCTCTCGAGCTCGAGCCGAGCGCCCGCGCGCCGCGGCGCCTCTAGCGACGACACCTGCAACACAGAATCTGTTTTAAATATAAACGTCTGCGGTATTTCCTGTCGCTTTCTTTACACAAATAAGTACAAAACGAAGGCATTTTATAGCGCGTTTAAACGCTAGCATGTGTCGGCGAACTTTACGTGCAAGCGAGTGAGCGCCCCGTCACTGGTGTGCAAGTGTTTCGTGAGCGTGTAAACGCGGCTTTACATATTATTATCAAGTAAGCACGTTTCATAACGATTTATGTCGCTTTCTCTACACTAAATGATGGGAGATTTTGTATGTTTCCTTACTTACTCCTTAGCATTGTTGGCATGTGTTACCTTAGCGGTGTGATATGTTAGTGTTGGGATGTGTTACCTAGCGGTGTGATATGAATCAGTGTTGGCATGTGTTACCTAGCGGTGTGATATGGAACAGTGTTGGCATGTGTTACCTAGCGGTGTGATATATTACAGTGTTGGCATGTGTTACCTAGCGGTGTGATATGTTACAGTGTTGGCATGTGTTACCTTAGCGGTGTGATATGTTACAGTGTTGGCATGTGTTACCTTAGCGGTGTGATATGTTACAGTGTTGGCATGTGTTACCTTAGCGAGGCGGCGGGGCGGGGGCTAGGAGGGCGCGGGGAGATGGGGCAGCTTGGCGCCCGCGGGCGGCCAGTAGCGGCTCGACCCGCCCTCCTCCGACATGGCCGCTTGGAGTTGTTTCGCTTCTGGAATTCACAATTCCTATGTGAACAAACGGTGCGTCTCAGTAAGGAGTAATGAAAGCTTATGAGCTATTGAATATAAACAAGGAGTTTAAAATGATTCTATCTGAACAGACTAGTTCTGCTTAGTTTGCTCAAGCTACACACACTTGTTTGTATACTCACTGGCGACTTGCGATGCGTTGAATGTGACGGGAGTGCGCGCGAGCGGCGTGCGCAGCGAGCCGCCGCGGCCGCCGCTGCCCGCGCCGCTCCCGCTACACACGCTTGTTTGCTGGAAGCAAACAGAATAATATGCTGTTACAACAACATTCAAATAAGTAATTGATTAGATACTATGATATTTTGTGATGAAATTAGTAAATAACTTAGAACTCGGATACAGCGGACTGAGTGAAGTCAAATAAAACGCACGTTTTTGCAAGACGCGAGAGATGAGAAGAAACCCGCGAACCGAGAGTTTCTTTAATGTTTTATATTCTTTGGAAATGTAACAGCCTTACTAATAAATGTGGTATAATATAAATTGATGACAGGTGTAAACAAAAAATTTGTGCTGCTTATTACAAAAACGTTAAACCTTAGTTGAACCCCATGTTGACACATGTCAAATCAAAACTGTTACCCCAAAAAAACGTTCTATGTACGAGTATTTAAAGATCGTTTTCTAGGGACAGTTTTTTAGTTAGTCTTAGCCTAAACTCGGTTCATTATCTTGTAATAAGACGGTGTAGGATTAGATTTTTCTTAAATAACTTTACGCTTACCACGTTTATTAGTAGGTATAAGCTCTGTATTCTGTGGTATAAGGCCGTCTTTAGGCACATACAAACTAAGGCATAAGCCTAGCGCTAACATTAAAAAAAAGCCATGATGAAAGGTCAGTTATAGAAATAATAAATCACCAAATTATGTTAAGCCAATGATAATACAGCGGTCCGCCTTAAGTCGAAGTCGATATAAGTTTACTCCAACTTTTTATGAGATAGGTTAGACCAACAAACGTATGCTACTACCAAACCCATGTTCCTTTTAACATGATGGCAAGATTGAGAGACGTTACGTTTCCATCTCGCAAAACGGAAGCACCAAGGTCTCTTCAGACCCCAGTTTAGGAAAATCGAAGACCCGGGGTATCTTAGACCCTAGTACAGGATATCAGGGTCTACCATACCCATCAGCCTTTAAAAGCCCTGCGGATTTTACAATCTTTGTAATAACAAAGTGTACTTCTTATACTAGAGGTTTATTTATCCAAAACATACGCAGCCGATTGTGTTTAGATTTCTAAAAATAACTAAATAAATAGAGCAAATCAAGCATTCCGAATGGAATTACTTTGTAAGAGGCAAATATGTATATTTTTACTGTAAAGCAATGATATCGTGATGAGAAGCATGAATTTGTAAATTAGTGACATTTGTACACAAAGTATGTTAGGGTTTCTAGTACCCTTCAGGACATAGGCCAACTCTCAAGTACGTAATTCATGAATTCACTGTCACTTTAAAAACAAAATTAGTAATCATTTAATATGTTACCTTGTTAGTACATTAGTCCATCACCAAGCGATAGAAAACAGGCAAACAAAAACGAAGCTATTTATCTGTGCACTTGGGTTGGTTACGCTTCGCTAGCGCAATACTAACGTGCTTGGTATAAGTACCATTTGATCTTATAAAACAAAATTAGTAAGTTTTATAGCATAGAATGTTACCTTATTAGTAAATTAGTCCACCACCAAGCGATAAAATAAAACGGGCAAACAAAAACGAACCTATTTATCTGTGCACTTGGGTTGGTTACGCTTCGCTAGCGCAATACTAACGTGATTGGTCGGCGGCGCGGGCTCGTCGTCGTGCGGGGGGCGGGGTAGCCGCCGGCGGAGCCACGCGTGGCGGAGCGCCTGAGCGGGCGTTAGCCGCTTCTCTGGGTCCCATTCTAGACACCTGAAGAAACATAAAGTGATAAGGTTCTTCTTATCTTAGGTCTTTCATACCAGTGTGATGAAAGGATTATAAGTGCGCCTACAATTAGATCAGTTTCTGTATGTGATATTGTGTGCGATTTGCGCTTTGAATCATATTAGAATTTAGTGTTTAAGTTCTGAAAGTAGTGGATGTAGTTTTCATTTGGAAGAGGATTATGCCGGTTGTAGATAAAGCGCTAATCTACGTTAGTTTAGCTGAGCTCGCATAGCTAAAGCAGCTAAATTTTGTGTGCAGATGGCAAACTATGCACACAATTATGAAAAACTGCGTCAGCTCTGCGAACTAAGCTAAGTTAGCTTAGCTCTTAGTTTGCAAACGATCAATATTCTGATAGGTAATGTCAAAGAGGGAGAAAAGAAGGACAATCTCCGCTTACAACATAGCAAAAATTTTAAGTGCAATGTTCTGCGAACTACGCTGATTTCAATGATCTTAATTAGCCTGATTCGCGAGTAGTAATAAAGTGTACAATTATCATAAAATCGTGATACACGGAATTAAAAACTTAACGCAAACAGTCCAATAATAACTTTATCCAAATAACAAAACAATTCTCAAATTCATTCACAGAATACAGGTGTTTTCTATAATAACGCGGTCGAATCGAACGGAAGTTTTGAGCATTCCATTTTATAGATTTATAAGTTATTCATAAAATAAATGATAATGGAATGATATTTTCCATACTGCAATAACATATTGCGCGTAAATGTTGATCAGATTGAATTATTGGTATGTTGTTTCTTTAGTAAACTGAAAAAAAAGATCACACGACAATGATGTTGTTTTGTGGAATGTCTAGGTATAATTGTTCTATATCACAAAGGCGGGTTGGTCTTAATTGTGTGTGTAGATGCATAAGCACGTTGTTTCTGTGTGCGTAAGTTCGGGAAGACCAACCCTGCCATCGTGAGATGACCAAGCTGTACCAGGCACATCTGCGTCTCAGGTGGTGTTCCAAGATTAGGCCTGAAGACTTACCTCCTAATAAAATCGATGAAGAATTTGTCTTGACATCCTTTGAGGGCCGTGACGAAACTCTTTGAGCCGGGCGGACCTCTCGGCTTTCCTCTTCTCGACATGCCTGGAAAAAACAAAAAAAGATTTTTTTTACGATCATGAACAAAATTATAATACCAGACTTCCTCCTTAGATGTCTATGAATAAAGGATCATAAATAGGTTCGTGTGATCTGAAAGAATTTAAATCACAGTCGAACCCCAGCATTGGAGACATTGGAGTGCATGTCTTGGAAAAGAAGGGAGAACAAGAAGGTGCCTACTGATTGACCAGAGGAAGAACCCCATATAGGCCTGCGAGTATGTATTTTCATGTAACTCCAGTTACATGAAAATAGAGAAAAACAGTACCGTAGCAACTACGCAGTTACAAGTTTTGTTTACACCATCAAATAAACAGAATATACTTTATTTAAGAGACAGCGATGAGAGATTACACTTTAATTCACTACCGGAATTATAGTAAACATCGAAATCTCATGTAATTCTGGCCGAATCGACGCCCCGTAAAGTTTTTTAGCAATAAGAATTAATCGGTACCGTCAACTCCGAAGATTTTATGCAATATTTTGTTTATATTTTGCGTACAGAAATTCAATAGTTTTTTTTAAAGTACCAGTGTAAAGGACATTAATTTTTAATCATCTGAATCTATTAAAAAGTACAGTAGAGTATCTTATTTCATTCAGTAACAGTACAATCTAACAATTACCTAACTAATACTTAAGGAAATCTGTTCTACCTGCGAATTAATCAGTTATTTCAAAAGTTGACAGTACATCATATGATAACACGATACCACAGGAAGCAATGATATACACGGAGACAAACAAGATGGACCCGAGACATTACACGCCGCATTTGGCACGTAACCAAAAAAATAATGTTTATCAAGCATGCTGCAGCTAGGTCAAAAACTCAATGAGATTAAGGGCTAGTTTCACCAAACTTTATCTAACAGAGCGTTAGTTAATTTGACATCAAATTTAGCAAGAGAAATAACAACGGATTAAATATTTAACAGACCGTTACGATTGCTTTGTGCTCCATCATGCTCTAGCAAAGGAATATCTTCATTAACAAGCCGCTAAATCTAATCGCTGGTCGGCGGCCCGTTAGCTAACTAGCAGTTGACATCGTAGAAAATTAAAAATATGTCACAACAACCAAAAATCCGAGAGTGACAGAGAGCCGTTTGTCTGCGCAGAACACAATTTTGTATGAAAAAGCGTTCACTGCGCTGACAAACGGCTAACGGCCGATTTATTAACCAGCTGTTAAACTTGACTTTGGTGAAACTGGCCCTAAACGTTGGCTAGGCTACGTTGGCTTGTAAAGTTTAATGGTCGAATCAAAAGCTTCTGTTTTCGAAAACTCATATCCTCTACCTACTTTAGGGATTTTATGTAAATCATTGTTGATGTTGTTTATATAGGTAGGTACGTAATTAAAAGTAATGTGGGGTGAAGCATATAACTAGCCGAAAAAGATGTGTCAAGAACATAGCATTTTTAAATCGATTGTCTGTCTGTGTCACCGGTCACCCCTTTATTTAGAAAAAGAGACTCCTATAAGTTTATGTACATAATACACTGTATTTAGCTCCTTATATTACAACCATCTTGCAACTTTAACTCAGCTTATCCTAGTTATTTACAAGGCATTTTGCAATCTGTCTGCAACACTTCACCCGCAACGTCTAATCAGCCTGTCTACGCCTGACAAAATGACTCATACATTTTAATTCATCTCATACAAGTAATGTTTGAAAGGTTAAAGTGAATCAGACTATCGCGATGCGTGACGCGTAGGAAAGTGAGGGGTGGAGAATGCTGTGACATTTATGATATTTTTAGTCCGCTGATCATTTGCAGAGAAAGTCATACGAGTAGGAATTTTGAACTATATCATAAAAGTTTATAGCGGTATGTATGATGTTCATCATAAGATTAACTGAGCACTCGTGGTCTAGTGGAAACGGCCTCGCCTTCAAATTCTCTCCGATCCTTGGGTTCGAAATCGGTCTTGCATTTTCAGCACGCCCTCTATGAGGATTACCTGGTTCTGGTAACGTAACTTCTGGCACTGAACGTAACTTTTTTAATATGGCAACATGAACAACACGGTCTGTGATGAAGCCAGGTGCGTCGAAACATCTGTGACAAATCAATTCATCACCAGTGGCGCCTAGACAGCTGACTAACCACTCTATGACACCAGAGGCCAAGGCAACGGTGTGAATAACCGTTACATCAATGTTCGCCGAAAACTGAAGAGTGAAGATATAAATACGCGATGCTCTCACTTCTGGAAATGATACTCCGATTGAATCATCTATTCGTCAAGTTAGAGTATATTTCTGTTTATACATCATCGAAATATTAGTAGCAAAGTTTAGAAACAAAGACGAGATCTCTTGAAGTCCTGACGGTACCCACGAATGATATCATGCATTATTCAATCCTTCGTTCACAGAAAGCTACAAAACATGTACAAGTAGGTATTCTACATTCACGTATACACTGTTTTCGCTCTGTGTTCACACCTAGAGACGTTTACTACGGAAGACACTTCTTCCGGGTTACTGTCGTTTGGGACACAAACGTTTGGGACACTTTGTCCCTATTGACACTTTTGATTTCCGTAGGATTTTTTAAATTTATCCTTCAGAAAACTAATCCAAAATATTATTATTATTATTATTTTTTAGATTCTCTCTTCTCGGTTTTGAAACCGGTAGTAATGGAGTGCACGGGCCTAGGCCAAGTGCATCCCAGTAGCGGGTTGAACTTCTTGGGGATGTTCGTTTTGCAGAAACTTTCTCACGATCCTGCATGTGTTGAGAATAACTGCTTTTTGCAAGTTGATGTATGTATATTTTGGGAGTTCTAATGATGCTAAGGATTGAAATAATTGTTTTGGGATGACACCAGTTGTTGAGAGTACTATTGGGATGATAGAGACGCTATTTAAGCGCCACATGCGCGTTATTTCGTTCTTTAAGTCGATGTATTTAGATAGTTTCTCTCCAATAGTGTTCTGTAAATTATGGGTGTTTGGGATAGCTATGTCGATTATAAGTGCTGTGTTTTTTGCTTTATTTAAGAGAGTTATATCTGGTCTGTTAAAGTGTACGGTTTTATCAGTGAGGATGGCCCTATCAAAATAAAGTTTGTGGGTAGTGTTCTCTAGCACGATTTCTGGGGTGTATTTGTAATAAGGTGTTGGTGTCCCTGTTGTTTCAATGAGTTTGTATTTTATTGCAAGCATTTGGTGGATGATATTAGCTACCTGATCATGTCTGTGCTTGTAATCAGTTTGAGCTATCGATTTGCAGGCTCCCGTAATATGTTGTATCGTTTCAGAAGAGCTGTTACACCTTCGGCATAAGTCTGTTGGTAAGTTGCGCAGTTTCATAACATACTTCTGATAGTTACGGGTCTCGATCATCTGATCTTGAATGGCTATCATGAACCCTTCAGTCTCAGGAAAGAGTTCACCTCGACTGAGCCATTCGTTCGACGCCTGTTTGTCGACGGTGGGTTGGCTCAAGTCGTGGTGGTGCCTTCCATGGAGAGACTTACGGGTCCATTCATTGTGCAATGTCTGTCTGTCTGTCAGTTCCTCATTACTTTGCTTATTGTGGTCTTTTAGGTTGAGTGGTGTAAGTTTATGATCCAGCTGAACGACTGACCGATGAAGCGACGATGTTTCAGTTTTTGTGTGAAAATATTATTATAACTGTTAGAGCTCCTCAATGGCTCACTGAAAATCCTTTCACCTTTTGGTTCAAAAAGAACTCAGACTCTACGAGTAGTAACACTGTCTCACCTCCGTTTAGCATAGTCGAGCCATCGGGCAGAGTGGTGGCGGTGCAGTACCGCGGCAGACCCTTGCTGCTGATGAAGTTCTTCGCCCGCTTGCCCTGCTCGATCAGCTTCTGCGGCGGCATGCCGAGCAGCTCTATGATACACGCCATCTGGTCCGCCTCGTCCTCGCCTGGGAGTAGTGGGAAACCTGCAATGGGAAATAAACCTTATGTAATTTGCACAAGACTTAACTTGCACAGAATAGGGGAGATTGGCACAAGCAAAGGCCTATTCCGAGCTGTGGGATGAAACATGATGTGAACTTGCGCAAGACTTACTTCAATTATTTAATTCACATACTTCGATTCCCATACACCCATCATCTCAATGTATAAAAAGGTGAAAGAATGAACACCAAAGTTCTTAGTGTCCAAATCTTCATTTACATTAAAATGATCTTACTACGAATGATCTTGACTTTGCATTTGAATGTTTCATCGACATCTTTAAGAAGGTGACGAACATGCGTAGGTTGTATATGGAACAGATAAACGTAGATTTATTATTTACCTATCTCTTTTTTTCACTAGAATTTTAGTTAAGCTTTGAAAAGAGCTCCATTAAATACAATAAATCTGATAGTTTGTTTGGATGTTCATCCATGATCCAATTACACAGTATCGGTTCAACAGATTTAGACTTGATTTTGATCAAGAATTGCGCGTAGGCTGCTAACTGTTTATGTACACAATACAAGCCAAGTCTCGGGCGTACGCTAGTCTTCGACTACTCGATTAGACTGATGACGCAGGGGACATATCAGACTGAATGTCTAGACAGTCACAATAGTGATATCAAAACATCAGGTGGGCCATCAGCCAAGTCGACTCGTCAGCTCGTTATTAAGAAAATGTATTTTTCCTGCTTCGCGTACGAAGTAAGAACATTCATTTCTCACTAAGACATTTATAGTGCTACGAGAAAATTACTGCAAGTTAAATGACAAAAGCGACTTCGTAAAATGTCCTTATTTAATGCCAGAACTATGAAATGAACATAATTGTATTATGACCACTTTATGGAGTTAAATGAGAAACTGCATATTATTCAGCTGTTATGTGGCACTTTGAAAGATCAGGGCTATTGGAGCCAAATCGACACTTATTCGTGACATTTTGTACAAAGTTTATTGTGCAGCAATTTTGGCTGCTAAATTACGGGTATTTAAATGGCGCACGGTTGTGCAATAAGTTTCTAGCCTCACACAGCTTAAATAATACAACTAGCTCATGCTGTTCACAGTGTTCACAGATTTTTTATAGAATACGTGGAAGCTATTATCTATCTTGTGTTAAATTTCTTAACGGTGAAGGAAAATATCGTGAGGAAACCCGCGGCTTAGTCACCTCCACACGTATTGACGTCGTCTTTCCTGTGGATATGGCCGATTAAGCTGAGAGGATGGTTTAGGTGCTGGGGAAGGCTTTTCCATCTCAAACAATGTCCCAGGCACTACAGCGTCACGTTAAGTGTAGGCATGGATTGCCTCCTGATGCTTTATGAATCATCTAATATAGATGTAAAGGCCTAAGTTTATTATCTATCTATAGCAACAGAGTTTAATGATTCTTGAAATAAGAAATTAGACAAATTTTACAGACAAAGACGTGGACACAAATAGTTGAATTGTGACGAATGTTACGTCTTTTCAATGTCACAACATAACACAACGAAATGTGCAATCACACGAAAATGGCAACAAAAGAACACCCTTCCTTCACCTACGTCCAGGTTAAGAGCGTTTAAGCTGTCTATTGAAAGCAGTGAGGCAGAACGCCAGACAAAACCTTAACTTTTTTCGTGTCTGGCAACTTGAAAGCAATGTTATAAAGGATATATAAAGTTATGGGTTATACATAGGTGACAAAAAGACGAAGACTGGCACGCTATTATCCATCCATACTAATATTATAAATGTGAAAGTAACTCTGTCTGTCTATCTGTCTGTCTGTCTGTTTGTTATGCTTTCACGCCCAAACCGCTGAACAGATTAAGCTGAAATTGGCATAGTTAAAGGTTGTATCCCAGGGAAGGACATAGGCTACCTTTTATCCCGAAAAAATGAAAAAATCCCGAGGGACCGCGGGTCACACCGCGTGAGCGCAGCTATTTGTACATATTTTTACGAGTTTTGAAGTTGAACAGAATTTATGAGGTGAACAACTTTTATCTGGTCGACTGAGAAGTTTTACAGTCGTCGTTGCCCTCGCAGAACTAAAACTTACTTGCGATCGGAAGTGCAGTCAGCAAGAAAGTAAATCGAGATTTGCAGTTTCAAAGCAAATGAATTTGGAACTACCTAGCTTTAAGTCTTAATTTCAGCTAAGATTTAAGAGTAGTGTCGCTTTGGCTTATAACCATTTGAAAACGATGTTTTTATTTCAAATTTGGTAGGGTTTCATTTCAGCTACATTAAGAGTTTTGTGGTTTGAAAAATCCTAAATAACACACCTGAATTGAATAAAAAACCACGAAGTCCTCAGCTTACCCTAGTACCATTCATAATCTGTACCTAACGCCATTTAAATAGTGTATATTAATTTATCCACTTACCAGTAAGCAGCTCTGCCAGTATGCACCCCAGTGACCACATATCAATGGGCATGCCGTAACGCGCGCCCATCATCACCTCGGGCGCGCGGTAGAACCTCGACTGGATGTACGTGTACACCCGCTGGTGCTCGTAACACGAGCTACCGAAATCTATGACCTGGAATAGAGATAGAGATAGCTTAGTTACATTGTCGGAAAGAGAAGATGAGAAATTAGCAATTTCTCATCAGGAGACAGCTGGAGCTGCCTAGTCGAGCATGATGAAGAGTGGGTTTTGTAAAACAAACGAAAAATAACTACAACCAAGACATTCAAGATCCATGGCGTTATTTAGAAACCAGTCCACATATAACTGGATTTCACACGATGTTTAGAGTTTTTTAAGTTACACGTTTTCAAAAATCTAACACGCCTACGTAAATTTTTATAAGAAGAATAGCAAAGCTTAGGATAACAAACAATTTACACAAGCACAACAGATAAAACATAATTCGCGGAAGAGCAACGAAAATATCGATCGACACTTCAAAAGAATCGACCATAACGTTGATTGAGTAAACAAAGAACACTAAACACCACTTCACACATTAATATACTTAACACATATTAATGTTCTGAGGAAAGCCGCGCTCAACTTTATTATATTAAAATTAATTCAGAGTACTGTAAAAATACAAAAAGCAGGTCATATTTAGTTAAGATTCAAGCATTTGTATACATCAGCGCTATTGGGAGTGATGATAAATGAGATGTTGACCTGGAGAACGATTTACCCGTTTTGTTTTGGGAGTGGGTGAACGTGTTCCTGGGCACGTTGCACCAGGTCGATATGTGCTCTGAAAATCCTACTAAAAGTAACTAAGTTCGTATGAGTCAGTGGCCAACTCTGGTGACGGAGTTTTTAGGCCGCCTTAAGGCCTCCGTCGCCTCCGTCACAATTTAACGTGCCCAGATGCGTTCAGATGAAAATGCCACAGGCGGTCACCCATCCACTTACAGACTGTTTCGAACATTGCTTAACTTCGATGATCTATCAAGAACGACTAAGCAAGCACGACCACGAGCGCTTCTAAATACTATATAAAATTTGACTTGTGAATGTTTATGTTATAAGCGTGATACACAACGATCGATAGCGTGATCTAATTTATAGTGTCAAAGTCAAAAATCATTTATTCAGTAGGACCGCTGGGATCACTTTGAAACGTCTTAAAACTAGGTGATTCTACTCCTGTTCCTTCGCGACCAATACCGTGTGTCGCCATCTAGTGCAAAACTGACTGGTGATACTTGCGCAAGACTAGACTCTATATTTTGTCAATCAATACAGGATTCCTTTCGTGAACAGTATTTTTCTGGATAAAAGATTCTTTAAATTAATCAAGGTATCCTTGACAACATTTGAGTGTAAAACTTCATAATTTCATGATGACCGGTTGGGTAGTTGAGTCGTGAAAGCGTAACAAAACTCACTTTCGCTTTTAAAATACTAAGTTTTTTAGGAAGTTAGGTTTGTTAGGATATCGGACTTTCAAAAAGGCAATATAACCCTTCACTTCTTCAAAGTTAAACGCCATTTCCACGATACCATTCTTGCTTCTGGCTTTCTCAAACTCAACGGAGCAAGAGCTAATATTCTGTGGCAAGAGGCAAGAACGGTATGCCAGAACGGTATCGTGTAAATGGTATTTTATGCTTTAGGCCCAGGTGTTGCACGGCCTTGGGTATCGAAACAAATGTTCAAACCGGAACTGAACTATAATTAAGTACAAGTGGCTATGTTAATCGTTTCCAATTACCATTAGACTCAACCCTCACGCACTTGAAGCCTTAGGCCTGCGCACGCGACGATTGACGCACGAGCCTCTACATATCTTGAATGGCCTATTGTCTACACACTTGTATACATCTTCACGTTTATATCAGACGGCTTCCAAAGGTCTCTAGACTGACTGGTATATTATCTAGAAATAATTGTGTACTGAACGTTTTTTTTTTTTTTTTTTAATTTAAATAGGTCAGCATTTGACCTCCCTCTGCCTGATGTTAAGCAGTAGTGAGGTCTAAGATGGAGCATGCTATATGTTATCCGCCATACGTGTGCCGTTTCAACGATGTAAATTTTAGCTGTTTTGAAGTATTCCATATTGTGAATGTTGTAGCTGCCAAGCATAAATCATGTTATTGCTTACGTTATTGCATGGCATCCATCACTATTGTCACAACATAGCTTTCCATCAAATACTTTTGATTTGGGTCATATTTTACTAGAAATACTCTTATCATAGGTGTAGCAAATACTATATTGTGAAGACAGAATGATTCTTATTGGGCTGGCTAAGTATTCTACCTACGCTGGTCTGTAATTTTCTCTCACTTCAGCCGAGCACATTAGCATATTTCTAAGATTGTACTAAGATAACTAACCAGAAATGACTACAGCAAGCTCAATAAAGGCATTTAACATCTTTACTATGTGATATACAGCGACAGAGCGATTTTGTTGAGGTGGATAAACCATCCTCTCAGCTTGTTCAGTCTTATCCACAGGAAAAACAACGTCAATACTTGATCTCCTATGTAACCCTAGAGTGCATCATGATAGAGGTGAAGCCTAATTTAAGGTAGTATTTCCCCAACGTCCCAGTTCCTAAGTCATCGGCGCCAATGAACCTAATGCGATTCCGAAAAGTGTAATTCAACTGACATTTTCCGTAGAAAGCTGATGACAGTTGGCTCCGCTTCGGAGGGCCGACTTCGCCGAAGCGCCAGTCATTGGCATGCACCCAATGACCTAATCGTCGTGTTTACGAGTGGACCACCTGGTAATATGAACTGGGCATGCCGACCAGGTGTTTACGTTTGAAAAGCAGAGGAAAACTTTGTAATCCTAGCTAGATTAATAATATATGTAGAGAATTTCGGGGCAAATCTAGACAAATCATAGAAGACTTGGTATTTCTACCACCAACAAAATCGTTGCCTCAAATTCAATCGTACTTAAACCAGCCAAGAATCAAGATGTTACAAACTACGTTTAGAACACGCAATAATATTTACACACGTTTTCTTGCCAAATGTGTTTTTTCTAGCTTTTGGCGGTTATCCGGAAGACGCTAATTAGCCATTAAACGAGATTGAAAGACTTCTTACTTCTGAGAACTTTACCTTGATCCCAGAAGTATCAATACCAGACAAGCTCACATAAATAAAACGAAAACTGGAAATACAGTAATTTTTGTCTATGGAAAACTACGAGGACTATTGGTTTTCCGACTTCCCGACATTCTGCGCTGAAATTTATTCATTGAAATACGACACTCCCTATTCCGCGAATCCAATATTTTCCCACGAATGCATTTTCCCAACGTCAAAAATGTCGAGACCAAAATGCTTTTATTGTAAAAGCTGACTGTTATAATACCTACGTGCTATTTACATGTCCCAACATAACAACTTGTGAATCATGCTCATTACACCTTTCAAATAATAAACGAAACTTTCTTCGACAATTTAAATAGGTAGGTATCGTGTAAACTTCCTTTATTCTAACTAATCTATGCAAATTCGAAACCGCCTATTTATAAAGCCGCTTTAATCAAACAACGCGACATCGATCACAGACGAAATCACAAGTTGCACCCACTTCTACATTACTAAAATTAACTCTTAAGACAATCAGAATAGAGATCAGAATGGCTCTAGAAGTTACGGTGTTTGAACACTTTGCGTAACGTCAATATTGGGTCAACCAATTGGGTGAATGTCAAACATTGCCGAACTGCAAGCTGACGTCACGGGTTCTTGTTTCCGGGAATCGAAAAGAGAACGTGCATGGTGTTGATAAACATTGGAAACAAATCTGATGCGCCTATAAATAAATTGCAATGAAACGGATGATACGATCAAATACAATTGGCTAGGATCATTATAATATGATACTATGGACGGAGGAAAAGAAAATATGGATTAAATTACAAATATAGTATTGTAAACAAATTGTTAAAGTTTGTACGGGTTAAAACAACCTTCTACACGTTCCCTGCCACTCTCAACGTTGCCCTCTGAAGGGGTGTCCACAGCACACGCGCCAAGCTGTGGCATAGAACGTGTTAAAGTGTGATGTATTCTTACTGAAGTAACGCTGGTACTGAGAATACAGATGAACCTCAGCAACATTAGGAAACTTTCGGAGTAAATGTAAATATTTAGACAGTTTGTGGAAGGGATTTGATGTATACGAAGATTACTAGAACATTAGGTACGAGTACATTGCTCATTACTGGAAAACAAGCAGTTCTGAACAATTTTGAAGTACATACATACTACATAGAACAAAAATTACACAATAACACTGCAAAATGTATAAAACGTATTATAAACAATTTACATAGGTACTTACTTACTTCTATAAATTAGTAGGTAACAATTTTCAATCTAAAAAATACGTTTGGTTTTTCTTAATTTTGAGGAGACTCAAAAATTTTAGTTAGAACAGAAAATTTCACTTTGCGATAAAATAATGAGTATTTAGCTTTTAAATGCTTATTAGATTTCAAAGCAGTATAGAGTTCTCATTGAATTTCATGATCAACTATAAAACAAAGCATTTACGAAGGCATCAATCACAACTTTATAGGTTTTATGTCGGATGAGATCTTACATTGTTTGAAAACAAGAGGGTTCTCGTGAAAGCTGGTGTTGCTGGAGAAATCTTATCACAACAAATTTGTTTTGATGAAACGCGATATTACATTATAGGTTATCTCATGAGTTCTATGAGACGAGATGATTTTGACCATGTAAGTAAACAAACAAAAGAAATGTAAGATTTTTTATAAGATTTCTTAGGAGTATACAACAGGTGAATAGCAAAATATTAATTTAAAATTAAATATTTAAACGCTTTTAGATTTTTTGAATACGAACTCAAGTCACAACGACAATCAAAACTATCAGAAGTATTATTAAGTAGATCACATTAATAACAATAATACGAGCGTAGTATGTATGTACTAAGATTATTCGTAGAACAAACGGTAACTAGGTATGAGCTTATGATTTTCAGAGTATTTATAGATTTCACGATCAGTAGTGCGGAAGCGGAACTTTGTATTATTTATCCGCATAAATTTTATTTTTCTCACACTTTACCTCACACTTTGATACACCGTTTGTCTAAATATTTTGCCCAATCGAGATTTGCACCGCAAACACGACCTCATCGTGGCCTCGTTGTAACCAATTGATTTGCCGGATAGAAATTGTAATTTTATGGAAATAACTTTTTTAGTTTACATTCCGCACTGCAAGTAATCTCTTTATATAAAATGAATCCCTATTTGTCTTGGTCACGCCATCACGCGTGAACGGCTGGACCGATTTCACTAAAAAAATTTTTTGTTGTGTTTGTTATTGTCAGGAGAAGGTGCTTATGACAGAAAAAAATTAAAAAATTGCGCGGAAAAAATGAATCATGCGCAGACGAAGTCGCGCGGGTAGTAGCTAGTAGAATATAAAAATAGGAAAATCAGTTTAAAATGTTTGTATCGGCCGGAATCCGATCTTTCTGTCTGAAAGTCGAGGCACCATACGACTTGACTAATAAAAATTATTCAAAATATCACATTACAAAACACGAATTATAGATTCATCATATCGCATGGTGACATTTTCTCACCAATTATGACTATTAGCATTAATGACAATACAGATCAATCAAGTTCATACATATTCACAATCGCCATTTGTAATCAAACCATCAAGGTTCGATAATCATTATTAAAGCACAACACGCAACGCCTGTTCAACATCTAATTACACAAATCACCAAGTCATTAGATGACATTATCTTGTGTGACCTTGGTTGCGTGTGATGGAATAGGTTTCCTATTTCACTAAGGCGGTCTTAGTTGTACGTGTACAGTTTCTACACAGTACGCTAGTAGACAGCAAATAAAATGGACGAAGATTTCGTGGACGCAATATGCCTGTATTATTTATGTGCATGCAATTTTTGAAGTGAAAACTTCTTTAGGCGCGTTAGCGACATAGAGGAAATATGAGTAAAAACCTTTGGATTCAACTAAGACGCTGTCACTTGACCTAAGATGCTTTACTGTCAAAACGGTAAGACGCTTTACTGTCAAAACGGTAAGACGCTTTACTGTCAAAACGGTAAGACGCTTTACTGTCAAAACGGTAAGACGCTTTACTGTCAAGACCATAGATTTAGCATGGTACCTTTTTATGGTCAAGACGCTAAGACGCTCTAATGTCAAGACGCTGTCACGTGAACTAAGACCACACATATCAACTAGCACATCATAACAAAAATGTTCGTTCGACTTTAAAGGCGGCCGTTTAATTTAGTCGCGCCATCTAGTTATAAATTTCAGAACTACTTTCAGTAACTGTTCTACACTGCATAAAGTTTAGGAATAGAGCTTTTGTTTACATTTAGATTAGATATAATAATTTAATAAATAATAACATTAGAATAAGCTAAATTAATTGGAGAAACTATAAAAAGGTCCCAGATCGAGCATTTTTATGTATTCTAGAATATTGTCAGTGCTGTGCATAGAGAAAAGTACCTACTATCTAATTGTGTTACATTACATACAAACTTACCGAGTGATGTGTGATTATTTCGGATTTTTTAGTACAGTGCATTGGTACATGACTCACACACAGCTGATTTCTCACTTTTTGATTAAAACTTATCCTATGACAAATATGTATGATAATTTTTCCTAGCAGCATTTTTTCAGAAGTAAGTATTTTTACTTGTGGCTTGAAGAAAACCAGAGAGGAGCCGGAACATTCCCAAAGCTATTTCTATCCAACTAGATATGTAGGTACAAAACCTTCCTAATCCAAAAATCCGTTTGATCTAGCTTTTGTCTTACTTTCAGTTCGCCCAACGGATCTAGGCATTCGTGAAGTTAGCAGATTGTCTGCGCAGTGACCACTTTTTCATACAAAATTGTGTTCTGCGCAGACAAATGGCTAACTTTACAAATGCCTAGATCCGTTGGGCGAACTGTACTCTTGAGTTGCATGAAGCTACTAATAACTATCAGTGATGGTGTTCATAGGGGTTGCGCAGACACTTTTCAAATCATTGATTTGTCAAATTGTATATGTTGCGTTTACTATAAATTTAACTTTTAAATTATTACAATTGTTCAACAATAACACTTTATTTTATCTAAAACCTCTGCCTCTGTAGGTACATCTATACTAGATGATTTATACAGAATCAGGAGATTCAGGAGCGAACCTATGCCCACACTCAAGACGATGCTGTAGTGCCTGGGACATTGTATTTATTTACCTAGCTGCTGTAGTATTAATTTAGCTGCTGTACCTACTTTAGTAGTACCTACAAGAATAGATACTGTAGCAGCGCTACCTGTTAGGTACAGTCGCCTGCAATGAGATGTATACGTACAGACATTCTACAATTTTTGAATCACACTCACTCAATCATCACAAAAGTATCACACTATTTATATGCAATAACTTCAGAATACTATTGTTGCTACATAGTTAAAATTAAATGTATGTTAGTACAATCACTTTTTAGTTTTGATACAAACCAAATACTTATCTATTTTTGTAAGTTTGTACTTGTATCAGGCAAATGTACACTGTGAAGGCACAAGCCTCAGCTTTTCAAGTACCAAAAAAAGTAAGTTCATATGAGTCTGTACGCAACTCAGGTGTTAATTTCTAGGCCGCGGTGTAAAGCCTCTGTCATTTCTTGTTGTCTGTCTGACAACCGCTGTCTTCATCTTTGTGGGTCATCATAAATGGGTTCTGCGCAGTAACTTTGAAGGGATAAAATTCATTGTGCGTAATGTACGTAATTGTTCAAGTTTTCACTTCTGTCGGCACTCCCGGAGTGCCACAATTTTTTTTTTATACATTTGCAATAAAATATTAAAAATTATTTATGTGCATGCAATTATTTTAACATTTGTAATAAAATTTGATAAACAAGCACGTACAACCGTTCCGCTCGCGCAACTGGACTTTGCGCAAGCATGGCAGGCTACACAAACATTTGAACAAATGTTTGAACACATCTTTGAACCCATTGATGTGCGCTAAAAAAACGACACCGCATGGTAAAGTGCAAATGTTTGTTCAAACTTTGCACACATAGTCAAAGTACCGTGCCACCGGTGCCACACATGTGTTCAATACATTTGTTCAAATATTTGAACAAACATTTGAAGCAAGTCTGACGCCGGCATTATACGTAAGTACAAACAAGACAACACATGAACTAGGCAATGAGCGCGGTAACGGAACGTTTTTGTCGAGCTTAGAAAGGGCTGTTGTTTCCGCGGTGTTATTAAGTTCTGTTAGAAATAGTTATGTATCTGTGTGCACTACATTGTCTGCTTTATCAACTTGATAAACTGATTTAGATATTTGAAGTGTTTTAGAGTATTTTATATGCCTACAAATTGAACCTTACCATTTTATCCATGCGAAATAGATGAAACCGTCCTTGTTTAGCGTCTGGATAAATATTTTATAAACAGTGTTCTAGTTTATAATTTTTTTACGAACAATACAAATACATTAGTTTAATGTGACCTGTATTTTAAATGAAACTTAATTCAAAACGATCCAGCACTCGATCTATTCACGTTGTTTTCGTCGAATTACGAAATACGCTGTAATTAATCTATTACAAAACTTTATTTTAACAAAGAAACCGGGTCAAGAAAATCAGAAACCGCAGAAAAACAATCTACATAACCTTCGAGACTAATGTCTAAGTGGATACAGTTGAGATGTATAATTTTCTGGACTGACGTTGAAATACAGTAGAGAAAACGTGCAATTTATATAAAATTCGTGAAAAACTATTCGCATATTATGTCAGAGCGTGTAACGTGTAATCACGCGACAGATTTCGGCTACGTCCCCGATACCATAACACAGAGAGTTGGCGTAATGAAGACACTCCTAAAAAGCCACACAGAAATTTCAGAGATGAAAAAGAAAATTTTCGCGCGAAAAGTTGGAACAAATTTAAATCGGTTGTAATTCCTCGTATTCCTCCTGTTCGTCACGACTGCGGAGAAACGGGCAGAGGGGAGACTAATCTAGACGGGGAAAGTGAACTTGGACCCGTGCCCAGCGGTGGGAAGTGTGATTTTTTGCGGTTTGCTCGCGTCACAGCGATTCCAATGAACCGAGATTTGGGGTCAATTTGTGTAAATTTCTCATTCGTATAATTTGACGTTTCCTTCTCTTCACCTTTTTTGAATGTTAACACTTTTTAAACTGTGTTTGTTACATTTATAACGGGAATAGACATTACATGGCGGCCTCATAGGCGTGGTGGTTGAGTGCTCCACTGAGACGCACGAGGCTCGAGATCGATTCTCGCGACTCGATATAATTTGACTTACTACATTAAAGATTGATGGATGGATAAAGTGTGTGAAAGGAGTGAAAGCTGAGATGATGAGTGACCGAGGAAAGTGGAAAACTGAACCGAGCTGGAAGAAGTTGATATTCATTCTTTTCGCAATCAAAAACTACGCGTATCATCATCTGTGCTAGGCGTATAATTTCCACTATACACGTGTTAATACCGTAGCATGATAAGCGGCACGTGCGCCTGCGCATTGCGCAATGTGTCACCGACAGCAACCAGACGTTGCCTTCGCCGTGATTCATACCATTTGTTTGAACAACCTACTAATGTTATAACTTTATGTAGTAAAACCATTTTATTATTGTTAGGTAATGTTGAGCTAGTCATAGCCAGGAGTGACTGCGTATGGTACAAAGCTGTTTGCGTCTATAATAAATCACAAATAGTCACTCGTTGGGCAACATTTACATCTATAGATAACATTAGAGGGTATTGCCTGGGACATTGTTAGAGATGGAATAGGCTTACCCAGCACCCAAACCATCTTCTCAGCTTAATAACTTTCATCTACAGATAAAACATAGTACACAAGGTAAATTTAACTATTTTAATAGAACAATTCAATATCTTTATAGATTCAAATTGGCAACATGAACCCGCTTAAGCTAAGAAATCTAAAATGCTATTTAATGATAAATCGCAATAAAATTAATTGCTCAAACAATATAATTGGAATGACCGTGAAATTCCAGCAGCTGCGAGGTTAAAAAAATCACAACAGAACTCGAAAATTAGCAAAACGTCGAACGGAATTGATCGATGCGAAAAACTCGGCCGTGAACCAAGGACTCGTAAACAAACAACGTCGCTTTCACTCTTTAAGCAAATATTATCATCTCAATTGAGCACATTGAAAACTAAAGGCAGACATCTGCTGAAGCGACGCTGTTAACCAAGGTCGTATAAATTGGTAACCAACATTGCTGACAATGTAAAGCCACCAGACGAACATAGCAGTCACCGATTCATAGAGAGATGATTAAGTGAAGAGCAGATTAAGCAAGTCACACAACGACCATACGAATTCACACCGCGAACGTTTCAAAACATTGGTGATATCATAATTATACATATTGACAGTCACCTCGGGACAACAGCTGAAACCTCAGTATACGCCTGCATTGTCAACGCCTCCATCGTTCGTCAGAAGTTGCTATGCCAGTGAAGTTTAAGTGCTCTTATGCATAAAGTCGTAAAGCTTCACAGTCTTAAGTATTTCATAATCTTGGCACTAGCACAAACTTTCTTGTACACCAACAGGTGATTTTTCATTCATACATTTCCGGATAGTATAAAAGGACTTGATATGCTGGTATTAATCTGATATATTAGAACTGACTGGGCCTGACACATCGCACAATGGACTTAAGCTTGTTTACGTATCTCAATGAAGTACTTCGTATTGTAATTTACTGTGAAATAAAAAAAAACGGCATTGGATTCTAAATCGAAACTGATGGAATGTTCTAGGACACACCCATATCATGTCAAAAATAAATCAGTTGCAAGTCGGAGAAAATACCTAGACAGGAGGATCTTTAAATCTCTTCCATAAATTACGTCCCACGAATTTGATGGCTTTCAGATCCAATGAACAAGTCGAAATAGGAATTGAAACTTAATCAAAATGAACCATAAAAAATTATACATGTGACGTCACGAAGCCTGTGACGTCACAAAGCCTATGACTAGCCTCCGCCCCACCCCCTTGTCACAAGATGTGATACCTACTTTACTTACCCCCTTTGTATAAGATCTTTATAGTTAATATATTCTCAAGCAAACTGATATTGCTCTATAGTTCTATCTTACGAAGGCGGGTTGGCTTTAATTGTGTGTGAAGATTGTTTCTCTGTGCGTAAGCGATACTAAACGCTCATTCGTCCACCGAGCGTTCCCAAACTTACGCACACAGAAACTATGTGCATGTGCATATTGTGCATCAACGAACACAATTAAGGCGTACCCACCTTCGTGAGATACAGCAACTACACCATGTCCATTGCTCAGGATTGCAACACAACTTGATTGAAACAAGGCTGGTCATCGTGTCTATCGGGGACGTGCAAAATCGATAATTGATAATTTTACTACTGGAAACATGATTTTACGAGCGTTAATAACTCTTTAGTCTTTAAACAGTTTATTTTATAAATAAATAAACCAATTAAATGTCTGTTTCCTTGAGAGTAGGTCAAGAGCCGAGTTGGCCTAGTGTGATAAAGAGTTAGATGTCAAAGTTATGCTTGGTTTCCGTTTACAAATAGGCTAAATCTGTGTACAAATCTTGTGATAAATATTTATCTACTGCTTATTGTATCGGTATAGCTAATATAACTGCAGACTAAAGTATTCGCAAGTTACCAAAGAAAATACCAGTGATGCATGTGTAACTTTCAGTTGAAAACCACAACTGCGTAGTTCCCAAGGGCGGATGTGGTACGGTACATCTTTAAAGAACATATTAATTATCCCAACCACAGTGCTCTTACATTCCATTCCAAGAATCAAATCTGGATTTATGGCTCCTGAATATGCATAAGATTCAGGTTTATCGGTTAAACCATTAATTATAATCGTAACAGTTTTATAAAATTAATTGAAGAAGTAGGCCACAATCTTCCGCGAAACACAATTCTTTTGAAAATTATACCCCGGAAGAGAGATCCCTTTTCTTAAAATATTTTTTCCACAAAAAAAGGATAATGATTCCCTTTCCGCATTTCTAAGATATGTTCAGTAATACAAAGCATCAGGCAGAACAAACAGTGAGCACTTAGCCGTGTAAGGGAATCAAGTTTCTTAAAAACACATGACAGATAAAAGGGCGCGAATTTGGCGCGCATATTATTTTTAATATTTGCAAAATTTCGATGTATTTAGGGGTTGATGAACTATATCCTTTTTTCGGTTCTCGATTAAACTCTGTAAACAGAGCATACATACAAAAGAGTCATTAGGCTCACGATTATGTTCTCAATATACCGGACAAAGGACGTTTGCCCAGATTATGAAAATATGAAAGACTCATTTTGTCTAGGGGGTAGGACAAAGGCGTGTTTTTGGTACTATGCCCGCATTTCTATCAATCACATCACTCGTGCGCCCTACAAGACCTTATGCAAGGCACGGCCAGTGCAATTGAAGTAGCCAGTTATTAGAAAACACTATTTGGATTGGCATCGACACGAAGGAAGAAGAAGTAATATCACAAGGTTTTAAGTAATCCACTGACATAATTTCGGATTACTCAAAGCACTAACCCAGATATTATCGAGAATCCAGCTGAAAGAAGAATTTCCTCATGCAATCAACAGGCATCGCGGTTGCGGCCAATAAACGCCAAAGAAAAGTATTTGACGAAGCATGTGTTGTTTTATAAGACGTAATTGTGATCGAATGAGGCCGACGATGCGGTGGTCTTCAGGAAATCTTGTGAATCACCTCTTAAGCCCGGGTTTATAGAAATCCGATCTCAATAAAGATTAAAGACCGAATTTGAAGACCTCTGCAGCGCAGTGGGTTAAGGTCCTCTTATGACGTAGAAGGGTTTGATTACCCGCCGTGGGATAAATGTGTGTGAAATTTCCAACAATAATTATTTATTTTAATAAAAGCTTAAGTCAGATACAACGGTTCTCTCTCATCTTCGAATAGAATAGATTGTGGACGGAGTTTCAAATACATGCACACATGTTTGCATGATTTTCAAATATTTCTTCAGCGCTATTGATTCAGTAAGTACTTGTATGTGGGAAACCGTTTTTCTCGCTAAAAACATCCGTGTCGTGGTAATCTTAGGAAATCGCATCTGGGTTGGCAACTTAATAAATGGAGCGGTGTAAGTAATGAGCATTTTTAAACAGTCAGGAGACATATTGAAGAAAGATACGATTTACTTACCATATTTTTTAGCTGCATGACATTCCAGATGAATTGAAACACAGTGGCATCCCAAATGCACATTAATACGCATATCAAATGCTTAGTAAATATTTGGCGCTTTTAGCTTTAATAAAAAAACCTCACAAAATCAGCCTGTGGAAGCAGCTAATTAGAGGATTCCCTCAACCGTGAAACGGTTCATTTCTATAAGCTACTACTTATGCATTCCTGGTAGGGGCTGCTAAATACTTCGCAGTGCACACAGCTGGTAGGATGTTTGCATCAATGATTTTGTGGGGCCGCGGCCGGGGAAAGTAAATCAGTATTTACTGAATGTTACTAAAGAGCTTCAGAACAATAGCTAACCTAGATGGGTCGAACATACTATTAGAACAGGCTGGACATTTTTTGGAACGAAGTTCCGTTTCGGACGGTATCAAAGAAAAAAAGACAGGCTGGAAAAAAATATTGTTCTATTTTACCGTCACGACACATGTATATGTCAAATCGTCACAGTGCGAAATGCGCAGCCGCGACACAGTCCATAGATTGTTACATTGTTAGTACGGAAGAGCGTTTCTAGGATATCTAATTGACAATTAATGTATAATATTCCCAGTATAGAAAAGTACTCTTTTCTTCGTCCCAACCGAGTGTTCCACGACACTCACGCACTTTTTTTTTATCAACCTATTGTGTCCCACTGCCTGGACAAAGGTCTTCCCCAAAATTTTCCACACGTCCCTATCTCTGGTTGGACGTAAGAATTAATTTTACAATAAATTAGTTAAAAAAAAAAAATTTACTAAAGCGAGAGCAAGAGAGTTTGACATCAGTGATGGGCAGATATGGCTACTACCAATCTACCATAAATCAAGGAGGAAACTATAGACCAGAGACACAAACAAAACTATGATGATACACTATCCATAATTGCAATATAGGCCAAATTTTTTTTTTTTTTAGTAGCCCGTAGGGATCCCACTGCTGGGCAAGGGCCTCTCCCAAACATTTGGGAGGAATTGCCATAATCGCCACGCTTGGCAGGCGGGTTGGCGATCGCAGTAAGATGTCAAACGCTTCAGAGACGCTGCTGCCCGTCTTCTGTGTTCCTTTATTCCCTTAGTCGCCTTTTACGACACCCACGGGATGAAATGGGTTGGTACTATTCGCCGCCGGCACCACACAGCTTATATAGGCCAAATTAACAAAGAAAATAAACCAGGATGGTAAAGCACATTTCATAACATAGCTTCAGCAGATATCGAGGATGGATAATTGTTTGAACGTGCCAGTTTGGAAATACCACGTGGATTTGGAAACTACATAATTGAGAGGATCTAAAAGGTTGCTAAAAGCTATCGATTGTTTCGAAATGAGGATTTATCAGATAATGCAGCTACTTAAGCTATGTTTTGTGTTATTTCGAAATTCAGCCTTGTTGAATAGCAGGTACCAACTTCTCACACGGCATTCTGCAATGATTTGAGATCTAGGATGTCTACCATGCCTGAGAGTCGAGAAAACAGATGATATCCAAACAAATGGTCTGCCAAATACAATTTCATGGTGTAAAAGTTGCGGACATGATTATGGAATGAAGCATTTAAGCGTGATGAGAAAAATAGCGCTTATTATTTCGCGTGATTATTAAATTATAATTATACACTATAATAATAAGTTATAACACTGTGAAAGTAGACCAGTCAGTATTAGCTTCTCTTTAATATCATATCTTCCTTAAAATAATAGGATATCTTTAAATTTATAACTTTTTTAACTATCATTGAATCATGGTAAATATCCCATTATCTGTGTTAACAGTACTTTTTAGTTTTTTGGATTCCTACAAAAAAAATCCATTTCATCAATCAAAGAACAAAACAACCACAAATCCCATTCCCCGCTAAGATTCATTTCATTCGGAACCATTTGATTCGCCACATTTACTTTTATTTACCCCCATTTGATATTTATTACAAAAACACAAGAAAATATATCTTGCCGATTATTTCTGACGAGCCTTGACCCGAGAACCGACAAGAAGCTCGATAGAAACATATTTCCGACGATATAAGCTTTTAGAATAACAGCGGTATTTCAGTTTTAGAAGCGGGCGGATCGGAATACAGTACAACTTCAATCAAGAGCATAAATATGCAGTTAGAGAGCCTACTTAGATCTAGAGACAGAGTTATCAATGAAAATCTATGTTTTGATAGCGTTCCCGAGCACATGCACTGTGCTTCTGTTGTTCATGTTCATCCACACAAAATAAGAATAACCCGTCTTCGTAAGATAGGACAACTGTAATAGCGGAAGCCACTAATATAATTAAGCCACTGTCGATGAGCAGCATAAAGATAAATAAGCATAAAGAGCTCACTGACTGACTTACAAAGCCTTTTAAAAGACTCTATTATAAGATTATTTCTCTATCGCGATACTTATTTCTATTTTAAAATTGCTCCATGAAGCATCTCTTTAACCCGTAGCACTTTTGTTAGCATCTAATTCCGTTAGCATTTCAAGAATGGTAAGTACTATCTATCTGAATCAAAAAACTATTTCAATACTTTTATCTAGTTCAGTAGTCTTCAGAAAAAAAAACTAATAATCCTTCCCGTATTTAGGTATTTTTTTATAATACGTTGCAGCATACAACAAAAACTTTTTAAATC
The DNA here is from genome assembly GCA_951394285.1 of Epirrhoe tristata. NCBI lineage: Eukaryota > Metazoa > Arthropoda > Insecta > Lepidoptera > Geometridae > Epirrhoe > Epirrhoe tristata. The sequence continues at coordinate 3,997,418 of OX596161.1, forward strand.
TAATAGAATATCTACCTTACCCTAGCATTTCCTTACTGAATAGGAACATCAACACGTTTTAATAAAAAAGAAGCCTTGTTTCCTTATTTATCCGAAGAAAAATTCTTATTATAACAGGTTTATTCACTCAGTTAATACTCCGTTTCGGGTTAGCTCGGCTTTATGATAAAAGCGGTTTAATAATACGCTTTATTGTAATTGAATACGGTTTAATGTTGCTTGGTGGAGGTTATAATGTGAAGTTAGTATGCGTGTGAAGTCGTGAAATAGGCGCCACAGCCCATATCCGGCGTATAGTAAGTTAATTCTATCTGTAAAAGGAATTCTTTAGCGTATTGAAAGACGTTCTATAATCACGAATTCTTTGTTTTATAGACAAATCATTTACTAGGATCAAAGGGATTTTGGATGGAGGTATAAATGTAAAATTGAAATTGTTTTTATGCTGTAGGTCAATGTTCCATTATTCAATCTGATATAGAACTGTAGATGTCATTCGTTTGATGCTGTCTCATCTAGAGAATTATGCTAATTTATAATGCAGTTCGTGATGAAACAGACAGATGAGAAGAATGTATTCTTACACAAAGGGAGGGATTAATTAAATTAATAAGCCTTAGGACATGTGTAAGACTGCGTAGTATGACGTGTTCGACTTCCGTACAAGACAAAAGTATTTGCAAGTGTACATACGTGCATTCCTTTTTATAGGGTTGTCACTTATCATATCATTAATGTGACATGCATGACAATACGAGTACTATGTAAAGCATTTTGAGTAGAATAATGTGAAGCGGTTGATGATGATGATGAGCGTGTAATAGGAAGTAGCACGTCAAATGTAAAACAGCAGAACGTTTATATTCATTCCACCTTGTCCTAGATCTATGCAAAGGTCTCTCAATTTCGCCATTTGTCCCCATCGTTCGTCAAGTCGCCATTTAAAATGAAAGCTAGTTCGAGCAATTTAATTTAAGATCGCTACTAATATTATAAATCTTCAAAAACGTCTGAACTAATGACAGTTTTGGATAAAATTTTGAATGGATGTACAGTGCCACAAACTTATCTGAATCGTTGAGAGAGCCGCTGTTATCGGCATTATAAATTTTACAGTAAAATTCGTTAGTTCCTCTTTTGGCCACCGGTCCAGATAAGTTGTGGCACTGTAGAACTGGAATAACAATGCTGACGCTGACAACGCAAGCGCAGCCGCAGGTGGAAGAAAGTGTTAATAATATCGCAGTTTTAAATAAATAAATAAATAATGCTGGACTTTTTCACACAGCATCATCTAGCCCCAAAGTAAGCAGAGCTTGTGTTATGGGTACTAGAACGACTGATAAACTACTTATATACTTTTTTTTGTAATACATACATATTATACATACTTAGAATTGTATACATAGTTTGAAATAAAACGACCTTTACAATAAGCACACTTCAAAATTTATTTGTAATGGAAAAGCTTAACAATTCAAACTTGATAATTTAGTGTCAACCTTAATATAAAAGCATTTGAATGCGAAATGGGCTTACAAAGTGACCACTTAAACGAACAAAAGTTTCATTTCACGCTCGAAATGAGATGACTGAACTCCTAAACCTAGCTTTATTAATTCAGCATTTAACTTTTAGCATCAAAAGTTCTCTGACACGAGGTATTTAATCCAATTATTTCTTGGCAAAAATGATTCGAGTACCCATTGGATAATTATTTAAGGGCAGTGGAAGGTCAGCAGCTTTACCGTTTCCAATTTTCCTAAGGAATAAGTGAAACCCACTTATCGTTCGTAGCTGGGATGAAAGTATAAGATGTATTATTGTAGATTTGTGAAAAGTGTGGTGAAAAATGTTTAAGTGCGCCTCAAAAGGGTCCGTTTCGTGCAACTTGACACCGTGTTTTCGAATTTTTAGATTCTACGATATACCGATTTCCTCACGCTGTTCTCCTACACATGATTGAATGCTCTTTTGAAATTCTCTTAAAATCTTCCCAAGTTAATGAAAACTGCAAATGAACAACAGACACGAAAGACAAAGCATTATAAAAGTACAATTCAAAGACTTCCGCTAAACAGAGTCGTTCATTCAAACAAATCGAGATGATTCCAAACTTTGAATTGCAAAGAATTTTCCCGTATAATTGCGGGGGTTCCCGACAATTTTCCACTCCATTCACAGGGAATGTAGATGGCGGTTAGAACACTCTATTAGGTATTGCAATGCGTATATTATTCGAGTCAAAGCAGAAGGGGACTATGAGTGTAGAAAATAATTTACGAACTTAGTAGGTAGACTAAGATGGTAACCTCAGTTACAGACAGCTCAACACACAGTTGTAGTCGGTCAGATTGATACCTGCTGGACATCAAACCCCCAAAGATCTATCCATCTTAGTCAGTACAGTCAGTTTTAGGATGACGATGCAGGCTGACCAAGTGTACAGTGTAAATCCGGTAGACGATCCTTTCAATTGTAAGTGATCTAACTTTTCTGTGCAGTTCGTCTTTACGAACAGCATCTTAGAGTCTGCCTGATACACCAATATTTATAACTAAACACCTTTATTCGACCCACGAGCTTACTCAGAATTATTGTACGTCAATGAAACTGCTAAGCTTTTTTAATGCCACATACATAATTCTTGTGAAATATTGAATGACACTATCATAGTGTCATTCACTATCATAGTGTCTCATCGCATCAGCGATGAGACTATGAGCGGGAAAATTAAAAAAAAAAACTTATTTGCACTAGAAAACTTTCCACATTTATTCGTAGGTTATGCAACAAAATATACCATTACGAAACTCACAGGTACGTTACATTGTCTCCTTTATTATTTTAAATAAAGGCAATAAATTTTGATGAAAAATTTAAATATGAAAAATGTAAATTGCCGTGACGAGAATACTTTTTCGTTAAAACCGACAGACGTGAAATATAGGCGCGTACCATCGCAGAATATAATAATTTAAAATAAAACAACAAAATAGAGCATTCAGGCGTGGCATTTGTTGAGGATCATTATTTCACCAACACCATAGATCCAACCATTTGATTGATAAGTTCTTCAGCAGATCAGTTCAGTAGTAAAAGTGATGCACGGGAGGATGGTTTAGTCGCAGGCTACATCGTCCCATGTATGCCGTTTATACCATCGAGCAAAGACTGATGAGCTTAAATTCGTAGATGATATTGAATGCATGAAGTGAGTTAATGTTTAGTCGTGATTCCGTTTTTTGGCTAGAAAGTCCTCACTTACAGACTAAAAGGAAAGTGCGACCAAATTGGTCGGATAATACGTCAGCTACTCGTGTTTTCATTATGGTTGACTATTAACCAAGCTAATTGGCGAGTGGCGAGAAGAGAGCGTGACCATTCGACATCACTCGATTGAAAGTCAGTATATTCTAACCCGAAATTTTCATATTTTTTTAATAATCTAACATTAGTTAACATTTATAGTTTTGACATCGGTAGGTATCACTCGATTATTTTGCTTCCAGTATAGGCCTTTCCTAAATTTCGCAGTCATTGGCTTGTCTTTTTTTTTTTTTATGGAAGAGGGGGCAAACGAGCCCGTGGCACACCTGATGGTAAGTGATTACCACCGCCCACAGACAACTGCAGCATCAAGAAGCACTGCAGATGCGTTGCCGGCCTTTGAGGTAGGAATAGGCTCTTTTCTTGAAGGTGCCTAAGTCGTAACGGTCTGGAAATACCGCTGGCGACAGCTGATTCCATAAGTCTGTTGTGCGAGGCAGGAATTGTCTTCTCCAGACTAAGCCAGCTGTTGCTTTAATATGCTAATAAACTAACTGAAGAAATAGCGGTTAAACGAACACCATAAAACTACTTGAAATAACTAGCAGCCAACCCTAGCAATGGGAGTTCATAGACCGACCGAAGGCCTCCGTAATGCCTTGAAGACAGTTTTAGCCGAGACCGTTCGTTCGTGCCCAATGAATTGTCTTTTTACGATTTTTCAACTCGAGTGTTAAGTAAAGGATTTTTTTTAGTTAGCCTATATTGTCCCACTGCTGGGCAAAGGCCTCCCCTGCTGGGCAAAGTAAAGGATAGTATTAGAAATAATAGAAGTAAGTAAAAATTGTTAGCTCGTATGTCACGGGCATTTAATCATGCTTGATAATCGAAATATCGGATAAAATGGAAAATGATAGTCAAAAGCAAATATAAGGCAGATTTTGCAGATAATTTTCAAAATGCATTCTATACACAAAATCATTAATCAAGCATGAATTAAAAACTCTATCGAGGTTAAAAAAATATTAAGTAAAAAAAACACAGACAGTTCTTTAGAAAGTAGGACGGAGAGAAAATTAAAATAAATGTCTTATCATTAATTACATCAGCGTACGATAATCCCAATTAAACAAAAGCTCATGTTACAGTAACACAATTTCCATAAAGTTCAAGGAGAAACGACGTTGAGTAAAAAAAAATTGAATCGGCGCCGGCGCCATGTCTGACCAATACATTTCAACGTTATACATGGTGTAATATTGGTTTTATAATAAGAGACAATTTCATTGAGAAATGAAGTCTTATGAAAATTTTCGATTCCGACGGCATTCGAACCCGCAACGATCAGACGACCCTCCTAAAGCCGGAGTGCCTTATCATTCGGCCACAGAATCCGTGTCGTCACAATAAGTGTCCTAAGTGTGGTTTAACACTATAAAAAAAATATAAATTAAGTGATAATTTGTTTGCAATCTGTCATGTAAATGCTTTTTAAGTGTTTACTATGATCGATTAGTATTAGTATGGAAGTCATCCTTTTGCATCTTATTTGGGTTGGGATTCTTCTTACTCGCAAAGAAACTAAGTATTATACTTTTGCTCATTTTGAGTCCTTCACATAATAAACCGTATAAAAATATACTATAAGCACATAACTTTGAATGATTCATGATAACAGGATGTGCCGATGTGCCTAATCGTATATCCATCCCATTATTACTCGTATCATCAACACTTGCGAGCAATGTCACTGCGCGTTTTTTATTCTTACTGATTAATCAATTAATGACCGATGAATAGTGAAAATAGAAGATTTAAGCTAGAAACATATTATCGGACGCGGCTGACGGACGCGGCTGACAGCCGCGATCTGGATAATGATTGTAAAATATCAGACGTAAGTCGCGGACGTGTCCTTGAGCTTTCGGACGTCCGACAACGATCTGGCGCTCTGGATGTTATTGTACTGTGCATACCTATCAGTCGTGGCTGTCAGCCGCGTCCGATAGTTTGTTACTAGCTTTAGATCTACACTACGGCCCTTACTAATAAACGTGGTATAAAGTTATTCCTGAGTGTAAACTATCAAAATGTATGGTTATTTTTAGTTTATTCCGAGGAATAACTTTATACCACGTTTATTAGTAAGATCCTATAAGTTCAATAGGTAGACAGAGTCACGTCCAATTCAACAATAACATTTTCTAATCTTTTTCTGATAACAAGGCGTGGCCACATCAGAATTGGACGTAGATATAAGAGAATCCGTTTTACTCACGAAAAATAAATAGAGCGAGACTAATTCTAAGAACTGATTAATATTAATGAACACGTCGACTTGCTTTAGTATAAATAGGTCATACACACATAATTACATACATACATAATTATCACCGGAATTATATTGACTTGACAAAGATCTACGTGATGCTTGTAGTTTTTACTTTTAAAGCAGGAAGAACAGACGTTAAATTCATTACATAAGTACGATAATAAATTAACATTAGGATAGAAACGAAAAAATAACAGTTTATAATATCAAGCAGGTAAAAACAATACAGTATTCAGATTTAAATCACTTTTTACCTCACGTTGAACTAGAGCGTAACTTTCGAAAAAACTTCACAAAAACGTCATAATAGCAGTTTTATCGCACTCTTATTTACTTACTGAGAAAATATTAAGATCGTAATGGGGTATTATTCTCAGAAGAAACGGTAGATTTAAAGTATGCATAACATGAAACGTTTATCGATATACCGGTAAGTTTTAGGGTTTGCAATAAATCTTCTGCTAAAGATATCCTGTATCCACAGGACAACTTTCAAGATACGTTTTTAGGAGTTCGAGTTGTGGGATCGTGGTCCGACTTTCAATCTTCGGATGGAAAGTCGGTACTCGGTCGGTATATATTTCTACCGTACTAAATGGATTGTTCTAGAATAATTTAACATTAAATTGGACGTGTCTTTGACTACTTCTAAAAGTAAGAAAGGAACTACCCTCTTATAATACGCACAATCGTTCATAAGGCCATCAGCATCTAGGCCGTCCGAAAAAAATAAATTTAGCTCGCTGAAGTAGCTGCTCAGAATCAAATTTTGATACCGCCTAAAATCGTGTTATCTCTCTTACTCTACCAAACCTGCGCAATCGTCTATTGCACCTAACTTCAGAGAGCTAAAGATCCGTTGTGCTTAGTATAAAATTCTAAGATATCTTCAAAGAAGACTTCTACCGTGCCTTTGGTATACATGGCTCTTTGCACACAATTATAGCGACGAGACCGCTAGTTTCATAGTTCTAGTTTACAGTCGTTGACGCTCACCGCTCTCGTCCCGCGCGGTTAACGCGCCGTTTTGGCCAAAGCAACACAAACGGCGTACTTCATGTGACAGCAAGTTACGCTTTGTTTACACGCTGCACCGCTGACGTGCGAACTATAAATAATGTATTGACCTAAATCCCGTCTTGACCGCCATGACGCCCCTCGGAAGACGAGACAGACTGACAAGTCTTTGAATATGTCAGGTGCGTCTCGACTGCTAGAAACATCCGGATAAGTGGTTCAATGCACCACGACTTGAAAAAAAGCAACAGGATCACGACTGAACTAAGTAGACAATCTCTCAGATTTTTATGGATTCAAGACCAGGACTTCGGTTCAGGGCTCTGTGATATGCTTTATGCAAAACTGACCCATTGTTCGAAAGGCGATAAAGAACATAAGTGAATGAACTATCAACAACTAAATTTGATTTCTGTGCATTTTGAAAATTACGCAAAAATCATCATAAAACCGGCATTACACAACAGTGGCATATTGGAACTAATCCAAGACAAACAAAAACCTAGTTTACGAGTCGATAAATCATCCTTTGCGAGGAGTTAATTGCTCGTACACGTAAACTCATTTGGTTCCATTTTTGAGTTTGTCAAACAAGCCATTAAAATTATGAAATATTTTAAAAACTTGTTATAGTAGCCTTGGTGATGAGGTACACGAGTACATAGTTCAACCATGTACTCGTGTACCTCATCACTCAAACCATTGGTTTGATAGGTGTATTCAAAATCGTCTGCTTAACATGTTCACTGCCATCTTCTCCGGTGTCTTCTAATGATGGGGGTCGCGGCACCGAATGCGTCGCTGCGCTGGCCTTTTTAACATTTTAAGGTGAATCCTGTTCTTCCAGCAATACTAACTGAATGAGCAAATAAGACCGTAAGATGCTAATAAGCCTTAACCATGAGTCTAAGCAAAAACATTGTTGATGACAAACATTTTCCACTAGGTTATCATTAAGGTTAAACAATCACTGAATCATGGAAGACCTAGAAAATGTCAGCACCTGCATCTTAATGTTTTTATGACTGTTCTTAATCAAACATGTCTACATAAAGATACTATTTAAAACAATAGTTACGTTTCTTGTTAATTACACCTGGAAATTCTGGAGATGGAATTCGCACCTGCAATGCTCTTTGTATACTTACTTTGTTTTAAATACAGATGCTAATAGAACTTCTTTCTTTGTATCAGTGAATAGAGAATCTGTTCAAACGATATTGTTTGCTACGGTCTTTTGTTTTTTTAATGAAGAAAGGCAGGATGATGACATTGATCATGATCACATCAACGTGTCGTCTTGAATGACGATTTATGAATAAAGTTTTAACCAAGCTGATGCTGGCGAGGAAACACTTGTGGCCTTACTAATAAACGTGGCATGAAGTTATTCCTGAGTGTAAACTGTCAAAATGGTTATTCCTATTTTATTCCGAGGATATTTTAAAGTGTTCATGGTGCTATTTGAAGCGAAAAGTCGAAATGTGTTTGTAACAACTTCAAATGCAGCACATTTCAGTGTAATAAGATCATGATAACTTCAAGAAAAACTGACAGGAAACAGACTACAGATGAAGACTAGCTCTGTATCCATTAGTTTCTCAGAACTCATAAAAATATGAATATAGGGCAAGGTTACTCTGTTCCGATTGCCATGCGAATAGTAAGCGTCTAGATCCAGGGCTGGTTGTCTTTCCTGAAGGTAGCCATACTATGAGACCCAAAACCAGAGCATAATAGGACTTTAAAAACACCATTTTGAATTCATCCTTATGTTCTTAAAAAGCTATTGAGTTTGCTGTCTACTATATTGAGTTGTATATAGATTTAGATTGCTTTTAGTGATTTTCAACTGGGTATTTAGAATTCCTTTCCAGTTATCCAGTAACAGAAAACCATTTGATTCCGAAACGCAACTGCATCCGAGTACCGGATACGCAGTCATAAAATCGAGAGAAATCAACAAACTGGAATTAAAGGAATCGAAAAGTTAATGAAACCAATCGGATCTGGGGGGTCGTAGTCCTTCAGTTAACTGAACTTTCAAAGTTCTAAGTTTGCATTATGCTACTTATCCATGCTAATACTATAAAACTGAAAATTAGAAGATTAGCGAGTTTATATGTTAACAAACAACGATAGCGCGTTCTAATTTTTCCTGTGTCGCCATCTATTAAGTAGTAAAATGTCTCTGCCTGTCTGTCTGTTTGTTACCTTTTCACGCCTAACAGATTTTACTGAAATAAGACATTTCGATACGAATTCCTCACGATGTTTTCTTTCAACGTTTGTCTGAGTACACAGCACAATAAACATAAATTTTCGGACAGAAAAACTCATTGGTATACGACCGAATTCTAATCCACGACCTTTAGGATTAGAAGGCGGGGCTGCTTCCACAAGACCCTTAGTGCTCTGAATTTTAGGTACCAAGGGAAGCTTTCTTTGTATAATATGTTATCTTTATCTGGATCCGTATCATCTTGCCAGCCGAGTGGAAGCAAACAAGCTCTGTCGTATCGGACAAATGACAGTAAAGTGGGGGCTTTGAAAGCCCTCTGGTGCCGATACTCGCTGTATGCCCACCTGGCGGATAAAGGATACCACACTTGTTGTGTACTATGATATTCACTTCATGTGCACTTGTTTGATTAGCGGAAAGTTTTTTTATATCTATCAGAAGTACTGATATATTAGTTTAAAGGGAATTCATCGCGTGAAATTCTTTTAGTTTCCCGACATTTCGTCTATGTTTCAAAATATAGGCAGGCTGTTGAAGCGGAAGTTTAATATACCTATCTAAACTAAGATAGTTTTCTTTTAGTTTAGAATGTGTGCAAGGCACAGTCCGCTCACTTACAAACCGTTTCATCTCCACAGCCTGAGTTCAGCAATTGCTGGGTATAGGCCTTTTGCTTTTGCCATCCTTCCCAGTCAGCCAGCATGATCCACTGTCCGCAAACATTGATGATATCTTGACCGCTCACTTAACCACAATCCGCTTGATGTGCATCGAGCCCCGAGCCTCTATCCCGCCTATGACGTCAAACCGAGTGCATTCATCTAAAAGCAACTCTTAACTGCCGACCGATACAGTAAAACAGGTTGTAAAACCAAAACTGTGGACGCAAGAGGTCGGAGCGAATCGGCTATTTCCGTTCGAAACTTCAAGAGCTAAAATTGTATCAGCGATATGTAAACCGAAGGTGCGATACCCCCCAAGTTTAAATACAGGGTACATAAACTTTGAATTCAACAAATGATAAACCAATGCGTATTGTTCAATATGTTTGAGTGTTCAGTTCATGTAACATTGTTTTGATACAATATGAACACTGCATTGTTACAATTAGTCTAGCAGTACCTACTTTTAGCACTTTCGTTGAAATAATACCCATTAAAAAAACATTCATTTTAATATAAAACGACTTATAATTAACTAAATTAAAACGAAACTAGGTCCCCAATTTAACTTTTATAATTATTTCTCGTCGCTTGCAGTAACGCTGTTTTCACTTAAATATGAGCATCATTAACCGTGTGAAAACTTATTTTAAAACGAACTAATTTCTCTAAGTTGCAATCTTTAGTTTAAACATATAAAACATAGCTTCCTAAAAATATTGACACTCATGCTGTCAAAGCAAAAAAAAACGACAGCGTTTTGAAAAAAAAAAAAGCTTACGTCAAAATCAAATACCACGGCACCATTCAAGAAAGCCGTATTCTTGATCAACTTAGGAAATGGACCATCAAAGTCCGATTCGGGTACACACTTTCTGTTTCGCAGGTCGGGCTAAGTTATATTTACGATCCAAAATAAAGGATTGGGGACGTATTCAAGGAAGCTTAGAAGGAAGCTTGCTCTAAAAACTTGCTCCAGCGCTTCCGAGAAAGGCGGCCTCATCCTTGGTTCTCGGACTTAGAAAAGAAGGACAAAATGCAGCCCGCATATAGACGGGCTTCCCCGAACTATATTACTACAAGTAGCCTAAAATATGGAGGCGGTGACTACGTCTTCCTGATACCCACCCTGAAACGCACTTACTATAAATACGACGCTGAAGTTCTGACCGCTTCAGTCGTTCAGGAGAGCCCGAGGGAGCACTGTGCCAAATCTCGCCATTCCCGAGTGACAACGTGATCGGAACCGCGTCCGACAGTTTTTATTGCCAATTTTTAGTGTTTGGATTTTTTTGTGTTTGTTTATCAACATCAACATGTTGGAGAAGAGCATCATCGGAGGCAGTTGGGAGAGTGTGGTGAGTTCAGCTTTGATTATGAGTTTGTTAAAAGAGGTTGTATTACGAAATAGCGGTCAGCGGCCATTACGCAAAGTGCACGGCCAGTTCTAATGCGCTTAAAAGGCAACTGACTTGTCTATGGTCGCTGTCATTGAACTGCAGCGTGCGTACCCGGCATTTGAATATGGAATTACGTTCTTTTTGTGGTTATAGGCAAAGCTCTTGACATTGCCGCTTCTGGCCCGCTTCTCGGTTACTGACACCTCAAGCGTTAAATAAATAAATCAATGACAAGATCGATCTCGTGTAACAGATTAAAAGCTTCAGATAAATCAAAGAGATTACATCCATCATGTTTTATACGGTTCGGTGGAGGTGATTCAAAACTTGTTTTGGGATAATGCAACTTAAACCACTTGCAACCAGTTTTAATTTTAAAACAATTTATATCTTTTTCATTTCAATATTATAACTAGTTGTAAGTGTTACTGAATCTAGGAAAGAAAAAAGTAATCTTTATCTACGTATTAGCTTAAAAAGATTGATAAGTCTCTAGAAAATACAATTTACTTGAAGAACTTCACTCCCACTAATGATCAGTTCCTGCGATCATGAAAACGGAAACGAAAAGCGCTCAGGAAAAAACAATTAAAGCTCTTGTCTATGGAGCCCCTCACGGCGCCCATTGTTACAAAAATGGAACTGTCATTTCAAATGTATCGTTGTTTCGCGATCGCAATCATCTCGGCGAAATAATATCGTGAATTACTGTACCGAATTTAGAAAGTTTTAGCTGTCATAACTGGTATCAATAAATGTCATAGAATTTCAATACCCGATTGTCGAGTGAACCGGTTATCGCCAATTTTATTTCTACACTTTCACTAGTGCTCAGCCGAATATTGTTGCAACACTGTTAATCCTCGGCTTAGACAAGGCTTAGGCGTTGTCCTATACTGTGGACAAAAGATTGAAGAGTAGACAATCCGGTTAGCGATTTCGAAAGTTTCAAACGAGATTTGATAAATGATATTTAAAAGAAACGAGAGATATAATCGTTGATCCTTTTTTTTTAATTAACCTCAACCTAGATAACTCAAAAAAATTAACGGTTACGTACAAAAACGATATATGACATTTCTAAATGTTATGAGTATGTAAAGTATTATAAAAATGTATTAAACTTATATGATATAGAATTATTAATAGTGTCAATAAACCTAAGGTCATTATCATCAATGCACGATCGTCATAATTATGGTGCAATATTAAAAAAGCTAAATAAAATATTACTCATTGTAAAACACCGATTTGAAAAATGCGCGTGGGCATACACAGTTAGTCAGATACTTGTAGTTTCGTCACCTTCTATATCCAGTTGTACTGTTTCTATCATTCATATATTTTATTGCTGTTAAATAACATTATATTTATGATCATTATAAAGTTTCCAAACATAATTTTATTATTCAAATATTGTTTCATCACGAATATTATATTTGTAGCTTTGAGATCAAAACGCAGGCGCATGCCAGCGCTAATCGGTTGTTAACCTCCCTCATAATTATTGAAGCACTTACTAGCAAGCCTAATAATAGTTCTCTATTCGCGAATCTACCAGAATAGATCTATAAATATTTATCGATTTAAATACTATTCTGGCCGAATTGAAAATCGTTCGCTTAAATATAGGGCGTGCTGTATAAACTGTTTATTTTAGCTCGTAAAAATAATGTGCCTAGTTGCGGAACAGTTAAATAATCATCATCATCATCCACAGCCTGACTTCACCCACTGCTGGGTAATGCCTCCCTAAGCTTGTGCCATCCACCACGATCCTACGCTAATCTGACCCATTGACGGCCCGCGACGTGTACAATATCGTCTGCCCATCTGGCCGCCGGACGTTCTACGTTAAATAATGTGTTTAAAATAACGAGTAATGTAAGAAAGATAATACGTACGAATCAAATGTTAAGATTTGATCCGCATAATGGCATTAAACTTTGCCAAAATACAAATATGCAAGACAAACTGGATATGCAATAATAGACGTTGCATTGAAGATACGCATTGTTTAAAATAGCTTGTGACAAATTTAACTGCACCTTTTAGTATTATCACCTTCGTCCCGTAATAACGCACAGAAATAACTGTGCACGTAACAACACAAATACAGAAATATACATTTTAACACATTATAACATATGAACAAGATATGCATATGCGAAAGTCAGCGTGGATACGTCACGAGACACGACTCACCAGTCACCAAGATCTCCTTGTCTAAGCATACGGATGATGGACAGTAAATAATTACCTGAAAACAAAACACAAGGTTACGCCACAGAAAAATATAAAATTACGCTACATTCGTCAATTTAAAGTTTTAATTAGACCGTGTTAACTAAGGTTGCTAAAAGAAAAACTATTAAAAAGTGACCTATTTACTGTTGCGACCTGAATTCGCAACAGTGCACTGTTTTTTTTTAACTCTAACCCATTAAAAATTATGTTACACAACATGACCTGTCAAGAAACAGAAGTGAACAGATTTATCGCGTCAGTAACACCAGACATTGAAATTCATTTTGCTTTAACTTGTATCAACTATCAAGAAATGAGGGCAAAAAAATACTGAATCTCATAGACGACTTCAGATATATGCAATTATGTAGAGTCGGTGACAAATCGTTCCAACTACCAACATAGTTTTTATGTAATAGCTGTCCAGTGTAACTTATGCCTTTCATTTGTTACGCGATAAAAGGAAAGCATTAATTTCACAGGTCGTTAGTTAAAATTGAGGCATATCCACACTATTCTCACGTCACATCTACACCATGTTCTAATGAACTCCAATAATACCCGTTCTATTTCTGCGTGACCCATTATCTGCCGGTGGCCGGCGTCCTCCGTCATACATCTTGATTTCATGAAAACCCCATAAAACATTGCACAATACCAAACGACGAATTTAACATACAACAAACGGACGAAAAAAATCAACCACTTCAGCGTTGTGCAACAGTTATTCAACTGAATCGTTAACTCGAAAGCTTTTAGTACTTCAAAAGATACATAAACAAAATATTTTGCCGAAGGAACAGTAAATAAATTTGAATTTTAACGAGACCCTTTCCAACCTTTGTTTATTTATAAAGATGATACAAATCTGTTTTTCTAGAAGTGGCCGTGATCAGTTGAATGATGACCAGAGATTATCTCTGGTTCGGGATTAGCTTCCTGGACAGTTCAATGTTGAGTTTTATAGAAAATCTGCTACTAACAGACCATGAACGTGGCATGGCAGACAGGTGGTGTCAGACATGTGGGCACCGCGCGAAGGGCTCGGGTGACGAAAGCGAGACGGAATATAAATCTATCGCTGATAGAGTAGGACACACGAGCCCTTGCTCACGACTGTGCAGTCACGTCCGAAATTTATGTTATTAATACTTAAGATCATACTGATGGGTAGACCGAGGTTGTTTACGGGGCAGGGTGGTAGATGGGCCGATACAGTCTGTAAACAAACTCATGTTGATTTCGCCTTGTTTCAGGTGTCACGCGATGACTACGAGGACTACAGCCCGAGTCCTAGAGGATCACCCTTAAAGGATACGTCAAACATACAAGAACCAGACACGGCTTTCCACATCAGCCGCCACAACCCTAACAAGACCTTCCGTCGCGAGTCTGTTATCGCTTCTTGGAAGAGTTTGAAGAAGGAACGCGAACAGGCTTTGGGGAAAAGGGTCATCTATGTAGAAGCTGATTCCTATCAAGACTTTTACGGAAGGAACACTGTCAAGCGTTGCAAGAGTGAGAGAACAGCCAACGCTGCCAGAATTCCAAAGAAAGTAAAGCGTACATACTCCGTTCTGTACAGATATGATCCTAATGAAGAGAAGGTGGTGAAAGAGTACAAGTACCAGCTTCCAAAGGAGAATGAGAACAGTTTCCATGCACCGCTTCAGAAGTCCCATTCTGAGCCTTTCTTGAGGCACGCAGCCATGCCTAAGAAGAAGGTGAAGCGGTCCTTCACGACGCTATTGAATATCAAGACGAAATTCCTCAACATTTTTGGTTCAAAAAGCTAAATTAATCTGAATAGTTTTAAAGGTTAAAGTTGCTCAAATTGATGCATTTTTGTAATTGGTTGATTATTTTGATGGAATCAGAATAACATCGCCAAAAACTAGTCAAAATTATTGGGTGTCAGACCAAACTGCCAAACTGTTGAGGTGATTTGATAGGTACGTATATTTAGGAAAATGGTATACTTAATTAGTTTGTACGTTATAATAATAATTGTGATATTGCGTGTGTTGTGATAGTAAGCTTTTGTCATAGATTCAATCGGTTTCGTTATCGTATCGTATGCATACAATAATTACAACAAAAACCATAATAGTATCATAAATATATTAAATTATTATTTTCCACTGATATTTTGTATTCCTTACATTTAACAAGTATAAATGTAATGTGAATGTAACTAGATGTAATCTTTTGCATAGCAGTTCTTGCACTTGAACAGTTCTTTTTATTTGTCAGTGATACAAATGAAATGTAAAGAGTTCAAAATGTATTTAGGAGTCCTAAATAAAAGTCTTAGGATCTTCAAAGGATCTGTACCGAAGTTCTGGTCACATGTCGACTTGCTCATGGTTATGATCCTTTTTACATTTCTTTATTCTTTGTGTTCATATTTATGAATAACAATTGAATATTTTTGAATGTTTAACTTAATTGTTTGTAATTTTGTTTATATTGTAACAAATATGTATAGATGATATTGCCATTGTGCTAAGTGCGAAATAAATTATTTTATTCTATGATTTCATTCCTATTTAAGTAAGCTGTTATGTTAGATTAAAAGTTTGAGATAAGCAACAAACATATCAAAATAGAATTAGTTTATGTTATAAGAATATTTTAGTAACTTATATTCAATGATATACTTTGTATTAATACGAGTCGTACCAACCTATTTATATTTTTAAATATTCAATAAAATATAAATTACTATTTAAATGTGTTTTATTTACAGTCCCAATAATTATAAGTTACAGCGACAATAGGCCCGTATCATACAAAATAAACTGCTCTCCAAGGTTTAATCAATGATAAATTATAAATTAATGATTTTAATGCGGGCTTTGTATGAAGAACTACATTGATATAAGTAGTTCTTAAATTCATAGGTAAACTTGTAAAAACTCTTGTTACATTCATACATGAAATCAGACCTCATTCCCGAAACAAAATAATGATAGAGGCAAAGTCAAATAAAGAAAATACAGTTGTAGGGTAAAATTACATAAGCCCAAGATAAACCTAGAGCTTGATGCATGAGACGAAACGTTTAAAAGTTGTTTAGTCTAAAACCAAATGATACAACCGCAAGTACCGGTAAGAAATTAATACAACTCGTCAATCAAATAGAGCTAAATATTATGTTTGACGAATACAAAAATATTTTAGATTTAATAACGCAAAATTATTCACATAAGAACTTTATTTTACGTCAAAACAATGACAATGACCTTTGTAAGATAAGACGTATTTTTACAAACAAACCTGTAGGACGACTAGGATGAGTCACTTTCATTGTTAAAAACTCTCAAGAAGCGCCATCTATCGTCACTGAGACGAATCACTAACAAAGATCTATAACAGAAACCTACGGTTACCAACCAGGAGATGGCGTTGAATCGGGACGAATGGAATAGTTATATTTATCATTGTTTCACACATATCTAGTTCAGTTTATTAAATACAATGAACAACAGGAAAGCTGACAATCCCTAAAACATACTTAAGCTATATAAATAGACAACAATGGGAAACCATGAACCAACGAGTATGCAGGGAACAGATATAGGGTAATGACATACAGAATCGCTCCGAAAACATAGATAACACAAACCGATGGGGTATTCGCTTTGACAGGTTTATGAAAGAGGAATGGAGCTGTTTTAAAGTTTATTTGATTAGAGTTTCAATTTGAGGGTAATTTTGTATTTTGAAGTCATCGTCAGGAAACTGTTAAACATGTTAGAAAAACGAAAACTACGATAACTAATATAATAAATAATAACGATAAAATAATTCTAACAGAACAGATACAAAAAAAAGTATAAAAGAACTATCGGAAATTTTTAGATCAACAAAAGAAAAGAAACGAAAAACACCGGGCTTCCAAAAATAAACTTTGAAAGCGAGCACTTCCGTTCCCCATGAGAACATAATAAACAATATTCTATATTACCCCACTGGCCATTGAACTAATAAATTAGCTGGAATATTAAAAAAAAAGCAGCTGTAGAAATTAAACCTTTCAAACCCCTTGCCCATACCACCTATAGCTACAAACCACCCATACAAATTATTTCGATATTGACGTTGTGCTGACACATTGAGTGATAATCGTTATTTGATTTCGTTCAAAAATCTTGTTTTGTTCGTCTACTCAAACGTCTCTCTTAATTTATTTGTTTTTACTTTTAAGATTCTTGTTTGTAAATATTGTAGGTGGAACACGTATGGACCAATATCTCTGGATATAAGTAAAGATTAAATTAAAATAAATAAAATGCTCCGCCAGGATTGAAAATGATTGTTTTCTGTACTCCAAATCAGAATGCAGATGGCGTAGTACCAGGCACGAGCTCGTGGGAAACCCACTCGAGCCGAACGGCAAATTTAAATATGGCACGAAGCCTAGGGGTGCTTGTATTATTCATTAACCTAGAAACGAGGGTCCAATCATTTGGGAGTACGAATAGCTATTCCAAAGGGTTAGGAGTCCTAACTTAGGATTCTATGAAAATATAGAAACGAATTTCGAAATAAATGAAATCGAATCAATTGAAAAATGAAATTCTTCCTTAGCTCTACAAGACTCGTACAAGATTACCTATAAAATAGTAAAAAGGAATCTGTAAGTTTACAGATTCCATCTACGTCCTTTCCATCTACTCAGATCTGTTCTAAGATCTGAGTAGATGGAAAGGACCTAACAGACGAGGGGTAGGTAAAGAAGGTCGGAGAAGATGATGACAAGATGATAGATTCAATAGATTGTAATAGAAGAGATGAGACTGACGATTTTGATTGATGCAGTATTAACATATTTGCTAATAGCTGCGTCTCGCAGTTTCAACCATGGTCCCTAGGGAATTATTTACTTTTTGGGATTAAAAGTAACCAATTGATGAAGTACCTACTAGGTAGTTAAAAAAACATCCAAATTAGTAGTTATTGCAACCCAAAGAGCACTTAGTCTTTCTTAAACTTTCGCGATCACAATTCATCTTTAGAGATATATTTTAACGCGGGCGAACAGTGTTCGCCCGCGACCACGGTTGTTGCAATACAGCCGAAACGTCGGGAAATAATAAAGGTAATACGCGATAAAAACCTGTAATAAAATATATCTCTAAAGACAAAGAGCACTTATCAAATTGCTCTAAGTTGCGACTACAGTGCCAAGCACTATATTTACATTTATAGGTTGTAAAATAACTTCACAGAAAACTGTGCAGAAATTCAAGAATTCCATTAATATAGCTTCGTCATAACCAGTGGGCATCTTGCTTGACCTAACGGAGCCCTGAACTTAACAGTATCCGATTTATAACTTAACCACCGCTGGTAGCTACGATGAATCGTGTATGGGTATAATTAATTAGCTTTCGCAGTTTGAGTTCACTTAGGCTTGAAGCAAACATTACCGAGTTGGGAGAATTTAATAGAAATTAATTTGCTGTCCTTACATGTTTCTGCTACATGTTTTGTTTAGTTCTAACTATCTTGCGCATGGATTTAAGATGAGTTAGCGAACTTGGCGTTTGAAGCAAACAAAAAATATTTTTAACCGACATTCAGATACCGTTTTCAAATGCTCACAAAAACAAGAAAAAAAAATTTTCTGTAGCTTTATCTCGTTTTATATTATGCTACATACTCGTATGTCTCAATGCACTGTATAAGTTTTCTAGAATTTATTATTTACACCCTGTAGGTACATACTTTTTAGCATATAACAAAATAATACTATTCAACCTGTTAGCAAGTCCATGAACTGTGTAAGTGCTTTTCAAAATCTACTTGAGTAATTAATCAATGAGTCGGAAATGGCGCTTAGACTGATCTGAGATAAGCCGTTTACGATTAGCGCTGGTCAAGTGACTAATTAATGTTTCACCTTTAATGGGGCGATAAAAACAAAAGTCAATCAACTATGGGTCTGGGTGTTTCTGTGTATAATATGTATGTATTTACAAACAAAAAGTATATAAGTAGTATATCAGTTACTTAGTTGCCATAGTACAAGCTTAGCTTAGTTTGGAGATGACGCTGTGTGAAATCATCTTTCTGCCCTTTTCCCACATTATGTGGGGTCGGCACAACATGTGTTCTTCTTCCATTCTCCTCTATCAGCCGTCATCTCAACACTCACTCCTTTCTTACTCATGTCATCCTTCACACAATCCATGCATCTTTTCTTTGGCCTACCTCTACTCGTAAATTCATCAACATTTATACCAAGCACTCTCCTAGTTACATGACCTTCCTCTCTTCTCATTACATGCCCATACCATGCTAGCCTGTTGCTCCTCATCTTTTCATTCACTGGCGCCACTTTCACACTTCCTCTTATGTACTCATTCCTTACTCTGTCCATTCGCGTCACTCCACACATCCATCTCAGCATTCGCATCTCAGCCACGTGTACCTTTTGTTCATCCGTCCCTTTTGTTGCCCAACATTCAGACCCATACAATACGACAGGTCTTACGATCGTCTTATATATTTTCCCCTTAAGCTTAAGGGGCATACGCGGATCGCAAATTGTTCTTGAGACCTGTCGCCATTTCATCCATCCCGTATTTATTCGACTTCTTACATCCTTCTCTATCTCACCATCATTCTGTACTACTGAACCGAGGTACCGAAAATCGGAACAGACTGGTAGGTATACACCATCTAAGGCAATATGGGCAAAACTGGATGGACCACCAAAGTCGCAGAACATGTGCTCGGTTTTTGTCCTGCTTATCTTCAGTCCGACACTCTCCAATTTGCCCAGCTTTTTCCACACGCTGTGTGAAATGTCCAGCATTATTTATTTATTTATGATAAATGTTGAGGTGATTGATGATGAGGGTATTCAATCACTTTAAACTAGATTTGTCTTTGGTTTCTTTCAATAGAATGGCGAAGGTATAACACATAGGAAATAATATGTAGTAGATTTTTAAATCGGATCACTGACACACTGACTTATAACTGACCTGTTAATAGGTACATATTCAACATATTGTGAAAATAACCGAAATAGGAAACCCAATGCAATGCCGCTGGTATTGAAAATGTCAGAAGGCGACATTAAGTTCAGAAAGGCCGAAAGCTTGCTTGCCCCAAAATGGCATAGTGGAAAACATTCAAACAAAATTCAAAATTGTTTCATTAGTGGTCGAATTTAGCGATGTTCTGCATGGCCAGAAAATGGACGGGTAACCGCTAGTAGCATTGACAACTGAACGATTTCATATTTCTACTTTTCATCTTGGAATTTAAATATATTAGCCTCAACTATCGTTGAATAGGTAAACATTGGACAACTATATCGCAGCTATCATCAGAAAGATGTTCGAAATAAAGATTGATCCCGTGATCCCTCGTAAATACTTCACTTTTCTTCACATATATAAGCCTAAATGATAGTCCAGAAATCTCCTTCAGCACAAATTTCAAAATCCGTCCAGCTATTTCAGGACAGCATACAACGAAAACATTCCCATTTGCTAGAAGCTGTATCTCACCTTCGCATCTCACTGTAAACACGTAGCTTAGCAAAGATTACATAGTAATAGTGCAATAACGGACTGCAGTTCAGCTTGGGTCAAACTGTCGCTATCGGAATTACGCAAGGTTAATTACAAAGTAACTGTTGAGGTCAAGTGTGCTTTGTGATCGGTATGATAACTGAATTGCTTTATATTGGTAGAATGAAAAAGTAATTAGTTTAAAGGTAGTTTCAAGTGCTCCTTTTAACTACTAAAATCGAAAATCAGATTGACTAGGTCAAGCAAAGCTCTTTCCCAAAAATATTTATCCACTCAATTTTCGAATATCTATATTATTATCATTGGCAAGGCCAATACTACGAGTAGACTCAACGAACTCTACTTTATGATAAAATGATAAAGGATATGCCATATCTAAACCGGGTCAAAACTAAGAGATAAAAAAGTACGTGAGTGTTGTGGAACACTCGGTTGGAACGAAGCAAAGTTTTTTCTATACTGGGAATATAATAAATGAATTGTCAATTCCTAGATAATTCCTAGAAACTCTCTTCCGTACTAACAATGTAACAATGTATGGACTGTTTCGCGGCTGCGCATTTCGCACTGTGACGATTTGACATATACATGTGTCGTGACGGTAATATGGAACAAATTTTTTTTCCAGCCTCAGTCCGTTCGAAATGGAACTTCGTTCCAATAACTTTAGTACTGATCACCTTGAATCGTGGTCGATGGCTACTGACATTTCGCTATCTCTTATTTAGACTGGATTAGTTAGTCTTTGTTTTAATAAAGCCGGGCTTATTTTATTCTGTACCAGTTCAATGATCCATAAAACGAGTTTGTTTCAGATTGCCTCATGATTTTAATGATAATTACCGTATGGATTTATTGTTTCTAAGATTATACTCCATGTACTAGCAATAGCATAATTTCAATCTTATAATTGTTTAAACCAAGGTTCTACACGCAGTCAGACATTAGAATCACGAAGACGTGAGTTGCATCTTTCAACATTACCTACAGTGCAATGGGATTTAATCGGCCTTGCTTTTAATTATCAACCATCGTCGTATCAACCATCTCCCTATTTATACTATTTGCGATATCTTGTTTTCTGTTTATCGAATATAATTTCAACCTCTGATATTTTCGTAAGACATCTCATTTAGCCAAAGTAGATAATAAAAATTACGTGAGTGTCGTGGAACCTTAGTGGAATACTCGATTGGAACGAAGTTTCAACTTTGACATTTGACATTTGTCAAATAAATCCGAGAAACGCTTTTCCGTACTAACAATGTAACAGTCTATGGACTGGTTCGCGACTGCGCACTTCCCACTGTGACGTTTTGACCTATGATGTATGTATGTGTCGTGACGGTAAATTCGAACGCATTTTTTCTTCTAGCCCCCATCCTCGATACCGTCCGAAAAGGAACTTCGTTCCAATAAAATAATAAATAATGCTGGACTTTTCACACAACCCAGCATCTAGCCCCCAAGTAAGCAGAGCTTATGTTATGGGTACTACATGACTGATTACTACTTATATAGGTTCTTTTTATATGTAAATACATACATATTATACATAGAAAACACCCAGACACGACAAATACAAACAAATTTTTGTAGATCATACAAACATTAGTCCCGTCGCGGGGATCGAACCCGCAACCTTCTGCGTCTGTAGATTTGATAAATCTGATGAATCTTGATGTTATAAATCTGTTATCTGAGTTGACTCGGAAGTTATTTACAAAACGCATTCCGAGTCTTTCTAAATCTATCCCACGGGCCTTGCCGGTGACATTGGCGCCAATTGAAATTAATAAAGTAATAAGGGCTCACCTTGCCCGCACGATATAAAGATTAGGATTGAACTTGGCTCTTTCAAGATACCAGATGTGTTTTGATGGACGAGATCGTGAGCGGAACAAGACGACAATATTATAGTTGAAGGTCTTCGCAAAGGTTACAAAATAAAATTGATGAGGAATGTAATGTGAAGCAGGGTTATTGAGTTAGCGCGATTTATAACTATACTTCATGACGTTAAAATACAATGGTTAAATTCGTGATTAAATTAAACATTACGGAAATTCCAGCGGTAGAATTGCAAAAACAATTCATGCAATAAATATGGTAAATGTCAATTGTACTAAATATGCAAAATAACTGCATTTAAGCTGGCATTTTGATAAATTAAACTGATCAGATTAGTTGAATTTAAAACCGCTTCTTCTTAGTTTTTCTTTTCCACAATTATAAACTAATTCCCCAAATTTTTTAAAACAATTCAAAACTTTATGATTCAACAAATTAGAGTGTTGACATCACGTTATTAATTTACAAACAAGAAAATACTGAATTGGTCGAAAAGTAATAACACTCCTAAAACAGCTTTCATTTTATAGTTGTAAAATTAAATGGTACGAATTTATTTAACTGTTTGCGACCAAATAAGGTTGTGGGAGTTTTGTTTAATATTTCTTTGCCTTTTCAGACCACTCTGATTGTGAATTTGCGTTACAATTTATCGACTACGCCTATACTACGATAATCATATTTTTTCTACCTTTTCCATATTAGTATCATTATTACTCACAGTTGAAGAGTTTCACGTCTTTTATAAGACGACGACTTGAACTTACCTGAAATAAAAATAATAATTATATAGATGGTATTTTTAAAGGTATATTGTATTGACGACCTCTGTGGCGCAGTGGGTGAAAGCCCGCTTGGGACGCAGTAGGTTGCGGGTTCGATCCCCGCCGCGGGATAAATGTTTGCATGATCTGGAAATATTTATCTCGGGTCTGGGTGTTTCTATGTATTTACAAACAAAAAGTATATAAGTAGTATATCGGTTATCTGGTTCCCATAGTACAAGCTTTGCTTAGTTTGGGGCTAGATGATGCTGTGTGAAAAATGTCCAGCATTATTTATTATTATTTTTTATGTCCCTGTTGGGCATTTTATAAATTACTAGCCTTATACTAATAAACGTGGTGTAAAGTTATTCCTCGGAATAAAATAGGAATAACCATACATTTTGACAGTTTACACTCAGGAATAACTTTATACCACGTTTATTAGTAAGGCCGCTAGAGTAAAAACTTATAATAATGCTTCATTAAAGCTATAGTTATACTTTACTGATTATTATCTGTTTTCTTAACACGATTCCGATTTTATGTTTCAAGATAAAGACTTAAAACATCAGGAACTAAAATATTAACCCGTCAATCATCCACACTTAACAAAAAGCTTGTCTGAATAGAAACGTGGTTTAAATAACTTTTCTTAGGTCTGAAGTCAGGTTCGACATAGCTTTATGAGGACTAATAAATCATTTCGTAATAAATCAGTAAATAACTGGTGATTACTGATTTTTTGCTTTACTTTTATGGTGCCATGCGGCAAGTATAACTCAAGAGTATAGTACTTTTTGTTAAGTAATATTATATGGTAATTTCATCCGAGGTTTATTTATTAGACAATTATCTTTAGATGGTGGCAGTGATAGGACCTACGAGATAATGTTTACAGCGAAAAGATTGGCTATAAAATTATGATGATAAGAAGTTATCTATTCTATGATTTTTAAATTTAAATGGAACTAAATTACTGCAAATTTCATGTTGTTTTTTTTATATTTGATTAGTTTATTTAGATAGAAAGATAGAAAATACTTTATTGCACACCACATAAAAAGTAAAACAAAAACATACAAAAAACTTAACTATGATATACAATCGGCGGTCTTATCGCTAAAAAGCGACCTCTACCTCTACTAGTTCAGTTTAATTTCCACGAATATGAAGCTACGTTATCTCTGCGTATCATGAAACCATTGCCGGACTATATAAACTAATTCTAAATTTTAATATAGCCTTGATCAGTTTTAATTAAGAAAACACAAGCAATATAACGTTTTATAGTTCATCTGTGAGCTTCTGTTTTATTGTTATCTCAAATCTAATAAAGTCGGAATAATATTGCTTTATGTATTTCATCTCGTCGCAATAAAATTATTATGAAACAAATCATGATTTTAATAAACTTCAAGAATTTAGATAAGGTTTTATTTCGTGAATTTATTTTACTTTAGATATAATATAATATTGCCTAAATAAAGTGGCTCAAACAAGATGATTATGATCGATTTATTGCGTTAGGTACTGTAGTTAGGCAGCATAATGTAGCCTAAGTGTCAATAGGCTGGAATTAAAATATAATCTATTAGATCTTAAAACAGAAATAACGAGAATCCACCAGAAAAAAAAAAGAGCAGACACTACCTAATTTTTTGTCCTGGTTTTTGACGCTCATTTAGAAACAGAAAGAAGAAACGTAGAATCACCTGGCGCTTACGGCAATGATCCCATTGGTCTTATTAAATGTATTAAAAAGAACATGGGTTACAAGATCTCCGGTAGAAAGCTTTGAAGACACGTCGATGACCACTTTCCAAATTATATAGTCAATAAATGTAAACATCGTTAAAAAACCGGCATCACCTCGGGCGAAATGAAAACTTGACATACCCGACACAGGTTTCTGAAGTACTCTCTCTGTTAGTTTAAAGTTTGGGTGATGCACTTAAACAAGTTAAACGCCTCTGTGTAAATACAAATAGTGTAAATGCTGTACTTTAGCACGTACAGTCAGCGACTCAGCGTCACCAATTGGTAACCCCTTTGTAAGGCGGTTTGTTCTGCAGGGGGGTTACCAGTTGGTGACGCTGACCGTACCTATTTTAGGTTTCAATAAAGTTGCTAGCGAATTTCAATGCAAAAAAATTAAAGCTATATGTACTGGCGTTTGATTTCTAGCCATAATAGTTTATCTACGGAGAAACAAAACGATTTTTAAACCATTTTCTTTTGTCATAGATCTAGATTAATCCATCTAATCAGATCGGTTGCACCCACTGGGTAAAGGCCTCATCTATAACGCCACTCAGTTCGGTCCAATGCAGCCCTCTCCCATAGCAAAATTATCTGCTCTCATTAAAGTATTACCTTTCAGCTATATGACCTGAAAAATACTGTAGCTATCACAATCTGTAGCTATATAAAATGATCCATCTATATTTCAGAGGCAGGCTCAGACATACTGGCGACCGCCAAGGCCGAGTCGTCACGCAATGCCTCTTGTTGTTAGGCAGTTCTTGTTCAAGACACGTGACTACGGGCTTGATAAATTGACTCTAGGAACAGGTATGATTTGCCTATTGATTGCCGTCGAATAATTTATCGCCCGAAGCATAAGTGGTGTAAGAATAGAAATCGAAAGATTACTGAAGGTTTATAAGTTCAAGACAATACGAACAAGGTTTTTACAAAAAAGGTTAAGGATAAAAAAACCCGGATCACGACAGACGCATACGCGTAAGGTAAGTACAGTAGTAACTGAGGTAAGTACAGCAGACATACTTTCCAATCTAAGAAGACATTTGTACGGTTTGTCAGCACAATGTATCAGTATGTGTCAATATGCTGCAAATGCTTATAACATAATCATAAACACGATTCAACGTATCTCCGATCTCGCACTAAAACTGCTGACACATTTTTCTAGCATGTTTACGACAAAGTCTAACAAACTCCGCATTAAAATTCACTTAAATCGCATCAAAAAGCAATAAAGCCCTTTCAGCGCTGTCGCGGTCGCTTTGTCATGCTAATTTGTAACCTGATCACTCTCTCGGCTAACTTGGAGGTAACCTGTTGATCATGCCGCTCAAAGGATCTGAAAAAACCTGCTTGTTTTTGCGGTCTATCAGGTGAACAATGAATCTACAATGGCAGAAGATAAATATTTAGAATAGTTTGGTTATCAGCTGTAGCTAGACATAGCATAGATGACCCTCCCCCTATGCATTATCAGATTGATTAGTGCGTCCAGCAGCAGCTTAGGTGAAATAGAAATTTCTTGCTAGGGTAACGTAGCACTAATATACTGCTGTGATATTGAAAAATGTGTAGGAAAGCAATTTAGTCTCACTTAGTCATTCAATACCGAACATTTGCGGTGTCTAACACAGTCTTCGGTTAGAAACAGGCTTTTGGATTCCCAAGGAATTAGTCATTTACTTTGTAATCAAAACAAACAGCGCATTTGTAAAGCGATCATTCCCAGTACCGGACAGACAGTCCGACATAAATAAATCATGCGGTTAGGGCTTAGCTGCAGACGTAGCCAGGATTCAAATGCTCATTGTGTTTTAATAATCTTTTTGATGGACAGAAATCTCTGCTATTGTGAATTAGATGCTTGAATCAGGGATGGGTCAAGATATCTTCCTGCTTGAAACAATATTCAAGCAGGAAGACCTGTGCCTATGTGAGGTAATAGGTATTAATGATAAGGAGAACAGAATTCTTTTCACAAAATTGATAGGACTGATACATACGAAGGATAGCTTTTGTCCTGAAGTGGAATGTTATATTTTATGATATTAATGTTATATGAATAATTAAAAGTAGGCGCTTAAACTGGAACCTAAACTCAATTTATAATACCAGAGACTGTAGCCTGAAACCACTTAAGAGCTATCGTCTGGAAAATGAACCACAACCATTTGCGATTTTCCAATTAAGTCCACCGTGGTTCCAGATATTACTTCCATTGAGGACCTGACTGCGTCCCTGCTGTAGACAATTGAGTAATAATGGCGTCGCCTTCCACTTGGCACTGGTCCAGGACAGCCTTTGTCTGCCCATCTACCTTTGTTTGGTCTGGGTTTGCATGCGTGTGATACATGGACGCGCTTGGATGAGGTTACGGTATAGCTATTGTTAGAAGAAATGATGCGTTCTTTTCTTACAAAGCCACAAGCTAACCTACTATCGGCTACGCTCTTTCTATCTATCTAATCAGCTCACATCCACCCACTGCTAAGTATAGGCCTCCTCCAATGTTTTCCCACCACCTTTACAATGTCAGCAGACCATCTACGCTACGCTCTTGATTTTAATAAAGGGCATCATCCACGTTTTATACATTTTTGGTACAAAATCCAAAAGTGCCGACAAAAAAAAAAGTGCTATTACAGCCATGCGCGGTCAAAAACCAATCTCATAATGCTTCTTTTGCTAATAAGCTTTTCTAATAATTCACACACGACAATTTATGCCCACAATACAAGGTCGTTAAATATACTTTCTCGTGAGCTTTTGCATAAAATTCCATAAATAGCTAATTTACTGTGTCACGTCAATGATATTAGCCTTTCTAGGCTTTATTCAGAAACTTTACGACTATGGCAACCTTAAAAGAATTATAGTTTTCCCACCGGTTTATTTTTATGATGGCAACTTTTAAAGGTTCACTATAAAATCATTTGGCCTTTGAGACATTTGCTCAAAGGAAGTTGTAAACTAAAAGTGGAGGCGGTTGGCTTCAGAAAAAACGATAAAGTCTGGTAATTTAATTACCAATGTTAAGTTATTCAGACCGTAACTTAAGCATCAACAGAAAGAAAGTAAGAAATTAAAAAGTAATTTTTATTTGGTTTTTGAGTGACTACTTAAGTCTGTGATCATGATTATATTATAAAAACAATAAAAACAATGGTAATATATTATTTATTATATTATACTTAAAAATAATTGCAATTTTGTTACTCTGAATACTAAACGGACGCGTCTTTGTGTATTACCCTTCGTGCAATTCTCTGAGGATCGAGCATGGGTCATTAATTATAAAGATACTTTTTCAATGAAAAACTAATTAAATCAAGAACTACATTTATCAATGTTCTCTCCACACTCCTCACACACATATCCATGAACCCACATGGGGTGTCCTCCCCTTGCCCGTGGGAATAAAGAACACTTATATTATTGCTTATTTTTAACTACCCCCTTTAGATTTTATGAGCATCAGATGGATTGCCTATTATTTTGGTGCTGTTTGTATTCATATGTCTTATTATGTGAATGCACACAATTTATGAAATTAGTTGAGAGTTGCTGAAGTTTTGTAAACAGGAGAACACAGTTTTTTATTAAACTTTACTGAATTAAAAGAATATATTAACACGTTCGTTGCTCGGCATGGAGCTAAGAGTGTTTTTCCCTCGGAGGTCACAACTCACACCAAAGAATGACAGAAAACGTGTTATGGCATGAGTTACTTTCTACCGCTTTACTTCACATTATATGCTACTTTACAGCCTATGGCCATGGTCAATAGACCATGCGTTTGCATTTGCAAAACCATGACGCTATTGTAATAACTTAATCATACCTTTTGTTATTTATCAGTATCAAACGACTTTATCAAACAATATCGGTGATATCACGCGCTTATGTTGCAACTGCAAGTTCGTTGATCACGTGACTACACGAGGCATTTAGGCACTTCTTCACTGTGTTCAATGTTCACTGCTGACTTCTGTTCAATTGTCCAGTTCAAACAAAATTCCCTTGTGAAGTATATATGTTATTGAACAACTTCTGTAGTCTAGCTAACTAACTTCACATATATACTAGATGATTTGATTGAGCTAGTAAACGCGTGATCTGCTAATATTTGTTCCTGCTATGGCAGGACATCTGGACAATTTTCTGCCAGGTGCTCGTTTTGTTGACGTCATCGGTAGTGTTTACTAAAAGTCATACTACTCGTAATATTCCAAAATGTTGTGAGGATGGATGTTTGTTATTATTTCACACAAAAACGACAAAATGGATTGGGATAAAATTTGGGACAGAGATCGATTTTAATGTGCACATAAGTAGGCTTTTTATCTTGGAAAAGTGAAGTTGTATGGCACCACTGAAAAACAGCGCTCCAACACTCTCGAGCTGTTGGAGCAAATGCTGAGGTGTAGCCGTATTTTTACCCACATAAAATGATGTAGATTTAAGTACCTATTGTAACTGTTGTATATGATGTGGAGAAAATAAAACTTTATTATTCTTTATTAATTCCCAAGACACCTACTCTACATTTAGCTATTTTCCAGAGGTTGGAACATAGTCAGGTTGCAACACTTGCAACATACTTAGGTAATGTAGCTTGCGGTTTTCAACACGTGCCGCCACAAATAGGTAAACTAGTTACGGTCACTGATTAAACCATAAGAAAAGAGATGAAAAAAGTATAAGGTCACACGCTATGAGCGTAGCTAGTAGTTATTTTGCAATGAAGAGATAAAAATAACTAAATTCTCACGTACGTGTTTTTATAATCGCTTGAATTGTAACCTATTTATTTAATACAGCAGAATTAAAAATTACAAAAATCTTACTAGTCTAGTCATTTTGTAGGAATGTGTAGGAATCATTTTCCACTTCGGTCTATGCGATCCCGTGGTGCGATCTATACTAACATACTCCGTACTTGTAAAGATAGCGAATTTGTCTGAATGTCTTCTTCAAATACTACAAAATTCGCACCCTGGGAAGGAAGAATCTATTTTTTCACCATTTAAAAGCTACATTATTCCAGATGGAGTTGGGGGAATAAAAAGTATCAATAAGGGGAAGACGGGCCGTTAATATTAAATATATTTGCTTTTAGTAGCCATTCGAATGTTCAGACTTCCATAACCGCAGCTGCAGGTGAAGACAAACACGAGACTCGGTCATAAAACAAAACGGTTATTGTTACCAGTACCTAGTTTATACTTAGATGTCGTAATGTTATTAGAAATGAACTAGTGAGCAATCCTTACATTCAATTCAAACCTACAAATTCTTTAAAATATTAAAGTATATTTATGCAAAGTTATTTTGTGGCTCTTAAACACAATAATACACAATCAATAAGCCTCTAATCTTGGAATTTACCGCGCAAGACAAAGAATATTGGCTTAAGGTACGTGACAACAAAATTACTAAAACATTGATTTATCGCCCTTAATAGCATGATTCCAAGAATAATAAACCGATGCGCGTGAGCATACATCCTTTGTTTTACTGATTTAGGTCTCTTTCGTGTGTTTTAGAAAGGAAAAGGATGCAGCGTGTGTGCCCAAATTTGTACTGCTCGGATTTACTGTTTGTTTTGGCGCTGTACAGATAAATATATTGAACAATGTTTTAGTTAAATATAAGATAAAATAAAAAATAAGCAATTTCAACGTCGAGCTAATATTTTGATATATTGATACACACCAAAATATCAAAATATTGACTTAAGGGATCCCTAAAGTTAACTTCATTATCTACCACAAATGTTCCCAGTCAGTCAGTCACCATAAAACAACGATTCTATCAGTATCGAAATACAAACATACATTATCCAGAGGCATATTTAACTCAAAACAATACTATCCATTTCCCGGTGAAGTAAATACGATTAGAATATATTATTGGAAGATAGTGGTTCTTTATCGTTAGGGGAAGTGCAAATAAATTTTCCACACCCTGCGCAGTACGCATCGATTTTAATATAGTGCCGCATTCATTATGATGTCATTCGATAAATTTATGAATGCATTGTTATAATGGGTTATATACGATTGCCTCTGAGTACTGGCATTTCTATGTCTAGTCTGTCTATAAAGCAAGTATTGATCGGTTGATACTCGTATAAAGTTCAGAGAATTGACAATTTATCAAAATGTCAAGTCTTATCGGTGTATCCACTTCCAGACAGGCCTCAGCACGCAATCTAGGTAACTAATATTTCATAGAAAATCGTTACAAAACACATTACGAGAAAAGTTATGACTGCTGGTATAAAAACGGCAGGAAAAGCACCTGTCTCTCGGCAACTCCCACGATAATATTCAGTAATAATACTTAAACATAAGAATCTGGAATAATTCAATGTTTCCAACTAAAAGTTGTAATAATTTCGAAATTGTTTCGCAAGCAAACATTAAGTAAACCACAGCCCACTTCATTTAGATTTGCTTGAGCATTTCATTCACGACAACTCTGCGCCAGAGCTATTAGTGGAGAACAGCTGGTTCACACTACCATTATCTCTAAGATAAAATCTAGGAAATTAGGACCATCCAAAATGAAAGTTTGTTAAAAACTCAGTTCTGCTCCGTGTTTTATTATATTATTTGAAGTGTAATGGACAACATGATGAGATGCCAGGAGACTCCAGGGGGCTTAGAAAGCGCGAGCCTGATGACCTAGACTTCTTTAAACATTTATCCCGCGGCGGGGATCGAATCTGCAACCTTCTGCGTCCCAAGCAGGCTTTCGCCCACTGCGCCACAGAGGTCGAATAGGTAATGAAGTACGCCATTAAGCCACAATAAATAATCTGACTATCAAACATTTAAATCTAATGTAATGACGATCCTCACATATACAATCATCAATGCAGTGATCTAGCTACGCCGAAGCTCAAACTTAAGTAAGTCACTCCCACGCAGAATTCCGGCAAATTTATCTGTCGCCACAAATTAAGCTGTAACCTGCAAGTTGCGAAGTATTGTCTCCATTAATGAGGACGTCCTGTTAACTTAGTTATGGCTTTTGTCAGGACAAAAGCCAGGAGTCAGGACTCCTGGCGTAGTTGTAAAGGATTCATTGGTATAAGATTAGATTAGTCAGCGCCCAGCGGTGTAAGAGGTAGGGTTAATGGCTGGCTATGTTTTGCTGTTGACCAGATATGGAGTAGAATATGGGTGTCTTAAAATCCAGAGTCAATAGTTTCCTTCTAGCTACATCTCAATCCTCACTGTCCTATCTGTTGCTTCTCATCAGGCAGAGTCAAACGCAAAGCTATTGAAATTAATTTTAAAAAGTTAAACAACATAGTCCCAAAGAACTAATATGCAAAATAAAATAAAAAAATAAGATTTTAAGTTTTATTCTAACGGCATAAATTGCGACGTGTCGAAAAGGAACGAGAGGACTTCGCCCTGCAGTGACCATAACATAAAATGTTACTCTATGTAATAGAATAATGACCCTAGCAGTCCATTCGCTGCAGACTAGTAGAACTATTCATAAACACAAATCCTCATACACAGATGTATAAAAACACTCTTTTAACCACGCTAGGTTATTACGTAACAGCAATAGCAAAGCGATAGCAAATATCGCACAATTATTGCTAAATTCGTTTGATGTATTAGCGATCACAAATTTTAAATAGTCACCCTACGCAACAGCTTCAAAAAAAACCGACCTAACACAGTAGCACAGACATTCCAGGGATATAACCTTAAGCTAGAATAATTCTGGAGACGCATTATTTCCATAGATATCTGCCAGAGTTTTAAATTGCCAGCGCATCACCTGTGTGAACCTGGAACCCGACTTGAAGAAATCGAATTTTTTTTTTATGCATTCGTTTGTACTATGTATGTACTTGTTTGTACCAACTTTTTTTTCGTTTGTACCTCAATGGGTTCGGACATATCGAAGATTTTAAAATACTCAGAACCCGACTTGAAGGAATCAAAATTTTTTTTAATGCATTCGTTTGTACTCAGTATGTACTTGTTTGTACCACCAAGCGTTTCGTTTGTACCTCAAGGGGTTCGAACATAGCAAGTTTTCAAAAAATTCGATTGACGTAAATCGGCCAGTTTTTGAGATAATCAAAATCTGCGAGCGGGTTATGATTAACCATCGTTTGTACCCGTTTGTACCACCAAGCATTTCGTTTGTACCTCAAGGGGTTCGAACATAGCAAGTTTTCAAAAAATTCGATTGACGTAAATCGGCCAGTTTTTGAGATAATCAAAATCTGCGAGCGGGTTATGATTAACCATCGTTTGTACCCGTTTGTACCACCAAGCATTTCGTTTGTACCTCAAGGGGTTCGAACATAGCAAGTTTTCAAAAATTTCGAATGAGGTAAATCGGACAGTTTTTGAGATAATCAAAATCTGCGAGCGGGTTATGATTAACCATCGTTTGTACCCGTTTGTACCACCAAGCATTTCGTTTGTACCTCAAGGGGTTCGAACATAGCAAGTTTTCAAAAATTTCGATTGACGTAAATCGGCCAGTTTTTGAGATAATCAAAATCTGCGAGCGGGTTATGATTAACCATCGTTTGTACCCGTTTGTACCACCAAGCGTTTCGTTTGTACCTCAAGGGGTTCGAACATAGCAAGTTTTCAAAAATTTCGAATGAGGTAAATCGGACAGTTTTTGAGATAATCAAAATCTGCGAGCGGGTTATGATTAACCATCGTTTGTACCCGTTTGTACCACCAAGCGTTTCGTTTGTACCTCAAGGGGTTCGAACATAGCAAGTTTTCAAAAAAATCGATTGACGTAAATCGGCCAGTTTTCGAGATAATCAAAATCTGCGTGGGGGTTATGATTAACCATCGCTTGTACCCGTTTGTACCACCAAGCATTTCGTTTGTACCTCAAGGGGTTCGAACATAGCAAGTTTTCAAAAAATTCGATTGACGTAAATCGGCCAGTTTTCGAGATAATCAAAATCTGCGAGCGGGTTATGATTAACCATCGTTTGTACCCGTTTGTACCACCAAGCATTTCGTTTGTACCTCAAGGGGTTCGAACATAGCAAGTTTTCAAAAATTTCGATTGACGTAAATCGGCCAGTTTTTGAGATAATCAAAATCTGCGAGCGGGTTATGATTAACCATCGTTTGTACCCGTTTGTACCACCAAGCATTTCGTTTGTACCTCAAGGGGTTCGAACATAGCAAGTTTTCAAAAATTTCGAATGAGGTAAATCGGACAGTTTTTGAGATAATCAAAATCTGCGAGCGGTTTATGATTAACCATCGTTTGTACCCGTTTCTACCACCAAGCGTTTCGTTTGTACCTCAAGGGGTTCGAACATAGCAAGTTTTCAAAAAATTCGATTGACGTAAATCGGCCAGTTTTCGAGATAATCAAAATCTGCGTGGGGGTTATGATTAACCATCGCTTGTACCCGTTTGTACCACCAAGCATTTCGTTTGTACCTCAAGGGGTTCCAACATAGCAAGTTTTCAAATAATTCGATTGACGTAAATCGGCCAGTTTTCGAGATAATCAAAATCTGCGAGCGGGTTATGATTAACCATCGTTTGTACCCGTTTGTACCACCAAGCATTTCGTTTGTACCTCAAGGGGTTCGAACATAGCAAGTTTTCAAAAATTTCGATTGACGTAAATCGGACAGTTTTCGAGATAATCAAAATCTGCGAGGGGGTTATGATTAACCATCGTATGTACCCGTTTGTACCACCAAGCATTTCGTTTGTACCTCAAGGGGTTCGAATATAGCAAGTTTTCAAAAATTTCGATTGACGTAAATCGGCCAGTTTTCGAGATAATCAAAATCCGCGAGCGGGTTATGATTAACCATCGTTTGTACCCGTTTGTACCACCAAGTGTTTCGATTGTACCTCAAAGGGTTCGAACATAGCAAGTGGTGGTACAAAATACAATACGAAATTTTTGAAAACTTGCTATGTTCGAACCCCTTGAGGTACAAACGAAACGCTTGGTGGTACAAACAAGTACATACTGAGTACAAACGAATGCATTAAAAAAAATTTTGTTTCCTTCAAGTCGGGTTCTGAGTATTTTAAAATCTTCGATATGTCCGAACCCATTGAGGTACAAACGAAAAAAAAGTTGGTACAAACAAGTACATACATAGTACAAACGAATGCATAAAAAAAAAATTCGATTTCTTCAAGTCGGGTTCCAGGTTCACACAGGTCAGCGCATCTGCCAGAAACAGTTATATTCTCTGGCAGTTCTGGGAGCAAGTAGCTCGCCCACGTAGCATAGGTCTTGCAAAGCCCGGACCGGGGTCAACACACGACCACTTAATTTGTAAGACCTATCATCCTTTGTTGTCTCAACCCTGAATTGAATGTACTGGAATGAGAATTTTTTTCTCGGAAAAACTGGAGCTTTTTCCGTATAGTACAGAGTGTACAGCGCACCTGCCGAAATGTATTAATTAAAATTAAAAATTCTGTACACGTATTTGTGAGAAAATACTAAGTTTTCATGGTTTAATTTATGAGAAGCGTCCGAAATTGCCCGATTGTTTTGTCAAAATGTTTTATTTTATAGAGATGGAGAGATATGGGGGAAACATGGACGGAAAGCTACCGTATCCCTGAGTGAGACCGGCTATGGCAAAGCCTGACAGTACCATAACCTAAGCATTTTAAGAGGCATCCTCGTACACCCGATATGTTTCCGTATTTTATCAAGGGGCTGATGAGAAAAACGTAATTATGTAGCTGTTGGTACTGTACCCTATCGCTTACATTTGCAGACACAATTTACAGCAAGCGGGCGTGTATTTTACTTTTGTATATAGCTTCTTTCTGTATCCTAACAAATTAGGTAATGCCATTCTGAAGGTTTGAAAAGCTTACTGGTTCTTTTCAGTTTAGGCAATAAGAGTAGAATAATCTTGGAAATGAGAGACGCAAGGTAGAGTAGGCTAGTACGAGTAGTAGTATAAAAGGGGCCTGTACCCAGTGGGTGATATCAGGATGAACTGATGATGATGAATAATCATGTAATTCATATAAAGACAACCTCTGTAGCGCAGTGGGCAAAAGCCCGGCTGCGACGCAGAAGGTTGCGGGTTCGATCCTCGCCGCGGGACAAGTGTTTGTATGATCTACAAGTATTTGTCTCGGGTCTGGGTGTTTCTATTTATAATATGTATGTATTTACGAACAAAAAGTATATAAGTAGTATATCAGTCATCTTGTACCCATAACACAAGCTCTGCTTACTTTGGGGCTAGATGATGCTGTGTGAAAAGTCCAGCATTATTTATTTATATCATATACGCTAATTATTCAAGTCTTGTTAGTTCATTACATTCAACGCGGTCACTGAATGTATGAATTCTCCTTGTGGCAATAAACAGCAGAGTCATTTAAGCCATTGGGTAAACAAGGACGCCTTCAAGCGACATAAAAATCGGTCATCCTAACTGGCCACTATTCCATACTTATCAATTTCACAAAATCAGCATGTTGTATCATTCGTTTTTCGAACCAGTGTGGTAAAATAAGATCAAGTGAGTGCGTCTCAAAGAAACTTCTTTTTAAATTTAATATTTCAAAACCAAATTTTTTGAAAAAGCTGTGCTTTAAAAAGCTATTTTCATGCTCAATTTGAAAACAGCGAAAGATCAAGTAGCGGTTTGAAGAGGTGGAGCATTTGATAGATTATTTCCAAAGATTTACGAAACAAAGCGTATTCAGAAACTGTTTGAATAGCAAAGGTAAAGTTCAACGTTCAACCTTTGAACTAAGTTTGTCGCCTTTCACATCAGCTGATACGAACAAATTAGGTGCTTTGCAGGCGCAGAGATGTCAACTGTTTATGTTAACCTCCACTTAAAGGAAACTTTTTAACACTTTAATATTCTTGATGATTTCAATGGTTTGTGTCGGCGACGTAGGCATTGCTTGATGTAGGCACAGACCGAGGTTCAATTAATACGCAAAAAAATATCATCCAGACTGTCCTAATATTGTCATCATCATCAAATTTAAGAGCTCAGCTCTTGTCGGTGCAATGATGCAACTTCCTCCACCTCTCCCTTTCCAATGCGGTCTCCTTTACTTCTTTATACGACATGACAGCGATCTTATTATTGAATAATCTTAATATTAATAATTCGATCTAATATTGTGCCGACGCGAAAATCCAATTCACACACTGTGTTGCAGTCAAGCTGTCTTCCGCTAT
This sequence comes from Epirrhoe tristata, assembly GCA_951394285.1. Taxonomy (NCBI): domain Eukaryota; kingdom Metazoa; phylum Arthropoda; class Insecta; order Lepidoptera; family Geometridae; genus Epirrhoe; species Epirrhoe tristata. The sequence continues at coordinate 4,034,739 of OX596161.1, forward strand.
CGGCATCGTGGTCGCAAATAATGTAACAAGAAGCTCCATAGATCGTTGTGCTTGTTTATCTTTGTGAAACTACGGCAAGAGGTATGACACAGCCACACTGCTAGGCCGCAGACCGCAGGACATTGCCCGTCAGCTGCTAATTGGGCCATATTGCAGGCTAACAATGCGAGACACGTGCACTCAGGGCTTTATGCAGGGGCAGTGTCGAGTGCAACACAGGCCACATTACGTCATAAGTATTTCGTTTATAAAGGCGTTTTTATGCCTTTACATCTAAACTATAGTTTTATACAGCGTCAGGCAGAAGGCAACCTATGGCTTGATCTGGCTTAAAGGATCTTCTAAAATAATGTACTGTACTATCCACGTCCCTAATGAAATAGTCTTAGCAGTAATATAAATCCATTAGACGATCGGTTTGCCACGATTAGTTTTGGGCATCTTTATTTGTTTAGTTAGATCCTAAGTACATCTCTGGGATAACGAACAATAACGGGCATAAACATAATACACAGACATGCCCTAATGAAGGTATATAACGCCGAAATTTGTAGGTACAAGCCTATATTCAGACGTGATAAATTCCTTAGTTTTAATGGAGATTTGAGTAAGGAAGAATGTAACTAAGCTGATCTTCGTTCAGATCATTTTTGTATAATTTTTGTGACTGTGCTCCTTATTTTCCTCAAGGTGCCTCGATTAGTGCGAGGCGAGGAGTGTAAATCCTATGCGCTACTCCACTCCTATACTAGCTGCTATTCCAGACTACAATCCACCTCTGTGCCTAGTTTCATCCTTCATTTAGTAGTTTTTGCTTGAAAGAGTAACCAACATCCATTTAGCTTCACAAAATTAGCAATCATAATATTAATAGGATTCTCCGTCCAGTATCTCAACTGCAATCACGAGCACAGGCATGCTCTAATGAAGGTAGGTGGTAGATGCCGAAATGCGTGCAAGCGTATCACCAGACCGGACGGTGTTACGTTGATACGGTAATTGTCTTGTTTGCATAGAGAAACACAGTTGCGTTATTATATGTTTATATATTAACACTAGCTGACCCGCGCAACTTCGTCTGCGCATTATTAGGATTCAAGTGCTCAAAACACACTGCACACTGTGTTTGAAGTGAATCAGACCTAGGAATCAAGCACGACGCAGTTTTGACCTCGGGTGTTACACATGGCGTTCTAACCAAAGTCAAGGAAAAAGTATTTTGATATAAAAAAAATCTTAATTTCGGATATATTGATGAGTGGAAATATACATGTTACATGTTTATCATTAATTTAAAAATCATTCACCATGCAAAATGAGAAAAAAAACAAAAAAATCTGCAATGCAAGAACATAGCAAAAAGTGGCGGTCACCCATCATCTTTATGACCTCGCCCAGGGTCGCTGAACTTTTTTCCCCATACAAACTTGCAACCCTTATTCTCACGCCCCCTTATAAATATTTAAAGAAAAAAGTAGCCTATGTCCGTCTCTGGGGTATAATCTTTATCCATGCCAAATTTCAGCTCAATCTGTTCAGCGGTTTGGGCGTGAAAGCGTAACAAACAGACAGACAGACAGACAGACAGACAGACAGACAGACAGAGTTACTTTCAGATTTATAATATTAGTATGGATAGTATGGATACTCATACATATTAGTAAAATGATTTTTGCTCGCGTTGAATCAAATTAAGGTTACTTAGAATAATTTGGAATGATTGTGCAAATGTTTTGCGGTGGATGAGCATACACAGGTTTTCATTCTTGCCATATTATCACCCGTATCTATTAAAGATCCTTCTAAGATGTATGAGTACCTATTATTCGAATACTTTAGGGATATGCAATTCACTCACTCTACTGTTATATATTTTCGAAATCGATTGAGAAGTAGAAAGCAATTTAGGTCCGTTATTAAAAGTCTCTAGAGACAACTCTTAAGAGCTCTATTTCAACTATAGCAAAGCATTTAAACCAAACCAATCAATATGAAATCCTAACTGATTAACTGTCATTGAACCTATTACACCAATCACCCATCGATCTGATTCCCTGAACATCCCATGTCAACGACCCGGTCATTGACCTCATCAGCTGTTTATGATACTAACATTTACAACTATGAGCAGGTTTAATTAGAGACAACTTGTTTAATCAAACTCAAATTGGCTATCATAAATTGTAGACACCCACTTCGGTTTTTTTAATTTAGTAATTGGTAGAAATTGACTATTTTGGATGTTTTTAATGAGAAGCCAAAACTGGTATTCCATTTTGGTCCGAATGGAGACATCTTAATTTTTCATAATTGCCGGGTACATGGTGATGTATAGCAGGTGACTTACCAAATGTTTAGAAAATTATCTTAAGCTCACGGTTTCGCAATTCAAAAAAGGCAAAATATAATATTTTATGCAAGTCCAGACTAAAATAGTAGACTTTACATTCATAGGATGTTTTAACTAGCACACAGGTACTGTATCCCCAAGGTGCGGTAGACATTCTCTCAGATCTTTTTATGTTACTTATTCCAGATCCTTTGAAGACTTTAACTAGCAAAGCAACATCAATTTAATTCATCTTATCACAACCACTAACAAAGGGAGGACTATCTTAGTCCTAATAGGCCTAACAACATCCAGCATTATACAAAATTGGTCTCTTGCCATTGATGCTGATGATGATAAACATTCACCCACTACTCAATAGCTTTTTAATTATGAATCTCAATAAAATCGTGGCTCATAATATTTCATATTTCAACATAAAATAAGATATATTGTAGTTTAGACTGTAGATATACTAATTGGCACTGTTTTCAGAAAAAATAATGATTTTCGAGCCAAAAATTGCAATCGATATTCCTTTTAGATCATTCTGCGAATAAGCTTTATAATTAGAGGCAGGATTTGATAAATAGTAGCAAACCGCGCCTATTATGGAAATCACAATAATTAATGCAATAGACCTCCAACTGAGTTAATTAATCGATCCAATTATTATTTTTCAATTCATATGCTACTTTGTTCTAAAGAACTTGCCAGTAAAAATCTACACTTCACGCGAGCAATGAGTTATATTTTATATAAGTTCATTATTTGTCTTTTGGTGCCGTGTTGGTCGAATGGGGTTGTGCCTTGACTTTCAATCCGAAGGTCGTGGGTTCGAATCCCGGCCGTGCATCACTGGATTTTTCGTTTCGTAAAATTGATATGCGCTTTAAGACGAGCTCTTAACGGTGAAGGAAAACATCGTGAGGAAACCCGCAGCTAAGTCAGCTCCACACGTATTGACGTCGTCTTTCCTGTGGGCCAGGCTGATTAAGCTGAGAGGATGGATTAGGTGCTAGGCAAGCCTATTCCATCTCAAACAATGTCCCAGGGAATACAGCGTCCTGTTAAGTGTAGGCATGGATTGCCTCCTGACGCTGTATAAATCATCTAATATAGATGTAAAGGCCTAAGTTTTATTTGTCTTTTAAAGAGGTCAAGGAAACCCTGGAGAAAACTAAGTGGAGAGGAATGCATCAATTGTGCTGACAAGGGTTGAGCCCTTTTAGAAGAGCTGCCTTTTTGTGGTGGTTGAATAAATTGTCATCTAAGGTTCTATCTCAAAGTACAACTGTCAAGTAGATGAAAGGAGCATTCAAAACCTTTCACCACACTGGAAAGAATGACAAGAAGTGTCTCAACAAGTAAAAAAAAAACAAATAAAAATAAACAAGTAAAGTTAAGTCAAGACTCAACAAGTAGAAGCTATTGTCTGTCATTAAACATTTCCTTGCTAAATAGACTCCTCACTTTGCTAAGTAGGTAATTGTACATGTCGGCGGCAGATCGATGAATTAGCTATTTCATTATGTAAAATGGCGGTATATCGTTCAACGACGCCATTTCACGATCTGCCTAACTTACACCCGCCAAATTGTTCGTTTGATGATTTGGCTTAATCATATCGATATCCCTAGGCAGATCGTGAAATAAAAAAAATAGCAATAGCGGAATATTACACGCTTGCTTTGCTCGCTCGTGACACGCGTATTTTTTTACACTTAAAAAACCTAACTATTTTCGATCTAAGTAAATGTCGTCAAGCATTGAACGACATGGCGGGTGTAAGTTAGGCAGATCGTGAAATAGCGTCGTTGAACGATATGCCTAGGCATATCATAAAATGGCTAATTCATCGATCTGCCTACGACATATATACAATTATACCTACTATATAGGTAAGTTAAGTAATGCTTCGTTTTATAAGCAAAACCAAGTACCTGTTTTTTTTAGTACCTGTTAAAAGCGTTGTGCCCAGTCAACTGGTATCTAACATGTCCTTTCCGGTGCCTTACCATTTCCGTCTACTAATGTTGCTAGGCTACCATTGTTCTGGTAATTATTTTTGAATACCTACAAACATTTATATGTAAATGAAAACTATTTCCTTTACAAAAGTCAAACATACATTAAATTAATGAAGTATATGGGTTAGCATATTTTTGTATTAAAAACAATATTAATAATTTGACATCACTCTGCCTGATATTGATTAAGCATAATATGGTCGTGAAATATTTACTCTCTCTAAGAGAAAATGAAAACAAGTTACCTACGACAGAAAGTAACGGACCTATTGATGAAGATCCAATTAAAGATGAAGGTACTACTCACGAAATATAATACATAATTATGTACTATACTGTAAAATAAGCAAACACTGACTGAAATTACTTCATAGACAAAACTGGACAAAAGCTCTTCGTTTAATGGTTTCGGTTAACGTGATAAGTCCTCATTTCCATCTCAGTCGCATGTCGCGAGCCTATTATAATCATTTGAGAACACGATAATTAAAGCAAATGGTACGAGTTCACCATGCGGAAATCTTCAACTACGTCTAACTGGTGGGCTAAATGTACACGAGCTACAATGAGCAACAAAAGTTGCTTCTGTTATGCCTTAAGTCGAGCAATCTCCGGTTTTTATATCCTGCCTTTCCATGGACACCCACCCTGTCTACGGAATCGCGGGTGTAGAAAAGATAATATAAAATGTCATCTAAATCTATTCTAGAATACTGTTCAGATTGATGGTGCATTGATTAAAAAATAAAAGAAATTATTGCTTCTAAAGTTGCCTAGTTCTCGCGTCTAGACGCGACAAAAATTTCCGTAAACTTTAGTTGTCCATGTGCGGCTTGCCTACATAATAACAGAAATAAGAGACAAAACACTTTAATGCGAATTAAATTGAAATGAATGCCAGAGAAGTGAATCTTCCTTTTGTGCCGTTAAGTGATAATAAGGCAAGTCTTATAATAGATAGTTGTATGGTATGGACATTTCATGCTATGCTTTCCTGGAAGCACATTCATTATGCTAATGAGCTTGATTTAAATGGTGTTCCAACTTTATTTTGATTTATTTGAATCTATGATTTGAATGCTTACTTGCTTATTTCATTTTATTTGGGAAACAAATAGTACATGATGACAATTTTAAATAAGGCATATAAAAACACATAAACCAATCAAGTTTCCACCGTTAAGTATATTATGCAAGTGAACAGAAATATCAACAATGGAGAGAAAAAACAAAAAAAAAGTACGAAACGAAGTTACAAAAATAATTCGTGCAACATAATTATTAAAAGACAGTTACGTTACTTACATTAATAATATTCAAGCAAATAACTTAAAATACTGTTGAAGACTGACGGACATTTTAACTGCTTCGTTTAGACAATCTTTTAATGTCTTCTTTCACTAACTTACCATTTTCGAGCGTATCGCAAAATTTTTCGTCCACCTACCTGTAACAAAAAAACATGGGTATTGTTAAGAAGGAATTTTAAGAAAGATTACTAATTTAAGTATTTACAAACCTTAGACAAATTTTCTTTCGATTTTTAAGGTGTTTCTAGCAATAAGTTAATGTATACTTTGAAGTTTGATAAAAAAAAAACAGTCAGGAATCTCACCTAGAACTAAATTTTAAAAACTTCAAGCGATTTTTTCAAACGCTGTGATACTCTACAAGCTGCTTCAAAGCTACAAATCATTTACCCTACAGCTATTACTTCACAGGAAGGCTCTATTATCGCCGTGAGGAAATGCATTGCGCCACTGCGCCCGACCTGTCTCTATCATTGGTAGTGTACACTACACATTAGCGTTTCCTGACGGCATGCCTGGTATTATCTTGCTCAGAATTATAAAGCCTTGCTTCATGTAAACAGTTTCCGGCAGCCCAATGTCCAAAGTTCTTCTTGTCGTGTCGCTTTCGAAGCAGAGTGGTGAAAGGATTATAAGTGAGCTTCAAAAGGCTCCGTAATGAAATTTACTGTATCATAACAGGCTTAGCATTTAACAAGTCAAATTTATGAACTAACAAAAAACGGTAAACTAACGCCTTTCACTTCTTAGTTAGCCTATTAAGAGTTAATTTCAATTAACATTAACACGGAATTAATAGCTAGTAAAAAAGAGAAACCACTTTAACTAGATCATCGGATTTCGCGTGCTTATCCTTACTGGATCTAGAACGGATGCAATCAATAAAGCTTTTAACAATTAAGTATCTCATCTTCCATTCAATATATTTATTATATTTTACAAACTTATTTAATCTTCTTCTTCTTGTCACCAGTTCTTTCAAACCAGTGTGGTGAAAGGGTTATAAGTGCGCCTCAAAGAGGCACTTGACACATGTTTTCGAACTTTGTAGGTTCTTCTAACGATGTTTTCCTTCAACTTTTGAGAGTAAAATGTATGTGCACTATGCCAGTGCATAGTGCACATACATTTTTCAGCAAAAAACTCATTGGTGCACGACCGAGATTGAACCCACGACCTAACGATCGGAAGGCGGGGCCATTACCACTACTGTACTACCAGTGACCACCAATTTAATAAACTGTCAAGAGCTAGTTGGACAGCCAGAAGAAGGTTCCGTACCATTAAGAGTTAATGTTTTTTTCATTGAGTAGTAAAAAAGGTTTAATTTATCAATCTATTAGTGTTGTTTTGCTAACCAAGAAGCTTTTTAATATAAAGGGTATACATTAACACACGTATTGACGTCATCTTTCCTGTGTGCCAGGCTGATTAAGCTGAGAGGATGATTTAGGTGCTGGGCAAGCCTATTCTATCTCAAACAATGTCCCAGGCACTGCAGCGTCCCGTTAAGTGTAGGCATAGGTTGCCTCCTGACGCTGTATAAATCATCTATTAGATGTAAAGGCCTAAGTTTTTTTATACATTCAATCTAAGCTACGTGCAACAGTAATTTAAGGGGTGAATGCGTCCCCTACGCAGTTACCCTAAGCATCTAGACTACCCTTTTACTGAAAAACTTTCATTTAAACATGAGAACCTAACCCTTGGTTTATTTAAAGAGGCGTGCGAAGCCACGCAAACGGAGTTTCTCGATTACTTCGTGATAAGAGTTTACCGTTTATTCATGTCAAAACCAGTATGCACTAGATGAAGTTCAAGATCCTGTAAGGCTGTATAAAGGGACAGTCCCGTCCAAATACATATTTGTCCCCATTTCCAAATTGCAGGTTGAAATTCAACTCATTCACCCACGATTCAATTCAACCGCTCAGCTCGTGTTAATAACCATAATACAATCCGAACCAAGATATTCGGGGCTGGTTGGGCTGGGATTCGAACTTGCAACTCAGAGAACCTTCAGATTGAATGGAGAGTACATCTCACTAGGCCAACACATATTTGTGAAAAGTCCAGCATTATTTATTTATTTACTTTTTATTGATTTGCATTATATAGGTTTTAAAACAAGGATGTTTTAATGTCTAAACATCAGCTGTGTAACCACACCATGTGGCTCATAAAACGATGAACAGATGAAAGGCATCATCTGTTAGTAAACACATCGCATAACTGTCTTGTGGTTTTATGTATGGTGGTACTTTACTGTAGACCATCTTAGTGACTTCTTAAAAAGGGTTCCGTGTGAAGACAAGAAAGCATCACACAGAATTGAAAAGAAGTAACAAAAGCCCAAAGTACATACAAACTCACGATCTATGATCTTTGACGCTTTCTTGCAGACAGGCAAAATTTTCAAACAACTTTAAAAATCAGAAGCAGGTAAACAAAACAAGTTCCAAACATATTATGTTGCAAGAAGCGCTGCATAAGTTTAAAGTACTTTTAAAAAACGGCGGCTTATCGTCGAGGCTGCAAAAAAGGCAAAATTAAATCTGGCAAGTGGCGGGGACAGGTTTGAAAAGAAACGAGATAGACGTATCATTCCTGCGGGTTAAAGCGGGACGAATCGATTACTGTCAAGCCCCGGAATTGGGTTAGAGAGAGATGGTAATATGGAGTTCCTTTGGGAAGGAAGCGACGCGAGCATAAGTCGGGAGAGGTCGTTGCCATGAAAAAAGAAAAAGACGAGATCTTTTGTAAGAGATTACCTTTCGGAAATAAGGAGTACCTCACACTGTATGTAAAACTCTGATTTCAATCTATCCGTTACTAATTTCTCCTCATTTAATTTAATTAAGAAGAATTTTATTCGTTACCGTTAACTTTTAAATATCGTTACATAACATCACTATCCAACATACCTCAGGGCAAGCAGAGCAACTAGATTTAAGAGAGCATTATGTAAGATTGTTTATAACTTTGAAGGTTAATTTCCGGATCCACAATGAAAATTCAATATTCACAGGAACACTACATTACAAATGAACATGGGCTAATTAAACAGAGCAAAGTCAGAGCAAGGGTCTGTTGTTTCAAAAAGTGATGAGACCTGCCTAAAATCATCATTATCATTGGCATCTCAAACAATAGCTGGACATAAGACTCCTCCAGGAATAGAAAAAAAAATGCGATTATTAAATAAACCCTTTCCTAATTATTTACTTTCTGCAGTCCGAATTGCAAGGGTGCGCGAATGGACCTGGTAGTCCCCTCATTAATAGATTGTAGGGGCTCGTAATAGGGTTAGCTCGGCTAGGGTGGGGGTGAGGGGTGATCGATAGGCATTTCGAGTGCATAAGTATCGCGACATGGCTTTTACATGCATGTTCTTGTATTTCAATTTATGTAAATCAGCCCCCTTACCATGGCGATTGATGAGGATAAAACGGATAGAAAGTGGATAAAAGTTACTTTCATCCACACTCTAATGTCATTACTGTCATTTTTATCTGTTCTCCGGTACCTAGACAATCGCTATGGTGTGGTGAGGGGGCAGATTGATTCTATGAAGAGGTTTGCTGCAAGAAAACTCTTTGTAGGGTTAAGTTCGCTTTTGTACATGTCCTTTTTTATGTTATTATCCTGTGTGTATATATTTTGTACAATAAAGAATTAAGAATTTAATGCAGCTCTGGAAGATTATGGCTATTTGAGATAAAGTCTACACTACATTGACTTGACTACATACTTTTACTGGAAATAATTATACTGGTCATGTCTGTTTTTAGGGAAAACAGAAAAATGCTGGAAATTATTATAATTATACTGCTACTTAAGATAATATTAGTACGGTCATTCATCCATATCGTTAAAAATTACTGACCCATAATTATATATTTTTTAATTATGAAATAAGTAACAAGATTGAAACGTACATGATCTAAGGTACAGTATTTAACAAAGCAATAACATTGTTATCATCAGTATGCCATTCGATGAACCATAAAGTTATATTTCACTACAACAGCAGTTAATTAACGAACAAGTTGTTTGTTATTAAGAAAATCTTTTAAAACGATATTTTAATTTATTTTATTATCCTCCTGCCAATCTTAAAAGCATGTAAACGTGTGGCTTATTCCAAATCTCGTGTGGAACTACATGTGATTTTACGCGTTCTATTTATAATCTCTGCGCGGGCGCAACGCGATGTGCGAAAATAGATCTCTGTTTAGTGATGAGAATGGATCTTTTGAATCGATTGTAAATCGAGTTATAATTATTATTTAGATTAAATCGATACATAAAATATACCAATAAATGACAAAATTAATAGAAGGTAAATTAAATTATGAATGGCTTTATTAGTCCATAATTTATTGATATAGTTTTGTTATGTGTAATGTATGAAGTGTTTGAAAGTTTATGTTAGTAACGAAATTATATTTTCCAAGTTCATCTACAAAAATGCAATATCAGAGCATCCACAATAAACAGCAATAACCTTCCTTTTCAACGAGAGCAAGGCAAAAACTAAAACCAGGTCAAGTAAAATACTTAATCTTCAGGTTTTAGTATCAAGTAATGAAAGAAAAAATAGGTCATGCATTAGTGCAAAGAAAGGAAAGCGAAGCGTGATGCGGGGCCCGCAATAAACCAAATAATATGGCGTTGCGATGTTTTTGTTGAAAGGGTGACCTAATGGTAGAAATAAAGCGGTTTATTTGCAAGTAACGAACGATAATAAAGCAGGCTTTACGATGTACTTTCAGGTCACCCCGACCGTATAAACAAATCGTTAATCATTATTTCCATGCAATAAAAGTGGATTTACATACAAAATTGATTATTTTTGGCCAATGTAATTTAATTGTTTTTTAACAACCACAATAATTTTATGCTCATTCAGTGACATTAGCTATAATGTTGATTGATAATAGTTTTTCGATTCGATTCGAATCGATGACGCATACAATATTGTCCATAGCAAAGGTGGTGATGCTGATGAGTACGTACTTTGTCACATACCCTATATAATAAATCCTGATAATTTGTATTTACGATTATTTTTAATCGATTCAAATAATCGATTCTTCCAAAATGAATCGCCAATCGCACATCACTACATTTAAATTTATCATCAGTCGACGCTGTGCGCTCCTCAAGACTGGCTGTGCCTGATCTAATTCCGATACAATCAGTTCCCAGTGAGATTTGATACTTGATGAATGCGAATAGATTTTGGCAACAGTATTTGGGCCAGTATAAATGTTTGGATAACTGTTTAGTGTTTGCTGTGAAACGGTAGTATAGCCACAGATGAACGAAGAGTTTGTACTGTTAGGAGTCAAGCAGTTGATTTTGGTTATTGATTCATTGTATTGGTTTTATACAAATTGATTACCTATTGGTAACGTTATTGGTACAGAAGTCAGTTCGATCAGAAACTGGCAGAGTAAATTGAATTGGAAATGGAACGAACAAATGTTAGATGGTATTTTATTACTTTACCCTCGGAGTAATCAATCACTACGTACTCGTAAAATACGTTTGCTCAACCGATATACGGCAATTCATTCTTGAGCATTGTATTTGTTTGGCAGATCTGATTATAACTTGGTCCTGAAAGCTGCGACCTTTGGAACTTTGATGTCTGTCTGTTATGTATGTGAGTAAATCTATTATTTCATCAGCCTACAAAAACCAATTGCAGAGTATAGGCATCTTATTTTTTGCTTTGCTCAAGTGGTATCGGATTTAGTTGAGAGTACAAGAGATGATTTATGCAGCGTCCGTTTGGTTGGTCCAGCACTTACGCAGATGGCTAGTAAGGCCGATACGGAAGCGACAGCTACGACTGTTGACACAGATGTGTTCCCTGTGTTGAAGTTGGGACTGAAGAGAGTGTGGCGCGCTGATGACGTTGCTCGCGCTTGTGAGTCAGTGAGTCGAACCAGGTGTTGTCGTCAACGACCACTCTTTCTGCTATGGTTTTCCTCCAGCTAACACGATCTTCTGATTTTACACATCGATACTACAAATAAAAGACGCAAAAACCAGAGAAAGCTGATCTTGACCGCTGACTGGACTAGAAGAGCACGCCTTTATATGGTACTGTATCTGGACTGACAAGATTTATTGATGACCTAGTACGTGTATTGAAGTGAGCTCAACTTGAATAGTTGCGATTAAAACACGTGTTTTTGCAAAGATTTGTTGAGACTCTCTTGAGCTTGATTTATAATCATTAACATACAAGTTTTAAAGTAAAATAACCACAGACCAACTCAAACCACAGATTTAATAAAACTTTCCACAGATTCAACTTTTTAACGGTAAATTCATATTTTCATTACTTTAATAGCACTTTATGTAGATACCTATTATTGCTGTAATTTAAATGGCCGATAAAACGCAATCGGTGCGTCAACGTTTTATAGATAACGTATATAATATGTGCAACGTCGACAAGATAAAAGAGAAAATTTACATTTACGTAATTACGCTAATTACACTGAATAAACATTTTTAACCAACTATTTGGATGGACCACATCGATGCTATTTTGAAGAATCCAGGGGCCCTTATTGTGTAACTAACTCAACTGGTAATCGACATTGACTTCATTTTGACATTTGAAACCGATTTCAAGTACACAATTAAGCTGCAGGTCAAAAATACCCTAAGCCGGTGAGCATGTAACAATAACTTAATGATATTAAATTAGGAATTTAGGATCATAGCAGGAAAATTGTAGGCACTGCCTACCCTTAGGGAAAGAGGCGTGACTTTCTTGTTATCTCTAGTTCTTTAGAAACAGTTGTACAATAAGCATAACGGATCTTTAGCTCTCTGAAGTTAGGTGCAATAGACGATTGCGCAGGTTTGGTAGAGTAAGCGAGATAGCACGATTTTAAGCATCATGAAAAATGGATTCTACGCAGCTACTTCAGAGACACAAGATGCTATAAGAAAACGGTCCTCGTTTTTAATTAACTATTTCGACGAGCTGGACTTGTCAAAAAGGCCTCTGTGTGTTGGCTTCGGCCCCATGCATGCCTATCAAAGGTCCGGGACTCTATAGTTCCGTGATTTAAAACTTTGACAAACAAAATAATAATAATAATAAATTTCTCAATCCAAAGAAAGTCATCTAATTCTCTTGTCTGTCTATAAAATCGACTAAGTATAAGAAATATTATCCGAATGATGTGTCTATCGTTAAAATAATTTATATTAAAAATGCATCGAACGATAACCCCGTTATCTGACTAGAGCTTATGCAATCGCAATAAAAATAACTTTATTGCCTGTTAAAATATCAAACTGTTATAATGTCTGTCATTCGAGAGTTTTACAATTTATAATGTTTTTGTGTTTATGTTCGTGACTGGCATAACTTTTAGTGTGTATGCAGTGAACGTAAATTTATGAATAAGTGAAGTCAATCGCATCTTGGTGCAAGTCTACCTACCCTAAGCCAGCTAACTTGAATGAAGATGTAATGAGTAAATGAGTCGAAAGATATGTGCCAGGATCGTAGTAACTGGATCTGTGGTCTGTGCCCAACTGCCCTACGCGGCCTAAGAGGCGAGGTTTTATGTAATGTATTTTAAGAAATCTTATGTATAAAGATAAGATTTGCTTTTATGTAAATTCAATTTTGTTAAAAAAACGATTTTGCTGTAACAAACATGAAGGTTTTTTTTATTTTGTTTCATTCCATTCAATGTGGTTTAGTTTACATTGGAATAAACTAGTCGACTGCTTACGACACCCGTTTTGGGGTAGAATTTCAAAGATTCATTTCTCAGTAATGCATCCTACAAATGGAAACACCTCAAGTTTCCAGGACTTAGGTTACATTTACTTTCGCTGCAGTTTCCTTGTCAGTGAGCCAATCAGTATCCTTCCTTCTTTCAGTAGGAACGATTTTGTAACCAAGTTTATTAGAAATCCAATATTGGTCACCACGACACAGGGTATCCTAGTGTGGCGACCAAAGTTAGCGTAAATTATTAGGTACCTAAGCCTAGTCTACTCTATTTTAAGACATCTATATATGTTTCTTTACTTTGTATCTGCTGTTGGAAAAAAATAAATTATTCTTATTTTTATTTAAGTAATCGGTTTCAAAAGAGTTTTTTCGCTTCTACACTGATAGTTAAACGTGCCTACGTTTTTTGGGATATCTATGATATTGTTTTTAAAACTGTAGTGTTTAACATCTTGCAGACTGTACGTACGTTATTTGCATACGTTTTTTGCATCGTTACATTTATTTTAAATTACAATTACTCACAAACCGACTTCTATAACGTGGCGTGATTAGATCTCAAAAAAAAACTCCAGTTCGTTTACCTGCAACAAAAAACATACAATAGTTAGATATCGTTGGATACGATAAGTTTTTGTGGTCCTTTATTAATATTTTATGGCTTAACGAGTCTATCCTTTTAAGATAACAATATCATAATGCGAAAATCGTGAGGTTGTTTGTCTGTTAGTTAGCAACGATTTAGTCAATTGTATTTCATAGGGTGACTGATAATTAGTTAAAGAGGCTCGGCAAGGAAAAGCAACAATTTGAAGCAAAGTAATCAAACAGGTTTTATTGAATATGCTGTTTGATTGACTTTGACGAGCGTATTATTTTATGCGACAATGCACAAATTCCTCAAAGAGCTATAGTGACGGACCGTACGTAAGCCCATCGCCGATAAACTGGTTACCTCACGTTTTCCTCAACAAATAAATTACACAATATATTAATTAAATTCACAGAATACAGTTGATACAGGAAAAGGTCGGATTCGCAGCGAGATAAAAACTAAAGCAAGGACAATGACTTGCATGTGCTGGCCGGGCACCGAACCTCAGGTAACTGAACAGTGATGCAACACTCAAGGTGGCCGATGTGACTGGTTCCTTCCTGACCACCTTGTCAATAAATAAAACGAGATGCGGTTTTAATTTTCTTTGAAATGAATGTTAGAAATTTCACATACTCATCATCTGGCCCCAAAGCAAGGAGAGTTTGGGTTATGGGAACCACATGACTGATACCATACATATACATAGAAAACACACAGATCAAACCCAGACTATAACTCTGATAACTTTTTAAATGCACACAAGTTCAAAATTATTTAGAGTTATAGATCTCCACCAACTTTAGAACTAAGGAACTTCACTCCCATCTATCAAATTCTCCAACTGTTATTGTCTGACATGCCATGTTTCGACCCCGATTACTGTCTAATCCAATTTTCTTGTTAGACCAAGTTTACATGGGGCTTTTATCGTTTCACTGTAAGCCCGGAGATTGACTCCTTTTGCCTTATTCAATTTTGTATGATCGCTTAAAATAACATGAGCTACCAGCTAAGATTATTTTTTTTTTAATCTTGAAATCACTGTGAAGAGTTTAGTATCTTACTGAATTTATTCATTACCTAGGACACTTGCAAATACACGCTAACTTTGCTCTGATACAAAACATCGTTTTGTAGCTAAACGGAAATCTAAATACAAAAAGGTAGATTTTTCCACACAAAGCCATTATGTTCCCCATTAAAATAAAGTACCCCATCGATTTTCCGAAACAGCGGTCCTCTGCATGGGATTTCTCATCATCAAATGTCAGAGGTCGGCATAGCCTGCATTTGTAATGGGCATCTGACATCGAGCGGTCCATTAGGCCGCGTTTCCGGTGCAAATGTCCAGAATGGTTTTTGAGAGCGATCTGTTTGATGACGGTTGTATGGAGTTAGTGATCTACTCTTAGTATAAACTGGGTCAAAAATATCAAAAATACGACCGACGAGTTGAATCTGGGGTAATTAACAATGTTACGCACTCGAAAAAAAACGAATGTCCATAATTCTACCTTTGTATGAGAAAAATATTTAAATATAATGTTAGACTTGCCCCTGATAACCCCTCTCACCCAAAGGATCCTAAACAACAGAGGATTTAGATTAATAACTTCACTGAACTGAATAAACTATTAAACACTGACTAAAGAAAGAGTATCATGAACTTGAATTACCGCATCAACGTGCGATAAATCACGATACAGTGAAACAGGAGGGTAAGGTCAGCCGTGGCAGCGGGTTCAACGACACCCGATGGTGCCAGAGTCTAGACTAAGACCCGTATCAGACTACGTACTTGTTTCAAATCGCCGATTACATGGAGTCAATGGACTTTGATTGGCAAAGACACCAAGAAAGAAAATAGTTTCATGGCTTACTAGCTGCCTGAAAGATCGTTATTTAAGAACCACATCACATTTAGATTTAATTTTCCGGGCAAACAAACTCAACAGGCATATTTATTCATTAACAGTTTAATCTACTGTTTCGGAAACTAAATGATTCTATCCTCAATGACGAGATCGAAAAGAAACTGTGGATACCGTTTTTACAAAAACAAAACATGCTTTACTAACGTACACCCACAGCAGAGTGGCTGAAAAAATCAGAAACATCACTGTAAGTCAAGCAATCATGAATGTGACACAGATCTGTCTCTCAAGTACGCAAAAACCAACAATAACAGTTAAGATCGTGGAATCTATCGCGTGGGCGCATCCATCGGGTCACTTAATGCTTCATTTTCCGTGTACAATCAAAGCAAGAATCGTCTGCGCAGAGAGAATGTCTTATGCATCTAAATTACAATTACGAGCGAAGCAAGCATCCATATCGCTAGATTTGACAATGAAAAATATGCAGCGAGCGAAGCGAACTATAATACTAAACCACTTTAAAAGTACAAGCACGAATATCACAAGATTTCACTTACAAGATTCTGAAAGAATTTTTTAGGGGCATGTTGTGAATGTGGATATGTCATGTGTTCGTACAAGGGATACACAATAAGTAGTACGTACTCGTACTGAAGATACACCGTGGGAGTATACAATCAGAAAGTAGGGATAAGTTACAATGTGTTCGATACGAGCTATGCATTTCAATATTTCACTGCACCGATAGTACAAAGGCGGAGTACAATAAACCAGTGGAGATCGCTGACCCGTCAGTTATGGTAACAACAATTACGGTGACAACTTAATGACTTGGAAACATTACGGCGTAAGAGATAGATATGATAACGATGTTTTGTTCGTGACGTAGATAAGTTATCACATGGCGTAGTTGAAACGTAAATAGATTTATCTTATCGTTCTATTTCAGAAGTTCACAGATTCCTTTACCAACATCCTTGTCACTACGTCATACCACAAAATAAAATAATTCGAAACTATGTTTCTCTTACAAGTGCAGGCGGGTTTGATCTATTGTAAACCTGATCCTTGTCCCGATTTCTAAAAGATTTCAATACCTATGTCATCAAGATAAATTTACGGAAGCTTACGTAAAAATATACAAAACCGCTGAAGACCTTACGTTAAATTTATTGACAGAGCGTAATGCTGTTTAATTTTTGAATCCGTGCGACCCTGAAGAAAATAAAATCTCACTGGAAACAATGAAAGAGCAATCAATAAACAAATTGTAGTAAGTAATTGTTTGGAGGCCAAACATTTCTGATTTGGGATATCTTTTTCGTCCCACGCTGTATAATGCAGTCGGTGACTGAGAAATTGCAACATTGCTACAAAAAAATACCTACATAGTGTGTTCGTAAAGCTCAATTTTCAAGCTACTCGTAATATTAAATCTTGAACTTGGGAATGCCAACAGCTTAGCTTTAATCAAAAATCAACAATTTACCAAAAACAGATTTAAAGTGATACCGGTCTAACATTCCGCTAAATGAGAATATTATGCAACGCATTGCAATTCATATTATCATGTAACAATTTACATTTGCAAACCAATCCGGTAGATGGCGTGATAAAATGTCCAAACCAGTTCCAGTTTGCATTTGCAAAACATGTTATGCGTTTAAAACGGCACGTTATTTTACACGACGTAGGAATCGGCAGTAAAACGGATATGATTCAGTCTCAAGAATTCCTATTCGACTAAGTGAAGTTAAAAAGCCAGTGTAGAATCAACAGGTTGAATGATAATATTGAACAGTTCTCGACCTATTTGCTCAGAGATCTGCTGGCATTATGTAACTTAGCTGATTTATGTTCGGTCCCTGAGCTTCGGCATCACAAAGTCAACTCCACACGAGCATCGTCAGTGTTTGTGAGGTCCCAGTGGATCCAATTAGATCGTTTTATCGGTGAAGGCACGAATTTCGGCCGAACAAGGAAATGGGCGATCGAATTTTCCAGCAATTTGCTATGAACCCAGCAAACTCTCGCTCGGTTTAAGTGTATGGTTTCATTTAATCAATTTTGATACACTGCTCAAAGAGAAAATAATAGATTTCGTAATCTTATCGCCTGTCTTGATTTGAGAAGTATTTAGCTGCTTGAAACTTGAATTAATAAAACCCATTACATTTCGACAATGAAAGCAAAAAATCTATGGTGTTCCCGCACAGACAAAGTGTTCGATAATGACCTGCCAACAAACAAACCGCGATTACATAAACACCCTTTGTTTCCCTCAGACCCGTCTGCGACCACAGAGGTCATTATAATGGGGCATCGATCCGATCCATTCCGAGAATGCGCCATGATTCATAGTACCCTGATTCATTGGTGGTGCAGCCTTCCGTAATGTGAAGGGTATGTTTGTAAGAAATATTATCTGTCGTACAAAATTGCTTTGAGAAGAAACAAATAATTACATCAATTTCATGGGGGGCAGATTTTACGTTCGGGGGCGGAAGTTGTTATCCCATTGAATCGGAAGACGGAGCATTTGCGCAATTGGGGAAACTCGATAAAATGTATCTAGCTTGTCATAAAACAACAGTAAACGGCTTTTCATTGACAATGATAAAGTCAACTTAAGATTTTAAATTGGGAGTTTCCGGGGTAAAGGTCACGTGTATGACCTTAACGAAGGCAATGAAGTTCCGAGAAGGATACCTATAAGTCACATTATCGGAAGAATTATCACGAAGCATATATCATTATGAGTTATTGAAGACATAATGCACGTTCACTTCATATTTATAAAGTGTGAAAAGATGGCCAAGGTTTCCTTTGTGCCCAAAGGTCTACGTAAAGTGCTTTCTCTTTCCACAAGTTGTCAGGTTGTCAGTAACATGCTAATGTCTCAAGCTCTCAAAGAGTGTTTTCGTTGGTGAAAAGTTTATTTTACGTAATTGTTATGTAACGGAGAAAATATTAATTCCAAAGCCGAAAAACCGGATTTGCAAGAATGAGAAGGGTTAGAGTGAGGACACGCTATTTTCTCCCAAGAAAAAAAAACCTCTGAAGTTTAGCCATTATTACCAACTTGGAAATCAGTAGCAGAAGTTCCTTAAAAAAACAAACGAATGATCGATAGTGTAATCGGCTTTGAAACTATAACGAACAGACTAATAGGGAATTCTGAAAAGAACGAGCATAAACAAACAATTTCTGATCTGTGAGCATATTGATTCAGGCTCAATTAGTCTATTTATCTGTCAGAGTGCAGTGACTCCTCGTGTGGGGTCAGAATAGTGCATGCAGAGTTATTTTTACTTCACTATCTTTCAACACAAGTCTTTTTTGTTTGCCAACAACGTAACTACCCAGCTACTGTTTCCAACCTACGAATACCCATTACACTATTTCCAGCTATTAGGCCGCCATTAACATGTCATCAGTCAATTAAACCGCCAAATAAATGAGACTGTCCAATATATCGCGTCATGTCAGTGTGTCAGTCAGATGCGTGCGTATCTTGAACTCCGTGAACTATCTGAAGCGATGTGCGACGGACATCGACCGATCGCATGTGGGTCATGACGTCATGCTCGTACACACACGGGGAACTGATTTAGGAAGATACTAGAAGGGGTAGGTAAGACAGAATCGGTAACACAAATCGAAACAATTTGTTGGATCTTCGTATTTTTTTGAATCACAAATCACACTATTGTCCAGACTCCAGAGTGACACGACTAGGAGATTCAACGTGTTTCCTTGCAACGATAAGCCAATAGCTAAGCTAAATAGGATGTTGGCATTTTGTTGTTGGGGCCGGCTACCCATGCCCCTACTTAAAATTTTGTACACGCCGTTCGATACTCACTACACACCCACCATGAAAATTTAAGTTGTTGATTTTCAATTTAATTGTTCAATTCGGTAGCATAGCGGTAATATCGGGTTTCGCTCGCGACACAATCGATCATGCAAAAAAACCTGAACATTGTTCGGCCAATACACATTACAAGCAGCCTACACGACTTTTTTTTGTCAGTCATTATATCGAAAAGTACCGGATCATTATGATTTGAAAGTAAGATGAGGTCATGGAAAAGTTTCGTGTTCTACAAGACATTAATTTCTTATTGATGCGTCATAAAAATTTGCCTTGAAGCTAACGGATCTTTGGATGATTCTAAAATTCGGGTTTTATTTTGACAACCCAAGGGTAATTTGCACCTTAGTTTCGGAATACTTCAAGGAACGTTTTAGTAGTACTTTATTTCCTTCTTTGTCAAAAGTAATGCTGTGTTCGCATAATATATGAGTAATAATACCATTTTGAGCGTCAATTTGAGCCCACATTCATTTATAAATATAGAAAAAAGTGAATATAAATGCAAAGTTGCGCAACAATGCCACGTTATATCGTGTACTATTTTCGCTTTAGCGCGTGACCATGATCTTGAGATGTACGAGTATGTTGTCTAAAAGTCAAGGAATCACGATGAACCTGTTTAGCTTTTGGCAAATCGAATATAATTTAACTCATTATCAGCGAAACATAAATTGATGCTAATATGTTTTTTTTATGTCACTAAAAGTTTTTATTTATAAATATTAACACGAAACAATAATCATAAAAATACATAAGTAGGTACATAATTTAACTAAACTAAAGATAAAAAACAGTGTTCAAATAATATGTTTAGTGTAGCAGACAAAGGTGAATCAACTGGTTTGTTTTTTAAAGACTGAATTTTATTTCAAACATTACAAAAATTTATTTTTGAATACAGTACACTTTTACCTAAAGTACAATGGGAGAAACCTCAAATAGTTTTATCTAGGAAATAAAATGAACGATATGATTTTATACAGTGGAAGACCTTCAAAACGCTTCAGACGTCTTACGTCACGTCTATATAAATAAAGCTGAACATTAAAGTTTCGTTTACACACTATTGGTAAATGTTCCATCGCATCCACAAGTCCTCAAGACTTCTACAGGAGAAATGGCAGGCAGGACTACGAACAAAAGGAAATTGTGACAGTGAACAGTAATTTTTTTAGGAACATCACTCGATCAACTGGTTTTTTGGATGAAAACTTTCTATATTCTAATGACTATGAAACTCAATAGGCAGAAAATTATAAACATTGCAAATTCTGCTGAATCGATCCACTTTTATTTCTTGGAATAGTGCATGTGCAACGCAAGGCCTATTGATTTACCAGGTCATGTTGTTGCATGTCTATGAAAAGTACTTCAATGTAATGCCAAATGGAACAGTTGCCTTTGGATACATTAAATCCAAGCGAGGTCCTGGCAACTCCTGAACATCACATTTTATTGACACTGGTGGTTGGTTCAATGTCTTTAAGGGTCATCCTACCATGTCAGGGTCTTTTGGCGAAAACTACAAAGATAAATATGTGACTGTGTGAGTATTACTGCATTGCTAATGATTTTAGTATTGTGCTCCCAACGTTGTAACCAATGGTATTGTACATTTTGTACAGATGATCCAGCGGTGGTAATGATTATTTCTTGGCGAAGCGCGGTGACAGTATCAGTTCCCGCAGCGTGATAAATGATCGCATGATCTACAATTGTTTTTCCTGGTCTGGGTGCGGCGGTAATATAAAATTCGCACGACGTAGACTCTTCATGAAGAATTGTGACTGTTTC
Source organism: Epirrhoe tristata (assembly GCA_951394285.1). Lineage (NCBI taxonomy): Eukaryota > Metazoa > Arthropoda > Insecta > Lepidoptera > Geometridae > Epirrhoe > Epirrhoe tristata. The sequence goes on from OX596161.1 coordinate 4,056,337, forward strand.
GTGTTACGTATCAGTTCTGAATTACGTACTCTGTCTTTCACATTATATTTTTCGTAGGTATTTGTATATTTTATTCTGTGGAATATGGGTCAGTGATTTCACTTGTACATTATCGTACGGTGGGAAATCGAGTACCGTTATTTAGTTCCGGTGTTTTGCATTGTTGTGATGCGTCCGAATTTTATTGCCGTTCACATGACCATTGTGATTTGGCAATTGTGAGTCTGTAGTAGACGAGTTCATGAACTATGTATCGAAGTTCATAGATTCATGAACCATAAACCTATCGACAAATAGTATAAAACTAACTAAAAAGACAATTTTCTGCAAATCTTCAACTGAGTTAAATAACAAAGACAGAAAAATGCTAAAAGGTGACTGGATTCATGTTGACATAAAACGGAGAACGTAGATTACATTATCTTTATACGCAATTTGTTGCAAATTAGTAAGTTTCCTAACTCAAGTCAACAACCGTTCGCAACAATTTTATCGTACAATTTTGTTCAGCAAAGTCTCCAACTGATAAGGTGATGTAGGTCGGTTGCCGACCCCATATCTCAGCTGATTGTTATGTCAACATAGTGCTTAGGTGTCGTCATAGTAACTATAACTGGGACAACGAGCAAATTAGATAATGACTAGCCAGGAGGGGTTCGGTTGCCGAGTTTAGCCAAGTCTGAAACAGTGTCAGTCGAGCTGAACGGAAGCGGACGTAGAGAGATAAATAGTTAGGAGTTTAAAGATTCTTATAACAAGTTCGATAAGAGACTGCGTAAAATGTTCACTCAATCACCAAATAATTCTTCAATCGCTACTGACTCCAGAAATCTCGCAAATATGCACTGAAAACAATTGAAACACACGCCAAGTACAGAAGCAATGTTGAACACGTGGCCGAAATGGGAAGATTAGGCGCATAGCAATCATGTATTGGATAGAAGCGATGCATAACCAACCTTGAAGAGCCACAATGCTTCACAAATGGTTAGAACGGCGCGCACGTAAGCACTGAGCCGATGGAAACGTGTTCTGGATATGATACATGCAGTATTGAAAGCGTTGGATTACTTTACTCAGAGTGAAAAGGATGAATATCGAAATATTCAAGCTAAAGCATGATGGATTATACAATATACAGCCCAAAGTAAAGACTTCAAGTATGGAATAAAAAGTGTCTAGGGAATAACGCAATGGAAAAGGGCCGGAATCTTGGAATGGATTTAGTTCTACAAGCAACTTTAGCTAAGCAAATGCTAAGCATACCAAGTTCAATGCTGACTATAAAATTTTATAACATTTATGTTATGAAATGGCAATAACCGAGATAAAGGCGTGGTCTTGTATGTGAATTCAAGTTCAAGATTATTTAAACGACCAATAAAAAACTTACCAGCCTGCTCACCATGACCACCCTATCTTTACGGTAATTTGGAGTAAAATGTACTTCAGTACAGGCAAAGGTATCTCTTTTACAACCGCCATAAAATTCAAAATCGTCTAAACTCAAATGTTATTTTCCTCTATCCTACCGTTCAGCCAGGGAGGTCATGGTAAGTAATATTAACAACTGGGATTATGAGACTTTTTCGGCTAAAGCGGTTTATAGGTCACGAATCGAAGGAGTCTTCAGACAAAGTTAAGAGAATGAAGTAGCGATATTGGTTCCGCAAACAAACTTGGAAACCACAATTTGTTGCCAGAGCGTTCATCCATCACAAAGTGTTCCGTAAACCAGTTAATAGTCTGATCTCTAAGTATAGCCTCCGTGCGGAAGCATCGATGATTGACCGTCGATGACAGACAGACGCACACTTTCTAGGGATGAATTTGTGTAGAAAGCGAGTTGTAGTAAAGCCGGCTGAAGTTATTCTTTCAAGCTAACAATGCTGAATCAATTTCCGTGAATTTCATTTGGATTCCATCATCATAATGGTATTCCTTCACTTCAGTTTAGTCTTAATTAAGAGATTACTTTATGATACAGAAAACCAATGAAATTAAATCATATCATTGACTAGACTGTAATAAATAGTCTATTACTGTAACGTAATTTATGGACTAACTATGGATTGACATGGACATTGGACACGGAATTTTAACTAGACTAAACTATGGATTTACATGGACATTGGACACGGAATTTTAAAACTGCTACTTGCAAGATACTATAAGAAATAGTCAATTAAAATACTAGCTGAAAAAATACTGTCTTTCATCGAGAAAATGAAATGAAGAGACTTATCAAAATTACGATTCCGATGGGATTCGAACCCGATCTCGATACGACGATCCTCCTAAAGCTGGAGCCGCCCTTTACCAATTCGGCTACGGGATCCTTGTTTGTCGCCGTCGAAATTTTTGCTAAGCTCATATTCAATCGGTTATAGCACCGGTAGCGCCATCTACACGTTTCACTTAGTGAACTCGTGCTCATTGTCCTAAGTAGTATAACACTATAAAAATAATTAAAAAAAAATACTGTCATGTTTTTTTTTTATTTTGTGCATTCGGACTACAAGTCTCCCGGTGAATGTATCGATGAATCTTCGGTAACCAGCTTGACATGTGAATGCGTTCCCCGATAATGATCTAAGCCAAACGAACAGACAAGACGTTTCAGCTTCTAATGTTTTACGAGTATTAGTAGTAGTTCGATTTTATGTTGATTGCTTGAACGCCGTGGGAACTGAATATCGCACATTCTTCAGTGCGAGTACATTTTCCTGAATCATTTTATAGATCCTGGAAAGACCACCTATAGTTTTCGTCTCATGAAAACAGATATAGCTTCTGTATATTAGAATGAACCGTTGTCACAACCGATGAAGTACCTACCAACCTACTAAACCAGTTCATACATGGGTCTAAAAAACTCCTTCACCATAGTTATATTCGTTCCAGCTCACGAAGGCGGGTTGGTCTTAATTATGTCTGTAGTAGATGCATGCATATGTACATCGTTTCTGTGTGCGTAAACGCTCCATGGACGAATACGCACACAGAAACAAATCTCCACACACAATTAAGATCAAACCGCCTTTGTAAGATGGAACAACTGTACTAGCTCATTGCTCATACGAACATTACCAGCTTTAGTACTCAACCGTAACAAACTCATCACATGCCAATTTTCACGAATGCTAACAAACCTATTGCTTTTAATGAGCCGATGAAATGCGGTGTGTGAACGTTTTTGTTACGTACAAACAGATTTACAGGTCCAAGTTCACCATAACGGATCCCTCTGCAAAAACACTTAGGCAAAGGCAAAGGGGATTCACAGGTATAAGCTCACTAGCAGATACTTAAAAATAACTGTTAAAACGTAAGTTACTGCGAGTTTCAGATAAGACTTTACGTTTCACCGACTCCCAGTATAGTTCACATTTTTATTAGATATAACGCGATGGAGCCATTTCAAAGCTGTCGTAAAATAAGCTGAACTGTAATTGAAAACTATGCTATTGAAATTTATAAACACGGTTATACTATAACGGATTATTTGCGTCGATGTACTTGGTACCTGATTATTGAAAATATTTTAAAGGATATCGGGCCCCATTCGCTTTACAACGCTACTTCTTCATTGGTTAGTGAAGAAGACGAATAAAATAATCACCAAATGCGGACGATTTTACCGTGTCATTCTGATATGACGAAAAATATGAAACACGCGATCCAGTTACAATGAGATGGACTCCCGCGTGGAAAGTTAAAACTGCTACCAAAATAGACTATGATGGCTTCCTGTGTAAGCTAAGGCTGACTGCCCAATTCGTTCTCTTTTGTCAGTAAACAAAGAAAACAAGCAATTAATTGCCATATTTCCTGTAATTATTCAGTGTAGAATTGGCACGCGCGTGTTTTACGATCATTCCACTACACGTAAGTGTGCAGTGTCATTTTAAGCTGTTCCGAGAAACTCAAAATTCACATGACTAATGACTCCAGAAGTCATTTATTGTAATACGCAAACGCAATGCAACTAAAAGTTCTATTTTTCAGTCAAATCAGAAGACATCTAAAAATGAGTTTTTAATTTATTATGAACTATCAATCTAAAGTGGGATGCATCAGGTGTGGTAAAACAAATAAAAGTGACACCAAGCGTTTGTAAATATTTGATTTATAAAGTAAATTTAAGCAGCTGCAAATCTCGAACTTTACCAAAGTGATTTGTAAGATAAAATAAAACAGCTATACCGTTTGTTTGTACGAATTAGCGCTTTATGGCAGTTTCCCTTTCACGTTCCACCTGAGTCACTGGTTTTTTAGATTAAGTGAGTTCAATCATTTGTGGGTCTTGACCTTCCTATTGCTTTTTTGGCAGTCATGTGCTAATTGTCCCATGTTTGCAAAGAGCGCTTCAAGCACAATTAAATGTCAAAAACACTTTCTCCATTTCATAGCCAGGTTAGTATTCTCAGAACCAAATATGCTGGCCGTGTATAAAAAATATGCATCTCATAACATTACGACGCATGACATCTTTATGGTTTACACAATCAGTGTAGGCAAGCTTTAGTCTTTCTTAAACTTTCGCGATCACTATTCATAATTACGTATTATACGTCGGGAAATAAAATAAAATAAGGTACGCGATAAATCCCGTTTCAATAATACGTAATTAGGCAAGCTTTGTTAAACTGCGTCAAGACTCCATAGAGTCACTTCATATGCAGTGGAACGTTAGAAACAAAGGTATGTCCGAAGATCCAGTAAAGCCATGTATTCACTGGGAAACAAGTTTCAGATACAAAATTTCTGGCACAAAACGTAGATATTTACAGAAACAAATGTTTCGGGGACTTTCACAGCATCAGCAATCCCTGATATCGGCTTCTTTTTTAAATAATTCTATGTTGACATACATTATAATATGTTGACATTCCAAACTACGGCCATGTTGTTTTAAACAACTGAAACACACGTCCACACTTGTATACAGCTATTGCGAAAAAGATTTGTTTCGGTACTCTCTATTTCCATCTGGGAGCACAGAAACATTCTAGAAAGACGTAGTGTTTACCGCAACAATTTAAAAAGTGTTTTTTCTTCTGAAACTGATTCTGATTCTGAAACAAGTTAAATTGTTTCAGAATCACGTATTTTGTTTGTGAAACCGTGTTTATAAACAAATGTTCTTCGGTGAGCACATGGCTTTAGGTTCTTAACCTGAGCGTCAATTGAGAATTAGGTGAGACCAATAATTCGCAATTCGTAGGATCTTGACCTCTAGTTTAGCCGTTTTGTGCTAATGCTCGCGACCCTGTGTCGGGTCACGAAGAGGCACTAAAATGTAGACGCGACGAGTCAAGGTCAATGCTGATCTCAGCTTTCTTTAGGGTGTGATTTACATGTCTTGGCAATGTATTATGATAGAGACAATCGGACCGACTTACATACCAACTATGACATTGTTTTGACGCATAGGGGCGAGATCGAGACAAATGTGCGACAACCTTGAAGAGTCCAGTGAGCTACACAAATCGAATCCCATTGTATAAGAAGGATACTAAATTATATTAACCAACATAATGTGTGATATCCTTTCAATATTTATGTATGTAAACATTATTGTTGTAAGTTATTTTGTTTTTGTCGTGAATATTAATGCAATGTTGCCATATTTACCCAATAAGGTATGAGCAAACACCATGTTGAAAGACAGTTTATATAGCCGATTTCAAACAATGCATATTTTGTGAAATTGTTGTACGAAGCATTTTCCACCATATATTCCGTTAGAAAATAGAGCAGACATTGATTAGTTCGATCCATTAACCAAGTTAATGAACATATTCTGATGGTGATCAACACGAAAGGGGTGAAATAAATTATGGAGTATCGGAAAAAATATAAATCATAATGTTTTTGGTCATGTCTAGTCAGTGATAGGTAAATGAAGTTACTTATTGGTTATAGAGTATGTTCAACTCCAGTCCAATGACATATTAGTTGACTAAGTCAACAGTCTATAAAACAGGAAATTGATCTTAAACTCTCCATAGACTATCAATAAATAATAAAGTTGAACCAAGGTCGTAGACGTGGGTATGCGCATCGCAAGTCTCAAATGGAGATGGGCAGGACACCTGGCTAGACGGAAAGACGGGAGATGGACTACAGCGATTACGGAATGGTGGCCCAGAGATGCGCAAAGACCACGAGGCAGACCAACCGCCCGATGGTCGGATGACATCGTGAATGTAGCTGGGAAAGCGTGGGAAAGGACTGCACAGGACCGAGAAGAGTGGCGTAATAGAGAGGAGGCCTATACTCAGCAGTGGGTGTAACCGGGCTGAATAGATAGATAGATAGATAGACTATCAATAGATTATTGGCACTTATTTTGGTAATAAACTGAGCCTGTGGACGATTTATATCAATCAGTGTGTCGGCGCCATTTTAAAACTCCAGTGCGTTGACCCGGGATATTGGCGTTCCGCAACTCCTGCGCATCAAATCCATTCTTTTTGGCGGTTGGAGTGGATAATAAATCTGTCTATCGAGCCGATGTACAATTTATTGAACATTTGAAAAACAGGTCTATAATTTCGATCGGCTTGATGTTTTTGATCTTGAAATTTGGCCTGATGAAAGTTGTTTTGCCATGTTAAGTAATACGACTACTATCCGTTCATAACTTAATTAAATATTTAACTAATCAAAGTTTTGTTAATGGAACCAAAATACATTTTTAGTTTTAAGTCGCTATGAAAAAAATTGTGATAGGTACGTTAGATAAGACAAATTAACACTGCCTGCGGACTGCGAAATAAAAAAGCTCTGGTTCTCAAGCGTTTGGAAACGTTGACTTTTGACGTGAACCTCGCAATCGCTCCATCTTAGGTCTGCATACAGATGGGACGGGCCGTGATAAAAATGCTAAAAACATCACCACCTTTGCGCTCATTACGCATGCGCCCGGAGCCTGGACCGCACAATTTACCGTTACACCAGGGACGGACGGAGTTCATGCTATAAAAATTATAACTGCACTGTAAACACATTTGCCTGTATTTTGTGTTTTAATATCTGTTATGGTGCTTGTAGTTTACAGATAAGGTAAATAAATAATGGTGGACATTTCACACAGCATCATCTAGCCCCATACTAAGCAAAGCTTGTACTATGGGAACCAGATAACTGAGGTAAGGCAAGGTTAATCTGTTCACAAAAAAAAGATACTTAAGTTTCAAAGCCTGGATTAACACGATGGGGCGCATCTAGTATCGTGATAAACTTTAAAATTAGATTTTTTATGTTTTTACTACGTAACTCAGGCCCTAAATTTTTAAATCTGACTGCGTCCCTGTCACACTCTGCAACATGTCTTCTACGAAGTTTTGTTTTAACGGCTCTCTTGACTTTATTGCGGGCGTATGCAATTATGCTAAATTATACAGTCTTTATCAGGTAAAAGATTATTATGGTTCATGCAGCGTTTATCCTCACAAAGAAGATTGCTTCTAATTCTAATAAAGTCCGCGGCAAATTTTGTTGCTGTAAACATTATCCTGTATGCTTTGCTGGATATTTTAACTATACAAAAATACTTAAATATATTTTGAGTTTTATTTTATAAAAGACTTGAGATAAGATAAGTAAAACTATATTTGTGATAGTATTTAAGAAGCACATATTTGATACATGCCCACATCTTGCAGAAGTTAGTATTCCATACGTGACAGGTTGCAAGCCCATCGCCGCCTATAAGAACACTTACTGGTTTCCTCACGATGTTTTGCTTCACCGTTTATAGCACGTGTTAAAGCACATATAAATTTTACGAAACGCAAAATCCATTGATGCACGGCCGGGATTCGAACCCACAACCTTCATCATGTATCAAATATGTGTTTGGACATGCCTCTGACTACCCCCCTTAGACATCTTCAAAGGATCTGGAATAAGTAAGATCTGAGAGAATGTCTACCGCACCTTGGGGATACAGTCGTGAACCTGTGTTCTGTTTTTATTTAAGAAGCATGTTCGCAACCATGATTATGTTTTTGAAAAAAGTTATCCCAAGGTTGGTAAATAACAAGCAAACAAACCCGCATCTGTGGTCCAAGCACGCGGAACAAATATCGTTGATCCCGTTTTATCTCGAAAATATTGAACTAAATTCTCTATCTGATAAAGTATTGGAATATTCAATACCATGTGATTGCGGTTTCCGATTCATTAGGCTCAATAGATAAACATTTTGGATTTTCTAGATGTGTACAGTCAGCGACAGAGGTTTATGAATAATTTGAAACTTTGAATTTACGTTTCCATCATACAATGTGGCAAAATACGATGTTTTACGAATAGCAATGAAAGGCAAAGCATCTAATATAAACAACATTTTGGTTACATTTCTATGAGCTCTGATGATATAGAAGATTAAAAAGTACGTGAGTGTCGTGGAACACTCGGTTGGAACGAAGCAAAGAGTACTTTTCTATACTGCGAATTACAAATTCAAATCAAACGCTTTTCCGTCCTAACAATGTAACAATCTATGGACTGTTCGCGGCTGCGCACTTCGCGATTTTGTGACGTGACAGCCTTAACGGTAAAAAAAATCTCCCAGTTTGTTTTTTTTTTCAAAAAGGAACTTCGTTCCAAAAACATCAAATGTTCATGAACTTTGGTCACTGACCGTACCCGACACACATAATAACTTTAGCGTCTCATCAAGGGGTAGACGCTTGACACTACATTTAGATAGCTGCCGGTGTTTTTAATTGTATATTTGTGACCTTTACATTATCTTTTAAATATAAAACTTTATAAATACTTTTAATTCTATTTAGAATGAACATTCTTCTTCTTATCGTGTCATCAGTTCTTTCGTACCAGTGTGGTGAAAGGATAAGTGCGCCTCTTAGAGGCTCCTTTCGTGCACTTGACACATGTTTTCAAACTTTATAGGTTCTACGAAATGCCGGTTTCCTCATGATGTTTTCCTTCACCGTTTGAGAGTACTGACATAATGCACACAAAAAACTCATTGGTGCACGACCGGGATTGAACGCACGATCGAGATCGAGAATGAACATTAGCAGCCAAGTACTTAGATAAAAAACTAAGACAATGCACAATTTAACCTTCTAGTCTGACGAAACTTGCAGACTATTTGGCAAGACTCAGAATATCTCCGAGTATAAAGTACTGAAGACGGAGTCTTTGCTCCCTACAGAATAGCTTTATCTTTGTCTTGTTTGTTCTGGAACTAAGGAAGCGTTCTACGGCCTAGACGTGCTTAATGTCACGAAGTAGCGATTTATGATGACCGAGTCCTTACACTTTATGCTAGGGCAGCGCGGTTTTATTGCTGTCTGATATACTAAGCACAACGGATTTTTAGCTCTCTGAAGTTAGGCGCAATAGATTTGGTACAGTAAGCGAGATAGCACGATTTTAGGCGTCTTCAAAAATGGGTTCTGCGCAGCTACTTCAGAGAGCTAAAGAATGATTGTGCGTGTTGTGCATAGTGTAAGAAGTTGCAGGCTTCTGGCTATTGTATTCAGATTAAAGCTGTGATCAAACTTCATTACAATTTAAAACATATCAATTTTCACTAATGTTGAGCTATTTTCGAGGACAATGCAGTAAACTTTTCTCAAACATAAAATGAGCAATGATGCTTCATCATTCTTTGTGAGCAACAATGCAAGACAAATGTATAGCTTCCGTACACTTTGTTTTAGCAACACAAAAGAGAGCCATCCAATAGAAATTCCGCCTAAATCGAGAGTAAACCAGACAATGACATATGACGATATAAAGCTCGCCTGACACATATTTTGTTACCCGCCATTTAAAATACGCGCGCCGTTACAGGACACCATTGTTCCTTCGTGCCGTATACGTACAACTGTGGGCGTAATTTTTTATTCGCACGGTGTTGTATGTAATGACGAATTGATTGGGCCAACGATCTCGAAATGAGGACAGTGGATTATTTCTAATGTGGGTGTTCTTAATGATTCAGATGACAGTGAAATGAGGATGAAAAGGACCGTTGTGATGACCCAGTTTCGGTGACGTCGTGGCCAAGAGATTGCAAAGTTTCATGTAATTAAATGCTTGTTGGATAATGGGGCCCCGTCTAAAATGACAGTGAAATACATCTTTGGTTGCATGCGGATCAGTTTAACAGTTGTGTTGATTGAGTTTTATAGATTCGCTTTCACATTTAAAGTAAGTGAGTAGTAAAAACCTCGATAAATGTTCACAGGAAATATTCAATCACTCTCAAAGATAGGGAAACGTTACAATGTGGTGAAATAACTAGACCAAGACAACAGATAAGTTACGGTTGGTTTTAGGTCACTCTGCGGTGATAGTAGAAAACGATAACAAATAATAGGAACAGTCATTAAAGTAGGTACGCAAACTAGAAATTGATATCGAACTCAAAATTATGATGGACATGTATGCAAACCAGAGGTGCCTGCTAATGTCGAACACAAAATAATAATGTTTAAGACAAGAAAGGGTACCGAGAAATTCAAAATATGTTTACTGTCATATTTCTAAGCATTGAACACGGCAGTGTTATCGATTGTCGATGAGACCCAAGAAACCGTGTCACGAAATGTAATAAAATTTTATCGGTCGGTTATCTTTGTGCTCTGATACCGGCTAGCAAATATTCGCGTACCTAATGTACCTATCGCTGTATTTTACTACAGTTTGCATAAACTACTCAGGAACTTGGTGGGTTCAATTGGAACACAGTCGAGATTGTACGAAAGATGGAAACCAAAGCAGACGTATCTGGTGCCTCATTCAGATTTAAAAGAATAAAACGCCACAGTGAAACATACGAAGTACAAACATACATATATACATAGACTGCTAAAATACGTCTGCCTTTTGGCTCTGCTGCAGTCGAGCAAAATACTTTAAAGTGACCTGCAGTGTGACTTTGAAGTTTCATAAAAATTACTAAAAAACCTTGCTCGATATGCCGTTAGCTTTTTAGGGACTTCGTATTTCATGAACTCGTTACTTTCAACGCAAAAAAGATAAAAGGTGTCCCAAGTGAATAAACCAATACTCGTGAAGGAACAGGTTTATTTTCTGAATTTACATTCACAGACAATAATACAAAGCTTAGCAAGTAATCATCGTATCAGTAATTTAGCACTAATGACGATATTTATCTTGTTTGTTTAAGTCTTCCAGGAATCAATATTGTTCTCCGGATATCCACAATCGTTATCATGACTTCCGGTTGCAACTCTTGTGAATCACTTCGCAACTGTTCACGTTTGCAACTGCACGTCTGCGTGGCTTATCTGTCACTGTGCATTGGTTCCGTGTTTATCTGTTCCAACAGTGCCTATCAGCACAGCTGTTTGAAACAAGTTCTTCGGCACGAAGTGCTCAACGTGATTATTTGCGGAAGCAAAAGTTTAAGCTTGGATTGCATGTGCAATTTACATGCAAACGTGTATGTCATAGTAGGTTGCACGTTGGTGCAAGTTGCATAGCTACTTGTCAAGGCATGGTCTGTTGATTGCTAGTAGTATTCTTCTTCTTGTCGGTGTTGTTTCGGAACCAGAGGCGAAAGGATTAGGCGCTTCAAAAGGGCTCTTTGTTTGCACGAAGACTCTTTTAATACACTTGTAAGTATTTGTCGGAGCCTATACTATTTTGCTGTTACAAGTGGTAAAAATTTTTACATATTATTTCCGTCAATATTTTCAATGCGGAAGCATTGGCCTAACCCCAGTTAGTACTGTGACGGTAAAGAGGTTGGCCACTTTATCATCTTTTCAAGGTTTCCTCAGTGCACACCTAAATTGCATCCTGAACACTTGACAAAAAACTTAGGCCTTTACATTTATACTGAGAAGATTTATACTAGGTATACAGCGTCAGGAGGCAACCTATGCGTACACTCCACGGGACGCTGTAGTGACTGCCTGTATACTTGACACTGTTTGACGACCTCTGTGGCGCAGTGGGCGAAGGTCCGCCTGCGATGCAGAAGGTTGCGGGTTCGATCCCCGCCGCGGGTCAAATGTTTGTATGACCTACAGATATTTGTCTCGGGTCTGGGTGTTTCTATGTATAATATGTATGTATTTACAAACAAAAAGTATATAATTAGTCTATCAGTCATCTAGTACCCATATCACAAGCTCAAGCTTACTTTGGGGCTAGATGATGCTGTGTGAAAAGTCCAGCATTATTTATTTATTTTATTTATTTATGTTTTTAATACCGTTTTTGTAAAAGCGCATTTGTGTGTAACAAGTTCCTCGTTCGTAAGAACGCAATCGAGAACTCGAGGGACAGGGAGGGGAGTGTCCACTGTCCATTATATACAAAGTCTCTGAGTATAACGCATATCAGCTGATAGACAAGTTCTTCGAACGGAAATCTAATCATGCACTGACTGAGTCAGTTAAATGAATAAGTTAACAGTTGAAAACCGGATTGATTTATGACGTGGATTCATAATATTACATTCACTAGTATCCGCACGTTTTACTTGAAAGATAAATAAAGTTTGCGGTTTATTCTACGTTAAGAACTCCATGCCATTTAGCCGGTTATTCATAATTTAACCGTAAATATTCTTTATCAGTATCTGGGTAAGATTATATTACTTATCAAGTAAAGCTCATTAAATACTTTATTGAATATAAGTACTGAGTTTCAAAACATAAAAAAAAACTTTACATCTATATTACGGCCTTTACATTTATATTAGATAATTTATACAGCGTCAGGAGGCAACCTATGCCTACACTTAACGGGACGCCGCAGTGCCTGGGACATTGTTTGGAACATCAACAATTGATTGATCAGCTTTTTGTAATTTAATTGAGCTAAGCCTGTGCCAAAATGAACCATATCAATAATCTGCAATTGTTTGCAATCGAGGGCACTTCATATGTGATACGTTATCTTATACTTACTCATACATTTTTTACGATATCAACTGAGTTGCATTTGTAGCTCCCAGAATAAAATATAAAATAAAATGTAAAAGACAGTATAAATAAGTAATCTGCTCACCCAAAACGCTGAATTATCACTCCACATCTTAGTGGATCAAAGTGGAATAGAATCCACCCACCTCGTCATCTACTCTAGCTATCGATGATGTACCACATACCTGTAAAAATAAACAAACCATTACGAATTGAATCGTGACATAAATAGCTAACAAATATACAGTGCTTAACTTAAAAAACCTTCCAAGAATCGGGTACAAAATAATAGCAAGAGAATAAATTCTACTCTTTATCATAATTGCAATAATAATATACACTTTAATGCTTTTTGTGTTCACTTTATAACGGTTACCTTGGGTTTATCAAATAGAATTTCCTAGAAAGACCAGGAAAACACTTAAATGCTAAACGTTGTCAACAAGACAGGTTTTCACTTCAATGATGACCCTACATATACATAGAAAATCATATTTATGAATCGTCAATTATTATTAAAAGACAACATAATAAGCTATGAAATGTTTTATGCAGAAAAATCTACGAGCCCTAAATTATAAAGTACTCTGCCGCTCTGCGGACCTAAACAGTAACCACTTTACTTTTACCATCTTTTACCTTGATTTGCAAAATTTACTCAACAAAAACGATATTTTAGTTACATGTTCCTATGAAAAGGACAAATAGGATACAAGCATCAGTAACTTTTTTAATGATTTGTCATTGTTCGTCCCCCAGGTAAAAAGTACACAATACATTTCGAAACTCGAAAGGCTTTGCCTGAGGCCCTATCACAATCCAGGGATGACTTTATTTCTCCAAGAAAGGGTTGGCGATTTTATAAATGACCTAATTGCCTCCGGATCTGATGGGATTGGGATCTAGATCTTAGGATGTCATTCAGATAATTTGCCATTGAATTTGATAGAAAATATATTATGAGCTACGACCCTGTTGTTTTTAAGAAGAGAGTTAACAGGCACCTTCTGGGTAGGCTCGCTCCATCGTAGACCTCACTCTTGCCTGTGTAAGTTTCGAGGTCAAGAGAGACTATTCATCATTAAAAAAAAATATAAATCATCATGAGGTTTTGTTAGAAAATTTCCATAAGGAAGTGGTTCTGGTGGCTGAGTGTTTTGCTAAATGTCTCCAATACCACTATTACGAATTATAATTACTATCCCCTATCCCAACAAAAAAAAAAATTATGAGTTACAAGTTTTATTACCACTAGCATCCAAGAAATGTTGAAATTTACATAAGTCTATGTGATTTCTGTTAAAATTTAAAGAATTTATTTATAATATAGCAAACATTGTACATCTCTTGGCGAATGTCCTTTCTTACAACCACTAAGCTTGTATCGGCTCGATAACCATAGAGCTATGTTATATGCTAAAAGATATATTGGTATGACAGTCTGCACAGGATATTCATTAAAATCTTCCATTGTACACGCTTAATTGTACGGATATGTAAAACCGCATTCTCGTTTCGTACAAGGACTACCTAGTTACATTCCTTTAAGCAGTCCAAGGAATAACAGTTATATTTGCTAATATTATACTCGTATCCATATAGCATCGGCAACTTGAACTACGTAAAAAATACACTCAGGGCCATGTTTAGAGGAACGTATTAATTTATATTACTTGTTTAATGTGTTTAATGAGTTTTTAATTTTTGTGAAGTAAGTTATAAATAAATAATGCTGGACATTTCAGTGTCATCTAGGCCCAAACTAAGCAAAGCTTGTACTATCGGAACCAGATAACTGATATACTACTTCTATACTTTTTGCTAGTAAATACATACAAACACCCAGACCCCAGATAAATGTTTGCAAATCATACTAACATTTAGCCCGCGGCGGGGATCGAACCCGCAATCTTCTGCGTCACAAGCGGGCTTTCACCCACTGCGCCACATAGGTCGTCAAATGGAAGAATATTATCTAGGAGGCTTTTATTTATTACAAATCTTATTTACTTTAAGTTTCTAAATCTTTTACGTTCCTACACTAAATTATCTTAAAATACTCCTCTTGTAGACTCAAGTCGTCGACTTATACAATTATATCTCCATCCATCATAAATATAACAAAGGCAACAGGAGTACTTTTACCTCGATCATAATCCTGACAGGAACAGGCAAATATAATCCGTGGACTCTTCGTAATAAGGTTACTGTTCCATTGTTCCTTTTCCCAGAAAATTCTCAGAGCCACGGATCGATGATCAGGCTAGCCCGTCTGGATGGTCATTTCCATTATTCCCATTGTCCATTAATTATGCATAGCAATGTTTTCAGAAATTTCAATTTAAACCTCAATTTCGTGCGATTGTTGTTTTATGTGAGTACTGCATACTTTATGGGATAATGGCTTTGCGTTATTTCTCTGTGATGTAAGATATAGTGGATTTGAATAATTTAATGGTGAAAAGGCGTCAGGGTTCGCTGTTTGTTATGAATAAACCTGAACGAAATGCTACCCATGAGAGATTGACCAACTGCCTTTTTGTGAGATAGTCCGTTCCAACCAATATACAGACGGCTGTTTTGTCTTTGTCATTGTCTTCTTTATCTAATAGGAGCATCAAGGCCGTAGAGCGAATATCTCTCGTCTGTTTGTGACATTTCCAAAACCTTTTCATTGTGCTTTTATTTTGGTCTAGTCGCTTTTTCCGTGTTTAGTGAGAAGCGTAAATCATCAACATAAAAGCCTTCGCAACAACGACTATTCAATACGCTTTCAGGTCAGAGTTTCTATCTATTTTATTCTCGCGAGCAATACGCTGCTTTCCCTCGGATGAAAATCATATTCCGTATAGCGTGAAAAGCAATCGACACCATCTTTATCAGCATCGCTCAAAAACACACCTTCATGGTGGGATTTAAGTTTGAAAATTGTTTGGCGTGTGGCCGGTATAATGGAGTTGAGCAGCGAAAAACTCATGTTTTGACGCTTTGATGCACTCCGGCAGATGTGTGTTACTACGAATACTTATTATTTGAAGCGTGATTTATTTATACATTCCTGCCACCAAGCACTCGTAGAAGCATTAAACAAATTCTACAGTATTTAATTTTATCATATTGAACAACAAATAAGGCTTCAATTTGCGTGTTTAAAAGCGGTGCGTCGGCGCCGTTGCATAGTAACAGTATACCGTGAAATTTCTTTACATTGTTACTACAACAGTCTTCTAAGTCTCAAACCAGTAATTTTATCAGAACGGATCTTTAATACGTGTTACTTATTCATGGCGGCAACTTAGTGGGTAGAACTGGTTTTATGCTGTTTTTACAGAGATTTCTGATAATCTGGTGGCTCACCAATCCTCTTTGTACTTGAAACAAGCAGATAGGAGCTCTGCATATCAGATCTTTTATTTTTTTTATTTGCCTATGAAGAAACTAACACAGATATTTGGGAATTTCAATTCCTATAGTGCCTTTCTTGCTATTCTTACTACACAGCACTAAACATGTTGCTGCTTATTATAGTATAGTATTTAAAGATCGTTTTTCTTGGGACAGTTTTTTAGTTAGACTTGGTCCTAAACTCGGCTCATTTTCTTGTAATAAGCCCCGTTAACTTAAGAATCCTTAAGTGCAGCCTACATAGAATTGACACTAACAGCCAATGGATTTAAGCATTCGTGAAGTTATCGATATATCAAAGCGCAGTGGACGCTTATACATACCGATCCGTTGAAAATAGTGTACCAGTGCAATACTTAACTTTCAAAATAGGCATCCCGTTTGCGCAACGCACTAGCTCATCTCATCTTATGAACTAGAATGTGTCTGTAAGCTGATACTTGAGTGCGAATTTGTAATGCTTAGTCCAGTAATTGGATCCGGTATTTCGATACGATCAATACTAAACCTCTAAATGGCTTGAAAACGAAACAGACATTCTCTCAGATCATAAAGATCCTTTGAAGATATAAATTAAAACTTTGTAATCATTGCGATTGATGAGCCAGCTAGGTCGAAACGTATTTTTTTACTAAACAAACATCTCTTCTCTTTGAGTCGTAATAAAATTCTTACCACCCGTGTCCAAGATGTCCACAGCAGGACTAACTGTTTATTCATTAGTTTCGTTCTGCGATTTACGAGCGTTTGCAAATAAACCCCCAAAATCATTCAAATGAATTCACAACTCCATGAATGATTCTGTTAAATTAGGTCAGTGACCCGAATACTGTCATTTTGCTCAGCACGATTGCCTTTTAATGCTACTGAATAATTAATATACGAACCAAAAAGCTTTTAATCGAGCAAGCCGTAATAGGAAGAACTCGATTTAAAAACAAACAAGCACACAGTGGCCGAAATCACAAAAAAGATACCCAGTGTTTAATGTAACTGTCGTGTACTTGGTATTCGGCGATATGTTGTCCGTCTCCGTCAGTCATGATAAATCACATACAATTGTACTTTTCACGCAACGGGGTTAGTTTACCGAATCAATAAAGTACAAATCTAATCGACTACCTCTGTGGCGCAGTGGGCGAAGGTCCGCCTGGGACGCAGAAGGTTGCGGGTTCGATCCCCGCCGCGGGACAAATATTTGTATGACCTACAGATATTTGTCCCGGGTCTGGGTGTTTCTATGTATAATATGTATGTATTTACAAACAAAAAGTATATAAGTAGTTTATCAGTCATTCTAGTATCCATAACACAAGCTCTGCTTACTTTGGGGCTAGATGATGCTGTGTGAAAAAGTCCAGCGTTATTATTATTTTTATTTTTTTTTATCTAAGAGGTACTTCACCGTTTTAGTATCACTCTTCATCAAGTAAAAGTAATAGTAGAAGAAAATTTAACCAAACGTTACGGTTTTGGTGAAAGCGAGCCTTCAAGATTAAAGTTGATGGTATAATACTCATCAATCAAGTTCCGCTTCAATCTTGAGATTACCGAGCGGACATACGACAGCGGAACTACCAGCGGCTGCAGCTTGCCAAAACGTCAACGGATTAATATGCTGAGATGGCATCATTTGTGGAGCTTTAGCTATCTAACTAACAACCACTGCTGGTTAAAGGCCTCCTCTCTATAACGATATCCTGTGCTGGTGTGTGTGGTCCTATACTTTTGTTTCCTACTGGCAACATAGAGGGATAACAATAATTGTGCTATCGATTATTGTTTATAGAGATAGTTGCTACGACTAAGTATTTACCTACTTAAAATTACTAAATTTTAAATCTATGATTTTTTTACTTTTAATACTGACATGTAACCTGATTTTGTTACCAATAAATAAACTGAACTGAACTGAGAGAACATAGAGCGGTTTGCAAAAAATAGACAAAAGACACATCCTAGTGAAAATGGCGAAAGCGATGAAGAGGAAGAGAAATCGTCAGTTATTATTCTTAGACTTAATAACAAAGGTCTTTTCCCAAATGGATTATAACGAAAAAAGTTATAAAAATGTTGAATATTCCGTGAAAAAAGTAAGTTCGTATGCGTCAGTGGCAAACTCTGGTGACGGATTTTTTAGGCCGCCTTCAGGCCTCCGTTATGTTCCGTGAAACAAACAGAGGATTCCGTAGTCCGCTCATTTAGACATACATGCATGCATACAGTCGAGTACAGTGCCACAAACTTATCTGAACCGATGAGAGAGGCGCTGTTATCGCATTTGGTGTTGGCAGAAATAATAATTTTACAGTAAAATTCGTTAGTTCCTCTTTTGGCCACCGGTTCAGATAAGTTTGTGGCACTGTACATTATAATTACCCGAAACAAAAAAGTAGTATCTCCGTAAGAACAAACGTCCTCATTTTAGTCCGAACTGGTTTAATTAAAGCTACAATTATGACTTCCTGCGCTCAAGGCTAAGGTATAAGGGCGAAGGTAATTCTCGTTTTCCGTCTAGGTAAACATATTTAAAATGCATCATACTTGTGATTCAACATGCCTGGGACGGACAAAACTGAGTAGGGAATAAGTACCTAAACAAATAATGAGACATAGATTGGAAAGATAGATATATATACATAGAGTGGATCCCACGGGACAGGAAACGACCACGCGGCAGACCCCGGCGACCGACGGTGGAAAGACGAACTTGACTCTGACTCTCCTGATTGGACCACATTAGCTCACAATAGAGAGGAGTGGAAGAAACGAAGGGAGGCCTTTGCCCTGCAGTGGGACATCACGGGCTATTAATAATAAAGATTGGAAAGAACCGCAGAAATCCAGAAATCCGAATGCTCTTCAAGGATTAAGCACTGAAGGAAGTTTGGCTGCTAAATCGTTTGTTAACATTTGTTTTACACTCATGATTGAAATCCATTTCAAGTTTTATGGAACAGAAATTACAATAAAATCGAAAATACCCACTCAATTTGCATTCGATAAAAATCTATTTGTACACTATCAAAGGCATACCGTTGAAATACGACCGATTTGTTTTCGATAAAACAATTAACTTCTCGATTGTACTTCAGTCCGCAGCTGTTGTAAAGCTTCGTTCTCATTGGTGCTTTTTTTTGAAGTTCCGTGAATTAAAAAAAAAATAAAAGAAATAAGGTTGAAATGATGGGCATGTGTTTATAATTAAACATTCTATTCAAGTTGGTCAGAATTGTTGACAATTGAATAGAAAAGCCAACTAATGACTGAGCTTTACCAAGAGCACGGATTCTTTGTTTAGTTTCTGGCTCGTGAAAAAATTCAAAACCATTTCAAGAGATCCATTGCCATCTTCTTCTTGTCGTGTCACCAGTTCTTTCGAACCAGTGTGGTGAAAGGATTATAAGTGCGCCTCTAAGAGGCTCCTTTCGTGCACCTGACACATGTTTTCGAACTTTTTAGGTTCTACGACATGCCGGTTTCCTCACGATGTTTTCCTTCACCGTTTGAGAGTACTGGCATAGCCATTACTACATAGAAAACATCTCAACATTCATCTGCACTCTTGCTCGACTGACTTCAACTTATAAAATATCCATAAAACTAAAACAGCACGACTGAAGTCTTCAATCAGACTTATAAGCACTAGAAGTCCGATTTATAAAAGTAAATAAACTTTGAAAGTGTAAAGTCTGTTTAGATGTGTGACGTTAGGCTTTTAGTAATAATCCTAAAAGCCTCATGTCACACGCCGTAATATAATTCCGGATACATTAGAACGGGCCACAATGCACGTGTCCGGTACAGCTGCGCAGTAAATGTTTCAAGCGATAAATTGTTAAGGCGTGTTGCATAGTTCTGTGCTCGGCTGTACTGCACAGATGAAGAATTATACAGAGAGCTATAAAACTGTCGAATGTGTACGAACATCGACTGTTACAAACAGGTAAACGAAGACAGTGCAACGTAGCTATAGATAATAAGTATTCATAATAGGCATTGGTTGGGTTACGATGGCAATGAATGTACATGAACCGACCCCACATAATGAGACAAGGGCAGGTAGATGATGATAACAAGTGACAACCACACTGTTCGCCTGTATCAGTAAACGCCTATGAATGTGTTCTAGACCAATAGCATCGCTTAAAGAGCATTTACACGATAAAAATTTTGGCTCGTTTCGCTAAGCCAATGCCATTCAGCGGTCGAGTGAGCGTCGCATTTACTAAGAGTTTAGGCAGCCGATGACCGTTTAGATGAGCTGAATCTACCGAGCAAATAAATGCACTTTTACGTCTTTCAAGAAAGTTCACATATTTGTTAGTTAACCTATAAAGGAGTTAGCAACTATTAGCATAATCTATTAGTGACTGAGTGTCTGTTATACGCTATTTATTTAGTATTATCCCTCTGCGCTTGTATAAACCCAATAGTAAGATGATGCTTGCCAGGAATTTAATTAGTTCACAAGTTAGTTGGTTGCTATGCTAAAAGGCTAGTATCTAATGTAGGGAATAGCGAATTATGTTTAACAAGATGTTTACTCATATATTGAACTGTTTTAAGAACGTGGAAGTTGGCAACACTAGGATTTAAAAAGTTAAGAATTATTTTTAAGTTAATAATTAGAGCGACCAACAAAAACCATACGATAAAAGCTGTTAATACGTTAATGGAAGTTAAGATCGATCAATCAGATAAAAATTATTTGTTAAGTAATTGGATGTTCGGAGAATAAATCATCGAAATCCAACACAAATTTTAGGCCAATTTATTGAACGCTCTTCAAATGAAAGCTTGGTAATTGAAATACAGCTCTCGAGACTTATTTGTACGAAACTGAAGTACTTTTACAGAAAATACACAAAAATAGATACTTTTTTTTTTCTTTTAAATGCCGGACATTTCACACAGCATCATCTAGCCCCAAACTAAGCAAAGCTTATACTATGGGAACCAGATA
This sequence comes from Epirrhoe tristata, assembly GCA_951394285.1. Classification (NCBI taxonomy): domain Eukaryota; kingdom Metazoa; phylum Arthropoda; class Insecta; order Lepidoptera; family Geometridae; genus Epirrhoe; species Epirrhoe tristata. The sequence goes on from OX596161.1 coordinate 4,077,658, forward strand.
ACTGATATACTACTTATATACTTTTTTTTGTTTGTAAATATGTACATACTATTATACATAGAAACACCCCGACCCGAGACAAATATCTGTAGGTCATACAAACATTTGTCCCGCGGCGGGGATCGAACCCGCAACCTTCTGCGTCGCAGGCGGACCATCGCCCACTGCGCCACAGAGGTCGTCAGAGGTTAAGTAATACATACTAGTATCTCTCAAGTTTATAGATTATTTTGTTTATTGACATATCTAATCAATATTTTTAGCCTTATTCAGCAGGCTGAATAACAAACACATAGACACAGGTTCGCCTAGTTCTGGCACATTGTATACTGTTACCTATGTTTAATTGTATAACATAAAATAATAAACTTAGCAACTTAGCATAATAATCATTTATTTTTGCTGTAACATTTGTAGCCCTAAGGTGTTGAATAAAGATTTATCATGTGCGATGACTTTAGAAGCTGAGTCAGTTCCACTTATAGTAATACACATACACAAAATATAGTCCTAGATGTCCGATTATTGGACATATATGTCCGCTATATTTACTTTTTGAACTGACATGTACCAACAATAAGCAATAAATGAATCTGAATCATATCTAAGACTATTCAAAATACCTATATTCGTGGTATAGGTAGATTCTATTCAAATAGTATATATATCATCTTTATCCAGCCCTTATCCCACTTTTATATGATCACAATTCACAATAGATTTCTTCATTTTACTCTATCAGCCATCTATTTGATTGAGAGTATTGGAGATTGAGAGTACATACTCGTAGTATAAAGTGCTAATAATGAGATTTGCAAAAAACGTTGAAAGTGTTAGTCATCCGAAGTAATGAGACCACTCAATGCTTTCACCACGTTCTACGATAGATTGGAATTCTTATTATCATGTGATCCAGATTAAGTGAAAAAACATTTTATTTCGCATTTTGTACATATATGGTCGCGAAGGAACAGGAGTAGAATCACCTAGTTTTAAGACGTTTCAAAGTGATCCCAGCGGTCCTACTGAATAAATTCTTTTTGACCTTGATTTGAGACTGAACATTTTAAGATTATTTTTAAGCCCTCGCAAAGCGAGAAACAACACTGTAAACAAAAACCTTCACCAAAGTTAATTAAACTGAATACGAAAATTGTTTCCACATCATAACTGACAGATAATTAACAAATATTCGAGAAAGCCATTCAAAAAGGGAGAAATTTCGAATTAATCAAAAGCAGACATCCGAACGTCCATCAATTTAATGAATATCGTCTCGATTGAAGCGAATTGAACAAAAATTAAAACGAATCGTACTCATAATTTTCCAATTAGAGGGAAAGGAAAGTCTGTTCTTAACATATTCATGAATGTCAACTCATATGACCTTGTCCGCAACTTAAGGTCAGACAAGCGAAACTTAGACGCCAAAAACACTTTCGCTAAAGAATCATTACGCGTGACCATATCGCATTGTACTCGTATTACAAGATGTTTTGTAGCACAATAAGAAAATGTGTCACAAGCCAAAATGTTTAAAACATTTATCTATATATTAGAATGCTTTAAATCGAAATTTATTTAGTCATTTTTGAAATAGCCTGTGCTGACTCAAAGCTTGTCCTCTTGTTGCACAAAACTTAACAGTATCACAGATATCCAAGGCAGAGACGACTCAGGTCGTGAGGTGATCTCTAACAAAACGCCAGGTTTCCTTTAACTTTATAATGGTAGGTAGCTAGAACAGCTTTGAGTGTCCTTAACCTAGTGCTAAGGGTAGTCAGATAATAATGATAATGATAGCCTTAATTTAACAATCTTACATTAAGTTTGCTTAGTACGTAAAATCATTTAAATTGACACCGGTGCGTGTTGATTGTCATGCTTTTCAGCATAGGCCTCCCCCAGAGTCAGCCACTGTTCGCGGTTCAGTGCTACTATAAGTAATGCCTGCTATATTTCTAACGTCATCCTCCCATCTTCGACACGAACTTCCTTTCTTTCTTTTGTAGCGTTTTGGACACCATTCTGTGACGTCCCTAGAACATTTATCCTTATTACTTCGAATCATACATACTATCCATACTATCCATATCCATACTAATCCATACTTCCATACTAATATTATAAATATGAAAGTAGCTCTGTCTGTTTGTTACGCTTTCACGCCCAAACCGCTGAACAGATTAAGCTGAAAGGAGACTGTTCAAAAGCGGTCTATGAGCCAATAGCGATACTGTAATGGTATTTGTGTAGGGATGCCTCATTTGTGCAAAGGGGCATCCAAATCTGACCCTTTAGTTTTGAGATATACAGGGTGGATTTTTAATCACTATAGTTACAGGAAAACGTTTTTAAGAGAACATGCATAACTTTTTGAGGTATTCTAAACTGCACTAACTCATTTTGGAAAAAGTGTACAGTCAGCGAAAAAAGTGCTGACCATAAGCGGTCTTTGAACCAATAGCGATACTGTAATAGTATTTTTGTAGAAATACCTCAACTACATCCATATGCAAAGGGGTATTAAAATCTGACCCTACAGTTTTGAGATATACATGTTGGTATTTCGAGACTATCTCATAGGTCAGGTACCTTAACCGTTCTAGTTACAGGAAAACGTTCCTAGGAAACCATCCATAACTTTTTGAGATATTCAAAACTGCATTCACACATTTTGGAAAAAATTTACAGTCAGCGAAAAAAGTGCTGACCATAAGCGGAATTTGAACCAATAACAATACTGTAATAGTATTTCTGTATAGATACTTCAACTTCATCCATATGCAAAGAGGCATCAAAATCTGACCCGGCAGTTTTGAGATATACAGGGTGGAATTTCGAGACTAGCTCATAGGTCAGGTACCTTAACCGTTCTAGTTACAGGAAAACATTTGTAGGAGGCTATTTATAACTTTTTGAGATATTAAAAACTGCATTTACACATTTTGGAAAAACAGTACAGTCAGCGAAACAAATGCAAAAATCCCAAAAAAATGTTTCAAAGATTTAGGACGTGGTTTTTGAACCAATTTTGATGCCCCTTTGCATAGGGATAAAGTTGAGGTATTTCGACAGAAATACCATTATAGTATCGCTATTGGTTCAAAGACCGCTTTTGGACAGCACTTTTTTCGCTGACTGTACACTTTTTCCTAAATGAGTTAGTGCAGTTTAGAATACCTCAAAAAGTAATGCATGGTCTTCTAAAAACGGTTTCCTGTAACTATAATGATTAAAAATCCAGCCTGTATATCTCAACTCTGCAGGGTCAGATTTTGATGCCCTTTTGCACAAATATGTAGATAAGGCATCCCTACACAAATACCATTACAGTATCGCTATTGGTTCAAAAACCACGTCCTAAATCTTTGAAACATTTTTTTGGGATTTTAGCATTTGTTTCGCTGACTGTACTGTTTTTCCAAAATGTGTAAATGCAGTTTTGAATATCTCAAAAAGTTATAAATAGCATCCTACAAATGTTTTCCTGTAACTAGAACGGTTAAGGTACCTGACCTATGAGCTAGTCTCGAATTTCCACCCTGTATATCTCAAAACTGCCGGGTCAGATTTTGATGCCCCTTTGCACATGGATGAAGTTGAAGTATCTATACAGAAATACTATTACAGTATTGTTATTGGTTCAAATTCCGCTTATGGTCAGCACTTTTTTCGCTGACTGTACATTTTTTCCAAAATGTGTGAATGCAGTTTTGAATATCTCAAAAAGTTATGGATGGTTTCCTAGGAACGTTTTCCTGTAACTAGAACGGTTAAGGTACCTGACCTATGAGTTTAATACCCCTTTGCATATGGATGTAGTTGAGGTATTTCTACAAAAATACTATTACAGTATCGCTATTGGTTCAAAGACCGCTTATGGTCAGCACTTTTTTCGCTGACTGTACACTTTTTCCAAAATGAGTTAGTGCAGTTTAGAATACCTCAAAAAGTTATGCATGGTCTCCTAAAAACGTTTTCCTGTAACTATAATGATTAAAAATCCACCCTGTATATCTCAACTCTGCAGGGTCAGATTTTGATACCCCTTTGCACAAATATGTGGATGAGGCATCCCTACACAAATACCATTACAGTATCGCTATTGGTTCATAGACCACGTCCCATACAACTTTGAACAGTCTTGTTTGGCATAGTTAAAGGTTGTATCCCAGGGAAGGACATAGGCTACTTTTTATCCCGAAAAAATGAAAAAATCCCGAGGGACCGCGGGTCACACCGCGGGAGCACAGCTTGTATGCCATAAGTAGTCATAGAAAAGCAGACGAAGTCTAACTAAGTAAAACTGCTCAAAACAGCAACTCTCCTAAAGTCATGGTGTGAGCCGTTTCAAAAGAGACATTAGCGAACTCATACGTTTACGCGCTTCAAAATAACCTTTACAATTCAAGTTGATGAAGATGTAACGTGTCTCATTTCTGTTGCGTTATGGTTATTAGGGGGCATTGTTAGTTTTGAAGAATAGGCTTTGACATATTCCGTGAAAGTGTATCTAATTTTGATCAACAGTTTTTGTACATCCGAGTACAATAGCGGTTTTTGTGAGAGTTATGAAATACTAGTAGTTCTTGTGCTGGCTGTTGCGCAAGATTGTTTAAACTATGTATTGTTACTGAGTTAGCTTTTATTTTATTCTTAGTTCAGTCAAAAACATTAAACTAAACAATCATTACTAGATCTTTGAGGCTTGGTCAAGTCATTATGCGTCAGAACTAATCTTGATATCTTATTAAGTTTTAATACATTTCAATATACTACTACTTCACTACTTCACCATACAAAAAAAAATGAGACGAATGAAAAAAACAAACGTATTTAGTTTGAAATTAGTTACATTGACCTTCCGGAGAGGGCAAAATGATAACAATAGGTTTATTTATCGTAGTATGATTGATAACAGATTTGCGTGATACACAATAACATAATTCAATAAACAATGGGCAAATTGTGATAGTTCTAAAAGTAAAATATTTATATTTATAAACGCCAGCCTTTTGGGCACATTACCTGCGGTCGATGATTTCAAACACTGTTTTTTATCTTTAGTTTAGTTAAATTATGTACCAACTATATGTATGTATTTTTATGATTACTGTTTCGTGTAAATATTTATAAATAAAACTCTTTATAAAAAAAATTATTTATTGCAACTCTTATTTACCAAAACGTAAAATGCCTAGTTCGGGGACTATTGAACAGTACATTATTTGTCCTAATATTTACCTTGATTCTAGACTAAAACTGTGGCGCAGTGGGTGAAAGCCCGCTTGGGATGCAGAAGGTTGCGGGTTCGATCCCCGCCGCGGGATAAATGTTTGTATGATCTGCAAATATTTAATGGGTCTGGGTGTTTCTATGTATACTATGTATGTATTTACAAACAAAAAGTATATAAGTAGTAATATTAGTCATCTGGTTCCCATAGTACAAGCTTTGCTTAGTTTGGGGCTAGATGATGCTGTGTGAAAATGTCTAACATTATTTATTTATTTCTAGATCTTACTGGATGTGCTATGATTGGCAGACCGTCAGTCACGCGTTTTATAGATAACATAGATAGGATAGGCGATTTCTTCCAATCGTGGGAAAGCAATCTTTAAAGCGGCATCGATTTGTGGTGCCATGTTAAGCTTACCTAGTACAGGCAACAAAATCAGTTGATTAATAGTTTATAGTTTTTGCACTATTAAACTAAGTGAAATAGAATTTTGGAGCGAAGTTCCTTTTCAGACGGTATCGAGGATGGGCGCTGGAAAAAAAAAAGCGTTCGACACATACATAGGTCAAAACGTCAGTGCGAAGTGCGCAGACGCGGAACAGTCCATAGATTGTTACATTGTTAGTACGAAAGAGCGTTTCTTCTTCTTCTTTTTTATTAATGGCAACTAACTATAATATCAGTATAATTCTACCAATGTCAAGTTTTAAATGTATTCAAGTCATGTCAAGTCAAGTCATGTCAATTTGGTTTTGAAAAAAACATGGCGGCTTCTCATTTCAAAACTCCAACGGAAATCTTTCTAGGATTTATGTTAATATTTGACAAATGCCAAATGTCGAAGTTCAAACTTCGTTCCAACCGAGTGTTCCACGGAGGTTCCACGATATTCACGTACTTTTTTTGTTTTTAAATAGTCGTGAGCAAAAAACCGAGTATTTTCAATCGTGAACAAAACTACCTATTACTTAAATCTACCGAGGAAAATTATAAACTTTTTAAAGTCCATCGCTGATCGTGTCTCCCAAATTTTTTCTCTATCAACAGAGTTCGCTAAGTTCATATGAGCTTACTTTTTTAACCTTAAAGTTTTTCTAGATTTAACTGTACTTTATAGTAGCTACAAAGTATTGTGCATTGTCTAGAAACTCTGTGGTTGTGGTCAGGTGTGAAAGTGTATGTAAATCTCAGTAAAATTGCTCAATTTATTAGTTTCCAGCTATCATACGAACTATGTCAGATAAATGTCTAGTGTATTCAGTAGTTTGTTCACTGGGTTACTTCACTCTTCACGGTATTGGTCGCGAAGGAACAGGAGTAGAATCACCTAGTTTTAAGACGTTTCAAAGTGATCCCAGCGGTCCTACTGAATAAATGATTTTTGACTTTGACTTTCTGTAACGTCACTTTAAGTGATCTTCTTCAGTCTACACTTTTATAACTTCAAGATAAACAAGACTGTTTAACTAGATGGCGACACACAGTAAATTGGATCGCGCAATCGCCAACACACTACACAGTCAACATTTTCAGATTTATAACATAAATCTCCTTGCTACAGTTTAAAATAATTTTCAGTGTAACTAGATAACCATTACTCAGGATTATCAAAAACCGAATAACCAAATGTTATCTTGGAAAATACCATAAATCTATTAATGTGGTTTATAGTAGCCTTCATAATTCGTAGTGCACTGATGAAATCGACAATACCTATCAATCAGCTTCCACTGACCTTCGTCCCTGATTCCATCAATATTAACGAGTAGGTTTAGTACACTCAACCTATCTTATAAATCGATATTTTAAAATATTTTCATGATTAGAATTTCAATAGCATTTTTAAAACATTCGTAGTTTCATGACATATTGTTTTTTGAAAAACGTGCATTTTGTGTTAATTTCATGACGTTGCAGTATTCGTGGTCAGGTTTAGAAGTACAGTTATTATTAAGGATAGAATCTGACGAAGTGAGGGTCACTTCGTCATCAGAATAGATGGCCAGGTACGCAACTAATTTTGATGCTGAGTGTACATACGATTGTTTCTACGTGTGTATGTGTGTACTAGTAAATGTGCCGATATATTCCACGTTCAGTATTGTAAACAAACCACGCTACGAAATATTCATTATAGTAAATTCGATTTTTCCAGCGAAATCTGTTTACTGAAGCCAAAATCTGTGCGTGTGTATTTTGCACGCGAGCTTCAAATAAATTCAGGTATTTTTCGTTTAAAATACAGCAGTTGGAATATAACTTAAATTTTAGTTTCATAATACTAGTAGAAGTATTAGTGGTGTAGTGCACGAAAGAAGTCTCTTTTGACAGACACAATCCTTTTACCACACTGGTTCGAAAGAGTGACACGTCAAGAAGAAGATGAAGGTGTTGTAGAATATGGTATTCGTCAGTTATGCGGTTTGATCCGAATCCGAAGACTAGTTTTTCGGAATCGGATGAAGCTACTACTCCTACATTATTACTTAGGGAGCGTCCATAAATTACGTGAGGCGTTTAGGGGGGGAGGGGGGTCGAGCCAAATCTGACGTGGGGGAGAGGGGGATCTCGGCAAATCTCACGTAATTTTTTTGCCAAGAAACAAGTGTGAAATTGCGATAAAACTATACATATAAGTAAAAATAAAACTTACTAAAAAATAGAACATAATAAAATGCGGCCTGTAGGCGAAAACAGACAAACAGACTGACGGACAAAAACATTTTTGACCTATCTCGAAACATAATATATTCAAATTGAAATCTCACGTGAGATTAGAGGGGGAGGGAGGGGGTCGAGCAAAATCTCACGACATCTCACCAAGGAGGGGTCGTAAAATCTTCAAATTTACGGCACGCATTAATTTATGGCGCCCCCTTTGTAGGTACTATTTTATAAATCTGAAGAACCGTAGGTGATTCTACTGCTGTTCATTCACGACCAATACCATGAAGAACAGCCAGGGCAACAAACAGGGTTTGAGACAAGCTTTTGATGATGATCGAACACGATCTACCCAGAACAAACCGCCATAACTTCCGATCGTTGTTCACACTGCGCTATGGTTCAATGATTTTTTTTTTATATGTATTCGGTAATGTTTTTTTTTAAAGTTAGGTGAACCTGTTTTGGTGAACGACACCAAAAGCTACCCGAAGGTCTCCATAATAAGACATATATCAATATTTATCACAAAGTTTACATAATCACTTTCACCAGCAGCAATATCATTACCACCCCTAATATAGTGTAAATTCCATTGACATTCATATTATTAAATTTACGTTACCCATATCCGACCATAAATTATTTTCAACTAACCTCTCAATTGTTTTGTGTAAAATCAGGTCAGACAGATAACACGTGCAGCGTAATGCTATGCAGGTGAAAATGAACTATTAACTGATTTAATTACCTCAACCGTTCAACCGTGCACTTGCATAAGCAATCAACAATCAATTAAATTAATAGTTTGTTCGTGCTGCCAATGATAGTGCAAGTTTTGGAGAAAAAGACATCAGCTGACTGTTGTCCGACAAGCGAGTGAGCGACTAAGCGATCAACTATTTTATCGCTCAAGAGACGAACAAAAAGTATAAATACCGTGTCAATATAAGAGACCCGGAACTAGTAAAGTAGTCATAGCTCAGCGATAGAACTATACTCGCTTCAACGCTCAAAGCTCGCAGTGGGACATCTGCCTAAGTGGCCGAGAAAATTGATAGAACAGCTGGTTTAATCCACTATGATTATCTATATTACAGAAACTAGAGTCAAAGTAGAGCGAAATAAATGGGACTTGTTATAAAAACCACGAATCACGTATCCGAGCATGCAGTGACGTAGCTATTTTCATCTTGCAAGTACAATTTGCGCGCCTAGTCGATACAAATAAGGCGATTTTTTGCATCTAGCCTTTTGTATAATCGACTAAAATAGAACTGGAATGGCGGGTACGCGAAGCTACCAAGCACTTGGTTGTTTCGTCCAATTCTGTATCTGATCTTGTATATTTTCCTACGAAATTATTGGAACGTCAATTCTTCTAATTATATTGACTTGAGCTTTAAAGTTCATCAAAATATACAAACTGACTTTTATCTGTCTTGTTTTGATCAGTTGTTTAAAAAAAAGCAGAATCAATACTGTATTTTCACGGTAGGCATTCTCTAAGTTTAAGTCACCTATGATCCCTTGAGAATTTCTAATAGGGTAGTCAGTCATACGCGACCAGTTGAAAGCCTTAAATCAAGCGCCAGGTATAAAGACTTGTCACAAGGTCAGCAGAGTAATCTGTTTCAGAGAAAATGCCAGATACAGGCGGCACTATAAATAATAAGAAGGCCTCATTGGAGATGCAAAGGCGAGTTACGAATGCGCCAGGCGGCAGTTTTACACGGCCGACTTGCCGTTAAAAGGTTATGCAGTGCTGTTTCGGATTATGCAAAGTTTTTTTCATCCTACTGCAGTGTAAGATTTTAAAAAGTATTTCACAATGTGACAAATTCTAGTTCAATCTATATTCTGGGTTATTCTCCATTTTTTCCTCTGTGCAAAAATCAGTTTCATTGAAAGTCCTCGAAAGCATTGGCATTGAAAATAAACCTTCAAGGTTAAACTATCCGATGATTAGGTATTACGATCGAATACTAAATACACTATATAAAATTGAGTCAAACGTTTTTTCCTAAACCTATCATGTCCCACAGCGGGGCAAATTTTCCACTCCTTGCCATCAATAAATAGTTAAAATTCTAATTGAGATAGAAGCTTAAACTTTGAAGACTAAGCTTTCAATCAAGTAATTTATCAAATTAGTAAACACAAACTGAATAAAATAGGCCGTAGTGGCACTATTTCTGTACGTACGTCAAAATGTCAAGCCACGCTTGCGCAAACGCAACCAACGTCTATAAATAAGTTTATAAAACAGCTACCCAGGAAAAGTGGTTTAAATGATTTAAATAATACCTTAAGAAATTCATTTGAGGGCGTAAAGCAAATTCACCATTTCAAAATGGCAGGTAAATTAACTGGCTAATAGGTGGTTTTAGCAATACCGGACGCTGTATTTGCAAGCCACGGGGGACGAAATGAAATGGGAATTATCGTGGAACGAGAAAAATTATGTGCGAAAGGGGCAATTATTTAAGTATTTTTATATTTTATGAAGATGAAGCAACATAAAACAGAACTATCAATAATTTAATTTAAACTTGTACTCGTTGGTATGGATAGGTCACTATGGAGTGACCCAAAAAAAGAATACCCTGCCATGGGACGGACCCGTGCTCCACCGGCTAGATTAATTATATTCTGTTGTGGATTTACTTATCATCTAAACTTTAGATTCTAAATTAGATTCTTAGATTCCAATCACTAAAGATTTACCACCTAAGACTAAACAAAAACCTACAGTATTTCTTAGATACTTCTAAATTCAACTCTGAATGTGACATCCTAAATCAAGCAAAGTATTCCTTCCTCTGTTATCAGCAAGCCACTGTTACACTGACAGAATAAACTCAAAAACTGGAAGAATAACATTTGATAGACTGTCGTCTAGACCGGTACAATCTCGGCTTCTTACTCGTGGCGACGAACACGTCTAGACAGAATCAAAAGATACCATCTCAGGAATAATGTAGTGAAATCCTTCTGAATTTGTTGCTACGTGAATTTATCTTAGCAAGTGGGTTGGTGTCGCATGCATGACGTATAAAATATTAAATTTCCCGCAAAATTGAATTATACCTATGCTTTACCTTAAACAGCGTCTACAAAAGTGCTTGGATTTACCTGAAAGAGAGAAAATTATTAAATATTAAAATTAGACATTAATAAAATTGTGAAAAAACGACAAAATCGTATGTTGCTCATTAAAGAAATAAATTGGGTAACTCAAAGATATAAGAGTGGTAAAAAATAACACAGATCCCAAAGTAAGAACAAAACAAATTGTACGCCAACGCAAGTAAATATCGGCCACAAAAATGAGATCATTAGTCCAATGCCAATGCTTTCGAGACAAAGCAGGTTACAATCTAGTAGGTAAGGTTACAAGTATCCATTAACCCAGTGAGATGAATTGATTGTAAATGAGCGCCAATAAATTGGTCTGGACGGATAACTCATTATCTAAAATCTTAATTGTTGAGCTGGTTAAGAATTTTAATGAGCGTTGAAGGGTAGACTTGTAATAGGGTCATGGGAATCGTTGACAAACAGGATTAAATGCAGAAGGAATGGAATGCACTGCTCTATTTTCAAATGTCCTTCTGCTTTGTTACCATTTTACAAATAGTAATCCTGAAAACATCGATAACGGTAGCAGGAATTGAACCGATGAATAATGTTGCTCAAGTCACAGGAAAACCTTCGTGACGCAAGTCAGTTAATATTTTTCATTGAATTTGACCTGAAACCGAAAGTCATTGAACGCGTTTCATGGTTTACATTCGGTCAACGGACTGAGGCATTGACTTCTAAAATTTTATTTCACATAGGCCTCATATTTAGGTTTTCCTATCATAAAAAATTTACGATTAGTACTCGAATCTAGATTGTAATCTTAGATCATTACTAAAATAAATGTAAAAGCCTTGGTGACCGAAGTTGAATGTTCTTTGATCGCATCAAACAACAGTCGTGAAATCTGTGAGGATTTGGGTAAAACTCTTATCAAATATGACTGTCTGCAAGTGTGAGAAGAAGCTTAAGAAACTCTCAAAAATGTAGGAGAATTCGATTCGGAATGCTTTTAAACCGCGATTATTACAAATGGCTGTGCAATTTAAAAGCAGACGTATGTGAAATTTTAAAATCTAGACCGGAGCGTGAAGCTGAATAGTGCGCATTTCGCACGGTCAGCGAGCAGCTAAGGGGAAAGTGCTAACCGCGAACCAACGCAGTCACTTGAATTTATTTTAAGTACTGGGAAATGGATGGCTTGTAATGTAAAATGTAGCTCGTGTATAATAATGATTCAGTACGCATTGATCTATTTATTTTATGACATAGGTCTCATTGGTGGTGGAAATTTGGACCAAACTCCATACATTTTGCCCATTGTACTTTTGGATAGCTTGTATTCATAGCTCTTGTATAATTACACCATTTAATATTATATATAACTAGCTGGTACCCGCGACTTCGTCAGCAAAATAACATACTTAATAAAAACAGAACTGAAAACTGCTGTTCAGAAGATTCTCATCTGATACTTTTGAAAATAAAAATGCAATAATAGCGCCATCTCGACCTCATGTCATGGGACATAATCTTTATCCATTTCATATTTCAGCATCATCTGTTCAGTGGTTTAGGCGTGAAAAGGTAACAAACAGACAGACACATTTTACTACATAATAGATGGCGCCACAGGAAAAATTAGATCGCGCTATCGTTGCGTTTTGGGGAACGTAACATATAAACTCGCTAATCCTCTACTTTTCAGCTTTATAATATTAGTATGGACTAGCTGCGCTCCCGCGGTGTGACCCGCGGTCCCTCGGGATTTTTTATTTTTTTCGGGATAAAAAGTAGCCTATGTCCTTCCCTGGGATACAACCTTTAACTATGCCAAATTTCAGCTTAATCTGTTCAGCGGTTTGGGCGTGAAAGCGTAACAAACAGACAGACAGACAGAGTTACTTTCACATTTATAATATTAATATTGATTGATAGTATGGATATTGATCACATTGGTTTAATTTTCAAAATCTTTTGATTGATATAGGTAGAGACAGACTCTGCTAAATTCATTGTTCTGGAAGTCTATGGAGAGAAATTGCTACGGCTGTAGAATACAAGCCGCAAAAAAAAGCAAATTCTTGAAATAAAGAAGGAGAAAAACCTACTGAAAATCATGTACCTAAAGTACCTGCCTAAGTAGTTTGTTTTAGTAATAAATCACTGCTCCTATAACTATCTATGTAGGTAGGTACCTACATGCGTCACAATTCTTATTCTGTGAAAGGAAACGGATACCTTTTTCGACGCTTGGACATTGATCGATGGACATTTGCATGTCTTCCTTACTGTATATTTCGTCTAACTTTAGTCGTGTTTGATGTAGGAAGTAAACATCACGAACTACCAATGATTGCTTGTTCTAGGTCATGTTAACTGGCACACGTGCTCGTTGTTTGAGATTAGTTTTATCGGCGTAGAGTACCTGATAGAATGGACGAATTCCGAGAACACCTGCGCCCTTAGCATGGCGTTTGTATAGGTACCGGAGAGTAGATATAAATGACAGTAATGACATTAGAGTGTGGATAAAACGGGAAGAATGTGGATGAGAGTTACTTTTATCTACACTCTAATGTCATTACTATCATTTTTATCTATTCTTCTAGACAATCGTCATGCTAAGGGGGCTGATCAGGTTTAATTCTACAGCAAATTTATACCTATAAATGACGAAAGTTTTCTTTGGGTACTAGCTAAAGCTCATCAAGTTTATCACTCATATCTACCAGTTAATGTTATCTAGCTACTACATCTCCGCAACTCCTCATCGGGTAGAATGCTATACCTAGTACCCTTGCCTTGCCTTGGGTCTATAACCAAGCAACAAAGCCTATGCTTTGTTTGGTTGGAAGTGGTGAACCACGTGAGCGTACAACCAAGTACAGCTCAAAGTCACTTTTTTGAAACATGCTGTATCCCCAGTTCCACTACAGTAAAGTTCTTGAAATATCCTGCTCTAAGCTATCCCCTTATTGTAACAACAGCAGTAATTTATCTATAAGAGATACCACCTAACAATAGATACAATCGTTAAACAAGTTACCAAACTGGATGTCTCGATCTAATCGCGTGATCAACTGTTATCTACACTGTGACGTTATGCTCTAACTACTAACAGGGCTATGGACACGTAACTTATTGGGCTTGCCTGCTAATACCAGTGGCCGTATTCGCGTTCCTTTTTTCGTTCGTTTGATGAATATTCGGATGCTTCCCACCACTATTTTTGACTTCAAGGGCCAATTTTTCAAACGTCAAAACACGGTCCTAACCTAGGACCAAATATTCCAAACTGAAAAATTGGCCCTTGAAGTCAGAAATCGTGGTGGGAAGCATCCGAATATTCCTCAAACGAACGAAAAGTGGAACGCGAATATGGCCCCTGGTCTCCTACTAAGTAATACAGACGGAACATCTTTCGTCATTGATTGGTGACAAAAGTACCCCTCGAATCATTGCTGGGATGACGTATGAAGAGGAGTAAAAGAGTGAATGGAAGAGATCTGCTGTGCTGATCACTTAAAAACAAATTATTTTCTGTTCTAAATAACATTTTTGTCTATCAAATGTTTATCAAACACACCGTTAGGTGTACGTGTACGAATGGGAAAAAAACAGGGAAATTACGTTAATGGTACCCATGCATTACATTAAGTGACACTATTTCCGTTAATAAAAGTAAATGCATAAGAGAAACTAGTGCTGAATACTGATTCGCGTTGAATTAAGACCCTTGAGCAAATTAAGCTTGTATTTCATGTAGATAAAATTAAGTATCAAGTATCTACAACATAAAAGTTTACACTGTGTGAACTTGTGGAACAATACGCACGTGTCCATATAGATACAAGCAGGATATCTAAACAATAGTAAACAATTAACTAATAGAATTCCGGCGATTGTCTCCATGTCCGGAGAAGCGACTCGGACAATGAGAGGAAGTAACTTGTAACTCAAAGTCAGGCGTCACTCAGTTCAATCGGAACTTTTAACATTTCAATTTATTGGAATCGAGGTATTAATTTGGTAGTGATAGGTAGAATCCTGAGCCGTGGTGGTCGAATGGGGTTGTGACTTTCAATCTGAAGGTCGTGGGTTTGAATCCCGGCCGTGCATCAATGGATTTTTCATTTCGTAAAATTTATATGCGCTATAACACGAGCTCTTTGAGAATTTGAGGACCGTCCGACCGGACATATAGGTCGAGGTCGTCCAATTGCGCGATGGGTAGATGACATCAAGAGGCACCATGGATTTTGGATGCGTGAGGCACAGGACCAGCAGTGGGATATTTTTGGCTGCGGATGATGATGAACCACTATAGATAAGTGATGTAGTTCGTGAGCTGGACTAACATTCTATCTATCTATAACATCTAATCAGCCCGAATGCACCCACTCCTGGGTATAGGCCTCGTGCGGTACGGACAATGGTGAAAAAATAAGAAAATTTTGAGTTTTTTATTCTAGCGTTGTCAAAGGATCTATTATCATCATTATCATCTTAGCCCGGTATCACCCTCTATCTCACCTATCATCGTTAAAAAGGATAATATTTGCAGAAAGAGCTGAAAATATCTTAAATAGCCAAGACGCTGTGCAAGAACGAAATAGCTTGAGAACATTATCGTTTGCGTTTGCCAATAATGATTTGCATTATAGCTATGATGGAGGACACAACGGAATCTATCAAGCAATTTTCGTAATCGATTCGAGCTGACCAAGTGCTTTTATACCACCGATCACTCTTAATTCAGATTGGATTGCAAAATTAGCTTCAGCGATTTTAGATTTAATTTGGTTCTGTTATGAGCTATTTCAGTTCTCGAGATTTGTATAAGTAATTGGCATTTTCGATGAAGTATCAGATGTTTACCTTTGAGTCTTAAGTCTCATTGTTCTTTCTACCACAATCAAAGTTTTCTTTGCGTAAAATATCAGTAAATAGATATATCTCTACTCCCGTCTGCTACTTCTGACCTCAAGACGGGGTCACAGGACTCCACGATTGCGGTCAAACGTCTCTTAACCTGGGCCACGTTTCATAACAAACATAATTTGCTTTCAGATAAAGTTTCTGAGCTTTTATGCACAGCTAGCGGCCAAATCCGAGTGGCAACCGCTCCCAAGAGGGCAATAGTGTGTTCTGCTTTAGCAATAACACTGAAACAGAACGAGTGAGCATTTTGCGACGGTTTGGCTTTCCGCCGTTGACTTAGTTTGCAAATGTCTTAATGCCGGAGAAGAATGAATATTGTATAAGATTCAGTATCCACAAGATAAAGCAATCGATACAGTTATGCTATCGTAAGATTTAAATTCAAAGCTGAATTAAAATCTGTTTAAGTTGAATTAGTGTTGTGTTTCAGCAATTAAAATATTGAGAGGTGTGGGGGCCTTATCCCAGACGTGGACAAAATATGTTAATTTACAAAAACGAGAGACCTAGACCATATCACATGACATAGAAAAACTTGGCCAACTATATAGAAGAGTGTTAGTAATGTGATTTTTGCTGTAGTAAATATCACTCTGAAACAAAAGCATTTGGCAGATTCGTTTTATGGGAATTTTATGCGCGGTATTTCAAACGTGAAGCGTTCCGCTGCGATTCTACAAGTAGGTATTCATATCTCGACCGTTAAATATATTATAAAAAAAACTATGTTGGATTATAGAAAGGATTCTTGACTTTTGATCCGATGACTCTGAGTTCGAGTTCTTTGAAATTTTGATGCATAATATTAGCATGTATCTTTTAAATGTAACCTTTCGTAACGAAACCCATGAGTGATAAGCGGCGTCAATATTCACACACAGAATTACTTTTGTGAAATATGCCAGATTCATTTGCCTCTGACATCAATCTACAATATTCATGTCTTTTTGTCGTTCGAAATGAATGCTCTCTGATTCGAGCTGACAAGTACTCAATTGAGATAGCTGTATTGAAAATCGAGAGATCGTTGTATCGCGGAAGGTTACGTATCGTATACGTTTGAAGAGTAGTGAGTTATTGCTTTATGAACGTTGGACTTGCCAGATTGGTTCTTGTAATGGCCGCGCCGTCAATTGAACGTTGGTTACTAAGATATTATTGAGACTAGCGTTCGTTCGCGGGCTTACTCACTGTGAAAATATGTGTGTGGATAGTAGGGTAATAAGATAGATTATTATTAAGATAGATGATTTAGTATGTTCAGGAGAGGAATGACTAATACAAATGTGAATTTTGTAAATTTTTGTATGAGACATGTACTAAATAGAATTCACGTAACATCCTGCAAATCCAAGTGATGAGAAGTAAAACGATGCTAATCTCTGCAATCACACCTCGGTCAATCAAATTTAAGCTTGAGTATTGCAATAATACAAAATCTATCCTTAGTCACACCACTTTTTACATACAGACGGTAATTACGTTACCTATTTAGTTGGGACCTTGTGGAGTCGTGACTCGGTATAAGTAATCATTGAATATTGAATTGTGGTTTTCAATTATTGACGCTTCAGAGCAGATTAGGACTCTATATATAGAGGAAGACTATTTTGGGCATGGATTAAATAAGACTGCGGAAGGAACTTCGATAGTATTGACCTCGTCGAGGGTAGAAGCAAAGATGTTTTAACTTCATTGCTGTAAGTACATAAATCCAAGGGAACTGGAAATATTTATGGCATGTTTGCGGTGCAGATCAAATGTATAGTTATTGTTTTATTAGCAAGTGGCCAAATTTGTGGTCTAATATAACAAAAAGCGTTTTGTTGTCTCTATTGTAAAATATTCTAATGTCTCTATCTCATTGAAAAAACGTACTATTTTAAAAGAACATGTCAATAAAAAGATATGGCAGTAGTTATGAGCCAATGATTATTTTATTGAATGTACATATTTGAATAAGAATGCAATGTATCATTTAAATTTACATGCAGAGAAGTGGACCAGGTCGATTAACGGGTCTTTGAACGTATGTAAGTATTATTTGTTAAAAAGTTCAAATATTTTTGGACGGATAAGGAACTGTGTGTACCACAGACATTTTAATAAGTTTCGTACAGGGTTATTTTTCTTACTTATTACAGTTAGTAGCAAGAAGAAGAAAAGCATATAGTTTCGTAATGTAAGTCTGATGTCTTAGTTAGCTCGGAGACTTTTTGTGCTAGAACAGAACAGAAAGAAGAATAGAGGTGTAATTTGGCATATTTGACTATCGCAGGTTTCTATTAAATATTAAGTCAGAATGTTATTACAGTACAATCAGTATTAAGTCTGAACAAGTAAACAATAACGTTCTTCAAAACAAACAGAGCGAGGACGCTCCAAGAATTAATACATTATTCATACAATTAACATCGAATGCCAGCCAACCTATAATCCTCCGGGAATTTTCCAGATAATTCCATAAAAACCAGTACAGATTAGAATGAAAGTCGCAATGAATACAGAAAAGCTGACGCAAGTCGCAACTCTTTGCTATCACATTGTAATAGATAAAAAAACTAATCAGGCTCACGTCTCTATCCCTAGAAAAAATAGCCATTCTATTAGAATCAGCCCCCTTAGCATGACCACACTATCTCTACGGTAGAATAGAGTAAAATGACATATGAGTTTAGGCAAAAGCATCCTTTCTAAGACCCCAATAAACTCAAAATCGTCGTGAACGAAAATGTAATTTTCTCTATTTTACCGTAGAGATAGCGTGGCCATGGTAAGGGGCAGATCTCTTAGGTATTCAAGATTTTTTGATGTTATCCAAGAAGGTAGTCAAATGTTCAAATACATAATTAGAATACTGATTTCTTCACGATGTTTTCCGTCACCGTTAGGAGCGTAATACGTAATATCAAGATCTAGGTAATAGATATCTAGTATAAAATGAACTAGGTGCCTAGACTGGCTAGATCAAAGCTTGTCATTGGCCTCATTCCGCGTCCGGGTTACATCACTGCCTCTTTCACTCGCCTTTGAAATTGCCTGAGCGCAAAAAAGACAACAATAGGGCATGGCAAGACGCGTGTCACTCAACCACGGGGCACAGGTCGTGTGGGCTTGGCATTAACCCACATTTGACGCCCGTGGGAGGCCGTTCTAATATTAAAAAGAAAAAAAAAAGCGTTTTGTTTGCGCGTACGCAATATTAATGCAACAGTTCAAGAATAAACCTAAGTGTGGCATTGAAACTGGCTGCCGAATGTTTGTTGTGTTAATGAATGTTTGTTGAAACCTTTTAACAGCTCCCTTCAGTCATCAAACTGTTTTAATGTATAACTGTTCATACGTTTGAAATAAACGTACTTCGAAGATGTTTATAAATTTCATATTGAGATACAGGCAGTAATAAAATTAGATTCACAAAAGATGTCTTAGAAGCCCAGCTAAGCTAAGAAGCTTTGTATTTCACGTCACGGCGAGTTAGCTTCTTTCATAATCACAGCTAAGACTGGTTCACAATAGTGGGTCACAATTAAAAGTGAAATGGAGGCCAATCCAGTACTTACACCTACACGGCGAAGAAAGTATTTCAGGAGCCTCAGGCCACCGTTCACTCATTACCCTACTGTTCTACAAGTTAGACAATGTTTTGAAACATAATTATTGTGTAAAACACCGTTAATAAATTGACGATGCGTGTCATAAGTGAGGGACACGTAGAATGGCAAAAAGTTTGGGGCAAAATAATATTAAGATGTTTTACTTACTACGTTGTGATACTTGACACAGATAGTTGATTCATGCTCTGACTTAGTTTCTGGAGAAGATATTATACTATCTCATATCAGTCGTGCAAACCAATGGTCCGCACATTAACCGCCGGTTATTTTGGTGCACTTGATCATAAAGCTGGCTTTAAGCATTCCATTGTGGGTGGCGTTTTTTGCTGTACCACTCACGAAGTAGGGCAGTTTTGCTAATAAATTATATGAGTGAAATTAATCTGACCTCAAAACAGTAAAAAAAATCGATGGGATTTCTCAACTCACTTTCTAAGACGACTGTTTATTTGACACAAACGACTGGTTAACCATTCGTTATAATGACAGTTATCACGATATCTGTCGAGACGGTTGGACAAGTAGGCTAAGCGAAGTTAAATTACCGGCTACTGGTTAATAATCTTTGAAAAGTTCCAAATTTTACAATATAAATAAATTATCACTAACTTAAACTAAATAGAAACAGTAAAACGCTTGAAAGTATAATAGTGAAATAATTCTCTACAGTTTATAACACCGATTCTTTCAAAAGATTGTGAGCGAAATAAAACTATTGGCTGCCATCCAATTCAACACAATGCAATTATTGTATTCAGGCTCGTGGCTCTTCCGATTCCGCCAAGCACGAAATTACCTCATAAATTCAAATTTTCTTGCATAGTGTGTTCAGCTTGGAAGCACACATTTTGTTCCATACGGGACAAGTTGCAAACCCAATGTCGCCTATCAGAGTTTTACTGAATTCCCATTAAAGTATATATCACAAAAATTTGAAAAGACCTCTCTATTCTCCGAGCTTAAACCACACGCTAACAAGGTAAGGCGGGAAGAGCTCTTGCAGACACTTGTGGTTTAGACCCCTGTCACAGCATATGTAGGACCTACCTACCTACATAAGTAAAGACATTTCACTTTAACAACTTTTATGTAGGACATGACATGAAAAAAACATTTCACTGATAAATTTGATATAGCTAGTAAGGAACTAACCACCCAGCAATGGGTGAAGTCAGGCTGTGGATGAAGATGAAAATGGAGTAAGGAACTTATACATTCCTTACCATGCACTAAGGAGCTACTTTAGTGCTATACGAGTAAAGGTTAGGTTGATGGTGGATGTAGTGGCAGAAAAATACCAAAGTTGGAGGTTTTGTGTAAAACATGATATTCAAAAGAAAGCTTTGAATGACAGCAGAGTGGAGGAGGAAAATCAATCAGTTGTGCCGACCTCATGTAGAAATTATCCTACAATGCCAATGAGATGATGATGTAGATTTAAATAAATCTGAAAGCAACACACCCAGGCTTTTTACCAAAACAATCTCAGATTGCTTCAGGCATGTAGTGACACAGACCAAGCTAGCTCCTGACCACTTACCACGATTGGGTCGTCAAGTAAACAGAAAATGTTTGAACGCCACAAGCAATTTCTAAATTTGGGCCCAGACACCGCCAAGTGGGTTATCAATTTGTACCGAGATAACGTTACTGTTTGCAGATAATGGAAGGGTACGATGTTTGCAAAATTTGCCAATAGCTTCCTATAAATCGAATCTGACGTTATCTCTATTGGCGTGATTGGCAAAAAAACAAAAAGCATACATTAATTTCAATCATGAGTAGATTGTAAGAACAGGATAGTTAAAACAGATTTATTTCTACTATTCATAACCTAAAATAAAATTATTTAAAGCCAAATTTACAGATAGTACAGACTACACCGAGTACAGATAGTAAGTGCAATAACCGATTCAATCTCGTTGCGTGGCGATCGATCGCGTTCCTGTCTGTGACCTACTTACCCGCTCGTCTGCACGGGGTGATGGTTACGCACTTGTGACATTCATAACTAACGAGCCGTTGACTTCAGGACCCCTTTTCAATGTAAGGGTGGAATTTCGGCAATATTCAAACCATCAAATATTTAGGCACTGAAAAGGTCCAATATTTAGAATTCAGGGTCCTTTAAAATCAAGTATAAATTTCGACAGATCCTGATAACTTAAACTTTAAACTTTTAAAATTTAATCTATGCATAGATTTGTATTACTTAAATATTTAGAGATATTTTTCAACTAAACATAATTAAATTGAACCCAATAAGCTGCTTTTCATCTCAGATTGATACCAAGAATCTACGATGAAGTTGTCATTTTATATCCCACGATTCTATTACAGACAGTAATGGTACCCTTAATTGGCTTGTTCGAGTTCTGTTACTTGCATTCGGTCTGTTATTTGCACCTTTGTCGGGTCGCTAATAGTTGCTATTAAACGCTTTACAATGAAATCGAACTCTATTGGTTATGTTATGTATGACTTATGAATGAATTGAAAGTTAGCACGGCTAAATATTTTTTCAGGTATAAAAACATTACAGTTATCCAAAATAATGAAAAACAGAATGCCACAAAAGCATTATGATGTAGGATCTTGGTGTACGTAAGGTAATAATGAAATCTCAGTGACACTTGAAATCAGTGTCTCTAGGTTATGTATGTGAAATTTCCCCTGATCAGGTTTAATTTTCCCCAAAAATATACTTTTTCCTTAAATTTTCCCCAATTTTTTTTTATCTATTATGAAATAAATCTATTGTGAAAATTAATTTGTCCTTCCTTGTATTTAATTACTCATTCGACATCCACTAAATAAAACACAGTGTTTACTCTAACTCTATTTATTTATTCATCAATATATTTACTACCTACCTACTTAATACATCCCACAATTCTTGAACCTCATCATTGTTCACATTATTGCTATTAAAATAAAATGCGTTCTCCAAAAATTTCCCCACAGTTTTCATTTCCCCAAAACTTCTCAAAAATTTTAATTTTTCCCCTAAATTGGGAAAAAAAAGCTTGAAATTCCATAAGGCATGTACCTTACACAACGCCTTTGTAATGTTATGTGAGATTGAGACTCATGTTACCATGCTTGTTTTAATTGAGACACGAGTAATAATCGAAAGGTGAGAAGGAGGACTATTACGTAAGTTATAAAGCGGTCTGAAATAATTAAGTGTCTGCTTCCCGACTTAATTAAAATTGTGGTGGCGAAAGGAGGTCATGGTAAGTTATTGCCATATAATAAAAGTCAAGTTTATCAAACATCGCAAGAATTTATGAAAAATACTTTTAAGAAAGCAGATTTTTAAAGGCGAGTAAGCGGTAAAAAATCTCTAACTACCCTCAAAAGATATTAAGGGTGAATGACCTCAAATTCAATGTCAAGAGCAAAAGGCCGCGGATATCACGTCAAGACTCAAGAAGGGGCTGAAGACTGAAGTAGACAGTGGAACGTTTGCAAGTGCCCAATTGAGCCCGAGCGAGGGCAGAGTGCCAGGCCACTGGCGAGATCTTCACTTTGAGGAAAACTTTCGTCTAGACTCTGTGTCACTTCAAAGCTTGTGTTAATAAGAGCTTGAACTGCCTAGATTGGACCATTGAATCTAAATTAAAGTTAGTTTTGTTTTGATAAATCCGTTTTTATTTATGTTACTGTGATTTTTGTGGCTGGTTTTTAGTTTGTATTAGTGGCGTTTGCTTAATCATAAAATAACCATTATCTAATGTATACCGTTATTAATAAATATCGGTCGAGTGACCTAATTACTGGAAATTTTAGTCCCGTTGCCAAGCGAGCCTCTGTGACACATTTCGAATAGGTGTTTATCTAAGAGCGAATAACCACCTTAAGTACCTAAATACTAAATTAGTCTGGCTAGTGTTTATAAAAATCTGGTTCATATGCGATGATTTAATCTATATGTGTAGGTATAGAGCCTTGCTCAACTTACGTCTATGCCGTGTAAGTGGAGTTCCGCGCTCGACGAACTAGAGATTGGATCTGGAATCTAATTGCTTTCCAATATGGATTTGCATTCGGGGAAGTTAGCTTCCTAGATTTTATGTAAAGGGGTTACCTGTGATGTGACCCAATTTTTGATTACTGTTTTTTAGTATACACTGATTATTGAATATATCAGTGTATACTAAAAAACAGTAATATTATATGAATATTTAATTTACTGATCGGCATCTGTTTCTGTATCAAAAATAAAGTCAGTTATTTTTAACCGACTTCAAAAAAAGGAGGAGGTTATATGTTCGGCTGTATGTATGTTTTTTTTTTTTATGTATGTTCACCGATATTTCCGTCAGTTGTGGACCGATTTCCAAAATTTTTTTTTGTTTGAAAGGGTATACTCTTATAGTGGTCCCATATAAATTTTATTCCTGAGGGATTAATAGTTTTCCCGTAAAACTAAAACAATCACTGAACTTTAAGAAAATTGTGGCCCGATTTCCAAAATTTTTTTTTTGTTAGAAAGAGGTATACTCTCAAGGTGGCGCCATATATTTTTTTTTCCTGAGGGATTAATAGTTTCCCTGTAAAACTAAAACAATCACTGAACTTTAAGAAAATTGTGGACCGATTTCCAAAATTTTTTTTGTTAGAAAGTGTAAAGGACACACTCTCAAGGTGGCGCCATAATTTTTTTTTCCTGAGGGATTGACAGTTTTCCCGTAACATTCAAAAAACCTCATTCTCACTACACAACACACCCTGACTCACAATCTGAGTCAAACATTAAATAGTTTGAAAGGGTATTACACCCGAGGTAGTCCAAAATATTTTCTTTTCCTTATGGATTGATAGTTTTCCCCCTTGCTGAACTCCGGTGTGTCCTTTAGTAGGTCTGCCCATGACTTCTCTTATCCTTTCCTACTTAAGCTACGATAAGCAAAGTCTTAATGTACTCGTAGCTTACTATATTATTTAAACATACACTTTTATTTACACAGTATTTATTTACTTACACTAAAAAGTGAAAAATAAAACATTTTTGAAAAAAAAAATTGAACCGACTTCACAGAACACAAACAGAAGAACCTTCTACACACTAAAAAGAGAAAAATAAGAATATAATTTGAAGTCTGACTCCAACATAGTTCGGTGATTTGTTTTACTGTAGACGAAAAAAAAAATACACTAAAAACCAACCTAAGAATAATCCAGAGTACGATTAGAAAAAATCCGTGGGCTGAAGCTAGTTCGGCACACACTAGCAAAGACGTCAACGGCTATCTATCAGGCAAAAATACCATCAGCAAAACTATGAGGCCTTGACGTCAGATTTGATGATGATAAGATAATTAAAGACTATGAAAGGAAACTCTGAAATAGTTTCAAACTAGAATGCCACTGTCCTTCTTTGTTAAGCTTGTATTTTTTTTTGTTAATTACTTAGGTAGTACAAAAGTATTTTTAAATAGGTAACCACCGATAGTAAAAAACCCTATAAATTATGTAAAATAAGGAAAACGGTTTAAGCATATTTATATTGTTATTTTACGCAATTATATAGAAATAGAACACAATATCTTTTAGGATTTTCCGTTTAATGGCATCACTAATTTAAATCGTTTTATATTATGCTATGATTGCCTCAGTTGACATATCAAAATGAAGTCCGGAGTCTAAATGATTCCATATCATTTAGCACTCCAGACGTGATTTTGATACGAGATCTTTATATCTCCCTAGTAGATTTTTTTAAATAACCCCCTCATAGGTTTTCCTACCCTCGTAAACACATTTTTAAATCTGTCCTCATTTCAAAAGTCGATGAACATACAAAGGGAGAAATTAGAAAAGTCTTACGAGTATACTCGTAGGACATTTTTCAATTCAAGCACCAACACAAGCCAGAAATAACGAAGATGTCTACATCACAAGATGTATAGGTAAACAAAATCGATAGCAGTCGTCTCGTAGGAATGACCCAATTTTATCCGAGTCAGTCTGGCATTGTTAGCCAGCAATATAGCAGAATATAGCCAACATGGTGTCGATGTCAACTGCGTAGGAGATAAAGTAAGTTGATCCTGGTTTAGTGAGTTGCGGTCTAAACAATGCTATGTTGAGACGAGGAGGTTTTTGTGATTTTCTCTGGACGAACTGCCTTCTCTTATTTAAGTTATCTTATGTATCATTAATCATTACTGTAATATATGTATTTGATTTTATCTCATATTAGAAAGAGCACGGGTTATTTTTCCCAAACTTCAATCTATTAATAAAAAGATCAGATTGAGTTGTTTTGAAATTAATGCACATTATTACTCTATAATAAATGTTCTAGTATAATTTACACGTTAATAAACCTGTAAGTATTGAAAAAAAGTACGTGAGTGCGGAACCGTGCGTGGAACACTCGGTTGGAACGAAGCAAAGAGTACTTTTCTATACTGGAAATATAATAAATTAATTGTCAATTAGGTATCCTAGAAACGCTCTTCCGTACTAACAATGTAACAATCTATGGACTGTGTCGCGGCTGCGCATTTCGCACAGTGACGATTTGACATATACATGTGTCGTGACGGTAAAATTGAACAATTATTTTTTCCAGTCTGTCTTTTTTTCAAAAAGGAACTTCGTTCCAATACCTATATACATTTATCTTGATGGCATACCAATATTGCAATGAAGCTTTTAACTTAGTTTACAATGCCGCGAGCGCTAAGTTACTAGATGCGAATTGAATTAAGTAATTAATTACAAAGCGAGAGGGAACCATGTTTTCAGATGTAGTGCGAATTCCACTTGATTAAGTGATTCAATATAGAACCGATGATTAATTTCCGAAGATTAAATCAGCGTTTGAGACAGAGCTTATCATTTAAGAGAGGGATTTGCACGAAAGTCTTTTTATAAGCATTGATCAGAGACGACAAAGTATGCCAAGGAACCACTTGCCCTAAAGTAATTACACACTTTTAACAATAAAACACACATACTGTGATAAGCAAAGTAAGAAGGAGCATACTGATTGAACAAAAGTCTATAATTTCAATACTTTTCTTCCTTCTCACAATCCTTCTCTGGTTCTGATGAAATTTAATTTGCTCATCCATGCTTTGAATAGCACGGAGCCATAAAGCAGACGTCAAAACTCTACTTTGCTCACACTATGTGGAAAAGTGATTTGAATTTAGAATGCTGCAACAATAAGAATCGAATAGCATTAGTAGGCCAAGATGGCCTGGTTTTTGGACCTGCAACTAGCGGGGCAAAAAAATCTTCTTCAAAATATCTTGTATCTTAAGCAAAATAATTTGTTGCTTCTGCTTTTGAATCCCTCAATACACTCAGGATTCTAACTTAGAATCACTCGCTAAGAATACTTCGCTTGTTCGGGATTCAAACTCAGCACTCGCAACAAAAAATAATTTTACTCTCTTGTTACAATATGTACTATTTTAATATCTGTCACAATAACGCAGTATGACCCAGATAGAATCGTTACTATAGTATCGAAAAAGAAATCTGAACTACAAAATAATGAGAGTACTGTACCGTGCGTGGGTGTCAGGATCAAGGCAGCAGAACACCCAGAATTGATACAAATACTCAGCAGACTTGCAAACGATATTATATCGAGCATAGAGTTAAGTTTGGAATTTATTGATACTTAGGCCCTTTAAGATATTAGATGGTTTTACAGCGTCAGGAGGCAATCCATGCCTTCACTTAACGGGAAGCTGTAGTGCCTAGCACATTGTTTGAGCTGGAATAGGCTTGCCCAGCATCTAAACTATTCTCTCAGCTTAATCAACCTGGCCCACAGGAAAGACAACGTCAATACGTGTGGAGCTGACTACACTGCGGGTTTCTTCACGATGTTTTCCTTCACCGTTAAGAGCTTGTGTTAAAGTGCATATAAATTTTACGAAACAAAAAATCCGTTGATGCACGCCGGGATTCGAACCCGCGACCTTCGGATTGAAAGTCGAGGCACAACCCCATTCGGCCAACACGGCTCTTATTGATACACAAAGCCAGAAATAGGATAATACGAGAACTTTGGTGGTCGACATAGTCCAGTTAAACGACGTCCAGCGTTGTACTGAGATCTGTTTAAATAGATGATACTTGCAAGTGAAACAAAATTGATATCGTGGAATCACAATTTTCTTTGCAAGAACTCTTTGAACAAATCAAAATTCCTCTTATCGTGTCACTAGTTTTTCGAACCAGTGTGGTGAAAGGATTTTAAGTGCGCCTCAAAGAGGCTCCTTTCGTGCACTTGACACATGTTTTCGAACTATAAAAAGAATCAAATAAAACGCATAATGATATAGATTACTACAAAGATCACTTTGATTAGGATTTAAGATAAAAATTGCATGTCAGAAATATCTTAAAGCTGTCTAAAAATCTTTCAACAACCTAATACTCGTATAATGTAAAGTGTAATGTGCTTTGTGCTCAATAATTACTATACACCGGTTCTTTCTGTGAAAACTAGCCTTCTGTTCCTAACAACTCTCCTGTGTAATATGTTTTTATGTGCTGTTAGTTCTCCATAAATAAATAAAACAAAATAAAAAAATTCATAGTGATCTGACTTTTAATTATTCGATTTTCTCTTCAAATGAGTGTGGGAAAAGAAAGTCCTGAGAAATCATGTTAAAACGGATACACAAATTGAAACATCCTTTTCATAACGAGTTTCTCTGTAATTATAATATTAATATCGCGGCTGTGCTTATCTACGAACGAAGCAAGAATGACTGTAAAGAGAGCAGAGAGGTTACATACCCTGTCTAACTCCTCAACACGTATATGACCTAAACACCATCTGAGGAACACTTCAATGTAATTTCCTTCATTTTACGCATTGCATGCATACTTCATCCGTCAATTAATATTAGAAAAGACATCATCAGTATTAAAAGCCACTGAGGTTACTTATTATTTCTTACTTTCAAACAATGTCTCTTACAGAATAGACTTAATACACAGACAGAATGTAAATCAGTAAATGTTACACATGTAGTAAACAAATTAAATACCTACGAAAAACTATTGACTGCAGGAAAACCACAGTAAACATGGTACTTCTACATAGTATGAATTAATGTCGTATCAATTTCCTATTAAACAAACAGGAAGAATTAGATAAAACAAGTATTGTTGTTTTGTTATTAGTATTGTCTCCATGTTTCGATAGATTTTATAATTTGAATTCTATTAGTACCATAAAGAGTGTCTGTTTTAGGTCAGCCGGCTTGTCCAATGTTTTATATTATGTGCATAAAAATGACATTCACACACCTAGCCAGTGCATCTAACAAAGGTTTACAAGCAAGAATCATTTTTATTTATATTTTATTTAATCATTGCCCTTGTAATCCTGTAAGTTAGCTTCCGCGACATCAAAAACAATTGCTATTTACATACTTGTGACTGTAAACAGTTGTAACCTCATTTCAAGTGTCATTTGTAATTATAGAGACGTTCTCATTTGCATGTAAATGTTCGAGCCGATGATTTCCAAAGCAATTGTCTGCTAAGGCACATTCTCTTGTTTACATCGAACCAGTCTTCTGTATCTGTTTAACGTATGATTCCACGCTTCAGCTGACAGTGGATTTTAAAAGACGTTTATTTGCATGCTAATGTTCTACTTCAATGATAGCTCTTTAAATGGGAATGCAAGCGCTGGTCACCTCGATTTAAAGGAAGGACTCCAATAAAAACCAAGGAGGAAATGTTGGTATGGGCATGAGCCAGTCAACCCTGGTGACGGAATTCGAAGTGATTAAGCTTTTATTACAATAAAACCACACGGATTACTTTGAAATAAAAAAGCTACTAAAGGACGCTAGTTGGGCAAAGAGGATTAAGACCAATAAACGTAACATCGTGACGGCTATTAATGGAGAATTTTAGAAGATATCCCGTTGTACAGATCCAAATAAAAGTGGAATAAGGGAAAGGAGATGATGATGATGATGAAGCGTAGCTAAAGTTTGAAAGGCTTCGTGGCATTGACGGCCTCTGTGGCGCAGTGGGTGAAAGCCCGCTTGGGACGCAGAAGGTTGCGGGTTCGATCCCCGCCGCGGGATAAATGTTTGTGTGATCATTGGAATTAATGACAAAACTTGTTTACACACGAGCCCTTGGAACGACAATCGCAACTCATTCTGTTAATTAATATTGTAAGGCAAATGATACCGTTTACGTCAATATGATAGGGGCTGATATTGCATATCAAGTAGCCTAAGGTTTCATTTAATAATGAATGCAAATGGACAGGTGTAGCGCAGTCGGTATTATTTAAACAACTGTGACTGACTGAAACTGAAGATACAGGAAAGTTTGTGGAAGGAGAAGATCTATTAGGAGTTGTATAGCACTATAATTTCTGATGATTAGACTTTGGGGCTTATTACAAGAAAATGAGCCGAGTTTAGACCAAGTCTAACTAATAAACTGTCCCTAGAAAAACGATCTTTAAATACTCGTAAATAGAATTCTCTGGACATAAGCTAAGTTGGCAAAACCAAAATTACGTATCCTGTCGCAGAAAAAAAGGCAAAGTATAATACAATCATTTACAACTAAAAAAAATTAAAAAAAAAAAAAAAAATTACAAATAAAAACAACAATTATTGCAAAGTATAATAATGCAACTAGTAGCCATTTCAGGTAGAAACGTCTGAACATGAACAAACTACGTAGTAATCTGCATCGCTGCCATGAGTTTGTAAAACAATGACAGTTCGCAAAGTTGGTAACTTATTATAAGTTAGGCACTTTGTTTGTGTCATATAACTTCTGCCATTGAAAGCACTTCCCTTGCCTTCAAACTTTAGCTTATTGCTTATAATTGAAATATTTTTGGGAATTTATTCATAAGTACTTACTTACACACTTCCACTATAAATAATCGAATGATGACAATAACGTGACTTGGTTCAATAAATCTTCGTTCCTAAATAGATTTAAGTACCTACCAATAAAATTATTAAAAAATAAAAATAAAATATAAAGAAATGTGTTGGTAATACGTGGTATTACCAAGGCTGTCTATGACAGCACTCATTAGTAAGAAGCCATTGTCGTTGTGCGCCGACTGGTTCTCAAGTGGTCTACTCTACATCCATTGGGCGTAACCCCTTGTTCTGACAAGAGCTTTTCCGCATCTGCATGATCTCTAGCCAGATATGATTAGTAATCTACTATTTTTACCATTTTTTTCTTATTTGCCTAAAAGTAAACTCTAAATTAATACCAAAGGAGAAGATTGGCCATTACATTAACAGTGTAACAAAAAAAAAGTTGACAATATAAACCGTCATCTCTACACCTCAACAGCACCAAAGTATATGTTTATGCCACACAAAAGTTACAAGGTCGCATATACAAGTTCAATAATAATATCGCAGACACACGACGATGCATTCATGCATTCGCCGGATGCGTCGGTACCACACCTGTCACCACCTGACAGTTTTTTTTGCTCTAAATACTTGTCAGGGTAGAATAAACCTGGCCAATTTGAGCAGGTATTATTGAAGCATCTGTATGAGGGGAATCTTTTGCACAGCAGTGGGACTGTGCAGACAAAACAACAACAACTGTATGTTCAAACTTCCTACCATCTTATAACGAGTCGACATAAATAGGACCTCAGGTGTTGGGTTTGAGTGATCGAGCACTAAGTCAGTTTGTAGGCTAGGATATTAAAAAACTTGCGAGTGCCAATACCGAACAACAAAGCTTCAACAAAACTGGCTTTCAGAGGAAGTAAGGAGCAGTCACGTAGACTGTTTCTGAAAAGAACAGGCAATTTAACTTAGCTCCTCGAGTTGTTGAGCGAGAAAATGCTTACAACTGAATATTAAGTGCCGGATTATGTCAGCCGGGTTTTTGTACTCGTTCTAATATCCTGGAAACAGTTCATTGACAGCTCGGAACTGGATGATGCGAAGGTTGCGAGAATCACAAGTTGACAACGCCATAACAAGTGAAATACTGAACATATTATCCTAGCTTGATTTTCCTAGTAGAGTAATCGTGTAAGGTAAGCTAATAGCTGAGGTGTTTCTTCTAAAGTTTTTGCTGCAAACTCCTACCGTTTGTATCCAGGTGATAAATCTGTGCAGCACACAATGTTGACTTCAAGTCGGCGTCACGAAAAGCCAGCGTTTGCAAATATATGACTGTGATGTAATTGTATTCGAAAGCTTTATGTCACGAAAAGGTTTCGCTACAAAGTAAATACGAAACTGTTCAAACCTTTGTGGAAATGAACAATCAGCCATCAAAAAGGGCTAAACAATACGCCATGCGCCAGGAATAAATACCCCCAGCTTTGTGGGGCGATTCCCATCCAGTTATGCGGGTTTTACGGGTTTTATTTATAATCTACCTGGCGTACAGGTGTCCAGGGTAGATGCATATCCCGTGAGTCGTTATTTGCTTGGCAACAAATGTTTTTGTACGGCTGAGAATGCTTTTGTTGCTTTCGGATTACGTGTGACCCTGAGTCAATATTTTGTGATCGGCAGGATTACAGACCAGTATTTTCGTCTGTAATTCCGCGGCGATCAGCGGGTAGTACTCGGTGCCTACTGATTAATCAATTTGGCAAATAGGTCAAGTGGAAATACTCCGAACTAGAACCGATACGCGTTCCGACATATGTCTCATCTCCACTCGTCCATAAAGGAGATGCTATTACGCAATCTTATCTGTTGTTGTGACTTTTTGTCTCTATGTTCGTAAATATTATTAAGAATCTCTAGTGTACGAAAGAGCATATTACGCACTTTAAATCTTTTTACATCACTCTCACTTACTGACAATAAAAAAGAAGATAAAGAATCCTAGTCGCTGACGTTTAAGTCTAGTAAACATTTATAAACCCTAGCAACCCCATTTTTACAGTTGTAAATTGAAAAACAGTCCTCACTTCTAAGGCAGCTCGTACTAAATCTGTTGTTCTATAACCGAAGTTATTTCAGGATATACGTTATCAGAATAACTTTCTGAAGAGGCACGTCCTCGAACCGCAAAACTTGCTAAGAGAATTTCAATAAAATCGTTTACGCAGTCAGCAAGGGATTAGTTCGAGTCGCGTGACTGGAGGCGAACTAACCCAAGTCAGAAATAGCTGGCATTGGGCTGATGCGAATGAAATGAAGGGAAAAAACACTTAAATTATTGCAGAAAAGTTTAAGGGAGCAGGTGGCCGGCTGAAAGGAAAGTTGACGGAGATTAAACTCCTTGATGGATATTGACAAAAAAATCGGTGTATAGAGGTTGCCACGGTTATAGCAATTCTCAACAGTATTATAATACGCACAATCGTTCTTTAGCTCTCTGAAGTAGCTGCGCAGAACCCATTTTTTGATACCTAAAATCGTGGTATCTCGCTTACTCTACCAAACCTTCGCAATCGTCTGTTGCACCTAACTTCAGAGAGCTAAAGATCCGTCGAGCTAAGTAGAAAACAATTTATCGTGTGACTAATGTAACTCAACAGGCTTCAGATTTTTATTGTTCACTTACGCTCAAACGTATGATTTATTTAAATTGATATTTTTATGTGCTGATTTTATGGCCATCTAATTTAGCAAAAATACCAACTGATATTTTTTATTAGTGAATGTCTGACATATTTTACAAACAGTCGAGAAGCGTGCTAACACGGCGAATCATAATTTCAGTTTACGCTCTAATGGTTTAATCAGCAACCAGCTAATTAATTCCGCCATTTTAGAACAATTGAATGGACTTTACACTTGCGAGATAAATACCTTCGATTTTTTAGTACGGAAAATAGTTTTCCACAGAGACTAAGTAATGAACACGGAAATATATACCAAATACCTTTATTAAATAAAAACATCCTGCGGATTGCATATTATTGTAGGTTATAATGCGAAAGTCAAGTGAAACGTCAAAGTGAATGAAAAGATGAGGAGCAACAGGCTAGCATGGTATGGGCATGTAATGAGAAGGGAAGAAGGTCATGTAACTAGGAGAGTGCTTGGTATGAATGTTGATCGATTTACGAGTAGAGGTAGGCCAAAGAAAGATGATGGATGGATTGTGTGAAGGATGACATGAGCAAGAAAGGAGTGAGTGTTGAGATGACGGCTGATAAAGGAGAATGGAAGAAGAACACATGTTGTGCCGACCCCACATAATGTGGGAAAAGGGCAGGAAGATGATGAATGCGAAAGTCAATGAGGATGTTTGTCAGTTTGAATTTGTATGAAGAACTCATTAAAGTTTAGGTATTCATGCAAACATCTGTGCTACTGTCTATAACTTTACAGTTATCTGCAATTTTTGCCATTGCAACTGCTTACTAACCGTTAAAAACATAAAAGTACGCTTGCTTATTTATGAGACGATCTTTAATTGCTTGCGGCCACTAAATGACCACTAAACCGGTTCGGAATTAAAATATACCGCTACATGAAGGCAGGAAAGTCTGGAAACTTAAAATAGCAGTTATACTTAAATAGAAAATAATATAAAATGTGCTTGTCACTATGAAATTATCTGTTATTATTATACCTACCTCAATATCTCGATTTCAGTAGATGCTATCTCTACAGAACCCTCCATCCACCCCGCGTCACCCTTGACAATCATTGTGGAAGAAATCCAGATTATCAAGCTAGTCTCTCCTCAGCATGTACCTACATTTTAGATTATCACTTCATAGTATTATTCCCATGCATTAAGTGCATGCGCACTATTGGTATTTATATCAATAAGAACTATTCACAATTTACACAATATAAGATTGTGTATCCATAAATACTATTAGCTATTTTGTACAATAGCAGAAACTGTTACAGCAACCGCTATTCGTAAGCATTGCCTATAAAACCGGCTGCCGGTGTTACTAACTTACTACTCACTAGACGTGGGTCTCACTTGGATAAACAAACGAGAAACATTGACAATTCTTTTGACTGTGTCATTTTAAGTAACCTAGATAAGAACCAGGTTACTTTCAGCACGGTCTAGAATCCTAGATAAAACTGTAGTGTATAATTATACAATGGTAATTACCATGACTAAAGCTTTTGCATTTTTATTTTAAACACTTTGGCTTCTTGAGTTGAACTATGAACACTATGAATAAAAACTATGATTAACTAGCTACTGCGCGTGGCTTCGCCCTCGTGGTACCAACATATGAATAGCCTATATGCAATTCTAGGCGCCTATTCCAAGTTTCATCCAAATCGGTTCACTGGTTTAGGCGTGATTGAAACACAAACATACAAACATCTAAACAAACTCACAAACTTTCAGCTTTATTATATTTGTGAGATGTATTGTATAAATATATATGTATAGAACTTGGAACACAGCTCAATAATTTGATTTCGAATTTGGAATTCAAGATGGCGGATACGAAAGTACAACAAATCAAAAGTCCGAAAGCTCAAGGAACGACAGATCTTATGCGGCCTGCATCCAACGTCTAATGGAGAACTTTGCTAACTAAATCTTCTTTGTTATTTCTAGTAGTAGTAGCCTAAATAAATATACTAACGAATCTTTTATTCTTTATAGATAAAATATGCATGCATAGATGGAATAGACAGTGTTGGGGGAGCAGGTAAACAGCTAAATCATCCGATTCTAGGTCAAACTTTTTGTTTACAAGTGAACGGTCGAAGGTTTCCAGTTTTTGCGTTGATCCTTTTTTTGTGAATGCAACGGCATTGGATAGATAGATAGATAATTTATTTGGAAAAACACACGCATTGGCGTGAGCTTTGAGAAACTGTATAATATCGGATAAATTTTCTGATGTCAGACTAATGTGAACTTTTTTGCGGTTGGTAGATAGTTAACTGAGTGCGTTTTTGTTAGTCACAGAAGCAGAGATTTAGTAACAACAGAATCGACACTCCAGCCAATCTGGGATTGCTTCACCTCTCGAGTTCTCGACAGAGTCCTACCAACAAAGGACACGCGATGTTGGAACGATTGTTTTGCATTTAACTCAAATATACTTTTAACATTATATGTTGACTTTGTATATATCACAATAGCCTAAAAACTCCATCACCAGGGCTGGTTACTAGCTTATTCAAACTTACTGAATAAGTTATGACTATGAAACCAGACCCATAGGTAAGTATTACCACAGAATACCTACAGAACTGCGCTGTTATTGCAGTATAATGTTGAGCACGAACCCTTTTAGACAACACCGCACAGCATATTATTATTAGTCATTAACAATAATATGAGATCCTTCAGTCCTATCAAAATGTTCACATGATGAAAAACCCTAAAAAGAATTCACAAAAACTATAGCAGCCGCACAGAAAATGGCGGTCAGGATTCAAACATTTTTTAAGCACTTGTGGGTAGTTTCAGAAAATGCGAGATCTGTTTCATATAAATTGATAAAGGAATTTGGTCGCCGGGATTTCAGAGCATTAAAACGTCTGGTTAGAGATTTATAAATCAAACGATTGAAGTAATATAAACGCGGAAGTATTGATGTAAATATGCCCGGACGTATCGATGTAGTAACTGCGGTATAATCTATGGCATCGGGATGATTACAGAAATAGATAGGACGCGCGTATGGCACAGCTACTTGTTGAGATAACGTCGACTTGCTGATATTTTGACATGTGGTTCGTTATTATTTTTACAGTTTTCTTTAGATCGGACATATTCGTGTTCTGTACTATCGATAAAATGATTCCCTTAATTAAAATAGATAAGTAAGCGACGCGTGATCCGAGAGCTAGCGCATTTTTGGCTCAAAGGATCAGCATTGCCATCCAGCGTGGTAATGCCGCCAGTGTTTTGGGCACGCTTCCGACTGACAGTGACTTGGATCAGTTGAGCTGTCTATAGATCGTTTCTAACGATCCTTAGATAGCTTGACTAATGCTGTTGTATTTTCTAAATATATGTAAAAATATGTAGTAGCTTAGTTTCTGTAAATAGATTTAAAAAAAACAAAACATTTCTAGAGAACATTTTACAACACTGATAAAAATAAACATGATGAAAAACCCTAAAAAGAATTCGACGAAGTAAAAATTCAAGTATAATTTTGTCTTATCAGTTATTCAATATTCAGAATTTATTCAACGTTGAAAGCCACACAAAAATTCATTGAATCCAAATTAGTGTAACTCGACCTCTCCGTACGTTTCTAAGGGCAACGTACTGTTGGGTAATCTGTGGTAGGGGTGAAACCTAAGGGCGATTGGGCACAGAGTGCACAATAGTTAGTATAAGCGCGGGTGTGGTCTACCCAGCTGATCGGACGAATGTAAACGTAGTACATTTTATTGATTTCATCTTGAAGTTAAAACAGGTGTTCTCGAACTTCGATCTGTGCTTGTATATCGTGTTTAGAGTGTACAATTGATTTCGTAGTGTTGATGTATACAAGATATATGATCGAAGTATACAAGCGTTGATTTATTATGCGATGAAAATGATTATCCAGCACATTTGAATGGATCGATTTGATGAAACAACAAAAAGGTTCTTCAAAGTGCATCTTGCAAAAATTTGTATTTCTGCAGATATAATCAGTTTAGTCTTCGTTCATCGTTAAGTGAAGCTAAGAGTGTGCTATTTTGATATAATTAATGACAAGGCTGCTTATTATAAAAACGTTAAACCTTAGTTGAACCCCATGTTGACACATGTCAAAACAAAACTGTTACCACAAAAAAGCGTTCTATGTACCAGTATTTAAAGATCGTTTTTCTAGGGACAGTTTTTTAGTTAGTCTTAGTCTAAACTCGGTTCATTTTCTTGTAATAAGATGGAAGACGTTTTTTAAGTCAACCTATCATTTTCATCATTTCATAAATCTTACACCTTTTGAAAGATAAGAAGAACCGATTGTACTCGACATTTTAAAACACCTACCAAACAAATCATCATTTGTACAGACCTACTTTTTTCTACATTTTTAATCAACAAATTCTCAGTTACATCAGTATTACGATTATCAAACAGTACAGCTGGAGTTTGCCACAGACTACTAAACAGTTACTACGCAAGACAGTCATAGCTACTCCAGTAGTTAGTGCAACAGAGGTCATAGTACTTAGCCAGTGATTTTTGTTTCTTCATTTCCGCAATTCGTCAAGGTTGTACAAACTATTATTTGCACTGTGACGTAGTGAGGATGATCTTTGAGTTTTGAGTACAATGCCTAGGTTAATACAGTTATTTACCTAGTTACCCGGAAACAGACATTTCACAGTTTCAGTTGTTAAGTAAGTTCGTATGAGTCAGTGGCCAACTCTGGTGACGGAGTTTTTAGGCCGCCTTAAGGCCTCCGTCATGGCTTAACGACTTAAATAGCCGAGACCGACAATTTAACGTGCCTTCCGAAGCACGAAAGCGCTCAGATGGAAATGCCAGTGGTGGTCACCCATCCACTTACAGACGTTCAAGAATGACTAAGCAAGCACGAAAAGTTCCTACGACCACAAGCGCTTTGTTTCAGTTGTTTAAACTTGTGTGTGTGCATACATCATAGATTTGATGATGCATGATGATCATTTGGGTTTTTGTAAAAAAAAAGTCAAAAATACATACCAAAGTATTGAGTCATAGACAACCTAGATAAAAGTTGAATTCCAATTATCAACAATTGCTTGTAATTTAGTGCTAAACTTAATTATTAGTATCCATAATCTGGTGCTATTGGTAGATTTATTTTATTTTAACTTTTAGTTATAATGTGCAGGATAAAATAAACTTATAATAAACAAGACTTGACCAGTTGCAGACTTTAACCAAAGCATTGTTTTTACAAGTTTTTGAAAGTCTTATTAAGTATTTTTTACCCGACTACATCAGCAGGAGGGCAAGTAATAAATGTTTTCTTTTAATGTTAATAATAGAATATTTGAAATTGTCAATATAGTTAGAATCGTCATCAAGTTTTGCTATTTTATATTAAGTCAAGGTAAGTATTTCATTATCTTGTGAAAATTGAATAGAGTAACTATCGGAAACAACAAACAGCATCGGCATCGATAAGTAAGAATGATAAAGAGTTATAAAGTTTGTTACCTTAATTCCGGAGCGTCCCTGCTGCTTCAGCAGTACATTCTCAGGCTTCATGTCGCAGTGGATTATACGACTCTTGTTCAGAGCGTGCAGGCACTGCAACAGACTGTGTGAAAACTTGCGGACCAGCTGCAACGAGAACCCTTGGAACTTGTTCTTCTTTATCAGCTCGTACAAGTTTATGGACAACAGCTCAAACGTTATACAAGTGTGATTCCTGAACGTGAACGAGTCGAACATGTGAATCACATTCATAGCATTGTCCTTATCCTGCTCTCGCAGGTGCTCCAGGATGCGGATCTCTTCCTGCGCCTGGCGGTGGAACCGTTTCTCGTTGCGGACCATCTTGAGGGCAACGTTCTCGCGCTTCTTGTGGTCGTAAGCCTTAACCACCTGCCCGAAGCTACCCTTCCCTATCACTTTCAGAACCTCGTATCGATACGCGATGTGATCGTGCGGGATGTGGATGTACGATCCCTGCTCGTTATCGTAATCGCAATTGTTCGGGAAGCCGACCAGCCCCGGTCGCTTTTTGGCGTTCGCGCCGATGAAGTAGACCTGGGGGTAATCGAAGATCTCTCTGTGCTCGTACGGCGTGAGCTTGTTCATGTAGAGCTTCATGACCTGGTCGGGGCTGGCGGCGGCGGCCGGCGGGCGCTTGTCGGGCGGCACGGGCTGCGCGGGCGGGGCGGGCGCGCCTGGCTCCAACGGCGGCAGCGCCCCGTCGCGCAGCAGCGCGCGCCCGAAGGCGTGCGCGCTCCCCAGAGGCATGTCGCCGGTCATGGACGCCGTGGCCGGGCCGACCCACGCGACCGAGCACGCACCACTGCACCTCACTGCACTTGCACTCGTCGAAGGCGCCAGTCTGGCACCGCTATCTGCACATTTCACAACGACCGGGAGGAGCGAGACCCGCGGTTCCACTTATGCGGGCACATTCCGTCTCGGCGGAGATACGTTAGAGCGGTGGCCGTAGTTGGGACCTCGCGACGCGAACGTGAAATGCAAACAAAGACCCTTTCCTTGCAGACCGACTGGCCGACCCCCGACGACGGAACCAGAGAGAAAATAGAAACGGCCGCCAGAGTCATTGAACCGTTCGACCGCGTGGAATGCACGAGAGCGAGTGAGAAAGAGCATGTACTAAAAGTTTCTGTAGTTGCCAACTAGATGGCGTTGTTTAGGCAAAGACAATAGTTTATTTATTTATTAGAAACTTAACTATGGCATTACAGATATTCCAGATCATCACAGTTAATAAATATAAGTACACATAATAAAAACATCCGAAAATCACACAAAAAACAATAGTAAGTATTATGGGTGACCGAAACTTAAATTTGGTTGTGATATGTTATGTATGTGTGATATGTTTATTTATCTATTTAGGACATCCAACAGAAAAATCACAAAATCATAACCATTTTTGAACAAAGCTACTTATTTAGTGTTTCCCCAGATTTAAGATGCCACAGCATGCTCTAAAATGCTGACTCACTCAACCAACTAAACTAAAATAGGCGTTTCTTACAATAAACTAACAAGAGTTTCAACAAAGAAATTTCAACTTTGTCAAATAAGTTATAAAATCCTAGAAATGCTCTTCCATATTAACAATGTAACAATCACAGACATATAAAGACTGGCTATTTGAAGTATTTGATAATAATCATATGAAATGTCTCCAGATTTTTCCCACTCGCGCAACACACACACTGAACGCAGCGCTATCACTGGCTACTTGACTGATTCGCACTAACAAATTACCCAATCAATGCGAACCATATTATAACTATACAAACTTCATCATCATCATCATCATCATCATCAGCCTATGGCAGTCCACAGCTGGACATAGGCCTCCCCTAGTGCGCGCCATTGCGCCCTGTCCTCAGCTCGACGCATCCAGCTTCTGCCGGCAGCCTTTCGCAGATCGTCACTCCACCTGGCCGGAGGGCGTCCTATACTACGTTTGCCAAGTCGCAAAATACAAACTTAGACATGATAGCTTCCACAGAATACCATATAGTGTATTCTCGCGGTGGAGCGCACAGCGGCCGCACCACGCCACAAGTAGTACCTATTGAGAGCAAGCATCGTTGACTATAATATATTTCATTGCGCCATTTGTTGCTTGGATTGTGACTCGTCTCAAGATACACACAGCAATGTAGTTAAAAATTTAATTGATTCACTTTTCATTTTGAGTTAATTGGTAAATGCATACGCGACCAGCTATGAAGCGCGACTAGTGCCTGATTTTGACCGAATCAGCTGGATTAGGATTGATGTTGCGTGCGACGCGGGCCACGTCTCCATAGCCAATCCTCTCATTTCTTTAAATCCGTGGTAACAATCTACGGACTGTTTCTCGACTGCGGACTTCACTTCGCACTGTGACGATTTGACAATATACATAGGTTGTGATGCAAAAATCTAACATTTTTTCGTCTAGCCCCTATCCGATACCGCCCGAAAAGGAACTTCGTTCCAAAAAAAAAAAAACTACTTAATATAGCCGGGGCTGACAATTTAACGGGCATTACAAAACGAATGGAACCAATAACAACATCTTGGCAGATGAACGTAAATAAATGACGAAGAAGAAAGACGAAGTTTATATGAGAAAACAAGTAAAGCTAGGTGGGTGAACTAG
This sequence comes from Epirrhoe tristata, assembly GCA_951394285.1. NCBI lineage: Eukaryota > Metazoa > Arthropoda > Insecta > Lepidoptera > Geometridae > Epirrhoe > Epirrhoe tristata. The sequence goes on from OX596161.1 coordinate 4,118,930, forward strand.
TTTTAGGTCTTTCATAATACTCTAGTCTACTTTGTCTATGGATTTAGACAGCTGAGTCCAGCTTCGCCATCTATCGCGCGATTGAAGAATCGCAGTTCCGTTCCTTCGTCATCCAACCGCTCCACACGTCTTTTTCCATTCCCTCCCTTGTTTTCTGTCATTTCCAATTTCCAATAGCTAAAAATTGTAACCATAATAATTTCTGTAGTGTTTTATTTCCTTATTATACACTGCCGGGAAGACGATCGTGCTACGGATAAATACAGTTCAATGGAATTACGAGAGTAGTGAAACTTCATTTTTTACGGTAAGTACTGTTTCTGTACATCGGACAGACAATCATTTGCTGCGATTTCACTCTATATTTTGCTAGTTGCCGTATGTACATTACAAGAACTTCCGCAGTCCTATGTATTTTCTATTACAATGGATTCGAACCGGTTCAAAGCTAGCTGAAAATTAATTACAGTAAAACACTTCACCTGCCGTTTTCAGCCGATATTTCTATATTTTTTTATATTATGTTATCAAGATAATAGGTATTCAATAACATGATTGTGATTATACGCTCACAATAGTGGGTACATGCGTCATCGTGAACCTTTCAAGGTGGTAGGGTGCCTAATATGGTTCACACAATCATAGTGCTGCTCTATGTGACTTCCTATCCACACCAATTCGATCGTAACCAAGGCTAATCATATAATTTGTTTGGCTGTTTGCCAGTGCAACAACACTTGCAGTTTACGGAACAAAATAAGATAAAATCTCTTTGTTTATTTATTTTATTCCCTAGTGACTCACTCATTTTATAGACATCCATAGCTTGAATCTTAATTGGCTGAGTCATATTGGTAACTTAGCTTATAAGTTGGCATTCTAAGAATAAATCTCAGATAACCATTTCCGTAAGATTAAAATGTTTTATTATTGATTAGAATGCACTAAAACAATCACTGAAATAGATTAGATCAAATAATTTTGTAATAAAAGAACTAAAAATTTGGTATTCAGATATAATATTCTTGTAACAAATATGAAATGGGTGCTTTAGGTAAGCTCATTTCATTCAGCAAGCTTAAGAATAAATTTGCCAATCATAGTAATTTTCACATAGGAACGTATCCCTGACACATAGAACTTTTATGTTTCAATCTGTACAACAATAAAAAATTTTGAAATAAATGAAATCTAGTGTTTACTAAAAGATAAAAACTTAAAAAAAAATATTTTGTTTATAATATTTAAAAAAAAATTGTGATGGAACCCTATGTGAAAAGGAATAGTCTGGATTATTTTTCAATAAAACAGTGAACTGGGTCAATTTATCCCTGATTCACAGTACACTTACTACACTCTCAGATCTAGTCACTCAAGATCATTTCAAGATGTCTAAAACAATAACATTGAAAGTTATTTAATAAAATAAAACAAATTCACAAAAAATTTAAGTTGGAGGTGTATTTATATGGAACTTGTGAAACTCCGTTAGGTTAGACAGACCTACAAAAGTTTTTTTAAATGAACACAATACTTAAAAATATGTTGGTTTACATCATAAACATTCCCACTTATAATAGGAGTAAACCTCTTTGATGTTATATTACGTGAACTTGTTAACCTTGGCAGTAAAACTAGCCATGAGAGCTCGGAATTCATTGTTTAAGATCTTTTCTTGTGCCATTTCTTGCGATGAGTTTTTGTTCAGTTCTATGTCAGAAAAACCAAAATTGTGCTTTGTTCGGACAGGCTGACTTTTGAAAACTGGCTTCTTACACTTTGAAGAATAATTTTTCTACTTGCTTCAGAAATGAGAAAAAAATATTTTTATAAACATTTTTATATGAACACGTTTAGTGCCCATGGCGCATTTTAAAGGTGTACTTCATCGAGTATGTATGTACTGAGTACATCATTATGTGTGCTTACTGTCGACTCCTTCGGAGTGTACCAAAGGGAATTATTATTGCATTAAATCTCTTGGCCAACAATTGTTTATATAAATATATATATATTTTTTTTTGGTAGCCCGTAGGGATCCCACTGCTGGGCAAGGGCCTCTCCCAAACATTTGGGAGGAATTGCCATAATCGCCACGCTTGGCAGGCGGGTTGGCGATCGCAGTAAGATGTCAAACGGTTCAGAGACGCTGCCGCCCGTCTTCTGTGTTCCTTTATTCCCTTAGTCGCCTTTTACGACACCCACGGGATGAAATGGGTTGGTACTATTCGCCGCCGGCACCACACAGCTTATATAGTATATTATAGTTAGTTATAGTTAGTATATTATAGCTAGTTATTATAGTATAGGCAATATTATAGTCCAAATAGCTAGTTTTTTTTTTTTACCTTAGCATTGAGAACGCTAAAAAGAGAACTAAAATCTACATAGAAACAACCAAAATGACTAATAAAAATAATATGGTCACAAAAAATGGCTACCTACACTCGGGTCTAATTAACCGGAGTCCTTCAAATAGCATATTAACTTTTATTATGAAGTTCGTATGATAATGAGTGGTATGCTATTGTAAATTGTGATAATGATAAACCGTTTATCTTTAGTTTCGAAATATAGATAATATTTGCTGTGCCCGCGACTTCGTTCGTAATGTGTTTTTCCTAATTTTGTTCCTAATGAGCCCACCATTAGTTTTTTCCGCGTAAATCCTGATCCCGTGGGAATTCCGGGAATAAAAGTAGCTCCAAATAATATGTTTCCCAAGTACCTCCTCTATCTTCCAGTGAAATTCACATTAAAATCGGTTCAGCCGTTCCAGAGATTAGCGCGAACGCCGAACAGGCTAAAAGTTTAATATAGATCCGATTCTATTGCCTTCATAGATGCCCCTAATGTTAGTTTTTTAAGCGCTCTGTTGATAATGCCGCTAGTGGTCACCCATCCACTTACTGACCGCTTAGATCGTTACTTAACTTCGACGATCTATCAAGAACCATGTTCGGTAGTGTTTGTTATTAGGTTTATATTGTCCATTGGGTGGAGAGAGTTCATTCAAACCTTCGATAATATATGATCGAAGAACGTTCAATACTTCATGTTCACGGCACTTGTATTGTGATCTGCTTCTCATAACTCCTCAAGTTTTAAGTCCTTGGAACGTATGTTTATCGAGCGATTGAATGAAACCCTGCGCCATGCATCAATGCATCGATTTACTTGGTTTAAAACATTGTTCATTCTATGCCTATGAATAGTTCTATGATTTTAAGTTACCCAACCTATGTAGACTTCTGATAATTATGATAGATGTATATGAAACAGGCCGTTCTGCAGGAAATTAAGGTTGGCTTATAAATAAATAATGCTAGCTTCACACAGCATAATCTAGCTTCAAAGAAGGCAGAGCTTGTGTTATGGGTAGGTACTACATCACATGACTGATATACTACTCTTATGACCGGTCCCCAGATTACCAATCTCGCGACATGCGAAATCTCAAGTCAAACTTGTGATATACGGACTAAAATATGCGTAACGGAACCAATCTACACTCATGTATGTATATTTAATTCAACTTCGACATGAGTGTGGATTGGTTTCTTTACGCATAACTATGTCCGTTTAGCACAAGTTTGACATCGGTGACTGCGAGATTACGCCTGTCGCAAGATTCGTAATCAAAGGGCGGCTCTATAAAAAAACAATAAAGATCTTCATAATTCACGATGTCTTAAGGGAATAGTCACAGTGAGATATCACAGCAAAATAGGTTCTTTATAATTCATATTAGTCCTAAGATTTTGTTAGTGTAATGTGAGACTGAAAATACAGTTTCAAATGTAACAGTACTTCATATTTTATGACCGACCGTCTCATATGAGCGCTCACAGCTCATCCGAACCCTCTGATTTATTCACAGTGCTGTTAACATTACGAATTAGGGATCTCTTTTGTCAGCAAAAACTCTGGCTCTAACATTTTTGAATTCAGCATGTATTTAAGCATCTTTTATTAACCGTCTAGGACTCTTGCGTTTTAACAGCATATTAAAATAGGATATTCTACTTTATTATCTCTACTGACTACAATACAATTCAATACAATGTTATATTTGTGTGTAAAACAAAATCACACAACTTTGATAACATTATCCGATACGGGACATTATGTTCGTCCATGACAAGAATGATTTCTATTATAAATAAATAACTTTTCACACAGCATCATCTAGCCCCAAAGTAAGCTTGAGCTTGTGGTATGGGTACTAGATGACTGATAAACTACTTATATACTTTTTGTTTGTAAATAAACCTTCTGCATCGCAGGCGGACCTGCGCCCACTGCGCCACAGAGGTCTGCGTGGTTCAAATTAGTTTGTACTTCCTGTTTTGAAAACGTGAAAATAAAATGCAAACAGGCTCACGGCTGTATCCAGGTACTGTAGACATTTGAGGCAAGACAAGCAAATATTTCCCAGTAACTCTGTTACAGTATGGCTTAAGATCGCCACGGATCGAACCCTGTCGGTTTGATTACATGGCTGCAATTTTCGGGCTTTATTTGAAAAATGCATGCAATAAGTAGATGCATTCCTATTTCATACATTTTTGGGCACATTGTACGAAAATAACTAAATTAATTGATTGAATTAAACGTGTAATGGCGCTAGAGTTTATATAACTTTGCACTCGGTCTGTACTTATGAAAATATGTGACAAGTTGGCAAACAGCCCAGTGAAATCCGCACAGTTGTTTGAAAACAGCGGATTTGAAAGCTGACCACACATTTTTTTTCGTTTAGTACGTCAGATAATTTCTAGTAAGAATAATCCTACCTAAAGAATGTGTTGGTACCACAGACATACTCATTTCTCCGTCTTAACCTAGCGTAGAATAAGGGAAAGGTAATTTTGAACGCCAACAACCAATACTTCATGAATATAATATGCATAGAAAATATTTTTTTAATGTAATAAATATCTATCACCCAGGATTTTTTCGCCAGCTATCTTTGTGAAGGATCAAAATGACTTCTCTCCCAGCAACTGAATTCTTTGTGAGGTGACAGTTGTGTATACTATAAAATTATACTTTTTAATCATGCTATTAAAATATCAATAAAAAACCATTTTCGAGTAAAAAAATCATCTGAGTATTATACCTACATGTTTTTTGCAGACTAAATTCATGGGCGGACGAACAGATGAAGTATTGTTTGAACTGCGATAGTCGTGCTCCTGTTTATTTGATTTGGTTTTGTAGTTAGCTCTCGTTGTCAGGCTTTAAGTACGGGTTTCTTAACCGGGGCATAAGTTCACATCCCGTCCGGTAACTAACAGCCTATTAAATCATTACTAATCATTATACAATATGTATACAGAATGCAGTCTATCTGCACAGGAAACAATATATACTGACTCATTCCGTTATCTTTGATTGGGTTCATGGTTATGTTTGTTTGTCCGATGATTTGAATTGATGCTGAAGAGTCGAATACGTTTTTAATTTTAACCAAAAGAAAAAAAAAGTGTATCTGTCTGTGGCCTTGTAGATTCCTAAGCGGATGAACCAATAACGATTATGTTTTTTTTGTTCGGAAATGACATCATCGAGAGTGCTGTCACCTTAGAATTATGACAATCAGTTCAGCTGTTCGAAAATTTGCTGCATTTTCTGTGGTGGGGGTTCCTTTCACGATTTCATCACAGATACGTTGGCCTATTTACAACCGTTTTCATATTTTAAAACACTCTTAACCAGTCTATTTATCGACCTATCTACTACTTCCTCGTTTGTACCCTAATAATAATTTTGTCTACGCTGGAGGTCATTGATAAAGAGGTCAACTTTAAAACATTACAAAACTAATTTTGATAATGATATCATTGTTATAACTCTGTCAAGCGTGAAAGTAATAACCATTATATTTTCGGTATAAATAATATTTGTTCTGTCAGATGCACATGCTCATAATTTAACATATTTATGAAAATAGTTGAAATAGCTCTTTTAAAAATATGGATTTTGTTGCATATTTAACAATTATCCGGTCGTCGTATTACATCGTTGTTAGTAGTTAGAACGGGTTATTCCCGCTCGTCCCCACGCTTCGTCCCCATCGGGGACGAGCGGGAAGTTTTTTTCCCGCTCGTCCCCAAAGGGACGAGAGGGAATTATTTAGTAGCGTTCGTCCCCACTATTTTATTTAGTTAGAGGATTATTTTAAATAAAATCACAAGCTTTTGTAATCAACTTTATATATTTTTTTAAAATAAAATTATGTAGGTATCTACTAAATATTCAACATTATTAAGAGTGATTATTATTATGTTTGACATTTATTTACAGAAACTAAGCTACTACATATTTACAAAATAAATAACAGTGATTATATAAAATAAATATTCAACATTATAAACAGTGATATAATATTATATAATATAGCCGACCCATTCATCATAAAAAAAATAAAAAAAAAATAGTGAACATAAGAAAAAAATACAAATAAAAAATGACTAAAAATAAAATCTCTCTGCATTTTTGGACCGCTATCTCCAAATCATTTCTGATTGAGTCCGGTGCACACCTGTGACTTTTTTCGTGAATTATGTAGTTGTCCTAAAAAAGTAAGATATTTAACCAAGAATTTATTGTCTTTATTTATTTAACCCATAATTAATATGAGCACCTATGTATATAAATGAGTTACCTATCTGTAAATATAGTTAAAAGTTAACTAAAACGATCAAGCCATTTTGTTTAACTAAGCCTTTTTATGTTTAACTATCTAAAATATAAATAATGATCGCGAAAGTTTAAGAAATTCTAAAGAATAATAAATATTCAACTTAAGTAAAATATAGCCTAGTTTATAGATAGTGAGTTTTACTTACGTGTATTTTTAAAAGTCCTGAGCACTTTAGTTGCATCAACAGTTTTTAGTGTTCTTTTTTTGCAATATTGGTAGCCCGCGCGTAATAACAATGCACCACCTTTTTTTGTTAATAATATCAAAGTCAGCTACCGCAACCCCACTTGAAACGTTTGCCGCCATGGCGGGTGGTGTACTACTGATAAGACTTAGCTTAGGGTATATTCCTTCCCCCCCCCGATGGATTCCAATCTTGACGCGATGGGGGGGCTTAGTAACCGTGGTTTGGAGGCCCACGGTGAAGCGAAAAGGAATCCCAGGCGGGGACGCCCTGGTGGCGTCTGGCGGGTAGGGTCGCGGGTGAAGAGGCGTGTCGGTGTTTCGTTGCCGCTCGCCCTATCTCCCGCGACCCAACGGTGGCGCACCGTAAGATGCGTCGGCGGCGGGGCCGCAGTGGAAGAGGAGTGTCGGTGTTACGTTGCCGCTCTCCCTGTCCTCTGCGGCCGTTTTTGGAGGCTTCTCCACGCGTACCTCTTTAATTAGAGTGCGCAGTGGACGAAGGGAGCGGAGAGCTCTGGTGGTGAGTAGCGGACGCAAGGTGTGGGGGCACCTTCGTCCGCCTTGCACTACTCACCACTATGCGGGGCCGCCTTAAGGGCGGGGATCGCCAGAGGGGGACTGGACGTAAAGGCTGTGCCGGTTTCCCAGACCCCCTCCATTCCAGGCGACGCCGGAATGACGCTGGGTCGTTTAGTGGGTATACCGGGAGTCCCCGGGGAGTCCCACATACCCCTCTCGCCCCCCCGGCGGAGGGGATGCGTAATGCATTTTTCCCAGCGAGAAAAAAAAAAAAAAAAAAAAAAAAAAAAGGGTATATTCCTTAGTCTTTATGTCATAGGAAGGGGTTAGCGGCTGGTAGCAGGTAGAAATTAATCCTATTCGTGTAATAAAGAATGTTTGGACAGATTCAATATTAAATAGAATGAGGTATGCTAGAAGAAATCTTGTTAAGAAAACAATTTTACCCATGTGAGTACCTGCTTCTAATATTAGTAAATTACGTAAGTTTTAATATTACCCATATGTAAGTATTAATATTACCTATATGTAAGTATTAATATTGCAGTGGGGACGAGCGGGAAAAAAAACTTCCCGTTCACCCCCATCGTAAGAGCAGTGGGGACGAGCGGGAAAAAAACTTCCCGCTCGTCCCCGATGGGGACGAAGCGTGGGGACGAGCGGGAATAACCCGTTAGAACTGCGTGGGAAAGGATTGCATAGGATTGAACAGAGTGGCGTTTTAGGGAAAAGGTCTAGATACCCAGTAGTGGGCGCAGTTATACTAAGAATGCTATTTAATAGTAAATGTAGTAATATCTAGATTGTGCGGCTGTTATTAAACACAAAACACACGGACAAAAACCTCTATAATACTATAAATAGGTTCATCGTTTGTCTCTATATCATTATTATGAACTGTATTTGCTATTAAAACTGACTCTAATTCTTATAGTGACATGCGCTTTAAGTCTACTATTACAAGTTAATGTAGACTGTCCATTACATTTTGCTGTCAGTTTTGTTAGTCATTGCTATAAATGACAGTTAAGTTAACCGTACCTACTAATCTAATGTGATGATCGATTAATTATCCTTGACGTTAACAGACAAATCACATAATATCTCAGTATCACAGTAATAGTGTTAATGCGAAAGATTGTGTGTGTGTATATTTTTGCTGAACGGAAATTCGGTATGAATGCAGCTCTAGCCTCTGATGTGTAATCCTGCCTGGATTGCACATAGGCTATAGACTAGTTTCGGCATAAATGATGTTATTGTCAATGGCTGACGAGTGAAATTCTAACCTTACAAATTGTTTTCAAACTTTCTGTTAGTATCTTTTGTGTAACATGGCCTTGCCACTTTCATATAAAGTAACATCATTGTATAGCTGGTTATTTTCCACACAATCTTCAACAGGCAAATAGTACAAAGCCAGTTGAACCGATAAGCTCTCGTATATCGAAAACATAGGATCTGCACTTAATGCCTCGATACCAGCCAATAGCTGGCGACCTGCCAACGTAGCACACTCCATCATATTTACTCTGCTATTTATTCACGAGATACTTGAAATGCAGTACAAAGACTTGAAATCTACGCTGACAACTTCAACTCATAGCATCTTTCAGCGTTCTGACCATCTAGATTTGTTAATAACTAGCTGCGCTCCGCGGTGTTACTCGCGGGAATACTACAGTTTCCGGATAGCTTATGCGTTATTCCAGGCTTAAAGCTACCGTCATGTCAAATTACATCCAAATCTGTTCAGCTGTTTCAGAGTGAAGAAACAACAAATATCCTTCTAAACTTTCACAAAAGGAATGCTTGTGTATCTTTTGTCCTGTCGCGGAAATGGAACTGTCACCTCTTACGCCTTAGTTTCGCCGCTTCACCAAGGCCGTCATTTGGCGGATCCTGATTTTATGATGGATTTTAAATAGCAACGATATTTTCTAAGGTTGTCTGGAAGAAATCGCTTTCAGTGATAAGGCCGCCCATTGTACTAATTTCGAACGTGTTTTATTTATGTAGTGTTTTGTTATTAATTGGTGTACAATAAAGTGTTCATTCATTTTCTTGCCTCTACACGTCAGACAAACAAATCCGCTTGAAGTGGTTGAGATTCAAAGCAAATAACTTCAACGATGACGTTCTTTCAAAAGTAATAGATGAGATGTTCATTTCGTTATAGAATTGCTAATACTCGTATTTCAACTATTCATTCCGGATTTACTTTGTTTGATCTTCGTGGCTTCCTGCATTGCAAATTACTAGTAATATTATGCTTGTTTATAAATATTTTAGTTTAGATCATGTTGAATACCCGCTTGGCCTTAAGGCGAACTAAAAACTCCGTCACCAGAGTTGGCCACTGACTCATACGAACTTACCGCTACGGTAGCTCTATTGGTTACTGGATGTATCGAGATTGAAATTTTCCCTAAGTTTCATCGTCTGCCTCCTCGACTTTCTGGGACGAATTTTCCGTTTCCATCTAAAAGCAATATGCCTTGACTGTGTAGTTTTGTATTTTCAACCGACTTCAAAAAAGGAGGAGGTTTTCAATTCGTCTGTATGTTTTTTTTTTTTTTGTATCTTGTTACGCGATTGCTCCGCCATTTGTTGACCGATTTGCAAAATTATTTTCTTGTTTGAAAGGGTATACTCCAGAAGTGGTCCCATATAAATTTTATTCCTGAGGGATTGATAGTTTCCCCGTAAAACTCTTAAACACCTTCCCTCCTAGCCATGTCACAAATAGAAATCGAATCGACAGCTTGACGCCCTGAGTCACACCGCGTTTCGAGTCAAACATTGAAGTCGGTTTTCTTTTTAGTATAAAAACGTAATTTTTACACACAATTTCCTTTCCAGAAACCAGCAATGGTGCTCAAACCGAAGACTCATTCGTAGTTCCTAACCAATCAGATGGATACCCTGCATGTGCTGCACGGGCACAGCAAAGGCTCGAGTCGCAGCCAGTCGCCTTCCACCGCTGACTTGGCGCAGGTGACGGATGACGTCATCCGCTCCAGAGTGCAGTCGCCATCGACCCACCATGTCGTCAGCGTGAGTAGACATTTATATCGGCCATGATCCTACCTCATGGTATTAAAAAAAAACAGGACTGTGTCCCCGAGGCCCGGTAGAATTGATTGTGTATCATATATAATTTTACTCTATTCTACCCTAGAAATAGAGTGTCATGAAAGGCTGCAGGCCAACTTGTCAGGTTCAATCTTCCACCGGAGGAAAGATCTACAATTTTTTTTTTTTACAGATTTTAAAACCTATGAAATTAGTAATTTATCATTTCTTATAATGAGCCTGACTGGGAAAGAAGTACTGCCATCATAGAAAACTGTAGTCAAGTGACATAATTTAATCGGTGTTGTTACTAACAAGTTCTTTAGCCTTTGACCGAAATATCGAAATAAATCAGAATGCCGTATTGCATAACTACTTCCTGAAGTTCCTGAATAATCAATAGATTAATCATAAAGGAATTCCATCAATTCTATTCCACGCATGTTTACAAACCATTAAAATTTGAAAATTGAAGTTTTGTTTCACGAACTGCGAGTTGGGTAATCGATTTCTGTTTATTTGGTTAACGAGCTGGTCTGTTTTGTTTGATTCATTGCCTGTGTCCTTGGATAATATTGGATATTAGTGCGATTTGTACGCATTTACACAGAAAGTAAGCGGTCTTAGTTCAGACTCACATACCTTCATAGTTATGAAACTTTTTGTCGTACACATCCTAAAGTACAGTAGTCACAACGTATCTTTAGCTCTCTGAAGTATCTGCGCAGAAGCCATTTTTTATGGCGCATATAAGACGAAGACAGCGTTGCATAGCTGCCTCGCTCACTCGCTCATGTTAGTTGCGTCGTCCTATCTCGCCTACTCTACATACGCAATGCAACCTGCAAACCTGCGCCATCATTTTATCTAATATATAAAATTCTCGTGTCACAGTTTTCGTTGCCATACTCCTCCGAAACGGCTTGACCGATTTTGATGAAATTTTTTGTGCTTATCCGGTATCTATGAGAATCGGCCAACATCTATTTTTCATCCCCCTAAATGTTAGGGGTAGTCCACCCCTAATTTTTTTATATTTTTTAGACAAAAATTTTAATTTCTATTTTTTTATGATACAACATACAAAAATACATACAATCCTCAATTATCACCCTTCTACGATCAACCCTTATTTTTTAATAGCGATATAATGGAAAAACAACGTTTGCCGCGGGTCAGCTAGTTATTTTATATTTTTATCCAGCATTATTAATGAACTCTGACATAACCAGACTTGCTTACATGAGGTTTACTTCTACTTATTTTTATCTTTGCTTCTACTTACTGATAGAAAGTTACCTGCTTTCTATGTATATGCGACCATCGAGTACGATATGAGTCATATTAGATTGTAAAACTCGTAGTACGAATACCATGAACCTTCTAATGAGCTATGACTAATAGGGAGAGACACGAGACGTTTTAAACTGAGTTGTGAGACGTTTCGTCTGAGAACTTAGAGGCTTCTGTATCATAAGCATGTTTGTAAAGTTAATGCTTGAGCTCGGTATCTACTAATACACGTCTAAACTAACACGAGTTAAGAGATGTAGTTTGTTTGTATGAAGGAGTTGATCTGGAAAACCATCCCGATCACCAAATTTTTGAATCTTGAAAAAATTGAATCTTGCTAGAACATAGATTGTATATTATTGTTTTAAAAAAATGTATAATTTGTACCGCAGGCGCGAGAATCAAACTCGCACGCATTGTGTCTCAGCCGAGCATTACTTCAACACGTCAAAAGTACGCTAGTTTCTACTTCACTGAAGATCTGGCATCTTTTCAGTGCAACGTAAAATTTTAACTACCTACTAAAGAAATAAAAAACATCTTATCAGAGAAATAAATTTAATGTGCCATAACATGGTTTACGAGTGGACTGAAAATTTAATCGATTCATCATTCAGCATGTACTATGTTTTGTATATTTTAAAGTGTGTTTTTACACTTTTTATGGTCCTTGTAAACAAAGACATTTACGTTTAAGAGAAGAGCCAGGTCAAAGGTAATTCGTCTTATTGCAATTCGCAACAAAGTGTTTTTGTAGATATAGGGAATGGGTATGCGGTAAAAGCTTTTCGTCTCTAAAGTCTGAAGTTGCTTCCTAAAACTGTATAATCTAGTTAAGATGAAAAGGCTTAAGTTTCGTGTATACAAACTCCCAACTTTATATTCGAGCTCGATAAATTTCTGACGAACTTTTCAAGATGAAGGTGATAACAGCACGTCAAACTTTACATTTTGATGCGTATCATTGTTTTGAAATAAGAGTTTTGACACGGTTAATTGGATTTGAAACGGGCCGACTTGCTGTCAGAAACAGTGATATAAAATTTACTTTATGGATCTGAAAATGCGTAAAACGTAATGATAGCGCGATCTATTGTATTGTGTGCTACCACCTGACGATCGCATTTGATCACAAAGCGTCAGAAAATGGCAACTCAGGTTTACTTTGCAGCGAAACATTGGACTTAACTGTTTAGCACTGTTTTAAAACATCTTTAAATGATCGGGATACATAATCAGACATATGATATCTGAGACAATGTCCACCGTGCCTTGGGGATACAGTCATCCCATCAGAAAAGATGCGGAGGTACAAGTGGGCGTGCACCCACGTAATATAGAGTCACGTTAAACACGTAGTTCCACCTATTTTCAGTTCTTGATGACATTGGAATGTTTGATTTTCATACATGCTTGTATGAAGTTTAGATTCATGATACTCATCAATATGTTACCGATGCATTCATATTGTTATCAACGGGGTATTAACCATGATTTTTGAGTTTTGTGTAAAATATGTTCGTGATAGTTTCATCATCATCATCATCATCAATAACCTATTAATACCCACTGCTGGGCGTAGGCCTCCTCTCGGTTCCGTGCTATCTTCATCCATTGTCGTCCAACCATGCTGACTATGTCGTCTGACCAACGGGCCGGTGGTCTGCCCCGTGGTCGATGGTGCGTGTCTTGGCCACCATTCTGTCACTGCCTTTGTCCACCGGCCGTCATCTCTTCTAGCCTGATAGATTAAAAAAAAAAATTATGCGTTGTGGCCACCGCCTGTTATTCGAAAAAGGGATTCTCTCATTCAAAAAAGGGATTCTTGTATGTCTTTGTTTATTCATAATTTTCGGAGCTGCTAAGCACAAATTTTGCCGTCAACGTAAATAGAACGGAATTTCTATTAATCTTTTAAGAAAGCATTAGTTGTTTTACTAAAACACCACCAAGAAACAGTTTCCTTGAATAATTTATACCCCATTGATTTTAAACCACTATTATTTATACGTTATCGATTACCGCAATACCATTGTTGCATAGTTTAAGTAATCTAGGTTAAGGCAGCTAAACCTCGCTGTATAATTATGTATATAAAACCTGACGTTCGGTCTGTTTGTTACCTCAATCAGAAGTCCAGAAAAAGGCAGATTAAATCCTAGCAGAATATTACATAGTGATTATGATTAAAATACATAATCACTTGGCCACTACTCGGTCACTGCCTTTGTCCATCTACCGTCTTCCCACCTTGCCAAGTCATAAATATGTAGGTAAATACTTATAATAAAAAACGTGAATCTAAGCTGTGATGCGAACTGACTTTAAGAAAAGGGGTATTTTTCAAAACGATTATTTTGTGAAATCTTACGATACTCGTATTCAGTGCCGTAGATACTTAGGCCTTTACATCTATATTAGATGATTTATACAGGAGGCAATCCATGCCTAAATTTAACAGGACGCTTTTGTGCCTGGGACATTGTTTGAGATGGATGCACCTAAACTATCCTCTCAGCTTAATCAACCTGGCCCACAGGAAAGACGACGTCGATACGTGTGGAGCTGACGAAGCTGCGGGTTTCCTCACGATGTTTTCCTTCACCGTTCAGAGCTCGTGTTATAGCGCATATAAACTTTACGAAACGAAAAACGTAGGTAAAATGGAAAACGTTTGAGAGATTGTAACATCGACACGAAATAACTATTACTAATCTGATACAGTTACACGCGAGTGGAGTAGCTTGCCAATGATAAAGTTACATTAATTTGTAATTATTGTTTAATATGCACAGCTGATAGTCTTATAGGTTGTAACGTAATAGAATTCTAATTAACAATCTGTCCTACAGTGAAGAGGTTCTAAATTCTAAGGGAGGGACATGCTACTATTGTTCCATCATACAAAGGGGGTCTGGTCTTAGTTGTGTGTGAAGATTTGTTTCTGTGTGGACGTGGAATGTTACGTAAAGGAAAAAAAATTAAGTGCCGGCCAGAAAGAAAAAAGATTATATCCTGTTAAAGCTTGATTGTACTATGGTGAGTGTGCCCAGGAGCTACACGACCTTATTCCGCCTTCACCGTTCTTTTACAGGGACTTCAGACGCACAGCTAATTATCATCCTCACCTGGTTGATATTCCACTTCTTAGAACTAAGCGCTTCGAAAGTTCTTTTATTATGCGCACTGCAAAAATTTGGAATCAGCTTCCAGCGTCCGTATTTCCGCTGAGCTACGACCCTATTGTTTTTAAGAAGAGAGTTAATAGGCACCTTCTGGGTAAGCTCGCTCCATCGTAGACCTCACTCTTACCTGTGTAAGTTTGAGGTCTAGAGCCGACCCATTCATCATAAAAAAAAAAAAAAAAAAGCATGTTACTACTTACATTTTAAACTATGACACCTAACCCGTAAACAAAAAACTTGTTACTAATTTAGATTACAAAAAATTACTGAAACTTGAAAAATCTAAACTTTTAGCAGCCGAGCTGTAAGCGATTGGCTGTTATTGTTATTATGACAATAATAACATAATTGTTGAATAAATGTGGAGAATTACTTATTATAATTAAACAATAGTACCCTTATTCCCGTAAACAGGTTCACCGCTCTCCTAGTAAATAACTCATAATCCGTTGGACGTGCAGGTTGGCTCACAATGAAAAAAATATTGATAATGACACATTTTAACATAAAATAACATTATTTTTTTATAATTTTTGGCGCAGAAATGTACGAACGCAGAATGATTTCCTTTAGCGTCTTGAATTTGGCTAGAATACTCATGTGTCGAAACGGTAACTATTCTCCCCTATCATTATTATACTATTTGGGTGAATGAACGTATTAAAGTTGACAGAAAAAGGTAGACGTTAGAAAGGTCACCCGAAAAGGAACCGAAAACAATCTACAATGGCAATCAGAATTTCACTTCGGGGTCGGATAGGCGTAACTTGAACTTTCGCTCAGTAATGGCATTGTCGTGATGTATGCTAGACTGATTAGTTTCTAGCTGCTTCGAATTAAAAAGTTAAAATTAAAATTCTAGCAGTTTTGTGAAGTTGTGTAGTTTGTGAAATAGAAGAGATGACGGTTGAACGGAAGGTAGTTTGTTCTAAGTCTTGTTATGTAGAGCAAAGTGTATTAGATGTATTCTGAGTCTTCTTCAAATTGACCCAGTTGTATTTAGATGTGCTTGAAAAACAAAACCAATTATGTATATTTAATTTTAACATCCATAAGTTATTAAAGTTTAAAAATGTTTTAATATCTCTCGAGATATTCATCAGCCCGATTAAGTTTTACTACGCTGAGAACATTACTTTTGTTATTAAGTCTAATGCATTCTCATGCATAGCCCGCATAAACTAACCACAGCTGACCCCCATGACAATAGGAGAATAGGAACCGACAGGGAAAAATATTTGAACGCTATTGTGTACAATGCATGGTTATAATGGTTTTAGATTGTGTGCTAGATAAGGGTGGTAGATGGAGGGTTTTGTGTGCTTTCGCAGAAGTTTCTTGGTTGATTATTCAAAGTCGAAAAGCATTTTTTTATATGATGAATGGGTTGGCTCTTGACCTCGAAACTTACACAGGTAAGAATTAGGTCTACGATGGAGCGATCTCTTCTTAAAAACGTAGTACGCTGGAAGCTGATTCAAAATGTTTGCAGTGCGCATAATAAAATAACTTTGAAAGAGCTTAGTTCTAATTAGTGGAATATCAACCAGGTGAGGATGGTAATCAGCTGTGCGTCTGAAGTCCCTGTAAAAGAACGGTGAAGGCGGAATAAGGTCGTGTAGCTCCTGGGCACACTCACCGTAGTAGTACAATCTGTAGAAGACTGCATGTATCCGGTAGGGATGTGCTGGGTTCACTTAGTATAGTCTTAAATCTAAGTGATACTAATCCTGTTCGCGCGATGAAATGTATTTTAGTGATCACAAACAAGACTTGAAACTACCAAACACTTCGCTCTTAGACGTTTTAAATTACATGTTACAAGTTACAGTCTTTGACTGTACTAAAACAAACGCTTTGGAAGAGTTGACGAACGGAAACAGTATTTGTACATAAGTTTCTCCAAAGCTACCTCTGTCTTCAGGAGCCGTCATCGAGCACCTCGTCGCGGCACGGCGAGCGGCCGCATCACGTGAAGTCACATTCCAGGGACCTGGGCAACAGCCCCCAGTCCGGGAACAACACCGCTAATAGCTCTAGAGAGTGAGTTTGCTAACCGCTTTCCGTGTCTACGATCGCGTGGTAGTCAACGAAATTTGATTAACAGTTAAATTATTTGAACAGTTTGTTTTATCTTAGAAACAATAAACTTTAACTTGTAAATTATTATAGACTGGTGAAATCGGTTCGATGATTGAAACACAAAAAGATAAACATCACTTAAATTGCTTCAAAAACTAAGTGATTCTACTCCTGTTCCTTCACGACCAATACAGTGATGAACCAGGCAACAGACGCGGTTTGGGTCCTAGCTTTTTTTGATGATCAATGACTGAGGGTAATCTAACTAAATAGCCAAGATTTAGTAAGATGTATATCGCAGAAAGAGACAAAAGAGTTATTGAAAAGATATATTTTTTCCTTTTCAGATTAGAAGATTCGCCACAAAAGAAGATAATATCAGGTCTGATTGCGCCAGGCGACTACTCTAGTACAGTGTACAGCCCTAATGTATCCTACGGACTGTCTTCAGACGAATATGGATCTCCTGCGTATAGGGGTAAAGCTTGTTTTCCATTGAAAGTAATTTAAGAAATAAACTGTACTACTTAACATATTCTCGAGATGGTCTCGTCTAATTCGATTTTTGTGTTAAAACTTTAAAATTAAAAAAATCTCTCAGATTTCACTCTCAAGTAGTTTTTCGTTTTATAATTTATAAATTTTATAAATTTGCATTTTTTTTTAATAAATTTTTTGAATATTTTCTACATATTCGGCCTTAAATTCTTGTCTGTACCAAATTTTAACCCTATTTTAGCAAAGACAAAATTTACACAAATCAATTTTTATTATTTAATATTATTATGGTTTCAGGGCAGGATGGAGACTACTCAAATCACGGTAAGTTTGTAATTTATTGAATACCTAACTAATATTGTGAATCAGCAAGTTTGTATGTTTGTATACTTATAGATATTAGGATGAAACATGCTAAACAAAACTAGCTCTTAAACGGTGAAGGAAAAAGTCTTGAAGAAACCATTTAGTATTCTAATAGGCGGCGATGGGCTTGCAACCTGTCACGGAATGCAAACTTAGCAAAATGTTTATATCCCAAAAATTTAAATATCTCTTACGATCATGTATGTTCGTCTATTATCACTTCGGTATATATGATAATTTTAATTATAAATAATGTTAGTTTAGATTACGGTTCAATGTAATTAACATAATAACATACATAAATACGAATTTGTATAACTGTCTGACTGACAAATGTCCACAATATATTACATAAGACAATTCCATAATCGCCTAAATGTTTTCACTGCTAGGCATATACCCAATAATATGTATTTATTAAACCCGTGATACCTTTCTTTCGATTATCCGTCATAAAAAGTATGGCTTATACTTCAATCCAGAGTAAAAGCTACCTCCATAACAAATTTCATCTAAATTCGTTCAGCATGAAGGAGCAACAGACTATCTATCCAAGCTTAAGATTTTTTTATCATAGTAAGATGAATACAATTGGTTTAATCAAAATTTTCCAATGTCAACTTGAGTCGAGCAAAGTCGACGGCAATATTTATCGCGTTTATATTTAGCAGCTCGGTTATCCTGTTATTACTTATAAATTAAAACTATTCAGTAGTGAAGTATAATGTATTTGAAGCGGCGGTGGACTGTGAGTGGGACTTTTAAAACTATTCAAGAAAATGGTGTGTATTTTGATGGATACCTTTTATAATGTGTGAAAATAAATAAATCGTGGGAAATACGAGCCAAGTTTAGTTTTCTCTAATTTTTTTGTTTGTTTTACAAACGTAAAATTGCTGGTAAATGGAGTTAAACTAGAAATAAAATATTATGTATATGTTCATTGGGTATACGCTCATCTCATATTATATGAAAAACAAAAAAAAAATCAGCACCAATATATATACCAACAATTATATTTAAGTATACAGGGTGTAAAAAGACTACCCGACCGAAAACTGTGTGGTTGACCATAATTCTAAACGAATAAGCGAAAAAAAAAATGTTTGACTTAGCTACGTCATTTTATGTTATTACCGGTTATTTGCTACTAGGACAAAACAATAAGGCTGTCATTAATAAACACGAACTAAGGTGGTATTAGCGCTAATCCAAAGCATAAGGCTGTAGTAGGTCAATTGAGTATTAATAAACAAAGACCAAGGAGGAACTAAACTAATTCGACTCTACTCTCGGAGTAAGAGTTACTCCTAGGCGCCACCTAGTATAGAGATGGAGTAGGCAGACGTTATCATGAATTTTGTCATTTTTACGTCACAAAAAAAGGTTGTGCAAATAGGATGGATTATGTTGATGATTTGAGGAAGAATTGAATGAGGATGGATACCAGTTTCAAAAACGTGGCGAGTGAAAATTTACAAGAATCTATTGGACGATCTCGAAAAACTGAACTTAAAATCCAAGTAACACTGCATAGGTATAGATTTTGTGGTGAAAAACCATTCGGATTAGCAAGAAACAATAAAACAGTTAAAATGACTAAATACATTTTTATGATTAAAAATGTTTTGGTCGACTGAACACCAAAAAGTTTTAGAAGAATAAAACCTCTTTGAATAAAACAGATTGTCAAATACAAATTATTGTCTATCTCTGTCATTCATATAATTAATGACAGAGATAGACAATATTTTGAATGATAATATCATTCGTTCATTCTCTCTTTTTCTACTAATCCCGATGTAAGGAAAGTATTACTCATTCGAGGCTACTACCAGTTTATTAATAACATCAAAATATTCAAGTTGCTCCTTCGTTACTAAAGAAGTAACAAGTCTGAGAGTAGTCTCGTATTAAGCTAGAATTAGGGTAATCTAATTAATAAGGCCGTAGGACCATATCTACCTAATAATTTCATTTATAAAAGAAAAAACTGTTAAAACTCAAAATCCAGCAATCTACGTAAAACAACGCGCCCAAGTACATACGCAAACAGTAATCTTCAAACGCTGTTTTCTCCTGATATCATGATTTTTCGGAAAATCCTTTTGGATTTGGTTGTGTGTTGGGATGCTGTACCTACCCCTTTCGGCTTCGGTAGACGTATTTTTACACCCTGTATTTATTTATTATTTCAGATGAAAGCGACAGCGGTAATGCGACGTCATCGAAGGCACAGAACGCGATCGCACACCTCAACTCCAAGATTGAACGGACTAAAGACTTGATAAGGCTGGAACAGAAAATAAGAGATGGTAAATCATCATCATTTGCTCAAAGCAAAAATATAACAAGAATTTCTTGCTTTCTTTCTACAATAGACAAACTGCTTTTCTTTCATTACATACTTCATACTAGAACTTTTAAACTGACCCTTCTTTAAAATGATACCATGCTTCATATGCTATAAAATAATGTATTTTTCAATAATAATTTAAATACTAGTGGACCCGGGCGCGGCTTCGTCTGCGTTGTTTCGTCATACAAACTTTAGAGATAGAACTACCTTGTTCACGGCTGCTGCGGCACGCGTCATCGAACGCCTAAACACAAATATATAGAAATGTATGGTGACGATTACGTTCAGGCGCCGCGTTCGATGCGACGGCGACCGCATGGCAATAAACGCATGCAAAAATGCTCCGTAAACACACAGGAACAGCGCCATACGTTTGAATTTAACGCGTGCCACGTCGCCTGCCGCGTCTCGCCTGTTTGTAAACAAGCACTAAGGATAATTGAACTCTTAATAAACATTATAATTATTCTATTTCAGACAACGTAGACGAATATCTTAAGCTAGCAGCGAACGCAGATAAGCAACAACTACAGCGTATAAAAGCAGTTTTCGAGAAGAAAAACCAGAAAAGCGCACTTTGCATCGCACAGCTACAGAAGAAACTCGAGGGTTACAACAAGAGGATTACTAGCTGGGAGGTAATAAGAGTCAGTATCTAATTGAGTCATTGACTAAAAAAACATGTACCTAACAAAAATACCTATTTGAAATTTTTACATTTTAAAAGATAGATCATCATCATCATCTTCCTGCCCTTTTCCCACACTACGTGAGGTCGGCACATCATGTGTTCTTCTTCCATTCTTCTCTATCAGCCGTCATCTCAAAACTCACTCCTCATACTCATGTCATCCTTCACAAAATCCATCCACATTTTCTTTGGCCTACCTCTACTCGTAAATCCAACAACATTCATACCAAGGACTCTCATAGTTACAAAAGATAGATAGATAGATACATTTTTATTTGAAAAAACACAGACGAACATACATTCATACAGCGGAAGAAAAACACACTTAAAATAGGTATTACCTACGACTAATACTAACAGAGACAGTGAAGGATGACAGAAAAAAGGTAGGTAGGTATACTCGTAGTACAATAGGTAGCCTAGGTAGGCAAAAGACTTTAATAAACGTGGTGTAAAGTTACGCCGGGTGTAACTTAGGAGTATCCAATATCCATAAAATCTTTGGGCCCTTACTGAAAGTTTTCTAGATAATATATTTTTTTTGAAAAATACATGTTTTTCACACATTTTGCTATTTATCTCAGGAACAGCACACTTTTTTTCGTCGGTTTTTGTTCTGTTATGAAACCTACAAGTATTTTCTTTAGTTGTGTCTTTTTATTTTTCGATTAGTTGTTTAATTAACTTGTAATTAGGTAAAAAGTATTTTTGCGCTCTAAATGGCTTACAAAATGGCGGCTCCTGCTCACTCTTAAAACTCTATAGATTTTAGAAAATGTTGGGTATGTAACAAACACTAATATTTGGACATGCCTCGACTACCTCTCAAAGTATCTTAAACTCAATATAGGTCTGAGAGAATGACGTGCCTTGGGAAACAGTCATGAAACTTTTTTTAGAGTAATTTTATGTTAAGCTAGATTATTATTGTAAGTCGTTTCGAACAATGATTAAACGCTAAACGCAACGATGGTGCGATCTAATTTGATGTGTCGCCAATTCGCCATCTGGTTTTTAATAGGCACGCACAACCGATCTTTAGCTCCATGAAGTTAGGTTCACTAAACGATTGCGCAGATATTGCGAGATAAGACGATGGAACAAACTAAGCGAGTGAGCGAGGCAGCTATACAACGCTCTTGTCATCAAAAATGGGTTCTGCGCAGCTACTTCAGAGAGCTAAAGATTGGTTGTGCGTACTGTACATAGTACCTACAGTATAATTATCTGTGTGGATATCAGATACAACGACATAATACCACAACACCCAAACCTGGAATAAAGATCATGAAAAAATATCCCTTGAGTCTCAATCTCAACCAACTCTGTTGAGATTGATTGCCTGAGACTCAGAATTAGTCTATCTATTCAGCCCGGTTACACCCATTGCTGAGTATAGGCCTCCTCTCTATTACGCCACTCTTCTCGGTCCTGTGCAGTCCTTTCCCACGCTTTCCCAGCTACATTTACGATGTCATCCGACCATCGGGCGGGTGGTCTGCCTCGTGGTCTTTGCGCATCTCTGGGCCACCATTCCGTAATCGCTGTAGTCCATCTCCCGTCTTTCCGTCTAGCCAGGTGTCCTGCCCATCTCCACTTGAGACTTGCGATGCGCATACCCACGTCTACGACCTTGGTTCGACGTCGTATTTCTACGTTGGGTATGTGATCAAGGAGGGAGATGCCGAGCATGGCGCGCTCCATGGCCCGCTGCGCTACTCTTATCTTGTGCATAGATTCCTTCCAGAATTAGTGATTGATTGATAAATAATAGTATAATAATGATCACATTATTAAATCGCGTGTCTATCGGTCTTTTATCGACTGCATTTCGGTGAGTGTGCACAAGAGCTCCATAATTTAATTCCGCCATCCCCATTCTTTTATCGGACCAACAGGTTCCCCGAAAGACGCCACTTGTACATGGTTGATATTCCCAGAGTTCGTACAAAGAGTTTTGAGTCCACTTTTTTCATCTGCCAAATTGTGGAACTCATTGCCGGGTACTGTATTTCCCGAAAAGTACAATATAGGGGTCTTTAAATCGAGAGTAAATAGGTTCCTTCTAGGAAAGCATGCTCCATCTTAGACCTCACTACTGCTTAACATCAGGCAGAGGGACGTCAAATGCTGACCTATTTAATAAAAAAAAATAAAAAAAATTAATAGATACCTTTGTTCACAGCTCCACGGCACAAGCGGACAGGCACACAGACAACCGAGAGAAGTATTACGGGATATGGGACAAGGTTTGAAGTAAGTGTCATTTTTAAATGAATACAAAATATACTTTTATGATGAACACATGCTATAAAATATATTTTTAAAGAGAGCTGAAACAAACTGACTCGCGTTGAAAGAAAACAGCAATCCATTGGGTTGTAGAATGTGTTATTTTTTTGACGTGACTACGTCTTATAATTCGATAGAGCCGGCTGCACGCACGAATAAACATGACGTCATGAGGCGTTACCTCGCTCTGAGGCGTTCCATGTAAGGCTTGAAGTGCAAGCGAGAGCGCGGAACGAGCGACAAAGAAGCACAATCGGCCTTTGCGTTCGGCAGCGTTCGACATCCGTCTCTCTCCTACTTGAGTGAGCGATGCGTAGACGTTGTCAAGTTCAACTATCGTCAGTAAACCGACTTTACAGACAACCAATTTTTTTTATAAATAAATGCATAGGCGACGTGAGGCTTGCGCCCTGTCACGTTTGCTAGCTTCTGCAAAAAGTCGGCATGTGTAAAATATTTATTTATAAAGCATCTGACGAGCCCTTTAGACATCTTCAAAAGTTCTTGATCTCCTTAAAGATCCGGGAGAATGTCTACCGTTCCTTGGCGATACAATAGGCTTGATGACAATTTTTCAAAATTGTTCAGAATGATTTGTTATGTGAAAAAAATATCATAATACATACCTAGTATAAAATAAAGTTTTTCAAACATAAAAATCAAATTTAAAATTAAAATTTGAAATTCACGCCTTTAACGCCAAAAAGCTCGTCGGTGTCATGGCGGCTGTTATGACGTCACAGCTCACCACGTCAACAGCAAATACTACGTGCTTATACACTAATGACTAGACTCAAAGGAAACAAGAGGCATAGATTTGGTCTATTATACTGAGTTATGACGTCACGCGCTCTGATTGGTGTACAGCTATCATGGCGGATTGTTGTATTTTGTATATTTATTTTATCAAATAATTTATTAATCTAGACATTATTAGGACAATAAATGCATATTTCTCAATCCTTGAATTCTATTAGATCAGTTAAATACTTTGGCGATTCTTGATAACTGTCATCATCCCTGTAGTGACGCTATTGTCTCCAGGAATGTAGGCGGCAACATTCGCGACGGCATCACTGGATTGGGCGGAAGCGTAATGGCGGCGCCGAGGGAGTTCGCACATCTGTTCTCTCGCTCTAACCGCTTCGGCTCCGCGGACAATATCTCGCAGCTAGCCGGTCTGTATCTACCTCTCTTTCTTACTATACTGTTTATGTATCATGCTATCACCCTATCTCTCTTGTCACTTATGATTCTCCCTAAGGAAGTAACTCCATTCTTATGGATAAGAATGGAGTCTTTTAACATAATCTTCTATACAACTACCTCATTTAGCAGTCCTTAATGTCATGTCTTTCTCTCGTTATTTCTAAAAGGATAAGCAGACAAGAAAAATGTCTAGAGTTATACATATGGAAGCACGATAGTAGAACATATTTACTATTATTACCATTACTGATATCTTATTACAAGAAATACCATACATAAACACACACAATACTATATTTTTATTAGGTGCTTAAACTTACTAAATTTTATATTATGTCGGACCTCCAGCACTATATTTTAATTTATGTATTATGTATATTTTTATAACATTTATGTATTTTGTCTCACAGAGAACACGGGTCCTTGTGAGTATTCCATACATAATCTATGTATGTTCCGGTTGTAGAATTGTGACTAACCCTCATATAAATAGTTCATCATTTGTATAACTTAGGCTCTGGTTTGTGTACACCGCAATATAAAAACAAAAAAAATATGTATTTTTCATGCAACTTATCTAAAAAATATGTATTTTTCATGCAACTTATCTAAAACAATCCATATTGATTCAAGAAATATCATCAATTTATCATACAGTTGCTAGTTTCCTCACGATGTTCTTCATCATAACCCTGAATAAAACCACGGTCAAAGTGATCTAGATAAGTATCTAGAGATAGGTAACTATTACCGCTAATGTATGGTTAGGTTCTCACGCGTCATAGTAAAATAACATGCATTTATAAAACAACTTCTTTTTAACGACTAACTGTTTTCCGCGGTGTTACCCACGGTCCCTCGAAAGTTTTCCAAAAGAAAAAGTAGATGTGCTATTCCAGACTATAATCTATCTATAATCTATCCAAATCCATTCAGTAGTTTTTGCGTGATAAAGTCAAAATATCTGCACAAACATTCGCATAAAACATTTTTTAGGATTGTATTGTCTGTTTATATTTCTTCTAGAGAAGGAAAAACAATTATAGCACAAGGCTGTGTCAATTTTATTTTCGGGCTTGTCGCTAACTACCCAGACTTTTTCTATAGACACATATAACATAAAATCACGTACCTAAGTCAATTTTTTTTTGCGTTTTTTTTTCGCTAAATATGTTTAGAATCAAGTTCTGATTGCAACCCTTCAGTTTTCGGTAGTAGTCTTTTTACACCCTGTATATATCAATATACTTTGGGGTAATCGAAGAGGCGTTTACGTTTTTTGTTTGTCTTTTCTAGTACCGAAATTTATCTTCTGATAAAGAAGATCTGTATTATCTTAAAGAAATCATTCATGATTACATGAGTCATACAGTCTTTTGTCGTCGTCACTTTGTTATGCAAGACTTGAAAACATGTCTTTACGTAGAGCGAGTTGTGTGCGTAAGACTTGACGTTCTTACTATAAAACAAAATATTTAAAGTAACTCGATGTGTTGTGAAAGTGTTTTATCAATAGCTAAAAATAAATAGTTTATTGGTCTAGTCAGATCAGAGAAAAACTGAAAAAAATAATAATTACGCGTGAATTGTATATTGAATGTGTTTGGTGTATGTAACGTACGTTAGTAACTTAGTAAGTGAATAATGTTCTTCAAAAAGTGTAAGAAATGCCGAAAGAAATGTAATTATGTATTATTTTTGTTTTCTCTACCACGACATACATACTTTTTTTATTACGACATACATATTTGATATTTTGCTATTTTAAAAACTAGATTTATGTATATTTTTTATTACCATTTTACACAAATAAACCCTATAAACATTTTTTTCACACGGTCATAATAACGCTAACTACATTTGTCTATGTATTTATTTATTAACGTTATAATTAATAGTTTTCGCACACTTCACGTATACTCACAGCTATTCCTACACTAAAATGTACTCTATGTCTTAGCTTTAGATATCATAATTGTATCGTCAAATCATTAATACTATGCAGATATTCGTACATGATATAAAGTTTTAATATGCTACTTGCTATTTTATTTTTATTTCGTATAATTACAATAACGTTACTGAGACTCGTACTCTAGTGTACTCAATGACTCAAAAAATAATTATCAATAAAATTTTCACTAATCGTGTTTTTAAAAAAGCTAAATCCATACTACTATTACAAATGTGAAAGTAACTCTGTCTGTCTATCTGTCTGTCTGTTTGTTACGCTTTCATGCCCAAACCGCTGAACAGATTAAGCTGAAATTTGGCATAGTTAAAGGTTGTATCCCAGGGAAGGACATAGGCTACTTTTTATCCCGAAAAATATTAAAAAATCACGAGGGACCGCGGGTCACACCGCGGGAGCGCAGCTAGTAGAAGATAAAAGTTTGAAGTATCATTTCCCAAAATATGAAAGTGGTAGCTTTCACATGTTCTGAGTTCTAGAGCGTTAAAATACTATAAAGTTGCCTTGTACCGACTCTTAAGGTATGTTCAAACACAAGCGTTTATCGCTATCGTTGATGTACGTAGCGATAACTATAAAGCATGATCGAGTATTGATATAAAGAAGAATGCACAATCTCGACCAAAGGAAAAAGGTTTTTTGTTTTAAACATACATATACAGGGTGTAAAAAGACGTCTACCGAAGCCGAGAGGGGTAGGTACAGCATCCCAAGACACAACCAAATCCAAAAGTATTTTCCTT
This sequence comes from Epirrhoe tristata, assembly GCA_951394285.1. Taxonomy (NCBI): domain Eukaryota; kingdom Metazoa; phylum Arthropoda; class Insecta; order Lepidoptera; family Geometridae; genus Epirrhoe; species Epirrhoe tristata. The sequence continues at coordinate 4,146,106 of OX596161.1, forward strand.
AAAAATCATTATATCCGGAGAAAACAGCGTTTGAAGATTACTGTTTGCGTATGTATGTACTTGGCGCGTTCTTTACGTAGATTGCTGGATTTTGAGTTTAAATCGTTTTTTTCTTTTAAAAATGAAATAATTAGGTAGTTATGGTCTTATTATGTTATACTAGTAGTCAATAACTGAAAATAACATAAAATGACTAAGCTAAATAAATTTTTTTTTTTTGCATTATTTTTTCGCTAAATGCGTTTAGAATCATGGTCTGATTGCAACCCCTCAGTTTTCGGTAGTTGTCTTTTTACACCCTGTATACATGTTACTTTGGGAAAATGGTATTAAATATGCAGTTGTTTTTTTCCTTTAAAATCAGTTTCTTAAGAACGAAACCGCCTACCTACAAACGAAAGAGGGTAGCTGCCCTTAATGTGATTAAATTTTGTCACACCCTGTATAGTTTCGGTAAATTTTGAGTACAGTCGAGTACGGGACTCTGAGAGCTTTTCATCGAGCTTTATCTACTGTTTATGTACTGTGTGAATATGTTGCTTATATGCCGTCTCCTTTTGCACGCTAGCCCCACCACACGCGGATCTGAGAGGTAAATATATTTCGCAAACTCATACAAGTGGCGCCATCTACCAGCAACTTATCAGAACTTTATATCATCATTTCGTCGGGTGAACTCGACAAGTTTTTTTTACTAAAGAAATATTTGTTTTTTGAAAATACGCCAGGCTTAGCTTTTTACAAATCAATATTCATAATCATAAATTCCAAACAACATATTTTAAATTTACAAATTTTAATCATTTTGGCCGGCAGCTTTAATGTCTTACTTGAAATCCATTCCCAGTTCTCATCCCAATAGAGCTCAACCAATCACATAACAGGAAAATGACAATTCTAGTCCAGAATGGGTTTCAAATGTTAAAATGAAGCCCATGTCCATTCTCAGTTGAGTTAGACAATAAGGCTATGGGTTTTTATTGATTTATATACTACAAAAAAAAGCTAGGCCCCAAACCGTGTTTGTTGCCCTGGTTCTTCACGGTATCAGTCGCGAAGGAACCGGAGTAGCATCACCTAGTTTTAAGACGTTTCAAAGTGATCCCAGCGGTCCTACTGAATAAATGCTTTTTGACTTTGACTTTGACTAATTACCGTGCAGACCGCCTATTTTGCTTTTCATAATCTATTTATAAATAAATAATGCTGGACATTTTCAAACAGCATCATCTAGCCCCAAACTAAGCAAAGCTTGTACTATGGGAATCAGATAACTGATATACTACTTATATACTTCTTTTTTGTTTGTAAATTAAATACATACATACATATTATACATAGTAAATAATAATCACCCAGGCCCGAAATAAATATTTGTAGATCATACAAACATTTATCCCGCGGCGGGGATCGAACCCGCAACCTTCTGCGTCCCAAGCGGGCTTACACCCACTGCGCCACAGAGGTCGTTATGCAACCATATTTTGGCTAAACTTTACCCGAGCGGTCTCCAGTCCTGGCCCTTGATTCAGACTTCAGCGGAACGCATTCAGGTCGGAATCGGTCAGCTGTTCAACCGACCGCAGCCAATCACAGTGCAGGAATTGATCCAAAACTGACGTTTCTTGCACTGTGATTGGTTGCGGATGCATTCAGCTGAAGTCTGAATCAAGAGCCTGATCGCAAATACTTGACTTTATGTCCATAAAACCCCACACAATATTTTCTCCTATATATTTAAGTTTCCTCATTACTGAGGTTCGCGACTTCTCGCTAGGATTTTGGCATCTTTTATCTGGTCCAAAAAAAAAAACTTTTTGACTTCCTAAATTAGGGTAAGTCTTTACGTCTACAATACTTAAAACCCCATTGATCCCTACAAATACTTTGCTGCATCCATCATGTATTGAGTTTTGCTACAACATGGCAGCGAACGCGTCATCCGAAGGCTCAAGAGCATCAGAGGCCGGTGAAGCAGCACCAAGGGGCTCCACGTTACCTCGAGCGGCCACCAGCCCCGCTCCCAAATACTCACCCGATGCCTCTCCTAGCTCATCTGTCACCAGTGAGGGAGCTCCGTAAGTAACTTCGGGGCTTGTTTTGATATGGAGGTGAAAACCCTTCATAGAAAACATAAATTAAATTACAAACAGAAATAATTAACTAAGTACTGTAGTTAGCTTATGTAATTTTGTGCAATAATAATAATAATAATAACCCATTCATCATAAAAAAAAATAAAAAAAATAAGAGTTTAAACTTTTGGGGGCTTATTTTAAGAAAATGAGCCGAGTTTAGACCAAGTCTAACTAAAAAACTGTCCCTAGAAAAACGATCTTTAAATACTCGTACATAGAACGCTTTTTTGCGGTAACAATTTTGTTTTGACATGTGTCAACATGGGGTTCAACCAAGGTTTTACGTTTTAAAAAAAGCAGCTTGATGTTTCTCTGTTTTGAGTATTTTCGAAATAGAAATCAAAATTTTGATAAATATTTCACATGGATAAGTCTTATCGTAGGTATAATTATTTCTCAGACGAAGTTTATTTTTTTCTTAGAAATCGAAAAAAATGGTGTTTAGTTAAACTGGTAATCAACCTTTGTAAACGTATGTACTGTGTCAGTCAGTACTATCACACAGTGAAAAATATCCGAAACCGTCATTTACAGGTATTAACTTAACATAATTATTAGTTTTCATTGATATTTTTTTCAATAGAGAAGAGTGGAAAAAAAGGGACCCTTAGCCCAGCTGTGGGACAACACGGGCTCATAAATAAGAATGATAATTATTGTTTTTAGATATCCAGCACAACCCGGCGCGAACAACATATCGGAGACTGCGTTCACAATAAAGCCCATTTTGAATGAGCTGCGCGAGCGCAGAGAGGACTATGAACGACTGTCTGAGAAGTTTGATGCACTCAAGGTTAGACACGTTTATTTACAGTTCTCTCAACTGATCTAGGCATTCGTGAAGTTAGCTGTTTAATGCACAAGACACCCGCGCTTTGAAACCGCTATTTCCACGAACGCCTAGATCCATTGGCTGAAGTGTACACTGTACACGCACAAAACACAACTCACAACAGATTTCTTATTTTTCATTGTTTTTTTTAAGAGACGATTAAAGGTTTTTGGATAATTTTTGCACTATTATCTTACTACGACATTTCAAACAGGTTGCACCGATCGTAGTAACGAATGTTCCACCTTGTGACTCGAAGTCCCCTTAATAAAATCAAATTATTAACATCGTGTGAAAAAAAAAACTATCTCCTATCACAAACAATAAATGTGATATTACTTCGTTTAAATTTTATACATTGGAACGTTTTGGTAAAATAAGTATCTATTTTAGGCACATGTGTACCGTAGACTAGACACTACACAAAATAATTTACATGTATTCAGTACATAACATAGTATGTATGTATCTAATTCTATGCCTGTTCATACGTGGATAGATACACGTAAGAAACTTGGCAAGTATGATCATTATAGCGGCTATACCATTATACATTTTACATTATACATGTGAAAGTAACTCTGTCTGTGTGTTACCTTTTTACGCCAACCATCATTATCCAACTAGTCATTACTTCCTGTAGTAGATGAACTTACACTACTCCTACCAAACAACTTAGTCATAATAAAATATCATAAGTGATAACGTACCCTGAGTCATTACACTCATTATAGATTTCATCAACTATCGATTATCCATCGTATCGTATTGAATAAGCATTTCTAGTTTTTACAGTAGTAAAATACTTAAATAAGTTAATAAAGGTTGATACTTGACATTGATATCACGTGATCACGCGCACTATAACCGACCAATCACAAAGCGAGCGGAGATTTTGATTTGTCCGCTTTCTTTCTGATTGGTCAATTCAAATATCACGTGATGTCTATGTCTCGCGTATCAATCTATATTGAACAAACTGTAGTCTTTATTAGAAGTGTGTTATTATTTTGTGTTTTTGTTGTCAAGCCTATTCCATTTCAAACAATGCCCCAGGCACTACAGCGTCCCGTTGAGTGTAGGCATAGGTTGCCTGCTTTCGCTGTATAAATCATCTAGTATAGATGTAAAGGCCTAAGTTTTTTTGTTGTGTTTTTTCAGAATTTATCACAAGAGGTGTCTTTCCTATCGGCTGCGTTGCAAGAGGAACGTTTCAAGACTGAGCGACTGGAGGAGCAAATTAATGATCTCACGGAGTTGCACCAAAATGAGGTAAAACTCCTTTAAAAAAGCTAGGCTCAATTCCAATTTTATACAGTGACTTCTTCTTCATATGGTCATATCACCAGTTCTTTCGAACCAGTGTGGTGAAAGGAATTTAAGTGCGCCTCAAAGAGGCTCCTTTCGTGTAGTGACTGATACATAGTAGATCATCTGCCTAAATTTAAAACTAGAGTGGTGTCTCATAAAAAGTTAGAGTAGACACAATCAAAACAAGGAAATCCAGACTTTTCGAAGTACATTTTTATGAGACAATAGATAACCTTATCAGAAACCTGTGAAACATCCATATTGGCCCACTTGAAACACAATACCATACTCAAAAACTTTAATATTCAAAATATTCGTATGATACAGAATGCGCAACAAAATTTTTTGTTTTTACTTAATCTATCATGTCCCACTGCTGGGCAATGGTTTTTGTCTTCCACTCCCTTTGCTCCCTTGTTTGCTAGTAAGTTTCAGTCTCGCCACTTTTTGTAACTGTTTGAAAATAATATTCAAAGTAAAATGTTTTTTTTTAGGTGGAAAACCTAAAGCAAGCGTTAACGGACGTGGAGGAGAAAGTGCAATACCAGAGCGAGGAACGGATACGAGATATACATGAAGCTTTGGACCTTTGTCAGACTAAAGTGAGTTCTTATAATATTGTGAAAATCATAATCATAATCATTTATTTAGTTATTTCATGAATGGATTTTTACATAATATTATTACATAGGTACGTAATTAACTAAATTGTTGAAAATACCTATAATTAAATAATTTAAGTAATACTAATTTCTAATTTCAATACACAAGTTGGTACAAAAACAAACTGTACAACCAATATTATCAAAGTAGTATTGAAGTGAGAAGTTCTTTAGCCGCGTTAGGCATTTTTCAGATAGGGGAAAAATATCAAATGAAATAAAAGCAGAATTAACACGTAAAAATATAAAACATAAATTAAAAAAATACTATCTACAACATTTGAATGAATAAAATAAAAATAATGCGAGTTAATTGGAGCGCTATGCATTTATGTGTGCGTAGGTCTCTTTGTATAGAGGATACAAAGAGACCTACGCACACATAAATGCATAGCGGCAGTGCGCCGGCTCGTCGTCGAGCGGCTCTTGTTTACCACGTTCCTGCCTACCTGCCCGATGCGATAACATTGTCTTCATGGTGCTTATGTGTGCGTGCACCTATCGCTGGATGTGTTTACTTACTAGTTATAATTTTTGTGTTACAATAAGTGCGAGAACCTAGTGCTTAGGCAAACTTATTCTAAGTTTTTAAGTACTACTAACCAACCTATGTATTACTTTGTACCTTGTGAAAAATAAATAAATAATAAATAAATAATCAAACTCAGTCACGTGACTGTTACCGGTTACGACACCATCCTCTAACTAATACGTACCTTAATTTCGTCGCAATCATATTGTATCTTCACAATGGTCTATTTGTGAGAGTGGCCGCCTCGGGTGACACTGCTCCCAGTGGGATAGTGACTATTTTTTTTTTGTACTTAATTTTAATTTTAGAACCGTTACCGAAACCTTGTTCAAGTTTTCACTCCTGTTGGCACTCCCGGAGTGCGGAGTGCTTTCATTTCATCTTTTAGTTCCTCTTAGTTTATGACTTATCTCAGATTTTTGACTAAGTGAGCTTAGCTTTACTAAATAAAAGTTCAATTAAGCACCTTAGATAGTTGGTTTACATTACAGTTTCAGTTAAACATAATTTACTAGCCTAAGGAAGTTATAAGTTTCACAATGACAACTGATACCTAAACTAACTATACAATACATTATACATCCTTTCTCCTACAGATAAGCAAACTAGAACAATGGGCGGCGGGCGGCGGCGGCGGCGGGGCGGGGGCGGGGGGAGCGGGGGAAACCGGCACAGGGGGGACACTACCCCCCCGTTTATTACTGGTGAAGCTGCTGAACGTTGCATTGACTCTACTGCAGCTGGCGTTGTTACTGGTGGCTACAGTCGCTGGAGTCGCCATGCCTTTTCTACGCACCAGGTACTATTATCCCACTAATGATGATGAGATGTTTGTATGTTTGTGTTTCAATCACGCCTAATCCATTGAACCGATTTGTATGAAACTTGGAATAGGCGTAGATGGTGACCTGGAATAGCATATAGGCTATCAAATTGTTGGTACCTTGCGAGCGAAGCCGCGCGCAGTAGCTAGTGGTCTATAAGTACGAAAGTCGAACTTTTAAAGTTTTACAAAGTTGAATATTTTTGAAATCCATAGCATCATGACCAAAATCTTGAAATATAGTTAAAGATTCTGCGTTAGCCCATAATAATTCCCCAGGAAAAGTTAGCTTTTTCTTTGAAATCGAAAACAAATGACAAATTTTGAAATCAAACTGTTAACTGATTACATTTATTTCAAAATTGTTCATTGGTACAGCGTAAAACGTAAAATTTCTATGTGTCAGGGATACGTTCCTACGTGAAAAATACTATAATAACAATTTTTGTTTTTCCTCAGAGTGCGAGTTATAACAACAAGCGTAGCTGTCATGCTCGGCGTAGTGGTGCTAAAGCAATGGCCGGAGGTCAGTCAACTCTCGGAGCATCTGTTGAGGCGGTTCAAAGAGTACTTGTTGGATAAGCATCACGACAGGTAATCAAACTGGGCTGGTTGAGGGGGTGTTTTGGGCGCAAAATTTGAATAATGTTCATGTTTTTTTTTAGGAAATTATGATGATATTTTTAATTTGTTTAATGTCGCAAAAGTAATTATAAAATATTTTGAAAATAGTAATAATAATCCCTACAAAGAAGTCAAGGGATTTCTTCAAAGCATACGTATTTTTTTGAAATGAATAAAAATATATCGCTCTGTGTTTTCTTGTTGTCAACGAAAATATTGGTTTTATTTTTATTTTTGTTGTCCCACTGCACTGGTAACACTAAAAATAATTATGTCCATTTATTTAAAGTTGTTTGCTAGGTCCATTCTTCAGTGGGATCTTTGTGAATCTAATAAAAGCTTTGCACTATCAAATCTTTATAGTTTTGTAATTTCCTAGCTTTGACTGCTTCAAACAATTTTACAGAACTTGCAGATCTTGCAGGAAGTGAAAAGGTCATAGTCCGTCCAATTTATCTCAATCAAAATGTTATATTTGCTTTCAACTGGTTTCGATAGGCCTTCGACGTGGCTTAACGACTTTAATAGCCGGACAGTCAATTTAACGTGCTCTCCGAAGCACAAAATCAAATAGAGTTTATATTGTACTTGAGCATCTTATACAAGCCTTATCTCTTATCTAGTTCAAGAAAAATTTACTTTTTAGTTCTCTTAAGGTTGATTATTTCAAAGTTTGTGCCCAAAAACCCACTAGTTAAGTGTTGTCCAGGTGAAAAGGTTAAGTGGATTGTTACTATACAAAACGTTGGGAAATATAAAGTTGATATTTGAAGACTCACTTCTATACTGTGCTGCAGTACGTTAAACCTTAGTTGAACCCCATGTTGACACATGTCAGAACAAAACTGTTACCACAATAAAGCGTTCTATGTACGAGTATATAAAGATCGTTTTTCTAGGAACAGTTTTTTAGTTAGTATTAGTCTGAACTCGGTTCATTTTCTTGTAATAAGACGGTGTATGTTTACTGTACCTAACATCTTATTCGAAAGAAATGTGTAGATTTGAGGCGTCTTTTTTTATTTTTGCAAAATATAATTTGATTGATGGATGGATCACCAAAAATAAAGACCCAAGTTGTAGTGTATTGCTCTGGAATCTGGATCATAAAAGTATTGGTCGCGAAGAAACAGAAGTAGAATCTATAGTTCAAGATTATACTATGGTCCTACTAATAAATAATTGTTGTCTGTCTATCCTACTAATACAGGGTGTAAAAAGACGTCTACCGAAGCCGAAGGTAGGTACAGCATCCCAAAACACAACCAAATCCAAAAGGATTTTCCGAAAAAATCATTATATCCGGAGAAAACAGCGTTTGAAGATTACTGTTTGCGTATGTACTGGGCGCGTTTTTATACGTAGATTGCTGGAATTTGAGTTTTAATTGTTTTTTTCTTTTATAAATGAAATGATTCGGTAGGTATGGTCTTATTATGTTGTACTTGTAGCAAAAAACTAGAAAATAAAATAAAATGACGTAGCTAAGTCAAAATTTTTTTTTAGTTTTTTTCGATAAATATTTTCAGAATCATGGTCTGATTGCAATCCCTCAGTTTTCGGTAGCAGTCTTTTTACACCCTGTATAATAAAGCTGAAAGTTTGTGAGTTTGTCTAGATGTTTGTGTTTCAATCACGCCTAAATCAGTGAACCTATTTGGATGAAACTTGGAAAACGCGTAGATAGTAACCTGGAATAGCACATAGGCTATTCAAAATGTATGTACCACGCGGGCGAAGCCGCGCGCAGTAGCTACTGTTCAATAAAAACGTGGTTCAATAAAAAGGTGGTGTAACTGAATTGTTTCTTCAAATATCAATTTTGGTGAGGGATAGAAATAATTAAAAAATCTCAATTAATGTTGACTCAGTAAAGTATATTTTGTATAATAATTTGAAGGTAAACGCTTGTTATGTATTATATTGTTATAAAGTTTGCATGTAGAATTAACTGGACGATGGTAATTGTTGAAAAATTTAAATGTTTATTTTATGCTTTAAATAAATGTTATATTCTTTGTAAACAATTTAATATAATAGTTATATGCTTACAATAATAAATGCATGCGCACTTTAGGTATGTTTATTTATATTCAATTGTATTTTTTTTTTTAGTTTTGTTTTTTTTGTTTCTTAATTTTGTTTTTTTTTACTGCAGGTATGAATGCAATGCATTATGTGGTTGATAGTACCAATTGGCTGTCTAGTGGAATATAGGTAAATTAAATTCAATTAATGTGATATAAAGTGAGGATTGGAGATTTTGAATCATGCTTTACAAAATTCAACCATTTTTACAGGTTTAATTAGTTTTTTTAACATCAAAATGAATGAAAGGATTTCTTGAAATCTTTTGTAAAAAAATACAGAGTAGAATGTATTCCATTAAATTAAAAGTTGATGAAATAATTGAATTGGACTCATCATTATCATCATCTCAGTCCGTTTGCTCACATAAACACAGGTTTAGAAAGTAGAAATAATAAAATCCTGTATAACTAAGTCTAAATAGCAAACGGTGTTTATGAATAAAATGTATAATACGCACAATCGTTCTTTAGCTCTCTGAAGTAGCTGCGCAGAACCCATTTTTGATAACGGCTAAAATGGTGCTATCTCGCTTACTCTACCAAACCTGCGCAATCGTCTATTGCACCTAACTTCAGAGAGCTAAAGATCCGTTGTGCTTAGTATATGTGGTTGAATTGATTTAGTTTGATCAAATCATGAGCTGATTTGTTTATTAATCCTCATTTATTATCACAAACAATTCTGTACGCGACAGTATGGGCAATTTTATATGTACAATTATTAACGTTTTAAGAACAATCTATTGTGATATTTTCCTTTAGTTAATTTCAGTAGGAATTTTCAAGTTAGTTATTTTAATTTATTTATTAAATTTTGTTGGTTATTGGCAGTTTTATTGTAAGTAGTTTTTTCAAAATTTAATTTTATGTTTTCTCGAATTGCGAACGACGAAAACTATTCATGGTGTTGGAGTTTTATGAAAGGAAAGAAATTGCGGAGTTCTTTTGAGTTTTAAAATTGAAATGCTGGGTCCTTTATTTTAAAAGGATATTACAACTTGACATTGCAAAATCGTGATAAAGATTTCGAATAATTTATAGTTTAAGATCAGATTCTTTGATCAGTGCTTGGTGTTTTATCATTTTTCTATTTGAATAAATAGGAGGGTGGTTTTGATATCTTAATACTCAATTAATGTATAATTAAATTCAAACTTTTCTACCTGTAGTTTCGCCATATGCGATTGTTTAGATTTGTATCAATTATAGTACTTGCTAGAGTCGAAATTGTAGAAACCATCCTCTGATTAAGTTCGTTTTTATATCATAAATACATTCCAAATTGTTTTTAGATATTTTCGACCCTGTGACTAGTAATACTGGTTTAATTTTGATACGTTGAACCGCAAGTTCACCAACAACAAGTTCAAAATAAAATATTGTGTCACAAAATAGCTAAATAAATACCAAATAATTCTGACATTATTTTTTGTTAACCATTGGTTCAATCGCCCATTTGTATTGGTGAACTTTGTCACTTATAATTTTTCAATTGTATTTATGGTTACACATTGTCCATTGAGTTAAAATATTTTTAATTTGTGAATATTCTGTAAATATTTGTATTCTTAACGAAACTTATTTACGTTAAGTTTGTACTGTGACTAGATATTTCGAAGTTTTGTAAAGTAGATAGTTGAAAGAAAACTAAAGCTTTATTCATTATATTTTTAATGCAGAGCCATCAGAGAGTTGAATCGGTACATTTTTAAAACTGTTGTATATGCAGGATTTGATGATATTTTTGTAATATTCGTGGCGTATTTCTTTGCTTACCCAGTTATGTAATTAGTATCCTATGTTGCCGGCCATGGATGTAATAAAGCAACACGATTTTATTCTATACTTTGGTTTTATTTCCTCTTATATTAGTTATAGTTATTCCAACGGATCTAGGCATTCTTGAAGTTAGCCGTTTGTATGCGCAGAACAGAATTTTGTATGAAAAAGCGTTCACTGCGCAGACAAACGGCTAACTTCACGAGTGCCTAGATCCGTTGGGTGAACTATACTATTCCTTTTGTACAAAAGGCTACCATAAACACTAGAAAGATAGTAATTCTATGCAATGCAATCTTTACAGTTTTAAAAAATTTCATCTGAAGATGCAAATATCTGCTCGTCCTTTCAAAACCATCCAGGCAATCAAATACTCTCGAGGACCTTGACGTATTGTAGATCTTGAATCTAAACTAAGTGGCATAATAATGATAAGCTGGATTTGCATAATTATATTCGTAACTCTAGGAGACACTTTCCAGGGTAAGTGGAAGGGTATAAAAACAAACAAGTATTGAAAATAATTTATAAAATGCATGTGCCAAGCACACAAAATTAAAAAAAATACAAGCTAAGTAAACCAATTATTATTTAAATGGAGCAAAATTGTAAATTGTGTACAATTTTATGATAGAATCCACACTCAACCTTTTCAATTCCCATTCAATATTATAATAATATTATTTGTAAATAAACTCAACGAATTATTGAGAAAATTATATGTGTACACAAGATTAGAATAATGCATGTCAATGGAAATCAACGTACTCCGTGTAAAGTTACACCAGGGAACTCAAAAAAGATATGCGACGCATTCCTTCAAAGGCATTTCATGCTCATTTCATCAAAAGTATGTACTTACATAATACCAGTCACAGACAGTTCTGTAGGTCTAGGTACCTATGTACAGTCAGCGACAGAAGTTCATGAACAATTGGAGATTTTAAATGTTTCATCATTATTTGTGGGAAAATTGCGTATTTTTTTTTCATAATACTAATTGTGCAAGGCAAAACATCCAAGGTAAGGTGAAAAGTTTTATCTAAAACCCTATGAAATTCGAAGATATTAAATATTCAAATACATCAAATGTTCATGAGCTTCTGTCGCTGACCATACATACACCTTGTATCGTGGGTATCAGAATCTACAAGTACCTACCTACCGTGATACAACCCAGTCTAGAAAAGAAACAAATATATTCTGCAGCTTCCGCAAACTTGTTCGACGAACTCTCATCTCACGCCTTGAAATGGTCTCATATATTATTTGAATTCACTGTTTTATATTTCCATTAGTACCCTTATCTTCAAATTAAATATGGGGTATAAAGCTAGATAGATTACACTTCGTACTAGTTTTCTTATGTACTCTCGTTAACCGGTGGTTTGGGCAAAATCTCTGGCTTTGGCGGCAGAGCTGGCTTTTCCTGTGGCGATCCTAAACCTGAGTCTTTTGAATCATCGGGGCTTTCTTCGTCTACCTTGGTAGAATCCACAACCTGTACAGAATCATCCACGCTATCGGATACATTGACAGGGTCTGCGACCTGAACGGAGTTATCGATCTCGTCAGGTTTATCAACAATCCGAACGGAGTTATCGATCTCGTGTGGCTTATCCACAACCTGAACTGAGTTATCAATCTCGTTTGGTTTATCAACAACCTGAACAGAGTTTTCTAAAACCTCATTAGGATTCTCAAGTGGCATCGTGAGGAAGACATCGACGGGATCTGACCTGAAATATTAGAAAAGGTGTTTCATTTGAAAAGATAGCGTGAAATTTTTGGTGGTCGCAGACTTATCCGCGCCGAACTGTCAATTCAATAGAAGAAATGCTGAGACGTCAGAAAACAGTTGTATTTTCTGACATCCTCAGCATTTTTTGCATAGAAAAATGACTGCGTATTTGTTTCAAAGCATAATACGTGCTTTGGATCGGTCTATAGACCCAAGTTCGTATTACTACCTAGTGTATTATTGGTATTACAGATTATTACGTAGGTACAGAATATCTGCTTGTGCGTTGTCTAGCCTTGAATCTTCTAGCATTGGTATTATTTTAGAACGGTTATTATAGTCATTTTCCGTTCCGTGACAAGATTCTTTTATTTTAATTTCTGAAATTATTAAAAAGTTGTATTTTTCACTAGATTTTATTTATTTCAAAATTTTTCATTGTGAAACAAGTTCTATGTGTCAGGGATACGTTCCTACGTGAAAAACACTATAAACATTTTCAACGGATCTTGTCCTGAAGTTAGCCGTTTCGATGCGCAGTACACAATTTTGTTTAAAAACAGTACATACCTACTGCGCATTCAAACGGCTAACTTCACGAATGCCTAGATCCGTTGAACGTTCTGTACGCTCAGTTTTATAACTCTCAAAACTGTCATTTCTACTCAAGCGTGCTTTAGACCTCGCTCAGATTAAACTGTACCAAGGACGATTTCAATATAATTTTTTACTTTTTAATTATACATAATTTTTCAGATTAAAGTTAGCAAAAGTTTCCAGCAAAGCAACTTAGATTTAGCCTTATTAGCCCCAAACGTGCTATACTTAATATAGTGTGATAGAGTATTTAAAAAGTGATATAAAACTTACCCATCGACCCGACAGCCCGTAAGCAATCTCCTAGTTAAAACACCAAATGACACCACAAAGCTTAAAAATACACACCCATTAAAATTAATACCAAAAACACCACTTTATATCTAAGCCAGGGATAGTAAATAAAATATATATATTATTTAGCAATTCCTTTTATTTATGCTTACAGTGTCTTTTATATAAAGTAAGCTAGCTATTTCTAAGATTATTAGTGATCAGTATAATAATTACGTAAAAACTGATTAGTTCTCAAAAAGCTTAAAATGTAACAAAATAAAAATTTACAATTAATAATATTTTTGTAAATAATCGTTGTATCCCAAAGGAATGTTATTAAAATGCTCTAAAAATAATTCACAAAACTTAATGTAAAAGAAATATACAATTTAATACTAAAATAAGAGAGGTTTCGTAAAAATTGTTTCAAATGCCAATAAAGGGAATGAATATACAGGAATGTAAATTATAAGATCCATTTATATAGAAATTATATATAATAAGTTATAAATTATATATTTAAGTTCTAGAAACCAAACTGTTATAAGAATAATTATAATTTTTATGATTTTGTAGCCTACAAGCAAGAATTTAAGAAGTAGTACTACTTCTAATTAATTAATTATTTTGATGGAATATCTGGTTCGACAATAAATATATATTTCATGATACGATTAAAATAGTTGGACCCAAGAAAAGTCTAAGAAAAAACTAAAGAATAACTTACAGTCATAACTGATTTCTAGAACGTAAATAACGTATACATAGCTTGATGAGTATATGGCGGTATATAATTATCACATACACAAATCCACAATATTGCCAATTCCCACACAGATTATAATACACTTAAATATATAAAAAAAAACATTTGGAAGCCAATAATACATTTCCAATTTAAAAAACTGAAAATACAGGACGAAATTAATTCAATTTTGATGAACTGACTAATTAAGTACCCGATTACTTAATGATTAATGTTAAGTCTAAAAAGCCTGGTACTTTTGTAACCTAAACTATCTAAATTAGCTTATTTACTAAGTCTGTTATTTCGTTGTAAAAATGTATAAAACCGTTGACAAGGGGTAATACTACACGTTCGATACTTACTAAACAGTAAACGTAGTGCTCAGTGCTAATGTTTAACCAACACGACAGCGTTACGTAAACTATTGGTTTTCATTAGTTATGATCGAGTACCAATAGATGGCGCTGTACTTTTGACATAAATGTCAAAGAGTAGAATAAGAATGTGCAAGCTTTGCCTTTTGCATAATAAATATAGAAGCACATAAAAAAAAACTTAGGCCTTTACAATTATATTAGATGACTTATACAGTGTCAGGAGGCAACCTATGCCTACACTTAACGGGACGCTGTAGTGCCTGGGACATTGTTTGAGATGGAATAGACTTGCCCAGCACCTGAACCATCCTCTCAGAATAATCAGCCGCCCACAGGAAAGACGACGTCAATACGTGTGGAGCTGACTAAGAAGCACATAATAACAGGAGTACAAAAGATGAATTTGTTATCTATCTATATATTGCCATACAATAACTTAACCGTTAGTTACGTTTACTTAAGATTATCACGATTACATACAAAGTTCTGCACAGAAATGTTATTTTTAAAGTGTAGATTAAAATTGACAGCTGTAGTTCTATAGACATAAACAGAATTACGAATCATGGGAACCAAGGCACGGTGGACTTCCTCTTTAGATCTTTTTAGGTGATCATCTTTGAAGACGTCTATGGGGGTAATCAGAGGTATGTCCAAATGCTTGGCACATGCGTCTGCAAAAATTCGGTCTAACATTTCTATGCCTCATATTATTAATAGTATATCCCACCCGAAGCGAATTTACGCACAAGAATTGCAAGCCTTCACCCAAACTGTGTGGAATGCTATAGGAAATGTAACTTTAAAGCATTAGGTTTAAATGCTATATCCACTTAAATCTGGACAAAAGCAAGATGGCGCCTTGCGAACAGCCAATCAGATCAAGCTAAAATCGCGAGATATTTTCAGCCAGTGAAAATGCTTAATATGTATGTCTTTTAACCTTTAGGTGGGTGTTTTAATACAAAATGGAATCATGATTACGCTTCAAATAACACGAACAGTGTAAATTCACATGACGTCACAAACATTTAATATATGTTTAGTCAATGATTTTTTCATACAATTTTTGATATACTTTGTGTATGAGTATTCTACGTTGTAGAATATTTTTGTTTTCTAATTATGGAAAATTGCACAAAAAAATCGCCAACATCTTAAAACGCCAAAAAGATTTATCTAAATTGATCAAATTAAATACATTTTAAATAATGAAGGCCTATGATTGGACCTTTTAACATGAAAACAGAAAAATCTTTACTTATGATGTCGTGACATACTCAAAAAAAAAAAACCATTGTATGTAATGTTTTACTAAACTCACATCACAACATCTTATCATTGAAGTCTAGGTTTGATTCCCAGCAGGACAATATTATTGGTAATTATCGTAAATAGCTTTGTAGTGTATACTTTAACTTATATTTTTCAGTAGATATAATTTTTTTGGATGTCGCGACACAAAGTAAAAATATTTCCGTTTTCCATAACCCTTTGAACGCCAATATCTACAATCTCTAAAAAGCCAATGATTTTGATGATTGTTCTATATTGAATTGGCGTCCAAATGGCTTAAACGAATCCCCTTAAACTATGTGGCTTGGCTTAATACACTGCATGTTCTATTTGAAGTTTAACTATGCTTGTATGCATTTTAAAAATCTTAAAAATGGATATTCGTCAGAGTCATTCATAGCTAAACTGACAAATAGAACAATACAGTCTGCACGCTTGATGGCTTAACTTACGCCTTGACGGGAGCGTCCATAGTGGGGATATAATCCAAAGCCATGAGGCAAGCGAACACTGTCATTATCATTTTCGGCTTGCGTTCGGTTATATCTTCAGGTAACGCGTAGACTCTGGCGCCACAACGTCTCGCCATTGAGATGGCGTATTTCGCATTGGCTAGGTTATCCTGAAAAAGTAAAGATTTAAGAAGCGTTCGTGGTCGTTCTTGATAAGTCTGTGGCGACCTCTATGTACCATCGCCTGAACTACAAGAGATGTCAATTACAGCGACCTAGCTACTTCGGAGCTGTACCAATAGATGGCGCTGTAATCACAGATAAACGGATTCACATACAAATGATGCAAAAAGTATAGAATCCTGAATCGCGCAAACGATGTTTCTAAGCACATGTAACCTATATAGAACTATCTGACTACAACTGTTGGCCGAACAGGCCCTAAGGTAAGTGTGCCAGTTGGGCAAACCTTAGTGAGGCGAGTACTCCCTCTTTACCATAAGTTGGGGGAATTGCATCTACCCCCAAAAGTCGAAGTTAAGCAACGTTCGGAACTGTCTGTAAGTGGATGGGTGATCGCCAGTGGCATTTTCATCTGAGAGTTTCCGTGCTTCGGTGCGCACGTTAAATTGTTGGTCCCGGCTACTAAGTTAAGCTATGACGAGCTAAAAACTCCGTCACCAGAGCTGGCCATTAACTCATACCAACTTACATATGAACCTATTTAGGAGAATGAGACATGTATAGAAGTTGTATGAAAAATATTTCTATTTTTTTGTAAAATCTTACGATTGCATTTGGTATGTTGCGAAGCGAAATCAAAGGAAGAACTGAACAAGGGAAGAAAGAGAAGCTATCTAAAAAAAAAAAGCTTTTTGAAAAATCTTGATTGTTATGTGATACTTTGGGGAAATGGTGCCTTGGGATATAGCATCAATTTGAACTCACGTTTTTTTTACAAAATGTCAGTTGTTAGTCTGACCAAAAACTTCTATCTACAAAAGAAAACGTAGGTTCCAATGAGGTAAAGTTTTTCCACACCGTGTATAAACTTACCTCAGTCGTTCCGCTGGAGAGAACCAAATCGTAGTTAATGGATCCTGGCTTGATGGCGTCGATCAGGTCAATCACCACCTTACCGTCAGCCAATACTTCGTCCTGGAATTATCATTACAATTAATATTTTTTATTCAACTTTTATTAAAAAAAAAATTCCCGACTCGGTTTCTCGTGCATAATAAACTTATTGGTTCTTCTTCTTCTTTCGTGTCAATGTTCAAACCTTTTTTGACCAGTATGAGGCCACCCTAACTACATTCTCCCTAGCGTTGAGCAGGTCCTCTTGGGTGTAGGTTGTAGGGCACAGAGGACACGAGAGCTGGTGTTCCTGAACGGGAGCCCCACAATCGCATTGGATAAGTGCAGGGTCCCGGTAGCCCCACCTGGCTAGATTTTCTAACTTATCGGTATTTTTATTTGACTAAAGGGGCCGGGTATCCCCAATGACATCGTGCATACAATTTTACTTTAATTCTTTGAAAAATGCAAGCTATTTACGACTGAAAACGAGCACAACCAGATATGCAAAGCAAGTGCAAGAATTTTATCCTGATTACAATTTACAAGCAAAATACAGTCATAGAAAATGATATTTTTATAATAAATATATTTAATGTACCCATAATACAAGCTCAGCTTACTTTGGGGCTAGATGATGCTGTGTGAAAAGTCCAGCATTATTTATTTTATTTATTTATCTGTAGGTTATACAAATACTTGTCCCGCGGCGGGGATCGAACTTCTTAAATTTAGAATTTTAAACGAACCTGGAAACTCCTAATAGATGAAGTCTTGCCAGCTCCTTGCAGTTTATTGTTCACCCATTGCACGATCTCCTTCTCGATGATAGGGTTGCCAGTGTTCGCCAGTCGGGTCAGAACGGACAGAGTGTAGGCGCGCATTAGTTGCCAGATCAAAGCTAAAAAATAAAAAATTGTTAAGTCAATACGTCACACACATTCTAATAAAAACATAACCCTTCCTTTGACAGTCGGGTAAAAGTAGCAAGAAAATTCAGAGTTTTGAAAACAGCGCCATCTACCGAGCCTATATGGATCATCAAGGTTACAAAATATGTTATCTTGTTTCTAGGGTGCTGCGTCACGGTCGTGAGTATCACGAAACAAGTAACGAAATAGTACCAAAACTACCGTACCCCGAACAAAAATCTTTACATTGACCACCTTGTTAATACCGAGCGTCACGAGGGAGATAGTGCAATACTAACAGTATAGGAGCTAGGACAAGAGTAACGAGGGAGGTAGCTAGGAGCTAGGAAAGTGGCTTACCAAGGGTTAAAGTAGCATTTCCTTCGTTTATATCAGCGCCGGCGATGCCCACAAGAGAGAAGCCGAGTTGTCGGCCTAGTTCAACCGCGTAGTTGCAGTTTTCCAAACGCTCCATAAACTTGCGCAGTTTCGAGAACTGACGGTGCACCTGTAAATATTTAACACAAGTTTTTAATAGAGCCTAGCTAGAGAATAGCGTCGAGCATCGCCGTAGAGTTGCGTGTTTGTCGGTCATTTATCGACTGCATTTCGGAGTGTGCACAAGAACTCGATAATTTAGTTCCGCCATCCCCGTTCTTTTATCGGACCAACAGGTTCCCCGAAAGACGCCGCCACTTGTACATGGTCGACATTCCCAGAGCTCGGTACTGTAACCAAGATGAGCTCGGTACTGTAACCAAGATGTGTAATGTACTTTTTTTATGAATAAATAATTTATCTATCTAACTATCTATCTATCGTACAAAGCGTTTCGAGTCTACAGTTTTCATACGCACTGCTAAATTGTGGAACTCATTGCCGGGTACCGTATTTCCCGAAAGGTACAATATAGGGGTCTTCAAATCAAGAGTAAATAGGTTCCTTCTAGGAAAGCATGCTCCATCTTAGATCTCACTACTGCTTAACATCAGGCAGAGGGTTGACCTCCGTAATTAAAAAAAAAATAGAACACGTCTTAAAATTTTATTTCACCACCATAACACAAATAGTTGAATAATAGTTGCAAAATTTTGTCTACACTCTCAGCATTTGCTTCAGCTCATAATAATTTCAGAACACGGAATATTTCCGAAATCTTGAATACTGTTGTTTTTAAGAAGAGAGTTAATAGGCACCTTCTGGGTAAGCTCGCTCCATCGTAGACCTCACTCTTGCCTGTGTAAGTTTCGAGGTCAAGAGCCGACCCATTCATCATTAAAAAAAAAAATTAATACTGAATACCTACTCAAGTCTTCCAACAACATCAGTTTTGATGTATTTGTTTGACATCAGTTAGAGAATAGAAAAAACTAAAAAAGAAAACAATATTGCCTCTAAAAAAATACCTTCTTCCAGTTAACGATGCCAGGCTTGATGATATCGTACAGTTGGAAGATGACCAGCCCGTCGGTCAGGTCGGAGTAAAGCCAGTTAACGTGAGGCGCCACACCCATAGAATTCATCCAGTTGCGGTATGCTGTGAGCAATAATATTATTTAAAAAAAAAATTGGTTGTCTGTAAAGTCAGTTTACTGACGATAGTTGAACGTGACAACGTCTACGCATCGCTCACTCAAGTAGGAGAGAGACGGATGTCGAACGCTGCCGAACGCAAAGGCCGATTGTGCTTCTTTGTCGCTCGTTCCGCGCTCTCGCTTGCACTTCAAGCCTTACATGGAACGCCTCAGAGCGAGGTAACGCCGCACGACGTCATGTTTTTTCGTGCGTGCAGCCGGCTCTATCGAATTATAAGACGTAGTCACGTCAAAAAAACAGACAAGTGCGTGTCAAACACGTTTTTTGCGGCATAAACGGCCGTATCTTTTATTTGCGTTAACTTAGAAATTTGCACAGCTTAAAGAGATTGACCTGAATATACAGTTTTAATTTCAACTCGATACCTCCACGCGTTCCCGAAACAAAGGGTCTTTACAGACAGATGGATAACAAAGTGATCCATTAAGGATTCCGTTTTTTTCGTAAGATACATTTTGAGCTAGATAGATATTTTAGTTCAGTAGTCCAATGTATCGCCTGTCTCGCTCGCTGAACTACGAGAACTACGGAACTATAAGATTCATAAGATTGTAATATTCCATGGGCCCAAAGCATTGTGCGATGAGGATAGAAACTGACCCTCGAGATACAGTTTTACACTAGTTCGAGGGCCAGGATAAGTCCTCACTGCTCAACTTTGCAGTCACTGGGGGGTCCCAGTATGTTTATTTGCAAATTTAGCTTTAGTTTTAGTTGTAGCCTAGTTTAAAAGGTTGTCTGGAAGATATCGCTATCCAGCGATAAGACCGCCAATTACAAACAATGGTATCTAGGTAATAATCTATATTTAAGTATTTAGGTATCTACATTGTATTGTAATAAAGTCTTTTTCATTTTTTCATTTCATTTCATTTCAATATATCGTTTATCACCTATCTTGTCTGCTTCTATCGTTCTCGCTCGCAATGTTCGTCTCGCTGAACTACGGAACTAGAGATATGCATGGATTGAAATTGCACTAGCGATAGAAGAGCTAAACGCAAAAGAAGTAGTCCAATTGAACTAATCACTCCGGAACTAAACATCGCTACTTTATTGCCTGTAATCGTGTTGTGTGTCAAATAAACTTAATCTTATTCATAAAAAGACGGTTTCGATCTAAAAGCAGAATACAGAATGAAAAGCTAAAAGTGAAGAGAAAATATAGGTATACTTAATATATACTATACTAATAATATATAAATAATACGGTATAATAATAATACATAATGACGAAGGGCTGCCTGCGACGCAGAAGGTTGCGGGTTCGATCCCCGCCGCGGGACAAATGTTTGTATGACCTACAGATATTTGTCTCGGGTCTGGGTGTTTCTATGTATATTATGTATGTATTTACAAACGAAAAGTATATAAGTAGTATATCAGTTATCTGGTTCCCATAGTACAAGCTTTGTTTAGTTTGGGGCTAGATGATGCTGTGAGAAAATGTCCAGCATTATACTTTTATAGAAGAAAACAAGTTTTTTTTAAAGTAAATTGACTTACTCTTCTCTTCCCTAGTCTCATCTAACTGGTGATACTCTTGCGCGTCGCTCGTCCTCTGAAGCCCCGGGTGCTGGTTGAACAGGTTGGCCACGAAGGCGAGGTTAAGCTTGTAGACCCCGCCTACGACGTCGGCTGGGCTTACGAAAGCACGACAACGGAGCTTCGCTGCTTGTTGCAGCATTATCTCAGCGCGACGGAGTAGGTCCGTTTCCTGGAAATAAAAGGTTAGTGTGAGCAGAGAATCTAAGATGGAAAGAAGTTAACTAATTATAGACGCGAAATTTCTAGAAAAACGTCAGTTTCTTTAAGTAGAAGTCAATTGTTTCTACACAGGCGATTTTATATAGGGTTTTTCATTTTAAACTACACAAACTGACAAGGCCTTATTTTTGGGTTGTAAATAGACGTTTGACCGTATCAATTTAATTCCTAAGCCCATTTAAGTTTTCACTTCAAAATAATTTATTGATTTTTTAGAATTGTTGCATAATGATTTTCAAGGAGAACAGACGTTCCACCAATCGCAGCGCAGCTACATTACGAATGGGCTAAGTTATACAAAAAGCAACAATCAATTGCAAGGATAGTCTAAGCATATTCCAAGTTTCATCCAAATTGGTTCACTGGTTTAGGCGTGATTGAAACACAAACATAAAACCATCTAAGCAAACTCACAAACTTTCAGCTTTATTATATGAGTTGGATCTCGATTCTCGTTCTTACGAAAGAGGACCGCGTCATTTGACACTGTTGTATTGAAATTGTAAAGTTTTGTCGGGTATAGTTCTGTCTCACTCACTCTCAGGGCGTCGAGCGAGACGGCAGCATCGGCCGGCGCGATCTGCTTCAGGAGATGCGAATATATCTCGGAGTCGGCCACGTCCTGCTGGAAGTTGTTGCAGCGACGAGTGACTCCTGCGCATTGTAGTTGGTGGTTCACCCAGCGGAGCAGGATGGCTTCTGGTGACAACGCCAGGAGGTCTTCGATACGCTCCTGGAAAAAAGAAAAAAAATAATAATAATTGCTGGACTTTTCACACAGCATCATCTAGCCCCAAAGTTCCTGTTGAAGGGATAGTAGCCGGTATGTGTCTCCATCACACAAGGTTAAAATTGACAAAAAGTCCTCTGTGTGTTGGCTTCGGCCCCATGCATGCCTATCAAAGGTCCGGGACTCTATAGTTCCGTGATGTTAAAACCTTGACAAACTAAATAAATAATGCTGGACTTTTCATACAGCATCATCTAGCCCCAAAGTAAGCAGAGCTTGTGTTATGGGTACTAGATGACTGATATACAACTTAAATATTTTTTGTTTCTAAATACATACATATAGTTGAAAACACCCAGACCCGAGACAGACTTGTAGATCATACAAACATTTGTCCCGCGGTGGGAATCGAACCCGCAGCCTTCTGCATCGCAAACGGACCTTCGCCCACTGCGCTACAGAATAAACTAATTTTGATTGTGACTAGACATTGTGTATGCTTTTGCCAACCATTTCTATTACATTAGTTAAACATGAGTTTCAAAAACTAAAATCAAAACTAACTTTAATGTTGGACGAGGCAACTTATAAGCGAGGATAAGTTTTTTTTTACATTAAATTTATTAATCCCTTAGACATTGGTGAGCATACAAAGAAAATACATGCAGCCGAGTATAAAAACTCTTCCTTTTGAATATCAGTTAAAAATGCAACAAAGCCATGATAATACCTGATCATTAAGCAGCTCCGTGAGACCGGGGCAGTGCTCCAGTGTGATCTGGTTGAAAAGACCGATTCTGATAATCTGCCATAGTAGACCCAGCACAAGATGAGGTTTGCCTGCAAACAAGTTGACATTAGCAGCCTTCACACGCAATCTTTCGCGAGTGATTGAGCGTACAGGATTGCGCGCGGGAAAGCTTGTACACGCAATTGTGAGTGTTAATTTTGATGCTACGCGTTCTTTCGCGCGCGATTACTCTTTAGTTCTTGCCAAAACGCAATCATGCGGGAAAGCCTGTACACGCAATCGCGAGTGATAATTTTGATGCTACGCGTTCTTTCGCGCGCGATTACTCGTTAGTTTGTCAAAATGCAATCGTGCGGAAAAACCTGTATGCGCAATCGCGAGTGATAATGTTGATGCTACGTGTTCTTTCGCGCACGATTGGCTGTATCACTCAAAATCCCCAAAATCTAACTATCTAATCAGCCTATTGCAAGAAGCGCTCGTGGTTTGACTTGCTTATTCGTTCATCGACGAAGCAGTCAGTAGGTGGATGGATGATCATTAGTGGCATTATTAGTTCTTTGGAAATCAGTGTGGTGAAAGGATTTTAAGTGCTCCTAAAAGTGGCTCCTTTCATGCACTTGACATTGACACACACGACATGCCGGTTTCCTCGCGATGTTTTCTCCAACGTTTGCGAAGTTGGCACATTTAATTTTTTTGGCATAAAAACTCGTTGGTACGCACGATTGGATTCGAACCCACGACCTTAGGATCGGAAGACGGGCCGCTGCCACTGGACCGCCAAAGCTCTAGTGTTGTGTATGTAATGAGACAATTTACCTTTGGCTAAGTCATGTGCATCGATATTGACAATATTGCAGCCGATAGCCTGAGAGGAAACCAGTGCCAACGTCAGATTCTCATGCTTGGTGTAAAGCGTCAGATTCTTCTTGTTGATCGCACGCTCGTCAATTGTGTCGGGGCAGGAGTGGTTGATCACTTTACTGTGGACAGAGTTAGATTAGAATAGAGTTGATTTGACATTTGTTTAATATATTACAGCCTTCACTACTCTTATGTATCCATCAGAACTAAACACTTAGAATGTAATAGAATAGAGTATATTTGACTACGACGTAGTCAATTTGCAACACGCCTTATCTACGTACAGTTCGCCCAACGGATCTAGGCATTCGTGAAGTTAGCCGTTTGTCTGCGCAGAACACAGTTTTGTATGAAAAAGCGGTCACTGCGGTTAGAACTGTAGGTTAGTAATCTTACAGTTCTTAAAAATCTTAAACCCAGCACAAACCATTATATCTATCTATCAAATTACAAAATTCTATGGGAGAACAAAGTCTCAATTTAAAGTCGAGCTTTGTGATTGGTCAATCAAGTGCGCGTGATCACGTGATGTTGATTGTCCCACGTATCAACCTATATTTAACAAACTAGACGAAATCCTAGTAATACAAACCCTTCACTTCAGCCTATTTGTATAAACAAATAGGCTGAAAGTTTGTGGGTTTGTTTGTGCCTTAGCCAGTGGACATTATATAGATAAAACTAGGAATTGATGAGAGGATTCTTCAGTATAACAGTTTAACTTACCACAATATAAGTCCGTCCTTCAGCTTCTCATACAACTGCTTGCCCTCGTGGTCGATTGGCAGCAAGTGGTGGAGATCAGGGTCGTGCTCCAGATTGCTGTTGATCCAGCCGGAGAAGGCCATCTGTTCCTCCAATCTGACCGAGTGGGTTGTGCCTGAAAGGAATTATCATGCATTTTTTTTTGTTAACCTGTTGTGTCCCAATGCTGGGCAAAGGTCTCTCTCTGATCAACACATCATGCATAGTTCATCATTATTATTATGTAGAAAATTACAAACGTGAAACCAAACCTTATTTCCGATACTATTATGAAACATGTGATGCACAATAAAATACTAACAGATTGTCAACATGCTTATAGACCGGGAAAATCTACAATTTCGGCCACCCAAAAATGTATAGAGACTATTGTTAAAAAATTAGAAGATAAGAAAAAAGTTGCTGCTATTTTTATGGATCTTTCTAAAGCGTTTGACTCCGTGAATCATGACCTTATTATAGATAAGCTTCGGGTGTATGGAGTGAGAGGGAAAAGTTCGGAACTCTTAAAATCGTTTCTTGAAAATAGAGAGCAAACCGTTGAAATTAAAATAGATGGAAAGCGCTTTAGATCTGCTCCCCAAACATGTAGGATAGGCGTTCCCCAAGGATCCTCTTTGGGTAACACACTTTTCCTGATGTTTTTAAATGACATAGCTACTGTTAAAATTGAAGGTGAACTTATTCAATACGCAGACGACACCACCATTATTGTATCAGCCGATTGTCATGATCAACTACATAATAGAATAAAGCACACGATAAATGAACTGAACACCTGGTTCACAATCAACGGCCTAAAAGTAAATGAAGACAAAACGAATATTATGTTCTTCAACGCTATCGCTTCAGTCCATAATCCAACACCAGTGACTCCATTAAGTGGAAACATCGTAAATATTGCAAGCACCGTAAAGCTCTTAGGTTTTCAGTTAGATTCGGTCCTATCATGGAAGAACCACATAGAGAACACAACAAAAAAAATGGCATCAGGAATCTACGCTTTAAAACAACTCAAGGCTATGACAACCGAAAAAAACCTAAAAGAGACCTACTACGCTTATGTTCACTCAATTATGAGCTATGGCATTATTTTATGGGGAAACTCAACAGATTATGAACGCATACTTAAAATGCAAAAACGTGCTATACGCGTACTGTCTAATGCCCACTATAGAGACTCGTGTAGAGATCTCTTCAAAAACCTTCAGATACTTACATCTGTGTCTGTATATATTTTGGAAATTATTAAATATGTTAGAATAAACATTAATAGCTATACCACTAGAGCGGATATCAACAGTCGTCTTAGGAATCCAACACACCTAACGGAAATAAGTCATAGGCTGAATATGTCTAAAAAACTTCCCAGATTAATGGGAATTACATTATATAACAAACTTCCCCTACAGATAAAGTTAATTGACAACCACAACAGTTTCATCAATAAAGTGAAATTCCTCTTATTGGACAAAACACTGTACACCATAAAAGAGTACTTAGATAATGACTACACTCAGTTAGACCTGAGTGCCTAATATGTATTAGACAAAATGACGCCCATTTACAGCGTGCTATAATTAAGTACCTACACTATAAAAACTTTTAAGGTATAACTAGATTAGTTATTTAGTACCTACCTATGAATTGTACTACACTGTATTAATATATTACCTACTAAAAAACTGACGAGGCAAAATTTGTTATAGTTACCAATTTATTTATAAAATGTTAATGTGTATCATTTTTGCCAATAAATTATTCTGATTCTGATTCTGATTCTATTATGAATAGCTACACGATGACATAGGCTACACTTGGGTAAGGCTACTGAAACAAAATGTCTTTTGACAGGGTCATGACAGCTGTTCCATGTCCCTGACCTAGTGTTTTTTCTTCTTTTGAGTAACACCTACTCGAAAGACACTTAATCCACTGGCTCAAGAATGGAGGCATTGGCAATACTTCTACTTGGGGCTAGATAGCTGGCGCTGTGTGAAATTTCCAGCATTATTTATTTTTGTAACTTGCTACTATCCTTGACAAATGTAAACCGGCCCAGAGTTGTTGTTCACTTACCATCACTTGAAGCTTCACTCATGCCGCCAAGATGTTCCAGATTTTCCTTTTTACTGACAGCCTGCTTGAATGTGCTGGACACCTAGAGAATAAAAACTATATTGAGGAACGTTGCTTATGGCTATATGTCTAAGCTGGTTGCACAGAGAGCCATGGAACGTGCCCGAGCATGGCACCATGCTTTTAGACCGCGTTCCCAATACTGAGATCCGGAGAAGAACAAAAGTCACGGATGTCGGTATGCGGGTAATGATACTCAAGTGGAGTTGGGCAGGACACCTGGCAAGACGTGGTGACGACAGGTGGTGTAAAATGATGACAGAATGGTAACCCAGAACTGGCAAGAGAAGTGTCGGACGATATCATTAACGTCGTAGGCCGACAGTGGATCAGGCTGGCACAGGACCGGGAAGAATGGCAAAAGCGAAGGGAGGCCTATACCCAGCAGTGGGTGAAATCGGGATGCGGATTTATGATGATATGGATAAGTGGGGAAGTGCCTAAATCGGAAGGTGCTCGCGACCTGTCACTGATGGACATCTAATAGATCTAATAATGTCTACAATGTTTTGCAGAAGACCTAAGAAGAACAAAATTAAGGTCTACTTAATAATTCTTCAAATCAATTTGATTAATTCACACAAAAATTAACATACTACTGACTAAGTAACATAAAAAGATCTGAGATAATGTCTACCGCACCTTGGGGATACAGTCGTGAACCTGTTTACGTTTTTTAATTATCAAAAATCATAAAGCATAACTTCCCATACAACATTTATGGAATTTTCCAAAACAAAGAAGAGAATAGTTGCATTGAATCATAATAAAATTAATGTTAATACAATGACATTATGCTTCCACAACGCAACGCATGCCGTCATCTGTTCGACCTCAATGATGATAATTTATTACTTTATTGACGAAGACAAGCTAAATCTATAGCCATTTAAGAACGTACTAAGGGAAGGGGCATGTTTAAATAACTTTTTTGATCGTTCAGTAGTGAACACAAATAAAATAAAGATGTAATCGATATGCGTATGACACGAGCTCTAAACGGTGATGGAAAACATCATGAGGAAACAAGTTTATAATACAATGCATTTCATTGCAACTACTTGCAAGTTATAACGTATAGATAACATTAATTTGTTAAGGCTAAGCGCGCACTACGATTTTTTTTTTTTGCGACACGATTTTAAAATCGTAAAAATGTGACAAATCACAACTTTTAAAGCGCGATTTTTATCGCTTATGCGCGCACTGACATAGAAACTGCCTGAACTTATAAACTCCGTCATTAATGAAATTTTTTTCATTTATTTCTCAGGGTTCTTTTGAGTGAAAAAATAAGGAAATGATTATGGGCTTTCTTTTTAATTTTTGGTTTTCTCACGTTTTTTTTTCTTCAAGAACTATTTCAGTATTCCTGAGTCCCTCCAATGCCCATAAACAAACAACAGACAGTCAAGCCATTTCACATTTACATTGGGTTCAAGCGATTGACCCATAGTTATCACAGCAATTTAATAAATTACCGGTTCGACCGCTTTTTATAACTAATTGTGTTCTTTAATAAAAACTTGTACTATCACAATTATAAAAAGAATCAGCTTATGCGGTCATTCAACCATTATTAATGAAAACATACGTTTAAATCTCATTATAATTTATCACGACTGTCTCCCTAAACCACGTTAGATATCTTTAAGGAATTGTAGATGCTTTGAAAAAAAAATGGCGTTTGAGGGAGGAGTCTCATGTCCCTTGGCTATCATTTAAGCTTCCGATGCTGATATCAGGGCTCACCTGCTGAGCTTTTAAATTAGCGCAGAGCTCCTCAAACTCGTTGAGGCTGATGTCATTCTTCCTCGCGTTGCCGTTCATGCCCCCGTTCACTCCCTTGCCGTTTCTGCCGCCATTGTCGTACTCCTCGATCATGCATCGGACCTGGAAGGAGAAATTACAAGGTTAGTTCGATGAAAGACTTGTAAGTATTCTGAAAATCAGCGTTACTCTGCGCCTTCGGGCATGGAGTAACAATAAGCTGAGACTGGACCTTTTTGGCTCACTACAGCACACAGACCGCTGCTGCGCCCACCTATGTAAGTGCCCGACTACTCGTATTAGGTGGTATTAGTTACGCACTGTAAACTAATGTTAATGAAGAAGACATGTTGTGCCGACCCCACTTAGCGTGGGATAAGGTCAGGGAGATGATGAGTTACGCACTGTAACAATTTTGTTCATTCATTTTTTCTTTTTTTCTAGTTTGTTTTTACTTATGCACCTACCTACCTACTTGTCTTTGTTTTTGTGTCTGTGTTGAAATATTATGTGTGTCAAATAAATCATTTATCTATCATTTTAGTATTCACAAATAGTAAGTTCATATTTTGACGACCTCTGTGGCGCAGTGGGCGAAGGTCCGCCTGCGTCGCAGAAGGTTGCGGGTTCGATCCCCGCCGCGGGACAAATGTTTGTATGACCTACAGATATTTGTGTCGGGTCTGGGTGTTTCTATGCATAATATGTATGTATTTACAAACAAAAAGTATATAAGTAGTACATCAGTTATCTGGTTCCCATAGTACAAGCTTTGCTTAGTTTGGGGCTAGATGATGCTATGTGAAATATCCAGCATTATTTTTTTTTTTTTTTTTTTATGAAGAAATAGGTACACTGGAACGAGGTTTCAACTTTGAGACAAGATTTGGAAGACCTGTGAGTATACACAAAAAGTAAGTTCGTAGGACACGAAAGGAGCCTCTTTCAGGCGCACTTATAATCCTTTCATCACACTGGTTCAAGAGGACTACTGACACGACAATAAGTATTGAACCAATGCTGGTGTTAGAGTTATGGGGCCGCCTTATGGTCTCCGTCATGGCTTAACGACATTCGCCGGGACTGACCATTTAACATGCCTTTCGAAGCACAGAGAGAAGCACTCAGTTAATGCCACTATGTCTCTCGTGTTTTAATTCTTAATTCTTTATTGTACAAATAGACACACACAGGATAATAACATAAAAAAGGACATGTACAAAGGCGAGCTTAACCCTACAAAGAGTTTTCTTCCAGCAAACTTTTGAGGCTAGAGAGATGTGCAAAATAGATAGTGGGTACATGTACAAAGAGAATGAAAGAAACAAATTTTATTTTATTTGGTAAAATTAAATTATTTGTACATATTAAGAATATTATGTGGACCAAATTAGTGACATTTTCTATACCGGTGAACATAACATGTATGAAGATTGTCATGAGAGAGAATGAGACGAAAGATGTTTGTCAGGAAAACCTACGGGAAAAGCACGTGATTTTGTGGGTTTTTTTAATAGTGTTCTAGCCTTCGTATTTTCTTTTATCCAAATGCATTATTTATTACGTGTTTCGAGAGGTAAACCTAAATAAATCTAGATCCATGCGTTATTGCAACATGAGTGACCAATTTCTGCTTTAAATTACATACAACCTTGATATTTATGTTTCCTAAAAACCTGTCGTTTGCAATGACATACATAGCTAGTGCATTGATCTTAGAGGACTTTGAACTTTACTTTATCCATACTAATATTATAATGTTGAAAATTAGAAGACTAGCGAGTTTATATGTTACACAGTCCAAAACGCAACGATAGCGCGATCAAATTTTTCCTGTGTCGCCATCTATTATGTAGTAAAATGTCTCTGTCTGTCTGTCTGTTTGTTACCTTTTCAAGCCTAAACCACGAAACAGATTAGGCTGAAATATGACATGGATAAAGATGATGTCCCAGGGACGGACATATGCTACTTTTTTTTCAAAAATCATCATGGAGGGCGTGAAATAAGGGTTGAAAGTTTGTATGGGGAGTTGGAAGTTCCACTTAAAGGCAACTAGATGGCGTTGCTAACCTATGGCTGAGTTTGAGATGGCGTTATTAATGCATTTTTAAAAGTTTCAGAAGATTCTTACAGTTTTCAGTTCTATTTAGAGTTCTTCAAGTGTGTTATTTTGCTGACGAAGTCAGTTTAAAAGTTAGTTCTTATGAATTTGTGGCCAACTCTGGTGACGTAGTTTTCACGCCGCCAACTCTACGTCATGGCAAACCTAATAGTCGGAACCGACAATTTAACGTGCTTCCCGAAGCACGGAAGCGCTCAGTTGATAATGCAACTAGCGGTCACCCATTCACTTTTATAGACGCATAGAACGTTGCTATACTTCGACAATCTATCAAGAACATCTAAGCAAGTTATCATGAGTTACCTTGTACTTCATACCCTCGAATGTTTGTTCCTGCGAGCTTCGTACGAGTGACGCTGACTGTACCAGGCGTACATGTATATTATGTTTAGTGTTATTATTATATGAACAGCAAAAATTCAAAGGACCATTCAAAATTGTTCAGCTGCGGAACAAACTTCCTTTGTCTACAGAAAGCGATGTTTTACAATAAACAGCGGTATTTACCTTCCATTGTGGAATTTTATAGCCGACGCTGTCTAGTGCGTCTTTGAGCTCCTTCAAGTCGATAAAGCCATTACCGCTTGTGTCAATCTGAAACAAAACAAAGTTATTAGTTGAGCAAAACGATGATTGAAAAGTTGCTCTAGTATAGGCTGTGAGTATAGAGTTTCACAAAGTGGGGTACATTAACTCCTGGGGCATCAACGAACGAAATAAGGAACGCGAATACGGCCCCTGGGATTCGCCATTCGACGGTAGGAGATTCGCGACAAGATTTACGAGAAATCGACTTGATGCTTAGTCAGAATTAAAACTTAAGATTGACCAAAATTATTCCAACTTAGGATTACGTCGAGCCATAAGTTTCAGAAACTCATATGAGACTCTAATATGGGGCATTTCATTGTGACGGGTGAGACTCTATTTTATTAGCATAATTTACGGGCTTCGTGATACATTCCAACGATTGTCCATGCATGAACTTGAACAGCTTACATTTATATTGATGTAAGGAATTATTCAAAACAAATGCCAGAGGTTGAAAGAATTGAATATTATTCAATAGCGCCAGTATAACAGACAATCGTGTTTATCTAACAAAACGGATAAACTCGCGTTAGTCATACATGATTACATATTATAATTATTATTTCTGGTAATCTAAAACTAGCTTACAAGCGCGGCTTCACCCGCATTACACCTTAACCACTATTGTGTATTCCAAGTCACATACTTGCAAGTTTCATTATTATGGTTGGGGCGTGATTGAAATACATTACAGAACTTGCATCTCACTCTCATCCATGAGGAACAAACAAAGAAGTTATATAATATTTTATAGAATAAATAGGGATTGTTCGGACAAGGTTAAAGGCTTTCGGGCAGAAAAGTTGAGGACCTCCTCATTTTTTAAAGTCAATTAAAAAAACGGCCTATCCGTTTAGTATAAAAAAACCTAGTTTAATTTAATTAGGTACCTGCTGTATTTTTATGATTATTTAAGTTTTTTAAATAATAAATAAATAATGCTGGACTTTTCACACAGCATCATCTAGCCCCAAAGTAAGCTTGAGCTTGTGGTATGGGTACTAGATGACTGATAAACTACTTATATACTTTTTGTTTGTAAATGGGTGGATCAACTTTTTAGTGTAAAATCTTGTCCCCGACGTAAAAAAAATCGTAAAAGGTGCTGAGTTAGATTAATTGTCGGTTGTAACATGAATTAATAAAATCAGATCCTTTACCATTACGCTTGTTCATCAATATTTTAAAAATATTTATTTAATTATATTTAAATTTATCGTGACCCAGTGGACGAAAATTGGTTTTCATACAAATTTCACTTGTCCCCAGCTCAAATCACGCACATATGCAACGCTGCTGTGTAAAATTTTTCCTTGACTTGTCTTTATATTTTTTATCTACATTGTTCCTTGATGTACCAGCATTCTAAAATACTGATTTGCGAAACAAAATATTGCACTTTTCAATGAAAAAACACAGTTTGAAATGTTGTCCCCAACATTTACCCAAATCGCGTTGTCAACTGGGTAACGACAAAAAAGTACAACAAAGTGTAAGTAATATAGACAGTTATTGGCTAGGCTAATAGAAAACTCATCTGCATGTCGTAAAATAAAGATTGCTGACCCCTGGCCATTATGTAGACTCTACCATTACGTCCGTAGTTCGCAGCGGGACTGGGTGTCATTGTTTTTCATCCGCTGACTCACGATAAAATTTCCTACAAGTAAACTACTTTTTAAGGTAATTTGGTTATTATGTTTTGACATTTGATTCTGAAATGCTTTGCATCTACGTGTTTTTTTACTCTCATCAAATTCGTTGAAGAAAAAGAGTTAAAAACCGTAGTTTGTATCTTGAGTCACCGTTCCACTGGCTCACAAAAACTGTGACCCAAGAGACAATTTTTAGTGACCCAAGAGACATTCTGCATAAAAATTACCATAATTTATACAATAAACAATCTGGTAAGTGATAAACAGGTTTAATACATAAAGATTCATTGCACATTTTTAGTTTCGAATTGAAAACACTCTGGATTTAAGTTTAAGTATGAATTAAGAATACAAGTCATTTGTGAGGTCGATACAATACACCATACTTCATTCGATTCTGCTTTTACGCATTTCATATATTTTCTTTGGTCTATTTTTACCCACACTCAATGTCGGCGACGGAGAAGAGTCAAGAAGTCAACTGGCTCAAATATGCATAGCCTTCGTAGACCTTTGAAAGCATAGAGCAATCTCTCTCCATCGCTGTCAGATCGATTTTAACTATATGGATATACTGCGGGTGATGTATACCACCATAGAAGTGTGGCTACATAGCAAAATTCTCCAAATCCCCATGTTAAGAGGAAAACTATTAGTATCTTGACAGGGAGACACCTTGTCACCCAAGCTTTTTACGGCTGTCCCAGGAGACGTCGTAAAAACTCTTGAATTAGACAGCTCGGGAATAAATATCTGCCTGTAGGGTTGTCTTCCTATAGCACCTTAGGTTTGTAGACGACCTCAACCTCATCCTTTTCTGGTGGAACTCAAAAAAAAAGATGCTTAGAAAGCTTCAGGCCTACTTTAGAGATGCATGATCCTGATCAGTTTACTTTTTTATCTTAAAGTAGGTCTGAAGAAGAACATGGCCACCTAAAATTAAGACGAATATCTCCAGGTCCTCGGTTCCAAGCATTGCAATTGGAAATAAGATCTGCCAATGTGTTCTGCCAACTGCCATCATGGTGCCAACTAGGTATCATCATTGATGCTCACGAAGGAGACTGTGCTCAAGATCAGAATCGCACTGAGAGCTGTAGAGCGAGAAATGCTCGGTATCACACTTATAAGATTGTCCCCAATATCGAAATTTCCGAATGAACAAGATAAAATTTCAAGATGCACAAGCGGTTATTGGGGCTCAAATGGTATTGGTTGGACAGGCGCGGTGATGATAGCATAGCAAAGTAGTAATTGAGTCCACTAACTATGAAATTATGGTGCTGAGACATGGGCGCTCACGAAGGAGACTGCACAAGATCAAAGTCGCACAGGGAGCCATGGAATAGGCAATGCTCGGTATTACACTTTTAGATCTACCCAGTCATCGATACCAAAACACACACACAAGTTGTTATTGATGCTCAAATGGAGTTGGTTAGGCAGGACAAGTGGTCAGGTGATAAATAGAGTGATGATCGTCATCACAGAAAGAAAGGATCGACGGCATGGTCTGTACGGACGGCAAGTCTATAGAATATAATACAAGGGCAAGATTACCATACCACAGGACAGAGAAGAATGCCTGTACCCCCAGGCATGGCTGGCCAGACTGACCACAGCTGGCCCAGCCTTACTCATCCCACGGGATGAAAGGCTGATTATTTTGATGAATCTACAGGTAGTCAAATTATTTTTTTGGCTATTTCTTCTGAAAGATATCTTCACTCGGTAAGTTAGTGAAAAAACTATGCTCAAGGCGAGCCGCGATCTGATGCGCTAAAAATTACACTTCATCCACAAAAAGCTTTTTTGGCCTTCTATTAAGCGAGTTTTTTGTTATTTTGTGAAAAAATGCGATATAGGACTGGTTTACTACGCAGATGACTGTTTAAGTAAACTAAAACCCCCATTTTCATAAAATGTTATCTTATATTTTAGAGAAAAATATGATATTTGTTAGGTTAGGGTTTATTTTTTATGATAACTATAAAAAGTAAACTGGTTGTCACATTTAAAAGATATTTTTGTGCCTTGTTTGGTTTTTCATGCTGCAATTTGCCTATGTCATAGTACTATTTATGTCTTTGGAGTCACCAGTATGTCTCCGGGCTCACGTATTTGTCCCCAAAAATTTGGACATTCATAGCAGGATTATTAAAAAAGTAAAGGTTTTTATACAAAATGTTGTATGACAAAAGTTTGTAGAATAACCAACAATAGTCATGTAAAAAGTGCATCTTTCTGGCGTTTCTAGAAACAGAATTAGAAGAAAAGTAAATAAAATTTCTTTCATTAAGTGACCCCAGAGACACAATGAGGTATATTTTAAAAAAATTGAGACACTTTATTTAAATTTTGATTATGCCAGATTGATTTAATTGAATAATAGTTCACATTGAAACAGATTTACTTTTTAAAATATTGTTTTTTTATGAACTTTTTACCATAATACGTCCTTGTGAGTCAGGTGAAATTTTTGGGAGCCACTTTTGGAATAAAGGCATAAAAATCCATGAAAACGACAAAATTTTTTGGTGCTCGTAGTAGATTTGTAAACTGCATAAATTTATTTAACAATATTAGGTGGAATTATAGCAATATTTCAACATTTATTTTTTTACACAAAAAGTTGATTCATGACAGAAAAAAGTTGATCCACCCAAATACATACATATTATACATAGAAACACCCAGACCCGAGACAAATATCTGTAGGTCATACAAACATTTGTCCCGCGGCGGGGATCGAACCCGCAACCTTCTGCATCGGCGGACCTTCGCCCACTGCGCCACAGAGGTCGTCAAATAAGTCGAAAAGAAAAAACCCTAAGATCGCATTACACATCGGAATTTTACGTACAAAAAATCCATGTTATCGGTTGTGGAAAACGTATAGGGGTTACTGTTAGTTTTAAGTGATAAACGTACACTTTAATCGCTATTACGCATCGACCTTGCCTCCAAAACAGACAAACAGACCGTGACCTCATTAGTATTCAGATGGATCAATTACAAGTTTTACAACTGTTACGAAATTAAGTAAAGCTTCCGGTAAAATTGGATGATAAAAAATAGTTTTTTGCTGAAAAAGTTAAAATTATGGGGTTTTAACTGTTTTTTGTAACACTGTGTAACAATCGTAAATGTTAACTAAGAAAAGAAAACTGTCTGTCACAAAAGCTGTATTGAATACCGAGAGCCACGATGGATTCTAGAGTTTACTCTCGAGTGAAACGAGGGAGTTGTAACTACAATTTTAACCTAAACTGTGCCTAAACAAAGCAAGAGATTTGATGATTTGGTTTTCATTCGTTATAACGAGTAACAATAGATGGTGGTGTTCTTTTTTCATATAAAACGTAGTATACGTCAAAGCGAAAAAAATTACGGGACAATATCCTAATTATTAAAATAATTTACTTATTAACAGCTTTAAATTGTAGCCGTTGTGAAATTATAACGATAATGTTATCGAAGCACTTATAAATTAGATTACAGGCATGTAATTTGGTGATAACTGTCGTTAAATTTAAATAGGTACTAAACGCATTATTGTATGGCTATTGTGAAATTTAAATATTAGTCATACATGAGTAAATTTTTTAAGTATTAGTCATATAAGCACTTGGAGTTTGTTTATAGCTAAAGTAAAAATTTATACATGGGACGTTTGTTGCTCCTTCAACGAATGAAAAAACGGCTTAATTAGATTTGAATGAAAGTAATAATGGAGGTAATTAACTTTATACCCTGGATTTTTTTCTCATTCAATCATTATATTTATCCTAAATAAATGAAGTATTCCTAAGGGACCGAGGGTGTCACAACAATACAAAATATGGGACAGATATATTCAGATATGCACTTGTTAGAAATCAGTAACAGCTGGACATTGATAAGGTCGGAAACAGCCAGCCATCAGCAGATTAGCCAGAACAAATAGATAACTGATAACAAGGACTCGTTTGAACTGAACGTACAGTGTAGAGTCCAAAGAGTTATGTATGAGTTCCCGTTGTGTTCCAAAAATATCTTAACTTAAAACAATAATACGAGTACAAGAAAGTGACATGGTTAAACAAATCATTATCTTTAGTGTCTCAAGATCGTCATTTTATTTGTTAGAATCGATTAAGTAACAATTTTATCAGTACATAAACACGAATGATTCCAGTGAATAGCTCTATCTTATCGACTCTTTGTTTTTATATCGATCAATCGACATACAGCGTCATTAGCAAGAAATATAATAGTCCTAGAAATGCTCGGCTACATCAAGACATTCAATACAACTAACTTAATAGGTAATATCTTCAATTAATGTTGAAAAACGAAATATTTTTAATTCATCTTTAGAGATATATTTTATAACAGGATTTTATCGCAATTTATTGAATTGTGCAATTTTTTTTTTTTATTGAATTGTGATCGCGAAAGTTTAAGAAAGACTATTTTTAATTCAACCACATAACAGGAAAGCTGACTTTTAGGATATTTATCAATTCTACATTTTCCGCTTACATTTACTCTGTTAAGAGATTAAAATGTTTGGAAAAAAGCACTATCACCACGCAATCCAGCAATACCTGCCATGAAACTGGATAAAACGTTAACAGGACCACGACTGTTTCCGAGGCGCGATAGACATTCTCTCAGATTTTGTATTGTAGATTTTTTGAAGATGTCTTTTTTTATTGGATCACACACTTGACCTCGAAACTTACACAGGCAATCATGAGGTCATAGATGGAGCGAGCCTACCCAGAAAGTGACTATTAACTCTCTTAAAAACAACAGGGTAGGTTGTAGTCTTGGTGGTCAGAAGCTTGAAACTGGGTAGTGATAAGTATGATATTTTCATGATATCACTGTGTTTGATTCTTGACGATGACGCAAAAGTTTGAACAGATGGTTCGTTGTAGTCTACGTACTCATCGCAAGATGTAGCAATACGGTTAGTAATCATAACTTTTTGAAATTGAATCTAAATTTTTGCTCTAAATTGCATAGAAACTAAAGCATTATAAAAAGTATTTATAGTCTATATTTTTGTATCAATTTCATAAGGATTAAGATAATCCACAGACTAATCTAATCATTTTATCTTTTACGTAATTCAATAATAAAAGATAATCATTCTGATTCTGTTAAAATGCTATTTTGGAAAATGCAGAATTTATCCTCACGCTATTTTAGAAACAAAATGACGTAAGTATTAATTATTTCGGTGCGATGCCGATTTATAAACCATTGATTTGTTATAATAATAAAATAATACCTAAATAATAAGTACCTAAAAAAGTACCGGACGACATTATAGAAAGCTGTATTACATTCGTATATTTTTTATACTTTTATAAGTCGTATGTAATACTTTGCTAGACTAAGAAAAAAGGGAGTCTGTCTGGAAGTATATCCCAGACAGACACGCAGCGTGTTGCGGAAATCGATATAGCGATGCCTTACATACAAGATGTCTGTAAGTGTTTTATATTCAACACGAAATGTGAAAAACTACAGGCAATCTTACGACACAAACCGAGTTGTATTGAATTGGTCATTATTTACACAACACGCATTGGATGAGGCAATAGTCGCAATAGATTTGAATGCCTTATGATATATACAGTATAAAACAAAGTCGCCTTTTCTGTCCCTATATCCCTATGTGCGCTTAAATCTTTAAAACTACGCAACGGATTTTGATGCGGTTTTTTTTCAATAGATAGAGTGATTCAAGAGGAAGGTTTATATGTATAATACATGCATCATATACTAAGGCAACATTGCTAATTTTAGAGGTTTCTAACGTGATGTCGTAAATTAACCTATTTTTTTGGGCTTATTTATGCCCGTGCAAAGTCGGAGCGGGCCGCTATGTTTTTATATACAACGTTCATAGTTTTTCTGTAGTGTATTTAATTTAGTGTTAGCATTGCACCCGTGCGAAGCCGGGGCGGGTCGCTAGTGATATATATTTGAATATTGTATGCCTTCAACGTTGGAGATATACTACGAACGTGGGTGCTATCAAAACAATACCTGAAAAAGTAAAAGACGTAATAAAAACCCACTTAATTGGATCCATAGCCCAACCTGTATTGACAGCTGATTAATTAGGCTCGCAACTGTGCTCGCAACCTATCACGTATGGAATATGGAATGCAGACTTCTGCAAAACGTGGGCATGTACCAAAATGTATTGACGTGCACATGGCTACACCCTTAGATACTTTTCAAGGATCCTAAGCTTTCTATAGATCAGAGATCGTCTTCCGTGCCTTGGGGATACAGTTGTGATCCTGCAGTGGTTAGCATAACAAACCCATAAATCCGCACATTATTCTGTGACATTACACCACTAAAAACCTCACAGCTATAAACAAAGAATAAAACCTTTCCAACAATTTAATGTATTTCCTTATCAATATTGAAAGCACCTTTGTTCGTGTCTTGCTTTGAAGGCAATACCTTCCTTGTACAAGGACTAGGGCCACATAAATAAATCACTAAGAGGTAAGACCATAATGTGGAATTATGCATGCGTAAACAAACTTCACAAATTGCGCAATGAGTATGAAGCTGTGCGATGTTCTACAAGGAATAAAATTGCACAAACTGTGTGAAGTTTTGTGCAATTTAAATGATGCGATTGTGATGCCCATTGGATTAACTTGCACACACTTCTTAGTGTGTGCGATTGAAACTTACAACACATTGAGCAGGCATTGTACGTTTGCTAAGTATGCAGTACCCTACTCATATTATAGATGCGAAAGTTCTCATTTAAGTAAACTAAATGTAATTCTTTTGAGAATAAATGTCTTAAATCTGAAAGATTGTAAGGATCTAAGGAAGTTTGTTCCTCTTTCACTCAAAACCGAAAGGATCTGGGATGAAATTGGACACAGATAGATCTAAGATTGATCACCTAAAAAAAGCTAGGCCCCAAACCGTGTTTGTTGCCCTTGTTTTTCACGGTATTGGTTGCGAAGGAACAAGAGTAGAATCACCTAGTTTTAAGACGTTTCAAAGTGATCCCAGCGGTTCTACTGAATAAAAAAAATAGCCTGGAATAGCCTAATAAGGCTTATTTATCCCGGAAAAGTATAATACCGCGGAGCACAGCACGCTGTTCTCTTGGTTGTACGTACAGATTGTGCAAGTAAGTCGACGCGTGTAGAGTCTCCCTAAGGACATGACAACAGCATACCAGTGACTCATTGAACTGTGGGTGAATCACGTATAGGTCGGCTTTACATAACATCCTTTGTCATGTTTACGAGAATATTAGTAATATTTTTTTTAATAGATTTAACTGTTTTAATAGGCACTTGATTCGTTGTATGATAAGAGTTTTTTGTTGAGCTTTATAAAAAAACAACATATGTATTGTGTTAAATTCACAATTTACTTGGTCAGTTACTTGTTGCGAAATCGCTAACATTTAAACACCAATATTTTCACATTTATTTATGCTTAAATATTCAGAAAGTTAAGCATAGTCGCCATCATAATAAAGCCGTCAGATTTTAATGTTAACTCTTTTTTACGTATATCGCTTTTTACTTTTTTATAATTAAGCCTTCGGCGTCGTACAGTCTACATCGGTGTTTATTCTCCGACCGGAAAATGAATAAATCTTTATACAAATATTATCACTTCCTAGCATAGTCAAAATCAACTTTTACAAAGGCGAACGACAGAATTTAATATATTTAAAAATGTAATATTCTTGGATCAATTAAGATTTTACTTAGTATGTCCTTACTAAGTTTGATCCTAATCAGATCAATGGTTGAGGCATTAAAAATAAACTAATGAACAAACATTTCATTCATATTTGACTGATAATTAGAAAACTTGAATATCATGAATTTTTTAAAGAATCTTTATCTTATCAGAGATTATTTGCTGTGTTTAATATCACAATCACAAAATTCAATAAAAAGAAAGCTAGCAAAAAAGTTTTACGATATTCCAAGCCTAAAAATACAATAAAATAATTAGTAATCAACCCACACAACAACATCCTCAATGGTACCTGTGTGAACCTGGAACCCGACTTGAAGAAATCGAATTTTTTTTTTATGCATTCGTTTGTACTATGTATGTACTTGTTTGTACCAACTTTTTTTTCGTTTGTACCTCAATGGGTTCGGACATATCGAAGATTTTAAAATACTCAGAACCCGACTTGAAGGAATCAAAATTTTTTTTAATGCATTCGTTTGTACTCAGTATGTACTTGTTTGTACCACCAAGCGTTTCGTTTGTACCTCAATGGGTTCGAACATAGCAAATTTTCAAAAATTTCGAATGAGGTAAATCGGCCAGTTTTCGAGATAATCTAAATCTGCGAGCGGGGTACGATTAACCATCGTATGTACCCGTTTGTACCACCAAGTGTTTCGTTTGTACCTCAAGGGGTTCGAACATAGCAAGTTTTCAAAAATTTCGAATGAGGTAAATCGGCCAGTTTTCGAGATAATCTAAATCTGCGAGCAGGGTACGATTAACCATCGTATGTACCCGTTTGTACCACCAAGTGTTTCGTTTGTACCTCAAGGGGTTCGAACATAGCAAGTTTTCAAAAATTTCGATTGACGTAAATCGGCCAGTTTTCGAGATAATCAAAATCTGCGTGGGGGTTATGATTAACCATCGTTTGTACCCGTTTGTACCACCAAGCATTTCGTTTGTACCTCAAGGGGTTCGAACATAGCAAGTTTTCAAAAAATTCGATTGACGTAAATCGGCCAGTTTTTGAGATAATCAAAATCTGCGAGCGGGTTATGATTAATCATCGTTTGTACCCGTTTGTACCACCAAGCATTTCGTTTGTACCTCAAACGAAACGAACATAGCAGGTTTTCAAAAATTTCGAATGAGGTAAATCGGACAGTTTTCGAGATAATCAAAATCTGCGAGCGGGTTATGATTAACCATCGTTTGTACCCGTTTGTACCACCAAGCATGTCGTTTGTACCTCAAGGGGTTCGAACATAGCAAGTTTTCAAAAATTTCGATTGACGAAAATCGGCCAGTTTTCGAGATAATCAAAATCTGCGAGCGGGTTATGATTAACCATCGTTTGTACCCGTTTGTACCACTAAGCATTTCGTTTGTACCTCAAACGAAACGAACATAGCAAGTTTTCAAAAATTTC
This sequence comes from Epirrhoe tristata, assembly GCA_951394285.1. Classification (NCBI taxonomy): domain Eukaryota; kingdom Metazoa; phylum Arthropoda; class Insecta; order Lepidoptera; family Geometridae; genus Epirrhoe; species Epirrhoe tristata. Next base: position 4,188,300 of record OX596161.1, read on the forward strand.
GATTGACGAAAATCGGACAGTTTTCGAGATAATCAAAATCTGCGAGGGGGTTATGATTAACCATCGTATGTACCCGTTTGTACCACCAAGTGTTTCGTTTGTACCTCAAGGGGTTCGAACATAGCAAGTTTTCAAAAATTTCGAATGAGGTAAATCGGACAGTTTTCGAGATAATCAAAATTTGCGATGGGTTATGATCAACCATCGTTTGTACCCGTTTGTACCACCAAGCGTTTCGTTTGTACCTCAAGGGGTTCGAACATAGCAAGTTTTCAAAAATTTCGAATGAGGTAAATCGGACAGTTTTCGAGATAATCAAAATCTGCGAGGGGGTTATGATTAACCATCGTTTGTACCCGTTTGTACCACCAAGCATTTCGTTTGTACCTCAAGGGGTTCGAACATAGCAAGTTTTCAAAAATTTCGAATGAGGTAAATCGGACAGTTTTCGAGATAATCAAAATCTGCGAGGGGGTTATGATTAACCATCGTTTGTACCCGTTTGTACCACCAAGCATTTCGTTTGTACCTCAAACGAAACGAACATAGCAAGTTTTAAAAAATTTCGATTGACGTAAATCGGCCAGTTTTCGAGATAATCAAAATCTGCGTGGGGGTTATGATTAACCATCGTTTGTACTCGTTTGTACCACCAAGCATTTCGTTTGTACCTCAAACGAAACGAACATAGCAGGTTTTCAAAAATTTCGAATGAGGTAAATCGGACAGTTTTCGAGATAATCAAAATCTGCGAGCGGGTTATGATTAACCATCGTTTGTACCCGTTTGTACCACCAAGCATTTCGTTTGTACCTCAAGGGGTTCGAATATGGCAAGTTTTCAAAAATTTCGATTGACGTAAATCGGCCAGTTTTCGAGATAATCAAAATCTGCGTGGGGGTTATGATTAACCATCGTTTGTACCCGTTTGTACCACCAAGCATTTCGTTTGTACCTCAAGGGGTTCGAACATAGCAAGTTTTAAAAAAATTCGATTGACGTAAATCGGCCAGTTTTTGAGATAATCAAAATCTGCGAGCGGGTTATGATTAACCATCGTTTGTACCCGTTTGTACCACTAAGCGTTTCGTTTGTACCTCAAACGAAACGAACATAGCAAGTTTTCAAAAATTTCGATTGACGTAAATCGGACAGTTTTCGAGATAATCAAAATCCGCGAGCGGGTTATGATTAACCATCGTTTGTACCCGTTTGTACCACCAAGTGTTTCGTTTGTACCTCAAGGGGTTCGAATATAGCAAGTTTTCAAAAATTTCGATTGACGTAAATCGGCCAGTTTTCGAGATAATCAAAATCTGCGAGGGGGTTATGATTAACCATCGTTTGTACCCGTTTGTACCACCAAGCATTTCGTTTGTACCTCAAGGGGTTCGAACATAGCAAGTTTTCAAAAATTTCGATTGAGGTAAATCGGACAGTTTTCGAGATAATCAAAATCTGCGAGCGGGTTATGATTAACCATCGTTTGTACCCGTTTGTACCACCAAGCATTTCGTTTGTACCTCAAGGGGTTCGAACATAGCAAGTTTTCAAAAATTTCGATTGACGTAAATCGGCCAGTTTTTGAGATAATCAAAATCTGCGAGCGGATTATGATTAACCATCGTTTGTACCCGTTTGTACCACTAAGCGTTTCGTTTGTACCTCAAACGAAACGAACATAGCAAGTTTTCAAAAATTTCGTATTGTATTTTGTACCACCACTTACTAAGTTCGAACCCTTTGAGGTACAAACGAAACACTTGGTGGTACAAACGGGTACATACGATGGTTAATCGTACCCCGCTCGCAGATTTAGATTATCTCGAAAACTGGCCGATTTACCTCATTCGAAAATTTTGAAAATTTGCTATGTTCGAACCCTTTGAGGTACAAACGAAACGCTTGGTGGTACAAACAAGTACATACTGAGTACAAACGAATGCATTAAAAAAAATTTTGATTCCTTCAAGTCGGGTTCTGAGTATTTTAAAATCTTCGATATGTCCGAACCCATTGAGGTACAAACGAAAAAAAAGTTGGTACAAACAAGTACATACATAGTACAAACGAATGCATAAAAAAAAAATTCGATTTCTTCAAGTCGGGTTCCAGGTTCACACAGGTCTCAATGGTCTAATACCACCATAATAAGGTTATCGTAGAATCCGTAGACGATCGCACCGTTTGTAATGCGATCACGTCACCTGATGTCGATATCGACACTTTACACCAGGTAGATGCTAGTCAAGTGCATCTAGGACTCACAACTTCCGTGTAGAATTTTGTATATTTCGTATCCGACAGCTTTTTGAACGAATTGAAATACCCCACCAGGGGGGTTAATATGAACTCTTATTTCCATGCAGTTAGAGGCCATAAATGACGCCGTAAATTGCCTGGAAGATGTCATATTAACCGAGCAGCATAGCGAATCACACTTAGTTCGAGTGCATCGATTCATACGAGGAAACGTCAGTTTCAAAGTTCATCGAATCGATGCTTCCGAATGGAGCGAGAATCGCTATGCTGGTTCTGGGGTCTTAATTAAACTGGCAATGGACATGGGTTTAATTTAGACATTTGAAACCCATTCTGGACTTCAATAGTCATTTTCGGATTGTGTGATTGATTAAGCTCTATTGGGATGACAACTGGGAATAAATTGGACAATAAGGCTGCTGATAAGGCTTGATTGATACTGTTATGTTATTTTGTTTACATTACAAGTGATTTGCCGTTACTTACCAAGTTTAGCTTGCCTAGACGTTGCTTTGGTAGTATAGTTTTCAATAAGATCCACTATTATAAATGTCTACCTGTTCTTCACCATCATACTGTGAATAATCAGATTAGGTATTTGATTCTTCACGGCTTGCCGATAATTTGTCTTTACAGTTTTAGTTTTACAGTTCAAATAAAAATACATTTAATTTAAAGATCAACTATCACATACTATATAGCGTCAGGAGGCAACCTATGCCTACACTCAACGGGACGCTGCAGTGCCTTAATTAAGCTAAAGACTTTAGTATTCAACTTGAGTACCACATTGCAGGGTTAAGGAACCCAGCCACAGAATAAATGCGATGACCACGCGATTAGGGGACCAATGAGTCAACGACCCGATCGAAACTCACTTTGAGCATGGTATGCTTTTATTTAATCATTGTCATGTGAAAGGTATAGGTCTCACGAAGGCGGGTTGGTGAGATGGAACAACTATATACAGAGATCATCGGATTACTATTGATATTGAGGTCACTTGCGTGCGTAGTAATTTGTTGTCTGTCAGATATTCCACATTAAACACACATTTGAAAGCATAATTTTTGTAAGGAGAGCCAAAGCCTTTTGCCTTTGGCCCAAAGGGCATTATAATTCTGTTTTAATCCTACTTTCTACTATTATTATGAATGCGAAAGTTTGTGTGGATGGATTGGATATGTAGTACGGCTGCATGGAAAACATACTGAATGGATTTAGATGTTTGGTACAGTGGAATAACATGGTTACTTTTTATCCCGGAAAAGGGACCGTGGGTAACATCGCGGTTCTAGTTTTAGATAAACTTTTCTCCATTTTTTACAAGGTATGTTTTTTTATTGTAAGCGAGAGCTCTGATTCTGTCTGCAAAAACTAACGGAATAAAAAGTGCTCATGGTTTATACGTGCTATTGTCAAAGATGTATTCAACAATTTTTTGCGAGATCTATACGTTCCGCTAGGTAACATGGCGTAGTCGTTCTCGGCATGGTTTTACCTCCACGTGTGCTCTTTATAACCCCAAAAAACTACAGTAGTAGTCAATACAAAAAAAACCTTATCAAGAGTTCAATTGGTTAACTTCAACCTTCCCTTGCAACGTCTTGAGAGTCCTTGTACAATAAACAATTACAAGATTTGTCTTATAAATTGAATATTAACACACACATAGTATCACAACTTGTATCCACAAGTCATATCACTTAGAATAGTCTTAAAACTAGGTGATTCTACACCTGTTCCTGTCACGATAAACCTCTAAGATATATAAATTACTAGCTGACCCGCGCGACTTCGTCTGCGCATGATTCATTTTTTCCGCGCAATTTTTTAATTTTTTTTCTGTCATAAGAACCTTCTCCTGACAATAACAAACACAACAAAAAAAAATTTAATGAAATCGGTCCAGCCGTTCACGCGTGATGCCGTGACCAAGGGAAATAGGGATTCATTTTTATATATTAGGTAGAGATATAACCGACTCTTTTATCAAATCTCTATTAAGAAAAAGTTATTCAAATACACGATAAAGTCGAACTGTATTACAAGTAAATAAAAACATACTTAATATACTTATATAATTCAATATCAAATACTAATACTTTCTCAGTTAGAATCACCACGTGTGACTTATACTTTGAAGGCAAAAAGAGGGAAACTTAGTTTATCTCGTCAAAGTTTTTCACGGTCGCGTGCAGATTACCAATTAACGACAGAAATGCAGATGGACGTTGCATGCTTTGCAGTGCGAAATGTGTGACTTTCTTACACGCACGCAGCGTATACTTATGTTATTGTTTTGGTAGAATGTTGACCCTGCACCACGTGCAAAGCCATAAAAGATCCGCGTCGAGCTAGTTTAACTGGGAATGAGAATTGGAATGAGTTTCTGCTTTTCTGATTTGAAACTATTGTTCGTGGGGAAAAGGTATTTTTTTAGCTAGCATAAAAATTTGAAAATTATGCGTTTTAAAGCTTAGATTTCGGAAACTTCGAATAAGACTTCTGTGAACCCTTTCAAATAGACCTTTAAAAGTGTTATGATTAACTTTCTATGTTTATTATACTTTCATATTGTAAACATAGAAAGTTAAGTTAAGTTCTCATATTGTAAACATTTATGTTTACATTCAAATCCATTAGCAAGCCATGTCGTAGTCACCTCTAGACGTTCTGTAGTCAAAACAAACAATTTTGTTTTCTCAGAAGGGTTGGATATCTACATTGTCAAAAGTGTTCTTCCTATAACCTCCTGATCCGAAATGCTTGAAACTCTTCCATCCTTTGGCTGTTTCTTTGTAATATCCTCGTCTTTAGTACGAACTGTTCAGAGATAAGTTGAATCAATATAGAAGTTGCTTTAACTCCTATTCAGAAACCAAGTTTAGTGATCACGTCAAGGCTTGAATATATAGTTTACTTCAAGGCTCTTCATATATTATTTGTGTGTGACCTTAGAAATTTTTCAGATTAATAATTCCTCCTGAAAACGAGAAGGTCGTATAGAGCCAAGGTTGTATCGAAACTGAAAGGCCATAAAAAGATTATGTTAATGGCACATGACTACGAAACGTGAGATAGGGGTGCCTGCCTATTCTGCCTGACTCATATTTCGTTCCCTCAAGAAACCATGTAAATGTTTGAAGTTCAACCAATATGTTTATGTTTTGATACCAGACATTTTACCTTCGTATAAATATGGGGTAACATTTTCTGGGCTTTATGTAAAAGACACTTTTCGAAGCAAACAAGGACAAATCAAACTTATCATCACACAAAGAATATTGTGCTAAAACATGATATAAAATGTACCATGTCATATCAGCATTGTAATGCGCATTTTATGCTACAAGTCAACCTAGATCTTGGGGTTCCTTTTCACAACAATGTCAATTGTAACCTATTTATATCTATGTTATGAGACCGGACGCACGTAAGTGGACGACATCGTAAAGGGACAACTGTAATAACCAACATTACCTTTATTATACAGGAGTATATTTAAATATACAGGAGTATATTTAGGGTACGACACTATGATCCTGGATAATTTATTTGGCTGACTACACATCGACAAAGCCTCAGTAGTTGCTTTGTAACTGACACAACAAATGATTATTATTCAGCCGTTCTCGTCCCACTGCTGGGCAAAGGCCTCCCTTCCCTTCTTTCACTCTTCGCGATTCAACGCAGCAACAGGCCAATTCCGCAGGTGAGAGTCCATCTCGCCCTGGGTCTTCCACGTCTGCGCGTCATATTTTGTGGGGTCACTATGTGGCTCGTTTTGCCCACATATCGTTCGACATGCGGCAAACGTCGGCCAGTTCCATTTCAGATTCTTCGTCAAAGACCAAGTCTGAGCACCGTACGTAAGGATGGGGAGAATGCGTGACAAAAAAAATAATTTATCAAAAAATCTATTTGTTTTATCACAATTATAGAGTTTCCATTATTGAAATTCAACTTTGTGTAATCGATATCAGGATCTTGGCTCAGTTCCATAACCGAAAGCTGGTGTGCAGCTGACATTGCAACATAGTTAATCAAAGCCTATTCTGTGACATTATAATATAGCATACAGTCCTTCAAACTTCATAATTATTTATGTCTGTCAGCTTATTTTTTGACGAACAAGTCTCAGTGATCATGGGCTATAAAATTGCTCTATTTAAACATCCACCCAGAAAGTTTTACCGCAAATCAAACACCGTATTCAAATTAAAAGAATCGAAGAAATAAGGACCTATTAAAGTAGCTGAACGAATGTACGATACAACTAAGATCTAGATTCAAGTTAAGATGCAAAACACCAACTTTCCTTAGCATCTGATCTGTCACGCGTCAAAGGTCAGGTAGCTGACATTAGCGAACAATAGCCTGTTGGGAAGCGGAGCATGGGAAGCCATTGAATGGTGCACGGTGGAAAGTTCGCAGGTGGTAACGGTAGGAAGGACGGAATTGGGGCTCGGCTGATTCTTCTATGCATCTCTTCCAAATCTTATCCAATCCAGCCAAGATTGATTATCCAAAATGATCGGTTGTTTGTCTAGATGCTCCAAAATTATTTATGAGTTGTGGGCAACTCTGATGTTTTTGGCCTTCTGAAGATGTAAATTAAAGATATTTTCAGTTCTATGTCTCGATAACTCTAGTTTTATGGCTTTAATTCCTCGAGCTCAACGACTTCATACCCAGAACCAAATTATAGAATTGGGTAAATATTGCTTCCTGTGTCTAACAGTAAGTAAATTAAGTTCGTCAAGAGTCAGTGGCAAACTCTGGTGACGGATTTTTAGGTCGCCTTAAGGCCTCCGTCAAAGCTTAACGACTTAAATAGCCGGGACATTTTATGTGCCCTCCGAAGCACGGAAGCGCTCAGATGAAAATGCCACTGGCGGTCACCCATCTACTTACAGACCGCTTCGAACGTTGCTTAACTACGACGATCTATCAAGAACGAGTAAGCAAGCACGACCACGAGTCACGCTATCAGTAGCTAACTTGATAATATTAATGCTTTTACTACCACTCAGTTGTAACCTTCCGAAGGCCAGGTGACAGGGATTTCGGAGGCCACCTCCATGCCCTTGCGTCGGTGGCACTCAAAGTGTCAACCAAGTTGCATCTAACGGATGTTAGTAACTGGGCTGGGACATGTTGAATCGTAACCCAGAATAATCACAATCGAAGATTCTTCTTCTTATCGTGTCACCAGTTCTTTCGAACCAGTGTGGTGAAAGGATTTTAAGTGCGCCTCAAAGAGGCTCCTTTCGTGCACTTGACACATGTTTTCGAACTTTTTTAGGTTCTACGACATGCCGGTTTCCTCACGATTTTTTCCTTCACCGTTTGAGCGTACTGGCATAGTTCACACATAATTTTTCGACAGAAAAACTCATTGGTTCACGACTGGGTTTGAACCCACGACCTTACAATCGGAAGGCGGGGCCACTACCACTAGACCACCAGTGCTCTCAAATCGAAGATAATCTCGCTGAATAAACAAAGATCTTTATCTGCAACGGTTCGATCTGATCGTAGCTTTAAAGTAAGTAAGTTTGAGGTCAATAGCCGACCCATTCATCATAAAAAAAAAGAAGCACGGTAGCAATAACTTCAATAGTAAATAACATGAGGTGCTGTAGCGAGCCAGAATTCGAACAACTTATTACAGTGTTGGTAAACAATGGAAATTGCAACGGCGATCTTGATTTAAAAAAGCCAATTAAAACAGAAAAAAGTAGAAAGCAGCGCAACAGTTTGTTTATACTAGCTTCCGCCCCCGGCGGCGTGTGACCAGCATTTCACATAGCATAATGCGATTCCAGACTACAATTTGCATCCTATCAAAGATCCAGGACACCATAGTCCCGAAATGTACAGCTTTGACAAAGAAATAAAAAGTATACCCATTATAAATGATTGTTTTTCAACATACTTCACAAGTCAATTTCAACATACCTTTAATTTTTGTCACGTTTCTTGATATGTCATATAAATTCGCATGCCTTGCGTGTTCTCAAATTTTATGCAGCGTGCAACATTGGAACTGTTATGAATTTATTTTTTGCTGTCGCAATATGATTGAGAATGCACGCTACTTTTTGCACAGCTTATATTTACATTGTCTAAATTATTCCTCAACTTCGACTGGTAGTGATTGTATTTTAACTCTTAAATAACCCTATATTACCCTTGTGATTTGACAGTCACCGGGTAATACGATACATATTGATAAGATAGCAAAAGCCATTAGATAATTTTATACGAGTGTCTCATAGATTTTAGAGAGGATGGTATACCCAGCTGTGGGTACAACCGGGCTGATTAGATGTCTGTCGATGTCGATCAACAATATTATAAGACCATTGTAGTGCACTTTAAGAACAATCGATTGTCATTCTCAATGTCAATGGTAATTAGTGTCCGACAATTCCACGAATTAGCAGTTAGGCAAGCTGTGGAACGAACAGTCTTGATTTTGGAGACTTCAAGGGCTTCATTAGGTGTCTGCTATTCTAGAATCCGTTAGTTAAGAGTTTATTCATTTATTTAGCTTCTATAGTATTTTTCACGTAGAAATCTGTATAATTTTTACGTTTCACGCTGTACAACAATGAAAAAACCCGGACAAGTGCGAGTCGGACTCGCCCACCGAGGGTTCCGTACAAAGGACTAAGTAGTCAAAGTCAAAGTCAAAAAGCATTTATTCAGTAGGACCGCTGGGATCACTTTGAAACCTCTTAAACTAGGTGATTCTACTCCTGTTCCTTCGCGACCAATACCGTGAAGAACCAGGGCAACAAACACGGTTTGGGGCCTAGCTTTTTTTAGGTGTACGTAGTAGTAGTACGTAGTAGGTACGTACGTACTACGTATTTGCCTGTTTTTACTTCGTATAAGTTAATGCACAATTCCGCTTAGCCCGACTACAAGGTAAAGTATACAGCTATTTATGGGTCAAACTTGACCGGAGCACGCGCATCGCACATCATTCCTTCATGACGTAATCTAGGACATATTTTCTAATGATTGCATGTTTGTATATTTCCTGTAACAAATGACATTTAGGGAACGCCATGGTTGTGAATTTATTTTAATAAGAAAAACCAACAGGATTGTCATAAATACTGTTTAAATTTCATTGACGTCACAATTTGTGGTCTCTGATACGATGTTCCTCCCCTTAATCATTGTGTGTGGGTACTATGTAGGTTATTTTTACTAGTCTTGTATGGTGACGGTGCGTAGGTACACTCATACAAAAATGATGCGCAGTAAGTTCACGACATATGCCTATATAACCTATACGTACGCCTAGATTTATATTATGCACGTATACGTAAATTATAAAAACCGAGAGACCGACTCAGTCAACTACTGGACAGTTTTTTTAAACACAGCTAAAAAGAGGCCTTTGCCCAGTGGGTTAAGCCAGACTGCGGATGATGATGTTACTATATACACATCTTTCCCCATAGCATTCCGATCAGACATCATAGGTTAAAAAAAAACAAGTTGCCCCTATTCCCGAGAAAATGTGCTTGTGGTTTCCTGGATATCCCTTCTAGATATTACTGTTTTTCAAAACAGCACTCAGTAGTGGATTGTAAAATTCAGCCCTCACCTTCTATGAGTCAGAGTCTGTTGACCCACCAAAGTGTTGTTACGTACACCGCGGTAAGTGAATGTGTCCTTGTGTGCGTGCGCTGTTGCGAGAAATCAAAGAGCACCTCTTACAGAAACATGCTAGCCTGGTACTTCAGAGCGTTGAAAGCTTTCGGATTCTAGCTTTCGATGTTGCGAAACATATTTTAAGAGTCACACTTAATAAATTTGGATGGATGGATGTTTCGTTCTCCTCGCTGACACTGCTGATAGATTTGGATGAAATTATTATGAACGATTTACACCTGGATGTTGTCACTTGAACCCATTGGGCCTCATGCGTAATTCGCTATGTCATTTAAAAGAGATTACAATACTACACTAACTTAAAATCAATATCTATTGTCAAACCAGTCAGAAATAATCTTGCTTCAGAACGATACACGTCTCTGAATGTAATGTGCAGTGTCCACTATGTGCATTTTAAGTTGATAATTTGCAATCTTATTGATTTTTAACCCTATTTCGTCACCCTACCCTACGAATGTCCAATTAAAATAGGGCAGAATAACCAGTCCTACTGGTCGGCGTGACGTTCAAAAGCCAGTTTTCAAATGACTCATTGTTGGTAAAGGATTCAAAACATAGTTTCGTAAGCAAATATTTGAAGTTGAACCGTGAAATGACTAACACCTTTACCACAAAATACAACGTGACCACACGTAAAAGACAAGCCTTGATGGAAGCCCTCAGGCGATATAAAAACGTCACTAAGCTAGCTCATACGAACTTGTTGTACTAACATAGAGTTGTACTAAAAGTACTTTTGTAAACTGCGGATGAGGGATCCGCAGTTCTCTCATGTACTATCCGAAAATTGGTTCACAATTAATAAAGCTATTGGTGAAATACTCAAGTTCATCAAAGAACCATTCATTTTTTTAAGTCGGCAAAAACATAAGTGTTTTATGTGGGTCACCGAAGAGAATAGACTCCGAGTTGGTCTGATACGTTTATTATTCCTCACACGTGGTGATTCATATGCTTCATATTCCTAGAACGTAGTTTCAGCACGTGTAGCTAGAAATATGAATGGATACGGATAGTGTAAGCTGTGTAAGTTTAAATATAAAAAAACCAAATGCTTTCTAATGGCTGATTTAAAAAAGTTCAATCTATCGCGCTAAATCAGCATACTTTTTCGAACAAGTTACCTTTACAATAAAAATTCGTAAGCAAAAACGGATCATCCGTTTTTAAGCTACGATGGGCCCTCTACACATTCACACTCTACACAACGAAACCGCCGAATACAGGCGAATAAACGCTTTACACGTTTGTGCGCGAGCATTCGTCGAAGTTCTGTGAAGAGGGGCCATTAGAATTATTATAACAACTATTTTCTTACGTCGGGATTAAATTGTTGAATGAAATCTTAGAAAGTATGAAGTATGATACAACACAACTGACTGAGAGTGAGAGTACAACAAACTGTTATCAAATTAGGTAAGTAGGGCATTAATGACCCATACCATTACCGAATATCAATTCTCAGTATTTTATCAGTTTAAAATGTAATTGTTAGCTGTATATTAATTGGAAAGCTAATGAGCATGCCCGATGCACACATGCAGAATTAAGAGTGTGGAGTTGTGTACGAGAAAAGCGTTGAGCGGAGCGACTGGCGAAAGCGATTTCATTTGAGTTGGCATGTTAAAGGATTATCTTTGTTTGCACGAGTGGAGTTCATTATAAATAACAAATCTACAAAGATTGTATTCGATTGAAAGTACTTACTAATATTTTAAAAAACAATTAAAATTCATGGAAAAACTTCGATTGCAAACAATTAACAATGTTTTAAGAAGATTCACAAGGCATTCTACTGATTATAAAATTGACATCTATGATCCTTACCGTTTATCGAAGCTATTTTTATAAATTGATGGAATAAAGAGGGCAATATTTTGATATTCGCTCCGCTCAACGCACCGCTCCGATATGCACACTGGACTAGAATAGGCAGCTAATGTCCAATGACGGTCTTATCTAAGTTATGTAGCGTGGAGAAAATTAATGAAATCATGACTGTTTTACGGGCGTCGCAGGAGCTTTTGAGATTTAAGAGGATGGAACAACAATATAAATAGCACTACCAATTATGAAATCCAATGAAAATTAAATTAAGTACTTACTTGGACTGATTACTAAAACAGTTTTCACTTCTTGGGCCTACGATTTAGTTTGCCTTGTATCTTTTTAGAGATGACTCAGTCTGTTTGTAATTGTAATTAAACAGTTTGTAGTCCGGAAAAACACTTCAATAATACAAAAAAAAATATATCTACGAATAGATAACCAAGACGGCAATCATGTTAAAATTAAAACTAGAGTCATATATTTAAAATCAGGTACCAATTAATACGTCAATGGCTGTATACGCAGAAAAGATGAATCATCTTTGTACCGTTTTTCATTCATCACGTAAACACGCGGTTGTATTTATTTATGAAAAGAATCAAATGAATCAGTGCTGTTTTCTAATTCTACCGCATTTGGTTACCGCGGTAAGAGAAATTGATAGGCTTTCTCAGTAAAGAGATATTTAATGATTTCAATTTGAAATCAATTTAATCAACCAGTTTGCATTAAAGCAGCAAAAAGGTTATCATATTTCGTGTCACTAGTTCTTTCGAACCAGTGTGGTGAAAGGATTTTAAGTGCGCCTCAAAGAGGCTCCTTTCGTGCACTTGACACATGTTTTCGAACTTTTTAAGTTCTACGACATGCCGGTTTCCTCACGGTGTTTTCCTTCACCGTTTGAGAGTACTGGCACAGTGCACATAAGTTTTTTAGCAGAAAAACTCATTGGTGCATAAAACAGTCAATGACTTGAAAAAATTTAACCAAGAGGTAATCTTTAATTGCATTCAATGATAAATCGCATTACTTTTTTGCGCACGGCATTCTGCAAGACATCGACCTTGGTAAGGAATGCTGTTGGTAATCTCCTTGTTTCAACCTTAACACGTAGATATTAAGGTCTAATATGGTTTAATAACCTAGTCTCTAGGCTTTGTCGCGGCGTATCAGGTAAAAGATTTAAAGGGTTGTTATGTCACAATACTTGCAATGGTTATATGTACTTAATACTTTAAAAAATCTATTATTTTAAGAAGCTTGTCATAAAGCCAAGGACTAAAATCAGGCTATATTTTACGTTACAAGTTACAAATCTTATTGTATACTAGGCATGTATGTAATATTGGATATTTTCTGTTGGTGTAACGTGCGTTAACACCAGTAAAATCTGCGGTAACCCGACCTACCAACACAGAGAGACCCCTCGAGCTTTGAGACCTCATTTATCCCAGAAAGCAAGTTCACCGAGAGAATGACCTGACGGGGGTCAAGCTATGCTGGTTTAGCTACAGATTTGAAATGGCAATGACCGACAACTTGCAGATAAAATGGCCCAATGTTACTATTGACTGTCATAGTAAAAACTAGAGCTCATTAAATAAATATTGTGTTCAAAGAATTTGTTATTTTAGCTGTCATTACAACACGAGAATATTTAAGACTAGCAAAAGCACCATTGATTGAGTGACCCTGCGAGCAATTGTTTTTGTCTTGAGTCAAGCTTACCCATTCTCCTTTAGAGTGATCATAAATTAAATTAGGAAACCATAGTCATCATTTTAGCTCCCCAATAGGCCTTCCAGGCTGGAATTGCGGAGGCTTCTTTATTAACACACGTTCAAAACATTCCATGCAAAGTAAATATTGCGTCAACTCAACTACATATTCCACCCACACTGCGCAAGATGTCTTTGGCTAGACAAAAGCCGGTTTTGCGACTTCCTTGGGCAACAATAAGTAAATGGTTTCGGAATTGCGAAATCCCATCGAAAGTGATAATAAGTCACGCAAACCTAAACCTATATTGAGGCTAGCTTACTCATAGCTCTTAGCTCAAAAAGTGTCAATAATATTTCATGTTTTTTAACTTCAGTCTAAATCAATTTATCCAACGATGGATCCAGAAGCAATCAAGGAAAAAACAGCTCTACAATTGACTTGTAGAGAGTGTGAATGTTTAATAGTTCTCATTTTGTAAAACTGAAATACTGTTTGTATGTAAGCATTTTACATTCCAAAAATCTGTTTGCAAGCATTCGTCATAAGCAAAGACAGTCTCGGGAAGTTGATAACAATCTTAAACGGTACTTAACAGTGTCAAATGAGTCATAATGACCCTGTACCTCTACTTTATTCTGATTCCGGATATGCCACGACCTTTGAAGGCCATCAAGTAAAAACATGGTAAAAAGCAATTTAAGATAAATTGATGGCTTAAGCCTTTATGTATCTGTGCTTAAGCTTCAAAATGTCGACTGTCTGTTGGTCTTTGTCAATAGAGATGCATTTACTCGGTCTCTCATTGCGTTTTTGGAAAAGGAAAACGCTAGTTCAGAGGCTTTTTTCCGAAATAAAAGAATCCAAAGGGTTTGTTTCTTGTCTGGATCTCAAAAAACAAGCGATGCTTAATTTGAGGTTAGATGTCGCTGTGTGAAATGTTTTTTACTGTGTTACAGTTAAACATGGTGCATTATTCCACTTTTCCTGCAGGCAAAGTCACGGGATCAGTTTGTTTAAGCAACCGTCTGACAGAGCCACTTATCATAATGGATATTACTTCCTCAAAAAATGAAGCTTCGACTTTTATTAATGAGACTTTTCAGTGTAGTCAAAGGTCAGAGAAATCCTCATATTTATATACTTTTCTCTCGGATTCTTATGAGAAATGGTGTACATGGAATGTACTACACCATCAGTCATTCTGTAGTAAAGTTTGAACGTATTTTGGTATGTTACTATTTTTACCCGACTGACTGACTGTCTAGCTAGAATACACTCGTATTCTATCTAGCTTGGATGGGTGTCCACTACCGGCAATACATAAAGAACTAGGAGGATGTCTACCGCACATTGGGGATACTTACATCTATCAAGAACGACAGCAAGCTACACTACTGAGCGCTTCATCGAGGCTATGTTGACACCACGTACCTACGTAAGGGCCGATAATCACTACTATTCTAAGTAAATGTTCTATTAAGCATGTTGAAGTCGTGCATTTTGTATTAAAAATATATTGCTTTGTTTAACATTATCACTGACATGTTATTTTTAACTGCACATTGTGGTTGCGATAACTTGTTGCAAAATGATTCATAAAGTACCTACTTACATGGAAAAAAGTACTAACTTTTTGAACTCTGCCTACTGTAGGTACAGTGTTTAAGTTCAAAGAATGTCTCTGTCAACCAATAGCAGTCGTATTCTATTTATGTAAGACAATAATTACTCAAACAAGGCTACTAGATGCTTGGCTTGAGTAGCTGTAATGTGGTGTTTAGCAATTTACGCTTGCCTTCGTGAGTGGCATCTTTATTGAAGTTACCTAAACCTACTTACTTAGCTAGGTACCATACCATAAAATATTATGGTACTCTACGGACAAGAATCTCTGCATTCTTGTGTACTTACCTACGTATTATTTAATTTACGGTCGATAATTTGTTTGCTTTGATAAATTCGTAAAATATTTTTTTTGTCGTAAAGACCTCGCGCGTCTATCACCGAACCAGAACATTTTGCCCCCCCGCTCGAGAATCAAATTTGCACCCCCAAACAAGCCCTTCGCCCACTGCACCACAGAGGTTGTTATTAAAAAATAATTTCTGGGTCCCGCTCCTAGGATTTCGGAGGCCTAGTGCCGAGTTAAATGTATTGTAACAAGAATGATACAACTCCACTTGGTAATTCAATAACCATCCATTTTGAACATGTCAAGGCTGGAGCAAATCCACCTGTTTTGAATACTTAAGCATATGGCATGAAAATGCAGATTGGGTTATATCATGACACATGATTACACCATGTAGGTTGAATATGAGGTTCAATTTGTAGCTGTTGAAAACATAGGAATTCAAAAATGAGGTGGCAAAAATGTCCAAATTGTTTTATTTTATTTTGGGACATCTAAAATTTGTTGAGGCCTTTATTTTCATTTGCCTTTGACTTTTGGGCCCAGCCTTGTATGGAGCCTGAATGGCCTGCTTTATGAGTAGTTGTAATCCTTTTTAGTTTTTTTACTTAAAAAAAGTACTAACTACTCAAGAAGTATCTATTATTCCAAAGGTAGTTAAGAAGATAATTTATTTAATAAAAAGAAGTTGGTGTCAAATAAATAATTCAGAATTTGAATAGTATTAAAATATTAGCATTAAATTTGTATTCAAGATAGCTCATTTGCAAATGTGAGCAATGCATTTTGCATTCCCCTTGCATACAAAGTAGATGAGCGAGCAATAACCTACTTAGGGATATTTTGATGACAAATCAAAGAAATTGCAATTTTTGCTAATGCCATTTATGACAACCTAGTTTTAAGCTGTGTGAGAAGTAGTGCTAGTGCTGAGAAGAGTTGAGGAGAAAAGGGTTTTGATGAACACCATTCAAAATCGAAGAGAAAAAATGATTCCATTGGACATCTTATACAACATGACAGCTTTATCAAGAACATCATAGAAGGAAAAGTGGAAGGAAGACGAGGAAGAGGAAGGCCTAGAATAAATTTCATGAGTCAGATAAAAGAGAAGATTACTGTCATGTCGTATAAAGAAGTAAAGGAGACCGCATTGGAAAGGGAGAGGTGGAGGAAGTTGCATCATTGCACCGACAAGAGCTGAGCTCTTAAATTTGATGATGATGAGTTTTAAGCTAAACTACTAGGATAACAATTTTATTACATTACAAAACAAAATGAAATAACTTTATCCACAGACCATGTTCTATCTAACATGAGACCCTCAGATCAAATATTAACTATAATTTATTTTATTGTTGTTTAAAATTATTTATGGCTTACAACAAAGAGAAAGATAAAATCATAGAGAATGCTTAGTCCTTTTCACATAGGAATGACTTCGTGACAAATAAATAAATAAATAAATAACGATGGACGTTTCACACAGCATCATTTAGCCCCAAACTATGCAAAGCTTGTGCTATGTAAACCAGATAACTGATATACTACAAGGCTCTTTTATGTTTATTTCTGAAATTATTAAAAAGGAAAAAGCCAAAATCATTTATTTTTTAAGTTGTATCTTTGAGTATTATCACTAGATTTCATTTATTTCAGAGCCGTGTTGGTCGAATGGGGTTGTGCCTGACTTTCAACTGAAGGTCGTGGGTTCGAATCCCAGCCGTGCATCAATGGATTTTTCGTTTCGTAAAATTTATATGCACTATAACACGAGCTCGTAAGGGTGAAGGAAAACATTGTGAGGAAACCCGCAGCTTAGTCAGCTCCACACGTATTGACATTGTCTTTCCTGTGGGTCATTAAGCTGAGAGGATATAGCAAACATTGTCAGGAAACCCGCAGCTTAGTCAGCTCCACACGTATTGACATTGTCTTTCCTGTGGGTCATTAAGCTGAGAGGATATAGCAAAATTGTAGTAAGGGTGTGTTAACTTACCTTGCCGTAACACAGTTGTAAAACTAGCACGGAAGGTAAAGTCTCATACTAATGCCATAATAACAGCGTCTAATGTTCAGATTGTGGCAATACCTACTTTAGATTAATATACTTACCCACCCATAATTGTTCCTATTACTTAATAAGTTTAAGTACTTACTTACATACTTTTGTATTTCCTTAAGTCTTTTGTTGTTGATTGCTAATTTCTTTGTACCTACTTACTGTTCTTGGATAAATTGTATTAGTTTTAAGGCATACATTTTTTATGAAATAAAAATTATCTAAATTATCTAGGATGGCTTAGGTGCTGGGCAAGCCTATTCCATCTCAAACAATGTCCCAGGTACTACAGCGTCCCGTTAAGTGTAGGCATGGATTGCCTCCTGACGCTGTATAAATCATCTAATATAGATGTAAAAGGCCTAAATTCTTTCATTTATTTCAAAATTTTTCATTGTTACAGCGTGAAATGTAAAAGTTCTGTGTCTGGGATATGTTCCTACGTGAAAAATACTATAGCTGGGCCAATTTTTTTTTTTTTTTGTTACAAGTTTTATCTGCAATCAGTTTTCCAACTATGAGCAAATTTGCGGGTGTAATGTCAGGCAGAGTTCACTCCAGTAGGCACTCTTCATTGTTTTAGTCACACATTTAGCTGCATGACATCTTTCCTTTTAAGTCGTCTCCTATAAGTAGGTTTTGTGAGTTGCTGTGCTAGTTGATTAGGATGGCTTTTCAGTTTTTCCTGATATGTTTGAGCAGTGGTTTTGATCTCTTCAGCTACTGTGTTGACTTTAAGTATGTCATGCAGTTCCGTATTCTTTATGAACCAGGGTGCATTGGAGATATTTTTCAGGAGGCCATTTTGGAAGCGCTGAATGATGTTCACATTAGAGGTGCATGCTGAACCCCAAAGTTGGATGCCATAAGTCCATATTGGCTTCAGTACAGTTGTGTAGATGAGTAGCTTGTTGTCTACTGACAGCTTTGAGTTTCTCCCAAGTAGCCAGTAGAGTCCTCTGTATTTTAGACTGAATTGGTCCCTTTTAAATTGAAGATGTTTCTTCCACGTTAGGCGGCGATCTAGGTGCATACCTAGGTATTTAACAGAATCACTGTGTGGGAGCGGGTCGTTTCCCAGATTGACGGGTGGACAGTCACCTCTTTTTAGTGTGAAGGTTACATGGACTGACTTTGTGGCACTTGCTCTAATTCTCCATGTTTTCAGCCAAACATCCACCTTATTAAGGCTCTTCTGCAGTAGATTTGATGCCTCGATGGCGTTACTGCTATTTGCAAGAATTGCTGTGTCATCAGCATAAGTGGCTATGGTGACATTCTGTGTTATAGGTAGGTCCGCTGTAAAAATAGTATAGAGGACAGGTCCCAGGACTGAGCCTTGTGGAACACCCGCAGTTATATTGTAGAAGCCAGATGTCTCCTCCCCATCTTTTATTTGGAATATACGGTCTTGAAGGTAGGATTTGAGTAGTGTGTAAAAAGTGTGTGGCAGAAATGACTTTATCTTGTACATGAGGCCCTCAAGCCAGACTCTGTCAAAGGCTTGCTGGATGTCAAGGAAGGCAGAAGAGCAGTATTCCCTGTTTTCCAGAGCACTTCGAATAGTATGATAGACTCTGTGGACTTGTTCTGTTGTTCCATGTTTTTGACGAAACCCAAATTGATGTTCGGGAATTACCTTTCTATCTGTCAAGATTGGAGAAATTCTTTTTAGTAGTATTCTTTCAAACAACTTAGATAGCACCGGCAAAAGGCTTATTGGTCGGTATGAGCTGGCTTCATTGGGTGGTTTGCCCTCTTTGTACACCATTATTATCTGAGATACTTTCCACAGAGAAGGGTAGTGTTGCACTCGGAGTATTCCATTAAACAGCGTAGTTAGGTATACAATGATTTTCTTTGGGAGATGTTGTAAAACTTCTTTGGTGATTAGGTCAAAACCTGGTGCCTTTTTATTATCCAAGCCTTTTATCTCAAGTTCTATTTCCTTCGGAGTTACTGGCTTAATTGGTAGATCCAGTTGGAGGTCTTGGCTTAACGTACCCACAATGTCTGCTGGCGGAATACTGGGATCAGCCTCGTTTGGCGTAAACACTGTCTTCAGATGGTCTGCAAACGCTTCAGCTCTTTCCTGACTCGATCTGGCCCACTGACCATTGGGGAGTTTTATTGGTGCATTTACTTTCTGCGGTTTATTGGCACTATTTTTCATCGCTTTCCATAGTGAGTAGTTTGATACCTTTGTGGCAGTTAGTGATTCTAGGATATTCTGTGTATTAACTTCATCAGCGTTGTGTATTAGAATTTTTAGTTCCAATGCGGCTTTATTTAAAGCTGTTTTATCAGTGGGACATCTACTGGTGTGCCATACACGACGCAGTCTCCTTTTTTCCAGTATCTTATTTCTTATTTCCCAAGGCACGTTTTTTTGCCTCACTTCTTGTTCAGTTTTCTGAGGAGTACTTTTCCAGCAGGCTCTCTGTATTGTGTTTGTTAGTTGCATAGTAGCATTATCAACATCTGCAGGAGTTAAAAGTGCGCGTTTCAGTTTCAGCTGGGCCAATTGATATTATTATCTTAATTTCTATAGCCCTGTCTGCCTGTGTGCGACACGAAAGGTAGAGGTAGAACTTGGAACAAAGAAACTTTAGACTGAGAGAGACGTCTTAGCCCAATTTTTCATAACTTTTAAGGAAGACATAGAGTAAGGCTTTGCAGTGTGCGAAGGGCTGAAATTGTATCCCAATAAGATAAGATGTATATGGTAAAGATAAGTTTTTGTTGACAAAGTTTTAAAACAGCCTTTGTTGACAAGATATTGCTGGTGGCTACGGTAAATACCATTGAAATGTCATACATTCTATATCTACGGCCAGCGGTTCTGCTATTTACCTCAAGCAAGTATCTTTGTATTTTACATTATCAATCACTTATCAGTACACCTTATCATTTATGAAGTAATTAGATATTGAGCAAGATTATAATAAGTTTTATAAAGTGTTGGATCCTGTAGAGTGAAATTATGCTAGAATTCTGGTAATTTCTTGGTAATTTCTTCAAAATTATCATGATTATCTATAAACTGGAGAGTATTTCTGATACATTCTATTCCATTTCATTCAAGATACATCTAAAAGATTAAATCCTAGCTATAATCAGTTGATGAGAACAGCAAACGGCATAAAAACACAAAAACACGCAATGTACTATGCGAATGCTTGCGAAACGTAAGCATGGGTGTAACAACCTCTGAAGAATAGCTGTTTATCTCGAAAGAGGCCGGCAAATAATCTGGTAAATACCTGCGCAAACTGCTCACGGATCTCCACAATCTCCTCTTCAGTCAATTTAGTATTATCAGCCATCGTAACACAAGTAAATGCACAAAACACTGGTCACATCAACAATCCCACTAAAAAATAGATTTTCACCGTATTCATACACTAATGCGATTTGTGTGATGTTTATTGAAATATAAAATGTGAAGATACGATTGTTTTCGAAAAATACCACTGAAACAAGTATTTGCCCGTTCTTTAAACAGTTTTCCGGAATAAAATAAAATAATTGACCGACCGACAAACACAACACAAGTGCTTGCTTTGCAGTTGCACTTTTGTTTGGTTGGTTGCTTTGCTTGCTCACCACTCTCAGTCAGTGTTGCCGATCATACCGAACCGAACCAGAATTCGGTAGAACGTCTGAAAAAAATCGGTATATTGAAATAAAAATCGGTAGAGTTATATTAACGACTTTTAACCACTTTCGCAAACCCACTTTTTGTTGATGATGAACGATGATTATTTTTTAATGGAAAAACTATATATTTAGCAAGATGTACACTTCACCCAATGGATCTAAGCATTCCATTCGTGAAGTTAGCCAATTGTCTGCGCAGTGAACACTTGTTAGATACAAAATTGTGTTCTGCGCAGACATTATCTCTCGGCTAACTTCACGAATGCCTAGATCCGTTGGGCGAAGTGTGAATATACGTAGGTAAGTAATTAAGTGATTTCTTTCAAATCAATCAAAATAACATTGCATGATTCGTAAACAACATATAGGACTAAAACCAAACTAAAAAAGACAGATTTAGTAGTTATTTCATTACTACGCTACCAATCGTCTACGGTTCATTTTATTCATTTTGCATGTACATTACGAGAATTAAGTGGTGTTGAAATGCAACATTTAAAATTTTTCGACTTGATAAGGCCCAAAGAAAAAATCGCTAGATTTGTCGTCGATCGAGGGACTTGTCAGTAGATCGGTAGATGGTTATGAAAATCGGTTAAAGTACCGATTTTTCGGTAGCATCGGCAACACTGTGCTCACTCAACGATTACGTAGTAGGTAGGTACATATATATCTCTATGCGTAGTACCTACGTACGAACCGTACGAACGTACATCTCGCTCGCTCGTCTCGTGTATGTACGAGCAGAGGAATGATCTATGGGAATGATAAACTACTATGAGTAGTGTACGAGTTGGTAGTACATGTACTTTTTTGGTACTATATATGGGATATATAGCACCAAAAAGGTACATAGAGATATATATTTAGTACCGGTACGTACGAAACGTCAATTTCGCCAATGCACGGGGGCAGACGCAATTTAAAACTGAAACGGAACGTAAACTAGCGCCAGCGTTGGATAAAGTGCTGCCATTGTACAAATTTTAATTTTTCTAATTTTTGGATGAAACCTATTATAGATTACCTATTCGTAAAATTGTATTTATTTTCTGGGGTCATCATTCCTGTGTATTATTATTTAATCTGAAAAAAGTTGCCATGCAAAAATATGTTGGTATAAAAAATGGTTGCGCCATCTAGTGGCAAGTAGCTATAGATTTACTTTTTGAGCTCTATTTAATGTTGGTTTGTTTGCTCAATAATGGATAATATTTTCTTAGGGCGATTACACACATAGTCGCCGGCAGTTTCTCGAACGCTTTTCAAATTGATACACCGATTAGATTGTTATTAATTACCAAAAAAGGTGTTCGGAAGGTCGAATTCAATTACTCTGGTCCAGATATTTGCTCTGGTCGAATTGAGTCGAGTTACCAGCCGTTTGACACTGATTTGATTATACGTACCTACCCACTAATTTGCGTTCGAGAAACCAAAATTTAAATGGTAGGTATATAGGTAGGTCTAGGTAGGTACCTACTGCGCCTACGTCTACCTATCTACCTACATATGTTAGTCATTGGGCTAAAATAAGCAATACGAAGTTTATTATCTCTAGGGCCTGAACCCCTATTCGGCGAGCATGTATAATGAATGTAATGAGAGTGAATGAGGCAAAAGTTGTGTGTCAGGATCGTAGCAAGTGGAGATTCTATCCGTGGTATCTGCCTACCCCAGACCCCTTCCCGATTTTATGTACTAACCTAAACTAATACCTACTTATGTATCTCTATGTCTGCATAGTTGCCTACATAGTCCATAGAATTCAATGTCAATGACCAAATCTAGTAAGTCCGGATAAGTCATGTAACTACTAAATTCAGCAATTAACGCGGTCCCTCGGGAAAACTTCACTTTCCCGGGATAAAATATAGCCTATGTTCATCAGGCAGGGATAATGTAGGATACCTACTGATGGTGAAAGAATTTTTCAAATCGGTTCAGTAGTTTCGGAGCCTATTCAATACAAACAAACAAATCATTCCTATTACCTGGATCAGTTGAGCTATCTATAGATCGTTTCTAACGATCCTTAGATAGCTTGACTAATCCTGTTGTATTTTATAAATATATGTAAATATGTAGTAGCTTAATTCCTATTTATATTATAATAATATAATATACCTATTAATTAATAATATAAAAAATATATTAAGATTAATCCTTCACATACGAAGTAAGTAGGTATAAAGTAGTTATCTTTGTTTTGATACTCGTTTACTAATTTCTTTTGTTGGTTATCCAGTGTAAATTCTTCTTGAAGATTTATTACCCTCAAAAAGCCTAGAAAAGGGTTCTAGCTTATTCCAGAATGTTCGTGATGGTTCTATGCGACGCCATCTAGCGTTGAGTAGCGGTACTTTTTGTTATATACTGGTATCTTCAACCTTCGGTCAATAGGTTTTTTTTATAAATAATTGAAAATAATGATTGATTTTTAGATTTTTTTATTCATACAAAATTCACGAATAGTTGTTTCTTCCTTAGAAAATATACATGAAATTAACTGACAATCATTATTATTAAAATACCCAGGTAGATTTAGGTCTCTATTCATAGACCTGTTTTCAAATTCTTTTTATTTAAATGTCAATGTTTGAAATTTTTGAAAACGATTAGGTACCTACCTACTATGGTACTAGTTTAAGCCTACCTAGGTACGGTTCAAAGATTATAATAAATTATTAAGTAAAAATCATGGTTATGTAGGTAGGTTCATGCATTAGGTATGTACCTACCTACACATAGGTACCTATACCTACGTAGGTAATTGTACACTCAGCAAAAAATTTGGTCTATCACCCTACGGTTGAGATTCATTTGAACGTAACGAAACAACAAGATTTATTTTACAAATAAACAATCTCAATAAATAATCATTTCAAATGTTTCATTAGAAATTTCGTTGATGTTGTTTCTCTCAGAAAACATAAAATATTTTATTTGGTTTACTTAACCATGCTACCCAAGTATGCATAATATTTTTCATATGTAGCAGCGGGTAGGTATTTAGTATTTACATAATAAATATGTTTTTTATTTTCACAACATTTTTCAGGAACAATTTTTCGTGTCGGGAAATAAAATAAGGTAATTGTACGCGATAAATCCCGTTTCAATAATACATAAATATAAACGCATTATTTACAAAAAAAACTACTACTTGCACGCAAAAACAGCGGTTAAATAAAGAAAGCCAAAGGTGCGATACCCCTGGCCTCGCGAAAGTTCTACTACCTTCTCGCAGAGTGCGCCACCGCTTATATACGTTTGCGCGCCGCGCTCTTCATTCAGTTGAAATCAAACAAAAGAAAAGCGAACTTGAAGAAGTGTGATCTCCAGTCTCCAAGTGACAAGCTTATACTCAAAGCATCTGTGTTGAAGAAAGTTGAAGAATATCAAGAAAAGAATGTCTCTGCTACCGTTCCTGTTTGACTACGAGATCGAGCGCCCTCGCCGCCTCATCGACCAGCACTACGGCTTGGGGCTGACGCCTGAAGACCTCCTGTCTGTCGCAGCCGGCCCTCTGATAAACCGGGAATACTATCGTCCCTGGCGCCACCTCGCTGCGGCCGCTCGCGACATGGGATCAAACATCAAGTCCGATAAAGACAAATTCCAAGTGAACCTGGACGTCCAGCATTTTTCTCCAGAGGAAATCAGCGTGAAGACTGCAGATGGTTACATCGTGGTTGAAGGCAAGCATGAAGAGAAGAAAGACCAGCATGGCTACATCTCGCGGCAGTTCACCCGACGTTATGCGTTGCCGGAGGGTTGCTTGCCCGAGACAGTGGAGTCTAGGCTTTCCTCTGACGGTGTGCTGACGGTTACTGCCCCAAAGAAGGTTCCTCAAGCGATCCAGGGTGAGCGCAGTGTTCCCATCGCCCAGACAGGACCAGTGCGCAAGGAAGTGAAAGACCAGGCTAACGGAGACAGCGCCGAGAAGTAGACGCTACAGATTTTACCACTTACCCGCTTCCTGTGGTCAGTGCTAGCGTGCTAGTAAGTTTAAGTGTTCCAATTGGTTTCCTAATTTTTTATTATTTCAAGACTGATTGTTTTAAGTTTCTGAATAAATGATGATTCCTTAGCAGAATTTATTTGTTTCAATTTATTTAGGTGAAACCGTAGGTATGTACGTAGGTAGGTAGGCCTAATACTGCTGTATCTACAGTTCTTCCAACGGATCTAGACATTCGTGAAGTTAGCTGTTTGTCCGTAGTACTATCTGGTATTACTACAGGGTACCGTACCTACTACAACCTGGGTACATTTATTCCGTCTTATTACAAGAAAATGAACGGAGTTTAGACTGAGACTAACTAAAAACTGTCCTTAGAAAAACGATCGCACACATAAAACGCTTTTTTGTGGCAACAGTTATGTTTTCACATGGGGTCATAGGTAGATAGGTAGGTTCCTATCGATTCACGAATGCCTAGATCCGTTGGGCGAAATGTACCTTAGATTATCTAATCTAAGTTAGGTATACCTAACTACCCTACATTTGTCTAAATGCAAATGTAGGGTAGGTTCAAAGAAACTTGAAGCCCGTCTCACACGTAGCACGTAGCTAATATAAATTATAGCAAGGCATATTACGATATATTTTCTATAAAAATATTGAAGTGACCGCACACGCAGCTATAATATATATTTCTATGACGTCACCAACCGTACCGTAATTTATATTATCGCATATTAATATATTACTTATTGCATAGTATTGTATAGCAAGACTTTTAGCAAGAAATAAAGGCAAAATATATATTATAGCATCGTCTCCGTGTGTGGTAGCTTACTATAATATATATTACAGCACGGCATATTAATTATATAGGTACCTATTATAGGTACGTGTGTGACGGGCTTTAGACTAGGAAATTACTTGTGCCCTCAGCTTGTGCCCAATATTAAAAAAATCTTGTCTATTTTTGCCTTTCTGACATTAAATAATCATACCGAACATTTTCATAATCCCCAGTTTCCTTTCAATGTCATCTAGTCACTGTAAATTCAGTCACATCGATTTCGCTATCATGTCCAAAATGCACAGAAAACGCAAATCAACATTATAAAACTATGATTCTTAGCCCATTTCTAAGCCTACAGCTTCGCCCAAAAGTCTGCTCATGGTTAAAATCGAGAAGCATCCGACCATCAGTCAAAATCGGGAAAGATAAGTTCCAATTGACGATAGATGTGCACAACTTTAGCAAAGACGAGATCAGAGTGAAGGCTCGCCAGGAACATGTTATCATTGAGGGAAAACAGGAGAAGAAGACGAAGCAGGGCTATGTGTTGAGGCAGTTTGTCAGGAAATTCCGGCTACCAGACGGTTGTAACCCTGAGACGATGGAATCTAAACTGTCCTCTGATGGGATGCTAACGATAACAGCTCCTCGTAAAATCTGCGAGCAAGAACTCCCCTGTGAAACTCTCATCCCCATATCACACCAGGAGCCTAAAAAGGAGGAAGAACCTTTCGTAGATGTGAAGGATATAAAACCCAACCCATGTACCAAGTTTGAAAAGGATAAGAAACCTAGTGAAAATAAACCTGATGATACAAAACCTAAGTAGGACGGTTATAGCACAACCAATAATATCTATTTATCTAATGCGATTTTATAAATGGGTTTTATTTTGCTTGGTTTATTTCTGAGTTCCTATACTACCTTGCTAATGGTAGGTTCTTTAGGATGGTTCTTAAATAAAAAATGGCACAAAGGCATAAAGTGGATAGGTGACCGCTATATTATGCGCTTCCATGCGTCTAAGAACACGCCATTGTTAGGTAGAGCGTTAGAGGTCTCGCGTCTCGGCGAGGCCTAAAAATTCCGTCAAGGGTTTATGATAAGATAGTCTATTAAGCTGTAGACCTAGTACCTATCTATACGAGTACATATAGCTATAGGTATACCTACATATTATAAGTATAGGTAGGTGCATTGTAAACACAAACATACCTTCCAGTCAAAACGACTACGACTTAAAAACAACGCTAATAAAACCTTGAAGTATATTTACGAAGATACAACAAACAACGAACGTGAACATTCCAGAACAATCAAATAAAATCATATTTATCAGGCGCAGATAGACGTAAACATTGTTTATCGACGCTGATTCACCGCTCACGTAGCCAGGTACCTTCTCGAACACGCTTCGAAGGCGGGTGAATCGCATCGTACAGTCCAGAATCATCCCGGCCATGCCAAGTGACGCAAAATACTGTATTTAAACTGCGCGCGCACGTATCTCTCCTCAGTTTACAAACAATATTAGTAGCACACGGCGCAAAAAATTTGTTGTTACGTTGCGAATACTTATATCAAGAGTTCAAGATGTCTCTACTCCCGTATTTCTTCGACTACGAACTGCCGCGCTTCCCAAGGCGCCTCCTCGACCAGAACTTCGGGCTAGCCCTGACTCCAGAGGACCTTCTCGTCGCACCAACCAACCCCCTAGTCCCGCGCTTACGAGCCTTCTGGCCGAAGGACGGAAGCTCCATCAAAATCAATAAAGATAAATGGCAGATCAACGTGGACGTCCAACACTTCTCTCCAGACGAAGTTACAGTGAAAATCGTAGATGGGAGTATCATTATTGAAGGAAAACATGAAGAAAAGCAGGACGAACATGGACTTATCTCAAGACAGTTTGTGAGGAAGTTTAAACTGCCTGAAGGAGTTAACTCTGATGCTGTTGAGTCCAGGCTGTCTTCGGACGGAGTTCTTACAGTGCTGGCGCCAACCAAACTGGAAGCGAAGGGCGAAAAAGCTGTTCCTATTACTCACACAGGACCCGTGAGAAGAGAAGTTGCCGAGCCACAGACTGAAGAGAAGAAGGAATAGGTTTGTTAGATGTAAGAAATTGTCAAGACTGATTGTTTAAAAGTATTGTCCTTCATCTACCTTATTCCTTAAAATTGTTAGATAGAGCGAAGTTGATTATTATTTTACCATATTAAATTAGCCTTTTAAAGTTAGGTACTGATATCTGTGTGTTTTTTATTTTGGTATTTAATAAAATGTGTGAAATATATTTCTTGGTTTCATTTTATAGTTTGTCTATTTTATTTGTTACCATTGCCTAGTTCTAGAACCACTTGGAGACATCTATATCCACCTTGTTCGTGAACGAATAGACAGACAGGTCCTGATTTAGGTACCAATGAGATGGTTGGTCTATTTCAAGATATTGTCATTCCCAAAAAAAATCTCATCATCATCATCATCATCAGCCATCTAGTGTCAACTGCTGAACAAAGGTCTCCCCCATCGATTTCCACAGCGATCGATCTTGTGCAGCCTGCACACAACGGCTCCCAGCAACCTATACCAGATCGTCTTTCTATCTAGTGCGCCTGAACGAAAACTATTTTTAATAGCAATCACGTTTTGATTTGCTATGGCTTCTGATACCTATCGATCTTCGAAATTCTTGGACCTCTTTTAGAAGGTATATGTACCAACACGTATCTCAGACAATTAGAAGGCCTACTCGTACCTATTCTAAGTAGGATAAATCCGTAAGTAGAGATTTGAGTCTATTATGTCAAATTAGGCGTGACCAAATTATGAGATTCAAAAACAACTTCGATTTATTAATAAGGTACATTATTTTATTAATAAAATAAAAAATATAAGTAGGTAATTGTATTTCTTTTCAATAAAAAGTGTAACCTTATATCTAAAATTTGTATGTTTACAATCACTGTTACCTATCGCCTACAAACACTTGTTTCCAAAAACAATTTTATTGTATTAAAAAACTAGCTTTCCGAAGTTTTCAGAATCAACATGGTAGGTGTATGTGTATTTCCTGTGGATAAGACTGATTATCTGATCTGCAGATGATTAATGTGCTGATCAAGCCCATTTCAACGTTCCAGATATTTAGAGATGTTTATCTAGTACCCCAGACCATAGTACCTAGATACATATTTGCAACAAATATGTAGGTACCTACGTAATTATGCAATGCTGCTGCACTTATTTTTAATTTGGACTGCTAAACGTTAACACCCTGCTACCTACCTTCTTATCTGTTGTATGTTAATTATACTTAGTATGAATCATAAACTGCCGGGTGACACTTCAAGAAACTGCGTTACGCTCCGCTCACGTTATGCGCTCACAATGAGAGCGAGTGAGAGGCACGCGTCCCTTCCACTCGGGCATGGTTAGCCCGCCTAAGAGCGAGAGAGACAGACATAAAAAGTGTTGTCACGTAAAACTTTCGCCCGTATACCGACTTTACAGGCAACCAATTTTTTTTATTAGCGTTGAATGAATACACAGAGAAAAAGTTTGTGTGCCTTTTGTTCTATGGCCTTTGTCAGCTACTTTGGTAGGCATAGATTACACAGGGAGAAAGAGTCTGATTGCCTTTAGGTTCACTTATTCAGCTCGTTACAAACAAGCAAACAAACTTGTTCGATGACTGCTTAGAGTTTAATATCAAGAGAATTAATTTCAGGTTGTTCGCTTTGATCATTTTGGCGTGGCTGCATTTCCATACAATTTTTATTATACAAACTATTCTCAATATCCTGCAAGCTCTTACCATTCGTCTCTGGCAGTGAGAAAGTAAGAGAAACAGCCGATACGAGAGTCAACGCCGCAAAAATACTATATAATGCTGCGTCTCCGAAACTAGCTACAATCCCCGGAGTGATTTTAACAGATATGAACAGCAAACCGAACGATATCAACGAGCTGATCGCAGAACCTAACCCTCGCACGTTACTAGGAAAGAGTTCTGCTACAAACGACCAAGATATGCAAGTCAGCACACCAGCTATACCTAAATACACAACTAGGCATGTGATTGAAACCCATAGCAACCCTACTGGCTTGATAAACAAGTATGTTATCAGACCTAATAGAACTAGAACAGTCCCATAACAGCTCACTAAGAATGTGATCCGTTTCGGTACCTTATTAGCGAACAAACACATCGCACTTGTAGTTATAACTCTTATAATATCAGTGACTAGCATCAGCATGAACGCATCAACTTCACCCGAGAAAGTAGATTTGAAAATATCCTGCGCGTAAAATGTAATGGTGTTTATACCACAGAACTGAACAGCCAAGAAAAGTAAGCAGACGTTAAGAATCGATTTCGCAAACGCTTTGCTTAAACAAATAGTTTTAAACTCTACAAATGGCGAAGTTGTTACTTTATTCTCTTGCTTTTCCAGAACTGATTTCAACTCCCTTTCAGATGCTTCTCCTTCTCCCCTGAACTCTTTAAACGACTCTATCCCCTCCTTCAATTTCCCTTTGTTTATCAACCACAAAGGACTCTCTTTGAGGAAGAGTAACATAACAAAACAGACTATATTTGATAGAGAAAAAACATAGCATCCTACTCTCCACGGCAGATAATAACCAGCTATATGACTGAAGAGTGCACCAACGTACACAGCTAAAGAGGGGCATACAAGAGTGACAGCTCTGTGTTTCGGTTCTGACAGTTCTCCAATATAAACCATTCCACATGGTCTGACTGCTCCAGCGCAGAATCCAGTGATGAATCTTCCGAGGAGGAGGATGGTGTTGTCGCGGGCCAAGCCCATGGTCACCCAGCCGATGGTGTAAGGAATGATGAGGAGCATCTGACCCGACTTTCTGCCGATCGCGTCGCTCATGGGCCCTGAGAAGACGCAGCCGAACAGCATCGCTAGCGGCGAGATTGATGCTAAAACAAATAACATAGGTTTTACTATCCATACAGGGTGGTCTCGTGTCTGGGCCAGGGATTCTTAATACAAACTTGAAACCTAAAAAAATCGTAGAACATGTATCGGAAATTGTCGGATACCCAGGAATTGATTATTTTTTATTTTGAGGTCAATGTTTGGACCACCCTGTACAATTTTTTGTCTCTCTGTCTGTCATCTTTTTAATCCTAAACCGCAGAATAGATTTTAATAAAATTTGGCATGGATATTGATTGCATTCCTGGACCTTTTTTTTTCAAAAATAATCATGGAGGGGCTGAAATAAAGTGATGAATTCTATGAGGATATGAGATCATAGCACAATGAGGACGAAGTGGCGGGAAACAACTAGTTAGGTACCTATAATCTAGAGTCTAGATCATTTTTTTTATGTTCTAGAACATAATAGTAGGTAGGTACCTACTTATAAACGAGCAAGTGGACACAGATTAAAAATAAACAGATTCTGTTTACCCCTTCGAGAAAGATTTAAATAATGCTGGACATTTTTCACACAGCATCATCTAGCCCCAAACTAAGCAAAGCTTGTACTATGGGAACCAGATAACTGATACTACTTATATACTTTTTATTTGTAAATACATACATATTATACATAGAAACACCCAGAACCGAGATAAATATTTACAGATCATACAAACATTTATCCCGCGGTGGGGATCGAACCCGCAACCTTCTGCGTCCCAAGCGGGCTTTCACCCGCTGCGCCACAGAGGTCGTCAAAAAAAAAAGTGAAGAGAGAGAAAGAGGCGTGTTTATATGTATATATATAAACAAACAAATAGGGTCACGACTCACGACTGTATTCCCAAGGCGCGGTCGACATTCTCTCGGATCTTTTTATGAATTCCAGATCGTTTGAAGCTGTCTATGGGGGTTAGTCAGAGCCCAGAGGCATGACCAAATACGAATTTGATAGAATTTGGAGAAGTTTTAATATGACAGGTTGCAAGTCCATCGCCGCCTTTAAGAATTAACTTGTTTCCTCATGATGTTTTCCTTCACCGTTTAAGCAAGTTAAAGCGCATATTTACGAAACGAAAAAACAATTGATGAAAGTCGAGGTACACATTCCCAACACGCGTGTTGACTCTCGTACAAACATAGAGCCGGCTATATGTAAGTAGTAAGTACCTACGAGTAAGGGTGATTCATGGCATTGAAATTGAACAGTATTTTCCTTTGCTTATATGATATCCGTGTTGTTCAAGTGGGATAATACCCCGACCTTCGATCTGAAGGTCCTAATGAAGGGTACGAACTCTGGCTGTGCAGTGTCATCAATGGTTTTTTCCAATAGAAAAAGTAAGTAGGCACCTACCTATTGCGATTTAACAATTCCCACGATAGATCGTTGGCGATTTGACATGAACTCCTAATAATAAAGATTGTGAAGGCCTAAATATGTTATTTATTTTTCAATATTCGATATCTGGTAGGTTAGGTACCTAAGTAAAGTAACTAAGTGTGTTCGTATGAGTCAATGGCCAACTCTGGTGACGGAGTTTTTAGGGTACCATAAGGCATCCTTCATGGCTTATCGACCCGGGACCAACAATTTAACCTCCAAATCACGAAAGCGCTCAGTTGAATATGCCACTGACGGTCACCCATCCCATCCACTTAGTGATAGTAAACACTCAGTTTGCTTAGGCTCAATCCACATTGAATTGGCAACGACGCGACGATCATTTTTAATAACAAGACATTATAAACCTTATGGACAATGCTATACGATATAGAAACGCTCGTGACTGCCAGCGCCGACGCGCGTCAGCTCGCGACCGCGCGAGACTGCTCGCGAGGCTACTCGAGATTGTATCTTATAAAATTGTGCTTAAGGTTTATAATGTCTTGTTATTAAAACTGATCGTCGCAACGCTGCCAATTCAATGTACATTGAGCCTATGCACATTGAATTTAGAGCGAACGTCGCATACCTAACAATTGCCTAGTACTTAGGTAGGTAACTAATGTGATTGTATTATACAAAATTATAATATCTAGTAGTTAAGTTGTTGATTTCTAGGTCAACTTTATATTACTTTGTCGCACAAAACATTCCGTCAAGTTACACGTGAATTATTTACTAGCGGCCCGCCCTGTCTTCCCTCGGTTTACCCGGACGGAAGCGCTCGTGGTGGTAGCTTGCGTAGTCGTTCATGATAGATCGTGGAAGTTAGGAACGTCCTGGCCAGTCAATAAGTGGTTGGGTGACCGCCAGTGGCATTATCAACTGAGCGCTTCCGTGCTTCGAAGGGGACGTACCTCATCCTAGTCCAAGATTGAAGTCGGTTTTCTTTTTGATTTTTAAAAATATAATTATAAATGCCAAACAACTTGTATCTTATACTAGAGGGCTACCCCGGTTTCGCACGTTTCACACTAAATTCTCGAATGTACCTACATGCATGTAGGTATATTATGTTCTTAGATCAGGGTATGCTCTCAATGTAAATTGTAAATATGTTTAGATGTGACTTTAACTACCATGACTACCTGAGAAAATGTTACTGAATTAATCCTGATTTATTTGCAACATAAACAAACACACAGTACAAGATTATAGGTACATAAGTAAGAAAAGTTCTCAAAAAAAAAAAACTCAGCACTATGTTGTGTTTGTAAAACACAATACTGATTTTCCGTTAGAACCACAAGTTTAAAACCGAGAACCCCATGAACTACAAACAGACAAACGAATTAATTTAAATTAAAAATAAAAAGAAGCCTGATTAAGAAATAAAGAAACAAAGTAGTTGACGATATCTCGTAAGGGTGTATGTTGTCTGACCTTAACACAGACTTTAAGAGCAGCAAAAGTTTATTCGTACCAGCACAAAGACTGATGTTTCATTGCACTGAGCTAGTCGACCTTGCATTAAATACCAGCTTCCTTGAATTTGCACCGGTTTGAAACGAGATCGCCCTTACGAGGTGGTAGATTTGTATAAATAGGGTATAGGACTTCATCAGTCATCAGTCGATCCAGACAGACTAACCGACAATGTTCAAGTTTGTTGTATTGTGTGTGTTCGCCGCGGCGGTGGCCGAGCCCGAGCCACAGTTACTGTACGGAAATCCATTGGCCTACGCTTCCTATCCTTCAGTGATCCCAGCGACGACCATCAAGCAAGCTAGTCTCATCGCTCAACCATCGCTCTTCTACTCCAACCCCTACGGCTACTCTCACTTCATCAAGAAGCGTTCTGCCGACCCAGAGCCTGAAGCGAAGCCCGAGCCGGAAGCCAAGCCTGACCCTCAACTCCTCGCCTACAACTCCCCCAACTTCTACTACCCTGGCGCCCTCACATCATCCGCAATCAACCCCTTCATCACCTCATACTCCGGCTACTACCCGTACCAGACTCAAATTCCTCTAGCGACGCATCTGATCAAGAAACGCTCCGCTCAGTTCATCGCTCCCAGTACCTACGTGCCGTCTACTTACGCCCTGCCTTCCTACAACTCCTACTACCCGACCAGCTACCTCGGAAACAATTTCTACCCCGGTGCAGTTGACACTGTCCTGTACAACCAGCATTTGATCAAGAAGAGGTCTGCCATCCTGCCTTACGCCGCTTCTTACTCTACTTCTTACGGTCTGCCGAGTGCGTACTACGGCAATAGCTACTACCCATCGGTCCCTACCACCTACTTTGGGAACAACTACTACTCTGGAGCTTCGGTCGTCGGTCTACATGCTATCAAGAAGCGTTCGGCCCAGCTGACCGTTCCTTCATACTACACTCCCACAACTTACGCGGGACCGTCTCATGTGTACTCCACGTACACTGCTGGCTCTCCTCTCCTCTCTTCTCTTCCGTACGTGTCGTCTCCCTACGCGTACTCTACCTACATCAAGAAGTGAGTTCTCTACCAGCCCAGCCGTGAGCACTTGATGTTCTAAATCCAAAATTCACCATGCTCTGTAATAGTTTACAAATGTACATACTTGATTTTTTTCAATAAACCAGGTTTCGCTCTATGAAATGTTTTATTACTGCTTATTATGATTACTATAGGTACTTTACTCACATTGTTACATTTTGTAATTATACTCATGATACGCTTTAGACAAAAAGTATCGACATTCACATCTTTTGAATAAGGTAAAAGTAGGAAATGTTCTAAAAATTTGAATATCTTGCGGGGGCACTTGCGTGCCCCCGCCAAGACTAGAAAGAAGAGCGAGGCACTACCACCCTTTTCTCGAAGCGTTTTGTCGTATTTTTAAGCTGCCATAGTTTCGGTTCAAATGCTGCTACAAAGCTGAAACTTTCAGGATAAGGTGTCCTCTGTAGGATCTCTAAATATACCAAGTATCACTAATCTAGCTTAAATGGTTTTAGATTTTTTGAGTTCTGAAAATCGTGAATTTAGGTACTGATTCACTGACTCACTGACTCACTGATAATTTTGCGTCATCAAAACCTCTAGGGTACTTTCTGAAGTCCTACAAGGCTGAAATTTGGTATGTAAGCTAAGGGCTGCTTATAAACAAAGGAAAAATTCTAAAAATAGAAACTTTCCCCCTGCAACCCCTTGTATAGGGGGTGCAAATTGTACGTACAGAAATGTATGCAAAAGTAGTTCATTCATAATTCTAGGGTGCCCTCGGAGCTGTTGTAGAGTCAGAGCTTAATGGTAGATCACTCAAGAGCTATAATATTGGCTTGGGATGGGCCCCGAGGGCTAAGACCTGCAGCACAAACCGGAGCTCAGCTAGGGGCTTGGCTCTACTAGTAGAGATCTCATAACTTTTTTACAGTGAAATGTAGTGTGTAGAGTCTTGGCAACCAATTTACATGAAATGTTTTTGGTGGGATTATTATATTCCCAATGACCCCAACCTAACCTGGTGGTATAACCAGTGGGGTAATTGGGAATCAAAAGTCGCAACGACCCCACAACTTAAATAAGTCCAATCAGAAGCTTGGCGGTACAGTATACTTACTAGAACCTAGTTTTTTTTTTTTTTTTTTTTTTTTTTTTAATGATGAATGGGTCGGCTCTTTATCTCAGACTTATACGGGCAAGAGTGAGGTCTACGATGGAGCGAACTTACCCAGAAGGTGTCTATTAACTCTCTTCTTAAAAACAATAGTATTATAATACTAACTTGACATTATGATATTTTCATTTTATACCAGTTAAACGAAATGCTCTACATATTCATAAAATATGGAAAATCGATTTTGCGCCCCAAAGAAATAGTTGTTTTACTTATTTATTATTATGTGGTTTGTCATAAACATCTGCCTTTATAATGCCACTTGTTCATTATCCATCCACAGTTTGTCTGGTAGAGATCGCTGTTTAGCGATAAGACCGCCGATTGTATATTTTACTTAATCGCCATTTATTGACCCATTTATTATAGTCGTCATTTACATAGTAGTTATTTATTATAGTCGCCCATTTATTTGACTTAATCGGGTAAAAGTACATACAGGGCTGTAATTTTTTTTTCAAAAATCCAATAATTGCGGTTTTTTTGTTTAAAACCTTCTTACTACAAAAGAAAAGCGTGTACAGAATAGGACAACATTTTACCAGGATGAGGCTGCCCTCAAAATGGTAAAATTCTGCCCTCAATGTGGTAAAATTCTGCCCTCAAAGTGGTAAAATTCTGCCCTCAATGTGGTAAAATGTTGTCATATTCTGTATAATCTAACTTACCTATCCAAGAGTCGAAAGCAGGATCGTAAGGAAAGTCAGGATCATCCTTCAGATGTGGCAGAAGAACTGCTGTGAGGCCGAAGGTCACGCCACCCGTCATGGAGAGTAAACATGATGCTAACGTGGCTAGGATCTGAAAAAAAAACACGTTTACAAGCAGTCAAAGTCAAAAGTCAAAGTCAAAAAGCATTTATTCAGTAGGAAGGACCGGCTGGGATCACTTTGAAATCTTTGAATCGTCTTTACTTCGCGACCATTTTTCAATTTCAGTTCAATCACCCCCTTACGTCTAGGGTAGACCTACCTTAAAAATACATTTCGAGATTTAATTTTGATCATAATTATTTTATTTATGTATTTGGATATGTTTTTCAATACTCCCAACATCTTCAATGGATCTGAAATACATAAAAAATCTGAGAGAATGTCTGTACTTATAATCTACCGCGCCTCGGGGATACCTACCAGTCATGATCATGTTTGTTTTTTATTAAACCACTTTCTCTGTGTGATAAAGTTATGCAAGTTTTCTACTACATGTAGGATTTCCCTTGCATGGTAGACATTTTCAAATCTTTCATTTTTAAGATTATTTGATCATATACAAGGTAGTCATGCACTTCCAAAGTTCTAATACTTATATAAATAAATAAATAAATTATTTAACAAATTCCTATTTAAACAAACCTGTCTATAAAGATGTAAATTCTTACGAAGAACTGGTGGTATGCTGACTACAACACTATTCGTCATCGTGGTAGGTTAGGTACTGTTCATGTCATTATTTCTGAAAAAAAAAAAAACATTTTGACTCAGTTAATTTACTGCATTATTTTATACTTTACTGAAAATGCAATAAGTATTATTTTTCAAAATCTATGCTTTTCAATTTTCATGTAAGGGATGGTATCAAGGATCTTTATTCAATGACGACCATGAAGATTAGGTATAAGAGGATAAGGGATATAAGGGGGTAGTCAAAAGCATGTTCAATTTTTATCAAGAATTTAGCAAGCCATACGTGACGGATGACAAGTCCATCGCTACTTAGGTACCTAAAATTCACCGTCTTTTTATTGCTAACCTGTAGGTCACCCTATTTAATTTATACACGATTGATTATGCTCAATAACAACTAAAAACAAAACAAGTTTTTTTTATAGGCATGATTTTTATTACAAACGGCGTTTTTAGGGTTACCTTAGTACTCATATCAACTATATCAACTATATATCCATACTTCCATACTTTATTATTATTATTATTATTTATTCACAAAAAAAAGGGCTTTGTCGCTGAGCGACTATATCGCCCAATCGGTAATAAACATCATCTAGGTCTAGGTCTTCATCATATAGGTCTTCATATTCTTTATGGTTTCACTTTACTTATTGGTTTCTTCTTCTTTTATTCCTTCTTCTTCTTCTTTTCACTGACTTCTTCTTCAAATCTTTCTTCAAAATATGTATTACGTCACGTCAATTTGAGTCAATTGAAAAAACATGGCGGCTTGTCTTTTCAAAACTCCAAGGGAAATCTTTCGTCAAATGAGAAAACTTCTTGAATACTCCCCCATTCCATTTGCCAAATCTCCTGTTACGTATCCAAAGCTTCATTAGTAAAATGCCACCGAAATTACATAATAAAACCTAGTAAAACACGAGAAAACTAAATAAAATAGCAGAGCCACTAGTACCTTCAAAAATGGCGAAAGAAGTCCACTTCCATACTAATATTATTAAGCTGAAAAGTACAGGATTAGCGAGTTTATATATTACGTTCCCCAAAACGCAACGATAGCGCGATCTAATTTTTCCTGTGGCGCCATCTATTATGTAGTAAAATGTGTCTGTCTGTCTGTCTGTTTGTTACCTTTTCACGCCTAAACAACTGAACAGATGATGCTGAAATATGACATGGATAAAGATTATGTCCCAGAGACGGACATAGGCTACTTTTTTTTTCAAAACTAATCAGTAGAGCGTGAAAAAAGGGTTGAAATTTTGTATGGGGACTTAAAGTGAAGTTCCAGTTGAAGGCCACTAGATGGCGTTGCTGTCCTATGGTTGAGGTCGAGATGGCGCTATTATTGCATTTTAATTTTTAAAAGTATCAGAAGAGAATCTTCTGAACAGCAGTTTTCAGTTCTGTTTTTATTAAGTATGTTATTTTGCTGACGAAGTCGCGGGTACCAGCTAGTCTATCTATAATATCTTTATCTTCATGAAGGCCCATAGGATTACTAGGATGTAAGTATTCCTGTCTGTCAAGGTTCTTGTTGGGTACTCGTTCAAACCAAGCTACAAAACATTGTACTTCAGGTGGTCGCAAACCAGTACACGCATCGCATGCGCCGAATTTTGAACCCTTAACTGTCCGGGAGCCTGCTTTTTTTAAAAATGGATATTTCTATATTTCATATGTAGGTACCCTTATCCACTTAGGTATTTTCTTTGTTTACAATGCAAGTATCTACTATTTAATTAATATTAAGTTATTCTATGGTAATACTGTAATAATAAAGTAAATAGTACATTATGGTACTAGTGTGTAACATTGATGATTACCGCCGAGGCGTTATTTGAGAGCCGAGCCGTTAGGCGAGGCTCTTAACAGAGCCGAGGCAGGTAATCATCAATACACACGTTCATCATACGACGTTTTTCAACACACTTGCTCATAAAGTGGCTCTATGGTCACCGCAATTAGGCACATAATGACACCCATAATCAAACTGTGACTTTTTCATTACTATAACTCACTAGTGAGTAATAGTTTTTTTTTTTTATTTTATTGGTTGAGTTGCTTTGTTCTTAAAAAAGTTTTTATTCAGAAAAAAGATCGTGTTCAATAAAACAAATAAATTAATGTTCCTATTGCTTGCTCATTTCATGCAACTTCTTATTTAAATAGATAATTTTAACTCGTACGTGTTTAATAAATAAAACTTTCACTCAAATAGAACTTTTGTTTTCTCTGTAATAAACGAAAACTTTAAATTCCCCATTTTGTCCGTGGCAGAATAGGCCGCAAACCCTATGCGCGGCGCGGAAATATAGTCTGTGGCCGATCGCAATGCGCGCGCATAGGAAAACTGATTAATTTTTCCCGCAATAGGAAACATTTTTACAACTCATTTTCACTGTTGAAAATGTGTTTTTATTGATATTTTATTCACAAGTGTGTTGAAAAACGTCGTATGATACACGTGTGTATTGATGATTACCTGCCTCGGCTCTGTTAAGAAAAACAAAATAACGCCTCGGCGGTAATCACCAATGTTACACACTAGTACCATAATGTACTATTACTTATATTAATTATATAATAATTAATTGTATAATGTTGAGTTTTTGCGAAATAAAACCCTTCGTGCGTAAGTGCCATACTCGAACTTGGCTGTTTTTATATTCTTTTTAGAAACATGTTGATTTGACATAGGTATTTTTATTTTATTAATCTAGCTTGAAAAAAACATGTTATTTATAGACCGATTTGTTTTTTTTTCTAGCCGTGTTGGTCGAATAGTGTTGTGCCTCGACTTTCAATCCGAAGGTCGTGGGTTCGAATTCCGGCCGTGCATCACTGGATTTTTCGTTTTGAAAAATTTATATGCGCTTTAACACGAGCTCATAACGGTGAAGGAAAACACCGTGAGGAAACCCGCAGCTTAGTCAGCTCCACACGTATTGACGTCGCCTTTCCTGTGGGCCAGGCTGATTAAGCTGAGAGGATGATTTATTTAGGAGCTGGGCAAGCCTATTCCATCTCAAAACAATGTCCCAGGCACTACAGCGTCCCGTTAAGTGTAGGCATACGTTGCCTCCAGTCGATGTATAAATCATGTAATATAGATGTAAAGGCCTAAGTTTTTTAGTTTCTAGAGAGCGCCTTTAAGAAACTAACTGTACCTACCGTATGACTACCTATTACCTATTTTAATATTAAGGTACTATTACAGGAACGTATGTATACTTAACAATATAGTAAGTTTTTTTTAACATTTTTTTATACGCCCCCACAAACTACCCCTGCGGTGGCAGACGGTAACACTTTTGCTTATCCACCTCTATGTATGAAAAATGGGGGCACACAGTAGTACAATAAAAGCTACGGTGGCAGACAGGAATTAATATGGGCTTACCAAACCCGCGGGGATGGATAACCCATCCATGTAAAAGTAAAAAAAGTAATAAAAACGCTTATTCTCCGTAGGGGTAGGTAGAGAGTAGAGACCACCGATTTCAACTTGCTACGATCATGACATACAATAAACGAAATCTTTACATAAAAATACCTTTTGGATTATCAATAAGGCAACAAGAACGGTAAAAAGTCATTATTAATTTTTATTTACGCACGATGTCATAAAAATAATAGCTTATATCCTTTGCTGATTACATAGTATGCCAGCACCAGCAGTCTGTGTTTAGTTGACAGCGTCGCTTTGTTCTTCTTTATTTTTTCTGTTCGTCTGTTTCATCATCATCATCCACGGCTTGATATAGCCCACTGCTGGGCAAAGGCCTCCATTTGTTTGTGCCATCCAACACCTGTGCTAATCTCATCCATCTACAACCCAGACCTTGGTTATATCGTCTCAGTTTATTTGTAAAAAAAAAAACAAAAGTATAATACGTAATAAGTATAATATAAAATATAATCGTTCTTTAGCTCTCTGAAGTAGCTGCGCAGAACCCATTTTTGATGACGCCTAAAATCGTGCTATCTCGTTTAGGTACTCTACCTAACCTGCGCAATCGTCTATTGCACCTAACTTCAGAGAGCTAAAGATCCGTTGTGCTTAGGTAATATAGGTATTTTCAAGATCTATCGAAATTAAATAAAATGATTTACATGTGTACCTAGATCGGCGAAATAACTACCGATTTTGCCTATAGACCTTAATTATTATAATCCCCTGTAAAATGTGATAAAAACAAAACAGTTTAAGGTTATATTTGCTTGAAAAAATATGTCTGTACCTACCTAACTGTATTAATGTTATTGTTTTTTCTGTAATTATACTGTATAAACATAATAATTTCTGTATAATATATGTTTTTGGGAATCAAAAAAAATCTCCAACATGCTCATTTAGATTCACTTTAGATTATACCTACTCGTATTAGGTGTGAAATTAATTAGGTATATAAATCGAACAATACACTGCCTACAAGTATAAAAACCAAAAAAAAGTTAGGTAGGTACTTACTTTATACGAAAAAAAAACCAAAATATTCCACAATACACTTATTTTTACACAAACGCGTATTTTCGTCAATTCCAGTCCCACACAGCCGTGCTTCACCGTTGTTTAGATCAAAATAAAATTACTCAGTTGCTGTCAATCTACGAAAACTAGTTTTTTTGCATATTACCCAATTCTGATGGGCAACCGGTTAGATGCTAGCTTCTGCAAGGTACCAAAAATGACTGGACGTAGGTAGGTACCTCATATCATCATTACCTATATCTTTAAAGGATCAGAAAAAAAAAAGAATTTAGGTAGGTACCTTGTACTACCTGTCACGTATGGAATAAAACTTTGCAAGATGTGGGCATGTATCAAATATGTGTTTGGACATGCCTCTGACTACCCCCCTTAGAGGTCTTCAAAGGATCTGGTAACATAAAAAGAT
The DNA here is from genome assembly GCA_951394285.1 of Epirrhoe tristata. Taxonomy (NCBI): domain Eukaryota; kingdom Metazoa; phylum Arthropoda; class Insecta; order Lepidoptera; family Geometridae; genus Epirrhoe; species Epirrhoe tristata. The sequence continues at coordinate 4,230,530 of OX596161.1, forward strand.
CTGAGAGAATGTCTACCGCACCTTGGGGAATGGGGATACAGTCGTGAACCTGTTCACTGTTCACCTAGTACTTTTTTTCTCTCCTTTATTTGCTGTTAAATGTACCTATATGTCTGAGTGTACTGTGTGTTGCGAAATAAAATGTCCTACCTATTTATCTACGAGATTATGTACTACCCAGTAGGTACCCCGTACTACTAAGGGTCACTTGACTTTGTCGGTAGCATTGTGTCATTAATAGTTATTAATAGTCAATTGGGTTTATCAGCCGGTTCTTCAAGAAACTATTTACCTATAGCATCAAGCAATCGTAACATGATTAACTTGACTTGATTATGTTAGTATACTGTGTGAAGACGTGAAAAATTGCCGTGCGCGGTGCGATGCTAAATCGTAGGTATTAGTTGATATCGCACCGTGTAAACTCACCTTTAGTTTCACAAGGTACGTATTGATCATAAACTTAGGATGTATCTACAGTGAAATTTTTTTTTAGAGTAAAAAAAGGAACATGACATATTTTAAGCTTATACGGTTATGAGTTAGACCATTAGATGTACGCATGTCTTTCTTTTTTTGGAAATAAACTATTATCTTATCCTTATCTTATAAAGGTTAATGTAGAAATCACAATAGGGAAGAGTGGAAGAAAGGAAGGAAGCCTTTGGCCCGCAGCTATAACGGGCTTATAATAATTATCCATATCCATACTATAATATTACTAATGTGAAAGTAACTCTGTCTGTCTGTCTGTTTGTTACGCTTTCACGCCCAAACCGCTGAACAGATTAAGCTGAAATTTGGCATAGTTAAAGGTTGTATCCCAGGGAAGGACAAAGGCTACTTTTTATTCCGAAAAAATGAAAAAATCCCGAGCGCAGCTAGTGTAGAAATAATATTACCCTATCGTAGTGGTGGTTATGGTGAGTAGGCTTAAAGAAACTCCAATATATTTTTATTATGAACCGTTTTTATTTAGCTACAACCGAATGTTCAAGTGCCTCGCAGCAGGAGTCACAAATTAGACAGACTTCATTAAGTGTATAAAACAATTTATATTAATTTTTAGAAGCTCTGTTACGCATATCACTACAGTGCTGTGTATTCACATAATCAATATCGGTTTGGAAAAATAGTAACTAAAAAACTACTAAATAAATAAATAAATAATGCTGGACTTTAAACACAGCATCATCTAGCCCCAAAGTAAGCAGATCTTGTGTTATGGGTACTAGAATGACTGATAAACTACTTATATACTTTTGGTTTGTAAATACATACATATTATACATAGAAACACCCAGACCCGGGACAAATATCTGTAGGTCATACAAACATTTATCCCTACTACCTAATAATGAATGTTAGATATATAGGGTCTTTCATTTTAAACCATAGATTTAGCATGGTACCTTTTTGGTTTTAAACTACACAAACTGACAGAGCCTCATTTTTGGGTTGTAAATAGACGTTTGACAGTATCAATTTAATTCCTAAGCCCATTTAAGTTTTCACTTCAAAATTTATCATTTATTGATTTTTTTGAATTGTTGCATAATGTTAATGATAGATTATTCGATTGCTGAAAAAGGTTATCTAAGATTGAAATATCATTCAATACTATGAACGTAAAAATTCTCAAAATTAGAAATTTTGTCAAAGTTTTATATTGCATATTTTCGAGTCTTATTCAAAATAGGATAGAAATGCCTCAATAAATTACAATAAAAACTCAAAATGACTGTTTAAGTGAAATTATTAATATTCCCTGTCAATATTTGCAATTTAATTATAAGCAGAATCTAACAAGATCATTAGGAATGCACCTCAAAAGTACAGTAAATTAATATTTTTTCAATGAAGTCGATGTTTAAAAGTTTTTAAAACATTTATTATTTTAAATTAAAAAAAAAATTAAGCTTTCATACATATCTATAAGGATATAGGCATAGCCTACACTAAGATTATGTAACAAAAATATATATTTTAAGCTAATCCAAGTCACCAAATGGACTGGAGAAAAAACAACTTCAAATGGTAAGTTTAAAAAAAAAAAAAAAAAAATATTCCCAAACCGATATTAATTTCTACAATAATTAAGTAATATTGCTATACATTGAAACTACCTAAGGTCGCTGCAGAAACTACACACAACTCTTAAAAGCGACATCGTAACTAAAGTTTTATAAAAACGATTTCATTCTAATATAAACATTTATCTATATAAACATAATTAGTTCTGATTATAATGCTATTAGAGAACTAAATTATAACTTAAAATATAATTGTTAGATAAACTAAACTAAAATTTAATAAAATGAACTATAGGCGACGTATGACATATTAGAGTATAAACAATTTAAGTATAAACACAGCTTTATAAAATAATGGTAAAAATATAGTATAGTGGATACTTTTTTATAATACAACTATATAGTATTAACAATGACAAAAAAAACAATCCTATTGACACAGCTAGTAAACATTACATAGTTTTCTTAATTTCTTTCGCTTCATGCGTAGTGATAAAAGTTAATAAAATTTAATATATTTTAAATTATGAAAAAACAATGAGTGAGTTTTAGTGATACAAATTGTATAATTTATGTGGTAATAAAGATGAATGTGAAGTTACAACAATTGTTAACAGAGTTTATACAATAAAAAAGTGTATAATTACTATAGTTGTTCCATCTTACGAAGACGTTGGCCCTAATTATTGTGTGTGTGGATTTGTTTCTGAGCGTATCACAACTGAGTGAGTGTGCACTCACATAAACAAGACCAGCCCGGCTTCGTCAGATGTCAAAACTATCAGAAAATAAATTATCATAGTGCACAATAGTATCTGGATCAATAAAGGAAAGTTTTTTATATTTCCAGAGTATAACCAGATACTGATGTATATTTACATGGAAGGTTTAAAGCGTGATATAAATCTTCCAGAAAAGATAGGACGTTTCTCATTCTAATAAAAATATTGAACAGTCAAAAGTATAATTACCAAATCCAAATTACTTTACATCTAAAATAATAATCATTAATTACAAATATTTTAACTATTTTCTGTATAATCTATACTAAATCTATGCTACATAAAGATGTAAGTACTTTGCTTTGCAACTTCTAAATCTAATTATAGGTAAAAATTGAGCTTTGATGATATGTATCGTTTGATATTTTCACAAGCTTTTAATTTTAGGAGATTTTAATTTGGAATTGTTTCTAAGAATAAAAATAACTGAAAAACAAATTATAACGACTATATTTTTATATTTAACTTATATTTTTGTGTTAACCCCACTGGGATATGTAATATATACAATTTCTATAAAACCTACCAAAATTTACGAGATTTTTACCCACTATCTAGCCGATGATAGGTCTATGCTTTAAGGCTCTAACCAACTGTACTAATGGGCAATCGACGCATTGATATTTTATTTGGTAGAGCATAACACGAATCGGCTAGGTAGCTGGTGCAATATTCGAGATGCATTTTAAAATTTAATAAAACAAAATACATATATATTTCGGTATCTACTCGTAATGTAAATATATTTCATAATTATTTTGGTGAAATAGCTATTAGCATTACTGCTAAATTATACTAGTAGTTTCAACCATCAACTAACATTTAATGCAAATCCAAATTAACTCCACTAACCCGATAAATAACAATATAAATTATGTTTATACAACTAATGATATGTTAAGTTCACGATAAGTTTCAGTTTGTGACTTTATCAATAATAATAATAGCGACAGTACCTCACTACGTGCCTAAAACAAGATTATATAATTTTGTACATAATATTATATAAAATTCAGAATAATACAAACAAATTGTTACATTAACATTGATATATTTTTCAGTCATTTGACTTTTATTAATTTAGAAAGCATTTCTATTAGGAATAACTCATATTATTTAAGTTCATAAGGACCCAGAATCTTGTACATAATATGAAATAATTAAATTTGCAATATCAATTCTTTCTAGGAACCAAATTATGTACTTATAAATTGATATTGCATTACAATAATGATGGATACTTGTAGCACAAATCTAATTTTTGAACTCCTGATCATCGAACTCTTTAGTTTATATTTGCAGCTGTCAATCTATATACTTCTATATAGATCTATATAATTTCGAGAACATTCATGATATATTTTAGAATTATTATTCTGTTTCTATAAGAAGGAATTACATTTCTAGAAGGGCCTAACACAATATCCATTCGTTAAAACTTCTCGGAACACAATCAACTATTTCTACCTCAAATTAAAGCTTCCATTTTTACCATTTCACGCTTATGTTATGTAATCTGAACATTTAATTAAGTGTCACCTAACATTTATCGTGAATGAGCAAAATATACAATAAATAAAAATAAAAATATATCATAAATAAAATAATACTTTTTTCAACACACTTGCTCATAAAGTGGCTCTATGGTCACCGCAATTAGGCACATAATGACACCCATAATCAAACTGTGACTTTTTCATTACTATAACCATAGATTTAGCATGGTACCTTTTTGGTACATCCTATATATATGACTATAACTCACTAGTGAGTAATAGAATTTTTTTTTAATTTTATTGATTGAGTTGCTTTGTTCTTAAAAAAGTTTTTATTCAGAAAAAAGATCGTGTTCAACAGAACAAATAAATTAATGTTCCTATTGCTTGCTCATTTTATGCAACTTCTTATTTAAATAGATAATTTTAAGTCGTACGTGTTTAATAAATAAAACTTTCACTCAAATATAACTTTTGTTTTCTCTGTAATAAAAGAAAACTTTAAATTCCCCATTTTGTACGTGGCAGAATAGGCGCAAACCCTGTGCGCGGCGCGGAAATATAGTCTGTGGCCGATCGCAATGCGCGCGCATAGGAAAACTGATTCATTTTTCCCGCAATAGCGAAACATTTTTCACAACTCGTTTTCACTGTTTGAAATTAGTTTTTATTGTTATTTTATTCACAAGTGTGTTGAAAAACGTCGTATGATACACGTGTGTATTGATGATTACCTTCCTCGGCTATATTAAGACCCTCGCCGATGGCTCGGGTCTCAATTATTTGCCTCGGCGGTAATCACCAATATTACACACTAGTACCATAATGTACTATTACAACTGATGGTAATGTGGAAAATGTAAGTAATAACATAATGTCACAATTTAAAGAGATAATAATATTTTTTGAGCTAATTTTGCTCATCCACGTATCTCCTAATAGTGCATCCACATATATTTCTGAATTACTACTTACCTATACAATACAGCCAACTATCTAACGTAAAGGCGCTTAACACTACAAAATTCTAACCATCAATGAAAAACCAATACCCATTTTAATCGCAGACAATGAAACTTCTAAGAAGGGATTGGGGAACAAAATAATAATAGAAATAAGAGTTTTAAGAGGAAACAGGAAGAAAGATGGATACTTCAAAGAGACAAATGTCTGCGATAAGTCTAGAGAAGAAAAAGAAATACTAACAGTGTAAAAGGCATACACACTTATATACAAAACCCAGCCTTTAAGGATCGACCTACAAGCACCAGTTCTAAGTCGAAAATAAAAACAAAATACATTTAACTATGATATGTTTAGTTCATCTCAGTCTTCATACTACTACTAAAGTCAGTCCTAAGCTAGTGGATTTTACAATCCCATAAGAAGAGGACGCGATTTTTTCAAAACAGAAATCATCGAAAAGCTTCGAATCAATACATCCAATTTCATAATACACATCTCTAGAAAAATATTTAGGTATATCAGCAACAAGTTCATTAAAATTATCAAATATTGTAATATTCACAGCATTTTTGATATGTTTCTTTCCCTTATATTTATTTACATCTATTTCACTTACATCTAACATCTCATCCGTGATATGTTTCTGTGCGTTACCTAAAGCGAGTGCAATGTGCAAAGTTTCCAAATTTACAACCGCTACATTTTGTTCTATAAATTCATCATAATTTTCCAAAATAGATACAAAATCGATATTTAAAAAATATCTCTCTTTAACAAAAGGAACAACATCTAATGCGTTCGAAGACGAAACATCTTTAAGATTACTTAGTTTATCGAATAAACTCGACATAAAATTGACGATATTGATGTAGATAATGATAGTGAGAGAGGTGACAATATTTTTAAGGGCTATGAAGTTGTGAATCATAGTGAAGATGGTGATTAGAATATAAAAGTTGATATTGGGTCCGTTGTAGGAGATAGCCGAGCTAGGAGGAGTTGGGTAGACCACGTCAACTTCGGCAATTTTGAAGATGGATAGAAGAAGATGAGAAGAGATGTCTTCGTGTTGCGAGTTGATCCGGGATTTCACGACCTTGAGTACGTCAATGCATTCCTCCTGCGAATAGGTCAATATTATTATATTGATACTTTATAGAAACAAAACTTCTATGTGAAGTGGTGACAAAAGTTCATGAACGATTTAAGAATTTAAAGATAGATAGATAGATAGATAGATTAACTCTTTATTGTACACAAGAACATAATACAGATAATATAACAAATAAACAAATTGTACAATGGGCGGCCATATCGCTAAAAGCGATCTCTTCCTGGCAACCATTTGTATGGACAGGATAGTCGAATACAGAAAAAACAGCGGTGTACAAAAGTAGAGAATAGTAACAAACTAAGTACCTACCTAACTATACTTACACTACATACACAACACAACACACACAAATTACACATAGAGCAAATTACACACAATTAAAGTATCTTTTTCATCACGTGGGACAATTTTATACTTGTTTTCACATATCATTTGGTTTACCATAAAGAAATATGTTAATTTATCATACCTTTTCTCTATCTAGCAAAGCTTCACCAGCCTCCTTCATAATCTCTTGCTCTTTAGGAGGAACGCTGGCAGATATGATGACATTTTCATTGCTGATGTTGAAAAGCGTTAGGGTGCAGTTCGTCTGAAAACAGAAGATTTCATAAAAAGCTTCATCCAAGTTTCCATTCTTCTCTCTCTTTTTGAATTTCTTAATATGATAAACATGATATGACTTTTTGACCACGGCAAATAGGAAGGGTTATGTTATTCAGCAGTCTATAGGTGATAGACTACCAGGTGTGTCTAACGCCTATTATGATTGAAGGATCTTGAATACCTAAATATCTAGGAGAATGTCAGGGCTCGGTAGACATTTTTTCAGATCTCTATGGCAACAAAGACGTGGCTCATTTACTCACTCCATCACGGCTGACCAAGTGCAGATACTGCTGCAGAAGTCTCACAGCATCCTCGGCTCCCAGGCCAGTGTGAGGCCTCAGCAGTGCCTCATCCACCGCGCTGAAGCCCAGCAGGAGGTATACACCTTCTGGCAGCTTGTATTCACCTGCCACCAGAATCACGACTCAAAACCTTATCAGAAAAGTGAAGTCGCAGTAGTGCTACAGATCAAACTGAAATGCTACCTTCAATTTTGCCATCATCAGCTTGCACAACCTGACTTCACTAACTACTGGATAGGCCCCTCTTTGAATATGCTATTCTTCACGGTTCAGTGTTAGTCCTCATTCAAGTGCGGCCCTTAACGCATGTTTAGTAATTTTACCATCTTTAAGAAAAATAATCCTTTCTGCATCATATCTCGGTAATTTAATTTCATTCTAATTAGGTATTCAATCAGCAAGTCCACCGTCTACCCCTGAATTCTTTTCAATATCCTCGAGTATACGGTGTAATTTCTCACCTGGATTCGGCCTCATGCAGATAAAAGATCCCGAATAGCAGTAGCAACGTCCTCTATATGCCTGGTAGGCAGGTGCAGCGTGGGAGTAGTGGGCAAGACGGGAGGAGCAAGGAGCGCGGGGCACGCACGCTACCTTGCACGAAACCTGGAGGGACACCTCGCAGACGCAGAGGTCAGTGCACTCGGCCAGTTCCGCTGAACGGTACAGCTGGAATATAGATTTTTTATTTGAAATTGGCATGTTGGTTTCTTCGCGATATCATCCCTAGCTTAGAAGTAAGTAGTAAGTATCTGTATTTTGTGGTAGTAGTACTGTTTAGTTTTTCCGAGATTTTACTCAAAAATTGTATTTAGATTTTTGAATGCTTATTATCTCTTTAGCTAAAGTAGAAAAGTGGTTGAATTGTGTGAGAGATGATAAACAAGGTTAAAGGAGTGGATTCACAGTTGATTAGTAATAAGCTGAACAAAAATATATTGCACCGACTCCATTTCGCCTAGGATAAAGGTAGGGGAATGATGGCGACCTAACATAATATCTACAAGTCGTAAAGTTATTTCGTTGTAAGATACTTACTCTTCGTGTCTCCCCCATCTTGATATACTGCGCCTGATCATCGTTCTCCGGTTTCTTCACAATGCAGTACTTCGCTGGCTCCAGAGTCGTAGTCGGCTTCGGCGTAGTCGTGGTTGTAGTCGTCGTGGTAGTTGTAGTCGAGGTAGTAGTCGGTGCTTTGGTTGTAGTCGTCACTGGCTGAGTTGTAGTCTCGATCACCGGCTCAGAGATCTGGGCTACTTCGTTAGGTCCCACAGTTTGCTCCGACATGGTTGTTATTGGACTCAGTTCATGGTTGTCCTGAAAGTTTCGGTTGGGAGTTTTGTTTAGTAGGAGCTCTTAGTTTTCTGTGATCCAGTCCACAAAAATTGATAAACAGTTTATGATTTTATAAGTATAACATCTTCATTATATTTGATTCTACAAGGATTCCACAGATATTACTTTGAAGATTATACAATTGTTGCATTATAATAATCAGTTTCAATAATACTTAATGTCTACAACTTTTGTGGCTGACTTGTACGATACTGGTACTTGTAAACAATTAAACTTAGGTACCTAAGTGTTATTTTTTATCTATATTAAATACTCGTATTCTACAACTAATAATAAGCCTTTCACTTTTGCATCGCTATTAAATGCATTTGCTGAAAGCTACATGTAGAAGCTTAGTGGGTGGTTAGTGGGTAGACAGTAGAATTGTTGGCCGATTTAGGTGCTGACTAAGCCTATAGCTTACAGTTTACTAAGCGTAGGTAAGGCGTAGTTTGAGGGCATATTTTGGCTTAAAGATACTGTTGACGCGAAATTATAGCTTAGATGGAAAGGCCCACTGTTTAAGGTTCTACTGTTTAGAGTGCTCCAACGAGCGGCGTTTTAGCCGTTTCCCTCGACATTCAAGCTCTTGTGAAGCGCCATGAACTATTCTAGCCTATTTCACTTCTATCTCGTGACTAATGTAGCTAGAGTGTAAAAGAAATCGTATTCATTGATGCAGATTTTCGAAGGAATGCACAAAATAATGTCGTTATCTTACAATGCATTTTTGTTGACTAACTGCTCCCTGTGGTGCTATTGTTTATAACTACTTAGTAACTACAGTATATTTACAAAAATATGAAATCTTACAACGGAAGGAAGGAAAGGAATCCGTTTGTCCAGGAAGAATATCAGATAACTTTCAGGACGACGACATTTGGAGTTCTAGTCATAGGGTTTCCACGTTACGGCAATAATGACTTAAATTACCTTAATTAAAGTACCTCTAAATCACTATAAGCTAAGCAATGTACCTAGTGTACCTACCTGACTGACTTGTACACTCACGGGGAAGTGCGATCCATGGGTGGCCTTGTGTTGGGTGGTGGTGCGGTGGTACGGAGACTCTGGTGCCACGGTGATGTAGCGGATACCGGTGTCGAAAGGAGTTGTTGTGGGAATAGACCCGTAGGTTTTCTGGTGATAGTCGCTTTGGGATTCCACTGAAAATTGAAAGATTATTAGTCACTAGATGGCGACAATCAATGAGGTGGTGCTATAGCCGTTTTGTGCTCCTCGAAACCCTCGAAAGAGACTGCTGGATAAAGTCGGTGCTTCTATAGGCAAAGGCTGCTTGAAACTGGGTTCCAAGCTCAGCCACCACAGCAGCTTAGCAGCTAAGAGTCCTACCGTCAAGGAGTTTTGAACTCTCATCCAACGATAAGTGCAATCATAAAGCCACAGGCTGGTTCCTTGCTCGACGATTTGGATCCTTCACTTACCGACACAAGGGTTTAGCCACAGCAGTCTCTGCCAGCCAAGGCAGTCATACAGTTGAGCGAAGTCGGTTCCTCTGCATGCACAGGCAGCTCGGAGCTGGGTTCCGAGGACAGCTACCACGGCAGCTCTGCAGGCGGCAGGGGATCCAGCACAGCCCTGGGTCACAGCATCCACTGCACACCATTGCTCATAGTTCTCCAGACGGATTCTGAGAAGGTTAATTTAAGATATACAGTGGTTAACATTGCGCCTTATCAAAGTAAAATAGCTAACACCAAGAACAGCTAAATATCGGCTATAGGTATAGCATGCGCTAAAATAATGTGTAAGGTCTTCTTCTTCTTCCCGTGTCACCAGTTCTTTCGGACCAGTGTGGTGAAAGGATTATAAGTGCGCCTCTAGGAGGCTCCTTTCGTCTCACGATGTTTTCCTTCACCGTTTGAGAGTCCTGGCATAGTGCACATAAATATTTCGGTTGAAAAACTCATTGGTGCACGACCGGATTGAACCCACGACCTTACGATCGGAATTCGGGGCCACTACCACTACACCACCAGTGCTCTCAATCTGCAATGTGTAATGTTGGTAAGTCCGAAGGAATGGGCTTCTTGAAATAGCAATAAACTAAATCTATAATTTAATTTTTAGCGTATTCCGAGAATATTTTTTTAATGTGGACAAAATTTCTCACTCCGGAATAATCCGGATCAGTTGTCCTCCTACGCACATTTCTACCCATTCACTTTTCAGCATCAAAGGCTTTAAATATAGAACTGATCTTAATCGATACTATGGCATAATGTGACCTTGCATCGCGACCTTTCATGTCGACCTTCAGACATCGACCTAAGGCACATTTTTATTTATAGGCTTTTTTCATGAAAATGTCCATTCTCGTTTAGTCAAAGGTTCTCCTAAAGGTTAGAACTACCTACAATGCGGTTGAAAAAAGTAAAACAACATTATAAATTGGTTTATATTTAAAAGTCGGCCACGAGCTGGATGGGACAACGACATGGTCAAAATTTCAGGCTCTGGTTTGTATACATATAGAAAGGCTTAAACAAGCGCGAGATAATGTATGTTAGCGTTTTTGTACCTATTTAGTAAAACTTTTTGGTGATACCTAGGTAAATACTCCTTGGTCCAGGTCAGGTCATAGATAAGTAATATTTTGACAGTGACAAGTGGTGAGTTATGTATGCAATTGTTTTTTAAAAATGTTGTCGAGCAAAGATCATTGTAAATTGAAAAATGGAAAATAAAACCATTCTAATGTGATAAAACTTGTTTCTCTATTATTTCAGAAGAGGGATTTACGAAGAAAAACAACGCCCCAAACATCGAAATAAGGCGAGAGTTACTGAGCTTCGGTGTTCGTTGGCGGACCGGACACCATAGCATTGGCGTTTTGGCGGCGCGGCCGGCAACGCAGCGTGGCGATGTAGCAGGAGGCCTAAAGGAGGCCTACAGTATGCCAGTAGGAGTTGAATTCACGCACTAGGTGAGATTGGTTAGAGAAAGAGAAAAAAAAAGTATAATGATGAATGTGAATGGATACTGCTTTGTTTTTTTTCTTGTTTTAGGTCGGCCTGTCGGAGTGAGAATGCTGCCGATAGACGACGCCCAGAGACCCCAGAGCTGCCGTGGCGTGTAAGGCATAGAGTACTATTTGGTAGTGGATGTTGAAGTGAGAGTGCGGTCAATGGCACACCTAGCATGACCTCGGGGTTAGAGGACGGCCGAGGCGTGTGATAGAATGAGTACTCTGCCTTAGTAGATGTTGAAGCGAGCGCTGTCAACGGTACTCGCGCGACCACGGAGTGAACAAAGAGAGATATGAGAACTAAAGTGAACAAAGAGAGATATGAGAACTAAAGTGAACAAAGAGATATGAGAACTAAAGTAAACTAAGAGAGATATGAGAACTAAAGTGAACAAAGAGAGATATGAGAACTAAAGCGAACAAAGAGAGATATGAGAACTAAAGCGAATAAAGAGGGATGAGAAGTACTGTCTTATCAAAAATAATTGAAAAAATAGTCAACTCACGTTTAACAAAATTCTTTAATAAATTTAATATTTTATCACCTTCTCAATACGGTTTCCGTCAAGGGAAAAGTACTGAGGATGCCATCTTGGATCTTACAAAAAACATAACTAACCATTTAGACAAGAGCAAAAAAAACTTTATGTATCTTCCTAGACCTAAAAAAAGCTTTTGATACCGTGTCTGTCCATATCCTTATTCGAAAGCTTGAAAAGCTTGGCATTCGTGGTAGTTTCCTCTCTTTACTATCCAATTACTTACTAAATAGATCCCAAAAAGTAAAACTTGGAAAAGACTTCTTTAGTACTAACGAACCTACCTCACAGTACGGCGTACCCCAAGGAAGCGTCCTAGGTCCGACATTATTTTTAGCATATATTAACGACCTGACAAACATCCAAATGGTTAACGGAAAAGTTTTCTCTTACGCGGACGACACCGCCCTTCTTTTCCATGGCAATACCTGGAGTGAAGTCTACAAACTAGCTGAACTGGGACTAGGAAAGTAGCTGTTGGGGCGAGGCTACCAACACTTCTAATGAGAAGGGACATGAGAACTACAGAACCCTGTACAAACGTGAGTAGATGCTGCTTTGTTTGGTTATTTCTTGTTTAAGGTCAGACTGTCGTAGTGAATGAGCTAATGAAAGATGTTGAGAAGAATAAGCTACGGACTGCAGTGAACGTTGAGGCAAGTGAGCTGTCAACACTTCTGATGGGAACTTCTCGCAGCCAGTGGCTGCTGATGGCAAGTGAGATGAGTCCACAAGATAGAGCCAGGAGAAGTTGGATTTATGAACTCGGTGAGATTGGTAAAATTAAAAATGATAATAATAATGTAAACGTAAGTGGATAGATAGATACTTAGATAGATAGATATCTTTATTTCTCAGAAAAATTTAACATTCATTATTTAGTAGTGTTTTTAAGCCTATATTAGGTTTGTCTAAACACTACGTTCTCGTTGATAATAACATGTTTAGTAGGTATAAAGTTTGAGACATCGAATAATAATTAGGGTAGGTAAAAATTAGTAAAAATCGTAATTATGAGCAGACGCATAGAATGATAATGGTTGCACGAACACATCCAAAAGAGCTTGCATATTTTACTACGCTTGTGTGTGTATGCTTACTAGAAAGACTATGTATTGGATGCTCCATTTTATTCCAGTTCTATGAGTTGTTAAAAATTAATCTTGATTTCGGAAATTTTGTTTAAGTATTATATTAATGTTTTTTGGTGTGATTTTATTTTTTTAATTCTAATGGAAATTATTAATAAGATGAGGAATTAGGTATTGTGATGTTCTTTGCCATATTCATTTTGAAACTTGGGTAACTGTAATTTTCCATGTGTAGGTAATGCTTCTAGTAACTACTCGTTGCTGTTTTCGAATTTGTATTTCAGTACGAAAATATTGCTCTGCAAGCAGATTAAATTTAACTTTTTTTATGAATAGGTATAATCCCACAGTACTTGAATAATCCCATGCGATCATCCGATAATTTATTTTGTATCTTAGTAGGAACTATTAAATTAAGAAGTCTGTGCTGAATATTGAAGATCTGGTCTAGATAAGTTTTGTACAAGCGCCCATAACTGCTTAAACCATATGACAATATACTTTCTACCAGAGATTTATGTCAAACGGTACTGCTTATGTTATGCAGTATGCTGCTTTGTTTTTATGTTTTTGTTTAAGAGCGGACTGTCGAAGCGAGCCTGCTGCCAATAGACGACGCTACAAAGTTCCAGAGCGAGCGAGCTTCTGAAGGCTTACGAGATGAGTCCATGAGTCTGCAGCAAGGGAATGAGAGCGGAGCTGACAAGAACTTCGAAGAAAGCGTGCTGCCAATGACTTCTAGTTATTAGAATAGAATTATATTTCAGTTCTACTTTAGTACTTATGCTTAGTTGAGGACAAATATTGCATTGTTAGCATACAACTTGGTTTGTCTGAGGTCAGCCAAAGTTAGTCAGAATGGCCGAATGTTAGCGTTTTTGTACCTATTTAGTAAAACTTTTTGGTGATACCTAGGTAAATACTCCTTGGTCCAGGTCAGGTCATAGATAAGTAATATTTTGACAGTGACAAGTGGTGAGTTATGTATGCAATTGTTTTTTAAAAATGTTGTCGAGCAAAGATCATTGTAAATTGAAAAATGGAAAATAAAACCATTCTAATGTGATAAAACTTGTTTCTCTATTATGTATAAATAAATAAATAAATAATGCTGGATATTTTTCACACAGCATCTTCTAGCCCCAAACTAAGCAAAGCTTGTACTATGGGAACCAGATAACTGATATATTACTTATATACTTTTTGTTTGTAAATACATAGATATTATACATAGAAACACCCAGACCAGAAATAAATATTTGCAGTTCATACAAACATTATCCCGCGGCGGGGATCTAACCCGCAACCTTCTGCGTCCCAAGCAGGCTTTCACCCACTGCGCCTCAGAGGTCGTCAATAGGTATAAAATTTTCGAATTGGTTGTTTTACAAATATTGTGACAATTTGTGTTTATCATTTTAACAATATCTCCAAAATGGAACAGCGTTGAATTACAAAATGATATTAATTAATTGAGTAGGTACTTTACTGGTGCGGTTCGCAAAGCATCAGTGGTGATTACACGCGCCAATTACCGACAGTAAACTACTCAAATTAATCAAATTGAGATTGGAGGTCTACTCAGAAAATCATACGATAACATCTAAATATTATCAAATATTATTTTATCTGTGGTTATTAAACGGCGGAGGAAATTGGTGCATATAAAAGTTCGAAAACATGTCTCAAGTGCACGAAAGGAGCCTCTTTGATGCGAACTAAAAATCCTTTCACCAAATTGGTTCGGATGAACTAGTGATACGACAAGTAGAAGAAGCACCTCTTAGCTTCGGTCTTATCCATGAGACATGGTCAATACGTTGTGGAGCAGACTTAGCAGCGGGTTTTCCAGGGAATATTGATATTCAAAATATCGGATTTATTCAGTTATTATTCACTTTTTATTATCATTACATACATTTTTAAATCTAATGCGATAATGAATTGTGAATGATTTTTTATTATTTATTTTTGAATCGTTTTGCAGAGTAGACCTGCCAGCTGTTACAGATGAGCTCTGATTAAGCGTTTAGTATTGTTTAGTTTATAATTACAATCATCCCGTTTTTAGTGGAGTAATTATTATAATAGTGATTGTAGTGTTGATAGGCCGCCCATTGTTATACTCTAGTTTTAAATTAATTAACTTCATAATTTGCAAGTGTGTGTGTGGGTATTTTCATTAAATATATATTGTATTGTATTGTAATAATAGTGATTCATGAGCACACGCTATCCATATTCAGTTTAAAGAATCAGCATTGCCATTCAGTGTGGTAATGCCGCTTGTGTTTTAGCACACACGACTGTGGACACATGGCTGTCGTATGTTAACACATACGACAGCCATGTGTCCACCTGGATTAGTTAAGCTATCAATAGATCGTTTTCGACGATCCTTAAATAACTTTAGCTATTGAGTAAAATCTAGTTTTTAACAGACTTCAAAAAAATTGAACCGACTTCACAGAACACAAACAGAAGAACCTTCTACACACTAAAAAGAGAAAAATAAGAATATAATTTGAAGTCGGTGCCAAGTGAATACGATTAGGTACCTATCAAAAAAAGAAATCGAGCGATAGCGTACCAGGATACAATTTTGCACCCAAGTTCTTTTGAATTTCTTAGATGTAAATGAATAGTTGGCACCGACTTCAAATTATATTCTTATTTTTCTCTTTTTAGTGTATAGAAGGTTCTTCTGTTTGTGTTCTGAGAAGTCGGTTCAATTTTTTTTTTCAAATTTTTTTATTAAATACTAGCGACCCGCCCCGGCTTCGCACGGGTGCAATGCTGATACTAAATTAAATACACTACAGAAAAACTATGAACGTTGTATATAAAAACATAGCGGCCCGCTTCGACTTTGCACGGGCATAAATAAGCCCAAAAAAATTGGTTAATTTACGACATCACGTTAGAAACCTCTAAAATTAGCAATGTTGCCTTAGTATATGATGCATGTATTATACATATAAACCTTCCTCTTGAATCACTCTATCTATTGGAAAAAACCGCATCAAAATCCGTTGCGTAGTTTTAAAGACTTAAGCGCACATAGGGATATAGGGACAGAAAAGGCGACTTTGTTTTATACTATGTAGTGATAGTGATTTCAAAAAACTTTAAGGTGGGTTTCCTTGGGAGGTCTTTTAGGTAGCTTAACCCCCCGTTCCTATCAAGCTACAGAACATAAATTCTACATCTTTTTCATCCATTAATTCATATTTCATACCTACCTCTATTCCACTCCGCTCTCAATAAAAGCACGCCTTTATATCACGTTAGAACGGATTTATTTCAGCGTCCAATCGGCTGAGTATAATGCTTTGTGGCGTTGTTTTGTGCAAATACTCTATCATGAGAAACGTGACATGTCACCATGCCAAAAGACCGGACCAAGGACCGAAAAATGTCCGGATATTTCTCGTATGGGTTAGTGGGGCGTCAACCTTATCTCATTCGTTCTATCCTAATGGAAATAATGCTTTTTTATATGTTACACTACATCGATTGAAAATATATTATTTTCTTCAATTATGTAATTAATACCTACAAAAAAATATATATTCCTGTAAAAACGTACATGAATTATGATATTTTTAAAGCATACTGCCAAACTGGTATAAGATAGGATTCTCTACTTTTGATTCGAGGTTTAGGTACGTATTCAAATCCTAGATGTGCATTTCAGAAATATAAATTGTGTACCCTATTATGTTTTTGTCCTACAACTTTCCCATTATCCACTATTTTCACATTCATAAATATCAACTCTGATACAATCCAACCACTACCTTTTCGACCGTTTACTTTTGGATACCAAGCCATTAATTCATAACCCTGTAACATGGATTCTATATAAATTATACAAGGTTCTTATGAAGTATGTTATTTTAGAAACAATATATTTGTCCGTCTACATTGCCGACTATTCAAGTTAGCTTCCAACACTAGTTCATAGAATTGGTTTCCATAATATTCTGGTGTGTATTCGTGTTTTGATATAGTAGTTATCACGTTATTCTGTGGCTGACAGAGCTATGCAAATTGTCCTCGAGC
Organism: Epirrhoe tristata; assembly: GCA_951394285.1. NCBI lineage: Eukaryota > Metazoa > Arthropoda > Insecta > Lepidoptera > Geometridae > Epirrhoe > Epirrhoe tristata. The sequence continues at coordinate 4,247,851 of OX596161.1, forward strand.
GCATTATTTTGGAATTGGATTTAAAATGGAAACTGGACTGAAGTTTTCCAAATGAAATGATTAAGCTCGTTAGTTCGGGGCTCAGGCTGCAACTACAACTTTTCCCATTAAAAGAATAAAAATAAATTAGTTAAACCCCAATAGAATGGTATAAAATATTTTCTTTAAATTTTATATGAAACCATAACTTACTGATACAACATGCCTGCGCACCAAGGCTTCCAAGGTCACATCAATGGAAGGTATGGTATAGCAGAGGCAAGACTAGGTCATGGACACCATGTTACTCACCGGCATTCAGGCTCTTCACGACAGGCATGAGCGAGGGTGTGGCAGGCTGGCAGGGGAGATCCCACAGGTGGGCGCTGGGCACATGACGGATGGAGGCGTTCCTGGGCGTTCATGCATGAGTCCTCGCGGTTGTCGGTTTTCCTGGAAGAGAATGGTAAGAACCAGTTTTAAAGTTTTTGTGGTTTACTGGAATACAGCTTTTTTAGGAAGCGGCCCAGCTTTTCGCCGCTAAAGTCGGCTTGAATCTGGTGCGCCAATAAGTTTTTCTGTCCGAAAATGTGGACTATGTCAGTAATTTTAACGGAAGGTAACATCGCATAACTCTCTAAGATAGAGTCCGAAATACTGAGATCCGCTGTCGTACCAAAAACTATGACGTCGGCGAAAGAGCGATAAATCTCAAGTGAAGTTGGGCAGGACACCTAGCTAGACGTGGTGATGGCCGGTGGAGTAAATCTTTGACCGAGTGGTGGCCAAGATCGGACCACCGGAATCGAGGTCGTCCGGGAGCACGTTGGGTCGACGACATAGTGAAGGTCGTAGGGAATGTTTGGACGTGAGAGGCGCAAGATAGAGGAGACTGGTATAAGAGAAGGGAGGCCTATACCCAGCAGTGGGTGTTACCAGGCTGAGATGATGATGATGATGAAACATCGCATGGCACGTCGTAGAACCTAAGTTCAAAAACATGGCGTCAAAAGTACGAAAGAAGTGTCTTTGAGGCGCAATTAATATTTATTCACCACACTGTTTCGAACTATGATACAAAAAGCGGCTCGCTTCACTCATCACTTACACAAAATGGCTTGCTTCGCTCGATACTTACTTGCAAAGACAAAAAGCGATCTCCGTGTTCCATGCCACAGCCGGTTTCCTGTAGAAGGCGCGAAGAGCTGTCATGCATCCCTCTCTATCACAGTCGTTGTTATGGCATTTCTGGAGAACCGGAGTCAATGACGTCACGCACTCCGAGTCCTTGATGCAAGCGTCCAGGGCCACGTGGCAGGTCGACTGCAGCGCCACCTTCTCATCACCTGATCTACCGTTCTCTTTGCCAATTCTCTCTGCAGGATAATGTTGGTAAGTTTGTATGAGGTAGACCGTTGGTTACAGTTGCGGTCTTTTCGTTTCTTACGTGTATAATATATTTTGAAAAGATCGCAGCTTTGTGTAGGTATATCTAGATTAGTTTTCAGATAATGCGTGTTTGTTAAATAAACTTATTTTATACGCCGTGTATCAAAGTTGTGAAATAAACTTCCCTATTATTATAATCATCATCGCTTTATAATTTTTTGGCAAAATACTCCTTAAAACATTTAACGCATATTTATATCCTATTGATTCACATTTAAAGCACTTATCCGTGTTTAAAAAATAATAAATATATAGATAAAGAAAATAAAATACATGAATACATTAACGAAAAGAAAATCCAAAGTGTGTTATTAAAATACAATAAATGCTCATGCCAAGACAAATTTACAATTGTGTTTATAAAAATCAAGGTGTGAAACTTGAGAAAAAACCGATGAGTTTGCCAATGATCAAATAGTATCAATCGTTTCGACATGCTATCGCGTCGAATTTAATGGAACATGCAGATTAATGAACGGATAAAATTCCATTAAACATATTTTCCCTCGACCAATAAAACCTCTGAAACCGGGAATCCCCGTGTAGCCTCTTAGATCTCTGAGTAAACCTACTTAAAGGAAGGGATGCAAACTTCTGGGGTCTACGCTTTACAATCTATAGATACATCTTGATCTACGCCAAGCTATCCCTTCTATCTGTTCTAGTGTACTATTGTGCTTGGGGGTTGAAAAGTGATGAAAAAGGAACACTTGAGTCATGACAGTGTCGAAGGATGACCGGTCCGTGAAGTGACCTTCCTATTCAATCGAAGCTTGGTGTCTTACGATATCTATGGTTATAGTTAGTTGTGTGTATCTATCGCATTTTGTCTACTAATCTTTCATACTCAAATATCCAAAAAAATTGTGTAAAGTAGAACGCAATGCGATTCAGCTTGTAGAAGATTTATGAGCGTCACATTGCGTTGTCACAGTACCGTGTGAGTTCCAGAAAGATTAGAGGACTTAACCATACGTACGGTTCTCATCAATGTATCCTGGTCCATAGACAGTCTTGGTCGCATAAAGGGGATCCTCGCTCCCCCCGGGCTCATGGTTCCACCGGTGGTAGTGATGCCCATGCGGGTTGTAGTGGGGACTCGCGTAACGGTGCACGTGCGACATAATTTTGTCCGGGGCTATCAGGTTCCCATCCTGCGTTATGGACATACCGCCGATCCAGCTGGTCACGCCAGTTCCGTTCCGATTGGAGGTTCGTCCGTCCGACATCAGCTTTACTGGAATTTCATCCATGGATTCGCTTAGCGGTTGCTACTTCCACGACCAACCGCGGCGCGACCGGACCCTTCGTATCAGCAGAGCCATCGCGCCGGCCGATCGTAACACATTTAATAAAAAGAACCCTACATTAATAAAAGATAAAACATCGGCAGACGTTACGACATTGATCGGGCAAAGAATCCGGCGAGAGGAGAGCCCCTCGGAGCAGGCCCGGTCGAACTATAAGCCAAGTCTATGCCGCGCAGTAACCATAGAGATCGTAGAAATATAGATGCAGGACGGCATGCAGCATGCGCAGCTCCACGAGTAGACTTTCCAGGCGTAAGGTGAATGCGATTGCACGAATGAAAGTCTAAAGTGGAAAAGGAAAAGGAAATAGCAGAAATTTTAAACATGCAGGCAAAGTAGGAGCGAATACTTATTAATTATTCAAACGTTATGAAAACTCAAACCACCTGAGCTAAGTCCTTAACTATTTAAATGTGTAAGTAAAATCAGAGTCCGTATCATTATGAATTAAACGGGTTAGCCTTCGTTTAAATATTAAAACCGTCAAGTTACGTTCTAAAGCTTAGAAGTGTTACGGTCGTGATACATATCCGATAGAGTATTCGAGAAGCCACGCTCCTACCTTACGAAGCGAGTGTGAAGCGTGCAGTGCAGAGGCGACGGACAGAGACACACAGAGAAAGAGAAGAGAAGAGGGTGCGGCGGCGGCTCACCGTGGCGGGGCCGAGGGGGGCGCGGGGAGAGGAGGGCGGCTCGGAGGAGACTGGCGGCGGCGGCGCGCGTCATCAGGCGGGTGCCATTTTCGGTCAGCAGCAGCAGAGTGCCATCAGGAGCGGCGTAGCGCGTCAGGGGAGGGGCGGAGGTCCGCGCGCTGGCCCGCGGAGCCTCGAACAGCGCAAGCACCGCCGGAGGGCATTCACCCCACGCCACCGCTGCCCCACAACACGTTACCGACTAGCCAACCCAAGCGCCGCACTGAATACCCTCAAAGGAAGCCGCAGACAGCGCTCCGTTGAGAGTACTCCAAGAGACAAGGTTAGGGTAGTGTATGCTCTCGATCACCGAAGGCCGAAGGTGTGAAGCCAAGAGTTGGGTAACTGCGGGCATCTGTATGGTGTGTAGGTCAGGAGTAGGTACACTAAAAACAAGCTCGGTGTTTGTGAAACATAAACGACAGCCTGGTGTGGTAAAGTAGTGATCTAAGTCAATCCTAAGGCCTAGGCATCTAGTTTGTGTACAAATAAAATAGGCACGTATAATAAAGAAACAAAAATAACATAAAATAAATTACGTAAAACAACTAATAACACGTTGACGGCTATGGAGCTGAGTCTAATACTCAGACTCCTCTGAAGCGTTGGACAGTGTTTGTGTTGTGGTTTCCATGAATAAACTTGTTTTGTATTTGACTTGTAGCTTATTATACCTACTCGTTTAACTTAAAATTTTATCAAACACATAAACGCCGAAAATTGTGGTAATTTATTGAAATTTCATGTTTGTTATCGTGGTGTCCCGCAAGGCACATTACTAGGTCACACAGAGTATATACACATAATATACCATTTTATATTGTTAAGTGTAACATTATGCGTGTACCTAAACATAATGCATATTAAACACTTAAAGCTACGCTATATTATATTTAAAGCACGAGTTCTGAGTGAAAAACATCCAAATCATTCAATCCAAAACAATTAAAACTACTTTCGAAAACCACAGGCGCTTGATACGATAAAAGGTATAATCGGAGACATAAACTCTAGTGTTAAAAGGATGTCATTTTTAGATTACACGTCAACAAGAGCTGAAATGGTATTTTTAAACGGGATATTTTACCCGGAACTTGTAGAAAGTAATTGGAACAGTTGTGCTTGTTCCCACCGCATTGAAATCGAGCCGTGGGGTGGCTCTGTCGGAATTTAAACTGAGGACACGGCACTCCAAATTCTATTTTTATGACGTACAAAATTATAGAAGAGGTGGTATGGAGAAAGCTACAATTCATTTATCAAATCAGCCCACTTCCACTCACACGAGTACGCCTTTCTTTGTCTTTTTCATTATCAAATATGGCGATTAGTTTAACCATAAATCATATATACGTTTAAATATAATTATTTTGTACTTAGACATAAACCTGATCGCACATTTGGCCGCGCCGTACGCGCCTCAGTCATTTTTCTATACAAAAAATGCTGATGGCGTCAGAAAATGCGGCTGGCTTCTGACGTCTCAGCATTTCTTCTAATGAATTGACAGTTCGGCGCGGATAGGTCTGCGACCACCAACAAACATTGCAAGCTAAATAAAAGCTTTTAAGTACCGCATATTTCAGATAAGATAAGTTAAGATAGTTTATTTCATAAAAATCTACCCAGAACCCCGCACTAAGCAAAGCTTGTGTCGCGGTAGTCCCGAGTAACAGTTTTCAGAGGCTTTGTTGATAAATTATTTTCGTAAAAAAGTAATGTTTATATCATACTAGCTGACCCGCGCGCGCCTTCGTCTGCGCATTGTTTCGTCAAATCTTTGGAACTGCCTTGCACAACCCCTAGTTTTTCAATTTATACCGAGTTTAGAGTGAATCGGATCAAGAAATAGAATTTTCCATATAAACTGGACCACCCTGTATACCATTTTTCTGTCATAAGAACCTTCTCCTGACAATAACAAACACAACAAAAAAAATTAGTGAAATCGGTCCAGCCGTTCACGCGTGACCAAGGGATTTAGGGATTCATTTTTATATATAGAGATTATTTTTTTAGTACGAAGAATTATTAAATGCCTGCGTGAACTATTTAAAAATAAATTAGACTGATAAGTATTAAGAATTAAGCTCAACTTAGGTCAATCAAGTTAAATTACACACAATATTTTAAATTTAAGAACTATTGCATCTTCTTTTCTTCAAAACAAAATGTTATTAAAAAATATTAATATACCTAATCTAAGCGATGTACAACTTCATACTAACATGGACTGCTATCGATTCTATTGTGATGAAAGGCATCATTGTTCGATATACGAGTAGCGTTGTTCGAAGCTAATGTTATGTTGTTTACAAGTTTGCTATCAGTTAGATCTACTAGTGTATTATATTGTCTTTGGATCTAGTCACAGAATACGATCCGCTAGTTTTGCGAAGGAACCAATACATATATACACGTATAAATCCAGGCCGTGCTTCAATAGATTTTTTATTTCAGAAATATATGCGTACTAGCTGCGCTCCCGCGGTGTGAACCGCGGTCCCTCGGGATATTTTCGGGATAAAAAGTAGCCTATGTCCTTCCCTGGGATATTACCTTTAACTATGCCAAATTTCAGCTTAATCTGTTCAGCGGTTTGGGCGTGAAAGCGTAACAAACAGACAGACAGATAGACAGACAGACAGACCGAGTTACTTTCACATTTATAATATTATTAGTATATTAGTATATTAGTATGGATTATACACGAGGTCGCGGTAAAATAAATTATCGTGAGATAGGTAGTTGTCTAAAACGCCATTTACACGAAACCATTCTGGCATACCTAGCCTCTTGCCACAGAATATAAGGCTCTTGCTAAGTTGAGTTTGAGAAAGCAAGAGGCAAGAATGGTATACCAGAATGGTATTGTGTTAATAGCGTTTAATAGACGGGGTTCGCAACTTGGAATGCTAACTTCTGCAGATTGTGGACATGTGTCAAATATGACATGTCTCTGACTATGACTACCCCCTAAATCTAACAAAGGATCTGTAACCGAACACCTGCCTCCTGGCCGTGAACTGCAGTGGTCAACTTGGAAAGCTCTTAACCGACTCCGGACTAAAGTTGGACGCTGCAGAGAAAATCTAGGCAGAGATAATAATAAGAATCACGGATCACCCAAGGCACAGGCCTTGGGTGATCCGTGATTCTTATTATTTTTATTGAGTGTTCGAGGTTATAAATTATTTACGTTTTTTCTTTTGAGGTTCGCAAGCCATAAAATCATAGTAACCAAATTGCGGAAGAACATGTTAAGGAAAAGCTCAAAGGCGCCACACGACCCCTTTGTTTCTTTTCGAAGTGAACTTGAAATACGAATTAATATTCCATTGGTATACGTTGAGGGATAAGGGTCTGAACGTCATTTTAACCCTTTGGTAAAGCATTTGATGTTTAAGCAATTCTTTCAGTTTTGAATGTAAACAGGCTTTCAAGGTCTACTTAAAAAAGGTACCTACTAAAGAAAATAAGTAAAATAGGTAACTGTTCACCACATTTCACATTCACAACGAAAAAGTTGTAAGTAGGTATGTATACCTTAAACAGTCAGCGACAGAAGTTCATGAACAATTGGAGATTTTAAAGCTTCATTTTCATCATTATTTGTGGGAAAATTGCCAATTTTTTTCATAAATAGTAATGGTGCAAGGTAAAACATCAAATGTAAGCTGAAGTTTTGTCTAAAACCCTACGAACTTCAAAGATATTGAAGATTCCGTAATGTTCTATAAGTAATTCGTAAAAGTTAAACTTTTAAATGCGTGATGTAACAATAATTTGTTAACGGTTAAGATGTTTATTTCTCAAAAGAATTTACAATTCGCTTACAGAGAAATACTTAAATATAGTATAATTTTTATAGTAGCTTAAATAGTAGGTAATAGAGTATTTAACTTAATAACATTTTCAAGAACAGTGGGTAAGTAATAGGTATCGATCTATGTTTGGCAACTGCCAAACATAGATCGGTACCTATTAGCCAAGAATTAAAAATAAAAAATAAAAACAGAAACGAAAAAAGAGAAAAAGGTTGCACTCATAGTGGGTAGTTTTGGTTCATCACTAGGAGGCGGTCATAGTGAACACCAGAGCAGCGGGTACCTACATTCCGCGTTTTGTCACTGCATAATGTTTACTAAGGCCTATGCCATAGTGAGGTGACTCTTATTCAATCATTGTCAATCAATGAAAAATCCTTTGAAAAGTGGCATTTTAGCAAACGTTTAAAACAGGATTTCGAATTAATTTCTTTAATATTTTTGGGTAGTTTGTTGTACAGTTTTGCACCTTCGTATAGAATGTTCTTTTTTTAACCGACTTCAAAAAAAGGAGGAGGTTATATGTTCGGCTGTATCTATGTTTTTTTTTTTTTTTTTTTTTTTTTTTTTTATGTATGTTCACCGATATTTCCGTCAGTTGTGGATCGATTTCCAAAATTTTTTTTTTGTTTGAAAGGGTATACTCTTATAGTGGTCCCATATAAATTTTATTCCTGAGGGATTAATAGTTTTCCCGTAAAACTAAAACAATCACTGAACTTTAAGAAAATTGTGGCCCGATTTCCAAAATTTTTTTTTTGTTAGAAAGAGGTATACTCTCAACGTGGCGCCACATATTTTTTTTTCCTGAGGGATTAATAGTTTTCCCGTAAAACTAAAACAATCACTGAACTTTAAGAAAACGATATTTCCGTCAGTTGTGGATCGATTTCCAAAATTTTTTTTTTGTTTGAAAGGGTATACTCTTATAGTGGTCCCATATAAATTTTATTCCTGAGGGATTAATAGTTTTCCCGTAAAACTAAAACAATCACTGAACTTTAAGAAAATTGTGGCCCGATTTCCAAAATTTTTTTTTTGTTAGAAAGAGGTATACTCTCAACGTGGCGCCACATATTTTTTTTTCCTGAGGGATTAATAGTTTTCCCGTAAAACTAAAACAATCACTGAACTTTAAGAAAACGATATTTCCGTCAGTTGTGGACCGATTTCCAAAATTTTTTTTTTGTTTGAAAGGGTATACTCTTATAGTGGCCCCATATAAATTTTATTCCTGAGGGATTAATAGTTTTCCCGTAAAACTAAAACAATCACTGAACTTTAAGAAAATTGTGGCCCGATTTCCAAAATTTTTTTTTTGTTAGAAAGAGGTATACTCTCAAGGTGGCGCCACATATTTTTTTTTCCTGAGGGATTAATAGTTTTACCGTAAAACTAAAACAATCACTGAACTTTAAGAAAATTGTGGACCGATTTCCAAAATTTTTTTTTTGTTAAAAAGAGGTATACTCTCAAGGTGGCGCCATATATTTTTTTTCCTGAGGGATTGACAGTTTTCCCGTAACATTAAAAAAACCTCATTCTCACTTCACAGGAAATATGTGGTCAAGGGTAGCGAAAGACAGAACAAAATGGAAAGGCTTGGAGGAGGCTTTCACTGCCATAGGCAGTCCTTACGATGACAAAAATACAGTTTAATAGTGTAGTTAAGTTTGTTAAGATAAAAAAAAAAAAAAAAAAAAAAATATACGTTAATAACTATTATGTACATAGATAAGTTGTAAGGAAAATAAAGCTATTTTTATTTTTATTTTATTTTTATTTTATTTTATTTTATTTTATTATTTTCATTCTCACTACACAACACACCCTGACTCACAATCTGAGTCAAACATTAAATAGTTTGAAAGGGTATTACACCCGTGGTAGTACAAAATATTTCTTTTCCTTATGGATTGATAGTTTTCCCCCTTGCTGAACTCCGGTCTGTCCTTTAGTAGGTCTGCCCATGACTTCTCTTATCCTTTCCTACTTAAGCTACGATAAGCAAAGTCTTAATGTACTCGTAGCTTACTTTATTATTTACACATACACTTTTATTTACACAGTATTTATTTACTTACACTAAAAAGTGAAAAATAAAAATTTTTGAAAAAAAAAATTGAACCGACTTCACAGAACACAAACAGAAGAACCTTCTACACACTAAAAAGAGAAAAATAAGAATATAATTTGAAGTCGGTGCCAAGTAAATACGATTAGGTACCTATCAAAAAAAGAAATCGAGCGATAGCGTACCAGGATACAATTTTGCACCCAAGTTCTTTTGAATTTCTTAGATGTAAATAAATAGTTGGCACCGACTTCAAATTATATTCTTATTTTTCTCTTTTTAGTGTGTAGAAGGTTCTTCTGTTTGTGTTCTGTGAAGTCGGTTCAATTTTTTTTTTCAAAAATTTTTTCCATAGTTTGTCCGGGGAGCTCTAAGGATAATATTGTTAGCTTGCCTAGTTATACGTTTTCGGACATTTATGTTTTTTGTGAATGTAATCTGTGATTTTATGTCTCTAGTCAAAATTTTTCTTATTAATAGACACGTGTTATATTTATAAATTTGTGTAAGGTTCATAAGTTTTGTTTGTTTGTAAATATTAAGGGTGGGCTCTAGGTGGTCGTATCCGAATAAGGCTTTGATTATTTTATTTTGAATTATTTGCAAACGGTGTAAATTCGTCTTTGCGGCCGAGCCCCAGATCTCAATCAAGTAATCCAGATGGGATTTAACTAATGAATTATAAATCGTGTATTTAACTTTCATAGGCAGGCATTTTGCTATGCCGCGTATTGCACCTATTAGAGAAACTAGTTTATTTCGCAGGGTTTCTAAGTGTGGTTTCCATGTTAATTGACTGTCCAAGATAAGACCCAAGTATTTTTCTTTGTTCACCTTATTTATAATTTTTCCGTCAATAGTTAGGGGAGTATGATTTTCTATTTTCTTATTTTTCGCAGCAAAAATAATATAATTTGTCTTCGAAATATTAATAGTGAGAAGGTTGGATTTTAACCAATTTTGCAAGAGATTCAGATCTGCTTGGGCTTGATCTACAATAGAAACAATTGAAGATCCAGTGTAGAACAGACTGGTGTCGTCAGCATATAAAGTTATGTCTCCCTGTAGGCCAATCTCGTGGATATCATTTATGTATATTAAGAACAATAAGGGTCCAATAATGGAGCCTTGTGGGACTCCATAAGTTATTTGCTGAGGTTTGCTCTGGTGGCCATTAATTTTGACAACTTGGTATCTGTTTGTTAGGTAAGATAATAATATTTTTAGAGCGTCCCCTTCAATACCCAGACTTTTAAGTTTTCGTAATAGTATAGTGTGACTGACCGTGTCAAACGCCTTTTTAAGGTCTATGAAAATGCCAAGTGTTATTTTTTTTTTGATCAATATTAACTTTAATCTGTGTAACCAGGTCAATAGTTGCCGCAAGTGTATTTGCTTTTGGTCGGAAGCCGTATTGTTTTTGGAAAAGAAGATTATTTTTTGTTAGAAATTCACTAAGTTGGCTATGTAGTATCTTTTCATAGACTTTTGATAAAACAGGCAGTACAGATATAGGACGATAGTTTCCTGGGTCCATTTTGTTCCCCGATTTATATATAGGAATGACCTTGGCTAACTTTAAGGAATCTGGGAATAGGCCTTCGCAGAAACTTTTGTTGATGCAGTGTGTTAAACTATTTGCAATTAAACTCTTAACGCATTTTATGATTTTGGTACTAATTCCATCTATGCCACAGCTTGTATTTGTATCTAAGAGTGATATAATTTTTTTTACTTCTTTAATGGTTGCCGGTTTGAATTTTACGAGTTTATCTTTTAATTGTTCTGTTTTAGATAGTGTGTAGTCTTTATTCTGATATGCTATAGGTATTTTATTAGCCAGTTGTGAGCCAATGGTGGAGAAGAAAGTGTTAAAATATTCTGATATTTCTTTAGTATCTGAAATTACACCAGAAGGAGTGGTTAATTTTGACGGATTATAGCAATTTTTAGTTTTATTACTGTACAAACTGTTTATTAGTTGCCACATCTTCCGAGGATTTTTCTCACATTTTTTAAAGGAATTGCAATAGTATACATTTTTAGCTTTCTGAATGGCACTGTGTGCCTGACTTCTTAGCTCTAAAAAATCATTTTTTGTCGTCTCGTCGGTAGGGTTTTGTTTAAGTTTATGCCAATATAAGTTTCTTTTGTTTATTGATTCTATTAAATCTTTAGTTATCCAATCAGCTTTCGGTGCGTATAGTGTTTTCTTCTTCATCTGTTTATTTTTAGCAATTGTGTCGAGTAGTAGTGTTTCTAGTCTCATATATTGATTATGAATGTTTGTTGCTTCGATGTTCTCCTTTATTGTTTTGTAGAGGTTGTTATAGTTTACAGTCTCGTACTGTACTCGTTTAGGTCGTTCAGTTTTGATATGTTTTATATCGAGGTAAATCTGTTTATGGTCAGACATGGCACTTTCTATAATGGCCATGTGAAAGGTGTTTTCTGAAACATTTGTACAGACATGGTCTATAACTGTCTTTGTTTTAGCCGTTTCACGTGTGCAATATTTCTTGGTTACTTTATTCAGTAGTTTGTATCCATTACTTTTTAACATAATCTTATATTCTTCTATAGATTTCTTCTTCTTTAATAGGTCTAGATTTATATCCCCAAACACGATAGCTCTTTTTCTTTTGGCCAGGTGGCTCGAATATGTCTCGAGGAAACTGTAGTCATTTGCATCTGGTTGTTTATATACTGCTCCAATGGTCAGGGAAAGTTTTTCAAGATGTATCCATAGAAAATGGTTATTTTCTTCACATTGTTCTTCTAGGAATTCATGTTTTAGGTTTTGGTGTACATATATCGACACACCTCCGCCTCTTTTTAAAGTTCTGAAATTGTAGTAATGTGTGTAGTTGGGTAGTTTCAGTGTAAGGGCATTTCTTTCGTCTTTTAGCCATGTCTCAGTGAGCACAATAACGTGAATAATCGTTTTGAAGGTCTCAATAACACATTTTAATTCGTCTAGTTTGCCAGGTTTGAGAATGCTGCGGACATTAGCATACAGAAAATTTAGCGCTTTAGAAGAAGTCTTAATATCAGTATAGTTAGTAGAGGTTTCGTATGTAATAGTATGTACTTTCTCCGCAGCATTTTCATTTTCTAGTTTTTTGGCTGCTGTTTGATTATTTTTGGAGCCCCCCTGATGAACTTTATTGTAAGATCTGTTTCTCCAGTTTCTTTACGTTGTTGTAGTTCATTTCTTAGGTTTGCCATTGTTTTCTGTTGCTGTGGAGTTTGATCCGCAAATACTCGTATTGTGTCCAATTCTAGGTTTGTTCTGTTACGTAGTATAGATTTTGCTGTGTCTTGGGAGTCAAAACAGACTTTCAGGGAGCGAGTTTTCTTGTCGTCATACTTGCCAAGTCTTAAAACTTTTTTTGTTTTTGGACAACCTGGGTCGATTTGCTTTAGAATCCTTTCTGCTTCGTCTCTATCGCTATCTCTTTGCTCTTCTATATTGTTTGTTTGTTTCTCAGGTATTCCAATAATCACAACATTTTTACTTCTTTCTGTTCGCTCCTGTAGCTCGACAAGTAGGTCGTCGTAGGAAGCTGGCAGTACTGACTGTGTAAGTGTTTTTGTTTGATCAGTTTTAATTTGTTGTACTTCGCTTTTCAGGGACGCGATTTGATCCTCATTTTCTTTTACTGTGTTTGTTAGGGCCGATAGTTGTGTTTTTATGTTATGGTTTTCTTCCAGAAGGTTCTCCGTTGTAGCTTTGATGTCATGTAACTGCTCCCTGATTAATGATATGTTTTCGCTTATATTATTTATGTTTTCTGCTTGATATCTGCTAGATTCGGTAAGGATTCCCAGTATTTCTTTCTTAAATTCGCCAAATTGATACGCGAAGTCATTTTCAGGTGTTTTTCTTTTTCGAAGGGAAACGCTGGTCGTGTGGGTTTCAATATCGATTTTTGAGAGATCGGGCTGTGAGCTGCTGGTGTCGCCCGCCGATATCATTTTAGTGTGTGTGGAGTTTTTGCGTACGACACTCATTTTGGTTGGAATAGAATGTGTTTTTTTTTTTTTTTTCTCTCTCTAAGCCGCTCCGCTTATCGCTCCGCTCGGTAATACGTACGCTTCCTTATATGCACTGAGAAGGCAGCTGCCGAATGCGCCGTCCGTCTCCTTTCCTCCACGGTACCGAGCACCGCTTGCGCTTGCCTTCAAATTTTTATACAGGTTTAAGTACAAACAATGTGTCGCACTAATTTGCACTGTTTTTTCTATTAGATAAAACTTAAGTTTCTTTGCTCGTGATTAAATTGATTTGTTAGTAATACTCGTGACACGTCTGCTCGCTACGCTAGTCAGCAAGGTTCAAGGTCAAGTTACATCACGCATTTAAAAGTTTAACTTAGGGAACTAGGGAAATTAGGGAACTATCTAATCATATTGACATAAGTACCATTTTTTTACTTGTTTAGTAAAAATATTTGAATGTCTGTTTTAATAAAATAAACAATGCAAGCGTAAAAGTTAAATTTTATCGTTCCCATCCTCACTAGGACTGACTAGGACACAGGTTTGTGTCAAGTGGTTTCAATCTTTAAATTTTTAGTTCATAAATAGAACGGAAATGTAGGAATCTCTCAATATTTTCCACAAGAATAGTCAACTCTCGGCATCAACTCGCCAAATATTTGGCGTCGTAATTGACGAAGTCGAATGAACCAGACTTTTATAGGAGACGACATGGAATAGGTGCACACGGCGAATAGGTATTATCTGCAGGCATGCTGCATTAGCATCGGAAAGGTCGTGAGTTTGAAACGCACATAAGGCTATTAAACAATTCGAAAATTCAAAGGACTTTATTCCCAAATTGGGTAATGAAAAATGCAAATCGGATTTTGTCAGTATCCAAAAGGCGCAGAAACGTAAATCAAGCTCTCAGTTTTTAAGTATTAATGGATCTGGTCCTTTAAATATGTCTTCCAGAATAATGTGATTAAATTATTTTATTTATAAAGTATATTATTAAATTATCTTATCTTTATTCGATGGTAGTTTCCGAGAACGAACTCGCCTATCGAATAGTTAAAATATTTAAAAAATCGTATCGTGTTATGTAAAGTCTACGATCAAGACGCACAAAGGAAAGGCAAAACTGAAATTTGTTGTGCACAAATATTAGTGGAGGTAAAATGCAGAAGAGATTCCGTTGCGTTTAATTTATGGAAATGAATGAAAAACAACGTAACTAGCACTGGTAATTTCAAACCCACTGCCTAATGAAGTCGTATTTATTTTCAAATTTTATATAGAGACCGTCCGGACTAGGTCCGTGGGGTTCTGGAGCCCTTCGCGTTTTCAAAATTCTTTTAGGGCGTCTGGTCGAAGCGACGCGTGATCCGAGAGCTGGCACATTTTTGGCTCAAAGGATCAGCATTGCCATCCAGCGTGGTAATGCCGCCAGTGTTATGTATATGTGTTAGTGTGTTTTGGGCACGCTTCCGACTGACAGTGACTTGGATCAGTTGAGCTATCTATAGATCGTTTCTAACGATCCTTAGATAGCTTGAATAATCCTGTTGTATTGTGTAAATATATGTAAATATGTAGTAGCTTAGTTTCTGTAAATAAAAATCTATTTATTTTTTGTTAACTTTAACATGGATTTATTTTAACAAAGATGTTACCTACTTATAAAATATCTTATACTTATCACAACAAAATACTGACTTGAAATAAACTAAAGTAACTAATTCAGATTGGTAGTGTATTTAAATTCAATCTGTAAGTTAAAATAATTACGATTTAAAAACTAAAAAGAAAACCGACTCCAATGTTAGACTCAGGACGCGGCGTGACTCAGGGCGTCAAGTGAGGATAGGCTCCCCTATAAATTGAAATACAATAGAAATCGAATCGACAGATAACGCTTAGGCTACACCTGCGTCTAATGGCATTATTTGCTAAAATTACATACATTTTAATTCAATTCAGTTCAAAACGTATAATGCTTCATGTTAGTAGATAGATCTTAAAATATAATGGTGTTGAGACACCATGAACCCCGCTGGGGCACTGCAACATTAAGTCAAGTACCGCGGCACGTAAGTTCCTAGCATTACTAATGTCAAACTGACGATTTACTTTGTAACATGGCTAGGAGGGAAGGTTTTTAAAGTTTACGGGGAAACTATCAATCCCTCAAGAATAAAATTTATATGGGACCACCTCGGGAGTACAGCCTTTCAAACAAAAAAATATTTATTAAAATCGGACTGCTCTGTAAAAAATTATGATTGGTCTAACATAAAAAAAAATACGCGTCGACTTGAGAACCTCCTTTTTTTGTCGGTTAATCAGTTTACTACACACCTTGTACTTTCGCCTGTTCCATACAAAATTGTCTCTACCTCTTTGGTTAATAACGACTTGCACTATTCTTGGTCTACATACCTACTCTGCCTGCACCAGTGTACAATAAGGCTTGGCGCAAACGGGTCACCGACCACAGCCACTTTCCTGTAGTTTTCATACATTTTATATGGACTCGCCGCACACGATTGACGCCGGTGGCCGCCACACGCTACAGTAAAATGTATGAAAATATGCCAGTGGCGGCGTTTTGTGGCTGTGGCCGGTGGCCCGTTTGCGCCAAGCCTAAAACGCGTAATTTTTAAGGATACGCTATAGTGGACAGCTAGCCTAACTTGGAATATTAATATTAATTTCGGTAAACAGGGCAATAATAAGGGAATTCGTAATTACTTATAAACACAGGAAATAAAAGTTCATTTTCTGTGGAATATTCAAGATAAACTGAGGATTTTCCTGTGAAATAATAAATATTTGAAAAAGTTATTTGTTGTTGTTGTTTTTAGCCCCCACTATCCCACTGCTGGGCAAAGGCCTCCCCTCGACTTTTCCAAGCTTTCCGGTCTAACGCCATTGCCTGCCACTGATAGTCGCTGAAGGTCTTATTTGATTAAAAAAAAAAATCTGTTTTTGATTTTCGACATTACCCAAAATACTATTATCATCATCATCATCATTCCCTTGGCCTTATCCCACACTAAGTGGGGTCGGCACAGCATGTATTCATCCTCCTGTAGACTACGGCGCAAATGGATGTAGTTTTTAGGTCCTATTCCCATTCAGGACCATTTGAGAACATTGTATGATGAATTACGTATAAAGAAGATAAGATAAGATAAGTTTTTATTGTAAACTGTTGGATTTAACAAAGATGGTAGATATAGAGATAGAGAAGAAACAAAAGAAAGGAGGCCTAAGAATACCCCGTGGTTAATTCCGGGCGATGATGTTGATGTGTCAATCAATACAATACAATATTTACATCAAAAGGTCTAATTTTCATTGTACCCAATTATCCACCACAATCCTCATTTTCATTGTACACGGTCGTAGCCATATTGTCCCATTTTTATTGTGTCCCCAATTTAACCTTTGCGGTTTTGTATTATTGTTGATTATTATAGAGGTTGTGGTACTTTTGACCAGTATTTTTTAACGTCAAAAATCGTTAAATCGTCGGTCCTGATTATTTAGGTCGTTAAGCCATGACGGAGTCCTTAAGGTGGCCTAAAAACTAAATCACCAGAGTTGGCCATTGAGTCAGTGGCACTGACTCATACGTACTTACTTACTTAACCGTCAAAAACAGGTTTTCAATTCGGTACTTACAGGTAATACTACCTATGTTTTAAAAATAATGGTAAGCACGTGGCTTCGAATGTCGGCTACGAAAACTAGAACCGAAGTGAGTTTTTGTTCAAAGTGAATTTTTCGGTTATGCCGCAGTTCCTAGGGAATATTTATTGGTTAAAAGAGTAGGTAGTCTTGTTTCTGAGTATGAGTTACTTTTATATCCTCATTACTCAGTTACTCAGTTCATATCCGTTTAGCCATTTTATCATGGAGGAAGAACAAACACAAATACCGACAAACTTTTGCATAATAGGTATGACTTACAAAAAAACCTATTAGCGCACGCCATTTTGATAATACCGCAAATTAAGAAAACAAAACCAACAATCTTTTATTTGTTTCTAAGCAAACAAAAGAAAAGAAAAACAACTGTCACTAAAGTGTGTTTACGAAGTTAGAAACTTTTGGAGCAGGTACTTCACAAGTTGTACAAAACTCTGGTGTTTTTAAAAAGCTGCTGTGAGCGTTACTAACTGAATCACTGAAATCGAGGTGTGTAAAAAAAAAGGATGCGAGTCTCGTGGAACACTCAGTGGGAACGAAGCAAAGAGTACTTTTCTATATTGGGAATTTCAACTTTGACATTTGGCATTTGTCAAATCAATTATTGTCAATTAGGTATTCTAGAAACGCTCTTCCGTAATAACAATGTAACAATCTATGAACTGTTTTGCGGCTGCGCATTTCGCACTGTGACGATTTGACATATATGTGTCGTGACGCAATAATCGAACACTTTTTTTCGTCCAGCCCCCATCCGATCCGTCTGAAAAGGAACTTCGTTCTAAAAAATAAGTCTTTAATTTTATGACTGTATGTTTTGTAATATACAGTCTAGGTAAGTATTTGCAAATACCTAAACTTATTGGAGCTTGTTAGATTTAAGATGGATGAAAAGAAAGCTATGACCCTATCCATGTTCATTGCCCTGGTTCTTTAGTCTTCACTATACACCCCTGTTTTTTAATTACCAAAAAATTTTAAACATGGTTTTGGTGTCTGTTACTTATCACATTTATGTAGTTAAAACTCAAAAAAAGAGAAAAAAAAATCATAACCTAATAATAACGTTTTTATACTAAAAAGAAAACCGATTTCAATGTTTGACTCGAAACGCGGTGTGACTCAGGGCGTCAAGCTGTCGATTCGATGTCTATTTGTGACATGGCTAGGAGGGAAGGTGTTTAGAGTTTTACGGGGAAACTATCAATCCCTCAGGAATAAAATTTATATGGGACCACCTCTGGAGTATACCCTTTCAAACATGAAAAGAATTTTGCAAATCGGTCAACAAATGGCGGAACAATCGCGTAACAAGATACAAAAAAAAAAAAAAACATACAGACGAATTGAGAACCTCCTCCTTTTTTGAAGTCGGTTGAAAAGGAGACGAGATGAGTCAGACATGAATATAGGATAGCTACTGGCGTTATACTGACTGAGGATGATGCGAGAGCATTAGTATTTAGTAGTTGATTAGTGACGACCTCTGTGGCGCAGTGGGCGAAGGTCCGCCTGCGACGCAGAAGGTTGCGGGTTCGATCCCCGCCGCGGTACAAATGTTTGTATGACCTACAGATATTTGTCCTGGGTCTGGGTGTTTCTATATATAATATGTATGTATTTACAAACAAAAAGTATATAAGTAGTATATCAGTCATTCTAGTACCCATAACACAAGCTCTGCTTACTTTGGGGCTAGATGATGCTGTGTGAAAAGTCCAGCATTATTTATTTATTTATTTATTTATTTATTAGTCCGTACCTACGTGATTGTTGTCTGTACTTCTTATTTGCACATTGCAGTTTTCATAAAATTTTGTTCGGTTTTGGTTGACTACAATCCTTGATAACTTTGTGATGTTAAATTAAAAAAAAAAAACTTAGACTTAGGCTTATTAATTATATTTGTATACAGTTGACCTACCAGTTTTAACCTAAATATGTCGTAGGTAGATATTTAGAGTTGTTAAGGAAAATTATTAGTTTTCTTATCCTATTTTTACAAGAATAGAACAGCCATTAAGTTTTAATGAAGGCGTGGGCTGTGTAAAGTTATCGTTTCATTCGTCACGCATAAATTAAACGGTCCTAGATAAATAGGTTATTTCTGTTTGACAACAATTATATCAATTTACTCCCAAATTCCGTTTCAATTATCTAACTCCCACAATATCTGTGTATAAATGTTATTATAAATGTTATCACTTGGTGTTTTAAAGGAACCGTTGTGCCTAATATGAGCCTCTTAGAGGCGCACTCATGATCCTTTCACCACACTGGTTTGTCCTAGTGACGCGACAAGAAAAAGAAGAAGGAATCGTTCGCCGCGGGACGTCTTGAGTATAATATGTCAATTTTCTTTGAGGTTATTAGTTTTTAAAACGCAATTATTTATTATTGAATGTCTTCGTCTCATTGGATAATAAATCAGTATAATTTAATTGCTCGATAATAAAAACACTCTTCAAATGAAATGAGCATCTTTTGTCGACTGAATCCATTCTTTCAATTTACAAGTAAAACAAATCTCCACCCAATTAACTTTGTATGAAATCTTCTACAAATAATCTAGTTATTTCGCCTTCCTCCATTTTCCATTAAAAAATGTTATCTTGTTATTCGTAATGTTCGCGAGTTTTCGTTTCTTTTCATTTCTTTGTTATCTGACGAGGCATCAGAAAATGTTATAAATGCCGGCCGTGCATCAATGGATTTTGCGTTTCGTAAAATTTGTATTTACACGCGCTCTAAACGGTGAAGAAAAACATCGTGACGAAACCAGTAAGTGTTATTATAGGCGGCGATGGGCTTGCAACCTGTCACGTATGGAATACTAACTTCTGCAACATGTGGGCATGTATCAAATATGTGTTTGGACATGCCTCTGACTACCCCTCTTAGACATCTTCATATAGGATCTGGAATAAGTAACATTAAAAGATCTGAGAGCATGTCTACCGCACCTTGGGGATACAGTCGTGTCCTTTAGCTACTATGAAGGAAAACATCACTACTCATCATTCCTCGTCGTTCTTCCGTTACAAGTTCTTTGAACCAGTGTGGTAGAAGGATTTAAAGTGTGAGAAGAGGGTCTTATTGTGAACTTTAGTTCCGCGTGATCGCAGTCGATTATGTGAACAGGTACGAGAATCACCGTGAGAAAACCGGTATGTCGTAGCACTTAAAAAGTTTGAAACTGTAATCAATAATTTCGCCAAGCTGCATTGTTGGTTTGAAAATATAAGTGCCTCCTCCTGTATGTCTCTATGTCTGAGGTAGGTATTCATGAGCGAGGAATTCAAAGGCCCAAGACAAAACCATTAATGGACTAAAGTGGAACTCAAAGTGGAAACAAAACCATTGATGGATTAAAGTGGAAGAAAAAGTGGAAACAAATCCTTTAATGGATTTGATTAGTGGATCAGAGTGGAATGAGGCACTATTTCAGCGATTTTAGAATTATTATAGAGTTCTCTCTTCTCTCCACAATTTATGTTATTTTTAATAGCCGCAGAAATATCTTGTTTCTGAAATTCTTACGGGGTTTGAATCCTTCTATTTGTGTTTGTTTGTTAAAGCCTGCTAATCCTAAATCGGATGTTTCGTGTTACAAACGGAATTACGTTGCGCAGGCCCAATGTAGGAGAGAAGAGCGATGGGAAATCAAAAAACAAGCTTGGTGAATTTTGATATCAGGTACCTACCCACCTACATACTAGTTTCAAAAATATAATAATAAATATAATAAGTACAAAAATATTGGTTCTGTTCTTTTTTTTCTTAACCAATCGTGTCCCACTGCTGGGCAAAGGTCTGGCCCTTTTGTTTCCACTCCTTGCACTTCAAGGCCACGGTTTGCCAGTCTGGTTCGAATGCATCCAGATCGTCTCGCCACCTTTTCCTTTTTTTAATTAATAAAAAAATTAAATTAAATCGCGCCTGCATCCCTTCCGCATTATTTCAAGACCCTTTGAAGATGGTCTTAGGGGTTAGTGGTCTGAGGGTTAGTGAGACACGACCAAAGATGTGCCAAAGATAAGACTCCACCTAGAGCATACCTACTAACCATTAGTAAGAATACGAAATTAGTAAGTAGGTACCTACGGTACAGTCAGCAACGAAAGTCGATTAACAGTTAGACTTTTTAAAATGGCTTTTGTTTTCGATAACTTAGAAAAAAAAACTTTTCTTGCGAAATTATTACGAAGACTTTATCTACAAATAAAAATTTTAGTGATGTTACGGAATTGTGAAATATTTTATTTGTGAAAAAATAAAATGTTAATCGACTTTCCATGCTGACTGTGCAATCATCATCATCATCATCACCATCATAAGCCACTGCTGGACATAGGCCTCCCCTAATGTGCGCCATTGCGCCCTGTCCTCAGCATCCAGCTTCTGCCAGCAGCCTTTCGCAGATCGTCACTCCACCTGGCCGGAAGTAGTAGGTACAAATCACTATGGAAATAAGTGACGGGTTGCAAGTCCATCGCCGTCTAGAGTAGCAAGGTTACCTCAGCTATTTTAAAATGTTTTTTATTTTCTCCTTTACTTTTCCGGGATAAAAGTGTGTTATTGTAAAAAAAGTCTGCGAATGGTACCATACCCTAAGAAGCCAGAGAAATACCGCGTTTTCAGTTTTTCTGCGAATCAAAGCTCAGATCTGAGATGAAATTACGACTTTGTGTATCTGACGTTATTAACTTTTCTCTCTGTAAGTAAATACGACATAAATATGTAGGGAGTGGGGTCGTGAGTTCAAATCTCGCACGTGTCACGTGTACCTTTAAGTCAAAGTCAAAAAGTGTTTATTCAGTATAGGACCACTGGGATCATTAGCTTAGGTTTTAGGTAGGTAGGTACTAGTTTTTTTATGCTACTAACAAATCCTCTTTAGTAAGTACCTACCTACCTATAATAAAAAAAACTTTATTTATTACTTTATAACTTAAGTAAGTACTTACTTATTTTGCTACACTTACAATGATTTTTTATAAACTAACCCTTAACCTACAAAAAAATGATAAATATTCTATGAATCGGTGTAAGAACCGTTCCATTTGCTTCCACTTTTCCCTGCCTCCAGCTGTTCTGCTCTATGTCTTTTCAATAGTATGACTCAACACAATTAGGCCTTACCATTGCAGGTATTTAGGTAGAGGCATGATGCATAATATTTTGCACCGCGTTCCATTCAAACCTATTAAGAGTGAAAGTAACAAACATACACCCGTTAAATCCTCACAATATTTCGAATTATAACTTCTTATTAGTAGGACAACAACAAAGTAGAAATAACAACCAAAAAAAATGAACAAAATTCCAAGAAAAAATTAAAACTTATCATAAATCAAGGCGAAACTTTCAGCATTTCTCAAATAACAAACAGAGAAGCCAAAATTTATAGAAATAAACCGCTTGTCTAGATCCCGGGATTAACGCGGGATCGCAATAAGAACTCGCCCGGGATTAGAAGAAATGAATCAAACCCGGGGATATTGAATCCCGGAGATTAAAAGTGATAGATTCGAGAACAACCAGAGGTCCTTACTGCTTTTAGATATGTGAAGATTCGGAGAGGTCAACATTTTGTTCTAGCTACTACCAACTAGGGATAATAGGTAAATGCGGATATTTGCTGCGCCTTGAAACAACTGGCTGGATTTTGATGTAACTATGAAGGTACTTACACCCAAGATCAACGCATCGTATATTTTATTAGGTACAAATTTTGTAATTAGTAATTTGTATCAGCCCTACAGGGGTCATTAAAATTAAACATTGGTCCCTATTACATAAATACATAAAATCACGCCTCTTTCCCGAAGGGGTAGGCAGAGACCACGGATCTCCACTTGCTACGATCCTGACACACATCTTTTGCTTCATTCACTCTCATTACATTCTTCATACATGCTCGCCGGTTTAGGGTACTTTTGACCTGGCCCTTCTCCAAAATGTCGCCAATTTGGTCCCATACACATTTGGTCCCTATTATTAGTTTTATTATCAGCTTACTCCTTTTCATATCTCTATAGTTATTAGTACTCTTTAGTCATGCATGACTCTATAATAGAATAAAAGAAAATTACATTTATATCAAAAGATTTTTTTTACAACCGCGATATAACTTAAAATCTTCTGGGTACTAGAACTATTTTTCAGCTAAATACATCTTTGTCTATGATCTAGCTGTTTGCACTAGTCTATCTCTAGTCCGTGTATTGGTTCTCCAATGATCGTAAATGGGTGGTATTGATTCCACTAATGGAAATAGTTCTTGGCAAGGGTTTAGCTGAGGGGTGCCTTAGGGTAGGTTAATTAAAATTTAACGAATTGGGTATTTATTACAGGGTTTATGTTCCATTTGAGGTTGGGATTACTCTTTAGATATTAAAGATGAAATAAAAAAGTTATTAGATAATAATGATTACTTACAAAAGTTTTGTTTTTGAGTGACAAAATGTTATACCTATTAAGTTTAAATAATTCAGCGTTTGACAAAATGTCAACAAATGTAACTAGTCTCAAAAACTTTTTTAAGCTTTTCCGTCGAGTTTAAATCTAGCCCACGTCTCAATTACTTTCTAACTTTTCTTAGCTACGTCTTCAAACCTAGACAACTTATCCCAATCACTTTCTCGAGCTCCGTTTTCATCTAGACTAGCCAGTCTTTCACTCAGAACCAGTGCCAGCGAGCGGCAGCAGCACGACAAAACACTCACCGACACAGGGGTTGTGGTTCACTACGGAGAAGATCCTGTCGCAGCGTTTCTTCATGTGCGTGTTGGGGCAGATGCAGCCGAAGAGTGGGGAGAGGCGGAGTCCAGCCCAAGCCTCGCGACAGGCCTCCCTGCAGGACATACAGCTTTATAACTGGGACATGACGGTTTATATTTTGATAACACAACTGATTTCTAGGTCTATTCAAAATTAGTTGTTGGGTAGATGCAAGAAAGGAGTTAGCAGAAATAGGCTTCCAGGGACTAAAATAAAGTTTTAATTCTAGAGCATAAAGATTTTAGGTATAGACGACCTCTGTGGGTGAAATCCCGCTTGGGACGCAGAAGGTTGCGGGTTCGATCCCCGCCGCGGGATAAATGTTTGTATGATCTGCAAACATTTATCTCGGGTCGGTATTTCTGTGTATAATATGTATGTATGTATTTACAAACAAAAAGTATATACGTAGTATATCAGTTATCTGGTTCCCATAGTAGGTACAAACTTTGCTTAGTTTGGGGCTAGATGAAGTCAAAGTCAAAGTCAAAGTCAAAAAGCATTTATTCAGTAGGACCGCTGGGATCACTTTGAAACGTCTTAAAAATGATGATGATGAATGAAGATGCTGTGTGAAAATGTCCAGAATTATTTATTTTTATTTAGGTAATTATCGTTGTTGTACAATAGGTATATATATAAAAATTTACTAGATAGATCTAGTAAATTTTTGTAGGCCACGTCTTATAGTTTGATACTTACGTTAGCTACCATAACGTGACTTAAACACTTATCACGTGTCATTTTTGTTAGTCTCCTTTGAGGAGACTTCGCAAGCAGGAAAAATTACTTCTTATCCTTATTTAAAGTCACGTGTCTTGGCTATGATAGACTCAATCTTCTCTATCATGCATTCTCCTACCCTCCTCAGCTTACAGATGAAGTAGACAAACCTGTCTTCCATCCTGCACTCTCCATCACGAGCCTTGCAGGCGTTCTTGAAGCGGTCGAACAGCACGGAGCAGGATTTCTCGTTGTGGCATACGGACAGAGCGTAGGTACAGGTGGGCAGGGTCTCAACGGGGTACGGGTCTTTCTCTGTCGACAAAGGAAGAGTTAATGGTAATTGTTTGAAGAGTTGATAAGGAAAACAATCAGCAACAAGGACTGGTTAATAATTTCCATAGTTTTAGAGACACAAGCGAACAGTTTCAAGTGTATTTTGTCAGTCATAGCTAGCCTGTTTCTCCTCATCTTTTCATTTAATGGTAACACACTCAATGATTACTCTGTTCATTCGCATCAATCCGCTCTTCAACCTCAGCATTCGCATCTCACCCACGTGTACCCTATGTTCATCCCTCTCTTTGGTAGCCCAACACTCAGAGCCATACAATACGACAGGTTTTACGATCTTTTCTATTTCCCAACAGCTTAGCTTCAACAATCTATCGAGAGAAGTTACACCACGAGTGGTTCCTTAAATGTTCACTTACCCTTCTTCATCACAAACACGCAAGGATGATCGAAGAGGAAGTCTCGGAAGGAGTTGCACTCGGGATCCACGTTCGGCTCCCGACAGAGGCATGTCGGCTTGAAGAATGGGAACGCTTGCAGGGTCCGCAGAGCCGCCTGGCACTTCGTCACGGTCACCGTAGAACAGGCCACTGTAATAGATTATTAAAAACTTAGGCCTTTACATCTATATTAGATGATTTATACAGCGTCAGGAGGCAATCTATGCCTACGCTTAACGGGACGCTGTAGTGCCTGGGACATTGTTTGAGATGGAATAGGCTTGCCCAGCACCTAAACCATCCTCTCAGCTTAATCAGCCTGGCCCACAGGAAAGACGACGTCAATACGTGTGGAGCTGACTAAGCTGCGGGTTTCCTCACGATGTTTTCCTTCACCGTTATGAGCTCGTGTTAAAGCGCATATACATTTTTCGAAACGAAAAATCCAGTGATGCACGGCCGGGAACCCACGACCTTCGGTTTGAAAGTCGAGGCACAACCCCATTCGACCAACATGGCTCTTAATAGATTATTAGAAGCTATCAATTTGTAACAGGCCTATGCCTGTTAAATATGGAAGAAAAACTTTTTGTCAGATGGGCCTTTATTAACTTACAGTAGTAAAAATGAAGTGTTCCCTAATTACAAGTATAAAATCAGATAAAGATAAATCAGGAGTACTTTAATAAATAAAATGCTGTACATAAACAGACGAAATACGATGAAATGAATCAGGACATTCGGATATGAACTCCATAAACGTAAAATCGTTTTATTCAGCGTATCCATTGTCCATGTTTATGAGTTTATAAATGTGGATCCGTTTGAGAGAAATGACCAGTTTAATTCTGACAACGTTACAGCTTGGAAGTAATTACAAAAAAAGATTATAAAATCAACCAACATCGTATCATTTTCCGACTCTTCTAGAGATTTATAAACCTCGTCACTAAGGTCACTTCCAAATTCTTCCTCTATCTCTTTCCATAGGGTGATGGAAATGGATGTGGATTGATATGTGAGTAGAGGTACACCAAAGAAAAGATGGATGGATTGTGTGAAAGAAGAGACGGAGATGACGAGTTATAGGGGAGACTGGAAAAAGAGAACATGTTGTGCCGACCCCGCATAACGGGATACCTAAGGGCAGGCAAATGATGATCTCTTTCCATAGACACTTCCCACTAATCTCCGTCAAAGGTACCGATGTTTTCTTCAGCAATGTTTCCAAAATCACCACCTACTCGAAGTAGACCTAGAAGTATCATCCGATACTTCTACGATCAAGAACTATTATAGATTTAGTGTCAGCCCAGCAAAAATGTCTCGCTAAATAACAGCTCTGGTCGTAAGTATAAGATAATGTTTTGAGGATTTGTGACTTTATTACTAGGTGCAAAGGGTGTAATTCGGTTTAACTCAAAACTTTTTTGTCACGCGGACAGAATTTAGCTTTGATTTAGTACGTCACGCTTAGGGTTTGCACTATTCATTTAATTTTGTTAATGAAACAGCAAAGAAATTGTGAATTTGTAATATATTGTAAATTTTGCACTTGAATTACATCCGCCATTGCACGGTGTTTTTCTAAGAGAGTGAGTGTTGCCACCGGAAGTGGTAACTTTATTTTTTATTTTATAAATGGTTGCCATACAAAATAATTTCTACTCTTAAAATTAGGCACCATAAGAAATATTTATGTTCTGTATTGAACATAAGTTGGGGCGGGCAATACCACCAACTTTGTTTACAATTAAAATTTTTACCTATCAAATTAAACTTATATTATAAATTATTTACATTTTACTTTGTTATTAATCAACTTAATTACTTATTTTAAACCTTAACTAATTTTTATCTTAACTTAATCTGAGTTGTCGTTTAAAGGCAATGGACATAATTTTGTATAGGACCGTAGATAAACATTATTTTTGGGTCCCATTCTAACCTCAGCTACTCTAACTTTACCATCGGGTCCAGGAATAATTTTTACAATTCGCCCCATGGGCCAGTTAAGAGGTGCAATATCTTTCTGTTTAACAATCACTAAATCTCCTTCGTTTAGGTTTGGGTTTGAGTATTTCCATTTGGGACGGCTTTGCAGTTGTGTTAAATAATCGTTAGACCATAATTTCCAAAATTGCTGTTTAAGTTTGGTACAGAGTTTCCAAAACTTTAATCGATTGACTGGTACTTGTGTTACATCAACTTCAGGATAGCTGGTCAAAGCTGTTCCAATTATGAAATGACCAGGAGTTAAATACTCATCATTTGAGTTTGTGGATAGTAGAGGCCTAGAATTTAATATTCCTTCTATTTGAACAATAACTGTATAGAGTTCCTCAAAGGTTAAACATGTGTTCCCTACAACCCGCTTTAAATGGTGTTTGACACTTTTTACACCTGCTTCCCACAGTCCACCAAACTCAGGAGAGTAACTAGGTATGTATCTAAATCTAATTAACTTATTTGAACAAAAATTCTCTACTTTATCTTTATTGGATTTTGATGAATGCAATTCATGCAAATCCTTTAATTTATTTGCAGCACCTATAAAGGTTTTTGCATTGTCACAATAGATGTAGGATGGTTGTCCTCTCCTAGATATAAATCTCTGGAGGCATGCCAAGAAGGCTGCTGTAGTCATGTCGCTGACCAACTCAAGGTGGATGGCCTTGGTAGCAAAACATACAAATAGTGCTACATAACTTTTTGTGATAATAGGATTTCTAATTCGGGCTATCTTATTGTCAAATGGACCACAGAAATCTACACCTGTAATTTCAAAAGGTCTGCTCATGGATATTCTTTGTGAGGGTAGCGAACCCATTAATTGTTTGGCAGCTACTGCCTTAAGACGGAAACATTTCACACATTTGTGAACTATCTTCTTAACTTCTCTAATGCCATTTAATAGCCAGAAATTTTGGGAAAGTGAACTTAGCACTAGCTTAGCACCTGCATGTAGAAGCCTCAGATGCTCCTTTAAAATAATTAAGTTGGTAATGTGGTTAGACTTTGGAAGTATTATTGGATGTTTTTTGTCATAGGACAAGTTAGGCGCATTTTGTAAGCGACCACCTACTCTTAAAATAGTATTGCAATCTAAGAAGGGGTGCAGACTAGCCATATGGTTCTTAATATCGTTTCCTTTCTGTATCAATTGAATCTCATTTGCAAAAGCTTTATGTTGAACATGCCTTATAATAACTAAATTAGAAAGCTGTAGCTCTTTAGGCATCAATGAACCAACTAATTTGTCATTTGGATTTAGACAGTTATGTTTAAATCGTAAGAGTAGAGCAATAACTCTTTGAAGTTTGTTATAATCTGAGTATTTATCAAAAATACAATCTGAATTTAATGAAATCTTTTGTTGTAGACTACAGACATTGTTTTCAATCTGAGGGGTATCATCAATATCTTGTGAAATTGATTCAGCAATATTGTGCTGAAATTTTTTATCTAGCAAACTGGATGGGCCAGACCACCATAGCTGGTCGGCTTGCAATTTATGAGGAGCAATACCTCTTGATAATATATCAGCAGGATTTTCTACTCCCTTTACATGAGACCATGTGAAATCTTTAGTTAGGGTCCTAATTTTATTGACTCTATTGGAGACATAGACACCCTTTGACCTTTGGGAATTTAACCAGGCTAGTACCACCTGAGAATCTGTGTATAAAAACACCTTTAGATTTTTATACCTAATTTGTAGAGTTGTATAAACTCTGAAAGAGAGTTCTGCAAGGAGTAGAGCACCATTGAGCTCTAGATTTGGGATGGTAAGTTTTCTATTGAGAGGTGCAACCCTGGACTTTGAACATAACAACCTAACTTCTACATTTCCATTCTTGGATACAACCCTAAGGTAGAGACAACAACCAGTAGCATTCAGTGAAGCGTCAGAGTATCCAACAATTTCTATTGACTCTACATTTTCATTACTAGCAGAATTTATGACTCTAGGTATTTGGATTGTACCCATCTCATTTAAGCTCATCAAAAACTCTTTCCAACTTTTCAGTATGCTACTGGGCAAATTAGAGTCCCAGTCAACCTTTGTCTTCCAAATCTCCTGCATTAACAATTTAGCTTTAACTACTATAGGTCCTATTAGACCAAGAGGGTCAAAAATCTTCCCTATGAAACTTAAAATGTCTCTTTTTGTTTTTAATTTGTCATGATCTTGTGTCATGGGACATAAAAATAGCAATTTGTCGGTGATTATATCACATTTCAATCCTAATGTTTTAACTATGTTGTCTTTATTGAGATCAACTTGTTCAATGTATTTTATTTTGTCAGGTAAATCATTAAGTGACTCAGGAGAGTTAGAACACCATTTGTGTAATTTGAAACTTCCTAATTTCATCAACTCAATAAGTTGTGTTTTGAGTTCTTGAATGATCTCTATACTATCCGCGCCAGTTATGACATCATCAATGTAGGTATTTAACCTTAGAGCCTCCGCCGCAAGCGGGTACTTCTTTTGATAAATATTTGCTAGCTCTATCAGACACCTAGTGCTTAAATAGGTAGAGGATTTTAAACCATAAGTTATTGTTTGCAGCTGTAAACAAGTAATGGGTTTGCTAGGATGATCTCGCCAAAGAATATTTTGCAATGGCTTGAATTTCTCATTTATGGAGCACATGCGGAACATCTTCTCTACATCACACATAAGTGTATACCGGTACGAGCGAAATAGCAATAGTATGTTGAATAGGTCATTTTGAACTATAGGTCCATTTAACATGGCATCATTTACGGAGAGACCATTTTTTGATTTTACATTTCCTCCAAAAACTACTCTTAATTTTGTTGTTTTACTACCTTCATTCAGGACAGCATGGTGAGCAAGGAAATACACAGGGTCATTATTGATATCAAATTGACTTATATCAACCTCCTTGGCATGACCTAGCTCTAAATATTCATCAATGAACCTTTTGTATCTTTGAAAATAATCTGGGTTGGTCTCAAACTTTCTTTCAAGTGAGTGGAATCTCTGCAGGGCTGATGAAAATGAATCTCCAATATTTAGTTCTTCTAATGGGCATTTCAACGGAATGTCAACTGAAAATTTGTTGTTTTCTAATTTGACCGACTCTTTAAAAACTTGTTCAGCCTTTTCTAACTCAATGTTTTGATCAGATTTTTCTTCAGTAATTTTTTCTGAAAGCCAAAACTTTTTCATTATGTTTTCTAAACTATCATCCTCAGTTTCTTGAACCACAAAGTTTGAGACCAGATTCACACTTGATGTATTTATTTTACAATCATTTGCAATTGTTCCTGTTACAATGTGACCTAACAGTGTGTTTTGTAATACAAGACCATTGTCTAATTTTATGATTCCATCAATTATAATTTTGGAGTAAAAGTCAACTCCTAACAATAGGTCAATTTCAGACGGTTTATTGAAACCGGTGTCAGCAAGCTGAACATTTTTGGGTATTTGACAATTTTTCAAATCTATGTAATTCTGGGGTAATTTAGTAGTTATTGTATCTACAATGTGACATTTTATTGAGAATTTTAAATTGTGTTCAGAAGCCTTTAGCAAAATATTAGCGCATTCTGTTACCTTGTTTGGAACATTACCTAAACCAACAATGTTTGAATCTTGAGATACAGGTGTCAAGTTCAGTTGATCTACAAGTGTACGCTTTGCTATACAAACTTGGCTACCACAGTCAAGCAGCGCCTTTACTTCAATTTCCTGACCAGACTTGTCAATGAGTTTTACCATCATAGTAGGCAATAATATGTTTTTCTCACAGGTTGACAAGTTGGAATGTAATGTAATAACATTCTCTTTATCTTTAGGCTTATCCTCATGCAAGAGTGTATTGTGACTTTCTTTGCAGATCTGACATTTAAATGTGTACCTACATTTGTCAGTGTGCTTTCTCAGACATGAAGTGCATAATTTATTGTCATCGACAAACTTTGTACGCTGTGAGGCAGGAGCCAATTTGAACTTTGGGCATACATAAATTGGATGATCATTGCTGCAGAATGTGCAGGAACGTTTGACATTTAATTTTGTTGCAATGTTTGTCACTTTATTGTTATTGAATTTTGACTTACCTTCATAGCAGGTACTTTTCAATGGTAGGTTGCTGTCCTCTAAGGCAACAGCTCTCTTTTCCAGAAAGAATAGAAATTCTTCCAATGTAGGCAATGTATCTGGAGCCGACCTGTCGAGATGGTATGCACGGTTTGTGTAGCTATCGAGCTTTCTTGACAAAATTGAAATCATTAGCATATCCCAACTCTCAACAGGTTGCTCCAGGTTCTTAAGAGCATGTAATTGTTGACGCACATCAGAAATGAATGACCTGATGCATGCCGCAGTACCCTTTTGCATTTGTGGAATGTCAAGGAGGATGTTGATGTGATTTGAAATTATGCGAGTTGTATTATTGAACCTCTTTTCTAGCAATGTGACAGCTTCAGGGTAAGATTCATTGACAAGTGGCAAGTTGATAATAACAGCTAGCGCATCTGCAGTAAGGTACTTGCGCAGGTAGAACAGCTTTTGCACATTTGACAATGTCTGGTTCTTATCAATAACAGCATTAAACAAGTCCATAAAAGGCTTGAATTGTGAGAAATCTTTCCCATCAAATGATGAGATTTCAATGTTAGGCAATTTTGAAGCCGAAATTGTGGGTTTATCTGATTCTACTTTAGTATTCAATTGTTTTAATGCTGCATTGATCTTCCCCAACACAGAAAAATATCTATCTTCTACAACACCATCATCAACATCTTTTTCATCTAACATACAAATGTCTAATTGTAAGCTCTCATATGTTTGAAGAGCAATTTTAAGTTTATCTTTACGTGCTTCTAACGATTCTATAGTATATGAAGCTGCGCTGTCTGGATCATTTATAAAGTTCTCAATTCTGGTAATGGTTGACTTACATTGGGCACGCTGAGCTCGCAACCGTTTAAGTTCGGCTTCCGCCATGGTAAACACTTACGATTTCACGTCTTATATTAGCACTTTTACGCACACAGCACTTCTTATTTACTACGACCGCTTATTTTCCGCACTGATTCTAAGTTTGTATTTGTTTACAAACAATGTGAACGAATGATGATTGATCGAGAGTGAACGATGTCTCCAAATTTGATGTTCCGTAACTTGCTTGACGTGACTGACGTCTAGCTCGATGATTGCAAACTCCAACTTCCTGTGAAACAGGACAACCAACGAAACAAACAGCTTCTTATGACGTCACGTAGCGTTCTCCATCTATGGTTTGAAAATTTTCGAAACACCGCCTTCTCCAAATGTTGATGAATTTTCTCTCCAAAATTATAGATTTTGAAGAGTATCACCCGATGAATCGACGTTATAGAGTCGAAATGTGAGCTACCGCAATCGCATACCATGCGAATGTGCAGGCAAATGTCTTCTTGTGCCTTCGCCGCACGCGCCAGTTTCCAATGACTTGTATTGCAAATCGCCGAAAACAATGTAAATGACGACACACCGCGAAGATAACACTTGTACTGGTAATTTAACTCGAAGGACCACTTTTGCTGTTAATGAAACAGCAAAGAAATTGTGAATTTGTAATATATTGTAAATTTTGCACTTGAATTACATCCGCCATTGCACGGTGTTTTTCTAAGAGAGTGAGTGTTGCCACCGGAAGTGGTAACTTTATTTTTTATTTTATAAATGGTTGCCATACAAAATAATTTCTACTCTTAAAATTAGGCACCATAAGAAATATTTATGTTCTGTATTGAACAAATTTTAGTATTCGAATAAATGAATATTTTTGGAGCCAAATATTCGAATAATTCGAATATTCGAATATTTTTTAAATATTTATTGAAAAAACGACAATATCATAATTCCTTTGAAAAAAACGAGTTTTTTATTAGTTTTATTGTTTATTCATAAAAAAAACATGTTAATAATAAGTTTACAGATAAAACCTAGGGTCAATCAGTCGTATTAACTATAACGGTAGTATCTCAGGTATTAGGTATATTCTAGATCACAATTAACTATCAAGGCGGGAATCAACCTCCTGCGTCCCACGCAGGATGCAGCTCTAAGATCGTCTAATATCAATCAACCCTATATTTTAAACTTTGATAATATGAGCGTAAAAAGCTTAGGGCGTCCAAAGTATCGGCATTCATCCTTGTTCTTAAGCGGTGACACAAGTATTCAAGAATTTCTACTTTTTCCTGCTTCAAATTCTCAATCGTTTGACGAGCGCTGTGTGAGCTTGCGTTGTCGTAGTGCAGGATGATGCGTCGCTTTGAGTTAGATTTTCGAAGTTCTGCGATGACTTGTGGTATACCACTCTGCGTTAACCGTTCTACGATCTTCAAGTGCAATAGTCGCAACATGGCCGGTTTTTCCAACGAACGTGGCCACCATCTTCTTTGAAGTGCTTCGAGAACGAACAACTTTAGTCGGCTTTGGCTCGTCTTGAAAGACCCAGATTGTAGATTGTTGTTTGGAATCAGTATCGTATGCATAGATCCAAGATTTGACTCTCTTCGATTGAACCTTTGCAGAGTTTTTTTACACCATCCGACGCGGGCCGCCTTGTGATCGTCGGAAAGCAGATGCGGTATCCAACGGCAAACTAGCTTTCTAACACCAAGCGCTTCATGCAAGATCTTCTCAATGGTTGTCCCTGAGATGTAGGCATCTCTATTAGGATAGAGCCTCTATCTCTCGATACGTCACATGACGATCTTCGAGAATTAGTTGTCTCACAGCAATGATGTTAGTTATCTTCAGTGAAGGCGCATTTTGGGCGTCCTTCGCGAAATTTGTCACTAACACTAGTACTTATGTCCACGCTGTAATTCTAAAGCGTTCAGCGTTCGACAGTCCGCAGACATGGGGCTTCATCACTGAACACAGATGTTAGCTCTTCAAAACACTGAAGCCGTGTTTAGGCCTCTTCTAAAGTTGTAGAAAACTATTGCACGAACATTTTCCTTAGAAAGATTCATTTTCGTACGTAACCAGACAGATTCCAATCGACGCTGTGACTAAACAATAGCATTAATCCTAATACTTTCAACTGTTTTGAGATTCAAAATTAAAACACATTCGAATATAGAACAGTTTCAAATTCAAAATTGCCGGGAAATATAGAAACGACAGAACTTAAAAGGCATGCCTCGTATATGCTCGGGTGAAATGGATACCACGTTGTCCACCGCTTTCAAAGAGACACATCTCCACTTTGATTTTAGTGCTAAGATCCAAGGTCTCTTCTTCGGACTGGCGCAGCTGTATGGGTTCGGCTGCGTCATTTAAAAGCTTACCACGCAACTGATCTTTCATGGACAAACTGTTGTCATCATTGCTTTCTTGCTCTGTTTGTACTCGTTGGCTGCGGTTTTCAGAGTCTGATGACTCAAAGTAGTTGTTCAATTTGATAATTGTGCTTTATATCTATATATTTTTGATTTTCGTGGGAAATAACAGCTTTACAAGGCTTTACACTACAAGAACACAACAG
The DNA here is from genome assembly GCA_951394285.1 of Epirrhoe tristata. Taxonomy (NCBI): domain Eukaryota; kingdom Metazoa; phylum Arthropoda; class Insecta; order Lepidoptera; family Geometridae; genus Epirrhoe; species Epirrhoe tristata. Next base: position 4,282,650 of record OX596161.1, read on the forward strand.
GGTGAGATTTGGGGCAGAGTTGGAATCAGTAAAGTGTAGAAAATAGTAAGCAATAGTAAGTAGTTCCCATAAAGTACAATGTTATAGGGGTCTATAAATCGAGAGTAAATAGGTTACTAGTAATAAATTCATTCTAGGTAAGCGTCCTTCATCTTAGATCCCACTGTTGCTTAGCATCAGGCAGTGAGAGGCTTAAATGCGTCCAATGCTAGCCTATTTAATTAAAAAAAAAACTATTCGAATATTCGGATAATTGAAATGAATTATTCGAATTTGAAAATGGAGCGAATATTCGAATAAAATGAATATTCGAATATTCGAATTGCAAACCCTAGTCACGCTATAGGTATCTATAGTATTTTTGATCGAAGATCCATGGCGACCATTATACCCTGTCTATCTAGCTCACGAGACCGGTGAAGACAAAACGATATAAAACAAATCATAAAAAGATCGGAAATACATTAAAGATCTGAAAGAATAGCGGCCTTCATACGCACAATCTTTCGCGAGTGATTGAGCGTACAGGATTGCGCGCGGGAAAGCCTGTACACGCAATCGCGAGTGAAATTTTGATGCTACGCGTTCTTTCGCGTGCGATTACTCGTTAGTTCTTGTCAAAACTCAATCGTGCGGGAAAGCCTGTAGGTACGCGCAATCGCGAGTGATAATTTTTTTTCAAGCTTGAAGCTACGCGTTCGATCACGCGCGATTGGCTGTATCCCTCGCGATAGATTGTGTGTATAAAGGCTGCTAATGTCTACCGCGCCTCGAGGATACAGACATGATCCTGTTTTTTTTACCAAATCTATGATGAAAATTTTCACGATCAAGAAACTAAAGCCCAAATTCAGCTAGCTGCTTTCCAGGAATCGATGAAAGCAAACAGGTATGGCAAAGTGCCCTCAAAAGTTAAAAAATAAACATTTAAACACAGTTGGAAGTCGTCGGACCGTGTCTGACGAAGGGCAGTGCCCACTTCCGAACTAAAACTAAAACACCTTAACTGAAACCCCATTAGGAGGCCCGAGTCGATCACGTCATGCCCTTAGGGCAGGAGATATCAGTCGTATTCTTACGTTAAAAGTTAGTTTGGATATGTCTGGTTTATTATGGTATTTTTTTAGTTCATCAAAGTCTGGGTAACTCTGGTCTATATTGTATTTTTACTTTTACATGACTGTATTTATGTATATTTTAATTTTACGTCATCTCAAACAAAATAAGTAATTCAAAATGATATCGCAAAAAATCTACTCAAAATACACATTTGCTGGTGTAATGTCGAGATATTCGGTATGATCGGAGATCTTTGTTTAAAATAAAATCGGCTCATCAACACTTCACCACTCACACACTTCCGTGTCTCTCCGCCATCTTGGCAGTTCCCGTGACGTAAGCGCTTGAGACGTTAGCTATACATTACAGCTCAGTGGCGTAGCTACCGGAGGGCTAGGCGGTGCAGTGCACCGGGGCCCCCAAGCTCAAGGGGCCTTAGGACTCTGAGTCAGAGGCCGAGAGTCCGGAAGGTTTTGTTCTTAGGAAACTATAGGTATGATAATTTTGAAAATAAAAACAACAGCATTTTTAGATTTTTGAAAAAATGTCAGCCCAGAAAATGACATTTGTAATAAGACACTGTTTGTTCTCAATCTGGTCTCAATCGACGCTATTTCCCATCAGGAACACTTTTTCCAAAGTAGCATGCTTCATCGTTCAGGGCCCCAGTTTTTTTTTGCACTAGGGCCCTTGACTACCTAGCTACGCCACTGTTACAGCTGGTTCCATGAGAGTTAAAAAAATTATTTTGGGATGCATTTTATAATATTTGAGACTTAGGTAAAGCAGTTAAATAAAAGTTGAAGTAGGTATATCATTGAATCAATTTTATTACCAAAAATTAATCAACAAAAAAAAAAAACATTTTTATAAATTCCCCTCCTGCTAAGAAGCTAAGCTCTCGGACTAAGACCGTCATGTTTCCCGCCCTAACAAGGTTCGGTAAAAACTACCGCTGAAAGGGAATCCGGCCATGACCAGATTATCCCAGGAATTAGTTGGGTTTTTTTGTGCTTGCCTCACATTAGGACAAGCCAGTCATATAGTTTGATCTCTGCACCAGTGGGCGAAGGCTATTCTGTGATTCAAGAGGTGCAAGTTCCATTCTTGCTGCGGGACATATGTTTGTATGATCAGCAAATATTTGTCGCTTCACTTCCAAAATGTCATTCAGCCATCAAAATTAGAGTTTATTTTCGATAGAACGATAGAACTTTTTATTACTAAAACTAGTATTTATGGTCTGGGCCCCACCCACTAGAAATGGCAAAAGAACTGTCAATCTTCTAGTAAATTATAGGTACTGTATTATACACTACACGAAAACAGGGGCTCTTGATCTCCGTCAAATTGACAATAGCCGTCTGACAAGGGACGCGACAGCCATTTTGTAGGGTAGCGGCCATTTTGTCAATGTCAGCCATTTTGTGAAAGCTTTAAAAATCGAACGCACGTTCGCGGAAAAGGTTTCAGGAAACAATACGATCCCAAAAGCAGCATTCATCTTAATTAATGTTAGGAACAAGTCGACTTATCATTGTCAACTGCTACCTATATTAGGTAATTTGTTTAGATGTTGGTGTCCGATTTGGTATAATTTTGATGTTGAGAAATTAGGCTTTTTACCAATAGGCAACCAAGAGCTTTTATCGGTCGTTGTTCCGTGGTATAACATCCTAGTGTGTAAGTGTTTAAATAATAATAATATGTTAGAGTAAGAAGCATTTAGTGAGTAGCGACTACTGGGCTCATTATTATAACTACTTCTGTTCCTCCGCGAACAATACCGTGAGGAACCAGGGCAACAACGTCGGTTTGGAAACAATCTTTTTTGAAGAGAAAACTTCTTTAGGCGCTTTGAGCTTTTTTGATGAATCTTGGATTCGTCTCGAAAAAGTCACGTGCGAGTCACGTGACTGCTCACCGACACCTATCAGTAGCGCCATCTAGTTTTGTACTCGGTAAATTTTTACATTTCTAAAAGCTCATTTTATAACTAAACAATAAAAATGAATAAAAAAAAAATGCATATTTTTTTTGTTCAAGTTTTCACTTCTCTCCGCACTCTCGGGAGTGCCACGTTTTTTAGGTAATCTCTCTTAATCTAACTTGTCAAGCTCATGCTTGACATAGGTAGATGCAAAGTTACTTTACAAAGTCGAACATTCCAAGCGCATTTCTTGCTAAGAGGAAAAGAGATTTCAAAAATGACAAATCACCGACGATATTTCAAACGCTTAGAAGACCAAAGGCAAATTAGCTGGAGCGTTCAAGAATTTCTGAACACCGTGGATGCTCAGGAAATGCGATCGACCCTTGTCACGGTATTTTTGACACTTTCTGACGGGTACTAAAATGGCACCTTTTTTATCTCATTTTTTTCAAACTACCTACGTTATAGTATTTTAGCTTTTTTATTCAATAAGACCTCGTATGAGTTCGGCCAACTCTGGTGACGAAGTTACTAGACCGCCTAAGGTCTCCGTCATGGCGTAACGACTAAAGTCGAGCCTGATAGTATACCGTGCCCATGCCCACCGAAGCATGGAAGCGCTCAATTAATAATGAAACTATCCACTTTGTGACCAATCAGAACGCTGCTTCACTACGACGATCTATCATGAACGACTAAGCAAGCCACTAAGAGCGACTTAAATATAAAATTCAATACAATCAAACCTACTAAAATCGAAGCCAGGTTCCGATGATTTGTTTACAGCAAAAAGCTTTTTCATGTATTTTCTCTAAGTTACCAGATATTTACAAAACAACGCCCAAATCTATGGAATTAGCTGGCACGGGTAATATTTAATTTCCTACCTAAAGACCTCGGTATTGGGAACAATGGTTTAAAACAACAATGGCTGTTTTTAATACGAAAAGGCAGCTAATTTGTTTTACATTGTTACCCAGATAAATTATCTAGACTCTAGACATTTTTAAGAAAGTCAGAGCAATATAAATAAAATAAATAAATAAATAATGCTGGACATTTCACACAGCGTCATCTAGCCCCAAACTAAGCAAAGCTTGTACTATGGGGACTAGGTAACTGATATACTACTTATATACTTTTTGTTTGTAAATACATACATATTATACGAGCACCCAGACCCGAGATAAATATTTGTAGATCGTTCAAACATTTATCCCGCAGCGGGGATCGAACCCGCAACCTTCTGCGTCCCAAGCGGGCTTTTACCCACTGCGCCACAGAGGTGATAAAAAATAATAAGTATGTTCTTGGGTGTTTTACACGGAATAACACATTAAATCATGGTAAATATCCCGTTAATAGTTTTAAAAGTATTTTTAAATTTTATCACGCTCCTAGGAAAAATTTATAATTTAAAAGGTACTTAGGTACCTACCTACTTTTTCGTTGCTTACTGTACATCAAAAATGTTCATGAAATTTTGTTGCTGACTGTACCATAAGCAGGACAAGGAGTCATCTGTCAAATTCAATAACCTAGACCTTGACTATCGATTGCATCTGACATCAAAACGTCCCAAATTCAGTGACATAAGAATTCTCAATATAGGTCACGGTCCGAAATTCCCGGATAAAATTGAAGAGCTCTTAAGGTCTAGCAGAACCCTTCAGTCGACCTCAAGCACCCTTAACGAAGAACAAGATTATACAGCAACAGATATGTTTTAATACACCGCTGGAGTTTAATTTGCGAGATAATTTGCTAACTTCACATCTAATGGTCTTTTTATATCACGACTGCATCACCAAGGCGTTGTAGACTTTCTCTCATAAGACACTCAAGATCCTTTGAAGATGTCTAATCACGAGCTCTACGACCTGTGGCACAGTGGGCAAAGGCCTGCCTGTGACGTAGGTTGCAGGTTTAATTCCCGCCACGGGACAATTGTATGACTTACAAATATTTGTGTCGGGTTTGGGTATACTCCTCAATACTTACCTATGTATTTAAAAAAAAATTACAAAGTATTCATCAGTTATCTGGTTTCTATGTACAAGCTTTGTCTGATGACGCTGTGTAATATGTCTTCCAATATTTATTTCATTAGTTTCTCCAAAATATATTTTCCCATATTCTGTAGAAGTTGAAAGCCCATTGCCGAATATTATGACCAATTATTGCTACATAATTCGCTCCGTTGCAAGTATGAAGATATTCCTATTCAATACGTAAAACCGTACACGCCAATTTGTCGTGTAGAAAGCACGAATCAATATAAAGGTCAGTCTACGCTAGCCGAGCACGTGCCGAGCACAAATTCGTGAAGTGTCGACCGTTATAAGCCAACGAGCTTCGAGCATTTGGTTCGTCTGTGCTCCGCCAATTGTCGGTTTTTTGACGAACAAGAAATAAAACGGGTAATATCTAATGTCATTACTGTAATTTTTATCTATTCTTCGGTACAAAGACAATCGCTGTGCTAAGGGGCAGACCATCGCACTTTTTAGTCGCACGATCGCATCGCGCTCACATCGAGACTCATTCGAAATCAATGTTTAATAGCGCGTTCAAACTAAATTTATTCGCGCGAAATTATTAAAGAAAACTACGTTTGAGGACAGTGATCGTTGAAGGATCGTTGTAAAGCTACACTTGACGCCGCGAACGACGACGCCGACGCCTAGTCGCTAACAACAAAGTCGGAGCGGCGTTGAGGCGGAGTCGGGGCACGGGTGAAATTGACGTGTGCTAAGCGTCGAGGCGGCGTTTATGTCTTGTTTCATTCATTCAACATTTAATCTTCGAAAAATGAGTAGACAGGTGATTAGGAGTCGCGGAGAGGAGCAGGCCGCGCCCGCGCCGGGACTTTTGACTTTTTTCAACAAGATTCGCGCCCGCGCCGCGACCCCGCCTCAACTTTCGTTTCTGTAAGCAACACGCCTAGAACGGCTCAGCTCAGCTCGGCTCGTCACGCGTAGACCGACCTTAAGAAACTCTGACCTCCTTCTATTGTGTGGGCCATAAAGCAGGTATGTCGGCCATCTTTTGTTGCTTCTTTGCTTCTTTGTTCACCTGTGGATTATCTTTTTATGATATATCGCTCCAAAAATCCAGGTATTGTTAGGGCATCGAGAGATTATTGTTTGAGTAGATTCTCTTTTTGTGTTGCTCTGATTTGTAAGGAATAGAATTGAATATACTTACTATTGACGACCTCTGTGGCGCAGTGGGTGAAGGTCCGCCTGCGACGCAGAAGGTTGCAGGTTCGATCCCCGCCGCGGGACAAATGTTTGTATGACCTACAGATATTTGTCACGGGACTGGTTGTTTCTACGTATAATATGTATGTATTTACAAATAAAAAGTATATAAGTAGTATATTAGTTATCTGGTTCCCATAGTACAAGCTTTGCTTAGTTTGGGGCTAGATGATGCTGTGTGAAAATGTCCAGCATTATTTATTTATTTATTATTTATGTATCTATGTATGTATACATTTGTTTTATAGAAAATTGCCAGATGGAAATTGAAAATTTTTATATTTTACCTAGTTCAGCAATTATAAGTTTTACACAAACCATACGCAGAAACAGTTTATACTTAGGTGAGTAGAGTGATAAACACAAACTTTGAAATTAAAAGTAAAAATTAATTAAGCGTCTGCTTATTATAACAAAATTAATAAGCAAAACTTAAATTTTTGCATGTTTGGAGCAAATTATAAAGTACTCTACTTAGGCTCTCCTTTCTTTCTACATTCGGTTAATGAGCAAATTTTTTATAACAGAGCTTACACACGAAACTTTACATTCTTTACAGTTATCGGCTGCTTTGTTGGTATATTCAGCATTAATTTATAAATTTTTACTTACGAAGAAAAAATACTTAAAGAAATATCTCAGACATTAAAAAAATATAAAAAAAATGCGGAAGCAGAAAAACAGGTTATAACATTTAACTAGGTACATATTAACGCACCTAAAAACGTAAAAGCTTTTTTTTTAAATAGGTCAGCATTTGAGAGTTTCAAAGTGATCCCAGCGGGTCTACTGAATAAATGCTTTTTGACTTTGACTTTGACCTCACTCTGCCTGATGGTAAGCTATTGCTTACCATCAGGCACTATTGTGAGGTCTAAGATGGAGCATGCTTTCCTAGAAGAAACGTAGTTACTATATATCTCTTTTATTTGGCTATTTCCACAGGAAAGACAGACGTGTGGAGCTAAGCAGTAATAATATGATAATCATAATTTGCTACAGTAAAACCCGTCTACTATATTTCTTTTACAAAGGTTACAAGTCAGAGCTATTAAATAAAATGTCAGAAAGTCCGACTTATGAAAGCTTTGAAACTTGATCATACGAAGTTTAAAGGCCGTAAGTGGCAAGTGCGTGAGATTAAGAAACTTTTTAACTTTTAAGTTACGTTGGTTGTAAATCATGCGTTTAAAGAATTTTATACTTTAACCTTTTGACATAAATCTGGGGAAATGTCTTTAAAAGACAATCTTGTTCGCAAGCGAATGCTCGGCTGAGACGTGATAGTAAGTTCGATTCTCACAGTAGGAATGTTTGCTTGATCGGCAGATCATTGGTTCCTGGTCTGAATGTTGTGGTGCCACATTGTATACCAGGCACAAGGAAAACTGGAGTTGAATCAGGATTGTATCAGGAGGAAAATCGCAGCTTAGTGAGTTCTAGTATTGACGTCGCCTACAGCGTCCCGTTGAGCGTAGGCTGCCTCATGGCGCTGTATAAATCATCTATTATTTGACGACCTTTGTGGCGTAGTGGGCGAAGGTCCACCTGCGATGCAGAAGGTTGCGGGTTCGATCCCCGCGGGATAAATGTTTGTATGACCTACAGATTTTTGTCTCGGGTCTGGGTGTTTCTATGTATAATATGTATGTATTTACAAACAAAAAGTGTATAAGTAGTATATCAGTTATCTGGTTCCTATAATACAAGCAATTTATTTATATTATTCATTAAAGAAAGAAAGAAGAAAAAAAGAAAAGTTTGTATGTCCGTGGCCAACTCTTTTTGACGACGGTGTTTTTTTGACCGACAATTTAACGTGTCCTACGAAGCACGAAAGCGTTCAGTTGACGGTCATCCATCCACTTTGGTAGCACACAGTACGTTTCTTTTGACGATCTATCAAGAACGACTAAGCTACACGAACGCTTCACTAATATTATGCTTTTAGAGGTTTTTTGACCAAGACCAAGGTAAAAGTACATTTATTATGCTGTTTGTAATTTGATGACTGCTTCAGATGTTTTATTCCTTGGGTCCCTAGTGCGGTGAGGGGTCAACACACTTGGTCGCATGTTGCACCAATGTGTAACAATTTAGGGGATAGTTTTCTAAAACTGCTTGAATTAATTGATTTTGAAAAAGGCGTAGGCAAAACTTAGGTGAAATGCTCCCAAAAAGCTTAAGAAAGTGAAATCGGACTGAAATAATAATGATAACAGTGAGACATTATTTTCGGAAACAATAATGTTATCGAGAAAATGAAATGAAATGACTTATCAAAATTTTCGATTCCGACGGGTTTCGAACTCGCAATGATATGACGATCCTCCTAAAGCCGGAGTCGCCTTTTACCAAATTCGAACCCGCAATGAATTTTCTCGATGAAATACCTAAGTGAGGTATAACACTATAAAAATAATAAAAAAAAAAAATAATAATATTAGTCGACAAAAACGCGCCTGTCGGTCGCCTGCTCAATGTGATATTTTGCCCCCGCCATTTACGCAGTTTACTGATAGTTATACTCGTACTAAGCACTGGAAGAACTTTGTCCTTGTGTCAAAAATTACTTGTAATCTTTGAAATTACAATGTCCTAAAAAGTAGGATTTGTATGTGGAGAATCTTTGAGGCGCAATTAGAATCCTTTCACCAAACGCTGGACAAGAAGATACAATTTTTCTCCTTTTTTATTTTTCACGTTACAAATCGGTGTAAATGCGTCCCCATTGGGAGAACGTGGTTATGTTCGCATGCTACCATGCATAAGAGTTTCTTCAACAAAAGAATCGTATATCTCTTTAACTAGTATTTTTTTTTCTTGGAAACTTTCGAGTTATATTATATTATACCTACTTTTTGCGATCGTTATAAAGTTGGATTCAGTTGAAGTATGTTTTTATTTCTTTCAGTTGTATCAAAAATTCTTGTTTGTCTGTTTTTTTTTTCATTTCGACTCAAGTTTTCCAATTAAAGTTAATAATAGGTTCATTCTAGACATACCTACGTACGTTATTTTTTTTATTGAAACTAATTATCTTACTACTTAAAATGTCGCTTTTACACCAGGTAAAGTGTTGTCAAATGCAAACCTATATACATAAAATGTATATACTCACTATACACATTTAGCTTTTATTTCTTAACTGTAGCCCTTAAATGACAGAGCAGGGTGTTTATAAAAATAAATTTTTAATAAAAAAGTACGTGAGTGTCGTGGAACACTCGATTGGAACGAAGCAAAGACTACTTTTTAACCGACTTCAAAAAAAGGAGGAGGTTATATGTTCGGCTGTATGTATGTTTTTTTTTTTTTTTTTTTATGTATGTTCACCGATATTTCCGTCAGTTGTGGACCGATTTCCAAAATTTTTTTTTTGTTTGAAAGTGTATACTCTTATAATGGTCCCATATAAATTTTATTTCTGAGGGATTAATAGTTTTCCCGTAAAACTAAAACAATCACTGAACTTTAAGAAAATTGTGGCCCGATTTCCAAAATTTTTTTTTGTTAGAAAGAGGAATACTCTCAAGGTGGCGCCATATATTTTTTTTCCTGAGGGATTAATAGTTTTCCCGTAAAACTAAAACAATCACTGAACTTTAAGAAAATTGTGGACCGATTTCCAAAATTTTTTTTGTTAGAAAGAGGTATACTCTCAAGGTGGCGCCATATATTTTTTTGTCCTGAGGGATTGACAGTTTTCCCGTAACATTCAAAAAACCTCATTCTCACTACACAACACACCCTGACTCACAATCTGAGTCAAACATTAAATAGTTTGGGTATTACACCCGAGGTAGTCCAAAATATTTTCTTTTCCTTATGGATTGATAGTTTTCCCCCTTGCTGATCTCCGGTGTGTCCTTTAGTAGGTCTGCCCATGACTTCTCTTATCCTTTACTACTTAAGCTACGATAAGCAAAGTCTTAATGTACTCGTAGCTTACTATATTATTTACACATACACTTTTATTTACACAGTATTTATTTACTTACACTAAAAAGTGAAAAATAAAAATTTTTGAAAAAAAAATTTAACCGACTTCACAGAACACAAACAGAAGAACCTTCTACACACTAAAAAGAGAAAAATAAGAATATAATTTGAAGTCGGTGCCAGGTGAATACGATAGTGTACCAGGATACAATTTTGCACCCAAGTTCTTTTGAATTTCTTAGATGTAAATGAATAGTTGGCACCGACTTCAAATTATATATATATTCTTATTTTTCTCTTTTTAGTGTGTAGAAGGTTCTTCTGTTTGTGTTCTGTGAAGTCGGTTCAATTTTTTTTTCAAATTTTTTTATCTATAATGGAAAAAAAAATTAATTGTTAAAAGAAACGTTCTTCCGTACTAACAATGTAACAATCTATGGACTGTGTCGAGGCTACGCATTTCGCACTGTGACGATTTGATAATATACATGTGTCGTGACGATAAAATGGAAAAAATGTTTTTTTTTCCAGTCTGTCTTTTTTTATTCGATACCGTCCGAAAAGGAACTTCGTTCCAAAAAAACATAAAATCTTAGAAATCGAACACCTGTATTGTAGTTTTTTAACTAGTTCAGGGGTTGGTGAATACCTAAAGTGCGGAACTTCGTAGTCTGTTGTCTTACATTTACCTAGCTTTAGTATTACTTAGTATAAGTATAAGGTTGTCTGGAAGAAATCGCCTTGAGCGATAAGACCGCCGATTGTAGGACAATCTGTCGAAACTTAGCATGTAATTACTTCATGTAACACAATGTCCTCATTAAAGTTCTTATTTATTTATTTATTTATTGTTCTCAATTCAATTATGCACGCCACAAAAACGTAAATGCTTCAATTACAGAACGAAGAATATATTCATATTTTTTATGATAATAATCATTATTTCATCCAGCCTAACATTAGTCGAAGTAGGTACCCTACGAGTGTTCTAGATAGGGGTAGAGGGTACGTCCTTTCCCACCCCTGCGTACTTATGACACCGTCGACCTCTTTATTTCACTTGTACAATACTTTTCCCTGCGCCGAACATACTGAAATATTAATACTAGGATTTTTATATAAAACGGTCGCTGCGACATGACGGATGTAAGAAGTCTGATTAATATTGAAAGTAAGATCGTATGAGATAGTGGAATTTGAGGCCTATCATAGACGTGTCAATATAAGGACAGTTACCATCATTATTGTTATTAGGTTAGGTTAGTATTATTACGTTGTTAGGTTAGGTTAGTACCAAATATATTAAAATAGTTAGCAAAATCACAGGAAGCTTACTAATTTTAAATGCTTGAGCTAAGTTATTGAACGTAAAATATAATTATTTGAAATCCTTACAACAAGCCTTTGTCTGTCACATGGGACAGTTTTCAAACTTTCTTCCTTATAATTTGAAAAGAGAGCTCCATTGAAAAATGAAAAGTTTAATCAAAATTTTCGATTCTGACGGGATTCGAACCCGCAACGATCAGACTACCCTCCTAAAGCCGGAGTTCATAGTTCATAGTTCATAGTTCGTTGTACCATTCGGCCACAATCCCACTATAAAAAAATATAAATTATAAGTGAGCTCCATTTAAAAAATTACACTTTGTTCCGTGTTTGGGTACAAGAAGAATAAACTTGAAGAAGAAACTTGAATTACCCATAGGTAATTAGGTTTTTAATTTAATTAGGTACATATACCTATTTGAATTATCCCCGCTATGTAACGGTTTTAATTTTACAAGAATCTAGAACCAAAATTCAATTCAAGTAGGTTGTTTATTATTTCAACAGCAAACCAAATTGATTGTAATGGACTGTTTACTATTACATTTGTAGTAACATTGAACTCGTTCGACCAAAATTGACTTTCAAATGTAGGTGTTTTAAATAAATAGACATAATGTTAACAGTACATCTATACATACATAAAAGCACGCCTCTTTCCCAAAGGGGTAGGCAGAGACTACGGATCTCCACTTGCTACCATCCTGACACACAACCTTCGCCTCATTCACTCTCATGGGTTGATAATAATGGAGACAGGAGCTAATTAAAACAGTCAAAACTCTCTCTCACAGAAATCAGACAGATCCATTTTTGAAATAGCTGAATTAATTTCATTAAAAAACATAGGTAGATTTGAGAGCAACCCAGCAGGATCATGTTTGCTTCCCCAAGGCGTAGTACACATTCTTAATTCAATTCAAAACGTTGCTTCTTGTAGGTCTTAAGTATTTAAATATTTATTTATTCAGTTTGTAGCTAGTTTACAGTAAAAACCAAAGCACTAACTACACTAAATACTATTAAAAAAATTTACATTCAATTAAAAATAAAATCCACTAGGCATGAAATACACTAAAATAAAACCCGAATAAATTAAATTAATAAGTTAACATATTATTTCATTTAAAAGTATAGGTAAGTACTTAGGTGTTTCATAACACGAACCCCGCTGGGGCACTGCAAGTACTGCAATATTTGGTAAGTACTTCATCATTTTCCTGCCCTTATCCCGCTTATGCGGGGTCGGCACAACATGTTCTCTTCTTCCACTCTCCCCTATCACTTAAAAATATATTTGGTAAGTACTTATTTAACTTATTTTTAGCTTAGGTACCTAATCTAACTTATCTTGGGTCTAATCCTTTGAAGATGTCTAAGGAGTCGTCAGAACCTAATATTGAGAAACACTTCTATGAACTTTGTTAAAGAGAAAATTCACTATGCCCTACTGACCTGTAGTAGTCACTATGACCTATAGTAGATAGGTTTATGAGGAAGGTAGACTTACCAAGTTCAGAGCCGCAGACCCTGGGGATGATCTCCAGGATCGCGGAGCAGGAGGCGTCTTCGAAGCAGAGCTGCCGCGCCAGGAGGCAGTTCAGGATGGCCATGGTGCCCTTTAAGCCGGGCCCTGGGGACAAGAAATATTGTTAGTACTCATAAAGGCTTTAGATAAGACTAGTGGCATATCCATGGCTTCGCTCAGGTGATAACGTTTTTTACCTTTCACCCCCATAAGGGTACAATTTCTAAAATTAATTTCTTAGTGAACCCCTACAGTCCTACAGCTACTTCATAGTAGCGTTTACGAAAAAAAAAAAACACAGAGAATTCATAGAATCACTTCTGTCTGAGTTTCAAAAGCAGGATGGACAGTTGAATCAAAACATTGGTTTTGAGTATTTTCTGAACAAACAAAACCAAACTGCATTCAGAGAACCAAAAGAGATATTTCCATTTTCCAACTGTTTGAGTTCCAATTCAACTTTAGCTTTGCAAAATTCAGAATGGCACTACGTCACTAAAAATACACGAATGAAAATAGCTACTCCAGATTGCAGGATTCATTACGGTGTAAATGCGGTTGAATTTCCGCTCCGAATATAGCGCTAAAGATAGTCTAGTGTTTTCATACAGACTGTGTCGGTTGTATCATTTTGCTACCATTCCTCTCTTAGAAATGGTAAAAATACAACTAGACTAGAGGAAATCTTTTGAAATATACTTTGCTCTCAGAGTTTCACATGCAAGCAGTTGTAAAAATACATAGTCAGATTTGAAATCTGAAATGAATTATACTAGAACTTGTTTAATTAAACCAGACCAATAAAGAGAAGTCCCTATTTCAGATAAATGCAAAAACGTGTATGTTACGGTTTAGCCTGAATTGATGCTTGCCAGTCTGATACAAAACAGTGTAAATGTAGCCAGCTACAGTCAGATATTTGCTACGCTTGCTTGCTCATTCAAAAGTTTACACCTTGTATTTTAGTGGTATTTTGAAAGTGATGAATTCCCATTAGTTACATGCTAATTATACTTTAGAGTCCACTAGACTTCTGAAAGTGCGAGCGGGATGGTGAAATATATTTTTCTAATGATAGAGTGGGACAGCGCTATAAACGCGTTTTTTTTGGTAGGTTAAATAAAAATTACGTTTTTCCTTTACAGCGTCACATGAATGCTCCAAAATAAAGCTAAAATAAAAACACTTCAAGTGATATGTAACCCAATAACTCTTTTTTTTTCTCAACCTATTGTGTCCCACAGCTGAGCAAAGATCTCCCCCTTTAGCTTCCACTCCTTGCGCTCCAAGGCCACGGTTTGCCAGTCTGGCTCGAATGCATCGAGATCGTCTCCCCAACTTATCCTGGGTCTGCCGCGTCTTCTTCGATGTGATGATGATGACGCCCAGTCCCACTTAAAAAGTGAAGTCCTCGTACCTACATCCGCTATGCCAGTTCTCGATCAGATTTCGGTATTACGGACTCTATCGGTTCTTTTGATCTTTAAAACACTTCGCTCCATAGCTCTCAGGCAAATCTTGAGGTCCGATTTTTGTGATTCAGTCAAAGACCATGTCTGAGCACCTTGAGTTTGTGTCTTTTTGCAAAAATTTTTAAAGAGTTCGACGTGTATTTAGAATTGCAGCCTTCTGCATGGTAACATAAGTATTTTCAGGCAGGTCAATTGTTTTGAGGGCATTTATCAGATGTTTCGGGATGAACCCTGTGCTGGAGAGCACAAGTTATTATTATGATAAGCCCGATGTTTCCCACTGCAGGGCAAAGGCCTCCCTGACACTGCTCAAAGGAAGAAAAAAATCTATCGAAAACCCTACAGAATCTGAAAAGGATAGGTCAGGATACGTAATTGATTAACAGGGATCGATCGCCGCTTCAAATAGGTATTTGCACAAATAGCTTAGCTCAAGCAGATTTAATCGATAAACGTTCGACACTGGCGCGATTCAATGCACAGATAATACCTACGAAGCTGTATTGGATACGAAAAAATAGGCCACGATATATCACCTTGATACGGTTGACATACCTCATCAGCCTTTGATAATGGCTAAGTAGTCAGTTAGTAGATGATTTGCGTTCGAGAAACCAGCCGTTAGTCAAGTCAAAGTCGACGACCTCTGTGGCGCAGTGGGCGAAGGTCCGCCTGCGACGCAGAAGGTTGCGGGTTCGATTCCCGCTGCGGGACAAATGTTTGTATGACCAACAGATGCCCAGAGGAGCTACGAGAATTCACACCCAAAAAGGTCCTACAGTTTCTGTCAGCAGTAGGGATTGGTAGTGAACTATGAACGCCCCGCCTCAAGGGGCGACTTGAAAGTGGCGATCACAATAGGTCTTCATGGCCGCAGTGATATGAAAGCCACGCCATTAATAATAATAATAATAATAATGACCTACAGATATTTGTCCCGGGTCTGGGTGTTTCTCGTATGTATGTATTTACAAAAAAAGTACCTTTATAAGTAGTTCAGTTATTCTAGTACCCATAACACAAGCTCTGCTTACTTTGGGGCTAGATCATGCTGTGTGAAAAGTCCAGCGTTATTTATTTATTTATTAAAAGTCTCTAGGATTTAAATATGGTGTTTCTATTCAACTCTTGCCCAGCATTATATAACTAAAGTAGGACAAAGCTCGGTTCTGTGGCCAAAGTAACTATGTATAGTTTAATCAGTAACTGTGGTCAGCCTGTTACCGACACCAGCGACCTTGTAGTAAAATTGCATTAAATGTTCCGCTTTTTGGTTTAAACTCACTTTAGAATATTAAATAATGTTTATTTTGGTCTTTCGTGTGGGAAAATCCATAAATAAAATAGTTGTATTTAATTTTATAGTAGGTACCATCATCATCACACCCAGAGTTACTAACATCTATTATATCCGTTGCTTACTAACGGTTCTTCTAAGTGATCCTAGCGGTCCTACTGAATAAATGCTTTTTGACTTTAATTTTTGTATGGAAAACCTTTACTATGGAATGAAGTAGCCGTTAGTAACTATGAGTGCGGCCTTAAGTCCTTATTTCACTTGTCAGTCTCCGTTAAGGCTTTGAGGTGGCCTAAAAACTCCGTCACCAGAGTTGGCCTCTGACTCATATGAATACTTATTTGTGGGGTTGGTAGGTTTCCCAGCCGTCGTCACAACATTCACTCCCTTCTTATTGTTATGTACTTATACATTTCAACAACAACTACAAGATAGGTCTCATACCTATGTATAAGTAACAGCTGAAATGTCAATAATAACTCTGTTTAATTTCTAATCAAATAAGAACTATGATCGCGAAACTTCAAGAAATCTTGATAATCCACAGCTACTCAAAGAAAACATTTTAGAAGCAATATTAGCAAAACTGTCTAACTGTCAAACCTTCCGAAAAGAAAGTACTTTATTAGATTAAGGTGAGTTATACAGACGATGATCGGCAGCTCTTTTAAAAAATTCAGAAGATTTATAATTCAGAACCACTTAAGATGTTACTTTCGTTCAAAAATTTAATTTCTGTGCATTTTGGCAATAAAAAAAGTAAGTTCGTATGGGTCAGTGGCCAACTCTGGTGACGGAGTTTTTAGGCCGCCTTAAGGCCTCCGTCATTAACGACTTAAATAGCCGGGACCGACAATTTAACGTGCCCTCAGAAGCACGGAAGCGATGAATTCATATTTGCGTTTTATTGATCTGCATTCGATTATTTTCTAATCATAAAAATACCTAGCCCTAAGTGACCGACCAACGAAAAAAAGTAGGTGAGTATCGTGGAACACTCAGTTGGAACGAAGTTTCAACTTTTCAACTTTATAAGCTTTGTCAAATAAATTATAAAATCCAAGCAACGCTCTTCGTACGAACAATATAACATCTATGGACTGCTTCGCGACTGTGACGTTTTGACATACATGTGTTGTGACGCAAAAAATCTAACACTTTTTTTCGTCTAGATTCTATCCGATACCGTCCGAAAAGGAACTTCGTTCCAAAAAATCCAAACACGCTAACTTTAAACTCCGAAAATGCATTTTGTGCATCGAACTGAAGAAATTTTAGCTGGACAGACGGACGGACAGACAGCGAAGTCTTAGTAATAGGGTTCCCGTTTTACTCTTTGGGTACGGAACCCTAAAAAAGATTATAACTAACCAACTAACTTAGGCCTTTTACATCTATATTAGATGATTTATACAGCGTCAGGAGGCAATCCATGCCTACACTTAACGGGACGATGTAGTGCCTGGGACATTGTTTTGAGATGGAATAGGCTTGCCCAGCACCTAAACCATCCTCTCAGCTTAATCAGCCGCCCACAGGAAAGACGACGTCAATACATGTGGAGCTGACTAAGCTGCGGGTTTCCTCACGATGTTTTCCTTCACCGTTAAGAGCTCGTGTTACATACGAAACGAAAAATCCATTGATGCATGGCCGGATTCGAACCCACGACCTTGAGATTGAAAGTCGAGGCACAACCCCATTCGACCAACACGGCTCCTAAAAAAAGATTATAAGTAGGTATTATATCAGTCAATGATTGTGGTTGCCATAACACAAGCTCTGCCTTGGAAGCTGGTGATCCTGTGTGTATTGTCTAGCAATATTTAATTTATTTAAAGAATGAAATGCATGTTGTAAAATTTCCAAAAATCCCAACTCGGAACTATGGTTCTCATCAGAATATTAAGCAGAATCCACACTGGCTTACAAATAGCAACGCTTAATTATTCAGTCTACGTCCACGATTTCAAGGAACAGAATAATGTAGTTTACAGTAGGAATACTCGCGAAAATAAGTCAAATGCACTAATTGTGTCTCTCAACATTGTATTTGTAGTAGAACCAAACAGATTTTTTTAACTATTAGCCCAATTTAAATAAATTTTTTTTTTTGAGCTACAATATTCAGGAGTAAAGGCTATGTCGGTGGGAAGCCCTATTCCACTCTGGTCCACTAATCAAATCTATTAAGGCATTTGTTTCCACTTCTTCTTCCACTCTAATCCATCGATTTAGATCACATCCGTCAGATTCCACTTTCGTCAGAAGTAGTTTTTTGTATAATTTCAGTTCAGTTTCGTCATGAATGACGGATGTGGATAACTTCTAATGACACTTTCGTCAGATTTATTTATTTCTGGCGCTTCGGCGGCCGCTGCCGCGGCACACTCGCTTCGCTCGCTCGCCTTGCGCATGGTTTTTTCACTATCCTAACATAACCTAACCAACGACCCATTTGGTTAGGTTAGCCAGAAATGTAGAATAATGGAATCTGACGAACGAGGAATCATCGTTTCGTCAGAGGTAAAAAAAATCTGACGAATGTGGAATAAATAAATGATCTCACGAATGTGGAATCTGACGGATGTGTCCTAAAGCAATCCATCAATGGTTTTGTTTCCACGTTGTGTTCAGAGGAATCTTACCCAAAGATCTTACCAGAGTCATCAGAGGATGACGATTCTATGAAATCATAAGTAATGATTTAGTTTAATTAGTAGCACGCCCAAATACATTTATAGCACAAGCTCACATTTTGTACGCGAAAGGTTGCAACCCCCATCGCTGCTTTGTTAGATTAGAACTAACTGGTTTTATCACGATATTTTTCTGCTCATAATTTTTAAAAAATGTAAAATCTATTGATGCACGTCACGGATGATCACAAGATTCGGTTTCAGATTATACCACCACTACTACCAGTAGTACCACTAGTAGTACCATGGATATGTAGCGGTCTATAACAGGCGACACAAACCTTCTGTTCTTCATTGATCCATACTGTGCCAGTTCACGGAAGCGTTGGAAATAAAGCCACTTATTTCGAGCTCGTCTGAACGCCGCCTAATGCGCTCCGACGTGACTTATAGAGGGATATTTGCAGTAGTAATGGATATCTATTATTGTAATTAATCTGGACTGGATTTTACTTTGATTTATAACTCTGTTGAAAAAGAAGCGCGTTTTCCTATAGTGGCTATTTATAAATTGAGTTCCCTGATAAACTTGGTGCTTCGTTGGTAGGTATAAACTTACTGCAAAAGTTTAGAATCTTGATCCTTGGGGTCAAAATAGAGATATTTCGAGTCAAAACAAACACAATATAATTATTATGATAGGTCAAAATCAAGGTTAAATTAAAATCAAAGAAGAAAGGTATGTCGAAAAAATAGCTCGTGACCCGTGTACCCACTGGCTTGACCCACTGGTGGGTCGAGGGGTAATTCCGGAATTAAAACTAACAGACCTATAACATAGGTTGCGAGGAGCGAAGCGACGAGTGGTTAGGTGTATAGTGAACAACCACGCACGAGCCGAGCGAAGCGTGCCGCGGTAGCGGCCGGCGAGTACCAGATCCGAATTACCCCTAGACCCACCGGTGGGTCAAGCCAGTACCCACTGGCTTGACACGGGTCATCTCCCGAAAAAATTGAGTCAAATGCAATCTCTACATTGTCTTTGGGCAGTGTTGATATGACGTGTCCATTGACTTCACCAGTTCATTTTTGACACGTGTCGTCAAGAGCAACGACAAATGTTTTATGTGTTATCAACAGCAACACCCCCTACTCTTTGAAACCATGACCTTCCCTGAAAGTGACCTATCCTGAAGGCCTGACAGCTGAAGGCTTGTACTATCTAATGGTACCACGGTAAACAAACGTTCCCGAAGGCCAAAACAATCTGTTCCATCCTCAGTCACATGATCTAAGGTTCCATCCATACTAACTGTCTCTCCAGTTACACGAGATAATCACTAAAACCTAATTAGGCATTTAATAAAGAAACAACTCAATAATAAACCAACCATGTAATAAAACTATAAAATAAAATAAAGTATAATGCAAAACTTAGTGCTTAGTCTCCCTCGTCGCCACCCTCTTCCTCTTCGTCGAACTCTCCCTCCTCCTCAGCAGTGGCATCCTGATACTGCTGGTATTCAGACACCAAGTCGTTCATGTTGCTCTCAGCCTCAGTGAACTCCATTTCATCCATGCCCTCACCAGTGTACCAATGCAGGAAAGCCTTTCGTCTGAACATAGCTGTAAACTGCTCAGAAATGCGCTTGAACAACTCCTGGATAGCTGTGGAGTTGCCGATAAATGTGGCAGACATCTTCAAACCACGGGGAGGGATGTCGCACACAGCCGTCTTCACATTGTTAGGGATCCATTCGACGAAGTACGAAGAGTTCTTATTTTGTATGTTCATCATCTGCTCATCCACTTCCTTCATAGACATTCGTCCTCTGAACACAGCAGCTACAGTCAAGTATCTTCCGTGGCGAGGGTCACAAGCAGCCATCATGTTCTTTGCATCGAACATTTGCTGCGTCAGCTCGGGGACTGTCAGCGCTCGGTACTGCTGGCTTCCTCTAGACGTCAGCGGTGCAAAGCCGGGGATGAAGAAGTGGAGACGAGGGAACGGCACCATGTTTACAGCGAGCTTCCTAAGATCCGCGTTCAGCTGGCCGGGGAAGCGTAGGCAAGTGGTTACGCCAGACATCGTCGCTGATACCAAATGGTTCAAATCTCCGTACGTTGGCGTAGTAAGTTTCAAAGTTCTAAAGCAAATGTCGTATAGGGCTTCGTTATCAATGCAGTAGGATTCATCAGTGTTTTCCACCAGCTGATGGACAGATAGTGTGGCGTTGTAAGGTTCGACGACAGTGTCTGACACTTTGGGCGAGGGGACTACGCTGAAGGTGTTCATGATACGGTCTGGGTACTCCTCTCGGATCTTCGAGATCAGCAGCGTTCCGAGTCCAGCGCCAGTGCCGCCGCCGAGCGAATGTGTAAGCTGGAAGCCTTGTAGGCAATCGCAGCCTTCAGCTTCTTTCCTGACCACGTCCAAAACAGAGTCTACAAGTTC
The DNA here is from genome assembly GCA_951394285.1 of Epirrhoe tristata. NCBI lineage: Eukaryota > Metazoa > Arthropoda > Insecta > Lepidoptera > Geometridae > Epirrhoe > Epirrhoe tristata. The sequence goes on from OX596161.1 coordinate 4,303,567, forward strand.
TGCGCCTTCCGTGTAATGCCCCTTCGCCCAATTGTTTCCAGCTCCTGATTGGCCGAAGACAAAGTTGTCTGGCCTGAAGATCTGTCCGAATGGGCCGGAACGGACCGAGTCCATGGTCCCCGGTTCAAGGTCCACCAGGATAGCCCTGGGCACGTACTTTCCTCCAGTGGCCTCATTGTAGTACACGTTGATGCGCTCCAGTTGGAGATCAGAGTCACCGTGGTAGGTGCCCGTGGGGTCTATTCCGTGCTCGTCAGATATTACTTCCCAGAACTGAAAAAGAAAAGGTTGTATAATGACAGCTGTCACAAATTCTAGTTCTTGTTGAAAATGGGTCAGGAATTATTTTATTCATTTCAGACAAAGAGAAAACAAATACTGCAAAAATCCCGGATAGATTACAGTCCGGCTATTATGAGATAGCAAAGCAAGGATTACGGCTAAACAGTTAGAAAATTATCTTACCTTAGCACCAATTTGGTTTCCACACTGCCCTGCTTGTATATGCACAATTTCCCTCATTTTACTTAATTTATTACTTTTTAAATCACTACAATCAACAGCTTATTCGAAACGAAGGCAGCGATCGGGCGCGACCTACTCGAAAGACTGACACAAAACAAATGAGCGGTTCCGAAAATTCAAAACCATTCGTTCGATTTTCAAACTTATAATTTTTCCTTTATTGCATCGCCTCCAGCCTGGAATATGGACGCAAACTTTATCACGAAAAAGAGGTTATATACATTGACCTCAAAAATATTAACCTCAATAAAAATGTTTCGAAACTACACAATACCAGCTTGGAGGGGAAAATATCGGCCATTTCAGAGTTGAATAAAACTGGATTGTATAAACTTTTGACTTTACTATTTCGATTTAAGACCGAAAACTTAAGTATAAGACAGCGTTAGAATAGACATTCGAAGATTAAATAAAAAAAATGCTTGAAAATGCAGCATTACAACAGCATTTGAAACACTGACGGCCTAGTGGTGGCTAGTGAGTGACACTAGATGGCAATATTCTCGGCAAAATTCTTTGAGGAAAGAAAACAAAATTAAAGAAATAAATAAGCCATCTACAGGTGTAATAAAACTCAGGAAAAATCAAACGAATGAAAGACCATACACAGACATCAAAGATCACATTCTTGATCTTTTGAAGATGTCTAAGGGGTCAAAGGCACGTCTAAATAAACCCAAATAAAACATTAAGTAAAAGTTAGCTTACAGAGTTAGAGTTGGTAAGTGTAAATAAAAAATCCATAAATGAACTGTTCTCGAACCCGTCCTTCGAATAGAAAGTCTGATTACTACACCACTTAACCAACACAGCTTCTTTGATTTATTTATTCAATATTTTCCACTATAATTCACAAAATACATAACAATAAGGTGTCGCATTTTAAACATGGTTCTTGTTAATTAAACACATTTATGATATTGTAGTTTAAATCGTTGTCAACATACAGAGTGTAGAGTTTTTAGGTTATTTAATATTGTAAGAAGATTTCAACTGAAAAGTTTAAATCAAAATCAGTTTCTTTAACGAGCTACAAGGCAAACAGTAAAATGCAGACAGTCAAGACGTCTTCGATTTAATTTCTATAGCAACCATACTTGCTCTTCCAGGCAACCTATGGCAACTTTGGCAACCATGATCTTCATCTCCCTGACCTTATCCCATGCTAAGTGGGGTCGGCACAACAAGTCTTCTTCTTCCACTCACTCCTATCACTCGTCAATTGTGCATCCACTCCTTTTACATTCATATCATCTCTCACACAATCTTTGGCAACTATGCTATTGATGAAAAATACCAACCAATAAAAGAATAATCGGGCAACCTTGATCAATATTAAAATCATGCTTGTTTGGTTGACATAGTGCATTCAGTCTTCAGCATTCAGTTTAGTGTGTGATATTGCTTAAATGAAGCTACCGAATTTCAACTTCTAGCTTCATTTAGTTGCGCCAGAGAGCTTGCTATAATTATACAAATTTCTAAATATAATAGTAATAATCTAATAGTAATTGTAACTGTTGTATATGATGTGGAGAAAATAAAACTTTATTCTATTCTATTATATTCTATTCTAAATGAATTTTGGGAGCGTCCTATATAAAATGATTTCGAATCGGGACCAATCGCGTGCAGACTTCATTCTGAATAATGAATTTGCATCGACAACGCATTTCGATAATGCTTTGCAGCGGTCAGCTTTATTATGGGAGCGATCAGATAATTGGTATCAGATTTGTGTTATTTTCCACTAGTATTCTAGTGAAGTGGGGTAATAGTAGGTACTTGGTATGAATGTGGATTGACTTGGTATGATATACGAGAAGAAGAGATAGATGGATTGTGTAGAAGATGACATGAGTAAGGGAGTGAGTGCTGAGATGACGACTAATAGAGGAAAATGGAAGAGGAGTACAGTACGCACAACTGATTTTTAGCTATCTGAAGTTAGGTGCTCTAAACGATTGCACAGGCTTGCGCGAGTTAGGCGAGATAGGACGATGAAATAAGCGAGTGAGCGAGGCAACTACAAAACGCTGTCTTCGTCTTTTAGGTGTCACCAAAAATGGGTTATGCGCAGCTACTTCAGAGAGCTAAAGATCGGCTGTGCATATTGTACATGTTGTGCCGATCCATATAAAGTGGAACTAGGGCAGGAAAGTTCTACCCATACACAAAAGGGTATGGGTAGCTATATTGCCGCTAGAGGCAATATTGACTGAGCGCTTCTGTGCTTCGAATGGCATATTGAATTGTCGGTCCCGGCTTATAAGTCGTAGCCATAACAGAGGCTGCTTAAATACTCTATCACCAAAGTTACCACTTACTAGTCCTTTAAGGTTACAATTTTATACTTATGGGATTCATATATCACAGATTCACATTTTTTCAGCATCCTAGCAATAAAAATAAAAATACATATAATGATACTGAGAAGTGTTGGGAAGTGCTGGGAAGTTCTGAGAAGAGTTGAGGAGAAAAGGGTTTTGATGAACACCATTCAAAATCGAAGAGGAAAAATGAATCTTAAAAATTGATGATGATGATGATAATGATACTAAAAATGTTTAAGCTTTTAATTTAATCGTGGAAAGTTGAGATTGTCTAAATAATTTTCGCTAAATTATTGATTATTCTCAAACTAAACTTTGGAGCTTAAAGATAAACCGTCTAACTTTTAATAGGTTATGAAAAAGTAATGACATGCTATCATAATTTATACAGGGAGTAAAAAAAGAGCTACGAAAAAATGCGATTTTGGAAAAAACGTTGCTTCATATTTTCATCATAATGTAGCCTGTTTCATCCCACTGTTGGGCATAGTACTCTTTTCGTTTATACCAAAATGCTCCGCCTGTAATAATTTAACTTATTTATTTACGAACCACGATTTTATACTCCCCCTTAGACATCATCAAAGGATCTGAAGTAACATAAAAAAGATCTGAGAGAATGTCTACCGCACCTTGGGGATACAGTCGTGAACCTGTGTACGTTTTTTTACCTAAACTGTCCCACAAGCAAAGGTATACCCCAATTCATTCCAACCATCTCTCTCCTTTGATAGGTTTCACCACCCACTATCGAAGGAGTCGAGGTCGTCTTTCTGGAGCGCTGGCGCTCCCTTGGCCGTCCGCGGCGTCGTCGCCCTTCAGGTTGCCAGGTTGATAAGATGTTGGCCCATTTTTCGCTGTGCCAAATAGACTTTTATATTTTTAGAATAAACGCAATCTACTTACAGTTCGCCCAACGGATCTATGCATTCGTGAAGTTAGCCGTTTGTCTGTCATACAAAATTGTGTTCTGCGCAGACAAACGGCTAACTTCACGAATGCCTAGATCCGTTGGGCGAAGTATACAAGAGCTTGTAAGTACCAAGCATATCCAAACAATACCTAAAGCATATTAAAATCAGGAGCTATTCTCCTGACTCCTGAGGATGTCATTTTGTACAATTGTGAGTTTTTCCACATATTGCCGAAGCTGACTGTATTGAGGACATTAATGTAATTGATCAGATACCCCAGCAATCGTGGATCTGGTCTAAATCCATTATTTGAGTGCACTCACCTTAATTATGAACTTGGCTACTTTATGATTTGTACGAGTGGATTAAAAAGTAATTGTGACGTCAGTTACAAATATAGTATTTTTCACGTAGGAACGTGTCCCTGACACATAGAACTTTTGCGTTTTTCGCTGTACAACAAAGCCTTTATACGCACAATCTTTCGCGTGTGATTGAGCGTACAGGATTGTGCCCGGGAAAGCCTGCACGCAATCGCGAGTGATAATTTTGATGCTACGCGATATTTCACGCGCGATTACTCGCTAGTTCGTGTCAAAACGCTATCGTGCGGGAAAGACTGTACGCGCAATCGCGAGTGATAATTTTATTGAAGTTAGATGCTACGCCTTCTATCACGCGTGATTGGTTGTATCCTTTGCGATAAATTGTGCGTATAAAGGCTGCTAGAAAAAAATTCTAAAAAAAATCTAGTGATAATACTAAAAGATACAACTTAAAAAAAATGATTTTGTCTATTTCCTGTTTTAAAATTTCAGAAGTTAACAAAAAAGCCTTGTCACGGAACCGTTCCTAAGTGAATAAGACTATAGGAGTTAAACATTTTTGTTAGTAGCTTTTAAAAACAACAAATAGTAAGTTAGAGAACTTTTCGTAGGCTAAAGTAGCCTGAGCGACAGGTAAGGTTTAGGTCTTTATCTACATCGTACAAGTTACTTTACTGCGTAGAGACTGCGTAGAGTCGACGAAAAGAGATCGCTATTGCAAGTTGTCGAGAACAGAAGGGGAAAGATGATCGGCCATCTTATACGACATGACAGTTTCATTAAGAACATTATAGAAGGGAAAGTGGAAGGAAGAAGAGGAAGACCGAGGATAAGCTAAATGAGCCAAGTGAAGGAGAAGGTAGCTGTCATGTCGTATAAAGAGATCAAGGAAGCAGCCCTGGAAAGAGATACATGGAGAGGGATTCATCAGTTGTGCCGACAAGGAGTAAATCCTTAAATAAGAAGAAGAAGACAAGTTACTTAAGATTTTTTACAGCGTCAGGAGGCAACCTATGCTTACTGAACAGGACGCTGTAGTGCTTGGGGGCTTTGTTTGAGAATAGGCTTGTCCAGCCCTTTCTTTACTTCTTAATTCAAAAAGAAAAGAAAACATGAAGTCAAAGTCAAAAAGCATGTATTCAGTAGTACCGCGGGAGTCTTAAAACTAGGTGGTTCTCTGTTTCTTCGCGACTACCGTGAAGAACTCAGGGCAACAACACAGTTTGGGACCTAGTCCAAAAGCCAAATGAAACCGTCTACGATTACATTGATCGAATAGCTGTTTATATGAGTTCATAGTCCGTGCAAATAATTCCCGAACCCCCAAGGGGAGCAAGATTAACAATGGCAAAGTAACCCAAGTCAACAAACTAACTTACACAGAGACCCTTTACAGTAAAATAATGGTAATTTTAACAAATCCGTTAGAGAAACTGTTGGAACATGGGATATGCCGTTTTGAAAAAGGTTCTGTTTATGTTTAATGCTTAGAGTTTTTAAGTTGCCTGAAATCCCTTCGCCCCCGCTTGAATTGAAGCCAATGGGGCCCTTGGCTTCAATTCAAGCGGTCACCCACTTTGTGACATACCGAACGTAGCTTCGTTGCCAAGCAACGACTAAGCAAGCTACACCACGACCGCTTCTTTACGGGTTTAAAGTTTCTTCATTTTTTGTTCCCGTATGTTATAAGGTACACAAACCAAAATAAGTATTTAAAAAAAAAAAGTGTAATTTCCGGATGCGAATATATTGATTAGTAGTACCACGGGTAATTAAACGGGGGTTTTTATTCATCGGGTAATTTTAAATCGTGGTACTAGCAGACAGGCTGGTAGTACCGAATTACCACGGGTAAGTAAGTACCGAATTATATCAATTCACAAAATGGTAATAGTGAAAATGAAAAATGTTGTAATATTTTAAGTAAACAAAAAAGCTCTTACAATTTGGCCTAATTACTCCGTGGCGGGTTTAATCAGACGTTTTTCAGCAAATTTGTCGCAAAGTAGAGGATCTGAATAGTGTATGAGTGTCCACTGACTAGTAGAAAGGCTTTTGAGACTGCCACGCGCGATATACCTGTAGAGATGATAGCACCTCTACTTTAAACAGAAAACCGACTTCAAATGCACTCCATAGGAAAATACAAGCAACAAGAGGATGAGACTTAACTTTGAACGGAAAATTATCAATTTATTGGGAATTCATCTTTTGGTGACCATCTCGAGATTATATCCAAACAAATATAAACAATTAAACATACAGTCTAACATAAAACCTGCAGGTATTTTTGAAATTGTTATCCCACAAAAATACAGTTTTTTCTTCGAGTATAAACTCACACAAGTAAATAATAAGTGGTCACAAATAAATAATCCTTACTGAATGTATCATCAAAATAAAGATAATAATGAAAGATAATTTTTTTTTTTTAATTAACTTAGTTAATAATTAGAAGGCCTTACAGGACTACCTACTAATATCCATGTTCCTAGTATTATGCATATCAATTTTCCTAGTACCAGCACAGAATACAGATAGGAACAGATAGAATAATTGCAAATATTCGAAAGGTTGTGTCAGCTCCATACGAATCCTCAATTATTCGAGTGGGCAATTTTAGCCGACTGGAAGTCGAGCTCACAAACCTAGTCATCTGATGTGTAAATGATGTGCCAACGTTCCTCTCTTTCGGTCCCACAGCATCTTGTATACAGCCGTCCCTTTCTGCCGGCTAACATGACCTTTTCGCAAGGGTCACATTTTATAATGAGCTGTAATGGCGAACTCTAAAGGAATCGTTTAGTTCAATCTGCGAAGTAAGTTTTAATGGGGAAATTAGGCGCGTAATTAGGCTTTTGGGGTATCATTTTGCTGAATGACCTGAGCTAAGATGATAATCACTGAGAGCATTTCAGCTAAAGCGAGCATTAAAAGATAACAAACAAACAACATACATGGTTTGGAGTCTAACCTGCCTTTTATTATTGTGGATTGTAGAGCACTGGTGTAGTGGTAGAGCAGTGGTAATGGCCCCGCCTTCCGATCATAAGGTCGTGGGTTCAAACTCAGTCGTTCACCAATGATTTTTTCTGTCAAAAATATATGTGCACAATGCCTGTACTCTCAAACGGTGAAGGAAAACATCTTGAGGAAACCGGCATGTTGTAGAACCTAAAAAGCTGGAAAACATGTGTCAAGTGCACGAAAGGAGCCTCTTTCAGGCGCACTTATAATCCTTTCACCACATTGGTGCGAAAGAACTGGTGACACGACAAGAAGAAGAAGATTGTGGATTAATGAAAAGTACTTAATTTTCATTCCTAAATCTATTTAGAGTTAAGAGCCAATCGAAGCTCTGTCGGTTAATTCCGAATAATAAGGGGTTAAAATAACACCCTTTTTAACATTACCCTAAAAAGGGGCGCGACAGTTGACGAGACCTAAATCGGATAACCCCTAAAAATCATAAAAGTAAGTTTGATTGATAATCGTTATAACTATTTAAGGGCCCATAAGATTGAGCTTCGATAAGACTAATGCGTCTATGGCGTGTTGGAATTATGTTCTTACACCCACGCGGTTTCATTAAAAGGAGTTGATGACTAGCTATCGATTTGATTTTAAAATGCTTCTCTGGAATTAAATTATGTTTTTTAGAAACTAGCTGCGCTCCCGCGGTGTGACCCGCGGTTCCTTGGGATTTTTTTCATTTTTTCGGGATAAAAAGTAGCCTATGTCCTTCCCTGGGATACAACCTTTAACTATGCCAAATTTCAGCTTTATCTGTTCAGCGGTTTGGGCGTAATAGCTTAACAAACAGAGAGACAGACAGACAGAGTTACTTTCACATTTATAATATTATTATGGATTAGTATATTAGTATAGCAAGGATTTCTGAGTGTAAACTCAAAATGTATGGTTATTCCTATTTTATTCCGAGGAATAACTTTACACCACGTTTATTAGTTAGGTGCTCAGGATTTTGGTCAACCCTGAATAAGAACTTATTGCGTATCTGAAGGTAGAGCATAACTAGTTTATGCCTATTTTATTGAGATGGTCCTCAATTTGCCGGATATTTTATTTCAGCCAAGCGTTATATTTGCGTGACCCACTGGTTAAGTTGCGTTTTGGTGACTACGATCCCAGACTTACGCGGAGTCCGTTTCTACACATGGTAGGTAGTAGTACAATGGAGCTACTCTAAATCCCGATCTTTCAATGGCGCATTTGATGATTTGCTAAGTTGAATCCTGGAAGCCTCGTTCTTCCCTCCGGCAGTGGCATAGCTAGGTAGCCAAGGGCCCTGGTGCAAAAAAAACTGGGGCCCTAACTGAACGGTTTAGGTTTTATCAAGTCAAAATATGCAGGCGTGGCGAAATGTAAACGTACCTACATTAATTTGAATTTTTGTAGACACTACGATTTGATTTGGCATGTAGCTGTGGGAAAAGTGTTCCATTGGAAATTGCGTCGATTGACACCAACTAGTTTATAATGACAAATGTATTTTCTGGGCTGTGACTCTTCTTTTTTTTTCAAAATAATCATACCTATAGTTTCTCAAGAACAAAACCTCCCGGACTCTCGGGTCTCGGGGACCTCCGGTAGCTACGCCACTGCCCTCCGGTCATTGGTCTGGTCAGTCCTATTCGGTGCCGTTCTGCCCTGCCCTGCCAGGCCCGGCTCGTATACACAGCCTAACGTGAGACTTATTTATTTATTTAAACATTTTGCTAGAATGCGTTCGAAATTGAGCATTTAGATCTACGAGTACGTGTTTTCGTAATAGTATGTTACAAATTGGCTTTATACATTCAATTCTTTCGGAACCTTATTGTGAAAAAGTTTTGTTTTTAGTTAATTTTTTTATGTATGTATGTATGTCAGGGGATTCTTTTAATATTATAACATATAGGTACTTAGGTACATTATTGGCATTGCACATATAAGCGTTTTGCAGTTTAAAAACGTGTTTAAAGGCCGCGCAACTCGCCTTCATGAGCTGGAACAACTATACCAGGCAGTCACAAAAGCTTTAATGTACAGTACAGTCAGCAACGAAGTCTGATTTCTTAAAACGCCATTTGTTTTCGATTTCTTAGAAAAAAAATCAACTTTTCCTAGGAAATTTACATGGGCTGACGCTTATTTTTCAAATATTTTACAAAATATTCGTCATAATGTTAATGTTTTTTTATAATGTGTGGAAATATTGAGATTTGTGAAACATCAAATGTTAAGCGACTTTCGTTGCTGACTGTACTTATGCATGTCGCTCTGATCAAACTCGACCTTAACCGCTCGTAAAAACACTATTCATATCGGCCACTAAAATCCCATGTCGGCTGCAATAAGCGATAAACATATAAAAGGATAAGGGTAAGCTAAAGTTTACGATAACTACTCTAATTTATGCCCAATTCTGATAAATATTTAATAGATTTAACAAAAAAACATAATAGACAGACACACAAGTACCTATAAAATACTGACCTATACTCATCCTCTCTGTCATGTATATCAGACACTACCGGCCTTATTAATTAGATTACCCTAATTCTAGCTTAATACGAGACTACTCTCAGACTTGTTACTTCTTTAGTAGCGAAGGAGCAACTTGAATATTTTGATGTTATTAATAAACTGGTAGTAGCCTCGAATGAGTAATACATTCCTTACATCGGGATTAGTAGAAAAAGAGTGAATGAACGAATGATATTATCATTCAAAATATTGTCTATCTCTGTCATTAATTATATGAATGACAGAGACAGACAATAATTTGTATTTGACAATCTGTTTTATTCAAAGAGGTTTTATTCTTCTAAAACTTTTTGGTGTTACGTCTGCCTACTCCATCTCTATACTAGGGTGGTATTGGCGCCTAGGAGTAACTCTTACTCCGAGAGTAGAGTCGAATTAGCTTAGTTCTTCCTTGGTCTTTGTTTATTAATACTGAATTGAGCTACTGCAGCCTTATGCTTTGGATTAGCGCTAATACCACCCTAGTTCGTGTTTATTAATGACAGCCTACGAGTACCATAATACCTCAACACTCAGAGACTTACGTTGCGTAATAACGTAAAATACGTTGCATAACATAAGATTTATACAATTTATTTATAAGAGTTAGAAGTAATATTACAGTGGGTACCAATGCGTTACATCTATATAATCAATGTAAGTAATAAAGTTTAAAAAATAGAAATAATTGCACACAAAAATGAAAAATTGAGAAAATATAACACAGTAACAACACTTATGTAAACTAATCTAATTATCTAAAGTATAACAATTAATAACCTGGAATGTAGTAGGTATGTATGATAGATATAAGTTACGCATGTCGGCTGCCCAAGACTAACTGGATAGCGAAAAAAATACAAGAGTCTTTGGCCATGCTAGTGTATTGATATATCACTCTACGTAACTTACGCGTGGTGTGAACGGTGTGTAGAAATTGTATAAAACGCAACGTAGACGCTGCGTGTGGTTTGATACTATCAGGTATGAACATTTTAGTAACGAAAGCTTACCTAAGTAGTCCCGAAGCTGTGTAATATATATAATATATAACATTTGTAGCCCTAAGGTGTTGAATAAAGATTTATTTATTTATTTAATATAAAATATAAATAGTGCTGGACTTTTCACACAGCATCATCTAGCCCCAAAGTATGCAGAGCTTGTGTTATGGGTACTAGATGACTGATATACTACTTAAGTATAAACTTTTTGTTTGTAAATACATACATATTATACATAGAAACACCCAGACATTTGTCCCGCAGCGGGGAACGAACCCGCAACCTTCTGCGTAGCAGGCGGACCTTCGCCCACTGCGCTACAAAGGTCGTCAAATGACGAATTTTTTTTTATATTATAAATAAATATTTATAATATAAAAACCAATCCTCTTTATAATACTTATATAACAAGTAAAAGTATTGCGTGATAACAATAATGGATAATGGAACTATATTGGCTTCTCGGCTACAGTCAACGAATCCACAAAACAATGTCATTTAGGTTAAAAAGGTAATAGTTTGTTCAACTACATAAATAAGTCTAATGCTATATAAACATGTCTACATAGAGTAATAAATGTTAAGAGAGTGGATATAGATGAAGTAACTTACACACCCTATGTTTAGCTGCAAGACAAAACACATTTTTTTTATATTTCAACGTTAATTTAAAGCAGCTACAAGTAAACCTTTCTTCTACTTGCAAATGGTAAACAGTCGATAGAAAACTTACGAAGTTCTTTACGTAGGTACATCTTTGCTAGATGAGGCTGTAGTGTCCGAATGAATGAATGAATGAATGAAAATTCTTTATTGTACACATCTTACTTGAGATGGTGATTGGCGCGATGGTGAGTGGATTGATAATTATACTATATTCGAGTGGCTTAAGTTATTGAGATGAGCCCCTGAGTTAGTAGGGTAGGTACTACTGAAAGAATTTTGAAACCTTGATAGGCCTATCAAGGTTTCAAAATTCTTTCAGAGAATTTTGGTCTAAGCGACGGGTGATCCAAGAGCTGACGCATAGTTTTGCTCAATGCACCATCGTTGCCATTCAGCGTAGTAATGCCGCTAATATTTTGGGCACGTCCCGACTGGCGTGGTTTAAGTTACCGTAGGTACACTTCGCCCCCCCCCCCCCGATGGATTCCAATCTTGACGCGATGGGGGGGCTTAGTAACCGTGGTTTGGAGGCCCACGGTGAAGCCAAAAGGAATCCCAGGCGGGGACGCCCTGGTGGCGTCTGGCGGGTAGGGTCGCGGGTGAAGAGGCGTGTCGGTGTTTCGTTGCCGCTCGCCCTATCTCCCGCGACCCAACGGTGGCGCACCGTAAGATGCGTCGGCGGCGGGGCCGCAGTGGAAGAGGAGTGTCGGTGTTACGTTGCCGCTCTCCCTGTCCTCTGCGGCCGTTTTTGGAGGCTTCTCCACGCGCACCTCTTTAATTAGAGGGCGCAGTGGACGAAGGGAGCGGAGAGCTCTGGTGGTGAGTAGCGGACGCTAGGTGTGGGGGCACCTTCGTCCGCCTTGCACTACTCACCACTATGCGGGGCCGCCTTAAGGGCGGGGATCGCCAGAGGGGGACTGGACGTAAAGGCTGTGCCGGTTTCCCAGACCCCCTCCATTCCAGGCGACGCCGGAATGACGCTGGGTCGTTTAGTGGGTATACCGGGAGTCCCCGGGGAGTCCCACATACCCCTCTCGCCCCCCGGCGGAGGGGATGCGTAACGCATTTTTCCCAGCGAGAAAAAAAAAAAAAAAAAAAAGGTACACTTCGCCCAACGGATCTAGGCATTCATGAAGTTAGCCGTTTGTCTGCGCAGTACATAATTTTGTATGAAATAGCGTTCACTGCGCAGACAAACGGCTAACTTCACGAATGCCTAGATGGGCGAAGTGTACCTACCTACATTACTTAAATATTATAGCTAACAGTGTAAGTTTGAACGCGTGCTGAGTTCTCTATTCTTACTCCAAGACAAGTTTTGTCTATAAGCTTCGAAAATAATGTTGTTGAATTTTTAATGGAATCGATATTTGGTGTACCTATTTTAGTGCCCCAAATGTGGCATCTTAAACTCGAAATGATTCGAGTTTTGACTTCTTTAAATATTCTAGACTAGCTACAGCGCGTGACTTCGCCCGCGTGGTACCAACATCTGGAATATCCCATATGCTATTCCAGGTCCACTATCTACACCTATTTATTCAAAGTTTCATCCATATCGGTTCACTGGTTTAGACGTGATTGAAACACAAAAAGACTGTCCAGATGGGTTACTGTCGTGAGGGTTGTCCGCACGCCGCGACGCGTGGTACCGCATGTACTTAGCCTAAGGCAGAGACCAATCCAATCCACTTGCTGAGATCCTGAGATATCTTTCGTCTCATTCACTCTCATTAGTCTTCATTATAAGGTGTACCTTCTCCTTTACTTCTAAATCGTGGTTTCTCTACTCTCCCTGTAAATTCCTCAAAATCTACGCTCAGTGCACCGAGCTCCACGGTCGAATCAACGAACTAACCCGATAAGTACCGAGGGTCCCCGAGGAGCGGTCGTGCAAGCCAAACTTTGTCTAATGCAATTGACAATATTAATTGAACTAGTACTAGATGAATCAATTGAATTGATGTAGCTCGGAAAAGAAGACAGCTAAATTGTACATAGGTACATATCTAGGTATATAAGACACGCCTTTTTTCTCGTCTCTACAAGTAGGTAGAGACTACAAATTATTTCCACTTGGTAAAGTCTTGGCACACATCAGTCGCCTTATTCCTTCTCAGCTTAGCCGTAATTAAGTTTGTATGAGTCAGTGGCCAACTCTGATGATAGGTGTGATAAGGTAACACGGATCAAATCAAATCAAACCAAATCAAATGTTTATTTATTTCTCTCTCACAAAAAAAACACAAATATATGAGTAAATATACAAAATAATGAATTAGTATAACCAAAATAATTGTACTTACTCACTTTCACATTTATAGTATTAGCAATGACGATGTAGTAGAATGGATACTCTAGAACAAAGACTTTAGAGGAAGTTGAATCGAATTCTTTCCTAGTTCTAAGTTATGTACCAAAACTTGGATGTATGTAGGTCAGAGCTGGCTGCAATTTGGCTCGCTGCTACGCTGGACGCTGCAAGATATAGGAGTAATACTTTTTGTGTCGTTTTAGGCACATTTTAGGCACAATTCCAAGGATAACTAGATTTTTCTTTTTGTTCGTCCATTTTGGCTTGGTTTTAGTGGGTTTAGTAAGTTATTTTACAGTGCTATAAACATGAACACTTGCTAAACAAAAAGTAAGTCCGAGTCATAAAAAATCTTCTGTACTGATTTGTTTTGAAAAGGAAATTACACTTGAATGTTATTTCTATCATTCTATGTAGGTACCTACTACTAGAGACGGTATACTCGGGTGTCTTTGGTAGGTACTCGATAGTACCTATTAGTACGATAGTCGTTGGTATGTAGAGCCGTGTTGGTCGAATGGGGTTGTGCCTCGACTTTCAATCCGAAGGTCGTGGGTTCGAATCCCGGCCGTGCATCACTGGATTTTTCGTTTCGAAAAATGTATATGCGCTCATAACGGTGAAGGAAAACATCGTGAGGAAACCCGCAGCTTAGTCAGCTCCACACGTATTGACGTCGTCTTTCCTGTGGGCGGCTGATTAAGCTGAGAGGATGGTTTAGGTGCTGGGCAAGCCTATTCCATTTCAAACAATGTACCAGGCACTGCAGCGTGCCGTTAAGTGTAGGCATAGGTTGCCTCCTGACGCTGTTTAAATCATCTAATATAGATGTAAAGGCCTACGTTTTTTTTTTGTTGGTATGTACTAAAAGTGAACGAACCAGCCAGGCATACCTTATAAATTGGACCACACAGTGGCCGTTCTAAAGATAATCCAAGGATACCCAATACCTATGTACAATACGCAAGCAAATCGATGTACAGTCAGCAACGAAACTCCATTAACAGTTGGACTTTTTAAAATGGCTTTTGTTTTTGAAAACCAAGAAAAAATAAACTTTTCTTGGGAAATTATTATAAACCAAGACTTTATCTTCAAATATTAGTAAAAATGTTGGCCATGATGTTACGGATTTCGGAGATATTCAGATTTGTGAAACATAAAATGTTAATCGACTTTTGTTACTGACTGTACCTAGATTAACCAACAAGAGCACTTTGAAAACCTTTGATAAATTATAATACCATCTGTGACGCAGTGGGCGAAGGTCCACCTGCGACGCAGAAGGTTGCGGGTTCGATCCCCGCCGCGGGACAAATATTTGTATGACCTACAGATATTTGTCTCGGGTCTGGGTGTTTCTATGTGTAATATGTATGTATTTACAAACAAAAATTATATAAGTAGTATATCAGTTATCTGGTTCCCATAGTACAAGCTTTGCTTAGTTTTGGGCTAGATGATGCTGTGTGAAATGTCCAGCATTATTTATTATTTATTATTATTATTTACAAACAAAAATTATATAAGTAGTAATACTACAAATATAATTTTTGTTTGTGTTCTGATATACTACTGTAGTATATCAGTCATCTAGTACACATAACACAAGCTCTGCTTACTTTGGGGCTAGATGATGCTGTGTGAAAAGTCCAGCATTATTTATTATTAGTAGGGATAGATCGAGCCAGCTTTTTAGTTGTTACCAATTCATTTCGATTTTTTTAAAATATTGTACTTAGTTTATTTATCTTTATTCTTTATTATTTTAAAATGTAGCTAGGGTACCTACGATAAATAGGAAGATCTGAATAACTAAAGCTAAAACAAGGTTGGTACGATGCACTCTCCGATCAAGTTACAAACTTACAGGTACTAGAAGTTAGTACAGTTGTGTTCATAACGCTTTTGGTGCACGCGAACGGACGCCTGCAAACGGGCGTCAGCGCACGATCGTTCAAAGGTGTCGAGCGATGAATGATCGGTCGAATCTTGATAATAAAACACAAGTGACGTTGACCTGGTTGCATGTATTGCGTCTTTCACATAAAGTGAAGAATACACATAAAGACATAAAAATATAACATAAATATATAAAGAATCGACAGATCTCTATCGAATACCTTTTAAGTACCTAATATACCGTCTTGGCTATAAAGTTGTAAGCCCATGAAGGAGGCTTTGAGATGGCATAAAAAACTCCGTAGAGTTGGCCACTAACTAACGTGTTCCTACTTTTTCAGTATTTATCGCAAATGAGAGTTAAAGGGGATTTAGTACATCCTTAAGATAGAAGAAGAAGATGTACCTTTTCATAAGCACATGCATAGACATCTATTGCGTTTCGGGGATGGTCGTGATCATATTGTTTGTATAGGTGAGAAAAAAACGGACTACAATGGTTTTTTTCTAGTTTCTTAGTTAGTTAAGTAAGATCTTTCTGAATAAACATTCATTTCATTTCATTTCTCACCCTTGGTCAAGGAAATTATATAAGGTAAAAAACTTCATATTAAATAATAAATAATAATGCTGGACATTTTCACACAGCATCATCTAGCCCCAAACTAAGCAAAGCTTGAACTATGGGAACCAGATAACTGATATACTACTTATATACTTTTCATTTGTAAATACATACATATTATACATAGAAACACCCAGACCTGAGACAAATACCTGTAGGTCATACAAACATTTGTCCCGCGGCGGGGATTGAACCCGCAACCTTCTGCGTCGCAGGCAGACCTTCGCCCGCTGCGCCACAGAGGTCGTCTGATTATGAATATTAAAACTGAAAGCTTTTCATTGAACTTCAAAACAGAGCTACACTTTTGTTTGTGACTGTACATACAAACTCTGCCAGTTGAAACTTCGCAAGTGATGTTATTTTAGCATCTAGTATCTATTGACAGCCCACAAAATGTTGTAGTAATTTAAGTTTGTAATTTTGTATGTTTACCACTGGTAATTTAAGACTAGTGGCCTGCGAGTGGCTTTGCTCTGACTCTAGATTTCATTGTAATCAATGTCCCGACTGTAATTTCAGTTGGTAGTACAAGGCGGTTTAAAATATTTCAAAAAGGCATCCCAAAAATTTCAAGGTCGGACCGAATCCGCTTGTGGCGACCTCTATCTACCATCGCCTGAACTACAAGCTGAACTATAAGCTGAACTTCAAGAGATGTCAATTACAGCGACGTACTTCGGAGCTGTACCACTAGATCGCTAGGAACACGCAAAAAGTAATAGCTATATCTATATCTGTGGAAAATTCTGAATCGCGCTGACGATTGTTACTGGGCACTTCTACCTATATAGAACTATCCGACTATAACTGTTGGCCGAAAGGCCCTAAGGTAAGTGTGCCAGTTGGGCAAACCTTAGCGAGGCGAGTACTCCCTCTTTACCATAGTTTGGGGGAATACCATTCTACCCCCAAACGCTTTACGCTGCTTCATGATGCGCTTCACGATGCCAAAGACAGAAACAGGCACCGTATTTCCGTTCGTTTTTTCGTTTGTCTGACGAATATTCGGATGCTTCTTACTACGAGCTACATTATTCCGATAAGATTAACATTAAAACACGGTCTTAATCTAAGACCAAATATTCTAAACCAAAGACAATATAATACACTAGGTTCTAAACCGAGAAATTGGCCATTGAAGTTAGAAATCGTAGTAAGAAACATCCGAATATTCATCAAACGAACGAAAATAAGAACGGGAATACGGCCTCAGATGGCGCGACATAATCAAGTAAAGGATCGTGCCATGTTCAGGGGCTCACGACCCCCAATGAGGATAACGATACAAGGAGGAGGAGGCCGGTAATTACACAAATATTAAAATGTCTTCGCCCAAAGCATACCTAGCCAAAAATCTTTGACCTCATTAAGAACCTCAAAATAGGCCCATTATCATTCTAAACCATAACATTGAAGCCAGTGTGCCGTTTTATCCACAGATTAAAAATTAATTACACTCCATTATCATCAGGGTATTGGATGGTAAGCCATAAAATTCTCATTAGTGTCGCTAGATGGCGCTTTTACAAATTATTGAACTAGAATTTACAGGAACCTTAATGTCTCCATAAGTTGTAAATTCAGAAAGGAAAGACGTTGAACTCGGGTTACATAAAATGCCGCTTTAATGTTATTTATTAACCGACTTCAAAAAAAGGAGGAGGTTATATGTTCGGCTGGCATTCACTTGGCACCGACTTCAAATTATATTCTTATTTTTCTCTTTTTAGTGTGTAGAAGGTTCTTCTGTTTGTGTTCTGTGAAGTCGGTTCAATTTTTTTTTTCAAAAATGTTTTATGTCAATACCTTTATGTAATGTTATTTGTACAGGAAAAAATCAATTTAGTTTCTTAATTTCCGCCGCGTAGTTGTATGCATTTAAAAACAAAAAAATTGGTTGTCTGTAAAGTCGGTTTACTGACGATAGTTGAACGTGACAACGACTACGCATCGCTCACTCAAGTAGGAGAGAGACGGATGTCGAACGCTTCCGAACGCAAAGGCCGATTGTGCTTCTTTGTCGCTCGTTCCGCGCTCTCGCTTGCACTTCAAGCCTTACATGGAACGCCTCAGAGCGAGGTAACGCCGCATGACGTCATGTTTTTTCGTGCGTGCAGCCGGCTCTATCGAATTATAAGACGTAGTCACGTCAAAAAGTATATATGTAGTATATCAGTTATCTGGTTCCCATAGTACAAGCTTTGCTTAGTTTGGGGCTAGATGATGCTGTGTGAAAATGTTCATCATTATTTATTTATTTAATATTGACCGAGCGGGTAGTGCAAAAGAAGGTCGTATGTTTGAATCCGTGCATCGACGATTAGGTATGATGTATTTCTTCATCATGTTTTTGCACATATAATAAGTAAGTATAAGAGAAGTAAACGAAAAATACCTTAAAATCAAAAGTAGACAATTCATCCCAACGGCTCTTAAGTAAGTCTGCAAAACACATTCTTAATAGCCTAATAGGTAGGTACAAAAACATACTTAGGTCGTATCTTACGTTGAACAAGAGCAGAAAATTTAAATTTCATCGCCGTGTGGACAAATTTTGTAGGGTAATAAATCACTCATTTGGCCAAACCCTAATAGCTCTCTCAGCTATCATTACTATCTGATTTTAGAAAGCAATGTATAACGACTTGTCTCCTAATAATAGAATCGAAATTGGGTATCGGGTTTTAACGAACCCGTGGAAAGTCAATCGTTCAATTTGTGCCTCCATGCATCACTAAATAGCTTTGTCAGTGAGTTTTATTGAGACCACTGACAAGTCACCTTTAAAGCCTACGCGACTCAATTTACGATTCGGAAGATAATAAGTAGGACTCGTTTGGGGTCACCAATGTCTAAATTTTTATTAAAAACGTAATGAAGATTTATAGATTTTAGGATTTATATTGGAGGATATTTAGTTTTTTAGTTATGGTTAGTTTATACCTAATAATTATCGGCAGAAGCTGGATGCGTCGAGCTGAGGACAGGGCGCAATGGCGCGCACTAGGGGAGGCCTATGTCCAGCAGTGGACTGCCATAGGCTGATGATGATGATGATGATGAATTATCTTCTTCGTAGCGACGCGACGTGACATAAATCAAATAAACATAAAAAAGAGAAGTTATTTTCTGATTGAGATTTCCTTTTTTTTTTTAAACTCGCGTTTTATGCATGTAAAAGGTCATTGACATAATTGCTTGCCAATTCAACACTCATGCATAATGTAAAAAGTTGCGGTTTTGACGCATGTGAGTTTAAACTCGCTTGAATCATCATCATTGTCATCAGATATTCAAATCCCTCGTCTCTTCTACCTATATGAAAAATAATATTTGAGAAATACCTGAAGAGCATGAACTTTATTTTCAATCAACTACGATGATCCAGGTCACTGTCAGACGGAAGCGTACCCAAAACACTGGCGGCATTACCACGCGGATGGCAATGCTGATCATTTGAGCCAAAAATGTGCCAGCTCTCGGATCACGCATCGCTTCGACCAGACGCCACGGTTCAAATATATAAACCCTATCAAGATTTATATCTAACGCTGTAAAAATAACAAATCTAAATTGAGATAAGTATAAAGGACCCAAAAATATTTATCAATGCTAACAAACCGATATACAGTTACAAGCTCAATTAAAATTGATGAAATTAGTAACATAAAATGAGAATATTTTTTTGCCGGACTAAGGATACAATTTGATTAGAATGATTTATCATGCCAGTTTTTAAAATGCCATTTACTTACACGATACCATTCTGGCAAACCATTCTTGCCACAGAATATAAGCTTATGCTCCGATGAGTTTGAGAAAGCAAGAGGCAAGATATGCCAGCATGGTCTGTGACGGTTCAAAAATTCGTTAGTAACATTGCTCTTCTCTTTACAGCCATAATGATATTAACCAACGTAGGTGAGTAAACGTATGAATTATTTGCCATTATATTATATTATATATTGGGCAATTCTGATGACGGAGCTTTTAGGCTGCTTTTAAAGAAGCTTCCGTCATGGCTTAATGAGTATGATATAGAACGACGATAGCCGGAACCGACAATTTAACGTGCCCTGCGAAGCACGGAAGCGCTGTTGATAATGCTTTCTATACAAAATCTTTGCTAGAATGAATGAATGAATGAAAATTCTTTATTGCACACCATTAACAAAATGAAAACAAAGAAAAACCAGATGATTGTATGACCTACAGATATTTGTCTCGGGTCTGGGTGTTTCTATGTATAATATGTATGTATGTATTTACAAACGAAAAGTATATAAGTAGTATATCAGTTATCTGGTTCCCATAGTACAAGCTTTGCTTAGTTTGGGGCTAGATGATATTGTGTGAAAAATGACCAGCATTATTATTTATTTATTTAAGATAAAAATGTACAATGGGCGGACAATAGACATTTAGTTTTCATTACTTACATCAAAACAACTTCTAAGTTTCCTATAACATTTACCTAATTTATTTTCTTCAAAGGTGGTGTTAATAGTCGCTGCATTGCGGTATCAAGAAGGTAAACGAATGTAGACCTTATGTTCATATACTTAGATTAGTTTAGTGAGTATGCTCTTAAGAACAAAAAGGCTTAAGTCACGCACGATCACGTGTTTTGTTTAGGGTTGTTCAGTTTTAAATAAAAATTCTGAAAAAAAATAATAACTTAAACGCAACTAAGAGCTGCTGTAATTGAAATGTGTACTTTTTTAGGCAGTAGATAAGAACTATATTTTATTGCTCAACCCGTGTTATTTCGTCGCCTCTAAATGAGCTGATCCTAAATATCCAAGCATTTCCTTCCAACAGTCACACAGTCATCCATATTTTGGTCTGGCTCTTCCGCTACATCAATCTACATTCAAACCTAAGGATTATGAGCTTCACGGTCTAAAATCCTTCTCAACACATGTCCTAGCTAGTTCTTTCCTCATCATGAAAGGCTTCTATCACGCGAACTCTTCAACTTATCACCATAGTACTCGTGGTGTCCGAATGCATCGACACAGAATATTGGGGTGGGATCAGCTGGACAAGCCACGAAGAACTTTTCTAGAATGAAGAAACGACGTACATTTTTAAAGTTACGCCCTAGAGCACTGGTGGTCTAGTGGTAGCGGCCCTGCCTTCCGATCGTAAGGTCGTGGGTTCGAACCCAGTCGTGCAGCAATGAGTTTTTCTGTCAAAAATTTAAGTGCACTATGCGTGCGGAAACCGGCATGTCGTGGAACCTAAAAAGTTCGAAAACATGTGTCGAAAGGAGCCTCTTTGAGGCACACTTAAAATCCTTTCACCACACTGGTTCGAAAGAACTGGTGACACGGTAAGAAGAAGAATATTTAAAGGTCGTCGAATCCAATGCTTTCAAATGAATCCAAATCACCCTGTTGGAGTATTCTAACTATAAATAAATAAATAATGTTGTGCATCAAAGCTAGCCCCAAACTAAGCAAAGCTTGTACTATGGGAACAAGTAACTGGTATAGGTACTACTTCGATTATTATGCTTAAATACATACAAATATTATACATAGAAACATCCAGACCTAAGATATATATGCAGATCATACAAACATTTATCCCGCGGCGTGGATCAAACCCGCAACCTTCTGCGTCCAAAGCGGGTTTTTAACCACTGCATCAAAGAGGTCGTCACACACTCACCGTGGTAGTGGCTTAGAGTGGAAGAAAAAGTGGAAATAAATCCCATAATGGTTTTGATTAGTGGGTCAGAGTGGAATAGAGCCCAATTACCTATTTTCCACGTCTCAACCGTACTCAACCAAAGTCTATTAATTCATCTCTGCTCTGCTAATAAATTCAGCGTTTCGCAGAAATCCAGCACTAGCAATCGTCTCTTGAAACCGTCAGTTAACTAAAATAATATTATTTATTAGCTCTTCCAGATAACCTAGGAATAACAGAGTTAATTGTTGAATTCTGAAAGGGTAAATTAATACTGAAAATATCATTTAGGTAAGTCAAAGACAACGTGCACTATCTTCTTCAACTCTCTTCGCAGATATTAACGCTCTCCTCCGAGTACAGAGATAATATTAGCACCAAAAAAAAGCACATTTTAAAGCACACGATATAAACTACATTATATGTATGCACCAAAAAGCACATGATATAAGTCATCAAGGTTTTCTTGTGTGCGTACCTACACAGTTGATTAGATGATCTGTCATTTAATCTGTAGGTACTTGGTCCAAGTATCTGTACTTGGAAGGTCCAAAACAAAGATTGAAAAGTTGAGAACTCATCTCGTGCAAGTGTAGATTTGTTTCTATTCTAGTTAATATTCTACTAACGGCTCTGCATAATTGTACCTGGAGTTTCCGCGCAGTTTTCCAATGTTTTTCTAAAAACCGCCACACTTTTACAACGGTCGTATAAACCCATATTTGGAGAGTTTTATGAGATTGAAACACATGATTTAAAGACACCTTTTTGTGACCTTTCTATTATTGAATGGCGCGCAGACAACAAACCATTATTTTCAATGAGTTTAAATCGCCATTTACACGATACCATTATTGCCTCTTGCCACAGAATACTAATTGGCTCTAGCTCCGTTGTATCAAGAAAGCAAGTTGCAAGAATGGTATCGTGTAAATTGTGTTAGTGTACGAAGATGCAAGCGGAAGCAAGTAATTTTATTTTTTACCTTGAAGTTAGAATATATCTCAAGTTTCTCACCGCGGCATTTCTGAGAAAAATTTAAATCACGGCGCATTTTAACGATAACATCTCGTAGAAATTCACGTTTGCTCGAATCTTTCCGACATTGTGAGTCCTCAAGAATTATCTAAGTTTGTATTTGTATGTTCCATATTATACAGCTATGTGAGGCACCGTGTGTTAGGTTCGAATTCCCGTTAAGCAACAATAATAAAATTAACAAAAATTTCAACCGTCGAAAGAACTGAAAAGCAAAAATAATAGGTAAACCTTTTTTATTTACCCTTAAGTAAGTAAGTTCGTATGAGTCACTGGCTCTCTGGTGACGGAGTTTTAGGCCGCCTTAAGGCCTCCGTCATGGCTTAGCGACTTAAATAGCCGGGACCGACAATTTAACGTGCCCTCCGAACGAAAATGCCACTGGCGGTCACCCATCCACATACAGACAGTTTCGAACGTTGCTTAACTTCGACGATCTATCAAGAACGACTAAGCATACACGACCATGAGCGCTTCACATAGTTAATAACTTATGTAAGTATATTGTTAGGTAAAGTAAAAGTCGCTATGTATTGTTCTTTACTGAATCAACTGTATTTCTTCGCGTGGCTTACGAACCTACTAACATTTTATATAAAGCTGTTCTTGGTCACTAGTCTAATTTTCATTCCTTTCATTAAACTTCTAGGTTCAGAAAAATAGTTTCTCATGTAAAAATTGCTGCAAGGTTGCCGGGAGCCGTTGGGTGCAGGCTGCACAAGATCGATCGCTGTGGAAATCGATGGGGGAGGCCTATGTTCAGCAGTGGACACTAGATGGCTGACATGATGATGTAAAAATTAGATTGTAGGTTAAACAAATAATATTCTAGGAAATCATAAAAGTTTTTCGTTTAACTGAATAGTTTTTGCAAGGTTATACAGGGTATAAACAGTTTTGTATCGTCCCCTCGGTCGATATCGGGTCGGTTGATATTAACAACCGATTTTCTCACCGATTTACCGAAACAAATTCGCGGCGACCCAACTGTTACCTACAGATATAAAAATATTGTCACGTCCGATAATAATATGGTGTGAAACTAGCTTCTGCTTATGGTTTTGGATGAGATTGTGCTATAATTGAATGAATTGATAAAAAAATGTTTTCAAATCGAAGTGACCATAAAAGGGTTTCCTGTTTATTACGGAATCCAAAAACTTAATCTAAGTTTACTAGGTAGGTAGTATATCTTCAGCTGTGACGTAAGAATATTCTCTCTCTACTGTACCTACTCAAAAAATAAGTATTCTAAGTAGGTACAGCCAGCAACTAAAGTCGATTAACAGTTGGGCTTTTTAAAATGGCTGCGAAAACCAAGAAAATATACTTAAACTTTTCTTGGGAAATTATTATGAACCAAGGCTGTTGGTCATAATGTTACGGATTTCGGAAATACCCAGATTTATACAACATAAAATGTTGACCGACTTTTGTTGCTGACTGTATCTACATAAAGAAATTAAGGCAAAAGGGGTTTAAATCCTCAAAATTCTTGAACCTTATTATTTCAAACTACAAATAACATTTCGTCCACGAAATCGTTGAAAGTTACGTAAAACTTGAGACTGGTCCGACTCCGCTACTCGGCACGTACGTAAGGCTATAATGCCCTAATTCGGGGTAGCAGCTTTTGGAGATAGAGGTTTGTATTCAAGGCTTTAGATTCATAGAATTATTGCATTATGGAAGACGCAGCTTCGATTCGCGATCATAAATCTTGCCAAATCTACCCATGAATAACGGCATATCGATTCATCATTCCAGGGTAAGCAGTGGTCTATGGAAGCGGCCCCAATTCCAATCCTAATAACCCCAATTACAATAAGGCTGTAGGTTCGAATCCAGTAGTGCACCACGTTATTTTGTCCAAAAATGTAGGCGCGATAGTTACGCACTCTCAAATGGTGAAGGGAATTTGCCGGACTTTAAAACCACCGCTGGACGCCAATTAAAATTCTTTCACTACCCTGCTGGTTGGATTTAGTGACACAAGAAAAAAAAATTCAATTTTTGGAACGAAGTACCTTTTCGGACGGTATCGAAGAAAAAAAGCAGAGGCTGGAAAAAAAATTGTTCTATTTTACCGCCACGACACAAGTATATTGTATATGTCAAATCGTCACCGTGCGAAATGCGCAGCCGCAACAGTCCATAGATTGTTACATTGTTAGTGCGGAAGAGCGTTTCTAGGATACCTAATTGACAATAAATTTATTATGTTCCCAGTATAAAAAAGTAACTACTCTTCACTTCGTTCCAGCCGAGTGTTCCACGACACTCACGTACATTTTTTCGTTCTGAGCAGTGTTTTGCATTTTTGGCACCTTGAATTTTGAAAATATTTTTAGATTCTTCATGTTCTGAAAAATTTTGTTGTCTCTCTCAAATTCAATCATCAGATAGGTACTGCCTAAATTGTCTATTACACCTCAATAGGTGCGTCTATCGCCTATACCTACAATGGGTAGATAAGTATAGAGTATAGAAATACCCTGCCTCCACTCTGATGAGATGCAAACACTCCAAAAATATTACTTTCTTCACAGCAGGAAAAGCATAGTCCAACTTTAGATGTGGATGAATAATGAATGAAACCTCTGAAGATACTCAAAGTACAAACTTAGTTAGACAAGAGTGGGTACAACGGCTGGAGAAACTAAATCTATGATCTAAAGCAACACTCACAAAAGTAGTCAAGTGTATGTACGAAACAGATTCAAGTGTGTTTGAATTGTCGGCTGTGGGTATGGCACAAGCTGATATTAAAAGTCAAATTCTGTATCCATATCCATACTTCCATACTTAATATTATAAATGTGAAAGTAACTCTGTCTGTCTGTCTGTTTGTTACGCTTTCATGCCCAAACCGCTTATCAGATTAAGCTGAAATTTGGCATAGTTAAAGGTTGTATCCCAGGGAAACACATAGGCTACCTTATATCCCGAAAAAAATGAAAAAACCCGAGGGACCGCGGGTCACACCGCGGGAGCGCGTCTAGTAAATTATAAAGCTTAAGAAAACAGATTATTTGGATGACTAGAAACTGAACATGCTCCAGCTCGGCTTAAAATAAGATACATTACTTAATAGGTAATATTTGTAACAGTTATGCGTAAAGTTGCCCATGACGTATGGTGTGCGGCCTGCTGACCAGTTAGTTAACAATGTCATGGGCACAGCTAGCAGGCTGTGCTGCAAACGAAGGGCATCGCATTGATTGGCAGAAAATTCGTTAACTAGGTGTAACAGTTAGCTAATTGTAACCATGTCCGTTGTGTCCCGATGGTATTATGCAAGTACCATTGACTCGAAACAAAAGATGTGCCAGACCACAAGACGAGCCACCAAAATGGGCCTCACGAGCAATTAAGAAAACTAAGTTGTTGCGAAGTTAGAGCACGCTCCAACGAACTGGTTTCCATTTGACATGCCCTCGCATTAAGACGCTGCTGGCGAAATGGAGGGCATTAGAGCCGCCATTTCACGTTTAGGATGAAATAATGATGAACTGATGGCTAGCTTATCTATTATGGTGAAAAAGTGCGAGTTCGATTTTAACTGTGTAATAAAATAATTATAGATTTTTCATGCAGAATAGTCTGCAGAAAATACATACTTTGCTGTTGAATGAAAATACATGTTTGCTAAACTAGTATGAGTAGCACTAGAGTATTAACCGTGTGGTGGACACGAGAGGGTATCGGAATGTTGGATGTCAGGCGAGATAGGCAGATGATATATCCTAGGTCGCGGGTTGTAGATGGATGGCACGGGATCGTGTTGAATGGCACAAACAAAGGGAGGCCTATGCTCGACGGTGGGCTAAATCAGGCTGTGGATGATGATGATGAAACTATGAGTAGGTATTTATTTTAAGGTGCTGAATGAAAGGCGAGAATAAACGAAAAGTTAACCGTCTGATTCCACTTTAGGAGTATTATTGAAGTGAAAACCATTTTTAATGAGTTGAGAATAAATTCTTGGATTCGAAGGTCTCACAAACACCTACCAGTAGCGCTAACTAGTATTCTGTACACGGTAAACTTTTACGACACTATTTTTACATTTATAAAAGCTAATTTTATAACTAAACGGGTGAATAAAATGCATTAATTTTTTTTGTTTAAGTTTTCACTTCTTACGACACTCCCCGGGAGTGCCACGGTTTTTTTAGAAAACGATCAATCTTTTTGTTTGCTTAAGCTAGAAGCAAACAAAAAGATTGATGCTCTAAACTTGGAATTGGGCAGGTTATGATCACGATTGGCAGAGGGCCCGAGGTCGCGGTATGTGGGCCAATGGAACCGACTATTGGACCTCGTCCAACTACAGATCTGATATGGGAAAAGCTTGTTGCAAATAATGTAGAAGTTACAAGTTTTAATTGAACAATAATAATCATGGAAAGTGTACGATGATACCTAGAGTGAAAAAGAGGAAATGAGAAGACTTGGATTATACAGGTTGTAAATAGACGTCTTCCGAAGCCGAAAGGGGTAGGTACAGCATCCCAAAATACAGCCAAATCTAA
Source organism: Epirrhoe tristata (assembly GCA_951394285.1). NCBI lineage: Eukaryota > Metazoa > Arthropoda > Insecta > Lepidoptera > Geometridae > Epirrhoe > Epirrhoe tristata. The sequence goes on from OX596161.1 coordinate 4,330,978, forward strand.
AAGGATTTTCCAAAAAATCATTATATCCGGAGAAAACCGACCTCGCACAGCTGTTCGAGCGTATGTACTGGGCGCGTTTTTATCTGTAGATTGCTGGATTTTGAGTTTTAATTGTTTTTTTCTAAAAATAAATGAAATGATTTGGTAGGTATGGGCTTATTATGTTGTACTAGTAGCAAAGAACTAGAAAATAAAATAAAATGACGTAGCTAAGTCAAAATTTTTTTGCGTTTTTTTTTTCGATAAATATGTTCAAAATCATGGTCTGATTGCAATCTCTCAGTTTTCGGTAGTAGTCTTTTTACACCCTGTATGTTAACTTCATTTAAGGGATCAATTAATGTTGAATTGCTTGAAACCATGCTGTTGATTTTAAAAGCTTGAGCCAAAAATTTACACCTTTACCTTTTTTATATAAAGTAGATTTATTTGAAACACTAAAACTACGTTTTATTTGTGCATATAGAATAAATAAATAAATAAAAATTTCTTTAGCTATTTCGTCTAAAATCTTTGTATGGCTGTCACGCTAGCTTTATTTCCTTCACTTAATTTTAAAATGTTTTTCACTAATGATATTTGCTACTCGACTGTACCTACTTTGCTATTGGCTGTAGTTTTAAAGTACTTTGAAACAACAGCCTTCAACACCAAGTTCCTAAACAGCCAAAGGTAAAAGCTACCGACCTTCACCTAATAAACTGTGCGTCTCCAAGACGAAGAAAAGAAGCTATGAATATGTGATTCGGGCTGATTGCAAGCTAGGTCACGATGACGTCACAAGATGGCCTTGGACACCTAGGAATCTGAAAGCCTTGTCGATTCTGTTTATCTTGTGATTCTAGACGACTAAGAAAGTTGTACTAGATAATTTATACAGCGTCAGGAGGTAAAAAAAAAAAAAAAAAAAATGCTGGACATTTTTCACACAGCATCATCTAGCCCCAAACTAAGCAAAGCTTGTACTATGGGAACCAGATAACTGATATACTACTTATATACTTTTTGTTTGTAAATACATACATATTATACATAGAAACACCCAGACCCGAGACAAATATCTGTAGGTCATACAAACTTTTGTCCCGCGGCGGGGATCGAACCCGCAACCTTCTGCGTCGCAGGCGGACCTTCGCCCACTGCGCCACAGAGGTCGTCAAGGTAGCAAGGTAGCATTATGACATTGTTTGAGATGAAATAGGCTTGCCCAGCACCTAAGCCATCCTGTCAACTTAATCGGCTTTCGTCAATACGTGTAGAGTTGACTAAGCTAATGGTTTCTTCACGATATTTCCTCCACCGTTTAGAGCTCATGTTCATGTGCATCTAAACTTTACAAAACAAAATTATTTGATGCAAGGATTTGACCTCATAACCTTTGGATTTAATGTCAAGAGTAGGTAGATACGGGTACAACTCACTAGGCTAACACGGCTCACAAACTAAATATACACATTAGCGGCATCTTTTCATCCTTGTTGGAGACAAATCCGAGAAGTCACCCCCCCTCTACCTCCCTGAGCTGTAAGCTACTGCAAAAAGATTTCACAAAACTTTTTGTGTTGGCTAGTTATATTATTAAGTTTACTAAAAAAATATAGTTGGTAAAAAAAACATCATAAAATATATACATACTTAACTAAAGTATTGTGTCCGTTTGTGACAGGTTTTGCGACTTTCATAACGCAAAACCTTGATCGAAGAGCAAAACGCAACGATAACGCGTTCTATTTTCATGTGTGTCGCCATAGTAGCTATTCTCTAGACAGTTAATTTGTTATGATGGCTGATCAACCTTAGTACAGTTGTTCTCATGTTGTGTGTGTCGCCATAGTAGCTATTCTCTAGACAGTTAATTTGTTATGATGGCTGCTTCAACCTTAGTACAGGTTGTTCTCATGCACATGCACGTTGTTTCTGTGTGTGTGTGTAAGTGCATAACGCACCATAGACGAATGAGCGCTTAGTACCTATCGCTTCCGCACACAGAAATTTTCCACACACAATTATGACCAATCCGCCTTCGTGTGATCGAAAAACAGTTAATATAAGCCGCCAAATCTAGAAGTATCTCGCATGCTTTCAGCGTAGCACCCTCTGGCACATTTCGAATAAATCCAGGGTTTACTGGTTCCCTCTTATACCTACATCTCTGCAATAAAATCGTCGTTTGTAACTCGCTTTAAATGCTGGTTATATTCAGATTGTGCTTAGTTACAAATTAAAATTGTAGAGTTTGAGAAAGCTTTGTTTTTTTATAAAAATACCTAGGTACCTAGGTACCCCGGGATCCCTTAGAAATATAAAAAAGCTTATGTGATAATCACAGAACTAGATATAGTTCTGTGGTGATAATGCTCCATAATGTTATTTATTCCAAATTTTATAGAAATCAATTCAGTAGTTTTTGCATGAGAGAGTAGGTAACAAATCCACACAATATATTACATGAACCTAAATGATCGAGAAAATGCTCTTACAAACTATCTTGATCAAAGCAGTTGTTTTCCACGCCATCTATCGCTGCTTATCCTAAACTTTCCCTGTACAAACAAGTTCATAGTTCTAGCAGTAAAACTAGTCTGTGCCTCTGAGTTGGGATTTATAGTATCGACCAAGTTTCAGTATTGATAGCACAGTACAGCTTATAGTTGATAAAGAAAGTTTCACTACTGTCATCTACACTTTCTACACGTCTGTAATACAGTGGGTCAGACTGCGACTCAGAGGGCTGCAGGTTCGATTCCCACCAATGTTTGTTTAATCTGCAAATATTGTCTCGGGTGTTTTTGCATAATAATTGTTTGTAACTATAAAAAAAATCTTATCATAGAAAAAAAGTAATATCTAAAAACTCATAGAGTGGCATAGATTTTTTCATGGAATTTATAGGGGTTGTTCGTTGATGGATGAATAATAAAAACTACCCTTAAGCGCTCTAAAATAAAGTTCTAATTCACTAGCAGTGGCAACAGCTGTTCTACATAATTCTGTAAATTACAAAAGCTACCGTGAACTCCTTGAAATAAAGTTCACTTTCCACTGGCAGCAAATCGTAAGTTGTTCAGGCTTGGCAACAGATACCAGCCACCTATAACTTAGTGAAAACAAGAATATTTATGTTGCGAAGGCTGATTGTAAACTTTGCTGATTCTGGATCGCAGATGGTTCTCTGTTTATCTTTGGGTAGGTAGTTCATCATCATCATCAGAGGCTTTTACATCTATACTAGCTGATTTATGCAACGTCAGGCCAGAGGCAACCTATATAAATAAAACGCGCTATCGTTGCGTTATGCGCTTCGAAAAAAAGTCGTATACCTACACTTAACACTACGTGAACTTAGTGCCTAGCACATTATTTTTTGCGAAGAATAGGCTTGCCCAGTGCCCCAGTGATACATCCTCACAGCTCAATAGGCTTTGCCCACAAGAAAGACAACATCAATACGCATGGAACTGAATAAGCTGTGGATTGAATCACGATGTTTTCCTTGCAAAATCCATTGACGCACGCTTGCTGTACTGGTTACCAGACGTTGACCAAGGTTAACATTGTTGTTGGTAAAGCTAACATTTAGTTTCAGCAGATATTTTTCGATAAACTTCCAGCATATTATGTGAACTGTGAACTTCTACAACTTGTACTAATGTCAAAACTAAATATGTTTAAACTGTTGTATATGATGTGGAGAAAATAAAACTTTATTCTATTCTATTCTAAATATTTCTTCGATCCATGCATAATATGCAACCGCGAATTTTTGAACACGTCTTCATTCATACACATTATTCATAGTCATGGTGTACCTCATCCAATTCATCACACCCTGAGGAGACCACAATTTATTATAGTAATCGAGTTTATTGGTATTCTTATCACGCAGCCGGCGAGGGATCTCTGGGCCAGCGATTTTTCAAATCCACATTTACATACGGTTACGCACAACCGATCTTTAGCTCTCTGAAGTTAAGTGCACTAAACGATTGCGCAGGTTTGCGCGAGTAGGCGAGATAAGACGATACAACAAGCTAAGGGAGTGAGCGAGGCAGCTATACTAACGCTGTCTTCGTCTTTTAGGCGTCATCAAAAATGGGTTCTGCGCAGCTACTTCAGAGAGCTAAAGATTGGTTGTGCGTACTGTACGTACTTAGATACTTATAAAAATGAGGAAATGTTATTGTTCAAAAATAATGCTACTAATATTATGAACTACAAGCTTCCGCGCGCCTAAGATTTTAAATGCAAAAAGAATAGCATAAGGGATGCTATTCCAGGTCCACTTTCTATAATGTATCTTCTGGAAAATGTGGGCATGTACCAAATACGTATTTGGATATGCCTCTTACTACCCTCTTGGATATCTTCACAGGGTCTTGACTACCTAAAGATATACTAAGCACAACGGATCTTTAGCTCTCTGAAGTTAGGTGCAATAGACGATTACGCAGGTTTGGTAGAGTAAGCGAGAAAGCCAGTGGCGTAGCTAGGTAGCCAAGGGCCCTGGTACGGTTGAGGTTTTATCAAGTCAAAATATGCAGGGTGTGGCAAAATGTAAACGTGTTTATTTTTTTGTAAAAACTTAAGATTTGATTCGTCATTTTCTAGGTAACTATTTCAAAAATCTAATAATGCAGTGGTTTTTATTTTCAAAATACCTATACTTAGTTTCCTAAGAACAAAACCTTCCAGACTCTCGGGAGTCAGTCCAAGGGCCCCTTGAGCTTGGGGGCCCCGGTGCACTGCACCGCCTAGCCATTCGGTAGCTACGCCACTGGAGAAAGCATGATTTTAGGCGTCATCAAAAATGGGTTCTGCGCAGCTACTTCTGAGAGCTAAAGAACAATAAAATTGTGCGTATTATACCTACCGTGACTCGGAGAGTCGGGGATGCAGCCACTGCTTCATCTAATTCGGTTCACTGTGCGTGATTGAAATACAAAATATATGTACAAACATACTCACAAACTTTCAGATTCATATATTACTCGTATTAGGATAGAAGAAACTATCATATCCAGTATACTTTGTGGAAAAAACAATTCATATTAACCCCCCAGCAGGTACTCAAATAAAAGTTGGATAGTGTTATCAAAAGAGTTACTTGAAAAGCGGCAAATAAGTAAAAAAGGTTGGTAACCTTCATAGTGTCACCTCGAATCCCAGACAAATCCCCGATTCACGGCTCACGTACGAAAAGTAATCTTCTAAACGTACTCTTTTTAACCAGGGCACCCTTTTTGAACACGAATTATAATTATTTAAAGTGACATGTTGACTAGAGTTGTAACAAAATTCAAACATATTATTAAAATTTATTCTTCGTTATCTATCTTCGTTTTATTCAAAGACAATTTGACAATATTCTTCACTTCACATCCTATAATCGTCCGTCAATAAATGTGATAATGACGTCAATAATAAACGGTATTTCATTTTAAACTACACAAATTGACAGGGCATCATTTTTGGGTTGTACATAGACGTTTGACCGTATCAATTTAATTCCTAAGCCCATTTAAGTTTTCACTTCAAAATTTATCATTTATTGTTTTTTTATAATTGTTTTTTGTTCTATATTTCATAAAGTTTCAATGATTTACCTCCCTAATTAATACGTAATTTATACTTTCTACGTTATTTTCAAGCCCCTTTCTAAAAGTCCGGCTTCAACCCTCCCTGTCACAACCCTAAGCTCAGTCATTAGTGTAAAAGCCTCCTAACTATTGTGTTGTCGGTGAAACGCTCTTGAAATCATTTCAAAAGAGTCCAATGTGATTGCATCAGGGTTTAGTAAAATTTATTTGACAAATTCGTTTGTAAAGCGCCATTTACAAGATACCATTCTGGCATAACATTCTTGCCTCTTGCAAAATATTAGCTTTTGCTCCGTTAAGTTTCAAAAAGCAAGGGACAAGAATGGTATGCCAGCATGGTATCGTGTAAATAACGTTTTAGTCAAATTATAAATTCAGATATAATGTAAATGTCCATCATCATCATCACCCGCAGCCTTTTTCATCCCACTGCTGGGTATAAGGCCTCTCTTCGCTTATAATGTAAATGTCCAATTGTAAGTAATTACTTACGTTTTCATTGTTTAGCCTTTGAAATTGCTAACAAATAGTTAATTTAAGTGAAAGTCGTCAAGCCAACCGCTCAAATAAGATTACCGAACCCAAGAGAAAAGAAAACAAAATAACCTAGTTTACTTACTGAAACTTGTTTATATTTCATTCCTCAAATTAAAGTTTACAATTGTATAATAAACTAGTGTACCCAGGCGCGACTTCGTCTACGCATTGTTCCGTCATACAAACTTTAGAGATAGAACTACCTTGTTCCAATCCAACCCATGAAAACACTGAATTCATTTTTGGATTTGCTGTCTTTGATGCATATAAATAAGTACCCATCTAAGGGGTTGGGTACTTAGTTTTTTAAATAATAATAAATACGTGTTTCGCAATTTATTAAAAAATCTTATATGGGCACCAACCCCACAAATAGTCTTTTAATTTAAGTAATAAAAATTGTTCAAATTATAGTAGAAAGGCAGAACGAAATGACATCGCCATTTTGAAAGGTCAAAAGTTATTGGTTGTCATGTCAATCTTATTTATTTATTTATTTATATGAACAAAAAAGAAAAGGGCTTTGTCGCTGAGCGACTATACCGCCCAATCAGTAACATCTTGGTTCAGTCTTCTTCTTCTTCTCTCTCACTTCACTTCTTGGTTTCTTCCATATATATAGGAAGGTACCATGCTAAATCTATGGTTTCTTCTATGTCAACCTTAGAGCAGTGCTCTTTGTGTCAAACAGAGTAGGTACTGCTAATGTCTAATGCAGTATTCCCGTTGTTCTTTTACATATATTTTGATTTTCAGGAACGTTTTTCGGGATAAAAAGTGCCTATATGCTATTCTGGATACCTTTCACCTTACCAAATTTCATTGTAAACTGTTTCGTCATTTGAGCCTGATCCTTACACAAACATACAAACATCTAAACAAACTCAACAACAAGCTTTATTATACGAGTGGAATATGAATGGGATTCCAGTAAAAGTAATTAAATGAAAATAAAATGCAAAACTTTTAAAAATACAAGCTATCAAAATCGAGTGAAAACCTAGCGCTGTACCATTTGAGCTTTTACTAATAATTCTCGATCGAATTTGGAAAATGACCATAGCGTCCTTTCATTTTCAACCGACTTCAAAAAAGGAGGAGGTTCTCAATTCGTCTGTATTTTTTTTTTTTTTTGTATCTTGTTACGCGATTGTTCCGCCATTTGTTGACTGATTTGCAAAATTCTTTTTATGTTTGAAAGGGTATACTCCAGAGGTGGTCCCATATAAATTTTATTCCTGAGGGATTGATAGTTCCCCCGTAAAACTCTAAACACCTTCCCTCCTAGCCATGTCACAAATAGAAATCGAATCGACAGCTTGACGCCCTGAGTCATACCGCGTTTTGAGTCAAACATTGAAGTCGGTTTTCTTTTTAGTATTAAAACGTAATTATAAACTACACAAACTGACAGGGCCTCATTTTTGGGTTGTAAATAGACGTTTGACCGTATCAATTTAATTCCTAAGCCCATTTAAGTTTTCACTTCAAAATTTATAATTTATGATTTTTTAGAATTGTTGCATAATGATTTTCAAGGAGAACAGACGTTCCACCAATCGCAGTGTAGCTACATCACGAATGGGCTAAGTTATACAAGAAGCAACAATCAATTGAAAGGATAGACTTTATCGATTTTCTCGGGATTTTCATAACAAAACAAAAAAATACATTACATAAATATTTTTTAACTTATTTTTTGAACCCAATTCCTGAATTAAGTTAATATAAAATGAAAGACCCTATATTTTTACCTTGTCTACACAGTACAAAGGTAAAAATGTATCTCTACGCAATGAAAGTCATGTTAAGCTATCAAAAATACAATTTTATCTATCTAATTGAACGTAACAACTTGATGTGGCATTATTCGTCAATTTTTTATATGCCAAATTTCGAAAGAACAAAGACGCATGTCGTAATAACTCAGCAAGTATTAATTATAAAATTCTGAATAAAATATATATCATGTATCAGGGTGTGTAGAAGAGTATTCTGCAAAAAAACTTTTTTGGCGTAATAGACTATTACCGCTTTATTCGGTTGGGGCGTCGATATTAGGCCTTATTATAAAAAAGTTAAACCTTAGTTGATCACCATATTGACACAATATGCTGTAATTTTACCACACAATAATTTTACCACAAAAAAACGTTCTATGCACGGGTATTTAAAGATCGTTTTTCTAGAGACAGTTTTTTAGTCAGTGCTTCGCCAAACTCGGTTCATATATTTTGCACCAAGGTCAATTATGTTTGTCCCATAAATAACTTTAACGTGAAATTGATAGAAAGCTGAGCTAAATGCGATTATGAAGACAATTTTCTAGTTCGAGAACCAAAAGTACGCCCCTCCCCGTCGTTATTTATTGAAAGTCATGAATACAAAGCAGACTCCTTGTGCATTTTACTTTTTTCCTTCTTCTCTGTTTATTGTTTGTTTATACCTACCGGGATTGAAGGGAATTTGATAATTGGACATGGCTGAAACATCATTTAGCCATTTTGGAAATAAAATGGGTGACACATATTTGGACACAAGATTTTTTTGCTGCTGACATGAATGAAATTAGCTGGGGTCACATAGAACGCTAGGTGATTCTTTCTCTGACGTCCTCTGTGACGCAGAAGCGCGATAAGTATTTGTATGATATGCAAATATTTATCTGGGGAATATAGAAACTCCATGTTTGAAGATGGAAAAAAATCTGTAATCTGATAACACGAATATCTTCAAATAGTGAGACATTAGTGAGTAACTAGTATGTTATCCGTGGTAAGGGTAGCAATACTCGTAAGGCGAGCGATAGCGTGAAACACGGCTTTCGCGCTATTGGCTACTGATTTATTTTACTCCCTTCTTATTGGCTCCAATAAACACTGGGCCTGCGAGGGCAAGAGAACATCTAGAATTGACTAAAAGCCCGCCTGAGGAAACGCCAATTGAAATTGGTAGTTATTTTCTATGACTAATGTCACTCAGAGTCGTTAACGGCTACTTAAATCAGTAAGAAGTCAAATCTTTAACATAACAAAGAAAATGACGGATATCGGGACGATTTCGAGGTGCTAGTATAGAACAAAGGAACTAGTATAGGACAGAAAAACCTGGAAAATGAGGAAGCTTTTCTACAGCAGTGGCATATTGAAAAAAAAAATCAAAAAAACATAAAATATGTTTTGTAGAGAAACGCTGTATTTTTAAAATAAGTAATATCTTTGCCATGTAGCGGCGATGGTCTTCCAACCTGTCATGCATGGAGTACTAAATTCTGCAAGCTTTATTTTCATAACTTAATTATTATTTTCCTATCTAATTTTCTTCAACATGCCAGCTCTATCGCTATCTAAGTTTGTGCTAAGTTCCAATAAACTGGGGTTCCATTTTATCGGAGCTACCTGGCTGTTTTAAAAGAATCGATGTTGGTCGCCTTATCTCCAAGATTGATTCTACTGGTGTGTTTCAGTTAACATGAAAGCAGTGGAAAACTATGGCGAAACATTTTCTATTATAGCTAAATCTAGCTGGCTTTAATGTAACATACTTGAAAATTCTCTGAAAATATTGCAGAGGTACGGTAGATATTCTTTTAAATCTATAGATCAAGATTGTATAGGTATACTAGCTGCGCTCCCGCGGTGTGCCCCGCGGTCCCTCGGGATTTTTTCATTTTTTCGGGATAAAAAGTAGCCTATGTCCTGGGATACAAACTTTATCCATGCCAAATTTCAGCTTAATCTTTCCAGTAGTTTGGGCGTGAAAGAGTAACAAACAGACAGACAGAGTTACTTTCACATTTATAATATTATATTATGTACAGGGTGTAAAAAGACGTCTACCGAAGCCGAAAGGGGTAGGTACAGCATCCCAACACACAACCAAATCCAAAAGGATTTTCCAAAAAAATCCTTATATCCGGAGAAAACCGACCTCGCACAGCTGGTCGAGCGTATGCACTGGGCGCGTTTTTATACGTAGATTGCTGGATTTTGAGTTTTAATTGTTTTTTTCTTTTATAAATGAAAGGTAGGTAGGTATGGTATCTTATTATGTTGTACTAGTAGCAAAAAACTAGAAAATAAAATAAAATGACGTGCTAAGTCAAAATTTTTTTTGCGTTTTTTTTTCGATAAATATGTTCAGAATCATGGTCTGATTGCAATCCCTCAGTGTTCGGTAGCAGTCTTTTTACACCCTGTATATTATAATATTATATTAAGTATGGATGGAAGTATGGATTCTGTGAAAACATGTAAGAAAACACGAATTATTATTTGTATGTTTTGCTACAAGACTCGTAGAACATCTACGTATATCCGTAGACCTTCTATGAGCATTGTGTGTGTACACAAACAACTACAATCGATATCATATAAATGGTAAATCGAGCGATATTTCACTTTGATTAATGGATCGGAAACGATGACTATTCATTTTCAGTGAAATGCAGGTCGTCGTATATGAGTGAAATTTTATTTATAATTAAGGTGAGTATTAAAAAGATACCTTTTTATAGTTTTACGTTTTTTTTTTAATTTCAGCTTCATTTGCCTGTTCATTTTTGTTTGCAGTTTCTGATCTAAAATTTTTGATTAAATAATGCCTAAGAAAATTGAAAAAAGTAGACTATGTGTATATAATATATACACAATATACGAAATTTCATCTCAATCCATTCAGCCGTTTTAGAGTAAATAATCCATGCAACCAACTTTCCCATTTGAATTGTAAAATGTTGGAAAAATTATACTATATAAGACTAAGGTCTTTTTGTCGTGTAGATAATTTTTCTGTGTGTGCCAAATTATCGATTTATAGTTGCAGACAAACAAGATACCTTTTCAAAAACAACGATGATTCTGTAAAAATATTCAGAAGGCACTTACCTTATTATCTCCGCTCTTTTAAAAACAAACTGTAAGATTTCTCGAAAAGGAACTTACCTGAAAAGAAAAAAATAAGAATTAGTCGTGCTAAGAGATTGCTAATTAAGGTTAGTGATCACTAGTTTAATAAGTCGATCACTGTGCAGGTTAGCAAATTAGAATACTAACTAGAAACCCAGCCCCTCTAGCCATGTAAGGCCGCACGTGAGTTCCTGGCATATTTTAATTGCGGTTAACCGCTAGTGTGGCGGTTCAGTGTATGTATACAATCACAAGCGGTTGCATATTATTCAATAGACAAAGCGGCTAGCCGCCCCCGCGGTTAACCGCTAGTGCGTTTGGATGCTTGGTTATCTGTCGATTAGATTTATATTCTATTTTTATTTGTAACATGGTGGCAGGATTGGAACTCGCAACCTTCTGATTAAAAGTCGAGGCTACATCGCACTAGGCGTTGGCCTAGTGCGATGTAGCCACCGGTTATTTTAATAAGTTTAAATATAACCCTGACAGATACTCAAATATTTATTTATTTACAGGAACTAAGTACATATTTACAAAATACAAAAGGATTAGTCAATCTAAGGATCGTTAGAAACAATCTATAGATAGCTCAACTGATCCAGGTCACTGTCTGTCGGAAGCGTGCCCAAAATACTGGCAGCATTGTTGATCCTTTGAGCCAAAAATGTGCCAGCTCTCGGATCACGCGACCAGACGCCCTGAAAGAATTTTGAAAACCCGAAGGGCTCCAGAACCCCACGGACCTAGGGTCTCAACCCCAAATGGTTCAAATATATAAACCCTATCAAGATTTATATATTTGCGCCTTTTGAGATCCTCAGCCAAATCTACCGCCGCGCCCGGCCTAACGAAAAGTACTACTGGTTCAAAATATACTTCGCAACTCTGTTCTAATAAAAGGTGAAATAAAAAAGGCTCCGAAAATAACTAGTTTCATAGCACTAGCCCCTAGATTTGATGACCGATAGACCCCGACGGTTGGTTGTAAAACAAAAACTTATATACTACCCAATCATAGGGTTGGGTAACCTTGGGGTAGCAAAGCCGGATAAAAGATTGTTGTAATGTTGAATAATTGCCTCCGTATCAGTAGTACTACTAAGAAGTACAACTGGTAGCACAAATGACACACCGTTGTATCTCTAGTACTACTAAAAACAATAGAAGTTAATTCAATCGATTTCACTTCAGTAGTACTACTAAGAAGTACAACTGATAGTACCACGTATTGACGTTGTCTTTCCTGGGGAGAAGGCGGATTAAGTTGACAGGTTGGTTTAGGTGCTGGGCAAGCCTTTTCTAATGTCCCAAGAACTATTGCGTCCAATTGAGCTTATTAATTGGCTTAGGTTGCCTGCTGACGCTGTAGTAATCGAAGATGTAAAGGCCTAAGTTAATGGAATAAAATTACATGCAGATGTTTAGTCAATCTTTCACACAAATCATCTAACTGTTTGTAAGATACAAACAGTTAGATGATTGGACTTGATTACAGTACTAAACTTTAGAGATATATTTTATTACAGGATTTTACCGCGTATTACCTTTATTATTTATTTCCCGACGTTTCGGCTGTACCATAATACCACCATACCACCATAATAAAATATATCTCTAAAGATGAATTGTGATCGCGAAAGTTTAAGAAAGACTATAGTACTAAACTTGTTGTAAGTTAGACCATATAACTATCATACATTAAAAGATCTTTCAAATATAAAAATTCTTCCCAAATCAGCCCAACATTAAACATAGCTACTCTTCTTTACACTTAAGTACTTACTTGATTCCGTGTCCGGAAAAAAGCCGGACCATTTAACTGCTACCGCATCCCTAGCCAGCTCCCATCTTGATATGGTGTTAACCAATTTGTAATAAAAGTGGATATTGATTCCTGCTGGGTTTCTTTATTTATTCGGAAACAAAGGATCGTTCGGATGTTTGCTAGGTCAATGTTTGCTTATTGTTGTTTCAAGTTAGAGCTGTGTCGAGTGGGTTCGAATTCCAGCCGTGTAAATGTTGATTTTTTTATTCGCAAATAGAGATGTAGCATAAGAAAACATCTTGAGTAATTCATGGCAGTAGTATTTAATGAAGTTAAAAAAAAAACTGTAGCTTTTATCATGTGTGCAAAAAACATCATACTTCATTCAAATTACTTACATGAAAAAAAATTGTTAGGTGTGTGTAATATACATATACCTATGTTATAAAGTAGAAGATGTAGTGTTGAGGATCGAGAAAGGTATGTTAAGATGGTTTGGGCATGTAGAGAGGATGGATGACAGTCGTTTGACAAAGCAAGTGTATGAGGCGAGTTTGTAGAGATTGTAGCAAGTGGAGATCCGTGGTCTCTGCCTATCCCTTCGGGAAAGAGGCGTGATTTTATGTATGTTAACTTACTTTATAACATACATATATATGTATGTTATAAAGTAAGTTTATCAGTTAGGTATTAGCATGATAGAGCAAGGAAAAGTATTTTTTCCCATTTTAATACAATTTCCTTACCAAAACACAACTAAAATTATTCTCGACATAACTCAGGCACAATCACTATCAAAGGTGAAACAAATCCAACCTCTTCATTCCAAAGGCAGAAGTCTCGGGGGCTCGCTCGTGTGAAGTGCTCGGGTCAGACTACACAGCTCACACGACTCATCATTACGTAAAAAGTAAGTTCGTATGAGTCAATGGCCAACTCTGGCGACGGAGCTTTTAGGCCGCCTTTAGGTCCGTCAAGGCTTAACGACTTAAATAGCCGGTACCGACAATTTAACGTGCCCTTCGAAGCACGAAAGCGCTAAGCTGAAAATTCTACTGGCGGTCACCCATCCACTTACGGACTGTTTCGAACGTTGCTTAACTTCGATCTATCAAGAACTACTAGGCCAGCACGACCACGAGCGCTTCGCATTACGTATTACATCTTCAGCATTCATTCAGTGGCATAACTATCACGGTTCATGAGATACAGCCTGCTGACAGACACGGACGGACAGACAAAAGCAAAGTCTCAGTAGTCCCCGTTTTACCCTTTGGGTACGGAAACCTAAAGAGCAGTAATAAATGAATATTTTTATAATACTAAGCGACTAGCGACCCTACATTTATACCGAATAAAAAGTTTATGATCATCAGAAAATCCATTCGAAAGTAAGAATTTTGGGAAAAGGATGAATCATCATCTTCTTGCCCTTTTCCCACATTATGTGGGGTCGGCACAAAAAAATAATAAAAAAAAATGAAAAAGGATAATAGTTTTAGATATTATACACAAACACACTTCACTTCTCAAGGCAAAGTATTCTGTTAGAATGCTGAAAATATAGAATCCCTCCCTCAGGAATTGTATTTCCGTTTGTGTAAAGGATCGTGGGCTACGAATAACCCTTGTAATTGATTTGTGACCAAGATTCAAATGTGACGATGAATTCTTTATTTGTTTTTTTTCCTGCGTAACGTTACATTATTCGTTTAAAAAAATGTAAACGGTGTAGGGTAACCAATTTGTATCTGAAAATAAGTATTTTTGTGTGATATCTAATACAAATGTTTATTTATCAGATATCACACTTATACAGTTGTTTAATTTTTTTGTGTGCGTAAACTCAGGGAACGCTGCATGGAATGAGCGTACCTATTGCTGATGAACACAGAAACAAATCTACACACACAAATAAGACCAACCCGCCTTCGCTAGATAGTACAACTAGCTATTAATCTTCGCACTAAGCAAGGCCTGCATCGATTTAGATCACATCCGTCAGATTCCACTTTCGTCAGAAGTAGTTTTTTGTATAATTTCAGTTCAGTTTCGTCATGAATGACGGATGTGGATAACTTCTAATGACCCTTTCGTCAGATTTATTTATTTCTGGCGCTTCGGCGGCCGCTGCCGCGGCACACTCGCTTCGCTCGCTCGCCTTGCGCATGGTTTTTTAACTATCCTAACATAACCTAACCAACGACCCATTTGGTTAGGTTAGCCAGAAATGTAGAATAATGGAATCTGACGAAAGAGGAATCATCGTTTCGTCAGAGGTAAAAAAAAACTGACGAATGTGGAATAAATAAATAATCTGACGAATGTGGAATCTGGCGGATGTGTCCTAAAGCCCTGCATCAGCTATCTAGTCCCCATAATGAGCTTCGCTGATTGAGGTCTAAAGGACCTCTCCGCTACATGGCATCAGTTTCATCACGTTGTCCGTTTTATAAGAAAGCTAAGGTATTCGTAATATTCATGATGTACTATAGCAGAAAACGAGAAACTGTACTTAAAGTTCCAAAGTGCCCCCCTCGCCCCTCCTGATCTACTCGCCATAGATTAGACAAAGTTTGTAACGAGAAGAAACTTTTTGGATATACCGGTCATAGACTATAAAAGTACAGATGGATCGAATCTCATCTAATAAGCGTGTACTGTGTGTTTGTATGTAGCGGGCTGTAATCTCTAGAACTCAGTTTACCTACATACCTAGTTTTTGTAACATTCAAAAGTTAAAAGAAAGAACGAGAGCTGCTGG
This sequence comes from Epirrhoe tristata, assembly GCA_951394285.1. Lineage (NCBI taxonomy): Eukaryota > Metazoa > Arthropoda > Insecta > Lepidoptera > Geometridae > Epirrhoe > Epirrhoe tristata. The sequence goes on from OX596161.1 coordinate 4,346,551, forward strand.
TTTGCTTACGTAATCGGCATCTGTTAAATTAAAAAATAGAAACATCAACAGACCATCTACTACATCCGTATAATAAGGTAGACATCATTTAAAAGTTAGGAAAGCAAGCCCGAACAAGTAGCTAGTTCTTATTAAAGGTGACAGAGGTACTGTTGATAAAAATACCGAGTGACTGCAGGTAGCACCGCGGAGCGCAGGAAGTTCTATAAAAACTACAGTGTACTTATGTATTTACAGTCCTCTGTGAGGCTTTACTCAATAAGGTTAATTTAAATCTCCAATCTCATCTGTCTCTAATTTCTGTGGCTCAAGTAATTTGGTTGTGATCGCGCAAGGTAATTATTTAATACCAGGGGTTAGGTTACGACTTAATAAACTTAAAACGAATCAAACTCCGTGTTTTTCGTACATTTTTCAGGTGAATATTGTAGTGATTGACGACTTCTGGAACTTATTGACGACTTCTGTTGACTCAATAGTGCGAGTTCAATTCTCGCGAGACAAAATGTTTGTATGATCTGCAACCACAGTTCTGTGTTTTTTTCTTAGTACTATACTAATTGTATTGTATGAAGGTAAGTAAACATGTAATTCGTATGTACAAAAAAATAGAAATATATCAGTCTCTAGCTCTGCTTATTTCGGGGCCAGATGATGTTATATCAAAACTCCAGATATTATTATAGATAAGATAAGATAAGGTGAGATGAGATGAGATGAGATGAGATGAGATGAGATGAGATGAGATGAGATGAGATGAGATGAGATGAGATGAGATGAGATGAGATGAGATGAGATGAGATGAGATGAGATGAGATGAGATGAGATGAGATGAGATGAGATGAGATGAGATGAGATGAGATGAGATGAGATGAGATGAGATGAGATGAGATGAGATGAGATGAGATGAGATGAGATAAGATGAGATGAGATGAGATGAGATGAGATGAGATGAGATGAGATGAGATGAGATGAAATGAGATGACATGAGATGAGATGTATGATATGTACCCAGGTTAACACTAGGACTGATTATTCAAATACTATACGTCGTGGACCCGTTGGGAATCAACGCATGAACGAGTCGTGGACCTCTGGGAATAAGCCCATTTTCTGTCGGAATACATTCAGTTATTGAGTAAACCCGTACATAAGTTTATTACTCCTAAAGCGAGCCTATTCCCTCATAAATACATAATGACGCTTGGACTGTCCACTTGTTTGTTCGGTGACGTCACGAGGGGAGATTTGTTGGCGGAAGTTGGTTTTGGGTAAATTGGTGTTTGTAAAGTAAATCCTGGGGCTATTAACGAACGCACGACTGTTTTTCTAAGTGCTGCTCTAGTGTGGTAACAGTGATCAGGGACACGGCGATTTGTTTTGATAAAAATAACGTTTTTATTTTTAAATAAAAAAAACCTAGCTCCAAACTAAGCAAAGCTTGTACTATGGGAACCAGGAAACTGATATAATTTTTGATTGTATATACATACATAATTAAGGTACCACTGCGTCACTAGTTCTTTCGAACCAGTGTGGTGAAAGGATTTTAAGTGCGCCTCAAAGAGGCTCCTTTCGTGCACACAAATGCCACACAAGCCACTACCACTAGACCACCAGTGCTCTGGATCCAAATATCCAAATATTTATATTGTTTTATTGGGTTTTACTCCTTTTTTTATAACTTTACTAGAGTTAAAGCGAAGATAATTCCACATATACTCGTAATATTATGCATTTTGACTACCTTTGACATTACTCTCCCAAGAAACCTTACAAAGTCGTAAAACTATTTCTAGAACCTCATTTCAAAGGATCCCGTTCATCTTAATGAAAGCCTTTAACGCATAGGTTTGTACACTCAGCACTATGAAAATACAAAACATTTTAGATATAAATACCACGAAATACCAAGAAATATTGCTACCACAATTAACTTAAGTTTCTTTTAGTTTTTAATTTTGTAATAAAGAATTATCTATCTATTTATAATTAACTAGATGTACAAAATATTTGTATTAGTATTTAATTAAATGGATTTAAATTTTGTTTATGGTATGGATCGCTAAAATGCAAAAAATTCAACCGCCTAGCTAGCTCATTTGCCTTGATTTGCAAAATTATATAAGATTAGATGCGAATCAAATTTAATAAGTAAAAATGCCTAAAAAGAAATGTGTTTTTAATAAAAAAAAAATAACAAAAATCTAACACTTATTATATTCGTAAGTTTTAATTCGTTGACTGTACTAAAAGTAACTGTCGTAGTACTCGTGTAGACGCTGCGCTTGTAGCGCTCGTAGACGCGTAGCAGTGCTACGGGGCACGCATGCGTAAATGTGCGCAGTTTCTTTCATAATAGTTAAACAAGTTCTTTAGCTCTTCATTGACTAAAAGAAAAAAAATCTTTTTAAATGACTTTAAAAAAATATGAGATTGATGATGAGATTCTATGTTCAGCTTTAAGTATGTTTTTATGTGTGTTGACCGATTTCTCCGTCAATTTGTGGACCGATTCTCAAAATTCTTTTTTTTAAAGAGTCAATTGGAAGAGATTGATATTTTTCCAGTAACACTCAAAAACCTCATCCTCAACTTGTAATTCGACCTCTGTGGCGCAGTGGGTGATAGCTTGCTTGGCAGAAGGTTGTCAAAGTCAAAGTCAAAAAGCATTTATTCAGTAGGACCGCTGGAATCACTTTGAAACGTCTTAAAACTAGATGATTTAACTCCTGTTGCGGGTTCGCTCCCCGCCGCGGGATAAATGTTTGTATGATCTGCAAATATTTATCTCGGATCTGGGTGTTTCTATGTATAATATGTATGTATTTATAAACAAAAAGTAAATAGGTAGTATATCAATTACCTGGTTCCCATAGCTTTGCTTAGTTTGGGACAAGATGACTCTGTGTGAAATATCCAGCACCACTTATTTTCAAATTAAAGTCCTTTTTCTGTGTAGTTTATAAAATTATTTATACCGGGTGTAAAAAGATTGCTACCGAAAACTTAAGGGTTGCAATCAGACTATGATTCTGAACATCTCTAGCAAAAAAATAACGCAAAAAATGTTTTCCTTAGCTATCATTTTATTTTATTTTCTAGTTATTTACTACTAGTACAACATAATAAGGCCATATCTTATAATTTCATTTATAAAAGAAAACAAAAATTAAAACTCAAAATCCAGCAATCTACGTATAAAAACGCGCCCAGTACATACGCTCGACCAGCTTTACGAGGTCGGTTTTCTCCGGATATAATAGCTTTTTTGTAAAATCCTTTTGGATTTGGTTGTGTGTTGGGATGGGACCTACCCCTTTCGACTTCGGTAAACGTCTTTTTACACCCTGTATATATATACTATACTTCATCTTAAGCTCGTTACTCTACAAAGTTGAGCATAAAGAATAAACAACATCTACTTCCCTTAATTTACTCTCATAAAGCCTTCCTAACGTTTCACACGTTACCTCACGTTCGTTACTGTCTCCAAAACACGGCAATACGTAACCCAGTAAAACATTTACGTAGAGGGTCAAATTCACGTCACGTGACTTGAATAACTGATCATTTAGACGTGTCGCTAGGTAACAGAAATCTCGTTGAAAAAAGTAAAAAACAAACGAAAGTAAAGAGTCGAGGCGCGGGCGAGGCGAGGGCGCGGCGCGAGCGAGGTGCGGGCGAAATGCAGGCGAGGCGCGTGCCCCTACCGCGACTCCTAATCACCTGTCTCTACTCATCTTTTGAAGATGACACTTTGAATGAATGAAACAAGACATACACGCCGCCGCCTCGATGCTTAAGCACACGTCAATTTCGCCCGCGCCCCGACGCCGCCTCGACGCCGCCCCGACTTTGCTACCTTCGCTTTCGACAATCGATTGTTACATTGTCTAGAGGCTCTGATCGCATGGACACAAGTGACGATGGACTTCTTAATTTTAAGGCCCCTAATATCAAGCTCAAGCATGGATGAGCGTCCAAGATGGGCGGAATTGTTAGGCCGCCTCAAGGCCTTCGTCAAGGCTTAAGGACTTCATAGTGACCAACAATTTATCGGGCCTTCCGAAGCACGCATATCTGATATTACCACATTGGCTCGAAAAGTATCCAATTTTAGGGACGAAATGTGAATAGACCACCTTAAGTGTATAATAAACTTCAACACAAATATTTTTGGAACGAAGTTCCTTTTCGGACGGATGAGTTGGATTTTTGCGTCACGACCCATATATATGTAAAATCGTCACAAAGTGCGCAGTCGGAAAGCGTTTCTAGGATTTTAATAATTGACAGTAATTTATTATGCCAAATGTCAAAGTTAAAACTTCGTTCCAACCGTGTGTTCCACGACACTCACGTACTTTTTTAGGGTTTTTTTATCGGGACAATCAAAGGATCTAAAATACAAAAAATATTTGAGAGAATGTCTCTAGTAGACATTCTCTCAAATCCTTCTTGTATTTCAGATAGACATGCGGTAGACATTGTGTACCGCGCCTCGGTGATTCTGATTTTTTTTTAACATACATAACACATCTCATTTTTGAAGTCGGTTTAAAGGCGATTGCATGCAATAAGGTTAAACTTGAGACATCTGCATTGCCAAAGGTAGGTTCTCAATACATTGTATTTGCCACACAGTTTTGAATCTTCAGTCCTTCAGTGCCTTTGTGAAGCAGGTTTCGCTAATCTGAACCTTAATCCATTGGTTTAAGGGCCACAAGTAGTAATTGGATTCGTTGCAACCACGAATCTCATTGGATATTCAAAGTTCATACGAATACGTCAGAGTTATTGCTTTTGAGGCCAGAGGTCAATGACCCTATTGATAAGACAATCATTATCATGTTCAGCATATTTCATCAACATTCTTAGAAATCATTTTGAACCAGAAAATTGCGCTAAAAAAAAACTCTGCCAGACAAAAGTGCTTTTCGTAGGAAAGCTATCGCACTGTCACGAGTCTCGGACAAGACAAATGAATAGGTAGGTAGAATTTCTAACAAAAGACATCAAAAGCATTGTTTTGCCTGACAAAACTAATTTAACCCGTAAAACAATAATCTACAAAGATTTTAGAACACTTTTCGCACGCAAACAATCATTTAATCAAAATACGCATCAAACTTATCGACACACAAAATTGAACTTTCCTGCTAAAGAGATAAGGAGGCAGACTACAGCAATACGGATCAATTAATTTTATGTTTTAACTCCTAGCGCAGAAAGTCTAGTTTGCTCTGCGAAAAAGTCCCGCAATAGTACAAAATGCAACCAATTAGGCAATTTTGCGTTGCAGATGTTCTTAACTTAAAACACTCACCGTCAGTCGATGTTATATTCATCTTCGTTGCTTTCAAGTCACTAGAATATATAATCCTGTGGTTCAAATTGAAAGACACTTGGGAACTCTAAGATGACCAGCGTTCTAGCTCACGCAATTCTCGCCCTTGTCGCTTACTGCGGTTACCGTATTGCAGATAGTCAAAAGTGATACACCAAAAGTCAGATCACAACACAACAAAATTCAAAATTCGAACGTCCGCGCGCGGTCAAACGTCAAATTATTGGCGCGAACTCTTGACAGCTGATTGATACGGCACTTATCACTTGGAAACGAATGAAAACAGTTTTCTGGGGTAGTTAGGGGCACAGGAGGCCGAAAATAGGCAGGAAGGATGCTACTTTGAAGGCAATCCGATGCTTTTTGATAGTGTAACGACAAAACAAATAGTCCGAATGAGCGAGCCGCACATGCGCAGTGGGGACTGCCGTATGCGTACAATGTTAAGCTGCGGTTACTGAACTTGTACTCGATTCTCTATGGTAAACATTTATTTTTTATTTTTAGGAAATACTAATGCATTTTTTTTAAATATGCAAATAATCGAAGTAGATTCAAAACGAATAAAAACTTCAGTTGTTTAATTTTTTTAATTTAATACTCTAGGTTAGAGTCGTGGCAACAAAAAATATTTGTTTATATAATCAGCAAAATTTATTTATAATTATTATGCTTTTAATAACAGATTCTTTTGATAATAACTATAATATTTTTAATAAATAAGTGTTTTTATTTTTCTTGGAAAATAATGGGGGAGACAGCAATGTCCCAGCAGTGAGACAACATAGATTAGAACTGTTTATCTATTTTTTTTTTTTAGTACCTACATCATTCCTTTGCAGTTGCAAAGATGATAAGATAGGACAGTCTTTAGGCATTAAAAATATCCTAGACTTCTACCATTTTTTAAAGCGCGTCACACACGGTGAATATACCATAACATTTTATCTTAAGATAAAATATCGCACGCCATACAATCACTATGAGGCATCACACACGGTTAATATAATATATATTTTCATATTTTCGTGTGATTGTATGGCGAGCGATATTTTATCTTAAGATAAAATGTTATGGTATCTTCACCGTGTGTGACGCGCTTTAGGCTAAAGTCATAATTTTTTTTAACCATCCAGCCTGTTATTTTGATATAAATTGGGATAAAATTAATATTCCCGTACCGGTATGAACTAGCCCGTACTGCCGTAGGCCGAGGGCGCCACGCTCTTGAGATATTTTAACTCGACACCTGACACACATACATACAGATCGACGGTTCCAAAAATACATATTTGTGTATGTGCGAAGTTTGTAAAAAACCGGTACATATTTTTTATCAGGTTAGAAAAAAAGCTTAAAAATAATTACATTTTTCATAATATTTTTATTTGAAAAATTCAAATAAAAATATTATAAAAAATGTATTATTCGAATATTTAAGAATGAGGTTGAACCTATTCTTGGTCGAAGAAGAGAGGTGATTTTATGTACTTACCTACATAATCACTTTATGTATATATATTTTTTTAATTTATTGGTAATTTATTGTATTGAGCTATCTATAGATCGTTTCTAACGATCCTTAGATAGCTTGACTAATCCTGTTGTATTTTGTAAATATATGTTAATATGTAGTAGCTTAGTTTCATCAAACTTAAATATATCAGGAAGGACATTTATTGGTAAATTAAATAATGAAGTTAAAAAGATCAGCCTGGCTAAATTATTTTTTTAAAGATTTTCCTTCCTCCTGAATCAAAAATTGAACGCATGCGCATACGCTTGTTTTCACGGTCTGTCGTCTGTTAGCTCTTCACTTAACTAGATTTTAGATACGAGTACCTTTTGTACAATGGTGCAACAATAGTGTCAGAAAATTGCTTATTGGTTTTAAATCATTGAATTATTCAAACTCGTTCAAAATTGCACCTGTCTAAAAACAAACAAATGAATTGAGATTTTTTTTAAGGTCAGTTAAAAATAGCTAAACCTCGTTTATTCGTACTATGTTGCCACTCCGAGCGTAATTAACAACGCACTGTAAACAAAAGAATGGAATATATTGTTGGACAAAAGCTTTGCGGGACAAAAATATTGTTTCCAATTTGTACCGGGGACTGAGGGCAGTAGCTCACGCGATAGCATTGTACTGTCCCTTGAGTTGTACCGTTGTCACCTGCTATATGAACATTGTAATGTCACGAGTATACCTAGCTTCCACAAGGCAAGATAATCGTAATACCCTTTCCATTAGTTTTGGTTTCAACATCGGTTTAGCGTAGACCCGGATAAATCCAGTTCGAGTAATCGATACGAAGTAAAGATTCCTTCAAAGATTCCTAAATGATGAAAATACCCTGTTCAAACCGGATATATTTAGTTTCATAAGCCGAGAGTCTAGTGTATAAAGATTTTCAAAATGCATTTTGCCCAAACAATGCTTGTTGCCCTGGTTCTTCACGGGTATTGGTCGCGAAGGAACAGGAGTAGAATCACCTAGTGATAAGACTAATGATCCCAGTGGTTCTACTTTGGTTCTATGCTTTTTGACTCTGGCGTTGACATCCCAAAAGCATCACACATAGGATTTGAACCCCTCGCTAATCCGTGGTGAATAAACGTGAGACTCTTTTTTTAATTCATCGCTGATATACATACAGGCTGCATCTAAACTCCACGCAATATTGCAGTTAGTAGGCAGTTTTTGTGCAATTGACTGTATCAAAACTGCCAACTAACTGCGTAGCTTGCAAGCTAGCTATTTATCCAAGTGCATTAGAGTTGCACGCCAACTGAGCTGAGTTTTTTTAAATAAAGTAAGTAACTTAATAAGTAGTCTATTAAAAGCTTAAATTCTTCGGTATACGAAGAAAATGTACGAAAATAGAAAATGTAAACTCCAGATACAATTAAAAACCACCCTTTCTAATTTAACTAATTTAATAACCAACACCCCTCAAGTTCAGATTTCCAATATTTTTTACCGTGAGTGCTGCCAACATTTTCATGTCAGATCTTACCAGTTTTAAGTTACTATGGATACTGTTCGATATTTTGCCTTCAATTAATTGGAGTTTTTAAATATCTTAACGTTTTAGATAAATCATAAGTATTACTACTTACCTAGATTTAGTTATTTTATATTTAAGAAAAGTTTATAATAACAAACTATGTGTATGCGTGTGCAGCTGCTGCTACACACGAACACGCCGGCACCACAGAAAACCAGCGCTGCAGCACCTTCAAGTTGCTGCAGCATACGCTGAGTGGTGGCCAATGTTTTATGTAATTGTAATTAGTACTTAGCTTTTTGTACCACAAAATAAACGTTTTTTTATTTCTTGTAATGGATCCGGGTGCGACTTCGTCTGCGCATTGGTTCGTCATACAAACTTTAGAGAACTACCTTGTTCCAATCCAACCCATGAAAACACTGTATTCATTTTTGTATTTGCTGTCTTTGATTAATATAAATAAGTACCCATCTAAGGGGTTGGGTAGTTTTGAAAAAAAAAAAAAAAAGTGTTTCGCTATTTATTAAAAGAACTTATTCCCACAAATAGTCTTTTAATTTAAGTAATAACATCGCCATTTTGAAAAGTCATAAGATATTGGTTGCCATGGCAACCTTAGAGCAGTGCTCTTTGTATCAAACAGAGTACTGCTTTTTATGAAATATTCCCGTAGTCCCTTTACATATTTTTTGGTTTTCAAGAACGTTTTTCGGGATAAAAAGTAGCCTATATGCTATTCTGGAGTTATACCTTTCACCTTACCAAATTTCATTGTAAACTGTTTCGTCGTTTGAGCCTTATCCTTACACAAACATACAAACATATAAACAAACTCACAAACTTTCAGCTTTATTATATGAGTGGGATTTATAACTTGTGACTTTTCATAAAAAGTCAAGAAAAATTACTTCAGTATGCTGTCCAAAGTAAGTTTTTAATAAGTATTCCAATGAGGAGACATACACAGCAGTGCGTGAAGTTTGGCTGTGGATGATGATGAAACATATCGTATGTCAATAATTCGTACTTCTGATGGAAAGATTACACAAGCTGGCAACACCAAGGATATTTATTTACGAAATATCAAACAATTAACTTGCGTTTGACGTGAAGCTCAACTTAATAATGCTTTGGCACTCAAGTAAATCGTCTTGGTTACACGCGACGGGTTAATTATAGGAAAGGCTTTAAATTCAATGGATTTGTGTTTTTTTGTTTTTGTGACAAAATTAGACGAATATTTATGTCGAGTTGGTAACTATTGATTTTTGTCTGTAAAACGGGACCCTATTACTAAGGGCTCCGCTGAAATACATTTACTTATTCTTCTCTTCCTGCCTCTCTAGCCATATCAGATTGGCATTATGCTAGGGAAATGTATAAGTAGATACAGTTTTAGTATTCAGGCAATTGATGCCTTTAGGTAGAGTCTTAGCATTTTCTGTCTATTTCTATTTGCAGCCAGGCAAGGGGTCTGTCCCTTCACATCTTCAACCAGACCGAGGCCTCTTATCAGCAAAGTTCACCATGATTAGTATGTAAAACTCGGTTCACAGGACAATCAGGAGTGTTGACGGGGCCAATAATCGGGACGAATTGCCACCAGGACCCGCCATGTTTGCTAATCAGAGCTGGTAATGTGCCGCCTGTTGTCAACTCAGGGCTGTCAACCATCATCGGATATTCAGAGGTATCGTTGTACTATGTTACGAAGGCGGGTAGGACCTTGTGTGCACAGCACATACGGTCCATGGACAAATGATAGTGCCAACTTCTTTGAACTTTTTGAAGTGAAAACTTCTTTAGGCGTGGCAGTTTTAAATGGGTAAACATTTTTGATTTCGCGTCGCTAGTCATGTTACGACACCGGCTTACTACATACATAACTTGCAATGCCATTAGAGGTCAACCAATGTCACAATACGAAAACGGCGAAAATGGTCTTGTGAATTGAATAATTTAATAATTACGTTTTTATACTAAAAAGAAAACCGACTTCAATGTTTGACTCGAAACGCGGTGTGACTCAGGGCGTCAAGCTGTCGATTCGATTTCTATTTGTGAAATGGCTAGGAGGGAAGGTGTTTAAAGTTTTACGGGGAAACTATCAATCCCTCAGGAATAAAATTTATATGGGACCACCTCTGGAGTATACCCTTTCAAACATGAAAAGAATTTTGCAAATCGGTCAACAAATGGCGGAGCAATCGCGTAACAAGATAAGTACAAAAAAAAAAAAAAAAAAAAACATACAGACGAATTGAAAACCTCCTCCTTTTTTGAAGTCGGTTGAAAAATCTCAAATCAGTAAAACACAACGATAGCGCGATCGAGACACCAACCTCTTACTATACATACCTTAATTCGTCACATCATTCATAGTTTCATTGGCTTAGGGTTTTAGAGCCTCTAGTGAGACATCCCCGAGCCCTAAATTCAAATCCCAGTAGTTCAGTAATATTTTGCACTTTATATTATTTTGAACATATTTTTTTTAAGTTTAGGTTCCAGGGTTTTTTTTATGATTGGTCGGCTCTTGACCTCGAGACGGTACACAGGCAGAATGAGGTCTACGATGAAGCGAGCCTACCCAGAAGGTGCCTATTAACTCTCTTCTTACAACTTATGATATATCGCGGCAGGTTACTGTCATTTTGTCGAACTGACGATTTTTTTTTCTATTGTCTTTTCTATTTTTTGTCATATGGCTAGAGGGGCTGTAAAGTAATACTTACAATAATTATTTGTAGGCACTGTATAATTATGAACCTACTATCCTCAAACTACGAGGTCACCTATCGATATAACACTCCGATTGTATATCGATTGCTTTTAACTTAGTTTATTCGTGGTTGAACAGAATTTCATAATCATTAATTCATGTAGCAAGTTAATCGGAGTGATTTACTTACACCAAGGTTGATTTAAATTATTTACAAAGGAGAATTAAAAAACGAAATGAGATCACGACTTATCAGACCGATCTGATAATTTAAATTTTAATTTTAGTATTCTTCAAATCATGTTTTTATAATTTTTCTTATTTTATATAATTTAATAATTACGTTTTTATACTAAAAAGAAAACCGACTTCAATGTTCGACTCGAAACGCGGTGTGACTCAGGGCGTCAAGCTGTCGATTCGATTTCTATTTGTGACATGGCTAGGAGGGAAGGTGTTTAGAGTTTTACGGGGAAACTATCAATCCCTCAGGAATAAAATTTATATGGGACCATCTCTGGAGTATACCCTTTCAAACATGAAAAGAATTTTGCAAATCGGTCAACAAATGGCGGAACAATCGCGTAACAAGATACAAAAAAAAAAAAAAAAAAACATACAGACGAATTGAGAACCTCCTCCTTTTTTGAAGTCGGTTGAAAAAGAAAATGAAATTCATCGATATTGTCATTCAAAAATCTCAAACAAATACGTTCATAAGCGACAACCCTAAACTGGGCTCACTAAGTTACGCAAATTGAGACCTTGACACTAATAAATTAAGGCTTGAATTGAGTTACCGAGAGTATACAGGCCGTACATCAATGTAATCAAGAAAATTGGATCGTAGGAACAAATAAACGTAAGGGCCCATTGTCTTGTTCTTATGTCAATGGCATAAGGTTGATATTGTGTGACAGCATAGTAATATTTTTATTTCTCAACAATTCAATAAAAAAATCTGAAAGTTTGATGCAAAAAGTTACTTAGATTTTTGGTTATTGCTTTTTGCTTTTACAATAATTGAATCTATTTATTTAATCCGTAGATCTGTTTCCTAGTCCCGTAGGAGACGGAGGACTAACTTGATGACAAACTCGCTGGTTGTTCTACAACTTGTTTATTTGTTCTTGTTTAACAATCTGGGAAACGACGAGCATCATATTACGGACGTAGGTTTACCTAAAACATTTACACAATACCATTCTTGCCTACCATTCTTGCCTTTTTCCGCACAATGTTAACTTGCTCCGTTGAGTTTGCGAAAGCAAGAGGCAAGAATGGTATGCCAGAATGGTATCGTGCAAATGTCCTTTTACTGTTTGTCTTCGTCCGTCGATCATATAATATCTCTGTGGATAAGGGATAGTTAACTAAGAAGTTTAGGTGTTGGGCAAGCCAACCTATTTCATTTCAAACAATGTCCCAGGCAATCAGTGACTATAGCGACTTGTTGAGAGTAGGCCAATGATGTTAAAAAATATGATATATGAAGAAATTGAAACATCGAAACGATCTTATAAGATAAGATAAGATAAGATAATTTGTTTCATAAAAAAATACCCAGGACCCCGCACTAAAGGTGCATTTACACGATGCAATTATTCGTACAATTTGCTATGCAATTTGCTAAGCCGTGCCGACGAGGGTCGCTCCATCTATGACAAATCGCATACGATGAGCGTTTACACGTGAAAAATTGGCATGCGATGCTAAATCGTACGTGCTCAGACCGTGTCGTGTAAATGCCCCATAAGCAAAGCTTGTTTTGCGGTAGTCCCGAGTAACAGTTTTTAACCAGAGTTGGCCACTGACTCATATGAACTCACTTACTAACAGTTTTCATAAAAATACAACATATAAATAAATATAAAATAACATTCTGGTCTATTTCTAATATACTTCAAAGTAAATAAAAGATTACCATACACACAAAAATATAACCTAGGTACTCTAAAGTAACCTAAAAGTCAGGGCGCCTTTTTTTTTAGGCGGTGGCGCACTTAAAATCCTTTCACCACACTGGTTCGAAAGAACTGGTGCGATTAGAAGATTTAAAATCACATCTTTGGAGTAGGCATAGAATATACAGGGTGTAAAAAGACTGCTACCGAAAACTGAGAGATTGCAATCAGACCATGATTCTGAAAATATTTATCGAAAAAAAAAAGCAAAAAAAAAATTTGACTTTGCTACGTCATTTTATTTTATTTTCTACTTTTTTTCTACTAGTACAACATAATAAGCCCATACCTACCTAAACATTTTATTTATAAAAGAAAAAAACAATTAAAACTCAAAATCTATAGATAAAAACGCGCCCAGTACATACGCTCGAACAGCTGTGCGAGGTCGGTTTTCTCCGGATATAATGATTTTTTTGGAAAATCCTTTTGGATTTGGCTGTATTTTGGATGCTGTACCTACCCCTTTCGGCTTCGGTAGACGTCTGTTTACACCCTGTATATCCAAATATAATGTATTAGCGAATAATTTTAATAGAGTTTAGCCTAAATCTGGTTATCAAATCTTGAAGCTGTTAACTTGGATGGGATAGGGCGTTTTCAGACGAGCGAGCTTTCCGTCAAATTAGTAGGTAATGAGTTGCTGAAGTTTGTAGTGGATCATAAGGCTTGGTGTATACGACCAGTATAAAATAACTTGGGGTTATCAGTGAGTCAAGCGAGATAGTAGTTGCAAATACCATTAAATTTATTCACCAAATACTTAGTGTTCTATTTGGTGAAATACAAGAGATATTATTACTGAGATTTCGAAGCTCACTATTATTTTATTCGTGATTAATTTCACTATTACAAAAGTGAATAGCTAAATTTTTTTATCAACAAAAGAAAATTCTTAAATTATTAAAAAAGTAACGTTTTAATAATAGCATTTTAAAATATTTTTATCTTTATTTTATGTTACAGTTTATTCTACAAATCGAACAAAACAGCGTCAAGAAGCTAACTATGTTTGATCGTGCATGAAGGGCTGAATTGAGGGTGTAAAGCCAGCCTTATTTGCTTAGTTGCCGAGGCATGTTTACGGGAAAACTTATTACTCAGTATAACAAGTTGCAGTTTGTTAGTAGTTTAGTGGTTTTACTCAGTGCGACACGATGCGACGATAATATGTGTGTTTGTAAGTGCTAACTAAATCGTATCGACAGATTTTAATGAAAATAATACGCTCATGCCCTGGATTCAGAAATAGGCTTTTTATTGCAAAAAAGTGAAGTAGGAACTTGCCCTTAGACATGGCGACAACCTGTGCTAATTGTACCCATTAAAGTAACTTACTCTATAAAGTTCCTTACTTTTAACTACCATCGTTAATTCTGATCTTGACCACAAAAATACCTATAGCTAAGTATCACAAGTTAATTGAAAACAAAAATGAATTAATAAGTCATTATTTTATTTAAAGGTGTGCGAGCTCTTAACGGTGAAGGAAAAACATCGTGAGGAAACCCGCTGCTTCCCCGCGTCTTCGACTTGACGCGAACGCGATTTCGAAGCGAAGCGATGCGAATGATGCAATTCGATGCGGCGCGGTACGGAGCGGTGAGTCTATCCTACGTGCGTGCGAATCGTCCTACATAGTTTACGTCAAATGACACAAATTTCGCCGAAATTCTGATAGCGTTCGATTCAATTCGCACCGAGCCGCTACGCACAGGTGGCGTAGGACACTTCAATAGTAAATCGACTGTTTGTTGTGTCCGCACCGCACCGCGCCGCTTCGCATTCGCATCCAGAATCTCAGCTCCACACGTATTGACGTTGTCTTTCCTGTGGACGGCTGATTAAGCTGAGAGGATGGTTTAGGTGCTGGGCTAGCCTATTTCATCTCAAACAATGTCCCAGCCACTGCAGCGTCCCGTTAAGTGTAGGCATGGATTGCCTCCTGACGCTGTATAAGATGTGAAAGGCCTAAGTTTAAAGGTGTATTATCAAAGTGCTTGCAACAGAAGCCAGCACTATTAGTGCCTAAATACACAAGAAAGATGCAAAATTTACCACAAATTTATGCTCTAAAATTTGTCTCAGCTCAGAGCTCACCCGAGTCGAAATTCGAGTATGATGGAGAGCTACTTCATTATGGCAGAGAAGGATTGTGATAAACGCATGAGATTGATAACCTCCGTGGCGCAGTGGGTGAAAGCCCGCTTGGGACGCAGAAGGTTGCGGGTTCGATCCCCGACGCGGGATCAATATTTGTACGATCTGCAAGTATTTCGGGTCTGGTTGTTTCAATGTATAATATGTATGTATTTACATTAAAAAAGTATATAAGTAGTATATCAATCATCTGGTTCCCATAGTACAAGCTTTGCTTAGTTTGGGGCTAGATGACGCTGTGTGAAATGTCCAACTTTATTTAGGTATTTAGATTTAAATAAAAAAGCAGTTATTACTATCTATCAATCAAAATCTTCGTTTTTATGCTACTATTGGAAGTTAATGTCTAGACTGAGTTTCAATCGGTTAGATAAAGAAAAAACCGGTAAAAACGGTTTTTGTCATAAAATATTTTTTTGATAGTTGTTTAATTTTAACAAAAAGGCATAATTTAGAGATTATTTTTCCTGATCTTAACCCTGATCGCTTCCATTAATAAAATTGTTTTTTTTTTAAGTGGAGGCATTGGGTTTGTCTGACATAGGACGGGCCTATGGGCCTATGTCAGACAAACTCTAAATTAGGCCTTTTTGTTAAAATTAAACAACTACTTATCAAAAAAATATTTTATGACAAAAACCGTTTTTACCGGTTTTTTCTTTATCTAACCGATCGAAACTCAGTCTAGACATTAACTAAATGACAACTCAAACTCTGCTCAAGCCAATATAATCTCTCTACAGTTGAGATAAGAGCGGTTACAGCGGAAATCCGTAAAACAGCTCTAAAGACTTAAAGGGTTATCTATCTATGCAAATAACATTGTCATTTTCCAGTGACTTAATTAAGAAAGAGGCTTTCAACACCATTTGTACAGAAAACCGGTAGCACATATTTTGTAACCGGTTCAGGTAAAAAGCCGGTATTTACGAAAACTGTAGAGGTGAGAGTAGGTATTGTATGTGCTTATGCACGATATTAGGGGGTAGAATAATCATTTACATTTCCTTGAAGATAAAAGTTAAGTGCTCACGATGATAAATAGTGCAATGTTTCAACATTTTTATGGGAAAAAAATATTTTTAGAATGTTTAGTTGTTGGACTTTTTTGAGGTCAAAAGCAAAAAATGTTTGACTTCTGAAGATTATTGAATACTATTTACCGAAATATATTCAATAACTTTATTTTTCACTTGATGTCAGTAGAAAAAACACTACAAAGAACCTACAAGTCAAATGTTTTGGCGATTATCTTTTATAATGAAACAGCTTTATTTGTAAATGCGGCATAATAGGGGTGTGTTACCGATCCGATTTAGATCCCCTATAAAGTGGGAGAGGGGGTAATCTCCTGGAGGACAAATCCCTAGTAAAATCGACATCTTATACCGTGCGGACGTGCGTCGAATTAAAAAAAAAAGAATTGTCGGATAGTAGAATGCGATTGGATTCTCGAAGATTGAGTTACCTTCTATTGGTTTACTGTTTCGTTAGGCAAGTTTATCGAAAATAACCGTTTTTTACCGGTTTTTTGGATCGTTTATTCACTTATGTATATATTTAATGAACCAATGTTCATCATAAGTCATATATTTAATTAACATTGTGAAGTATTGCATTGTATAATCGATAGCACTTATTGCCTATTGTTGTAAAACCGGGTATATACAGGGTGTAAAAAGACGTCTACCGAAGCCGAAAGGGGTAGGTACAGCATCCCAACACACAACCAAATCCAAAAGGATTTTCCGAAAAAATCATTATATCCGGAGAAAACAGCGTTTGAAGATGACTGTTTGCGTATGTACTGGGCGCGTTTTTATACGTAGATTGCTGGATTTTGAGTTTTAATTGTTTTTTTCTTTTATGAATGAAATGATTAGGTAGGTATGGTCTTATTATGTTATACTAGTAGCAAAAAACTAGAAAATAAAATAAAATGACGTAGCTAAGTCAAAAATTTTTTGTGTTTTTTTTTCGATAAATATGTTCAGAATCATGGTCTGATTGCAATCCCTCAGTTTTCGGTAGCAGTCTTTTTACACCCTGTATATATATATACCTCTTAAAATAATGGAGTTGCATACTCTATTTTTACTCAGGTTTGAAAAAATGCAAATGGAAGTTAATAATGCAATGAAAACAAAGCAACTTTATAGCCTATTCAATCAACGTTCTATAAATATTTATTTACCTACAAATAACCGGTTTTTGAGTTTTTTCTGGCAACTCGCACTTTACCGGTTACTATAAGTTAGTACACTCGTAGGATCTTGATAAAGATCTTGTTATGTTTATAATCAAGGTACAATACGCACAACCGATCTTTGTCTTTCTGAAGTTAGGTGCACTAAACGATTGCGCAGGTTTTGTCTTTTAGTCGTTGCTGTCTTTTAATCGTCATCAAAAATGGATTCTGCGCAGCTACTTCAGAGAGACAAAGATCGGTTGTGCGTATTGTACGTGAATTATTATAAGATATAATATTCCAGCAATCTCATTCCGTATCAAAATATCATCACATAATGACCTTTACCTAAGTAAACCATATAACCATAATACGAAGTAATAACTCAATGCTAAAGACAAACATCAGCTATGGAAGTGTTTTGTTGGGAATTTCGGACTCCGAATTTTGACCGGGATTTCTAAGCATACACGAATTCTTGTACTTCGTGTACCTACTTATGATTGAAAATCCTGGTTATGTTGTGTGACGGATATTGATGTCTATGAGTATAATGTTCTTCGGCTTTCTGAACGTTGGATTCATAAAAATTTACAAGTCCAAATATATTTTTTTTAAGTTTTTTCAATTCATAGAACTTGATTTTGGTAAATCATGTAGTGACTTTTGGTTAACAGTTTCAGCTTCAGACTTCTGTAGAGGAAAAAACCCTCCCTTAGGTATGTCGTACGTAGGTATTAAGTATTCCAGTTATCTAGTTAATTGGAAAATTGTGTTGTTAGACTGCAACAGCAATACTTAATTATTTTTAATTTTATCATTTGTAAAACTTTTTTGTCTATGGTAGAATAAAACAAACTGTCAGAGTTGAAGAATTGAATCCGATTTTATGTAGACAACACCTTGCAACTGTATGTACCTAACTAAAATTAATAAACTCAGTGAACTCGCTCTACGTCTTTCCATCCATATTCACCAGCAGCCAGCACCAAAATACAGTCCACCAACAACAAATAGTACAAACACATGGGCGCTTTGGCAAAAAAAAAACAATGATTTTTTACTTTTTCGGAGTTCGAGGCAATTCATATTTCGAATTACGAGTGCATCCTTATCCAGGTAACCTAGGTCGGCTAGGTCAAGCTAAGTGCCAGACAAACATGCAAACATCGCTTTCTAAAGCCTCCCTGAGATCTGTTGACCGTTATTTAGCATTGACGATCTCTCTTACAAAATATAGACAAAGGCTAAAAAGTCGTTTTTGATAGACCAACAACCACATGGAAACGCAAATCTTAAGACGTCACAAAAATAATGGAACTTTTTGGTTTAGGTATTACATTTTTGTGTACAAATACAGTTTTTATGCTCGACACGAAGTTTGCTGAGGCACACAATATTTGTGGTACTACCTGTACTTCTATTTTATGGCGCCACTGAAAACCAGCGCTCCAACACTCTCGAGCTCTTGGAGCAAATGCTGAGGGGCAGCCGTATTTTCACCCACATAAAATTATGTATATTTAAGTACCTATTGTAACTGTTGTATATGATGTGGAGAAAATAAAAGTTTATTATATTCTATTTACTTATATTGAACTTTAAATATAGAATATCAAAAATTTCAGCTTTCTAGCAGCATCCGGACCGAAGGTTTAAAAATACGACGGCTTTTTTTGTCTCGCACTACCATATTCCTAGATTATAATTGAGTATAGAAACTGATCATAAGCTAGCTACGCCAAAAGCGAACTTATGTCTAGATACGAGCATTATCCAACGGCCACCGTTTATCAAGAACCAAAGGCATAAGTAGCTCCGTTCGCAATAAAAATGTAACTTTATTTATCAAGATTAGAAGCATTCGACTTGAAATATGGACACGATAAAAGTATGAAGCTCTTGAATCGACAGAAGAATTAGAGCTAACTTTTGTGCACGAGATAACATTCTTTTCGTAGCACTGGTCCTATGACGGTCATTACGGTGAAGGACAAAACGAATCAAGAATCATGACGACCTCTGTGGCTGAAAGCCCGCTTGTGACGCAGAAGATTGCGGGTTCGATCCCCGCCGCGTGATATTTGAATGATATGCAAATATTTATCTCGGTTCTGGGTGTTTCTATGTATAATACATAATGTATACAGGGTTATTTGTAAAACACCGGTAACCTCTCAGGACTGTATTACTATCATCATAAACAACAACTTTTTTTCTATGACTTTTTACAAAACAATATATTTACCAAATATACTTTCAAGATTTCGTTGTCCTATCTAACACATTTCATCTCTGTATTAAATAGGTCAAATTAAAGCGCCCCCGCCGCCCTAACCCCGCTCCCCTCGCTATTGTACTAACTCTTTCTTTTGCTTCGCATAGACTTCGTAACATTTAGAGCGTTATATTTAAATACTAGCTGGTACCCGCGAATTTGTCAGCAATAAAAACAGAACTGACACTGCTGTTAAGAAGCATCTCTTCTGATACTTTTAAAAATAAAAATGAAATAATAGCGCCATCTCGACCTCAGCCATAGGACAGCAACGCCATCTAGTGGCCTTCAACTGGAACTTCACTTTAAGTCCCCCATACAAAATTTCAACCCTTATTTCACGCCCTACATGATTAGTTTTGAAAAAAAAAGTAGCCTATGTCGGTCCCTGGGACATAATCTTTATCCATGTCATATTTTATTTTTGTATGAAAAATTATTTATATATTTAATTATTTAATTTAGGTTTATTTAATCAATCCGACATAGTTTGAACAGATCTGTGTAAAAGGAGGTCATTCATTTTGGGCCCAAAAGTCAAAAGTGCCGGCCAACGAAAATAAAGTTGTCACCACAATTGGGGAAGTCAATCGGAGTATTTTTCAATATGGCACCAAGTCTCTAAGTCAAAAAATACTCTGATTGACATTCCCAATAGTGGTGAGGCTTGTATTTTCATTGGCCGGCACTTTTGACTTTTGGGCCCAACCTTATATGACTTGAATGGCCTCCTTTACGCAATTATTGTTATATTAATAAAAATAAAAAGTGGTAACAACTGAATGAACATAATAATGCACACAAAACATCACAACACAGTTACAAAGCTACGCAAACAGAATAAGATCAGGGGTTCCTCATGTACCCGGGCTTTTCACATGTCCAGGGGCCGTATTCCCGATCTTATTTTCGTTCGTTTGATAAATATTCGGATGTTTCTTACTACGATTTCTGACTTTAAGGGCCAATTTTTCGATATGGAATATGTGGTACTAGGTTCGGACCGTGTTTAAACGTTTTATCGACTGAATACAACGTATCTAGTAGTAAGAAGTATCCGAATATTCATCAAACGAACGAAAAAACGAACGCGAATAACCCCCTGGACTCCATCCATACTCCATTTTCAAAGGCAAATGATAATTATTTATTCATATAAACGGAATTCTTCAGAAAACACAGGTTTCGGGTCTTTCTCCCGTGATCGCGCTATCAAAAATTCATTCATTGCTATGATCCTGCACATACTTCTTCAATCTCTCGTTTCCATCACTCACATTTGTTACATGTTTACCATAATCATCATTCCATCTTATAA
The DNA here is from genome assembly GCA_951394285.1 of Epirrhoe tristata. Taxonomy (NCBI): domain Eukaryota; kingdom Metazoa; phylum Arthropoda; class Insecta; order Lepidoptera; family Geometridae; genus Epirrhoe; species Epirrhoe tristata. The sequence goes on from OX596161.1 coordinate 4,367,545, forward strand.
AATAACTAGCTGGTAGCCGCAACTTCGCCAGCAATATACCATACTTGAAAACATCTAAATAGAACTGAAATCTGCAAGAATCTTCTGAAACTTTTAAAATGCAATAACAGCGCCATCTCAACCTCAGACATGGGTTAGCAACGCCATCTAGTTGCCTTTTACTGGAACTTCTAACTTCCCATACAAACTTTCAACCTTTATTTCACGTCCTCCATGATTAATATTGAGATTCTCCTGACAATAACAAACACAACAAAAAAAATTGTGATATCGGTCCAGCCGTTCACGCGTGATGGCGTGACCAAGGGATAAATACAAAAAAAAATTAAATAAATTCGTTTATATTATTTACAGGCTTCGCAAAACTTCTAATATTAAGACTGTATTGACTGCGTATCATGGATATGTTACCTCTAACCTAAATTATGGACTTATTCTATGGGGTAATTCTACGGACATAAATCTCGCTTTCATTGGTCAAAAAAAATGTGTCCGCGCAATAGCCGGTATACCACCATGGGAGACGTGCAAACCTTTTTTCATTAAATTTGAATTGTTAACTTTGCCCAGTATGTACATTTTAGAGGCTGCAAAATTTGTCAAGGAACATTCGAATTTATTTATTAAAGCTAGTGATATATACCCTAGATGTGTGCGTAATCCTAACAGGATTGTTCTGGCTAGGACAGCTAAGACAACCCTTTATGGAAACAGCTGTTATGCCATGTGTGGCTCTATATTCAATAAGATCCCTAATGACATCAAACACTTACCTTAAGATTATTTATAAAAAAGTTAAAATTATGGCTTATTGAAAAGGCTTTTTATAATGTGAATGAGCTCTTGGACATTAAGTAGGTACTAAGAAGATATTAATCAATATTTATATTATTAGGTATGACATTCTTTTGTAATTATATTAAGTATTTTTTTTTGACATTCATTATTTTGTGTAATTAATTAATAAATTTTGGTTTGTAATTCATGATTTAAAATTTTGCATGCCAATGTTATTTGGTGAAATATGTGATACCTATATTTATCTAAGACCTTTTACCATATTTCGCAATAAATGATTTGATTTGATATAGGGATTCATGTTTATACATCATAATAGAAGAAGATAAATAATGTTTTTGAAGTACATACCTACTATCGAGGGACTGCGAAGCGCAGCTAATCTTACTACATTCTTATTTTTAGAATGTACTAGGATGCACGTGTAAAGGCCTACCTATATGCAGCTATGTTTATGCTTCATTGTGCCGACGAAGTGCATTTGTGTTCTGTTCTTGCTATGCAATTTTGTTCCTTATAGGGATGGGAAAGGTGCCATAACTATCGATAACTTTTTACTAACCTTTTTTAGCCAACGTTCTGTCGTATGGGTCTCGTCTTAAAGTTAGTGGGTTTGATTCCTAGGATAAGTTTGTATTATTATAATATTTGTCTTGGGTGTGGGTGTTTTTTTATAAAAGGGGTTTTGTATTTCAAAATTAGGTAACATAAAGAAACAACCATAATCTATTGTTACCTATGATGATGCTCTACTTTACATGTCTCATTGCTCATCGTTTTGCACATCATCATCTGTGTAAAGTACAGATGATGATATGCAAAACGACGAGCAATATTTTATTATTTATTCAAATCCAGCTCTTTCTCTTAAGGGGTTGGCTGATAGAGACCACAGATCATGTTAATTCTCCGGTTTTTGTCTAGCGCTCACAATGAAATTCTTGACATAGTGAAGTTTATAACATTCACATTTTGAAGTAGTTCATCGACTTGATGTTTTGGAATGAAGTGTGTATCGCCAGCACTTGCTTAGCCAACAATTTAGTTCAAGTTCTGGAAAAAATAAAATTCATCGACAAAGGTGCAACCCTAGCTGAAGTACGCTTCAGCGAGTCGCGGTACGTTTCATTTGTCTCGCTGGGTTGTCCTGTAGGCTTATTGTATGACCTCCTTGAGCCTTTGTTGGCGACTTATCACGGGTAATTTACTATTGAAGAATTATTTAAACTCGCTTCTTTCAGTTTGTTGGTTCAAAGTGCATATTTCTTTGAGACTTACTATCCGCCCCCAACTTTGTTTGTATGATAACAACATTATGTTTGTAAAAAAAACAGGTTCACGATCCCAAGGTACGGTAGACATTCTCTCAGATGTTTTTATGTTACTTATTCCAGATCCTTTGAAGATGTCAAGTCCATCGCCGTCTATAAGAACACTAACTGGTACCCTCACGATGTTATTGGAATGAAGTTCCTTTTCGGACGGTATCGGATGGGGGCTGAACGAAAAAAGTGTTCTATTTTGCGTCACGACACATGTATATGTCAAATCGTCACAGTGCGAAATGCGCAGCCGCGACACAGTCCGTATTGTTACATTGTTAGTACGGAATAGCGTTTCTAGGATACCTCATTGCCAATAAAATTAAATTTTCCAGTATAGAAAAGTACTCTTTGCTTCGTTCCAACCGAGTGTTCAACGATACTCACGTAGTTACCGTGTGACGCACGGTTTCGGGCCTAGCTTTAGCCAAGCTCAAATAGGAAACCAGACGAATAAAGTGAGGTGCGAATCGAAATCTATTATGTAATGATCACACCCCAAATGTCAAGTAGAATAATATTTATCGAGAGATAACATCGATTGCGACGCCGAGAGACATAACACAACATTGCTGAGCTTATTGGAAAAAATAGAGCTGAAGAGGTATTTGTGTGTGAAATCACACTGTGAATCGCTTTTCTTAGATTATGGCTAGTCGTGATATAGGCTAGCCTATCCCATATCATCTTGAGCCGTGTTGGTCGAATGGGGTTGTGCTTCGACTTTCAATCTGAAGGGGTTCGAATCCCGGCGGCGAAGGAAAACATCGTGAGGAAACCCGCAGCTTCGTTAGCTCCACACGTCGTCTTTCCAGCCAGGTTGATTAAGCTGAGAGGATGGTTTAGGTACTGGATAAGCCTTCATCTCAAACAATGTCCCAGGCACTACAGCGTCCCGTTAAGTGTAGGCATATGTTGCCTCCTGACGCTGAATCATTTATTTTGTTGTTTTATTAAAAAAAACGCCTCTTGCTTCGTTCAGTTTGAGTATGAGGCAAGAATGGTATCGTGTAAAAAAAGTGATCGTGTAAATGGTGCTTATAATTCACCTTTAGATTGATTTACGTCATTGACAGTTGCTTACATATATTATTTTACCCCAAATACAGGGTAAAAATAAAAATTAAACAAATCATAAGCGTGAACAAGCCACGGGTTAGTTTTTCGGGTCGCTACGGCGGTATCGGGCCCCGGGGAAATTTGGTGGCTGGTCTAATAGATGGTATTTGGAACCGGGTATAAGATGTAGCGATTTTATTCAATCATCAATGCCCTAGGTTTAAAATCAAAATTCCACCGAATTAAAAACAAACTCCCACAGGGTTGAAAGAATGTGCATTTGGTAGAGTTTTGTATATGCTAGATTTCAATGTATAATAGTAAAAAAAACAACTTGCATTATCATCCTAAAAAGACACTCGCAAGATACCATTGTTAACTCTAGAGGACATTGGAATTGTTGTAAGGAAAATGTAGCATATTTCCATTGTGTTTATCAGAATTCTTATTGATTTTGCAGGACTTTTTTTAGATCTCATTCAAAAAAAGCGTATTTAAAGTTCTTTCAAATGGCATACGTGAACCTTCTTTTCTCTGTTTGTAATTATATGATCCATCTTCTAAAACCTTAACGAGGTGCCAGACAATCTTAAAATCTGTTTACCATAAACTGGTTTTAACAAGTGACACAAGAAACAAGAGATACCAAATCGCTGTTCCCTCACACTTGGACCATACCAGTGGTATTTGCCATAAACAGATAATGAACCGAAGGCATGAAGGCTTCCTTCATACGATAGTTCACTGTGGTTTATATTTCAATTCAACGGCTCCCGATTCAAGTTTTTTTTCCCCAACTCCCGATTCAAGATTTTCTTCTTGGTTTAGGCAATTGGATAAAAAAAAATATTTATTTTTTATTTATTTTATTTATTTACATCATCAACTCTATCTTTACAGGATAACCTAAAACGATAGAGAGAGTAGGTATATAATTTAACATTCCTTAAAATAAAATAATAACATACATCAATAATTCACAAAGCAACCAGAAAATATAAACAAAAATTAAATCATACCAGTAAGAAGAAATAAAATCAAATTTCAACAAAATCAATAAAAAAAAAAAGAGAAAATCAATACTTATTTCCGTGATTCCAAAATATACTGAGCAGCTTTTACAATGTCCGAATGGTCAGAGGCGCCTTGTCCAGCAGGTTAGTTCTACCGCGTGGTAAAATAATAGTTATAGCCAATTTCACCATTCTCTGCTAACGATACATGTGTTAACAAAAATGCCTCCAGTGGCTCATCACTTTGTCATATACAGAAACAGAGAGCCTGTTAAAGATTCCTAGATAAGTCAACCCCTTTCCCACTTACACACGCTCAAACATAATAATAATATCAGCTCACAACATCCCGCATAGTAATCAAACACTTGTTCACCTAACATTTTCACACACACACACAGACACACATATACACACACACATAAATACATACACACACACACACACACACACACACACACACAAACAAACTTACACACTACTCACGCACCTGACACGACTTGTAGGAGATTAGTATATTCATAAGAAACCTAAGCCTAACATTGTACTCGGAGGTGAGAGTTAATTTCCGCGACACAGTTTTTCTAAACTAATGCGGACATTATTGTTTCCTTTTTTTTTGTTTTTACTATGTTTTTGTTTCCTTAATATTTTTTTTTGATAACTATTAAACTAACTATAAAAAATTTAATTACCTACGAGTAGTTGTCTAAGTATTTGTATAGTTTGGGGTTTGATTTAATCAGCACTAGCTTCCGAGCGTAGAACTTCGAAATTTTTGAAATCCTTCGTACAACAAACAAACTTTACCTCCTTGCATAGTGTATGTAGATTCGTAGACTTTGTGGTTGTATAATCTTGAATAACAATGTCAATACAAAAGTTTGTTTATATTCCGGAATCCGACAGATCTAACAGGAAATGCTTTGATGTGAGATCAAAGTAAGTAAATACAAAATGAGAGCTTACAAAAATACGGTTTTGTTATTATAAGATATTTTAAATCAAAATGCTCACTCAAGGTACTCGTATTTTGCACCAAAACTAGAGAGTAAAACATTTTTCAACACAGAAAAAAGGTTTTTTTATAGCCCCTTACAAGTCTTTTAAAAGGTCATTTATACAGGTTTTTCATTTTAAACTACACAAACTGACAGGGCCTAATTTTTGGGTTGTAAATAGACGTTTGAGCGTATCAAGTTAATTCCTAAGCCAATTTATGTTTTCACTTCAAAATTCATTTGATTTATTTTTTTAATTATTTATTGATTTTTTTAGAAATGTTGCATAATGTTTTTCAAGGAGAACAGACGTTCCACCAATCGCAGCGCAGCTACATTATAAATGGAATAAGTTATACAAGAAGCAACAATCAATTGAAAGGATAGTCTTTATCAATTTTCTCGGGATTTTCATAACAAAACAAAAAAAAATATTACATCAAAATTTTTAATTTATTTGTTGAACCCAATTCCTGAATTAAGTTAGTTTGAAATGAAAGACCCTATATGATGCATATTTGGCTCGTTTTGCTAAACCGAAATGTCCGAGGACGCGTGCGTCCCAAGCAGCGCCGCGTGTCCCTAAACGCGGCCTGCTATTAGCAGCCGATGACCACACACGTAAAACATGCAGTGTGCGGTGCGATACGTTATCACTGTATTTTTTTTACCTTGAGTTTAGACAAGAAAATATGTAAATATAGTAGCTTAGTTTCTGTAAATAAACTTTTTTTAGTAAAAAAAAAATAAGTAGAAAATGTGCTTTTCCATTGACAATTTGCCATTTACCTACTCTAATATTCCCTAGGTATAGTAGGTAGGTACATATGGGGTGGTCCAGGTCATCAGGCCATTAGGCCATAGATAGCTTAGGCAATCTCTGATGGCCTGAGGCCTGATGGATTTAGCCTAAGCTATCTCTGAGAGGCATATGGCATCTAATAAATATTCCTTCCAATCCACAAAATCTTTTCAAATCATTAAGTTTCAAATACCAGCGAAGCACTTAAACCGATAACAAAGCAAGGAGGGTTACTTGGTACAAAAACACGCGTGTTGTAGGCCGGGTCAACGAACCCGTTTTCAAAGTCCACTGTCGCACGAAATCTTATCGGTAAGAAATATTATTGGAAGTAATTTCAGTAATTATTGGCCGGCTAGCATGGTTTTGTGCGTGACGAATAACTAAGTTAAGGTTTTTGTACCAAAATGTGAGTTCGTAGGGGTAGTACGTTGCTTACAAAGGAATACCGTACAAAAATAGTCCCAAGGATTTTTAGAGTTAGGGTTCATTCATTCATTCATGGAAAAAACAATAGGTACTTTTTTTACAAGATCAGAAATATATCAATTTGAAGAAATGTCTACCATGTTGATAGTTATTTTGTTTTATAAAATAATAATAATGCTAGACATTGTCACACAGCATCATCTAGCCCTAAACTAAGCAAAGCTTGTACTATGGGAACCAGATAACTGATATACTACTTATATACTTTTTGTTTGTAAATACATACATATTATACATAGAAATACCTGGGTATTTCTATGTATTATTATATTATTATTATATTATTAGACCCGATTATTTCTCGGGTCTGGACCCGAGAAATAATCGGGGATCGAACCCGCAACCTTCTGCGTCCCAAGCGGGCTTTCACCCACTGAGATCGTCGGGATATTAAATCATCATAATAATTCATTTGAAGATGTCTAAAAGGGTGGTCAGAGGCACATCCAAATATCTCTCTCGTAACTCATAAGTAATTGAATAATTTTTAACACGAACTTTTTTTTTCTAGTTTGTTTTTACCTGTGCGCCTACCTATTGTTACTTGTCTTTGTTTTTGTGTTGAAATGTTATGTGTGCCAAATAAATATTTTATCTATCCTATCTAACTATTTAGAACTTACTTAGAAACGTAGTTGTTTGTTTATAAATAATGCTGGACATTTTCACACAGCATCATCTAGCCCCAAACTAAGCAAAGCTTGTACTATGGGAACCAGATAACTGATATACTACTTATATACTTTTTGTATGTAAATACATACATATTATACATAGAAACACCCAGACCCGAGACAAATATCTGTTGGTCATACAAACATTTGTCCCGCGGCGGGGATCGAACCCGCAACCTTCTGCGTCGCAGGCGGACGTTCGCCCACTGCGCCACAGAGGTCGTCTGCGCCACAGAGGTCGTCATGCATTATTTTTCAAGATTGTGCATTTCATAACTTTCCTACACACAGAAATACAGATTATTCCGAGAAAATTACACAAAACTGGCTAATTAGAAAGCAACCCTTCGCCGGGCACTAAATAAATAATATTATTGTTTACACTTCACAAAGAGGAATTTACTTTACATTTTCTCGTGTATTGGGCTTCAAACTCTTCTCTTTTAGAACTTTTGAGAAACCTCATCATGCTTTTATATTTAAGATAAATTGGAGCACCCTGTAGTTGGTGGACGCACGCACACGACTGCATTTTTTGTCAACGCGTTGTAGGTACCCACAACCTTCAGTGCGATTCGAAATGAATGGTAACTATTTAGGTAACTATTTGAGAACCCTAGTGCCTAGTCAAACCTAAAATAGGATTAAAGGCACTGGTAACCAAGATGTGTAATGTACTTTTTTTATGAATAAATAATTTATCTATCTATATGTTTTGCTCTCGCTAGTACTAGTTGTAGTAGTTTCGATACAAACATTTATTAGTTAGTTTATATGTCAAATATCACGGCACGTGAGTTCCTGGCATTATGTCAAACTGACGATTTACATCACAAGGGCCTTATTCGCGTTACACGAAAAATTTATTTTCGATCCTCTATCGCGTATTTTCTAATCCGGTTCTCATATACTTGACATAAAATGTATGCAGTTTTTGCAATGCCGTAAGACGCAGGACGATTCGATTTCTATTCCATTACTATTTGTAACATGGTTAGGGGGATCCTTCGTAAAGTTTAAGGACCAACCTGTTTGTAATTATTTAATTTTGTAAGTGTATATGTAAATATAGCTTAGTTTGCCCTATTCCACTCTGATCCACCAATAAAATCCGTTAAGGGATTAGTTTCCACTTTTTCTTCCACTCTAATTCATCAATGGTTTTGTTTCCACTTTGAGTTTCACTCTAATCCATCAATGGTTTTGTTTCCACTTTGAGTCTGTAAATAAATTTCCTTAAATAAAAAATAAAATAAAAAAAGTGTATGTAACTTTATATTACCTACAATTTTTCTTGATGAAATTCTACCTGATAAAAAAATGACACCATCCGTTAATCAAGCCACTTATACGTGCTACATCGAAACTAAAAACATGAGTATAAATTAATTTGGCCCAAAACGCCCGCCCGGCTCAAAGTTGCGTAAAACAAGCTCTAATTTGCAACTTCACTCTCATGGAACATGTCACTTCCTGGGGAATAATTTCGGCATAATGTGCATGAAAATATACTTAAGTGAGAGCAGTGGCTTTGAAATACTTGAGATGTCATTGACATGACCGATAAGAAGAACTAATTTTCTTATTCTACAGGTCATCATCATCAGCCCGTTGCAACATAGACCGTTAACTTTACTTGAGAGCGCTCTACGTTTATAAACCCTGTTGTGAGTGAACAGAACCATTTGAGCTATTAGATCGTTTTCAACGCTCATAACTTCCCAAAATACAATTGACATTTATATTTTAGATCAGCGTAAACAAGCAACATTATTTATACCTACTATCGCTATCGATGTGGTTGAATATCCATTTTATTTATATAATAGATTTAAATAGAAAATATGAAACATTAACCCAAATAATGTTGTACAAAAGTCTTAAGACTCTTCAAATCACATTCATTTTGTTTTAAAATTTTCAAATACAAGACTTGATCCAAATATTAAATAATGGAAGCAAAACTGTGATTACTTATCAGCCTGTATCACAATTAACCTTCCCCGCAACCACACAAAACCAATCCTTAAAGTATAGCTTAGACGCCTTGATTCGGGTTCCCCAATAAACATACTTATTCTCTGCAATATTTCATACCATCCAATCCCGATAATGGGGTCCGTAAGGGTTAAATTTCGACGCGGGAGCTTATCAAAAGTTACGTAATGGTCAAAGGCCGCAATTTTATAACATGCCTGCGACACACCGGTTTTACGACGACATAAATTTTGCAAACTTTGACGAGTGTATGCGTTGCGAACGAAATCAGACTTTTTGTAAATTATCTGTTTTTTTGTAGATAATATAACTTGAAATGTTACTTTTATGTAATGGGATCATAACTTATTGCGCCTCTTTATTGGTAACATAAAAAAGAGGTATAATAAAAACTTCGTAATGAAAGTTAAATTTAATTCATGAAATTGAGCTACTTTATAGGCGATACTTATAAAAAAGAATAAAAATAAGCGTTGTAGTCGAAAGTTTAAGAAAATCTTTTCTATAATAATTATAGTAGATTTACCTAGAAAAAATTTGTTTTATATTAGAGACAAAGAGGGAAATTACACACTTAAGAATTATTGAAAAAAATTGAACTTTATTTTAATACAATGTTGGTAAGTGTCTATTGTTATATTATAAGTGTCTATTTTTAGGGTTCCGGGAACCCTACTAAGACTTCGCTGTCTGTCTATCTATCCGTCTATCACCAGCTGTATCTCACGAACCGTGATAGTAAGACAGTTTCACAGATGATGTTCTGTTGTTATAACAACAAAATACTAAAAAAACAGAATAAAATAAATATTTATGGGGCTCCCATACAACAAACGTGAATTTTTATAGTACGAAAACCTTCGTGCGCGAGTCCTGACTCGCACTTGGCCAGTTTTTTTGTGAGATCCATACTAATATTATAAAGCTGAAAAGTAGAGGATTAACGAGTTTATATGTTACGTTCCCCAAAACGCAACGATAGCGCGATCTAATTTTTCCTGTGGAGCCATCTATTATGTAGTAAAATGTGTCTGTCTGTCTGTCTGTCTGTTTGTTACCTTTTCACGCCTAAACCACTGAACAGATGATGCTGAAATATGACATGGATAAAGATTATGTCCCAAGGACGGACATAGGCTACTTTTTTTTTTCAAAACTAATCATGTAGGGCGTGAAATAAGGGTTGAAATTTTGTATTGGGACTTAAAGTAAAGTTCCAGTTGAAGGCCGCTAGATGGCGTTGCTGTCCTATGGCTGAGGTCGAGATGACGCTATTATTGCATTTTTATTTTTAAAAGTATCAGAAGAGAATCTTCTGAACTGCAGTTTTCAGTTCTGTTTTTATTAAGTATGTTATTTTGCTGACGAAGTCGCGGGTACCAGCTAGTGTCAGATATAAACCCAGCCAAAAGTATAAATACCAATTTGCCAACTATCACTGGAGCACACATAAATGTAGGAGCGGTTAGATGCTCTTATGGCGTATGTTAAATATGGAGTGCCTACTGCCTACCTACTTAAATAGTAATAATAACCTTCATCTCGTATCATATTAAAGTATTTATTTCGTACTCGACTTTAGACTTCTCTACATCTCTATGCTACTAATCTCCCCTAATCTGTCGATCGACCATGTCATATTTAATTATTATTATTATCATATAGTGACCTGGATCAGTTGAGCTATCTATAGATCGTTTCTAACGATCCTTAGATAGCTTGACTTATCCTGTTGTATTTTGTAAATATATGTAAATATGTAGTAGCTTAGTTTCTGTAAATAAATTATCTAAATTTTTATTATATTATAAACCAATAAGTATTATAAAAAAAAATTTTGAAAAAAAAAATTGAACCGACTTCACAGAACACAAAGAGAAGAACCTTCTACACACTAAAAAGAGAAAAATAAGAATATAATTTGAAGTCGGTGCCAACTATTCATTTACATCAAAGAAATTCAAAAGAACTTGGGTGCAAAGTTGTATCCTGGTACGCTATCGCTCGATTTCTTTTTTTTATAGGTACCTAATCGTATTCACTTGGCACCGACTTCAAATTATATTATTATTTTTATCTTTTTAGTGTGTAGAAGGTTCTTCTCTTTGTGTTCTGTGAAGTCGGTTCAATTTTTTTTTTCAAAAAGGTTTATTTTTCACTTTTTAGTGTAAGTAAATAAATACTGTGTAAATAAAAGTGTATGTGTAAATAATATAGTAAGCTACGAGTACATTAAGATTGTAGGAAAGGATAAGAGAAGTCATGGGCAGACCTACTAAAGGACACACCGGAGTTCAGCAAGGGGGAAAACTATCAATCCATAAGGAAAAGAAATATTTTGGACTACCTCGGGTGTAATACCCTTTCAAACTATTTAATGTTTGACTCAGATTGTGAGTCAGGGTGTGTTGTGTAGTGAGAATGAGGTTTTTTGAATGTTACGGGAAAACTGTCAATCAATCAGGAAAAAAATATATATGGCGCCGCCTCTTTCTAACAAAAAAAAATTTTGGAAATCGGTCCACAATTTTCTTAAAGTTCAGTGATTGTTTTAGTTTTACGGGAAAACTATTAATCCCTCAGGAAAAAAAAATATATGGCGCCACTTTGAAAGTATTCCTCTTTCTAACAAAAAAAATATTTTGTAAATCAGGCCACAATTTTCTTAAAGTTCAGTGTTTGTTTTAGTTTTACGGGAAAACTATTAATCCCTCAGGAATAAAATTTATATGTGACCACAATGAGAGTATACCCTTTCAAACAAAAAAACAATTTTGGAAATCGGTCCACAACTGACGGAAATATCGGTGAAAAAAAAAAAAAAAAAAAAAAAAAACATACATACAGCCGAACATATAACCTCCTCCTTTTTTTGAAGTCGGTTAAAAACCGTAGTGATGTGGAGCCATAAGTATATTAACATCAAAGCACCCCTAAACTCCTTACCAAAAAATATGAAGTTTAACTTCATAAACCTATCTATATCCAACAAAACAATTCGATAAACCGGGTTTAAATAAAACCCACGGGCTGGCTTTAACTGAATAAGTCATAATAAACCAATTCACTCAATTTCAACTCTGTTCTCTTCGCAATAGAAGTTGTTTCAGCTTCAATCGCACATATTAATGAAAAAGCGAGCCCGGTGAGAGTAGAACCTCCGCGTTTGATGTTCGTCTTTTGTACAAAAAATTGAATTTTTGCAAGAGCAGTCATTTCATTAGAAGTGAATTCGTTTTGTGGCGATGTTAAGGACTAAACTTGGATTGTTAACAATATTATCTAAATGTAAACGTTTTGTGACCGCTAGTGGCATTAACTAAGCGCTTCTGTGCTTCGTGCACGTCGAGAGTTTACGTTACCCGGGTGCGTGTTACCTTTACACGCCTACACACAAAAAAAAGATCGGGCTGGAAGCAAACCACCCGTTGGGGATGATATTATCAATGTAGCCGTGAATCGCTGGGTGAGACTCTCAAAAGACCGCAAAGAATAGCGTAATAGAGAAGAGGCCAACAGTGGGTGCAAGCCTATACCCTACAGTGGGACCAAACGGTCTGAGATATTGATTAATATGAAATTTATATGGTAAAACGTTATAGGTAAACATTCAATGCGGACGAAGTTGCGGAAAGCAACTAGTCTCACAAAAACTAAAGAATGATAATACCGAACTATCGCATTATGCATTAGTCGACTAGTCGTGTCACGGATTATCCCGCGGCCATGGGAGTGAATGACAAAACTGACACACGATGGAATGACGGGTTGGGCGTGTCACGCCTAATGTCCGTCTGTGGTCCAAGGCATAGATTTAGCATGGTACCTTTTTGGTACATCCTATATATATGGTCCAAGGCGTCACGGGAAGGCTGCGTCACCACACCTTCCAACTTCGGCAAGAAATTTCCGACAGTCTGTCCGACAGATGCAGATGCTGTCAGTATACCTTGCTAACAGCTCTCGTGCATACTGTAAACCATCATAATGAGTAATATTCTTTTCAACACACTTGCTCATAAAGTGGCTTTATGGTCACCGCAATTAGGCACATAATGACACCCATAATCAAACTGTGACTTTTTCATTACTATAACTCACTAGTGAGTAATAGATTTTTTTTTTAATTTTATTGATTGAGTTGCTTTGTTCTTAAAAAAGTTTTTATTCAGAAAAAAGATCGTGTTCAACAGAACAAATAAATTAATGTTCCTATTGCTTGCTCATTTTATGCAACTTCTTATTTAAATAGATAATTTTAAGTCGTACGTGTTTAATAAATAAAACTTTCACTCAAATATAACTTTTGTTTTCGCTGTAATAAAAGAAAACTTTAAATTCCCCATTTTGTACGTGGCAGAATAGGCGCAAACCCTGTGCGCGGCGCGGAAATATAGTCTGTGGCCGATCGCAATGCGCGCGCATAGGAAAACTGATTCATTTTTCCCGCAATAGCGAAACATTTTTCACAACTCGTTTTCACTGTTTGAAATTAGTTTTTATTGTTATTTTATTCACAAGTGTGTTGAAAAACGTCGTATGATACACGTGTGTATTGATGATTACCTTCCTCGGCTATATTAAGACCCTCGCCGATGGCTCGGGTCTCAATTATTTGCCTCGGCGGTAATCACCAATATTACACACTAGTACCATAATGTACTATTATCAAATCACAACGAATCGAAACTAAATTTAAAATCGCTGCATCCATTTGGAATGATGATTGATTTCATAGACCTAAAACGTCACTTCTTCTTCCAGAACAGACAGACACCACGAGTGTTTCTTAGGTAGTAGGTAATTGAAATCCGCTTCATCCTATGACCCGCTCCGACCTTCGTTGTCTGAGCTATCAAATTAGCCAGCAGATTGCCCCTTTGGCTCGCTAACTGAACTTAACTGTTGTGCCGGACTGCGGTGTTTAATTTCCCATTTTAGTTTATTTTTAAATATTTGGACAACATGCTTATAAATCATAAACTAACTGATTACTGGCGCGTTTCGTACAATAACCTAAGCTCTTTACGTTGAAGGACAACACCGTGAGGAAACCTTAACCGCAGCTTAGTTCCACACGTATTGACGTTGTCTTTCTTGTGGATGGTGTAGGTGCTGGGCAAGTCTATTCCATCGCAAGCAATACAGGCACTACAGCGTTCTGTCGAGTGTAGGTATAAAACCATCTAGTATATAGAGGTCTCACTGTAAATATCTGCTTAACAGAGCAATATTTTTCTCCTGCTACAATGCTGAAATACTATATTTTTCCTCATAATCTTATTATTGCAGTACGACGGGTATAAATCCCCTTAAATTACCAAGTCTGTTTTTGAAAAAGTTTGTTGTTTCATCTTGAATAAGTAATTTACGTTTTTCTAATCCAGCAACAAGCTTTGTGCTCTTCTTTCTTACGCTAAATCATATCTTGCATCTCGCGTGGTCTGGTTCTTAAGTAGGCAAAGCCAGGGCATTAGCTTAGGAGGTCACGTTGCTTTTAATGACTTTAGCTTGAGAGGGTTAATTCTTAATGTCTTGTGTGAAAATCTTCTTTACGCTCCATTTAAGTTAGCTAGTAAATGAAGATGGCCAAATGGTATGACCGGATAGACACAGACAACTTAGGCTTTTACATCTATACTAGATGATTTATACGGCGTCAGGAGGCAACCTATGCCTACACTCAACAGGACGCTGTAGTGCCTGGGACATTGTTTGTGATGGAACTACATGGACATTCCATTCTCGGTGTTTTTAAAACGATTTAGCTAATTTTAATTCGGACCATTTTAAACTAAAAGCGAACATGAATCCAACCGAGCTTGGGTTTAGATTTTTTATGCATTTCAAATAAAAATCATGAAATTCTCACTGTTGGAAATACCGATATGTTTTCGAAAAATATTTTTAGTTTCGATTTTTTGCGAGACTTTTGTGTGACGTACAAAGAGTGAAACTACCCCGTTCATTTTATCAAATCTAAAAGCTCCACGTAGTTTAAAAATGTAGCAATTTTTGACTTTTAAATTTTGTACCACAAATATTTAGGAAACACAATCAAACTCTGTAGCGCAGTGGGCGAAGGACCGCCTGCGACGCAAAAGGTTGCGGGTTCGATCCCCGCGGCGGCACCAATGTTTGTATGATTTACAAATATTTGTCTCGGGTCTGGGTGTTTTTATGTATAATATGTATGTATTTACAAACAAAAAGTATATCAGTCATGTAGTACACCCCCACCATAACACAAGCTCTGCTTACTTTGGGGCTAGATGATGCTGTGTGGAAAGTCCAGCATTATTTAATTATTTATTAATTATAATTTTTTTAATTTGAAGGCACACATCTCTAAAAAATAAATAAAATGAATGCTCCTTTGAGCCAAAAATGTAGTTATCTATTAAATAATAGTTCAAATATCATCCAAACATTTTTAACGCAATATGGTCTAATAAAAAAAATACCTAAATAAAAATTTTTGAAAAAAAAATTGAACCGACTTCACAGAACACAAACAGATGAACCTTCTACACACTAAAAAGAGAAAAATAAGAATATAATTTGAAGTCGGTGCCAACTATTCATTTACATCTAAGAAATTCAAAAGAACTTGGGTGCAAAATTGTATCCTGGTACGCTCGTTTTTTTTTTTATAGGTACTACCTAATCGTATTCACTTGGCACCGACTTCAAATTATATTCTTATTTTTCTCTTTTTAGTGTGTAGAAGGTTCATCTGTTTGTGTTCTGTGAAGTCGGTTCAATTTTTTTTTCAAAAATTTTTATTTTTTACTTTTTAGTGTAAGTAAATAAATACTGTGTAAATAAAAGTGTAAGTGTAAATAATATAGTAAGCTACATTAAGACCCTGCTTATCGTAGCTTAAGTAGGAAAGGATAAGAGAAGTCATGGGCAGGCCTACTAAAGGACACACCGGAGTTCAGCAAGGGGGAAAACTATCAATCCCTCAGGAAAAAAAAATATATGGCGCCACCTTGAGAGTGTGTCCTTTACACTTTCTAACAAAAAAAATTTTGGAAATCGGTCCACAATTTTCTTAAAGTTCAGTGATTGTTTTAGTTTTACGGGAAAACTATTAATCCCTCAGGAAAAAAAAATATATGGCGCCACCTTGAGAGTATACCTCTTTCTAACAAAAAAAAAATTTTGGAAATCGGGCCACAATTTTCTTAAAGTTCAGTGATTGTTTTAGTTTTACGGGAAAACTATCAATCCCTGAGGAATAAAATTTATATGGGACCACCTCGAGAGTATACCCTTTCAAACAAAAAAAGAAATTTGGAAATCGGTCCACAATTGACGGAAATATCGCTGTACATACATTTAAAAAAAAAACATACATACAGCCGAACATAGAACCTCCTTCTTTTTTTGAAGTCGGTTAATTATTATTCAGTTATAGTTAA
This sequence comes from Epirrhoe tristata, assembly GCA_951394285.1. Taxonomy (NCBI): domain Eukaryota; kingdom Metazoa; phylum Arthropoda; class Insecta; order Lepidoptera; family Geometridae; genus Epirrhoe; species Epirrhoe tristata. The sequence goes on from OX596161.1 coordinate 4,384,128, forward strand.
AACACGCCTTTGGTGCCCTTGCAAACTGTTATGGTTAGCCTTTGGTATCATCAGTATACTTCTAAGAGAGATTGAGTGACGATAACAGAACGGAAATGAAATAAGGAAATGTAGAAAACAAGTCACCTTTATAGGCTCTGTACAACCGGCCCTACGTTTGAGGAATGAATTCGCCAAGAATAAGGGTTGTCGATGTCACTACAAGTTGTGACCCACGGTAATTATTGTGCTCTTGGGGATAGTGGCTTTATTTCAGGAAAAAAAACTATGCTCTTCTTCTGCAAAACGTCTTTTCAACCGACTTCAAAAAAGGAGGAGGTTCTCAATTCGTCTGTATGTTTTTTTTTTTTTTGTAACTTGTTACGCGATTGTTCCGCCATTTGTTGACCGATTTGCAAAATTCTTTTCATGTTTGAAAGGGTATACTCCAGAGGTGGTCCCATATAAATTTTATTCCTGAGGGATTGATAGTTTCCCCGTAAAACTCTAAAAACCTTCCCTCCTAGCAATGTCACAAATAGAAATCGAATCGACAGCTTGACGCCCTGAGTCACACCGCGTTTCGAGTCAAACATTGAAGTCGGTTTTCTTTTTAGTATAAAAACGTAATTATTCTTCTTATCGTGTCACCAGTTCTGTCAAACCAGAATGGTGAAAGGATTTTATGTGCGCCTCAAAGAGGCTCCTTTCGTGCACTTGACACAATGTTTTCGAACTTTGTAGGTTCTACGACATGCCGGTTTCCTCACAATGTTGTTCTTCACCGTTTTAGAGTACTGGAATAGTGCACATAAATTTTTCGGCAGAAAAACTCATTGGTGCACGACCGGGATTGAACCCACGACCTTACGATCGGAAGGCGGGCCCATTGCCACTAGACACAGCCGTCCGTAGAGCACTGGTGGCTCTACGGACGGCTGTGATTTTCATACAATAGGACATAGAACTCGACGCCCGATACCTGGATTTCAGCAGTCCCACTACAATCGTCTAATTTGAAAGCTCCCGCGTCCTATCAATGCTATCTAATCAAAATCGAAGTCCACAAAGCCGACAACCCTAACTATAATGGGGGCTCGCAAACAACGTAAAACCGCTAAGGACAAGTAGGTAATTACGCCACGTGATCGATAACCGTAGTAGGCGCCGGCTGGTCTACGGCAGGTACGTAACAAGGGAGAAAAAAAAAAGATCTAGTGATCTCGGAAATAATGTTTATCGTGCTTTATGAATAACTTGCTTAGGCGTTCTTGATAGATCGTCGAAGTCAAGCAACGTTCGTGCTGTAAGTGGGTGACTTCTTGATAGATCTTATCTTATGAAATAAAAATTATCTTATCATATCTTTATCTATAAAATCATCTATCTATAAGATATCTATCTATAAGATCATCCAAGTTAAGCCTTAAGCAACAAGCTGACCAGTCTGTATCGAATGGGTGACCGCAAGTGGCATATTCAAATGAGCGCTTTCGTGCTTCGAAGGGCACTTTACATTGTCGGTCCTGGCTATTAAGTCGTTAAGCCATGACGACAAAAATATGTTCGTATGACCTAGTGACTAACTCTTGTGACGGAGTTTTTAGGCCGCCCTGAGGCCTACATCATGGCTTAACGACTATAGCCGTGACCGACAGTTGAGAGTCTCCTCCGAAGAGAAGCTCAGATGATAATGCCACTAGCGGTCACCCATCCACTACCTGACTGCAAGACCGATTAAGCAAGCCACACCACGATCGCTTCTCGTGTCTTCATAAGACATTTCTCTTTCATTCTAACCAACTTCAATAAAAGGAGGTTCCATGTTCGGCTGTTTGTATGTGGTATGTATGTTTTTTTATGTAGACCGATATCTCCGTCAGTTGTGGACCGATTTTCAAAATCATTAGTATAATTGCTGTAAGACTGTACTGTAAGAGCGTTTTCACATTATCCGATCCGATATCGGATATCGGAGCTATCAATTTCATACATTTTACTTGCCCCGCCATCGTATCGGCTTGCGATACCGATATCGGATCGGATAATGTAAAACCGCTCGTTATAAATAAATAACTGATTTTCCTATTCCAAAAATATGATTATCTCAAACACCTGCTATAAAGATAATTTGGAAAATTGGACCCAATCACCTTTTACAACCTCCTACAAACATAGCCCTTAGCGCGGCCTTTTAACATACATACATTCAACTTCTTTAGTATTATAGTTCTTAATATAGCAATTTTTATATAGCCATGACGTAATTGCACCTAATGTGAATATGGCATGCATGGCACGCTCAAATGCAAGTGTATGCGAAATCAGGCCTTATTTCAAGGCCAACACGTTACATTCTAATAGAGTTAAATCCGATTCCTTGAAGCATATCAGTCTATCTGCTGATCGGTTTGGGTTCTACGAAGTGACGTAGGCTTTTCGTAGAGGTCTACGGCGTAGAATCGAGAAGTACCAGAATTACCTAGCTCATAAGAATTTATTTATTTATTTATACTTAGTAAGTAGTTTAATATATTGTTATGTCCTCCTAGTAAATGTTTTTTGATACGCACCAACTTTCGTATTATTTTAGTAGGATACCAGCAGGTATAACTATTGAAATTTCTACGAAGTGTGCAACTACCCTTACCATTGTCCACTCCTGGAGTGAGGTCTAAGGGTGCTCATAAGAATAGCCCATTGGAAGACCACAACCCTCAGGTCCTTAGTTCCCCTATTAAATAATGGAATATAGGTAATCCTTATGCATACAATATAATTCTTAAAATTACATAAGTACAATATATATAATACTTAAAATACAGTCAGCAACGAAAGTCGATATAACATTTGATATTTCACAAATCTGATGATATTTCTGAAATCATTTCCAGCTCAATTCTATTGTTTTTTTTTTAAATTGATGTAAATAATGTAATTACAGTCGTAGAACTCACGACCACGCCGATACGAACCGATACACGAAGCCGAAAGGGGTAGGTACAGCATCCCAACACACAACCAAATCCAAAAGGATTTTCCGAAAAAATCATTATATCCGGAGAAAACAGCGTTTGAAGATTACTGTTTGCGTATGTACTGGGCGCGTAGATTGCTGGATTTTGAGTTTTAACTTTACTTTATATAGGTAGGTATGGTCTTGTTATGTTGTACTAGCAGTAAATAACCGGTAATAACATAAAATGACGTACCTGAGTCAACGATTTGTTCGCTAAATATTTTTCAGACTCATGGTCTGATTGCAACCCCTCAGTTTTCGGTAGTAGTCTTTTTATACCCTGTATACTTATAACTTGCTGTGTGACATCTTCCACTCCACGACCACAAGATTTACTGACAATCCACTTAAGCTCTGCCATGTAGCATAGCCAAAGCGGTCACGTTCTAAAGGATTCTTTGGCAAAGCGTGACACTGCATTGTATAACTTAACCAACGTTATTTGGGGAACACTGTAGCCACTAAGGCCCATATTAATAAACCTTACTCAGCTCAAGAGGCCGCGCTTGATATCAATCTTGAGATCCTGATCATACTAATAGACATGATTATAAATGTTCTCAAGTTGCGGATAGGTTTACGTCATCAACTGAGTGATGGACTGATTAATAAACGAAACTCAAACTTAAGTATACAATGAGTGCGGGTTCTCGAGATGCTATTTTGTGCGTGCAGGCAGTCCGTGACTTGAGATGTGATTATAGTATTTATGTGTCTATTAATTAGCAATAATCTTGAGATGCTGATGACGTCATAATGGCGTATCAAATGATATAGTACGTTGTTGAGTCACAACTATTAATACGGGCCTAAGACAAGCCAGTTGAAGCGAATTACCTCTTTCTCGAAGCATTTCATTTTCGTCGTATTTTAAAACCGTCATAGCTTCGTACCCGATGCTGTTAGAAAGTTAATTTTTTCAAGATTAGGTATTCTTTATAGACTAAAACAACCATGATCACGATTATCTCTCGATGCGGTAGATATTATGACGTGTATTTACTCGACCAGGTTTTTATACCAGGTATTTTCTGTACCTTTTACCTCTGTGCACTACCGTCCTTTTTGTATACTTCTTTGGTTTATTTTCCATCCAAAGGTTGCCTGGAAGAAATCGCTTTCAGCGATAAGGCCGCCTATTGTACTAATTTCGAACTTGTTCTATTTATGGTGTGTTTTATTATTAATTGGTGTACAATAGAGTGTTCATTCATTTTTTGAAACCTGGTTTTTGAAACAGGTATTCAAAGGCATACGCACTTGCAAGACCAAGTAGAGATAAATCAGTTTAAAAATGTACGCCCCTCCAATGTATTTACCTCTACATGCACAATCGGTGTACATACGCAATACACGCAACCTCGTCAATATCATTGGTTCTTTAGTTTTCTTCACGCACACAAGTCAACCATTGCAATAAATATTTCTTTTCACAAAAAAAAAAAAAAGTCAATTTAAATAATCACGTTCAGTGGTAGGGCGTGCATTTTTAGACTGAATCAACTCTACTTGATTCTGCAAGCACGACCCATCGCTAGTAGACATAGAAATTCTCTCAGATCTTTTAGGTATTCCATATCCTTTTCAACCGACTTCAAAAAAGGAGGAAGTTCTCAAGTCGTCTGTATTTTTTTTTTTTTTTTGTTTCTTGTTACGCGCTTGTTCCGCCATTTGTTGACCGATTTGCAAAATTCTTTTTATGTTTGAAAGGGTATACTCCAGAGGTGGTCCCATATAAATTTTATTCCTGAGGGATTGATAGTTTCCCCGTAAAACTCTAAACACCTTCCCTCCTAGCCATGTCACAAATAGAAATCGAATCGACAGCTTGACGCCCTGAGTCACACCGCATTTCGAGTCAAACATTGAAGTCGGTTTTCTTTTTAGTATTAAAACGTAATTATGATTAGTCTAAAGGGGTTGTCAGAGGCATGACAAAGTAAGATAGATAGATAGATAAAAAATACTTTTTTGTACACCACACGGAATTACAAAAAGACAAGCAAAGATACAGGAGAATATTTAAAGCGAAGTACAATGGGCGGTCTTATCGCTGTGAGCGATTTCTTCCAGACAACCTTATGATGAATTGGATCAGAGGAAGGCAATAGGGCGGTGTAAATAAAATATGTTTATAAAAACAAGTAAGTAAGTAAGCACTCTACACCTGACAGCTTGCAAGCCCATCACCATCCGATAACTACGTTCGGTACCCCCAAAAAACCCTATTCGATACCCTAATAATAAAATATAACGAAGAGGTAATTACAGCTCTATGTTGATACCCGGGATGATTGAGTGTCCAATATTAGGGAAAGGGTGGCCCTGAATAATTCGCTGGACGTTCAATGCTCATAATTTATTGATACCATAGTTTATAGTTTTGGGATCTTTCGGATAAAGAGGAATATTGTACCTATCTTTAGGTACAATTGGTTTATCGATGAACCGAAACTAATACAATTACTTAAATTATTTAAACGAGTGTTTATTACGAAACTAATTTGTTTAATATCCCGACTTTTTGAACACATTGTAGCGTTCATAGTTCAGTTTGTATATAGTCTGCCTAACTAGAGGAGAGTTTTAATATTAAAAATACATTACTCTACTGCATCGCAGTAAACAAAAATCCCACGGTACATCCATCCATCATTAGCGGTCCCCCATCGCTCCCGCTTCATCAAAGTTTCAAAACCACTGACTGTCACATCCATCTTCCATTCACAACCTAAAAATAAACAGAGTGATAGTTATACAAACACAATGAAAAATTACAACCCCGCCCGTGAATCTAAATATAAAATTTCCGTCTGACTGAGTCTGTGTATGTGTGTAGGTATCCATAGTTATATGAGCCGTGCTGGTCGAATGGGGTTGTGCCTTGACTTTCAATCCGAAGGTAGTGGGTTCGAATCCCGGCCGTGCATCAATGGATTTTTCGTTTCTTAAAAATGTATATGCGCTTTAAGCTCTTATTAAATGGAAAACATCGTGAGGAAATCCGCAGCTTAGTCAGCTCCACAAGTATTGACGTCGTCTGCTCGCAAGCCTATTCTATCTCAAATAATGTCCCAGGCACTACGGCATCCGGTTAAGTGTAGGCATAGGTTGCCTCCTGACGCTGTATAAATCATCTAATATAGATGTAAAGGCCTAAGTTATGTAGCTATACTGTAGTACATAAGTTGAACTGTTTTGTCCTAGTAAGATATATTATTGGCTTGTATCGTGAAAAACCTCTAGTTTCCTAAGAACAAAACCTTCCAACTTCAAAAAAACAGTAGCTGTCCTCAATGCGGTATTGCAACACCCTGTATAGGACAAGCCGATACCTAGCTGATATTATAAAGAATAATTATGATTTTCTGCTTGATCTTACGATAGAAAACTGATGGTAATTGTGAACAAAATACTTACCACGAAGCCGCGGTTTGCAACTAGTATCAAATAAACTAGTGGATCACCGAAACGTCAAGGTAGCTCAACTCGTACCCTGAGATAGGCCTGAAACCATTATAACCTGACCTACCACACCCCCCTGTTTTACATAAGAATCGGAAGGAGAGAGGCGAATAGGGGATCTAAGAGGGTCAAGTTAAAATGGCGAAAAGGGTATCCGAACCTGACTTGGACGGGGAAACGCAATTGCCTGCCACTTTTCTGCGCGGTTGATTTATTTCCTCATTTAGATTTGTATAGAGCTGTTAGGTGCCCTTTACTTGTGAAAACTATTTGTAGAAAATTAATAAAGCACTACCTAGGTACAAAAAAATAAAAAAACTTTTTTTTTTACAAAAACACATGCGAGTAAAAAAACTGAGTAGCAGGGTCAGCGCTCTCTTCCAGATAAAAGAAGGTCAAGTTCCAACTGGACGTTATTACAAACTTAAACTAGATTACTAAAGAACAAAGAAGCTAAATATATTCTGTAAAGTAATACTATAGAAAATTGCGAATATTTAATATCTTTGCGAGTGTGTGTGTGTGTGAGAGAGAGAGAGTGTATCGGTCGCAAAGGAACAGGAGTAGAATAACCTAGTTTTAAGACGTTTCAAAGTGATCCCAGCGGTCCTACTGAATAAATGCTTTTTGACTTTGACTTTGTATGTTTGTGTGTGTGTGTGTGTGTGTGTTTGCATGTAAGGGTCGAGAGAGATTACATACGAGAGTATCCAAGAGTGTTTTAATTCTTACAAGAGTCAGGAAATTTTACGAGGAATGGGCCTAATACAAATATGTATCTGACCAGACCCTTACACCTAAATATCTAGAATGTCTATCGTGATTCTGCTGTAATTCCATATTGTTTTGTTATACTATATTATAGTCATATTATGACTGATGGTCTACCGTGTATTTTAAGGGAATTATAACAAAATCCGTTCACAAGTACACAACACACTTAAAACCAGGCTGGTTACTATGGCTATATGTGTGTGTGTGTGTGTGTGTGTGTGTGTGTGTGTGTGTGTGTGTGTGTGTGTGTGTATTCTGTGCACTACCGTCCTTTTTGTATGCTCATTTGGTTTATTTTCTATCCCAAGTTTGCCTGGAAGAAATCGCTTTCAGCGTTAAGGCCGCCCATCGTATAAATTTCGAAGTTGTATTATTTATGTTGTGTTTTGTTATTAATTGGTGTACAATAAAGTGTTCATTCATTCATTCATTCATTCAATACTATTTCTACGGTTAAGTATAATTTTTACAACCGCAAAATAAAACTCAAAATTGTCTGAACTCAAATGATTCACTCCATTAGAGATATTGTTATCATGCAGACTGGTGTATCACAGGGTAACGCCGCGAGGCTCAGCTAGCATACAATAAAAAGCTGTAGATATAAAAGCTATGCACTAAAACATTTTCAAGTCGAAAGGTCGAAAAAGGTATGTAGTCTCATAATATAAGTTGAGCTCACCATTATGGGACTCCGAGGATTGAGTGGCTTCCTCTGTGAATTATTGAGTGAGGGTCCTGTCAATGTCTTGTTGGCAGGTTAGCGTTCATAGCTGGTTTGCTAATATTTTATAAGGATCTCCAAAACGAAAGATGTATGTTGTAGGTATGTAAGCCGTCTCTGACTACCCTTGAACGCATGATTTTATTATCTGTCTTCAAAGTTTGAAGTTGACAAATTTGAAATGCAAAGCAGTGGTCCCAAGTGGTAAGCAAGGTCCCAAATCCAGTGCACCAATGCAGGATTTGAACCCTCAAACTCCACATAACCTAATGCTCTACCAACTGAGACAAATGGAAGCGACGCGATGGTTTATTTTTTCAGGACAGTACTACAGCACACTACATCAGCGAGACTAGGGAGGAAAAATCTTAGTAGAGCTGTATAAAAGCCATATCGTAGCTGTATTGAAGCTGTATTTAGTAATTTAGTTGCGGCGTGAATTGACTATGTGTTTTCATATATTCACTGCAGCGTTTCAGCCTGTATTTTGTTATTGGACTGTCAATATTTCAGATACAACCTTGGGCATCGACACGATAGCATGTCGGATTGTCGCATCGACGTTGCGTGCCTCGAGCTATTGTGGATACCCCTGACTTTTGTCGAGATACCAACAAGGGCGCGTCTAGCTTCACCTATTAGCTGTATTGTAATGCCCTAGACCGTCTGACCCCATGCCATCTTCAGTAACTACCAGTGTGGTGAAAGGTTATGTACACCATAAAGTGTAGCCTTGACACATGAATTTTAACTATTTAATTCTAATACTGTTTCGGAGCCACAACAGATCATTCGCGTGGTAGTATCTACCATAGCCTGTATGCTAATGCAAACTAAGGCTTGATTCTTCTTCTTTTTGTCGTGCAGCTAGTTCTTTCGAACCCGTGTGGTGAAAGGATTATAAGTGCGCCTCTAAGAGGCTCCTTTCGCCACACTTGACACATGTTTAGAGTAATTGAATAACCAACACAAAATTGCATTTGTAATTACGATTAAATACCCAAAAATCTGTTTGATTGAAAGAGGTCAAGAAATTGATCCTTTGTCGTGGAACTAACCAGGCAATTGACGTTTTAGAGCACTCCACTAAACCTGATGCAGAGGGCTTTGCCTGTCAACCTCCGTCAGTGACTCAGTGGATTGGACAGATGAACCAACCCATGGAGTATAGTAGATAGTTGCGTAATACTGGCTTCAATAAAATTGCTGCGTCGACTTTTACGGCTAAAAACTTGGGACGTTTTGTAAAATTAGGCATTTTATTTTGTAAGACTAGTTAATTTGTATAGTAAATAAATAAAAAATAATGCTGGACTTTTCCACACAGCAACATCTAGCCCCAAAGTAAGCAGAGCTTGTGTTATGGGTACTAGATGATTGATATACTACTTAAATACTTTTTGTTTGTACATACATATTATACATATAGGAACACCCAGACCCGAGACAAATATTTGCAGATCATCATACAAATATTGGTCCCGCCCCGGGGATCGAACCTTTTGCGTTGCAGGCAGGCCTTTACCCACTGCGCCACAGAGGTCGTCAAACACAGTAACACTTATTATTATTGTTATTTTCTGCCGTCCACAACACTGTAAATTTTATTACTTATTTTTTAAAATACCTATTTGTGAAAATTTTTACTTAGCTGAAAGTTTTACTAAACTGATAAAAATAAAATAAAAAAAGATGGCGACAAATGAAGTCGACAAGAATTTTTATTTATAACTAGCGGAACGCCTGCGACTTTGTTCGGTTGGTACTTATCAACATACCCGTTATCACTTGAGTAAGCTTTTCATCACTTTAAACTGAGTGACTGTGACTACTTACAATTACTAAATTTTCGGTTATCTGCTTGTAATATTATGTAATTTCTTGTTAAATTTCTAAAAACTACAAACAATAAACGATTTTATCAGTTTCTTTTAAAAATAAAATAGTAATAGCGGGTACAGACAGAAGGATAGTTTTTACAAAATAATCCAGGAATGTTTATTTTGACATGTTTAAATTTAAAAACCGAATAATTGCAATTCACTTATTTTCACTACAGCTATTTACAGTTAAATCAAGTATATTTCTATCCTACGTCCAAAAAGATAGAGTACATTTTACGTTGTCAGCAAATTCATAGTGACTTGTGACAATGTGACGTAGACAATAATACTTTTTCCGTGTTCCATGTCATACGGAGTGACAAAGCGAAACTAAGGGCTTTCTAAAATAGCGACAATGTTCACTGTTAGTCTATTTTTTATATCTAGTTTTAAGTGATTGATATTTTGATATTTTGCGCGCTGTTTTATAGCCGTGTAGGCATAGTGGAAAAGACCTCCAATCCGAAGATTTCGAATTGCGAGTTCGATTCTGGGTATCAATGGAGTTTTGTGTAGGGAAATTGATATGCGCACAAGAGCCCTAAAAAGTAATGGTAAGATAAAGATAAAGTTTATTGTGACAGAAACAGGTATAGCGGTACAAAGGTTTTATAAAAAAAAACAGCTAGTCCAGGTCACTATCTAAGCCTATTCCAAGTTTCATCCAAATCGGTTCACTGGTTTAGGCGTGATTGAAACACAAACATACAAACATCCAAACATCTAAACAAACTCACAAACTTTCAGCTTTATTATAATAGTGGGATGTGGCCTAGTGTGGTCCCTTGATTTTCAAAACCCAGTAGGTGTAAGTAATATCTAAATTACGGATAGGTACAGTTTAAAAACCTTAATGTAGGTTGTAGGTATTCAAATGTGGCTTCCATTTCCCTTGTGTCTAATGTTATTTGAAATTGTTTTGATGACATGACGACATATAAAAGTTGAAATGTTTGAAAGGTACATCTACATTATTTCTGATAGTCATGGGTATGTATAATTGGGAAAAATATTTTTAAACTTCATCGTGAAAACACACAGAATTACGGACTATAACGAATTAAACAAGTATAACTACAAACTGAAGTTTTTAAAAAGCGCTGACCGTTACATATGTTGACCGTATAATATCCGCCATTTTGTTTTTAATCGTCACTGCTCAGTACTCTCATAGCTCTGTTTCACGATTTGACTCGTGGGTCCGTTCCGATAGACGATGTTATTGTGTGATGAATGTTTGTTTGTACAGTCAGCGTCCGCAATTTTCTTTGTACAGTCAACGCTGACCGTACTTATTGATTTTAATAAGCAATTATTATAACTGAATCATATCTATATCGTGTTTTCAAAATTCAAAATTCGTCTATCAAACTGCCAAACCCACACGACATGGAAAGGACCGTATCGTGTTTCATTGCCGGGTATAGAATTGAATGAATGAATGAGAATAAAGAATAAATAATAATAAATAATGCTGGACAATTTTCACACAGCGCACAGCTTTGCTTAGTCTAACCCCAAACTAAGCAAAGCTTGTACTATGGGAACCAAATAACTGATATACTACTTATATACTTTTTGTTTGTAAATACATACATATTATACATAGAAACACCCAGACCCGAGATAAATGTCTGCAGATCATACAAATATTTATCCCGCGGCGGGGATCGAACGCGCAACCTTCTGCATCCCCACCAGCTTTCACCCACTGCGCCACAGAGGTCGTCGTAATATTATATTGATATATAAACAATAATGCAACATACAATGGAATTAATGTATTGTAATGTAATGGAATGTAATTATTTTCTTAGTTAAATTTACGATAACATTATGAATGTCACCGTTTCACAAGAACCCTAAAACTCCAGCGTTCACGGGCAAAAGCAATTATAAGCAGTGAGCTATTTTGGTGTAGTTCGAGAGCGGCACGGAAACAATAATTACTATTTCACACTTTGCTTCGTTCCAGTTTTATGAAATAGACAAGCGTATGCACGGTAGACACTTTTCATCATCATCATCATCATCATGATAGCCATCTAGTGTCCACTGCTGAACATAGGCCTCCCCCATCGATTTCCACAGCGATCGATCTTGTTCAGCCTGCACCCAACGGCTCCCAGCAACCTTCACCAGATCGTCTTTCCATCTAGCCATCTAGTGGGGGCCGTCCTCTACTGCGGTTTCCGGTTCGTGATTTCCACTCGAGAACTTTTCTGCCCCAACGGCCGTCAGTTCTACGAGCTATGTGCCCCGCCTATAGCCACTTCAACTTACTAATCCTGTGGGCTATGTCGGTGACTTTAGTGCGTCTACGGATCTCTTCATTTCTGATTCGACACTGAGACACTTTTAAGCTCACAAAATGCTGGAGACAATAGTGATGAGTTACATTTTCAGATCTGATTGAGGAACTCTGTGGCATAGTGGGCGAAGGCCCATCTTCGAGAAGGTAGCTGGTTCGATTCTAGTCGTGAGACATTATGTTTTTATGCTAGTATTCTCGAGTGTTAATATTTTTATGAATAACAATAAACTTTTATGTATTTTTACCAAACATATCAAAATGTATTCCAATTTGGGGTTTGTAGTAGGTACGTGACAAATGGCAAGCTCATAACCGCTTAACAATCTTATACGCTTGCAATTCAGGAAGGTATTACAGAAAAGAAACGCTTCACTGTTAATTTATTCGTATGTTTTTACCGCCATATTACTTTTTATCACTCTATTTGGGAAGAATCCAAGTGTCTTATCGTTATCGGCACACTTGTAATTTTATTGTCGAGGCGTTGAGATTTTCGTTGAGTTCTGTACAAAAAGGGTGCCAACGGGCTATTATATAAACGCTCCACTTTCTTAATCCCGTCCGTCTGATTGTCTCTAAATAAAAAAAAGTACGTGATTGTCGTGGAACCTCCGGGAACACTCGGTTGGAACGAAGTTTCAACTTTGACATTTGGCATTTGTCAAATATTAAAATCCTAAAAACGCTTTTCCCTACGAACAATGTAATAATCTATGGACTGTTTCGCGTCTGCGCAATACGCACTGTGACGTTTTGACCTATGTATGTGTCGTGACGGTAAAATTGAACGCTTTTTTTCTTCTTATACTCGATACCGTCCAAAAAAGAACTTCGTTCAAAAACTTTCTTTGTTTGGTAGAATTACTTGGACAAGCCTCTGACTAACCTCTTAAGGCTTCTTTAAAATATCTTCAACTTTCTACATCTCCAATAGAGTGAACCTGTTTGTTTTTATTTATTTTATTTTGACGACCTCTGTAGCGCAGTGGGCGAAGGTCCGCTTGCGACACAGTAGGTTACGGGTTTGATCTCCGCCGCGGGATAAATGTTTGTATGATCTACAGATATTTGTCTCGGGTCTGGGTATTTTATGTATAATATGTATGTATTTACAAACAAAAACAAGTAAGTATATGTAGTACCCATAACACAAGCTCTGCTTACTTTGGGGCTAGATGATGCTGTATGAAAAGTCCAGCATTATTTATTTATTTATTTTAAATAATTAAATATCCAATTTACAATGAAAATTTATCTTATTTCATGAGCACATTTTCTATATAAACTAAAGTAATGCTCCCACAGGAAAGCAAATAAATAGACGCTACTTTCTTGTTTACTTAAATTTAGTACTTCCAATATGAAACCTAAAGAAAAACATTGTCTCATTTTTCAGTGAAACCTTATTAACTAAATTACATAATAATAATAATGCTGGACTTTTCACACAGCATCATCTAGCCCCAAAGTAAGCAGAGCTTGTGTTATGGGTACTAGAATGACTGATAAACTACTTATATACTTTTTTTTTTTTTTTTGCACATTTGCTCCCAGCTTCGATCAAGAATACTATAGATTTAGAGTCTGCGCAGCAAAACCGTCTCGGTAAATAACCGCTCAGGGCCGTTATTTTATTTAGCATTTGACTTTTTTCGTGATGAATGATCGTATAAGATAATGTTTTGAGGATTTGTGACTTTATTACTATGTCCAAAAGGTACTTCGGATTAACTTAAAACTTTTTTTACGCGGTCAGAATTTAGCTGCTGTTGCACGTCACGCTGCATCTACAGTTTTCTTGATCGAAGGCTCCGAGGGAGGGAATAAATTGTTAATTTTAAATAATTGTGCTTTTGTTTGCCAATTTAATTAGCTTAGCCTGATGTTTACTAACGTTATTCGTCACTAACAAACTTACTCCATTACTAGCTGCGCTCCCGCGGTGTGACCCGCGGTCCCTCGTGATTTTTTCTTTTTTTCGGGATAAAAAGTAGCCTATGTCCTTCCCTGGGATACAACCTTTATCCATGCCAAATTTCAGCCTAATCTGTCCAGCGGTTTGGGCGTGAAAGCGTAACAAACAGACAGACAGACAGACAGACAGAGTTACTTTCACATTTATAATATTAGTATGGATAGTATGGAAGTATGGATTCTCATTTCTGATTATGTCCATTCATCACATCATCTCTACATATTCAATGAATTAATTGATGCATGTCCGGGACTCAAACTTGCAACCTAAAGATTAAATGATAAAACACCTAAGTTAATTCTAATATTTGTTTCGACGTTGATGTTTGAGAGTAAAACACTCAATCAAAATTACCCCATTTTACCCCTTTCAACCCCAAATTTATATAAAACAGTCCGAAAACTTTCGCGTCGCCCTTAATAATTCAACACAATCTAATTATTCTGTTTGTCACTTGATATAACCGTTAAATGTATCACATGATACTTGTTCGGACAAGCTAGCCAAAACAGAATTAACTTTAGACAGTAATCGTGGCGGTATAAATAAATAAATAATGCTGGACTTTTCACACAGCATCATCTAGCCCCAAAGTAAGCAGAGCTTGTGTTACGGGTACTAGAATGACTGATAAACTACTTATATACTTTTTGTTTGTAAATACATACATATTATACATAGAAACACCCAGACCCGAGACAAATATCTGTAGGTCATACAAACATTTGTCCCGCGGCGGGGATCGAACCCGCAACCTGCTGCGTCGCAGACGGACCTTCGCCCACTGCGCCACTGAGGTCGTCATATTTGTATGATCTGCAAATATTTGTCTAGTTGTGTAGCGTGCTTAGAGGTTCTTGTTAGATCGTTGGTGTTAAGCAACGTTCGTAACAAAAAATGTTACGAAGTCTATGCGAAGCAAAAGAAAGCGATAATACAATAGCGAAAGTAGCGGGGTTAGGGCGGCGGGGGCGCTTGAAATTAATCTATTTAATACAGAGTTGAAATGTGTTAGATAGGACAACAAGTTGATAAGAAAAAAGTTGAGCATGTTTTGAGACATTCTTTGTACATGTTAATAAAACTGTTTTCGCGATAAAATAACCATTTAGCTTTTCCAAAATCCTATTTAATTTAATTATACTTATACTCACTCAACAAGTCTGAATTTTCAATTAATTATTTCGTCTAAGCTGCAGATTTCAAAGTATTTGACTTTAATACTTAAGAGGCTTAACATTGTAATTCTTGAATTAAATTCTAGATTTTAAACCTTTTAAGTTCTAATGGAATTATTAATGGGCTTATTCTTGAGACTACGGTTCAAATTATAACTTTAAATGAAATGAAATGAAATGAAATGAAATGAAATGAAATGAAATGATTTATTTGCAACATAGACAAATATAAGTACAGTACAGGATTAAAAGTACACAAGTAAATACAAAGTTTATGTTACAATGGAGTCTGACTCAGCACTATGTTGTGTTTGCAAGACACAACGCTGATCTTCCGTCAGAACCACTCTCTCTTTAAACTTTGTACTAATTTGTACCTATTGGCACACTTGTTATATATTATAAAAACACCTTTTTATTATAGGTATAATCTTGTATAAGTTTTTTTACTAACTTATGCTGTTGTAAAGGTTTCCTGGAAGAAATCGCTTCTTAGCGATAAGAACCATTGTACATTTTGTTTATTTTATTAATGGTGTGCAATAAAGAATATTCATTCATTCATTCATTCATGTTGTTTCAATTTTGCGCAAAGGTGTTCTTCTATTAGTTTCCCAAGACTAATTATAATATTAATTATTAAAGCATGTTATATTATTCTTATTTGAATGCCTGGTACATCACAAGCAAAGCCACGATCGAAAGCTATATACAATATATTCTCCGTCGTATTTGTTGCAATATGGACGCCTGGGGGCCACTGTATCTTTTGATACACATCATTTTTGCATTAAATTTAAAGCAACGCGTAATTAACCACGTTAAGTGCGAATTATCAGAATATATCTTCATCACTTAAGCTCTACGGGATGAGTTCGGGGTTAAAATACATCGACATGATTGGCCATTGCTTTTCGTTCGGGGTTAAAATACATCAACATGATTGGCCAATGCTTTTCGTTGTTATTTATTGTTACTAGCTGTGTCCCGTGGTGTTACCCGCGGTCTCCCGAGAACTGGTACTTTACTTTTACGGAATAAAAAGCTTAAGAGCCATTCGAGACTATAACATAGAAATCTTCACTTTTCAGCGGGTTTGATTTCTTCCGCGGAACTTATTCAGGAAAAACTATTTTTTGAAAACAAGCTCATGCCTAAAAAATAAAATAAAAACTAAAATAAAATAAGTTTTATTTCCACACTTAAGTAACCGTAAATAAAAATTAAAAAAAAAAATGTGCATGCTAATTTAAATATGGGCCGCCTGTGGCGGTGAAAGATGGAAATGGGCAGGATATCTTCAAAGACAAAAGCCAAATAGATGGCCCCACATCGCCACAAAATGGGTTCCTCTAAACTTAAGAAGGAAAAGAGGAAGACCACTAAAAAGATGGTACGATGATATCACACAGATCGTTGGGAAAACGTAGCCAAGAATGGCAAGAGATAGAGAGGAATGGTGCTCTCGGGAGGAGGCTTTCACCGCCATGCCTAATAAGCAAGCAAAAATCAAACAAAGCAAGTCAATAATAGGTACCATAAACTTATTTAAGGTAGTATGTACATTACGAGGTTGTTAAAGCTTGTAAAAATACTTTCTTAGAAAATAACGTGCATACAATGTTGAAAACCACATTGTGAATGCCTATCACCCAACCATCAAAGCAAACAGCCGCTAACAAAATCTACTTAACAATTTATGCCAAAATATAATAACAATTTACTGAATCTTGCTCATGAGCTTAATAATGTGGATATCAGAAGCGAAACTGCCATTTCTGCACATACGTTTTTAAGGTAATCTTTGTATATGTAGAGCGTTTGAGTTTAGAGCAGTTTCTTGAAATACCCATAGATGTGAAACTTATGTTTTTATTGATAGAAACATCAAGGAAAAAATAATGATTTTGAATACAAAGAAATCCAATGTAAGTATTTTGGAATGAAGTTACTTTTCGGACGGTATCGAGGATGGGGGGCTAGAAGAAAAAAAGCGTTTGATTTTATTGTCACGACACATACATAGGTCAAAACGTATACATAGGTCAAAACGTCACAGTGCAAAGTGCGCAGACGTGAAACAGTCCATAGAT
Source organism: Epirrhoe tristata (assembly GCA_951394285.1). NCBI lineage: Eukaryota > Metazoa > Arthropoda > Insecta > Lepidoptera > Geometridae > Epirrhoe > Epirrhoe tristata. The sequence goes on from OX596161.1 coordinate 4,401,532, forward strand.
TGTTACATTGTTAGTACAGAAGAGCGTTTCCATGATTTTAATATTTGACCAATGCCAAATGTCAAAGTTATTATTATTATTTTGTTTGTCAAAGTTTAACATCACGGAACTATAGAGTCCCGGACCTTTGATAGGCATGCATGGGGCCGAAGCCAACACACAGAGGCCTTTTTGACACTTTTGATCTTGTGTGATGGAGACACATACCGGCTACTATCCCTTCAACACTATAAAAATGCATTCAGGAACAGTCTCCGGTTTGTGCAGAACTATTGAGGATATGGAAAACTAATTACCGGGCTATGGGGTGGGATGGTAGTGGACTGGGTACTGGGGAAACTATGGGAACTATGACACCCACCGATACAATGTTAACGAACATGTAAAAATGGCGGGTGGAGACTCGCCAACTCACTACTGGGCCCCCTAAAACAGTCGCTCTTGCGACAAGGGGGCAACATGACGTGAGCGGATAGAAGGTGGTAAGGTGCTACCGGACTTTAAACGACGATCACGAGCTCCCAGAGGGTCCAGCTTCACGTGCCCACTCGCCATCTTACGTAACACCCCTCAGCCTCCGAGCAATGCTCTAGCGACTCCACTCCGTCCGGCCAGTGAAGGCAACACGGAGGTGAGGGACCTGCTCCTCGTCAGTGTTCACTCCGTCCGGCCAGTGAAGGCAAGCGGAGGTGAGGAACGGTGACCTCCCTCCGAAGCACTCGGGTACGCGGGGTCGCTACTCCCCGACACCTCGCCTCAAAGGTGCCCTGCGACCTTATTATTATTATTATTATTATTTATTCACAAAAAAAAAGGGCTTTGTCGCTGAGCGACTATATCGCCCAATCGGTAATAAACATCATCTAGGTCTAGGTCTTCATAAAGTTGAAACTTCGTTCCAACCGAGTTCCACGGAGGTTCCACGACACTTACGTACTTTTTTAATAACAAATATTTTACAGTGTTCAAACTCTCTGGAAAAAATGACATTTACGCTTCTTACGGGTTTTATCACGATACTTACGTTCACAGTTTACAGCTTATAAAGAGTGTTTTATAAATTAAAAGTCAATAAATATAGGTAGTTCATTAAATGATTAGCCACTCATTACGGGACACCCTGTATGCATGTATGCATGTTAAAATACCTTTACATTAATGGTACGATTTTCTTCGATTAAAGTAAAATATTACAAAAAATTGCGATCTCCCAATTGAGTTCATTCCACTGGGCGAACACGGTTCTTCTAGTTACGGAACATTAAGGGTGGTCGCAGACCTACCCGCGCCGAACTGTCAATTCAATAGAAGAAATGCTGAGACGTCAGAAGCCAGTGGCATTTTCTGACGTCATCAGCATTTTTTGTATAGAATAATGACTGCGGCGCGTACGGCGCGGTCAAATATGCGATCAGGGTTTATGACGACAGATTCACTTCTACACGTCTCTTGAACGTGTTTATTTTGTTACTTAGAGTGAAGTACGTCTAGACGACGTTGGTTATGCAAATTCTGAGCCCTCGGCTCCGTGGGATGAATCAAAGAATATTAGATTAGCTTTTATTGTAAGTGCTGGATTAGGTTTCGTGTCTAAATTGCGTAATTTACTGGTATCCTAGATTTTCGAAGTAAATATTTTTAGGTCATCATTAACCTACAGTATTAGAGCCGTGATGGTCAAATGGGGTTGTGCGTCGACTTTCAATCCGAAGGTCGTGGGTTTGAATCTCGGACGTGCATCACTGGATATTTCGTTTCGAAAAATTTATATGCGCTTTAACACGATCTCATAACGGTGAAGTAAAACATCGTGAGGAAACCCTCAGCTTAGTCAGCTGCACACGTATTGACGTCGTCATTCCTGTGGGCGGCTGATTAAGCTGAGAGGATGGCTTAGGTGCTGGGCAAGCTTATTCCATCTCAAACAATATCCCAGGCACTACAGCATCCCGTTAATTGTAGGCATAGGTTGCTTCCTGACGCTGTATAAATCATCTAATATGATGAGATGTAAAGACCTAAGTTGGTAGTTCAGATCTATTGATCACTATCAAAAAAAATATTGTGCCCATAGAAAGAAGTCACCCTTTGAGGCGCACTTTAAATCCTTTTTACCCGACTGTCAAAGGAAGGGTTATGTTTTTAGTGCGTATCTTGTATGTACGTAGGTATGTTTGTATGTAATATGTTATGTAATTTCTATGTCCTATCTTTATTCCCTATGTTTAAACTTAGTTTTGAATAACAAATTAGCAATGAATGCATGAAAATGGTTTTTCATATAACTAGTTTAGTAGGTACCCTACGCATTGCAAAATCTCAATTTACATTCGTGCAGTCGGTTTTTTTGATTATTAATTGTACTTAATACTTGTTTACCTTGGATTTTTTAAAAGCATATAAATCCTATCATGTATCAGTCCTCAGAAATACCTATTTTACATCTAGCCCTAGCACAAGCAAATAACTATATGTTTCTGGAAACAAATTGCGATTTATTTGAATATTACGATTACTATTTGTCTCAATAAAATAAAGGATTATTACCGTCTGCCCCCACCAACTGGTGAGGGCAGTTTCACGCGATGGCAGACGGTAACACTCCTGGGTACTGCTGATTTTATGTTCGTGTTAAAACGTATTAAGTAAAAACCTAAAACCGCATATACGCAAAAACGATTAGGTACTGTTTCTAAGAAAACGTATGCCTGTTTGTTCGTTGATGTCACCCCAATAGGAACTTATTTAGGTCGGAGAACAAATATGAGCATTGATTTCAGTAAGCATTCCTTTCCTAGAAGTCGATCAACAAACCACTTTGTAAGGCTAGCTTCTAAGAATTACAGTTAACTTTGTAAGGAAATGAGATTGTACGCTTACCAATGTATTTTAATCAGTAGTTATATTAATCTTTTGGCTTTAGATTTTTTGGCATTGGTAACTGACATAACCTACAGGAAAAACCATATGTTTTGCAAAGATAAAACTTGGAGTGTACATTCCTTTTACGTTGTAGGAGAGTACTAAGAAGGAATTTTGGAAATTACCCCTAAAGGGGTGAAAAGAGTCTGTGGATAGAGACTGTTGGAAGGGTTTGGGGGAGATTTTTGCCGAAAAGTGAGATTACGTAGGTTGATTAAAAAAGGGGGTGAAAAGGGGTAAGTAATAATGTTGGGATGTGAGCAAAGCCACAGGCGTCATATGTTATGATATAGTTTTGCCCAAAACTGGGATTACATATGTTGATTAAAAAAGGGGGTGAAAAGGGGTATCAATGTTGGAACGTGAGCTAAGCCACATGCGTCATATGTTATGATATAGTTTCCACACTGCACCAACCGTATAATATTTTCGTGTGAATTTCAAACGTTCAATTCGGTCATTATCCGCATGAAATATTAATAAATCTATGGATATCGCTCGAGGCATCAGCTTGTTTGCATACAAATGAAGTTGTTGGTTGCATTGCACTTACCTATCTACTATCTCATTTTACTGATATCAATCGTTTCTTCCAAGAATATATGTGCTTTCACTTGAGTCGCGTTCTTCTTGTCGGGTCTTTCGTCTTTTGTTGTGATAGAAGAGATAGATTACAGTCTGTGTGTCAAGCGTTCGTGGTGTATTCTTCGGATGGGTGAACGCCAATGGCATAATTAGCTGAGCGCGTGCTTCGGAGGGGAAGTTCAATTGTCGGTTCAAATGACGGAGGCCTTAAAGCGGCCTAAGCACTTCGTCACTAGAGTTGGCCACTGACTCATACGAACTAACTTTTTACCGGCGCCACAGAATACCAGCGCTGCAGCACCTCTAAGTTGCTGCAGCACATGTGTCCATTTTTGTGTATAGTTTTTTATTGTATTTAATGCTCTATGAAACACAAAATTTTCGTTCTATTTCTATTTTATAGTCGTTTTGTCCCGGAAAAGTATATTCCCCAGGGACCGCGGGTAACACCGCGGAACGAAGCTAGTAGATAAAGACCTAAGTTTTTCCACTTCAATTACGTACTGAAAACCACACGTTCAACTTTAAGCGCCTTCGGATTCAAATTGTAGAAGGCCTTGGAAGTTCAAAACACTTCCAATAACCCAAGGTGTGCTGATAAGAAGTTCTATCAAAACTTGATGGTTACATTCGGTATCAATGATAATGCTAAATCGCTATTTACGCGATACCATTCTGGCATACCATTCTTGCCTCTTGCTTGCTCATAATCAACGGAGCAAGAGCTAATATTCTGTGGCAAGAGGCAAGAATGTTATGCGAGAATGGTATCGTGTAAATGGCGTTTTATATTCCTTGCATATCATCATCATCATCATCAGCCTATGGCAGTCCACTGCTGGACAAGGGCCTCCCCTAGTGCGCGCAATTGCACCCTGTCCTCAGCTCGACTTACTCATTACTTTATCGTTAATAAGTAATTTTTGAACAACTTCAAAGTAAGAAAGAAGTTCTATGTTCGGCTGTTTGTATTTTTAAAGTGAAAACTTCTTTAGGCGCGTTGGGCATTTTTTGAGATGGTAAAAGACCATTGAACTTGCGACACTATTACTGTTACCGTTACCGGTACATCAGTTTGAGATGGGAAAAAACCATCTGTTCAAGTTTTCACTTCTGTCGGCACTCCCGGCCACTGTTTTTTATGTTAGTATGTTAATCGAATCTCTGTAAAATTGTAGACCGATTCTTTTAATTTAGCAATACCTTAGTCTCGAAGCAGTCCCATCAAAACTAAATTTTTGAATTTAACATTGAAGTCGGTTTTCTATTCGTTTTTAGAACATGTCGGTCCACGACGGGGGCCCAAAGCACTTCCACTAAATAAATAATACTATTCTGAATTAGTTCTTATCAAAGCCGAAGCCCTCGTTGCCATTAAGAGTTGTATAGAACTCCGAATGCCGAAAGTTTGGTCGATAAGTAAGGTTTGATCTTCTGAAAAACGGTGAGCGTTATATACCGTCCAATTTAGCAACTTTACCTATGTATTTTGTTTTTTTTTTAGTTATCTATCTTATTAACCCCTTATCCACCCACTGCTGAATATAGATCTCCTCATTTTCACGCCACTGTTTTCGGTCATGTGCCAGTCGATTCATAATACTCTAAAATAAACCAGAATCCGTTGATCCATCTAAGGATCGTTTAAAACGATCCAAAACTCATTCAAAAAGACATTCGAAAGATATTTAAAATCCTTTAAAGATATCTAATGTACTTAGAGGCAAGTCCAAACACATTTGTTTCGTGACTTCTCATGCTAAAAATTTATAAATAAATAATGCTGGACTTTTCACACAGTATCATCTAGCCCCAAAGTAAGCAGAGCTTGTGTAATGGGAACTAGAATGACTGATAAACTACTTATATACTTTTTGTTTGTATACATACATATTACATATAACATAGAAACACCCAGACCCGAGACAAATATCTGTAGGTCATACAAACATTTGTCGATCGATCGAACCCGCAACCTTCTGCGTCGCAGGCGGACCTTCGCCCACTGCGCCACTGAGGTCGTCAAATAACGAAGATGTTTGCCACCGTTTTCCAAAAACCCTCAGTTTTTGTTAGCAAGGTCGGGAAACTTCCTTTCACTCAATCTGATTTGACGATAATATAAATTGAAGGGGCAGGAGTACTGGTTTTTTGCTGTCAACTTGCTTTAGTAAGTTCGTTTGTTAGAACTTGGCATTTATGTCAACATGTAGGTGAATAAAATATTTACTTTAGGTACTTACTTTTGAATAAATAATAAGATTGAATAAATACCTACTTAATGCGTAAACCTGTTAATTTCTCTCACAAAGTTTCAACCATCGTGTCTCGCATCGATTACCCATTGGCTCAGTAGGTTAAGGCGTCGCCATGGATCGTCAAAGGTCGTGGGTTCAAATCTCACTACTAACTTGAACTCAAACATACCTATCTGGAGGCATTACGAAAATCATAAATTATTCCTAAATGTGAGGTAATTAACTACAGTACTTATGACTTAGCTTGGAACGCAGAAGGCTTCGGGTTCGATCCCCGCCGCAGGATAGATGTTTGTATGATCTGCAAATATTTATCTCGGGTCTGGTTGTTTCTATGTAATGTAGGTATACTAAGTATGTATTTACAAACAAAAAGTATATAAAGTAGTAAGTATATCAGTTACCAGGTTCCCATAGTACAAGCTTTACTTAGTTTGGGGCTAGATGACGCTGTGTGAAATGTAAAAGTAAAGTAAAAAAAGTACAGTTGAGCAAAAATTACAAATAAAACGATGAGACTGCAAAAGTTGAAAAACTGTGAAGCAGTCTCAACACCCACCTCCAGAACTGGTGAGTTGGTTCTGATGGAGAACTACATATATATATATATATATATTTTATATATAATGTCAGCATTATTTATTTATCTATACCTGTATTAGATAATATGATACATAATGTAAGAAAGCTTATTTTAGTAGCTTATAAACATTAGGATTACAGGAGTAGAATCACCTAGTTTTAAGACGTTTCAAAGTGATTCCAGCGGTCCTACTGAATAAATGCTTTTTGAATTTGACTTTGACTTTATTGTCATGACAAAAATATTATTCAGATCCTTAGTAGGTATAAATTTCAATGTCTAAGGCTAAAATACCGGAAGCCGGAAGCAATTGAGACAAGTTCCTGTCATAACTCAGAAATGAGTGTTCTATAAAAGTTCAAAAACATCTAATAAAGTTATAATTTTATTTAAACAAGTTAGACCGCCTTAAAGCCTCCGTCATGGCTTAGCGACTTAATAGCTGGAACCGGCAATTTAACGTGCCCGCGACAGTTGTTAATGCCACTGGTCACCCATCCACTTACTGACCGGTTCTGATCTTCGACGATAAATCAAGAATGAATAGCAACTAAGTAGATGGCAACACTCAATAATAATTGATGTAAGTGGAATAGAATAGAATAAAGTTTTATTTTCTCCACATCATATACAACAGTTCTCTTTGGCGATAAAGTCAAAGTCAAAGTCAAAAAGCATTTATTCAGTAGGACCGCTGGGATCACTTTGAAACAAAAAAAAAAAAAAACTTAGATCAAACCAAATGAACATGTTAATTACTTATTAGAAACTATACCCAGTTCTATTGAAATATCTATTTCGAACTCCAACCACCCTATTTCCGTTTCGGGCGAATCTATTCAATATTCAAGAGTAGATACATTAGGGGTGGTTTAATTGGAAGTAAGTAGCTACTATGAAGTATGATGTATTTATATGTGAAATGTGAGGATCAAAAATAACCGATCATGGGTTAAAAATTTATATTTATATTTTTATTATTTATTTGATTACATTACAATAATGTTATCTTTACACGACTGTCAAAGGAAGGGTTATGTTTTTAAACGTATCTTGTATGTATGTTTGTATGCAAATGTAGCGACGCGTGATCCGAGAGCTGGCACATTTTTGGCTCAAAGGATCAGCATTGCCACCTAGCGTGGTAATGCCGCCAGTGTTTTGGGAACGCTTCCGACTGACAGTGACCTAGATCAGTTGAGCTATCTATAGATCGTTTCTAACGCTCCTTAGATAGCTTGACTAATCCTGTGGTATTTTGTATATATATGTAAATATGTAGTAGCTTAGTTTCTGTAAATAAACATCCATTTTGAAATATGTACCTATACCTGTCTTTCATATTGTCCGGCCCGATATCGGATATCTGAGCTATCTAGTTCGAATACATTTTACTTGCCCCGATATCGTATCGGCGTCCGATATGAATGTGAAACCGCTCTACGATCATTGTTCTAACGCATTGGATTTTTAGTTATTCACACGAGGTTTATCTAATTTGTTGACGTACAGTGTTGTCAAAGTGAAATATTGTCCCTTTTGCTAATAAAAAGACTTCTAATAAACCATCTGACCTGACCAGCTTCGAGTATTGCTAATACTAGCACGCATGACCCAAATCCCTGTTGTCAAACACGCAACCTTTTTCGGTTTATGATGCATTTGTAGACCCAAGGTTATAGACAAGGTTTATTATCAAAATATCAATATCTGGAATGATGATAAATAGACGTCGTTGTAGGGGAATAAAAGGCATGTTGGAGGCAGCGTTAAAGTTACTGCCCCCCTAGCCATATTACAAAATAAAAGAAATAGAATAGATAGATAACGCTAAGACTTATTAATGGCATTAAACGTGCTAGTAATTGAATAGACTGAAATTATACCAAGTTTTTCCAGCAGGAAAACAAAAAATGGCGGCATACTCGATGATAAATGATGTGACTTAAATTCTGTGTCAAGTTAAACAAAACTCATAATATTTCCATTTCTCGACTTTATATAACGAATGACACACTTTATAAGCACTGTTGAAACATGTTACCTATTTATGAATAAAATATAACTAAAAGCTAGACATACCACTTCACAGTTAGAGTTAGAGCTGCTTATTATAAAAACGTAAAACCTTGGTTGAACCCCGTGTTGACATGTGTCAAAACAAAACTGTTACTACAAAAAAAGCGTTCTAAGATTCTAAGGTTCTAAGTATTTAAAGATCGTTTTTCTAGGGACAGTTTTTTAGTTAGACTTGGTCTAAATTCGGCTCATTTTCTTGTAATAAGCCCCAGAGTGTGTGACCAAACTAACGTATTTTTTTACTTAAATCAATAACAAAATATTCATCATAATATTATTCTGATAACGATTTTCCATCCACTTATTCATCATTAGGTTATCGTTTAATCTAAACTCACCAGTAAGCTTGATGCTGGTCTGCAGCGGCGGAGTGACTGGCGCCGCCGCCGTCGTCGCCGTGTTCTGAGGGTACACGGGATCGCAGCATTCTCTCTCCGGGAACTCGCTGCCGCCCACACACGTAGCCAGCAACAACACGAGCACTGGCCACACATCCAGGCACTCACGAAACATGGACGCAACTTTGGATATCCCCACAAACGGTAACGCACGCTTGGGTAATTTTGAACGCGTGGGTAGCTTTGAACGTGCGTATCGCACGGGGGGTAATAATGAAAGTAAATTGGGTAATAGCGAACGCGCCTTCACACGCGGTAGTTTCAAAGGCAAGTTCTTAAGTTCAACTAGCCCAGTTCGTTTTTGCATTCGAAACTGTCTCCTCCTTTTTTCGTCCTTTTCTGTTTTATGTATTTCATCGCAACTCTCCTTTTCGTACATCTGTTGTACTTCACATGACACTTTCTAAAACTTATTCACTAGTGATATGTTTTGTTTCACTCTAATTGACTTTCACTGAACAATTTTTGTATATTTTCTCATAAATATTTAGATTTTTATATCTGGAAAGGATGAAAATTAACATAATTCAATCAAGAGTAAAACTCAAAAGAAATCTGGAGAGGATTTTAAGGGGACTGGAATTAAAAAATACAAAATAATACGAGTTTCATTCATCCATCATATACTATTATTAACTAGCGACGAGTCATCGAGTTTTAAACTATTTCGTTTATCTACGACGAGGAAAGCAAGGCTATGTAGTTGTATAAGTTCCAATGGTGCAAACATTACTAACCAGTTACACTTGCACCATTAATTGGGCAAATCAATGGTGCAAAAGTAACCACTGACTATGATGTGGAACATGGATAGCAAAATTCAGTAATGTTCAGCAAAATTCAGTTAGCAACAATCTCACATGCAATGGTCGCTCTATGTGAACATGAACTTGATGCGTGTGTTGAAGTCCTAAAATCAAGTCAGGGCCTCGATTCATAATACAGCGGAATGCATTCGATTCCGAATTTGACGTTTTTTGCACTGGCAAGAAACGTCAAATTCGGATCAATTCCTGCACTGTGATTGGTTGTGTCAAAAAAATCTAAGTTCAAGTCTCTTGAGAAGTCACTTAAAAGTCATTTTTTTACTAATTCTGTGTAGGTAATGTATAATTGTACATACTACTTTGAGAATCATTAAGTTTAAATTACTTAAAAACAATCGATCTATAGATGCGACGACTGATCGTCACTTCACTTAACGAATTACCAAATACTTAGAATCATAACTACCCAAGGCACGAGCGAATGTCTATCATTCTATTAGATTAAACCTGATCGCACACATGGCCGCGCCGTACGCGCCGCAGTCATTTTTATATACAAAAAATGCTGATGACGTCAGAAAATGCGTCTGGCTTCTGACGTCTCAGAATTTTTTTTTATTGAATTGACAGTTTGGCGCGGATAAGTCTGCAACAACCATTAATCACTCACGATCATTTTAAACATATCTGGCACTTGGCAGAAGCCTGCTCATATATAATATTTGGCTCATAAGACATAATCTGTCGGTTACAAGCTCATCGCCGCCTTTAGAATACTAAAGCATTAAAAGTTTTACAATACACCATTTTCAAAACACAAAAATGTTTCAAGAACTACACGAATTATGTAAATTACTCGCCCTCGATACAGGCGAAGTTAAAAAGGCATTAAACAAATTGAATTCCTAATATGATTTAACTTTTGTTGAAATCACGCATAATAACTTATTTTGGAAACTTTTATTAGAGTGAGATTTCATAAAATGTTACAAAATACTTGCCTGGACGCAGAAGGTTGCGGGTTCGATCCCCGCCGCGGGATAAATGTTTGTGTGATCTGCAAATATTTATCTCGGGTCTGGGTGTTTCTATCTATAAATGTACGTATTAAACAAAAAAGTATTTAAGGTTTTTGTTTGTGAATACATACTTACATATTATACATAGAAAATGTTGCGTTACAAGCTAGGATGATATTTTTTAATTTTTACAGTATAAAAAAACAGGGAAAATACGATTACCGAGACTAGCCAGGACCGAAAGCACTTCAGATCCACTTTTGTGACTAATTTCGACAATCTATCAAGAACGTCTACGCAAGCTACGAGCGTTTCAATTCCATGCATAGGTTGAACCTACTGTTTTTTGGCTATTTGTTCATACGTGATACGAGCTCGATACTATTACTTCTCTAAGAATATTTTCATTCTTTCCATTGCCTTTTTTGTGGACGACCTTAGACAATAATTCATATTAATTGCAATTTTTACGAGATTTTCCTTTTGAAAATTGTTTTGTTTCGTACACAAAAGCTTTTATAGGTACGAAATTTAATGTGAACGACTTAATGATTATTTGAACTAACATGAAAAGAACTTTAACTTAAAGCTCTGTGAAAGTATTAAGTTTTATGCAGTTGGTGCTGAAAAAACTTAGTCCTTTGTATACCTACTATGATTTACATAATGTCAGGAGGCAAGCTATGCCTACACTCAACCGGACACTATAGTGCCTGGGACACTGTTTGAGATGGAACAGACTTGCTTGCTCAATACAATATACAATTGCTACGAGAAAAACAGAATTCTTTGTTAAAATTCTTGTCTTTCGTAGAAATCTTATTATATCCGTTGAATTATTAAAGTCGTTCATTACTTCAAAGAAAAGTTGTTAATAATTGAACTATACAAACCTGGGGCTAAGTCAGATTGTTTTTAATTATTATTATACTTATTCAAGGTTCTTTAGTAAAAGTTTAGTTTTATGATATTTATTAATTCAATTATGTAGTTTTTTAACCCGGTCTGTGAGGTTTCTTTAGAAACGTTTATTGAACTTGTTGCATTCAGTGGCAAAACTCACTGGCACGGAATGTGTTAGTGTTTGCGACTCCTTGCCAAGGAAAGGAGATAGATAGATAGATATTTATTCAGTAAAAATTAACATACATATTCAGGTAAGAAGTGTCTTTAAACTAAAATAAGTCAGCATAACGAAGCCACGGCGTACCATTACTATGTAAAATTTATTATGTATTTCCTACACTACTATGTAAAATTTATATGTGGTTCAAAAACTGCCAAGAAATAAAAGATCATGTTAACCCCCAAGAGCTAGCTGGCACTGAACGTGTCATCAAAAGTCCAAGTGCATATCGTATTATCATCGAATTTTCGACTAAACCATTAAACTCAAACAACATTTTGCAATTCTAATATTTGAACATAAATATTTAAGAGAATTTAAAAAACATACGAATACAAACTCAGACCAACTTTGATTTCAAATGCAGACAGATAAATTATGAAAATTTTAAAATTATTTCGGAGTTCACTCCGGTCATTGAACTATACAGAGTTATTGTCAAATATTGTCTTACTGTCTGGTATCGATTCGTACTCGGCTTCTACTGAAAAAGGGCCATAAATAAAACTTTGTCATTTTCTACAGAAGAAAAAACCCATTTTAGTAGTAGTGTATTTTTGACAACACAAAAAATTACGTTCGTATGACCTCAACCATTTTGTATGAAGGGGATGGGCTTGCGACTTGTCACATAATGCAAAATGTACCACGTGCTAAAATATTTATTTTATGTACAATGCCTGGCAATTTTAAATATCTTCAAAAAATAATTTTAAGGTTTCTTCAAATGGTTTTTATGCACACAAGAAAAAATAATACTTCTTTTTACTTTTACCATAATCTCCTTGTTTATGGATGTCGGTAATGTACGGTAAGTACTCCTTTTTTATGTAAAACTCTGTACACAATATACAGCGGTGCGTGACTGGAGTAGCCATGAAAGCTAGATTATTGATTTCGTTACGGTAATCGGTTAAAGATAACTTGATTATATTTCAATTAGGTGATAGTAAAACCTTACGAATAATAACTAGAAATAAGTAAAGATAAGAAGCATTTTTAAAAGCTTACTGTATAGCTTGTGCGTTTGAGGGTGGGCTATCATCCGAGCTACCAATGATGATTATGATGATAATGTACAATAAGATACGTACAATATGTGAGCATATAAAGTAAAAGTAAGTAAAAAAATATTTATTTGAGACAAGCAAACATGTGTAGCGCAGTACATTACGAGTAACTTAACAAAGACTATGTAACAAAGCATTTATTGAAAATAATAGGTACTTATAATATATGGTGCAATAACAAATAATAAAATTCGTGCACTAACTCCAGCCCTAGGAAAACCTGTGTTGTGGGTAGTTAGTCCTCTTTCGTGTTGGGTCAGTTGAGATTGTAAATTCTTACATGTACCTACGCTAAAAAATAGTGCGACAGTGCAAATAAAAATTAAGAATATTTTCAACCGACTTCAAAAAAGGAGGAGGTTCTCAATTCGTCTGTATGTTTTTTTTTTTGTATCTTGTTACGCGATTGTTCCGCCATTTGTTGCCCGATTTGCAAAATTCTTTTCATGTTTGAAAGGGTATACTCCAGAGGTGGTCCCATATAAATTTTATTCCTGAGGGATTGATAGTTTCCCCGTAAAACTCTAAACACCTTCCCTCCTAGCCATGTCACAAATAGAAATCGAATCGACAGCTTGACGCCCTGAGTCACACCGCGTTTCGAGTCAAACATTGAAGTCGGTTTTCTTTTTAGTATAAAAACGTAATTATAGCTAAATATTTTAATATTTTAGAATATTTTAAGTCGTGATAGGTTCAATCAGAACTGTTCGAACTATGTTCAAATCAACGATCTTTATCGTGGTCGTTCTTGATAAATCGTTGAAGTAAAGCAACGTTCTCAACGGCCCGTAAGTGGATAGGTGACCACCAGTGGCATTTTCATCTTAGCGCTTCCGTGCTTCGGAGGGCACGTTAAATTGTCGGTCCCGGCTATTTAAGTTATTAAGCCATGACGGAGGCCTTAAGAAGGTCTTAAAACTCCGTCACCAGAGTTGGCCACTGACTCAAACGAACTTACTTTTTACTTTATCGATGACCTTTATCAATATAATTTTTGGTATTGGAAAAATATATGCGCATAAACTTGCTTTTTAAACCCTGTCACTGAAATGTCTGGTATACTATGAAGTATGCTTATTTCAGTCAATTGACCACTCACTTGACCGAGTGGTGGCCTAGAACTGAACATAGAGGTCAAGGTCGTCCAATTGCCCGATGGGTAGATGACATCAAGTGGCACCATCGATTTTGGATGCGTGAGGCACAGGACCGGAATGAATGGCGTAAACAGAGGGAGGCCTATACCCATCAGTGAGATATTTTTGGCTGCGGATGATGATGATGGTAACTTTTTAGGCATTTAACATCTGCATCTTAATGACTTTACAGCCAAAACTAACAATAATAACAATTTTTATTTTTTGTCGCATCAAAATTTTACAATAAAATACCAAACTTCCTAGCAAAAAGTTCACCTGTCAAACAGGAATATAATCTGTGTTGCTAGCGTGAAATAAGACAATACTAAAAGTAGCGTCACTGGATGAGAAAATTGAAATTGACAGGTACATCACAAACCTATTCGAAGTCCATGAATTTGTTTCTCAAGGAACAGGAAAACATAATTTTTATTTCAAAGGGGTGATGGATTGAAGAAAAACTGATGGTACTCTAGCGAGATTGCGATTATGATACGAACCACCATTGAAAAAAAAACTTAAGCCATAATATTGAAAACTTAATTTAAAAAATCTTTGACGATTTTTACAGTACCAAAAAATGTATACTATAGGTACAAACTTAACGCTGTAATACCGCGGCCATTGTTAAAGATTGATTAGGCACGTTAATCTAAGTAATCTAGTTTTTATATTTTTACTAACAAAATTATGGGTAAGGTTTGAAACAAACTCATATTTTTAATTATTGATCCTGCGGAAAGCTTTTCGCTGCTTCAAATACTATGTTAGCATAAATACGTTATAAAACTATTAAGTTTTTTTTTTAAACTCGCATTTGTGAATACGGTTGACTTATAAAATATGTTTACAAACCTAATCCCCACATAAAGTTACAGAAAACAATAAAACACAGACATTACAATTTCGTAGCACTTCTACGAGATCGTAGACGTTTCGTAGAGCCTCTACATCGGCATTAGAAAGGTCCACGTCCCAATATGGCGCCGTAAAAATGTCGAAAACGATAATAATAAAAGAGTTATTCATGTTTGTTTTATTAACACGAGTGTACGGACAGTCAGCGTGAGAATTCATGAGTAAACCAGTAAATAAACGTAAACAGGTTCACGACTGTATCCCCAAGGTGTGGTAGACATTCTCTAAGATCTTTTTATGTTACTTATTCCAGATCCTTTGAAGATGTCTAAGGGAGGTAGTCAGAGGCATGTCCAAACACATAATATTTGATACATGCCCACATTTTGCAGAAGTTAGTATTCCATACGTGACACGTTGCATGCCCATCGCCGCCTATAATATAAACCAGTAAATACTTTTTATTTTCAGAATATAAATTTTTACCACGTTTTTTTAATGCTTATTTTGTATAACATTTAAAATTTTGCAAGTTAATGCGCAATGTTTTTTTCAAAAATCCAAAGTTGTCATAGTAGGGTAGTCAGTGCAGGTCTGAACTTGAGTTATCTAAGGGCTAGTTAAAGGCAGGTCCAAAGTTCCTTTCCCACAAACTTTTTCCTTGAAACTATTATAAATTATGCATCAAATACGAGTAGAATAATCGATACTTTAACAGGCCAACCTTCGCTCAAGTTATGAGGAGAAATTCATTAACCTATACATATTTCTTGCTACATAATACGTAATAAAGATCTTGACGATAAAACACGCGAACTCACTAACATGAAAGTCTACGCTTGATTTTAGGTTGTTTTGCCTTTAACCCGTTCCATGCTGCGGTCTTTTAGAGACCCACAATAGTGTGCAAGTTAGCGTGCACTCACATCATGGGCATTGAACGTGTTAAAGGCAACGATTCTTAGAAAAATTAAACTTATTTAGCCGAAGTAAAGGATTAATTAGAACAAATAATTACGTTAATACATAAAACTGAGCAACATTCAGTTTCTTAATCTCCCTCTCAAGGCAAGTAATTAATATTTTATTTTCCAATTTCCTTCAACTTGATTCACTGCTGGATTACATCACAATTTTAAATTCCACTTGAATTTTAATAAGCACCTTAGACTTACGCCTGTATAACTGCAGATTAAAATGTTTTTTTACGAAAACCTCGGGCTAAGCTAACTTCAGTTGGTGAAAGTGGGTTTACGCACATTCCCGCCATTTTAATCGTGTGTGGTTTCCCGCGCTTTCTAAACCTCTTTTTTCATGAGTGGCTAAAGTGTCATCGTCAGTCAAGCTATTCTTTCGAAATACCTGTATCCGTTCCTAAGTAGGTCATACATTAAACAAATCGCATCGTTCTCTTTTAGTAGCATTCCAATACGATCACTTGCACACAACACACTTTAGGGGAATAAAAAAATAATGGTTAAAAAAGGGACGAATTACGTTTTAAAAAAATCGAAAAATGCACGCTCTCTGCTGAGCGCGCCATCCGTGCGCGTCGGGCGGCGGTCGCGTTGCTACTAAACGTAGTAAGACCTGGAAAGGCTTTAGCTGCCCCTTCCCCCGCCTCCCGCGCAAACCCCTTTCAGCCCTCGGCCGTGGCTACTACCACACCGCTGAAACAGCACACACACTCATCTCAAAACACGCGAATCTCACCTCTATCTACCAACTGTAGCGCTCAAAATAGCTTGAGCTCTCAGAAGATTTTCCGCCGGTAAGATTTTGTGTCAGAAAAGCGAATGCACGACATCCCTCGAGTCAATAGGTTGTACGATTTCCATCAACCCTAATGAATTCTCGACTTAATTACCTCTACGTAAGATCTATTTTCAAATGAAACAATAAGATACGAGTGAAACCAGGTGCAAATGTGTGCGACGTACACAAATGTCCGAATTCGATTATGTTATAATTGCGTTTTGCTACGTAATAATGGATCTTTGGTCATTTATTTAAAGGATATTTTCGTTTGACGTACAGCCTGAATGTTTGCTTTCCTCGGCTCATATTAGCTAGTACAATGCTTAGATGTTTGATTGCGTAATAAGTGCCGTATTAGCTTGATTTTAAGGTACATTTTTGCATGTTTAGTTGTTATAAGAAAAATCGAAATTTAACACCCCAGGGACTGATATTAATGCTAAAGTAGATTTTGTCAAATGAGTATCCAGAAAAGTGCATTTTCTCGTAGAAGATGCATTTGGTACTTGGCAGGTTATTTTCATGCAATTTTTCTTTGCGAAGGAGGTTTTTTGTAACGCTATGAAGAATGAACGTGGTAATAAGTTCTTGTTGAACTTAACGTGGAGGTATTGTTTTCCAGTCAAGAGTTTTACTATTGTAATGTTTGTTTTTCATGAGATTTTTTTTTTGAGTGTGAGAAAGTATTCTTTAGTATACGAAAGATCATGACTCTATCCCCTAGGCACAGTAGACATTCTCTCAGATCTATTTTAAGGAATTCAAGATCCTTCCAAGTCTTATATCAGTCATCTAGTACCCATAACACAAGCTCTGCTTACTTTGGGGCTAGATGATGCTGTGTGAAAAGTCCAGCATTATTGTTATTATTAACTTCTAAAACAAATAAGTACCCACTCTATCCTCTTAAAGGGTCCGGTTCCTTCTTAATAGGTCTAGAGTCTGGTCAGTCTACATTTGTTTATTACGACACCAATCGATCACGTATAAAATACAATTAGTAATATCGATACCTCATCGAAATTACGACTCTATTTCAGTCGGTGTTAGCGTGATTTTCCCGTGCAAGCTTTAGGGCTAGTACAGACTAGCGATCGCCGCGCGTTGGTAGGGTACATACACCGCGGAAACACTTGTCCACTCACTCTACATGATCAATATGTAGAGTGGATGGACGCGCGATGAAATGTAAATACAATAATAGTACATTATGGTACTAGTGTGTAACATTGGTGATTACCGCCGAGGTGTTTTTAAGAGCCGAGCTGTCAGGCGAGGCTCTTAACAGAACCGAGGACGGTAATCATCAATACACACGTGTATCATACGACGTTTTTCAACATACTTGTGAATAAAATAACAATAAAAACTCATTTTCAACAGTGAAAACGAGTTGTGAAAAATGTTTCGCTATTGCGGGAAAAAATAATCAGTTTTCCTATGCGCGCGCATTGCGATCGGCCACAGACTATATTTCCGCGCCGCGCATATGGTTTGCGGCCTATTCTGCCACGGACAAAATGGGGAATTTAAAGTTTTCTTTTATTACAGAGAAAACAAAAGTTATATTTGAGTGAAAGTTTTATTTGTTAAACACGTACGAGTTAAAATTATCTATTTAAATAAGAAGTTGCATGAAATGAGCAAGCAATAGGAACATTAATTTGTTTGTTCTATTGAACACGATCTTTTTTCTGCATAAAAACTTTTTTAAGAACAAAGCAACTCAACTAATAAAATTAAAAAAAAAAATCTATTACTCACTAGTGAGTTATAGTAATGAAAAAGTCATAGTTTGATTATGGGTGTCATTATGTGCCTAATTGCGGTGACCATAGAGCCACTTTATGAGCAAGTGTGTTGAAAAATAAATAAATAATGCTGGACTTTTCACATAGCTTTTCATCTAGCTGACTGATAAACTACTTATATACTTTTTGTTTGTAAATACATACATATTATGTAGAAACACCCAGACCCGAGACAAATATCTGTAAGTCATACAAACATTTGTCCCGCGGCGGGGATCGAACCCGCAACCTTCTGCGTCAAAAATGTACGAGAAAATGTGCGTATCTAAAATCGTATTGCTGATGCCTGAGCAACGACCGCTCTAGCTAAAATTTTAGAACGTGCGTCTATTGACACATAGTTTTTCTAACGCGCGTTACCAAAGCGCTTCAAATCCAAGTGTGTACTCTCTCTTAAGCCCTATGACCCAGACGTGGTGACCTCATTCCGACACCTCCGGAACAGATTTAGATCCAGTCCAATAATCGGATGACAATGTAATTCCTTTGATGTGTTATTTGATTAATGTTTCTTGACGTTAAAAACAACCAGGCTCACGCCCGAAGTCTGACATTAATGGATTTTGCGTTTCTGGGTAAGTTTTTGGAACGAAGTTCCTTTTCGGACGGTATCGAAGAAAAAAAAAGACAATCTGGAAAAAATTTTTGTTCCATTTTACCGTCACGACACATGTATATGTCAAATCGTCACAGTGCGAAATGCGCAGCCGCGACACAGTCCATAGATTGTTACATTGTTAGTACGGAAGAGCGTTTCTAGGATACCTAATTGAAAATTAATTTATTATATTCCCAGTATAGAAAAGTACTCTTTGCTTCGTTCCAACCGAGTGTTCCACTCCACGATACTCACGTACTTTTTTATGTAGAACGAGGTACGGTCTGCGACAAAAGTTCATTTTGTTATTTCTGGGACTGTACAGTCAGCAAAGAAAGTCGATATTATATTGCTTTCAATAACCAAGAAAAAATAAACTTTTCTTGGGAAATTAATATGAACCAAGACTTTATCTTCAAATATTAGTAAAAAATTTGGTCATGATGTTACGGATTTCGGAAATATATAGATTTGTGAAACATTAAAATTTAATCGACTTTCGTTGCTGACTGTACCTATCCAGTTGAAACACTCAAATGTAGCCTATACCTAATAATAATAATAATAAGAGCTTTATTTTTAAACTTACACTTATTTCTACATTTACAATGGTTTTCTACATGCTAATCGTTTAACCTATTCTTTTTAAATATAAATGTTAAATGTTATACGTACTTATTGCTAGTGATCGGCGTAAGAACCGCGTACTGCGGTAAAAGCCTCCTCCAATTGCTTCCACTTTTCCCTGTCTCTAGCTTTTCTACTCCATGTCTTTCCAACAAGTTTTGCCAGATCGTCACTCCATCTTTTGTGTGGTCTTCCTGGTCTGCGCTTTTTGTTAGTTGGGTACCAGTTTGTTGTTATATTTGACCATCTATTATCCGTCACTCTTTGTATGTGCCCAGCCCATTTCCACTTCAATTTTAAAACTCTTGTTGCTGCATCTTTAGCTTTCGTTATGTTTCTTATGGTGCTGTTCCTTATTTTATCTTTAAGTTTATGGCCTGTGTAGCTTCGCTCTAGACCCCTAGCCTATACCTAAGCTTTGCTTAGTTTGGGGCTAGATGATGCTGTGTAAAAATGTTCAGCATTTATTTATTTACCTAATTAGATGTATAAATTAGTCCTATAGGTATTTTTGTGTGATGCGTCTACAAATATACAGACAGATTGATAGAAAAGATTTTGTATTTGTCTGTTCCTGTTGCTCTACTTAAAATGCCATATACACGATACCATTCTAGCACACCATAGAATATTGGCTCTTGCTGCGTTGAGTCTGAGAAAGCAAGAGACAAGAATAGTATGCTAGAATGGTATCGTATAAATGGCGTTTTAACCTGATCGCACATTTGGCCGCGCCGTACGCGCCGCAGTCATTTTTCGATACAAAAAATGCTGATGACGTCAGAAAATGCGACTGGCTTCTGTCGTCTCAGCATTTCTTCTATTGAATTGACAGTACGGCGCGGATAGGTCTGCGACCACCCTAAGACCCCTATATTTGATTTTCTTCAATAATAGGTACCTATAAAGTAGGTACAGATATTGGCATGTCACAAAGATGGACTCTAAACGGTAAATTAATAAATAATTTGCTGGAAATCACAGCATCATCTAGTCTCAAACTAATCACTTGTATTTTCGGAACCACGAACTTCGGATTGATAGCCGAGTACTCCCAATTAAAATGAAAAAGCAATTAATTAAATTGTTCTACACATAATTACAAATCTTTATTAATTTAGTACCATTTCAAGTAATTAGTTACAATTTGATGTTTTCAAGATCTGAAAGCTTTGATATCAAATTAACATCTTATAAAACATTTTGAAACTGGGTTTAGTCTCGTTTGAAATGAGTAGCGCCCGCCTGTGGCTTTGCTTACGTAGTAACATAGTCTATTATACTTAAGGATACTGTAGCTTTCAACACGTAGAGTTTTGGAAATCGGAATGAGCCCAAACTGCTAAAGCTTAGGTTCTTATTTTTAAGATCACATTCGTTTTTTTTAAACACAAGTTGTAACTTTCTTCACCTTTAGTTTCCATCTAACTCCTAACAGCTTATCTCAAGGGTCATTCTACACTGCACAGCATGGATCGATCGGTAACTCTAGGTACTTAGCGTTAAACAAATAATAATAAGTATTGTAAAAACCATTCTAAAAAGCATCCCCAAAATTGGGCACCCATACGAGACCTTCACTGATCCGTGGTGACGCTCTCGCTGGAGTTTTTGCTGTAAAATATTTAAAATACTTCTATAAGATTTTGTAAAGTTTGTAAAGGCGTGAAAATGAGGAGGCCTATACTCAGCAGTGGGTGGATGTGGGCTGATTAGATAGATAGATAGTATCAGATTTTAATAGTTCGTAGTATCGTGCGTTCGAATTCCAAAAACTCCGACACCAGAGTTCCCACTCATACGTTTTTTAGTATTGATGATAGGTTAGGGATTTTATACAAATACCACATGATAACTTAATAATTATGCTTCTGAAGTCAAATAATAAATAATATAAATAAATAAATAATGCTAGACTTTCCACACAGCATATCTAGCCCCAAAGTAAGCAGAGTTGTGTTATGGGTACTAGATGACTGATCTACTACTTATATACTTTTTATTTGTAAATACATACATATTATAGAACACCCAGACCCGAGACAAATATTAGTAGATCATACAAACATTGGTCCCGCCGCGGGGATCAAACCCGCAACCTTCTGCGTCCCAGGCGGGCCTTCACCCACTGCGCTACAGAATTCGTCTAAATAGAACTGAAGCACGTTTTATGAAGTTGGATCCTTCAAGTCTATTAATTAAATTAACAAGTTCTAAACTAATTATCATGTCTGGTTAGATAAGTATAAAATTATTTGGTGTTTATTAAAGTTAATTACTTTTAATACACTACGCAGGCTGTCTATCTATAGTCTGCAGAGTGGTTCTACTTTTGATCAGTGGCGTAGCTAGGTAGCCAAGGGCCCTGGTGCAATAAAAAAAGACTGGGGCCCTAACTGGACGGTTTAGGTCTTATCATGTCAAAATATAAATATGCAGGGTGTGGCAAAATTTTACTTTTCTTTTGAAGTTAGAAGATTTTGTTCAAAAAACGTATTTTCGGCCGTCGGGCTCTGACTCTCAAGGGTCCCTTGAGTTTGGGGGCTCCGGTGTGCAGCACCACCTAGCCCTCCGGTAGCTACGCCACTGCTTTTGATGTCAAGATCGTGAATTCAAATTTGCGTATGTGTGCGTGTATTGAATTTTACTTCTAAAAAATTTATTAAAAAATCGACACCAAATCGATTTTACTTTTTGACTTAAAAAAAAGTGGTTCTCATTTAGACTGTTTCTTTTTATAAAGTTCAATAGATATATATCGTTCAAGTTTGGGACTTATGATACTGGACACGTAAAATACGCAGCCACTTATTTTTATTTAATTATTCCGATTTTACACATCCCTTTGTGTCATCTGAAGGTCGTAGGTTCAAATCCCGGTCATGCATTATTGGATTTTTCGTTTCGTAAAATTTATATGCGCTATAACACGAGCTCTTAACGGTGAAGGAAAACATCGTGAGGAAACCCGCAGCTTAATCAGCTCCACACGTATCGACGTCGTCTTTCCTGTGGGCTAGGCTGATTAAGCTGAGAGGATGGGTTTGGTGCTGGGCAAGCCTATTCCATCTCAAACAATGTCTCAGGCACTATAGCGTCCCGTTAAGTGTAGGCATAGGTTGCCTCCTAACGCTGTATAAATCGTCTAATATAGATGTAAAGGCCTAAGTTTTTCTTTTTTTTGTGTCAGGTCCAAGGATGTTGTCAGAGGCACGTCCAGTAATACCCTATTAATTCAATTTTCACTTTATTATACTTCAAGGACCTAGACGCCATTTATTGAATTTAATACTGCTCACTAGAAAATATCGTGACATAGTACATGCAATGAACACGCGACGCGGTCAAAACAAAAATTTACGATTTAAATGAGCAAGCTTTAGAAAATATAGTGCAGTTTTTAAGCTGTTTATTTTATTAAGTAATAAAATATTATGAATTTTACTGTAAAGGGGAAGACGAAGATTGATCATGAGTGTTTTTATGTACCATCGTGGTGTAACTAATCGTTAATCGTAATCGTTCTTGATAGATACGTTGACGTTCTGGGTCACCAAGTGGATATTGTTTTTAAAAGAACAAGCCATTTGCGCAATAGGTAAAATGGGCGTACTAGTCCATAAAACGAGGACATTATGAAATTTTTCGAAAATAAATTATCTACTTATATCATAGGACACTCTTTCTGTATGCCACTTCTTATGGTCCCGAGTGGATCAGAGTCGAATAGGGCGCACTAAACAGGGTGCGACTCAAGACGCATGCCAAATCGTCTGCCCATCTCGCTGCCGGACAACTAACGTTTCTATATCCGATTCTTGGACGCCATTCACTCATCTCTCATTATTTTTATTTACATATAAATACAATTGGATACACCTTGAATAATTACGTTTTTATACTAAAAAGAAAACCGATCTTTCAATGTTTGACTCGAAACGCGGTGTGACTCAGGGCGTCAAGCTGTCGATTCGATTTCTATTTGTGACATGGCTAGGAGGGAAGGTGTTTAGAGTTTTACGGGGAAACTATCAATCTCTCAGGAATCAAATTTATATGGGACCACCTCTGGAGTATACCCTTTCAAACATGAAAAGAATTTTGCAAATCGGTCAACAAATGGCGGAACAATCGCGTAACAAGATACAAAAAAAAAAAAAAACATACAGACGAATTGAGAACCTCCTCCTTTTTTGAAGTCGGTTGAAAAGAAAGTAACACCTTGAAAATACCCTTCATACAACAAACCGAAAACAATATGAGCAGCTATTAGTAGCCAATTTAATATTTTCGTAATAAATGTAAATCCGTGGTTATTGACTGACCCCATAGCTCGGGCGATGGCGTGATTACCGAGGCCTTGTTATTGCGTACCGAATAACAGAGACTTTTCACATGTGCACGGATAATCTGGTCAGTGAACGTAAAAACTAGTATCTCTATAACGACTTCAAAAGCATTCAACGCAGACTAGAGAGGGTGGGTCCTAACGCGCCCTGTCTTTCATTGCATGTGTGTCGTGGGCACCGTTAGTGTTAAGGGTGAGGCCAAACTACCAGATTTTTTTTAATTTGAGTCGCTTAAAGTGATTTCAATAGAATCAGAACACAAACAGAAATATACACCTAGTCGTGTAAATTACGCGTCTCAAAACTCAAAAAGTTATGTTCGTTTGGCCTCATACTAAAGTTAGGCCTCAAACCGTGTTTGCCCTAGTTCAAATTTAGTCTTCTTCTTCTTCTTCTTCTTCTTATTGTGTCACCAGTTCTTTCGAACCAGTGTGGTGAAAAGATTTTAAGTGCGCCTCAAAGAAGCTCCTTTCGTGCACTAGTTCAAGTTTAGTAGAAGAATAGAATAGAAAAAGTTTATTTTGTGGTACAAAAAAGTTACAATTAAGAAGAAGGTTTGGTTAAAGGTTAAAATAACGTGTATACGAATAATTTAGGTATCGCTATAACCTTAATAATAAAATGAGAGTAGAAAAATAATCTAGTGTTTAACTTAGGCAATAGCCTCAGGGACCTTTGGTTTTGTTTGTACTTCAAAAGGGCTTGTTGTTCTTTTCGGTAATGAATTACTGAGTTTTAGATATATGAAATTACCTAAAAGGACATCATCGTCGTTTCATACATTTTTGGTCCAAAATCCAAAACTGCCGGATAATAAAAAAAGTGCTGTATTCTGATAGAACACGTCGCCCTTAGTATTTGTTAATATGGCAACAAAGTTATAGCACCACTGTGCTTCGTAGTATTTCAGTTCTAAAAGTCCGTCTTTTTATACATTTTCGTAAATATTATGGTACTCATTGATTTGATCGAAAAATATATGAAATGTCAGATAATTATGTTGATGAAATGTGACATTAAATGAAAACATCAGCTTCTAACATCACTAATAGTGGTGCTACAGCTTTGGGGCCATATTAACAAATGATAAGGCAGACGTGTTCTATTAGAATACAACACTTTTTTTTTGGCCGGCACTTTTGGATTTTGGACCAAATTGGATGATGTCCTTTGCGTTTAAGCTTTGTGTCCACAAGAATATAATAAAATATAACATAAAAAGAGGCTTATTTTTATAAATATAAAAAAACTTTCAGCGATAAGGCCGCCCATTGTATTCTTCTTCTTCTTATTTAAGGATTTACTCCTTGTCGGCACAACTGATGAATCCCTCTCCATGTGTTGTTCATTGCATCAGTTGTATTATTGGAACTGTTGTGCAGTAGTTTCCCCTTGCTTTCTGCACCGCAGTTTATAGACCAGTGGACTGATCTATGATGATGGCAGGAGCCCTTCCAGAAAACTATTTTTCGGCCTTCTGCCACTACTGATACGGCTGCTGCCCCGCATCAGGGGGGAATGCTTATTTAATGGTGGCATTTGTTCGCCATATCACAGGGTCGTCATCGGAACTTGTGCAGCACTTTATAGGTTAGCCTGTCCCACCAAACTTCCCACTGCTTCCTGTTGACACTGCCGCTGCTGGTCGGGGACTGCTTATTCAGTATATTCGCAGCGAACCACCATATCTGGTGGCCGTTCCACTATCCGCCACCCGTTGGTAGCTTGAAGCTCAGCCCCAACCTATTACCCATTGTATTATAAACTTGTTATTGTTAATATTTTTGTTATAAATATTTTCTTGTCGGTGTAGGTACCATAACGTGTTCATTCATTAATTCAATGTAAGTACTCCAAATTTCTGTACTCATGTTTGTAAGTAGTACCTACTCAAGATCCGAATGTCTTGGAGAATTTTGAGAATATTAAATAACACACTAAGTAGGTAATTTCAGCATTCTATATTTTATTTTGTTCTGATCTCATTTAATAATGTAGACCAGACTAAATAATGCCTGGAAGCTATTTGGTAAATAATGAGCTCTGACTAGATTATTATACAACCCTAAGATTAATTAATACAATGTTACTTTTGAAATAAGGAATTGAGATCATGTTAAAATGTTGATTCAAACCCATGTTGTGGGATACACCTAAATCTTTACACAATGGATAATTTATATGGCGACAGGAGGCAACCTATGCCTACACTCAACGGGACGCTGTAGTACCTGGAACATTTTTTTTATGGGACAGTCGACTAAATATTGAGAAGACATACTTAAAAATATTGCTTCTACGCAAGATAGGCAAGAATTTGCAACTTTTTGTACAAAAATAGAGGCCTCTCCAGCCGCTTCGCTCACGTAGTAGGTACCTAACCCTGCGTCTTACGTGAGTGACTTGACGCGAACGCGATTGCGAAGCGAAGCGATGCGATTCGAAGTGGCGCGGCGCCGCGAGTCTGTCCTACGTGCGTGCAAATCACTTTGAGGAAAGAAAACTATAGGTCATTGGCGAATCATCGTACATATTTTACGTCAAATCATACAGTGTCCAAATTTGCAAAAATTCAGATCGCGTTCGATTCAATTCGCACCGCGCCGCTGCGCACCGGTCACGTAGGACACTTCACTATTAAGTAAAGAGAGTTACCCCCCGTCTTACGTGGGCGGTTTGACGCGAACGCGTTTGCGAAGCGAAGCGACGCGATTCGATGCGGCGCGGCGCGGCTGTCCTACGTGCGCGCGAATCTACCGGTAATCTGAAGTCCGGTACCAGTATACCGGTTCGCGCGTAAAAGTCAAACCAACTGATCGCGTTCGATTCGAATCGCGCCGCGCCGCACCGCACCGCTCACGTAGGACACTTCCATAGTAAATGGACTGTTTAATTTTTTCCGCGCCGCTTCGCGTTCGCGTCAAACCGCCCACGTAAGACGAGCCGTAAGAAAAGAGACTGTTTGTTGTTTCCACGGCGCACCGCGCCGCTTCGCGTTCGCTCCCAAATCGACCACGTAAGACGCAACGTAAACATCCTATGCAACTCCAGGACTGTAACCACCCGTGGCGTCTTACTACCTACGTACCTACTTCTTCTCGCTTGAGCCTAGATAAGTATATCTTCGTTTATTTATTCATATCTTTCATAAAATGTAAACAGGATCACAACTATGTATATCGGACGGTATACATTTACACTGATCTACAGACATCTAAGATCCATTTGAAGGCACATTCAAATACAAAAACACATTGTCTTGTAACTGACGACCTATTAGGTTAACTGGTTCGTTTTCTTATATATTGTTTTCAAAACTACTTATCCCAACATTACTATCTTCCAACAAACTACAATCTTCAAACTCTGTTCTCTTCTCGTCTACTTTACCAAAACTGTTTTTAAATAGATCATTGTCACACACAAACTCACTGCGTTCTTCCATCATGCTATCTTCAAACCCCTGTTCCCTATACCTCTTCTCATCATACTGATATCTTATTTGAAAATCTGGAGAGATCGTCTGTCCCTCATTCACTGTCTCTTTCAAAATATCTTCCGTCTCTATCGGCACCGCGTTAATTTCATAACTGACTCTTGCTGTCTCATTCTTGACCTCGTATTTCAAGTCTCCCAGCTCGCGATTTTCGACCAACGGTTTCAGGTTCATAAGGTTGAAATTAGGGATGATACGGCCATCCCAGTTTTGGTCAGGGACTTCTAGATCTAGCTGGACTTCGTCCATCTTTTTGAAAGTTCCAAGGTTGTATTGGAGAGGTATTGAGAAGGAGGGGAGTTCGACTTGGTTGGGTCTGGTGGGCAGCGCGGCGATGTGGATGGCTGGAGCTTGGGGCTTCTTCGTGGTGTAATTTGCTTGTTCCTGGTCGATCACCATTTGGTTGGAGGAAACTGGAAATAATAAAAGTTCATTAGTATCAACATAATAATAATATATTACTAATAGAAACTAAGCTACTACATATTTACATATATTTACAAAATACAACAGGATTAGTCAAGCTATCTAAGGATCGTTAGAAACGATCTATAGATAGCTCAACTGATCCAGGTCACTGTCAGTCGGAAGCGTGCCCAAAACACTGGCGGCATTACCACGCTGGATGGCAATGCTGATCCTTTGAGCCAAAAATGTGCCAGCTCTCGGATCACGCGTCGCTTCGACCAGACGCCCTGAAAGAATTTTGAAAACCCGAAGGGCTCCAGAACCCCACGGACCTAGGGTCTCAACCCCAAATGGTTCAAATATATAAACCCTATCAAGATTTATATATTTGCGCCTTTTGAGATCCTCAGCCGAATCTGCCGCCGCACCAGGCCTAACGGATGTCCCCGGTAGATGGGAAAGCGCAAGGATGTCTACGCAAGTAGCGTCCCACACCAAAGGCCTTCCCCTCTCCCAAGGGACAAGAGTCATGCCGTCGGGGCGCTTGCCATCGTCACGCATCAGACCGCTCGGTTCGAGAACGGCTGGAACATTGGCGCTGACAAGCGCTCGACGGATGATGTCATTAAGACTGGCGTGGCGGCAGAACCGACCTGCGGCCCTAGTGCACGATAATCCGTGGTGGCCAAGCTGGTCGACCGCCCTACCACACTGACATAAGTGAGGGGCGCAACACCGCGCACCCAACCGTAGGCACACTGCAATACGGAAACTAGCGGGATCCATCAAAGTTCCTAAATTTTGTGAAGGAAGTGCTTGCAGCCACAAACCTGACTCCCATTTTGAGACGGCTAGGAGACGGGCACGATCTGCGGAGCATGAACACGTATCTAACAGACAGTTCCGTGTCAACTCACACAGAGGCCCGTCCCATTGCCGTTGAGACGAAAGGGAAACGGGGGGAGCGGCAAGAGGGCAAGCACTACGCCAAGCGTTTAATGCCTCGTTGTTGGGGTTCCTGATTTCAGCTCCTGTCTTTTCTTTGATACTTCCTTCAATAAAACTGCATTATATACAGCTTTAGGTTTATTACAATTTTACTATACGAGTTTACAAAATTATAAGAGAAAAAGTTTTGCCGCTACTACCACTGTTCAGTCCGTTCTCACGAGTCTTTCGAATCATCACTCTGTCACTTTCACTTGACAGCGTTGACACTGGCACTGACAGTTAAAATTAAGACGCACGTTAGGCGCCTACGCTCCAACATATTCCCCCCTCTCGAGGACCCTGGGATCTCGAGTATCTGGAGTAGAGCTTCCCATTGGTAAGGGACACAAGTTCGTGGTCGCTCGGCGGACGATGCCCTTTGAAGTGAGGACGTCCACGACGCGTGACACGCCGTCCGGTCCGGGATAGAGTCGCTGGATACGACCCATTTTCCATCGAAGTGGAGGCAGACTGGCATCTTTGAGAATGACCAAATCTCCCTCGAGTAATTCTCCCTTGCTTGTACGCCATCTTGCTCGTTCTTGCAATTCGCTTAAAAATTCTTTGCGCCATCTCTCCCAAAAATATTGTCGCATTTGCTCGATTTTCTGGTATCTGGATAGGCGATTTGACTGGATGTCGAGAAGCGCTGGCGCAGGTGGAGAGGTGAGCGGTTTGCCGATCAGGAAGTGCCCCGGAGTAAGAGGAAGAAGGTCAGTAGGATCAGAAGAAAGAGGACAAAGGGGCCTTGAATTTAAAATTGCCTCTATTTGCACGAATAATGTCGATAATTCCTCATAAGTGAGGTGATTGTTACCTAACATTCTAGTTAGGTGGTACTTAGCCGACTTCACACCGGCTTCCCAAAGCCCACCGAAATGTGGGGTGTAAACCGGTGAAAATTTGAACGAAATGCCTTCGTCGGCGGCGAATGAAGAGACTGATTCATTGCATGTTTTTAAAATTTGACTAAGTTCATTGTTTGCGCCCACAAAGTTTCGACCGTTGTCGCAGTAAATCTCGCTTGGTTTTCCTCTGCGACTAATAAAACGTTTTAAACACAAAATAAAAACTTCGGTGCTCATGTCCGATGCAATCTCCAAATGAAGAGCACGTGTAGAGAAGCAAACGAATATACAAAGATAGCTCTTTATTATTTTACACCCGCGTCCAACACGATCACGAATTGGAAACGGTCCTGCAAAGTCAACTCCTGAAACTTGAAACGGTAAGTTAGGACTCACCCTAGGAAGAGGTAAGTTTCCCATTATGGGATTTATAGTTTTGGCTTTAATAATTCTACAGAGTTTGCAATTGTTTACTGTGCTTCTAGCCAATCGTCGACCGGTGATTGGCCAGTAAGATTGTCTGATGTTTGTGAGAAGTAGTTGTGGACCACAGTGCATAAGTAATTTATGTTCATGAGCAAATAGTAGTTTGGTAAGATTATGTTTTGAATCTAATAGTGTAGGATGTATTTTGTTATAAGTTTCAGATGCCCTTTGGATGCGACCTCCCACACGAAGGATGCCGCTCTCATCTAAGAAAGGTCTCAATGAGAGTAAGCCTGACTTAGCAGGTAAACATTTTTTATTTTTCATCAATTTAATTTCGTTACCGAAACATTCGGTTTGATGTTCTTTAATGAGAACATGTAGAGAAGCTGTCAACTCATCAGCAGTCAAATGACCAGTACGTTTAGAGTTTGTATGCTTTACATTGTAAACAAACCGTAGGACATACGCTACGCTTCGTTGAAGTAGAGTCCATTTTGAGTATCTATCAAAATTGACAATCCCTTTGGGAATAATAGAATTTTGAGTTGCAGTGGTAGCGCAAGTGTTTGTGTGTAATGTAGAGCTTATTTTAGAATGGACCTGATTAGAAATAGGATTACGTTTGATTTCAGGCAACTCTACCGAATGTTTGATTTTTGTTGGCCAATTTGACTCTGACTCTAGCAAAAAAGAAGGGCCATGCCACCATATGGTAGCTTGATTGATAAGCTCAGGACCTAAGCTTCGCGAGGCTAGATCTGCAGGGTTTAGTGGTCCAGGCACATGCCGCCAGGAACCAGAAGACGTAAGTTGCTGAACCTCAGCAACCCGATTAGATACAAATGTTTTGAGATCACGTGCATGCGATGACAGCCAACCAAGAACCACCGAAGAGTCCGACCAATAATATACATTGTGTATGTGGAGTCTCAGAGCTTGCAGCACTTTGTGAGCAAGACGAGCAGCTAATACAGCTCCACATAGCTCTAAACGCGGAATGGTTTGTGGCTTTAAAGGCGCGACCTTGGTCTTTGCGCAAAGAAGATTAATTGTAACATGACCTGATTTATCTATCGATCGCAGGTAGAGACATGCTCCATACGCTACTTCGGAAGCATCACAGAATGTATGCATTTCAATAGTCTCAGGTTCGTTGCAAAGGACAAACCTGGGAATTTGTAGAGAAGACAAAGCATCTAAATTAGCTACGAAATCAAGCCACGATTTTTCGATATCATAGGGAATCGAATCATCCCAGTTTAAGTTGGATATCCACAATTTTTGGAGAATCAATTTTGGTATTATTGTGCATGGACTTAATAAGCCCAGTGGATCAAACAATTTAGCAGAATTTGACAAAATTGATCTTTTTGTAGCTTGTGACGGATTTTCAATGTTTGTAGGGAATTTTAAGATGTCAGCGGCTGGGTCCCACTTAAGGCCCAGAGCGCTTGAAGAAGCGGTAGAGTCCAAGTCCTTGGGGATCAAAGAGCTTGGATTGTTCTTGACTATAGACGGCGCATTAGTACGGAACTTACGCAGTGGAAAGCCCGCAGAATGAAGAATATGCGTTACCTTGTTTATAATGTCACTCAGCTCAGATTCATTGCTACTTCCTGAGAGAAAATCGTCGACATAAAAATCATGCTTTATAAGCTCAGCTATGGTTTTGTCAGGGCATTCCTTGGCTAGCTGCAGAAGGCATCTTGTACTCAGAAATGGCGCTGACGCCGTACCATAAGTTACAGTACAGAGTTCAAAGACCTTGATGGGAAGATCAACCCTGTCGCGCCACAGAATCATTTGTAGATGGCGCTGCGAGCGATCTACTTCAATTTGGCGGTACATTTTTTCTACATCTGCAGAAACCACAAAACGATGTTGCCTGAACCTTAATAAGATAGACAATAAATCATCTTGAACTACCGGACCAGTATATTGTATGTCATTGAGAGAAATACCTGAAGATGTTTCCGCTGAAGCGTCGAAAACTACCCTTACCTTAGTAGTTTCACTGCTCTCTCTGACAACAGCATGATGAGGCAAGTAGCAACCGTTTGAAGGTTTTGTGACTTCACTCATGTGTCCTAGGCGTTCATACTCACTCATGAATTTATTGTACTCTGCGCGCAATGCAGGTGCTTTACTTAATTTTCGCTCTACTTGAAATAATCGTTTTTCAGCAATGTTGTATGATTCACCTAAGACACCTGGTGAATCACGAAGAGGAAGCTGAACACAAAATCGACCATTCTCATCACGGTAAGTAGTTTTGGTAAACAGCTTTTCACAAAAGTCATGTTCTATCGACGGAGTAATATCCACTGGAACTTCTTCTAGTTCCCAGAATTTTGATAGCTGTTGCTGAATGTTTCGGCTGAAGTTGCAAACCATGCTGTTTGACTTGCCGCACTGTTTCCCCCCCATGGGGCCAGCTACTATCCATCCGAGTTGGGTTTCACGCAAAAAGGCTCCACTGTTAGGACCTAATCTAATTTGAGAAGAACAGATTATTTCCCAAAAGACATCGGCTCCTAGGAGCATGTCAATGTCAGATGGGCAATAAAAACTTGGGTCTGCTAACTGAATGTGGCTTGGAAGCCCTAACTCCTGAACTCGGATTTCTAACTGAGGCAATCTATCCGTTACCAACGGAATTACATAGCATGTGATGGATGTACTAAAAGAAGAGTACAACGAACTGATCACAAGATCGCAATGTTCTGTGATGTTTACCATCGCATTACCAATGCCCGACACATGTTGAGTTTGTATTTTTGTTCCAGCGAGACCGATCTTAGCCAAAGCGGCCTCTGTTATAAAGGAACACTGGCTTCCGCTATCAAGCAGAACCTTTAATGTGAATGTTTGTCCATTGCTTGCCACCTTGATCAATGCTGTAGAAAGAAGGACTTGATCGCAGGAGGCAGAGGACATGCTGACTACACGAGAAGACTCCTCACTCTCATGGTGAGGCACTGAAGAAGAAGAAGTTGAGTCATGACAAGAAACAGAAGTTGTAGTCAGTAGAGATGTAGTTTCTTCATGACCCTTTTCAGACTGTGGTTGAGTGTGTGTTTGTAGAGATGACTGTCTATGTAATACGGTATTGTGTTTTTTATAGCATACACGACAACCACCAAGTCGGCACTGATTGGACCTATGACCACTGCGTAAACAATTGTTACATAATTTCCATTCGAAAACCTTTGAAATTCGTTCATCAATTGGCAATGTTTTAAATTTCATACAATCATACAATTTGTGATTTTGTTTGCAAACTAAGCAGTTGTTGTATGAAGCAACATGGGATGGACCCTTGTGAGCAGATTCAGGTGAGGAAACTATAAAAGACTTTGATTTTATGAAGGAGTTACGTTTTTCACTCTTTAAAGTTTTACTTGCACGGATTGTTTCCAAAACTGTTGCTCGCTGACGAAGAAAATCAAAAAATGTTTCTAATGAAGTTGTTTCTAATTTACTCCTATGTTCCTCCCAATCCCTAGCAGTTTCAGGATCTAACTTTTCAGAAGCCATGTATATTATGATTGTATCCCAACTTTCTGTAGGCTCATTTAAAGATTTCAACGCACTTAGATTTTTGGAAATTGCATCGATCATGCCACGAAGACCTTTATCAGATTCTTTAGTCATAGGCTCCAATGAGAATAAGCCCTTAATATGTTCATTGATTAATAATCTCTTATTGTTAAATCGGTCACACAAAAGAGACCACGCTATCGGATAATTGGTAGTTGAGACAGTCACTGAAGCTATGACTGCCTTAGCTGTTCCCTCAAGATAAGATTTCAAATAATGAAACTTACTTACATTATCAATACTGTCATTATCATGGATCAACGATGAATATGTATCCCTGAACTCGAGCCATTTGCCCGGATCACCACTGAACGGTGGGACCTTAAGCGTTGGCAGCTTTAGATGCTTGTGACCATTTGAGCAGTGGGAGGCATGAGATGCTGATGATGATGATTCATTTTTAATCTTTTCTTCATATGATTGTAACATTTCTTGAGTTTTAGCGATGAGACTAAAAAATCTATTTTCAACCTCCTCCCTCTCACTCATTTGATCATCGGCAAGATCCAAAGCTTCTATTTTACATTGTAATTCATCGAAACTATATGACAGTTCCTGTAACTTACTTAGCCGCAATGTTAACTCGTTGAAATTACTTTTACTTAGCTTCGATTCCGATAAGGGCTTTACAAATTTTTCAAACAATGTAATGCGAGTTTTAATGCGACCGCGCTGCGAAATAAGTTCCTTGAGGTCCGACATAGTAAGCACAAACAATGAACACTCTCAATAGTACACTCAAAAAAGGTAGGACTTATTTAAATGGACTCGAAATGAAGTATACAATTAACTTCCATATAAAGAGAAATAAGCAATGAATACAACCTTGTTCGCGCTATACTGCACAAACCCTTCGTAGAGGATCAGCTCAGCAAGCTCTAGTTCACCAGCCACCGACTCAGACTCAGGCAGAAGCGCCGCCGTGGCGCGCCGACGCCTGGTATGGGCGGCGATGTCGGCGCCTGTAGTTCGAAATTCCCACCGATTTTCACCCGGGAAATGCCTGGAATAGTTAGTTACTATGCCTTAGCAGCTGTATAAAACGATATTTTAATGAGTGGTTGGTATTCTTGGAAGTTTAGAGAACTTTAAAATTGAAGATGACTGTAGGTAAACTTTTGAAATGTAAAACTCTAAATTGGCAAAAATGCTAAGATATAAGGACTAAACTCGATGTAACTAAGATAAATAAAATGTCTAGTGACGATTTGAAGACAGGATTGCTGTGAAATCAAGATATTTAACGAAAAATGTGTTGCCGATATTTGAATAAAACCAGTGGCGGGTAGTTTCGAACACGCCACGAAGATGTAAAAAGATGAAAAATATCGACAATCACGCACAAAAGAAGCAAGATTAATCAAGAAGGATAAAGAAGGGTGGAAATGGGGCGTACTTCCCTCGGAATTTGGATTGTTTCACCTGTCCTGAAGGGTTTTTCTGCCTTCCAGCGTAGTCAATATCACGTCGGGGTCACCAAATTGTTGGGGTTCCTGATTTCAGCTCCTGTCTTTTCTTTGATACTTCCTTCAATAAAACTGCATTATATACAGCTTTAGGTTTATTACAATTTTACTATACGAGTTTACAAAATTATAAGAGAAAAAGTTTTGCCGCTACTACCACTGTTCAGTCCGTTCTCACGAGTCTTTCGAATCATCACTCTGTCACTTTCACTTGACAGCGTTGACACTGGCACTGACAGTTAAAATTAAGACGCACGTTAGGCGCCTACGCTCCAACACTCGTCTTGAAATGAAATTTGTAAACTACTACAAGGCAGATCCAAAAGCGAAGGTGATAGAATTTTGTCAATCAAATTACTATTGCTGTGGATCGAAGACAAAAACGCTGGTAGAGCAACACTTGAAATTTTTCTTATACCTAAGCCTCCCAATCTGACAGGAAGGGAGGCCTGCGACCATGCCCTGTCATCCAAATAAATATTCAGAACCGACGATAGTGTGTTCTTCATAATGTTGTCCAAACCTTCCACCAGTTCGCTGTGTTTCCACAGTTGACAACACCTTAAAGCATAAGTAAATTTAGGAACAAAAAGACAAAACTTAATAATAGTGAAAGCCATATGGCGGTTAATTTTGAGCAATCTGTCGGAAGTTCTGTTAAAATTTTGAATTTTCTCATCTACAAAGGCAGGAAAAGACTCGTCAAAGATTGGTGAACCGAGGAGGCGAAATGAACATTTATCAACTACCGTAATATTTGAAGCTAAACTGTTGAATTTACCAATAATGTAATTTTTATCTAAACATGTGTCTGAAACATAAAGTTCGCACTTTGAAAAATTTAGTTCTAAACCAACTTTTTGAAACTCATCAATAATTAATTTTAAATCGCCAAAAACCGTGTCTACATCGCCACCTAAGGTTCCGTCATCCAAATACCAAACATTGAGTTTGGATTGGAGACGCTGAATAATAACTTTTACATTTTATACGACTGTATTTGGCAAAGCACGATGGGTAAGGTTTTGTATAATTTGTTAAATGAGATTCAAAATTTTTCGAAAATCACTGACACTTCAAGATTTTTTTGGAAATATCTAAGGGAAGAAAGATGATGATAAGTAAGGAAGATAGTAACGCTTACCAGGTATGGTGATGAAGTCCCTCATCTCCAGGGCAAGGGCAGATGGTGACCGCTCTGGAGTCCGTGGCCTGCCAGGGTACTGATCACAGCCAGCTTTCTGCTGCTTCCTCCATTTAGCGCGGCGGTTTTGGAACCAGACCTGAAATACAATGGTGTCTGTGTTACGATATTTTATCGTGCCATATTTAGTACTCTCGACTTTCAATGGTGGATGATGAATTTGGATATTTTTCGTCTCGAGGTTATTATCAGATGAAATACACGAAATACCTACCTACTTATCAGTCCTCACCACATCTAGAACCACCTTTAGATTACCCACCTACTGACATTTTTATTAAGAAAATTTATAGTTTTATTTATACGTGCTCTAAACGGTGAAGGAAAACATCGTGAGGAAACCAGTTAGTGTTCTTATAGGCAGCGATGGGTTTGCAATATGTCACTTATGGAATACTAACTTCTGCAAGATGTGGGCATGTATCAAATATGTATTTGGACATGCCTCTGACTACCCCCCTTAGACATCTTCAAAGGATCTGGAATAAGTAACGAAAAAAAAAAGATCTGAGGGGATACAGTCGTGAACCTGTTTACGTTTACGTTTATAGTTTTATTGCAGTAGTAGAAAATTTTCTTTTGCCTAAACAAGAATGTCATTTTCCTTTTTTATAGATAAAGTCTTCACGGTAAGCAGGTTCTGAATGCTTACCTGAACCCTCGCTTCAGTTAGGTCTATCCTCATGGCCAGCTCTTCTCGGAAGAACACGTCGGGGTAGTGCGTCTTGTGGAATGCTGCTTCCAGCTGTTCCAGTTGGACGTTTGAAAAGGTGGTCCTGAAATAGTCAAATTTAAAGGTGGATTACTAAAAGTCAAAAAGCATTTATTCAGCAGGACCGCTGGGATTATTTAGAATCTAGAAAGATGGTTTCAGGAACTGGGCAAGTCTATTAACATACAATAAATACAATTTCTTTTGGGAATATCTTGAGACAAAAATGAACATCGAAAAGTCGGTGAATGACTACTTGATTTAAAGTAGAAGACTCTTACCTGTATCTTCGTTGCTTGCGTTTTGGAATGTCACTTTTTGAATCTGAAACGTATCCAAAACCATATACTTAGATATTTCTTATGAAGGTAAGTTTGTGATGATGTCAAGAATTTTAAAAAGGATGGAAAACTATAGAAACTTGAACATCCTGGACAACGTGTTTCTTGCGAACCAGTGTGGTGAAAGTATTTTAAGTGCATCTCAAAGAGGCTCCTTTCGTGCCTTTGACACCTGTTTTTAAATTTATGGGTCCTATTATGCCGGTTTCCTCACAACGTTTCGACCGTTTGAAAAATGCACACTCATTTTTGGACATAAATCATTGAAGACTTACTTGATTTAGGGGAATATTCCTCATCATCTTCGTACTGATGGTCATGATCCTCGGTCTCCACTGGAGTGTAGGTCTCACCAGGTTCTGCATCAGGTCGCTCGCATAGCACAGAGCCTGGTCCTAGACTGAAATCAATTGCATTCATTGGTTTCAAAAGATAATAGTAATCTAAGCGGGCGATAGGTTCACGGACGCACAAAACTGAAAATTGATTTCAATGTGAAACAGAATTTCAATGTGAAACAGAACTTTTGCATTAAACCAAATGCAGCATAAGGGCGAGTTCGAATCCCAGTCATGTATTGATGCGTTTTTCTAAATTGAAATGCGCATACCAGCTCTTAATGATGGAAAACATCGTAAAGAAGCTGTCAGCTCCAGCATCTACATGTTTTTCCTGTGGATAAGGCCAATTGAGCTAAGAAAATGGTTATGGTGCTGCGCAAGCCTACTTCATATCTAAAGGCCCAGATACTAAAGGCCCACCAGACCTCCTGACGCTGTTTAAACTTATGGCCTAAGAAACGTTGAATGGAATTATAACATACCCATTGAAAAGATTAGGGATATTGTAGCAGAAGCTGGTGGTGGGAGAGACGTCATCATTCAGAATGGTTGCAGAGTCGAAACCTGAAGCCCCCGCCACGCCCTCTCTGCCATCTAAAGATTCCTCCATCTGAAATATGTAAAACAGGCTGAGTTTGTGAGTACGGTAGACATTCTTCTTTTTCCACTTGAGATCCCTTGATCGGGTAGGAAAACTCTATCCGAGATTTTTTGAAGAAGTCTAAAAGGTACGGTCAGCGAGATTTTAGCTTCTATCGGAGCATTGCCAGTGTATTTGTGAAAAAAGGGTTCCGTACCTTTATCTATAAAAACGGAAAAAAAATCAAGTTTTTTGCACCCTTAAATATTTATTTTATTCAGTTTTTTAGTTTTTGTTTTATATTTGTTGATATATTTTAACTGTCTAACTATCGCGGTTCATGAGAAGTCTAGTAATAGGGTTCCCGTTTTACCCTTTGGGTACGGAACCCTACAAAACACATAGCATAATGAGAATTAAACTTTCACGTCTCCAATTGTTCATGTACTTTTGTCGATAACTGTACTGTGATCGCCTTTGTGTTCAATTAGACTAGAACTAAAGGTGCATTTACACGATGCAACTGAATTGTTAATTCAGTTGCAACATTGTCCAAACTCTCTAACAAGTCAAGTTAAATAAAAGCTTGTAATTACGAACTACGTTTACGGAGAGAAAACTACACGATCAAGTTACACGTAGTTCATTCACCTGTACCCTGCTGGCCTAGTAGGGCTAGTAGAGATCGATTTTCTATCTAAAGGTCGTGGATTCAAACCCTAACAAAAGCATTAGAAACATATGGTTACGTTAAGATTTTTTTTAAATGCATCCCGAAAATTGCACCCATGTGAAACTTTAACCCACGACCTTTACCAATCCGTGGTAATGCTCTGATGATAAAAAAAATCTTTAGTGATCCCTAAGTACCTATGCGGTTAAGATAAGATTAGATAAGTTAAGTATTGTAAACTGTTGAATTTGCTTTAAAAATATGTGGTTTCGTGTCGTGCGTGTAATGTTGCATAGATCCAAGATAGCGTCTACTGCGCCTTGGGGTTACAGGTTGTGATCCCGTTTCAGTGTCAGAGATTATCATTCCTACATACAAATACACTCTTTCTAAGTATAGAATCATACTTAGATAATGAAATCAATAAATAATATATAAATTAAATTATTTAAACTGCCTGGTATTAAACAAATCAAATCAAATTGTACCTAATAAGTTAACTATCCTAATCGTGTGAGATTTCCTATGCTTATCATGTACCTAAACCATTTAGCGGTGTAGGTGATTGACCGCGACAGAAGGTACTTACTTCTCAGCTAAATTGAATTAAATGTCTATAATTTAGTTAAGTTTATTAAATTACTTCTAAATGAGCAGCTATTTTGTCATTTTACAATAGTCTGGTTCAGTCTAAGGGGGTCTTCGAAGTTATAGAAAATTTTTTTTTTTAGATAAGTGAAGTTGTCTAAATATATAAAATTATTTATTATAAAAATTCATATTTAGTATAAAAATAAGTATTTTTAAAATTTACTAAAAAATATTTTTATATCATCAATTTTTTTATAGCCTCAATTAATTTTAATAACCTTTACGTTTTTACAAAATGGCAGTGAGATTTCAAAATATGAAGCCTCAAAAATGTAGAGACTTTTGATTTCAAATTACTAGTAGGTAAAACCTAAAAGTTACATTGTTAAAAATAAAATTGAAACGAAGTTTTGTGTGTGGTGCTGGGAAACTTGTGCTACAATGAAGTCGGTTAAAAATAGTTTATGTGTTAAGCGACTGTGAAAATGAAGAAAACTTGCTGATGAAATTGTGTGAGAAGTAGTGACTTTAAATTAAAAAATATTAACAGCAGATTTATTTTCAACCGACTTCAAAAAAGGAGGTTCTCAATTCGTCTGTATGTTTTTTTTTTTTGTATCTTGTTACGCGATTGTTCCGCCATTTATTGACCGATTTGCAAAATTATTTTTATGTTTGAAAGGGTATACTCCAGAGGTGGTCCCATATAAATTTTAATTCTGAGGGATAGATAGTTTCCCCGTAAAACTCTAAACACCTTCCCTCCTAGCCATGTCACAAATAGAAATCGAATCGACAGCTTGACGCCCTGAGTCACACCGCGTTTCGAGTCAAACATTGAAGTCGGTTTTCTTTTTAGTATTAAAACGTAATTATTAAAGTTATCAAAGGTTTTAACTTAGCTAGTGTTTATATTACAGTATATTGTCTGTGATATTACTAACCTATATGGATAGGAACTTTTCAAAAAATAAAATAAAATAACTAATTTAATTATTTTAAAATTGGAAGAATTTAAATTAAATAGTATCCCTAGCAACTTATTAATCCAAAAGTACCTACCTAATCTTTCCATAATATAATTATTTACCTACGTAGTGATAAAATTTTAGTAAAAATCTCTCAAATTCTTAGGAGCGTATCAATTAAAACACTGATGTGATAATTAAATTATTAAATTAATTAAATTAACTTACCATACAGCCAGCGAGCTTCGTTGTATTTAATTTAATATAGAGGAGGCTCTAACTAGTGTCACGTGGTCGGCCGGACTGAAGTGGAGTGTGGGTGACAACTGTCTATACGCAGACAGCGGAATCTGTGGAGCTGGTATACCTACACCGCTATTTTATGACTACCAAAAAAAATTAAGGACGGTTGCAGAAGATGCAGAAAATGATAATGACATGGTCAGATTTTTTTATCACAAAGTTATCGGGGAATCCAGTCAAACAAAACCGAACAAAATTTTATGAAAACTGTACAAATAAGTACTACAGACAACAATCGCTTGCGAATTCTCATTTAAACTATGCTCTCGTATCATCCTCAGTCCCAGTAAAGCTACCATAAATCCATGTTTGACTCGTCTCGTCTCTTTTTTAACTAAATAAATCTGATCAGTAACGAGACCACGTTTAAATTTTTTTGGCAATTAAAATTAGGGGTGTTTAAATGTGATGCGTAAAAACTCTATTATTACTGGAAGGTTAAAGTAACAAAACTTTTCTATTTACATTCAGGTTATCTGGAAGAAATCGCTTTCAGCGATAAGGACGCTCATTGTTACACATTTATGAATTGTTTTGTTACTTTTGTGTTTCTTTTTGGTGTACCTACTTACCTAGGTAAAATGAAGTTAGGTACAGGTAGGTACCTATTCTATTCTACATTCAACGATAGAACTAAATATACCTACTTTTTACTTAGGGTAATATCTTCGATTGTTAATCATACTAAAGATGCAGTGTGACGTACAAAGCCAAAGCTGAATTCTGTCCGCGTGACAAAAAATTTTAAAATTTATCTGAATTACATCCTATGCTCCTAGCAATAAAGCTGTTATTTACAGAGACGGTTTTGCTGTGCTAACAGTAAATCCATAGTATTATTGATCGAAGGGTATATGATCGCCAATCAAAATGGATCACCTAAAAGAAAGCCCCAAACCTTGCTTGTTGCCCTGGTTTTTTATGGTATTGGTCGCGAAGGAACAGCAATAGAATCACTTGAGTTAGCTCTTAAAACTATTCTACTCATCCCAGCAGTGCTAAAATAATGCTTTTGGACTTTGAAGTGAAGATCCGTTCAATTAATTTAGGGGCAATACCGACTCCACAGTTTCCCCACCTGCCTAGAAACGTCCACTAGCTCACAACTAAGCAGAGCTTACTCCGCGAAGCCGGCAAAGTGTTCATACCTAGCATTGCGGTATTAGAAGCCGTGCAATCATTATTTAGAGAAATAACAAAAAACACCCTGTATATTGGTAACCCTGTTTTCAGTTACAATTTTTGTAATAGCTTAGGGGATAATGCTCGCAGTCTCACCTACTAAACACCTGTATATTGGTAGCACCCTGTTTTCAGTAACACAATTTTTGTAATAGCTTAGGGGATAATGCTCGCACTGTCTCACATACCTACTTGGCACGTGTAGCAAACTTTAAAGGCGAGTTTACACGCACCGAGTTATTTTTGTAAAACAATTTTTAATGACTTATCTACAATATTTGTGTGCATGTCGAACGTGTGTCTAAAGTCGTAATACTTTAAGTATTATTTTTGCATTAGGTACAGATTGTATCTAGATAAAAGCTTGGGTACCTACTTATTGTTTATATTTATAGAGGTCTGTCCAGTACGGGTCGAAGACCACCGAAGAGGGCGGAACCTGGCGGAGCTCTCTTTCCTACCCAAAACTCAATCAAAACTTAATCAGGTTAGCCAGAACTTTATAAATATATTTACGTATTCTAATTATATCTATATCTTCCTATTATCATAGAGCATTTACCTAGATGTATGTGTGTGTCTAGCAGTAGCAAAAGGGTGGTGCGTTACATTTGTAGGATGGTTTATAAAACTAATATCATTAAACTACTGGGTAGTTTAAACTAATGAATAAAATAAAACGAGAATAAATCATCATGAATGTTAATTCATATTTAATAAATAAATACACTTTTCGTATTTTATTAAATTAAACTATTGTAAGTGACTTAGTTGTAGCAACTTTCAACAACATTATTAATATTATACAACATTATGTGACGCGAATGCGTTTATTGCTTACGCTACTTTATATAACAATATATAATATAACTAAAGGGATATATATTAAAATTCTGCAATATACATAATATAGATAGAGATTAGTAAGATTATGTTACAGAAAAAACCCTTGGACTTAAAATAACTTAGATTAAATATAACACCGGTTCATGAAATTACCAAAAGTAAGTTATTACTAAAAATTACTAAGAAGTTAATTAAATATCAAAAATTTTAAAACAACCCTAAGATTGTTTTAATTAAGTAGTAATTTGAACACAAGGAAATATTACATCTTTGGCTTCAAGCGAAATTTACAAAAAGCATTTTTTCAAACCACACAAATTACATTAATATATTTAGAAACTTCAAAGATTTTTACGACTCTTGACATCCGCCAAACCTTAAAATAAAATTATATTAAAAAATAATGAAAACCAGACCTTTAATAAGCGACCACTATCTTGCATAAGTTAAACTTCCTTGATCATATATAATATTTTTTTTATATATAAATAATATATTAATAGTTAATATTTAAACGTACCCATCCCATGTGAGGATGCAAGATCATCGACGATTAAAAAAAAAACAACCTATGTACGAAAAAATTGCATGAATTTAGATACAGACAAAGTGGCACAATCAATTTATAAAGTTTCTAGATATACAAAATCATCACAAAATCAATCATACACCTAACAAAATAAGAACGCATTTCGCTTGAAATACGCTTAAGAGGTTACATTCGAGTTTCATAGACAACTTTTAGGTTATATTTTTTTACAATCGAAAAGTATTATTACGTCAATATACATAGGGTTCAAAATCCAACGACAAAACACTTTTATATCAATTCCTTTATCATGCATACAATAAAGAAAATAGTACAGTCAGCCACGAAAACATACGAAATAGTATACATTAAATTTCAAAATGCATGACTGACTAATTCGAGATTCAAACAAATTTTATATTAATGGACACAGTATGGAAGGATACAGAGATACATAATCAGTGCGAGAAAGCAAATCTCGGAACATATTTTTTTTTACTTTATCAAATAGTAATGACATTACGGTGTGGTGGGGGAATGCCTGACAAACGCTAGAGACACAAGTTCAATTCTTATCAGGACAAATCTACGAATATTTATTTCTGGTTTGGTACTTATAAAATGACCGTTGGGTGTTTTATTAACCACAAAATTTTAATATGTGCGAGACAATGATATACATCCTATCGGTGACAGTATCATTCTTTCTCTCTCTAACCACGTAACTTACATGAATTATAATTATTGTTTTATTAGAAACAACTGTATAGGTAACAGATGCTACACACGTAAGGTAAGTCAACATTTAATCTGACAGTCGGACTAAAGTTAATAATATTTTTAAGCTCAAAGATAAACACAGTTTTTTTTAATAAAATATACAGGGTGTAAAAAGACGTCTACCGAAGCCGAAAGGGGTAGGTACAGCATCCCAAAACGCAGCCAAATCCAAAAGGATTTTCCAAAATAATCATTATATCCGGAGAAAACCGACCTCGCACAGCTGGTCGAGCGTATGTACAGGGCGCGATTTATACGTAGATTGCTGGATTTAGAGTTTTAATTGTTTTTTTCTTTTATAAATGAAATGATTAGGTAGGTATGGTCTTATTTTGTTGTACTAGTAGCAAAAAACTAGATAATAAAATAAAATGACGTAGCTAAGTCAAAAAAAATTTTGAGTTTTTTTTTTCGATAAATATGTTCAGAATCATGGTCTGATTGCAATCCCTCAGTTTTCTGTAGCAATCTTTTTACACCCTGTATTTATGTTGCCATCTCTTTTCATCATGACTATAGAGAAGGACAAAAGCTTTGCAGTAAACTGACAAGTAAATTAAGTATAAGCTCTGTCACATTTAATTTATTTGGTTACATTTAAAATTTACTAAGACTTTTCATCCAAAAAATCACAAACAGTTTTATTAGGAGCTTA
Source organism: Epirrhoe tristata (assembly GCA_951394285.1). NCBI lineage: Eukaryota > Metazoa > Arthropoda > Insecta > Lepidoptera > Geometridae > Epirrhoe > Epirrhoe tristata. Next base: position 4,446,424 of record OX596161.1, read on the forward strand.
AAAACTTATCAACTTTTCGTCTTTGCCAACTTGTCAACTCATATTTTGTCTTATTAGATGACAAGGTGTAAAAATCATCAGCCTTGGTTTTTGTTCGGACCATACTTGAGAAAACTAGGGAGAGGGAAGATTTATATGCCAAATTAAACTGGCAGATTATCTTGTAGTCAAAAATTATCAAATGCTATGATAATATAAAAGTTTTAAGTAAACAGTATGGTCCAACCAAAATTGCACTTACCTCACCCTAATAAGTATATTCAGAAGTTGGTAACTTTGAAACCATACAATTTTGAATCTTATTTCAACGGTATAAAGAACACAAGTTCCATTGTCGGCGCGTGTATCTACGTGCACAAAAAGCTTATTTAGTTTTAATTTAATTAATTTCGCTAAATTGAAAAGTGTTCTTCCAACGGATCTAGGCTTTCGTGAAGTTAGCCGTTTGTATGCGCAGAACAAAATATGTCAAAGCGTTCACTGCGCAGACAAACGTAATTCAAAGTAATTGTTTCATTTGAAATGTTCAAATTGTATAATTTCTGACAATAGTCTTGTAAATCAAAGTGGTAATAGCACAAACATCGGAAGAATTCACGTGAAAATGATGATACATCTATAGATCTTATTGCTGTCTCTTTTCATCTTCAGACATTTGTATAGGAAAGAAAAGGACAATGTACTGACTTAAAGGATGTAATGAAATCTCCCGAAAACTACATGATTGTAAAGTTGTGGCGTTTTCAAGTACGCACAGTAATTGAAAATCAATAAATATTTATCTTCTTCTCTCGACTAAGTTTTAGAGGTTCGCACAAACTTTTTAAACAGTAATTTTACACCCAGTAGATGTATCATCTTGTGTAGAAAATTAGGACGTTTGGACTGAGTCTTTCAGAATATTAGGAGATTATTAACCTACTCAAAAACCTTATCAAACGTCTAGTATTCTATCTAGTAAAATTCAACAATAGTGAATAAATTCGATATTTTTTTATAACTTTTATTAATAATAATATGTAGTATACAGGGGCAAATCTCTATCATATTTTTATCGAAACTTACTAATTAGAAATTCTAAAGTTGAGTTCTTAATTTGAAATTTTATGATTTGTGAGACGTCTTTAAAAATGTGAGTGAGTTTGCTACACCCTGTATGCAACTATGTATGTTACTGTGCTGTAAATGTAAAATTATTGTGAAAACTATTGCGTCAGCTAACACAAACGTATGTACAACTATTACTAAAGAAAACTCGAATTACTTTAAACCAGATTCAGAAATAAAATTATTACTATAGAATATTATTACTTAATACTTTTTGTTGGTAACGAGTAATAAACTATTTTTAAATGCATTATATTTTTAATAAATCTGAATTATTTCGAAAATGCTTTTTTATTTATTTATTTACCTCATTCGTATTCCATTTACTATCTATTCTTGGGAAAGCGGTGACTGATTCTATATATTATAATAAAGTTAGTTTAAAAAAATTCAGTGGAAAATGAGTTTTATATGAATTCAAATAAGTAATAATTTATCTTGACCTCAAAAGATCCAAAGCGAAATAAGCTTAATACGCATCAGAATCCATACTTATTATAAAGCTGAAAAGTAGAGGATTAGCGAGTTTATATGTTACGTTCCCCAAAACGCAACGATAGCGCGATCTAATTTTTCCTGTGGCGCCATCTATTGTGTAGTAAAATGTGTCTGTCTGTCTGTCTGTTTGTTACCTTTTCACGCCTAAACCACTGAACAGATGATGCTGAAATATGACATGGATAAAGATTATGTCCCAGGGACGGACATAGGCTACTTTTTTTTTCAAAACTAATCATGTAGGGCGTGAAATAAGGGTTGAAATTTTGTATGGGGACTTAAAGTGAAGTTCCAGTTGAAGGCCACTAGATGGCGTTGCTGTCCTATGGCTGAGGTCGAGATGGCGCTATTATTGCATTTTTATTTTTAAAAGTATCAGAAGAGAATCTTCTGAACAGCAGTTTTCAGTTCTGTTTTTATTGCTGACGAAGTCTCGGGTACCAGCTAGTAAGTCATAATTTAGTTTCCAAAGAATCAGTCATCCCAGACCGTAACATAAACAACATCCAAAATTGTGGACCCTCGTCAATTTCAATTCACACGACTAACAATGAGGTTTACAGTTCGCCCAACGGATCTAGGCATTCGTGAAGTAGCCGTTTGTCTGCGCAGTGAACGCATTTTCATGCAAAATTGTGTTCTGCGCAGACAAACGGCTAACTTATTTTTTTTATATAATGCTGGACATTTTCACACAGCATCATCTAGCCTCAAACTAAGCAAAGCTTGTGCTATGGGAACCAGATAACTGATATACTACTTATATACTTTTTGTTTGTAAATACATACATATTATACATAGAAACACCTAGACCAGAGACAAATATCTGTAGGTCATACAAACATTTGTCCCGCGGCGGGGATCGAACCCGCAACCTTCTGCGTCGCAGGCGGACCTTCGCCCACTGCGCCACAGAGGTCGTCACTTCACGAATGCCTAGATCTGTTGGGCGCACTGTACTTCCAAACCTTTTTTAATAAATATTTGAAATAATGCTTTGACACGCTAAGGTCCTTTCAAGACAGAGAATGAAGAAAAGATAACATTATCGATGTGGTAATAGAGTTCATATTGACAAGAACAAAAAGTCAAATCTATGGAAATGTAACTTTGATTTGTACAGTACGCACAACCGATCTTTAGCTCTCTGAAGTTTTGCGCGAGTAGGCGAGATAGGACGATGCAACAAGCTAAGCGAGTGAGCGAGGCAGCTATACTAACGCTGTCTTCGTCTTAGGCGTCATCAAAAATAGGCTCTGCGCAGCTAATTCAGAGAGCTAAAGATTGGTTGTGCGCACTGTAAGTTTTTTGTGCATATTTTAAAGACCAGCTTTCAAAACCTTAATATACAATCTTGTGAAATAAATAATTGTATGAGATAGCACTCGCTGGTAATTTGAATACGGTTAAACACATCAGTAGTTTTTGTTAGATCTCTCGATGAATTCTGTTTAATTGAATAATTATATAGTATTTAATCTGAACCAAGCAATAATGTTCAATAATTCAATTAATTAGTTTTAGCGACGAAAATCCTGATGCATCCATACTGCAATAAGTTCAAAACGCAATCAAATACGATTCTCTTCATCAATCATTTCAGACAATTCAAATCGTTCTAGAACATCGAAACGTTTCAAAATTCGAATACAATTTTGTTTATCAGTTTGAAATAAGAACACTGACAACAGTTCTTAATTCAAATTTGAAAATATTCATTAGATTCAGTTGATGCAGTATGTTTTAGACCTCAGTGCTTTTGCCAACGCCATGTTTAGTATCCGGAACCCCAGATGCGCTCAATTTACGAATACGTGCGGGAAATATTCCAGTTATACTCCCAAAGAGGCGACCTGAAATAAATATATTGTATTATATTAAAATAATTGTTTAAGAGTAAAGATGCTGGTGTTGATAATGAGGGACTTTATGGTTGAGATGAATATAGAAAAACTACATTATTTAAAATTCTATTATTAACAAGATGGCGATACAAAACAGATTAGATCGCGCTATCGGCAATTGAAATCAATCGATTGACTGATGGAATTTTATATTGAGTTAGAAAAGATTTTGTACTCTAAATATCAGGGAAGAATTGAATATTAAAGAGATTTTAAATAATAGCTTAGTATATAACAACAAGTAGCTAAAGATTAGAATGGGATGCATTAAGAAAAACCAAATTTTATTGATACTCGCTGTTATTCAATACATGCACACAACTTACTTAATCTATTTTTTTATTTCCAATCTAAGTTCTCAAAAATAAATTAATTTGTAACGGCCTTACTAATAAACGTGGTATAAAGTTATTCCAGAGTGTAAACTGTCAAAATGTATGGTTATTCCTATTTTATTTCGAGGAATAACTTTATACCGCTTTTATTACAGTTTTTTTTATCATCGAAATAAGTTTTTTTTTAATTATATTTCGTCAATTTACAAATAATTTAATATTAGTTACATCACACTACTTTTGTTAATCAAAGTGTGTTTGCTACACACGATTTTGCAAAAACTAATCTATGAAAACTCGCGCAAGCGGATTTTCTGGCGCAGCCTGTAGGATTATATTCACTGGCGCAGCCGGTTAGTTCGTATGAGTGAGGCCTACTCTAATGATAGAGTATTTAGGCCGCCTTAAGGCTTACATCGTGGCTTAACGACTTGCAATCGACATTTAACGTGCCCTCGTTGATAATGCCACTGGCGGTCACCCATCCCCTTACTGAACGTATAGAACGTTGTTTCATTCGACGATCTATCAAGAACGACTAAGCAAGCTATTCTGACGAAGCTGGTATGAAGCGTATGAGCTAGGAGCATGCAAGTGAATGAACATAGAGGACCTGTCTAGGGGTAAGGTTTACCAGGAGAGCGGTCGGGCTGCCTCGGGGAGGTCGCTAGAGCAGTGCGGCTGCCTTGTTGGAAAGAGACAGACATACCGCTGTCGAGAGAGCCCACCGACCCGCGCCGTTGCAACCGCTCGGCTGCCAACGCAACTGCGAAGGAAACAAAACATTGCATACAATGGTAGGCTGTCCTGTGATGAGCGTTGTTTCTCTGCGACGCAGAAGGTTGCTGGTTCGACCCCCGCCGCGGGACAAATGTTTGTATGACCTACAGATATTTGTCTCGGGTCTGGGTGTGTCTTTGTATATGTATGTATTTACAAACAAAAAGTATAAAAGTAGTATATCAGTTATCTGGTTCCCATTATACAAGCTTTGCTTAGTTTGGGGCTAGATGATGCTGTGCATTATTTATTATTATTAATTATGTAAGTAATTTTTTTTTATTGAATAAATGATATCTATCAATCAATTTTGCGTTTCCTAGCACGAACTCTTAGCGGCGAAGGAAAACACCGTGAGGAAATCAGTTAGTATTCTTAGAAGAGCTGATAGGAATGTCTCTCTCTGAATATCCACTTTAGATATTTTTAGCCACAAATCTGAGAGGTCGTGTCTCAGGACTGCTGGGATCACAGAATAGTCTAAGTCAAAAAGCATTTAATCAGTAGGACCGCTGGGATCATTGTGATCCTAATCCTGTTTCTTCGCGACCAATATCGTAGATCAAAGTGTTGTAGATAATTACCTGGATCATTAATATCAACCAGCGAGTTACTGAGCACGTTTCGTTTGATAATGCTGGTCGGCGGCGGGTTCTGGCCGAGCCTAGATGGCGCTGCGGGCGCCGGACAAGATGGCGGCGGTGGGACTACCACACTGGAAATTATACAATAGTTATTTTATTACAGATGATTAATATAAAAAAAATCTACATAGACACAGTTGTTACTACCACGCTGCAAAATATACAACATAACCCCGGCGCCAGAAAAAAAAGTCTCACAAAGATGTGTGCAAACATTTGCACACATCTTTGTGAGACTTTTCTGTGACACACATCTTTGAACCAAAATCATTGAAGTGCGCTAAAAACCTCATGGCAAAGTGCAAATGTTTGTTCAAACTTTGCAGACATAGTCAAAGTACCATGCCACACATGTGTTCAAATATTTGAACAAACATTTGTAGCAAGTCTGGCGCGGCATAACACCAATGATACAAATTATTATTTTTTGGAACGAAGTTCTTTTTCGGACGGTATCGTATGGGAGCTAGACGAAAAAAAGTGTTAGTGTTATTATTTTTGCGTCACGACACATGTGTATGTCAAAATGTCACAGTGCGAAGTGCGCAGTCGCGAAGCAGTCTATAGATTGTTACATTGTTAGTACGGAAGAGCGTTTCTAGGATTTTAATAAATAATGTATTTGACATAAGTTAAAACTTTATTCCGACGAGTGTTCCACGACACTCACGTACTTTATAACATGGATAGTGGTTTATCTCACGAAGGTGAGTTTTATTTTATTTTTTATTATTTCGGAACAACGAACGACTACATTATAAACACATTGTTACATTAGCGAGTTGTGGTATTGTGTGTGACACACATGCCTTTATGATCACAATGCCTTCGCCGCGAAACGACTTTGAAGGATTAATAACTCACATTTAAAACACCTACAAAGCAAAATGCCTCAAATCAAAACGACTTATTATTACTGTACCTCCAATGCAAACGGACTTTATAGTAAAATTTCTAAACATCAAAATGGCTACCAATGCAATGTGACTTTAACGTAAAACCTCTCTAAAAGGCACACACTTTGTTTCTGTGTCCGTCGGAACGCTCCATGGAAACAAATCTACACACACACATGACCACCCGCCTTCATTCTCATGAAGACAACTGTACAATTTCAAATTTAATTTTTTAAGAAAAAGCCAAGAAGAGAGTGTACTTATGTAAAACTCACCCATGGACATGCATAGCGTGATCCATACATTGTTGGTGATCGATTTCAACATCCGCCACGCCGCTGTCTCGGTTTTCCATCACTGACAGACAAACAAAGTTATTTCACATATACTAAGCACAACGGATCTTTAGCTCTCTGAAGTTAGGTGCGATAGACGATTGCGCAGGCAAACCTGCGCAATACTTACTCGTAGGGTAAGCGAGATAGCACGATTTTAGGCGTCATCGAAAATTGGATCTGCGCAGCTACTTCAGAGAGCTAAAGAACGATTGTGCGTATTGTACATCACATTAAAAGTAATGTAATTTTGTTACAGGTTATTCAACTAATGATGAACGAATGAATATGAAGTTACAATAATATACACTAGCTACTGCGCGCTGCTTCGCCCGCGTGATACCAACATTTTGAATAGCCTATATGATATTCCAGGTCTATCTACGCCTATTCCAAGTTTCATCCAAATTGGTTCACTGGTTTAGGCGTGATTGAAACACAAACATCCAAACATCTAAACAAACTCACAAAATTTCAGCTTTATTATATTAGTGGGATTTTCCCGACCGCCTTTTAAGGGACAAATTCAATAGGCTATAGTTATGAAAAAATTTTGATAGAATATTTAAAATAATAAAAGTTTTTAATTTTTTGAGAAAATAGATTTTGTTTTTATTTTCAAAATCAAGCCCGTGATTCCTAACAAAAAAAAATCAAAATATAGCCGTTTACGTTTTCTCTTCTGTGTATGTGTTAAATTTAAATTCTTGGGACAAATGTTTGGAAGCAAAAGCAAGCAAGAATTTTCATTCATTCATACATATCAACAAGATAATTTAGACTCAGACAATATATACTCGTATATATACAGGGTGTAAAAAGACGTCTACCGAAGCCGAAAGGGGTAGGTACAGCATCCCAAAACACAACTAAATCCAAAAGGGTTTTCCGAAAAAATCATTACATCCGGAGAAAACAGCGTTTGAAGATCACTGTTTGCGTATGTACTGGGCGCGTTTTTATACGTAGATTGCTGGATTTTAAGTTTTAATTGTTTTTTTCTTTTATAAATGAAATGATTGGGTAGGTATGGTTTATTATGTTGTACTAGTAACAAAGAACTAGAAAATTTTACACCGTGTATATATATCTGTTTTGTATGAACAAACTCACCATTCCTATTATTATTCTGCGTAGATCTTCCCTTGCCCCTGTTCAACTCCCCTTCAATCCTCATAGCCTCCATTTCATCCATCTCAGCGACACTTTCTCGCAGATCTTCAGCGAACTTGCAGCGATCGTGTTCATTGCGTGCGTTGAACGTGGCGAGACGACGTCCGTCTACACGCCTTGAGAGACGGATGCCGAAGGGGTAGTCTGGGGATAATCTCTATATATAAAAACGAATCTATATCCCTTGGTCACGCCATCACGCGTGAACGGCTGGACCAATTTCACTATATATTTTTGTTGTGTTTGTTATTGTCAGGAGAAGGTTCTTATGACAGAAAAAAAAAATGCGTGGGAAAAAACGAATCCCTATATCCCTTGGTCACGCCATCACGCGTGAACGGCTGTCGCGCGGGTCAGCTAGTAATAAATAAATAATGCTGGACATATCACACAGCATCATCTAGCCTCAAACTAAGCAAAGCTTGTGCTATGGGAACCAGATAACTGATATACTACTTATATACTTTTTGTTTGTAAATACATACATATTAAAACACCCAGACCATAGATAAACATTTGCAGATAATACAAACATTTATCACGCGGCGGGGATCGAACCCGCAACCTTCTGCGTCACAAGCGGGCTATCACCGCTGATGAGATAGATAAGATAAAGATAAAAAATATTTATTTAGAAATAATATAATTCAATTCATTTATTTATCGCGTAATATGGGTATGTACAGTGTGCTTAGTAACAAAAACCGGACAAGGGCGAGTCGGGCTCGCCCACCAAGGATTCTGGGAGGGACTGGTCCATTATTGGACGACCTCTGTGGCGCAGTGGGCGAAGGTCCGCCTGCGACGCAGAAGGTTGCGGGTTCGATCCCCGCCGCGGGTCAAATGTTTGTATGATACAAACCTACAGATATTTGTCTCGGGTCTGGGTGTTTCTATGTATAATATGTATGTATTTACAAACAAATAGTATATAAGTAGCATATCAGTTGTCTGGTTCCCATAGTACAAGCTTTGCTTAGTTTAGGGCTAGATGATACTGTGTGAAAATGTCTAGCATTATTATATTATTATTATATTGAGATACCGGTGAACATACATTAAAAAAATATACATTCAGCCAAACGTAGAACCTCCATATTTAGAAATCGATTAAACACCCCCATCGCTCAAACAAACCTGTTCCAGGCAACTGCTAAAGCGAGGAAAACCACTCGCCATGAGATCACCAGCTTGTGATATTGAAAAATAGCCTTTATAATAACGTCAGTAGAGTAGGTAATCATACTCACGCGGCACGGAGAAGAGATTGACCAGCATGCCACATAGAGGGAAGGATTGACGGAAGGTGTAAGTCACTGATGACTTTTTCTTGCTGAATATCTTCGTGATTACCAGCAGGTCATTGAATAGGAACACCTGGAAATAAAAATATTTATAAATACATACATACTTAGGCCTTTACATCTATATTAGATTTATTTATTTATTTTATTTTTCACAAGGTACAAAGTAATACATAGGTTGGTTAGTAGTGCTTATAAACTTAGAATAAGTTTGCCTAAGCACTAGGTTCTCGCACTTATTGTAACACAAAAATTATAACAATAATGATGATGATTTATACAATGTCAGGAGGCAATCCATGTAGTGCCTGGGACATTGTTTGATATGGAATAGGCTTGCCCAGCACCTAAACCATCCTCTCAGCTTAATCAGCCGCCTACAGGAAAGACAACGTCAATACGTGTGGAGCTGACTAAGCTGCGGGTTTCCAAACGATATTTTCCTTCACTGTTACGAGCTCGTTTTCCCGCCTGTTCTAACCCGCCGCGGGACAAATGTTTGTATGACCTACAGATATTTGTCTCGGGTCTGGGTGTTTCCTATGTATAATATGTATGTATTTACAAACAAAAAGTATATAAGTATTCTATCAGTTATCTGGTTCCCATAGTACAAGCTTTGCTTAGTTTGGGGTTAGATGATGCTGTGTGAAAATGTCCAGCATTATTATTTATTTATTTATTACTACTTATTATATTTTACATAATAAAAATGTTTTGTACAAGTCCGTGAGTACACAAGTTATATGTTACCTCTCTTTGGTGTACGCCCGGTCGTTCCTTCTTATGTATATCAGGTATCTCGTAGAGTCGGCAGTAGCAGACCAAACGACGGTGAGGTAACGCCAAGTGTGGCTTTTTGCCAACAATCGTAGCTTGTACTTTCATCACCTGGGGAGATTATAGTATTAAACTCGAGTCTGGCAAATGAAAGTAGACCCTGAAAAAGAGGCGGCAAATTCAAAAATATAAGCGTGACAACCCATTAATTAATAACTCTAAATAATATAGTTAATATAATTATTATTAATTATATTAGAAAATAATAACCAAGTATCAAGTTGTGTTCTTTCCAAATGTCCTTATGGGGTTACACGCTTATATTTTTGAATTTGCCGCCTCTTTTTCAGGGTCTACTTTCATTTGCCAGACTCTATACTCCAGCCAAATTTGATATGGAATTTTTAAACATTGGACTGACAGTTCTTTCACCTGACAGCAGAAATTAACTAATGAGGAACAAGACGTCAAAAAAGAAAGTTGTATTATGTTAAGCAATTTTGAACCTTATTACCTGGGTAACATGGTCGCTTCCCGGGCGGAACTCGCTCGACTTCACCCTATCGTATATCCCGGCCAACATGTCTCTATCTATATCTCCACAGTCATCGATACCGCGAAGGTTCCGTACGAAGTCGTCCAGTGACATCCGAGCTTCGGGCTTCAAATTTGGCGTGTGTAGGTCTGTGTTTAGCATTATTATGGCGAATGCTAGGACGAATATCTGAAAAAAAAATAAGAAATTTTGTACGAAAATCATCATACCTTGTGCTAATAAACATTTTATATCGCGAGTTAAACAGGTTTAGAAAAGCAACAGTTATAGAAACAAGGAAGATTCTTTTAATATTTTTCACTATATCCACCCAGAACTTAAAACCATAGTATAGCACAGATGCGAAGTAAGCTCTTCGCAACATTATGATCGAATCATCAATTTAAAACAAAATACACATTAAACCCAAATCGTCAACTAGGTGTGTAACACAGATTATTTTTTGCTTAACATCTAATTCAAATAAAAACACACCTTATATCTTTGAAATAAAATCTAAATCGTCTTAACACAAACATGAAGTATTATTTCCCAACAACACAAAGCAAAATAAACTCTATCCCATTGAAATAAAGTCTTACCGTGTCCTGAGTACGTAATCGCTGAACAAAGTCAGGATTACATACACAATATCGTCGAGCGAAGGCTTCCACAAGTCTTTCTATCTTCTGCGCTTCGCCGGGCAGACGGAAGTGGGCTTGGTATCTTCGTAGGGCTACGTCCACCGCCATTCCTGATAGGTCCAGCTCGTTCACGAAGCATCTGGAATATTCAATAAACAAATAAAAATAAATGGCTCTTGCCGGTGCCACTTCCTGCATTTATCTCTGAAAGCGTTTTTGAAACGAAGTTGCTTTTCGGACGGTATCGACGAAAAACAGGCTGGGGCTGGATGAAAAAATTCGTTCTATTTTTCCGTCACGACCGTCACGTGACGAAATCGTCACAGTGCGAAGTGCGCAGCCACAAACAGTCTACAGATTGTTAAATTGTTAGTACGGAAGAGCGTTTGATTTGAATTTGAATTCCCAGTACAGAAAAGTACTGTTTGCTTCGTTCCAACAGTGTTCCACGACACACGTACTTTTTTAATTTTGATACATCATAGCTTCGGTCCGGATGCTGCTAAAAAGCAAAAATTTTGAGGATAAGATTTTCCTCGACCTATTATATAACTCACTCCAAAACAGTCAAAAGGGATAGTCGACTTCCTCAGACCCTATTTTATGATAACTCTTTCCACGCAGGACAGCGTCCTAGATCACCAGCTCTAGCCTATTAAAGTAACTAGATTGTAAATTTTTTTATAGTGTTAAACCACACTTAGGTATTTCATTGAGAAATTATAATGAAAAGTCTTATCAAAATTATCGATTCCAGCGGGATTCAAACCCGCAACGGTCACACGACCCTTCTAAAGCCGGTGTGCCTTACAATTCGGCCACGGACAGAACCCTTAGTCGTCACAATCCAAATTTTTGACAAGCTCATATTCTATCGGTTATTGCACCGGTAGCGCCATCTACATGTTTCACTCAGTGAACTCATGCTCATTGTCCAAAGTTAGACTAAGATTATAACTAGACTAGCTGACCCGCGCGACTTCGTCTGCGCATGATTCATTTTTTCCGCGCAATTTTTTATTTTTTTTCTGTCATAAGAACCTTCTCCTGACAATAACAAACACAACAAAAAAAAAATTGTGAAATCGGTCCAGCCGTGCTAAAACGCGTGATGCCATAACCAAGGGAAAAAGGGATTCATTTTTATATATATAGAGATTCATTTTTATATACAGGGTGTAAAAAGACGTCTACCGAAGCCGAAAGGGGTAGGTACAGCATCCCAACACACAACCAAATCTAAAAGGATTTTCCTTAAAAATCATTATATCCGGAGAAAATAGCGTTTGAAGATTACTGTTTGCGTACTGGGCACGTTTTTTTACGTAGATTGCTGGATTTTGAGTTTAAATTGTTTATTTCTTTGAAAAATGAAATAATTTGGTAGGTATGGTCTTATTATGTTGTACTAGTGGTAAATAACTAGAAAATAAAATAAAATGACGTACCTAAGTAAAAAAATTTTTGCCTTTTTTTTCGATATATATGTTCAGAATCATGGTCTGATTGAAACCCCTCAGTTTTCGGTAGCAGTCTTTTTACACCCTGTATAGAGACAGAGATTATAAAGACTCACTCCAAAACCGCCATATTGAATGGATTCTGCAGGTTCCCAAGGTACTCCCCGATCATCTGCTTGCTGAGCCCCTTCCTGGTGATGAGGAACCTGGCGACTCCTCGCGGTGAGTTCTCCAGGAAGCCGCGAGCCATCAGGTAAGCGATACCACGCTCTGGCTTCTTGTTGAACAGGTTTAATCCAACGCGGTATTGGCGCTTGCGAACTGTTTCTGACACCTGGAAAGTTATAAGTTAGTGGTAAGTTAGTAAGTTCGTATGACATACATCCATACTAATATTATAAAGCTGAAAAGTAGAGGATTAGCGAGTTTATATGTTACGTTCCCCAAAACGCAACGATAGCGCGATCTAATTTTTCCTGTGGCGCCATCTATTAATACTATTAATACTAATATTATAAAGCTGAGAAGTAGAGGATTAGCGAGTTTATATGTTACGTTCCCCAAAACGCAACGATAGCGCGATCTAATTTTTCCTGTGGCGCCATCTATTATGTAGTAAAATGTGTCTATCTGTCTGTCTGTTTGTTTGTTACCTTTTCACGCCTAAACCACTGAACAGATGATGCTGAAATATGACATGGATAAAGATTATGTCCCAGGGACGGACATAGGCAACTTTTTTTTTCAAAACTAATCATGAAGAGCGTGAAATAAGGGTTGAAATTTTGTATGGGGACTTAAAGTGAAGTTCCAGTTGAAGGGCACTAGATGGCGTTGCTGTCCTATGGCTGAGGTCGAGATGGCGCTATTATTGCATTTTTATTTTTAAAAGTATCAGAAGAGAATTATTTTGCTGACGAAGTCGCGGGTACCAGCTAGTACATACATAAAATCACGCCTCTTTCCCGTAGGAGTAGACAGAGACCACGGATCTCCAATTGACACGGCCGGGATTCGAACCCACGACCTTCGGATTGACAGTCACACAATGGGCCATACTCTTTGAATATTACAGTCTTCTCTTACCTTCTGCGGTGGATGATGGTCATGCTTAGGGCGGCAGCACACAGCCGGCGGTTCGTAATATGGCGGTGCATCCTGCCTCTTCCACACGGAGTAGCTGTCTCCAGGCGCAGGGTATAACGGCCCTGATGCTGAAGAGGTTCTCTGGTGCTGCTGGAAGTGCTGTTCCTGGATCAGCACGTGGGGTTCCTGGGACGGTTTTGAGATTAGTCTAAAAGCAGTGCCTAGGTGGAGATGGCTTTTTGAGCGAAATCTGAAAACTAGTGGCTTCTACGGTTTCTTGTAGCTCAGTCTGAAGAGGAGGTTCTTCAGATCAGAATTCTTTAAATGGTTCTTGAGCGCAGTATGAAAACTGTGATCTATCCGTGTAAAAAATGCCGCGTTGGCATAGTTTGATGTACACTCGACTTTCATCCAAAAGGTTGTGTGTTAGAATCCTGGCCTCAATGGATTTTTAGTCTCAGAATATCGTTCACGAATTTTTCGTTTCCGAATAGTTGATATGCGCTTCAACACGAGCTCTAACCGGAGAAGGAAAATATCGTGAGAAAACCTTAGTAACTCTAATAAGCCTAGTAACAAGGGTTTGCCACCTGTCACGTATGGAATGCCTGCAAAATGAGAGCATGTGCCAAATATGGACGTGCCTACAAGTTCTTACCGGCGCCCTCGGCTGGTACGGCTGATGATAATGATGGCGGTGCTCCTGTGATGATGATGATGACGAGGACTGTACCGAGGACATTGACCCGCCGCGCACCGCGCCGCATTCCGCCCTGCGCAGCGATACTGGACTTTCCGCACTGGGAATAAGGACGCAAATTGAATGTAAACATCGTAAGGAAAGCAGGTGTTCTACGTAAGGAAACCAGAACCAGTCAGTGTTTCTAATAGGCGGCGATGGGTTTTCAACCTGTCACCTAATAGACTATAGTCTTTTTCACCACGGAACGTATGCGTGACACTTCGAGATGATGTCAAAGCCAGTCAAATAGTAATGTCCCACAGTATAATCGATATTATCAAAATCGATTTTTATTTCACTACGATCAATTCATCTCAATCGATTATAAGGTTCAGTCATAGATAAAATTACTAAACCAACGATTACTTATTTACTTATCGATTCATCGATTGTTTCGATTTTCATTTTTGGCACTCTCTATTATGTTACGTTCCATTTTACTCAGTACTGTTATTTGACGGTTTTTTGAAGAAAATGTTTATTGTTTATTTATTACATTTTATGGCTCGATTAAGACCTTTATGCTCACAATGCCTACGCCGCGAAACGACTTAGTCGCAAAATAACTCACATTTAAAACACCTACAAAGCAAAATGCCTCAAATCGATATCTCTAACGTGGTTTGCCAAATTTGCAATACGCCTGCATTCTTTCTTGTCTCGGCGGCAAAACGTCTCAAAATTAAAATGACTTTAAAGGATAGTACATCACACGCCATAAGACTAAGAATCATAATTAATTGCAATCAAAAACGGCTATAAATCCAATTGCCTCAAATTAATATTATACCTCTAAATCATTATGCAAATGGCATAGAAACTCTATGTGAATTCCCTATTTTCAAAATAATAATTATAATAATATGAAATAATTAAACAGGAAATAAACAATTGTTTTGTATGTTTTAACGTTTCATTTTTTACTTGATATGTTTTCTTTCAAAATTGTTATGAGCACACAAGCAACGTGAAACGAATTGCTGCCTATTACAAAAATATAAAACCTTAGTTGAACCACATGTCAAAATAAAACTGTTACCACAAAAAAAGCGTTCTATGTACGAGTATTTAAAGATCGTTTTTCTAGTTAAAGTTTTTTAGTTAGACATGGTCTAAACTCGGCTCATTTTCTTGTAATAAGGCCCATTAAGTGTAATGTGTCAGGCATACGTTCCATGCTGAAAAAGACTAGCTTCTTTGCGAGCATATGTCACATAATGGTTGGCCTTCATTGTGTGTAGACTGTAGATTTTGTCTATGTGCATAAGCGAATTGAGCGTTCATTCGTCCGTAGCGTTCATGAGCTTACGCACACAGAAAAACGTGCATGTGCATCTACACACACACAATCAAGACCAACCCGCCTTCGTGAGATGTAAAAACTACGCTTAGGCATCCCGGGAACCAACGTCATTGCTTTTATTAAAGGAATGTAAACCGTATTGAATTGTGCTAAGGTACATACTTGAGTGTGATACTGCTGGTACGCTTCGGAACTTCGGGCGGCAATCGCCGGGCATTGGCAGCCTGTATAGCAGCCAATTGCTGTTGCTGTCTAGCTGTGGGTGACGAGAGTGGCTTCCCGCCTGATGATAGCAGGTTGCCGTAGATCGGACCTGAAAAACATTATTATTATTATTATTAAAAGCCCCCAATGTCCCACTGCTGGGCAAAGGCCTTTATTATGAAAAACATAATAAATTAAATAAATAACCGATTTCGTAAACTTTCTTAAGGTTTGTAAAATAAGAAATTACAAATGTTTTGGAAAAATATTTAGTTATGGAGTTATTTAGATAGAACATAATTTTTTTAGATAACATTGAGAATATGAATTTTTGAATTTAATATAATTTATTTATACTTTATCACAGGGAGGTTAACATGAACTCTTATTTCCTGGCTAATTTCAAATTCAAAATTCAAAATTATTTATTCAGAACAATGTACACAGAAAAACTGATAACAAAAGAACGATGAGAACTGCAAAAGTTTAATAAACTGTGTAGCAGTCTCAACGCCACCTCCTTGACATTACAACATAGGTAGGTACCTAGTTCTGAAGGAAACTTTATGTAGGTATCATTTAACACTATAGAATAAACTAATTCTAAATTAAACTAAAGATTTTCAAACAAGAACATTATATGAAAGTTAAAGAGCAATAAATACAGTACATCATAAGGTTAAAAATATTGTATCTTAAGTGCATGTATTTATACAGAAATTGTGTGTGTATCTGTGTGTGTGTGTGTGTGAGTGTCTGTGAGTATCTGTGAGTGTGTGTGTGTGTGTGTTTGAGGATGTGATGTGGTTATTCAGGAATTTTTAGCATGTCTTCTGTCTCTTCGTAAGAGAGAGTAAGCAGCCATTTTAGAATTTTTATTTTGCAATTATAGTTTGGGAGGGGGTATATATTTAAAATTTTTAAAATTTAAAACTGCATGCCAATTTCGCATAAAACGGTTCAATAGAGAGACGTAGAGCCACTTAGTTTGATAAATAGAAAATGATATGCGCCGCCATTATAGATCCGTTTCTTTACTTACGTCAAAATTGAAGCATTACCATTTATTTTAAGAAATTGAGCGAACCGCGAGTATATAAATAAATATGCTGGACTTTTCACACAGCATCATCTAGCCCCAAAGTAAGCAGAGCTTGTGTTATAGGTACTACATATCTGATATACTACTTATATACTTTTTGTTTGTAAATACATACATAGAAACACCCAGACCCGAGACAAATATCTGTAGGTCATACAAACATTTGTCCCGCGGCATCGAACCCGCAAACTTCTGCGTCGCAGGCAGACCTTCGCCCGCTGAGCCACAGAGGTCGTCAAACTTACCAGTATTGCTCAGCAACTGGTGGTTGTGCAGAGATTCATTGTGCGACGAGGACGTCGATATATTGGTAACTGAGCCGCTCACTGAGCAATTGCATACCTGGAAATATAAAAAGAATACGTTTTAAAAACTATACTTATCAAAAAGGACTTTAATTTTTAGGTAAGTACTACGTAAAAAAATCTAATTTTTTTTTTGTTGATTTTGACATTAAGTGTAGATAAAGTATAATTTTTACAGAATTGTACACACTAACGTCATTTTATGTAACTCACCCCATTTATTATATACTTTCTAGATCCGAATCTCCAAAGCCTAATTTGTTTAACTCTTCTCAACACCGGCACATATTCGTGCATTTTTCAAATCCATTTACTTCCTAATTAAAATTATCTCATTTCGGTATGTCATACCTCGACAACGTCACATGTGAGACTGATAAAATTGATAAGACACACACTATGTGCATTACAAAGCGTTTCAAATATAGCCTTTATTGTTTTATATGTAAGGTTGATATACTGGCAAATATTTTCAATAGATTATAATTATGGTATCATAATTAGTTGACTCGCATTCTTTGATATCAAAGTTTTGATGCGTAAAAATCTCGATTTAAAAGATGTTGATAAGATTTTCCAATACGAATGATAAAATTTATCTTAATATCGAAAACAATATCAATCCAATGTTTTCCTTTGGAAGCTACATACGTCACAGTCGACGTCTATCTGCGGAAATTGGTGACTAGCGTTTGTTGTGTAGTTTGTAAAGTCGTTCCTAATAGATGTTCGAAGTTAAGCAACGTTCTAAACAGTCAGTAAGAGGACGGGTGACCGCCAGTGGCATTATCATTCCGTGCTTCGGAGGGCACGTTTTGTCAGTCCCGAAGTTGGCTTTAAAATCTCCGTCACCAGGGGCCGTATTCCCGTTCTTTTTTCCGTTCGTTTTATGAATATTCGGATGTTTCTTACTGCGATTTCTGATCGTTTTGGAATATTTGGTCCTAGGTTAGGAACGTGTTGTAACGTTGATCTTATCGACCGAATACAATGGAGCTCGTAGTAAGAACGAACGAGAGAACGAACGCGAATAACCACCAAGAGTTGACTACTCATACGAACTTACTTTTTGGTTGGAGACACATTGTGAACGGCTTCTCGAACACTTTTCAAATTGACAAGCTGATTAAACTCTGATTAAACTTGGAATACTTGGTCCTCATTGGTCGAATGACATATTTGAACGATGATTTTGAAGATGATTTGCGTTCGAGAATCATCATCATCATCATCATCATCCACAACCTGACTTTGCCCACTGCTTGTTATAGGCCTCTCTTTCTTTATACCACTTCTTACGATCTCGTGCTAATCTCATCCAGCAGCCATATTGTGTAACTTGAAATCCATTCCCATTTGTCATCCCAATAGAGCTCAACCTATCACATAATAGGTAAATGACAATTGAAGTTCAGAATAGGTTTCAAAAGTCAAAATGAAGCCCATGTCCATTGCCAGTTGAATTTACACAATAAGGCCCCAGGTGCGGCCCGCGACGTATACCAAATCGTCCGGCAGCGAGATGGGCAGATGATTTGGTATATGTTCGAGAAACCGGCAGTAAATATATTAGCTACCCCACACCGGCTACTGACTTGAAAGCTACATACGCCGCTGTCGACGTCGCGATGCGGTATCTCGTTGGCCATCATGTGGATCTGATGAGCGGATTGCTGAACCCGCGCCACCATCGCTTCTACTTCGTTGGATGTGTCCATTTGGAGGTGATTGCTGAAGAATTATAATAGAACTATACAAAAATGGTTAGCTAGATAAGTCATTTTAGATGAAATTCGTAGATGTTTACATCAGATAGCATTTACACGTAAGAATTTCAACCGATACGATTTAATATCGCACTGCAATGATTTGCATGTAAACGCTCATCGGATGCTAAAAGTCATAGTAAGTGCGATGCTCGCTTGAACACTAAATGGCTTAGCAAAACGTGCCAAAAATCGTGTAAATGCTCCATAGGTCCTAGAAACATACAACTTGCGAGTGTACTGCATTCCTTATATGATTTAAAAGTGCACTAAGAAAGGAATTTCAAAAATGTTACCCCTAAAGGGTGTAAGAAAAACAAAGTTGGTACCACGTGAAGCCGCGGGCGTGACACTTGTGCATTTACTTACCTCATATCCATATCATGGCGTTCCCGAAGCGACATGGAGCGCATCGGCCTGGTGAGAGCTAGTGCCTTTTCCACGCTGCCAGGACTCTTCTGCAGTAACGGGTTCGCATAAATATCGTTACCTGAAAAAAAAAATTATAATGAAAGGCAAATAAATATTAAGCTATCTACAAACGTTCAGTTCCGCAGTATAGCATGAAGCAGCGTTTTCGTATTTGTTTGGATATTCTGTGTTTCCATCAACTGGAAACTGATCTGGATCAAACTTGAAATAGAGACCTGGAATAATATAAGCTATTCCAGGTCATTATCTCTTAGTACTAATCCAGGTCTTAGCCACACTTACAAAATAAATAAGTATGGATAACACTTCTTTAAATTGTCGGTACCACATGAAAGTTTCTGCGGGGAGGAAACAGGTATTTAAATAAAGGGTCTACCAGAGTTAGCAAGAAAGGAGCCTCTTAGAGGCGCACTAGTAATCCTATCACCACACTGACACGACAAGAAGAACCTTTGCATACCATTGACTAGTTGCCCATGCTCCGGGCCGTCCACCATCCTCCTCGCAGTGGAGTCTGCTGCCTTCGCCATCGCTGTGATGGCACTGAACTTCTTAAGGAGCTGGCGTCGTCTGAACGCCCTCTGTATCGTCACCGCGGCTCTTCTCGCACGAAGACCTCCGTATCTCCTCTCGAGGATCTCAACTTGCTTGTCGAGAAGGTCTTGGGACATCTCATAACGACTGGAATTTCATGTTTAAATGAGAGGATGAACATTGAACATGTAAGGATTTTGTGGAGCAAAATTGGTGGATTCATGAGTGTTTTGTGTCGGTGAAAGGTTGTTCAAAGCGTTTTTTGGATGGTTTTGATTGTGGAGAGGGTTGTTTCCGTTTGAAGTGAAAATTATGAAATATTTTTCTTTATGAATTTGCTTGACTGATTTTGATAACAGCGTGATATTCTAAAATCTACTGAAAGGAAATTCATGTCAAGATTTCGTCTCTAACAGAAATATTTGTAATACAGATTTCAACATTCTAAAAGATATAAGTATTTAGTTTTTTAGTATCAAGTTAGTTCAGTACATGCTTTTAGTACTTATAAAAAAAACTCGTAAGAATCAAGTCAAATCTGTGGATTAGAATTTAATATTGAGAGTAGAGACCAGAGTCCACGTACATTGTAATCAACGAACAGCGAACGCATGAAATCGATTCGTGCAAGTGGACCAAGGTCTTTGTAAATGATTTTCTCATGCGAACTTTTGAGTGAAGGTAGTATAGGACAGTTAGTGTTATCTAGTTCAAAGGGTTCACATGACAAGCTAGGTTTCGCCGACATACCCTCTAGTCAATTTCCCCCGTTTTTGGGGTAGTGATGGATCTTTTTGCCTTATCCCGGAGGTGCCTATGAGGGACACATCTGTGCCACGCCTATGGAATTTTGTAAAATGTTATATAAAGTGTTGGAATCATATGTTACACATAATATTACAACAGTGCGTTTAAAATATCATTGACTGAACAGAGCGCTATAAGCCATACCTTATTCAATATTATTGTTTTAAGAACAAATCGAACACGATGAATAACAAGAATTTTGAATAAGATAAGTTATAATAAAACAACATAGGTTAGAAAAAAAATACCTCTGGCAGCGCTTTTCACTTTGACTTTATTTTTTAAATAAAATAAAAAGAAAACTCACACGTACTTTGAAATATAAAAACGAAATAAGCAAACAAGCATATTCTGCCCGCTTAGTTCTAGACTAAAGGACCATTCAAATATAATATATTAACATTGCTACTTATACTGTATTACCCAGAAATAATATAAACTATCCTTTTATAACTTTATCCTGTTATTCACAACACCATTTGTGTAAAGATATCTATTTACAGAAGCGGTGTACAGTGTGTAATACCGAAACGCAATAACGTTGAGGTGTCCCCAGAAAAGTCGTAAGAGCCGGTGGTCTTGAATTAACTTTCATACAAAATGTATAATGTATAGGTGACAGATTAGCGCGTTCTTGCTTTGTTTGCAAAAGTTTTAGCACGACAGACCCTGGGCGCTGACATGTCAGGATATTGAATCCTGACATGTCAACGCCCAGGGTCTGATTCCGCTTAAAGAGTCCACACGGGTTACTCCTAACAGAGGTGTAGACCTGACATATACGTCACTGGGCAACGGACAGTACGTTTATAAAACACAAAAGCCTCACCTCTCCACAGATCTGTTGTTGTGAACAGCCATGCCAAAGCCCTCTGGTGGCGCGGCGATGTACAGCGGCGGCGCCGGCTCGGTCGCGGGGCAGAGGCCAGCGCCCGTCGACGCGTTCGATGCCGACGAGCATGACGAGTTGGAGTGGTTTAATGCTGGAAAGAGATAGACGTATGTTGTAATGAACAGGAAAAGCTGGATTCCTTCCACAGGTTCAACCAACACAGATCCAAAAGACAACAACGAACTGGCAAAACTGAAAATTAGAGCAAATGCTGAGAAAGGTAGCTTATTTTTGGTCACTTAGTTTGTACCTACCTTTAATTCTGATCATTAGGTACTTTGTATTCAGGTGAAAATATTTTACTCTATTTAAAGGGCCACTTTTGGCTTGGTTTTATTAGTTTAGAATTCAATTTCCGTTTCTTTACGAATTTTTCTATGAGTAGGATATTTGTTTTGGTCCAGGTCTGGGTGTTGTAGTTTTTCATACCCCTCTCCCACGACACAGGGAATCCTATTGTAGAATCAGGTCTACATTACCGTTGTATGTTATTGATTTGTCTACTTACCAGGCAGAGGTCGATGCACAGACGTGACATATCTGTTCCCGTCCATATAACCCCGGTCAGGTTCTGCCGTATGCGCATGATGACTGTGGATGCCGTGCTGGTGGGTGTAGAAGCCGTCTGGCGGATGTAAGGGAACCCCCCCACCACCTTCCTCTTCGTCGACCTTCTGGGAAAAACTGTGGACAAGAAAGGGCGAGGTTAGTTACGTTGTTCCGAAATCTTATTAGGTTTTGTGAGGACGCTGAATCAAATATGAGTTTTGGTATTGTAGTGTGATCAATGTTTTTAAGAAATACCTTAAACTCTCTACCAAACTTCAGTAGCTTATGGTCATATTTAGTTCGTGCTACGCACTGCCACTATCTCACTGTTATTGAACTGTGTACTTTTTTATGCTGTATTTAAGAGTTATATTGCATTGCTCATCGAATAATAAGTGCGCGCTGCGTCTGTATGCGAGACAACCCTTCCTATCAACCCTAACCTATGAAACCTCACTAACATTGGTGTATGTAGTACAATTTAATACTCATACAAATGTAAAACACAAACACATGTGAAACTCGTACGAGTATAAAGTAGTTGGTAAGGTCACAGAAAACGAGCCCATCCAAAAGTTTCTAAGCACATTCCAAGTAAGTTTCAGATACCTTGTTTGCTTGACCCACATTTCCGAATCACGGAAAACTTATCTGGCGAGCCGTATTTCATACGCCTTATCTATGCCATCACATATTCCCACATCTTTACTTGTCGTGTACCGTGTCTGTCTTTTGCTCAATCCAATGATAAAACTAGAACTATGAATGCGAGTTAATGAGATGACGATTGCATTGGTAAACTTCGAAATGTATCGTGAAAATCGCAAACCATATTGAGATTTAATAATTACGTTTTAATACTAAAAAGAAAACCGACTTCAATTTTTGACTCGAAACGCGGTGTGACTCAGGGCGTCAATCTTCGATTCGATTTCTATTTGTGACATGGCTAGGCGTTTAGAGTTTTACGGGGAAACTATCAATCCCTCAGGAATAAAATTTATATGGGACAACCTCTGGAGTCTCTCTCTTTCAAACATAAAAAGAATTTTGCAAATCGGTCAACAAATGGCGGAACAATCGCGTAACAAGATAAAAAAAAAAACATACAGACGAATTGAGAACCTCCTTTTTTGAAGTCGGTTGAAAATAATGTAAAACAGAGGTTGACACGCCATGTGCCCCGTAGCGCACTTGAGCATGTTCATAAACCAAATAGACGTTTTATTTCTTTTCTTTCTATAAGCGGGTTGGCAGAAATACTGTTGAAAAACTTACATGTAGCTTTTAGTTTATTTGCTTACTGAGAAAAGCGTAAGAAAAAAACCGAAGAATTATGTTTTCAGGCAGATGCAACCAATTGTTTTAAATATTGCGACAAAACTACGGATATCTCGATCAAACATTTGCTCAGCTCAGGATATCTGGGACACAAGAAGTTGGCAAACAGCCTGGTTTCTTGTTGCTATCCTTGTCTTTCCTACTTCAAAAGAGGAAATAGAACGTATCCCCCTTTACGGTTAAAAAGAGCAATTAAAATCGTAGCTTCATTAATACGGCACGTGTTACAGTTATTGCACCTAGAGTTATTATTATGTCTTCGTTTCTAGGTTGGATAAGAGAAGCTTTAAAAGTACGTGACCTCTTCCCACCTTCGCGAGGAATTGTCACAGTATTAACAGGCTATCTCAAAATGGGAACCATCAGTAAATTATCTTCTTTAATGTTTTCTCCTAATCTATTCTAATTCTATTTGATTTTCGTCTAGAAAAATAAGTAGGTAGGTAAGTACCGAATAACTCATCTCTTGAGACAAAAAAGTACATGTAGTTTATCCGTGATGAGGTTCCCATAACAAGATCTGCTTTCATGAAGCTGAGTGAAATGTCCAGCATTGAAAAAACACAGATTTTTAATGTGATTCCGGAGTCACAATCACAGATCACGGTCATACTCGTCTAATAACCGTCAGTTACACGTTTCCTTGACAATGACTGACCGAAGCACTCAACCGTACCAAGTACCAATCTCATACGGTTCTAAAAGCAATGGCGTGACGTGTAGGTAGCCATTACATTTGTATTGTGTTGATTAACTTACTGTATTGAAGCGCTTATGATATAGAATAGAATATAATAGAAAAACACTTTATTGTACACAAAAACACATTACAGGAAATACACGAAAACAAGTAAGTAGGTATACGAGTAAACATGTATGCTCAAAGGCATATGAGGTAAGTTCATGGAGTTTTTGCCCCAAAAACGCGTTTGAATAACTAGCTGACGCTCACCGTGTTACCCGCTATGGAATGTTCCTGATACCTCAGGAATATTCCATATTTTTCTTAGTTTTCCGAACCTGTATTACTACTGTATTATGTACTGTATTGAAGCAAAACTCGATAGTCTGAGCCATCGTCGCGAGGTATCATGTTTGTCGGTCTTCTACAGATTGTACTATGGTGAGTGTGCCCAGGAGCTACACGACCTTATTCCGCCTTCACCGTTCTTTTACAGGGACTTCAGACGCACAGCTAATTATCATCCTCACCTGGTTGATATTCCACTTATTAGAACTAAGCGCTTCGAAAGTTCTTTTATTATGCGCACTGCAAAAATTTGGAATCAGCTTCCAGCGTCCGTATTTCCGCTGAGCTACGACCCTATTGTTTTTAAGAAGAGAGTTAATAGGCACCTTCTGGGTAAGCTCGCTCCATCGTAGACCTCACTCTTACCTGTGTAAGTTTGAGGTCAAGAGCCGACCCATTCATCATAAAAAAAAAAAAAAACCTGTGTTCTGAAAGGATTTTAAGTGCACTTCAAAGAGGTTCCTTTCGGATACAGCTAGTATATCATAATCAGCATGCCAGTAGAACGAAAGTGGGACCAAAGCATAATCGTGAATATTGAATTAGCACAAAAGTTGTAGGCACATCCGCAATGTCACGATGTCGGAGAAAGTATGCGAATAATATACAATTTAGTCTGTATCTACAGATATTTTGCAAAATTATGGTTACAGGCTCTAGAGCCGTGAATAGAAATCGGAACAAGAGGGAAAATAATGAGGAAACTCGATGCGATGCTGTTGTTCAGTGTTTTCTTTATAAAAACTAGTCATCACACAAAATGTCTTTTGTCAATATGATTGTCCGTCAATTGATTATTCTGAACTACACTCAGGGACTGATTTGGAGGAACGTAAAACTTAAAGTTAATAAGATTTGTAATAAATAAAAGCCTCTAGAAAATGTTATTCCACTAAATATAAGTATGAAAGAAGTTAGTAGTGTATAATGTGCGATTTGACGACCTCTGTGGCGCAGTGGGTGAAAGCCCGCTTGTGACGCAGAAGGTTGCGGGTTCGATCCCCGCCGCGGGATAAAATGTTTGTATGATTTGCAAACATTTATCAAGCAAAAAGTATATAAGTAGTATATCAGTTATCTGGTTCCATAGTACAAGCTTTGCTTATTTTGGGGCTAGATGACGCTGTGTAAAATGTCCAGCATTATTTATAATATAGCTCACAAAAAATAAAAACGCATTAAACATGTAATATAAATTATTCAGACTTATCTGAAATTGACTCAAATGATAAAATGTTGAAATTGATGCGCTATAGTATAAAATATATTTTATTCCACAAAACCACTCTAAAACTCCATTTAAATTTAAACGGATACTATACGAATTCCAGTACAGACTTTTCAAATTTTAAGCTAGCGAATAGAGCAACAAAAATTTGCATACATTGGCGAAAAATTCAGCAAGAATTTTATTCTCAGAGATTGTTACTTAGTATTTTATGCAGGTTTTATAGCCCACAATGAATTGTCATGTTACGACACTGAGTTTCGGTGAAAGTAGGATTGTATCATTGCATTATTGTACAAAATAAATGTGTTATTGTACAGAGAACTCGACCTGTTGGTATTACAAAGTGAAGTTTATTATTTGCGTGACTATTTTCAAAGACTGATGAGTCAGTGTAAAATCATTATGCGCGAATGGCACAGCAGCAATTTCATTTAGTTATATGTAGATGTAAGTATTACGATATGACAGAGAATATAATAAAACATTTTTGAAAAAAAAAATTGAACCGACTTCACAGAACACAAACAGAAGAACCTTCTACACACTAAAAAGAGAAAAATAAGAATATAATTTGAAGTCGGTGCCAACTATTCATTTAACATCTAAGAAATTCAAAAGAACTTGGGTGCAAAATTGTATCCTGGTACGCTATCGCTCGATTTCTTTTTTTGATAGGTACCTAATCGTATTCACTTGGCACCGACTTCAAATTATATTCTTATTTTTCTCTTTTTAGTGTGTAGAAGGTTCTTCTGTTTGTGTTCTGTGAAGTCGGTTCAATTTTTTTTTTCAAAAATGTTTTATTTTTCCCTTTTTAGTGTAAGTAAATAAATACTGTGTAAATAAAAGTGTATGTGTAAATAATATAGTAAGCTACGAGTACATAAAGACTTTGCTTATCGTAGCTTCAGTAGGAAAGGATAAGAGAAGTCATGGGCAGACCTACTAAAAGGACACACCGGAGTTCAGCAAGGGGGAAAACTATCAATCCATAAGGAAAAGAAAATATTTTGGACTACTTCGGGTGTAATACACTTTCAAACTATTTAATGTTTGACTCAGATTGTGAGTCAGGGTGTGTTGTGTAGTGAGAATGAGGTTTTTTGAATGTTACGGGAAAACTGTCAATCCCTCAGGAAAAAAAATATATGGCGCCACCTTGAGAGTATACCTCTTTCTAACAAAAAAAAAATTTTGGAAATCGGGCCACAATTTTCTTAAAGTTCAGTGATTGTTTTAGTTTTACGGGAAAACTATTAATCCCTCAGGAATAAAATTTATATGGGACCACTATAAGAGTATACCCTTTCAAACAAAAAAAAAATTTTGGAAATCGGTCCACAACTGACGGAAATATCGGTGAACATACATAAAAAAAAAACATACATACAGCCGAACATATAACCTCCTCCTTTTTTTGAAGTCGGTTAATAATTATAAAGTAAGATGAAATCAGTTGTAACTTTGACAAAAAATACATAGTAAAAATAACAAGCTTTTCCTCAGTGCAGGTAAAACAGATTATAACAAAATATTGCTGAGGCACTTCTGCAAAGACAAATATCGGTAACAACCTAAAGTTTAGTTCAGACCGACAATAATAGTTTGTAGCGCAAAGTTGAAACAAATTCTACCTCTCAACTTTCAAGTTTCAAAACTCAGCATATCGAATCGTTTGCTAATGAAATGTTTTCATTTAGCTCTGAAGGCGAGGAAAGTTTCACGTTTAGTGCCAACATTCAAACACTAAGCAGAGCTTCGTGTTTCAAATGAATGCAGGTGCTTAAAACTATTTGACTCTGCACCCCGTTCCTTGTAGTAATTTGGAGAATAGAGAGGCTGTAGATAAGCTAGAGTATCTTCTGAGTTGAGTAAGTAGTTCTTATGTTGAGTTGATGAGTGATATGGAGTAGGTAGAAATTTGCATAAGGTCCACAGATAATTCCATTCCAAACAGAGATTTCGAAGAAAAATCTAGTACTACTTACTTTAAACTGTTATATCCGATTCTACATCAGTACAAGACAAAATACAAAGCTCTGAATAGCTTATCTAGATGTTACGCAAGCTTGCAAGTAAATCTTTAAATTGCTACTTTTATGTTACAAACGAAACAAGTAAAACTGGATAACGATTGTATCTCTAATGCATTGTAGACACTATCCTTTGATGACATATTAACTAGGTAACATGCAACTTTTTCGGGATTCGAAACTCGAATTTGAACTGATTAAAAGCAGATTTACGACCTCAATAGGCCAGGCCAACACGGCTCTAAAGGTGCATTTACACGATGCGATTTCAACCCATACGATATCGTATCGCACGGCAATTTTCCACGTGTAAACGCTCATCGTATGCGATTTGTCATAGATAGCGCGACACTCGTCGGCACGTTCAATGAGCGGGGCTTAGCAAATCGTACGAAAAATTGCATCGTGTAAATGCACCTTTAATGCTCATGCTACAAATTGTGGCCCAGATTGAAATAAACATAGCAAAGCCGAGGCAAGAGTTGCAGCAAAGTTCTACGGAGTTCTAAAAAAACTTTAAAATATATTTGCCAAGTTCCGTCACCCACATTTTATGCAAAGTTGGGAACTAATAAACTTTGAGCAAGAGAAATATTGGCTTCTGCGACGCCAATGCAAAAGCGTATTAACGCTGAAACATTAACTTAAATCTAGGTTAGTAGAATATCTTTCTTACTTTCAAGCTATAAAGAATTAAATCGGTATACGTTAGGTTTTCCTTCATTCGTTATGCAGTCAAAAAGTAAATACCACATAAAATATTATACTATACGTACGTACACTATACCAACATATAGAGAGAGTAATACTTATTTCATAATAAATACATCTTGACTATTATAACGACGTGGTTCTGACTAACCCCTCCGGAAACGAAAATCCATCATCATCAACATGAACATCTAAAGCCTTTGAAGACATTTGAGGGGGTTAGTAAGAGGCAGGTCAAATCAAGACAGATATTTGGCACACGCCCGCATTTTACAGATACGGGAATACGTATTGTATTGCAGTTTGCAAACGTCGATGTTACCGAAACTTTTGCGCTGGAAATGCTTAAAGCGCTTGAAAGCTGATGTTTACTGCAGCGTTTTCCACAAATTCGCAATCTAGGATTTGTGAAGCCGCTGCACTTAAAAGTTTAACAATATACTTACCTAACAGTTAACTCTAACCGTAAAGTTATTTACCGAAAATAAAAAAAACGTCACTTTATTGGTTGTTTGTGTTTTTTTTTAATTGTAGTTGCCCAGAGTTAATCTTATTAATCCCTGAATTTGGATGGGTGACTGCTAATTACACCTATAAAATAAATAGTAAGAACAAGCATCTACGTCCATTAAACATTTTATAACTACCCCACTAGTGGGAAGGCTAGTGGGGTCGTTGGGAATATATCATCCTGGGTGGAAATCAAACCTAAAACCTTACAAAGCAATAGGCACAGCAATTGACTACTAAGCTAAGCGTTTGGTTCAGCGTAAGAAGCCTACAAACGTACAAGTACAAATCATGAAATTCTATTACAATCATCATCATCATCATCAGCCTATGACAGTCCACTGCTGGGCATATGCCTCCCCTAGTGCGCGCCATTGCGCCCTGTCCTCAGCTCGGCTATTACAATATGACTTGCAAGTCAATTAACAAAAACAATCGATAAAATCTTACAGCTGAAGACACCATCGCAGCTTAAACACTTTCCACATTGTCTATGGCTCGAAACTACACAACACTGTCCTGTCATCAAAAAGGCAAAATACTGCGTCAAAGTTTAAGTTTTCGATACAAAGCCAACCAATTAGCTCTTCAGACGAGCTTCAGACTCTTGTATTGGACGGTAGCCAGAGAACTGATGCTTAGCCTAGTCTATGAAAAGCAAAATAGCAAAGTCTTATTTGAAGCTTCGTTTACTCTTGTCAAAGTCAAAGTCCAGGCAGTTATTTAATGGGGCAGAATTGTGACAGCAAGTCGCAGAAGCCATTAACCAAGAAACTGAACTGAACAAAGCCACGGACAGAATTGTGACAGCAAGTCGCAGAAGCCATAAACCAAGAAGTGAAGTAGTCTGATAGGAACACTTTGATAATACTACCTTTTTTGAAAGTCTTGTACCTACATACAAAAATCTGAAACCTCAGATGCCATAGAACATCAACATAAAGTAGAAGACCACAATTGTTTACTAGAACATGCCGCTTTCAGGCAACACCCAGCTAAAATACACTTGAGAAACCGGCGAAAGCTCTTTGTTACCCGCAATCCCAGCTCGGAGATATTTGCTTCGTGTAATAACCTACAATTTTTCGCCAGAAACTAGGTCGGGTCTGCAGCCATTCAGGCGTATTAATCAAGTCGGCAGCTGAATGGAGGACACTAGGGTTGATAGACTTGCTAGCCAACCCCTAGGTGGCTGGAATCTAGGAGTTTTTTCGAAATTTTGCTGCAACTTTTCATTGTTATTATGATACTTTAAATAGTCGTATCGTGAAGTTTTTTTGTGTATTATTTTACTCGAAAAGATGTCCCGTAATTATCCCACGTCATCCGTAATCGACGTATAAGGGTAGTAGGTAGTAATCAAATGAAGAAATTTCTCTACACCTCAGTGCAGTAGGTATAATCCTCATCAGAGTTGTACCAAGTCTAAAATTAAAATAAATAAAACATGAATGAAATTGTTACTTGAAAAACAATAATTAGTAAACATTCGAAGAACGAGTTCAATGGAGATTGGAGATTCAATAAAGCTGGTAATATTAAAAAACATAAAAATCGTAACACTAGCAACCCTGCCCGTTTACCCCACAAACGACAATAGGGAGATGTTGCGCTCCATTTGATAAATAAACTGCATTCGTATAAGTACTTATTACTTTTTTACTTTTCAACTCTGAAATATCTTCACTAATGATACCCTTTGTTCGGGGTAAGTTGTGGTGGATGGAGCACGGACAAAGGTTTAATTGCGATAAAAGTTTTGCATTTCGTTTCGTGTTGTAATCCGTTTTGAATAGTTTTTGAAAAGTTTAATGCGATGATACGTCTGTATTTAAATACGAGAATTTAGCAATTTGATATTCGGAAAAACATGTTAAAGTTTAGAGTAGGTAATCTATTATGACTTGTAAAATACATAGTGAATTACTATTAAATGATTGATTTATCAGCCACTTGTGTTTCTCTTCGATATAAAGTATTTAAAAGAATATAATCCAAAAAAAAACCTGTTTCTTAACTACCAAGAAAACGAAATTGCTGGAAATTGTTTATGATTAAAAAAATATTCTTCTAAAGAAGCCTTTTTACTTCAAGCTTGCTCTAAACTTGTCGCAAAATCATTAGCTACATAACGGATGGTTACGATTTCAAAAGGTAATTTATTATGGAACTGGTTGTGGAGCCTTGAATGTTCTGCCATTGTTTGCAAACCAGCTCGGGTAGCAGAGATGAGAATATTCATATATATACAATGTTGTTGCAAATTTTAGTTTTTGGACAGACGGGAATTATTGGTCAATAATGTGGAGCATAGATCAATGTTTTAGTAAAATTAATTTTAAAACGCACATTTATTGTTTGGATTGTAATGTTTTATTTAATGCCTTTTCTAAGATCCATGTTATCTAAAGAGCTATGAATATAATAAGTGTGGCTGCAAGTGTGCAAGAAGAGGAAGGCCGAAGAAGTGGTTGGATTGTTTGAGAGATGATATGAATGTAAAAGGTGTGGATGCACAGTTGACAAGTGATAGGAGTAAGTGGAAGAACATATGTTGTGCCGACCCCACTTAGCGTGGGATAAGGTCAGGGAGATGATGATGAATGCCTTTTTTTAAGATCAATAGGGAATCCAATATCTTTTTATGACATATTATAGTTATAAATAAATAAATATGTTTATTACTAACTTAATTTTGTTAGTAGGTAACTCTTATAAACTAGATTAGTACTTAGTACTTTTAGTTTTGCCTCACCTCAAAATATTTATTCGTCCAAATTAAATCCAAGCAAATCATTAGAAAATGCAGTATCATTGCGTGCAAACAATTCCGTGACAAATTCTACCCCGAATTCCCGATACCCCTTAAGTGCCAATAACTTGGGTAGCAAAGAGGCAGCCACATGAAACTTTAAAACATTACTATCTATTGGCTGTTGCCCAAATTTGCACCCCAAACCTTTCCTGTAATGGTATTACACGAAGAGTTTAGGTTACCGACTAACGTTTATGAGACAAACGAAATTGGTCGTCGTCTAAGGTAAAGGTACAATTAGTTGTAGCTAGCTTAATTCCGCAGCTTTTATCTAAATTATGATAGAAATAAATTTTTAATTAGCTAGAATCACGTAAAAAATTTTATAGAAAAACAAAACTAGGTAGGTAATTCCAGATACCTAAAACTAAAGAATATAAATTACTAGCTGACCCGCGGCAAACAATATTGCTATTAAAAAATAAGGGTTGATCGTAGAAAGGTGAAAATTGTACTATTTTTGTATGTTGTATCATAAAAAAATAGAAATTAAAAATTTTGTCTAAAAAATAAAAAAAAAATTTGGGGTGGACTACCCCTAACATTTAGGGGGATGAAAAATAGATGTTGGCCGATTCTCATAGCTACCGGATAAGTACAAAAAATTTCATCAAAATCGGTCAAGCCGTTTCGGAGGAGTATGGCAACGAAAACTGTGACACGAGAATTTTATATATTAGAAGAAGATAATGATAATGAAAGAAACAATCTTTTTTAGCTATGTCAGGCTGTGAAACCAGATGCATTTCAGCCTTTATGTATGAGAAGAAAAAAAAGAGGGTAGAAAATAAAGGTTGAGAAGAGCAGGTTAGGTGTACGTATTTACAGTTCTTCCAACGGATCTAGGCATTCGTGAAGTTAGCCGTTTGTCTGTGCAGAACACAATTTTGTATGAAAAAGCGCTCACTGCGCAGACAAACGGCTAACTTCACGAATGCCTAGATACGTTGAAAGAACTGTACGTTACGTACATTGGGCAACGCTAGTTGAGAAGCCCTGCTCTAGTAATTAAGTTTACTACCAACTTCTTAATCAACTACAAACCTACAATACAAGCTAACTAACCGTTCAATCCATCGCAGCTAAAAATGGATACAGCGTTTTTAATCTGAACTTACACACGAGCCTGATACTGTTGAAGTGAAAACGAGGCCAAACATCATACGTGTGAAAGATAGGATTAAAACACGTACCTACTTTGAAAGCACTTTTTACTTTTTCTCATATAATTTTACATTCGCGAATTTTAAGATTCTCTGAGTAACATTTCGTGAGTGGTAAACTGGCCCCTGGATGTCCGAAGGTTTGCTTGGAAGATTATAATGATAAAACAAGAAGTGAAGTGAAGTGATTATAATGATCACGGCGGGCCATAGAATAGCATATAAGACTTATTACAAGAAAATGAGCAGAGTTTAGACCAAGTCTAATTAAAAAACTGTCCCTAAAAAAACGATCTTTAAATACTCGTGCATAGAACGCTTTTTTGTGGTAACAGTTTTGTTTTGACATGTGTCAACATGGGGTTCAACCAAGGTGCTACGTTTTTATAATAAACAGCATTAAGTGCACTTTACACTTTCACGACTTGTAGCATTTTAAGACACTGTATTGCAAGTTGAAATTAGTTTAGACACATCCTACTTGAATTGTAACTTGATTTTTTTAAACGTCCGTATGTGTATATTTCCTAAGACAATATTCATGAGACTTTCTCCATTTAGCTGCAATTTGTTAGTAGATAATTTAGGCAAGCATAGCTAGAGCAAAAGGTAAGCAACACTATAATTATACAATTATCTAAATGTTATGCAAATAGCATCTAAAGTAGAGACAATACAAAGTATATTTGTTATAAATGTGTGTCTTTTCATCTATTGTTTTGTAAAACGGTTCACACAACATATCAACCGCAGAACCCTCTGAGGTGTAAATGAGATCTCATTAAGATGATTATACAATTTAAGTTCGTATGAGCTATGATTCGTTCTGGTGAAGTTTCTTGATCACCAGGTCTCAGTAATACCTAATGAATAAGAAAAAAGCTAAGGCCTTTACAGATGTAAAAATAAAATCCCACTCATATAATAAAGCTGAAAGTTTGCGAGTTTGTTTAGATGTTTGGATGTTTGTGTTTCAACAGGCCTAAACCAGAGAACCGATTTGGATGAAACTTGGAATAGGCGTAGATAGTGACCTGGAATAGCATATTGGCTATTCAAAATGTTGGTACCACGCGGGCGAAGCTGCGCGCAATAGCTAGTAAATATATAAATCTGTATAAATCATCTAGTAAATCTGTACTAGGCATAGGCTTGACGCTGTATAAATCATCTACTACATCTGTCTGAACTAGATGATTTATACAGTGTCAAGCCTATGCCTGCACTCAAAAGAACGCTGTAGTGTCTGGGACATTGAGACGAAATAGGCTTGACCAGCACCTATACCACCCTCTCAGTTTAATCAGCCTTGGTTTAAAGAACTTTGCAAAACCTTTACAGACAAACTACGAAGCAGAGACTCTAACACAGCAATAACTAGTTATGAGTTCAGCTTCTTGTTACAAGGGGAAGAAAACTGCGATATCGTTTCCATAAGTTTCCCTTCAATTGAAGTCTGAAGACTTTAATTAAAGTTAGCGAAAGGTGCTCAGTTATATTTTCTTTGATTTATTAAGGTAATATAAACTTTTTAATTGGTAACCAGTGCGCTCCATTTTTTCAGAGCAATAAAATATTTTTATCATGTTATTTTATTTATCAAATGAACAAAAATCTGTTCAAGCATTTACTTCAACTAACGAACTAATTGAATGGGAATAAATTGTATGAAACAATTTAATCCATTTCAGATTGAGGAGTGAGAAGTGAGGATGATTTTCCCAATGCAAAGATTTCTTTTCTTTAATTTTTTTACGTATTATCCGTATATTTACACTCCCCACTTACCCGTGATCAGATTTCTGACAGAACCAAGACCTGGTCAGCTTGGCGGCCTCGAGGAGTACTCCACCGAGCTCGCCGATCCTCATGCCCGAGCACGAACAGCATCCATCACCCTCCCCTTCGCCCACTAGCACTAGGCGCGACTCGGACTTAGCCACTTTGGAAGGCACTTCATTCACACTTGGTAGATATTTAAGAGTATTCGGTTCCAGAGTTTTCAATTTCATCCACACTTGGTAGCGATATTTGAGTTTTAGGATCCACACTTTTCAATTTCACAGTAAGTTATTTAGTTATACTCGTATTTGCGTTGAATCCTAGAAAGTTGTAGTATTCGTTAGAATACTAAACTTCACTTTTGATCGTCACTATACAATTTAACCACAATTTCGTTACTTATATTGATTTCACTTTCGTATTATATTCACTTTCATTAAGACTGTTTTTGCTTGTATATCATTAATATCGTCCGTTAGTTGTATTGACTCGGTCGGTGGATCTAATAAAAACAACAATGCGGCGATAAAAAATGCAATTAGTTCACTCGACACGACCGGGCAATAACTTGGTATTGCTAACGATAACTTTGCGGTTAACGAGATCCGATAAATGACTAATACCAAAGACCATTAATGGAGAGTATATGCATACTTAATGCAACTAGCAGGTCTGACAAAAATGATAAAAGCAAACAAAGAAAATGAAAATCTAAAATAAGAAACGTCACCACGTACTAATAGTAAATCAGCCTGAATAAAACAATAAAACTATCGAGAAGAAAAATTTACTGCCTCATCAAATATCAAAACTAAAAGTGGCCAATAAAACAGAAAATAAAAACTCTGACGAGGAAAACACAACGTGTTTATATAAAGTAACATGACACACTAAACACCATTGATAAAGTATTTGTGACAAGATGAGTCGTACAGATAACAAATCCAAACAAGACATAGATAGCGGAGATAATGTTACTGGATCATTAGATACAATGAGAACACAAGACGCAAAAGAGAGATCAGTCATACTGGCAATTCATCGGCATGATATACTGACCAACTTGTACAGAATATTTGCAACGCTTCAATAGTTACATTAAGATACAACAAATACGGTAAGAAAACGAAATAACAATAAAAGTACTTACCTACATAATAAACAAGGAGATCTGTGAGCAATCTACAATTTATTATCTCTTCGGTATCATTTATATCGCATTACAATCATTAAACGAAAATATTTCTCAAGAGAATCAAATATTTAAATTAGCCAATGTATTTTCAATCGAAATTTTGTAACAAGCTTGAAAATGTAAGACCCTTAAAACAACTTTTATCCGAAGGTATCGTAAATAAATAACCCTCTGGGATTACTTAAGGGTTTTCAGAGGTACAAAATTAGCCGGAAATCAGCTCTCGCTCTATTAACTAATTATTAACTCGATGGTATTTTAAACGGATCATTTTATATATACGAGTAATATATATACCAAAATTATGAAACTTGACAAATAGTATTTTATAAAAGCATAAACAAACCTAGATACTATATAACAATATGCTATACCTACCTACTATAACAATATGCTGAGTGGCGGCCAATTTTGTTGTCATTTATGTTATTACTTTATTCTGTGTATTTTATTGTTTTTTTTTTCTGTGTGGCACAAAATAAACTATTTTTATCTTTTTATCTTTTATCTTTAGATGTTAATAGCACATGTTTTTATTTTTACGGATTTCCCAAAATATACAAACTTTAAGGAAGCTGAAACGATTATTAACTTTGAAGGTAAAATCGAAGCAGTCAATCTGCTCTTGAATATTATACATATGACCAAAGTTTAGAGATAACAACATAAAACAATGTCATCATCATCTCCCTGACCTTTCCCACGCTAAGTGGGGTCGGCACAACATGTCTTCTTCTTCCACTCACTCCTATCACTCGTCAATTGTGCATCCACTCCTTTTACATTCATATCATCTCTCACACAATCCAACTACTTCTTCTTCGGCCTTCCTCTTCTTGCATACCCAGCTACACTCATATTCATCACTTTCATATTCATAGCTCTTTGGGTAACATGGTTTTCATCCTTCCTCATAACGTGTCCATACCAAGATAGCCCAGCACTCCTCACCTTTTCAGAAATAGGTGCCACTTTCAAACTTCCTCTGATATACTCATTCCTTATCTTATCTAACCGTGTTACCCCACACATCCATCTTAACATTCGCATTTCATTTACATGCACTTTACTTTCATAAAACAATGTGATCCTGACAATAATTTCGGAGTTATTTCACGTTTCTGAAATTATATAACCGAAAAGCTATATTCTTTATGCGAGAGTTTGACGCCCTTTTCTATTAAATTACATACGAATGCTCGTACAGAATTGTGTTTGTTCAACAATTGTGTCGGAGTTTTCAGACGAGACAAATTCATCTAGATATAGATTTGGAGCAAGTTATCGGCTAGGAAAACAAGAGGTGAGGAGATACGTCACTGAGAAAGTTATAGGCACGCTACAAAATCTAATAGATTATCGTTTGCCTCACGGAACTCTAAACGACACATACGTGATCTGGACTTTTGTTATTCATAAATTCGATTTTAACTGAAGACGTGTGATCACAGAGCTGCGTGCATTTGGCTCAACTGATCAGCATTGTCATTCAGTTGATAATGCGGTGAATTAAGTTAAAGTAAAGGTCGGTCTGACGGTAGTTATGTGGCTCAATTTCTTGTATATTTCATAAAATTATTAAAGACAAATAATCATATAACTTTATCATATTACATAATCTCTTTTGATATAACTAATGTGTGTCACAAACTCAGCTATATTTATAGCGAATAGCGTGAAACATAACCAGCCTTTATGATTACTTAAATCACACCACGAGGAGACGTATAATTTGTTTGTTTACAACGTTTTGTACGAGCGTAAAAAATCCGTACAAAATCTTTTAATTTACAATAAATTATATATTAATCTTCTAAGTATTTGTTTTCTCATAGCGAGATATATGATCGAAGCTCAAATAGAAAATCAAAAGGAAAAGCAATTCTTCAAATATTATGTGACAGAAGCATAAAACGCAGCCAAGCAAACCATTGACAGCGATAAAACCAATCGAACACTTAAAAGCCGAGTTGTTTATGGGGCAAATTACGTCCAGTTGTTGTCGATATAAATTGCACTTTATCGTTGAAGCCGTAAAAACGAAATTGGTTTAAAGAATCTCCAAGACACTAGAATAGGATTTACATTGTTTAGTGGAAATCAAATTCCTTAAATGATTGCCTTCCTTGTACTTGAGCAAGAAACGGAACTGATAACGAATCTCGATGGTTACAAATAAAATGGTATTTGTGTATTTTGGCAAGGATTATTGCTGAGGAAAACAGAACTGACAGGAAGACAATGAAAAAGCTTGGAACCAAATGGATTGGGAAAAAAGAAAACGTTTAAGTAAGACAACAATCTGATGATGGCAAATAAAATGAAACGGTTCAATTAGACCGAAGTGATGAAATCACAGACAGTCGAGACAAACAATTGATTGAGTTAGCAATTACATTTGAAGCAAAAAGCTTCAGCGATTGAATGTTTTGATTAAGAGTGAATGTAGTCATTATGATGTACATATAATAATATGTTGGATGTCTGTATGTCGTTGGGAATAAACCTAATTAACAGCTTACTTGATGTTTCATATAAAACTGGTTAGAGTAAACTGTTACTCCTTGACCAGTCAACTAGGTTTTCTATACTTAGCTTTAGAAATGTTTAAAAGTATGGACTTTACCTATGAAGGTATAATCTACTGAGTAGGCTCCAAAGTGTGTAGTCAAGGGACCAGATATATTAAAAATGAATTAAATGAGACAACCATTCACATTTATACAAAAGCTATAAACTTTTCAAAATAAAATTCTAGCAACGCCGGGTAAAGACAGTATGATTCAGGTATTATTCAGTATTCAGTATGATAATATAAAGAATATTCTGATATTATCCGGGGAACTTACAACATAGTTCTTCCAAATATTGAAAGTGCGAGTGAAACGGGGAAGTATTGCAAGGTCGGCAAGCGGCTACGTTGGTATTATGTCAACCAGCTGGTTGTCGATGAGATTGTTTTATTGTCTCGCACAACCTGTTTCGATCTCGATAGCTGATTGTGGGAAAGTCAGGGTTGCTCGACTATTGAATAACAGACAAGCGTGAAACATTTTTTTAATACAATAATGGTGACTTCTGCGAAGACAAAAGTGTAATATGTGTATGATACGATAATATTACAATAAAGAATAAGATATTTGTTTCAAACTTCTTAAGATAATAATTTCAGAATAAAAACACTTAATAAAACCTGAGAGGTTGGCGTTGACAAAAAAAAACGAGAAACGCAAAAAATGCAGTCACTGCAAATTTAAAGGATTTTTGAAAAATATTGGTTATTGAGACCGGGCGTAAGCTAGGATCTAGACGAAACTAAAAAACAAGCGGAATTTAAGTTAGAAAGTACCAATAGTATTGAGAGAAGAAACTTTCAAACCATTATTGAGATTCAATCTGCAACTTGAAACACTTTAAATGCTGATTCCTTGTAAGAAACTGTTATTATCGAGAAAGCTAACACATATTTGTAAGGTCAAACGTTGGGTAGTTTCTTCAAATATGTGCACAGTAATTTGTCCACATTCAATTACTCGCGACAACTAAGCGCAGGTAAACTAAGAGGTTAAGGCATACAAGGTTTGCTATCGGCCTTGGTAACCAATGAAGGCTTTGCTGGTTAAGATATTGGCGATTAGCGGATTTGTAATTGACTACTACTACTAGAGATTCCGCTTACAATCACGGTTATCGCACACCCGAAACAATGGTAATTTGTTGATAATGGATAATATTCGATTTTATTTTTAAATAAATAATGCTGGACATTTCACACAGGATCATCTAGCCCCAAACTAAGCAAAACTATGGAACCAGATAACTAAAAGAATACTTCGATACTTTTTTTGTAAATTACATACATAGTATACAAAGAAACACCCAGACCCGATATATTTGCAAATCATACAAACATTTATCCCGCAGCGGGAATCAAACCCGCAACCTTCTGCGTCACAGGCGGGCTTTCGCCCACTGCGCTACGGAGGACATATCAAAGACAAAAACAATAATAATGATGCATTGAAACGAAATTAAAAATATAGTAAACATGTAGGATATAATTTAATTAGAAGATATGAATACAATGATAAGAAAAGATAACGAAGGAAACTTTACCGCTTTCAGCCTGCAACTCAAACAAATCAAAACTAAACGTAATCAAACCGATACTGGCCTCAGTGGAGACATCGCCGCCTAACACAATCGGCTTTAAACCGATAACCAACTTAATTCTATGCGCGATAAAATTTAAAATCCAACCAACCGTACAGGAGCAAGTGGAAACGCGTTCAATTGAATTTGAACTTTATGGTGCCGGATATAAACAACATATTGGAATCGAGAGGAAAATAAATATTCAATGGATATGATGTTGGATTGTAATGAATGGTCTCGGATCCGAGCGATCATAACAAGCTTTCGAAAACCGTCTGTTTACAGATTTAGTATTTTGAAAACCATTTTGATTAAATTAATGATGACGTCTGAGATAAATTGTTATAATTTTAAATAAAAAATAAAATGATCAGAACACCATTATTTGTAGAGCAATTTTCAAAGCATTCGTTGCATTGACCCAAATACACGAAACACGGAGAAACTGATATAGATCAAAATCAACCCCATTACCTTGGCGATCAAATATCAAATATCGTATAACCAGAGTGCATGCAATTTGATAATTTGAGGTAAACAAATTAAGATATAATATTACCTGTGCGAGTGAGCGCTGTTTGCACAGACGAGGCCCGTCATGTCTGAGTTTGCAATAAGCAACAATGAGATAAGTCAGTATGTTTACAACTATTAAAACTATGCAAACATAGTTTTAATTGTGTTTGTGTACCTGCATGGTGTCAATCTACCGAAATTGTTATTTAGGCAGGTAAAAAGCAAACAAACAGGGTCACGAAGTCACGACTGTTTTTCAGAGAGGAATATTTTATTGGAACGGTATCGGAACGGCTAGACGAAAAAAAGTGTTCGATTTCTGCGTCACGACACATGTATATGTCAAATTGTCACAGGGCGAAGTGCGCAGTTGCAAAACAGTATAGATTTTTACATCGTTAGTACGGAAGAGCGTGTCTAGGATTAGTATAACAATAATTACTAGGGTTAAGCTCGCCTTTGTACATGTATGTATGTTTTCTATACATAATAACAGAATAATTTATTTGACAAATTCCAAATGTCAAAGTTGAATCTTCGTTCCAACCGAGTGTTCCACGACACTCACGTACTCTTTTATTATAACAATATTGTAAGTTTTATATAAAAGAGTACCAATTTCATTATTTACTTCAATAACTTTAACAATATTATGTTCATTGACATTTTTATCCAAGTCAATGCTCTATTTATGAATATTAGCCACCGCAAGGGCCATTATCTTAAGCGTTGTTCAATTAGTATTATCTAATTGATATTGTTATGTTTTAAATCACCGATCACAAATTCCATAAGTCAATTTAGATAATAAGTTTTTGGAATTCCTTTACATTATTTTCAATTAAAGTTTTGTTTGACATTGTCAGTTGACAAATTGCGCTTTGTCGATATTGAACGGAGTTCTTGAACTTTGGGAAGCGGTTTTTTATTTGATAACAACTACTTAGGGGGCGTCCATAAATTAAGTGAGGTAAATTTGGCGATTTTTCGACCCCCTCTCCCCCCTTGGTGAGATGACGTGAGATTTTGCTCGACCCCCTCCTTTTCCCTCTAATCTCACGTGAGATTTTAAATTGTATATTTGTTTCGAGATTGGCCAGAAATGTTTTTGTCCGTCAGTTAGTTTGTCCATTTTCGCATACAGGCCGCAATATCACACTTGTTTCTTGTCGAAAAAAATTACGTGATATTTGCCCTCTCCCCCACGTAAGATTTGGTGAGATTTGGCTCGACCCCCTCCCTCCCCTAAACGCCTCACGTAATTTATGGACGCACCCTACACTTTATCAATGAAAAAAAACTAATATTATTTATTATATCATTATCATCTGACACGATGATGGATTATAGGAAGACCAATCAACAATGATTGCCATATTGATTGACGAAAGTTCTATCCTAGATTTCAGTAAACACGACCAATTCTTCATGGTTAAGTATAATGCCTTAGGTCGTAATAACATGAAAGCGTAAAACAAGTAGAGCGAAGCGAACGTCCGCATGCTGAGGCACGCGATACGACATGTTCGATTAGACCACAGACACACAACAGGATATCCTATCAGAGCTCTCTTAACAATAAACAAGATAAATTGTATGATACACCTTAATACATATTGGTGGATAAAAACTCATTAGGATTTGTATAGATAGATAGATAGATAAGATATTTATTTGGCACACATAACATTTCAACACAGACACAAAAACAAAGACAAGTAACAAGTATGTAGGCGCACAGGTAAAAACAAACTAGAAAAAAAAAAAGAAATACACCTAATACTAGTAGTCTGGCACCTACATAGGTGGGTGCAACAGTGGTCTGTGTGCTGTAGTGAGCCAAAAAGGTCCAGTCTCAGCTTATTGTTACTCCATGCCCGAAGGTACACATACTACCTTGAGGTCGATGGATTTACGAGTAGAGGTAAGCCAAAGAAAAGATAGATGGATTATGTGAAGGATGGCATGAGTAAGAAAGTAGTGAGTATTGAGATGACGGCTGATAGAAGAGAATGGAAGTAGAACAAATGTTGTGCCGACCCCACATAATGTGGGAAAAGGGCAGGAAGATGATGACTATACCTTGAGGTTGCGAACAAAGTGATAAGTAGAGCAAAGCGAGCAGAGACGATGATATGCTCGATTAAGCCGAGAACACACGATATCAGTCGAGTTAAAAACATCTACGACGAAATTTTATAATACTTATTCCTTAGTGTTTACCAATGCTA
Organism: Epirrhoe tristata; assembly: GCA_951394285.1. Taxonomy (NCBI): domain Eukaryota; kingdom Metazoa; phylum Arthropoda; class Insecta; order Lepidoptera; family Geometridae; genus Epirrhoe; species Epirrhoe tristata. The sequence goes on from OX596161.1 coordinate 4,489,255, forward strand.
CGACCTGTGGTTACAAAACACAACACTGCGAAATAAGTGTGGATGATGCATAAGTCTTACAAATCGTTATTACAAGTTCCATTGTTCTAAGAGCGATTCATTTTAAAGAAAGAGGAAATATTAGTACCTATTATAACGATTTTATTATCTAACCAGGAAACGACTGAAATCATATAATGTTATTTATATATCTAACAGTTATCAATTATAAACACAGCTCCATAACATTATATTTCTTATATGAGGAGCTTCTTTGAAGTTGGAAATATAACGCAAAAAAATACGATGACTGAACCCATCAATAAATAACCACAACTGACTTGTGTATTCCCAAATATATGTTTATTTCAATAAAACAATACGCGAAGTTTTTGAAGAACAACAGAAAAACAAACTTCATGAAAACAAAAAACTCAAAATTATAACCATCCAGCAATGAGTCCTAAGCTCTAGCTAGATCGACTCACGCGCAGAGAAAACGTGTCCATTAATGATTGTGCTTACATGGTGGACAGGTATCATGGAAATTATTGCTCAAGTACTTGTTATCACATTACAAAATGCCGTGAAATGTAGCAATTTAGTAAATATAAGATAAAAGTGACTCAGTAATATTGCCGCATGCCAGAACATATATATATATAAGTTGTTACGCTACAGTATTTGCAATTGAAGTCCTTCAAATATTGCAAAATATAAAAACAAACATTATCACGGATGTGTACCATTACAGGATCTTAAGTTATAAGTAGTTCTAATTTTAGTTTATTCTAAGTAAGCTTTAAAACTATCTAATGATGATTAAAATAAAAACAAAAATAGTATATTCCAGTAACCATCAAAATTTGAACTAAGTACAAATAATTTTTATGAAACTTGGCAAATGATACCTACTTCAGTTTATCTATCACGCGAGCCAAGCAACAGGCGCAAGCTTATTGATATAACAAAACATAGCCCTTCTTGGCAGTGGGGTAAAAAAAGACAAAGCAATAACAGAACAAACGGAAACAAAAGTTAAATTTTCGGATGTAGATAAAATAATTAGCATTGATAACAGTAAATACGGGTTTACCACTAGGTATGCTAATGTGCATTTTATTGCGGGTCGTAATTGTTATCAACATTTTGGACTAGAAATTTGTGAATTTCGACTATAACTTCTATCTATAATACTTACCTCTAAGGTAATTACGTAAAATTTTAAGTACTTAAGTACTTAAGATTTGATGTGAATTTTATGAGTCATATAGTGTTGGTCTGCTCTATGACTCTCTGAATTTAAAGAATATAAAACTGGCCGGAAAAGTTTGGTTGTTTTGGAACACCTTCGGAAAAATTAGTGTGAAAACTAGGTAAGACAATGAGTCTAGACCAAGTCTAACTAAAAAACTGTCCCTAGAAAAACGATCTTTAAATACTCGTACATAGAACGCTTTTTGTGGTAACAGTTTTGTTTTGACATGTCAACATAGGGCTTAACCAAGGTTTTACGTTTTTATAATAAGCAGCAGAGTGTTTTACTGCCAGCACAGGGTAAATGTAGGCTTACAATTTATGAGACATAATTCTTGTAGTTGACAAGAAATTATGCAGATATATTACAATAACATGAAGATTAATTCACAATTTTGCCAAAATTAACTCCAAAATTTCAATAGAAATAACACTTACATATCTTTGATAATAGCTTTAGCACATCTAAATGTTAAGTTATCTAACAACAAAAGCCTAATATGAATAATTCAGATAACATACCGAAATTTAGGAAAGCTTATTCAAACCATATTCATTTATTATAATAATATCACAGACAAATAATATCTAATTACCATGAATAGCGAATACTATTTTTGCTATTGAACACAGAAGAAAGCGTCTATTCTGAAAGCGAAAGCGATTCTTTTTATAAGGGATCTATGGGTTATTTAAGCACATAGGAAAATTAAAGAAAGAAAATACTTTATGACAATATCAACCGAAATTTATATCGGCTATGTCAGTTAATCCAAGATTACGGGAGATATAAGTAATATACTGTGGTCTACTATAAACATGTACAATAACATAAACAAAGTATAGAGTTGCTAATCTTCGTGATTGACCTGATTGTAAGCATCTTGTTATGAATGTAAACAGTGTAAACATTACATAAGAAAAGGGCTTTTCACACCATTGTTTTCACACTTGACACTAGAATATGTAACGAATGCTGTAACCTCGTGTGAAGTTGATATTGTGTAAGCGATATAGCATGTAGCTATAAAATTTGGCAATATTGCATCTGAATTGTCTATTGTTGTATGACTAGGGGCTGGGTCAGTTGGTTGAGAAATAGATGTAATGGTTGCACTACGGGAAGTGGTAAGAATTGCTTCATTTAGAGTTATGATTAGCTTTTAAATATTTCATCAGAATGTGAAGCACACACCACATATTCGACAAAATAACATTTAATGAACAATAAATTGCCTGAAGGCATGAAGATCGACCGTTGGAAAAATATACAAACTTTATTTAAAGAATGGTTAAAATGTAAAAATTAATAAACCGTAAAAATCTGAATATGGCACGTCCACACTCTCCTCACGGCGAAGCAGAAAATAGAAGCCTATTGACCCGAATAGAAAGCGATCGATGCTGCGATTATGATACCAATATGAATATCATCACGGTTCAATATCCTATGCACTATTTGTTGAACTAAACTATGCTTTGAGTAACGTAAGGTGAAATGTTGATAGGCAACATGTGTGAATTGATGAAGAACAAGAATAGGTAAAATAACGAAATGAACGACTTACAAACTCGTGTTTACGATTCAAAATTAAAATAAAACAGATAATGTTTCATCAAATTTATAAATTTAAATAACATGGATGAAGAAACTCTACTGATATAGTTTTACAAATCTAAGTATTTAATCCATGCACAGAGCTAATGAAAACGTCAATCTCTCTTACGCTAAACAAACACGACAAAAACAAACATTCAATAAAAGTGTTTACATCCCAAAAGTTTTTCTGAAGCATCCGTAACAAATACGGATCCAAACTGACACTGATCAAATATCGTAGAAAAAGTTGTATAGAGACAAACTTATTTACAGAAGAAAAATATACCTAACAAAAAGCTTGATAGTTTTTGTAAAGGTGATTTATTGCATTTTTGACCATATACTGTACGTGCTTGTTATTAGATCTAAGATGGATCACCTATAAAAAGCTAGGCCTCAAACCGTGTTTGTTGCCCTGGTTCTTCACGGTATCAGTCGCGAAGGAACAGGAGTAGAATCACCTAATTTTAAGACGTTTCAAAGTGATCCCAGCGGTCCTACTGAATAAATGCTTTTTGACTTTGACGCTTAATAATTGCATAAATGGTTCCAAATATCAACTTATAAAAACAAAATCAATGTTCGGTATCTAATCAAAAACAGTTCTAATCGGACTTCTTTCGCCATTTTTGAAGGAACTAGTGGCTCTGCTATTTTATTTAGTTTTCTCGTGTTTTACTAGGTTTTATTATGTAATTTCGGTGGCATTTTACTAATGAAGCTTTGGATACGTAACAGGAGATTTGGCAAATGGAATGGGGGAGTATTCAAGAAGTTTTCTCATTTGACGAAAGATTTCCCTTGGAGTTTTGAAAAGACAAGCCGCCATGTTTTTTCAACTGACTCAAATTGACGTGACGTAATACATATTTTGAAGAAAGATTTGAAGTGAAGTCAAAGTGAAAAGAAGAAGAAGGAATAAAAGAAGAAGAAGAAGAAACCAATAAGTGAAGTGAAACCATAAAGAATATGAAGACCTATATGATGAAGACCTAGACCTAGATGATGTTTATTACCGATTGGGCGATATAGTCGCTCAGCGACAAAGCCCTTTTTTTTTGTGAATAAATAATAATAATAACAGTTCTAATCCAAGAAATAACACAAATTGAAATACGCGAAGTTGATATGAACAGCACCTCAGATAGGGTTAAAAATATTACATAAGTAGAAAGAGAATTTCCAAGTGAGCTAAATAGCTTTCTACTTTTTATTTTGAAACGTAATAAAAATAAGACATCAAAGAAAACTAGATTTGCTTACATTACAATAATATTTATAATTATACGTACTAGTCTTTGAAGTGACATTATCGATAAACAGTTTTTTAGGTCATGAGATTATGAAAGATTTGAAACAGTACAAAAACAGTTGCAGTCGAATGTTTGATTTAGGTAAAAAGATAAATATTTGGATTAACTTCTGTTAATGGTAAACGAAATAGAAAAGTAATGATATGATGCATTACGCCCAAAAATTGAGTCCATTATTTAGAAATGTTCATTTCTATACATTTTACAAAAAACCGCATAGAACCAATTCCCTGAATTCATTCCTTCATCATAACAGAATAGGAAAACTTCCAATAGAATAGCATTATTGTATAAATAACCAGCGATCCAGTCTGACAAGTACAAGGATATTGTTTGTAAACAAAGACATTAAATCTGCTGCAACCAGAACTCAAGACATCTTCTGGATTGTATGATACTGAACAACAGCAATAAACAAGAAATATACACCGTAGAAAGGAAAACATATTCCTCAATGCGGTACTTAAGTATAGAAATGTATGAATCTAGGAAAAGCTAAGGTGACCTGGTAAAATAAATTACATTTCTAACAAGTTAATGTATAGTACATACATAAAAACAACGTAAGCGAATCCGTGGGTGGAAAGTGGGAAGGCATAAGATGTGGTATAAGTGGCTTAAGCTCTGCACATGCCAGATTACGGAGGACAATATGGCATGTCGGAGAACCAGTTCTGAACTGCAAAGGTCGTCGGTAAGGTTACGCCGGCAATGACCTCGATGATATCCGTGTATTTGATCATCTTAAATCAGGTTATTTGATAGTTATGTAATGAAATTTAATAGGAATGTCCAATGAGGAACTGAAAAAGGTTCAGAAATAGCGGAAGTTTCTAACAAATTTATATAAAATAACATAAATTTTGAGAATGTGACGTTACAGTTACGTGGTGAATGTGAAAATCACACTGTCGAAAAGTATTCGCAGATAAAAAGGGTGGGTGACAAATTTAATTCTCCTCCCAATGAATTCCACATGAAGCATATGGTTTAATAAGATCCTCAATTCGTTTTTATACTTTCTGGGGGACCATCAAGTCTATTGCTCCGGGCTTCTGGGAAAGTGCGTTTCAGGGCCCATTTAATTCTTTTTTCCGTGAGTGAAATCTTTATTTATTTGCCGCAGTGGGGACTCTATTATGTCGCTTTCGGTCGTCGATAAAAACGGATTAGGATTTTTGCTTTCACTTGTGACCGGGCCAGGTGACAACTTTTGATTTATGATTCTGATTCTGAGGGCTTTAGGATTAAAACTTCAAATTCGTTCATTGGTTACAGGGTTCTAAAAATAATAACGAAGTGACTGAAATCATGCGTACAAGGTCTCAAAGACGCGACTTCAGGACTAAAATTATATTTACAGTGTTTATGTTGATGTACTATTTTAGTACTCATATTTTTTATGCAAATTAAACATTGATTGCATTCAACATTGAATTATGCGATGAATGATGATGTTGATTATAATGTAGCCATGGTAGGTATTATGACTTTGACTTCACACATCTTCCAAACCAAACCTTACTTAGTTAAAACTTGATATAAAAGACAGGGTTACCGGAAGATTTATTATTCAGAGAGCGAGAGAGGTCGAAATGATGTCTCCAAGACCTTTAGCCGAAAGAACACAATACATATACAGAAGGTTGTTATATCCTTGTTTTCCCTTAAACAGATATATAAGCTGCAATTTAAAAACCGAATTAAACATAAAAACTTCCGTTGAATTCGAACCGTGAATCATTCACATTTCAAAAGAAAATGGATCATATTTTAATTTGAATAATTAAATACGGTGCATCCGGAAATTTTTAATAAGATATAAATTTTATTATTTAAGACATTTCTGGTGATTAAGCTTATAAAGGTAGGCATCAAGAGTAATTTTAAAAACACTATTCATTACAGCGTTTATGTTTTGAAACAGTCCTCTGAACAGCGATCGCGATTGGCTGAGTGAAAGTGGCTCTGACGTAACGGAACAAATCGACCATTGTCCGTCTGAACTTACAAAACTTGATTGACTAATGAGCGTCAGTTAAACTGTCGTCTAGACCCTTTTGTAAGATACATCGTGCGTGACATATTACCACTATTACGACATATTGTGTGTTTGTATGAAGGCGTCAATATGCGATACAAATAGGGATTACGCTACGATTAGTTTGCAAGTTAAATTAGAATTTGCATAATGCTAATTAAATTTTGAAACCACTTGAAGATTATAACATTTTATAGCTAAGCAACGCTACCATAACTTCTACTATACCACCATCTTAAATATTAAGAAATAATGAAAAACTATTCAACACACACAAATGAAATTAAAAAAAAACTTAGGCCTTTATATCTATATTAGATTATTTATACAGCGTTAGGAGGCAATCTATGCCTACATTTAACGGGACGCTGTAGTTCCTGGGACATTGTTTGAGATGGAATAGGCTTGCCCAGCACTTAAACCATCCTCTCAGCTTAATCAGCCTGGCCCACAGGAAAGACGACGTCAATACCCTTTTTGATCACAATGCCTACGCAGCAAAACGACTTTGAAGGATTAATAACTCCGTGTGGAGCTGACTAAGCTGCGGGTTTCCTTCACCGTTATGAGCTCGTGTTAAAACGCATATAAATTTTTCGAAAAGAAAAATCCAGTGATGCACGGCCGGGATTCGAACCCACGACTCTACATACATTAAACTTTAGGTATCCTTCTTAAAACAATTTAGCGCCTAATGCAGCCAAATAGTCACATAAAAGCGCAGTGTATCCGTATAATAAGGGATCACTGAATTCGAGCAAAAAAAAAAGCTCCGTTTAAGAACATTTGTATTCCAGTCTTTTGCCAGCCGACCGACTTTATTGCCTGCCTTTTGGCGAGGACTTTGACCTATTGCAGTTAAGTATATTTTTTACAATATTATTATTTATGCGTCTATAGGTTAATAAGGCAAAAAAACGGAAATACATATCTATCGGCGATGGGCCTTTTGGTGTGGAAACTTCAGGTCCATGGGGTCCAGAGGCGTGGCTCCTTTTCAGAGAATTATCCAAGAGGTTGATTGACGAGACCAATGACCAAAGGGCTGGTGCTTACCTCAGACAGAGGATAAGTTTAGCCATTCAACGAGGTAATGCCGCCAGCTTTTTGGGCACATTACCTGCGGTCGGTGATTTGAACACTGTTTTTTATCTTTAGTTTAGTTAAATTATGTACCTACTTATGTATTTTTATGATTATTGTTTCGTGTAAATAAATAAATGTAGTAGCTTAGTTTCTGTAAATAAAGGAAATGAAGTATAATAAGGCAAGAACAGGACATTATAGGATTTAAATTGGAGTACCTATCCATGTTTAAAAAAGAAAAGAGTGAACTGTATAAACTGAATAAATATTCAGTAAATTTAAGACCTACTGATCCGTTTTATGAGCCTCGAAAATGTTACCTTACATACAAATGCGAAAACGTGACAGAAGTGAGTACATTTTAGTCTGGTAATTCTAGAGTATTCTTATTTTATTTACATCTTACGTGACGTTTAGAAATATATTACTTTCTGCTACGTACTTTGTTTAAACGTATTATAATATAATCATTATCCATATATTTTTAGATCACGCAATTCTTATTATAACTACGATAAGTTTTATTTACTTCATAACCTACGCTCTTATTTACCTACTCAAAAATGTATTGTAAGTTTCCTCAAAACTAGCAGGTTATCACAATTTATGGTTATTAAAATTTCCAGAAGTAAAAAAAGTCGCTTCAGACACTTTCACAGAATAGTTAATTCAAAGATTATTTTTTTTTCAAGTTGATAACATCTATTCACTACACTATTCACTCGCGAAATTGACTCGTCAACCCACGTCAGTCGCGTTCGATTAACTACTGAATAAAGCGTTGACATTGCCAATTGCTTAGATAACAACCGGTTTTTGTTAATCCACTTTCGTTTTCTTGTTGGTTTTTAAATTTGGAAAACACATTAGCACCCTTTTAGATTTTTTGAAACGAAGTTCCTTTTCGGACGGTGTCGAGGATGGGGGCTGGAAAAGAAGAATACCGTCACGACACATACATAGGTCAAAATGTCACAGTGCGAAGTGCGCAGGAGTTGTTAGTACGGAGGAGCGTTTCTAGGATTATAATATTTGACAAATGCCAAATGTCGAAGTTGAATCTTCGTTCCAACCTACCTAGCTAGCAAACTATATCCTGCTTGGCCGAAAAAAACAATACTGGATGTTGACAGCGCCATCTATACCATAAACTTTAGTTACAAACCGTTCAAGTTACCCCATTATTAAAAAAATTGCTCCAGTCCTTTAGGACAACATACTCTCACAATAATTTATTTAATACATAAAGATCAATTTCTATTATTTTAATCATAACAATGAGCCAAGAAAACCTCACAGTATATCATGCCCACGCCCAACGTAGGCTCGCAAAGGTCTTCCCTAAGGGTGCTGCTTACATTTCTCCGCAATAAGAGGAATTCAATTAAGCCACTCGCTCACCGTCAGTTTGGGCAATCGGGTGATTTTGATATTATTTGAATTATTACCAAGTTAGCTTGACAATAAATATTATAAAATTTACTCTTATAAAAACTCCAGTGTGCGCGTGATTCGTAATTCTTTTTTATTTCGTTTAATTAAAATATGATTATAAGTAGGTTAAGAATTAAAAGGAGTGGGTTGAGATTTGTATTTTACAGACCAAGATGGTATCACGCTTTGTTAGGGACAATCTCTCTTTCTAGCTTTCAAGCCTGCAGTTGACATAATCTTACGACGAAGCGAGTACATTGTCGTGAGGACAATAAGAAGAAATGTTAATGTTGCTAATCTAGGTCTACCACAATACAACAGGGAATCTTTACATCCAATAAGCAGTTTCCGAAATTAGCGTGCACAACGCACAGACCAAAAGTTAAAAATAGATTCGGGTTATTGCGTTAATTATTCTGTGTCCCCGATGAAATGGACAAAAAATATCATCGGTCACTCGAACGTCAACAGATATTTTGTCAAAATACAGAAATAAAATTAATTTCCATAATGGATTATAAAATAACAAGGGACGACAGATGGATCAGGCTACAGACCGACTTAATACACCACGCGGCAATGAGATAAGAAATTCTGCAAATATTTAATACTGAATTTTAACAGCAATCATTAAATTTAAGTAAGTAAATATAATAAAACACAAAAATTGCTCTTTTCTTTCAGCAGAAACTGAAAAGGTTGATATTAATTGATCATTTAAGCTCCGACGCAAAAACGTATGTTATCTTTTGTATCATGTGTACATGTGTACATTTTGTGTGCCCCCAGATGGATGAACCAATTTTGATTTCTATTATTTGTTGGTTTGATCAAGTGCTATTTCTTAGCTATGATTTAATAATAATGATAATTAATTAATTATTTAGAATACATTAGATTCAACTAGACTTCAGAACTATACAACTACTTTACACTGTGAAAGGCTACCTTTGTGGCTCGGTTATGTCATTCACGAGATGTTTCCCTTCTCAACGCCACATAAGCTGTTTGAAGCTTAGTTTGAAGAACTGTGATTGTGAAGGTTATGCGGTTTATTTGATTTTATTTCATTTCACACATCATAACGTTTGTTATTTTATCATACTTACTACCATTTATAACTATTTTTGAGATAGTCTCTTTACTTTTCATCACAGTTTCTTTCGTCAACACAATTAAGCTTTTTTAGAACATCATGAATCAGGTCACCTTTTTAACTACGTTTTCTTAAAGGGTACGTTTCCGGAGTACCAGACGATGACCACTTAAACGAAGTGGGTCGCCAGCCAAAATAATACATGCTAGTGATGCATCGTATACAAAATGATGCATGTTTTTGGCTGCCGACGCATAAATAAGTAGGGAGACAGCCCAGCATTCAAAGACAAAAAGCATTTATTCAGTCAGCAGGGACCGTTCACCGCTGGGATCTTATTAATAAAATAAAACTTTATTCTATTCTATTCTAATTACAATAGTCACCGTCAACTAAGTGATTCAACTAATGTTCCTTCGTGAACAATACCGTGAAGAACCAGGGTAACAACACACCTTTAAAGTAAACAGCCATGTTGGTCGAATGGGGTTGTGCCTCGACTTTCAATCTGAAGGTCGTGGGTTCGAATCCCGGCCGTGCATCAATGGATTTTTTGTTTCGTTTATATGCGCTATAACACGAGCTCTTAACTGTGAAGGAAAACATCGTGAGGAAATCCGCAGCTTAGTCAGCTCCACACGTATTGATGTTTTCTTTCCTGTGGGCCAGGCTGATTAATCTGAAAGGATGGTTTAGGTGCTGGGCAAGCCTCATACAATGTCCCAGGCACTACAGCGTCCCGTTAAGTGTAGGCATGGATTGCCTCCTACCGCTGTATAAATAATCTAATATAGATGTAGGCCTAAGTTTTTTTTTTAAATAAATAGTCAAGTTCCACTGGGGAGCCATTCGAACATTCGCCAGATACGCAACGAGTTTGTCAAACATTATCACATACTCGTATTCAACTCATGTTTACCTTTATGACACTAAATTACCAAATCTCTACCAGGCAACAAGCACTCGCGTCGCAATATCGTTTCAGAAATTGCGGTATACCTTACCTGTTTTCCTGATACCGGTAAATCCATAGAGATGTTACCCTAAACTTTGAAAAGGCTCACACGGCCTTGGGCAATATTGCTTCCGAATATTGTACTTTAGTTGAGGTTGAACATCAAAGATATTAGTTATTTAATATGGAATAGAAAACTAATAAAGTTCCATAATGGTTTAACTTTTTATGGCGATGATATTAGAACTTTCCTGTGAGATATTACTTAAGCTCCCATGGATAAATCTTATGATGTAGTTTTCAGTCAGTATTTTTTTTAAGTAAGTAAAATCAGATTTTTTTACAGAAACTAAGCTACTACATATTTACATATATTTACAAAATACAACAGGATTAGTTAAGCTATCTAAGGATCGTTAGAAACGATCTATAGATAGCTCGGAGCGTGCCCAAAACACTGGTCAGTATTTCGATAAATCTGTCTTATATGGAAGATAAATGTATATTCTTAGACACTGTATGATTGATATATGATTGGACAGCAAATTTGAATTTTAATATGAGTCGTTTTCGAGTCGTGTGAATTTGCAATTCATTATTTTCGATTTTAAAAGTGAGAGTTGAATATTTACTTTAGAAATTGTCGGTTCATTTATAATATCTCATGAATAATTTAAATGTTCTTTATAATGATCGAGACTATTAGAAATAAATCAATCTTCTTCAGTTCTGCCGGGTCTTATCAGAATGTTTATTATTGTCTATACTTGGATATGAGTTTACTTACTTTGAGTTTTATCATCATCATCATCTTCCTACCCTTTTCCCACATTATGTGGGGTCGGCACAACAAGTGTTCTTCTTACATTCTCCTCATCAGCCGTCATCTCAACACTCGCTCCTTTCTTACTCATGTCATCCTTTACACAATCCATCCATCTTTTATCTTACTTTGAGTTTTATATCTACCTATAATTAATTATAGGTTTATTTGATAACATTTTTTAAACATTATTTGAAAATCTTATTTACTATCTGTCTTTCACAACTAAATTCTGATCCATCCCAGCAGCAGTTGTAAAACAATTATTACAGAAATATGAAATTCGTTTATCGGTCGTAGCCTTTTTTAAGATTCAACATGACACTAACCTAGTTTCCCCTTTCAACCACGATAGCATTATCTCTTCTTAATTGCGAGTTATTCAAAAACAGGTAGAGATCCCAAGAGCCGAGATAGGTATTCGTTGACATTTTCATCTCAAAGAAAGCGCCCTTAATTATATAATAACGTAAGCGCTGAGTTTCTCTCGTATTATTTTTCTTGTTTTAAAGGTGTTCGCGGTTTTGCTACGAAAGTTGAAATCCCCGATGCATTTGAAGCTGAACTTGGAGCTGTTTCATATTTTATGAACTGTTTAGATGATTGCTTTTTGTTCTTGTTTTGTTCTTGAAACAAATTAAAATCACAACTGTACTGAAGGTGAAAATCTAGAAAATAATCAGATAAATGAATAGTAAAACAACCAAGTGAATCTGAAACTAGTTACAGTAGCAAAAAAAAAAAAAAAAAAGAAGTAATAGTCATGAGAAACTTTGATCTCTTACGTCATAATGACGCACTTGAAGATGGCACAGTTTAAATAAGTTCATACAAAATCATCATAAGATGTATTAAATAGTATCTCGCCTTGACATAATATTAAATGTGTAAGTATAAACGGTTTATTGCGAGCATATTTTTATACAAAATTATAATGTTTACAACAGTAAGTAGTTTAATCTTATATTGAGTTACTTGTCTTTGACGCAGTTTTACAGAACATTTTTCGCCTGCAACTTCGCTCGTGGAGGTACCAATATTTCCAAAAGCCTGAATGCAATTTCAGCTCACTATCCACAACCATTCCAAATTTTCATCTAAATCGATTCACTGGTTAATGCGTGATTGAATCCTGCGTAATATAAACTACTAGAAACTTTCCAAATAACATTATGGTAGGATTTATAAAAAACATTTTGAATAGCCTATATACTATTCCAGGTCACTATCTACGCCTCATCTCCTACGGACCGAGACGAATAGTTTTATTAAAATCCTGCATTTTTTCAAACAGATGGACAAAAAATTCGTTTCCTCCTCCGTTGACACTGAGTTTCTTACAGAATTTGCTGAATAACGTGAGTTATTCGTTATCGCTTTTATTGATAGACGCTTCTTTTAGAAATATTTTGTTGTGTATCTACTACCTTTGACGACCTCTGTGGCGCAGTGGGCGAAGGTCCGCTTGCGACGCAGAAGGTTGCGGTTTCGATCCCCGCCGTGAGACAAATGTTTGTATGATCTACATATATTTGTCTCAGGTCTGGATGTTTTCTGTATAATATGTATGTATTTACAAACAAAAACTATAGTATAGGTAATATATCAGTCATGTAGTACCCAATTTACCCATAACACAAGCTCTGCTTACTTTGGGTCTAGATGATGCTGTGTGAAAAAGTCCAGGATTTTTTATTATTTACCTATCTATTTTATTTATCAACAATGCAAATATCACAAAAGTTGTCTATCTTTTTGTACTTTACCTAAACTTTGTATCAACAGATCACTTTTAACGAATGCTTTACGAAACAAGTCATAAAAACGTACAAAAGTGATTAAACAAATTGAAAAGGCATAAGGTCCTTAACACCTCAGCCTTGACTTTTAAGTTTACGAAATAATAATAAACCATGTTTTATTGCAAACATACAAGGTTTCGACACGTTCACTGTATATTTAACTCGACACCTGACCCGATAACAGAGAACGTAGGCTGAAGCTGTAAACTTCATACGTCATAAAATGCCAGTCACTACGTCCCAGAAGTCCCAGATGAATAAAAATGTCTCTGTTGAAGTTTTGATGGGTAAAGGTGATTGTAAGGTATACTTTGCTAGTTAATAGAAGACAAGTATATAAAACAAGAAAACAGAAACAAAAAAGATAGTCGTTGATCAGAATCTGAAGATGCTTTAAAGACTATTCTGAGAGAAATAAATAAATAATGATGGACACTTAACACAGCATCATCTAGCCCCAAACTAAGCAAAGCTTGTAGTATGGGAACCAGATAACTGATATACAACTTACATATATACTTTTTGTTTGTAAATACATACATATTATACATAGAAACACCCCGAGATAAATATTTGAAGATCATACAAACTTTTATCCCGCGGCGGGGATCGAACCCACTGCGCCACAGAGGTCGATTACTAGTAGGTACCTATGACATAGGGTTCTGAAGCAGGAGAGAGAAAGTGATGAGTAGGTACTTTATATAAAACTAGCTGACCCGCGCAACTTCGTCTGCGCATTATTAGGATTCAAGTGCAGGAGTGTTACCTAAAGTTTATTTACACTGTGTTTGAAGTGAATAAAAAGGAATCAAATTTTCCATACTAACTTTAACACCCTGTAAAACATCCATATGGGTTGATTTTTTTTAATTAGATAAGCATATATTCAAGTAAAAAAGCTAAAGCATCTACGTTCCAAATTTCATTACAATCGGTTAAGTCACGTCTATGAAACTGCCTATTTTAATTTCCAAAACGCTAAATGATCTGTATTCTTGATCTCGCAACGCTACCTAGTTGTGAAAATGAAAAATATAGATGGCGTTGCTAGCGTTGCTAATCAACGCCAAGGAAAAATATTTTATTTTCTAGCTGGTACCCGCGATTTCGTCAGTAAAATAACATAAGTTGAAAACCTATAAAAATTATCGAAAAGTCTAAGCAAAAATCTCCAATAGCTTTCAAAATGATCGTATCTCGACCTCCGCTATAGTAGAAACACCACCTAGGAGAAAAAAAGTAAAAAGCAGTTTTGACCTCGGTGATATAGATGGCGTTCGAACCAAAGCCTAAGAAAAAGTATTTTAATATACCAAAAAAATCTTAATTTCGTATGTATTGATGAGTGGAAATATACATGTTACATGTTTTTATTTAATTTAAAAATCATTTATCATGCAAAATGAGAAAAAAAACAAAAAAATCTGCAATGCAAAAACAGAGCAAAAAGTGGCGGTCACCCATCATCTTTATGACCTCGCCCAGCGTCGCTCAACTTTTTTCCCCATACAAACTTGCAACCCTTATTTTCACGCCCCCTTATAAATATTTAAAGAAAAAAGTAGCCTATGTCCGTCCCTGGGGTATAATCTTTATCCATGCCAAATTTCAGCTTAATCTGTTTAGCGGTTTGGGCGTGAAAGCGTAACAAACAGACAGACAGACAGACAGACAGAGTTACTTTCAGATTTATAATATTAGTATGGAAGTATGGATTTAACAAATATTTAATAATAACATGGCGGTCCCGGAGCGGGATGTATGATCCTTTAAAGTTTAGAGGTTAATATGTAGGTAAGGTCTAAGGTAGGTAGGGGAGTATTGGGCAGTAAGGCAGGTTCGGACACTACCGGCAAACTCCCGTGTTATGCCGGCCATACACCATCATGTCAATCCACCCCCAAAAATTGTCAATTCTAACTGATCAAATTCCGATTTGACGATAGGCATGATGGTTTCTGGCCGACATGACACAGGGGTGTCCAAACCTCCCTACTGCCCAATGCTCCCCTACCTCCCATATATATTTCATTGATATATTACCACTCCCTTCCATTCATTCCATAGTTCCCAGACACTTTTTAAACTATCATAGTTTTCAACATTTTTAACACAGTTAACGGGATATTTACCATTATTTAATGTTTTTTGAGTTTCCCGATATTTCGGCGCAGTTGCATACGCCATGATTAATAGTATCTATGGTATTAATCATGGTTAATATCCCGTTACCTGTGTTAAAAATCCCAGACACTTGTCCTACCGTACTAACTGATATTTATTCTGTGGTCGCGATGTATCTTACATTTTTAAACTCATGATAACTTTTGAATAAAATGTTCGATTTCAATCATTCAAAAAGTAATCGACGGGTACTGAAACAGCCTTTACTACGAAGGAATTTATTTGGATAAGAATAAATACCAAAATAAGAATAACGTGGTCTGCTTTTGGTCGGCATTTTTATTCTCTTTTTAAATTATAAATGTTGTTATTCTGACACAACCACAATAGTTGGACATATGCTATCGCTGACTTTTTTGTAGATATTGATACGTTCTTTAATATTGTAGAACATTTTTTTGTTCTATCATCAATAGTTTTCGCAGCGCACGCGATATGAAGAATTTTATGTTCAAAATTTTTACACCTTTGGTTACATTATTGCAATTTTCATAAGGATCTCTAATTTTTTTGAAAATAATTTATAGCCTATGTTCATCACAGATAATGTAGGATTCTAATGGTGAAAGAATTTTTCAAATCGGTCCAGTAGTTTCGGAGCCTATTCAATTCAAACAAACAAACAAATGTTTCCTCTTTATAATATTATTATTATATTATTATATTATTATAGTGTAGATAATTTATAGCCTATGTTCATCACAGATAATGTAGGATTCTAATGGTGAAAGAATTTTTCAAATCGGTCCAGTAGTTTCGGAGCCTATTCAATTCAAACAAACAAACAAACAAACAAACAAACAAACAAACAAATGTTTCCTCTTTATAATATTAGTGTAGATAAAAATTATGCTTGCTGAAATATGGTCTGATATAAATAAGAAAAAGCTCAAGATATTTCCAATCTAGTTCCAACTAAAAGTATAAAACTAACGATGCGGAAATGTAGAAAGTCCAGCCACACCATAACAAGTTAACAACTTCATCGAGAAAAAGTAACCTATAGCATAGAGGAAACACGGAAGATCGGGCTAATGGACTCAAAAACTGTTTGACTGGGTTCGATTTGAAATTGAGAGCATCGTGATTATGTGGAATGTTCTTACTCAGATTTCTGAAGCTGAACAATTGTGTTATTGCAATTTGACCCGAAAATTCATATTCATAGCATGCACAGGATTCCATATGTGGCCTCTGTGGCGCAGTGGGTGAAAGCCCACTTGAGACGCAGAAGATTGCGGGTTCGATCCCCGCCCCGGGATAAATGTTTGTATGATCTGCAAATATTTATCTCGGGTCTGGGTGTTTCTATTGTATAATATGTATGTATTTACAAACAAAAAGTATTTATGTAGTATATCAGTTATCTGGTTCCCATAGGACAAGCTTTGCTTAGTTTGGGCCTAGATGATGCTGTGTGAAATGTCCAGCATTAATTTATTTATGAAAGCCTTTTTAAATTCAATTGCTAGTACATTTTATTTACACTAGATGGCGGCACGCTTAAATAAAGATCGTGCTATCGTTGCATTTTGCAATACGAAAATCTTAGGTGTTTCTGATTTTACCAGCACATTCTTCTTCCAGTAGTATATATGTATCAGTACGATCGAATTAAAGAAAGCATTTTGTGTTAACTAGTTATTGAATTTAGCATTAAAACAAGCAGTTTCAAATAAACAAGAGTTAAAGATATTTTATCAAAATACAAAGCGACAGAAGTTACCGCGGTTCTCCAAGGTCTTTGAGATCAAAGATTAGCGTGCAATGTACTGTGTACCTGTCGAAACGAATGTTGCAAATGTTTTAATTGCTATTTTATCTTCGGATATTCTCAGCGTTGTTTTGTGTTTCATCAACGAAAAAGGGAGCAAATAGTATTGTGGGTAAAAATCCCATTTTACTAAATAAAATTCGGTATTGTGAACATTAAAGTGTAGGTATTAAACCAGTCGATAATTCAGTAGAAAAATAAGTATCTATAATATCGAAACTTGAAATAGTTTTGAAACTTTAAAATGTTGATATCACAGTAACCACTCGAGCAAAACCACAGGCGAAGTGGAGAAGTGGCAACTAAAATTTTCCATAAATTTGCAATAAGTATTTTTTGTAATGTGCTTGAGTTGTAACGAAGTCTGAAAATAGTCTTAATGATAATGACAATCTATTTAGCTTGCTTTATCTCACTAACGAAGACACAACGTGAGAATATCAATAACAAATGACTTGAAAACCAGATAAACCACTGACTATATGGGTAAAACAAGTTTCAGACCTACAAGTTTGTATGTATGTATGTATGTTTGTGACAAAAAGTTCAAACTTAAAGTGATCAATAAAGTTTTTAGAGGGAATCGTGTTTACATAGGAAACTTATCATATTAAACTCAAAAATTATCACGCTGTGAACCAATGACATTAGTATCGCTTAAAATTAATGTTTTAGCGATATTTTATGTAGATTTTGTTCCAACTCGCTTTTTGAATCCGGATTTCAAGGCGGTTGACTACAGCTTCCTACACAATCATTAGGTCCCAGTGACTCAGAAGACCAGAACTTTAATATAACTCAATGCATAAAATAAAGCATAATATCCTTGACGAAGACATGCAAGAGAATACAACAGGAGCAGGTAGTTATGACGTTTTAATCCATCGATTGACCATAACGACCTCAACAATGAAGTGTAATTACAAAAACAATTACAGTAATATCAAACACATAAAAAAAGAGTCAAAGCGCGTGACGGGCAAGAAAAACACTTGAGACCCTCTGGTTTTTGCAACAACACATCACTTCTAACCTTGGTAAGTCCCAGGTTGTTTGATCACAAAATATTTGTTTTTGCACTGTTGTCACTGTAACTATTGGTGACGTAAGTAAGCACGGAGGCGGTCAATGTCTTCACTCGTTACGCGTGCGGCCAGACCGAAAGGCCGATTGCGACTGGCTAGCGAAGCACTCAGCGCCGTTTCGCTTGAGAGAAAGCCGTGCTCCTGCGCAGGTAACCAACACTTTGTTTACAAAGCGCTGTTTCTGCTGGATTATTGCAGAAATGCTTTCTAAGATGGTAACTGACCACAGTTTCTTTATGATAAGTTACATTGACAAGCGACATCTGACAGGTACCTAACCTAATCAAACAAGTAGCTAGCACTATTTTTTTTCCTGTTGCCATGCTGGCTTCATCGGCTACGAATATTGCCATATGGTCTTCCTGTTTGAAATCTGCGAAGCCTTGTAAATTAAGCCATATGTTGCACGAGTATGAGGACGAGTTAATACGTCACGCAGATCGAATAGGACCACCTGTGTTTGATCACAATGGACTACTTCAAGGTGATACTCCGAAGGTCAATGGCATTAGTCTCTGTGAAATATGACATTTGATGACTTTCTAAAGCAAAGAGGTATCTAACAGGAAGTGGCAGCGGGGAAGGCGATATGGAAAGTGAATGAAGATTAGCAATTAAGATATGTTGAGCTATCTATTAATGGAATAACTTTCATTATTAATGTCAGAATCATCGACGATGCTAAAAATTGAAATAAAATCATTATAACTATGTTGAAAATCAACATCCTTGAGTGTATAAATGAGACATTAAGTATTTTAAATTGTAATGAAGTAGCAACTGGCCACTTTATTGGTACAGTCAACCTCATTAGGCAGAAAAAGTTCTTTACCAGTATTCATGACTGACACAGTAAGATTTCACACAACAAGAACGATGGTTGTAGTCTGAAAGCTTTTATCAACTCTTGTCCTTACAATATGTGGTTCTTCTCGATCAGTTCATCATCATCATTTCAGCCTAGAGACGTCCACTGCTGAACATATGCCTCCCCCATCGGTTTCCACAGCGATCGATTTTGTGCAGCCTGCACCCAACAGCTCCCAGCAACCTTCATCAAATCTTTCCATCTAGTAGGGGCCGTCCTATGCTGCGATTTCCGGTGCGTGGTCTCCACTCGAGAACTTTTCTACCCCAACTCTCAGCCTCTCGATCAGTTAAAGAGAAGAAATATAAAAAATCCTCATCACAGTCCTAGTCCAGCACAGTAGTTTCTTTTGAAGTAAGCTTACTTTTAGATACAGTAATCTACTTGTTTGATTGTACTTGCGGCCAATCGGCAAATGTTACGAAGCAACCTATAAGATAGAGTGAACGTGCGCGGGCGCAAGGCCGTTCGGAACCGGTCCGCGGTCAACTGATCGACTGGTTGACCAATATTGTCGCACAATCAGTCATTTGGGTTGGGACATTGTTGTAGCACTATAAATCGTTTGCTTGTAATAATGACACCTACTACTGTAGTTGACTTATGAATCTTATTTCTATTCATAAAAAAGGGTGTCAAGAAAATAACATCATCTAAAGCCTTGCTACTTACATCTATATTTAATGATTTACACAGCGTCAGGAGGCAATCCATGACTACACTTAACGGGACGCTGTAGCGCCTGGGACATTGTTTGAGATGAAATAGTCTTGCCCAGCACCTAAACCATCCTCTCAGCTCAATCAGCCTGGCCCACAATAAAGACGACGTCAATACGTGTGGAGGAGCTGACTAAGCTTAAGCCTTGCTAAAGCGATATAAATATGAGGTAAGATTCATTCGGGCAAGTTACCTAAGTAAGTACCTACTTAAGAGACAAACCAAATATTATAATCGTGAGCTATTTTCGGCAAATTAGGATATAATGCATGCCACTGAGACATTGTCCGAATAATGCGTTCCGTGACTTGTCTTACATATTAACACAGATTGTGATTCCGCTATTACAGACCGCTGAAATACTCCGGACAATCAAAAAAACTCAAACATAAATAAAATATACATACATACACTAGTAAAATCAAGCGTCTTCCCCATAGAGATAGGCCTACAAGGTACAAAACCTAGGGATTTCCACTTATCTAATATTTTTTGCATCTTTCGCTCACACACATTGCATTCTACCTACATACAAGCTCACACACAATTTACTCAAACAAACGCAGAGGTAGAGTTATCTACAGACATCAATTTTATATCGCGGACTTCGTACAAAGGAACGCAATGGGAAAACTCAAGGGGCTACTCGATCGATGCGGAGCGAGTGTCTAATCTATACGTATTTACATTCTCTGCTAACGTGACAAGCGCCTACTGAGGAATCATCAATAACCGAGAAAACGTGACTCAACTGTACTCGCAAGAGAGTCGTGTACTAAAAACATTTTTACCATATTTGAGATAGTACTCGTACGTTGTTTTACAATTTACGCATAAGGTTTCGGTGTAATAATGTAATAAGTCTTTGCTGTCATAAATACAAAAGTTAGGATAGATGTTTGTCAGCTGAAATAGATGAAACTTTAATCTCGGAATAGTGAAGCGTTTCCGAGGGACCGCGGGTTGTTACTTGTTACCCGCATGGCGCGGCGCAAACTGTTCGCAAGATGAACTAGCCAATTACTAAAGTTCTACCGAGATCACAAACAATCTGAGAGATCGGTAATAGACAAGCCAATCAAAGGGTCATAAATTATCCAAGATCTATGAGAAAATGAGGTGGAGCGAACCAAACAAGCGATGGGAAACAAGCTAGACACCATTAGCAATCGGTGTAAGATAAGACTCGACAAGAGACATACTACGACAGTCTATGCTCCATATATATAACAATTTAAGTTCATTTACGATAGTTAAGCGCTTTGGACTTTTCTGTAAGCTTTCTATCTATTTTTAATAATTCATTTCATTTCATTTCATTTTATTAGTAGTCTTCTTCTTCTACTCGTGTCACTAGTTCTTATCATACCTACCAGCGGGATAGTATAGCTTAAGAAGAACAACATAATAGTCTAAAAACAAAACCTTAGCGGCTTCGGCTTTAACAATATTAATTTTCTAAAGTTCCCATTTCACGCGCTCAAAGACAGAAACCTCCCGAAGGACGCGAATGCCGAACAACATACAGAAGTTCGCGTATGAACAGCAGTTGTAGATACAATAGTTATCTTGACTTATACCTTTGGGAGAACTGTAGAAAATGAAAGTAGGACCAAGCAGAATATTGCGGAAATTGCTTTTGCTGCTTTTAGAATTTATTCCCTTGGGGATGGTCGTGATTCCGTTTTTTTTTATTTTTTGATCTTTCATGAAAGTCAAAAACGAAAATATTCTTATTTTTTTTATCGCAGTTTTGTATTTAATTTTTATGAATTTATTCAAATCCATCGCACAACGGAAGAATTGCACCTAGTGTCCACACAGAGATACCTTTCATAAAAACAGTTGCAAACTGGTTATCTGTACGTCTGGGAAACGGATCAGCATGTGGCGCCTGCGGTTGACGTGACCAGGTCACTCAAGTCTATTATAGAGAGGTAATAGGCAATAGAGGCTGTCTTTGATATCGAACACTGAGGTGTGAACAGGAATTGGCATATAGATTGATCAAATAAATCAGAAATAACGCAACTGTAATCTTCAAGAGGGGTCATGCCGAAATCTAAAGCAAAATCCTTATATTTACAAGATTTGATCTCATGATAATTTTTTTATATAAGGTGATCCATCTGTGTTAGACATGGTCAATTCTTGTGGCCCCATAGTGTATAACCATAGTATAAAAGGTAGTGAGCGTAAGCAACTTAGTCGTATCATGTATGTCGAAGCTGGTACCTCTTGTGCGGTTGACCCACTTGAATTACACTAGTGGTCAACAACCGTAACTTTATGTCTGGTTGATCAGATGAAGCAAGTGGAAACAGGTGTAGGTTACAAGCCACAGTATACTGTAGCCAGTTAAGGTAATGAAC
This sequence comes from Epirrhoe tristata, assembly GCA_951394285.1. Classification (NCBI taxonomy): domain Eukaryota; kingdom Metazoa; phylum Arthropoda; class Insecta; order Lepidoptera; family Geometridae; genus Epirrhoe; species Epirrhoe tristata. The sequence goes on from OX596161.1 coordinate 4,511,647, forward strand.
TTGAATAAAAGATGAGCTTATTTATTTTTAAAGGCTACACTTTCATTTTTTCGTAACCAGCTTTCCTATTTTGTTCTGATTCTCACACAAAATATAGCCATTTATCTTCTCACACAAAATATAGCGTTAATGATTCTTCTTCATGTCGTGTCACTAGTTTTTTTGAACCAGTGTGGCTTTCGTGCGCGTGTAAAGTGGTATCTTTGACCACTGTTGCTAAGATTACGTATGAAAAAGTAATGAGATCTTATTTAAAAAAACCTTGCACTTTTAAAATATTTGTATTAACGGGTCTAAACATAACGTCTAAAGTTTTTTAAAAAATATGGATTTAAATACGATCGGGATCTCACATAAAAACTGTTGACAGGTGTAACCCCACCTGCTAGCAACTATTAATCCTGTGCTAATAAAATAGAAGCTCGTGCAGATGGCAATGAAGGCTGTTTATGGCGCCACAGCCTAATTTACCGTATCCGCTGGGAACGTTTAATGGAGGAGTATTCCCGGACTAAATGGACCCTGGTTTTGACATGGATGAATTCGAGGTAACTATTGGAATCGTGTCATGTGACGCATAGGGACTTTTTGGATATTGTGGAATAAAAACAGTGCATTTATTTGCATTCAATGGCCCTTCTCTCTCCAACGCTGTATTCTCAAATAGTATAAAATAATGTGATACTTCGTTCCAATTTTCAGTGCCTCTGTATACTATTTGCATAATGGAAATTAACATTCATATTTATGGAATCGGTAGAAGCAAATAATATTTTTAAAGCTAAATCGAATTGCATAGCGGTATGTATACAGCAGTTATTTAGACTAGTTCAGTTGCATGTGTTATGGTTAAGATGCTCCAGTCCACAAACAAACCGACAGTAACATACGGTTCGGACAACGGTCCTTCGAAAGTAGGCAGCTATGTGTTCTGCATACCCCGAGATGCGCTTGATGGTGTTTGTAGTGACAAGGTCAAGGGGGTAAATAAACTTTTTTGAGGCGTGAGTGGCGAGCTGTCTCGTCCCCTATTCATGTCTGATCGACGAGCATACCAATAGGTTTTTCCCAAATGTTAATTTCTGGAGTCCATTAATGCTAAGCTTTAAGAAACAAAAATGTGAAATGGACATGGCTGGGATTCGAGCCTACAACGTTCTAGTCCAATAACGAGATATACCACAACTCACAAGCTTAGGTAAAGATTTTTATCTTGCGCAATCTAATCAAAAGTACTAGGAGCTCAGAACTAGGTAGGAGATGTTACGAGCTGAGGTTAACAGTTGCAAGGTCAGGGCTATGCTTAGGGCAAAGCCATTACTTGATCCATGACATCATGTTATTACAAGGAACTATGAAAATACATATTACGATTTTTGCAACTTAGTATTTAGCTGGTTAAAAATACCTTGGAACTGAAGTTATTCTTGCAGTTCTTTTTGTAGATAGGATGCATTTAATGGACAAGAAATTTACATTAATGCACAATAACTCTTGCATTTTTTGTATGCAAGTAGGTACTTACCTAAACACAAATCAGCATTGTGAATCACTTTGCCGAATTCATGAACTTTACTAGTAAATTGAATAGCGCCAAGTCCCCTCTCATGGCCACATGCAATATTCAGTTGCAAAGCTACTCCATCAGTCGCTATCATTTATCAAGCGTGTTAGCCTTTGTACATTTGATACAGCACAAAGTGCTCAAGTCTTTGAGCTTAGGTGAGAACTGGACTTAGAATGACTTAGAATTAGGTTTGAACTCGAGGGGATTGAACTAACTCTAGACGAAATCGTAGTCATAGTGATATTTAAACCCGTGAATTTCTGGTTGAAATATGAGCACTTTTCAAGGAAAGCACATTGTCCATCTAATGTTTCAACTCGTATACATAATTCACTTAGATCGCCACAACACGACCGTGGACAGAAAAAGTTTGTTCAAAATAAAGGAGCTGCTACCTCATCAGTGATCTTTTGTCCAAAAGAAAAATAAACAGTATGGTTCAATAAATTGATGTATGTTTGATTCTGATTTTAAATGGTGAGGCGTCAATGGATTTGTGATAATTATGCCAATCCAGTTGCCTAAGGCCAGTTTTTCGAGTAAAAAGCTTAGTCGGGCTTTATTATTTCGTTACCGATTGAGATCACAAGATGAGTTAATTTTTATGACACAAGGTCAAATTTTCAAGATAAATCTCAATGTGAAATTATAATTTGCTGCTATAAATATGATTTTGAATCGACAATCTTGCCGCAATAACAGACGCAATGCCGTCTGCAGCGGTAACTCAATTCACTGGTACCAGATATTCTGTAACATAGAACCATCTAGAAGAGATTCTAGTGCAATTGAATATCTGTCTACGGAAGATTAAAAAAAAAAAAAATTTGGTGCAACATTACTATTAAAACTACGGAAATACGATTAGTTATTAAAACTCACATCGATAGCTTCATCACCATGATGATCATTAGCTACAGCTTTACAGTTCCTCCAACGTATCTAGGCATTCGTGAACTTAGCCGTTTGTCTGACCGCTTTTTCATACAAAACTGTGTTCTGCGCAGACAAACAGCTAACTTCACGAATGCCTAGATCCGTTGGGCGAACTGTACTATATTATTTTTATCTTTATACTAAGTTGAATCACATTCAGCATTTACAGCGCTTAAGCGTCGTTGAAACAGTAAGACAAGAAAATTGGTTACAAGACTTTTAAGTATGTTGCTAAGGACAAAATTACAGAAATGTCTAGCTCTTCTATCGAGTATTGACTTGTGTATTAACTACAGCATAACCTGTGGCAGCCTGGGTTGGTTTGGTTTATTTCCACTAAAACAGCAGAGCAGTGCAGCTGTGTGCATAACAATATTATGAGTGAGGCAATATTTGCTCACGAATCTTGGCTGTTCATTTCACTTCTAGACTTCTGAATTCATAGTTTAGAGTAAATAGATTCTATTTATTTTAGACAGCAATTTTAGTATGATGTAGGATAATGATATAAGATTAAATTTTATTACCCAATTTGTATCAATAAGAGAGTATGAATCACCTTATACTTCTTATTTCAACAGCGGGTGCTGCCAAGACGAAATTCTCGATTTTTAAATGAAATTCTGCAAAGATTTGAATGAGTATGGAAAAGGTTGCGGGTTCGATCCCCGTCGCGGGACAAATACTTGTACGACCTACAGATATTTGTCTCGGGTCAGGGTGTTTCTATGTATAATATGGATGTATTTATTTACAAACAAAAAAGAATATAAGTAGTATAACCCCATTTGGGGCTAGATGATGCTGTGTGAAAAAAATCCAGCACTATTTATTCATTTAACTACCTAATACACACAGGCACATCTAAAGTATGACATCAACGATCGTTTTACTCATTTTATACCGCTCTGGTATACAACAAAAACAACGTTCCATGTCGTGATCGATGATGTGATCCACAATTCAGATCGCGTTGCAATTGTTGTTACAAAACAGTGTTGTAACCAATTCCGTTATGCAGTTATACTGTGTATTGCATTCTACATTGATGCATGTTTTTAGTTATAGCATTGGCAGATATTAAAAATACTATGAAAAGAATGGACATTGTATAAAGTCAAGAAAGTACATAATAACATGTGTCTGTTGTTCATAAAACCATAGGTTAATTTCTCCCTATTTTGTTTTTAATATTATTATTATTATTTTGTTTGTCAAAGTTTAACATCATGGAACTATAGAGTCCCGGACCTTTGATAGGCATCATGGGGCCAAAGCCAACACACAGAGGCCTTTTTTACAATTTTGATCTTGTGTGATGGAGACACATACCGGCTACTATCCCTTCAACACTATAAAAATGCATTCAGGAACAGTCCCCGGTTTGTGCAGAACTATTGAGGATATGGAAAACTAATTATTATTATTTTTATTATTTAGCCATTCTCGTCCTACTTCAGGGCAAAGGCCTACCTTCCCTTCTTCCGCTCTTCGCGATTTGACGCTGTGTTTGCTTGTTTTTAATAGAAAAAGGAAAATTTCAATTTTACTAAAAGTTAAAAACGTTTCAATTTTACTAAAACTTTAAAATTAGTTATAAAAACAATCTGATATTAGCAGGTTAACTATTCAGAGCACTTAATGCGAGTACCAGATGTCCATACAAGTGAACAACTCAACTTAGTAACTTAGCGACACCCTCATGCTTTGCGTTTCTTTGGTGCTTTTTATCGCCCTGCGCAAGGTCAATGACCAGATATACATGTACTATGTATTTTATACTAACTATCTTACGTTTGAAGCTTTTTCATAGTTCATTCTAAGCATTGGTGAAAGATTTGCTAGATCCACATAATTGCGTCCGTATTTAAAGTAGCTATGTAAAAATACCTACAGCTATGACGAAGCGTTCCGGGCGACTGAAATCACCACGCATAGTGAGAACTTAATTATGCAAGTTAAACAATTCGGGGCCCAGGCGACACCCCTGCGAAAACCTTGCGAGCCAAGTGACGCTTGACTCGTCTTACGTATAAGATAACGTGAGGTGAACTACCGATCGATCTAGTTACAGTGTTCACGCAATTTTAATCTCTTGTTACAAATCATATAATCTGTAGCAAGAAGAAAAACGAGGTCCGATCACCGTGTCACATGCCTTGTATGATTCGATATATCAACCATATAGCCTTAAGCTTAGAATGGAGATCTAATTAGATAAGAAAACAATTAGTAGATACAGTTACAACGCAAAACAAACATTTATTTGATCAGATAGTAAACAATCAAGATGTATTTACGATAACTTGAGGATATTTTGAAACTCTTACCTTTTGTATGCACATTCACATCCGAAGTTGGTGCAAATCCATTGTTTTGATTTTCTTCTACGCCGCATTTTTCATATTATTTGAACAACTTGCATTGCAGTTATTCCTTTATTTTTAAAGTCCTCTTGTCAATTTAATAGAGATTAAAAGTGTTATTCCTTCCACTGACATTTATTATTACAAAAATTATAATATCACTATGAGCGGGCAAAGTATAGATGTCATTATTCTACTAATCGAAGGAATTTTCCATTAAGTACGTACACTTGTAAAGAACAAGCAAAATCCTTTACTTTTAAACATAAAACTAATTTCACTGTAATTGTATCACACACTGTTCAATACATTAATTTATCATAGTCGTACAGGAGATTCCATTTAAGTCCTTCCAGTCAAGGACTTGGCAGAAAAATGAGCACGTACCCCAAGCAACAATAGATTTTATAGAACACAACGATATCTTGATAGCAGGCACTAATTTCGTGATATTGCAATCTGAGCACTCGGGACAATTTAATTTGACCATTTATAAATCATAAAACAGCTTGTTATAAAACACAAAGATTGGGTCTACGAATTTGCTACGCTGCTGAATTAAATCACTTTTCATTTCATAATTAAAGCACTTTGTTTTAACAGTTGTTGCGTTTCATGAAACTGACATTTACACACTACTGCCATCTACTGTTAATAGGAAACCAGAACTAAACGATTTGGAACACGATTCGATAAACTTGCGTCGTTTATAATATGAAATGTTATCCCGACTGATATCGATTGTAACATTGCAGTCAGGTGGGTGGATAACTACGTCATAACACGGTGGGCGGATCTGTGGAGATAACGGTAAAGGGATGCTCATATTGTGCTCTGATGTCAGGGCCTCGTATATATTACGTATATATTACTTTATTTGTTTGCTTGTACGTCAGTCTTAAAACTGCACTAGGCATCGCACTTGTTTCAAAATTCAAGTGAGATGGCAAACAATGGTTTACCTTTGTGAACGCAGGATAACGAAATATGCGTGCAATATATTAATAAATAATTCATTTTTGTTTGTCGTCGCACGATGCTTCTCTTATCTACTATCAATCAAGAACAATTCAGCAAGCTATAAATAATATAATTTTTTTTTTTTTTTTGCTGGACTTTTTCACACAGCATCATCTAGCCCCAAAGTAAGCAGAGCTTGTGTTATGGGTACTAGATGACTGATATACTACTTATATACTTTTTGTTTGTAAATACATACATATTATACATAGAAACACCCAGACCCGAGACAAATATTTGTAGATCATACAAACATTGGTCCCGCCGCGGGGATCGAACCCGCAACCTTTTGCGTCGCAGGCGGGCTTTCGCCCACTGCGCCGCAGAGGTCGTCAAATTCAAATTCAATCAATATTTCAAAATAAGGTTGCTCCTCTGTAAAAATCTCAACTAAATCTTTAATAACATGTGCATGTACTTTGTCGCAACTATTCGTTATGGTTCGGACTTCTTCGCAATACTCGGTGCCGTATAATATGGAATTCATTTCATGCAATGCACGTTTTCCATTCAGGAGTACGCTTCAAGAGTATTTCAATAAGATTTCTGTCTTCGCTAACAGATTTTATTGAGCTTGGTATAGACGCTTTAGGTGAGTTTCTGGTTAGTAAAATTATCAGAAGCTATTAAATTATCATCATCATCAACATTAACCTTTTTCATCCCACTGCTGGGTATAGGCCTCTCTTCGCTTTTGCCATTCGCCTCTATCCTGAGCCAGCCTTGCCCATGTACGAGCTGCGGATTTAACGATGTCGTCGACCCATCTTGTAGGTGGACGACCGACACTCCTTAAATTATACCATATCATAATTATTATTGAAATAATACTAAGATACAAAAAAATATAAACGCAGTAAATTCGAAAGAAGAATAAACAAAAAACAAAAGATGAAAAAGTTAATGATTTCGAAACAAGCTTAAAAACTGGAATCAGTAAACGTAGACATGTAATTAGAGGAGACTTTTACACCCAACTTAAATCATACTGATGCACTAAATGTTGAAGGCGTTACATGTATGAATATAACTCAAACATCTTAGGTAGTTTTTCATGCATAATCGCATGTTCTTTGCATAGCGATAATGGTCTAGATGCCTTGTTAGCTTTCCATTTAATGGGATTAAATGCGAGCGGGTTGCGAAATTGATTATACTACAATGTAAATTGTGAAATGAGGTGCGTTTCTCTTTATCATGTTTGATCTGATAATATCTATCTTCTTCTTCTTCTTCTTCTTCTTGTTGTGTCACCAGTTCTTTCGAACAAGTGTGGTAAAAGGACTGTAAGTGCGCCTCTAAGAGGCTCCTTTCGTGCACTTGACACATGTTTTCGAACTTTTTAGGTTATAATATCTATGAATCGGCGATATACTCGTTTCACGAAACAGACAGATTTTTGTTTCTCTATTTTTATTATATGTGTGTTCTTATTTTTACCAGTATAAATTGTGTCAGACGAAATTTCTAGTCAACAGAGGAAATTGAAACTGCAATCATTTCCCGTATCCCAACGCTTCCAGCTTGGAAGTATGTCAACATGTCTGCGATACGGATTAGTCAGTTTACCGCTGAATAGATTGTTCCTTCGAGCCGGATTAAAAGCTGCCAGAGTTTTATGATTCTAATTTTAGTTTATTAAGACCGGACATTATAAAAATATCAGTTGATTGCCTAATAATTATATGCTTTCATACAATTTCTGGTCAATACTGAATTTGCGTATTCTTTTATGGAGATAACTTGTGGAAATAACTTATTCAGATCAAGATTATTAAAAGAAAAGTAAATTTAAAGTATATTTGCCTTAATATTGAACTATTGTTACTAGTATAATAAGAGCCCAAACTAATAGAAAAATTCTCTGAAATGAATTTCGTATAATTATTATTTCAGGGCAACATACTAGGAGAGCTTCACAAAACGCTAGAGGCGCTAGTATGTCCCTCAGTCTGTCAAAAACGCCTTAGAGGCTGCTTTGACCTCAAACAAATATGCCCACGCGATATAAAGGGAATAACTAAAATGCTGCTGTTGTTAGAGCAAAAAGCTCATGAATTTCGTCTTTTACATTTTGGTTGGAAAATTTTTAAGCCATCCCATACTATTCATATAATAAAGCTGAAAGTTTGTGAGTTTGTTTGGATGTTTGTGTAAGGATCGGCGATTTATTCCCGTTCTTCACAATACTGAACTGTATTTATTTCTCATTTTCAACATTTTGAGGTTTTTAATAAATACTTCGAAATAAGGTTTGTCTTTAGAATTTAGACAACATTAACTCTCTCAATTAGCTCTTCATTAAATCATCCATCACCCACTTGATTAAACTAAAAAGTCAGTTTTAAGAATTTTGACATTTAAACATTCGTTAAGAGTTGTTTAGCTTAAAAAAAACTCATCATCTTATGACTAGTGAATAATGATTATGAGTAAGCATAAAATATATAGGCTTCGTTTTAGCGACAGCAGTAGCAAAGTATTTACCTAATAGTGGGCGGGAATCCTCTCTTTCGGATACCTTTGCTTGTAACTGGTCGGTTTGGCCTTTCGGGCTTATACGAGTACTTCATAATAATTCGCCCACACTGTGGTTAGTATTACTTAGTTCTTGCTACTGGGTTTTTCTAATATTTTCTAGAGTATTTGGGCAAAATCTTATAATAGAAAATATGTGACATCTCATGCTTACACGAGTTGTATCTTTGTATGTTTAAAGTTTAGTTACGCATTAACAACTCAATAGATTTAAATTAGAACTTGGTTTTGCATTCTTTTGGCAATAGCATTCTGGATTAAGCATATATATATATTTATCTATATTTTAATAAGTTTTATTATTATACATTGGGTAAGTTTGGGTAACTGTCGTGGATGTAAATTATCAGTCAATAAGCCATGACATCTTTCACAATGCCTACGCCACTACCAAGATTGGACACCATGAACCAATACTAACACACAGGTTTGTAAAATTAGACGATGTTAAATAGCATGTAAATAAAAGATGTGTGATGTGAGGTCGCCGTGTGGTAACGCGGGTCAAGGTCTCAGGCCGCGGCCTTATGAGGACGCAGCGTTGCGATAGAGTGGAGCAATCAGCCGGTTATAATTACTATACGTTATGATATCAATTTTGAAAGAAGAATGATACGTGGTTTAAAATACAGCAACACAATACACAATAGCAAGTTTTCTTGTTCAGTGTTCAATAAAAAGAGAAAAGAAATGAGTTTTCCTTTCAAGGAGGAAAACCTATGAAGGTCCAAATTCTGCTAAGTCAGACACCGGATATGATAACAGATACATGAAGACTCAACAAACTTACAAACATTGTGAAAATGACAAATAGACAACGTAGAAGCCGACCATAATGCACAACCTCTTAATCCTGATTATGTGACGACAAAAACTACGACGTGCAATTAAAACTTCACTTTCAAGATGGCTAATAGTTGTGTTTACGCGCGTTTAGACACCGGCACCGTGAAGTGTGACATGACAAAATAAACTCATGACAAGCCTATTTAGAAAGTGAGAGTCAGTAACTGCTGAACACCTTGAATTTGCTTGTTATTGTTGTTTTTATTTGTCGCTTTGAGACTTTCGTGTCACGTCACGCCGTAAAATGTTGGTCATTGTGTTGGTCAAATGTTGACCATTACATGTGAATATGTTCATTTTCCGGGTGATAAAAATAATCATTGAAACCATGAATTGGAAAAAGAAAGGTCAAAGGGTTCTATTAATATTACCACTACGCTACTTATTTCACTAACAGTTACTATTTCTAACGGTTCTGGTACCGATTCTTGCGTCACTTTTTTTGTTAAACTCATCATCCACAGAACCTTCTGTAAATGGATCTGCTGAATGGGTCGGCTCTTGACCTCGAAACTCACACATGCAAGAATGAGGTCTACGATGGATCGAGCTTACCCAGAAGGTGCCTGTTAACTCTCTTCTTAAAAACAACAGGGTCGTAGTTCAGCGGAAATACAGACGCTGGAAGCTGATTCCAAATATTTGCAGTGCGCTTAAAAAGAACTTTGAAAGCGCTTAGTTCTAATTAGTAATTATTAATTATTCTCTCTTATCTTCCTATAATTATAGAGGAATCAAATCTCAAACATTGTGCATAAAAAGATGACAAGCATCTGAGCTTAAAAAGCAGCATGCTTTCAGAATGTCATCATGTATTCGTAATTCCGTTGATGGTGCTACCCTACACGTGTAGACTGACGAGTGGCACTACGGCTCCATTCAAAGAAGGACCTTCCGACGGTGTCGTCGGAAACCACGCCGCGAACAATAGCTGTAATAGGCATGCGTGTGCTGCTGCTAAAGGGTTAGGCTGAAGCGGGTTGGAGATATGTTTGACATGGTGGTTAGATAAACGTATATAAATAAGTATCTGAGGTTGCTATAACGCAAGCTCTCTCTCTTATTTTGGGACCAGACGATGCTGTGTGAAATGTCCAGCAATATAAAAAAAAAAGTTAGAATTTATTGTGGACAGATGAATTCGGACGAGCCATATGAGGCACTTCATTTGGCGAAGAGTACCTCGTTATTGGGAAAAATAGTATGAAAACATACGCAAGATCAAAAAAAAATTCTGAGAAACCTTGCTTCCATAAGGTTCTATAGTAAGAACATGTTTTAATTTACAAAACAGACACCTTGTTCTCGCAACTTGCGCCACCGTCTCGTGTGAAAGACCCAGACGAACCACGTCGAGCGTCTGAAAGGACCCGCAAGACGCAGGCAGCCTTTGTTACTTCGGAAGCGGCTATAGGACACTATACGTAGCTGTCAAATGATGCAATTCAACCATGAAGGTACAGATGATGAAGTCCACAATTCGAATATCTAAGTAGTTGAAACTTGCTTAGATATCAATCTCTCGCACTCAGTGGCTCGGTGGGCATACCCACTTTTTCTAAGTTCCCTACTTAGTACTTAGGCAGCAGAGGGTATATCTAAAGTCTAGCTCGAGCTTCAACTAAATGTTTGAAGTATGATACCTTCAACGGCTGTGCTTATCAAACGGGGAAAAGTCAAAAACGTGTTTCTATCTGCTACTAAAAAGATGTATTTATCATGATTCATTACGATTCTTTATTTATTTTATTAGATAGTTATATTATTTGTATAGATACAAGTATATGTTTATAGATAACTGTTTTAATAATGCTAACACGCGATGGAAAGTACACCGCACATGGATTGTCTCACGCAATTTTGCTATATAAGTCATTTATGACTTAAAATATGTTTCAAATAGATTTATAATAGTCTTACCTGTCATCCTGCAAGTGCTTCAACTCGCTCAGCTCCAGCTCCCTCCTCAGATTCGACACCTCGCAGAGAAGCATATCTCTCTCAGTAGAGACCTTCTCTAGTTCGGCCCGCAACCGGACCACCTCGTTCGTCAAATCCATAGTCGCCATGACTATCGATGATTTCGATCAACTGCACATCACTAGATACATCCGTAGCGACTGGGGAACCAATCACGCTCGCACATTTTAAATTTCGAACAGAACGCGCGCGGAATATTAGAGCTGGGAAATGTTTTCTCGTTTAACTTCAGCGTTCCATTGTGCCGGGAGTCGAAGGCATCTGAAACAATAAATCACTTTGTTACTATGTAAAAAAGGTTTTCTGCCGGTATGTTCGATGGAGAATGTTCTTGTGTTATTTTCATAAACGAGATAGCGAGTCCCGAGGTAGGACGATACAATTTAGCTATAGGAGCATGAATAACACGAATGGTTTGCTTTTATTGCTTATTTTGTGCAAACAGAAGGTTCATGGATAACTTTCTTTTATTACGACTGGGTCAACGGTAAAGGCATATTTATTTATTATATATATTTGAGACAATCCCTTGTCTCGCCACCTTCTCGTTGATTCCTACCAACAAAACTATTTCTCAATCATGTGAATAGAAAAAATAGCTTTGTGTTCGTGGCCTTACACCATAATAGTGAAGTAAAAACATTAAGTTTTTACTGACATTAAACAACTAGGAAAAATTTGCGTTATTAACTTTAATTATATAATTAACACGCTAGTTTACATAAAAACTGTAGATTTCTATGATAGAAGAGAATGCATTATTCTCAGGATTCATGATTAGTGCTTTTATAAATTAAGTCTGTCGAAATTAGATCACTTTGATGTTGAGATAACCACGATACTACTAGCAAGTTTGATGTGAAGTTCGCTAGTGGAACTCTGGTTTTAGGCTACCGAAAACCTTCCTAGTTACCAACTCTGTTTTGGTGACGTCTATAAAACCTTAATTCAGGCAGCATAAAACCTCACACGATTTCATAGGAGCCTACTTATCCCACTCATATAATAAAGCTGAAAGTTTGTGAGTTTGTTTAGATGTTTGGATGTTTGTATGTTTGTGTAAGGATCAGGCTCAAACGACGAAACTCCTTAAAATGAAATTTGGTAAGGTGAAAGGTATAACTTCAAAATAGCATTGTAGGCTACTTTTTATCCCGAAAAACGTTCCTGAAAACCAAAACTGATATTAAAGGACAACGGGAATATTGCATAAAAACTTTAGCAGTACTCTGTTTGACACAAAGAGCACTGCTCTTAGGTTGCCATGACAACCAATAACTTTTGACTTTTGAAAATGGCGAAGTCATTTCGTTCTACCATGCTTTGAACAATTTTTATTACTTATATTAAAAGACTGTGGGGTTGTGATGCCTAAATAAGTTTTTAAATAAATAGCGAAACACTTATTTATTATTTTTTCAAAACTTTCCCCTTGGATGGGTACTTATTTATATTTTTTATCAAAGACAGCAAATCCAAAAATGAATTCAGCGTTTTCATGGGTTGGATTGGAACAAGAAATTCTATCTCTAAAGTTTGATGTAAACAATGCGCAGGCGAAGTCGCACCCGGGTCCACTTAGTTTTATTATAACTGATACGAAAAGGTCTACTGCATACTGAACAATTTTATGAAGTAACTTTTCTTTTTACAATTAGACGTGTGGAACTAATTCGTGACGTAACTAAGTTACCGTCTCGTCGGTCGTTGCTCGTGCGAATCACATTTTGTCCCAACGACACGACAAAAGTCCGAGTACGAATTCTTTACCGAACGCTTTGACGTGAATTACGATTTGTATAGGAAAAGAACAGCGCCATTTATTGGTAGGTACTCATTCATGACAATAATGAAAACCAAGACAAATCAGTAGGTTGAAAAACTCGTACTACATACATACATACATACATACATACATAAAATCACGCCTTTTTCCCGAAGGGGAAAGATCCTACATAAATGTAAACTACGCAATATTTAGCACTCAGCTCTATCGATCGATAACTAAAGACACTTTTTGTTGTCCAAATATGTTCGCCTAGGTCTTCTAGCTGTCAGCTGTTTAATTCACATACTATTTAACCGCTAGTTACGTTAACCAGTCGATGAACTTTTACCTCATCCCTCACAGCACTAGCGTCCATAAATAATTCTGCAGTCGGGAAAATACTTTTCCCGTCTCATTTCCCTAATTAAAAACCCACCCGAAGCACGAATGTCTGACCCAAAAACGTTTACCCATACGGCCTACTTGCGCCTACAAAATATAATTATGCCGCATATTGGAGAACTAGAACCTTTGAAATTAATTAATTAAACTTTACTCTCATTAGGTCGAACCTTAATTATATTACGTATCACATATATTACGTTCCAAAAACTAAAAAGAAAAGTCATATCTTAATAGATATAAAAATATAATAAATATAAAAATATAAATAAAAATGAAAAATTTGCGTAGTAGGTAACACGTAATCGTGTTACCTACTACGCAAATTTTGCATTTTTTATATCATGGTACGTTTTTGTCTTCCCCAATGTTTGTTGAGACGAACGAACGATGACTGTGGAGTTGAACTCAAGCTAGTTTCAATTTGAATATTAATAATAATCTTTATTTCAGACATCTTAGTTCATACATACAATGCATTCAATGCTTAATAGGAGTAAATGGCGCAGTGCAAGGTTTAATAGCTGCTAAAATGAATTTGCAGGGAAAATATACTGAGGCGCGGCGGTCTAACATAAATCTCTGCAGATTTTTTATTTAGTCGAAGTTGAAAAAGTTAATTTGTATTCAAACTTAATGTTTTTGAAATGATTAAAAGTATTAATATTAATCTAACATCGAGTCAAATATTAAACATTTTATAGGTGCTGCTACCGCCATCTATCCACCCAGTATAGGACTACATGCACTGACTCACGCGCAGAAATCAGCTGATTGCTGTAAGTTTCCCAGCAGCATTAATAGATGTCGCCACGTGGATGAGAAACAAGTTTTTAGTTTGTTTACTTACCGTTTCATTGTTTCTTTATTCACACCTTGACTCATTCAAGTCAAATAATTATTCCTTGCTTTAGGACAACAATGGAGGAACAGAGATGGAAAATTGTTTGCAAGATGACACGAGTAAGAAATTAGTAAGTAGTAAAATGACAACTGATAATGATAAGTTGATAAGGAAAGGTAGGCATCTATGAAGACCCACATAGATAAGAGGCAGGAAGAAGAAGACTCACTTAAGAAGTATCTCTACATATAGAGATGTCTGGTAAAAATCGGGTGTAACTACTAACAAATCTTTAGATTACTCATGTAGTGTCCCGTCAAGTACGTGACGTCCTTGGTTGGAACCAAGAATTGGTTACTACAACGCTGATCTTACGTTCCAACGGATGATCAGCGTTGTAGTAACCAATGGCTATTACAACAATTGCTGAGTTGGAAGTAATTTCGTAGTTTTAAGAATTTTTTAATGTATAATTTAGTCTAAGTTTAAACTTATTAAACTAAAAAACTGTATGTTTTTTAAACTAAAAATAAAGCATTTCTTATTCTTAATACTGGTAGAAAAAGAAGATAAGTGTGGTTCTAATATTGATAATAACTTAGCTTAGCGTATTTCACTAACATATTTTTATGCAAATTTTTTTATAAGCCAAAAGCGAACTATTATTAGTTTCAGAGCCTGAGTAGAGCAACCAAAGATTTATAGTAAAACTTTGTACATACATACATACATAAAATCAGGCCTCTTTCCCGAAGGGGTAGGCAGAGACCACAGTTCTCCACTTGCTACGATCGTGACACACAACTTTTGCCTCATTCACTCTCATTACATTCTTCATGAAATGATTTATTAAAAATAGATAGAAAGCTTACAGAAAAGTCCAAAGCGCTTAACTATCGTAAATGAACATAACTTAAATATACTCTTAAATTGTTATTTTCTATGGAGTTATTTTCTATATTTTATATGGAGCATAGACTGTCATACATGCTCATGTAAAACTTTTTATTGCAGACAATTTTGTGACACAAGAATTTGATACGCGAGGGAATACAATGTATGCGAGTTAACTCAGATAACATCCTGAACCCGTGTGTTAAGTTGTCAGTTACACAGGGAATCCCGGATATAATTCTGATTCTTAAAAACAACACACACCAGAAAAAAAATGAATAAATAATGCTGGACTTTTCACACAGCATCATCTAGCCCCAAAGTAAGCAGAGCTTGTGTTATGGGTACTAGATGACTGATATAATACCTTATACAGGGTGTAAAAAGACGTCTACCGAAGCCGAAAGGGGTAGTTACAGCATCCCAACGCACAACCAAATCCAAAAGGATTTTCCGAAAAAATCATTATATCCGGAGAAAACAGCGCATGAAGATTACTGTTTGCGTATGTACTGGGCGCGTTGTTTTACGTAGATTGCTGGATTTTGAGTTTTTACGGTTTTTTGCTTTTATAAATGAAATTATTAGGTAGGTATTGTCTTATTATGCTGTACTAGTAGCAAATATGTGGAAATAACATAAAATGACGTAGCTAAGTCAAAATTTTTTTGCGTTCTTTTCGCTAAATATGTTTAGAAACATGGTCTGATTGCAACCCCTCAGTTTTCGTTAGTAGTCTTTTTACACCCTGTATATACTTTTTGTAAATAAACTTTGCTTTAGTCCAAGTTTCCAGTTTCCGATTTCCAGAATCAACATTCACCCAGGTAAACCACAAATCTGAATTCAATCTAGCCGTTCCATTTCCAAACTCGAATTGGGTCGTCTGAAATTCATTCAAACCGATTTTTAAGACAGAAGATATAAAATCGGTTGACCGAGTCTCCATCGAAATCCAATTAAAACTTTCATCTGTTCGTCAGGTAGAAGTAAAATGGTGGAAATTGGTAAGCAAACAATCCCAGTTCCAATGTCATTTTACTACGTTGCAACTAAAGAGCATATGAAAGTTATATGGGTACAGCTAGCCCACTAACGTTTTAGTTAGGTGTGTTAGGTAAGTCCCGTTTGTCTCATGGACTTAAAATCTTAAAATAAATAAATAAATAATGCTGGACTTATCACACAGCATCATCTAGCCCCAAAGTAAGCAGAGCTTGTGTTGGGTACTAGATGACTGAAATACTACTTATATACTTTTTGTTTGTAATATATACATATTATACATAGAAACACCCAGACCCGAGACAAATATTTGTAGATCATACAAACATTGGTCCTTAAGCTTTTTTTTTTTTTTTTTAATCAAAAATCTTTTATTCAATAAAAGCTTTGATACTAAGAACATATTATCAAACAAATATAAATCACAAAGTATCAGTGTCTCGGCACATTGGTTACTTAGCTGTAGAGTATTTTCTGCTCCGAAACTGAAGCTAACTAGTGGTTCTGTGAGAACAGTAGACCTCTTTTCTAAACAAATTACAAAGTAAAATGATGAAAAAATGTGGACATTACCAAATATGTGTGTTGGACATGCCTCTGACAACTCTCTTAGACATCTTCAAAGGATTTTAGCATACACTACGGTACTATCATCATCATCATCATCATCAGCCTATGGCAATCCACTGCTGGATATAGGCCTCACCTAGTGCGCGCCATTGCGCCCTATCAGCTCGACGCATCCAGCTGCCGGCAGCCTTTCGCAGATCGTCACTCCACCTGGCCGGAGGACTCTCAAGAACTCGTTTACCCCAGCGGTTACTACGGTACCATACGGTAGACATTCTTACAGATCTATTTTAGATCTGTAAGAATATCTACCGTGCCCCCGTTGTGATCTTGTTTGTTTACGCTACAGCAAACTCCCCCCCCCCCCTATTTTCTCCCAATCAACTTTTCGACTTGCTTGAGATGGACTTTTCGACGCTGATTCAAAGTGAGCTAGCTGTTACTTCATTTAGAACATTTCATTAAACTACTAACGAGCTAGCAGTAGAGTAACTCGGGGTTGTGTGCACTGACTGCAATCAAAGCCTTTTATATGAGGGTTCGAATTCTAACCTTTTAACATCTGGTGAATTACCGCTGTGGCGCAGTGGAAGACCTGATCAGAAGGTTGTTGGTTCGATTCCCGCGGGACAAATGTTTGTAAGATTTAGAACAGACTTTTATCGTTTACTAGAGAACTCGGAAAGTCGGAAACCTTGACAAACCTGAGATTGTAACAAACATTTTGAATTAATGACAAAGAACTTCACCTTTGCAAACTTAACTGTCAAATAATAATAATAATCGCTGAGCTACGACCCTATTGTTTTTAAGAAGAGAGTTAATAGGCACCTTCTGGGTAAGCTCGCTCCATCGTAGACCTCACTCTTGCCTGTGTAAGTCTGAGGTCAGGAGCCGACCCATTCATCATAAAAAAAAGAAAAAAAAATACCACAAACCATTAAAGCAGCGTTAATTCACTGTGATTTTGAATGGATATGAAGACAATTTTTCCTTTCGAAATGCCTAAGTTATGGATTTCTTGAGTTTACGTTTTTTACCCAGTGTTTCGACAAAAATATGAAAACTCGTTAATATTAACTCAATTTTTGTGAGTGCAGTGGGTTTGCAGTTTTTACCGTATTTTTTTTTAAATCATTAGTACCTTCTTAGTACTGACCTATGTAGTTCCTAAGATGTGTTTTAACTCCCCACAATGAACAAAAATATTGTCATCGTACTTTATATTTTTAGACGTGCCTCTTTGTCTTGAATGCCTAAAGATCTGACAAAATGTCTACCGTGCTAGATACAATCTTAATCTTGTACGTTATGTTTCATAAGATTTAAATTTTCAACACATTTTGCAAATGCCGAGTTGGCCTTTCTTAAGAACTTGCTATTTTTGCACGTGCCAAAATATACATTTTGAAAATACTTAGTAGTCTGACAGAAAATTGTTCTGCCAAAATAATTAGATTGAAAGAAGCTAGCAACATAGATGCGAAAACTTTTAATTACGACCGTGATGGGTTTGTTAATTAAGTTCTGGACGCGATTGTCAAACAGACCTTTAAATTACTGTTTTTCTAGTTACCTTCGATCACAATTTTGTTTATCTTGCCTAATAGCTTCTTTGTCTGCCACAGAAATAAAAAGAATCAGTAGAAAGAATGATGGAGGCCTTCAGGCGGCCTAAAAACTACGTCACTAGAGTTGACCACTAAGTTCGTATGAGTACATACAAACTTACTTTAGTCGAAAGAAATGATTATCATGAAAAACGCTGTTCTACTCGGTTGGAACGAAGATTGTGCATTTGACATTTTGCGCACCTTGTGCACCACTTTTCGCACTCTGCGAAACTTTTTGCGCACTACTATGCGCACCATTTTGCACAATTTGTGAAGTTATCAACGAAAAAAATGTTTTTTGCTTCTCCTGTAAAGTTGTGTTTTTGCAGTTATCTTTTTATTCCCAGGAGACAGCGATATGTCGTGACGGTAAAAACGATCGCTTTTTTTTTTCAAGCCTCCATCCTCGATACCGTCCGAAAAGCAACTTCGTTCCAAAAACATCATGTAATATTGAATTGTCTTAAAATAACAAACGGAAAATTAAATAAAGGGAATAAAATAAAACGATAACGGTCAACACAAGCGCTGTTTGTTTACAAAACTGCAAATCGAAAGTGAATCGACAATTATCTGTGTCGCAATAATCTTTCATGAATACTGTTATTTGTAGGGTGGCAATACTTTTGAATATGATCAGGACATTCATTTAAATTGGAGGGACTATCGTTTTCACAAAATCAAATCAAAATAGTTATTTCTTGGTATTTATTTTATACATTTTCTTATAAAAATACTTAACTCGTATGTATATAAAATTGCAAAATATTTAGTAAGTATCTTCTCCGAAAGGATAGACATTGACTACAGATTACAGCTTCCTGGCAAACTATATCTTTGCCAAATCCTATCTAACATTTTCCAACACGACCGCTCAACTTTCTGTACTTAGATAAATTCACCATTAGTAAGTTTCAGAGATTTATGATAAGCACTTTAACCCATAGAACTAACAAATGATCCAAAACTTTGAAAGGTCAATCCACAATATGACTGTCTAAATTACTATTACCCGAAGAATTTGAGTTTACTAAGAAATTCTATCGTTTTAACTAAACCGACGGAAACTACAAACTATTCAAATAAGGTAGTAGAAAAGTACTCGTTTTAAAGGATCTGAAGCTGTGTTGGCTAAGATCAATGTTCGATACAAGATCATGGATTCAAATTTCGGGCATCAATAGATTATTCGATAAGATAAACCTTTAACTAAAGTTTCGACAGCTCTGAACGCAAGTGGCCCAAGCTCAAAGGAACATGTTGACGCTGCACAATCTAATAAACCTTCTGATATTGCACAAATTACATAGAATAATTTAGATAAAATAATTGAAAAAAAAGGGAAGGTTAACACACGCGAAGGGAGGCCTATGCCCAGCAGTGGGATGAAAAAGGCTGCTGATGATGATGATGATAAATTGAAAAAGAATCGTACAATACTTGAGTGGTCCCGTTTACTTTAAAATATTGCCTCTCCAAACGCTCTACTTGGAAATTATATACATATCTAAGAGTTTCGTTTAACTCTCTTGCAGTTGAAATAAAATTTTCAATATGGGCGCACGCGATCTGAAATGTGTCATGACATGAGTCTTCATGCGAGTTCGAGGCCATTTGGCTAAACAATGGTTTCAATTGATAAAGCGTTGCTAATTAAGAGCAGAAAACAAAACGTTTCCGAGTAAGTCACCGTCATAAAACTGAGAATGATTTAGCACCAAAAATAGATTTTGCATAAAACCAAAATACAAATTTTGGCAAACTTATATTTTTGATGTGCACTTAAATATGGTCCTATTTATGCTTATTGACTTTGTCTTTTAGGAAACAGAACTGCTTATTTATTTATTTATTTATTCTTTATTGCACAAAGAAATTACATATATATAAACTTAAAAAGAAGTAATGGCAGAGGCGAGCTTAACCCTAAAAAGAGTTCTCTTACAGCAAACCTTTATTTAGGAGAGAGAGACTGCTTGTTTGGATTTTTATTTATTAAAGAAATGTTGTCTTTATCCTTCAATTCTCCAAGATCATGGTCTTCACAAAGTGTCTTGATACTTTTACTCGCATTCCTAATACAGTCGCAGTTTCACTGGCCGACTGGCATACCAACGATCTGGATTTACAATCCGATCCGAAGATAGTCTATTTTGATACAGGATTTATTGTTTGTTTTCATTGGCAAGACTTGAGTTTTCACTTTCATGTATCAGTGATACTTAAGTTGAGCCAGCGACCCGAGACAACGGATCAGGGATTGACTCTGATCAAACAACTAATAATATAGAAAGAACATTTGTGATTGTAAGTTTGTATGAAGGGCCAAATATCCAAAATTACTTTAATCCGATTTAAAAATTCTGTTGGTTTCTATGGTGGAAATATTATTTATTTTCAAATGTCCTGGACCCGTTGGGAATCCAAGTATGAACGTGTCGTGGACCTCTGGTATTAAGGCTACTAGGCTAGTCTAGCCCTAATGGTACTACGCTAGTCTATCCGTAAAGGTACCTTTTAAAGCAGAAAAAAAATACTGGCTCAAACATATTGATCAAAAAACAAGGCCTCTGATAACAAACAACCGATTTGATTTAAAATCGAGGTGGTTATTTTAGAAGAAGGATTTATACGATGCTCTCATTCAATTCGTTTCGTTAATTCGTGGTGGTAAAGACTT
This sequence comes from Epirrhoe tristata, assembly GCA_951394285.1. Taxonomy (NCBI): domain Eukaryota; kingdom Metazoa; phylum Arthropoda; class Insecta; order Lepidoptera; family Geometridae; genus Epirrhoe; species Epirrhoe tristata. The sequence goes on from OX596161.1 coordinate 4,532,676, forward strand.
GAGTGGTTTCGAATTTATTGCATGAGGGAGTGAAGATAGTAACTCAATTGATTTCACTTTCAAGTTGATATGGTTTTCAATGATTACCAGTACTAGCCAAGTATTTGTTAATGATGATATTGTGCTCGAAAGAGACAATTTCCAATAAGTAACTCTAAAATTCAGAAGTTTTAGATTTTAAGTAAAAACAAAAACAGTGAAACTCATTGAATTCAAGGTTGATTTGACACTTGAGAATACTGTCAAAGTGTCGAAACAATGTACATGTACATACGTACAACAATGTACATACGTATACAAAACTCACGCAAAACGTTAGTTAATTTACATTTGAAACACACAACTTCGTCTAAGTTAATGAGTCACGTAAGAAGTTCTAATTAGCAAAATGTGTCGGGAAAATGTTTTATGAATTAACAATTGGTTCATTTTGCATCGCAGAAGAAATCTTCTAACTCAACATCACATTGTCATTCCAAACACGTTCTTCTTTTCGATCAATGAGTAATCGGCTTTGCAAATATGGTGGCACAGGGGGACACTTTGGGGCCTACTATGTTTTCTATTGTTGCGACTTGTGTTTATTGTAAAAGGAGAGGTTAGTCATTGATACAGGTGGGTCATAAAGTCAAATATAACGTACGCGATATTATAAATACACGGAGGAAATGATGCGCTGTGTTTAGATTGACGCCAATCCTTCGTGATAACCTAACCCGAATGATTCAAGTTAAAGTAACTTGAATGAAACATGGTGTCAAGTCAACCTCATCTAGATGAATAACGGCCTAATGATGATAAAAATGTCCACCAACAACCACACCACTAAATAGGTTACCTACGAAAGTATATAAATAAAAATAATTATCAAAACTGAAGACGTTATATGAAAGAAAATTCAAATAAAGTTTCACAAGTCCAAACCATTAGCTGATACGGTAAAAACTTTCAAGCAAGACGGAAGTAATAAAAGTTACTTACATCCGCAAGAGATAAAGGAGCTTTGAGAAGGAGAGAGTTATGTAGGTATGTCACATTACCTAACTGAAGGATACGTAGCAGGCGTGCATACTAAGGAGATTTCACGGGATTTGAAATGCCAGACTGAGACACTGATAAATGCATGCATAACTTACGACTTGCTCGAGCGACATTATTATAATTTCTCGAAAGACTAAAAGCGGAAAATAAATTCTCCTTTTAAATCTTTGTTTCAATATTTCCAGTTTAAATTATGATCAGATGTGCTCCGCCCCACTTCAATAACACGATCAGTGACTTTAATCAAGACCTCCTGGGTGCAGTTGGTGGGGCAGAAAGTACAAGAGTCAAAATTGGCCAAAATTGATGGCACATCCACAATTTTACAGATGCGAGTTTATTGCGTTGAGTCATTGAAAAAAATAGAAAATGATCGATCAAATTAAGAGAAGTGATAATTCGAGAGGTATTTAATCAAATGGAGAGGTTACATTTAAAAAATACGGCATTTAATTTATTGAAATAATTCAGAAGTGAACCCAGAATTACTTATCAAGAGCCATCTTGATTGTGATTAGACATAAACGGATAGGCAACAGGTGTGGCATCAAATTTACATGAACAGCCAAAGCGTTAATATTATGTCATCTTTAAAGGAGGCTTTCGCTGTCTGATGGACCGTATTAATCATTAGTCCTCAATACGAGTGGGCAGCAATTGATTACTGTTTCTGGTAAAACGTATAAAATATTTTAAATATTTTAAAATATACAAAAAATTCGTTAATTTTATCGGAAAATACAATATCCGTTCGCAAAGCCTTGGAGCGTGATATTTTTGGAGTTAACATTTTCGCAATAAGGAAAATTGTTACAATGAAATCGCTGGAGAAATAGGGATATAAATTTTTAGGTTACTTTTTATGAAATCCCAGGTAATCTTACAACAGCATTATCGTTTTTCAAATGCTATGACGATATTGCTCGACATACATTAACTTAAAATATTTTTTGATTGGTTTGCAATCCGTCACGTATGGAATACCAACATCGGCATTTGGGAATCTTCTTTAGACATCTTCAAAGGATCTTGATGTCTAAAAAACACCTGATTATGTCTACCATACTCTGGAGTATTCAATCGTGATCTTAGTCAATCGTGAATAGTTGATATCCCATTAGCATTGCGACAAGGTATTCATAGAAGTCACTCGCTAATATCATCTGACAAAATGATAGGCCAAAAAAAGAAAAATAAGTTTTAAAGTACTATAAAAATAAGAACCGAGCCCTTTGTTATTTCTAACACGTGTCACGTGATGCGTGAGGCACTCAACTCTTTTAGCTAGGAGCCGAAACTATCTTTCGCACTAAAAGTTCACCAGCAAGTCCACAAAGTTGTATAAACATTCCAAGGCTACACTGTATTGGGCGCAAAATGTGGGTGTGGGTCATATACTACTACCATAAGCTAGGCATTTTCAAAGTGATCTTCAGTGACTTGACCTGAGAGAATGTCTACCAAGCCTTAGGAATACATAGTCGTAATCTTGTCTCAGTTTTGATTTTCCGGATTTACACTGTAGGTAAGGCACACTCTAGGTATACTTGGAGAGCACGTTGGGTCGACGACATAGTGAAGTTCTTAGGGAATGGACGCGAGAGGCGCAAGATAGAGGAGACTGGCATAGGATGGCCAGGCTGCGATGATGATGATGATGATGAAGGTATACTTCAGAACGAGGCAGAATTGCTTGTGAAGTAGTTTGCTTATTCCTTCTGGAAATATTGTCGAAGTAATGCAACATTCTGCAAAACATTCTGTTCAGTAGCAGCTAGCAGGCAAACAAATGAGGTCTGTCATGCATTAAATGGCACAAAAATGTCGGCCCCGACTAAAGAACCTATGTTGCACTCAAAGGAACGCTAAATAGGAAACTGAGAGGTATAGGTTGTTACAATATAATGTTCAATTTGAAAGTCTATTTATGTAAAATAGCAGCAAATTAGTCACTCGTATTTTCGAGAGCTTTCAAATTAAGAATTGAACAAGGGAAAGGGGTACGAGCCCTCATAAGGGTTGTCCGAAAAAGGTACGGAATGGCACAAATTAGACTCGATGGTACCACCGAAACGAAATCAGATCTTGTTTAGTCGGTGCATGGGCTCGTACAGGTGAAAATAGACGAAGAACTTAGGACAAAAAAACTTTTAGCAGAAGTATCCTAAACCGGCGAGCTTCTATGAAGAATGTAAGTAATAAGAGTCAATGAGACGAAATATGTGTGGTCGATTGTATCAAATGGAAAGAAGGCGAGAAAGCGGTTTATGATTTTATGCATATTACCAAAATATAAACAAAAGACTACATTTTCATTTCATTTTAAAATATGTCCAGTATTCAACAGGTTATTCATCCACGAAAACGAAATATCTCAATTTAACATTCAGAACAGGGCAACTGTAAATTCGTTACAAAAGGAATTTAAGCGACAAATATATGAGGAGCGTGGATTAAAACATTGTAACTTCGTGAAATTAAAACATGCCGTTTCTATATTAAGGTAATACTTTGCAAAAGAGTTTTAATTAAGATGCATTCTGAGTTCTGTAGGTGATAATTGAAACATGTTTTCGGTTTGCTTAAAGAATTACTTTTGAAGAGGATAAAATTTACTTTGTAAGAACTCTTACACGAATAAATCTATAGAGCGGAGTTGATGATATTAATATACTTACTCGGAGTGAAAGAAATAGGAAACTTCCGCGAGATTAGGTATTGATTTGAGGGAAATTAAAATTTAAAAAATAGTTAGTAGAAATTCAAGCAAAGACGGTTTCCTACTTAAGATGTATTACTTAATGAAAATTGACAAGCCTTGGTTGAATACAAAAGTTCGTCTGCAGATTCCCACCTCAATAATGAACAGACGTCGTTTTTATCAACGAATTCTGCTATTTGATCTAAAAATACTCAACAGGCAGAAGAAACAACAATCTTAAAGGAATATTCAAGTAAAATGTCACCTGTTGTGGGATCCTACGATAGAATATCCCGAATAACAAATTGCCTCTATCGATATCTTTGCATTAAACCTAAGGACAAGATGATACCTAGCATAAACATTTGAGTAGGTTTCAGTATTGACACAGAGCTGACACAACATGATATTGTTTAAGAATATACCTCTTTAGTTCAGAACCCAGAAGGGCATGTATTTAGAATGCCCTTCTGGGCTGAATGCAGAATGGTTGAGTCCATAAATCTTCTTTTGAAGAATTGTTTGAAAAATTGAAAAATCTTGACTCAAAAAACGATTCTTAATTACAATGGAACGTTAACTGGTCCATTTTTTCTTCATGTATTTTACGAGTTTGTTTTCCATAAGTACCTACTATTTTCAGTCCGTTCCTCTCAGCGATACTCCCACTTAGAGCAGGACATGCGTTCTAAAACCTTGCAAAATTAACAGGCTTGTGTGAGACCGTAAGCAGTTGTATCAACTCAAAAATATCCCACGGAGCGTAGGTGGGCGCCAAGTGCCATCCAGCGGGTCAGTCAACTTGCAAGGGGGACCCAAGGATCTGTCGCAAACTTTACCTTATGCTAAGCTGTTTGTTTTGCATGTTCAATCTGTGTTGCTTGAGATATTGTTCATTTTCTAGCTCAACCAAATTGTTTTCAATTCTGTTATGTCACACTTTCTCGGGACATTGGGTAATGTTTACTTGAAATTCTTCTTATCTATGCTTGCTTACTCTGCACCGGAGTATTCTTCGGACGTATTCTTACCAGAGTAAGAATACGTCCGAAGAGGTAACAAACAGGCCACGCATGGTGTTGAGGAAGATATTATAGTTGAAAACTAAACGTTAGATTAAAAAACGTATGGGAATTCTGCTCTTTTCAGTGTCACTACTTTGTTGAACCCGAGTGGCGATGCATAGGTCCGAAGAGGTACAAAATAGTCCAGGAATGGTGTCCATGGACAAGTTCAAAATGAAAGTCAAGCTACCCTTGTAAGTATTTGCCGCCGGTGCTTTACACTAACGAAGTTATATCCAATTCGTCAGCAGGAAATAGGATCGTCATCAATCAATCTGTGTAAAACCGTCGGTTCTCCCATCCATGGCATCGTATCATTTAGTCTGGTCCGAACGTAAATTAAAAATCAATACGCTGCATCCGATACAGACACGGGGTTAGTGTCGGTATGTATGCAATTGAACAACAAGGATAGGAAATTTAAAAAGAGGAAATAAAACAAGTGCAAGAAAGCCTTGACACATTTTAACAAATTCATCGAAATTTTCTTGAATCAAAGAACTCGATCAAGTCACCTTTAACACCGGCAGGCGCAGCTAGTAAAAAAGTTAAGAAAGGCCTGTGCCAAGCAGGTGTTTGATATAATCTACGATATCATTATCATCTAAAGCCCGACTTACACCCACTTCTGGCCTCCCTAAGCTTGTGCTATCCACCACGATAATCAACGATTAGACTAAGATCTCACGTAATTGCCGATTGATGTGCTAAATGTCTGATTTCAATACGCAATATGGGGAACTGTCATCAAATAGGATTGATTCCGTAATTATAGCTGTTTGACGATATGAGATTCATATAAGATTTAAACAACTAACTATTACTTTGACTGATGTAGATTATAGGAAGATAAGTCTATCAATTGGAATTTAATTGGGGATTTATTGACTTTCGTCAAAAATATTCTTTTAATACATCAAGTATCCATGGTTCTGGAGATGTTTTCCCAAGCAAGCACACCATAAAAACATCACACACCTGCCTTTCTCATAGATACCATAGTTTACGTTCAAAATCTATTTAACAAGATTTTCGACTAGCCACAGCAGATCAGGTTCCCCTACAAAATCACTTACAAGTACCAGATAATAAAAAACCTATTAAAAACACACGTGTAGTATCATAAGTAACGTTGTTCGTGAACCCCGTGAGCAAAGCTACACAATGGGCACTGAACACGTGCTTATTCAGTAAACAAGTCCATTGGGCAGGGCAGATGCGTACGCGCAGCTGGCGCGAGGACGCAAATGCGCATGATGTTTTTATTGCTGATTTAGAGGAATCTTTAGACACATGTTTTAAGGGAACAAGTGTAGGAACCAGCTGCTTTTCTGGTAGAATTTGCGTAGTAAGATTTTTTGTACAAACCTTTATGAGGTATGAATGAAAAAGTTTCACACACATTAATTGGCCAGGGTTTGGGTATGTGATGACGACATTTCCTGAAAACGACTACATAATTGTAAGAGTTCTGATAATATAGGTACTCGCAGATATTAAATAGCCTGAGTTGAAATGTGATCGACTAAATACTGACAGAATTCACAGGTCCTTGTTGGATGTATACAAATAAAACAACTTCATACGTTTGGTACGAATACGATCTATCGAGAAGGTGGATTAAAAATGGTTTATTCACTTTTATAAACCGGAAACAATAGCAAAGTATAATTAACCGACGCGGGAACAAAGATCTAATTCGGGAGACAATGCCGACTGGAATCAGGCCATGAATGGAAACCACCGAGCACAGATAATATATTAATTCAACCTCTGCATAATTAAGGTGGGATTGTGTGGACTTGTGGTAACTGGCGAGATTCTGTTGAAAGCCATCCGTCATGGTTTAAGTTTAAATTCAGCACAGTTAAATTTGTTTTTGTGCCTCATTAATACCAATGATAGTCACCCGTTTCCGCTGAACGTAGCATAATGAATGAATTAATCAGTTTTTTGACTCACAAAGGCAAAATTTCAAGATTAAATATTTTCAACTCATAACAAACTAGAGAAGAAACCTTTAAAATGAAAATTTAAAAACTCAGCCTTAAACTTAAACATTTCTAAAATAACATTCACCACAATTTCAACCGTTTAAAAACTCCAGGAAAGTTGTGACTGGTCGGCTAAGTCCAGAAATGTTCACGGGAAATTCAAAGTAGCTTTTCAGACAGAAATAATGAAAAATATTTTTATAACCTCCAATGAGATCGTGGGAAAGTAGTGATGGACACTTTGAACCGTTTGTATTAAGGGAGAGCTAGGGTATTCAAGAGTTGATTGAAAAAGGTACGGGGCGGGGAATCCCCCCCCCCCCCACCCCGCTTACAAAGAAACAGCATCGTTCTAGCGGATCAGTATTGCCTACACAATAAAAGTAAATATCCTTGAAAAATAAGCTGAGTTTTCGCATTTTAGTAATTGAAATTGAATTTTACTAAACCACTAGAAAAATTCACTAGCCACTAAAACCAATATTTCACCACTAAATGAGGGGTTCAAACCACCAGTTTTAGTGGAAAATCCACTAAGTTGGTATTCAAATTGCAAAATGAACCAGTGCGTGTCCAGTGACTCATAGGATCACCCGATGACGTCATTGCTTACTGATCGTTGACGGTATTTTGCATACCTGAAACAAGAGATGTTATGATAAGTCATAAGCAGGTGTACGAATCTGAAAATTATGAAAATTTATCACAGCTTGAAGCTACCTCATGCTGGGAACATAATATGCTTACTTTGCTACTCGTGGGCAGTGTTGGTCGAATGGGGTTGTGTCTCGTCTTTCAATCTGGAGGTCGTGGATTCGAATCCCGGCCGTGCATCAATGAATTTTTCGTTTCGTAAAATTTATATGCGCTATGACACGAGCTCTTAACGGTGAAGGAAAACATCGTGGGGAAATCCGCAGCTTCGTCAGCTACACACGTATCGACGTTGTCTTTCCTGTGGGCCAGGCTGATAAAGCTGAGAGGATGGTTTAGGTGCTGGGCAAGCCTATTCCATCTCAAACAATGTCCCAGGCAATACAGCATCCCGTTAAGTGTAGGCATGGATTGCCTCCTGACGCTGTATAAATCATCTAATATAGATGTAAAGGCCTAAGTTTTTTTTTACTACTTGTACTCGTAGATTAAGGGTCTGTTCTTTTTACTTCATGAAATTTTTTAGCTAATACTGTGTAGCTAAGTTATATCTGTAGATAATCCATTTTCCTTAATCTCTGCCCGACGGGCAAACTACAAAGCAAAATTTTACAACTTCTTCTTCTTCTTATCGTGTCACTAGTTCTTTCGAACCAGTGTGGTGAAAGGATTTTAAGTGCGCCTCAAAGAGGCTCCTTTCGTGCACTTGACACATGTTTTCGAACTTTCCTTCACCGTTTGAGAGTACTGGCATAGTGCACATTAGTTTTTCGGCAGAAAAACCCATTGATGCACGACCAATGAGTTACAACAATTTTACAACACCCAGACACATCAAACATCCGTTTACACACAAATGACTATCAGCAGGGAAGGTAGAATTTATTTCAAGCCAGAAACAGCTGAACGTTGATATTTAAGCCCAAAGGAATCAAGTATTTTCAACCATTCAAAGCGCGGTTAGTCTCCACGCAATTTAAAACTAAATGAGAATTCCCAAAAAGGCACTTTTAAACGCGTCAGTTGAATAAATGAACTTCTATCAGAATTTTCCGCGACAGCTAACACTAATGTCCACGTAATTAACGTGAAAATATTTTGGGACGTCGCCAAAAATAAGTGTTGTCGTATGGATACACTTTTGCCAGATCAAAGGGATGGGATAACGCAACGTAAGTTATTATGCGTAGATTGGTGGTTCGCGGTATTATGTCTACCTCATTATCTTCATATTATACTCGTATTAAATCTCACATTATTTACCTAATACGAGATGGGGAGGAAAGGATTGATGAGATGACAAACGGCTTGAAAAAGCAGAGTGGAAGAGTTAGAGACCCCCAGTCTAAAAGGGGCCCTAATGTGCAGGGTAATGATGATGATGTTCAACTGTAGACAAATGTAGATAAGAACATCATACAACTGTAGATAAGGTACCAATGTTTGCCATAGACTAAAATGATTGAGCTGCTGCTACTAATTCATCTCTAGCTCTCGGCCTATGATCACTTAACCTGTGCCTCGACAAATTGGATGTCACGTTACTTTGCTTTGCTAAGATGAGCACTTTGGGATGTTGCAGTGAGTGTGGCTAACTTCTGGGCCCGAAAAATTTGATAAATAGAACCGTCGATACAGCTTCATAGCGTAAAGTTCGCCCAACGCATCTAGGCATTCGTGAAGTTAGCCGTTTGTCTGCCGCAGAACACGATTTTGTATGAAAAAGCGGTCACTGCGCAGACAAACGGCTAACTTCACGAATGCCTAGATCCGTTGGGGAACTGTACCTATTTATTTTTTAATTCTAACTAGAATTCAGGGCATGAGCTACCTTCATAAAGAATGTCATCCAAATCCAGTAGTTTTTACGTGAAGACGTCAAGAGCAGGGATACACAGAACATTTAACTTTTAAGATTATTCTTCGCCCAAACTCATAGGGCCTTACTAATAAACGTGGTGTAAAGTTATTCCTCGGAACAAACTAAAAATAAACATACATTGAGACAGTTTACACTCAGGAATAACTTTATACCACGTTCATTAGTAAGGGCCATAGGTTTTCACCAATAGAAGAACCTCAGCTACCTTTAAGAGACACATTAGCTGATTAGAATTTCAGGACGAAGTAATAAAGGCATCACATTATTTATGAGCGTCGGTAAGATATAAATTTGAAAAGCTGACAGAATTACTTTTCGGAAGGTTCCTTATGCATAAAGGAATTTCCACTTATAACTTGATGCACGGGTTTCTCAAACGTACGGCTCCACGTATAGTTGTTCTAAGGCGAGTTGGTCTTTATTGTGTGTGTAGATTTGTTTCTGTGTGCGTAAGTGATACCGAGTGCTCATTCGTTCATGGAGCGTTGCAACGTTTACGGACATAGAAATAACTTGCATGTGCATCTACATACACACAATTAAGACCAACCCGCCTTCGCTAGATGGAAATTGTTTCCAGATAACAGCCAACTTTTTAGAATAATTTTGGAGTTTTAACACTGACTCAGCATCAAGTTGATTTCTCGTAAATCTTGTCGCACTACCATCGAATACCAAACCCTTGGTACTCCACTTTGAGACACCCTGGTATAGCATAAATAACAGTAGCCCCGGCGCCAAAATGCAGACGTCCAGACATACCCAATAAGGTATTATATAGATAGTGCAACGCCCCCTAGACTGACGTAAATGAGGTTAGGCGAGTGAGATTATGACATTTCAGTGCCGTTTCTCGTTCTGGACGTGCATTCGTTGCTCTGAATAATAAATTAAAGTACCACGAAATGGCTGCTATTGGCTTCTTAGATGCGCATATTCGATGTCGCCACTGGAGATGATTTTTTACCCTGAGATAAACACTATGAAAACTATTTAAAACGTGAAATATGATCAGCAAAGAAAGTATTTTCTTAACTTTACAAGATTACAACCTTTTATCATAAACACAAAATTCACAATATCAGCACCACAATCAGCACAGATATATAAATAGGATTATAGATTGGGTGAAACTCCTCGTAATTTCCTTGATATTTAATAAATAATACCAATTTTGGGCTTAAATTGATTTGCAGAAACATTTCAAAATATTTCCATGAAGTAGACATCAATTTCAAAACAGATAATCCCTGAGGACTTCTTAGAATCCAGATTCAATTTAATCTTGGTGTTAATAAATAAATAAATAAAATAAATGATAAAAGATAACAGGCTCAGGTGTTTTGGAAGCCTTTGATGTTTCGTAACTTTGGTTTGGTCAAGTTCGTTTTCACGTTGGGTTGTTTTTATTTCGGAGAAAACAACAAACAATTTTGCAGCAAGAAATTATAACTGACACGAGGCTAAGCACATGTTGAAAAGTAATTAATAAGTATTTCAAATGCCTCTGACTACCCCCCTTAGACATCTGCAAAGGATCTGGAATAAGTGACATAAAAAGATATGAGAGAATGTCTACCGCACCTTAGGGATACAATCGTAAACCTGTTTACGTTTCAAATGCGACAAGCACATGGCTGAATAATAAGAAATTGCTTGCTTGCTTATCGTATCACCAGCTCTGTCGAACCAGGGTGGTGAAAGGATTTTAATGGCGCCTCAAGGAGGCTCCTTTCGTACATATATGGTAAGAAATTAAAAAAACCAGCACGTTTGGGATTCAAACTCAAAGACTTCCATCCAAAAACCAATACCGTATCTCACTCAACCATGGTTTTAACTTACATTGTCAAAATAGAAGTAAGAACCATGGATAAAATTAATGAAATCACATCTGGCCCGCCTTGGTATGAGTCAATGGTCGCTTGATTTGAGACAGTTAATTGATTCGGGACCACGACCATGGGCTGCTTAAGTAGTTTACTACACGCGATAAGAGTATCACCCAACTGTATTTGAGCTGTGACTATTCTCATGAAATTCAACGATTCTGGCTTATTTGACCATCAAATCCTAAATTATATCTAGCTTTTCCATTTAATCCGATGGTTTCGTATGAGCTTAAGATCAAAAGCACGAGTAACAGGGATTTTAAGGATTCTTAGATTAAAACCACAGGAGCTGACAATTTAAAACATGGCTTGGATATGACGGAAGCGCTTAGCTGAAAGTATTCAGTTATTCACAGAACAACCTGACCATAATCATCGCTTAAGTATCTGCAAATAATTTTCTAGAAGGTAGCTAAAGGGTAGGAATAAATTCTAGGGTTCAACCTTAAAGGCTTTCCGATTTCCAAAATCAGGATTATTTACTGGTTTATTGCTGACCTGTATTAAGTGGAAACAAAACCATTGATGGATAGTGGAATAAAAAGTGGAAACTAATCCCATTAGTGGATCAGAGTGGAATAGGGATATTCATCATCCTCATCATCATTAGCCTGCCCTTATCCCATTTATGCGGGATCGGCACAGCATTATGTTGCTAGAATAGCCCACTTATCAATCACAGATCAATAACCGAATAGTTACCAAACTCTGTACCCTCACGTCAACAAATAAGATCCAATCATATCAAAGCTCAGAAGGCTGTTCTTATTGACTGTTGGAAACCTATTCCTCAAGCAATCAGGGCGTCCAACAAGTTTACACAGACCGATACTTGGAACAGTGATTGTTTGTATGTACATTGTAACATGCTCAGATTAAACAGGGTAGTGAAGTGGAACTAAATGAGCTGTTGCCAGAGAATATCTTACAGAACTGGGTATAGAATGGGCTTTTTTCGCCTCAAATTAAGACTCCCTGCCCCTTGAGTTCTCGATTGCCTTCATAGGAAAGTGTCACACACACAGATGCGCATGTACAAGAAGGACATATTGTGTGTGTAAGAAGTGAATTTCATCGCGTAAATGCTATCGGTACCACGCCTCTTTCATAGGTGATGGATTCCTGACCTCTATTTGTGAGTAAGCGGTAGTGATTGTGAGTAACTATCATCAATATTGTTTGCTTGATTCAAAATTTCGTTAATATGCATGTTAAACTTTGTTGAATTAAACTCTGAAAATAGTTTCTGATTTTAAGGGGCGTAGTGAAGCACCTTGCGGGAAACCAGCAATACTTTTGTATTGTTCATCTTTGCTAAATAGAATCATTTCCTCCGACGAATGCTTCGACTTGTAAAAACCAGCGTAGTCACGGGTAAACTATAACAATTTTTACACTCCTTACAGAGCTTAGATTTTTATCAAATAAATCTGCTTTAAAATTATTTTAACCAAAAGCGTTTCGAATCTGCGCTATCATCAAAATCTGATCTTTTCATGCAGAATTTTTTTGCTATAAGAAATGAAAACTGTTCATTTGCACAAAAAATACCTTCCTTTGTGCTTCGTAGAAAACCAATTTTGAACTATCAACACAGACCACTGGAAACCGACATAGATTACCTGCCAAGTGCAATAGCCAATATCTTCTACAAATACCTGCCACAGAACATGACAAGTTTCAAAGGAATTTATCACACATGATAGTCTTTTTGCTACCTGGGTGTTGTAAATTTCAATTCCTCACGGTTAACCAGGTTAAGGTTAGATTGGTTTTTGGAACCCTTTTTTACGTTTGTGTTGCGAGTTAAGCGCCATTTATACGATACCATTCTTGCCTCTTGCTCCGTTGAGTTTGAGTGTGCAAGAGGCAAGAATGGTATCAATGTAAATGGCGCTTTAGAAACAAGATTGTCCAGCAATTAGTATTGTATTTTTAAGCATTTCAAGTATTTTACCGTTTTCTACGATGACAGTTGTTCCTTAGAAGTCAATTTCATATCTTAAAACGGCTAAAACAAGGATTTGTGTGGGAGCAAAGTTTTCCTTACTCAAAATGATTACATTTCCGAAGCTTCTCTCGGGGCGTTTTTATAACATCGTCAAAGAGATTTTTGAATAACATAGACAGGAGAGCCCAGGATAATTAAAAAGGAACTTGGAACTTGCAAAAAAGCTAAAACATAAAACCTCTCTAAAGTAATCGGACACCATTTACGCGGAACTCCTGAATTAGCTATACAGGGTGGATTTTTGAGATGGGCCGTGGACGGCAGGTACCTTAACCGTAGCTACAGGAAAACGCTCTTAGGAGACCTTTCCTAACTTTTTGAGATATTTTGAACTGCATTCACATTTCTGTCGCTGACTGTAAATTTTTTCCAAAATCTGTGAATGCAGTTCAAAATATAGTGAATGTAGAAAATGTAGTGTTTCGATTATCTTCGCATGCACTGTTTGTCAACCCTGAAGAAGTTTGTGTGTAATTTTGGTAAGTAGATTTTTCTGTAGACTTAATTAAATTAATTTAAGTTTAATAATGGACGTAGGTATTAAAAGAAATTCGTACGTAATACAGACAAAGACATTGACTAACTGAATAATTGATATCTCTGGGAATCCCCGTAAGCGCCATCATGCTACTGTGGCAATGTTTTAAGGTTTTCATGGAAAACGTTCCTTTGATAATTTCATAGATGTTTGAAATAACAAAGTACTTAAAATTGAGAAAGAACTTATTCAAATGAGTTGGGCCTATACAGTGGGTGGATGTGGGCTGATTAGATAGATAGATAGATACTTATTCCTCAGAATCGTAGAACCTCTGGTCACCCCAGCCGACCTCAAGCTCAGGTGTGTTACAGGGAGACAGTTAAACGATCCCCATTACCCAGAGTGTAATCTCAATCCGACTTTATTAGATCTGGTGTGCATGCGAGATTCGGATCAATGGAGCTTCATGCTAATTCGGAGCTGTTTCCGGAACATGGATTTGAGGAATAGAGGATTTAATATCTTGCTTAGGGGAGTTGGGGCTTGGCATGAGATGATGATTCAGCATAAGGTCAGTGCTCGGGATATGCTGGTGACAGCTGGTTTTGAGGTTGGTAGCGCGCTGTGCGCTGGTAGAACCTAAAAAGTTCGAAAACATTGTGTCAAGTGCACGAAAGGAGCCTCTTTGAGGCGCACTTATAATCCTTTCACCACACTGTTTCGAAAGAGCTGGTGAGACGATAAGAAGAAGAAGCGCGCTGTTGACAGTAGTTTTGGGAGATGGTGTAGACTGGTTTTGGTGTCGGCATCTTTATACTGAATTGGACAGGAATTCTTTCTACATTTAAAAAGTTCTTTTAAATATGATTTACGACTGGAAACCTTCAAAGATGTGCCATTTAAATAAAAGTAGAGCTCCGGCCACATAAGGAGCTATCCTTTGATAGCTACCATCTCAATAAATCAGAAACTTAGCGAAGTGACAGTCCAAGACAGTAATACAGTGATCAATCATTGTAATGTCTTAGTTTTATTTTATAAACTAAAGGGATAGTCTGAAAGAAAATGGACCAAATGCTTTTTAGACATTCATATTATTATGTTGAAAATTTACTTAATTACATAGAGGCACCGCGGAGATCACTATACGAGTATAAGTCTTAAGAGTTTGTTTATTTATTTATTTAATTTAAATAAATAAATTAACAATATTAGGTTATTGTTATGTTTAATACTCGTTTCTCGCGACCAATACCGTACAATCAACACACAATTTACACTTCTATTCTTTGTACCCAAAATCAAACCATTCGTTCTTATTATATATTTCTGATTCCATAGGATTACAATCATGTAACAACAGTCGCACGTAAAATCATAATGCCACTTCCGAAAGCTCATATTGTTTGCTTTTCCCTATAGCCTTTTCAAACTGTTATCGGTCATTGCTCCCGCGCCTTCGCCTAAAGCCGTACATATCAATGGTGACGTAATTTCTGAGACAACGCGATGGGTGTGGCTAAGTGGCGCTTATTTAGACAGGCGCTAAAACCACACCTTTTACTGTTAAGATGAAACGTGGGCTGTTTACGGCTAAAAACAGTAGTTATATGTCATTTACGAATGAAATATTGATAAACAAGTTCGTTTTCTAGTGGGCCACTTTGTTTTTTGGATGTTTGAGCCGCCTGAAGGCATCCGTCAACCATGACGGACCATTACATACCAATGTAAGGAGAAAATAGCCAATGTTTTACTATATCACAGGCTGTATGTAAAGTTTGTTACAGCTAAAAATCCCTACTTAATAGAATTTACATACCTATCTAAGCTGTAGCAACAAAAGCGCAAAAGTGGAATTTTTTGCTAGCGACAAAGGATAACGTTCATTTGAGGTGGCTAATGGCTTTGTCAATTATAATTTTCGTTGTCCCGTGTCGGTAAACAAATTGTGTTCAAAAATTCGCAGCACCCACACGAGTGAACGAAACGAAAACGAACAAACGCCGATACACTAGTATTCATAATCAACTGAGCGCTTCCTTACTTCAGAGGGCACGTTAAATTGTCAGTCCCGGCTGTGAATGGTGTTTGCCGACTATCCCGTATCATACCACGACCGTATTAGATAATATTACGGTCATGGTATGATACGGGATAGTCGGCAGAAATCATAATGCGTTAACCATGATGGAGTCCTTAAGGCGGCCTAAAATCTCCTTCAACAGAGTTAGCCATTAACTCATACGAACTTACTAGTTCAAGAGACCTCACAAAACAGCTATAATAAATCAAACCCCTTTGTATGAAAACAGCCTGCCCCGATCACTCCATAGCTGTCTTAACGCGGTTCGCACGTGCGCCCGCGCATCTCGGATATGACGTCACAGCTACCGTAACGATACGGTACGCTATGCTCATTAGTTGGCTGCTTTCCGTTGCGAGCTGATGTTTAGGTATGCGGGAAATATGCGGATGAAACGTCATGGTAGTTAATGGTTCTGCAGAGAATTTTCAGTAGTACTTTTAGGAAAAAAATGTGCCTATATAATGATTTTGATGGATGGAAAAACTTAGATGTGTCGAAGTGATTGTGAGATTAATATTTTTTTAGGACTAGATGATGCTCCAGCAATATTAATATGAAAACTTTGGCACAACTTTTTTTAGAAATCATGATGATACATTTACCAACATTTATTAAGCTGCATCCATTCTCGTTAATTATACTAATAAAATATCTGTAATGAACCATTAATTGATTGCAAAAATGGTGTTCGCTGCAGGCTTGACTCATTAACGCCACCTACGTCCATTACACTGTTTGGATGAAAACTTGTGCCATTAGGTATTTTCGGGGCACACCTACATGTAGTTTTGAAATAAGTAATTACTTTCATTGAATACCTAGTACAATTTCTAGTACAAAGCTAATCGTACAAATTACTAATATTTTTATTATCTATAAAAAAACTACTTATTAAAATTAATTTTGGAATTCAGCGTCCTAGGTAGGTTCAGGTAGATTTTCTCAAATAAAAACACAACCATGAATAACAATTTAATTAAGTAAATGCATAAGTTTCCAAAATATTTTAGTGACAGGATGTCTGAGTCTGCATTCCTTAAAATACAAGGCTATATTTTATTTTGATGTAACTTAGTGATAAAACACAATTAAATAAAAATTCGTCACAGTTCGTCAGATTTCAGACAAGGGGTCCCGACCAGGAAGCAAAGCCTTGGGGACCATCTCCTGAATTTCCTCCGAGGGGAGAGGGAGGGGGGGGGATGCTTCCGACTGTCTCGCACGTATCCGGAATACGCCCGTGATTTTGCGAAGTGTTAAATAATATTTTTGACTTTCGAATTTTAATGGGAATAGGAGTCAGATTTTTGTAGTTTTTAAACTTTTGAAACGAAGTTCCTTTTCGGACGGTATCGAAGAAAAAAAACTAAGGCTGGAAAAAAAATGTGTTCCATTATACCGTGTCGACACATGTATATTATGTCGAATCGTCACAGTGCGAAATGCGCAGCCGCGACACAGTCCATAATTTATTATATTGTAAATCAATTTAAGAAATGAACTTCAAGCTTCGCCCAATTTGGGCCTAGATACCAGTGTTTTAAATGCCCACCAATATTTATTATTAACATTAACTATTGTATACTGTCACGTTATCATCACAGCATTTCCGGCATATAGTTAACTAGCTGCGCTCCCGCGGTGTGACCCGCGGTCCCTCGGGACTTTTTTATTTTTTCGGGATAAAAAGTAGCCTATGTCCTTCCCTGGAATACAACCTTTAACTATGCCAAATTTCAGCTTAATCTGTTCAGCGGTTTGGACGTGAAAGCGTAACAAACAGACAGACAGACAGATAGACAGACAGACAGAGTTACTCACATTTATAATATTGGTATAGTATGGATTTCACATTTCCAACAGCTATTTCTATCATGACATCTAACATAGTTTCGCTTTTAAAAGTGGAAACAGCCCGATACTCGTTTGCGTGTCTATCAATCTAATTCACTACTTAACTTCTCTAGTATTTTTTGCATTGACTTTAAGTAGGCTCTTATACTTTAAATACTAATAATCACGGATATGATGTCTATGCTAACTGATGATCATGATTTTTTTTTTCGAGTTACTCGGTATTTTGGCGCACTTGCATACGCCATTATCACACACAACTGCGTTCATTTTAACCTTTCATTTTATTGTATTTTAGTTTTGAAACGAAGTTTCTTTTCGGACGGTATTAAGGGCTAGAATAAAAAAAAATCGATTTTACCATCACGACAGGTTAGGTCAAAACGACACAGTGCGAAGTGCGCGGTCGCGAACCAGTCCATAGTATGTTCATTGATAGTACGGAAGAGCGTTTCTAGGTTTTTAATAATTGACGTCAAAATTGAAACTTCGTTCTAGCCGAGTGTTCCACGACACTCACGTACTTTTTATCTATTTGTACCAAATAAACGTTTAATTCATTCACAACTGTCACAGATTTTAACTAAACATGTCCACAAACTCGTTATAAAAAGAAACTCGATTATTAACAATACAAAAAAGCAATTAAGGCTTTAGCATTTGTTTACAGCAATAAATCAAAACAGAGAAACCTCAGATTGAGACCAGCAAAGTGCGTCGATGCGCGTGCGCACGAAAGCCAGTCTCAATTGGATAATCGCCGGGGTCATGTTAATTGTATCATTATGTGCTTAGCAGTAATGTTATTGTTGTCGTGGATGAGTTATGATGATGAAGTACTCAGTTGAGCTCATTCGTCAATTAGGCATTTTTATTTTATATACTTTTTTACTAACTGGAATTTACGAAATAAAATGATCGTAGAAAACATATATGATTTCACTAAGCACTAGGATTTAGTTGTGTTTATTTGACTAAAGGTAAAATACATTTGGTCAAATGAAAACACCGAACTTACTAAAAGTCAAAGGTTTTTAAAATCCAAAAATATTAGGATGGAACCATTTACATAAATAACGAATGCGAAACACAGATGGCGTAAGTGATCAACGTTTTGAGCGTGTTTAAACGCAGCTGCGGAAAGAATTACTTTCACAGATTGAGCAGCACTATGGATGCTGACGATTGAGAGAGTTCACTTGACTCACTTTTGATATTTCTAAATCGATATTGATATTTAAATCTCATAGTTATTATACACAAAAGTAGCACTATTTAGATCTATAGTTTGGGGAATAAAAGGGGAAATCATAACGTATTTACCTAATTTTAAATCCCGATGTTTCAACAGGCGACCCGCTGCGCAACGAATTCGTTTTAAATTTTGTAATTTTTTAAAAAGTTGTAATTGAGAAATTTTATTCTACAAACATTTTCATGTTATAAGCGTGGAGATACTTACTTAAACTTAATTTATTAATTGAGACACAATTTAAGAAGTGATGATTTAAGAAAATTGAAAAAATACGGGATAGAATAGCTAAATGTCTTGAAAATGAAAATAAACTCACACAGGAATAAAAGACACGCTAGACACTGCAATTTCCCATTAGCACACCATTAGGCCCCATACATTAGATGTGCTGTGCTAATGACGTCTCGCGAGAGTCATCAAAGTTGCACAGACGTGCATGGTCCATAATGTTCATATTCTACTGAATGGTGTAAGGAAGTTGAAAATAAGGACGGAAGAATGCATATCTCGAAATAAACTGAGACTGAAACAATACAGTTGGTTAGTCTGCTAACTTATGACTAATTTCAACAGGATTGCCCTTCCCAATGTAAAAAGGAAAGTGACAACTAATATACTGCCTAAATCTCGCCGATATAGAGCAAAGATAAGACGATACAAATGAGAATGGATCCATAATCAATAGCGTAACAAGTAAAAGATAAGATGGACACAACGGAAGAGAAAACATCAAACAAGCGTTTCAAAATGCATTTACAGGAAAATATGTTTCTACTATACCAGAGGACATGGTAGGACATCACGGGCTATTAATAATAATAATAATACCAGAGGACCAAAAAAATCAATATTAGGTATTAAAACGATACCATTGACTATTCACATCCCGAGGGAAGAGCGTAACGAGTCAGCCGGGAACTGAATATGTGAATTCATTAAAAATTGTTCCGCAGGGAATGGAAAATCTATATTCATACTGCACTTTAATTATTTCGGATTACAGAGAAAAGTACAACATCAAACTTAAAGGATATATGATAGAAGCTTAAAAGGATATAAATGTCGCAGCCGACTGGTTTAATCCGCCGTCTGATTAAACGCCTAGCCATTTGATTAAACGGCGCCGTTCAACTAGCGGCCTGAATGATATAGGCAAATGGCTTGGAGCTATTACGTTTAACTACTTGCCTAGCCAAGTCATTCCTAAGTAATGTTAGATAGATAGATAGATAGATAGATTATAACTTTATTGTACACCAAAAAAAAAAGTAACAAAAAGAACAATAAAAAAACCTTGATAACAAAATGTGTAACAATGGGTGACCTTATCGCTAAAAGCGATCTCTTCCTGGTAACCTATGTATGGATAGGACAGAAATTAATAGAAAATGGACGTCGGCGTACAAAAAAATTTAAGAGAACTGAATAATAATTGTTTTTAAATGAAAAATGAAAAACTATATAAATAATAATATAAATATATATATATATATATATATATTTAAATATACTACAATTAAATACATAAAAAATTATATATAAATAGAATATTACACTATACCTATAAATAAATACACTACACCTACTTACAACAAATAAAGAAATAATTGTTACGATTATGATAGGTAAGTTGACAAGTAATGATTATGAACTAAGATCTTAAATGATTGTAGTGACTTTGAAAATCTGATAGAAATAGGTAATGCATTCCACAGCTTCACTGCTTGCAGTGTAAAAGACTTACCATAAAAATCAGAGGTATGGGCAGGAGTCTTTAATTGACGACTTTCAGAAGAACGTAAAGACCGGGGATTAGAAAGATGAAGGAACTCAAAGCGTTCTTTCAGGTAATGAGGAGTAGAGGGAAGGAAAAGGATGTTATAAAGAAGAGAAAGGATGTGCAAATTTCTACGAAGGCAACCACTTAAGCTTTTTGCGATATACAGACACATGGTCGTATTTACGCAAACCAAATATAAATCTAATGGAAACATTTTGAAGACGCTCAAGTTTGTCGAGCTGGTCTTCGGTTAAATTAAGGTAACAGGCATCAGCGTAATCAAGAATGGGAAGCAAAAGTGATTGCACTAGCGCAATTTTGGTAGCGGTTGGAAGGAAGTTTCGCAAGCGTCTAAGAGAAGCAGAAGCAGCAAACGTCTTGCGGCTAACTGAGGCTAGTTGTGGACCCCAAGATAAATGTTTATCCATAAGCACACCCAAGTTTTTTACTTCATCACTTATTTGAATTATAGTACCGTCAAATATAACTTGAGGCAGCTTAGACTTAATGTTGAATTGGTTTGTGTAGCAATTAGTAGATAGATAGATAGATAAAATATTTATTTGGCACAAATAACATTTCAACACAGACACAAAAACAAAGACAAGTAACAAGTATGTAGGCGCACAGGTAAAAACAAACTAGAAAAAAAAAGAAATACACCTAATACTAGTAGTCTGGCACCTACATAGGTGGTACCCAATTTCATAACTAGATGGCGCAACTAAGAATGACCAAGTCTTAGATCGCGCTGACGAAAACGCACGGCGTATAATTGTCGTCAAATTACCAATGCTTACTATATCAGACCTCTCTAGATCAAAGTCAGTTGGTTGGTTAGGTTATGTTGGGATAGTGAAATGTGAAATACTACGCGCGAGGCTAGGCTCTACGGGGCCGCCTAAGCGCCAGAAATCTATCTAAAATTCCATAATAAATGAATAGCCTAGGCATCCAGCCAGCCAGTTCATTAAATGCTTTTTATTAACCAGACGGCTGAATATCATTCAACCCGCTAGTTGAACGGCGCCGTTTAATCAAATGGCAAGGCGCTTAATTGACCGGCGGATTTAACCAGTCGTCTGCAACATAAACATGACGTTTCTAAAATAAAAAGATAAGGTTAAACTGTTAAACATTTTAAAACACAAATAAATGTTCAATCTTACATCAGCTCAGCTTCGCTTGATTTAACAAAATACCCTAATATCTTTACATTACCCCATAATCAATCATTAGTATACATTACTGATATCACTGATTCAGTATTACATCTCTGGTGTATTTTCCCTCTTTTATTGTCTCCAGCTTTATATGGGTCATCAGGCGGCAGCGTCGGCAGAAAAACACGCCCATTCCACTGTATGGGTCATATTTTATACCCCCATTTAGGGGTTGACCAAAATACTGTTGATATCGTAAAATATATGGGACCACTTTATGTATCGGTCGGACGTTTTTAAAAACGGAAGGATACAAAAGTGTCGAGATGGTAACACTGAAAGCTGAAATAGCTTCTAGTGCCAGTAAAGATACTCGTACCATTAACGAGTTGGTACTTATGCAAAACATGTTTCTAATGCGGGAAATAGAAAATGTGAATAGATTTATATTAAAAATTACCATTTAAGATTCCGATAACATTATCGAACATTTCAAGACTATCAGATGAAGCCAGGAAAAGAACAATTTGCTGAGATAAAGGTTTCCGAACCAATGAGCGCGACTAATGATGCTGAAGAGGAAAAACTGCATAAAAGAACCAGAAGGCTGAACTTGATTCTACTGACAGTACAGTTTCCAACTTTGCATTGCTTTCAATGTGCCTTGGGGGCTGTTGCTTTACCAAGAAGAGCTCGAATATATACGAATTGTACCAAAAGAAAGACTAAAGATAAATGTGGTTGTTATTTCTTGTACGGAGTGGAGACAGTAATCCTACAGATTTCTATTTGAACGAATACATATAAATAAAGCGGGGTCCTTTCGATTGACATAATGTTTATAGTCCTAATATAACTACACATAACATACTAGTCCTAAAATGGTGTAGTCATAATGTTAAATTGTCATTGTAACAATGAATTCTTATATCGAATTAATACACAAAAAAAAACTATTTTCGTGTACACTATGGTTACAACTGCAGTTATAGCACATTAATAAATTGACATTAATCATTAACAGCTTTGACTATTAGTTGCTTTTAGTATAATTGAATAGGAATTTGGGAACCTTTAAAAAAAAAGAAGAATTATATTTTAAAAAGCCATTCTATACCGCTTACCACTCTCTTCAGTGACATAATGGTATTACCATAATAGAAAGTATTCAGTAAATAATGCTAATTTCAGAGGTTATTCTCAAATATGCAAATATATTATGAAAAATAAGCTATTATTATGATTACGTGATGAAGAAATAACACAGTTGAAATAGTAAAATTAGAAGGTTAAACGCAAATTATATAAAACCGATGTAGATGATAGACGAATTCCAACCAAATGTTATATTAAATTCTGTTGTAATAACATACATAACATTGTCTTGTAAAGTCGACGTGAAATGACATGCTACAATCAATAACAAGGAATGTTAGGTAGGAGTTCCATTAGCAGTCATAAAATATTACATATCTTCAAATAATTTATTACAAATGCCGATAAATATTTATTACTACCTTTTACTCGTACGATTACTCGTATTTAACTACACCTGCGTACTTTACTAAAGATTTAATGAAAACGCAACAAAGGTTACTATTGGACGACCTCTGTGGCGCAGTGGGCGAAGGTCCACCTGCGACGCAGAAGGTTGCGGGTTCAATCCCCGCCGCGGGACAAATATTTGTATGACCTACAGATATTTGTCTCGGGTCTATGTATAATATGTATGTATTTACAAACAAAAAGTATATAAGTAGTATATCAGTTATCTGGTTCCCATAGTACAAGCTTTGCTTAGTTTGGGGCTAGATGATGCTGTGTGAAAATGTCCAGCATTATTTATTTAAGAAGTAAATTTTGATAAACGACATTGATATATTTGAAATAATTTGAATAAAAGAGTATCTGCTAACCCCAATGAGAAACACGGGTAAAAATACCTAATAGCACACGATTCCTAGTCCATCTTAGCAAAATAAACAAAAGCTAAAGAAACCAATGATAGATAATTTCTTCCAACGAGCGAAATTGTTGCGAGATGCTTGCTAAACAACGGTTTTGTCAGAGTGCCTTCACATCCCGGTAACGCCTTGACCTACTTATGTTTTCGATAACTTGCAATTGTGCCTCGGAACCAAATTGGTGTCAGATACAGACATCATATCATTTATACGAGTATTAGAAATGGAACAAATATTCTCGGAACAAAACATCGTATGCATTATTTATGTGAACAGTGGAAAACAAGGAAATATCGTGTGTGTTTGATCTCTCAACTACCTACGCACTGAAATATTATCTACCTAATCAATTCAGCCCTGTCATAAATGGATGTATGGACAGACAGATAGACAGCGGAGATGTTATAATAGAGTCCCGTTAATACACTTAGGGAAAAGGGCGGTTTATGTGAACTTAAATAGCGCCGTGAAGTGCCAAGAGTTCAAACCTAGAGCCTAAAAACGTATTCTAGAGTTACCAACTATGTAAATTAGTTAAGTATACCACTGAAGTACTTACCTAACTAGCGGTAACCAATGTATTAAGCCCGGATGCATCCAATGAGAGAAACACATGCTCTGTGGTTTTCATGGTTGTTTTCATAATTGCGCATATTGTTTTAATTAAATTCTCAGTACTTATACGTTGTGTAAGCAATTTAGGTTAAAATAAAGTACAGAGAAGAACAAAGTGGAATAAGTACTATAAAAGGAAGGTGCTTTAAGTAAAGACACTAATGAGACGACCACGTTTAAAAAATAAAGGCAACTAAAAGTTAGATTGTTGGCAAATGGATTAATTTTATTGGATCAACTGATTGCAGAGCAGTCTGGCCTGGAAACGAGCGTTTCAATATTTCTTTTCTAAGAACAAAGTCTACGATTCATAGCGTGGTCATATAAAGATGATCAAAAACAAACCGTATTCGGAATTCGGATATTAAGTCGACTATGACTAAACACAAATGAGCATGATATTACGTCCCTACATTCATCTTCTCAACATACATCTTTAACATGCCTAATTCATGTATCATTAGTTATAATAACCGCAAAAACAGAGTATTTCGCTTGAAGGTCTCATAATTTTGTAATGTTACGTATAATAGTAGGTATAACAACGCGGTATTATGATAAGATTATGTTTTCGGTAAATATTTCGCATTCATAGAATGAGAACTTATGTGTCTTTATGAAACTCCATTTTCTTAGTTGAATCTACGCTGAAAACATGTATTGTATCGGCCAAAACAAACAATTGTAACCTAAAGCTACATAAATGTTATTTGTATTTTAACAGAAAAGCCAACAACAGATGATATAGAAATATAGATCTGAAATAAGATAAACGGGTCACCATGTAAACATATAATTCGGATTACCTATACAATGAATATATAAAGAGTATCAAATGCTCGATGGCCCTTATAAATAAACGTGGTGTAAAGTTACGCCGGGTGTAACTTAGGAGTAACCATATAATTTTTGGAGTTTAAACCCGGCGTAACTTTACACCACATTTATTAATAAGGGCCGATGTGTTTTAGCTTTTTTTTGTTTTAGCGTATCTATACGATTTTGTGCGCGTCCCAGAATAATAGCCAGAATACATTTCATAACGATATTTACAAGAGAAGCCTTGGGCACAAGAAGTCTCCCACACAAATTAGGGATTACAGTAGGTATTATTAGTACTTCATTACTTTGAAACAATATCATATTTATTACCAAAAACATGAACAAAGAAAGATCTTGATAAATAAATGATAAATATTGCAACAGCTGTCAGAACAAACAGAATATAAAGAAGCGAGCAAGTTGGCAAGAGAAGTGTTAACAAGCATTCGACGCCCATAAATTGTCCCTCGACACCTCATAACTGGCGCCCAGCAACGGGTAACTGGCGCCCAACGCGGGGCGCACCTAAAGCAATTTTCCATTTACTTCCAGCGTGTGGAAACGACAAACACCCCAAACATCATTACATTAAAGATCAACATCCTTTGTTTCGCTTTCAATGTCCGTGATTACTTTCAGTTTCCAAAGTGAACTGAACTTTGTTGTAACGGGAAAAGATTGTTTGTTGAGGGCGTTCGGCTAGGTTTAATAGAAAGGTCCGTGATGCCTAGTACAGGGGTGCGAGGGTTGTGAAAAACGTAACAGAGGGTAGACCGTCGCGACGGTCTGAAGAGTGCGGAACTAGAGGCTTTTGTTTAGCTAGAACAAACAACGTAAACACAATTTACTGTACAACTTTGATAAGAACGTATAGGAGGGTCGAAGCTACAGAAGAAATACTATAACTATTTGTTAGCACTAAGTTTCTTAGACACGCACGCGAGCTTTATCACTAAGGTGCTAAACTAGCTTACGGTCCATCTGATGTTAACTATGGTTAGCCTATGGGATACCTGTTACATTGCGTTATTGACTCGTAAAGGGTTGTTATGAAAAGACATGCGAAGTCTCAAAGCCACAAAAAGTTAGTTGTTTGTTGGATAATATAAATTGTGCGATAGTAAACCTTACGTCAAAAGATTAAAGCTCATATTCAGTGAGAGCTATCCGAAGACACAAGCCTGGTGGGTCCAAGTTACAGTCCGTAATAAATAAGAGTTGTTTCTATTCGATTTCATGTAGAAACTTCGAAGGCTTAACGTGCCTCTAATTCAGTTAGGGTTACTTTGTTTTTACGCGCTCTCCTCAATTGAGCGAGCAATTTGGCATGCCTTATTATGTGGAAGAAATACATTGTAGAACCTCTTTTATGTAATTAAAATATTTAGTTGCTATGGGTGGCTGTCAATTGTCTAATGCTTCTCATTATCTTATATAGGGATAATCTAATGATAATTGAATACTTGTCCCCAGGTGCGGGACAAGTATTCCCGTTCTTATTTTCGTTCGTTTGAAGAATATTCGGATGTTTTTTACAACGAGCTACATTGTATTCGGTCGATAAGATCAACGTTAAAACACAGTCCTAACCTAGGACCAAATATTCCAAACCAAACAGTTGGCTCTTGAAGTCAGAATACAGTAGTAATTCATCAAACGAACGAAAAAAAATTTGGGAATACGGCACCTGGGCTGGACAGCCTTAAGCCTTACACAGCTAGCTTGTTTTTTACATTATTCATCTCAGTTGTAAGAAACCTTCATTGTATACCTATTTAACGTAGCTCAGCTATCGTCCATATATCACTAAACTCAGAAGTAATACCGACATCATTATACTACCATTTTCAAGACCATGCCTCCCAATTTCCCAAAACACGATGCAATAAAACTGCCTGCTCAGCGTGTTCATGTCTACCCGAAATCCACACCCCAAGGCTATTGACGACCCCTGACTGAACATATTGGAGGATCAAACACAAGACTTAAACAGAATGAAACCAAGGACAGGTAATTGTTGCCGAAAAAGTGGATAAATAGATTATACTTATCGTTTTTTTTTTTTTTTTTTTTTTTTTTATGATGAATGGGTCGGCTCTTGACCTCAAACTTACACAGGTAAGAGTGAGGTCTACGATGGAGCGAGCTTACCCAGAAGGTGCCTATTAACTCTCTTCTTAAAAACAATAGGGTCTATAATTAATAATGCTGAGTACATTCTGCCTGCACTAGTAGATACGACACGCTCAAACTGAGCGCTAGGTCATAGCATGGTATCACGACATGGACTGAGATAGTCGAGGACGATATTATAAATAAATAAGTAAATAACGCTGGACTTTTCACACAGCATCATCTAGCCCCAAAGTAAGCAGAGCTTGTGTTATGAGTACTAGATGACTGATAAACTACTTATATACTTTTTGTTTGTAAATACATACATATTATACATAGAAACACCCAGACCCGAGACAAATATCTATAGGTCATACAAACATTTGTCCCGCGGCGGGGATCGAACCCGCAACCTTCTGCATCGCAGGCGGACCCTCGCCCACTGCGCCACAGAGGTATTACAACAATGGTTTCTATATCTTCGAGAAAGTAAGAAACAATTTTTTCATTCACGAGTTTTCTAGAAAACCACACTCAAATACACAGCCACTCTATTTAAGATTGGCTTTTGGGGTAGGGGCACTGGCGCATCGCGTGTCCTATGTCTATGACGACTGTACCCTCCAAGGACTCCCCTGTCTGGTCTAAGGGCAATTTGTCAAGAGCCCGGACCTACCCTTACATCCCCTCGTATAAAAAGCATTTGAATAATCGAAACGATGACGTAGACCCCGATATTGCCAATAGAGGCAGGTGCAGCCGCAATTTGGGAAATGGAATATTACGGCGGATACGATGTTTTTAGTCCCATTCTCGTTTACTTAATTAGTAGATTTCTGTTTTATGAAAAGCTTAGATTTTTTATTCAGCCCATACTGACCCACTTCTGGGCAAAGGTCACAATTCTTTCCAACCATCTCTCTCCTTTGATAACTCCCAATTATTATACTAGCTTAGTTATAAAACTTCAATATTTTGGAATTCTTTGTTATCTACAGCTAGATTTCACTCGCCAAATATCCATACAAAGAGAAGAGTACTTTTAGTCAAAATTACCTCAAAACTCATTGTGAATCATAATATGGTACGAAATGACGTAGGATGAGTTAATGGTTAAATGGTTACGCTACACATGCAAAACATTGCCTTTAGTCAGCCTGACGTGACGTCATATTTTTCGGGTTCGGGAGTTTTAAAACTGGTTACAGTTTCAGACATGTTTGCTAATGGTTTTTATAACAATGTTGTAAATTCATACATCTTGATAATTTTACTACAATTATCATTATTCACAAAAATAAGAAACGTAGGAATAAGCTAGCCTTATAAGTAATGAAAAAACCATTAGCCATGAAAACAAGCGAGTATATCACCATTATAGTAATTTGTACTATAAATGTTTGCATTCTCACAGTCGCTGTGACATTATAACGTAGTTACAGCGTTAATAATATATTACCTTAGTAATTACTAGCTGGTACCCGCGACTTCGTCAGCAAAATAACATACTTAATAAAAAAAGAACTAAAAACTGCTGTTCGAAAGATTCTCTTCTGAAACTTTTAAAATAAAAATAAACGTTTGTGTCCCAAACGACAGTAACCCATAATAGCGCCATCTCGACCTCAGCCATAGGACAGCAACGCCATCTAGTTGCCTTCAACTGGAACTTCACTTTAAGTCCCCATACAAAATTTCAACCCTTATTTCACGCCCTTCATGATTATTTTTGAAAAAAAAAAGTAGCCTATGTCCGTCCCTGGGACATAATCTTTATCCAAGTCATATTTCAGCATAATCTGTTCAGTGGTTTAGGCGTGAAAAGGTAATAAACAGACATACAGACAGAGACATTTTACTACATGATAGATAGAAAAATTTGATCGCGCTATCGTTCCATTTCGGGCAACTCGCTAATCCTCTAATTTTCAGCTTTATAATATTAGTATGGATTTCTTGGTAGATTCGTTTTACAGTCACACATTATTTGCAATAATTTTTTTGAGCTTACAAACTATCAATGTGTTATAAATCTACGGTACAGGTAGCACATATTATTTCCATTTGCCAAACCTTAATGCGTACCCTGCCACTCAGAAGGGCAAAGTTGGAGGGATTGCAAATACGTCCCGGGGACTAAACCTGTTAATCCAGTATGCCAAAGGGATTAAAGCCTTCAAAAAATAACAGCACATTTTTAGAACAGATATTGTAACATGTTTTCATACAGATAAATTGAAACTAACAGTTTTACGGTTCACCTACGACGGAAAATTGCTTCAAAAACAATATGCCTCGGATATTGTTTGATATACAGAAACATTACCTAGTGTAGCACACGGCTATAAGGAAACAATCGATCATGCGAGAACTAAATTGCGAGACGTGTTGAAAGGTACCACGCCATCGCTCAGGGAACAATAGCTTTTTAGTTACGCCTTGAAAGTTTGAAAAGCTACTGGACAAAGCCTGGCAGGTGCTCTTGCGTGTTTTGCTAAGGCCCTAGGTCTTATATTAACGGTGGTGAAAATTTATAAAAACTTCCACAGAAAATTTGGCAATATTGTGAAAGCCAGTGGTCTGCTAACGATGACTACTTTTTCTACAATAGAAATACTTAAATTAAAAAGACGACTTTGGAGTTTAGACGACTTTGAATTTTGTCGCGATTATAGAGAAAATATGAATTTGCCTGAACTTAAAGCTTTTTTACTTTATAATTCTACCGTAGAGTAGAGTAGTTGGTTCAAATAAGCAAACTTTTGGATCATTTAATTTAATAAATAACAGCTTCTGAAAAAGCGTGGCAATAATTTTGATAGCGGTCCACGAAACTATAAATTTTCTTGATTTTTATATCTTATAAAAGTACGTTTTATGTCTATTTAAAGGCCACATCGACCACCCTCGAAGGAGCACGATGAGTCATACTACACAGATTGTGTATGGAAGGGGTAGGTATTAAATATAGAAGCCATATATGTAGGTAGTCGGGATCGCGACATTAACTTTGCATAATTCTGAAGTTCATAACTTGCTTGGAAGATTGTCTAAGCTAGAGTTTTATCAATTCAAAGAAAAACACAAAATATATTGAAATTACGTTACTTTTGCACTGTGACGTGCAAAGTGAGTTTGAGTTTCACCCATGTATGTGTCGTGACGGTAAAATAGAACGCTTTTTTTCCAGCCCCCATCCTCGATACCGTCCGAAAAGGAACTTCGTTCCAAAACAAAAAATTTACTACTTACCTACGACTGAGATTCGAACCCACGACCGAAAGTCGACGCACTATTCCACTTGGCTTTCAGTTTAGTATATACTATAAAAGCTTATCAAGTTAATAAATCTTTATAGTCGTGTTAAAGTTAGCAACAGTTGTCTATTACGGGACCACGAACGGTAACGATTCATTCATTCTAAAACTCTTTGTTGGACAATATTCTCACTATTTTTGTAAAATAACTGTATGATGAAATAATTCAACAAGGTTGGGGCTTACAAACCGAGGAATTTCGTAAATGTAGCAAGACCAGTGTGAGTTACACGAATTAACATGAGAAATTATAATAAAAACCTTCTGAATATTTAATCTGTTCACGCTAAAGCAAATGTACTTATTAGGTAGTAGGAGAGCACTGATGGTCTAGTGGTAGTGGCCCCACCTTCCGATCGTAAGGTCATGGGTTCAATCCCGGTCGTTATGTGCACTATGCCAGTGCTCTCAAACGGTGAAGGAAAACATCGTGAGGAAACCGGCATGTCGTAGACCCTAAAAAGTTCGAAAACATGGTTTCAAGTGCACGAAAGGAGCCTCTTTGAGGCGCACTTAAAATCCTTTCACCACACTGGTACGACAGAACTGGTGACACGATAAGCAGCAGAACGTATTAGGTGTTATTATTGTAACAAGATGATCGTGTCTCTGCTGGGCCTTCCCTTGATCCCTACTTATACCTATAAAAAAAAATTTAAATAAAACGAAAAATTATCACGATTTGGGTCTCAAACGTCGCAATAGAAAATTCTCTTAGATCAAGTCATTCAATATCCGTTGAAGACTTAGCGGTAGTCATAGTAAGTGCGTACATTAGATTTTGTGCGTACATTACTTCACTACAAATTTTTATTGCTTCAAGTCTGTTTATCTTCGTTAGCAACAAAATCATTTACAAACAGTACTATATAGATCCCCCCTATCAATTAGTCAATCAAAGAACAGGGTACGTTAAGTACTTTAAGGAGTGTCTGTGGGGACCAGTGGACTAGAAAATTGCAGAGGGGGGGGAAATCTTGAGGCAAAACTATTGAAATAATATTGGCTTCGGAAGAAATAGTCAGTACATTTTCAGATAGTCTTACTAACTAATAACCCAACTAGGATATTTCGATGTTTGAGATCCGAGGGCCCATATACGAGGAGTCACATACAAGGACACAAAATGTGAGCACGGGTATAATATGTGTAGAATGTGCCTATGACTTGACAACCCTTTTCGATATCCTCAAAATAACTTGAATGGCCTGATCTGAGGTAATGGCTTACCGCACCTTGGGGTATATGGTCGTACTAGATGTGTTCTTGTATTTTGCAACATGTAAAAATATCTATGAATATAAAAGAGCTTGACCTGACTGACTGACTCATCGCCGAGCCGAAACCGCTGAAGCTAGAAAGCTGAAATTTAGAGAGTAGCTTCCTTTTATAACATGGACCTAAGGCGGGATTTTTCGAAATTAACCCCCAAAGAGTTGAAAAGAGAACTTTTCAATGCGTCGAGCGATTTGCTTGAAACTCAGTTTGAATAATAATAACTAAAAATAAATGGACACTTCAGGGTTTTTCAAAACAACCCTCAAAAAGGGCTGAAATGGAGATTCAAAGTTTCATGATTTTTATTAGCGATATTGGCAAAACAGCGTTTGCCACGGGTCAATTAGTTTGGAAATAAACGACGAACAGATGAAGCTGAAAATAAACATAAAAAGAAAATATAATACAGTCGAGAAGCGATCATTGGAAAGACTGACCAAAATAAGACAAAACATAACCTACGATACCTCATAATAGACTGAAATAACAATGCTAAACCGATAAAATGACAAACAAAACATTTATTTACTGGCTATTATGTATCAAATGAACCGAAAACTGAAGCGAATTCAAAACAAATTAAGGTGATACACAAAATGAAACGAAACGAAAACGAAGCTGGTGTATTGAGTATGAAAATCATAAACAGATGCAAACACAATGTTTGTTCGACGAAATGGAATAAGCGAGAGGTTTCAATTTGATAAAAGCGCTTCCAGCTATCATACTGCTCATAGATCGTATTATTTTAGGTGAGGAAAATACTGAATTCTGACGTGAGATCATATAACATCGTAGGCGGATTCTTGGGGAATTTAAACATGATATTTTAGAAATTGTATTAAAAGGTAATTTTACATTGAATAATGTATTATGGTTTTATATCTGGATGCTAAGAAGGTTGAATGTAGGCTACCACACCCTGTTAAATGACTCTAAGCTATTATCGACTGAACTTTCACATCACACAAGGCGCGCAACATATTCTGTATTGTCCTTGTAAATACGTTTCTAAATTATCTGTACCTGTGTTATTAAATAAATTGTTATTTAATTTTATCTTTCCTTTACCGACCTATTAAAACAAAAACGTTACATACTTTTTGAAAAAGAATTTTGACGCATCACGGTTAACTAAAACATTTTCCCTCCTGATGCTGTATAAAACAGTACAGATGAGCTGATGAGCACTTATCTACTTTAATTGTGTAACACACATAAGAGTAAAAACAAATTTAATCCAGCTAAACTGAAAATATTCGAGGAAATGGAATACCCTAAAGCCTTTATTAATCTTCTTAATGTAAATAAAATTAGTACAAATTTTCCCAGGGCAAGTTACTTCTCCTTTGAGAGCGTTACGAAGATTAGAGGGTAATATTATTTTAATTAAAGGCTGGTGGACCCTTCTGTTAATCAAATAACATAATTACCGCTGGTCCAGATTGTGTTTCTTTTAATTAAAAATATATCAGAAAAAGAAGAAAGAAAATAAGGTTAAAAATAAATCAGAAAATTACTGAGAGGCAGAATGCTTAGATAAACCTATTGGGCTAACCTATCTTAGTTTGTTTACACAACAATATTTTTTCATACATACCTTTAATTGTCCAACAGTGTTTCCTGAAACCAAACAAATTCTATATTAGTCAAAAACACTAACATAATACGTCATGAAAACAGCAATGAATAAATGAATTGAATTGAAACACTTTATACATGTATCACACATGGAGTAATATGAGATTTTATATTAGTTAAAGTTGCAGAAAGAGTGAAGAAATTAGCCTTTAAAATATGCATTAAAGTAATTCACTATTGCATACTAAAACATATTATTGCAATTTGAAAATATCAAACAATAGACGATGCAGATGCAGTGAGCTGAGCTATAAAATAAATTTAAAAGTTATACATCAACGATTCCATTGAACGAGACAAAAGCACGGTAGAGACAAGTGCACAACAGATCAATGTTCCTAACAGCATTCATTGTAAAACGAACGATTAAACAAAGGGGAACATAAAATGCTGGAAACAAAACAAAAATAGAAATGAATTTATCCGGTATTACAAATTTTTGGTTAGCAGAATATCAGTATCAAATCACACTAAAATACAGCACTTTTATAAAAATATACATTGATTGATGCGCAGACTAGTGAAAATCAAATGTAAGGTCAGAAATTGTATAAAAATAGAACATATCTCTACTTTTTAATAAAAAAATGTATAGCATTGCAAAATACAGAGCAGAATAGAAGACAATGGAACCCGATGAAGCATATGTAACTCAGATAATACAGAACTAGTCAGTTGTATTTGTAAAAGAATAGCAACAAACAAGAGTTCACAATAATGATAAAGTAACAGCGTTACATCGATGCTCTGAAGAACATTGATTGTGTAGCGTAAACAATTAAACAGGGAGCGAATAGCATATGAGGGGTGGCGGCGATCGATGGCTATAAACCTCATAATTGCATTGGAGACAGTGAAAGTTTATTAGCTGAACTCAATATTAACAATGATGATGTCCTCTTTTACGTGTCAAAAATAAAAAAAAATAAACGTATCAACAGCGAATTTTACTCACTCTGGACGTGGGCCTTGGATGTCTTTCAAAGCCAAACTTTTGAAGGTGAAATCAATCTGATAAAAACTGGAGAAGCTGGAGATAAAAACCGTGAATAGTTTCACGACTGTATCCCCAAGGTGCGGTAGACAATCTCTTAGATATTTTTATGTTACTTATTCCAGATCCTTTGAAGATGTCTAAGGGGGGTCAGAGGCATGTCCAAATACATATTTGATACATGCCAACATCTTGCAGAAGTTAGTATTCCATATGTGACAGGTTGCAAGTCCATCGCCGCCTATAAGAACTGGAAGAAGCTAGAGATAAACTGTACAAAATTATATTTGCGTGTGAACATAGCTACAAGGAAAACCATAGTCAAAAAACGAGTACCTACAGCAAAATCTGAACTAAAATAGGAGATCACGCAATAATGCATGTAACACGTGGGTCAAACCCCTTATTTTACAAGGGGATTTCGCTGCCGACTTTCGGCCTTGTTCCCTCGTGATAAGGGTGATCAAAATCAAATGCAACGCCCCTCCTGTTATAAATTACTGCAAGCTTTCGTGCAATGGATCGATACTGCGAAATTCGACATCTACTATTCCGTTTGTATTTCTGGTCTAGAACTACGGCTTAGTGTATTGGAAATTTGGATTCAAAAATTGTAATGACTTGTAATTTTACTAAACAACTACATAGAAACTAGTGGATTTGTAAAATAGAGCACACTAAATTTATCATCATAAATTAATAATTAATAAGATAAAAATTATACCAACAGCAATAGAGATTGCAGGATCCATTTGCACTACATTCAGAATCGAAATCAATATTGATAACCCCATTTTTAGGACGTAACATTTTTAGAAACAGATGCACTCTGAATAAAGCTAATGAATTTTTATTTGTGTTGCGTTCGTGTTTCCTAAAAGTTTTGCTGTTTCGGTATTGATATCGATCGTCGTCTGGCTGCATGAAGCATCAACGTGGTGTTAATTGAAATGGCTGGTTGTGATTTCAATGTGGTCGGGATTTGGTCGCCATTAACTATTTATTGGATCTAATACGAGTTATTATGGTTTGTGTTTAAATAAAGCCACCATGAAATTATAAAGAGTAGGTATTCGTAGATTTTAGCTTCTATTTTAGTTAAGGTGTACTTACGGATTCTTTTGTATATTTTTACTTAATTTTCACATACCTATGTAAGAATTTATTTTACAAAACAAAAGAACAGTTTTTTCTTTTTAAACTATCATAAACTTTAAGAAATGTACAGTACAACCAATATTTAGCTCTCTAAAGTAGCTGCGCAGAACCCAATTTTGATGACTTGTATAGCTGCCTCGCTCACTCGGTTAGTTTGTTGCATCGCGATCTCGCTTACTCTACCAAACCTGCGCAATCGTTTAGTGCACCTGTACTTCAGAGAGCTAAAGATCGATTGTGCGTACTGTACGTCCGTTTTCTTATGATTTTCAAACTGGTTGTTGAAGGAACCGGATACATTAATGTGTATTTCTAGTTATTTTATTTACTCTGATTTCCTAAGAAGATTCAAGAAAAGTGTTTCTACGAAAGGTTACTTTCACCGCTCTGTAATTACAAGATACCATAAGTTGTATAAAAATATAGAAACATTTTTACAATTCATTAAATTTCCTCCCTTAAGCTTGGCCTTTTTCACAATGAGCGCTATCGATTTAACAGTTAAGAGGTCAACGACTCGGCTTTTTGACACACAACATATTTCCGGGGTTCAAGAAAACCAACAAATTAAATAGAAGTAAACATTTGCAATAACATTATCAGCTCATATACCCATGGGGTTAAACAAAAACGATACCCTTGGAACAATTGCAGGTTTGTCACTCCATGTAGAAATCACATAAAACACTTTTTTCCATTTTAAAATATCAATAAAACAGTCGTCACTATCTAATAACTCTTATAAATTAGAAAACGCTTCCCGGAGTATCTCAATACATCTTATATCCTGAAAAGCGTTACCACATCAAGATTTAAGAGCGATACCCCAATTGAATCTATTTCTGTAATTATTGTACATAATAAAAAACAAAGAAAAGATGTTATAAACTAAATGTACAAAGGCGAGCTTAACCCTAAAAGAGTTTTCTACCAGCAAACCTTTTTGAGTATAGGAAAAAGCCATGAACAAAAGTGGTCTTCTAACCTCAATCAACATCACCATAGATGCTAAATTGCCGTGAAAAGCTAATAAGACCTTGAAAGCCGTGTCAGACAATGTTGCAGCCATCAGAACAAAACTAAAACCTGAACGATTAGAGGGAAAGTGGAAACAAAAGTTCACGGGCAATTTGATGTAAGATATTAGAAAAAACTGGAGCTTTTTGTAGATTAAATCTTTCGAAAGATAACCCAGCATTTTACGAATTCTTCCAACCCAAGTGTTTTCCAAGTGGTTTCACTTTTTGGTGTACAATAGACTGGAAATGCTTGAACGTTTAAGATTCTTTCCAAGTTTTACACTGCAGATGAAAATTTAAACTTGGAGGAGAATCGACCAAAACTTTTCTAAAGCGAGAACTCCTTTTAAATGTGAACCGACATCCAGGGATGACCCGAAATAAAGTTACGTTGACGTGCGGTTCTGCGAAGCTGTGTGAAATTTAAAATTTATGCAAATTCAAATGTCAAAATGCTCTTCGCTTTTGGTTCTGAAGTAATGCTTTTAATTTTGTATGTGATTATTTAAAATTTATATTCCATCTACGGTACTTAGACACACATTTTCAGGTGATTATATTTTGTTAAATATCAAAGAGTCGTATTACTATCAAAACAATATCATCACATATCCATACAAGATCTATTCGACTATTGGAACAAGTAGAGCTGCTTCAATTCAGCTCCCAATCTACCAAAATAAAATGACCGTAATATCTAAGGGTCATGGACACCATTCGAATTCAAATAGCCATTCGGTAATCGTATATTATGTAGTTCTATACAATCGAGATCGTGACTCTGCTGTTACATGCAGCTGACATTTGATGCTCCAATATTTACATTCCATTACATGTTTATTTACCTAGGAGTTTGCCGGGAGGAAATCAATTTTACGTTTTAGATCAAGAGGTAAAATTTTTGGATCGTCTCTATATATTGGACTAAATCGTATTTTGTTGAGATCTATCATGCGTAGTCCGTCTTCGCTCACTGCTAGACAAAGTCAACCATCTTTCTGATCTAGACAATCGTCAAATAGATGTCAATGCCCTGTTATAGAAGCTTGGTTGTTTTACGCGTTAGCTTCGTAAAGGGTCAATCACGAACAAAGTGGTGTCTTGGTGAGAAGTCAGTATTGCCTTATTTGAGAGTCTAGTTAGGTAGGGACCGGACCCATACCCAAATATAACAAGTGGCTTTCAAACAATTGTAGTTCTCTCAAGCGGACCAACTTTCCAATTCCATAATTACTTACTAAATCCAGCAGTTTTTTGGGGCATTACATTTTTTACAACATTATTTGGATACTACAAAAATTAAATGAAAACGAAAGGAGTCTCCGCAAAGTACCGTAAAATCTTTTCACTAAGACAAAAAGTTACAAATTCAGGGCCTTAAATTAGTTCAACGTCAAGCATTTCTTGTGGGATTAACAGACCACTGACCAAGTGTGATAAAAAGAATCGATGACACAAGCTTCCTTTCCCAGCGTGCTCTAATTTAGAGGCTTTACAGTTTATAAGGCGAGACGAATCCCAATCAATGTCGGCTGGTAACTCCTTTGTTCACGGATGTGAAACGATCTTTAGATTTATAGCCTGCTATTATATATAGACTGCTATTGATTGTGTCTTGTGGCGCTTAGGGTGATATTATATGATTTCCTGTAGGATCAAATATGGGTCTAAATGTAGGTAGTACTGCCATGCATGACATAAGAGAATTTGAGATTCCAAATAATTTGTTTTAGGAAAGATGAACCTTAGTTCTATCTAGGACAACATTTGTGGTTGGTTCGCTGATAGCCTGTGCAAATTTAAGCATAGGGTAACTTTAACTAACTACGCAAATTAGCTTAGATATTTCTATCATAATACATATATTTGAGGTAGGTAAATAGATAATTTTCAGATATTTTGGTAATAGCTACGCAAATTGAGCTTCGATAAAACAAATTGTAACATAAGATCACTACCTATATTAAGATTTTTATCCCGTACATTATGTCTTATCTCTCATTTAACTGATACCATCAAACACGTTTCTTTAAACAGATTTTACCGATCAAAATTGCTACTATTAACAGAATTTCGTTTTCCAGCACCACAAGCATGACTAGGAATTCATAATGAGGATGGTAAAGAATAACAAGAGCAGCCAAGTGGATTAGAAGAACAGCAAAGTTTGATTGGAATACTAAGCAGGCGAACTGAATTTGTAACAACAGAGTAGCGAAGTGGAAGATACACAGCTCTGCTGTTCTTTGCTGTTTCGTAGTGTTTTAGGATTTAGATTTTGGGTTAATTTTGTAGTTATTGTAGAGAACAAAGCAACCGGGCAGTTTAGCGAAAAGCAATTTCAAACTTATGTATTTTTTTGCATGTGGTAGCATATTAGGTGCGCAAATCTCCTCCAAATCTGTCTTTTGAGATCTTCCCTTTCTCTAGGCTGTTTCTTTGGGTCGAGATTGTCCCACTGATAATTCCTCGGCTATCCACAACCTCGTTCTTCGTTGGGTTGCTGATTTTTAACGGCACTAGGGACAACTTTGAGTTAGCTCATATTTAGTCGAAACAGAAGCAGGTTCAAGACATATACAAAATCAAGTAGTCTAATGAAGTACACAGGTGCTTCCCATCGTGTTACGATCCCATAAACATCACAACAGTACTTTGTGATACAACCAATCACAACAGAGCCTCAGAGTGCACTGGCCGTGACTCACAGGTGCACTATTATTTTAATCTGTGGTCAAGTGCAGCGCGTGCGCATCCGAAATAGAACAGACAACTTTTATTTTCGGATTTGAAGGGGAGCGCATTGTTTACTTCATTAAAGTGATTTTTAAACTGTTTATGTAACATACAGGTATAGAAGTTTTGAGCAGGTTTAAGGTTTACCTGTAATTTGAGGTCAATGAACTTTAAGAAAACATTTTGCAATCTTGCAATCTTATTCTGAATTTCTCAAGTTGTAGTGGGTACCCAGGAACTTAAGCACAGGACCGGACAGAGTGGCGCTATAGAAAGGAGGCTACTCACAGTACGCACTGCTGTGTACACCAGCAGTGCGTACTGTGGGTAGTACTTAACTAATACTAAGTCATTAATTGATTAATAAGTATTGCAATTGAAGGTTAATCAAACCTTTGACATAAGGTGCATTATACCAGCGTGCGTATAGGTAGGTTATTTTCCAAGTACAATGTAAGTAGAGCCGCAGGCGTGCTGCATGTTGAAGGTCTTTCAGTAGCGTTGCTAGTAATTAAACCGTCTAATTGTTTAATCGTAACCAGACTGTTGACTCATATAGCATATTCTTGTCTGCGATTCTGACTAATCTTCGACAGAATGACCAATTACATAATCAGCCATTGATCATCACAGCTATATCAATCAACCCTTTGGTTGATACGGTTTTCAACTTACATCGGCGATGTATATCATGACATTTCAAAACTGCCTTCAGGAATTCTCTTATGGCTGTTTTGACATATTATGATGTTACTATAAACCAAAATAGCTGAGTTTATGATGGGGTGCCTATGTAGGATGGGGTGAGTCAGCAAAAACTTTTTCGCGGTATTCTTATCTTCGTGAAAATTTCAAAGAAAATCATCTCTCCGTTTACATTGAAGGTTCGGTGTTCGGTCACTTTCATCCTCCCACTCTTACACTTATCCATTCCTTCATTCAAAACGTCTTTATAACTTAGAATCACTCCTACTTTCTAATCCCACATTTCGTGAAGTTCGAAAACATGTGTCAAGCGCACGATAGAGCTTCTCACACTGG
The DNA here is from genome assembly GCA_951394285.1 of Epirrhoe tristata. Taxonomy (NCBI): domain Eukaryota; kingdom Metazoa; phylum Arthropoda; class Insecta; order Lepidoptera; family Geometridae; genus Epirrhoe; species Epirrhoe tristata. The sequence continues at coordinate 4,573,237 of OX596161.1, forward strand.
TTCGAAAGAACTAGTGGCTCGTCAAGAAGATTCCCAATTTACAGCTACCTATCATCAAACAAATCTGTCTAAATCCAGACGACGAAGCACCGCTGGGACCGTCCCGTCTAAATATGGACGTACCAACGCGAAGCACTGATTCTACCTTTTTGCGATGACGAAGTGTTGTAACTTCTGAAAATTTTGTGAATCATTGAAAACATGTGTTTCAACTTTCAGGGTTTCAGTAAGATTATTTTGATCAAGATCATACACATGCTTTCAAATCTACAAAATATTAAGATATCTAATTAGTATCAAAAGAAACTGCTTTAAAAAAAACATTTATCAAGCCTTCGAAAACAAAAGAATACGTTATAAATACAGATTTTAGCCAGGCAGGAAAGATGATTCTATTTTATTCTAATGAATACTAGACAAGAACTAGTTACAACTAGTCTATTTCAGTTCATAAAAGGCCATATCTGTTATAATAAACAGGAAATTTATTGTTAAAGCTATTTATCGGAAACAATTCGAGGGCATTACGATAATTGCACAATGAAGCATTGTTATTGAAATTCGTTCAAGTTAACTAAATTTAGTTGTGGCACGAGACTCGTTATAAATTTTCGATATAAAGTACTTACCTTAATGTGTTACAAATTTAACGTGCGTGTAAATATAGTAAATGTATTACAAACTATTTCAGAACGAAAATTTATATATTAAAAAGTTTTATCATACAAAATTAATACATAAGTGAATAAATCCTCATTACTTAAATAAAATATTGAATATCATTATGAGAAATGATAAAATAAAAAATTGTTTCCGAATTAAAAAACCAAAATGATTCGAATTATTTGCGTAGCGACCTGTTACAGAATCAGTCACAGATATAATCCGATTTCATGGTTAGATCCATCACCGAACTTTTACATGCCCGGCTGGCGAATGTAATAAGCTTAAATAAATTAAATTCATATTACGACAAATTTAATTTATATCAGGCTAAGTCCAGATTTAAATGAAGTCTTTAATTCGCAATGTTTCGAAAATCATACGACAATTATTCCAAATTGCACCATAAAAGTGATTGATGATCCGACGAAAAAAGAAAGCTGTTTGTACGGGATCGTAGCTCCAAAACTCAAACGAATCAAAATTTAAAAATCAATTAATAACAGACCACATTAGCAGTTCTAGTCTCAAAGTACATTAGTATCTAACCATAAAGTCTACGAAGATTTATGTTCTACAAAATGTAGGACCGAGCAAAATTTCCTGGAAGTAGTTCCTGCAGCTTTTCTTCGGAAAGTAGTTTTCTGGTAGAAAATAAAAAGTAAATGGTCTGCCAGTTCGACATTACCAACATTACAACCGAAGTCGGTTCGACTTATGTTGTCGGTAATAATAAATTTAATTTTTTCCTAAAATTTAATATCAAATTTTGTAAATTTTTACGTGGCCAAACACTGAAGTCGGTTTCCTTTTTAGTTTTAAAAAAATATTTCATTCAGCAGGAAACTTTCAAAACGAACTAAAATGCCTTTTAAAGTATGACGTGACAGCCACAAAGCCGATTTTCTACGAGTAAATATAAGGGAGAGGCTTTAAGCCCCGCCACTGCATTTTAATGGAACATCAGGCTTTTGAGAGTTTCCATTTTCCTCGGCTGTTTCATATTTAGTATTTTATTGCTGAGTTTATTATTAACTTGACTTTCATTTTACTGAATCACAGACAACATTGTTGTCATAACCACAATGACTTGGTTATGACCGAGTCATTGCTTATCATAACCAAGACATTGATTGATATTAAAAGTGAAAAGATATTGCTGTTGTTTCTAACCCGCACTGTCCCACAGCTGGGCAAAGGCCTCCCCTCAAGTGTTCCAGCTTTTTGTTCCAACGCCATTGCCTGTCAAAGATTACAAAGATTATCAGAAATCTTTGTAAATATTGTCTCAATCGATTTGCCAAATTGTCCAAATTATTTGGTTGGATAGTGTTGTTTTGTAAACAAGTAAGAATTCCATATACTTAATTGATTATGGTCGCGCGGGCCGTCAATAGGTGTGGGCAAAGTTTTCGCAATCATATAATTGAATATAACGCTTTATTACGAATAAGTTGGCGTCGCATTAGCTCGCTATTATTTGACTATTATTAAATAGCATAATATGATAACATTCGTATTAACTATTATGAAATGCGTCCCGTATACCTCCGTATTACGAATACTCGTATATTAGTTACACCACTAGGTCGCTTTTGTTCAGGATCGTGGTGGATGGCACAGGCCTAGGAATGCCTATACCTATAGTGGATGAAAATGATGATGATGATAAGCCTATTATTACCTAGTTCCCCAGATGTTTTTCCTACCCCAATAAGAGCTCGAATTAGTGCAATAATTTTTTCCCGACCGCATTAATGCATTTATGCACTAACGGCATTCATTTCGAATTTAAAGTCAAGTTTTTGAAACCTTTAGTTAGACAATTCTAAATCAAAACTAAGTTATGTTTTCAGTCATTGAACAGTGCAGTTCCGTTTCTCCAAATACCATAGCTAAGTAGACAAGCCTTGTATCTTATCAAATGCCAATATCATCTAGTAGCGGTACAATGTGTTTTCACATATCACACGTGCGTAACCATGACTTCAACTATGAGCATAATTAACGTACCTCAGATGTAGGAATTCAGCAATTAGCTGAATATTGCAGTGATGAAAGCAACGGAGGGTCCGTTTACGGAACAAGCAAGATTCATGTTATAAGATTTTACAATTAAGCCAAAAAAGTTTGATATAATGTAAGAAATATTTGAAACAGTTACATACTATAGTTTTTGGACACACTTGGATTATTTTTCATCACCCACAGACCGACCTCACCCACTGCTAGGTAGTTCTTTCGTGGTACCATTACTGTATCTATCGAGCCGTGTTAGTCGAATGGGGTTGTGCCTCGACTTTAAATCTGAAGGTCGTGGGTTCGAATTGCAACGTGCATCAATGGATTTTTCGTTTCGTAAAATTTACATGCGCTACTGCTGGAACGACTATTAAATATGCACTCAGAATATTTAACAGTTAATGCGTCTAGCATCAACCATTAATATATTGTTGTTTTCTGGAGCTAGCTAAACTAAACACACCAATTAAAGACGTCAAAATGTTCTTAGATTAGCCAATTTGTTAACGAGGTAAGTTACACTATCCACTATCCCTTTAAGATCTAGATACTGAATTGACTACTAGTTCAATTTACATTTTAAGTAGCCATTACTAACCAGGGCAAAAGCATTTTATTCTCTCGATTTCGTTATTCAACACTAGAACGGCTGACTAGTGTCAAATGTTTGTTATTGCTTACTTATTACTATTAAGGTCCCTTCTAGACGGTTTATACAGTGTCAGAAGGATACAAGCACACTTTGTGGGTCGTTGTAAACTTTATCTTACAGTTTTGGTAGGCTAGTCTATCAGAACTAAGTGAAATCAACTTCATCCAAAGGTAAAATGAACGCACAACAGCTATACATACACATTCTTCTTGTCAATTACTTCCAAGTCCTATAACAGCAGTGTGTCTTGGTGACCACTTTCTCAGTAATCTTGCACAGTTCAACCAATCAGCAGCTATTAGGGACCAATCAGAATATCTAGCTGCAACATAATTGGCTTTCGCGAAACCTGTCTGGTGTCCTGTGGTGTTACGTAACCAGCGGCTGAACATGCGGTTTCTGGCTCAATCCAAACCATCGAACCCTATGTACCAGAGCTGTCTAATGACCTGAATTAGTGCACGGTTTATTTAGATTCGTGACTAATACATTAAACGATAGTCTGCTTGTGTATGTAAGTTATTCTTCGTTGCAGAGTACAGCCACTTTGAGGAGTTCGGAGTATTTTTTCCTTGAGCATTACGTATCTTCAAAAGAAGAATCAAAATACTTCTTTTGCGTATTTAGCACAGCGGCAAAGTCCGCGTCTTGAAGGAATCTGATGTTACAAAAACTACGCAGTTTGAATCAGTCGTCACATTACCCTACGACATTTATTTGAAAAATGTATGACCTTTAAACTTAAATGACTAATAAAGCGCTAAGATAAGCCGCTATCTTCAGCTAACTTCAGTGATGCTCGTGTTTGCATACAAAAAAAAGCACTAGCTATTGAAGTTGAATAGAAAACACGTGTGTTTTAAAAGAGTGGCCTAGTTATCAGAACAATGCTAGAAGTAATGTTGACAGACGTGAAACAAACCTGCTGACATAATGTCAATTTGAAGTTCATTACGATAAAACTCAGCAAACAGCGAACAATTGAATGGCCAAATGACGCAACAGCTATTACCACTGCACTATTGTTACTGTCTCCAGCAACCAGCCTACTTTGAACCCTCCCCTTCAACTCATTACGAACAGTATTATAAAGCTACGCGGCTCTAATTACTTTGGGCATATTATGCACCTGCACCAACTTACACAGAACTCCGATCCCTCCCACGTCTACGTAAACTGAGGAGAGAGTAAAATTCTCCCATGGCTCATCAGTTTCTGGTTGCCAAGCACCGCTTGTCGCACTTGGCCCGTTTCGCAGAAACAGCAAAGGGTTACGTTATCAAGATTGAACTGATTCCACTCCATTGTCACTGTAATGAGCATACCCACGTTTTAATAGTTAATTTTGTAAACAACTACGATCAAAGTTGCTATCCAAATGCAAGTATGTATGAGTTGCAAACTTTGGTCTTATGGAAAGCGTTATTTATAATTTATTTATTCAACAAAATATTAACCATTTAAATCAAGGATTAATATCTCAAAATAAACAAACACAGTCATCCATATTTATGGTTCATTTTGAATAAAATCATGAAGGTAAATATAAAGCTCCATTTTTAAAATCCAGAGGGTCAGATTATTCTGATTCCAGAATTTTTACCAACTCTTTCGAGTTCAATGACTTGGTAACCGTTTATTTCCAGTTCAGTGGTTTAGTAGTCCCAGCCTGATCGACTCATACCTGATCCGTATATGGAAAGGATTTGCAATTATGTGCTTTGTGATGGTAAATGTATTAAACTCAGCTCTGTAGTCACAGACGTCTTATAAAGCCAAACAAGAACTTTATCACCTCACCTTAGCCTTGCTGGCTTTATTCCTTGCAGAAGAGTTTTTTGACAAAACTTCATACAGCGCCTTGGTATGGTTGGTACTCTTCTGCCTGACCTGACTCAGACACTACACTGTGTCATTTTTGTACACGCGCATTGGTTACGTGTTCCTTACAAAACACTTAAATTGTCTAACTAGATTGATGCATGAGGAAAGTACTTCATACGTTATCACTATCATAATTTCATTACCTTTATAAAATAAATTATCTCCACTTTTCGCACTTTTCGGTAGGTTAATAAGCGTCAATGTCACAATACGTAAGCTAAATTAACTTTAATCCTTGGTTTAATTAATTACTTCCAATTTCAACACATCATATCAGCCGCGCATGATCTTGTTGCAAGACTGCTCAGCAGTGGGCGAAATTGAACAAGTTCTAAGCTTTGTCAACAAGCGACACTTCATTCCTCTTATCTTATGAGACCCTGATCCAATCCTGACCAAGCTTGGAATGATCGAAGCCAGACGCCTAACGGGATTTAAAAGAACTAACAAAAGAACAAAATGTAATATCTTCTCACGTTTTAGCACCGCTCTGAAAGGCCTTCTACTGGCGCGGACTCCGTTCTTTAAATTCGGTTATAAAATAAACAAAGCCAGCGGCAGCCGCGCTTAGCAATGTAGGGTTTTCTCCAATAACAATCAGCTTCCTGTCCCTGTCCCATTTTATGTGGAGTCAGCACATCTATTCCTCTTCTATTTCCCTCTATCAGCCGTCATCTCACTTCTTCTTCTTCTTACTCTAATAACATTTTCCAAATATAAAACGAACATTTCACAAGTACGTGCTAGTTACCATTCGTCACATCACACCATTTGTCAGCGAAAGAAATCTCACATCACTTTCTAACCCAAAATGGATATGTCGTAAACGAACGACACAAAAAAATCGTGTTGCCATCGCCAGAATTGAAGACGTTATTCTTTGTCACTTCAACACTTACTGACAACAGCTATTTATACTCGTTGCGCTGGGTACGTTCAACAAGGACAACTTAAACTGTTGTTCGGTAGTTATAGTAAAGCTATGATGGAGCCCAAGAATAACAAGATCTCCAGTCGGCAACTTAAAATATGAACTTTGGTAGTAAGTTCGTATGAGTCAGTGGCCAACTCTGGTGACGGAGTTATTAGGCCTCCTTTAGACCTCCGTCCTGGCTTAACGACTTAAATACCCGAGACCGACAATTTAACGTGCCCTCCGAAGCACGGAATCGCTCAGTTGAAAATACCACTGGCGGTCACCCATACAGACCATTTCGAACGTTGCTTAACTTCGACGATCTATCAAGAACGACTAAGCAAGCACGACCACGAGCGCTTCACTGACTTCAACGCTTAGTGGCAATATATGGCGCGCCAGGCGCCAGTCCATGGTTGACCGTGAAGTAGCAACGAGTGGTTTAGGTGAAAAGATCCAAATCAAAACAATCAATTATCATAATCCAGTGAGGCGATTGCTTTTCCAGCCCAGTATTCAGAAGTGAAACTTTTTGATTCTCCTCTGTTTGTTATTTGTTAGTCTGTGGCCCTACCTTCACGGGCCCGACCCTGACGGTAAAAGTACAATATCACGTGCTACGACCCGAAATGACGACCATTCTGTTTTGGAGTTTGAAATATGTTAGCAATTTATGTTACATGTTGCTTTTGCTTACTATGAACACGTGATTATCTTACTTCCCTGACGAGTCTCGGTTTATGACGGGTCACCGTAAAACATGCCATAGTTTTGCTTGTGCTTGTCATTCATGCCTTTATTTAATGACTTAATCTTGCAAACAGCCAGTAGGTTTAAGCGGTGAATGTAGCAGCTCCCACTTGATGGCGGAGTTTGACCACGTCAGCGAGGAGTCCCATTTCATGGCTTGATAGCTGAGTCCGACGAATTATTCTGCCCTGTCTATGGGGCGTGTCTGGGCGTGGTCATTTTTTTGACAGTTTTACCAGGCCTTGGCTAAACCTCTTCTTAACCAGGACCAACAATAAGACATAGCTGAAGGATCTTGATTGCATAATTTGAAAGAATGTCTTGCCTTGGGGTTGCAATAGTTTTTTTAGAATTCATTAACCGCAGCTTTCCGTTGTCCTACCACTAAGCACAAAAGATTTGATTACCTGGAATTTTTTTTTAACCTACACTATCTTACTGCTGGGCAAAGGTCTCCTCTGGTCTCCTCCATATCTTTCCAATCATCTCTGTCTCGCCCATTTCCCACCAGCCTTTCTCAAAGACATCGAGATCGTCACGCCAAAGTTTCTTCGGCCTGCCCCGGCTGCGTCGCCCATCTGCAGGCACCCATTGTGTGACGACCCCTGCCCATCTGTCTTCGTTCATACGGCTGACGTGGCCCACCCAACTCCATTTCAACTTGGCTAATAAGGGGAGTTAATATGAACTCTTATTTCCAAGAACTTGAAAACGAAATACTTACTTAGTTCATTTAAAACCACCAGCTGAATGAAAAGCGACAGTAAATCAGAAGAATGGCTTCAAGACGTCATAAACAGCTGAACCTTTTCAATTCAGGCCCTGAGTGATGAGTTCACGTCTGTTTGGAGTGTTTTTATTTTAAAATAATAGCTGCCATTCAAAATAATAATTATGAAGTCCATTTGGAGCATGTCAGGAGATTAACTGGAAATAGTTTTATTTCGTTAGGTACTCAGGTAGGTACTTTTAAGCGACTCAAAAAAAGTAAGCGAATCAAATGCTGGACATTTTCACACAGCATCATCTAGCCTCAAACTAAGCAAACCTTGTACTATGGGAACCAGATAACTGATCAATATAAGTGGGGCGATGCTGGCTTCGGACACCACGGAGTGCAGCTAGTTATTATTATCTGCTGATGTACAGCTTCTCGGTAACTTTTAATGAAACTGGAACTGACCGATGTAAAAGAAAGTTTTTTTACGATGTAATGAGAAATTACAAAATCTGTGTTGTGTTCTAGATCGGTTTATTGCCGCGTTTAATGGATGTTAATGTCTTTTTGATTATGAATCGGAATTCTTGTACCGCTGAATTTTTGGCATGACATAGTTTTGAAAAAATAATTTCGTACGAGTTAAAAGTCAAGCCTGATAACGGAGTTTATAGGCCGTTTGATAGCCTAAGTCATAGCTTTAAGTTTTGAAAGGGCACCGCATTGAGTGGCAGGGAACGCGTCAAAGCGATAAAATAGGCGGCTGTGTTTTTCTAAAACTAATAATGCGTAAGTATCTACCGCCGCTCCAATGAAGTATTTTCAAACTAGTTATATCTTAATTTGAAAAATCTTTCCCGAAAACATCAAAACGGTTAACGATGTCTTCCATGTAAAGAGTATGGGACTACGTCACACACAGATGTGAAGATAGCATTGTTTGGGCGCGATTTTAACGAGGTTTCGCCGCATGTGTTCAGCACAACATGTAGATTAGGCAGCTAGAACACTGCTACGTTTTATTCTGAGTAGCTCACTTTAAAACGTACGCTTGTTGTACAGAAAAAGTTCTCAACACTAAATAGAAAACAATTAACGCGATGATTGCCGAAATGTCTACCGTGAACGGTGATAAAGAAGGTTGAAGATTTAGGGCCTATTCAAAAAACGGTATTCACTACAGTTTAGTTTAGTTTGAGTTAGCGATTTTATTCTGTGGCTAGATCAACAACAGAATACCGTGCTGTACTGTCCAAATAATCGGTATTGTTTCGCTTTAATCTTGTTTCCAGTTAGATTAGCATTAAGAACTGCAAAGCCTCTTAGCTTCTTATTGACATAACTGATGCATCCTTCTACAATTAGTTATATCTAGGGCCGCCTTTCGTTGATTACCACTGACGATTTAAAAGTAAAAACTCTGTATAGCCTCTTAGTTTCAACACTCTCCCAAATCGCTTATCCAGATAGACGTTTCACGTCTTCAATAACAGTGAGCTAGCTGAAACTTACAAGGTTCATAGAAAAATATACAGTGTAAGTCAGGGCGTTGCCCCGACACTGGCTGGGATAGGAAGGGTAACTTTACTGCGACCTCTAAATGATACTGAACAGACCTATTTTATTGTCATTTCTGATAGCTTTTGGGTTTTACGTCCAGAAACGTTGGACGGGTGGGGTTTGAATGTTTATTCGTGGGAATTGGGCTTAAGGTTATGTGGACGGTTACGGGTAGTTATTACTACCTTGCTTCTTAAAATAGTCAATTATTTAGTCAGTTCGAGGTGCTTAAATTGTATAGTACTACACTGGTTCGAAAAACCAGCAGTTGGTGTTGCCGGCTGGATAGATAGAATACTAAGGATTAAAACAAGCCTTAAAGGGTACAAACTTTGTGATATTCAAGTAGCTTATTATCGTCAATCTAAAGGTATTTCATACATGTTATTATGATAAGATAAAGAAAATGCAACAAAATACTTTTACAAAAATGTGTCATAGCATTTTATCAATACCTAACTACCTAGATGTAGATAAGGTTTTTTTATATATCTATATACTTTACTGTACATTTTCTTTTAGACTGGATTAATGTAGAAGCGAAATATTATTGGCGGAAAAAAACATCAGAATCGAATGATGCTGTTGTATCACACACATCCCGTCACAAGCGCCAGATATGAAAAGAAGATGCTGCTGATACGAGAGCACTGCGTACTTACCTAGTAGGTAAAGGCATAATAATTTACATATATGATTAGAGTGGGAAACTGTATTAATGGGAATGGTAAGGAATGAAAGACGACTTTTAATATTGAGAATTAAGAGGAACTTTGATTAGGATAATGTAGAGAGAATGATTAAAAGGTGTATGAGGCAAGTAAAAGCAGAAATAATGCCTAGATGGGTGACGTTTAAGCATAGACGAATTAGCCACTAAGGGCACACCAGGGTCTAAAAAGTCCAAGCCTTGCATTTGAGATCAAAAGAACCCTACAAACCCTGTATGAAGAATGAAAATGAGAGTGAAAGCGAAAAGTAGGTTGTCAGGATCGTAGCAATTGGAACTCTGTGCACTGCGTACCACGGTCGACTTTAGAAGGTTTCTAGACCTAGGCACTATCCCACTCGTCCAGCATAGCTGTCACGGAAAACAAATAAAATTACGTAACTAGGTAGGTAGATCTACATGATGTCTACTATAGTGTTATGGTACTACGTATAGATTACCAAGGTTAAATGGTGACAACGGGAGGCGCGTAGTTTTATTCCACTGTTTTCATTTTGTGTACCAGCTGTGGCCCGCGTTTTTTGAGATGGCACGTATGTTATAAATCTGAAAGTAACTCTGTCTGTCTGTCTGTTTGTTACGCTTTCACGCCAAAACCGCTGAACAGATTAAGCTAAAATTTGGCATAGTTAAAGGTTGTATCCCAGGGACGGACATAGGCTACCTTTTATCCCGAAAAAATGAAAAAATCCCGAGGGACCGCTGGTCACACCGCGGGAGCGCAGCTAGTATTCTTTATAATTCAAAAAATGTTTTTAGCAAAGTCAAGTTCTCAAATATTAAGGCGGTAACATTTATAGAAACAGATTATTTTGTTTTCCTAGTAAAGCCCCTTAAATCTCATTCAAAAAAATATTAATTTGACCCCAAGTTCAATGTCAATTGTAGCTGAAAAGTAAATTAAAAAGATGTTAATCTGTTAATTACTTAGCAGCACCCTTAATTTAATTTGTTCGAACATATGGGTGCAGCCCATGGTGCGAGAAATGGGGTGTATTGAATAAACATGACGATGGAATAGAACAAATATAAAGATGTTTACTTAAACCCAACACTTATAAAAATGACGACTAATATTTAGTTAGATTCAATCTTTTGAAGTGTTAGTGCTTATTTTAATTATTAAGATATATTTTTTTCCGTTTCCTAAACCATAATGATCTAGATGTCTCTCGGGAAAACTTCACTTTCCCGGGATAAAATATAGCCTATGTTCATCAGGGATAAATGTAGGATTCTAATGGTGAAAGTATTTTTCAAATCGGTCCAGTAGTTTCGGAGCATATTCAATTCAAACAAACAAACAAAAACAAATCTATTCTTTTTATAATATTAGTGTTGACAGTGTAGATGAAAAACTTAGTGAATTTTGTTTTTGTTTGTGTGGAAAAGATGGATTCAAGAACATTATGAGCAAGATTGGCACAGGATATAGAGAAAACAAGGCGGAGGAGTGGATATGGAGATGACAAGTGATAGAGGGGAGAGAAGGAAGGGAACATGTGCCGACCCCGCATAAGCGGGATAAGAGCAGGCCCATGATAATGATAAAGAAAGCAAGGCGAAGAGAGGACTTATCCCAGCTGTGGGGTGGGACGGGCTGATGATATTAATTTTTTCCACATGTTCGTTTTATGGATTTAACACATATTTGTATTTATTTTATATTTTGGTACTTAAGTTAGTAGGTACATGTCAAATAGACAATTTACAGATACAGTTGGTTGGTAATCTTAAGCCAGGTAAATTTATGGGAGCCGATAGCTTAAGTAATTAACATTGAGCTATTCCTATCTAATTCACTGAGCTAGTTAGTATACTACATCAGAAAGAGGGCTATAATCACCCGTAATCCCAAAGAACAGTAAAACAGCTATCCTCTGAAGATTTTCTATGGCGTATTCAAAGGCACACCCAATAGGTAAGTGCCATACAATGACAGGCTGCAAGCCTATCTTCAATATGGACTGGTTTTAAGGGTTCCGTACCCAAAGGGTAAAACGGTAACCTATTACTAAGACTTTGTCTGTCTGTCCGTCTGTTACCAGGCTGTATCTCATGAACCGTGATAGTTAGACAGTTAAAATTGTTACAGATATGTATTTCTGTTGATGCTTACAACAAATAACAAAAACAGAATAAAATAAATATGGGGGCTCCCATACAACAAATGTGATTTTATTGCCGTTTTTATAGATAATGGTATGGAACCCTACGTGCGCGAGTCCAACTCGCACTTGGCCGGTTTTATTTAATATATTTTTTTGCTATAGGTAAAGGTACCATCAAGAGCTTGTGTCTATAATAAAGTGAGACAAACAGAAATAAATTATTCTAAGATAATTATCTACTTACATGACTCCATAATGCATGAGTGAATTCGTGCCGTTCAGAAAGCGTATCTACAGTAGGTAGATATTTCAAGACAAAAACCCAACAACCCATTAAACATTGCAAACACTGTCCACAGCCGGGACTCGAACAGGTTGACAAAACTAAACTAATAGGATTCCAATGGATCTACTCAAATTCCTGTTTGTTTACGCCGGAAACAATAAAAATTCAATTGGATAGGTAAATAATAACAATCATTCTTACAGGAAACAGAGCTTTGGCGTCACTCGTTCCGTGACACGTACGGAATACGTACGGATAATGACGCGAATAAAACAGGATTATAAACAAAAAGACTACTTAAAGGGGGTTAAAATCGATCACACGCTTACCCCTAATAAGATAAAACCGGCGAACTCGAAGACTGGTTGGTAGCCACAAAATAGCGCCACGATAAAACACAGAAACAACCACTTTTTAACACAATTAGACACTTCACTGTTGTCTCCTACCTCTGGACATTCAATTTCTTAAAGATTTCAGTCACAAAATAAGTAAAAAACACATTCACAGTATTCTCACGACGAATCCGTTTTTTTCGTTGACAAACACAACGCTCTGCCACCAAAGCGGCAAAAGACTGATCAAATCAAACTCACTCCGCAGTCCGCACCGCACTCGGTCGCAGCAACATTGGTCACATTTTCATTCGGTCATTCGGTCGCTTTGTCTGTATTGACTTCGTTCTATTTTGTATGTTTTGTATAGACTGCACAAGTCGGCTAAATTGAAAATACCGTTAACAACAGCGATTGACTACACGATTCTGAACATTTTATCGTGGTAGAGTTATGTTAACGCCATCTGTGTGAAGGGATTCGAAACTTTTAGTTTTCTAAGTTGGTGATGATGGCCATCTAGCGAATTAATTTTGAAATAAACTATAATTATAACCACCACAAAATAACCACCATACACGCATAAACCCATAAATTTTGTAATTTATTACTGTTATTATCTGTATCACTATAGACCTAGAAAAATCAAAATATAGCTGTTTAAGCTGAATACAAATTTTGATAACAACGCCATCTAGTATGGCATTCTAGCACCTTTTAGATGCAGACTTCAATAGTCTCTTGGCTTTTTTTTCGTAAACTAGCACGCTATTAAGTTTGGAGAAAAAACAATAGATGTCACTGTCGAAATGATTAACACGTAGCAGTCTAATTAAAAATACAAAAATGTAGACCTGCATTTTTGTATCGTAACCTGTTAGGATATATTGATTTCTGCACGCTGTATTCCTTTCTTACTCAAAAAGATCAATCGAAAACAAAAAAACGAAAAGAAGAATCTAGGTCGGTATTCAAATAACTTAAAATAGGACTGGGAGGTACCAATACCCTAGTTAATACCTACCTAAAGACCTTCAAGGCTTCTTCGGTAGGTAGGTACGTACCTATCTACGCCAAAGATCACACTTTAGGTACTTACCTAGGACTCAAGAAGCGTTCCCAATCCCATACAAAAACCATGTTATCCTTTTTCTAGCAATAAACTTTTCGAGAAGAGGTGAGTGAAAAAAAAAATGGAGTTAAAAAGTCCAAAATGAACGGTTTGGTAGACTGATGCGTGCGACCGTGTTGTGCGGTGTGGTTTTAAGGTGCTGGACAAATCTATGGAGCTGTCTTATTTGGTAGGTAGGTACTTTTTTTTTTTTAGTTTTCCTACTGTCCCACTGCTGGGCAAGGGCCTGCCCCATCACCTTCCACACTTCGCGATCTTCTGCGATTTTTCCCCAATCCTTCCTAAAGGGGAGTCGCGTCCAGGTCATCGTACATAATTTTATGTGGGTGAAAATACGGCTACCCCTCAGCATTTGCTCCAACAGCTCGAGAGTATTGGAGCGCTGGTTTTCAGTGGCGCCATACCCGCTTTGCCCGTTGGGGCGCAGCACTTGCTGCGACACGTATCTCATCGTATAAATCTTATAAGTTAATAAACAATTTAAGAAGACATTAAGGAATCAGGTCACTTACAATACTTTTAAATTATTATTAGGTACTTACACTTTAAATAAACAATTAAATAATTGCACAACAGAGTTCCTAACTTCCTAAATCTGTTAGCTTAAATAATATTTTTGATTTTGGTAGGTAGATATTTATTAGTTATTATTCATCCCATATACCATCATTTAGTTTAAAAAGGAATAAAAAGACACTCCACGGATTTGTTGTTCAGCAGCGTGAAGAATGTTATTAAGTGGGTAGGCAGAAAAAACAAAAATATCTCTATCGACGTGATAATTAGAAGATAGAGTCCGCTCGGACAGACAAACTTAACTACTTAATCCTATTTATTAAAAAAATACTTTATTTATGTGAAAGAAAACCCCTTGTAATTAGCGCGTTGCATTTCTAAGTAGAATTTATCACTTTTTAAACTTAGGCCTTTACATCTATATTAGATGATTTATACAGCGTCAGGAGGCAACCTATGCCCACACTTAACGGGACGCTGTAGTGCCTGGGACATTGTTTGAGATGGAATAGGCTTGCCCAGCACCTAAACCATCCTCTCAGCTTGATCAGCCTGGCCCACAGGAAAGACGACGTCAATACGTGTGGAGCTAACTAAGCTGCAGGTTTCCTCACGATGTTTTCCTTCACCGTTATGAGCTCGTGTTAAAGCGCATATAAATTTTTCGAAACGAGAAATCCATTGATGCACGGCCGGATCCGAACCCACGACCTTCGGATTGAAAGTCGAGGCACAACCCCATTCGACCAACACGGCTAGATTACTTATAAGTACTTACTTTTTTTTTTAAAAACAAGATTTTATAATTAACTTTTCTCGGAAGCCCTATTACTTTTCCATTTGCTTACTTTAATAGCATTTTATAGGCTTACAAGCTACGGTAAATTAAAACATGCCCACTTCCTCAGAAAGTAAGGTTCAAATAGGAAGGTAATAACGTGTAGAGCAAACGAAACTGAAGAGTGTTCTGTGGAGAAGTAGAAAAACATCAAGATTAGATATAAATGTATTTGCAGATCATACAAACATTTATCCCGCGGCAGGAATCGAACCTGCCACCTTTTGCTTCACAGGTGGGCTTTCGCCTGAATTACCGTATGGCATGTATGCTTTTTTTGGGAACTGAAATATACCCTCTCAGTTCCAAAAACAGTTGTAAGAGCCAGCGACCAGCGCGATTAAATAATCAAAACTGTCCCTTAATTAAAACCCGTTATTTGTGACAGGTGCCTTAAATATCACTTCATCTAGCGCCCATTAACAAAACTTTATTGAAATGTCTTTGGATTCAAATATTCATGAACCATGAAAGAGTGAGCATACCAGTCAAGATCCATCACTGGAATCGCCTGGTATAGTAAAATAAGCTTTATAGTGGTAGTGTATAGAGCCATTTAGGCTAACAAGACTTCTTAAAAAGCTACTAGCGGTTACAAACCCGTTTGGTTATTGCACCCTTCGTCACAAAACGGAGAAAACCAAGTTAAAAAATAGAAACTTAAGTTTCTACTTAATTTTTTTTAAACAAATACTTAAGTAGGTACTTATACTTACCTATGTTTTTCGGGCTCTAATCTTAGAGGACTCCATTACAGTTTAATACTGCATTTAACATTACGAGGAAGGCTAAACGAGCGTGGTAATGTTTTGAGCTATAAATCAGGGGACTACATACACTAATAACAGAGTTATAACGGTAGCCAAAATTACAATTAGCTCTTATACTCGTAACTCTACTTTGTAGTAAGAATTACCCTCTATGATATTATTGTTTGTGTGTTTGTTGTTCATAAAGCTAATCTTAATGCATCTCGAAACAATGAGGAGTTAAGCAAAGCATCAACGTTTAGTCTTATGGGTAGGTACTGCTTTATTATGATCTGTGGTCATAGATACATTTTGCAGGTATGGCATTATGCATTTTTATGAACTAGCCGCTCCATCCATACTTCCATACTAATGTTACCAAGCTAAAAATTAGAAGATTAGCGAGTTTATATGTTACACAGCCCAAAACGCAACGATAGCGCGATCTAATTTTTCCTGTGTCGCCATCTATTATGTACTTAGTAAAATGTCTCTGTCTGTCTGTCTGTTTGTTACCTTTTCACCCCTAAACCACTGAACAGATTATGCCGAAATAATATGGATAAGTAAAGATTATATTCCAGGGACGGACATAAGCTACTTTTTTTTTCAAAAATAATCATGGAGGGCGTGAAATAAGGGTTGAAAGTTTGTATGGGGAATTAGAAGTTCCAGTTAAAGGCAACTAGATGGCGTTGCTAACATATGGCTGAGGTCGAGATGGCGCTATTATTGCATTTTAAAAGTTTCAGAAGATTCCTGCAGTTTTCAGTTCTATTAAGAGGCTTTCAAGTATGTTATTTTGCTGACGAAGTCGCGGGTTCCAGCTGGTACATCAATACACGACTATAAAGCTACTTTTAAAAGGTGAGTATCTATCTCTATTGTCTAGGCTTAGCACTGCTCTTTCAAATGGTTAGTCTAAGCGCTACTATAGCACGCTTAACCAGCATTTAAGTAATGACGGCAACTTGGATAGGTAAGGTATTTAAGCTCTTAGTATTTCAGAGTGAAACTTCTGTTCAACCACTATTTCTTCAAACCAGCGGGTAGTCTGAACAAGGACAGCTGTATTTTATGCTGTGCTAAAAAGAGAGGTCCGATAGGTCATAAATAGCGCAGCTGGACTCTCATATATTTTTTTCTCGAAAACCAATGTCTATGTCGTTTACGGGTACAGTGAGGCACAGAAGTGGTTCCAAGAATGACTTTATTTTATGAAAGTTTGCGTTTAGGTGTTCGTTTTGAAACATAAAAGTTGGTTTAGGATAGCTCCTGGAGGGTTTTAAGAAGGTTGTTAAGTAATAGGTGGGACCTTGGATGTCTGAGGTGCTAGTAGATTGTTCTTTGTCCGATTGGCTCCCTGGAGCTAGAATTTGTAGGTACCTTAGATTTAAGATGGAATGGAACCATCTTTCCATCTTTGTTTGTTAACGGGGTTCTTCACATTGAGCTCTATGGTTCACCAGGAGAATTTTTACTAGAAAAAACTAAGAGAACAAGAATTTTAAAGACGGAAGCGAGACCTATGTTTGCTTTTTGGAAAAAACAAAGAAACTTACTTATAATAACTTACTTATGTGTTTATCTAAATTTTTTCATCAACATTAAAAAGTCATCATCATAATCTACACTGACACAGCCCGACTTCACCCACCGAGTTCATAGCTTGCGCGTTATTTCTGTCATTTTGATCATTTTAGGTACCTACCTAGGTTCCTAGGTATAGTTGTATAGTGTTAGGTTCCTTTTTTAAGGATGCATTTTGTAATGCGTTTACGTCTACAAATGTACGTAGAACAAGATAATAAATCTGACTAGGCTTTATACGGAACCCTGTCGCGGGGCTGACACTAGTGTGTTTTATTAATTATATTCGGGGTCCGTTCGATTAGTTACAGCATTATCGGGTTAAGAAGTTATTTATCATTTTTATTCCACCACAGATTCATAATAGTTGGCTATTAATATTAGTAGTTTGAAGGAGGTAGTTTGTGACTTTGTGATGCTACGGTCGGTATGACCGTATACATACCTATTACTTATATACTTACTCATAGGTTTATTTACAAAAACTAAGCTACTACATATTTACATATATTTTCAAAATACCACAGGAGCACAGCTATCTAAGGATCGTTAGAAACGATCTATAGATAGCTCAACTGATCCAGGTCACTGTCAGTCGGAAGCGTGCCCAAAACACTGGCGGTATTACCACACTGGATGGCAATGCTGATCCTTTGAGCCAAAAATGTGCCAGCTCTCGGATCACGCGTCGCTTCGACCAGACGCCCTGAAAGAATTTTGAATACCCGAAGGGCTTAAACATAAACATACTTACATAATATTATATTCGGGAAATGCCCGACAGACTGTTGGATATTGGTGCAGTTGGTATAAAGCGTCACCACGAATGGGTCATAGGTGCAAAGCACCGGGTGCAATTTTTAAAGTAACTTTAAAGATGGCTGTTGATGGTCGATTAATCCATGAAGACGAAAACATAATTGGTCAGACATGTTCTCAGGCAATGATCATTAACCTATTTTAAAGTGATGAAGGTTTGTTTTATAAGCTTACGCTAGACCAGTTTATGGTACGAAGTACTTATAGTAGCTTAGTCAGCTCCACACGTACTGACGTTGTCTTTCCTGTGGGCCAGGCTGATTAAGATGAGAGGATGGTTTAGGTGCTGGGCAAGCCTATTCCATCTCAAACAATGTCCCAGGCACTACAGCGTCCCGTTAAGTGTAGGCATGGATTGCTTCCTGACGCTGCTATATAAATCATCTAATAAAGATGTAAAGGCCTAAGTTTTCGAAATACTTTGATAGAAAAACGTAACAGAAATCAATATCAGTGCTTTCTCTTCTAGAATAAAATTACAATTCAAAATCTCAATTTCCAAGCTTTAATCCAAACCCCAAGTACCTACCACACTCTTTTTTCCTTTTTAGGGTTCCGCATTGTGAAACAAAAAAGTTTGAACAAAAAAGTCAAAATAATTACATATCATTATCAGAAATGCATCCTAAAAATTGCACTCATGTGGGACTTGAACCCGCGATCTTCACGTCTGAATGGTTGTTTTCAAAGTATTTATTGCTTACATGTGTGTGTACAAGGTCTTATAAATAGGTGTACTAGGTAGATAACACATGAGTCCTGCAAGGACATCGAGACGGTAATCGTTGGCTCTTTATGTTTTATTTAGTTTAGGTAATGGACCACCTATGTACTAAGTGGCTACTTTATTACCTAAAGGACTGTAATAAGTAAGTATATATTTATTTATATTTAGATTCCAATAAAATATTAAGTATAAAGCGATATAATGCTCTCTCCAAAAAGCTCTCATTCATAGAGAAGCTTAAGATTTCGCTGTCTGTCTGTTTGTCCGTCTGTTACCAGGCTGTATCTCATGAACCGTGATAGTTAGACAGTTGAAATTTTCACAGATGATGTACCTATTTCCATTGCCGCTTTAACAACAAATACTAAAAAACAGAATAAAATAAATATTTAAGGGGGCTCCCATGTAACAAACGTGATTTTTTTGCCGTTTTTAAGAATAATACCTAAAGTTTTATTTTCTCCACATCATATACAAAAGTTACAATAGATAGTTAAATCTGCATTAAAAAAATTATGTGGGTGAAATTACGGCTACCCCTCAGCATTTGCTCCAACAGCTCAAGAGTGTTGGGGCGCTGGTTTTCAGTCGCGCCATACCCGTTGTGGCGCAGCACACACAGTCATGGTACGGAACCCTTCGTGCGCGAGTCCCACTCGCACTTGGCCGGTTTTTTATTTATTTTTTTACTCGATTAACATAAATTCCATTGCTCGTGACACTACTCTAATCAAAGTGTTTATTTTTTTTAATCCCGAATAAAAGTGATCACTTATTCTTAGGTGCTGGCGAAGGCGTGTATTTTTTCATAAATTATTTTTATGGGGTAATTGCTGTATCTACTATGGGATGTATCTGATGCTAAGGCCATCGCGGCCACTGGAGATGATTGCGTAAACGACGATGTAGGTACCTGGTGGAATGAGTAATCAACAGGTAAAACGCAATTTTTACGATACTATTCTAGCATACCATTTCTTGCCTTGCTCCTTTGAGTTAAAGAATACAAGAGGCAAGAATGGTATCGTGTAAATGACGTTTAACATTTATACTATTATTTAATTTCTATAAAAATTTTATGCTTATAAAGTAGTTTTGATCGTTTATGGGTCACATCAGTCTCAGTTATAAGCTTGTTTCTCCTTCTTCTAATTAATCGTCCCTTGTCGGCCATAAATGATGCATCTTTCTGCTCTTAGGTAGGTAATTTAGTTCTTTCCAGCCCTAGGGTATTAAATCTCTATATATAAAAATGAATCCCTAAATCCCTTGGTCACGACATCACGCGTGAACGGCTGGACCGATTTCACTATTTTTTTTTGTTGTGTTTGTTATTGTCAGGAGAAGGTTCTTATTACAGAAAAAATCTATATATTAATCATGGAGGGCGTGAAATAAGGGTTGAAAGTTTGTATGTGGAGTTGGTAGTTCCAGTTAAAGGCAATAGATGGCGTTTCTAATAAGTATGTTATTTCGCTGACGAAGTCGCGGGTACCAGCTAGTAATTAATAATTTAAAAAAAATTATAATGCTGGACATTTCACACGTTGTCATCTTGCTCCAAACTAAGCAAAGCTTGTAGGTACCTACTATGGGAACCAGATAACTGATATCCTACTACTTAGTAGGTATAAATACCTAAGTACTTTTTGTTTGTAAATACATACATATTATACCTACTTAGAAACACCCGAAATAAATATTGGCAGATCATAAAAACATTTATCTCGCTGCAGGGATCGAACCCGCGACCTTCTGCGTCCCAAGCGGGCTTTCACCAACTGCGCCACAGAGGTCGTCATTGTTTTCAATTTTCATAATGTTTTTAACAAAACCTAAATTAAGTAGGTATGTACCTACTTACTTAGTGAAGTTGATAACCGTGTTCATAATAGGTACCTTCCGGTTCATAAATACTTTTATAAACAATCTCACGATTCTCTCAATTCGCTTTATTAGCGAATTCGCAGGTGCTGAACACGTCACGTCCTTTTCGCTATGTGTGCAGGATATTATCAACTGATTAGGTGGCATCACCTCAATGAGCTTTTCTGACCAAAAATGTATGTGCAAATACCAGTTCTCTCAAATGAAGATATCGTAAGGAAACCAGCACGTGTAGAACCTGAAAAGTTCAAAGTCAGGTGCTTTGAGGGGCACATAGGCCTTCCGAATGCTGAGATGGATCGGTGAAGTAACTAGAATGGATAAGATAAGGAATGAGTACATTAAGTTTGAAAGTAGCGCCAGTGACTGACAAATTGAGAAGTGGTAGATTGACGTGGTATGGGCATGTCATGAGGAGGGATGACAGTCATATAACACGACGAGTGATGAGTATGAATATGGATGGATATACCGGTAGGGGTAGGCCTAAGAAAAGATGGATGGACTGTGTGAATGCGGATATGTTTGTGAAAGGAGTGAGTTCTGATATGACGCGTGATAGAGGGAAATGGAAGAGAGAAACATGTTGTGCCGACCCCACTTAAGTGGGATAAGGGCTGGAAGAAGAAGATAGGCCTTCCTTTCACCACACTGTTTAGAAAGAAACTCTTTCCAGTCCCTCCCTTGTGAAGTTGCGAGTCTCATCTAGTGGTTTCTGAAAACACTTAAGTACCTAAATACCTACCTAACACAGGTTAAGCCGCGTTGACACAATCAAGTAGGTATAAGTACTCTAACAGAGT
The DNA here is from genome assembly GCA_951394285.1 of Epirrhoe tristata. Lineage (NCBI taxonomy): Eukaryota > Metazoa > Arthropoda > Insecta > Lepidoptera > Geometridae > Epirrhoe > Epirrhoe tristata. Next base: position 4,594,925 of record OX596161.1, read on the forward strand.
GAACTCTGATGCCTACTAGGACGCTCTGATTGGCCGCCGTCATCAGAGTGGGCTCGGATCATGGCTGCCACGATCCAAGTAGCGTTCTAGTAGGCATCAGAGTCCACTCTGTCAGAGTATACTCTGATCGTGTCAACGCGGCTTCAGTTGCCAACAAAACCTCTTTGTTTAAGAGCGTTAAAAATCTAAAACCATAGACTATATTCCTTTTTTCAAATGTTCGTGCCCTTTTTCACTAGGTTCAGTAATTGTTAGATAATAATATGGATCCTTGTTCGTTGGCCACAAAACTGAAGAACTTAATAAGTATGTAGGTACCTAGGCATAGAAAAAGAACAAAAGCTGAAGTGTTCACTCTTCGAGGTAAGTTAGGCCAGTCATACAAAGTGACAATGCAATAACTATAATTCACAAACTGACCGCAAATATGGTGTTTAAAAATAAAATATTTTACACCTAAATTTCCCAATACGCTGCAAAAGAGGTGTCTGTAACGTTGACTCATATTGTTATTTCATTATAAATGCAGAAAATGTCTTAATTAAATGATCGAAACCGGCATAATAACTCAAGAAAAAATACACAGACTCGAACTCCGGTTCCAAATCATCCCTCTCTGTCTAACGCAGCGATTTTCATCTTGCATCTCAGTTTGCTCCAGACCAACTTGTAAATTGTTCTTTTTACGCAATGCCCGGAACGAAACAGCGCAAGTGTTACCCATCCACCTGAGTTGAATTTTGAGCGCATTCAAATAAGGTTGCATTCTTAATTTGAAATGGCTGCAAGCCGTTCAGCACATTGAATGGATGATCAAGTTATCTCGCTCAGACAAAACAAAATACAGCTCGAGTCCTTTGAGCTTTCGAGTTGCTTTACCGCGATGCTTTTTGTAGCCCTGTCCCTTTCGAAGTATTTCATTCGTAAAACGGGTTTGATCATCGAATCGTTTTAATACATTTTTTTGAATAAAAATAGACTTTATTTTATTGTTTTTAAGGGGTTGTTTTGTGTGGATGACAATGTTTTATGTCGCCGTGAAGATGTTACTGTCACTTTGCGCTGATGAGGTATTTTTTTTTCGAGGACTGCATTAAGACGTGCATTGCGGGTTCAAGCAACTAATAAATTATTCATAGGGAGCCTATTGCGAGTGACGCGATTTCACGGGTACTGCCAACAACACGGACATTCTTTTGTACTAATAGTTCTTTATTCTGTGACGATAGTACGTCGGTCTTTACTTTACAAGCCTGTGCCTCTTGAAGTACGTACTTCATTTAACTCTTACCGGAGTGTTAAGTGAGCAAACATTGTTGCTTATTCCTTGAAACTCTATTTTCGCTAAGAATCTTCTCAGAAATAAGTTTTATGACTTCCAAATGAGTTAAGCAAGGTTAAGTTTATTTAACACTTGAGACTCAAAAACTATTTCTGCGACACAGCTTTAAGGCCATTGTTTTTTTAGATAAGTCTCTGGATTAATGCTCCGGATGCTTACAACTTCAACGTCAATTTTCTATATTTGTTCTCAAAAGCTTCGAAGTATGAAGTAGTCCAGCTTCTGTGTGACTAAGGAATTTTTGTAGTTTCCCAGAAGGGCGCAAGTATTGCTTGAGTCGTCATCGCTGTCATCAGCGGGCAAACATTTGCATAGTGGTCACCAGCGCAAACAGACATACGTCAAGTGTTTGCTGACCACTTCACAAATAGATAATTATTTAGTCCGTTTCGTTACGATTCCTATATTAAAATAAATCGGGGGAAACTGTGGAAATTGGATTTGTTATTGTTGACAAAACAGGTTTTCATTCGTTTTTATTTGGTTTCTACAGCATAATTATATGTCCATTGAAGCTGTCTCTCTCTTCTGTTAGTTGTAGTACTTTTATTCTATCACGTTTATTACTACGTACTATTTGTATAATTTAATAAGGAATACAATATACTTTTGAAATATTATAAATTTTTCGTCTACTTTACTTTCGTTTACTTAATGTTTCATTTGCACAGGTTTAACAAGTAAAACCTTTTTATTACTGTTTGACTGCACAGTTTTAAGTTCTAGCTAATTTATCTACTGTTTATTGTTATGTTAGAGATAACAGGGTATTTGCTTACCTGTAGTAGGAATTTAACAGTTGGCTATCAAAAGATGTTTGTTTAAGATGTTTAAGAGAGAGAGACGACCTATGTGGCGCAGTGGGCGAAGGTCCGCCTACGACGCAGAAGGTTGCGGGTTCGATCCCCGCCGCGGGTCAAATGTTTGTATCAACTACAGATATTTGACTCGGGTCTGGGTGTTCCTATGTATAATATGTATGTATTTACAAACAAAAAAGTATATAAGTATTTTATCAGTTATCTGGTTCCCATAGTACAAGCTTTGCTTAGTTTGGGGCTAGATGATGCTGTGTGAAAAATGTCTAGTATTTTTTTTTTTTTTTTTTTTTTAAGATAAGTTAGCAACGACTTTTGTAAATAACTTTTCTTTGACTTCTGCATCTATGCCAATTAAGCTTTTTAAGCATTATCTCAGATTTTTAAGCGGATTATTTGAGAACAGAGCATCAAAAGCGTCAAAAAATAGGTAACATATGACTTTTAGGACAGTCATGTTAACTTTTTGCAGCTTTCCATAGTCATTTTTAAAATGCGAGTCGTTTTTGCATTTTGCTTCGCATAATTGTTCACTTTTTACGTTATGAGTTTGCCTATTAAAACATTGTTTATCTGCTAATTGACATGTTTATAATGACTTGTCTTAGTTGACAGGGACATACACGCTAAGGATAATGTTTAAAGACCTCCCACCCGCCATATTTACAAACTTGTCGATGTACACTCGATTAAACACTTTATCGCTGATGCAAATCTGTGAATTATCATTGTTTATGTTAGTGCATCAGTCAACATAGCACAGAAAATGCGATTGAGACATTATCTGGTTAGCACTATCCACGGTAGAACAGGACAGAGAACAAATACACCCGCATATAATTTGTAAGGAAATAACTTTCTGTGGGAGTGGGACGGTGCGATTGAAATGTCAGCCTCGACGCATGCATAATGAGAAATCTGTTGTCTCTTTCGCTCTAGACGTCTTACAATCGTTTATTGTCATGTTACTGTCTCGTTTCGACGGGCGAGATTGAGATGAAATTGCCTTCGGCGCGGTCCGAGTCCTCCCGCTCATGCTCTCCATGCTATATCGGTTTAGGCCGCGTCTGAGGTGGACGCATGTTCGTCACGCCCGCGAACTTACAAAAACAATCGCCGTTCATTTTAAATTAAAACATTGACATTTCAAAACAACTCTTTGACAGTGCAAGTGCAGTGACTCGTTTGGATATTTACAAAGTGCTAAAAAAGTTTTTGAGGCAATTGACAAGTGAGCATGTGTTAAGTGCCTTATTTATAATTATGCCAATGGATTGCTTATACTTCGCCGATATAGTTTGACACATGATGACCTGACCAATGAAGATAGCATTGGTAAGTATGACATTACATTCTGTACTTTAGAACGGAACATAACATAATGGGTTCATTTAAAAGCGGTCATTTATCTCAAACCCAGTATTCACGCATGCAACGCAACATTGTCGGAATACATACTTTAATATTTATTTTGGAATTTGTCATTTTGACAATGTCACAAGTCCGATTTAAGCGAAGATTTGAACATGTGGCCGAATTCAGTATAATTTTGTACCTGCTTCGGCCAAACGAAAAGGGGCTGCGTTTTTGTTAGTTTAAAAACAAAGAAAATGTCCCGGTCGGCAGGGAGCCGCGTTACAGTGCAGTCACGATTTTAGTCATTCCCAGGAATAGCCGGGATATGTATTAGCTTGTTGCATTCATTAAGCTAGAAAATAAGTAAAGTAACTTAAATTAAAAAGCTTTTTAGTTTAAGTTACTCAGGTAATTTTTCATTTATTTTGTTACAATTGTGTTTTCTTACTTATTAATTTTATAAACATATTTGATTTGCAATTTAAATGCAAGCTTCTGAAATTATTAAGCTTAAGTAAGTATTTTTGTATACCTTAGTAAATAAAGCTAATTATCATTGATATGAATCGTTGTTATAAAATGAAAACCATTAAAAATGGATAAAGTGATAATCTGCCAGGATAAAATAGCTTTAATGTTTCTAGATTCTTGTTTTTAATGCATCCAAAGTAGATAATTAGCCGTAAACTTTTGATACCTAAGTATTTTTATAAAACGGGAATTTATATTTATAGGTAATTTAAATATAAATAATAATAAGCATTAATTATTAGCTTTATTTGATGAGTTTTTTTATTTAATACATAAAAAAATTCCGTGATACCTACATACTCATAAAATATAAATTTTTAGGGGTAGGCAAAAACTCATTAGAACAAAACATGAAATGAACCATCGAATTTTGTTGTAAGTAGGTACCTATCCAATATTCCAACGCTGATAGATTCGCCTTGGACATTGTCTATCAAATATTTTGAAGGGTTGGTGGATTGGTATTATGGTCTGGGGTATTATGAGATTTAGGTAATTATTATCTATTAGGAGACGAATCGGTTTACCCTCATTTTACTCTTATATTCTTATATTATTTCATGTAGTACCCATAACACAAGCTTTGCTTACTTTGGGGCTAGATGATGATGTGTGAAAAAGTCCAGCATTATTTATTATTATTTATTATATGTAATATGTGTTGGAAATATTGATAAGTATCCACTTCTGCATTAATAGTAGATAACAGCTTGGTATTTTATTAACTTTAACATAATATACATGGGTAATCTTTGGATCTACTGATCTAGGTTAGATAAGATTCAACAAAATCTTTCGTTCAGAAGTTTAATTTTTTTTTGTGGTGTTATAAGTTTATTTTTATCTAGGTTCCCCAACGGATCTAGGCATTCGTGAAGTTAGCCGTTTGTCTGCGCAGTGAACGCTTTTTCATACAAAATTGTGTTCTGCGCAGACAAACGGCTAACTTCACGAATGCCTAGATCCGTTGGGCGAACTGTAGGTACATGAGCGAATCTGAAACAGAATATGAGGTTTGAATGAAGAAGGATGCAGCTAAAGAGGAAGACCAAAGAAATGAGTGAAGACATGACAGCTGATAGAGTAGAGTGGAAGAGAATCCCGTAATCAAAAGCCAAAAGTGTGATATTGGTAGAGAATAATAATAAGCGAAGCCGCGGGCAGCAGCTATATAGCTTTGCATTATCACATCACACACGCTTTGCAAGCATACAATAATTTGCAGGTTTCACGGGCAGCCCATTCCAGGTTTATGCCTGGGAGCCAGCGGCGTGCGATTTACCTCGGTTATATCAAAGGCTTTATTTTGTAAGGAAACAACCATGGTTTAAATTTTACTAGCCTTTGCATACAGCTTTGTACGAAAACTTTAACTTAAAATGTTAACATTTTGACATAAGCAAACCCCAGAAAATATTCACTTGAAATTATGTTAAAAAGTACCTAATTATAATTTATATTTAAAAAAAAAATTTGTTTTATTACCGCGGTGTGACCCGCGATCCCTCGGGATTTTTTCATTTTTTCGGGATAAAAGGTAGCCTATGTCCGTCTCTTTGATACAACCTTTAACTATGTCAAATTTCAGCTTAATCTGTCCAGCGGTTTGGGCGTGAAAGTGTAACAAACAGACAGACAGACAGTTACTTTAAAATTTATTATATATATATAATATTAGTATGGATAGTATGGATATTAGTATGGAAGTATGGATAGTATGGATTTTTAAGATAACTAATTTAAGAATCTCATATTCGTAGGTACCTTAATAATCTAGTACCTACCTACATTCTGTCATTAAACTTTTTATCACAGCTTACATTAAAACCTTGAACTTGTCGAATGTCAGTCAGTCAGTAATTCAACATTATTAAATTGGAGATCTCAAGTGGTTCTATTATGGTAAACATGTAACGTGTTTCTTTACAATGTAATGTAATCTGTGATGAATCTTGCATCTCAATATATTGAAAGCTTGGCTTTCATTATGCAAGTATTCTTACCAGCTACACCTTATAAACCGCGGTGCCTTCGAAATTCTTTATTTTTCGGAATAAACTAATGCATTAATCAAGGACCAAAGCTATCTCAATAATATTAATTTCATTTTAATCCGTTCAGTCATTTTAGCGTGAAGAAGCCACAACACCCCCCCTTAAAAATTGTCACACATATAAAAGTGGTAAGATTTTTCAGTAATTTATTTATTTACAACTTATGCTAACATCCAGGTAGATTAGGAAAAATAAAATGCTCCACTACACGGTTATCGTTACTCAGTAACTATGCCTTTTAGGTTCGATTCCCACTCAATACAAACATTGTGTGTGATGAACCTTATCTTTTTTCTTAGTGAGTATTTACAGATAAAATAATTACCTATAGCAACCGGATATTTAAAGTATTGACTATAATCGCTATGTTCCTGTAACATGAATTGCATGAAACAAAAAACCAATTGCTGTAAAGTTAATTAAGTTGCAAATAGCGAAAACAAAAAGTTCTAATTAAATTAATACAAAATGATTATGTAGAATAATACATTTTGTGGTTCAAAAATGGTTTATTAAGCTATTATCATAATTAAATCTAGTAACTACTTGAAGAATTATACTCAAGTACTTACCTAAACTTTTTTTTTTAAAAGTAAAGTAAAAAAATGATTTAAAAAACTAGCTACACATTTACTTAAATGAGTAGTGTACCTTCCTCTGGTCACTGATCATACACCAATCCTATGATGTAGGTAGTGTGTGGATATTTAAAAATCCTAAGGACTTCTTTCGCCATTTTTGAAGGAGCTAGTTCTGCAGTAGGCTCTGCTATTTTATTTAGTTTCCTCGTGTTTTACTAGATTTTTTTTAATTTAAAAAAAAAAGGGGCTTTGTCGCTGAGCGAATATATCGCCCAATCAGTAACATCTTAGCTTAGTCTTCTTATTCTTCATGGTATTATGTAATTTCGGTGGCATTTTACTAATGAAGCCTTGGATACGTAACAGGAGATTTGGCAAATGGAATGGGGGAGTATTCAAGAAGATTTCTCATTTGACCAAAGATTTCCGTTGGAGTTTTGAAATGACAAGCCGCCATGTTTTTTCAAAATCAAATTGACGTGACATGAATACATATATGAAGTGAAGTGAAACAGTTGCTATTATTAAAAAGAAGAAGAAGAAACCAAGGAGTGAAGTGAAACCAAGAAGAAGAAGACTAAGCTAAGATGTTACTGATTGGGCGGTATAGTAGCTCAGCGACAAAGCCCTTTTCTTTTTTTTGTTCATGTAAATGTAAAAAAATCCTACAGTCTACGAGATTCTTTACCAGTAGGACGTAATTCAAATTAGGAAGACATTTCACGAAGCATGCCGATGTGGTACGGAAATGACCGAACAGCCCCGATCAGGCACGATTAGACCCTGTAGAAAGATCGACTTTCGACCTAACATCATGATCACGACAGTGTCGGTAAATAGTAGGTAGGTACTATGTAGGTAGGTACATCAGGAACATAGGAAATACATTATAGACATTTAGTAGAAGATTTTTCTTTTGAATTAAGAAAAGTACGTGAGGGTCGTTGAACACTCGTTTGGAACGAAGTTTGTACGTTTGAAATTTATGACATTTTGCGCACCTTGTGCACCACTTTTCACAATCTGCGCATCTTTTTTTTGCGCACCATTTTGCACAATTTGTGAAGTATTTATCAACGAATACATGCTGAAAGTCACTGTATGTAGGCACCTAAATGCGACGCTTCCTCGGACACTAAATGGCACTGGCTCAAAAAAACGTTCCAAAATTCGCATTGTGTAAATGCTCCTTTAGCTTAAAACTCACCGTAGATGAGTCATATTTAGGGTTGCGTACCCAAAAGGTAAAACGGACCCTATTATAGAGACTACTGTCTGTCTGTCCGTCTGTCACCAGGCTGTATCTCATGAACCGTGATAGTTAGACAGTTGAAATTTTCACAGATTATGTATTTCTGTTGCCGCTATAACAACAAATACTAAAAAAACAAAATAAAATAAATATTTAAGGGGCTCCCATCAAACGTGATTTTTTGCCGTTTTTATAGATAATGGAACCCTTCTTGCGCGAGTCCGACTCGCACTTGGCCTGTTTTTTATAATATTAAGAAAGTTCTATTCAATAAAAGACCATACATTCATACTCTTAACTCTGCAATAAATTATTATGATGTTTAAATGAATAAGACATGAGAACTGTCTTATCAGCTATCTCAAAGGGCAGGGGTTACGTTTATCGCTAAGAAAGTCATTCGTCATTTTAACACTATCCTTAAACAAGCCCACATTATATTACTCTACTCATACAAAGAGATACTTGACGGACGTGCCTTTGACTATTCCGTAGGTGTCATAAAAAATATAAATGACACATATGAAACACAACAATTATAAAAAAACATAAAAAGGTAAGTACGGAATCCCATCCCGCTTCCCCCTCATATAATAAAGCTGAAAGTTTGTGAGTTTGTTTAGGTGTTTGTGTTTCAATCACGCCTAAACCAGAACCGATTTGGATGAATGTCTGCCATCCCTAGCAGGATAACGATTCTTAAAAATCACCCATCGAATCGGAAACAAGAATCATTCGCGTCCGAATCACCCGGCAATCAGCACCGACCAATCACTATCGATTCCCGGTCGTTCACTCGATAGATCTATCGGCTCGATTAAGCAATTATCGAAACTATACGTCTCTAGCGCAGCTTAGATTGAATGGCTGGGTAACTGCAGTCATGTGGATTTCTAAATGCATTAAAATCTTGGATTGAATTTTTATAGTGTCAACTTCATACCTACTAAGAGACCTCTCAGATGCTTAAAATTGGGCGCATAAAAAAATCCACATGATGTTTTGTTATCATAATACTTTTTTGTTCGTCAGGGGCCTTACTATGAGCTCTTATAACGATCCAGTTTAAGTCCTAAACTGAACTGCTTCGCCATAACGTACCATGACGTATGATAATAAAAGTTACTATAAAATGTACTACATATTTCTCTTTTAACAAATTAACCATGGCCATTTTGAAAATAGACTGATGTCGTTGGTTAAGTAGCTGATTTCTAGGTTCTTAATATTTTTCTGTACCTATCCATAATATTTTGCAGATGTATAAATAAACTGATTTGCATTCAAAATAAGTAAGAGGTTATATTTATAAATTTATACCATCATAAATTAAATTTTGCTAGTTTGTTAAATCAAAAAATGTACATTTGTATGTTCACTTTATGAAATACATACATGAAGACATTAATTTACATGTTATTATACTAAACTTGTCGTAAAAACTTAATCGTTTTGCAATAACATAATACTTAAGTAATACAAGTAAAACAATTTTCTGCTTAAAACCGTCACGTTGTCACGGTACGAAAACTTTGCGATTCAGATTAAGAACCTAAACTGGATAGCACCCAAACTGAATTGTAAGTCATGGTACGGCACCCATTGTTTATTTACTTATTCTTTCTTGATTCTACGTAAAAAGGGTTGGCAATCAGGCTGTTCTCAATTTACCTATGTCCTCAAAACATCTCTAGTTTTGCCGACGGCATCGCTCGCGGTTTCTCAAAAGCTGGGCTGTTGAAACTTCTAACCAATTATTAGGCGCGGATATGTTTTATGATTTATATCATTTCGGACGTGACCGTAGAGAATGGAGTCGATGAACTGAAGATTTCGTTTCTTTTAAAGTCGAACGGAATATGTTTTAGAGCTAGTTGAACACAGTTGTAGGTAATTGAATCTGTGAAAAAATACAAAAAAAACTTAGGCCTTTACATCTATACTAGATGATTTATACAGCATCAAGAGGCAACCTATGCCTACACATAACGGGACGCTGTAGTGCTTGGGACATTGTTTGAGATGGAATAGGCTTGCCGAGCACCTAAACCATCCTCTCAGCTTAATCAGCCGCCCACAGGAAAGACGACGTCAATACGTGTGGAGCTGACTAAGCTGCGGGTTTCCTCACGATGTTTTCCTTCACCGTTATGAGCTCGTGTTAAAGCGCATATAAATGTTTCGAAACGAAAAATCCAGTGATGCACGGCCGGGATTCGAACCCACGACCTTCGGATTGAAAGTCGAGGCACAACCCCATTTGACCAACACGGCTTTCGAAAAAATACAGCCACCTTAGAAAATAGTTATTTAGTTAATTCGAACGATAACATCCGACCATTAGGTATCTATAGGTATACCTAACCTAATTCCTTATTTAACTTTAAGTTAGTTTCCTTATTTAACTAACCTAACTAAAAATAATGATTACTGTAGGTATTTATTTGGGTACCCCTAAAATTTACTGGATTTAAATAATGCTAGACTTTTTCACAAATCATCATCTAGCCCCAAAGTAAGCAGAGCTTGTGTTATGGGTACTAGATGACTGATATACTTTTTGTTTGTAAATACATACATATTATACATAGAAACACCCAAACCCGAGACAAATATTTGTAGAGCATACAAATATTGGTCCTGCCGTGGGGATCGAACCCGTAACCTTCTGCGTCGCAGGCGGGCATTCGCCCACTGGCTCCACAGAGGTCGTCATTTGGTATATTTCTTATCTGTGGAAAATTTGAGGTCCGATATTGCCATGATTCTTTAAAGAAAATCATCTTGAGAAAAATTTTACACATTCTAATCAAGTTTTTTGGTTCTGGGCAAGCTTAGAAGCTCAACGAAATTCACAAACATGGTACACTCAAGGGATAGGTGATTGACGACCTCTGTGGCGCTGTGGGCGAAGGTCCGCCTGCGACGCGGAAAGTTGCGGGTTCGATCCCCGCCGCGGGACAAATGTTTGTATGACCTACAGATATTTGTCTCGGGTCTGGGTGTTTCTTTGTTTAATATTAATATGTATGTATTTACAAACAAAAAGTATATAAGTAGTTTATCAGTCATTCTACCCATAACACAAGCTCTGCTTACTTTGGGGCTAGATGATGCTGTGTGAAAAGTCCAGCGATATTTTATTTATTTATTTATACATAACTTATGTGTTTTTAATGCAATGGTCTAAAGCTTGAAATGGTTTAAAGAAAAACTGTTTTATGAATGCTGGCTCATATCGATAAAACACATAATAATATCGATTTCATACTTATTATAATAAATAAATAATAAATAAATAAATAACGCTGGACTTTTAACACAGCATCATCTAGCCCCAAAGTAAGCAGAGCTTGTGTTATGGGTAATAGATGACTGATATACTACTTATAATAGTTTTTGTTTGTAAATATAATACATAGAAACACACAGACCCGGGACAAATATCTGTAGATCATACAAACATTTGTCCCGCGGCGGGGATCGAACCCGCAACCTTCTGCGTCGCAGGCGGACCTTCGCCCACTGCGCCACAGAGGTCGTCATTATGATATTTTATGAAATGTTTAAAAGTCCTTACTGAATTAAAAATAGAGATGGGATCAAAATCAGCATCTTAGCTATTAAAGGTTAAGCATCTGTTTAAATGAAGTTGTATAATGTAATTGTCAGTCTATTAAAACTCTTCTATTTATCTTCAAGCGCAAAGTCAAAGAGCATTACCTTTCTTTATAGTTATGTTATTTAGGTATATGTATTTTTATGTATATTATCTAATATTAATCTTTTGTAAGTATATGTATTTAGTATTTATTTTAGTGTAAGTATCATAATTTACTAAACATTTAGTTACTTTTTAAATATCATTACATTAAGTAGGTTAAGGACTTAATTTTTTTTTCACTATACCTAATTGCACATGCACCCACTGTTACAACCCCATCTCTCTCTCTCCTATAAAGGTTTGCTGTAAGAGAACTCTTTTTAGGGTTAAGCTCGCCTCTTCCATTACTTCTCTTTAAGATTCTATATATGTAATTTCTTTGTGCAATAAAGAATAAAGATAAAGATAAAGATAAAGATAAGAAAACATAGGCATTTGAAATTAGAAAAATTTAATAAAAAAATGGAACTTACAGAAGCTCAATAATAATGAAAACTTCCTTTGAGTATGCCGTGGTCGGGTATATACAGTAAAACAGCATGCCTACAATAAAATGAAAACTAAAGTATTTTCAATATAAAATAATATTATTATGAACCAGGCCTAGTAATATTTACGCGCTCATTTTATTAAAATATGAATATTGCTTCCAAGATGATTCTTTATTATCGATGTGGAATAATAAATATGTTTAAGTGGTGGATCTGCCGCTGAGTCTAACGTTTTTATTTGTGTTTGAAATTGTTTATGTTACTCTATGTTTTCAATTGTAACTGAAACTAATAAGGTCGGGAATTTACTTAGCTAAAACGATTTTTCTAAATCAGTTGCGAAAGCGAACTAAACGGATTTTAGCAGATCTAATCCATACTAATATTATAAATGTGAAAGTAACTCTGTCTGTCTGTCTGTCTGTCTGTTTGTTACGCTTTAACGCCAAAACCGCTGAAAAGATTAAGCTGAAATTTGGCATAGTTAAAGGTTGTATCCCAGGAAAGGACATAGGCTACTTTTTATCCCGAAAAAATGAAAAAATCCCGAGGGATCGCGGGTCACACCGCGGGAGCGCAGCTAGTAATTTATAAAGTAATCATAAAAATCTTTTTTTTTTATGAAACTATGAATTATTAAAACTATAAAAATATTATATTAAGTGATGCTAAAAACATTCGCCATTTACAAACACAATAGCAGGTCCTCACCATAAAAAAGTTCCAATCAAAACTAAAAAAATTAAAAATAAACGTTTAATTACTCCATTAAACTTCACAGTGTATAAATAAATAAAAAGTAATTTCACCGATATCGCTAAGTCGTTTAGTTATTTGGCCGAGCTATAGAACTGGTCGGCGGGGTCAAGTGAGGTCACGCCCTTAGATGAAGACATTCGGTACAGAATATGAAGTTTTACCTTTATTATTGAACCGTTGTGGGTGTAGCTTTACAAAGATGCAATGTATACAAACTTTTTGAAATTCGAACGTGATTTTTGAAATCCGAACGTTAGGATGAATTTGGTCTACCATTTGAAATTGGAATTAGTTTGTTTTGAATTTCGAAAGCTAGGCTTCATTTTTATCGTCAGATGATAAAAGGAAGATACTTTTTTGTTAAAACATAAATACTAATAAATAAAATAATAATAACATTCGTTTATTTAGCTGCTTTAGAATAAAATCTCTATGTTTTTTATTTATTTATTAATTCAGAAAAAAGCTTAGATATAGATGAATAATTACTATGTTGTGTACTTGAAAATAATAAAAGTACTTAAATGTTCTCACAAGTTTGAAATGTTGTAATATTAAACTCTGTAAAGGCTCAATTAGTTCTATCGAATCCAATATTATCGTTCGTGGAATTGATTGAATAGTCAACAATATTTTATTATACATCATCATATTTCATCATCATCATTTTTCCTATGAACACACAAAGGTATTCTTGTGAAATACTTTCATACGAAAGAGTATTGATTTTAAAAAAAGCGGAGTTTTATATTCAGACCTCTTGATGATAAAGGATGTTTCACAATGCCGAAATAACATAATATTATATTAAATTAATTTAATTAAATGAGAGGTGTCAACAAACTTTAAAGTTATATCATAAAAGCATTTTTTCCACGAGTCTTTTAGTGAAATCAAGTATTTGATTTGACTAATTGAATTTAGAGGTGATAAAGTGGAAGCAAGATTTATTTCAATGGATAGTTGATTGATCGTAAACATTTAATTAATTTTACCATTTTAATGAGTGAGAGTTTTATTTATCTTTTAACAAATTAACCATGGCCATTTTGAAAATAGACTGATGTCGTTGGTTAAGTAGCTGATTTCTAGGCTCCTAATATTTTTCTGTACCTATCCATAATACGCGTATTCTGCAGATGTCAAAATAAACTGATTTGCATTTAAAATAAGTAAAAGTGTATATTTATAAAATTTTACCATCATAAATTAAATTTTGCTAGTTTATTAAATCAAAAGATGTTGTACTTTTGCATGTTCACGTTTTGAAATACATACATGAAGACATTAATTTACATGTAACAAAATACGAATGATCAGCAAGTAATCAAATACTTTTTCACGTAGTCAATTGATGTTCCCGGACCGTGACACGACCAGAAAATACGAACACAAAATATTTGTACAGTCACCGAAGCAATAAACACACAGAAGCGTATCGAATCACGGCCTTCTCTAAATAAAAATTCCCAAACAAAAAAGTTGGTATAAGCGTCGAAAGAGCCATCTTTTCGGGGTAGAACTAATTGGTAGGCCTAATACTTCAAAAATGACTCTATTACTATAGTGTAGAGTTGAAATTCGTTCCGCGTGCTGCAACGCTGGTGTATAGTTAAAAAAGTTATTTGTTATACTCGCACCACTATCCCAATGTCCGGTTTGGAAGCGTGAGGCTGACCGACAAAAAGTTCGAGAGCTGCGGTAATCTTCGGATTGAATAAGCTTGTATAAGCTTTCTAAGCAAGATGAAGCACCAATTACAGTAATACAAGTCACTGATAATATTGAAATTCTTGAAACGCAACGAATTTACATATGTTTGGTTGTAATAACATTCTTTAGATCTGTTATAGAACGTTGGGCAACATTTTTATCAATGTTCAGTTACACAACATTATGTTTTTCCCAAGAACAAATAGTTATTGATTAAAAAAAAAACTATTCGTATGCGTGAGTTAAAAAAACAATTCGTATTCTAAGGAAGTCAATGTCTTAAATCATCAACCACACTCGTAACAGTATATTTTACTAAAAACCTAACGGCTGTCATGGAAGTTTTTATATTTCGAATCAACTCTCAAATAAAGTGATCACATACATCGATGGTAAGATACGAAAACCGTTTCAGATAAAACACCTGTACGCCCGCCTACCTACCCACTTATAAATATGTAACCCTATTGTCCTGCAGGGTACTATTGAAGACTTGCTAACAAGGACTCGGAAAAAAACAAGTCCACTGAACAATAGTCTTGGAGACGGCCAGGTAGAATCCCCTTTGTTGAATACCATTAGGACGTAGTTCTGAAGATTTCGACGTAATAAAATTCGATGGACGCTAAATTTTTTCTGTGAAACTGAACGCAATCCTCTTTTTACGTCACCGTCTGTCGCGTTTCTTAATATTCCGCGTTCTAAAACTGTGTGGTTTATGTTGTTAGGATGAGCATCTGACCACCCCATTGAAGACATCAAAGCATCATAAAAATCTGAGGAAACACTATGCTTGGACATAATAATAATTGTAAAAACCTTCTTTCATTTTAATAAACCTCTTTAGTTCAAAGTTATAGTTATTTCATATTTTTATCGATTAAACTCAATCTGAAATTCGATATCGAGTCATATCTATAAAAACGTTTATTAAAAAGCGCACAAAAAGCTCATATTATTCCAATCTTGATAAAATTCCGAATAATCAGCTATCGAATTATTAAAAAATAAATTTCTTTATCCCGAACAAATCACTGGACGGCTGGCCGTTAAAATTAATGACAATTCTTTCACCGAAACGGTGCCGGTGTCGGGACACCTCTACCTGAGCGCTGACGTGTCTATTTAGACATCAAAATACACTTTTTTGTGTGAATATCTGTGAAACTAGTTCCCTACAACACAAAACAATCTTTTGTCAGGTACTTTAATGATTTTCGGCACATTTAGCGGTTCTGCGAAGGGTCCACACGTGGCCCGTTTTAGCGTATTGGTGAGTAGGGTTGTCCGACATCCGGTAATCAGGCCTCTGTTCTGCCATAAATGCAAACAACCTTTTTTTTTAAATTGACGTGATGACTTTTGTAGAATTTAAGGTATACGACTGGCCATAACTTAATTATTATTTATCGTGCGTTTGAATTAATATTACTAATAAAGTTATCAATAAACACGTCAAAGAATGATATTCTACTTTGTTTTTCAAGTTCAAAAATTAACACATAAATCATCATCTATTATAATAATATAATATAATAATCAATCAACTGAAAAATCTTTTTACAGTATTGGGCAACCCTATTAGCCCATTATCAAAATGGCCACGCAAGGTGTTACCCAATAGGGTGTGTTGATGCAAAACGTGACAAATCCTGTGTAAGCGATACTTTGCTACTTTGGTAATATCGAAGTTACATTAAGCCGACATTTCTGCGTTTTATTGTCCCTTATTTAAAAGTATTGCTTCATAAAATAAAATCTCTCTTAGGCTCAGTTTTTATCTAAGGAAGCAGGTTGCAAGTCATGACGATTACTTTTTGCAATAAAGCATGTAGGTATTGTGCCAAAATAATGTTTCCACATGCTTCTGACAAACCATATTGAGATTAATTATAACTATATTAGGATCACTTTGAAATAATGTCTTTTATAAGATATTTTTATGTAAATCATTGATGATCTCTGTTCTGTCCATCGAAATCAGCTTAAGAAACGAATGCTTTTTAATTATAGCAATCTTTAATATCTCATTAATGTTATATTATACTAAATTGTTCCGTTTTTAATAAAAAAGTTATTGGACATCCGCAACTACCAGATTTAATGGCGTGTTTCCAGGTTAAATTAAAGTTAGTTATTAGGTACTGTTGCACTCAAAATTATGTTTAGCCAAGCATTCGTGACACATACTGGTGATGCTTTTGCTTATTTGATACGAAGTTGAAAATTTCATTTGTTTTGTTTTAACTTCATTAGGTATATTAAGTTAATATTGTGTATCTTGAAATTTTGAATCGGTCGCGGGACGCAAGTTTGAAAGTGAGGATCTAAATGCAAACTTTCACACTTAAGTGTAGCAAATGTTCAAAACTCACAAAAAAAAATCATTCACAAGTTTTTATTATGCGAGACGAGCATCTAGTTAAATAATTACGTTTTAATACTAAAAAAAAACCGACTTCAATGTTTGACTCGAAACGCGGTGTGACTAAGGGCGTCAAGCTGTCGATTCGATTTCTATTTGTGACATGGCTAGTAGGGAAGGTGTTTAGAGTTTTACGGAGAAACTATCAATCCCTCAGGAATAAAATTTATATGGGACCACCTCTGGAGTATACCCTTTCAAACATAAAAATAATTTTGCAAATCGGTCAACAAATGGCGGAACAATCGCGTAACAAGTTAAAAAAAAAAAAAAAAAAAACATACAGACGAATTGAGAACCTCCTCCTTTTTTGAAGTCGGTTGAAAAATAAGATTTTTTAGTCCTACAATATGGCTCTAAACTTAAACGCAACTTCAGGCTGTTTCATCTAAGTCTGTGCCCAACTGTACAGCACAGATTTAAGTAATCTCAAGTAACAGCGGAACTCGTATAGCCCTCGCATTAAACAATCAACTGTATCTTATCATTACAGACAGACAGGATGTGTGCTTCGCCCTTAGTATGAGTGACAGTTGGATCTGGGGTTAAATATTTGCTTGCAGGTCGGAATTTCATATTGGACAATAGATATTATACTAACTTAACTTATATTATAAATTATCTTCACTTCTTCTTTGGCTATTGCGCATTGTTTGTGTTAATTTATAGGAATATAGGCTATATAATGGATATTTGTTTATATAACTTAAGAGTCAGGCTCTTTGAATTATATAAACAAATAGCAACAATTCAGTTACTGTGTGTGCATATTTTTCCAAACCACATAGAATTTAAATAAATGTAAACCTACATTTAATTTAACCAACACTATTTCGGACATATCCAATTCAATTCAATTCCTAATTCAAAATGAAGATTGTTGAAAACACAATACAAAATAACTGTCATGTCCGCGTACGGGAAATTTACACAAAATAAAGATATTTTATCTATTTTTATTTTACTTAATCCGTATTCTATGTCACAATGGATCCCAAACTCAGTCGCCCACTCAAATTCTTCGCCCTTGGTTTTTAAAAAGCGTCAACCGTATTATAACATCCTACAATCATTATGTGTGTTGGCAAATTCCTGAGCCCGATAAATTTGATAAATGGAACCATCGACACGAAGACGAAAAAAGTATACCTACCTATCTACATTACATGTGTATTGTCGACAAACCAACAATGTAGGTATTTAGGCGTTTGCAAATTTCTCTTATTAGGTTATGTAAATTTCCAATTCATTCTAAAGGTAAAAATAGGTTTCAAATGTGAAAATGAAGTCGATGTCAATTGCCAGTTGAGTTACACAATAAGGCCCCAGATGTTGTGTGAAATGTCCAGCAATATTTATTTTACAAAAAATTAAAGCAACGCTGCCTAATAATAATTGTATTGTATGTGTTGGATTTACCCTTCTTACTTACAATGTGTCTTAGAATCAAGTCAAAAGAAGAAGTAGAAATAAAACAGCCACAACTTTTTAAGCACCACTTTTTCTAAAACTGGTTCTACACTTATTAGAGCACAACATACAAGAAAAGTTATCTAGATTTAGCACTACATGTCTGGTTGATTTAGATTTGGTTATCTGCTTTGAGACACCTAAGTCGGATAATGTTTGAAGTACCTATAGATAATGCGAGTGAATACGCGGATTGGTTCCTTCACGATCCCATTCTAGCATACCATTCTTGCCTCTTGCTTTCTCAAACTGAACGTAGCAAGAGCTTTTATATTCTGTGGCAAGAGGCAAGAATGGTTTGCCAGAATGGCATCGTGTAATGCATCTAAAATTAAAACTGACAGTCCAAAACCAACAGCAAACAACGCCAGCTTCAAGAGTGATAATGTCAGTTTGCCGAGCGAGTTAGCGAGGACTCGCGAGCTACCGGCCGGGCCGTGTTCCACCAGATAATAAATAACACCCAACAGTCACTACATAGTCCTTCTTCTGATCGTGTCACTTAGTGCTATCGAACCAGTGTGGTGAAAGTGTCTTAAGTGGCCCTTAAAAAAACTGACTGTCATACTTCTTAAGGTCATTTCGGTTTTCCCTACATGCATGCAAAAATTTGTCGGTTGTGAATGCCGTTTAATAGAGTTATATTATGGGCCGAATACGGCATACAATGTGGGACGAAAGCAGGTTTTTCATATGGGCCGAACTTCCTCAGGACGATGAATATAATGACATAATGACGAAAAAGTTGTAGAACTTTGATTTTTATTATATAAGTTTGAGTTGAAGGGATCTCAATCGAAAATGTAAATTATCCAGTAAAATAAAAAAATGCTCAAAACGTATTTTCTTTAAAACAAATAAAAAAAGTACGTGAGTGTCGTGGAACACTCGGTTTCGAAGTTTCAACTTTGAAATTTGGCATTTGTCAAATAAATTATTGTCAAATATTAAAATCCTAGTACTAACAGTGTAACAATCTATGGACTGTTTCGCATCTGCGCACTCGCACTGTGACGTTTTGACCTATGTATGTGTCGTGACGGTAAAATCGACCGCTTTTCTTCTAGCCCTCGTCCTCGATACCGTCCAAAAAGAAACTTCATTCCAAAAAAACACGCAATCATAGCCACCGTGAATACAGTTTTACTGTTTTATATACAACCCATAAATACTATGTAATTGTTCTGCTCTCGGCTCGAAATAACGAGTTAGCTTTTATTGTGATAATTTAGCTTGTGGTCTGACTACCCTTTTATTGCGGCAGGCAGATACCTACAGAGAACGTAAATTAAGCATGAAAGCGTAACGTCAGTGCTTAAAAAAAGTGACCTGGATCCGTTGAGCTATCTATAGGTCGTTTTTAACGATCTCTAGATAGCCTGATTCTATAACAAACATTTACTATTGATGTACGGTTGTATTTTGTAAATAAGTAATTTATATAGGGGATTTTGAAACAAGCCTATAGGTTCTTTTTTTCATGCCTTAGTATATTTGTTACTTATATACTTACTTTGGAAGAACCTTAGTTAAAAAAGTACGTGAGTGTCTTGGAACACTCGGTTGGAACGAAGTTTCAACTTTTGACATTTGACATTTGTCAAATAAATTGTTTTTAAAACCTAGTAGGCTCTTCTGTACCAACAATGTCACAATCTATGGAATGTTTAGCTGCTGCGCACTTCGCAATGTGACGATTGGGTCGTGACGCAAAAATCGAACACTTTTTTCGTCTAGCCCCCATCCGATACTGTCCGAAAAGGAACTTCGTTCCAAAGCTTAACTAGGCTTTATACTGTTCATAGTAAAATTAGTTCGCATTAGGTACTAAATAAATGGTCGAATTTCTATCTGTCTGTACAATAATATTATTATCATGCACAAACATTTTCAATTGCAAAGAATATGGATTACAAGGATCACGTCTCTAAATACTTATAATTTGACAAGTGGTCATTGACATCAAGTGTCTATTGTCATCAGCAACAATACGACTTTGACAAGCCTTGACAGAGCATACCAGTATGCGGATTTGTGAAAATTATAGAAATTGAAATGCAGGTACCCAATCCATATTGAACTGTACAATGCTCTTCAGTTTTTTTCTCAGTTTATTATGCTTTGGTACTTATGGATATTGAATAATTATTTTTGATGACTAGGATCACTATAATAATAATAATAATAAAACCAACTATTTCAATCTCTTGCTTTGCTAGACCTGCCAAAACATACGTTTGCACTTATGCAAAAAGCAGTAATTTTAAACACATGCAGAATTGTGCGAAAATTTTTGCAAACCGACCTGTCAAACAACGAGCTGTTACCGCCCGTTGTTAGGTCACAACCCATGAGACTAAATGACACGCACTTGGCTTAGGCCCGTGTTAGTCTAAAAACCACCGATCCTGATGGGTCGAGCAGATAAAAATCTACAAAAATAATAATAATATATAATAATGCTGGACATTTTCACACAGCATCATCTAGCCCCAAACTAAGCAAAGCTTGTACTATGGGAACCAGATAACTGATATACTACATATATACTTTTTGTTTGTAAATACATACATATTATACATAGAAACACCCAGACCCGAGACAAATATCTGTAGGTCACACAAACATTTGTCCCGCGGCGGGGATCGAACCCGCAACCTTCTGCGTCGCAGGCGGACCTTCGCCCACTGCGCCACAGAGGTCGTCTTATACTATGAATAAGTAGTCTTAAGAACTTGATGATTTTAATCCTGTTCAATTGCTACCGAATATCGTTCAGTTCAAGCTAAAACGAGCTCTTGATAGAGGCATATAGGCCACCAATGGCTTGTATGTCCTCTACGCGAAAACTGCAGAACGATTTTGAAAATGTGATAGTATCGACCCAGATCGATTTCTATTTCTATACTACTTTTATTTAAAATTGACATTGATAATGCCATGAAACCTCTCGCTTTATCTCCTCCCACTCACCAATTAGTACAATCTCCTCACTTTCTTTAGCCATTTCCAAGCTTAGTCCTTCTTCCAACGAGTTAAAGTTCAAAATGCATTTCTTCTTAATACAAGTTTGCTCATATCACAGGGTAGCTCTAAAACTATTTCTGGGAAAAGGCTTTAAGTTCAACTAATATTGACGATACAGTAGCTTATTAGTGTTATGGATTCTGGCTGTCAATATTAGTTACATACAATACTTACTTGTCAAACAAGTCGTGCTGTTATTTCGTGATTTTATGGCCTACCTGCCTTAAAGTACTTAGTTTAATTTTAAATAAAAACATTAGTGATCTGGCTTTTTAAAGATCGTTTTCATTGATCCTAAGATAGCTCGAAGAGATTATCAGACATCCCACTAATATAATAAAGCTGAAAGTTTGTGAGTTTGTTTAGATGTTTTTGGATGTTTGTATGTTAGTGTTTCAATACGCCTAAACCAGTGAACCGATTTAGATGAAACTTGGAATAGCGTAGACCTGGAATATATAGGCTATTCAAAATATTGGTACAACGTGGGTGAAGCCGCACGCAGTAGCTATACACTTTTTAAGTAGTTGTGCTTCGGAGGGCACGTCAAATTGTCGGTCCCAGCTATTATGTCGCTAAGCCATGACGGAGGCTAAAAACTCCTTCACCAGAGTTGGCCACTCACGAACTATATTTCTTCATGAAGGAGTCTTCATTGAGTAGAAAAGAAAAGTAGTAGAAAAGTTAATTTATACTTGACGACCTCTGTGGCGCAGTGAGCGAAGGTCCGCTTGCGACGCCGAATGTTGCGGGTTCGATCCCCGCCCTAGGACAAATGTGTGAATGATCTACACCTCAACACCTCCCTTACAACAATATTTCTATTTATCTACAGATATTTGTCTCGGGTCTGGGTGTTTTCTATAGGTATATAATATGTAAGTATGTATTTACAAACAAAAAGTGTATAAGTAATATAATAGTCATGTAGTACCCATAACACAAGCTCTGCTTACTTTGGGGCTAGATGATGCTGTGTAAAAAAGTCCAGCATTATTTATTATTTTTATTTATATTTATTCATGTACAAATTCAGGATGAAGTCAAACTTTACTGCAATCATTGTATAAACAAAGAAAAATGATCAACAAACAGTCAGTTCAAATATTAACGTTGAAGTTGCAGCTACGCAAATAACGATACAAGCTCCCAAATTAATGTCAACACGTATATGACATAAATATGACATTATGACAGCTTTGTGTGCGTAGCTTGGTCTGGACTTAGTAAACTACTTAATAGATATCATTATCATCATTTTACATTTACCGAAGACGTGGTGTAGCTGTCGCAGCCAACTGGTTAAATCCACCGGTCAATTAAGCGCCTAGCCATTTGATTAAACGGCGCCGTTCAACTAGCGGCCTGAATTATATTCAGCCGTCCGGTAACTAAAAGCATTTAATGAACTGGCTGGCTGGATGCCCAGGCCATTTAAAAATAATCAATAATGCTGGACTTTTTTACACAGCATCATCTAGCCCCAAAGTAACTTTACTTTACTTTACTTTACTTTACTTTACTTTACCTAGTGTACGTTGGGTGCAGGCTGCACAAGATCGATCGCTGTGGAAATCGATGGGGGATGCCTATGTTCAGCAGTGGACACTAAATGGCTGACATGATGATGATGATGATGATAAGTACCTAGTGTATTATATTGTCTTTGATTATACATAGCAACACCAAGACCAGAGACAAATATCTGTAGATCATAACATTTGTCCCGCGGCGGGGAAAATAAAAAAAGTTTAGTTTGTAGATGTGTAACTCACTATAATTCCTCCATCTCGTATACCTACTACTATCTTAACCGTCTTCAATGGAATCCAGACGGCAGCGTACTTTACGATATTTCTCCCATCATGTAGTTTGCTCTAGAAATGCTTCTAGGCACACAGCTTGCAATAGGGTTGTCACTTTATTTTTGTTCACATTTTGTCCTTGATTTATAATATTAATATTCTTTCCTAATTTTAATTTCTAAATGAGGGATGTGATTAGTTTGAATATGATCTATCTGTGGCATCCTGTCTGTCTGAGAAAACCGATTCATAATGTTCCCCCAATATCACTTACGAATCAAACATTACTAGTACCTATGTTTCCACCAACCAACTTAAAGTTTGAGCTTTCAAACTGAAGTGTTCTTAGCTATCTTTAGAGATATATTTTATAACAGGATTTTATCGTAATGTGACTTTTCGGTGTGAAGATACTGTTAGTGTAGTGTGCCGTGGTGGACGTGCGGCCGATCCTATTTCTGAAGATTAGTGGAGGGTAGTTCTATATAACTACCGCCACTTTTCGTCGGCTCCGCTGACCTACCTCCAGTTCGCCCGCGACCACGGTTGTTGCAATACAGCCGAAACGTCGGGAAATAATAAAGGTAATACGCGAAAAAATCCTGTTATAAAATATATCTCTAAAGATGAATTGTGATCGCGAAAGTTTAAGAAAGACTGTTCTTAGCTATCCTACTTCTCTACTGTAGTGTAGAGTAGTTTTTTTTTAATAACAAGCTAGGTAAGTACCTAAAAACTTCGTCAGAGTTGGTGACAAGCAGGATGAGCGTTGAACTTACAACATAATTCACAACCTGAGTTCAGACGAGTCCCACGGCAAAGGGACCTTTCCTTCTTCCGATTGGCGACCTCTGTGGCGCAGTGGGCGAAGGCCCGCCTGTGACGCAAAAGGTTGCGGGTTCGATCCCCGCGGCGGGACCAATGTTTGTATGATCTGCTAATATTTGTCTCGGGTCGAGGGTGTTTTTATGTATAATATGTATGTATTTACAAACAAAAAATATTTAAGTAGTATATCAATCATCTAGTACCCATAACACAAGCTCTGCTTACTTTGGGGCTAGATGATGCTGTGTGGAAAAGTCCAACATTATTTATTTATTTATTTCTATAAGCCACTTTTTACTCTATTAAACTTTTTAAACATGACTAATTATTACTTATTTCTTTATGAAAGAGCTCATAAACTAAAAGTCGAAGCGCCATGCGCCAGCCCTACGCACGATCACCAATATTGACACACGCAGTAAGCTCCACCGATGCGTCGCACAAACTCGACAGAGTCAATGTTTGCCTGTTTGCCTCGAGGAATCGAAGCGGTAATGCACTTCTATGATACTTGCATGTCGAGGAATTTCTGTTACGATTTGCTTTTTTTTAAAGTTTGGCTATTGCGTGGATTTGTCAGAAATAACATATTATCTTTATTTTATTATTTAATGGCTTTCAGACGCATATTGACTTAGTGTTACCACTATTTTCAATAGCCCTTTAATGCTATTCCACGTTTCATTGAGCAATTTTAGAGTTACAATCTGATGGATGATGTGATTAACCATTGAAATGCGATCTTTTTTTTTTGTTTTTTTTTTAATAATGCTGGACTTTTTCACACAGCATCATCTAGCCCCAAAGTAAGCAGAGCTTGTGTTATGGGTACTAGATGACTGATATACTACTTATATACTTTTTTGTTTTGTAAATACATAATTATACATAGAAACACCCAGACCCGAGACAAATATTTGTAGATCATACAAACATTGGTCCCGCCATCCATACATCACTCCAAAAATTATCGCATTTTAATATTAGCACAGAATACAGAAATATATTAGTAGGATTTAAAAAAGCGAAGCTAAAGAAGCGAGATTTAGCAAAATATAAAAAAAAATGTGTTTTATTAAATTACTAGCTGCGCTCCCGCGGTCCCTCGGGATTTTTTCATTTTTTCGGATTAAAAAGTAGCCCTGGGATACAACCTTTAACTATGCCAAATTTCAGCTTAATCTGTTCAGCGGTTTGGGCGTGAAAGCGTAACAAACAGACAGACAGACAGAGTTACTTTCACATTTATAATATTAGTATGGATCTTTGTAAAACTGAATTCAACTAAAATCTTACCTATTCAAAATAGAAAACAGCTTTATTTTTCATATAAATAATTCTGTATCTCAATGCCCGACGTATAATAGTTGTATATGCGTTGTATGTTTCTGTCCCATGGCGAGTGATAAAGACGCGGCATGAGACCGTAGGGATGTCCTCACTACATTCAAATCGATATAGGTAATTATCGATAAAAAAAACTTGTGAAAAATTTCCGACACAAAGATAAAATAACACTCTGTTATGCTGATGAATTTATTGATTCTTATAAAGTAGTAAAAAAAATATAAGTATATTAAAAATATAAGTATTTCAAAATAAACACCTCAAACCTTTTTTAACCTCAAGGTATAAAATGAATAGCATAATACAGTGTAACCAAAACCGGTCAATATTGTTACATTAACTTTACAAGAGCTATCAAGAGATCGTATTTACCACAACTATAATAGACCACACCGGGAATTCATAACAACATTATAATATCGAATGGGGTGGAGAAATATCGATTAAGTTAAACGCGTATCGATACAATAGGACGATAAATTAATTTTGTAGAGAAGAGGTAGCCTATGTAAAATCTTTTTTATTTGAAGAAATTATTTTATTCAGAACATAGGTAAGAGAAAGTTAAGAATTTTGTTTAGTTTTGTAGCACATCATCAACAGCCTTTCACGTCTCATTGCTGGGTATAAACATATCATCAGTTTTGCCATTTGCCTCTATCTTGAGCCAATCTTACCAATGTTATTGCACATAACAAATAATAATCATAACATGAGCGGTTCCAATATTAAATAAAACCATATGAATAAAGTTAAATAATTATTTATATACATTTATGACACTATACTATTATAACCAATAAAGTTAAAGATAGCAAATAAACATTGAACACTTAATTCAATTGTTAATAAAACTTTATCGATAAATATAAACTAGTGTTGTACAACAACACATTACCTTCCTAATATCGAACATCGAACAGCGATCAGACAATTTGGACATATTTATTATATCGATAAAATCGAGTTACAGCACATCACTATCGACAATCTCGAGCTTTCTTCTCACAATAATGGCATGGGCGGGTACAGACAACAAAACAATGAACAAAACAGGTATATTGTTATAACAAAGTGACGAATATGTAATGGTTGGTATGATTTGCAAATTGGTAGGTGCGAGTGAAGTTTAATGCTGACTCCTTGTATTGATTGAATGCCATGTGAGGTTTTGATGTGAGCTGTGGCTAATGTGTTAACCATGATGTGAGGCTACTGTCATATCAATCTGGAAAGAGATGAATGGAGAATATTGCATCAAAAATGCAGTGACCGCTTTATTTGAAAAAAATCTTTGTCCACTAGATTATGATGCGAGATATCAATAATAAGATTAACATTTTTCCTCGTTTGAAACGAATCACGTCCGTGACTCGCACCGGGCCGAAAGTGCCCTAATAATGGTGATAGCCCTCTGTAATTTAGTAGGGATTGAGTTATTAGTACCCGAGAAGGTAAGCCGTAATATACTCGTAGTAAAGTTTTGTGGTAAAGGTACAGTTGGTGGCGACAAGGCGGGTTGGTCACAATAGGTATGATGTTAATTTTTCAAAATCTGTTCTATGTTATTCAGAATGATTTGTTATGTGAAAAAAAATAATTATCATATTTCATTAGAAAATAAAGGTTATCAAATTTAAGATTTAAAATTCACGCCAAAGTGCTTGTTGGTGTCATGGCGGCTGTTATGACGTCACAGCTCACCACGTCAACAGTAAATACTCGAAAAAAATCGGAGTCTGGGAGGCACAGTTTTGGTCTATTCAGTAAGGCGGTGGATAATCTAAGGTCTGGCATGCGAGACGAACCATCCGTAACGCATGCCTCGCGATGTCTGTACGCGGCTTTGGGTACCTTCGCATTGTTCTACAATACAATTTCTTTGAGACTTCGTCTCCTCTGTAGTCGTGAGCGCTTGTATTATGTTTTGGACATCTTAATGCGATTTTGATAATGTTTCGTCGAAGCATTAGCGCTGTTCTCATGAACACGGACTCTATCTAGCGTACTCAGAGATTTATTTTATCTTCCTACTTTTTAACGCCATTTACACGATACCATCCTTGCTTCTTGCTCTCTCAAACTCAACGGAGTAAGAGCTAATATTCTGTGGCACGAGGCAATGGTATGGCAGAATGGCATCGTATAAACGGCGCCGGCGTTTAAAGTTTGGATGGATCTGTTGTAACGGATGGACGAACTTAAAGCATTTATTATATTTGTAGTATTGACCTACTTATCCATACTTAATATTATAAATGTGAATGTAACTCTGTCTGTCTGTCTGTTTGTTACGCTTTCACGCCCAAACCGTTGAACAGATTAAGCTGAAATTTGGCATTGTTGAAGGTTGTATCCCAGGGAAGGACATAGGCTACCTTTTATCCCGAAAAAATGAAAAAATCCCAAGGGATCGCGGGTCACACCGCGCAGCTAGTAGTTTATAAATTCTGTACAAAATATTTTTCGCAATGTACCTACTCATAATCTAGGGTGTCTATCGATTATCTTATCTAAGATTATCTTCAGCATTATCTTTATTGTGAAAGTTTAACAAAAAAAAAACAAATTTATCTCAACTCAAGCGACAGACATCATAAACTTTCTGACGAGAGAATCAAATTAAGCGTCAACTTTTTTCTTATACAAATTACCTTATTATTCTGGTCCTTCGAGCCGGATTGTGGCCGTGGGTGTAAGTTCGTCGCTTTCTTACGGCCCTCTTGCATTGAATTTAATGATAGGGTTCCGTTACACAGATGAAAAATGTTACCTTTTAAGATCGTAGGACCAGCAGCCTTTTTGTCTAACTTGAAATCCATTCCCAGTTGTCATCCCAATAGAGCTCAACCAATCACATAATAGGAAAATGACAATTGAAGTCCAGAATGGGTTTCAAATGTTAAAATGAAGCCCATGTCCATAGCCAGTTGAATTACACAATAAGGCCCCTGGTTATTTTGGGAAATAAAAAATATAACTGCCTTTTATCTTGTAGATCTGAGAGTATTTTAACCTTGCCTGGTTGTGATCCTAGTAATTTTTAAGGAAATAATTAACAATTTTTCCCCATATTTATAAAGTCAATCGGTGAGATGGTTCTGCCAGGGAGTACCACGTCTTTTTTCTTCTCATTCATCAAACATAATCGCTCAATTTGACAACTCTTTTTACTGTTTGTAGATATTTGTAATTTGCAGTACGTAAAACCAGTAAAACCTACTTTTATGCCATCATGTCGGGTTATTCCCGATCACCCCCACGGTTCGTTCCCAGTCAGGTTCTATCTTATATCATACAGAACCCTTAAACCACAATCACTACTCCCACTTACTCGTTTTTTGTCTCACATTGTAGGGTAATCACTGCATGTCTTTATCGTAGCTAATGATCTTAGATTAACATGTTGTGTCATGATGATGATGAGTCAAAATTGTCTTTGAAACGACATATTTTTTTGGAAAAAGTAATTAGGATGAATGTGTGAAGATTTGCCGACAGTTTTTGTGTACTTCCGTATACTTCTAGGCCGCAAAGGCCTCACTTCATCGCTATAGTAAAAGTGCAAATAGGGTCTCGGCTAGTGAGGACTTTTTCCTGAAGTTTAAATAGGTATGGTCTAAATAGGTTCTTCACAGTATTGGTCGCGAAGGAACAGGGGGGTTATTTTTCGTTCGTTTGATGAATATTCGGATGCTTCTTACTACGAGCTACATTGTATTTAGTCGATAAGATCAACGTTAAAACACGGTCCTAACCTAGGACCAAATATTCCAAACCGAAAAATTGGCCCTTGAAGTCAGAAATCATAGTAAGAAACATCCGAATATTCATCAAACGAACGAAATTAAGAACGGGAATACGGCCTCAGGAGTAGATTCACCTAGTTTTAAGACGTTTCAAAGTGATCTCAGCGGTCCTACTGAATAAATGCTTTTTTACTTTGACTTTGACTTTATGGGCGGTTCTATCAAAATACGTTTGATTCTGTTTGATGATTAAAGCATTTTCTAGAAAGGTATAATCAGAAGCACGCAAAATATGCTCTCTTCTGGCATAAGACACAATGCAGGTCTATTTTTATTCATATTTTACTGGTTTCCTCAAAATTTTACTTCTAACTTTCTGAGCATTGGCGTGGCCCTGATTTAAACCTGACCTTCGAAATATCTAAAGTGGTTTTAAAGTCGTGATACTTCTCATTTTAATTGACAGTTTACTTGAGACTTTACTGGTGAAATAAGATCTTATTAGTAGTGGTTATACTAGCGATATTTCTTGAGCTGTTAGTGGTATAAGATGCAGTCGACAAAACTTTGGTTCGCCACATCGTAACGCAAATTTTATAAAGAAGTTCTTGGCCGATCGTGAAGCAAATTGAGTTTTTTATTTCTGTAGAACAATAAATCATATAACGCGATCTACAACTCAAAAATTACACTCGTTTAGCCTCACTCGAAGCTTGAAGTCCATCAATTAAAACACAATTTAAAGTCTTAAGAGATCTCACTCAAACCCACTAGTTACATTTGACATGCCGGTTAGACCCCAGACCGAAAATAAAGGATTTTCGGACCCCTAAAACGAGTCCTAACGAACTTAAATGTATTTTTTATTTTCTACGCTGGCAAGACAGCATGTCGGCAAGATGAGACGCATTTACAATGTAAACTTGTTGCTATAATCATCGATATTTTTATTACTTTATAATACACTCGTGAGCAAAAAAATCGACTCAGGACGCACGCCCGCGTTTAAAAAACTCTGGCAAAAAATCAGAAGCTTTCATTCTATTTCTGATTTTAACATCTCAAAGCTGTTAGTTTTAACTTTAAAATGAGTGGTCTACTTTGTTATTTACATTTTTATTTTGGTAATGAAAAAATATTGAATGAGAAGGAGTCTTAAGCAATGAAAAAGGGTGATCATTAACAGTAAAGAAAATACCAGCTTAAATTCGTCAAAATATTAATTTATTAGAAATTAAACTATCAATATTTAGTGTTGCCCCCCCTGGCCCTAATAACAGCTTCCAATCGCTTCTTCATGGATCGAATAAGTTTCTTTACTCGATCTTGTTCGATGCTATCCCATTCTTCAATGAGCGCCGCTTTGAGGTCCGATTTTGTGGCTGGTGCAGGATTTCTAGCCCGAACTTTTCGTTTCAGTTCGTCCCACATATGCTCGATAGGATTTAAGTCCGGGCTACGCGCTGGCCAGTCCATAGCGGCAATTTCGACCTCCTGTAAATACTGCCGGACGGAACCTGCAGTATGTGGACGGGCATTGTCGTGCATTAAGATAAAGTTTTCGCCTATGAAACCGGCGTAGGGAACGACGTGATCCCCTAAAATCTCATCGATGTATCGGTTCGCCGTCAATCCTCCCACTCGACCACCAGTTTCAATAAAAACCAACTCGGTTTTTGCCTCCATTGAAATGCCCGCCCACACCATCCAGGAACCTCCTCCAAAAGCCACATTTTCTTTGATGCAGCACTGCGCGAATCTTTCTCCAGATCTTCTGTAGACTCGTCCTCTTCTATCGCTACCATGCAAGCATACTCTGCTTTCGTCTGAGAAGAGGACGGAGCTCCATTGTTCGTCAGTCCAATCAACGTGTTCTCTGGCAAATCGTAGGCGGGCTGCTCGGTGGGCTGGGGTTAATTTGGGGCCAGTAGCTGGCCTTTTTGGCTCAAGGCTAGCTGCCTTAAGTCGTCTTCTGACTGTCCAGCCACTAACAGCCACTCCTCGCGTTTCTCTGAGCTCTTGTTGGACTTGAACGCCAGTGAGGGCCCGATTTCTCAGCGATGTACTGACAATGAAACGGTCATCTCTCTCCGATGTGCACCTTTTTCTTCCGGAACCGCGTCTTCGATTAAAGTTACCAGTCTCTTGGTAACGACGGTAAACTCTGGAAACAGCAGACTGGCTCATGTTCAACGCATGTGCCACTTCACGCTGACTCTGGCCTTGTCGCAATAGGATGACCGCTTGAGCAGCTTCATCACTTGTTGTGTCCATTTTCAGGTAGAATTCTTGTTTGTTGATAACGGAGATGTGTATCGGTTGACGTTTGACGGCTAACTGATAAGGGTGGGTCAGGTAGATAACCTTTTATATGGGTAAGTAACCCTTAATTAGCACTATTGTAAACAAGCGCAAAAAGGGTGGTTACTGATCACAACATGTTGTTGGGTTGTGTGAGCAAGAAACATTACAATATTTTATATCATTTTGAAGCTAATAATAGGAGCTTTATGATTTTACTATGAAAAAAATATTTACACGATCAGTTTTTTTGCCAGTGACTTGCGACTGCAGGTGTGTCGCCTGAGTCGATTTTTTTGCTCTCGAGTGTATTTTTTTCCCCACGAGGAAACCATCAGTTGGTATTCTATGTGGTGATGGATTGAACTAGCACATTAAGCTGCGTACTGACTACGCGTTCCACTTTCAAGCTACGTGTTTCCGCGTTCCAAGGCTAGCGCGCGCGAGTCGATGTAACAAAAAGTATACGATTTTGACAACTGCAACGAACCGTACAAGTATTCCCGAAAGAACGCGAGTTACACTGCGAAGTTCAGCTTACTGTTACGGAAGCAGAAATGCCCGCTTTCTTCCCAACTTCGGTCTTTACCAGGTCTCCTTGGGGCGATTTGGGTATTTTTTATTGTATACGAGTTTCTCCGAGGCTTGTTCTTGCAGTAATGGCTTCATTATACCGCTCGGAATCCCGGAGCTTCGGGCACGCAAAAACTGGCAGAGCAGGATTGGGGCCGGAGTGAGGGGGGTAGTTCCTTGTGATACTATATCTACCAACTACTTAGTAGACGATGAACAAAAGTTTTTTTTGTTATCGGGTTTCGACTGGCAGTGACCTGGATTAGTTGAGCTATCTATAGATTGTTTTAGATTTATGTAAGACTATGTTCATGCACGAGAATACGAGAACTCTTCTCTAACGCATTCAGGAGTCGTATAGTGTCTAGTCTACACATACTTACGGGGAATGCTCGCATAGTGACAAAACAAGAAAAAAATGCTTGTTTTTGGAGGCATGCATTGTCAAAAAATATTAGGGTCAACGCTGAAATGGCTGTACGGATTTAGATGAAATTTGTCATTCTTGTCAGGCTACTTTTTATCCCGGAATAGTTATTAACCTCCCCTCTCTACCTACCTCCATCCCTGTCATTTGTAAAAGCACACAAATTTACGTGTTTTTGAAATAACCAATCGGGAATGTTTTAAATTGTTCTCGTAATTGTATTTAACTTCATTCAGAACAGGAGGTTATTAAGCAGCTTCCGCTGGTTTCGTGTTAGAAGTTAAATTAAATTAATACTTGATGATGTATGTAATAAGAGTGAATGAGGAGAAAAAAATACATAGGTACCTTTGTCATGTTTTTATGCCAGATTATATTAATTCCTAATATCAAAACCTATTTCCAAAAAAAAATTGACACGTAGAGTGGTAAAATACTTAGGTAAGGGAGGGGTAGTAATGCATATAAAACTCTTTTTGCTTTTGATTGTATTGTAAAAAATATTATTATTTTTTTTTGTACTTAAGTATAATTATTGGTTTTACCACATTACTAAGACTTATTTTAATCTTGCGCGTTACTTGTACCTACAATTAAAAACCATATTATTATAATAACCTGTTTTATAATTAATTGATAAGTACCTACATTTTTTGCGACCTGGGGGTCCTCTGAGGATATAATGACAGGTCCTCTCAACTTGAAGAATTACCTCCGAAACTCTTACTTAATTTGCAAAAAAGTGTAGTAATACAGTGATACGTCGGTCGTCATGATTCACATGATAAACGAATGTATACAGAGTGATAAGTATGTAAATTATGAAGTATAGAAAGAAAGAAAGAAAAAACATTTATTTGGAAACACACTAGATATAACAAAGAACAGAACAATGAAGAAAAGACTAAACAAAAGTGGCAAAGGTAGGTAAGTAGGTACATACAACAAATAAGGAACAAACACAGTCAACTACTTATCACTTACACACATATAATTATTAAATAAGTAGGTACCTAATAAAAAGTAAAGGTATCTACATATGTACCCACTACAATACATATTTGATAATTACCCACATCTTGCAGAAGTTAGTATTCCATACGTGACAGGTTGCAAGCCCATCGCCGCCTATAAGAACACTAACTGTATGTACACTACATGTATCAAATATGTATTTGGACATGCCTCTGACTATACCCCCCTTAAACATCTTCAAAGGATCTGGAATAAGTAACATAAAAAGATCTGAGAGAATGTCTACCGCACCTTGGGGATACAGTCGTGAACCTTTTTACGTTTTACCCACTACAATATAGTGGGAATAAGTGGCCCTCCTCCTGCTCTGAGATGAACACAAAACATGTATGTAAGCAATTGCGTAGTGGCAAATATTTTGTTATCAGCATTTTAATATGCGCAATAATACGAGCTCTACACATCAAAGGAAAACCAATTCAAGCCATCGGATCTTTTGAATCTTAGAGGTAATCACATTGATCTTCTTCTTCTTGTTTCACCAGTTCTTTCGAACCAGTGTGGTGAAAAGATTATAAGTGCGGCTCCTTTCGTGCACTTGACACATGTTTTCGAGCTTTTTAGGTTCTAAGACATGCCGGTTTCCTCACGATGTTTTCTTCATCGTTGGAGAGTACTGGCATAGTGCACATAAATTGATGAAGTATATTATTACATTTTTGGTTAGTTTAATTAAATTTACCTTAAATTGTAAGTCTAAAGTAACGTTATTCTACCGACAATAGAAATCAAAGTCGTCGATAAACGATCAATAATATAATAGGGCCGTGATTAAAAGATTTACAATCAAGCCTAATCAAGCTATTCGTTAGAGCTGTCAGTGAAATAGGGAAGGGAAAGGTCAACTATGATTTTTGTTGTTCGATTTGACAACACAAATCAGTGATGGGAAAATTATTGTATCGCTACAAACCATAATAATAACTCGTACAATACCTAGTGTTATGAAGAGTTGTAGTTTGTATGTGTCTATATTATTATAAAGAAATTTCAAAAGGTACCTAAGTAGGTACTCTTTTCTCGACTTCTATAATGATTTTTATGTCGTCTAATGTTTATTATTTTTAATGGCTATAAAGTAATCTGATTGAAAAATAGTCTATCACAAAGTAAAGTGATGGCAAAAGTAAAATAACATCGATAAAAAGTATCGATAGCTCTCGGCCACACGTAGCGATATCGGCTGGGCGCATGCGCGATTATTAAGTAGTATACATTTCAATTGCAGACGTGTGCACACTATATTTATTGCACCTTCACAATGGCTGAATAGAGATAAACTGAACTCGGATTGGTTCGTTCTTTTTATCTCCGAGAATAACAAATATTTTTCTTTAGCAATTAGTTTTTTAGCAATTTGGTTTTCCGTTTTTGAAAGCATGATTTTATGGTTGAAATTAAATGGCGACAAAATAGGAAATTGCAATTTGTTATAAGTATAAAATCATAACCTTTTGCCTCTGGATTCAGACAACGTTTACATTAAATTCCACATAAACATTGGTATTCTTGGTTATTTTATTTTTCCAATATTAGCTTGGATGTTTTAGCGTGACAGACATACAAACACAAAAACTGTTAGAGGTTATAATTATGATCATAAAAATTGCAATTAAAATTGTTTTTCTTCTAAAATGTCTATTTTACGCTGAGGTTCTTTGATTAAATTTTTTGATGTTGAAACAATATTATTATTGAGTGGCGTTTTGTTTTGAAGTGTCTCTATGTTCATCGTATAAAACTGTTGTTTTTTTACCTATCCAGGCAATAAAAGCAATAAAATGAAAATCCAGAAACGAATAGTAGAATCTTAAAAGTTCCAGGGTTTTCGTTTCTAGCTGATAGAGCTTTTTTCATAGGACGTTTAGCATTTTGCCATATACCTACATACCTAGTTTACTTTATTTGTTTTTATTCAAAGCCTTTCAGCTAGTTTTCATTTGTCATTTACTATACTCACAAACTCGAATTTAAAATATTAGTAGGAGTGAAATAGGCTACATACCCGGGCAAAGTATTTTGGTGGAGCACTTGGGAATAAACTTTCAGATTAATGTTGTTTTTGTTCGCGAGGGCACAGCTCGAGTACTGGCCTCATTGTTATCTTTTAGAGAAATCATCTTTTAATGTGTGCTGTGTTCGCTAATTTTTCAATTGTAATACAATATTGTTGTGTTTACTTTGAGACGTCACAACTATTTATTCCTTCAAAAGCCTTGTTTATTAATAACTAGCGACCCGCCCCGGCTTCGCACGGGTGCAATGCTGATACTAAATTAAATACACTACAGAAAAACTATGAACGTTGTATATAAAAACATAGCGGCCCGCTCCGACTTTGCACGGGCATAAATAAGCCCAAAAAAATAGGTTAATTTACGACATCACGTTAGAAACCTCTAAAATTAGCAATGTTGCCTTAGTATATGATGCATTTATTATACATATAAACCTTCCTCTTGAATCACTCTATCTATTGGAAAAAACCGCATCAAAATCCGTTGCGTAGTTTTAAAGATTTAAGCGCACATAGGGATATAGGGACAGAAAAGGCGACTTTGTTTTATACTATGTAGTGATAGTGATTTAAGATATTAGTATATT
Source organism: Epirrhoe tristata (assembly GCA_951394285.1). Taxonomy (NCBI): domain Eukaryota; kingdom Metazoa; phylum Arthropoda; class Insecta; order Lepidoptera; family Geometridae; genus Epirrhoe; species Epirrhoe tristata. The sequence goes on from OX596161.1 coordinate 4,631,077, forward strand.
TTTTAACTTTTAAAAACTCATAAAAGAGAGTGACAGAACAAAACACTAAAAAGGACCTACCCAAAAATAAAAAAAATACGTTTTTGTAAGCTTACTGTTGCATTTTCCCTCCAAAATAAGCGATTAACCCAATGAAGTAATTGCAATGTTGTTTCTGGGCGAATTATCGATTTTGCGAAAAGCGGCGTGGAACGGAACACACCTAATTACAAGGCGCAAAGAAAACGAATCGTGCCACGGAACAGGCGGAAAGATGTAGTAATACTTGAATCTTGAATTTAATCCATTCATGATTTTGTTCATTTTTTTGTAAATTATCGCGTACCTTTTCCAGTTTTTACTTGCCAGAGAAGGTACGTACCTATGCGGACAGGGAATATTTATTTTCCTTTAGAAATAGAAATATTTATTGCACTTATGTTGTTAGGGAGGTGTTAGTGTACCCCAGATAATATATGTGTTTCAAACATAAACCCTGTCAGGGCTCAGCAACATTTTGCTAGGGGCGCTCTATTATTGTACATACTTTCAAAACTTATTTCCTAGTTTCTTAACAAATTACTTAATGCCTACCAATGGTGCATGACCTAAGCCTATTACAAAATTCTAAAAATACTTTCATGCTACACTACACAGCAAAGATGCTGTTTTTCATGTTTCAATGAAGATGCTATTTATTCTAATTTGTAAGCGAATGCTCTAAATTTCTTCTTTCTTACAAAATTCATAATCAAACCGCGTGTGTCGTATTCAGTGCAGTGAAATTGGCCAACAGTGTGTCATGTATCGATCTATTGCAGTTATCGATGTCCTATCGATTATAGTGAGCGTGTGCTCAAGATGTATCGATAATTTTGTTGACAACGCCGGCACTAGTTCGTTTCTGCTGGATTTACCACGATTGCGTTTGAAAGTACATAATAGATTCGATTTTATATTGTGGTGTGTTGGTTTATAACCGAGTGGATAAGTGGATGGGTGACCGCCAGTGGCATTTTCATCGAGCGCTTCCGTGCTTCGGAGGGCACGTTAAATTGTCGGTCCCGGCTATTTAAGTCGTTAATGACGGAGGCCTAAGAACTCCGTCCCCAGAGTTGGCCTGTGACTCATACGAACTTACTTACTTACTGAGTGCGTTTTTTACTCGAACGCGTTGACTCGACTCGAAATCAGGGGAAAAACAGCGCCATTGATAACTGGAATAATAACTACTTAGGTAGGTATTTAGATATGCCCTTTAAAATCACTCTGCTTTAAAATAAATACCTACTTAAATAAAAAAACAAATGAACGTGTACGTCACAGTTTCTCAAAAATAGCCCTTCAAAAAACGTGTATTTCATAATTTGTATGGGATTCATGAAAGCTACATGTAAATCGCATCGGTTTCACACTTTAAAATACATAAACTTAAAACTTTGAATTACTTAAGTATTAGAATTTTTTTAAAATTAAGTAAGTAATATATTTTATAAAAATTTTATAGTGTTTTGAGAAATGAAAAGTTGTATCAAAATTCGTCGATTCCGACGGGATTTCGAACCCGCAACGATCAGACGATCCAATCGATCTTTTAATTTCTCAATGAAGTATTATAATTATTATGCGTACAAAGTCGCGGGCTAATTAGTTTATAAAAGGGAGACTAGATCTCTAGATTTCTCACTGCAGGCGCGATGTCGCGATACTTAGATATCGTTAAGATCCGATATCGAGTTCTTGTTAGATCTTAATCGGTAGCTGGGACTGGTTTAAGTTAAAAGTCTAGCGTTCGTTTCTCCTCCGAATAATCTATCTAATCAGTTTGGTATTCCCGTTTCACTAGCCTCTGAATAAACTCCGGCCGTTAATGCCTCTTAGGGGTAGATCATCAAATTTTTGGAACCAAGTTTCTAGACGAAAAAAAGCGTTCGATTTTACAGTCACGATACACACATAGGTCAAAACGTCACAGTGCGAAGTGCGCAGTCGCAAAACAATCCATAGATTGTTACATTGTTAGTTCGGAAGAGCGCGCGTTTCTAGGATTTTATTACCTAAATAATTTATTTGACAAAATCATGACAAAGTTGAAACTTCGTTCCAACCGAGTGTTCCACGGAGGTTCCACGACAATCACGTACTTTTTTGTCTAAGTTCTCTCTTTATCATAAGACGAATGTACTCTCCAAGTTTCATGTTTCTAGGACTTGTAGTTTAAGCTGTGTTACGAATGAATGAATGAACGAATGTAATTTGTCAGTCAGTCTTATGATTTATGCAGCTTCAGCATTTTAGCCTCATTCATTCTCATTACCTACATTATTATTACAAGCTTGCCGATTTAGGTTACCTACTTTTTACCTTTTTACTTTTTAAATATGTCACCAATATGTACAAATTTTATTATAGATACAAAGAAATAGATAAATATAAATGTATCTATGAGTTTTGAAACTTTAACCCCAGGGTATGCCGGTCTCTTGTACCCCACCCTTCGTCGCACATATCCTTAAACACTTATAAAGCTTTGTGGTGGCATTTAATTAACCCTGTAAGATTTATCGCGTTCACTTGCGCGTGCGTCACTGATAGGGTTGTTACTTAATTATTATAATTTATTTAATAACTTGAAGACGTATAGGTAACTAGTTTTGTGAGATCGTTAAGAGGTAGAAATTGTAGAGCTACAGTTAGTAAGATAATTTTTGTGTTTTTGTTAATGGAATGAACTCGTTAAATTTCTCTTCAAACGAAGCATGCTTCCTTAAAGAAAAATAAATGCCAAAATAATTTTTAACTGACTTTTTGGCGCAATTTTGTTGCGTGACAACCCTGGTAAAAATTTGATATAGTGGGCTCAAACGACCCGATTCAACAGTTTCTCAAAATCGATTTCTTATTTAGGTTAATTGAAATAAAGAGATTAAAAACATTTTTTTAATTGCAGTATTTCAATAGTGACGGGTTGTATCGATATTCTTAGTTATCGATGTGTCAGTTTAAATGAATAATTGATCGTTAATTTCAAATCATAAATTAATATATCATCGTATTTTTTATCGGTATTTTATTAGTTATTAATATGCATATTGTGTTGATAGATTTGAGATATTTGCAGATAATTATTAATATTCAAAAATATCTACCGTTATTACATTAAAAATTTCTTAATTATTATTATAATACAATAAAATGTAGCTTCAATAATTTAATAGCAGAAGAAATAAAGAATCGGAAGTTATTAAAAACAACACCATACTTAAACTTATTTGTGGTCGAAAGGCAACTTTTCGGGCGCACTGATTAATCACATAAAATTACACGCACCCTAGCCAACGCCATAAAAAACAACAAATTGGAACTGTCAAAAATCACCCACTCATAAGGCAAAACGGCTTTATAAAGGCGCTTCTACACAGGCCGGTAATTAAAGAGGCCTGATGATAAATAACCGAGTGTCCGTGTTTTTACCGCAGATGTCATTATCTCGACCGACTCTACCGAACGTCTGTTGATTACGATGTACAGGCACGGAGCTGTTGATACCACTTTTAAGGACATTTTTGCATTATTGAGTGCATTTCAGAGTAATTGAATGGTAATTAAAAAGATAAATATAATCTATTAGAAGCTTAAGGTTCAATTGGAGATATTGAGGTATAGTTATTTTTATCTTCTGATAATAAAATGTTTTTATGAAAATTCTGTTAAAAACATCTTGTGCATTTGGCACACCATAATCTTCAAATTAAACGTTGCTCAAGATAGCTACTTTCAACCGACTCATTTTGAAATACATCAAGATCTGAAAGAATGTGTACCACCCCTTAAGCATAGACGTGATGCTGTGTTTTTTTATTTCCTATTAGACAACTTTACTCGATCCTTTTTTAAAGAGGTATTATCATCTCTATGGATACATTCAACTCCTGCGACAGCGTAGCGCATGAATAATCGAAAGGAAAGGTCCCAAGTTGATGAGAGCGCGTGAGAGCGTTTTTGTCGTGACCACGAGCAGTGCGTGTACTATAGACCCCACGATCTTAGGGATGGACTTCGGCATCGATATCGATGATTTAATTAGGAGACATTTAATGTTGTGACCGGTGGTATAAGACTATGTCGGATACAAACAGTACCTACTATAAGCGGCAAAGGAAGGTTATTTACCTGCATGTATGTTAAATAAGATAATTTATGCTATTCTCCATAGTCTTGTTCACTTATATCGTTTCCGTAATATACAATATTCTCTACTACTTTTAATAAAAATATTACTAGGTAGGTACTTAAAAAAAAATGCACCTTTTCAAACATAATAATGAACAGCTGTTGGGTAACTACTATAACAATATGCTGAGTGGCGGCCAATTTTATTGCCATTTATATTATTACTTAATTCTATGTATTTTATTGTTTTTGTTGTGGCACAAAATAAACTATTTTTATCTTTATCTAATGGAATTTAAAAACGCCTGATACCTACGTTTATAGTCCTAATATTAATCGATTATCGATGTTGATATAATTAGTATTGAACCGTCTCCCCACCCTATCGCATTCCTTAAGGACCGTCGGAGAAAAAAATGTGAGAAAACAAATATTCATAATTGAGCGTAAAAATGTCAAAAATATCTACATTATTGTTTTTATAAGCTGCAAAGGCTACTGTAGGGAGCAGAATACCACGCGTCAATTAAAAGTGCTTTTAGCTTAGTAATAAAGTAAGGTGACTAAGAAGTTGTTCAAAAATATTATATTAAAACGTTCATTCAAAATATTTATTGTTTGAAAATATCTTGTATTTAAAATTTCAAACAAAAAATGTTCATGGGAATCTAACTCTGAGTGGCTCATTTTGGTACCACGTAAGCAAAAGCACGGTTGCCACTAGTGTATAAAAGGGTTGAGAAGGTTAAGATGCGTTTCACCACTACTTATAAATGACGTATGTGACACTATACATAAACCACTTAAGTTTCAAGATGCAATTCAAGATAAACACCAACGGCGAAGCGTAAAACATTTACATACCAAAAATACATTAATACACTGTGCAAAATTACTGCAATTTGTATATTTATATGAGGCAACAATCTCGTAATTAAGACAGCTGGCTGTAATTATTCGGAAGTGCGAAATGATAAAAAATTACATATAAAAGTTATTTATTTTTACTATTGAAATAATTAAAAGTGCATTATCTTTGTTTGCAGAACAGAACAACAGACGCGGGTAAATTAATGGTAAGTGAAGTTTAATAATTTCTGACTAAGTATTTATTTTACTAGCGACATACCTTGCCTTCACCTGGGTTGATAAAATTATAGCCAATTTCCATGACCATTCAAAAGGGAACATATTTTACCTAAAGAACCAAGAATTTACGACTCCCAAGGCACGTTATAACCTCTTACGAATTTAAAATTGTATAAAAGAAAGTAGATACGTCCAAAAATTAAATACTGTATGCTAATATTTTGATGAGGTGTAGGATAGGTATTAAAAAAAATTACAAACGTTATTTTTGATCACTAGGTATCTACCTACTACTTACATAAAATAAAAAAAATTAATAAACACAAAACCAGAAAAAAACGTAACATTCAAAAATATCATGTTCAATTTAAAAATCTAACTAATCCTATAAAATATGGACATACAAACCGACTTACATTGAACGACAATAAATTGAGTGTCGCCTGCGCAGCGTTTTATCTCAATTCCTGGAAGTGATCGTAGGGGCTCGCGCATACCAATCCATTCTACCTGATACGGCGCGTTCAGACGTAGAATAAAAAGCACGTAACTTAGCTTCCGCGGTGTCGCCGAAGTTTAGCGGACCATAGAATTATATTAAAACATTTTTTTACATGAATGTTTAAATTGACTGGACTTTTGTATTAGGTTAAGGCTGTAAATAGTTAAAAATACATTTTCAGACATTAATCTAAGTAAAAAGCCATTTACACGATACCATTCTTGTCTCTTACCACAGAATATTAGTTTTTGTCATGGATTTTACTTATTTATTTATTGTTATTAAGGAAAACCAACAGCTAAAAAAACTTAATTGAGTGAATTTATACAAACAGAAAGCCAATTACGATTAATCTTTTCAGAATTCCTATAACAATTTAAAAAAATCAAGAATTTTCATTCAACTAAAAACTCATTCACTCATATCCATCAGTAATAAATACTTAGGCATTACAGTAATGCATTAATAAATTCTTGATAAATTGCAATTTCATTTTTTATTTCATAAACATTAACTTCACTTAAGATCGACTGATTGACTAGGGCTAGTTTCACCAAACTTTATCTAACAGACCGTTAGTTAATTTGACATCAAATTTAGTAAGAGAAATAACAACGGATTAAGTATTTAACAGACCTTTAGGGCTAGTTTCACCAAACTTTATCTAACAGAGCGTTAGTTAATTTGACATCAAATTTAGTAAGAGAAATAACAACGGATTAAGTATTTAACAGACCTTTACAATTGCTTTGTGATCCATCATGCTCTAACAAAGGAATATCTTCATTAACAAGCCGCTAAATCTAATCGCTGGTCGGCGGCCCGTTAGCTAACTAGCAGTTGACATCGTTTAAAATTAAAAATATGTCAGAACAACCAAAAATCCGAGAGTGACAGAGAGCCGTTTGTCTGCGCAGAACACAATTTTGTATGAAAAAGCGTTCACTGCGCTGATAAACGGCTAACGGTCGATTTATTAACCAGCTGTTAAACTTGACTTTGGTGATACTGGCCCTTAGTAAATAAATGATTACTATCTGACTAACTAACCAGAATTATAATACAAAAATCAAAAAATGTAGGAATAAAACATTCATAAATCTGCAATTCTATATTTTTAATTAAAACAATCGTCGCGGTAGGTGCTGCTAATTACGAGTACATTAGTAGTCAAAACAATACAAATTATAAAAAACGCAGTAAATAAAATATTGAGTTTACTGTAATCCATTGATCACAGTGGTTCTTTGCAGTTAAATAAAAAAAAATACACTTAAAAGTAAGTATCTACAATAAAAAAAAACAACCTCTCCATGACATATTACATAAATATTGATAGTAGAAGACCAAAATGCCATTATCAATCAATGGAATGTAAGCAAGAACACAGTTGCACAAAATCTATTAAACCAAAGGAAATGGTTACCAAAAATGCATTCTAATGTAAACAAAGCCATCTTCTACAGCAACAAGTTACAATCCTAATAATAACGAGACAAAGTTCAATGTTGCATGATTAATTTTTAATGGCAATGACCACAGAATTTCCACGTGGTGTTTTGAAAGATGAGATGTTGAATTTAAACATGAATCAACGTGTCTTTTAATCAGATCCATCTTTTATATATCTAAACTATATTTAGGTAGAAAGAACAAATTTTCAAAATCATTTGAGTATTTCGGGAGATGACGTAACTTTTACATACAATGCTAGTATCATTGTAGTAATAATGATAGTAAGTAATTATAGGTACTTGATACATTTTGTACCTACTTGAAAATGCCTTCTGCACTTATGCCTTTTATGCTAGTGCAATTTATTCACGCGAAGCTTAAGTAGTAATAAATAAGTAAAAAATAAAAATCAATAAAAGCTAAATTTCAAAGCAAATGAACGGCCGGCGCGTGACTTATTCATTGAACTTTACAATGTTGTAACTTTAAAATAACTTGAGCTTAATTTTAGCTTGCATTGTTACTGACTGTGAAAACATTGTACCTCTGATTTATTCCTTTTTTGACTAAAGTTCAACAATTCACGATTCAAAATAATCATTTGCGTGTTCACGAAGCTTACTATTCTACAACAAAATAATCTAAATTCGCAAATAAATTATTTATTGAGTACGGTATTTTATCAGAAAATAAGTAGGTACTATTTATTTGTATTGTTTTTGGTAATACTGAATAATAATGAAATATAATCTAGGTACTATCTGCGCCCCACGGTTACCCTCGGCCCCTCAGGGGAATACTTTACTTTTTCAAAGCTTATACCTTTAGCCGTTTCACCATGAATGAGCAACATCCATCCACTCATTGGCATATAAAATAGTAGTAAGATAACAGTCAAGGTAAGCCACTATTGATGAAAAACGCAGTAAGTTAAACCTTTTGGAGTAAAGATTGAATTATTCTGATAATATAAACAGCCTTATAGAGCAAACCTGTATAAGTCAATTGTGGTAAAAATTTCACGCTCAGTTTGTAACAACACAAAAACAACAGTTCTAACCGCAGACTAAATAGGCGCACTTGTAAGTCGTGGTTTTGTGGATTGTGATATTAATAATCATTTTAAAACATTATTTTATTAGGAAACAAACAGCTTTATAACAACTTTATAGAACTGTGATAGAACACAGAAAATTAACAGGGGTTAGCCTAAACAGTTTTCGCTAGTAGAACAAATAGTAGGTACTTATTAGATAATAGTCCTGTAATAATCGAATTCTCAAGTAGGAAGTGATGGAAGTCAAATTGTAACATAAAATATAGTAAAATAGGTATGAATTATGATAGAAACAAAGAAATATGAATCGATTTTATATGTATATTTATTGTAAATGTTTATTTTATTATTATCCCATTATACTTTTCTACCGATGTAGGATTATTATCATCATCATCTGCAGTAGGCCCCTCTCTGTTCACGCCATTCATTCAGTCCCGTGCCTCACGAACTTTTGCGTAGCTATTATAAAGCGCAATTTTAAGAGATGCATTTTGGAAAATCATTTTTTTTTGTATGGGTTATGTTGGTTGTCGATTTCGCACATAATTTTAAAAACATACAGATACATACACACATTGTGTTGTTTCATTGTTGATCTCCAAAGACTTGATACTGTACAAGACAGTATCACGATGGAATCTTTCGTTTAATTTAACCAATTGTTATGCGAGTGATGTTGTGAAGCCGATTTATGAGGCTCGCCAAAAATGATCAGTGCTTTGAATTTACAATTTACATTCCAACTCTGATAGTAAACCTAAATTATGACTGACAGTAACAACTTTAGTATGTATTTCTTTAGTATTAATGTATTATTTACGAAATTGGCGAGTGATTGACAACAGCGGTAACAACAGAGTACTTCCGTGTTTCGACGGGCACTTCTACTGTCAATCCAGTTAAAAATATTTAGCTATGACAGAGGCACCTAGGCGGCCTAAATAAAGGTACCTACCAGAAGCTCCTAACTCTTATGAATCACGTCACACATTTCGTAAAACTAATTGGATTCCACATGGCATTTACCTTCATCAACCACTGTGGTCTAGTGGGTAAAAGCCCGCTTGGGACGCAGAAGATTGCGGGTTCGATCCCCGCCGCGGAATAAATGTTTGTATGATCTGCAAATATTTATCTCGGGTCTGAGTGTTTCTATGTATAATATGTATGTTTACAAACACAAAAGTATATAAGTAGTATATCAGTTATCTGGTTCCCATAGTACAAGCTTGGCTTAGTTTGGGGCTAGATAATTCTGTGTGAAATGTCCAGCATTATTTATATATTTATTTATTCATCATTCAGATCAGCTTTTTTTCGAAGTATAAAATCCATTGATGTGCATCTTCCATAACAATCATCCAAATCTATTGAACCGTTTCAGCGTCAACGAGCCACAAACAAACAACAAATATCCCAAACCAAACTTTTACGTATATAAATGACAAGGATTTTCTCAGAGACTCTAGGACAGCGATGCATAAAACTCAGTCACGATACTTCCAAATAACTTATTCCTATTCATCACCTAGCAATCCCTCTAAGGTCTAGCATTAGCTTTTATTTTATACTTCCTTTAGACAAACTAAATTCGTCGAATTTATCATTATAACTTCCTATATGAGGTGTATGTTGATGAATATTAACATGATCATAACAATGTTTTACAGTATTTAATGATTAGGCTATGTAACATTCTCTTTTTAATTTATTTAGAACATAATTTGTATGACCATAGAATTGCTACTTCTAGACGAAAACGCAGTAACGTTTCAGATAGGTTTTACTTTGTTTTTTCAATATAATGTTATTACTTTTGTAGTCTGATACTAAAATAATTTACCAAGTATTTATATACCTGCATCATTCGATCGTTCCAATAAATTGGTTCCAGGAAAATATAAATTGGCGTAACAAATACTTCATCGCCCGAGTATATTTGTCCGACACGCACTTCGTTTTGGCAAGCCTCCATATTTTTTAATTCATTTATCACCTTTGAGATGTCAATCTGCACTTTACAAATAGTAGTTATTTGACTAAAATATAGATCTGTTTTTGTTTCAATGAAATTGAGTGTTTTAAGTGAGTTGTTTACGTAAGGTGTTTTGAGTGTGAGTTGTTTAATATTTTATACTTACCTACATTATTTTTTTACAGGAAAGCTTGTATTAATGTTTAGATCTCTTAGCATTTTTGAAGATGTGATCGATGGATTGCTTTATTTATGCGCAGTAAGATGATTAGTAAAGTTACTGCACTTTTCGTTCCAAGTGTAAGTAAAAACTTATCGTCATAAATATTATTGTCAGATAGTTTGCCAGAATAAAGAAACCTGTTTAGATATTCAACGTTTGTCTATTAAACAGTATTTTATTGTTTTATAAAAGAAATAAAAATCACTTGTTAAATATTAGTCTATAAAATCTGAAAATTACCAATCAGTGCCGTAAAATAAATTAATGTAAATAGTTTCACATAAGCCTTCATTGTTATGTCTAGTTTTATATTTGACTTCCTCCGACCGTGTAAGGAATACTATGGCTAATCGGTAAACGAACCAAAAGACCCAATTTTAAACTCTAATGCTGAAGTAACATGGCTCATTTTCCCTTGAGCAATTCATAGATAAGTGTAAAAACAGAGGCGTCAAATCATTAACAAGTCGACGCCGAAAAGGTAATAAAAAGTAGAAAACATAAATAAGGTTTTAAGTCGTGTCTTCAACAGGGTCGCAATGGCCTATTTATAATGCTAGGTACACACTCACTGTACGTTGTCGGACTTTAGCAGTCGGCGAAACTTGTGATTGATTCGCTGGTGTCAACGCGGTCTAGGCAGGCGTGCTCAATTTAGCTAGGTCGCGGCCCGCATGCACTGCATTTTAAATGGGTCGGTGTAAGCCGTTAGCTTCGTCAAATATCAAACTATTTTGACGTAGAGGCTTAAAATATGACAATGCAATAAATTACACAGCGTAGGTTTATTAAGGTGAAAAATCTTGAGCGGCGAAATGCCATAGTTTTACTTTTTAAACTCACACAATGATGAGACTAAGGTAATTACAATTAACAATTAATTGAAGGTAATTTGAATCATTAGCATCAATATAATGTAAAAATCAAATTCTATTTTGTATGATAGAAAGAAGACTAATTTGAAATCTAAAAAAGCTTATTTTTTTCATTTAAAAATGCTCATTTCTATTTTTTCAATAATATCAACCTATGGTGTCCCACTGCTGGGCAAAGGTCTCGCCTAAAATTTTCCACACGTCCCTATCTCTGGCTGTCTATTATTTCTATTAGACAAAAAAATACCCAAAGCTACCCAAAACATACGGACAAACGACTTTCAAGCGTGATGTACTAAGATCACTTCTTCAATCTAAAATAACTTGTCTAAAACCAGGGGCTGCAAGCCACTAGCGGGCCAAAGCTTGTCAACTTGAGATGTGTTCCGATTCAGTTCATTAGTTTCATTCTCTGAATGTAGAAAGTACGACTCGTTTGTCATGCAGGAACGAGTCAGCCATCTTTGCAGACTCCTTTAAAAAAAACACCATTTACACAATATTATTCTTGCTTCTTAAGTTCTCAAAATCAACAGAGCAAGAGCTAAATTCTGTGGAAAGAGGCAAGAAAGGTACGCTTGCGTGATACCATAATTTTAAATAGACTTAGGGCTAGTTTCACCAAACTATATCAAACAGAGCGTTAGTTAATTTGACATCAAATTTAGTAAGAGAAATAACAACGGATTAAGTATTTAACAGACCTTTACAATTGCTTTGTGTTCCATCATGCTCTAACAAAGGAATATCTTCATTAACAAGCCGCTAAATCTAATCGCTGGTCGGCGGCCGGTTAGCTAACTAGCAGTTGACATCGTTTAAAATTAAAAATATGTCAGAACAACCAAAAATCCGAGAGTGACAGAGAGCCGTTTGTCTGCGCAGAACACAATTTTGTATGAAAAAGCGTTCACTGCGCTGATAAACGGCTAACGGTCGATTTATTAACCAGCTGTTAAACTTGACTTAAAAGACAGAAAACACAGAAACACTTGAAACTAAAAAGACAGAAAACATTGAAAAAACATATTGAAAAAACCGGGGGAATAAAAAAGGCTATAAAGGAACTGAATTCTAAAAAAGATTGGATGTTAAAGATGAAGACTAGAAACGGAAATTACACAAACAAAAGACAGGAAATACTCAATATAGCTACAGACTATTATCGCAACTTATACCAAAATAAGAACACAAACATAGAAATAGATGAAAGGAATATAACAGACTCTGAAACAATACCAAAAATATTAAAGGAAGAAACAATAAGAGCAATTAATACTCAAAAAAGAGACAAATCTCCCGGAACCGATCAAATAACGAACGAACTGCTAAAAGCTACGATACCAGTTATTGCTCCTGCACTCACAGATTTATTCAACGAAATTATTGAAACCGAAGAAATTCCAACAGATTGGACAAGATCAACTATAACTTTACTACACAAGAAAGGAGATAGAGGAGAAATTGAAAACTATAGACCAATCAGTTTAATGTCCAACATTTATAAAGTTTTTTCAAAAATAATCCTGTCTCGAATCACATCTATACTTGACGAAAATCAACCGAAAGAACAGGCTGGCTTTCGAAGCAAATACTCAACAATAGATCATATACACGTTCTAAGGCAAGTTCTAGAGAAATATAAAGAATACAATAAAACCTACTACCTGGGATTTGTTGATTACAATAAAGCCTTCGACTCTTTATACCATGAATACATTTGGGAAGCGCTACACACTCAAGGAATACAAGCGAAATATATAAGAATACTTAAAAATATATACTCAAAAAGTACAGCCCAAATTAGGCTGGAAAGAACTGGAGAGGAGTTTCCTATAGAGAGAGGCGTCAGACAAGGAGACCCAATTTCACCCAAGTTGTTTTCAGCTGCTTTGGAGATGATATTCAGAAACTTAGATTGGCACAAAAACGGACTTAACATTAACGGGGAAAGCCTTAATCACTTACGTTTCGCAGACGACCTAATTATATTCTCTGAGTGTCCAAAAATCTTACAACAAATGCTGCAACAGCTATCAGATCAAAGTGCAAAGGCCGGGCTTTCAATGAACCTAAGTAAGACAAAAATTATGACTAATTCTACCTTAACATATAACATCCATATAAATACGAAACAATTAGAATATGTAGACGAGTATGTCTACTTAGGGCAACTAATAGCCACAAGTAACACTATGCCTAGAGAAATTGACAGAAGGATTGCAAACACATGGAAAAGATTTTGGTCACTTAGTGAAGTGATGAAAAACAAAGACATGCCAATCAAGGAAAAAAGAAAAGTATACAACATGTGCATTCTGCCATGCTTAACATATGGTTGTCAAACATGGGCATTAACAGACAAGTTACTGAACAAAGTAAAGGTTTGCCAAAATGGAATAGAGAGAAGTGTAATTGGAGTAAAAAGAAGAGACAAAATAAGATTAAACAAAATAAAAAATGTAACCAAATTCAAGGATGTGAGTACCGTATGCAAAACATTGAAGTGGCGATGGACAGGTCATATGTTAAGAGAAAAAAACGAGAAATGGACAAGCATAGTATCACAATGGTACCCCAGGGATGGCAAAAGAAGTAAAGGCAGACAAACGAAGCGGTGGGAAGACGACATCAAAAAAGTAGCTGGCACAGAATGGACCAGAACTGCAAAAACCAGAGATAGTTGGAAGAATTTAGAGGAGGCCTATGTCGAAGGACAAGCTGTTGTTTCAACCGTCAGTGAATAGGACCTAATAGTTATGTAACATTCATTTTAACAGTAATAAAGGCTAATTTTATTTTATTTTATTTTATTTTATTTATTTTAAACTTGACTTTGGTGAAACTGGCCCTAATGCTCTTCCAGGCTAAAATCTTTAATCCAGATCCGCTCAGCGGTTTCAGTGTGAATGGGTAATATGAACATACATACATCCAAACTTACGTACATTTATTTAAAATATTGGTAGAATAGTACCTATTTGTAGCTTCGAGCCTTCAGCAAGCAGGGAAAAGATGGAGCACTTACAAAGCCGATGGTCGTTTATACGTTACGGCCATTCTACCCATTCGCTCCACACGTTCGTGAACGTCGGCATTCGTCTATCATCGGCGAATATGTAGAGTGCTCATAAAAATTGCATTGCGAAACTGTATCGTATCGGTTGAAATTCTTCTGTGAAAAACTTTAAATAGATGCTATATGTATCACTACCTTAAACAAGTGGCAGTACCTAGATGTATCACCACCTTTAGCTATCCGGACGCGCACGTAGGGAGTGGTGTGGCACCTCATTGTAATTTATGGATGTTGCCAGCTATGCTGAGGGAATGCTAAGTCTGATGAAAGGATGAGCCGACGGACTAGATATTCTGTGCAGAAAGCAAAGAATAACAAATTTTTTCAACACACTTGCTCATAAAGTGGCTCTATGGTCACCGCAATTAGGCACATAATGACACCCATAATCAAACTGTGACTTTTTCATTACTATAACTCACTAGTGAGTAATAGATTTTTTTTTTTAATTTTATTGGTTGAGTTGCTTTGTTCTTAAAAAAGTTTTTATTCAGAAAAAAAAACGTGTTCAATAGAACAAATTAATTAATGTTCCTATTGCTTGCTCATTTCATGCAACTTCTTATTTAAATAGATAATTTTAACGTGTTTAATAAATAAAACTT
Source organism: Epirrhoe tristata (assembly GCA_951394285.1). Classification (NCBI taxonomy): domain Eukaryota; kingdom Metazoa; phylum Arthropoda; class Insecta; order Lepidoptera; family Geometridae; genus Epirrhoe; species Epirrhoe tristata. The sequence continues at coordinate 4,646,092 of OX596161.1, forward strand.
TTGTTTTCTCTGTAATAAAAGAAAACTTTAAATTCCCCATTTTGTCCGTGGCAGAATAGGCCGCAAACCCTATGCGCTGCGCGGAAATATAGTCTGTGGCCGATCGCAATGCGCGCTTAAAACAACTCGGCAGTAATCACCAATGTTACACACTAGTACCATAATGTACTATTATAATATGTATAAGTATATGAATCCGAAAAATATACTAACGTACTCACATACATACAATAAGCAATCTAAAGCTTAATTTGCAAGTAGCTGAATAGAGTAGCTGAAGAAAGATGGAGAGGATTAGCTGGACGGAGAAGGTTACCAACGAAGAAATGCTGAGAAGAGTTGAGGAGAAACGGGTTTTCATGAACACCATTCAAAATCGAAGAGGAAAAATGATTGGACATCTTATACGACATGACAGCTTTATCAAGATCATCATAGAAGGAAAAGTGGAAGGAAGACGAGAAAGAGGAAGGCCTAGAATAAATTTCATGAGACAGATAAAAGAGAAGATCGCTGTCATGTCGTATAGAGAAGTAAAGGAGACCGCATTAGAAAGGGAGAGGTTGCATGCAGGAAGTTGCATCATTGCCCCGACAAGAGCTGAGCTCCTAAATTTGATGATGATGAGCTGAATAGAATTATGGGTTTCAGACACGCTGAAATTTTTTTGAAAGACCTACGTACCCTATTTTACGACAAACCGTAGTCATGGAATAGACTTACCTAGGTACTTTACTTTAGGGGAGAGAGGAGAGGCGGGTATCTACACCTACTATAGAAACCGATTTTCACGATTTTATTTACTTCTATCTCGGAGTGAGTACGCCTTTTGTGGATCAAAGAATTTAGGTAGGTATTCCTACAGTTTTTTAAGAAAAACACAGGTTCACGACTGTATCCCCAAGGTGTGGTAGACATTCTCTCAGATCTTTTTATGTTACTTATTCCAGATCCTTTGAAGATGTGTAAGGGGGGTAGTTTTTTAAGAGTCCGCTAAAAATTACTAAGCTTATAAATCTGTTTGGTAAAATTATATATATTATAAGGGTTTTTTATTTAACAAGGATCCCTATAAACGATAAAACGCTCCGCTGGCAAGCTGATAAATAGCCCATAATTAATCATGAAACTATTTGCTAATTAATTTAAATGTACTTTTAATAAGACATAAATATAAGTAAAGTATTCGCCCTTCAATTTTTTTACTAATTCTATATTTTTTCCGGTTGAAATTGAGCTTTTAAAATACTTATAATGAAGGAAAGTAAGCCATTATTAAACAGGTGAAGGAAGACTAGTTTTTTTTTAAGATCATTTTGTGCACTTTGTTTTAATTGTTTTTGGATTACTAGTACTTGTTCATTAGTACTTATTAACCTTTTATTAATTAATATCTTATTTTAGGCTTTTGATGCGAATGTAACCGATGATCATTGTAATTTGTTAAATAAAATACCTACACAATGATTATTACTGAGTAATTATGTAGATAAACTATTTCTTCCTACTACTGGGCAGGTTTCTTCCAAAATTGTTCACTGGTCCATCTTTGGCGATTCCACTGGAATTCATCCAAGGAATAGTATGGAAATTACTCTTAAATTTGAACATAGCAGACTAAAAGCCAGACAAAACAATAAATCGTCCTAACAGAACCGTTCGTCGCAGTTTTGCGCGTGTTTGATGCGCACACGCATCTCAACGCTCGCTAATTAGACAATTCGCGTTCAAGCTGCGCAGGGGACGCAGAAGGACGTATGATGCTATGCTATTGTCCTACTGTGTCACAGTGAAATTATGTTGCAGTAGGTAATCTCAGTAGGTTAATTTGGCGGTAGAAGGAAGACAGCAGTGAAGTTGACTGACGCAGGATCGGAAAAAGTGGCGTGAAGAGGAGGAGGACATACCCTTCAGTAAATAAATGAATCTGAATCATATTTCTTGTTCTTTTATAGAGCGGTGATGGCCCAGTGGAGAAGTATTTCGACTTTCAACTCATTTAGGTAATAGTGGGTCCTATGTTCAAAGGTTGAATTAATATTTTTCCCTTATAATTCGCTTTAAAATTATCTCTAAAAGCTGCCATATTTACTCTCCCAACTAGACAAAAGAAAACGCATAAAAAAACGATTCTTGACCCCACTGCATTTTCTTATTACCACTATTATGGTACGTATAGGACACAGTGCCAATTTTTAAAGCCGTTTTGGGTTCGAAAACGTACCTACAGACCATACCCGATTTTCGAAAGCTGGCACCAGCTGGCACTTACCTGGACTTATCCTACTGCATAAACTTATACTGTGGCTTCTTATGGATAGGTAATGTGCAAGAATAATGCCGTGCTCAAGTGTTTTAATCGTTGAATTAGCGATGTTTGGAGCATTCGCTTCACACATAATTGGCTTGGCTGATTTGTAGTTGAATATTAATTATGTTGACTGTTTATCAACGGATAAACGTTCGTTAGATACTATAAGTAGATAAAACTTTTTTTTTTATTTTTTTTGTAAAATACGTAAACAGGTTCACGACTGTATCCCCAAGGTGCGGTAGACATTCTCTCAGATCTTTTTATGTTACTTATTCCAGATCCTATGAAGATGTCTAAGGGGGGTAGTCAGAGGCATATCCAAACACATATTTGATACATGCCCACATCTTGCAGAAGTTAGTATTTCATACATGACAGGTTGCAAGCCCATCGCCGCCTATAAGAACACTAACTGGTTTCCTCACGATGTTTTCCTTCACCGTTTAGAGCACGTGTTAAAGCGCATATAAATTTTACGAAACGCAAAATCCATTGATGCACGGCCGGGATTCGAACCTACAACCTTCAGATTGAAAGTTGAGGTACAACCCCATTCGGCCAACACGTCTTTTTTTTGTAAAATGTTTTAAAACACTTTCTATAAACCTCTTTATTAGATAGTACCTCTCTTTTTTAGTCTGATATTACAATTGTTATTATAAAATTTAATTTTTTTTTACTTAAAATATTGAGAGAATCCAGTCTGATTTGATCTTTTGAGAACTAAAGTGCTATAAAATTCGTATCTAAAGGTTTGATGGTAGACGGATGATTAAACAGTGGGTGAACACAGTGTGACATTGGTGTGCCAAGGACTTATGTGAAGTTTATTGCTCAGTCTACCATGCTTCAAGGACTTATTGGTCAAGGAGAAACTTAATAGCTAACGGTTAGCACGTGGTATTTACTGCTGTTTCTCTAGAGTTTTCTCTCCATCCAAACGTTGCCTGAAAGAGATCCGCCTACTGCACATTGTAATTTGTAATATGGTTCTTTCTTAGTATTTTAATTCATTTAATCAATTCACACATTCAATCAATCACCAAAATGAAATCTTTTCAAGTTCAATCTATCCAGGTTGCCTGGAAGAAATCGCTTTTAAGCGATGAGGCCGCACTTTGTGCTATTTCATAAGCCGTTTGTATGTTTTTTTTTGTTTTTATGTTGTTTTGTTGTACAATAAACTCTTTAAACTTTCGTGAACAAACATTAAGTACTTACGTGACGAGCCGTGTTGGTCGAATGGGGTTGTGCCTCGACTTTCAATCCGAAGGTCGTGGGTTCGAATCCCAGCCGTGCATCAATGGATTTTTCGTTTCGAAAAATTTATATGCGCTTTAGCACGAGCTCAAAACGGTGAAGGAAAACATCGTGAGGAAACCAGTTAGTGTTCTTATGGGCGGCAATGGGCTTGCAACCTGTCACGTATGGAATACTAACTTCTGCAAAATGTGTGCATGTAAGTATCAAATATGTGTTTGGACATGCCTCTGACTCCCTTAGACGTCTTCATAGGATCTGGAATAAGTAACATAAAAAGATCTGAGAGAATGTCTACCGCACGTTGGGGATACAGTCGTGAACCTGTTTGTTTTTTTTAAGTACTTACGTGATAAATACCCGTTATAAGATACAATAAAGCATTACTGATCTGCTTATATATCTATCCAACAATCTTAACATGGTTATCGTGTAAGAAGTATAAATTGAAGGTTGAAATGAAGGTTTAAATTATACAAAAAAACATCAAAAATGTGTAGAATCAGCTAAAAGTGTAACATTTCTATGAAGACCTAAAGAGAATGTTAAAAGCAGCTGCTTAGTTGATAACATGAGTTATTACAACTTAATTCCAAGTACAAGGGCCCTACTATGAGCTCTTATAGCGATCCAGTTTAGATCCTAAACTGAACTGCTTCGCTTTAACGGACCATGAAGTATGATAGTAAAAGTAACGAATAATAAAATTTACTAGATTTGTTTTAAAAAAATTGGTTGTCTGTAAAGTCGGTTTACTGACGATAGTTGAACGTGACAACGTCTACGCATCGCTCACTCAAGTAGGAGAGAGACGGATGTCGAACGCTGCCGAACGTAAAGGCCGATTGTGCTTCTTTGTCGCTCGTTCCGCGCTCTCGCTTGCACTTCAAGCCTTACATAGAACGCCTCAGAGCGAGGTAACGCCGCATGACGTCATGTTTTTTCGTGCGTGCAGCCGGCTCTATTGAATTATAAGACGTAGTCACGTCAAAAACTGAATCGTTTTGTATTAAAATACTTATGTACCTTCCTAATACAAGTAAAACAATTAACTGCTTTAAACGTCACGGTACGAAAAATTTGCGAAAAATGGTAGGTCATGTACGGCACCAGGAATGAAAGCTGTAATTTTTAAAAATACTATTACCGCTAACTTACATCTTTATTATCACACTTCCTGCAAAATATTCTAAATAAGTATAATTTATAAGTAGGTTAGGTACCTACTAGTTTCTGCTCAAAGCTTCGCTTCGTGGTATCAACATTTTAAATGGCCTGTATAGTATTCTAGGCTGCAATTTAACATCTATCTATATCAAGTTTGATCCAAATCAATCCACTGGTTATTGCTTGATTGCAACACAAACAAACTCAAAAAATCATTGTTACTGAGAAAAATCGCAATATCTCTGTTCAGTGTAATTAACGGTTTTATTAATTTTATGTTCAAGAAAACTAAGCTAAGTTACCTAAATTAAATTCGATGATATTGAAATATAAAAAAAATACGGTTAGTATACAATTATTTTTGACGACCTCTGTGGCGCAGTGGGTGAAGGTCCGCCTGCGACGCAGAAGGTTGCGGGTTCGATCCCCGCCGCGGGACAAATGTTTGTATGACCTACAGATATTTGTCTCGGGTCTTGGTGTTTCTATGTATAATATGTATGCATTTACAAACAAAAAAGTACATAAAAGTAGTTTATCAGTCATCCCATAACACAAGCTCTGCTTACTTTGGGGCTAGATGATGCTGTGTGAAAAAGTCCAGCGTTATTTATTTTCTTTATTTATATAACGGTCCTCGTTTCCCTCAAAAGCGTCCTTAGGAAATTAAAATAGGCAGTTTCATAGACGTGACTTAACCGATTGTAATGAAATTTGGAACGTAGATGCTTTAGCTTTTTTATCACATAAAAAGAATAAGCCATTAAAATAATAAAAAAATTTTTCACTGTCAATTATTTATTTGCAACTTTGTATGAAAAATGAGCGATAGTGTTGGGTTAGTTTTACAATATCGATAAAAACCTTATCGACAGTGACATCAAAGTGACGTTATAAAAATACACCGAAGTGTAACGGTCTTGCGATTGTTAAACGGTTTTACTGATAAACTGGATTATATACGTGGTTCATAAAAATACGGAGACAAAAACCTGAGAAACGAATTATAAAGGTAACTTAATGTGTTGGATAAAGTACTTGGCTGACGGCTGTATCACTTAGTGGCTACTAATTTACAGTTGAATAAGGTTTAAAAAAAAACTTGGCGGATAATTTTAAGTGTCGCGCTAATTATTTATCGGTAACGTACTACCCTCTTTTGATACTTTTAAAGGATCTTACGGCCACTCTACACATTCGCCACTATGTGACAAACTATTCGCCGAACTATTTTTGTATAGGCGATGACAGACGAATACAGGCGATGAGGTCCTCTACACGTTCGTGACCGTCGACGTTCGTCTATCATCGGCGTATATGTGGAGGGCCCATTAAAGCTCCTTGCAGATCTAAAAAAGAATGTCTATCATACCTTGGAAATACAGTCGTGTTCGTGTTTGTTTTTGTTGACACATGAATATAATATAAATAATTGATATAATTGATACCACGTGAATGACCGACGCGACGTTGTGATCGGGCTGCTACTTATACCAAAAAATCTAGGTTCTGGTAGTCTCATTATCATAATTTGATCAGAATATTAATATTTTTGTAAACCGTGATGGTCAATCCCGTCGACCTCTTTCCAAGAAGACCTCGGCACAATTCGTCGACTAAAAACAATTAAATCGTAATTAGGGGCCGTATTAAGAGACGCGGTATGCGCGGGCACATTTCTTTTCTCATGAGTAGTGTTGTCTCATTTATCGATATAGCGGTAAGGAATTTTTAGATAAGCAACATAAGAAAATCGGAAACATTACGGCTGTGACCGTAATCGTAAATAGGCTCTGTCGATCATAGTTATTTATGCTAAGATCGTGTAATGTTGTGTAGATGATGAAAACGGCATAGTATTTTTTATCTATCTGCAGGCTGACTTTTCCTTTGAATCCTAGCTTTGTTAAGTGTTTTCATTTTAAATAATTTAAGCTTGTTTTTTGCGTGGCTAAACGTATAAAGCCATAAGTTTCGTGAGAAAGCTCTCCCATAATCGCTTGACGCCTACAAAAACTAACAAAACAAAACCGCCATTAATCCAACGCGTTCAAAATTCACCATTCGATTTTTGAATGGCCGATAAAACTCGACACTCGAAACGCCCGCCAATTTCGCATGCATAAACATCGTAAATCTCATTCAATGAAAATGAGTATCGATAATCGATATCGCGTTTTACGATCGATTCATTACGGCACTACGACGGTCATTGGGACAATGTCGCCTCGGTTCGATCACATCTTTATTAATTAGGGCCTATTTTGACTCTTTTGTATTCGAGAGACAGCTGTAGGTTAAAATCGTTCGCAAGTTAACGAAATAATGTTATGTATGAATAGTATACAGATAAGTAATCTTTTATAATGTAACGTATTTCTTTATAACCTAAAATAAATAAAAAACAAGTATGACAAAACTTATCTACATACACAAGATAATACTTTAACTGACACTAAGTAATCATAAAGTTAAAAAAAGGGACATAAAGTCGATGAAAGACATCGATAACGATATCTCGAAAGCTGCAATATCGATAGTTTTTTATCTGCTCTATCAGCACTAGTGGCCAATGTGGCCATTGGGACAATGCTGTCTCACGTCCAAAACAATCACATTTTCATTAATTACGACAAGAATTTTCCTGACGACTACCCCAAATAGGGCGTGGTGCAAGTGATAATCAGATAAAAATTGTAGTTATTAAGTGAGTTCTGTTGAAGAGGGACAAAAAGTTGTTTGCGTATGTTTTAATTATGTACTCGCTTGTTTGACATTGCTATGTGTAGTGTCGATTAAATTACGTTTCTTATGTACTGTAAGGAATTGGCGATCGATGACTTTTGAAACAATCAAAAATGTTAAGTAACCAAAGCGTGTGTGCTATAAAAAAAGCAGCGTACTATAGTAAAAATTATTATATATTAACTACTACAATTACTGCAGTAATATCTACTATTACTACAGAAATAGTAGTAGGTACTACTATTTACTAATAATATAAAAAAAATCTTAACTAGTTTTTATCTTTAAAAAATCCTAATATAAAGGATTGAAAATTTTACAAAGCAGAGCTATATTTTTTGTGGATTTTAACCACACAAAATATATTAGCCGTTAGAACTCGGACTGTTCCGATAAAGCTTTTATGAGTCACATTTCGCTCACACTGGAGCCCTGCCCGATTTCCTCGTACGTGATAATGAGTGAAGCGGCCTCACTTCAATTTGTCGCTCCAGTTTTTGCAAAGTGATTTTATCGACATTCCGTGACAATCAACTTTTCCCATCACTACCTGAGTATTGACTATGGCTGGTAACTCGCAAATTATTATTTTTTAAAGTGACTACGTTTTTTTGTCGTTTTAATTAGGTTGAAATTCGGTAGGTACAAGTGATGTTCATCAAAGTGTGTAGTCTGAGACAAGACCAAATATATTTGGCATAAGCTCACATTTTGCAGATACCTAACAGGATAGCATATTGGACGACCTCTGTGGCGCAGTGGGCGAATGCCCGCCTGCGACGCAAAAGGTTGCGGGTTCAATCCCCGCGGCGGGACCAATATTTGTATGTTCTACAAATATTTGTCTCGGGTCTGGGTGTTTCTATGTATAATATGTATGTATTTACAAACAAAAAGCATATAAGTATATCAGTCATGTAGTGCCCATAAAACAAGCTCCGCTTACTTTGGGGCTAGATGATGCCGTGTGAAAAGTCTAGCATTATCTATTTAGGCTTCGTTACATACATCACTAGTTTAACAGCATTTACTTAATTAATTTATCCATAACAAATGAGAAAATACGACAAAAACCGTACCGTGTAAAGCCAATTGCTTGCAAACTTGCTCGTAAAAATAACACATAATAGCAGTGATTTAACGTTACGCTTTATAAGCAGGTATTTAATTTATGTTAAGACGGGCTGAGTCCGGAACGAAGTACGTCGGAGGGGATTTAGAACTTCAAGTTCCCTTATCAAGGTAGTGTGTGACTCATGTTCTGTGTTTTGTATTTTTTTTTTTAGCAAAAACACAAAAACCCGGTACAAAATAAATCTAGAAAAATATAAATTAAATCTATCTACCAACCAACTAGTTGATTCAAATCGTCTCATCCGAGTTTCGTTTGGTGTAAACATCAAACCTAGCTCTTTTTTTTTTTGTTTGGGGCTAGATGATGTTGTGTGGAAAATATTCAGCATTATTATTATTATTATTTACTACAGAAAACGGAAAACACTTAGTATTTTTTTTTCTACTCAACTCAGTCGTCTAGATAGACTGAAGATTAAAATAGACATTATGACTTAGATAAAGAGTAAACTGTAATTTTATTTTAATAGCGGATGGGCACAATGCCACTTAACGACTTTACTACTGTAAAATGGCAACTTTTTTAAATTATTTTCCATTGATGCTTTGGTCATGCTATTGCCAGTAGCTGTCACTCATCCATTTTATGACCGCGCTAAACGTTGCTTATCATCGAAGATAGCTAAAGAACTTCTACACAAGCGCTTTATTAATTTTTTGGAACGAAGTTACTTTTCAGACGGTATCGAATGGGGCCTAGATGAAAGTGTTCGATTTTTGCGTCACGACACATGGGTCAAAACGTCACAGTGCGAAGAGCGCAGTCGCAAAACAGTCCATATTGTTACATTGTTAGTACAGAATAGCGTTGCTTGGAATTTACAATTTATTTGACAAATGCCAAATGTTCAAACTTGAAACTTCGTTCCAATCGAGTGTTCCACGACAGACACTTACTTTTTTTAAAATCTATTTCGTCTCACTTGGGCCAGTCTCCCCTATATTACTCCAACAATTTCTCTTCGAGATATACCTCGTTACTAGGTACGGTATTGACCACATGTAACTAAACATACGAGCCTTAGTTTTGTTCGACTGGCTCCCAACTGGAACTTTACTATTTCGTTTTAACGGTTCATATAAAAGAAAGTTGGACCCCAAACCGTGTTTATTGCCCTGGTTCTTCACGGTATTGGTCGCGAAGAAACAGGATAAGAAGACTGTTCTTCAGCGATCCCAGCCGTCCTACTGAAAGTAATACTTGCTGATACTAATCATATTTTTTTTTGTTGCAGATAAAAACATGACAGCGCAATCCATCTCCAAATCAAAATGACCCAACTGTGATAACAATGGATTATTTAAGAAGAGAATTGACTTGACATCTAGTTAATGCTGATATTGAACTCTATCGAGGAACAAATAACGTTGAAGATGCAAAAACAGTGTAACTAGTTGTAACTAGTGAAATAGACAGTATTGATGCAAGATGAGAAGATGAGAGAGGAATGGAATTGAATAAAAGTGATGATGATTTTGAACTCTATACGAATAACGTTGAAGATGGAGAAACAGTGTAACTAATCGTAATTAGTGAACTAGATAGTATTGATGCAAGATCAAAAAGTGACTAGTGAGTTAAAGATGGACAAACTGTGTAACTACTTGAAACTCAAAGTGAACATCTGATGCAAGATCATCAGATTTAAATTTAACTGAATTTTAGGACGGAAGTGATGTTAGTGACTTAGTGAACTAAATGATGTGGATTTGAGGATGCCAGACCGAGAGACGGTGGGACCTGGAGGTGGTTTCTTACCTCTGCAGTTTCCCTCCGCTTTTGCTGCGTTCCATGCCACCACTCCGCAAGGGCAGCAGTCTGCGATGCATCACGCGACACATTATCATCATCATGCTCAGTAAGTGCTTATTTTAATGATCCTAAGTTTTTATTCGTAAACCAAAATATACCTAAGTATTTAAATTAGGTACTACATACCTACTACTAAGAATATTTTTTAGGAGGCGATCGATTTGCAACCTACTTTGGACTTGAGACTAGGTACCTACCTGTAGATGATGTGTCATCTAAAAAGGATGTTAGTTGTGTTCCTTCAACGAAGTTTAATCAAAGATTATATCAAGCTGCGTCACCTACGAGTCACTAAACATTAGGGCTGTCATTAATAAACACGAACTAGGGTGGTATTAGCGCTAATCCAAAGCATAAGGCTGTAGTAGGTCAATTCAGTAGGAATTAATAAACAAAGACCAAGGAGGAACTAAGCTAATTCGACTCTACTCTCGGAGTAAGAGTTACTCCTAGGCGCCACCTAGTATAGAGATGAAGTAGGCAGACGTATCATGAATTTTGTCATTTTTTACGTCACAAAAAAAGGTTGTGCAAATAGGATGGATTATGTTGATGATTTGAGGAAGAATTGAATGAGGATGGATACCAGTTTCAAAAATGTGGCGAGTGAAAATTTACAAGAATCTATTGGACGATCTCGAAAAACTGAACTTAAAATCGCAGTAAAGTGTTACTATGGTTTTTCACCACAAAATCTATACCTATGCAGTGGCATAGGTATAGATTTTGTGGTGAAAAACCATTCGGATTAGCAAGAAACAATAAAACAGTTAAAATGACTAAATACTTTTTTATGATTAAAAATTTTTTGGTCGACAATGAACACCAAAAAGTTTTAGAAGAATAAAACCTCTTTGAATAAAACAGATTGTCAAATACAAATTATTGTCTATCTCTGTCATTCATATAATTAATGACAGAGATAGACAATATTTTGAATGATAATATCATTCGTTCATTCACTCTTTTTCTACTAATTCCGATGTAAGGAATGTATTACTCATTCGAGACTACTACCAGTTTATTAATAACATCAAAATATTCAAGTTGCTCCTTCGTTACTAAAGAAGTAACAAGTCTGAGAGTAGTCTCGTATTAAGCTAGAATTAGGGTAATCTAATTAATAAGGCCGTAGTATAGCATCTAGGTCTCTACTTGCTTGGCCACAGGGTTCTGATGTTAACTAATATTTTACTACTTAGTACCTATGATCAACTGTGAATGTATGCGAGAAATAATATTCATATTATTCATTTAGTTGTATTGCATTCATATAAGTACTCGCGTGTTACTCTTCAATAACTTGCATTACTTTAATGGCTCACTGCCGACTCTCATTATAATTTACACTAATAACTCTAATTAACTTATTCAACTGTAAAAATTTGCCTAATTGCATTATTCTAGGCTTATATATATATATAACTTTAATACTTGTATACAGAATGTGTAGGTAGCCCTGAAAATTTAACTGTTTATTAACGCTATATAATATACTCTATTGGAACACGTAGTCCGTACAAACCTTTAGATTTTAAATGCATCCCAAAAATTGCAACCATGCGTGAAGACTTCTCGTCATGATTCTAGTGTATTTTTGTTTGTTACTTAATGTAGCGTAGCCCGTCTTAGTTTTTAAAATCATTGTATAAATCAAATGTTTATACAAGAATACACATTCAGGCATCACCTGCTGCAGTAGTTTTCCACCCTATGGACGATAGAACCGAATCCATCTACATAATGTAATTTTATTATGATTCGCCGCGGCAAGTGTCCTTTCGTTTAATGCGGGAGCATTCAAGTCTGCTCCTAAACATGAATGCATTTATTGCACTACCCCATAAAATAGAGTGGTTCACTTCAGACATGCACCGCTTACATAATTGCTATGTACAAAATGCCAATGTAATATTCATACGTGCCATTAATTTCATATTTGTTTCTTATTACATATTCCATTAGGCTTTTTACATTTAACTTTAAGTCAGATAACTTTTTACGTTCAAAGTTTATATCAGGAGCAGGTAGAAATTAGATAAGATAGTCGTATGCGCTGACGTTTTATGGTCGGACATAAAATCGTCCCGCAAGGTATAGTCAAGGTGTTACTTAATGATAATTTATTGCGAAACATGGACCCAAAGTCGATTTGACGATAGCATTAATCTTCCTAAAGTGGACACAATAAAATTGGGAAGGTTCGATTGACGGACAGGAAGTTGGATTTGACGTTCAAAAGCAATCATGTGAAAATTTTAGTCGCACGAATCTAAATTGCATCTCCTTTGCGTACGATGTCTTGATAGGTTCATAAAGCGATAAGTATTCTCAGAACCCTTTGGATCCGATTTAGTCTGGATTCATTAACGACAGCTCCCCGTGGCTCATTTAACCCAAGCGGTAATTGCCACGTGTTTATTTCGGACTGCGCTATTCGTGGACCACAATGGGACGGTGGTATTTCGGTACGTTCCATGTTCGACTGCATTATTGCAGTGCATTTGTTCTGTCTTTGATCGATCAGTGGGAAAGTTCTCTCTTGAACATAATCAGCTAAAATATTGACTGAGGTTAGTGAAACGAGAATCGCAAGTGATTATTCCAAAATTTTTTAAGCAGAAATGTTTAGTAAGTACCTACATACTCAGAGATAAGTATTAAAATACAGCCCTCTGAGACACCACATTTCAAAATTAGTGTTATTATAAGAAGATTTATATCTATGATTCATGTTACCGAATAAATGAAAAATACTGAGTGAATTACTGGACTGCATGTATTTCATAGATCTGTTAGATATATCTGTAGTCTAACTCGAAGAAAGACTGCATTGCCATGTAAAAAATTTTAGGTCGTCTCTTCAATGTCGATGCCGTCAGCCGCAGAAGTGGTCTCAAAGGAGGTGTTGCGCGTCGCCTGTCGTTTGATTCATTAGGAACCCCTTTGAACTGATGAATAGGCTGGGCTTCATCGCCTGCAGCTACACGTGACCACAGTATAAAAGCTAGCGTAGGTATAGCTTTGATGGGTTCTCTAGAAAGAAAAGTGAAGAAGTCATGATGGAAGTAATTTTTGGAATTGGCCTAGTAGAGTATCTGTTTGAGTATTTTTTTACTTTGATCTTGAGGCACGTGAGGTAGCATGATTTTTTTAGTTTCTAATTCCTACGACTTATGGAAACCTCTAGTCTAGTATACTAATTAAATAAAAAAGTATACTAATTAGTTATTGTTATTTCATCGTTTGTAATAGATTTTTTCCATTACCCGTTAGGTCAATGAACTCACTTAAGTATAGCATTCTGTTTTATTACTTTAGGAATCGATTTATTTTGACTGTTCAAAGAAAATCATTGAATGACCAAAATGCCCCACTCTCAACTCGACCGATCATGCGGAGCTACAGGCGATGTCATGTTTTAGACGCTGTTTACGCGATACCATTCTGGAACACCATTCTTGCCTCTTGCCACAGAATGTTAGCTCTTGCTCCGTTGGTTTGAGAAAGAAAGAGGCAAGAATGATGTGCCAGAATGGTATCGTGTAAAATGGCATCTAGTTCTACAAATAGAGTGGTATGTTTTGCATCGTTTGGTGTCAACGTTTATTTATTGGCTACTAAATGTATTTCATTGTTACATTCATCATGATTGTTCCTATCTTAGATCTGTTTAGACAACCGACATTCTCAACTAAAGATGCTTGTTTTATTTCTGGAAATGATAAAACTACAGTGAGAAAAAAATGTCAGTAAGTAGTACCTATCTAGGTACTAATACTGTAATTTTGTCTTGGTACCTCTACTACTAAGATGTACCAATTCCTTTAATACTATAATTTAAACCAAACATTAGCATTAGTAAACTCATTTTTTTTTAAATTGTGTGTGTTTTAACATACAGTGAAGATATTTTTTTAAAGTAAAATAAAGAGTTTAAAAACAATGTAAGAAGATGACATAAAATAAAAAGATTAAATGAACCCATTGCCACACGGAATGTAACGGTCATCCAAATCGATTTACATAAATAACACAAATTACGATCTACCTTCTAATTGAACGGATTAAGTTTTCCGAAAATACAGACTTTAAAACAGATGAAGATACACGTATCCGATGACGCGATAACACATTTTAATAAAAACATCGTAAATCGAAAGCAAACGGGCAACTTTACAACAACTTGTTGGAAGATTTAAGTTGCTGCAATAGTAGCAAAACTAAACTTGTACGAGTGGGCATAACGACAATAAATGCAAAATTTGTAGATTATGATACACATAAGCAGCTGTTACACAAGGAGAGTTTCTCGCACGCGAGCAGCAATTTCTTCTAGGCGACCATAATAATATTATTGCCTAGAAGAAATCGCCGCTCGCGTGCGAAACTCCTTCTGTAACAGCCGCTTTAGAATGCAATCTATGCCTATACTTACCGAAACGCTTCAGTGCCTAGGGCATTGTCTGTGATGGAATAGGCTTGCCCAATATTCTCTCGTAGGTAGGTACCTAAAGGTGTAAAAATTGCCCATCTATCGCTCGTGTACACTCGTAGATGTAAGTACGATAAAAATTGTAATTGCCGACACACAAACAATGGACCACCACACACGGAGACCAATCATCGACGCTTTTGTCTTTGCTCATCATTTTTTCCGATGATTTGTGAAGACAGGACGTAATCACAAAGAAGCTAGTGGGATGCGGGTCTCTGAATTGTGCTTTATTATCCCCGTTTAGCTTGTGGTGGCGGCTGTAGAGCCAGTATCCCATTTGAAGGTTATCCTGACCATCAAAGATGCTTTCTGGAATACGCGAGAATCGGGCGTCGAAATCAAACATTCCACTAAAGTAGCATTGACACGGAAGAATTTCAACCGATAAAGATTTGTGTCGCTCTCCTATTTTTTTACGTGAAAAGCTCATCGGATGATAAAAGTGATAGTAAGTGCGACGCTTGCTCAGACACTAAATGGCATCAGCTCAGCAAAATCAAAAATCGCATCGTGTAAATGCTCCTCGCAAAACCTTTGAATTGTGAACTTATCATAAATATTCAATACTTTTCGAAAACAAAGCTCATTGTAGATCCCTTTTTTTACTGAAAACAAAGCGTTTAAACTGCCAAGAACTGTCAGTTAAGTTGAGCGCGTTATTTCAAATTGATTTACTCCCTTGTCTCGACTTTCGCGTAACAAATACATAATATTCAGTACATAATTATGGTTTTTGAACAAAAAGAGAAATTTGATTTATGCTTGACTGACAGGTTTCAGAAAATAATCAGGATTTTCATTTTAGTATAATATTATGATAACTAAGTGTGGTAGCACATTTTGATAATTTATAGTGATCACCTTTTTTATTTTCTAAGATTTACTAGCGCCATCTATTTTAGGCATTTGAATTAAAACAATTATGTTTTTAAATATTATCCTATGCTATGCTATTGCCAATATACATCTTATGGCTTGATAGAGTCTGTAATAGTTCATGTGGGAAATTGTCTAATACCTATGTATGTAAACATGCCTTTGAATACCTTGGACATCTTAAAAGGATCTTAAACGCATACAGATAGACCTACCTACTCGTATTAGAATGTCTACCGCGTTTTTGAGATCACAGTCCGTTCCGTTCATTTCGTTTCCATTACATTTTATGCAAATCCATCAAAACAGCATTCCAGAACCTATTCAGGGATATCCCTTCTCAGGATAATTCAGTCGGTCTATTTGCGCCCTGGGCGTGGCCACAGCAATAACTGTCAAACAGGATGCGAGTCCAATACTACGAAAGTTGAGTTGGAACGTGAACGAAACGCAGTCAGAGCTCATGTATTACTCGGAGATTGAGGACTTTTACACTTTGAATGACTTACAATTACCCACTTCAATTGTCGAGCATACATAAGAACAGGGGTTACTGTCGTTTGGGACACAAAAGTTTAGGACACTTTGTCCCTATTGACACTTTCGAAGAATGGAAATGTAAATTCAGTTCATCGTTGTGTTAAATAAGTACTTAAGCAATTAGATCTGTGACTTTATAACTATCTACCATTGAATTGACTGTTAGTTATTGAAACTACAAATAAATGTAGAAACTGGGCGTTAGTTGAATTGTCAAAACTCGGTCGAGCAACGTTTCGTTTGCGATCCAACTTATTCTTTGTTATTAGAATTGGAATGTCAGGATAGGGCAAATTTACGACCGGAACACTTTATGGTTTGACCAATTACGTTTTGGGCACACAAGGCACTAAGCTAGTTCATAGAAATGAGGCAAAAAAATAAAAACGTTTGTTTGATAAAGGATTTTGTGTAAAAGGCATGATTTCTAGGTAGGTACGTCCTGAAGAGACATTTAGTGGTATTAAACATAAAATTGTCTTAGAAAACAAACTTAACTTAGTTTTGCCACAAGCTACGAACTGACTCTACCTCACCATATGATACCTAGTTATAATCCATACTATCCATACTAACATTATAAATGTCAAAGTAACTCTGTCTGTCTGTCTGTCTGTCTGTTTGTTGGGCTTTCACGTCCAAACCGCTGAACAGATTAAGCTGAAGTTTGGCATAGTTAAAGGTTGTATCCCAGAGAAGGACATAGGCTACTTTTTATCCCGAAAGAATGAAAAAATCCCGAGGGACCGCGGGTAACATCGCGGGAGCGCAGCTAGTATTATATAATTTGACGACTTCTGTGGCGCAGTGGGCGAAGGTCCGCTTGCGACGCAGAAGGTTTCGGGTTCGATCCTCACCGCGAGACGAATGTTTGTATGACATACAGATATTTGTCTCGGGTCTGGGTGTTTCTATGTATAATATGTATGTATTTACAAACAAATAGTATATAAGTAGTATATCAGTTATCTGGTTCCCATAGTACAAGCTTTGCTTTGTTTGGGGCTATATTTATTTATAACTAGCTGACCCGCGGCAAACGTTGTTTTTCCATTATATCGCTATTAAAAAATAAGGGTTGATCGTAGAAGGGTGAAAATTGAGGATTGTATGTATTTTTGTATGTTGTATCATAAAAAAATAGAAATTAAAAATTTTGTCTAAAAAATAAAAAATAAAAAAATTGGGGTGGACTACCCCTAACATTTAGGGGGATGAAAAATAGATGTTGGCCGATTCTCATAGATACCGGATAAGCACAAAAAATTTCATCAAAATCGGTCAAGCCGTTTCGGAGGAGTATGGCAACGAAAACTGTGACACGAGAATTTTATGTATTAGATAGATAGAAGATAAGTACTCATATTAGCTTGTCCAACGCATACTTTCACAAATGTAGGTTAATCACCCATCCTTACCACCCACTTGGAATCTAAAAATAATGTTTAAAGTAGTTATAATAACTAAGTAGTTATTGTAAGCTAATTCTGTTTGCATGAATATTCAAAGATAGCTTCTTCATGCGGCTCCGCCTGCTGTCATTTTATTATGTTATTAATCTCGTCATAAACTGCCATAATTACATAACATAAGATTTTGAACTTGAAATAAACTAGTTGATCACGAGTAGAGCACAAATCATTTTTTACTAACTTTTTCATATCTCGGTAATGAACAAGAAAAAATAAGATTCAAGTTTAAATCTCGATATAGAGTCCGCATCACAAAACAAGTCCTATTGAACTTTGAAGACTTACGAAAAATGCGGATCTGGTTTGTTCTCCCCCAGTCCCGTTTTCACCGGGTCTGTTCTCATCCGATTTAGTTCTAAAGTCAAAAGTCAAAAAGCATTTATTCAGTAGGACCACTGGGATAACTTTGAAACGTCATAAAACTAGGTGATTCTACTCCTGTTCCTTCGCGACCAATACCGTAGTTCAGGTATCGATCAATCAAATATCGAAGCAATTTTTGATGACAAGTACTGGCAGGTACAAATGCTATTGCTATTAATCTTTACTCGAAGATACACTCTGAAATGGCTTTAGTGACGCAGTCTTCTCAATCTGACAGAAGATATTCTAGTATGAATGGACAAACAATCCAACGGACATTTATATAGATAATAATCTGCTTTAAAAACGACGATGCATTATGTAAGCGTAGTATATTTACGAGGACAGTTCTGTTTGACTGAAATATAGCAAGTTCAGTTATTCAGATATCTGAGTCAGAAACATTAAATAAAACTTTTTATTCAATGCGATGCGTTTGATGAATGATAATCTACATGTTTTTTTAAAATGACTTAATATACAGGGTTATTTGTGAACACCGGTAACCTCTAAGGACTGTCTATGCGAAGCAAAAGAAAGCGATAGTGCAACAGTGAGGGAAGCGAGGTTAGGGCGGCGAGGGCGTTTGAAATTGGCCTATTTAATAAAGAGTTGAAATGTGTTAGATAGGACAACGAAATCTTGAAGGTTTGTTTTTGGTAAATGTATTATATTTTTTTGTTTTAACTCTGAAATAATTTATTTACAGAAACTAAGCTTAATATTTACATATTATGTTTTGTTAAAGTCATAGAACAAAAGTTGTTGTTCATGATGATATTAATACAGTCCTGAGAGATTACCCGTGTTTTACAAATAGCCATGTATATTATGTCTGACGACCTCTGTGGCTCAGCGGGCGAAGGTCTGCCTGCGACGCAGAAGGTTGCGGGTTCAATCCCCGCCGCGGGACAAATGTTTGTATGACCTACAGGTATTTGTCTCGGGTCTGGGTGTTTCTATGTATAATATGTATGTATTTACAAACGAAAACTATATTAAGTAGTATATCAGTTATCTGGTTCCCATAGTACAAGCTTTGCTTAGTTTGGGGCTAGATGATGCTGTGTGAAAATGTCCAGCATTATTATTATTATTATTATGTTGAGTGGTATAAATGAGATATGATCCTGATAGGAAATTCATAAGCAAAATTAAACACACGCTTAGTTTTGTAAAAAGCTTAATTATATAAAACCTCCGCAACAATGTTGCAGCTATTAAGACGCCGTTTTAAGGATTTTGCGAGCAATTTGATTAAGCCATTAAAGCTATGACTGGCTAAATCTGCGGATTAACATAACGTTTGTAACTATTCGCGTAAAATTATCACCTACATATTAACTCCAATAAGGTAACCATAAAATACATAATAAGAATAAAAATATTTGGTGTGTTCCTAAATAGTTCCATTACTCAAGATCTCTTCGCTACGATGATACGGTGACCACCACTAAACCATACTAAATCTGTGGTGACCACGCGGCATTCTATCAATGAATATATTTTTTAATTACTCTGTTGGAAATTACCAAACCTATTAGTTTTCCCCCTTTGTAAATATATAATACATATCAATGAAAACCAACGTAAATAAAGCTCCCGTTAAACGATCAAATAACTAATTCGTCAATATTTATTTAACCAGCTTTTATTTATGTCAAACAGCAAATTAAAAAACATTCAACTAGGTATATGCATGATTTTATTCCATTGAGCTAAATTATTACCAGCTGTTTTTATAAAGACAATCAAGTACTTAAATCTGAATACCCTAAGCCAAAAATTAATTGCAGAGCGCTGAAGAGCAACCCCGAAAATTTAAAAAGCCGTGTGGTCATGCAACGTTGCGTGCGCCTGCGCACGGTAGCCGAAACAATCGCGAATACGCGCCCGATCTTCGTGTAAAGCCGGCCTCATTAAAATTGTATTGTGCGTGTGCGCTTAGATTTATTGAGTTGATTGATAGTAGGATTATGTTTTTGGTGAATTATATTGAAAACTTAATTTGGATAAAGCTGATAAAAGTTTGAAGCTGCAGACTTTTTTTGTTAGTAATAATAAATAAAATAATAATTATAAGATAATTTATTTTATAAAGAAGAAGAGAAAGAAGCGAAGAGAGGCCTATGCCCAGCAGTGGGATGAAAAAGGCTGCGGATGATGATGATGATGATGATGAATTTATTTTATAAAAATTTTGCCAGGACCCCCGCACTAAGCAAAGCTTATGTCGCAGTAATCCCGAGTAACAGTTTTCAAAAAAATGCAACTTATAAACAAATAAAAAATAACATTTTGGTCTATTTCTAATATACTTAAAAGTAAATAAAGGATTCTCATACATACAAAAATATAACCCACTCTAAAATAACCTAAAAGTCAGGGCGCTTTTTTCGTAGGCGGTGGTTCCCTTCATATAATACCTACTGGTATTCACATACATTTTTGGAAATAAAACTAATAAGAGCAAGACTGAATTCGAACCCACGATCGTAGGATCGGAACGCATTCGTCTTAAAAGTTATTTCACTGAATTTGTAGGAGTTGCATCACAATACTGTCAACCGGAGATGAACAAAATATAACTCTATAAACCTATATTTACTTCAAAAGTGTATGTGGTACAAGGAGTGAAAAACAGCGATATAAGAAGCTGTTTTATGCAGCGTCATCCAGTCTATGCCTATCATCATTCCCTTGCCCTTATCCCACGCTAAGTGGGGTCGGCACAGCATGTATTTTTCCTCCACTCGTTCCTATCAATCGTCAACTGCTTATACACTCCTATAACTTTCATATCCTCTCTCACACAATCCAACCATACATTCTTCGGCCTTCCTCTACTTGCATACCTCCCAGCCACACTCATATTCATAACTCTTTTGGTAACATTGTTTTCATCCCTCCTAACATATCCATCCAGCTTATGCTTACATTCAACGGAAAGCTGGACATTAGCAGCCTTTAGACGCACAATCTTTCGCGAGTGGTACAGGATTGCGCGCAGGAAAGCCTGCACGCAATCTCGAGTGATAATTTTGATACTACGCGTTCTTTCACGCGCGATTGCTCGTTAGTTCTTATCAAAACTCTATCGTGCGGGAAAGCCTGTACGCGCAATCGTGAGTGATAATTTTTTTTAAGCTTGAAGCTACGCGTTCTATCACGCTCGATTGGCTGTATCCCTCGCGATAGATTGTGCGTATAAAGGCTGCTATTGTTTCAAATAGAAATAAGCTTGCTTCAAAAGTTCAAAATTAAGTATTCGGGTTATTCAATGATATTATAAAGGTTATTGTTAACTCAAAATTTATAAAGTAGGAACAGTGACTAACTTGGACCACATCTGAAGTTGTTGTCTATGCAAACAAAAACAGGTGGTACGTTTCCTACACATACGCTTTGATAGCATATTGTGTTACCGTCACTAAAGTCTATTATTTGTCAGTTGATGTGGCGTCTGTTGTAAAAGCTTGGTCGTGTAAGCTACACGACCAAGCTTAGTTCTTTTAAACAGATCGTTCAGGTTATATGACTTTCCGCACGGTTACAAAATAGATAACTGACCGCTAGTGGCACTACTGAGTACTTCGTTGAAAACGCTATATTGTGACAGATGATTACTTCCAAAAAACTAAAAAAAAGCTTCAGTATTAGACTAGGTACATTACAAGCAAGGATAAGGTTTTTTAAGTTTTTACGAGTATCAATCGAGAGAACCTACTTAATTACCCTTTGAAATTAAAAATAGTTTAGAATTATATCGGTCTACAAATTGACGGAGACAGTTTTTTTCTTCTTTTTAAGTCGATTAAAAACTATACAAAGGATAAGTAAATCCTTTGTTTTTGTATAAACTACGAACTCACAACTGTCAAATTGCCATTAATAAATGGCAATCAAAAACCATAACAAGGTTTTGCAATCCATTAAAACACTAATTCATTAATACTACACACACGGACGACTTCAAATCGCGCGACCGTTTTACGCGCGATTGTTTGCATCGCAGCGTGTCGCGTTATTTATTTTTACTGTGGATCGAATGGATGTTTATGGGCTAAATGTTTTTTAAAAACAAGAAAAGGCCATTGTGTTACTATTATACGCGTTTTAAGATATTTGTTTTGATATAGCGATGTGAGAAAGGTATATGCAGAATTACAAGTTGATCGCTACTTGAGTTCGTTTAGTTTCGTTTCTAAACTAAAATGGTGTTGAAAAGACACTATTAACGAAAATTACATTTATATATCAGCTTTATTCAGAGTCAAAGAAAACTTATTCAATTTAGCAAATTACATAATCCTAGTATTATTTAAACAATGCTGTTTTTTTAAAACAAAATCATTCTCAAATTTAGCAGATCTTGTGAAAGAACTGATACGACAAGAGGAGGAATAAAATTGTAATAAATGCCTTATCTTATAAAAACCATCTCTTCCAATTAAATTTTTACAATACCAGCCAGGATTTTTAAATTATTGATTATTAAAGAGGTTTTAAAGACTGGCTATTTAGTTGTACATTCAATACGTTTAATTATTAAATTAAAACGATCTTTGATTGGTCGACATTAAAAATATTAATTATTTTATTAAAATACATATCATTTTTCTTTTTATGTAAAGAAATATAAGTTTAAAGAGGTCCTTAAAAATAAGGTTTCGATATACTTTGCGCGACAGACAGTCATATCTATATTTTTTTATTGTAATAAAAGTAACAGCTGATATTATTTGCGACAAATCGTAAAAAAAGTAATGCCTTATTTTAAATTGCGAAATTTTAAATATAAGCGCCAGCGGTTTTTGTGAAGTTTATATTATTATTACTTTATTGGTAGTTTTCACTCGATACCCATAATATTATAAAATATAATGTCCTGTATTTTATAATATAATAATAACTAGTTTTACAAACGGATATCATGTTATACAACGATAACCCTTATTACAAAATATGATATAAGATACTTACAAATAGTTAAATTTTACATTACGAAATTTTTTTATCGTATTTGTTTCTGATCTTCTGATTGAAAAATAATAAGAACCTAAGTATTATTTTCTTTTTAAAATATCAATGCATTGTTATTATGACCAAAATCAGCAAACGCTTTTGAATTGCAAAAAAGTTATCAACAAATATTTTTGGAAGTGGGATAAAATTTTGTCGTAATCGTAATTTTTTTACAGTTTCAAAAAGATCTTTATATAGCAGGTATTTTTGGTTTTATGTGGATGCGTGGGTTCAAAAGTAGCTTCAATTCTGTTACCTTGTTAGGGGAGAAATGACAATTCATGCAATCGGGAGGCAAAAACGTTTTCCTCAACAAAATAATTTAATTTGGAGCAATAAAGATTTAAATTTCATACCTATCCTTTTTGGGATTATGGACTTTTAATGGTCTTGATTTCCTTACTGTATAGTTCATCATCATCATGATCAGCCTTTCTCATCCCACTGCTAGGCATAGGCCTCTCTTCGCTGATGCCATTCACCTCTATCCGGAGCCAGTCTTGCTCTTTAGTTTACTATTAGATACCACATTTTTAAAGACTAGTAGTTAGATCGTCAACCAAATAAATATGCTACGAAACATAACCCTCATTTTAGTTCGTCGGGTAATATAACTACATGTCATAGCATGTTATTGATAAAGTTCAAACACCCTGGGTTAGCTCGTAAAGGCCCAATAAAAACCTAGCGCTTTTACGACTCATTCCGACTCCACAACACCTATAGGTATAAATAATTATAGGTAATTAAATTGTGGACGCCTAGATTACAGAATCATAAATAGTTACTATATTAAACGTTTTCTAATTAAATTTATTGACGAGTCTAGGTACATACTCTTGAAACTTGATACGATTATAGTAATTTAAGAAGATAAGATTTTAACACTTTTGAAATGCTAAAGCATGTTTCTTGGAGAAAAACTTAAGCCTGCAACACCATGTCAAAACACAACCAAGAAGCTTCATAGTGCCTGGACAGTTTAGAGTCTCCATTCCATTCTAAGGATAGGTTTGCTAGGTTAGGAGCAATCCTGAACCATCCTAGCTTCATTCGGTCAACCAGTCATGCGTCTGCCAATCAGGGATGCCAGGCTTGACTGTATCTTTTTATTTCATTTGATAATACTAAAATAGTAAAACTGTTGAAACAGTCTACACTCTTACAGCCAAAGATGATGTCATTGACCCTGCACCAATAAAACCAATTGCATGCAAAGTCCGCCCAATAATGACGTCACAGGAAGGCCTGGTCTCTTAAATAACAGAGCGCCGTTGTGGGGTCAATGAGCACGTTGACAGGACAAGGGCAGCAATAACTGTCCTGGACTATCTAAACGAATTGCTATCGAAGTGTTCCTATGTAACGATTTGTAATACAGTTTACTTTATGACATTTGCTAAGGTCTGGGGGCTGGAGACAAATCTAGAAGGGCCTTTGTACAAAATTATCAAATTTAGCTGATCATTTGCGAAGCCAATCGATGCGTGGTAGACGATTTTGTATTAAAATAGGTCTACTGCGTATTGCAATGATGCTTTACGAATTATAGATCCATTAGCTATTGTTGGCTTCGATCGTATGCTAAGACAGACAAGACTACCAGCAGAACAGGATCGTGTTGGATAGCACAAACAGAGGCCTTAGCGTAGCAGATAGCAGGTAGCGAAAAGAGCAAAGAGGAAGGTGGTTGATCAAAGTTTGAAGGAATGCTTTGATTCCCTCGACCAGTTGCAAGGTCTACCAGGAGGAAGTCTTCCGTTCACATCCGCGCCAGAAATAGCCGTACATCATAATTCACGGAGTCCGATGACCTGCGGCGGAAGTGACCGTTCTAGGTGTAGGGATGGGGCATTGTTCTGTGACAATACGGAAAGAGGCCGGATAAACTTACGGATCAAAGCAAACACATAAAAGAACAAGAAAATATTTTTTTTTGATCAAAAAATTCACATGAAATCTTTTTATTTGCTTTAAACTTAGCGTTGAGATTGAAACTATAAACTAGACACGCTAAAATTAGGTAATAGTATATTTAACGCGTTGCTGCCACTGCAAAAAACTGAACTTTTTCTCACAACGGCTTTAAATTTCCGACTCTCTGCACAGTGCAACACCAGAATATTGTGGGCGTTATTTGCACTCCAAACGGGATACTCAAACTTACATAAAATAAATTAGCTAAAATTGTAGTCGCATCATATCCTTTTTAGAACAGCTGGAATATATAAAATTACCGGAAATCACAGCTTTTCACATCACTACAGGTTCAACGCTGGCAATACTGGCGCGAGGCAATAAAATAACGCCAGATGATTTATTTGTAAACAGACGGCGCGTTGTGTATGTGTCAGTCAGCGACTACCCGTAATATTGTGTATAGAGGCTGGTAAAGGTACGGTTTAAAGCCTGATAGCAAAAGAATAGAATACATATAGTTACCCAACTTTCATATATTGAGTAAAATATTTTTTGAAATCAGATGATATGGAGTATAACCTCCAACCTTACTTCCTACCTGATAGCACACTGATAGTTCCATTCTATAATACTTAATAAGTATTTTAAAAGTACCATTTGTCATTCGACTTGAAGTCGACACTTAGGCTCAATGCACATTGAATTAACAGCGAGGCGACGATCATTATATAGCTTATAGCATTATTCTTAAGGTTTATAATGTCTTGTTATTGAAACTGATCGTCGCGTCGCTGCCAATTCAATGTGGATTGAGCCTCTAACGCGCTATTGTGTCTGGTGCTAGTACTCCCTGTGCGCGCACATGCGCACACGCAGCCGGCCGTTTGTTTACAATAGCCGATTTGTTTATAATTTGTTTATTTTCTCTGCATATGGATTAAAAAGCTCCCAAACTCCATTTTGGGAGTTTATAGCGTATTTTATTTAGACATTTACATTTTATTAGTTTGAAGCTGCGCAAGACTATAATAAAAGCTTCGAGTAATTATCATCATCAACATTATCACTGTATTCATCAGTTAACCTTAGTCGTAGTGAGAATCTACATGAATGAGGCTTAAATGCTTATCGACGCTATATTCTGATCATGAGTTCAGTATAAAATGATTATCGAGTCATTGCATTGATGACTCTAGCTTTCAATGTGCCGGTAGATCGGTAACAATCAACATGTAAATTATAAAATAAAACAGATCACAGGTCAATAAGGTAAAACTAGATGTAAATGAAATAAAATGTAATTTTATGAAATGAAATGTCATCTATTGTAAAAACATAGGTAAAATATAAGATGAAAAGTATGTTTACAAGCGTACCACTATGTCAGCAATTAGTATCGGTATCGGTATACAATAATAATAATTATTAAATATATAGTCCAAGTAGTTTCTAAATAGTCAAATACAAACCAGACATTAAAATGTATAGAAGATTTTGAAATAATATAACTATAGTCCTTTTCACACAGGAACGGTTTAGTGACAAGCCTTTATGCTAATTTCTGAAATTTTTAAAAAGGAAATAGACAAAATCATTTTTTTTAAGTTGTATCTGTTAGTATTGTCACTAGATTTCATTTATTTCAAAATTGTTCATTGTTGTACAGCATGAAACGTAAAAGTTCTATGTGTCAGGGATACGTTCCTACGTGAAAAATACTATAAACAGTTGTTTCTAAAAAGTCTAGTTAGAAATATGTATCAAACTGCCAACTAAATTGATACATAAAATAGTTTTTTACAACCTGAACCCAAAACCACAAACTCTTGCAAATCGTAAGACTATAAAACTACAATCCATAAAGTCACTGTTAATTCTGAACTGTAAATCAAGTGGAAATTTAATGCCACCTATGTTTCGACACTCAAAAATTCTAGCAATAAAGCTATTATTTTTACTGTTTTCTAACAAGGCTACGTTTTTATTACGTCTCAATTCGTAGACGTCGTAAAACAGAATAATAAAATTGTGCAACTTGTTGGTCATAACGCGATATATTATGATTTAAAAGTAGAACTTACTGTAACAGTAGATATAATAATGCTTTAAGATATTGGATCAAATAGTTACCTACTTAAACCAATAAAGACGTTGATACAAATGCATATAATAAGAAAGGTAGTAGAAAATAAAACTTATAGGTCTTTAGTTGAATAAAAATGAAAATGCGTACAATCCAAAGCGTTTTACAATCAAAGCCAAAAAACAAACACACAATCAAAGAGAAGAAATAATATATAAAACTAATGGAGTCAAGCTTGTCCCCCCTCAGATTGACAAACAAACAATTGAGCAGAAACATCAAACCCGTGACATTTCAATTGAACCATCATAGCGTAACCCCATAAACTAACCATCGTAAACCGAAATTGTAATGATGCTATCATAGAACTACTTTATATGCTACTTACTTTTAAATAAGCTGAATTTGATGTGGAATAAATTAATAACTACTTGAGAGATACCGAAACGTTGTGCTTTGAAACACCATAATAACAAAGAACAATAAAAGAAGACATTGTTATAAAGCTTGCTTTGAGAGTAAAACGCCATTTCTGGCATATCCATTCTTATCTCTTGCCGCAGAATATTAGTTCTTGCTCCGCTGAGTTTGAGAAAGCAAGAAAGAATGGTATGCCAGAATGTTTACATGGCGTCTTAGACGCCCGGCAGGAAGATGTTTTTATTAATTTATATTTGTTTGTGTAGGAAATATACAAATTATTATAAATTATAATAATTAATGAATCAAAGATCGTATAAATAATAATTTGTAACAGTTATTTCAACATCCATTAGTGTGAAACAAATAAGCAAACAATCGATGCTCTATTGATCTCTAGTTTGATCTCTAACACCTAAAATGGGACAATTAAAATGATAAAATATAAATAATTACAAGGAAGCATTATTAACGAATGAAGCAATGTTCTGCCCTTATTATAATAGATAAGGAACTTGAATTATATTTGTTAGCTTCAAGTTTGTCTTAACAATTTCAAAGTTTGAAGCAGACTGAATTATAAAATATAAAATACAGTTTATTTTAAATTGTGTGCATAATATTTTGAGTGAAAAAAAGTTTCAAAATTTAAAAAAATCCATCAATACCCTCAAATTACTTAGAATCAGAATCAGAATCAGAATAATTTATTGGCAAAAATGATACACATTAACATTTTATAAATAAATTGGTAACTATAACAAAATTTGCCTCGTCAGTTTTTTAGTAGGTAATATATTAATACAGTGTAGTACAATTCATAGGTAGGTACTAAATAACTAATCTAGTTATACCTTAAAAGTATTTATAGTGTAGGTACTTAATTATATCATAGCACGCTGTAAATGGGCGTCATTTTGTCTAATACATATTAGGCACTCAGGTCTAACTGAGTGTAGTCATTATCTAAATACTCTTTTATGGTGTACAGTGTTTTGTCCAATAAGAGGAATTTCACTTTTTTTTTTTAGAACGAACATAATCTATCACACTGATAACTCATTTAGAATAGGTAAGTACTTACCCCTAGTTTGTTAGTGGCACAACATAAACTTTTTTATTCTCCTTTTTTATGATTCAGAGCACAGGAAATAGATTTAGCTCAGACTCTGGATTAAGTCGACCACCAACAAAATATCATGTTTATTGTTGAATTCGCCGTAAATCAGCATATTACAATGTTGTTTTGATATTAATGCTTACAAACTATCAACCAAGTCATTAAATTTCAAATGTCATCTTATCTTAGCGTGTCGCAAGGCTCTATTTTAGTTCCCTTTCTGTACAACTTGCATAATTTAAACTAAGTAGGTAATTATTCTAATGTTAATTCAAAGTCAATTACGTCGTTTGTATTCAAACAATAGAGGGTAATCAAAAGCTGTATTAATAGAAGTGAGTGAATAAGTAAAGGAAACTGTAAACTAAGTTATATTTGTCAAAGGAGCAAATTCAAAGTTTAAAATAGAGTTTGGGCATAGAAGATGAAGTTTCAAACATATTATCTTCTCTAAATAAGGGATTCGACACTTGCTTAACTGATGAATCCTTCACCACGAAGTTTTCTTTAGGGCAGCCTCTTGGACTTCTTTAAACGACATAACAATAGCCGTCTCCTTCACTCGTAATAGAATACTTATTAACTTCTGTTGAGACAGATTATCATCTACAATTCGTGTCATTGCAAGATTTTCTTCGCTGTATTGCATTGTATGATTGCTTTAGTCGATAGTATGGCTTAAGATAAATAATGTTCAATTAAACACATATCAATTATCGCGTGGCTATCCTGAAGGCCAGCTTTAATTGTGTGTTGCGATTCAACTCGCGCCTTCGCCATGTTTGATTTCAAAGAATACATTTGTATCGTTCATTTTAGTTTTAGCGTCGTATTGTGCGCCAAAATGTAAAGTTATGCTGTTTACACGATGCCAATCTGGCATAACATTCTTGTTTCTTGCCACTATTAGCTCTTGTTGCTCGACCTTGTGCGACCCCACATAATGTGGGAATAGGGCAGAAAGATGATGATGATGATGATTTAGTAAGGGGAGTATTATAAGTGTGCTTCTTTGTAGCCAGTACTCGTATCAGTAGCTTTTGAGAAAGCATTCGCACTAATTGACGTCCTTTCAAGCGGTCAGGAAACATGCCAAGATAACAAACACATCGTAAATACTTAAAGTTAGCTCAGAATAAGAAACACCTAGCATCACCATATACAGACATGGTCCAAATCAGGAGAATAGGAGCTAGATACGCTTCCAGTACCCGGATTCACTTAAGGTGGTCGCACAGTCCAGCCGAGCCAAACGCGCCGAACTGTCAATTCAATAAAGAAAATGCTGCTGACGTCAGAAGCGAGGCGCATTTTCTGACGTCATCAGCTTTTTTTGTATAGAAAAATGACTGCGGCGCGTACGGCGCGGATGAGTGTGCGATCAGGTTTATACAAAATACAAAAAAAAATATACAAAATATTTTATTTCTTTAACTTAAACTAAAATACATTTCATGGGTTTGGGACCCTCTTTTAAGTAAAAAATACCTGTATTAGAGGATCTCGCTCTTCTGTTAATGTATAGAATTACTTTTTAGTACAACACAGACAGTTGTGACTATAAATATTTTGTAAGTTATGTGTGTTATACAGGATGTCTGATAAGTTTATTCGTAAGGTGATGTTGCGCCAAATATGCGCTACCTCATTTAAAAAAATGTGTTTAGTTTGGGGGTAGGTGGAATTTCCCCCAAATTATCCAAAGATGATCTCACCTCACCAAGGTCGACACCATCTGGTATAGTTAGTTAACTAGACATCTTAGTTGTAGCGATATTTCACAAAGGTCGCTACATCTAGTCCCAACTATTTCAGTCAAATAGCCATTGAACTATTGAACTACTTGATGTTAAGAGAGTGAATGATAGAATGATAGTTGTAAAATTAGTGTTAGAAGATGTTGTGCTTACATGAGTAAGAAAGGAGTGAGTGTTGAGATGACGGCTGATAGAAGAGAATGGAAGAAGAACACATGTTGTGCCGACCCCACATAATGTGGGAAAAGGGCAGGAAGATGATGATGTGATGATGAGCCATTGAACTACTTCTCTATTTAATTTAAATATTTTGTGTAAAATTGACAATTCTCAATCAATTAAATAAATCAAATCATGTAGAAAACAAACACATTAAGCTGATAAAACATTATAAACTTTAACCTTTTATGCCAACAGTTATGTAATATTTTTATCAAAAGGAACATTAGCGTTTCATAATAATACAAAGTAACTTTTTAACCTTTTTCTGTTTTTTTCATCGAACACACGATCTTAGGAGCGAAAGCACCACACTCAGTCAGTATAAAAGAACAGAGAAACAAAGATTGGTGTGCAGATGTTTTTTCACATTATACAAAAAAAAAACCATAAAGGATGGTGCCCAAACTTCATACATTTTGGCCCCCGATAGTGTGACCATAAAACATCGATGTCAAACAATACTCCTACCACGGGACTCCTGTGGTGACCACTCTTACCCTTCTTGGAAGGATGATCTCAATTCACGCATTACTGTTCGCCTTATTTGATACAAGCAAGCAATTTTGAACTTTATCACTTTGATGCAAAGTCGATAATCAATTTGAAGAGTAAAATATACAGGGTGAGTCATATTGAAAAACGATTTGGGTTTTAAAATCACTTTGACGTTGACAAGAGCTTAATCAAAGCTGTCAAATTTGTGATGATTTAATTTTAAGTGTGCAATAAAAGGTTAAACGTTTGCGTTTTTGTTTTTACATAAGATAAATTGGTACTTCTTTAGATTTCTAAGTAATTCCGATAATGACAGCCACACTAGCTGATGGATGTTGTAAGATGTTATAACTAAAATAATTTTATTGATCTCACGTTTTTATAATAATATAATATATCTTTATTGAAAAATACCTAATTACAATAATATAGGTACAAAACGAAATAAAGAAAAACAGAAAAAAAACTTAGGTATAACAATGGGCGGCCTTATTGCTGAAAGCGATTTCTTCTAGGCACTAATTTACGTTTAATTCTAGGCAATAATTTGTGTTTTAAAGTTGTGGATAATGCTGTGGGCCTCAGTTCATAGTCGTTGCACGACTAATGTCCAATTATGAAAAATGACAAACAGTCGAAAGTCCATTCATAAAAATATCCAATCATAATAATGTCTTTTTCAAAAGCTGACCTTTGAGTTTATCAGTTTATCTGGTCTCTCATAGAAATTGTATGGAAAACGTTTTTTGTTTTTTTTTCAATATTCTTAGTCTTTGATTGCATCCGGCATTTAAAATACCGTTTCTGACTAGTTTAACTAACAAAAACCCGTATAAAATACACTGCACGATTAAAATCGTTGAGTAAGAAATGTTGGTGTTAAAGGAGATTAATCGCCACCATTTAATAACTCTACAGGTTTCATGATCTCTATATATAAAAATGAATACCTATATCCCTTGGTCACGCCATCACACGTGAACGGCTGGACCGATTTCACTGAATTTTTTTTTATTTTGTTTGTTATTGTCAGGAGAAGGTTTTATGACAGAAAATTAATCATGGAGGGCGTGAAATAAGGGTTGAAAGTTTGTATGGGGAGTTGAAAGTTCCAGTTAAAGGCAACAGATGGCGTAATTATTGCATTTTTAAAGTTACAGGAGATTCTTGCATTTCAGTTCTATTTAGATGTTTTCAAGTATGTTATTTCGCTGACGAAGTCGCGGGTACCAGCTAGTATCCTTATAATAATTAAGAATGTTAGTTTATTTGTTTACTACTCAACCGACTAACATGATAGGCATAAAAATTGTAAGGGGGTACAGAAATAACATTATTGTTGTTCGGGAACAGACTATCTATTTTCTTCCTATCTACCTATTGTGCCTATCGGCACTGTTCCCGATTGCCAACCTGACAAATTGACAAAATCTATATAATGCAAGTGAAATCGCACTCAAAAGCTACTGTTTATAATTATTTTATCATTTTACTTTTCCTTATACTTCAAAATTTACCTTCAGCTTATATCCCAGTTTAAAGTAACATAAAATAAATCATGTATAAGTCTATTCAAAGTTTCGTCAAGCTAATTCCCACAGAAGGAGTCAAAAGGAACTTAAAACGTTTTTTAAACATTGAGTCGGATTCAGGACCCTAATAAATCTGTCTTTTCGACACTCACATTGAGAATTTTCGTGTTATTTGTCTGCAAATTGGATTTTTTTTATATAAAAACGATGGTGTTGTTTATATAAAACGTAAACAGGTTCACGACTGTATCCCCAAGGTGCGGTATTATTATAATACATTCTCTCAGATCTTACTTATTCCAGATCCTTTGAAGATGTCTAAGGGGGTAGTCAGAGGCATGTCCAAACACATATTTGATACATGCCCACATCTTGCAGAAGTTAGTATTCCTTACGTGACAGGTTGCAAGCCCATCGCCGCCTATAAGAATACTAACTGGTTTCCTCACGATGTTTTCCTTCACCGTTTAGAGCACGTGCTAAAGCACATATAAAGTTTACGATACGCAAAATCCATTGATACACGGCCGGAATTCGAACCTACAACATTCGGATTGAAAGTCGAGGTACAACCCCATTCGGCCAACACGGCTCTGTTGTTTATATTTTGAATTGATATTAAGTAAGTAACCTTATTAAACTCCAATAAAATAGAAGTGATCATATTTTGGGTTAAAACGCCCACTTTGACAGAAAACGACTAAACTCATCAATACTGGTACACCTTATAAAGGGGGTGCGCACACGCATGCTTTAACGCTAAGGCATTGACATGAAAAATTGACCAATATTACTTTAATGAATTTTAACCATACGTGATTAATGAAGGCTTCTTGCGCAATTCGCAAATGATTTAATTATAGTTTCTTTTTAAGGTCTTAATAAATGAAGACAGGCTCACGGCTGCATCAGGGTCGGTATGAATTTGTAATTTTTCAAAGATCTTAATTTTGAGAATGGTTCTTTGCAATTTTTTAGGGGGTCTGAATTTGTATTCGTTTTTTAAAGACTTTTTTACTTTTTTTTATTAGTGTACGAAATAAAATATGCGTGGGAAGTATTAAAACTGATTATATTACAAGTTACAGTCAAGAGACAATCCGCCATCAAAGATTTTACAAACAGGAAAAAGAAAAATGACACAACACAAAAACCAACTACATTTTTGTCAATGTTGTCATTTAAAATATAAAAATCATTTAACTGTATTGCCAGTTAAAACATAAAAAAATTACTATTTAATTAACATTTTTCTATGTTCAGATTGTTCTGAACAGTTAGAGGCTGTGGTAACTAACCTAAACCTATTTAAAACAATTCAGGCAATTCATAACAATGAATTTACAGCACGTCATTTAGCGCATTTTTGTAATGATCGTTTTGTAGGTAAAAATTGAATGAAAATGTAGATAGTTACCACGTCGCGGACAATACCGACTAATTGGACATTCGGCAAAAAGTCCAGATAAGTACTGTAAATGTACGCAAGAAGCGGCGTAATTGCGAACTGGTTTTCATGAAACATTCATGTCGCAATGATTGAGTCGCTACGAACACAGAAGCTGGCATAGTGATGTAGAGAAATTTTCACTTAAACTGCGACATACACTAATTCGGTGGGTGACGGTGGGTTCAAATCCAATAAGAGCGATTTTAGAAAAAAAAAACTTTAACTTTTTTTATGAAAGTAAGTTTTTTGCTTTTTTTATTAGAGATCTGTAAAAACTTGTTTTAACACTAGCTGCCTATGGCTTCGATTAAGTTGGTGCTTTGTTAACCGGATGAACCTACATAATATACCTTGTAAAATATTGAAATATTTAATGTATCTTCCATTATTAAAAAGTAAACTTATCAAAATAATTTGATAAAAAATTAGTAAGATGTATACAGTGATATAGCAACATCAGCTCGTCACTGACGTTGACAGACCTATTTATCTTACGTAATAGCAACTCTGTTCCTGTCAATTGCTACGATTTACAAAAGTCATTAGGCAAAGAATTTATAGAGATGATTGCAATTTCTAACATGAACTTGCAATTAAAAGCCATTCGCCTTGATTAGATCCGTAAACTTTACAAGACAGTAGCACAACAATCATACAAGTAGCTAAATTAAAACCTAATCACCAACGCGACAGCATTCAAATTGCAATTGTATCAATAAATCCGAAAAATAATGTAAACAAACATTTAAACTAAGAACAAGCTGCGCGAAATCTCTGAAACTTGTTTCCCATCCACATTTCAAACTTTCTTCCTAAACTGTAAACTGTTTATACGTCCGTCCTTGTCACACGTGCGACGCTGCAACGGTAACTCGCGTGCGCGAAAAAGACAGGAAACATGAAGACGTCACGCGGAGCGAAGGCGCGTGTTTTTGCACTTGTTTTATTTGTAAACCGCCATATTTTTTGTTCGTTTTTCAAAAGCTACGTCTTTGTTCGGTGGGCGCAATCGGTGCCCGGTAACTCGGATAATTTCTTTATTCTACGACGAACCCGACAATTTTGTGGAGCTACATTATTATGAACTTGATTTGTTTAATAATTTTATTACGGCATTGCGCGTGCGCCTTGCTTTTGTTTGAACGCGTTTAGCACTCTTCCTTTTGCACTGTGGGAGAATTTAGATAATTATCTGTGCGTTTTATGCTGTTCAATAAAAATCTAATATTCCAACATCAACATGGGACTTTACAATCATTACCTACCTATTTATGAGATTAAAATAATTTAATAATTAACATTAAAAAAGTAAATAAACGTTGATCCGATTCTTATCACACGCGACCTTCAAAAAGACCTTTATTTAATTAGATTTTGAAAATGTTCCTGCCCACTGTGCAAGTAATTCAAATAAATAATTCAAGTCCAGTCGTTCTGTCCTCAAACAATTTACACATAAACGCATTCGATATCCAGCTGTTTCAACTGCTTTTTGCCCAAAAGCGTCCAGACATTACGTCACGGATACCTCGCTTACCACATGAGGCTCTTTTTATATCCTACTGAACCCTATTTCTGAGGTCAGGAGACCTTGGTTTTCGAATGCCGTCCCGTCTCCAAATACCTGATGAAGTTATGGTCAAAAAAGTAATGTGTTATTGTCTCCAGCTTCAAGGTTTGGATGAGTTTAGTAATTAGCAAATTACAGAAGCATTTTCAAATGTTTTTAATGGAATTTATAGCAAAAATTAAAACGAACAAACGTTTGTTTTAACATAATAAATAATGCTGGACTTTCCACACAGCATCATCTAGCCCCAAAGTAAGCAGAGCTTGTGTTATGGGTACTAGATGACTGATATACTACTTATATACTTTTTTGTTTGTAAATACATACATATTATACATAGAAACACCCAGACCCGAGACAAATATTTGTAGATCATACAAACATTGGTCCCGCCGCGGGGATCGAACCCGCAACCTTTTGCGTCGCAGGCGGGCCTTCGCCCACTGCACCACGGAGGTCGTCGAATAATGAGTTGACTGGTAGTCTTTCGTTTGACTAATATATTTACCTAAGTAAAAAAGAAGTTTGTCCTTGTTCATCCTCATATAAAAATCCTTCCAGATTAGATTGATGAATGATAATGAAATCATGATGAAATTGAAAACATATCTTTGAAGTGAACATCTCATAACTTCTCCAAGCGATCTCGGAGACCGCGAGTTCGATTCCCGAGGAACGAATCTTTTTGTATTTTTTTAATGTTTTTTTTTCTACAGGCTAGCAGCAGCGGCAGCGGCTGCTGCAGGCGCGACTAGCGAGCTGAGCTACCTTGCTGCTCTGCATCCAGCCTACCGACCAGTGCCTTACGACCATCCGCTTTACAACGCCAACACTCTTCGAGGTAAGTCATTATTCTCTTTGGCCTTTCACTATAAGCAGTAGATCATTTACTTGTTTTACTGAGCTGACGATCATCGCACATAACTGAGATGACGTAAATCCATACTAATATTATAAATGTGAAAGTAACTCTGTCTGTCTGTCTGTTTGTTACGCTTTCACGCCCAAACCGCTGAACGGCATAGTTAAAGGTTGTATCCCAGGGAAGGATAGGCTACTTTTTATCCTGAAAAAATGAAAATATCCCGAGGGACCGCGGGTCACACCGCGGGAGCGCAGCTAGTAGTTTATATGGCACTAAAATTGTACCGCAAAAAACATAGTATCTACATAAATATAAATATCACATTTTTTTAAGTTATCCCACTCATATAATAAAGCTGAAAGTTTGTGAGTTTGTTTAGATGTTTGTATGTTTGTGTCCATCATCGGTCCATCCAAATCGGTTTACTGGTTTAGGCGTGATTGAATCACGCCTAAACCAGTAAACCGATTTGGATGAAACTTGGAATAGGCGTAGATAGTGACCTGGAATAGCATATAGGCTTTTCAAAATGTTGGTACCACGCAGGCGAAGCCACGCGCAGAAGCTAGTAGTTAATACAATACAAAACCCTTTGCATAATATTGACAATCAATAAACAAATGATAATTTTCAATGCAAAATACTTTATTACACCTTTTAAACTGTCGCAAGTATCATTAAAATGAATAATTCTGTCTTTATAACGAGCTCCTAGAAGCTTGGGGACGGAGAGCAATAATTTTATTGTCCGCTAGGTATGCACATTACTTGCAATAACAGCTCTGAACTGTCAGTATATCATAAGCACTCCAGTGTAGAATTACCTCGTTCGCACACATTAGGGCTGTGCTTAGTTTTGAAACTTTTAGTCACGATAAGAGCCTGATTTGTCCTCTTTAATTTGTTTTAAGTCTATTCTAACTTTTTGAAACATATATTCAGATTTTTATTCTTTTTTTTGGCAAGAAAAAAATGAAATAGCACCCTAAAGAGACGGACAAAATCAAGACATTCAAAATCCTATAAAGAAATGTCTTACAGTCAAAAGCACGTACCGTACATTTGCAAATACCCACATTGTATTACATTGTAGCATAAACAGTTATACGCAGATTTTCAATTATCATTTCTCAACCTGATTTTTAGTCTTAAAAATAAAAATCTTACATTACATAATGTAGCAGGTGGCGCGGGGCAGCCCTGGCGCAAGTCGATAATTCTCAAGTTCAATCGCGTCTTATATCGAATTGTTTTCATTGTTTTGCAAGTTTATAGGGGCTGGGCAGACAGAGGTATTTTTATTGCTTTTATTGTAGAGTTGCTGTAGATTTTAGATTTGAGCTTATTGAAACATTTGGACTCCAAAAGGGATCTTTAGTAGCGAAAAATTCGATATATTCCCAACGACCCCAATAACCTCCCAAATAGTGGGGTAGTTAGGAATAAAAAGTCCCAACGACCCCACTGTGTTTGTATAGAGTAGCTGTAAATTTTGGATTATTGAAACATTTGGATTCCAAAAAGGGATCTATAGTAGCGAAAAAATCGATAAATTCCCAACGACCCCAATAACCTTATTACTAGTGGGGTAGTTAGGAATAAAGAGTCCCAACGACCCCACTGTCGCTGTCGTATTCTAGAGATTGATAACATTTTGACAGTAGGGTCTACGAGGTTGACATTGGAATTTCTTCAATCATAAATGATTTTTTGTATTTATTTACAGAAATTAAACCCAATAAATCTAATTGAGCTTCATGTGTGCTTTCAATTCAATGCAATGATGGCTATTATTACAACATAGTATTGGTTTTTGTAAATTCATATGCACTCTAAAAACTTGCGTAGGTACTTAGGTACTAAAAATCATTTAGTACCTAAGAACCTACCTATTTGTATTAGTATCGACTAAATGAGCTTTTAACTAGTAACTAAATTTCTAAAATCTGTGGTGCTATACCTTAGTTATGTGGTACATATCTGTCATATTCGTCCACTCCCGTTTCTTCTTCTCTGATTTGTTTGATTCTGTTTTTGGAAAGTTCTTCTTCGGATGGTATCGAAGAAAAACAAACTGAGAGGCTGGGAGAAAAAGTTTTACCGTCACGACAGTCACGTCACGAAATCGTCACAGTGCGAAGTGAGCAGCCGCGAACAGTCCATAGATTGTTACATAGTTAGTACGGAAGAGCGTTTGATTTGAATTTGAATTTGAAATTCAATAATAGAAAAGTACTCTTTGCTTCGTTCCAATCGTGTGTTCCACGACACTCACGTACTTATTTTTCATTTGCTTGTGTAACTATTTTGTTAATTTGTTTTATTTTAACTTCCGTTCTGTGATGTTTGTGCTTGACAAATAAAAAATATTCTTTTCTATTCTATTCTACATTATCCAGTGTACGTTTAAATGACCCAACCCAACAACCCTAACCACTAACCTAGCCAACAAGGTTTTCCCTTCAAGCATTCGGCATCCACAAACCCTTAAAACCAAAGAGCATTTCAAACTCAATTGAATAAATTCCGGTCACAATGACCACACCAACATATCTCACCAACCACGACTACATTATCAACTCAATTTATCTATAAACGAAGGTGTTAATTAAGAATCAAACTCACGACTGGTAAGGTTTCTTCCCAGAAAATAGTTCAAGGGAATAAAGCCTTTATTGTTAAGTGTTTAGAGACTTTTTACGTATGCAGTTTGAAGATGACAGATACGTAAAAGTGGCTATTAAGGGACGGTGTAAGTCACGGGTGAAATTGGCATGCAGTACAGGTCGACTTAAGATATGAGTTACATCGATAGAAATAACTTCAAATTAACTAACCCGTTTCAAAGTCAAAGTCAAGTCAAAAAGCATTTATTCAGTAGGACCGCTGGGATCACTTTGAAACGTCTTAAAACTAGGTGATTCTACTCCTGTTCCTTCGCGACTTTGTTTTGGGCAAGAGATACATTGCAAGTGATAAAAAAATAATTTTCATGTTCGAGTATGTTTTTTCGTGAACAATCAAACTGAGGCAAAGCATAACCTCCTACAATAATCCTCTATACAAGATAATATTTTTTCATCTCAGAAACTGAATTCCTTAGGGATTTTAAAATAAAATAAATGACATTTATTTCAGACACAAGTTCCACAAAAACATAAAACAAACAAATGAAAGTATTAGGTATTTAAAGTACCAACATCTAATATCAGGTGGCAATATTCACCCACCGTTTATACATATTTTTGTTTTTTTAAGCCTTTCTACTATACTGTTATCACACGAGTCAACTATGGACATAAAAGACCCTATCCTATTTCTCTGTTCGGTGAAGTTAGTAGCGTAGCGTAGGTATAGGTTCGATCATAGGTATAAATTTCGCATCAATGACTTCTATGATGGGTCGTACTGTAGTCGGGATTGGTAACGTTAGCGCGGGTTCAAAGTTGCTTTGTGCTTCGTTAGATTAAGTGTCAATTTATAGCTAGCTAATCAATCTTAGGCCGCATTTTCACATGCAAGAAAACATCCGCGCGGAATGTCCGACAGGTCTGTCTGACACAAGAGTTAGTAAGGGCGAGTGCTGTCGTGACAGCGTCTGAAACTGTAGGACAGACCGTCAGTTTCTCGCGGAAGATTACTTGCAGGTGGAAACGCAGCCTTATGTACTCGTTTTTTTTTTTTTTTTTTTTTTAAATAGCCTATACTGTCCCACTGCTGGGCAAAGGCCTCCCCCGTCACCTTCCACACCTCGCGGTTTTCCGCGATTTTCCCCCAATCCTTCCTAAAGGCATCCAGGTCATCTCGCCAGCGCTTTTTAGGCCTGCCTCGGAGTCGCCTGCCATCCACCGGGATCCAACCAGTCACCACTCTGGCCCACCTGTCTGGGTGCATGCGGGTGACATGACCTGTCCACTCCCATTTTAACTTGGCAGCCTTTACGCCCACGTCAGCAATACCAGTTTTTGAACGCAGCCAGGTGTTCCGAATTCGGTCGATTCTTTTCACTCCTAGGATGCTGCGTTCCATTGCTCTTTGGCAAACCCCGAGTTTGGACTTTTGGGAATCGGTTAGTGACCAAGACTGAGCACCGTAAGTTAGGACGGGCAAAATACACATATCGATGAGCTGACGCTTCAGTGACATAGGAAGGTCGCCCTTCATTAGCTCCTTCATGGACCAGTAGCTTTTCCAGGCATTTTCAATTCTGCGGTCTATCTCTTTGTCCTGCCTGTTTTCGAAGGAAGCTAACTGGCCCAAGTAAATGTACTCATCGACATAGTGTATTTCTTGCCCGTCTACCGTGACCCTACGTTTCGTGCTATTTGTCATAATTTGCGTCTTTGACCGATTCATCATAAGTCCAACATCGAGGCTCGCCGTGCTAAGGTCTTGTAGCATTTCTTGCAATTCGTGGGCGTTTGGAGCAAAAAGGACAATGTCGTCGGCGAACCTTAGGTTAGTAAGCCGTCGGTCGCCAACTTCAATACCTTTTGTTGCCCACGGGGCTGCCAATGGTTTGAATACTTCTTCTAAAGTAGCTGTAAATAGTTTGGGAGAGAGCGGATCACCCTGTTTTACTCCCTTTTCTATTGAGAACAGTGTTCCAGAAGACTCTAGTTTTATATTTGCATGACTATTGCTGTAGATTAATTTAATGAGATCTATATATGTTTTATTTACTTGTTGCTTCTCTAATGCTGAAAATATTGCTGTATGTT
The DNA here is from genome assembly GCA_951394285.1 of Epirrhoe tristata. Lineage (NCBI taxonomy): Eukaryota > Metazoa > Arthropoda > Insecta > Lepidoptera > Geometridae > Epirrhoe > Epirrhoe tristata. Next base: position 4,687,454 of record OX596161.1, read on the forward strand.
TGATACTGTCGAAAGCTTTTGTGTAATCAACAAAAGCCAGGTATAGCGGTTTGTTGAATTCGGTGTACTTTTCTATAATTTGATTGAGTGTGTGAATATGGTCTGTAGTGGAAAAACTAGGTCTGAATCCGGCTTGTTCTGGTGGTTGGTGATAGTCTAATGTACCCTCAATGTCCCTATAATTATTATTATCTCTTGTAGTCTGATGGTGATCCCCATATATGATAACTTGATAATTGATTGATTTGATTAGACTGGGAAATGCTATTAAATAAAATGACCGCTCGACTCGGAAGTGAGTTTGAAACTGAATTTATTGTAATAAAAAATACTTGCTATACACAATGCATTTAGTGCTGAATGTGCGGGTTGGCCCGTACAACTCTGGTGTGGGATTGGACCAGTGCCTTTGTCTTTTTAATGGGATAAAGATAAGGAGAGATGAGGAAATACTACTAAAATACCTCGAAAGCAACAAACAAAACTCTTCTCAGTCACACAAAAGTTAGGTATTTTATCTGATTCCCCTGCACTGTGATTGGTCAATTTGTGCATCAATGTTAACTCAACTCTATTCAGTCATAGTGGAAATGCAACTTATCAGACAAAGATAAAAACTTATCCATTAAAAGTTTTTTAAATGCACGCTAATTCTGACATTCAACATCGAGAAAGTACCATCAAAGAAACTACCCATTTAATTAACACTAGATTCATGTCGATGTTAGTGAGTACTTACTTAAAGCATTATTCGTTTAGTTAACATAGCTGCACTAATGTCTGCTATTGTTGTGGACAGTCAGACAAAATGGTACAGTCTTATGTATTTTTTTCGAATTTATTTTTTTTCGATTTTGTATCTTTGTTTTACCGGAAAATTTCAACCATGACGCCCACTCGGTAGTTTTTTCGAAAAATAATGTTGAAAAACGCAACTAGCAGTGCGTATAACCGATTGGACACACTCGTTTATTTATAAAAACCGAATTAAACACACATTTAATAAACAATTTACTTCCTCAAAGATGGTAAATTGATATTTTTATATTAAAACGTTTTTTCAAAAACATTTTTTACTTAAATTTCAATTAATATTTTTTATTTCAATCGATTATTTTTAACGAGCAATAAAGAAATAATTAAAAATACGCATGCAACCATAACTTCATAAAGTTGCAGTTTGCACGCAGGAAATTTAACCCTTTGCGTCCTTGCTTAGTTCATGAAACGAAAATGTTTATATGTGTAAAAAAACTGTCTGAGGTGTCTGTTTACGTCGGCAGTTCGTCTCAGCTTACATTCTGTCGCATCTATATGTAACGCTCAATTAGGTGCCATTTTTTCACCATGCGATTTCGGGACGACTTTATGCGTAATGGAGGCAGTAAATGATTAAAAACATTATTTGCTATAAATGGTTAAACAATATACATTTCATACCTTTTTTAATATTATAAATAAAAAACATTAAAGCAACAATGAAGAATGAATTTACAAAAAAAAAACCTGCATGCACCATTAAAAAAAAAACTTTTTTTATACATAAGTAAGTTCAACATAAGTAAAAGTAAATTCATGTATTTAAGAAAAAAATTAATAATTGTTATAAAAATTTAAAAATAGTGACCTTATTAGACTTGACATTATTCTCAAAACGTGTCCTCAAAAGTTCACAGAAAATACAATTAACGGTGACAAAATAGGAAACGTGATCCAAATTAAATTCAGCTCATTTCACATCGTCAATTGTGATCAGGTATCAAATAACTCTCCGTAATGACTTCATTGTAAGACAATTTAAGTTTTTTTGCGAGTTCTTACCATTTAAGTGCTTTCGGAATTGCGTGATCTAAATATTAAGTGTTTTCCGGATTCATCAATCTTCTTGATTCTTGATGGTCAAGTTAACGTTTATAATACTTCAATCAATCGTTTAACGTTTATAGGATAAACCTTTATACTTCTTAATCGAAAAAATATTGTTAATTATTAATGACTCATCTTAATATAGTTGAACTCAGTGAATTAATGATTGAGTAAGCAGGTTAAAATAAATAATCGGTATTAATATAGAAACATTTTATAATCTTGCACATTGTGGCATGCCGCCATCCTAACGGGTTGGGTACGAACCTACTCAGGTTTCTTCCACCGGACCCAGTTTTATGGTACACAGACCTACTTGGCCATTACTGACCTTCAGAGAATGCCTGGCGATAATCTGCCAGATCTCGCATGCAGACTTAGATGCTCTTTTGATGAACCAATTTGTAAACAACTTTATTGCTAAACCCTTCGACTTAACGATGCTCTATGCAAAAATAAAATGAATTTTATACGGTAGTTAAACTTGAACCCAAAAATGATAACAATCAGTAGCATAATCTTTTAGAAGTCATTATAAAATAAAATAGTTTGATTGAATAGTTTTTTAACTTAATCAATAATCTTTCGTAACTTAATGATAGTACGAAATAGCAAGACATCAATCAAGCTGACATAAAACGCCTAAAAAACCTAGATGCAGGGCGGTCATCAACTTAAAATCGTTTGTTTTTAATCTTCAGTCGACTGCAAAATTTCGCAACTTAAGTGACAAGCCGAAACTTAATAACTTACTCAGAAATGCATCAGCAAATTGGGAGCCGTCGAAAACCGGCTGCGTAACCCTACACCGCTTTACCGAACCGACACATATAAATTGTATTTTTATTCAAATCGAGCCTACGTGCTGCGATAAAGCCTTTTTAGAACAAATAACCACTCATTCAACTCAAAAAATCCACTAAATAACCTACCTTAACTCCACCGTACAGAACACAAAATAACTTGGTTTTATACCCTTGATAAAGACACGTAGGATATCGAACTTTACAGATAAAGTAACAGGGTTGCAAGAAGAAAATCAAATAGCTACATTTCTGAAGAAACTACACGGATTATGTAAACAAATTAAATTGACATCTGATTGAAGGAGCAAAAGAATCACAATCCAATGAACTATACAGATCAGATAAGATGAATGATGATGTAGAACACACTGCTATTTCTGAAAGCTATAAAGAATGCAATTTAAAGGCTATTTAGGATGCTCGTTTAATAATACTTCTTTCCATACCAAGCGGACTGGGCTATAGGTTCAGGATGCTTAAAATTTTTGAATAACATCCCTGTCATATACAATTTTGTGTTTCACGAGCAGTCATGGTTGATTTTCGACAGAAACTAAAAATCTAATGAGAAGTTTTAAATATCTGTGTAGCCCACGACAGACACGAGCAACCGACAGGCAAGGGAGTCTCGAATGATTTGAGCCAAGGAGAATCCATTCTACATGGATCATCATCATTTGCCTATCCCACGCTAAATATGTTCGGCAAAATGTCTTCGTCTTCCGCTCACTCCTATCACTCGTCAACTGTGAATTCATAATCCTTGTCCATTCTAGTCGTAGTATTATGTTCTGTGGTTTAGTTTTGCGAGAGAGTACAGCTATGATTGATGTTAGTTATTGCAAAATTTGCCTATAAAAACCTACATTTCAAGGATAACGAGATAAAATTACCGACTACCCGTGTTCGCCTTTTTAATAAAGTTGTTCGCACCAATACCCTTCATTATTCACCGTTTTTTGTTACCCAAATGTTAATCACCACATTTACTTGACCGCTGGTTTTTGCTTGAAGGAATTTTATGAAATATTTTGATATACCTAATGATACAGGCAATCTGCCAGTCTGCATCAATTGAGTTTAATAATACAGAATTAATTATCATAAAAATATTGTAATTAAAATATAAGTTTACACAAGCAGAGCCGCAACCGGAAACTAGTTGTATATTGTATAATAATAATATAAATTAAATATTAAATTGAAACCCTCGTATTCACAAAAAGGTTTTAATACCTAATTGTAATAAAGTTTTATATTTCTAATAAAATGTCGTGAAATTGGTACAAAAAATGGCGGTGCAATGAAAATTGATATCGTATGTCTTTATCTCGATAATCGTAAATTGAATCCAGTGTGGGTTCAACGACGTAAATATTAAAGGTTCCGAGGGGTATTTTCAGGTGAGAAAAAGAAAGTATATTGATAGTATGTACATAAAAAGCTCAATGAGATTACTTACATAGATATCTGTAGCTGAAGCGGTCCTTCGGGAATATGTACTTCTAATTTTCAGTATAAAAAGTTGCCTACGTGCTATGCCAGACTATCATCAAAATCCTAAACCATTAGGCATTTTTGCGTGAAAGCGTGATTACCCTCAAGAAAGTTTGTACCAAGGAAGTTTGTTCCAGCATATATAATCGTCAATACTGGTCACAATTCTCTTTTTTGACGTCGGTACATCCTAAAGTGAAGAAATTATCGCTGCTAACTGAAACAATCACTCAAAGGCATGATCGCAGCAGGTGACCATCTATTTGACTTGCTGTATCAATCATACTGTTGTGTTCAAGCTGAGGCTCTGACGTACGAAACGATTCGAGAGAATATCACAGATCATGGCTTTTAAAACTATGTTGTTTTTTGTCCTAGTAAATGCACTTAATAATTTGAAATACAAAATGCTAACCTTTTTAATTAAAAAAAGTAGGTAGGAGTCAAATAATTAGACTTGTTTTTGACTACCAGGCTTAGGTGTTAATATTTTATTTCACCGTTTCAAGCTGGGTTCATAAAGCATTATGTCGTTAAAATTATAATACATTCTTCTCAAAATTCGACGCTGAAAAAACACTTTCCCCCGAAAACCAAACCTCGTTCAATTAAGAACCTCAAGGAATTAAGCCTTCTCCGTTTAAGATACATTTAGCCGGCCACTTGTCATGCGCAGGCGCAATCGTTCCATCTCTTTCTAAAACCCGTTCCGGTCCGATTCTCTCTTTCCTGTTGACAAAGATTAAGGAGCTGGACACCCTGAGTTCCGTAGTGTTATTTTGAAATTAGGTGTCGTAATATTTTGTAACCTATTTATTTATGATTAAAAAAACGCTTTTTTGTTTCGCTTTTTTGCATTTTTAAAGCTGTGCTTACAGTTTTTTAAATAAGCTTTTGATTATGTTGATAAAATTCAATTACTTGTAGTAAACTCTGACTGACCTTTTGACAGGAGTCTGAGAGTTTTCCTTGAAAATTAAAAAGCACTTTGTTTTCTTAATTTTTTGACCTCATTTTATCCAATGGGTCATGGATCAAGGTTTTGGATCCAAAGTAAATTAACAATTACGACTGTATGGACTGTCAGTGTCTGAACCTGGCCATTTGACAATGCAACTAAAAAAACAAAATTGAACATGTCAACCTCACTCATGACATTTTGTAAATTGGAATTCGCCACAATTTATGGGGGAGTAAAAAACATAATCAATCTTCTTGTGGATTGATTAATACCTTAACGAGTTCAATGACATTTTGTGATCCCGTTTTCTGAAATGGACGTTTTATCGGCGTTTGGCTTGCAACCTGTCATGTTAAATTTTTTATGCAGATCTTTTTAGGTCCAAACAACTATCATTGGGTCCAAATGTTTTATGTTTCTCCTAGCTTTTATGAACTTAGAACGACTTGCCTTTTTTTATATCATTTGCTGCAAACCAATCTTATAAAAACAATATTTTCTGCATGAATTTAACAAATTATAAGCGCCACGAAAGTAAACAACAACCATAATATTATTTACCTATCAACTAATCTCCTATGAATTGAATCAGTGTCTTCATCAAGTTTTCATTCCGAGGGCGTATCGATGTTTTTTCGAAACCAGTTCAATCATGATCGATTTGAGAGCTGGTCGGTAACGATTGATCCACAATCGGGATTGAGACATCTTGTAACCAGTTTTGAGTGGATCGTACTGGACAAGGGATGAGCGAAAGCGATAACTCGATGTTTTAACAAAGAGAAAACTCAGAGCCAAGAACGAGTAGCGCACATGGCGTTGCTTGCTTGCTGCGTTCTTGATCACAAAATCATCACAAAATTGGATGGACTCATTATAAACTAAGTGCTTATCGTCAGTTCCGGCAAGCCGTAATGGAGGCCTAAGGCAGCCTAAAAATTGGGGGCCAAAAGGTTCAAACTCGGAGATGAGAATAAGCCAACAAAATATCAAAAAGAGACATAGAAAATGTAAGTGATATGAAGCTCAATTTTCGTTCATCATCATCATCATCAGCCTGCACCCAACGGCTCCCAGCAACCTTTACCAGATCGTCTTTCCGTCTAGTGGGGGGCCGTCCTCTACTGCGGTTTCCGGTGCGTGGCCTCCACTCGAGAACTTTTCTGCTCCAACGGCCGTCAGTTCTACGAGCTATGTGCCCCGCCCACTGCCACTTCAACTTGTAAATTTTCGATTAGTCGCTCAAGCTTTCAGCTCGGCCCAGCACAAACACCCACGCCACACATTATTTGTTCTCAGAAAACTCCGATGCCTTTTAATCGCGCGTCGATAAGAGTAATTTACGTTCCCTATGTGTAGTGTTTTACGCTTTATAGTGGTAAACACGTGACTTTACTCGCTTTCTAAGCTCGTATAATAGAAATATACGAGCGAAATATAATAGAAATATAATAGAAAAGTATTTATACAGGTGTAGCTTTATTTCATTCAATTCAAGTCCCTTCAGCGTAAATGATTACAAATATTCAATATAGACAAACTTACAAAAATGATATCAGAATGATTGTAGGTGCCTGCGTACTGGTTGATGAAAGTAGTGCGAGTTCGATTCTCACGACAGGGAAAAATGTTTGCATATACTGCAGATTTGTGCCGGTGTCTCTACTGGTACAACGAATTACGGCGGGGCGGCCTATGCAACTGTTGAAATTGGTTGAATCCAACGGCCCTCGCCCTCTGTCGAATTTAATCACCACCCTAAGACTGTGTTAAGTCATGTCATGTCTCACCTTTCCAGTTCATTTCTTTTTTTTCACAGTCAATATTAGTCAGTCAGTCGATGCAACAGTTTTATATATTAAGAAGAAGATTGGTGTCGCTTTACGGAAATGGGCGTAGTGATTCGATAAAAGGCCGCGCTGATGTGTTTGTTAATCAAGCTTTTTGGTTTTTGTCTATTTTATATTCAATTCGATCTCAATTTGACACAGCTTTTGTATTACTCAATTTTTTTTGTATTTCATGGCTATTTAATCCGTTAAAGATTAGAAAAATAGTTTTCTGTAGAGTTGAATTTGAACCTTTGTTGTTGTCTGATTGTCAAAGGACTAAATAGCGTAAAAGTATGACTTTAAAAAGTAAATTGTTTATTATGGATTGAGGGAAGGCAAATAAAATAGACCATCATATCATGATCTCAGACCCACTTAGTAGAAAAAGGATTGAGAAATTATATTGTCTCATTGTATAAAATAAACTTTGTTTTTAATCAAACATTTTACAATAACTTCATAATATAACCACATTCATTCCCAATTTTTCAAATGTATACTGGCTCAGCTTTCGTCATAATTAAATGACTTCAAAACCACGTGTTGGTACTAATTAAAATTAATAGTTTTAATCCCACATCGGCATGTCAACAGAAATGCTTGTTGCGGAAGACATAACTCACTTTACGGCCGAATGGGCTAGTGTTTTGAAATAGGGATGTAGAAAGTGTAGTTTAAATGGACCGAAATTAGGCATAATTTGAAAATTTTATAGTTTAGAGACTGGCTGTAAAGAACTCCGAACTCTGATAACTGTTTTGTTTGTTTTAAAACATAACTTTGATTCGTATCAGTTTACCAGGTTGAAGATAACTTTGATAGACCTATTAAATGACATTTCTACGATAGAAAGGAGTACAATGACATTTGAATTTAGGAAAAAGCATATTTTCTACTATGGCGATAAATCTCAAAATCGTCTATGCTCATTGCCCATGTAGTATGTACAGTTCGCCCAACGGATCTAGGCATTCGTGAAGTTAGCCGTTTGTCAGCGCAGTGAACGCTTTTTCATACAAAATTGTGTTCTGCGCAGACAAACGGATAACTTCACGAATGCCTAGATCCGTTGGGCGAACTGTACCTACCTATGCAGGCTGGATGTCATGAAGAGTCTTATATAGGTAATATAATTATGATAGGATTAAAATGTATTTGAACTTGCCTTATAAGCATCTTCAAAGGATCTTAATCTGCCTAATGCTCGCCATGGTGACACAGCCATGATGCTGGTTTTTTTTATTGCAGTCTCCAAATATCCCTTCTAAGAAAGTCGATTATCGCGTTGACACGTGTTTTTGTGCACAAATGCGAATGCACATGTGTCATCTGCGAGTTGCCGGCAGTTTGATATTTGAGCGTGTTGATTCTAATGACTTAGGACATCTGTCGACGAGTCATTGTTTTTGTTGGTTTGTTTGTTAAATACGGTGACAACATCGTGAAGCAACATCAATGGTTTCATTTCTCATTTTCAAGCGCTCGTGGTCGTTATTGATAGATCGTCGAAGTTAAGCAACGTTCGAAACGGTCCGAAATGGTGGGTGACTACCAGTGGCATTTTCATCTGAGCGCTTCCGTGCTTCGGAGGGCTCTTTAAATGGTCAGTCTATGACGGAGGCCTAAAAACTCCGTCACCAGAGTTGTCCACTGGCTCATACAAACTTAATTTACTTAACTATTAAACCCAGTGATTTTAGGATCCACTAATGTAGAGAACCTGTTTATTTTTGGACATAAATAGAATTTAAATCATTGAACTTGACTAAAGCAGTTATAGACAAAGTAATTACAGACAAACATAACAAGTAATTAACCGGAAGCATATGCAAGCAGCCTGGTGTTGAATTTCCTATGGAGTGAGAATATAGAACTGCGCTCCAACTATGAACTTGTTTCATGACGGTTCTCTTCTCACAGTCACTAACGTCTTATTAAAACCGTTCCTCAGTAGGTAGGTATTATAATTATGGAATACCTTTAGTTAGTAAAAGTATCTGTATTCTGTGATAAAATTTACAGCCGCAGTACTAACGTTTACTAGTTCCTTAGAGAAGGTTTTGTATGGAAAACTTTTACTGCTGGGCAAAGCGATTCTTTCCGTCTTTGAGTATAGAAAAAAAACGAATCTTTTCTTTTCTCGAAAATGGTAACAACAATAAATTCACAAAAAGGCCTAAACAGAAACGAACGGAAGAAACTAAGCGCTGTATATGATTTCTAGTCCCTTCCGATTTGTCGTCTTTCTCTACACCTCTCTTTCTAACCAAATAAAGGTTAGTTTACACTAATGAGGTGTCAAGTTGTGGTAGCTTGTGTTTGGGCCAATTATCGCTGTAATTATAGACGAGAACTGTATAATGATGTACCGATGTTGTCATAGTTTTTGCTACTTTAAAAAAAAAAGAAAATTTTTATGTGTGAAGAATAAGTAGTCATTCTCTATACGATTTGGCGCCTGCGTAAGCTTTGCACTCAAATAATACCTTCCAAATGTTTTACATTTTACATTAAACCTCCAGAACAAATTCAGTAGTGCTTCAAATCACAGTTCAAAACCACTTTAAAATAAAGACCTTTAAAATAAAAAAGCATTTATGAATAAATCATAAACGATCATCTCGCAAAAGAGAATATAATTTGAAAGAAAGGGATGGGTTTACGAAAGACTGTGGGAGTGAAAGAGGTGGAGTATAACTAGATCCATCAGGGTGCAATTATGCTGTTAAAAATTTAATCTTGACTGTTAAGGCGATGTATACGTCACATTAACTTTTTTTATTTTTGATTGAGACATATTATGTTGGGAATAAATATAGCTTAGAGAAAATTTAACTATTATACTCGTAGATCCGTTCATAAAAGTTTAGATTGAAACGAAAGAGTCTTTAGATTTTAATATTTCTATCTATGCTATTTTTATTTAATGTATTATAATAAATTCTCATCGAATGGCAGCCGAGACTACAGCTTTCGGCGAACGAAAATATCGACACTATTAAAGAAAGAATGAAAATTAATTAATTTTAAGTATATTTGTATCTCATAATAAAATAACTGTATTGTTTGTATGAGAATAAATGTCTTTAAAACCTAAAATATTTTTAATTAGTTTTAAACATTATATATTTATTTATATTGACTTTGCCTTTCTTTTGACTAGATAAGGTCGAAAGCTGAGTGGAGAAGTTGGTCTATTATGTCTCGTCTAATCGCCGAAAAAACTTATAAAAAAGTCAGTTTTAAATTAACAATCTAAGAAAAAAAGTCGAGAAAATTTTGTTACTTTGCGTTGCGCTACCATTAGAACTACTTACTAGTATTACTACTAGTTTATTATTATTTATTATTTATAACACAAATTCAGGACATTATCTCGACGCTGACTTGTTATCACACCACGGTATTTGCGTTTCGCGGCCGGTTTCTCGAACGCAAGTCATCTTCAAAACTAATCATTTGTCAAATATGTCATTCAATCAATGAGGACCAAGTATTCCAAGGTCAAGCTTGTCAATTTGAAAATCCTTCGAGAAACCGGCCATCGATGACTAGCTTTCATAGCAACATAATTATCGCAGCAACAAGAGCGAGGTCAATTTTCAATAGTCCCGTCTCCATCAACTCATCTGACGGGTGTATATTTTGGACCAGTTCTAAGAAGCAGCTGCTACGCTACCTGCCTCACCTTTGATTGTGATATAAAAACCTCGTTAGTGGCTGCAGAATAAATAATAATTACTGGAATAAAAAATGGTTAAGCGCGAGTCGGGAATGAGATTGTAATGAATGTTCTTGTTGAGGTAGGTTGTAGAGATTAAGGCTTTTGAAAGTAATTTTGAAATCATAACACGGAGGTAGCACTTCATTTCTTTTATGTAGTAGAGGAGAAAATTCAATAGTGAATGGCCTTACAGCTCAGTTAATAATGCTAGACTGGATTTTTTTACACAGCATCATCCTAGCTCCAAAGTAAGCAGAGCTTGTGTTATGGGTACTTATATACTTTTGTTTGAAAATACGTTATACATAGAAAGCACCCAGACCCGAGACAAATATTTGTCGGCGCGGCGGGTATCGAACCCGCATTCTATCCGATCTTTGCCCACTGCGCTACAGAGGTCCTCAAGAAGAGTTGGATTATCTTCTGCGCTTGGTCGTGGGCTAAATTTCTGTGTAATGAAAAGGTGATGAACATGGATGTTTCTTATGTCTGGGTACTATAAATATTTGAGAGTTGCGCATCTTTGATATTTAATTTTGTTGATTAAGAGGCACCTAATTAAATGATAAACCTACCCAAAGTGAGCAGCAATAATAAATACCTCGAATTCACAAAATTCAAATCAAACTGTACGGAACTCTAAATTGATTAAAATAGTGTTAAAGTTTTTGCAGTTCGTTTATGACAGTTGATTGTTGAAACTTGACGTTTTTGGCCACTTTTTTTGTTGTTACTCCATGATGAATTCTTATTAATTAGACCATGAGCTTTTATGACTTAATTTTTCTATTTATCATGTTGATTACTCCCGTAGACATGATGCACATGCTATCAAGGTCCTACTAATGTTATATAACAATAAACTTGCGAATGGTCAATAAAAGCTGACAATTTTTTTTTGTTTTGTTACGAACATCCTGAGAAAATCGATAAAGACTATCCTTTCAATTGATTGTTGCTTCTTGTATAACGTAGTTCATTCGTGATGTAGCAGCGCTGCGATTGGTGGAACTTCTGTTCTCCTTGAAAATCATTAGTCTCTCCTTAAAATCAACATTTCAAAAAAATCAATAAATGATACACTTTTAAGTGAAAACTTAAATCAGCTTATGAATTAAATTGATACGGTCAAACGTCTATTTACAACCCAAAAATGAGGCCTTGTCAGTTTGTGTAGGTTAAAATGAAAGATTATATTCACATATTTGCAAATTACCCAGTAACGAGTACAGATTGTCATATTCATGAAAGAGTTTTGGGAAAGAAGTAACTTCTTCGTCCTAAAAAATTACCATCAGTCTGTCGTGTCACTTACCATACAATTACCATAGTTATGGAGAAAGTCTCCATGTAATCTCATCTTGTATTCAAAAAGCGTTTGGATCCTTTTTCCATGGGCGGCCGAATTCTTATCTGATGAGATACGGAGCTGCACGATTATTGTGATGAAGACCTGTCTTACCCTAAGGTCTCGGACTGTCCTTTACAAGATGATTAATACAATGTCAGGTAGTCTATCCCTACACAGTTACATAGCTGATGATTGAGCACTGGTGGTCTAGTGGTAGTGGCCCCCGCCTTCCGATCGTAAGGTCGTGGGCTCTAACCCGGTCGTGCACCAATGAGTTTTCTGCCGAAAAAGTTATGTGCACTATGCCAGTACTCTCAAACGGTGAAGGAAAACATCGTGAGGAAACCAGCATGTCGTAGAACCTAAAAAGTTCGAAAACATGTGCCAAGTGCACGAAAGGAGCCTCTTTGAGGCGCATTTAAAATCCAAAATCTTAAATCGTGTCACAAGTTCTCTCGAATCAGTGCGGTGAAAATGGAAAACATTTAAAGTATGCATCAAGAAGGATCTTTAGAAATGTTTACACGATAGATAACATCATTCGCAGGATAAAAAGGTTATTCTTGCGATATGCTATGACTGTGTTCATTTCAGAATAAACTCCAGTTATTTATCTGTATTCTGAACCATAAATACTTATTTGAACATTATGAATTATTCACCTCGCTACGCCTTCATCTTGCCGCCTTTGAAGCACCGACTTAAAAAGCTGGGTCACTCCATAATCTCATAGTTAATTGTTTATCTCTGAGGAAATAAGCGTCTGAAGTTTGGCTTTTAAATCATTTTAATCACGTAGGTATTTGTTGATTGATATGAAGATATCGAAGGAATCGATCAGAAACAACACAGGTACGAATAGAGTTGCTTTTGAGGGCTCCTCCCTCCGTTGAGGCGCAGTTGATAATGCTGATCTTATTCATTTTTAAGTGCCTGTGTCTCTCTGCACCTTTTTATATCAGTTTTATCACTTCATTATAAGGAATACGTTTTGGAGAATAAATTAAGAGAAGAAAAAGTCAAGACAATATATGGCTTAGCTTTTGTTGTTTGTATCTGAGCAAGCTGCATTCATTGCTCTGTGACCAAACTCATAATTTACAAGTCTCTCATTAGTAAACCGTTACGAAGGTATTACATGCACCAGCCAGTGCCATTGACATTCACGTCTCTGAGACAAACGTGACCGCGAACCTACTCTATAAACTCAACTAATTTTACGCCCTATCAAACCCAATAAAAATTAATACATCAATCGATAAAGAGACAAACAAAAAACAACTTAAACGTATCACCGACTAATGTTTTAAAATTCACTCATTCGGAAAAAGATCTTAAAGTCACATTTCGACTGCGCTTTTTGCCCGCGGTTACACCAATGTCGTTAGGGTGACCATAGCGTAGTGGAATTCGACAATCGATATTTTTTTCTCTTTTTAATTCGATTTTCGTCGGTTCTCACAATGAAGACATAAAAATTACGCGGTGTCCGCGCGGCGCGTCAAAAGGAGACCACATACGTTATTTTCGTGGGATTTTGGGAGGCAACCTCATTTTAAATGTTTGCGAAATTGGTGGTCGATGACGCCTTTTCGACCTATTATTTCTGGCTACGACCGCCTCGGAGCCAGCTAAGGAGATCGTTTTTATTTTTTGTTCTTACCTTTTCGGCGTGTTTGTTTTCGTAGGTATAAATTATAAGACGTGATTATTGACGAAATTCACGGCCGTTAAGAAACGCCTCTTCGATACATCATGATGTTGTAGAATGATTTAATACTCTTAATTATTACTTCATGGTATAATAATGTGTTTGAATACCAATGAACTTTGAGTTTTTAATTCGGAGATTATAAAACAATTCAAATTGGGTCGTCAATTTTCGGAAAAGTAATAAAATAAATCCGTTTTGAAACCACGCCATTAATTATTCAGTAGTCACCGCTCGTCACGGTCGTAAAACCGAAAACAAAATGGCGTTAACATTGTTATCCGTGAGTTAGGGTGTCCAATTAGTGAGAATTATCGGGATGTTCCTTATTTAGAGTCCGAAAATGTGAAATAGCTCGTAAAGCGACGCTTATTAATCAAAAGTCGTGCTAAGTGGGCAGTTTATATTCGGACTGGACATGTTGACAACTCAATCTTATTACTAGGGTGACTAAGCTTAACTTGATTTGTGGGCAATAAAACAGACAGACTCGTCGTCATATTGCGATTTACATTTGAATGCAGTTTTTATAGTTTTACAAAAAAAAAATTATGTTGTTTTTATGCAAAGTTGTAATATTTTGGAGAGGTACATGATAATTATATGTGGGCAGATAGAGACATAAATTTTGAATCAATTTCTTGACATTTGAGACCTTATTTCATTTATTTATTTTTTTATTAATAATTTACATTTATTTTTATTATAAGCAAAATTCACATAGACGCCCACGACGCAGGCTTTACCTAGTGTGGGGTTCATTGTAAATTGTACCTATAATTATATTTAAAGCTATGTAATTTAACAATATTTATAAAAAAATTTATCCTATCTAACTATATCACCGGTGCCACAGAATACCAGCGTTGCAGAACCTCTAAGTTGCTGCAGCACACCAAGGTGTGCTGCAACCACTCAAGGAGTGGTTTCCATTTTTGTGTCTAGTATTAAGTGTTAGTATAGTTCCTTATTGTATTTTATGCTTTATGAAACACAAAATAAATGTTTTTCTATTTATCTTATCTTATACCTACCTACTTAAAAAAGTAAACTTATAATATGTCTATATTGTCTATGCAGATTTTTAATATTACCTATTATTGGTTTCAGGTCTAGAATATCTAAGCGCAGCGAGGAGCTTGCACCCCGAACTGCACGCTGGCAGCACGTTGGCCAGCCAGGAGTTCCAACTTAGCTTAGACGGTGAGTTCTGTGAGTTAAACCAAACATTTATTAAACCAGCTGACTCAGCTATCCTCAAATCCTGTAACCAAAAAGCTGTAAAAGTAGTCTTAAGCTACAGTTTTCAACGTTCTCTATCCTTCGCCACGATCCACCAATCTTCCTCGAAGTCATCGTCGAGGTCAACCTCTACACCACCATCCTCCTAGCATCCATGGCGTAAAGAGTTTGGGCGATCTTTGTCCAGCAGTCAGACGATAGGTTAAGTAAAAAAAGCTAAATTTTTAGGATTGGATTATCACGATGACCAATCACAATGTTGAATAGAGATTTCGAGACTTAGATTACTCCAAAAGCTAATTTGGTTTACTTTGGTTTGGTTTTTATTAGGTTTTAAATTACTTTGAAGCCTGTTCAAATTCGAATCAGAAAACAATCACAACGGACTTTTTTCTTATACCTATCGGGTTTCCGTTTCAGGGTCAAGAATAGCCTCGCCAACTCGCCTCAGGCTCTCAGGGGGAGCCATTGCGGCATCAGCCAACCGAAAACGGGCGGTTTCATGGAGCCCCTACTCTGCTGAGTCATTGGACCTGGCTGCTGTGATCAGGGCGTCTCCAGCAAGTTTAGCAGTTCGGGCACCTTCGGCTGCTTCTACGGGGAGCTATGGGCATCTTAGTGCTGGTTAGTGGATGTTTTTGAATGAGTAGGTACACTATACCTAACCATCATATTTTTTGATATGCACGTAGGTTCGTTTACTAACATATTTTCGACTTCTATCATTTCGGATATTTATCATCTTCACAATTATGAAATTAATGGTTTGGGCGCCTAAATTCCACTCGCAAAACGTCTCTCTGTGCCTTTCGCAAAAGGTACCTTGTATAAATGAGGGGTAGGCGAACAAAACGTCACTTCGTGCCCTAGGCAAAACGGCCCTGCAAAATACCCCGATCTCAAAAGGACCCTTCACCTAAATTAAGTACATCATTCTGTTTCAGGAGCGATATCCCCAGCACTCTCCCTCTCGCACGCGTCCCTCGCCCAGCAGTTGTTGGCGCGCGGCGGTGTTGTCGGTGGCAGCGGCGTGCTGGCGGGTGGAGTGCTGCTCGACCCTGCGCATCAGCAAGCGGCAGCTGCGGCTGCGCACCATGCGGCACATGCGCACCTCGTCGCGGGTATTCATCGGTGAGTGAAGCGCTCGTGGTGTATCTTGCTTAGTCGTTCTTGATAGATAGACACTATACTCATATGAACGTCTAAGTATAATGGGTGTCGAAAAATATATAAATAAATAATTATTTCTTGTTCTGTAGATCTCACATATCCTCACCAACTCAACTCCTAATGGGCGGGCCTGTGGACGTAAGACCAGGGCTAGGCCTTGATGGAACACCTCCACAACACATGCAACAGCCACAACAGCAGCCGGAGATCACAAGTGTCATGGAAGCTGATAGGTATGTGTGAAGTTTAAATCAAGTTTTTTTTTATTTTTTTTAAATTTTGATATTGACTTCGTACCAAACTTTCCTAATAACTTTCTTACTTCATCATCCACAGTGCATCAGGCATGACCCAACGCAAGTCTCCTCAAATCATCATGAGGGACCACCACAGCAACAAGCCTTTGTCCGCTGCTGCAGAAAGTACTGTCCACGACGGCCTCGACTCCAAGGATGAGCCTGGAGACTTCATTGAGACCAACTGTCATTGGGTAAGACTAGCATGATTATTCTATTCAGTTCTTATGTTCAATTCTTCAAGAAATCGAAATTTAATTTAATTTTGTTTTTTTAGGTGGACTGCAAACTCGAGTTCCCTACTCAGGATGACCTGGTGAAGCACATCAACACAGACCATATCCACGCGTCCAAGAAGGCATTTGTCTGCCGATGGGTCGGCTGCTCCAGAGACGAGAAGCCGTTCAAAGCACAGTATATGTTGGTGGTGCATATGCGAAGGCATACAGGAGAAAAGCCTCATAAGTGCACAG
Source organism: Epirrhoe tristata (assembly GCA_951394285.1). NCBI lineage: Eukaryota > Metazoa > Arthropoda > Insecta > Lepidoptera > Geometridae > Epirrhoe > Epirrhoe tristata. The sequence continues at coordinate 4,704,383 of OX596161.1, forward strand.
TAAGTTGTTATTATTAATGTGTTCCTTGCATCTTAAGGTTGAGGTGCTAGGCAATAACAGCTGTTGTCAATGAAAGAAAGATTTTCTCCCAAAAATATGTGGTTTTATCGCGATACAGACATAACTTCAAACAAATGAAAGAATTTGTGATGAAACTATTCCGTATAGTAATCATAATTATGTCTACACTCTACAGGATCATGAACATGATTTTCATGTTTTTTAATCAGCTGCTACTAGAAGTAAAAGTCGGAACCTATCTTCCTTTCCAGTTCGAAGGCTGCTGCAAGGCCTACTCCCGACTGGAGAACCTGAAGACCCATCTCAGGAGCCACACGGGGGAGAAGCCCTACACTTGCGAATACCCTGGCTGTGCCAAGGCGTTCTCCAACGCGAGCGATCGCGCTAAGCATCAGAACAGGACACATAGTAATGAGGTAATCCTTTGTGGAAAAAATCGAAACAGAATCATGACTCACGGTGCGGTAGAAGAGAGAATTTCTCTTGATAAGGTATTCAAGATCATGTCGGTTTTTCTCGATGTAGCGTAGCTAGGTATCTCCCTCCTGTATCTCAACTATGCTTCACAGATTTGAGATGCGCATCCAATGATAACTTTTAATTGCAGCATCTTCGTTTTTATGCATAAAAAGCAAAGCCTGCATAAATTAGCCTTACGCGTGTGTTTTTAAGGCTGGAACTCTTAATAGTAAAAATAGTGAAGAAATTGAGCAGCTAAATCAAAAGCTGTAGTTTTGATTCTGTAATCATGGATGGTAATTCAATAATATCCATTTCCAGAAACCCTATGTGTGCAAAGCGCCTGGTTGCACGAAGCGGTACACGGATCCCTCGTCGCTTCGGAAGCACGTGAAGACGGTACACGGAGCCGAGTTCTACGCCAGTAAGAAGCACAAGGGTAAGTTGATGCTATTATTTATCTATTCAGTTATTTAAAATAAGGAAGGACGTCCATGCGGCCGGGTGGATAGATAACATTGATCATGTTGCGTGGATCAGAGAAGCGCAGGGTCTTGGTGGCCATCCACTAAGACTGGGAAATGCATCTCTAGGCCATCACAAGACGTACCTAGGTAAAGTCAGGTTGTGGATGATCATGATAACGATGAAGAGTATGAGATTGAAAGGAAGACGATAAGTCTGTACTTATCGTCGTAAGAAACCTTCACTTTAGGGATTCTGATTGTAAAAACACTTAATTTTCCCCTACACATCGTCAATCAAGCCTTATAAAGAATGTCCTCAGTGGACATTCTTTATAATCTGGAAATACAATAATTACCCTTTTACTTAAGTTTATACATACAAGAAGAAGTCATTGTTATAAATCCTGCCTTTCTTTCCCAGGTTGTAGTCGAGGAGACGATTCAGCGGAGTCAGGCGGTGGCGGGGCTGGTTCCTCGCCACGGTCTGAAGAGGGAGGGGTTCCAGGTCTTCGAGGGCACACCTCCTCGGCTTCCGTCAAGAGTGAGAGCCCAGCGTCTCCACTACCCCATGGTCTACATACGCCTGCTCATCAAGTCAGGATGGTAATTACTTTTACTGGATTTTCTTTGTGATAAAAGGAAGATTGTTTTCTTTTCTTATTTTGAAAAATAAGGGCTTGAAGGATGCGGCTTTACCAGTACAACCATAACAGGATTTTCAGATTTAAAAATGCATCCTAAAAATTGCACCCAAGAGGACTTCAACCCGCGACCTTCATTGATCTGCGGTGACGCCTTGCCCGAGACAACTGAGCCTTTTGGGGTGCATTTTAAATCTTTATCCCTAAGTGTGTGGTTAACACTATTTTTTTGTGTTTTCAGTTGTCAGCACAATGTGGTGGAGAGATTGACTTCGGTGGCTCAGGACTCGGCGGGTTTGGTGATGAGAACGGTGCTTCTGGCTACTTCCGACTTGACGGAGAAGTAAGTTTATAATTTGTCAGCCGTTATATACGAGTATACTCGTATGTAAACAGGGCTGAGGCTGATGGTCCCAATATTATTTAGATAGTAAAAAAAACATCTCTCACTTTCATCATCTTCAATCTAACCTTGTCTTATTTCGCAGGTGGAACAAGAAGTGGTCGGCGAGGTGGGTCAGCTGCCCCTGATGCTGCGAGCTATGGTCGCCATCGGGGAGCCTCGGGCGCACCACGCACCGAGGTTCAACAAGATGGGCATGGCAAGGCTGATGCCGCCGCCTCACGCTGATATGGGAGGAGGTAGGTTTACTCATCAGCTAGTCAAAATTTATTCAGCTGGGATCTCAAGCCTTAAAACTAGGTGTTTTTACTCCTGATCTTTTGAAGCCAATACCGTAAAAAATCAAGGCTACAAACATGGTTTGGCACTTAGCTTTCTTTTTTGTAATCCATCTCAAATCTCCAGTCAAGCTCCAAGAAAGAGCCAGTCGAAAAAAGTAAGTCATCGTGAACAAAGAACTAAAGCCTCGGCAAAGGACAACAACATCCAACTTACGCTTACAAAATCTTATAGATAGAGCTCCCCCCATTTTTATTACACCTACATTGGTTTCTGCGTTGATCTGAAAAAAATCTTTTAATCTTTAAATCTTTTTATTTCAGTAGGAGGAATGCCAGGTCGAACAGAACTGGGCACCACCAACGTAGCCGTGGATGTTAAGACTGGGATTCCCAACGCAAGGCGTGACTCCGGGATCTCATCTGGCAGCAGTCTTTATAGTGCACGGTAAGATACATAACAAGCTGCTCTGGCTTACTTGTGGTTCATCTGAAATACTTTTTCCGGGATACAACGTAGTAGTCTATACGTGAATCCAGGTTAAACGCTACCTCTAAGACGAACTTCACACAAATCCCTTCAGCCGTTTCGGAATAAAGGGACAACAATAATCAGTTCAAACATTCGCATTGATAAAGATTTATTTGCATGGTGCTTCTGGCAAACTAAGCAACTATAGAAAAGTATCACCCTCCATAATTATACCAAAAGTATAGTAAGTATCAGAGATAGAATCACATACATTCCTTACCTTATACCTACTAGGTTGCTCTACGAGTATAAATGTTTTAAGGGGTTACAAATTTCTGACGCTGTCTAACTGGGTCACTGACCCTTGCTTGAAAAATCTTATTTTTCATTTATTTCAACGGATGTAGGTACCTAACTTTTATTTCAACAGATCATCAGACATATCCCGTAAGAGCAGTCAAGCATCAGTAGTGGGTGGAGCGGCGATGGGCGCGGCTGTGTCGCAGCGACTAGTCGCGCAACAAGTAGCTGGATACGACCAGCTCTCTCCAGACAGCAGTCGAAGGTATTTAAAAGCGACTGCATCCAAAAAAAAATATAAAATCTTCAGGATCGTAGCAATTGGAAAGTGGTCTCTGCCTACAGTAAAGGAGTGTTGTACCTTTGTGTAGTTACCTCTTCTTGTCATGTCTCTGTAGAAGCAGTGTAGTAAAAGAATTTTCTTTTTGTGAACTATACTATCAATGGTATAAGCAAGTCTATGTCTGAAGACAAGGATTTTTCTCCTAGCTTAGTTGGCTTATCCAAGACACTTTTCACGGTGATCTAACTAGTATTTTTGTTTTAGATCTAGTCAAGTATCTTGTGTGGGCTATGCTCCTGCGCCATCATCAGCATTAGCAGCAGTTCAGGCTGTAAGGACCTCGCAAGGAAATCAGGTAAGTGATCTTCATATACCGCAAATAATCTGGAGAAACAAGACTACGATGGTATCACAGTGGAATCTAAAAAACTAGTTGACAGTCAACGATTCTATTTAGAAGTGTTTTTTCGGATGGATTTTATGTAGACTTCTGAGGTTAATCCACATAAGGTAGGAAGCAGTGGATTAGGCTCGCACAAAACCACTAGAAGTTGCGTAATAGAGAAAAGACTTCTTCCCTTGTAAAGATTTAAAGGTAAAGACCCAGCAGTGGGTGTTACCGGCTGAATAGATAGATAACTGTATTTTGATCAGCAAGTAACATTTATTTTCTTCCAGGCGGTTCTGCTGCGTGGCGTGACCTGCTCAGAAGTACGAGCTGAGGAACTGACTCTGGAGCTGGACCCCAACGTCCAGGTGAAAGAGGAAGCCAGGAGGCTCTCAGAACAGTCCAACCTGAGTGATCAGACGCAAGCGTACCAGTCGTACCCTTGTCGAGCTGATGACGTGGTGAGTAGAGTTTAGCTGTTCAGTCAGTAAGCTCGTACGAGTCGAGTTTTTTAGGCCCCCTGAAGAAGGCTTAGCGACTTAAGTCAGGTAGTAAGCTTCAGTTTTTCAATGCTAGTTTCATATTTGAAAAATATTTAAAAGGCGTAGGTATAGATTCCATAAATTCCTTATAGTACTACAGTGCCATAATTCTGATACAAAAAAGTATAAAATCTATCCATTTATAACCTTTGTTATAAATGTATACAAATAATTTTAGCTAAATAAAACTCTACTTTACTTTACATATACCAATAAACAAAATCCTACAAGATTCATCATTTATATAATATCTCTGACCTTATTCCATTTGTATCTGTCGGCAGCTGATTTTCCTCTTCCACTCTGCACTATTCGCCGTCATCTCAACCTTTCCGCATAATACATTATATCATCTTTCACGCCGTTCATTTATCTTTACCTTGGTAGGCCCTTGTAATTATTCTCTTCACAATACATGAGATATGTAAGATGGTATCTAGATTATGAATATTTCGCAGGGTGACGCGCCGTTCCCCTTCAAGACAGAGGCGGACCAGGAGTCAGTGACGTACAAGGAGTCCCGCTCCAACTCCGCCGGCACAGTGGTGGTCACCACCGCGCAGGTGCACCATCCCAACCAGGAGGTCAATCTGGAACAGGTAAGGATCTCGATTGTAAGCTTTAATAATAGTTGAGCTCAAAAAGTCACTTAAAATAGTCTTCCCTTTTACGAGATTAGAAAAATCTAGTTTTTCAAAGATTGCACACTACTGTTAGCAAAAGACTTTTTACATCTTTTAAAATCGAACTAAAAGCCACCCCAACCACTTGATATTGCTGTGACAAAAGTTGAATACATAGTATTGTTGTTCCAGGTCGCCGAAGGTGAAATGGTGGAGAATAAGCTGGTGATACCAGACGAAATGATGCAATATCTTAACCAATCAATATTGGGAACCGACACGGTAGCGCCAGCTAACCCACCAGACCCCGACGAGAAGAACGCCAAAGAACCAGATGATGCCAACAAATCCAGTGACAAAATCAGCAATGTAGCAACCAGTGACGATTCTCTACTCAAAAACCTAGGTGCCATAGGAAGTGATCTCAACATTAGTGATATTCCAGTCGATTTAAGATCGTTAGACGTTAGTATGTCAGGTAACAGCGGGTCTTTATTGAACTCTAAATCCCCTGGCGATAAAAACCCTCCGCTGCAAGAACAGACCATTCCTGAAGTCAACGAGAAAGCTAAAACGGACTTCCCGAAATCTACTTCAAATCAAACAACATCCAACCCACTGCAGTCTTTGCAAACGATGGCTGCTAATCAGACAGAGCAATCCAACAGGATAAGGGCCAATCAGATGCCGCAAAAGAACCCCATGAGTCCGAAGACAGTTGTCATGAACCAGAACCTTCTAAGTCCTCAGAGCTTAGCACACGCAATGCTGAGTCCTCAAAGTCTTCCTCATAGTGCAATGAGTCCTCAAAGCGTCATGAGTCCTCATAATAACCCTCAAAGTGTGATGAGCCCGCACAATATACCTCGCAGCGTCATGAGCCCTCCTAGCGTTTACAACGTCATGAGCCCAATGAGCGTAATGTCCCCACAACACAACGTCATGAGTCCACAAAGCATGCAGAGTCTCATGAGCCCTCAGATGCCTAACCAAATGATGAGTCCACGACACAACAACATCGGCAGCCCTATGTCTCAAAACATGGCCAGCCCAATGGTTAATATGGCGAGTCCGATGACACAAAACATGCCTAGTCCTGTCACTCAGAACATATCTAGCCCTATGAGCCATGGAATGCCTAGCCCCATGCATCCAGGTCTTCAAAGTCCAATGGCTCCAGGCATGACGAGTCCTATGCATCAAAACATGCCAAACATGACAATGAATGGACCTAACCAAAATCAGATGCAAATGAATCAAAATCAAATGATGAATCAGGGTCCGCAAATGGCTCCTTCTTACATGAACAGGCAAAATTGTAATGCCAAGATGCCCAACAGAAATGTCCAACAGCAAAACCAGTATAGCAATGTGCCAAACCAAAGCTACCATCAGCCTACACCGTACCCTCAAAACCAACAGGTCATGAGGAGCCAGAACATGCAGCAGTACCAGATGATGCAATACAACCAGGGTCAAATGCCAATGCACATGAACAACCAGTCTAACATGGCTTACAACCAGCAAATGGTTAACTATCAAGGGAACTACCAGCAAAACCAACTGCACCAACTTCAAATGTCCAGATCGTCAGTTATGAGTGTGGATAATAGTGGGAATATGAGTAGAGGACAGATGAATACCTACTGTGAGCAGAATCCACCGATGCAAGCCCAGAACCATCAGATGCAAACCCAAGTCCATCCCATGCAACACTATAACCAAAACGTCCAAAATGTACAATACCCTCAACCACCCCCATACAACTCGGTAGTGAACGCAGCCAACGTTATGGGTCCTCCACCTCCCAAAAATAACCACCAGTACAACCAAGCTATGATGAATAACAACCAATATTACAACCACCAGCGTCCCTACAACCAATGGGACTATCCTGGCAACCAGTTCAATAAGCACAACCAGAAATCAGCTCAGAACTCCGTGAACATGTCCACTGGTAGTCAAAATAAGAGGCCTGTGAACTGTCCAATAAAAGATCAGCAAACTGACTGCAGTATGAACAGCATGAAGAGCCAGAACAACACTAATAATCAAACTGAGGTCCAGGTTTGGGACATCAGCCAATCACAGATAGAAGCGACGAATGGAAGAAAGAAGAATCAGAATCAAACTCCTGTTCAGAACCAGAGCATGCGTCAGGACACGTATCAGAGAACTTTAGAGTATGTGGAGAACTGTGAGAACTGGAAGAGTTCTGAAATGGTGTCGAGTAGCACTCATCCCCTTCAAGGGGGGGATAATATGGTTGTGAACGATCTCCAGACCTCGCTATCTTCGTTTTATGAAGAGAATCAGTACCTCCAGTTGATTCAATAGTTTAAATTTGTACATGTTCCAGGGCAAAAATACTAAGTTCCTTCCAGGTCTGTTTTAATTGTAAAATGTGAGAATTGTTCATTGTTTGTAGCTAGCAGCCCTTTTTAATAGCTCTTTTACTTTTACGATAAAAAGTAATTTGTTCAATTATGCTCATCGCAGTATCCATCCGTGCCGAACTGTTAATTCAATAATAGAGGATGCCGAGACGTCAGAAGCGAGTCGAATTTGCTGACGTCATCAGTTTTTTCTATCGAAAAATGACTGCGACGCGTATTGCGCGGACATAATAATGTGCGATCAGCTTTATACAGATTTTATATATAATATTAATTAATGATCTGCAGTTTTTGGATATACCTACTATAAAGGAATACCTCTTTTCTACGTAGGTATTTAATTATATAGTAGCTTTGACTCAATGGTGCATAGAAACGAAGGTTGTTTGAAAATCTCTTATGGAGACTGATTATTTTTAAATAAATTTAAACAAAATTTTAAAGTAAAGTACATTTAGGTATACAGATTTCAAAAAGACACGACTAATTATTTGTTGTAAATATAGATAAAGTCTTCCAAGTAGGTAAAGTTAGTACAATAATTTTATATAAGTACCTACTTTATTTTATGCATTTATATTAGCTTATGTATAAATTAAATAGGTATAATAAATTCATACAGTGCCTTAAAATGTATATACTTAAAAAGTAGGTACATAAATAATACTTTGAACAATCAAGTAATGTATGTGCCTTTAAAATCCTAACATTGTTAATTTTATTTTAGTTGTAAAATTTTAGTTACAAAAGAAATAGCAAAAGAAATATTTTTGAGATTATTAGATAAAAAAAAATTGTACAAAAGTAGTTTTTTTAGAATTTTTACAGCGTTGTTAAAGTTTTTCATTGTAACATTACATTCATTAATTAAAATTATGTTTAATTTAAAATTTAGTTAACTCTAATTAATCATGGAATCTCTTAGCATAGTTTTTAATATGAGATTACTAGCTATAAGTCTTTGTTACATATTTTTTTATTTAAACGCACAAATAGAACGCAGCAAGTGTAATTTCTTAATAAATTATTGTTTTTTAATTAGAAATATTTCATCAACTGTGACGATTATATCAACGAAATCATTAAATAAATCATTATTATTATAAATTTCATTTAGCTATTCCTCTTCAGTCAATCCTTTATCTTAGCACACTTTGATAGGTAGGTACTGATCGTGGTAAGATTAATATTTCTTTCTCTTTAAAAACGTAAACGTAACAGGTTCACGACTGTATCCCCAAGGCGCGGTAGACATTCTCTCAGATCTTTTTTTTATGTTACTTATTCCAGATCCTTTGAAGATGTCTAAGGGGGTAGTCAAATACATATTAGTATAGAATATTCTTGATAACGAATCCAGTGGCATTTTAATCCCAGAAAAGTTTTTAGTAACTAATACCAGATATCTCACATACTACATGATGGCCGTTCGGGCATTCATAAGCACTTCATGAATAGCTTTTTAACCGACATGAAAAATGTTGTATGTACCTGTGTAAACGACCTGTGTATGTACGTTTTTCAGTAGGTAATTAATAATTATGCTACTCGATTAATCGCTCACACTTGTAATTTTCTACCTAGTACGGTCAGCGACAGAAGTTCATGAACATTTGATGTATTTGAATCTTCAATATCTTCGAAGTTCGTAGGATTTTAGATAAAAATTCAGCTTACATTGGATGTTTTGCCTTGCATCATTACTATCTATTATGAAAAAAATAGGCAATTTTCCCACAAATAATGATGAAAATGAAGCTTTAAAATCTCCAATTTTTCATGAACTTCTGTCGCTGACTGTATAACATCGAAGGTTTTCATTTTGTTTTAAAAATTTTATCCAGAGCACAATGAGTTGTCTTTGTTCAAGAGCCACTAGCTTTCAGCCAGCCTTGATATAAAATCAAGTATAAAAGAGATTTTGTGGAGCTTTAAATCTAAATTATGTCCCTTAAAACTAGAATATTCAAATTCGAGAAAGCCATTATACATCTAGAATAGAGTGACCGAAATAGCCACGTTAAATTCCACACGATGACGTAACCTACAACATCAAAATAGACGATTTATTTTAGCCACAGTTGCCAGCGCGCATGAAATAAGCGTATTAAAATTTTGCACCTTTTTGAAACTGAAAACAAGGCAGGATCATGACTGACACCAAATTACGGTAGACATTTCTCTCAGATGAAGTTACGATGCTTTGTGCTTGGTTACATGATATCAGGTTCACGACTCACTTTTCAAAACAGAAAACAAGAATCAGGATCATGACTGTATACTTAAGGCACGGTAGACATTTTCTCAGCTAAAGTCAGATAGAAGAAGAAAGAAGACGAGGGAGACCAACAAAAAGATTGTGCGACGACATCATAGGAGTTGCAGGAAATATGTGGTCAAGGATAGCGAAAGACAGAACAAAATGGAAAGGCTTGGAGGAGGCTTTCACTGCCATAGGCAGTCCTTACGATGACAAAAATACAGTTTAATAGAGAGTTTTACCTAAAAATAAAACTTACCTATTATTTCTCCTAGTATATCCGGAATCCATCTTGAGTAGAAGCTCCATCTTTTTCGCGTTTGTCGCCCTAGCTACTTCCTTCCGGTTCATGACTCTGCCTCTGTGTGAGTGTTGGCTTGTTTGTGTGAGTGAGGCAGTCTAAATGATTACTTGTTGCGCAGTGGTTTTCTCATTATACTCATGATGTACCAGGTAGGGATTACCTGGATTCCGGATATACTAGGAGAAATAATAGGTAAGTTTTATTTTTAGGTAAAACTCTCTATTATTGATCCGTTTGTATATCCGGAATCCATCTTGAGTGAAGTGTTTGTTTTCTCCTGGTAATCCATTAAGTATAAAATTGATGATGCTATAATGTGTCTAGCTAATAAGTAATTAGTAGGTACTTACCAAAGTGTGTAAAATGATTCAGACTGTAAAAGTAAAATATACCATTAAGTAGGTGAGTAAGTAGGTATATAGACTAATACTAGGTAACAGAAAGTAAACAAAAGTATAAGTTCCAAGACAAAATTATAATTATCAAAAAATTAACTTAGATGAAAATTTACACAAGGTAGAATCAGCAAAACATTAACAATTGGTAGGATATGAGAATCATCGTTCAGCACTAAAATAAATTGATAATGATTTATTGTCACATTCATTTGCACTACGAATTTCTTTGTGATAAAAGTTACGAAATGTATGTTCACTTTTCCAATTCCCTGTTTCCAAAATCTTTTCAATTGGAAAACTCTCAAGCCAATTCAGAGATGCAACAGCAGAACGTACGGAGCCAGGAGTGGCGCTTATATTGGCATCCTTCAAGACAGACTTTATCCAGTTGGCTATCATGGTCCTGGAAGCCGGTCGAGGATCACCTCTAGTAGTAATAAATAGTTGTTGGCACTTACATATTGAGCGGCGATCACCTGATACTTCCAATAGTTTTCGAATCCAGTACACACAATCCAGATTTTGATCGGGATGTTTTTTCAGCCTCCAGCCAGATTGTCTGTAGCTTGCATTGTCCGTCTTGGAACCATATTTTGGCCACATCACTATGGAATCACCTTCATCTATGAAACATTCAGGGTTTATGGTTAAAAGGGTAAGATCATGTACACGGCGTCCTGAAGTAAGCAATAGTAGAATAGCTGTTCGCCTTGAAACCTGATACAAATTGTTGATATCTGGAGGGTTCACATTCAGGAACTGCAGTAACATTCTTGGGTCCCACGAAGGAGGCTTTGCTGCCTTCTCTTTGGAAACTGAAATTGCTTTCAAAATATGCCTTATAAAAAAGTTAGAAGACAGATCTGAATTTGAAGTTATATTAGTGAATGTTGATATTACAGACTTGTGAACAAGTATTGTTCTGTAAGCTAGTTTTTCTTCATTATGTAAATAAGCTAGAAAACGAGCAACTTGAACTGCATCAGGATCTTTGTGGTTTACAGAGTTTAGGGCACACCATTTAGTCCATTTTTTCCAGGCAGGTAAATAAGTGTTTAGAGTAGACTTTCTCCAACTAGAAAATAAAAGCGATTTTTCCTGCTCAGACCAATCTTTTATTACCTCATCCCACCCGAAATCAGCCATGCCTGCAGTTGTATGTCCTGGATCTGCGGTGGGTGTTTTCCTGTTCGAGTGTCCACTAGCACTTGAGGGAGGTTCGGAATGTGGTAAGGATCCGCTAGTGCCCGCAGTTTTAGGTCTGCTTTCCAAAATACTTTGTGCCATTTCGGAGCTATCAGTATGTAACAACCCTGTGCTGTATTCAGGTAAGACAATACTTGCGGAATCAGGTTCGGTGGAGGAAATATCCAGGCTAGATCGAAATTCCACTGTAGGGAAAAAGCGTTGTGGTGAATTGCCTGTAGATCTTTTTGGTCCATGGAGACATACCTGGGTACTACGTGGGCCGTTTCCGATGCAAATAAGTCCACTTGAGGCTTGCCCCACCTCCGGAAGATAAGATATGTCGCTTGATTCGTCAGATGCCATTCCGGACTGTGTTTCCCTCGGGATAGAGCGTCCACCTCGCTGTTGAAGCGTCCTGGGAAGTACTGGGCTGTTAAGGAAATATTGAAATTGTCCATTAGAGTCACCATTTGTATTGTCAAGTCCAGCAGCTCTTTTGATTTGGTGCCGCCTTCCTTGTTGATGTAGGCTACCACCGTTCGATTGTCCGTCTGGACTAGTACATGGGCATTTTTTAACTCTAGAGATGTCTGTAATAATACCGCATATACAGCATAGAGTTCCTTCAGGTTGACATGCCAAGGTTGCTGTTCTTGAGTCCATTGTCCTGATGTTTGAATTAGCCCTAGTTGGGCTCCCCATCCTATGTCTGATGCGTCCGTGGTCAAGACATGCGATATTTGGCTCGAATGAATCGGTAGTGTGTTGCCTATCGCGTCTAGCCACCATCCCATGTCCCGTATAACATCGTTGGGTAATGGAACTGTCCCGAACGGATGTTTCTTGGGTAGATGTCGACTGAAGTGTTGCATCGTCCGACAGTGTAATCGCCCTCGCGGTGTTACGAAGTTGGCAAAGTTGAGTTTCCCCAGAAGGATCTGAGCCTGTTTGAGGGACCAACGCCCCTGAGTTAAACGGTGTTGGAGAGCTATTTTGAGTTTTGTGCACTTCCGCTCTGACAAGGACCTGGTGTTCAGATGGGTGTCCCATACTATGCCTAAAAACTCTAGGCGCTGACTCGGAGACAAGATTGACTTCTCGAAATTGATTGTCCATCCTAGTTTCTGTATCAGATGAGTTGCAACTAATACCTGGTTCTCTAGTAACTGTCGAGACTGATTGGCTAGAAGGAAATCGTCGAGATAAACTACGCACCTTATATTGTGTGTTCTTAGATGCTCGGCTACCCAGTTTGTCAGACAAGAGAACGTGTGGGGAGCTGACGAGAGGCCGAAGGGTAGACTGGTCATTTGCAGCAACTGGCCTCTGTAACTCAGCCTCAAGAAACGGCGATGTTGGTGGGCAATCGGTACATGAAAATAGGCTTGGCTTAAATCCAATTTCACCATCCAGTCGTTGCTTTGTATGAAGCTTGGTACACGGTAATGACTGAAAAGCTGGAAAACCTTTGTCTTTACAAACCGGTTGAGTTCCTTCAGGTTGAATATTGGCCGAAGTGATCCATCCGACTTCGGTGTAAGGAAAAAGGTCGACAGGTAACTTGGCGTGTATTGCGCCTTCTCCAGTACTCCGGATTCCAGCATACCTTTTATTTGTTGATCCATCTGAGGGCTGCATCTTGTTTGAAAATTGATCATTATGCTTTGATTGGGATAAATTAGGGGTGGTTTCGTAGAAAAAGGTATTTTGAGGCCACTCAACATTCTGCATATCTTTTGCGGGGCACCCAATTTTCTCCACACATTTAGATACGACTTTAGACAACCCCCCCAAAACTTCCGCGAGTCATGAGCGGCGGTTTTTATTGTACTTGGTAGAATGGGAATTAGAGTACTGTTTCTTACTTTTAAAACTCTGTTGGTTTTTAGTACTTGCCGATTTGTAAGATCCAGTCGATCGTTTTGGAGCTCGAGTTGACTGCTGGTTCTTTTTAGTCGATCCACTGTGGCGAAATGATTCGTTCGAATGGTGTTTCGCGGTGCTTGTAGATGGCTTTTGTTGGTTCCTGTTATAATTGCCATATTTCGCTGTGGATGGACCTGCTTCTGGAACTTGAGAAGAAGTTATGAGTTTTTCCGCCCCCCCTATCTTTGTTAGGTATGTCGAAAGTCCTGTCTCGTCGAACAAATGTTCACCACTGGGGGGAATAGCTTGGATGGCCTCACTATGAAATGAATCAGGTATTTTTTGAAGCAAAGCGTCCCTCCTCAGTTGTATATACTCAGCTCTCCTACCACAAACCATTTGTAAAATATCAGCCGTTACTGTTGCGTGTTTCGATTCTTTGTTGAAAAGATTTTGAACTTTTTCACAAAGTAACGTAGGGGTTAGGTTCGATTCGTTTTCAATAGACCAGTCGATTAAACTTTGCAGGCTAGATCTAAACTCATCTTTTTGCGAAAGCATTGCATTAGATAGGGCAGCAAATGAGCGTTCCACTAAATGTAATCGAGAGTCTTCATTACCCGTAGGTTCAAATCGGCGAAGCTCGTCATTCGCTTTGAGTTCTACAAAACCGGGGGTAGTCGCGTATTTCTTCTGAGTTTCGTAAAAACGAACTAAATTCCAATCCTTACTTTGAAAGCGTTGTAGTTCTACCAGACATTTAACACGATTTTCATCTGATGCCGGAAAAATCGGATCTTTGAGGGTAGTTGACAATTCGGAAAATTCCAATTTCGCATTAGTTTTATTATTATTGGGGAGGTTTAGCACGATCTCGCCCAGCAGGCTATTGTTATCGACACCGGTCTCAACAAGATTTGAAGGATTGTTACTTGTTTTTGAAGTGGTTAGATCAACCTGATCTGATGATTGTGTAGCTACCGGTGCTTGAAAGTTATCTTTTGAGCATAATATACCAGCTAAGTACGATACCTGCTGTGTTAACATGCTGATTTGTTCATCCCTCGTTCGATCCGCCTTTTTGGATTTCCTTGTTCGGACCGGGCTTGAGTCAGTCGACGAGTCCGACGAAGGTGACGGCATTCTCCTTTTCCTCGTTCTCGAACGGTTTGAACCGTTATCACTATTCTCCATTTTGAATTTAACACACTTGAAGGAAGTTTAAACTTATAATTATAATTTTTTATTTTATTTATGTAATTTTAGGCAATTTTATTTAATTTAATTATAAGCAAGTGTCGGTCTTAAAAATAAAATAACTGATACCGACTGCTAGGTCGTGCGCACTGTGCGAAAGACGACGCTATAATGAGAAAACCACTGCGCAACAAGTAATCATTTAGACTGCCTCACTCACACAAACAAGCCAACACTCACACAGAGGCAGAGTCATGAACCGGAAGGAAGTAGCTAGGGCGACAAACGCGAAAAAGATGGAGCTTCTACTCAAGATGGATTCCGGATATACAAACGGATCAATAATAGTGTAGTTAAGTTTGTTAAGATAAAAAAAAAAAAAAAAATACGTTAATAACTATTATGTACATAGATAAGTTGTAAGGAAAATAAAGCTATTTTTATTTTTATTTATTTATAAAGTCAGATAAAAGTAAAGATACTTTGTGCTTTGAAATACCCGATGAAGTCATTTAACCATTGGAGCTGTCTAAGGGGGTAGTCAGACGTACAAATATTTACAAATATAACATTTTGCAGAAGTAAGCAATCCGTTGTATGACAGATGTAAGCCTATAGCTTCATTGGAATACTATCTGGCTTCTCCTTTGAGCTAAAGCAAGCCTGATCTATCTGAAACAATGTCCCAGGCACTACAGCTTCCTGTTGAGTGTAGGCATAGGTTGCCTCCTGACGCTACATGGTAAGTACCTAATAATATAAATCCTAGATGTCAAGCCTAAGTTTTTTTGTTGTCATTTATAAAAATATTAAACGAATCCATTTTATGACTGGAATTCGAACTCCTTGTTTGAGTTTAACCATATTATAAGTAAGTACTTACAATGATAAATTGTGTTTTATTGCTGCTCAAACAATTTGTAATAGTAAGTATAAAATCAGTCGTAAAGTCTAGATTTTAAACGAAAATTAATAGCTGTTTTCTTGAAAAGTTTTTACGATGAGTCATAACAAGCAAAATTTATCTTGAATAGTTGTATGACTTGGTTGACAATGCCAGAGGGTTATTCGCGTTCGTTTTTTCGTTCGTTTGATGAATATTCGGATGATAAATTCGGTCGATAAGATCAACGTTAAAACACAGTCCTAACCTAGGACCATATATTCCAATTGGCCCTTAAAGTCAGAAATCGTAGTAAGAATCATCCGAATATTCATCAAACGAACAAAAATAAGAACGGGAATACGTCCCCAGGACAGTTTTTAGTAGGTATACTTACGTGGTGTGTTTGTGTTTCAAATGACTTGGATGAACTTTGAAATACTTAGATGTAGATTGTGGCTTAGAATTACTTTAATAGCTTACTTTAGAGAGACTTAGGCACAAGCTTAGGGTGGCCTTATTCTCAGTATAGTAAATGAAGTCAGGTTGTGGATGATGATGAGGTAATCTACTCAAAGTGTTGGTATCACGCTAACAAAGCTACTTGGTACGGCTAGTAAATAAATGTTTTATTTAATACATTGTAGCCTGTATTAATTAGAAAAAAATTTAGAGTCAAGAAAACAAGAATTTCATAATACCGCAAACATAATGAGTAAAGTCTACACCTGTTTAACCTCTGTTTATATTTATACAGACAGAAATACTGCGCAAATTAATAGCTAGCAAAGTTCCTATGAACAACAATGTACTTGGCACTGTGTACGTGCGCATTTTCATGTTTTTCTCGTAAAACATTACTTTTCATACGAGTTTTGTATTTTCTTGCACAATATTGTTAAATGAACCAATTATTTTTGAACGAAGGTCTTCTTTATTGTTTGACTAATAGGTACAGTTGCCTGCACTAAGATTAAATAAGTAGGTACCTAATATTTGTATATCTAACTGAAGGCGACTCGACTTATCATGTGACGACCCCACATAATGTGGGGCAAGGGCAGGAAAATGATGATGATTAAATATCCCTCTATTTCCGCTAATATCTGTCTGTATTTTCGCTGAGCTACGACCTTGTTAGAAGAGAGTTAATAGGCACCTTCTGGGTAGGCTCGCTCCATCGTAGACCTCATTCTTACCTTTCGAGATCAAGAAGGGGGAATGGGTTGGATTCATCATAAAAAAAACAGTTGGTAACCACATAGAGCAACCACAATTTACGTTAAACGGCCTAAGTTTTTTTTTCGCTAATATATTTTAACAAATACGTTTAGCTTTCTTCCTTCGAAAAAACTTGGGCCCTTGATTTTTTCTTATAATCATCATCATTTATTCATAATTCCAGGTAAAAAATCGATCTTAAAACTGTTTTCCCAGCCGGAACCTGCCCTTACAAGCGTATGAATAGGACATTTACTTATAATATTAATTCAAATAAAATAAAAACACATACAATTACTCTTCTCCAATTAAATTAAATAAAATGTCAAAAGTAGTTACTAGATTTAAGCAGCGTCAGGAGACAACCATATGCCTACCCCCAACGGGACGCTGTACATAGTTTCTTTTAGTCGTAAGTAATTAAATCTAAATACATTATTGGAATGCAGATGATAATATCGTCCAGTCCAAAAGCTTCGAGACATTAAACTTTATGATTTACGGAAGCCCGTTCCACCAGCACGTGCACAAAGTGGTCATTTATTTTTATAATAGTTATGTTTCAAGGTTTTACGAAAATATCAATTAGCTGAGCTGGAACATCGTATTACATATTTTTCTTTGGCTATCAACCATTTCGCAGATCGTCACTCCACCTGGCCAGAGGGCGTCCTACACTACGTTTGCCGAGTCGCGGTCTCCACTCAAGAACTCGTTTACCCCAACTAACGGTTATCGGTTCTTCGGCAGAAGGGCTGCCGGCAGAAACTGGATGCGTCGAGGGGAGGCCTATGTCCGGCAGTGGACTGCCATAGGCTGATGATGATGAAGATGATCAACCATTTAACAAGATTCTTTGTCAAGAAAACTCAATAAAATGCCTAAAATTATGTAATTTTATATTCAGTCGTCCCGTCTGGGATTAGAACCCTCGAATCTCGGTCGTCTATCAATGGATTTTGCATTTCGTAAAATGTATATGCACTTTAACACGTTTTAAGCGGTGAAGGAAAACATCGTGAGGAAACCAGCAGCTTAGCTCCACACGTACCTGATACATTGTCGTTCCTGTGGATAAGCTGATCGCACATTTAACCAAAATTCTATCCGACCCTTTGGCCACGGCAACCTTTTGGAAGATGATACTGTTCATATCGCGGGCCGTTAGCAGATCATTCTCAAGATTGTCAGATTAGCACAGGAAGGGTGGCGTAAACTTAAGGAAGCCTAATCCAGGCTGTAGATGATGATGACGATAAAAACCATTGTTTTCAAATTCATGTTAGAACACGTGAAAAGTATATATTGTAATTGATCACATCCTTTCGTCACGAATGCGTGCCAAGACATGGTTTACTTTTAAATCAGCAAATTCCGAAAAGCTCTGAGCTGTTCATCCGTTTTATTGATGAAAATTGATGGGATGTGACTAGCCCTTACATCATAATATCTAGTAATTATTATTTAAACTGGGTTATAAACTGGTCAGGATAAACCTAGATTAACCTAGTTATAAACTTAAGTACCTAATAAAACACTGGCATTACACGCTGGTACCTAATAGGTACTGGGGGGTTATTCGCGTTCGTTTGATGAATATTCGGATGCATCTTACTACAAGCTACATTGTATTCAGTCAATAAGATCAACGTTAAAACACGGTCCTAACCTAGGACCAAATATTCCAAACCAACGATTTGGCCCTTGAAGTCAGAAATCGTAGTGAGAAACATCCGAATATTCATCAAACGAACGAAAATAAGAACGGGAATACATCCCTGATCCGTTATGCCAAATGAGCTAGTTTTCAGATTAGTTGAGCCATCTAAGGATTGTTAAAATAGTTTTTAACAATCTTTAGATAGCTCAACGAATCTATTTGTATTTAATATGCCTTCGTTGTCGCGCACAACATTGACACAATGTCTTAAAAAAATGTTTTCAAGGATCCATTAAAACTCTTTCCAATCTTACTTTTGTGGCAACCCTGTAGGCCTTTTGGCTTTGCTAAAGATTGATACGTACTTCTCCTTTCCAACATATTTGTGAGTATAAGTCAGACATTCAAATAAATAAATAAAAAAGCCAACTGAATTGAATGACTCTAAACTTTATTTCAAGACTTGCACTTGGCTGGCTTAACTAAATTAACCGATGAGAACTACTATGGGTACCAGGACGCCGACCGCGACCGCAGCCAGAGACGCGATCTTGTATTTGTGCTTGCGCGCGTTCACATTCATGAATGCTTCGAACCTGGAACCAAAAGTTTTTGTTGAACTTAGGCCTTTACATCTATATTAGATGATTTGTACAAACTATGCCTACACTTAACGGGACGCTGTAGTGCCTGGGACATTGTTTGAGATGGGATAGACTTGCCCAGCACCCAAAACCATCCTCTCAGCTTAATCAGCCTGGCCCACAAGAAAGACAACGTCAATACGTGTGGAGCTGACTAAGTTGCGGGTTTCTTCACGATGTTTTCCTTCACCGTTAAGAGCTCGCGTTAAAGCGCATATACATTTTTACGAAACGAAAAATCCATTGATGCACGGCCGGGATTCGAACCCACGACCTTCGGATTGAAAGTCGAGGTACAACTCCATTCGACCAACACGGCTCTTGTTGAAAAAAGATTTTAAAACCAGTTTTTAATAGATTTACCGCCAGTTGATAGAATTAAAACTAAATAGAATTATGACTAGCCCCAAGGCATGGAGAACAAAATATCGCAGATTAAGTTACTTATTTTTAAAGGGGGTAGTCAAAGACAGCCCATGGAATGATACCTACTTGGTTTCGACAATGATTCTTTACTGGTAGCTGTAACCTAAATATAGGTTACAGCTAAACCTAAATATAGGTTAACCTAAATATAGGCAATAGAAACATAAATCAAAACAGAATTGAATCAAAATGCACCTGTGGAACCCATTGATGTCATAGTTGAGTCTCTGGTACTCCTTCAGCTGGTTCACGAAGCCAGGGTTTGGGTTGATGAACCGGCGCCTCTGGCGGACGTACGCGAACGCCTGGTCGAAGGTCAGCCGGTACTTTTCCATGAGGTAGGCGATGACAAGGGTTGCTGAGCGGGACACCCCAAAGTGACAATGGACGATAATGTTGCCTGAAAACAACAGCCAATTTTACAAATCTGCGATTTTACTCACAGCAAAAAGCTGTATGTCACTAAAAATAAATGCACAAATCTCAATATCATCCCGTAATTAAAAATATTAATTGTTTTTATTCATGTACTCTACCTTTTTGTACTCCTTCGTCAATAAAAGCATTGGCCATTGGGAAGTAGGGCAGGAGATGGGTCTGAGGAGTGTCGTAGGCCCTAATGAAGAGCGTGCTGATGTTGGTATCCTCAAAAGTGGACTTTGGTAGCCGGTGCGCCTCAATCGTGAGCACATGGGTGATGTTAAGATGTCGCAAGATAGCTTTATCTGCTGCGGCTCGTGCATTGCTGAGGTAGAGACCTGGAACCAAGAATAATTTATTCACAACTAGCAAAACAAAAAAATATTGATCACGAATTAATCGCCAAGGTGCGAAAACGTTCTCTCAGATATGTTTGTATTCCACATCCTTTGATAATGTCTGAGGGGGTAGTCAGAAGTATGATTACATATTTGACACATGCCTACATTTGCAGACGCTAGCAATCCATACGTAACAGGTTGCAAGTCAATAGTTCGTAAGCTTTTATTGCCACCAAATACAAATAGGTATCGAAAAAAGTTTAGCTTAGAGTTAAAAACAGTCTACCTCTCAGCATTTTGCTGTTGCAGCACTATAACTAAGAGGGTGGTTTAGTGCCGGGCAAGCCTATTCCATCCCGAATAATATCCCAAGAACCAACGTCCTGTTAAGTGTAGGCATAGGTTGCCTCTTGACGCTGTATAAATCATCTAGTATAGATAGATGTAAAGGCCTTGTACCTGGCAGTATCTGAGTGTAACAAGACTGTGTGCAGAGGTCTATCTTATTGTAGAGCGCCTTCCGAGACCAGTTCTTGAAACCCGCGAAGGCTACCACTGGACTCGGAATGCTGAGGAAGGCGACTATGAATGCACTCTTCCACATCACCGAGAGGATACCACGCACGCTTATCATAATTTGTTTGTTACATTCTGTTTTGTATTTCAATCATTTTTTTGTATTTCGTGGTGTTTTGGCATTTGACGATACTTTTATTCTTGGGTTCTGTCATCTTCTGACAGAAGTGTCTGTGGTTGTGAGGTTCGGTGAAAGAGGTTTGCAGTTGGTATAGACTTAGAGGAAAAAAACAGGTTCACGACTGTATCCTCAAGGCGCGGTAGCGGCGGTAGACATTCTCTCAGATTTTTTTATGTTACTTATTCCAGATCCATTGAAGATGTCTAAGGGGGGGTAGTCAGAGGCATGTCCAAACACATAATATTTGATACATGCGCACATTTTACAGAAGTTAGTATTCCATACGTGACAGGTTGCAAGCCCATCGCCGCCTATAAGAACACTAATTGGTTTCCTCACGATGTTTTCCTTCACCGTTTAGAGCGCGTGTTAAAGCGCATATAAATTTTACGTATCGCAAAATCCATTGATGTACGGCCGGGATTTGTCCCACAACCTTTTCTTAAATAAAAGACTTAGAGGAAGCCTATAGTTTATTTTCGCGTATATTTTTTATTGGTCGCGAAGGAACAGGAGTAGAATCACCTAGTTTTCAGACGTTTCAAAGTGATCCCAGCGGTCCTACTGAATAAATGCTTTTTGACTTTGACTTTTGACTTTGATTTAATATATAAATTTTTTTTAAATTTACTTATTTACATAATTACTTTTGAGATAAACCAAAAACAGATTGTACACAAAATGGCCAATATTAGGCGATAGAGTCTGTCACATATGGAATGCAAAGTGCGATCATCTACAAAATACGATTCCGTCCACCTCATTAAAAATCTTCAAAGGACTTAGACTTCCTACAGCTCTGAGATAAGTCTACCGGGCCGGGATGATACAGCTGTGATCTTAAAAACTCCGGAAAATTCACGCTCGCGAACACATTTTAATACAAACTGTCCGCACATCTAATTCGAGACACAAGATTGTAATCGTTCATCGTTGGAGCGTTTATTTAATTTTGTTTTCTTCACGTATTTAAGCTCGTTTATCGTTGTTCTTAAACACATAATTACTTTATTAGTTTCTTTCATTTTGTACAAAAAACTGAGCTCTAGAGTTTAAATCCAAAGTGTGCTAGTTCAAAACCCTGCCTTGCTCAGTGAATTTACGTTTTGTAAATCATAGACTTACAAAATAAGAGTACATAATTAGCACAGCTATTAGGTACTACTTGGGTATATTTTATACCCTGACATAACCTTTTATCACTTTATTTATGACTGCAAGGTTGCCTGGAAGAAATCGCTTTCAGCGATAAGGCCGTGTAAAGTTTTGAACGTGTTTTATTTATATGGTGTTTTGTTATTAATTGGTGTACAATAAAGTGTTCATTCATTCATTCAATATGGCTGTATAATTTTATAGTGTAAAACTCATTCTTAGGGATTGCCTAATTTGCCAATTAACTAATTTGCAGAGCGTCACCACATAATTTCTTAACATCACTTATCACCACAGATTGGCAGTTTGTATATAGGTTCACAGAACATAGAAAATTAATAAATACATTTCAACATGTTACCTTCATTTAGTTCTACAATTTCTTTCGTGTTAAAAGACAGCTTCAAGGTTTGATGTGAGTGCATGTAAATATACACCACTTCACCTGTGATGTTTTGACCCACTTTTATTTAGGTCACACAAATACCACAATTCTTGAATAAGTATCTTACCTCATTTTAAAGTGAACCCCTCAAAATAAATAAATAAGTAATTGCTAGTCCAATCCTTAGAAATTTCTCGCTCCATCACGCATAAAACTGCACAACCTTAGCCCACTTTAACACGTCTCTCCTCAACTGCTCTGCTGGCATGAAATATACATAAATATGTTACTACCCCCAATTTTTCAGATAATGACAAAATGATGATAACGATTTAATTTAATTCAATTCAATTCAATTCAAAACGTGTAAGGTGCTTTCTGGTAAGATCGGACTATTTTTGAGAAAACCTAAAGAGTCTTAGAAAATATTTTATTGTATCACCTCTAGTGACTCTTTTACAACGCCATAGCAACCAAACTGTTGCAAAAATACAGAGGTTTCATTTCTTATTTGTAATGTTTAGATAAACACAACGGTTGATGTTTTATGAATGATCAAACAGAGCAAAATTTTTCAGAATGGCAAGTAAAAGATCGGACCGTGTTAAGGTAAGACCGGACTACCTTGTAAAATCACCTCTGTCACAGCTAGAATAAGCTCTATCACAGGAAAATATTCGGACTTACCTAATAAAAAACATAGTACAAATTGTTATTGAATTGGTTTTCAAATTTAAGTTTTAGCGAGGATTTAATACATTTTTTTAGTCCAAATGTCCGATCTTACCCCGCATGCTTCAAACATAGATTTTTGTGTATCTCAAACTTTTACATCTAAAGGCTCATTAGACTCATAATTTGGTTGTAAAGCAGGCAGACAATTAACAAAATAGAAGTCAGTTTTCCGAGTTTAAACTTGCATTTTCAAGCTCTAATAATAACAAAAAAATCATTATCAATCAACTTTATTCATTATAAGCTTAAATTTTAATCTACAAACAAATAAGCAAAAAATCAATAAACTTTATGTAAAGTTGAACATAACTAAATACCTACTGTTTAATAGGACGAACATTTCAGTCTGTAGGTGGGCACTTTACTCTTAAATTATTATTTTTTTTATTTAACCTATACTGTCCCACTGCTGGGCAAAGGTCTCCCCCAATTATTTCCAACCATCTCTCTCCATTGATAGGTTCCACCACCCACTATCGAAGGAGTCGAGGTCGTCTCTCCAGCGTTTCCTTGGCCGTCCGCGGCGTTGTCTCCAGGGTGTTAAGATGTTGGCCCATTTTTCGCTGTGCATCCGGCTCACGTGCCCTGCCCAGTCCCACACTGGTATTGTCGACGTAGGGCGCAAAACAGTCAAGTGTTTTGCGCCCTACGTCGACAATACCAGTCGTTGAATGCAGCGTGGTATTCCAAACTCGGTCAATCCACTTAAATTATTATTAAGTAATATAAATATGCAGTATTATAGCACGTTCTGTCAACAAATCTTAATACTTACGTATTTTATACAATCCAGAACAAACAAGAAATCAATAACAATCAACAACTAAACATAACAAATACTTCTTTAAGTAAAAACAAAAAAGTAAGTATTTTTACAACATTATTAGTAAAACAAGTTACATTTTAAACATCATAAATTTAGGTAACTTTGATAACTTACTTACTTGTAGGCTAAAACAGCCAAGACATCCGTATAAAAGCTTGCGAAAGTGAGACGTTTGATACAGACAAATCGAATATTGAAAGTAAAATAAAAAGCATGTAAAGAAAAAAGTTTGAGAAACACTTTAAAGTGAAAGACCGGCGGATTATGTCCGATCTTAACCTACGAGGTTAAAGATCGGATCTTTGTCTACAAACGTCGTAGACATGATTGTATAGTACTAATCAATTAGTCTTACATCGCAAATGGTAATAAAACAGCAAAACTTCAAAAATAAACAAAAATTACCTACCAAATTGCTCACAGAACGTTTCAGGTGGAAGATCGGATCATGTCATTTTTCACTTTTGGTACATCCTTTTTTTGAACGACAATAGCACACGTTCTGCTGGGCATAGCGTAAAAAGCAGACTGTAGGGAGGGGCACAACAAAATGGCGCGTACGGTGATGTTGCCATCATTTAAAAATATTGCTGAATTTAGTAGTTACATGACTTATCCGGACTTACTACTTGTCCGGTCTTACCAGAAAGCACCTTATTGCTTCATGTTAGTAGATAGATCTTAAAATATAATAGTGTCTCATAACATGACCCCGCTGCACTGCAACATTTGGTTCTTATTTAGCTTAGGTAGGTATTTCTAACTTACAAGAGCCCAACAGTTGAACATCAAAAGTTTCTTTAACGGCGTAACATACTTGTGAATCTTAAAACGTACGTGACCATTTCGGACAGCAGTATTATTGTTCTGTGATTTCAGACTAGGTAAAGCATAGACTTATCGAATTCTTTTGCAGGGTTAAACCGTGATTGAAACACACTAAACCAACATGCAAACGTACTTTGAGATTTCTAAGAATTTCACATACTTGCTTACAGAGAATTAATTTGGAATTCTTCAGACAAACTGGCTAGCCGACAACAATTCGTGATGGAAATCATATTGTCTTTTCTTTTAGAATCTTAGTTTTATTAGCAGCATCCTGTTTTTCTTCCTGTGTATGTATTTTATGATCAAAGCTTGTGGTTTCGTATCTATTGATAAAAAAAAAATTATAAAATGATATTGAATTAAAAGGAAATTATTCATAAACATAAATACAGAATCATAGTTAGGGAAACTAGAAAATTCTAAATTGGTTCATCCGTTTGGAAACTACTCAATACTACTAATTTCATTTCTCATTTTGCGTCAGAACTTAAAATCCATTGATGCAAATAAAATTCGAACGCAACAGTCAGCCTAAAATAAATGAAATGAAAAAAGCTTTATTGCAACACAATGTAGGTAGGTTAGTACCTAAGTAATGTTGATATTACATAGTACCATTGATCGCAATTGGCGGTCTTATCGCTAGATCGCGATTTATTCGAGACAACCATAACATACTAAACAAAGCTTACTAAAATAAGCTACAACTCAATTTAAAATTAAACATACTGGGACCCTCCCACTGACTGCAAAATTGAGCAATGTGGACTTATCCTGGCCATCAAAGTCAAAGTCAAAAAGCATTTATTCAGTAGGACCGCTGGGATCACTTTGAAACGTCTTAAAACTAGGTGATTCTACTCCTGTTCCTTCGAACTGGTGTATAACTGTATCTCGAGGGTCAGTCGCGAGTACTTTCCACTAGTCCTGCACAGCTCACCCTATAGCCGAGATAATAAATGGATCACCTCTAACCTGTCGACGTGGAAGTGACAGATGAATATAGCCCGTTCAATCATCAGTCAATCTTCAAGAACATTGCACAACATTTTGCAAACAGTGGTGACTTATCTAATAATAATTTGGCTCCGCTATCGGGTCGATAACATTTTTAATGTGGATTTTTTTTTACTCTATAATAATATGGCAATTTTTATAATTTAATATTAATAAAAAGAAAACCTTCAATACTACGAAGAAAACTACAAGCGAGATGGGAAAAGTTGCTATCAAATTGGTAGACATAATTATAATACGAGTATTAGGTAAATCTTTAGAATCCACTAAAGGTTTATAACCATATTTCGATGTTTTTCCTTCTACGGGTAGCATGTATTCCCAAATTGTTCATGGGCTAGTGTCGCTATACCACAGAATTCAACGCATATCGCTTTGATTTGCAGCAGTTTTAGAAAAATAGTAGTCCACTCTAAGTCTACTGTAACAAATGTCTGGGTTTCAAGATAATATTTTTAATATTTATACTATACTATACATATTTTGCTAGATTGTTGTCAGTCTGATCTTCAGATATACAGATATACGAGCTATTTGATATACTAACTATTACGAACACCTGTTTGTGTTTTCTTAGATTTGCTATGACTGGGAGAAAATTCCTAATGTCTTAGACAGTAAATCTGCATTTGGATGTCGCCATTTTCACAAATTTATATTGTTTGCCTTAAAATAAATCGGCTTAGATCATCAAACACATATTTAGAAAAGCATTTGAGCTAAAATCAAAGTTTGTCAAAGCTAAACAGAAGAAGCTAGAACAGTAAAACGACTCCTTTTTCTTTGCAATACCAATAAAGGACGCGAAAACAAATAAGATTCGGGGTATGTCTTGTGCCACTGCCACCACAGGGGCTTAACTTTTTCTAAAGTAATCCATTATTTTAAATCTAACTATTCAAGCTCCAGTCTCAGTTGGGAGCTATTTCCTTACCTACTCAATCTACCGCAATCATTCATGCATGAAAAAAGGTATCTTTACTCTGTGCTATAGGTACTCACAATTATAAATATTTTTTTCTATTTAATGAGTAAATTACAGAAAATAATTTAACCTTTTTTTGCAAGAGTAAAAACTGATTGTGGAATAGTCATTGATTTGTTTAACAATTGTTGTTTTCCCACATTATTATTTAAATTTTCTGTAAGAAATTACATTAAACATCTATTTTTCTATTAATTAACTACGAATATTATAAAATGAACACTAGAATTAACAGTAGTAAAGAAATAAAATGTACAAAAATAAGGCTAAGACTTTACTAGCTCAGGAATTCCATTCAATTCCTCAGACGAGTCTGGTTTGTCCCACCTATAAGCTCCACCTGCAATCCAGGGCATCCGACTTCATCTAGGTTAACGGCATCATGCATTTATACCATCCCAATACACCTATTTATAAGCCGTGAGATTTATACCAAAGCCTAGGTACTATAAGTGTTGTGTACACAATGATGGGTATTTTTGGAGCATCGGACAGCGAGTAGGGTCCTCGGCACCAGTTGTGTGGTGGCCAGCGACGGGCGCGCTACCGACCACGATCGTCGTCGCGAGTGTGTGAGCAGTGAAAAGTGAAACAAGTGGCTGTAAGTGTAGTGCTTGCTCGATGGATAACAGAGCTAACATCAATGCTGTGCTAACATACTAACGCATGGTAAATGTTGCGTGGGCGTGTGTAGGCGGAGAAATTTGATAAGGCAATGTGGAGTTCGCCACTTTTGTATGCAGTGGCGAGGCGCGCGGCGGAATACTATTTCTGTATCGGACCGCCAGCGTCTTGTAGTATTTCGGTTGCCGGCCGCGCTCTGCGGACGTCTACTCTGCTGGATGAAATAGGATAAGTAAAACGGCTATTTCCAGTCGGATGACTCATTGAAAATATGATACTTTTGACCCAAAAACTAATTGTAAGGACAACTTGCAGAGTCGGTACAAAGCTCATATGCTATTGAGGGTTGTGGACAGAGTCCATGTTAGACGGGCAGAGGTTATGCGCTCGAATCAGTGATCGATGACGTGGAAATGAAGTGTGATAGAGACAGATATATTTATCTATTAAGATGCACACAATTTGTATAGCTATACTGTGCTCCAAAGGGTGGTAAATGTCACTAAACTATAAAACCTTTACTCAACTTTTTATGCGTTTGAAAAGCTATCAACACTATTGGTACAGTAAAATACAATAATTAATATTTGTAATTCTGAAAATCAAAACTTATACCAGTCAAAACATTTTCACCCTACTGTGGAGGTATAATTTCGAGTAATGGGTGTTTTTATGGATGACACTGATGACTACACTAGCAGGGCTATTCACACTTTAGAAGAACGCATTCTATTAGAAGAAGTTCTACGAGAAGAATACATATGAATGTAGTGTGAATCGCCCTGCATGAAGTGTGAATTGCTTTGCTGATGCAGTTTGGCAAATGAGGTGTGGGACTTTTCAGAATCACATTAGTGTCATTTAAATGTCGCCTTCGTATGTTTTCTAGTTATACAGCTTCAAATTATTATGGGGACGCTGTAGCTTATGTGTACACATTATGTATGTGCTTATGTATGTGTGATAGAGATTTGTTTTGTCTAATCGTTTGGTACCTAAATGTACTCCATGTTTGACAACTTGGTCAGCATGCGTTACAAACGATCGGTAAGCTTTGATGAAACTGCAATAATAATGAATGTAATATATAATGTAATGCAACCTGAACCAATATTTTTATAAAAAACCAAGGCTTTATAAACTTCATCCTAATAATGCACCTACACGAGAATTGAACCCTCGACCTTGTGGTTCAGTGGCGACGCTATACAAACTTAGCAAAAGCAGAAAAATGAGAAGGCAATCAATTTATAATCAACCATCAACATCAAATTACTGTAATTTAATAAGTACTATGGGAAACCATATTTTATTTAACATGAAACTAGACTATAAATATGTAAATCAACTTGATTTAGAACCGTTTATTTCAGTGATAACTACTTCGATTAAAACCGTTGTCTAAATAATAATAATAGAGACTGTAGGTATTTCATGACATGACCAATGACCGGTAAAATCATGGATTACACAATATAATCAAAGCTTTTATTTTTAACACATTAAAAAACAAAGTTCTTAAATAACAGTACCATGACCTACTAGACAAATTAAGAGTCCACATGTCATGTTTTTTCTCTACACAAAATAACTTCGCAATGACAGAACAAAGATCTAAATGTCACGTCTGACAGCTGTCACCGCAAGTTGGTAATTACTGAAATGAATACTCACGAACAAAGTGTAGATGAAATGGTGTAGAACTATTACTTATATTTCTAACCAGCGCTCTGCGGGTTTCCTTTGGGAATACTTCAATTCGGGATAAAACTTAGCCTATATTCTCCTATACTATTATCTATCTTACCATCACCATTAGCATGATTTACCTGCTCATATCGCATGGTCGATACAAAAAAAAATCAAAATCCAAGTCTTTGCAGTTTTTGCGTGAAAGAGTAATTTACTTCCATCGCCACACCTTATTCATTTACTAAATACCATGTACACAACACAGAATATAGTCTATACTAGTGGACCCGGGCGACTTCGTCTGCGCATTGTTTTGTCATACAAACTTTAGAGAAAGAACTACCTTGTTTCAATAAAACCCAAGAAAACACTGAATTCATTTTTGGATTTGCTGTCTTTAAAATTGTTTAAAGCATAGTAGAACGAAATGACATCGCCATTTTGAAAAGTCAAAAGTTATTTTGACGACCTCTGTGGCGCAGTGGGCGAATGTCTGCCTGCGACGCAGAAGGTTGCGGGTTCGATCCCCGCCGCGGGACAAATGTTTGTATGACCTACATATATTTGTCTCGGGTCTGGGTGTTTCTATGTATAATATGTATGTATTTACAAACAAAAAGTATATAAGTAGTATATCAGTTATCTGGTTCCCATAGTACAAGCTTTGCTTAGTTTGGGGCTAGATGATGCTGTGTGAAAAGTCCAGCATTATTTATTTATTTATTTATTTATTTTATTTATTGGTTGTCATGGCAACCTAAGAGCAGTGCTTTTTGTGTCAAACAGAGTACTGCTAAAGTTTTTATGCAATATTCCCGTTATCCTTTTACATGTGTTTTGGTTTTCAGGAACGTTTTTCGGGATAAAAACTATATGCTATTCTGGAGTTATACCTTTCCCCTTACCAAATTTCGTTGTAAACTGTTTCGTCGTTTGAGCCTGATCCTTACACAAACATACAAACATCCAAACATCTAAACCAACTCACAAACTTTCAGCTTTATTATATGAGTGGGATGGGATGAAGAACGAAAGCATAACAAACTCATATTTGTGTAAAAGTTAGTATTTCTGTGGCTAAATTCTAGAAAAACTAAAACGTAGAGGTTCTACAACATCCGTAGCAGTCGCGTAGCGTAGAGCCAAAGAGTTACGAAGTGCTACGCAGTGTCTACAAATCGTTTGTCTGTCATCTGCTATAAAATAATCAACTTGTGACGTCACTGTGACGTCACTAAATCACATGCGAGGAGTCTCGTGATTTTATTTATGCTAATGTTGTTTTTACCGATACTATGTGGTGAAAGTGTGCTTGTGGTAACTTATTTCTACTACTGACTGACTTCTTCCCAAGGTGCGGATTTCAAAGACCTAGAATTACTTAGAAAGATTGCGATTACGACGTCAAGGATTCCGTGGCCGAGCGGTAAGGCACTCCGGCTTTAGGAGGATCGTCTGATCGTCGCGGGTTCGAAATTCGAATCCCGTCGGAATCGAACATTTTGATAAGACTTTTCCTTTCTCCACGTAAAAAGATCTGAGAGAACTGAGAGAGTTATAAGTTTACACCTGCACTTGCTCACTGTACTTGTCACTGTCCTTAACCTATGTGAACCACCCATTATGTTCAAGCTGTACAAGACTGTAAAATCTGAAATGAGTGGGAGGACATTTTCCCAGCGGTGGGATACAGCTTTTTAATGATATAATATATCCCCA
Source organism: Epirrhoe tristata (assembly GCA_951394285.1). Lineage (NCBI taxonomy): Eukaryota > Metazoa > Arthropoda > Insecta > Lepidoptera > Geometridae > Epirrhoe > Epirrhoe tristata. Next base: position 4,735,130 of record OX596161.1, read on the forward strand.
CCTGCTCGTAAATGTCTAATTATATGTCATGATAAACTGTGTGAAAGTATTTTGTTATGATAAACCGGGCAAATTAACAAGATAGAGACTTCAATATTGGATTCAGGTCGAAAATTACAAACGAGGGTGATATTATGTGTTTTACGGGAATAAATAAATTCATTAGTAACAATACAGGGTGTAAAAAGACGTCTACCGAAGCCGAAAGGGGTAGGTATAGCATCCCAACACACAACCAAATCCAAAGAGATTTTCCTAAAAAATCATTATATCCGGAGAAAACAGCGTTTGAAGATTACTGTTTGTGTCAGTACATACGGCGCGTTATTTTACGTAGATTGCTGGATTTTGAGTTTGAATAGTTTTTTTCTTTTAAAAATGAAATAATTAGGTAAGTATGGTCTTATTATGTTATACTAGTAGTCAATAACTGAAAATAACATAAAATGACTAAGCTAAGTAATACGTTTTTTTTTCGCTAAATGAGTTTAGAATCATGGTCTCATTGCAACCCCTCAGTTTTCGGTAGTTGTCTTTTTACACCCTGTATATGAAAAAATCTAGACACTAGGTACATTTCAAACAAAAAAATAATTTTGAAAATCAGCCCACAATTGACAAGCCAAAAATAGTACGTAATAAACGATAAGATAATTATGAAAAGTATCTTATATGGGAAAGTTTAAATTGGTCTACCTATAGAGTAGAGAATATTTAAGAGGAATAACCTTTGAAACGAAATAAGAATTTACTACATCATTCCACAATTCGGTGAACATTAAAAACAAACATACAGTCAAACACTTCCTTTATGACGACCTCTGTGGCGCAGTGGGCGAAGGTCCGCCTGCGACGCAGGAGGTTGCGGGTTTTATCCCCGCCGCGGGACAAATGTTTGTATGACCTACATATATTTATAGAATAGAATAGAATAGAATAGAATAAAGTTTTATTTTCTCCACATATACACAGTTACAAAATAGGTACTTATTTTATTTATTTGTCTCTGGTCTGGGTATTTCTATGTATAATATGTATGTATTTACAAACAAAAAGTATATTAGTAGTTTATCAGTCATCTAGTACCCATAACACAAGCTCTGCTTACTTTGGGGCTAGATGATGCTGTGTGGAAAGTCCAGCATTATTTATTTATTTATTTATTCTAAGTCAGGTGATTAATATTTTTTTTATTTATTTATCGAATGAAATTTTAAACCTTGTTTTTTCTAACCTAGTAATTCATGTAAAACCTAAATCGCTCTATCGTAGACCTCATTCTTGCCTGTGTAAGTTTTGAGGTCAAGAGCTAATCCATTCATTATAAAAAAAAACTACATACATTATTTTTATTATCTGATACATTTTCAAATGCCTAAGCCTAAGCCTAAAGATTTATTATAATTTCTACCGTACCGACAGGATAAATATTATGGTTTAGTTTAATATCTAGTTTTACTGTCTAACAATAAAGAATCTCTTGCAGATCGTAAAATAAACCTGTTGTTCGCACTAGATTTTACTGTAAAATTTAATTGTTGGTCGTCTGATGCGAACAGTGTTCCATTCCTCAATAAAATAAATTAATAAATAATGCTCGACATACCACAATCTGGTCCCAAAGTAAGCAGAGCTTGTGTTATTGGTGCCATAAATTGTATATATCGATATATTTTGGTTTTGGAAATACCCAGGCCCAAGAAAAATATTTGCAGATCATACAAACATTTTGTATGTGAACACTATTGTGAGTTTGTAGGAATAGATGATAAATTATAAATTTAAAATTAAAAAATCTCATGAACAAAATCTGTTTTATCTTTTTATCAATTCTTCAGCGGCCTCAAGCTTGCCAAATCTGATAAGCAACTGTTGCACAATCATCGTACTGACAATGACTGCATTAATAATTATTATTATGAAACTTATCTAACCGTGGCCTAATAAAACGTAAATAAATAATGCAGGACATTTCAAATCAAGTTGAATTATCTCCAAAATTAATTGATGCATTTGGGAGTGCCTACAGACTTCAAGGTTACACCTAGCGGAAAGAACCTGTCATCTTTTTTGTCGCTATGTGGCGCAGTGGGCGAAGGTCCGCCTGCGACGCAGAAGGTTGCGGGTTCGATCCCCGCCGCGGGACAAATGTTTGTATGACTTACAGATACTTGATACAGAGACTTACTACTCTCGGGTCTGGGTGTTTCTATGTATAATATGTATGTATTTAAAACAAAAATTATATAAGTAGTTTATCAGCTATCTGGTTGCCATAGCACAAGCTTTGCTTAGTTTTTTTTTTTGTAATGTCCATGTGGTGTAAAATAAGTATTATTCTATAGTTTATACAAATAAGTTAACATAAGAAAATATCAGACAGATCACAGTAAAATTTAGACAAAACACATCGTAGCTTGAAAGCCCTGCATCCATTTGTTTTTATTCTGGTCAAACTGCTCCTCCTCTTACATGATGTTTGATGATAATCAGTGATGCCGCAGCCAAGAGTTTGACTTTTTAATTATACGACTAATTAGTAAATGCCTCATTTTAATGGACTTCTCAAAGTACCAGCAGTAGCTGCCAGCTTAATTTTAAACGCGTTTATTGCTTTCCAGCATAGCGGTGAACCGCTTAAACTGCTAGAATATTACAAGGCTAGAAGATAAACAGGCCTAGAGTGTTGGTTGAGTGTTTTCTTTCCGAAAGTCAGTAGCATTCAAAATATTAATGATTTTTGAGGACAAATATGCGTTTTGTCATGCACTAAGCAATGGAAATGAAGAAAACACATGGCTTAATCAGCTCTTGATTTTTGAGGACAAATATGCGCTTTGTCATGCACTAAGCAATGGAAATGAAGAAAACACATGGCTTAATCAGCTCTTGATTTTTGAGGACAAATATGCGCTTTGTCATGCACTAAGCAATGGAAATGAAGAAAACACATGGCTTAATCAGCTCTACGTATTAAGTGTCTTTTCTGTTGATGTGATTAAGCTGAGATGATAGTTTATATGCTGGGAAAGCCACCAAACGTTCTGGGCGCAAGCGCAAGCGTCCAATATTGTAGGCATAGGTTACTTCCAGCCGTAGAATCTATCTATCTATCTAATCAGTCCACATCCACCCACTGCTAAGTAAAGGCCTCCTCATTTTCACGCCACTTTTTCCGATCCAGCACCTAGATATATAGATATATATTATATTATTTATATAGATTTAGTTTTGGATTGATTGCCGTTTTTTCAGGTTGCCCTAGTTCAAAAGAAATATCCGTAAAATCACTTCGTTCGTCTGTTTTTTGTGTGGAAATAAAACCGGCTCTACATTGGAATGCCTGTTTTACCAAAGTAGGTAAAATTGGCATTCCGATGTAGAGCCGATGGATAAGTATCCATATCTGCTAAACAGGTATCGCCACAAACCCCAAATATTTGTTTAACCAGAAAATTCTTAACCAGTAAACGCTAACCTTCACTCCACAAAAATAGCAACGAACTGAACCACCTCTATTCCCGTCCGATTGCTACCGAAGACCTTAGCATACATATTTTTCACACAATATCACCTGTCCCTTTTCCACTCAAGCGGAAACATATCGTTGTCGCAGTTACACTGGCGGCTTGCCAAAGTTCTCGTCATGCGTTACGAAATATGAAAATTAAAAAGTTTTCTGCTTGAGATGATTTGTTGTTTAATGGTGATAATTCAAACGACATAAAGAGGATCATAGGTTCATACCTATGATCTTTTTTGATGTCCTTTGCACTGAACCGGAATGAATGGCGTAAACGGACATAGGTTGGGACAATATTGGCTGTAGAAAGACTGTCCAGGGACACCCTGTATAGCTCTCTCTCTATACTACTCTATATCTACTAGATTCTTTGCGTTCCTTCATGTTCAGTCTCTAGTCCCCGTAAGATTGAATCCGCGGGATGAAACATATTATTACAAAAGTGAATTATTTAATTTCGTAACTGTTTCATAACTTTATGATTACGATCTCTCCATCAAACACTTTGCCAAATCAAAGTGCATTCATAATGCTTATGAATCACCGCTTAAATTGTTGCACGAATATTCGGCATCAATATTACGACCTTGATGGAGTGGAGGGTTTTGCTGAAACACAAGGGGTAAATTCAGTTTTTGTCTTGAGGTAAATAGGTTGGAATATTCTGTAAAATATTTCAGTCAGTATTTCAAAAGCGATAGAGTAACATTTTCTAAAAAACTAAGTTTCAGTATTTTTTTCTGGACTTTCTATAATCCTAACTTTTTCAGAAGAGATCGTGCGACAACGTTGAGTATAACTTTACCGTACCTTAAGTATGTTATCTGTTTCATGCAAATTCAGGAGTTATGACAATCTATACTATCCATACTTAAAGTAACTCTGTCTGTTAGTTATCTTTTCACGCTCAAACCACTGATCCGATTAGGCTGAAAATCGGCATGGATAAAGGTTGTATCCCAGGGATGGACATAGGCTACTTTTTATCCCGAAAAAAACCAGAGGGACCGCGGGAGCGCAGTGGGCTCAGTATGTCTTTAGTCTTTTGCTATGTTTCATAAAATGATACTTATTGAACGTCATAGGTGTTGTTTAACTATTGCTAGTTAATGCACGATTATAAACGGTCCTGCGATGATCCTGCGTCCTCTATTGGCGCAATGACTGTCAAAGAATAAAGTTCTTACAAGCAACCAATCAGAGCTTGTCGAGATAAGCAAGTCATAATCTAGTCATATTATATGCTAGCAAAACCGAGGGTTTTTCTTTAGTCGTTTGAAAACTGTAAATAGAATGCTTCAAAGTGTAACGTATATATCAATACCTACAGACTAAAGATGTTTTTGTAATGGAACAACATTAACAAATTATATTTACACTAGCGCACGGACGTTGATGTCGTTTCAATGTGAACTTAAGATGATCGTGAGAATCCTAAAATGACTAAAACGTGTTTGTTTGACGAAAATAAGCAGTCATCTTATTTCATCGTAGATTGTGAGGATTCAGGGGGTTTTTCGCGTTCATTTTTTCGTTCGTTAGATGAATATTCGGATGTTATTTACTACGCTTTCTGACTAGGACCAAATATTCCAAACTGAAAAATTGGCCCTTGAAGTCAGATATCGTGGTGGGAAGCATCCGAATATTCATCAAACGAATGAAAAAGGAAAGCGAATACGGCCCCTGAGCTCAAAAAAGTAAAACTAAGATTTCTCTTTCACGCCGCAAATTAATATTTTACGTGGCTTATAATTTTCATAGTCTCTCTTTTGTTTAACTATTTAATTATTTTTGGCTCGGCACCCGTTTCAAAGAGCTCATGATTCACTTCCAAAAGAACTTGGAACATCTGTCGTCGGCCGTTACAAACAAACACTAATTAGATATAAATAACTGTGTTTAGCTAATTATATGAGATGTCAGCTTAAAATAAGAGCCACTCTAATCGCCTTCAGCGTCAAGCGGATCGGTTTTTAATTGTATCAGTTTGTATTCTAATAAGTTGAATGTATACTGTTGTGTTTTTTGAAATACATGTTTGAACAATCAGATTATTTTCATTTGAAGATCACTAAAGATTTTAAAATGCATCTCAAAAATTGCACTCATGCGGACTAGAACCCGCGACCTACACTAATCCGAGGTGACGCTCTTTCCATAGCTAAATAACCAGTCGATGTGATGGTTGAAATCTATTATCTTATACATATCTATTCTAATCTATTATCTATATAATGTATTATATTGTGGGAATACATTACAATTCAAATTTTTCATTGTAAAATTTTTCGTTTCATTTTTGGGATTAAAGATCCTGAAAAATAGAATATTTATCCTTGGAAGATGTCTAAGGTAGATAGAACTTAAAGCTTGATGAAATAAAGCCACATTAGATGCCCGTCGATTCATTTCTTGTTCAAAATCTTCACTAGTGTTGAAAAATATGATTCACCGTTCTTTATAGATAAGCAAACAGCGCCAACAGAAGATGTGCTGGTGATTTGTTTACTAGCTCGCCTGTAAACCAATCATTGGCGAGTTGGCTGTCAGATACCAGGTGTTCAAAAATGATTTCCCAAAAAGTCAAGATCAAGGACTAACTGCCGAATATCCCACTCATAATAAAGCTGAAAGTTTGTGAGTTTGTTTGGATATTTGGAAGTTAGGATGTTTGTGTAAGGATCAGGCTCAAACGACGAAACAGTTTACAATGTTTGGTAAGGTGAAAGGTATAACTCCAGAATAGCATATAGGCTACTTTTTATCCCGAAAAACGTTCCTGAAAACCAAAAAATATGTAAAAGGATAACGGGAATATTGCATAAAAACTTTAGCAGTAAGTTTGACACAAAGAGCACTGCACTATTACGCATAGATTTAGCATGGTACCTTTTTCATCCTATATATATGCTATTACGACTGCCATGACAACCAATAACTTTTGACTTTTTAATTGGCGATGTCATTTCGTTCTACTATGCTTTGAACAATTTTTAAAGACGCGCAAATCCAAAAATGAATTCAGAGTATTCATAGGTTGGTTTGGAACAAGGTAGTTCTATCTCTAAAGTTTGTATGACGGAACAATTCGCAGACGAAGTCGCGCCCGGGTCCACTAGTAATAAATAATCATGACTTGATTCGTGATTCTTTTCAGGACACGGTAGGTATAGTTATTCTCTCAGATTTCAAACCTAAAACAAACTCTCCATTCCTCGTAGTCAGGCCGGCAACCTGAGTAGAAACGCAATATAAATTAATTGAACTACTAAGCTTGGCTATGATTTGCTATAAAGTTTTAGTGATGTGTTGCATAAGACACAAACAGTGAAGTTGTGAGTGCCTGTTTTAGGCACAATTTATGCTAAATCTGTAGTTATTTTAGTAAATAAATTTAAAAAATTTAAACCGAAGGCACTTAGGTTCCCTTCACAGGCTCTTCATCACTAAAAAAAAACTTCGTATGGTAGCAGCTAGAAAGCAATATGAGCACTTTACCCATTTCAGTATTAGTTTGAGGTCACCACTTCAAAACAACCAGCCTACTTACCATGAAAACCCTATCTCTACGTTAGAATACAGTAAATTACATAACATTTATACGATTTTGAATTTTATCGCGGTTGTACAAAGATGCTTTTGTCTCAGCTTAAATATCTTTATACTCTATTCTACCATCATGGTGAGCTGGCTACTAGCCCAAAGATAAGTACCTTGATATACTCTTATTTCCGATAATACATCTTTCCTAGAATCAAAGAATAATATTTGTCAAACCGAGCAGGATGTTTAGCTAGCGTAGGAGCGTTTCCACTCACCACCAGAAATAGATTACCTGCGATCCATTCATGCAATTTCTCATTATTCTAAATTACTAATCGTTGACGTCACTCATTGTAAGTGTTCATTGATTAAATATGCAGCTTTGATTTTTACACGAAGGATATTATAATACCTTCTATTTACTTATAGTAAAAAAAGTTTACACCAATGGATCTTTATTCTTCACGCTGCTGACAGATTTTCAATAAAAAAAAAATATTTAGCGAACTGAGACTGACAAGGGATACAAAATACAGCAAATGCAGGAAATTTTGATGTTGTCTCAAAAAAGTGGTAAGGACACACCCACATACACTTTTGGCACAAACTTACATTTCGCAGGAAGCAATATGATCAGTTGTTTCCAATAACTATTTATATTTTGCACTCTCAATCTGGACGTCCCTTTTGCAATAAACATTACACATCAAACTAGAGCACCTTCATGCAACGATGTACAATGCCAACGTTGTACACGGCATCAATCATAACAAAACGAAAATACATGTCATCATAAGATTTATAAGTCACCTGACTTCGTCTCCAGTTGCCAACGCGTTATATTCAGGCTGAAGAAAAATTTACGGCATCAACTGATTTATGAGCTAGTAAAACCAGGGCCACTTGCTTGTCAGTCTCAGTTACAGACCGTACTAATATTATAACACTGCGCTCCGCGATGTTTATCCGTGGTCCCTTGGGAATACTTCACTTTTTAATGAAAAATATCTCTGTGCTTCATCCAAATCCATTCAGTATGGCGTGAAAGAGTATCAAACATCCCCACATTCCCGCTAACTTTCGCAATTCGCATCATAGGTAATATAGTAGGATTAATATCACGTTGGATTAGGTATGATATCTACTAAATAAGACATAGACCATGACCTATACTTTACGAGGAAAACACTGTCTCATTTCAGAGAAGATAGTGAGTTTACGCATTGTGCATTGACTGCCTGCCCTTCGTCGTCCTACTTTAGATTAGTTATGCAAAATTGAAGAATCAAAAGCAAAACGAGGCTAACCAGTGCTGCAGAAGATGATGATGATGATGATGACAATTAAATTGTGTTCCCTACCACACCACTTTCTGAACCAGGTTTGGACTTCCTGTAAGTACATATGACCCGAGGTTTGAGAAAATCGGAACTGAAACCATAATCTTTCTATCAATGTCCAGTAATAAAATATATTCAGATTGGGGATAATGTCTCAAAAAGACATAAAAATCCAAAGCACTACACACTGGCTATACTTCTCAAGACTAGTTTAGCCAAAAGATGGTTTTCAAGCATATTCAAGAATAGTGAAGCATTTTATCATCACCAATATGATTCTGTACCAAATGTAGGTACTACCGGAAATTTGATTTACTGAAAACCTAAATGGTGATTCTTGGAGATAGCTAATGGTGAATAAATTAGGAGCCTTTTGCAACTGTATGTAATAAACAACGGCAATAAAATGACGTGATGTGTGATGAATGAGATATACATAGCTGAAGGGGTGCTTATTCAAGTTCTAGTATATTTGGATCTATAATGTTTTAATCCTAACTATCTTTGAATAGAAAAGAATAGAATAGAATAAGTTTTTATTGTAAATTGTTGAATTGAACAAAGATAACTTGTTAACAAATAAAAAGTACAAACAGTTTGGTTTATTCTTTCAAAATGTTTAAAATGGAGTTTAAAAAGAATGAAAAGTAAATATTCAAGAAAGTAAGATTAAAAAATCTACAATATTGTAACTATTGTGACATCTGTAAATAAAGTAATAAATATTGGATCTAAAGGATAAAAAGTATTACCACTGGAACCAAATGGATGTTGATCATTGGGTCTACAGAAAGTAAAAGTTCTTCTTAGAACCAAATCATCAAAATTGGATCTAAAGACAAAAGGTATTCTCACTGGAACAAAATCAATTTGATCATTGGATCTACAGATGATAAAAGTTCTTGTTAGAACCAAATCATCAGAAATGGATCTAAAGAGAAAAAGTTTTCTCAATAGAACCAATTGGATCTTTATCACTGGATCTACAGAGAGTAAACGAAGTTTTCCTTCAAGTCTCTCATTATTGCAGCATTGAAGTTGATTTTATTTGCAAGTTCAAAGAAATCAACACCAATGAAGTAATAACATGAAAAATTTCAAGCAACATTACATTCGCATTGATACTTATTATACAGAACACGTAGGTTCTGAAACATCTTCAATCTTCAGCGGAAAACACCTCTGCAGTGGTACGTCAGCGCTGACGAGTTCGTTATCCAACCGTCGGCTGCAGCGTCCCACGCGATCTCGCCGGCCTCGGCTCGCCGCCAAAACTTTCATAGTTTAGTTACGATTTCGAAAACGACCCGACGCCTCCCGCCGCCGGCGACAACCGATTTCTCACGAAATTCACTTGCCATCGTCAAGTTCTCGGACGTCTTAGTGTGTGTGTTTTTGACTTAGTGCTAAGTGTCACTATTGGATTTTTTACCTGTGCAGGTATGTAATAAGCTTTTACAACTTTGATGTTAGTGGACGGAAAACTCTTGAATGTCAGTTTTATAGACGATAAACGATAGAGGTCTAAGTTGAGACCCCTGTGGAACTCCAAAAATACTTGACAAAAGTCTTAAATATGTCTGTGTATGGCATCAATCTTACGCTCGGAAATGAAAGTAAATAATATGAAAACTGACCCTGAAATAATTAAAAATGATCTAGAAGGAAATCAGTTAGATAATCGTCGGAAGTTCATAGTTGCATGTTATAAAATTTCTGCGGCGCCGACTCCATGATTTCGGGGGCCTTCGGTCGTTACGAAAATAGATCGAGACGTTTCGTTCACACTCATGAAAATGTTAACACTGGACACCCACTCGCTTACACTTCACCTTGCGAATAGAGATGGCGCTGACCGTGTGATTCACTTTCTTGAATCGGCCATTGCATTGGCTAACCTTTACAATCATGTCCTACGAAGCACGATTTATGACTTTCAGTTCAACCCAACAATTTAAAATAGGAATAAATGATGATTGCATTGTTGGAGTATGTTTTAAGCAGATGAATAATGGATAAGATGATAAAATATCGTTTTGAATTATGAATGAATTACAGTTGTTATTAACGTGGTTCTGAAATAGAAGTTTTTATGAGCGGATGCAATAAGTGAAGGTCACGATATAATCACAATAACATCCTCAACCGAATTCAGGATGGTAAAGTACATGCTGTTCTAAGAACATGCTTACCTAGGTACTTTTCATCTTCATTGATAATCATAGCCAAAAAGGTGAATCTTAGAAGAAAAGCATATTTTTAGTAAATTATTATTTCTAAATCATAATGGTTCCAATGACACGACAAGAGAAGAAGTCAAATCATCAAAGCATCTATTTAAAAGGAGGTTGATCACATAGAATTAATAGCAACTTCCTCCAAGCTAGGTGATTCCTTCACGAGCTCTACCGGTGTCAAACACGGTAGAGCTTAGATTCCGGTGATCAATCTCTTTAAATCTAAGTTATGTGCCAACATTTAAAATCAAAGTAAATTCATAATCATAATCTAGACAACGTAAACAGTCAAATATTTAGGTCAGCTTTGCGTAAATATGTAGTACTAAATGTTCGTAGTAATAGCTACTTCGTAATAACAAAACATTTAATTCATAGTTTTATAGTAATAACAGTCACAATTTAGGATTTGGAATAAGAATATTAATAAGTTTTATTGAAAACTGTTGAATTAGGTACAAGGTAAAGAATTAAATGGGAAGATTATTAGGTTTATACAATTCTAAATAGATTTAACTTTTCCTAATATTTGAGTTATTAGATGTACAATTTGAAAAGTAGACAAATTAAAATTATGTAATTTTTGTATTGTGACATTTTATTAACTGATAGTAGAGGACACATTTCAAACATCTTAATTACTTAAGTTAATTTTTTTTTTAAATGTACCTATTCGACAGTTTTAGCTATTTTACTACTGTGAAGTGAAGTAACACTATAAGGCTTCGCGCAAACGGGCCACCGACCACAGCCACTAAACGCCGCCACTAGCAAATTTTCATACATTTTACTGCAGCGTGTGGCGGCCACCGGCGTCAACCGTGTGCGACGAGTCCATGGAAAATGTATGAAAACTACAGGAAAGTGGCTATGGCCGGTGGCCCGTTTGCGCGAAGCCTTAGATCATTTTTATTAAAGAAACATTAAACACCTAAGCAACACATAGATGGACTATTAAAGTAACGTAAAAAACAATATTTAAGTAGGTACTTTAAATAATTAATAATAGGATTTTGAAAACGAAGCTTCGCAGTAGTTTTATCATTTTGTGTGAAAATTAATAATTTGTAATGAACACTTTAAAGGACACCTTTCAAAACAATCTCAAAATAAATGTGCTTTCAATGCTTTGATGTCACAAATCTTGCAATACGATGATATTTTACTGTGCTATTGAATTGTAGCTGTAATCTCCAGAAACTGTTAAAAGCTACAAAATATAGCTACGAATCTAGATTCTGATTAAATAAAATTATTCCAGAATATACTTATACAAATCACAAAAACATCTCCTGTAAAGTTAGTTGCCAAGACTACACTAAACGAGACGCTGTTAGAAGTGCATAGCACATTGTTTGAGATGATATACTAGAAATTGACTATTCACTATATAATCATATTATTAAAAATTAATAACAAATAACAAAAAGTAATAAATAACTAGGTATAAGCCCTGATTCAACAAACTCTACATCGTAGTAAAAAAGTATATTTGCTTTGCTTTTTCGCGCTTTTTGCACAAGCAATAATTATTATTTAGTAAAATTAAGTTTGAATGGATGAAAAAACTTGTTTTTTTTATTTAATTGAGTGACTCTTTAGGTTTAAAGAGCTTTATTCTCATAAAAACACAATGGTTCATTTACAATGAAAACACAAAAAAATTTTAAAATATTATAAATTTATAATAAGGGGTGATCATATAAAAGTTATCTCAACGCGTTGTGAAGAACAATACTTGTCTATGCTGTCTTTTGTACTCTAAACTTTGTGTCCAATCCTATCGTTGTGGTTTGTATGCATCCAGGCCCTTGATTCAGATTTCAGCGGAATGCATTCGGGTCGAAATAGGTCAGCTGTTCAACCGACCGCAACCAATCACAGTGCAAGAAACGTCAGTTTTAGATCAATTCCTGCACTGTGATTGGTTGCGGTCGGTTGAACAGCAAACCTATTTCGACCCGGGGCCTTATTGTGTAATTCAACTGGCAATGGACATGGGCTTCTATTTGACATTTGAAACCTATTCTGGACTTCAATTGTAATTTTCCTATTATGTGATCGGTGGAGCTCTATTGGGATAACAACTGAGAATGGATTTCAAGTCAGACAATAAGGCTGCTGAATGCGTTCCGCTGAAGTCTGAATAGTGATTCAGATTAAAAGATCTCCAACCCAACATTTATTTTTTGTTCAACTCTGTTGTTTGCTTTTTCATATTCGGCTACGTAGTGACAGCATTCTAAAAGAAATTTCAAATAATTATGCGTGTTTTCTTTAATAAATAATTATGCGTTTGGAAGCTCTCCTAGAGGACGAATTAATCTTCCTATTTTAAGGCCATATTGCTTACGATTTTACTATGATTTTGTAAACTCTGTTGTCTTAATAAAAACGTATATTGTTTGCTCTGGATGCATTTAAACCACTTGTCATAACTTAATACCCTGAGTCATCTAAATGTACGTCCAGAAATGTCACCTAGACCTGTCTTAGTGAGCTTAAGGGTTGAAATCTCTTTCAATAAACATTGGGAATGAAATCGTATTACATGGATTTTTACGTTTAAACAAATTTAACTTTTCATGATAATAGATACGAGTATTTTATAGGTTGCCGTGGACTTTTATTACCTACTTAAGTAACCTTTGAGTAAAAAATACCCACCTATGGGTATAGTTCACTCTATAACGCCATTGTATGGTCCTATGCAGTTCTTTCCCACGCTTTCCTTGCTTATTATATTATCATCCGACAATCGGGCGGGTGGTCTACCTCGTGGTCTTTGGACCACCATTCCGTAATAGCTGTAGTCCATCTGCCCTCTTTCTGTCTAGCTATACCATAGTAATTGTATCATTTCATTGTCCACAGAAGCACAGGGTGTGAACATTCTACCGTAATGACCTGTAGCTAGCACTGAAACAGCATGGGGGTTTCCGACGACTTAGCCCCGAGTTTTACGCAGAAGCCGGCCCTGCGTCAGGAGGATGACGGCAATAGGCTGGTCTTCGAGTGCCAGCTCCTCGCGGCTCCGAAGCCCGAGATCTGCTGGTACCGCAGCGATGAACTGCTCAAGGAAGATACCAGGACTAAGTTTAAGTGAGTACTGTGTACATACATACATAAAATCACGCCTCTTTCCCGATAGGGTAGGCAGAGACCACGGATCTTCACTTGCTACGACCCTGACACACAACTTTTGCCTCATTCACTCTCATTACATTCTTCATACTGAGTACACTTTGCTAAATTCACGAAACTGAAATTTCGTATACCATCATTGGACCTAGGAATTATTTATCCTTGATTTGGACGTCTCTAACTCTTTAAATATCTTCAAAAGATAAGTGATTTCTGTGAGATTACTGTGCCTTGGAAGTTTTGTTTTTAATCAGTCGCAATAATGAAGGTTTATTTGGAAAAGTCTCTACTGAAAACTACTTACTTACGTAGAGAAAGCTTGCAAAAGTTATAATTTCATGTACACTTGAACCAGTACAGTAGTATTTCACACATTACGAGTAAAAACAGTAAGTTGCTGGTATAATATTTCGACTGCCAACTGGCAACTAGAAATATGTATTTAACGTCTTCTAGTTATTTCTCAAGTTCTCTTTGTATAAACACAGCTTTACCTTCATTATTTATACCCAACTAAACGATCAACAATGAACCAGTTGTGAGTTCTCCATCAACAGTGTAATCTCAATGCACGTCAATTTCCGTTCCCGTTGCAATGACCATTGCGATCCCTTGCCAAAACGATAACTTCAAGGAAAACTCTACCTTTCAATTTTAGTGTTTTACGTTATTGGATTCCATTTCACTTGACACTTCTTTATGTTAGTACTCTTTAATTTTTATTTACCTCTTATTCAAATTAGAGCTAATGAGTTTTGGAAGCTTTGGACTTGTTTTGTGTTTGTAGTTTTTGTTGATGTAAAAATTACTCGTACTAACAAAATATGGTCTAAATTTTGATGCTTCCAAATGAAGTAAGTATCTAAAGTTTTTTTATTAGCAAGAGTGTGAAAGGATTACCGCACTAAAATGTTTTAGTCTATCCATAATTATTTCTTGAAGCGATGAAGTCTCTTTTGGTTGGAACAAATCCATAACGATTTTCGCTTTCATCGGGTTGCATCAGTTACACCTGAATGATTTTACAACCCATTAATTCTACAGCATCGCTTTAATAGCATTATTCTGCCAACACCATAATAATAATTCAGATAATTGTTTCAATCTTGACTTTCGTTATCAGTGTCATCAAGAGTTTAAGTATTTTATAGGTCAGTGTTAGTTGCCTTCTTAATTTTATTATGTTCTCAATGTTTTTATTTCTTTCCTCATCTCGAAATTATTTTGGTTTCAACGAGTTATTTGTGACTGATTGTAATTGACTGTTTTTTATTATTATCGTTGTCAAAGTATGTCACAAAGCGTTCACTTTCATCTAAACCTGGTTGTCGTTCACATTTAATATCTTCATCATCATTTTTCCTGCCCTTATCCCGCTTATGCGGGGTCGGCACAACATGTTCTCTTCTTCCACTCTCCCCTATCACTATCACATTTAATATCTTATTGATGCAAAAGTTTGGATGATTATTTTTTTTATATTTGCTGGTTTTATAATTAAGAGACTATCCAAGACCATGTATTATCCAAGCTCGTAATATTGCAGTTTTAGTAGGTAGTCTAACCAGCGCTCCAACAGACTCTTGAGCTGCTAGAGCAAATGCTGAGGGGTAGTCTTATTTCAGCCACTTATATCGTTATAAGTTCCTAATTGTAAAGCTCATCTGGTGATTCTGTATTGTGGAGAAAATAAAATTGTATTCTATTCTAATTCAACCTTGTATAACGCTCACTACAATCAACCAAAGCGATTTTATTTCCCTCAGCAAAAGCAGTAACACTTGCCAAAACGATCATTCTATCTTCGAAATAATTGGTTATATCAACTTCTTGAAGCCGATTTGAGGTCAATGAACTTTGAAATGCTTTTCTTAGATTTATTCCGACACTTCCTTTGAGGCTAAAGCCAAAGATTAGTGATGAGCTGACACATGTGGCTCTGAATGCTTTGTTCGAAGTCATTAAAAGAATTTTTGATTACGTACCTTGTTTTATACATAACATTCGGATACGAGTATAACGTACATAATTAAAAGGTGAAGGCGAAGGTCTTCCTAACAATTTTTGCGACATCGTTCTAAGCCTTTTGTTAATGCTTAACGAGTAATTTAGTTATAAGTGGAATCCCGAGATTTATTTTTGTATATTTTTTATTAGATATGTTGACCAAACTATAGAAATAGAAATATAAATGCCCTGACCTCCTAAACAAGTTGAAATTCAATATTCCAAGCAGAATTCTTCGTTATATGCCTCTTTTAAGTATACCTACGTTCTCTACTAACTATAGGCAGAAATCGTTTATGTTGCGAGCGAGTAGAACTGTCAATGACTCGATCAGGTTGTTGGACATTGATATGTTTAATACCAGTGTTCCCAAGGCAAGGCGATGCCTAGCATTACATTTCTTTAATCAGTAAGTTTAGTTATATTTAAAATAAAGTAGGTTTACATATATTTCTATTCTAAGTATCTATATTGTGTATTGAGATAGGTTAAGTGCATTCTAGTATTAGTGTTCACATTTTTATAGCTATTTTGTCACTATTAGCGAAGACCTATAATTGGCTCACTGTTTCTATAGTAATTATTAAGGACACCATGTTATAGCTGTTGATTTTCCAATAATTAAATAAATAAATAAATATTTATTGCACTTATGTTGTTATGGAGGTGTTAGTGTAGGTACATACATTGTTTCAAACGTAAACGCTGTTAGGGCACAGCAATAAAGTACCTACCTACTACGAGTATAAAGTTTTATTTTGAAGTTACAGGTCGTACTTTTTAAGGACTTTTTACTTTTTCTTTTTGTTTTATAATGATTCATTATTATTACTTCTTTCGTATTGGGTACTTATATACACGTCTGAGATGACTCAAATATTTCAATCTTTACAAACGCATGTTTTCAATCTAGCTACATCAAAGAAACACATAAAGACACTCATAATTTGAGTTTGTTTATTCGGCAGAACACTATTTATATCAATTTCTAAACAAATATGCACATCTACAAACGCTTAGCGTTTTTTTTATATTACTTCTCTTAAATGATTCAAGGTTTAAAATTGTTAATGTAACCCTATGAAATAGCCCGAAAAATGTGCCAAGTTCACAAAGAGGTACCACTAGTTCCAAACCAGTGTGGTGTGATGAATAGGAAACTAAATGTACGTCTCTTCTCCAGGATCCAGAGCATCGCTAACAACAAGTTTCTGGTGGTGCTCGAGTTGGACGACGTGATCGAGACGGATGCGGGGCTTTACAAGGTCAAAGCTAAGAATAAGATGGGCGAGGTGGCCGCCTCCATCAATCTTAACTTTAGCCGTGAGTATCCCTTTCGTATCTCTTTGGTATTTTGTGTCTAGGCGGTCTTATTGTCTGGCTGACTCAGAAAAAGCGAGACGCTTTTTTGAATACACCTGTTCGTATGCCATAAATATCCCTTTCGAATGTACAGTTAGCAACGAAAGTCGATTAACAGTCTGACACACGTCCTTCAAATATTTGAAAATATATTAGTCATAATATTACAGATTTTGGAAATATTGAGATTTGTGAAACATCAAATGTTAGGAGACTTTCGTTGCGGACTGTACGCCGTGAGTAGCCTCTTTGGTGATCTATACGGTCTGACTGATTGTCTGGTCGATTGAAAAATAGCAAGACGTTTCAATGCATGCAAGTTCGTATGTCATACTTATATTTCTTCGTATACTCGTATCATATCCCTTTCGTATGAACGCCGTACGTATCGGGTATCCTGTTTGGTGTTTTTATATACAGGCGGTCTGATTTTCTGAAATAACGAGACGTTTCGTTATTTTTTACGTAAAAATTAAATAACTTCCTAGAAAAATCCTTAACTGATCAATTTAGAAACTAAGACGCTGTTTATAGCATGCCATTCTGGCATACCATTCTTGCCTCAGAATGTTATGCAAGAGTGTTATGCTAGAATGGCATCGTGTAAACAGCGTCTAAGGCTAGAATAAAAGCTAATTGCTCGCACAAAATTGTTTTCAAAAAACTGCTACAGATGTTCCGAAAATCACGCCAAAAGATTCATACAATCTGTGCAGCTGTCAAAACAGTTACATTTTTTCCCACACATATCTAATTGAATCGAACCACACAACCAGTCAAGCTCACGCAAACATTTGTCAACAGTAACAGAATACCTTGCCAAGGTTTCTCGAATAACAGCATTAGTCATACAAAAACAATTCAAGCTGCTATTGAGCCAAGCATGTTAAAATCTTTGGCAGAAATACTTTCTCAACTACATGAACATCAATCAATAATCCTACGCAATGAATTGTTGCTATCATAGCTATTTACTCAAGTTGATTGACTAAAAAAGGGAACAGCCCTTAGCCAAATCAGATAAAGCAGTGAATCAACAATTAAAATAAACTATACTTATTTATGAATCTATTCCATAAAATGATGTCATTACACATTGTCCGAAGAGGTATGTAATGATCTTTAGATAAACATTTCATAAAGTACATATGCATAGATAATGCTTACTCGATAATAAAGTATCGAAAAAGCAATAATTTTTAAAATATAGCGCTAACATCATACTCATTTTATTTTATTATAAATCTGTTTAAAAGTATGATTTATGTGTGAGGTGTTCAATCACATCAACCTGTGAACTTTTTTGTTTTAAAAAAATCCTTGGAGTAGGCATTATCTACATCTGAATCGCGAAATTGCAAAAGATCATTAATTAATAACCTATCGCTAGTATAAGTACCTATAGAGAGAAGATCATACTGGTAAAAGTAGAAAAGAAAAGGAAGAAAACTCTTTGTAGGGTTAAGCTCGCCTTTGTACATGTCTTTTTTTATGTTATTATCCTGTGTGTGTCTATTTGTACAATAAAGAATTAAGAAAGAAAGAAGAGGACATTGTTGTATGTAAATCCATACTATACATACTTTATATTATAAATGTGAAAGTAACTCTGTCTATCTGTCTGTCTGTCTGTTTGTTACGCTTTCACGCCCAAACCGCTGAACAGATTAAGCTGAAATTTGGCATAGTTAAAGGTTGTATCCTAGGGAAGGATATAGGCTACTTTTTATCCCAAAAAAATAAAAAAATCCCGAGGGACCGCGGGTCACACCGCGGGAGCGCAGCTAGTCATTTATAATTTCCATTTTTAGAGAAAAGGTTAAAAGCCAATAACATTGATAGCAAGCTATTTTGCAAGTTCATTCGACATTCCAAAGCAACTGTAACCTTCATACCTCATAAAAACAACACGAAAACAGCGCTAATCAACCAACCACGAAAGTATTCGGAAAACCTCAGTTTTATTTCAAGATTTATCACTGAGCAAATGTTTATGTCTGGAAGCTGTTTGTGTAAAGCTTGTTTGAATGAAAGAAGATTATTTTTATAAACTGGCTAACCTTTTCATTATTTACATTGCTTGCTACTTTTCATTACACCTATTTGAAAATATCAAGGCGTCGTAATCTAGTATCGTTTCAAATTATTAATGACGATTGTATCCTTGTAACAGTCACATAACAAAAGAACGTTATTCGTTCTTACTGTTACTGTTACTAGCAATTCTGTAGATATTAGAAGTACCTACTTACTTTTATTTGCATTGTTGTCTTACCCCTATATCTGCGTATGAATAATAATTTATCATTATGCTTGTTATTGGATTCATAAAAAAACAAAGTGTTTCCCTTTCCATCGAAAACGAATTTTGAATTCATTTAGATATTATAACCCAGTTTTGAAATAACTAATGATCTCATTTATTTTTTCAGCCGCTGACGAAGAAAAACAGAAGTAAGTATTTTTAGTTCGCTCTATCTAAAGCAAATGTCAATCGTGCTAATTTCCAAACAGTTCATTGCTCTGTTTTTACTAAAATTTTTAATAAAAACTTTTTAGGAAACACTATTCTTGTTTTATGAGTGCCGTATCGTATTATCTCACGTTTTACAAAACAAGAACTCAAGTTCTAAATGGTCGAAGACCGAGAGCCAAATCTGACACCATACCCGGGAGGAAGCGTTATTATTTTAAAAGAATTAACATCAGAACCCTGTGGCCGACCACGTAGAGACCTGGATGCTACCCTAATTCCTAATGTTTAGTGACTCGTAGATGACGTAGCATGGTGTGCTTCTTTTTATTTGTGACGGTCTAGTTGCAGAGATATTCACTAAAATATATGGTCACAGGCAAAAAATTTATTGCAAATTACTCGGTAACGAGTACACCAAAACGGATGAATCTTTTTTATTTGGTAATGTCTGTCACTAAAGGAAAAGTGAATAATTAGTGCCCCAGACCCATTTATTGTAAAGTTGAACAAAATTTTGAGGTTATCGTTTTTATAACATGCTTGTCATGGTGCCATGTTCAAACAGTCATTATATACGATTTATTAATTATGGTCCGGGTGACATACTGTATCTTTTGCTATGAAGCCATTTGCTGTTTATTGTCCGGTATTTTTTTTAGTAGTAAGTTCTACAATATGGTCTTTGATTCAATTCTAATTGATATTCATGTCTTTTTCAGACAAGTGGACGGTAAGGCGCCAACGTTTGCGCGCAAACCGGCCATCCGTCAAGAGGATGATGGCAAGCGGCTCATCTTCGAGTGCC
The DNA here is from genome assembly GCA_951394285.1 of Epirrhoe tristata. Taxonomy (NCBI): domain Eukaryota; kingdom Metazoa; phylum Arthropoda; class Insecta; order Lepidoptera; family Geometridae; genus Epirrhoe; species Epirrhoe tristata. The sequence continues at coordinate 4,755,570 of OX596161.1, forward strand.
GGATCGAGGCCGAGCCTGTGCCCAGCGTCGCCTGGTTCCACAACACCGCGGAAGTCATACCTGATGCGAGGCACAAGGTATATTACAACTTTCAAACTCACAATATTTTTTTTCTTGTCTTTCGTGTCCCACTGCTGGGCAAAGACCTCCCCCCATTCCCTCCACACATCGGGATGAGATGTGGGATCGGGATCCTGAGGCGTAATTATCCACTCCGGTAAGAATTGGTCGAGCTCATCCCGCCATCTCCTTAAATATCAACTCATAATCTCAACTTATAATTAAAAAATATTAAACTAACAAGCAAAGGTTTGCACACCTTTGCAAACGCACTTTTAAAGCAAAAATTGATGGAAGTGATGAGAGCACACCAACGAAGCTCTTCCGTGTAAACGCACAATTTCCAATTTCCTCAATCTCGTCATCTCAGCACCCACTTCTTCTCACACTATATTCATCTTTTCTCTACCCTAACGATGTATTTGTCCATGTTCAATCATAATAAGTATATCTAATCTATTATCTTATTACTCTGAAATCACGCAAATCGAGTTGAAATTTAGTTATTTAGGCACAAAAATGTTTTTCCTTTGGATAAAAAGGAGAGTGATTATTCGTTGTTACATCTGCAAGTGTAGTTATAGAATACATCTCCAGCCAGCAGAAAAGGTAAAAATATCTTACTCTCTGTGCAAAAATAATATCCTGAATGTGCAAAAGTAAATATGGGAGTCACTTCAAGTGTCCTAATTTTAAAAGTGCTTCATGATGGCCTTGACCTCAATAGAGTTGGCTAGTGCCGATGCCAACCGACCCTGTGACCTTATCTGCTATATTTTTATATCATGGTGTATCTTTTATCAACTTTAATTCATGGTTTAAGTTTTTATTTCTTATGTCGTAATTTTTGATGTAATCGTAAATTAAGAACGACATTTAGTATTTTGTTGTTTCTTTTTACTTTTTGATATTTTTTGTTACGTTTTAAAAACGTCTTGGTATTTAAAATTCTACACCTTTTCTATCTAATCATTATCACTGTTACTTCTCTATCTAGTATTTTCAATTATATTAATATTTCAATTACTAACGATAAATTACTTATTCCTACTTTATTTTACTTATTTTTTAATTAACCTATTTCGTCGTGGGCAAAGGTCTCCCCCAAATCCCTCCAATCATCTCTCTCCTTCGAGATCTCCGACCATTCTCTTTCGAAGGCGTCAAGATCGATCGTTTATTTTACTACAATCATTTTATTTACATATTTTTATGTGTATCAAGCATAGAGCATTAATTATTTATACCTATATTTTCCAATTTTCAGTTGACAGTAAGCAAAGATGGAAAGTCTTATCACGCCTCGTTGGAGATCAGCAATGTGACAGTGGAAGACGCTGGCAAGTACAGAGTGACGGCCAAGAACGAACTTGGCGAAAGTAACGCCACAATCAGCTTAAACTTCGACAGTGAGTATAATGTTCTACATTATAAACCTGTATAATATTACGTAGGTACTAAAATAAGAAATGTAATGGAGATTGATGAAACAAAAAAGGATGATAATGATGATGGTGAAGTTATAGGTAATCTAGATAAAGTAGTTATAAGTTGTACTTATAAAAACATGCTTCAAGTTGTTTTAACCTAAGCTGATTTAATGTGTGATTCTAATATACTAGTTAGATGTAATTATCACGTCATATACGTAGATATTGCAGCCAAGCTTTTGTGATTATCGACTAATTCAGTTACTCTACATAATACACTGATGTTTTGTATTTTAAGATGTTTTCTTAGTTTTATATTTATATTGGTTAGGATACACGTGTCATACAACACCCACACTACACACACACACTTCCACACCGCACAATGAAACAAGATACTCATCAATTTCAAGTTATAGTAGTAAAGTAGTTGCATGCTTCCTTAACTCTTTTGTATCATGTTTATCTTGCAGTTACTATGTTTTAACCCCTGTATCACTAGGCTTTTTACTAATCTAACCCTCGCACTTTGTAGTTCGACATAATCAGCAATTTCTGTGCTTTAGCGACTGCACAAGTAACATAATAATCAAAGCAACTGTAATGCGTACGGTTTGTTAGACAACATAGATTGAGGAAGTTTATACAGAATAATCCAAAACTTTATTTATTTTATGTATCTATTCGATATCATTATCTATTCTATTGCATTCCTCAATTGTATTAACTCTATTTGAATTTGATTGCGGATTTTAATAATACACAAAACTAAAAGAAAACATCTTAAAATTTTGATGATCAAAATTATTCTGACGCAAAAATTGTGAACGCTGCAATTCTTCGTGTAAGTGATGAAGTTTTTCAAGATAATAATATTTGATTTGCTGAAATAGGCGACGAAGCGCCCGTACCTGAAGACTTTATCAAACCGACATTTACGGAGAGACCCGTCATCAGGCAATCGGATGATGGTACCAAAATCACGTTCGAATGTCGATGCGTTGGCAAACCGAAACCAACCATCACATGGTAAGGACACAGCAAGCATTCTAACAGCACTGCACTTCGATGAAGTAACAACATTAACATTTACACTCGCTGATTCAGGTACCATGGAAAGAAATTAATAAAAGAAAGCAGTAGATATAAAATAACGTTAGAAGAGGATCAAACATTATATCACATGGCGCGGCTCGAAATTATAGGCGTAGAGAATTCGGACAGGGGAGAATACAGGGCTTTAGCGAAAAACAAACATGGTGAAGGCGTGGCCAAGATAAACCTGAACTTTGAAGGAAGTGGAAAACCTAAGTAAGGAACCAAACAATTTACATTTAATTGATGATAACGGTAGTGTATTTGCTAAATTTTTTGTATTTTAAACAGAATACCAGACGGTAAAGCGCCGAGGTTCCCTAAAAAGCCGACAATTAGGCAAGAAGGAGATGTTTTGATTATGGAATGTGTCCTGGAAGCATATCCAGTCCCTGACATTAATTGGTTCCACGGGGATAAGGAGATAAAAGATGGAGCGAAAATGAAGATGTCAAGAAAGGCGATCGGAAAAGATACATTTAATTTAACACTCGAAATTTTAAGTCCAACTAGGGAAGATGGTGGAAATTATAGGTGTAATGCCTTCAACTTGTTTGGTGAGAGTAATGCCAACATTGCTCTCAATTTCCAAGGTAAACAACAGGATCTAACTTTAACAAACTTAGTAAAACAGATATTTATAAATAATTATTATAATGTACGCATACAGTAGCAGGAGCATGCGAAGCTTTCGGCTTTTGGGCTGCATGATACGCTTTTAAACGAAACCAAAATCCGTTAGTAATACAATGCTTATTCGTTTAGGTGGGGATGACGAGAACGGTTTCGCTCCTTCGTTCATCGAGAAACCTCGAATCATTCCCAACGAGGATGGCACGCTCATCACTATGCGTTGTGTCTGCAAAGCCAAGCCGGCGGCTGAAGTCACGTGGTACAGAGGCACGACGGTGATTAAGGCTAGCAGTAAAATAGAAATCAAATCGAAAGTAATCGAAGAAGATGTATACGAGTTGGTGTTGCTTTTGAGTAACCCATCGGCAGCGGATGGTGGCGCTTACCGCTGTCATGTAAGAAATGAGTTCGGAGAAAGCAACGCTAACCTCAACCTCAACATTGAGGCCGAGCCTGAACCTGAAGGCGAAGGCCCAACGTTTGTCGAAAAGCCAACTATCCAATCGAAAGAGAACGGCAAATTAGTAATAATGGGATGCAAAGTCAAAGCTAGCCCGAAACCGACAATCGTGTGGTACCACGAGGGTAAAGAAATCAGAGAATCAACGAAAATCAAGACCAGGGTAGAAGTAAAGGAAGACATTTACACAATTATCCTGGAACTTGTCGACCCTGGCATTGAAGACTCCGGATTGTATAAATGCAATATCAAAAATGAACTTGGAGAGCTCAACGCGAATCTTACGCTCAATATTGAAAGTAAGTTGATACCTAATGATGATACTAACTCATGTTTTTGTACCTAATAGATAAAACTAATCAATCCATGTTTATTTACAGTCATTCCAGTTATCAAAGAGAAACCAAAGGTCATTAAGATAGTTAAAAAGAAGACTGTTATTGTTGAATGTAAAGTATTAAGTAAATTTGCACCAGCATGCACCTGGTTCAAGGAAACTAGTGCAGTCAAGGAGGACTCTAGGCATACTGTGCTAATTGAGCCTCTAAGAGAAGTAAGTGTCGCTTTGCTATATCGTAAAATATTTAAGTAGGCAACAAGGTTTTAAAAAACTCATCCTAATATCTTAAATTACAGGGTGAATTCACAGTAAAATTGGAAATTTCAAACGTTACCCAACATGACAAGGGCTCATACAAACTTGTCGCTAAGAACGAAAAGGGTGAAGCAATATCGCAGCAAGTGGAGATAACAGATATACCTGAAGAGAAAGGTGACAAACCAACAATCATCAAGCACTTTAGGAGTCTGGTGAGTTCGAATTTGTACTGTATTCATGCTAACCCCTAATGTTTTTTGATAGTATTGAAACACCAATGATATAAAAACTGGGTTAATACTAGATTTTCATAATAATTTCAGGCTAAGAAAGAAAATGAGGAGGCAGAGTTCATCGCCGTCCTCAAGACATCAGACCAGTCGTGTAGGTGTACATGGTACAAAAACTCAACTGTCATCAGAGAGTCATCTGAAATCATCACCTCATTTGACGGCACCAATGCTCGACTGATCATCAGAAAGGTTTCATCTAAATACATCGCCAACTACAGAGTGGTGATCAAGAACGAATTTGGTGAGGATGAATCAAGCGCTGATTTAACACTCGTTGAAGAGAAGAAAAAGAAAGAGGAAGAAGAAGACAAAGAAGAAGAAGAAAAAACAGTTATCGAGGAATCCGAAGAGGAAATGTCAATTGTGGAAGAAAAATCCATTGTGGAAGAAAACCACGTTGAAGAAAAGAAAGCTGCAGCCAGAAAAGTATCAAAGAAGGAAGAGGTTCACATTGAACAAAAGAATGAAGAAATCACTATGGAAGCAAAGAAAACTGAATCCAAATCAGAAGCTAAGAAAGTTGAAACAAAGATTGAGCAAACCAAGAAGGCTGAACAGGAAGTCGAAGAAACCAAGAAGATTTTAGAAAAGAAAACAGCCAAAACAGAGGAAGAGAAAAAGGCTCTTCTTGAAAAACTTGAAACAAGGAAGAAGTCTATTCCCGAACCTGAAGCCAAGATTGAGGGCATTCCTAAACTGAAATCAGTTAAGCCGAAAGAAGAACCGGTCGCTGAGAAAAAAGAAGATGCTACCAAAAAAACAGAAGTCAAAAAGAAGGTCGTTAAGAAGAAGGTGGTTGCTAAGAAAGACGAGGTAAGTGAAACGAACATTATTGCTTCATTATCGATATTATACGTGCAAAATAAATGGAAAATGTAAATAATTTTATGTACTTTCGTGTTAATGTTTACAGCATAGTAGCAACGCTGTTTAAAAATGCTTATTATTGTCCATTTTAGAATTATATTTACATCAAGATTAGTCAGATGGTATGTGATAAATATGTATTCATGTTGCGTGTTTTGTGTTAACTTTTTGTGGCCGTTATATAGGAGGAAATCGAGTTCGTCGATGATTACGAGAGACCTGTTTTGGAGAAATATGAGAGAATAACACCCACACCACTTGCCAAAAAACCAAAAGAGGATGACACACTTAAGGTAACCACACAACAACATTACACTAATCACAAAAATAAATTATAAACGGATCTAAAACAAAATGTGATTATTTAGGGCAAACGTGCTTCCATTGCGGAAAGCGTAGTAAGCGAACAAGATAGCGAAGAAGAACCTTCTGTAGCGGGATCTATTCCGGAGAAGAAATCCAAACCAACAAAGGTATGCTCAGCGGTTTGATCATAGCTATTTTTAACAATTAAAATCAATGAATAGAAAACTTAAAAATAAAATAAAATTATATATAGGTTGAAGAAAAGGTTGAGCCTAGAAGACTGAGCATTAAAAAAGGTCAGCCTAAGCCTGAGGAGCCCGCTGAAGAAGTTTCTGGAGTCAAATTAAATAAGGCTTCAGTAAAACCAACCGAAGAAGCTCTAGAACAACCACAAGTGGCTAAGTCAAAGCAACCTATTAAGAAGGTAACAAAAAATTTAAAATAAAGAAAATATCTACAAACAAAATATCTTAAACTTAAAACGTTTTAAAATTATAATATTTTACACTTTTATAGCCGGAACAACAGAAAGAATTCGTAGATGACTACGAAAGGCCAGATCTAGAGAAATATGACAAAATGACACCGACCCCGTCTGATAGGGTTAAAAAACAGAACGGAGTTGATCAGGTAGCGTCATTCGTTATTTTGAACACTTTTAATACTCAAACAAAACAAAATGTTATCTAATTTACGTTAATATTTAGGCTGAACCTGAGTTCGTGGATGATTACGAAAGGCCCGAGCTTGAAAAGTATGAAAAATATACACCAACTCCTAAAGATAAGCAACCTAGTGAATCACAGGTAACGCAGAGTTTTAAAAAAAACAAATTTTTTGCACACTTGAAACAACCATGTTTAAAGTAAATTTTTAACTGTTTTGATAGGATGATGTTGACATGATGAAGGGCAAAATTAAGCCCAAGGAAAAGGAACCAGAGCCTGAAGTGCCAACACTCCGTAAACGCTCGGTTGCGAAAGACAAGGTATACATTAAACACAACAAATTGTCTAACTACCAAGCTTTATTACAAAAAAACATTACAATAATTTTTACTGTCGTATAGGAAGAAGAGAAAAAACCTGACGAAAAACCAAAACCCAAAACAAAGAAAGTTGAGCCAGAAACCAAAAAACGTCCCTCTATCAAAGAAAAAGAGGTAAACACAATCACTTTACACCTTTAACATGTCTTGAAGCTTAGGGTAACACAGTTTTTATCTATCTGCACTCAAATTTACTATGCACAACTTTCACACTCTTGAGCTCTCTCTTTCAAAAACGGTAAGTTCTAGAAGCAATTTTCAGCAAACTTCGGAGAGCTTTGGCTGTTCGCATGGGCGATATACATAGCTTTGCTTCTCTATGTGAATTGGAATTTCAGTTTTTAGCTGGCGGTAAAGAATATCAGGTAAGATTAAAAAAAATTAAGGAATCTAGAACACTATCTCAACAAAACTCCCCAGACATACAAACGAACACTAAATAGCTCCTTCTCCGAAAGTTGTATGGATACAACTCATATCATTCGAACCTATTTGACCTACATTAAATCCAGAAGACGAAACTTCTGTCGATTATACCTTTCTAATAATATTTCTTTCATACTAATATTTCTTTAACATTCAGGTCGTGGAAGAAGAATTTGTCGACGATTACGAGAGGCCCGTCCTCGAGAAATACGAGAAAATTACACCAACACCTATTGAGAAAAAGAAAAAGGTACACTTAACTCATAAACAAGCACAATTAAACAATTCACCGCTTAAATATCAAGCCAAAGCATATCAATTTAACGATTTAAAAATATTTAATAGGCTGACACTAAACCTGAGGAGGACACACCTTCATCAGCGACAGCGACGAGGCGTCGTTCGTCAGTCAAAACTAAAGACAAATCTGAGGTAGGAAGCGCCTTAAGATACTTGAAATACAGCAAAGTTCAAAAAACCTAATTTAATAATATTTTCTCAGCCAATGGATGTTGATGAAAGCGTCAGCTTATCTAAACCCAAAGCTCCTGCTAAGCCAGGACAACAGCCTGAAGATGTTTCCCTCACACACAAAACACCAGCCGAAATTACTCCAACGGTCTGTATCACACACCCACTAAAAATTCCCGCTTGATTACCTACTTTTCAATATTCAAGCTAATCAGTATAATTCTTAAATAGGAGGATGAAGCTGAGGCGAAACTTAAGATTAAGAAACCAGAAGTGGTTGAAGAGAAAACTCTAAAGAGGCCAACACCCAAAGGCAAAGAACCTATAAAGGTATTATGGATATTCCGTATAAACGATTAAAAAGCGAATTTACGTATAATATGTACACAAAAATATTTCAAAATGTAGTTTATCTACAAGTTAATCATAAATACGATTCACAGATAGGAAGTATGGAAGATAGCGACAATTTAAAAAAAACAAATACATCATCGACTCCTATAATAAAGAGAACGAAAGTCCTAGTCAAGGTATAAACTGGACTGAGTTCGTACAAGTAGCGTGACGTAGTGTAGCTAATATGTAGTCGGACTAAACGATAAACAAATGTGCACAAAATTATAAAAGCGCACCAAATTCACAGCATTTTGTAAAAACACTTAGCTATAAAAATCGCAAACGCACAATTTTAATTAGATGACTTCTAACTGTTGTCACTAAAGACATTTGCTGAAATGAAATAGATTATCTTAAGACCTTTGAACTCTTCTTACTTGCTGTGTGTACACCATTTGCAACTTTGGATATTCACATTTGTGACTTTTTATTCACTGGTTTTATCTTTTTATCACGTTTTTACACTCTTTCACTATCTTTCTTGAACTGTACATAATTTCTGTGTGTTTCTTCGCGGGGTCAGGGTGAGGACACCGAGGAATCCGTCAGTATGACGAAACCCCGAACAAAAACAAGCACAAACGCTCCTGAAGAGGCATCTCTTACACAAAAGACACCTACCAAGAAAAAAAAGACGGTACCTATCTTCTTTCATTACTTTTTAATTATCTCAGCAAATAATAATATATATCGAAATCAAGTATTAATAATTCTAAAATATATAAATTATCTAGGAAGGGGAAGATGGCGCTAAACTCAAGATTAAAAAACCAGCGGTCGTCAAAAAAGACGACAATGATGAGGTAGAAAATCGTGTGATAAATTTAACTATAATTTGAATTTAAGAGGACTAAAGCTGAGATAGTTATAAAAGTGATACTAACTACTACTCTGATTTTACGCACAGTAGTTTTGAAAGCATGGACTTTTCCAAGCTGTTTTTATGCACAACACTAACATACACAATCGCACTTAATTATAGGCTTTGCAGTTTCCTGTTTTAAAGCTTTTGTTGATTCTTAGGAGTTGACAGTGCAAGGTGGAAAGTTTGAAAAGCCACAACTGAAGAAAACAGTAAAGAAGACCACGGAGGTAGCTAAAAAGGCTACCCTTAGTGAAAAAGATATTAAATTTGGGGTAAACCTAATTGTATTCCGAACTGATGTTGTCCTGTCTCTTTTCTTCGTAACGCACAATTTCAGCGCACCGACATTAAGTGGACAAACTTTTGTACAGTAATAATACACACACAAATAAGCACACGATTATATTGTTTTCTACACTTCTTTTTTTTTAAATTTACTCTACACTATTGTACAATGTATCTTCTTTTAATTTTAATACAGGCACTCTATTATTTTCAAAGCACTGGTTGTCTTGTTGTCTAGTCTTCGTGGTTTCTGGGTCGTTGTAAAGGTGATTTTAAAGTCGCATGTTGCTTGACAAAGTTTATCTTTACAGGTTTCTCTCGCACAACAGAATATTGCACCGAATGATTCCTGATCCTGCTTGATCATAAGCACTTGCTTTTGTGTACATTCTTTGATTTTTAGTACAGTCAGTAACAAAAGTAGATTGACAGTTTCAATCTTAATTTTAGTTTTTTTTATATTTATTTTAAAAAAATTATATAACTGTAGGTAGGTACCTCAGTTATTATCATGGACTGTAAGAAATCTTTAAATGTTTCTCAAAATTATGTTCAGTTACAAATTGATGAAGTATTGAATTGGGTTGTAAAACATTAAATGATAATGGACTTTCGTTGCTGACTGTACAATACCTAGAACTTTAAATTCACCCTTGATTTCTGATTTCAGTACGAATTGGACTTTGTTGATGACTACGAGAGACCAGTTCTTGAGAAATATGAGAAGGTTACTCCAACTCCTACTATAAAGGAGAAGAAACAAAAAGAAGAACTTAAGGTGAGATTTGTAAGACTGATCTGAGTGCATAGATTAAGATTTCTTTGAGAATCAAGAAATCAAAAGTATAAAATAGTTTTTAAAGATGATCATGGCGTGTCCAATATTAAAGGCATATTTTACAAAACTTTATTTATTTTGAACCAATGATGTTTGAGTAAAAGTTATTATTTTGAATAAAACAGGTGTCATCGGCTTCTGAACAGTCGTTCCTAGCCGTAGAAACAAAGGTAGAGAAAACATGTTTGAGAGAGCATGAACCCCAGACACACAAACAGTCATGCACAATACCCGTAATCTTCTTCTTCTTGTCGTGTCTCTTGTTATTTTAAAACAGTATGGTGAAAGGATTTTAAGAGCGCTTTAAAGACGCTCCTTTTGTGCAGTCCATAACTATGAACTTCTGAAAATAAGGAACTTATCACAAAATATTTCATTGAATTTTTTTGTAATTTGCATCAGTTGATATTATTTGCATGGAAATACTTTGTAGGTACACAGTGTTTACAGTGTTACAAACACTTCACAAACTTGTTTTAATGTTTTTTTATATACTTAAAAATATAATGGACAGTTTGGAACTGAACCCATTTGTATCGGTCTTATGTAAATATTGATTATCCTATATTAGCGTTAACCTAACATTTACGATGTAGGTATTGTATAATGCACCCCAAAAATTGCACTCCTCCACCACCTTGCCAATCCGATTGTGTCGTCCGTTATACCTAATATATTATTTTATCATCCTGTTTTCTACCTCCATGTTTATCAATGTATATAATATTTTACTTTAAATGTTTTGTGAATTCCGTTTTGTGCTAATTCATGTTCTATGTTTATTTCTTTAGAGCGACAGCCGAAGGACTTCAATTCAAACAGAGGTTTGTAAAAGATTTTATTTTAGCTTCTAGGAACGTTGCTGTTTTCGTTTTTATATACAGGGTGTAAAAAGACTGCTACCGAAAACTGAGGGATTGCAATCAGACCATGATTCTGAACATATTTATCGAAAAAAAAAACTCAAAAAAAATGTTGACGTAGCTACGTCATTTTATTTTATTTTCTAGTTTTTTGCTATTAGTACAACATAATCAGACCATACCTACCTAATCATTTCATTTATAAAAACAATTAAAACTCAAAATCCAGCAATCTACGTATAAAAACGCGCCCCTGTACATACGCAAACAGTGATCTTCAAACGCTGTTTTCTCCGGATATAATTTTTTCGGAAAATCCTTTTGGATTTGGTTATGTTTTGGGACGCTGTACCTACCCCTTTCGGCTTCGGTAGACGTCTTTTTACACCCTGTATATTGCTATACAACAGATTTTCGTAGTAAATCTAAGACATAATAATAGACTTCTTACCCTATTTATTGATTTCTAGATGAAAGAAGAAACAAAGACTGAGAGCAGACGTAGCTCTATCATGGAAACCAAGCAAGGTGTAAAGGTAAATATTATAACTCTACTTTTTTCTTAGTCTATTTTTTCTATTACTTTTAATTATTTTCATAACTAGCGGATAATATAAACTCAAGAGAATAAAAGTTTTGAATAGCTGAAACTTGAATGAGCTTGCTTGTATGAAGAATGTAGTGAGAAATGAGAGTTGAAAGATGTATCGCATTTGTAAAAATCTGTGGTTTAGTGGAAGGTATTGGGGCCGATTGCCATAAGTGTTACTGTCTGCCACTGCGTGGGGATAGTTTGCGGGGCAGATGATAATAATAGTTTAGGAAGAGTGAAATGTAGAAGTAAATGTAGCTTGAAATCTATTAAATAGGTTACGAAAGAAACTGCCGAGAGCAGAAAGTCTTCAATATCATCTGTGCAGCAAGCACAAGCACAAGAAGTGACGGCGTTGAAAAAGACCGCTCTTAAGGTAAGTGTTCAATTAATTGAATAGTTTAAATTAGATGTGACATTTTTGGGAAAGTTACATGATATATAAAAGCATCACAAAAGTCGTATGGATAATGAAAACGATACGACTTCTTTTATGTGATTTTCTCAAAATTGTTCTATATTTTCATTTAGAATTTTAGAATCCCTCGCAAACAGTGCAAAGCAAATCCATGCAGTTTTGAAGCTAGTTTAGAAATGCAAAATGTTATACACACTTGCAATAGAGCAAGCTGAACACGCACAAATACAAGGCTTTAAAGTTTTATGCAAATATGTAAATATTTAAGCTTCTATAGAAACTACCCATTAGTCTTGTAGTTGAGAAGTGAGTTAGTTTGATTTAGAACGCTGAAGTACAATTTTTGAGATGATAAAATTGGAATATTTCTAAATTTTTACTATTATATTCTGTCAAATAAATACTATTTGAATCCCCAAAATTGTACTGCAGTAAAATCCCAATAGATTGCTGTCCTATACGCTTTTATATCCCAATGAATTGATTTTTAGACGACCGTTAAAGAGCCTGAAGTTTTGGAAATGGAACAAGTAAAACTCAAGGTAAGTTTGAATCTACAGCGCATGCATGTGTTAAACTGTTATAAACAACAGACCAAAAAACGTCAGCCTTGCTCTTATCTGTTGTAAATAAAATTACATTTTCAACGAGATTTTCAAACAAATTGCAACAAGTTTGAAAATTATTGTGTAAAAGTAAATAACGATTGTATTTGTATATAACAATTAAGCGACTACAGTGAAATCTTCTTTGCGATTGGATATTGAATACAAAATTATAGCTTTTATTAATTTTTGTAAAGGATTATAAGGAAGATGAGGTAACAGATAAGCCAACAGACAAAACATACCCTAGGCGATCTTCGAAAACAGATACACAGGTAACACAACGCTTCACACAATCACACATTATACATTAAACTAATTCAAATACACTCAATACAACGAATTGTACTCTGTAATAGGTACCAACGCAAACGGTAGAACCAAAACGTAAAGTTAGTCTTGATAAACCTGGAAAGGCACCGAGACGTCAAAGCAAGACTGAGGTAATAATATTTTTTTAACTAAATTGAATCTTTAGATATTGTTTATTATGTAATAAAATTTAAAATACCAAAAATTATACATAGGATACTGAAGAAATTGAAGAGACCGATATAAGTGAGAAAACAGAAATCAAAAGAAAGGTCTCGATTGACAAGCCTGTGGAACCTCTTAAACGGCGTCCTAGTAAAACAAACGAGGTAATTTGTTTTTAAAAAATCTTGCAAATTTTGTTTTCAATGAGTATTTATCATAAGTACAGAATAATACATTCATTATTTGTACAGGACAATATTATGGAAACACAGACTTCAGAAAAACGAGAGGTCAAAAGAAAGGTATCTTTTGATACACCTGAGCCTAACTGGCGTAGACCGAGTAAAACCGAGGTAGAGTTTGGTTGATTTGCATTATATATTTCATGTATCAATAGAGATTCAAAAATCTAGTATTAACTTATTATTTTTTAATTAGGACAAAGAAAATATAATGGAAGTTGATGATATAAAACCTGAAGTCAATAGAAAAGAGTCTATCGATAAACCATCAGAACTGACTTATCCTTGGCGCCGACCAAGTAATACTGAGGAGGTAGGTATTTAAAAATGTAATATTTCAATAAATGATTAATAAGTTCTTATTCTACTAATAATAAAAATTGCAATTTATTCATGCAGGATAATGTAAAAACAGAAGTAAAAGATGCTAACGACATAATTCCACCTGAAGATGAGCCTAAAGAGAATGAATATTCTTGGCGTCGACCAAGCAAAGTGAACGAGGTAGTACAAAGCTATAAAATCAATTAGTATTCAATTCTTCCTTAACAAAAAATACGTTATTTGACTGTATTATTTTTCAAACAGGTATTTTTAGACGAAATGCCTGTACTCATAGCTAAGCCTGAAGTACAGGAAGATAAATTCGTAGAACTACCCGCGAAATTAAAGTTCCCCTGGTCACGACCAGCTAAAAAGGAAGAACCAGCTAAAACTGAAACCCCTCAAACAGCTGAAGAACCAGCAAAAACCGATGAACTAGTTAAAACTGAAAAACCAGTTAAGACTGAGGTAAAATACTTATTTAGAAATTTTTAAAATATTGTATCAGTAAAGTAGTAACAGGAACTAGCAAATAATCAAATGTATATTAAAACAGGATATCGTTAAAACGGGAGTTGACGCTGATGATACAATGTTGCCTGGTGATGAACCTACAGAATCAGAATACTCGTGGCGTCGACCAAGCAAAGTTAACGAGGTAGTGAAAATAACAAAATATCGGGTTAATTTAAAAACCGCTTGAACAAGTAATTTTCATCTTCTTATTTTGTTTCTAAACAGGTATTTTTAGACGAAATGCCTGTGCTTATGGCTAAGCCTGAAGTGCCAGAAGATAAATTCGTAGAACCACCCGCGAAACTTAAGTATCCCTGGTCACGACCAGCTAAAACTGAGGTATTAGACTCATTATTTGAATCTTTACTTTAGATTTTATAAAACGGTAACAAATCTTAACTTGTATTAACTTAAACAGGGTAAAAAAGAAGAAGAACCTGTTCCTATTGCGCAAACCAAAGAGGATGAAAAGTTTGTTGAACCACCTTTGAAACCGAAATTCCCTTGGTCTCGTCCAAGAAAAACGGAGGTATACCACAATACAAGTTTACATTTTTTTTTATTTGATTATAATATTTAAAACACTTATTTATTTTATTACTATCCTAGGAAACTCCAGTTGTTAAGGACGAGGCTCCTAAAAATGGAGAGCTAAGCAAAGATCAAATACAACAGGTAGTTTTTTTGTAATTTTATGTTACATTTTTTAAAGAATTGACGATGCACAAACAACACATCTACACAAAAAGTTTCTACATTATATGCTACACACAGTTTTTTTACATAAATTCATAAAAGTTTGATTTATAGGAAACTGTTACACCAAAAACACCAGAGGAAGCAACAAAACGGGTAAAACCTGTTGATCACATAGATAAATCAGTTACACAAAATTCAACGCCCACTGACACAGAAAAAATATCTCCAATTACACCTAAAGATACATCAACTACACTAGAAACACCAAAGACACCAGACACTGAAACACAAACACCAGATACACCTACACAAACCTTGTACCCTTGGAGGAAAAAGCGTCCAGAGGTAACCACACACAAACACAATACACAATTCACCAAATTACACATGAGTGCATCGTCAAATTGCAAAATTTTAATTTGATTTATTAAATCATTTGAGAATTCAAATTAAACGATACCTTGAATATTTATTAGGTCCCAACATTAAAACCACCAGAGCCCGAAAAACAGGAGGTGCCATTTTCTTGGAAGGCTATACCCGAAATACCACAGGTGGGAAAAATAATGAATAATACAAACTGTATTTAAAAATAAAAAAATAATAATGAAAACGTTTTTCAAATTAGGCTGAACAGACACCAGAGTTAGAGGATTCGTTTAAGCCAACATTGTTAGAAGCACCAATTGAGACACCAACATGGAGAAAAAATTTACGGGTACACAATTTTACTCACACTGACTCATTCATACATTCAAGACATAAAACACTCACAGAATCACAAGAGGCTACATTTTTTAAATTTAGTTAACATTGATGAGGTTATTCCAATTCATACTTCACACACTTATATTAGACACTCACAGCACAACATTCCATACATGCACACATACGATTGGCAATAATCAAGTTATGATTTCAAAAACAATGCTTTCGAAGAGTCGCCACGCCAGCTATTTAATTTAAATTTAATTATATAGGCTGAACCAGTTGAAGACAATGCTAAATCAGCTACGTTAGGAATACCACAGCCTGCTTTCAAAATTGACGACGAGGTATCAACCTTAATTGCAGAACTTTTAGCATTTTGCACCATTGCACTAGTAGCACTAAAGAAGCACAGCACTGTAGTTTTATGCACACTTTGTTTCTGCTGATATTGAGTAGAATTTGGCAATATAGAAGGTATCTAGGATTAAAAATCTGACTATTGAAAAACACTGTAGTTTAATATATTGTACATAATATGTATATTTGTTTGTTTAACTATTGCACCAATTATTTGTAGCAATGTATAATAAGACTGCGTCTTATCTTTTAGATGTTTTGTCATATTTCCTGCTTCTGCTTCCGCTTATTAATCCCGATCCTCTTCATGAAATGTATAATTATGTTACGTGTATCTTTTACAGGTGAGCGTAAGTATAATTTTAATATTTATTTATATTCTTTGCAATTCATAAACTTTAGCAATCAAAAGACAGAATAATTTTAAATAATCAGGGATATAGAAAAATAAATCTTTTAATTACTTTATGATGCACAGATTTTTATTTTTTATTATCATTCCTTACAAGTTAAAGGCAAATACAAGTAAGGCAACGAGCATAACAATCAAGCTTACTTGTCATAAATCAAGCTCGGTTAGTAAAGAATGCTAACACAATGTCATAATATGATTACAGAAAACCGCTGTAAAAGAAGAAAAGGTCGAAGCCGAGGTCAAAAAGGCCAAGGTAACCTCAGCCAAGAAGAAGGCTGAGGAGTTGCCTGAAATTCCCGATTATGAAAGACCAGAGCTAGAAGTATATGAAGCTAACGATTTCACACCTTCAGTTAGAGAAAAGCCAGAGAAAGATAAGGTAATATGCAAGTCTGAGAGTACAATGCTATATATTATACGTTTTGTGAAACTAACTCGTTTTGTTCTGCAGCCTATTCCTAAGGTACCTGAAATAAAAGCACCTGAAGAGATAGCGGCAGCACCTAAGATAGAAGTAAGCCGAGAAAAGCAAGCAAAACCAGAAACGCCCAGGAAACCATCACTGGCTCCTGCTGGTGGTCCAGTTAGACGTGGTTCCCTTATTCCTCCACCGGAAGAAATGGGAAGACGTCCTTCACTTATCATTAGCGATGAGGTATGTAAAAACTTTGATTACTTATGTACGTTATACAATGCATTTTATTTAAATGACCATATGATTATGTTCCAAAGTAATATTTTACATCAGTACTATTGTCGTCCATTTCGATAAAGGTATGAACAATTTTATACTATGTCCAATGTGCCGTCTATGATGTAGAAGTGGTCACCAACGTGACAAAAAGCGCTAATATCAAAATCATTGTCATTGTTGTTTTAATAACTGAATAATATGAAATACTTATTTTGAAGGAACTCGAGACTTTAATATTGAAAACACTTTGACTGTTAATTTTCTAGATATTGGCGCTCCATGATATTACAATGTTGAACCTTTTAGTATTGTAGACATCCTACTCTCTCAAGCCGAACCCTTAACATCACCCTAGACACCCCTATCAGAATTTGCCAATAATCGACAGTATGATGAAGCTTCACACTTTTTGCCAGTTCGAGCGCTTGGTAGTGACAATGACAGTAAAAAGTTTTTTGAACATGGATTGAAGCTTAGACCCTTCAGTTCCCCGCTTTTAGCCCTAGACTTTAGCTACCACACTGCGATAAATTGTAAAAACACAGTTTTGGGATTCAAGTAGCGATATTAAGACCGTGCAAAACGTAATCCACAGGAGCATAGAAAACTAAGACCTGGTGAGGTGATCGAAGAAAAGAAGGTAAAATTAAAAGAGGCTAAAATTCACATAATGAATGCTAAACGTTACGTTGCCGTGATAAAAAATTTAACTATATCTGTAAACGAATCTATTAATGCACTTGCATCGGATGCAGTTCAAGTCCAGCGTAATAATGGATAATCACATAGCTCTAGAAGATTGCGACAGAGTATGTTATTATCCAAGGTCTTAAACGTTTTGTCATCAAAGGCACCGAGCTGCATTGCACATTGTGGAGTAAGCGCACACAGATAAACTGCACAGCTTGTAAGCACGTATCGCACACACAATAACGGTATCGAAGATGGTCGATCGACCACAATTTTTGACAGGAATGGTGTGTCGAAGAAGGCTTTAGTCACACGACGTAAACCGGACACTAACATGCGGAATTAACATGAAAATGATGCAGTATGTAACGTAATAACTTTGCACACGCTGGCTAGGTCTGCACCAAATAATGCGCACAAACGTCTTGTTAGGGCACCCAGGTTCGGCAGCGGAGATTTAGGAATGAGACATAAAATTTCAAGGGATTATCAATATTTTTCATAACAGGTCACCAAATTACGTCCTGGAGAAGTTTTAGACGAGAAAAAGGTGAGATCGACTGGGCCTGGTCAATTTTAGGTGGAAATTGCTCGCTTTTGCAAAGCATTTTGTATAGTTTAATTTTTTTCTTCTTTTACACATTGACGACACGAAACGGACTTTTTATATTATTATATGAATTTATTGTAATTTTATCAATATGTTATTCAATATGCTCTACACTACAAATTACACTTTGCACACAATTTTGTTGAACACCATCATTCCCGAATTTCAAATATTTCATATCTATTAGTAGAGCTCCTTTCTATAGACCCCTTCAATACATCTATAGAATCATCTTAGTTATCTACATACGTCCAAACTATTCTCACTTTACTTTTTTTACTTATCTTAAAAAGTTCTTTTGAAATGATAGCTGCCGCTTTGCCGACCAGCGGGGAAATGGTGACGAAAACGCTGGAGTTTGATTTTATGTTAAAGAAAGAACAAATTTTAAAACAATTTTATTCAAAATTATTTTTTATGTGACTGCTTTCTTACAGAGAAGTCTCGTGAAGTTGGTTCTTTCATTGACGATGCTTAATAGTTTCTTTAGTAAACTTAAGTAATATTTAGCTTCAGTTTTCAAGTTTCGATTTCCAATAACGTTTTAGTTTTTCCGCTTGATAACTTATTAGACTGCACGTCTATTTAGTTCAATAAAATTATTTACTAAATATTTACTATTAGCCGTAAAATCTTAACATCTACAAAATTTTCATTAACGTTAATCAAAAATCACACTTAATCTACACAATATGTAATCCCAAATGCCATTTTCATACCAAACACAACAAGTAATACACTCATTTTGTAAAACTTTGCACAACACACACGACTTCTCATGACTGCGCACACACACACACAATAATAATTATGTAAAATTTAATATAATTTATATGCACAGACATTAACAGAGAATGTTTTACTAAAACTTATATTTTTTTCCAAAAAAAGAAACGCGGCAGGCCGGGTGAAGTCACTGACGAGGTATTATTACAAAACTGTGTGAAAAATAAATGTTTAGACGAAATAAATGTCATAGAAGAAATAGTTACGTGGCTAACATTAGAAAGTGATTAATAAAGGTGAATAATCGCTGTAGAAAACAATATCGCAAAAGAAAAAACAACTGCATAGCTGGTTGCTAAAAGCAGTTATGCAGTTGATCTACCTTCGAAAAATCATCAGAACAATGATAATAAAAACTAATTGACACCTAATATAGAGCAATTAACCCCTGTCATTCTAACATTCTTTAAAAATAATAGTTATAAACATAATGCTGCATGTCTCCTTATTAAAATGGAATTTAAATATTAACAGAATGTCAACAACCAATATTTGTAGCGATTATGTTACCGTGAGGCATGTAAGGTTCATGGTACGATTACCTAGAGCTGCTTTGGCAGAAAAAAATACCGCTATGGCTAATAACCTTTGTGTTTATAACTATTGTACCTGTGATCAACTTAGCACCTTTAATAATCTTGATCATAGATACTTAGTTATTCCAGTAAAGATGCCACAATACTTGAAATATTATGAAAAAATAATATTGCATTGATACCAAAGTATAAAGTTCGAAATGAAATTCGCAGACACTTAGTAATAAACAAATCAATGAGTTTGTTATAGAAGCGGAAGCTAAATAAATATTTTATCT
Source organism: Epirrhoe tristata (assembly GCA_951394285.1). Lineage (NCBI taxonomy): Eukaryota > Metazoa > Arthropoda > Insecta > Lepidoptera > Geometridae > Epirrhoe > Epirrhoe tristata. The sequence continues at coordinate 4,775,454 of OX596161.1, forward strand.
ATAATTAACAACCAATGATTTAGGTAGGTGCAGTGCCAAAGTTTTGTATGCATGACGCAAATAAGTAATGTTAAAAAGTAATACAGTTTTAATTGGTAGGTGAGTATCGCTAAATGACTCATCATAGAAATATATTTGCCGTAAAAAATACACGAGTAAAACATTTAGACTAAAATAAACTAAAGATTTAAGGTGCCTGAAAAATGACAAACACGAGGAGAGTAAAATCTATTATAAAATGTTATAAAGATATCGTAAAAACGAATAGTTAAAATAAAACGGATGTCTAAAAGTGAAAATATAAATAATAATGAAAGCATTCCAACACAAATGTCAGCAACCGTAAATTAGAAGAATAATATACACCTGCTCCTCCACATGACGTAGGGGGTGACGCTTAAGATTTTAATAACGTAAATGAAGCGGAATGAGACGTGAGCCAGAAGTATTCTAATGAATTGTTATGATTGATTGTTATTCTTATAAATATGACTGCGAGAATCAGGCCAAGTGCATAACGATCTTGAAACGTTCTCACCCTTAAAGCTGTGTTGCCAGGCTGAGTGAAATATGGTCCGTTGCACGCTCTACCTTTGACTTGGGAGTTCCTGTTGAAAAGCAAGCTTTGATATACAATTGGATAACATAGCAAAACTTATTTGAATAATGAGCTTTGATGTTATCGAAAGAAGTTGATTAAAAACAATCCTATGCCATCAATGAGAAATGTTAATTACTAAAGTATCAACAAAAATAAATCTGAGGACAATCCGTAAATAGAACAAACATTGAATATAATGATTGACGTTATAGATGCGAAGGAGGGGCGAAATACCTCCGCACGCGTGGGCAGGACGACTGCTTCTCTTCATGTGGGCTACACGAACGGTTATCGAAAAATGTTGGCAAGGCTGCACTGCACACGTACGTTTTATTGGCGGGCGGCTCCGGAATAAATCACTTAGCAGACGCGTACACTGGAACGTTAATACATATCGACATGTTGGAAGATACATCGAGGTCCCTCAGCACACTTGCAGACTGTCACTCTCATTACAGTCACACAATATTGTACGCTAACGTGAACGTGTATGTGATGAGCTATTGACAGCCCGGTGACAATGCTGTCAACTGCTTGGGCAAAAATTTGCCGACCCGATCTCAATGCGGTTATTCGTGGTACGCCGCGCGCTTGCCAACGATGACTATCATCAGAATTAAGCACATTAACAACAAGGTGCCAATCAATCTTTATAGCACCTTGCCCAACCCCTCGAACTCTTGTAATTTATTATATCAAAACATGTGTATCCACTTTGTCTTCGGGGAGATCTAATCATTGACCGAGACAGTTTAATGATCATTCTAGTTGTCAATATTGTCATACTAAGCGATGATTCGATTGCAGACTATCAATCCCGTCAAGATTTTAGCATTAACGTTCAAAGCATCGTGAAAAGTTTTCCAGCAAAGTAATAATGATCAATGTAAGAAGACAGACTTCCTAGATTCAACGCCAATAATATTGGTAAAATGTAACAGACTGGTGTCAGTGGCTCCATATGAATCTCAAACAAGTCCAAGAACATGCTGCACGGATGGCTCACCTTAATCTGATAATTAATTGAATTGGTCTGCTGATTTGTGCTGTGCACAAATAGAAGCCCGCGCCCCTCCCAGCCCCCTCTATAACTAGCCGACCATGTTGCGCGACCCCCTCTTCAGTCTTTTGACATTCGCGCCCATTTTTAGATGGAACGACACTGACGAACTGCCCTAAATCGAAAATCCTATTCCGACAAAAAAATTGAAAAAGTGAAATATTAATCTTAAATAATTGTAAAGCATTTAATAAACTGTGATTATGGATAAGTTAAAAATAAATGTAATAATGAGAAGCTGTATAATTATGTCATGGAATTTAAATAAGAAAATGTGATTAGTTTAAAGAAGACTTAATGTTAGGTTGTTTAAATTAAAAGTTTTGTGGCATCTTAGTGGTAATATTTAATTTACAACAATGGCAGCGGTGGCAAAAAAGCTGCCTGTGCCTAAACTGAAGCCTCCTGGCTCGGACCCGGTAAGTCATTGCTGCAATATTTATGTGCAAAACAAACTGAATAGTTGATATGTCAAAGGTAATCATTTAATAGCACTTCAAGCTGCCTTGATCAAAATTAATAATAGGTACTTAATAGGCTTTGTTTAGTTTTATAGATGTTAGTATGTATTTAAAGAAAACGTTATGGACCATTGCTGTCTTTTGCATTGAAGACCTTATATTTAATAGAACATTCTAGTATCATTTATATTTGTACAAGACATAGAATCATTCGCGCTACAGAAAGTCTGTGTTAATTATCGAGTCATTTGGCGAGGCTCATCCTAATTGTAATGTATCTATCATAATTCATAACTTAGAACTGTGTTCCACTGCTGCTGTATAAAAAAATATAATATGAATAAACATTAGAAGTATACAGATTGCAGGTTTGAGATATCGGTTAGTTTTATAATAGTTAAACTTATAGGTAGGTACAACCCCATAAATATTATTGCTATTCTAACCGACTTCAAAAAAGGAGGAGGTTCCCAATTCGACAATGTTTTTTTATATTTTTTTTAATATCAAGTTATTGTTTTGATTGATGACCTTTGACATCAATACAACTGTTCCGTACATTTACGTCCTTGTAGGTTGTAACATTTGTTGTTGTTAACAGTTTGATATACAAAATATTTTGTGATTAAAATAAAAATCAGCATTTGAGTAAAATTCTGATTACTATTTTTAGAGTTCATGTCCGTAACTATGAAAATCTTTGTTTGCCAAAATGTGATTAACATCATAAGTTTGTATTGACCTAAGAAACATTACTCACTTTATTATTGATGATATAGCGGCGAAAGTCTGGAGATGCAAGGAGGCCTTCTATTCAAGACCTAGAGGATCTCATTAACAAGCCTTCAGTGCCTCTGAAGCCTATTGGAAATGAGGGTCCGCCAGTCATCGTTGATGTGCAAGAAAGCTACTCGGCTGTCGAAGGTATTTTATAACTAAACGCTCAACCAATAGAAATGAATAACAAAGAATAAATTACTAATAATAAGCACATTGCAGATCAAACTGGATACCTCACTGTAACAGTCGAGGGCAATCCACCACCGACCTTCAAGTTCTATAAGGGTGTCGGTGAAATTATTGAAGGAGGTCGTTTCAAGTTCGTCACTGACGGTGAAACTGGTCTCATCACACTTTGCATGAGGAAAGTGAAACCTAATGATGAAGGGAAATACAAGATTGTTGTTAGCAACATCCATGGCGAAGACTCTGCTGAGATGCAACTCTACGTGTCAGGTATGTCCTTCAAAACAATCGCCACAACAAACCTATGCCAGAAATAAATAGTACCTACTTATAATATAATTAATAGTCAAAACAACTATCGCGTAGTAAATATTTCAAAATGCAATTTTTTTTGTTCACATAAGTTATATTGAACGATCCGCTCTCAAACAATACCGTAAAATAACTCATTCATGCTTTAAGCGAAATTTCAATGGTTTTATAATGCATCTAAAATGTAGATTCCAGTGGCATGGACTTCCGTGCCATGCTCAAGAAGAGAAAGTACGCCAAATGGGGAGAGAAGAAGGAGGACCCCGATTGGGACTTGAAAGAGACAGAGAAACCCATTCCACCTCTCAAGAAGGTCGACAAGGTAAGGTCTTATGTCCTACAGATCCCACATTTGATCGGAATTAGTTGACGGAAAGAAGATGGTGATATAAACTCAAACGATGAGCTTAACCAACAGATAAACATGAATCTACACATAAATAAAAATATGCAAGAGAATGTAGAAGACATTGTAAACAACGGATAACGTAACAATGATGGAGTTCAAACAGTTGTGCAATTTATGAACACGACTGTCGACACTATAGCGCCAGAGCAAGACTTGGCATTGAAATTAAAATTAGCTGCAATGGTTTCTATATTGTCTTGCAAACTATATTAAGAAATAAATAAATCTATAAATAAGAAGCCAGAAATAAACAATATGACAGCTCCATCGGGCTATGCAATAATAGAATCTTTCATTGTTATTCATTTACGTTCGCTTTAAACTCACTGGATATATCCACGGTTAACCAACAAAAAATATACCTAAACAGTTAGACATAACAGCCTAGATGTTTGTGATAATTTACAGCATTATTCCTGAAAATGAGTAGGTTGGTACGAGTATCTTCACTGTCACATTAGTAACAACTAATAACTGGATATATTTTATTATTATAGCATCATTCAATCTAATGCAATAAATGCTACACTATTGAGTTGTTGAATTTTGGTTCAGAAATTCTGTCAGAAATATTTAAACTTATGACACTCCTCTGCTAGTTTGTGCCTTCTGATAAATCACTTAAATAATCCCTGAATTGAATCCAGCGTTAGTAATTTTGGCAAAGATTCAACCAGTTCGCAATCTTGAAATACCTGATTATAATTGCAAATGTTAAGAATATAGTTTAAATATTTTTGACACAACACAAACCGTGTGATTAATATAAAAATAAACACGAAACAGCTCTTATAAGTTAACTTACTTTGATATCAGAAATCCGGGCAGCTTCAAATTCGTTTTTAGAAGTATCCGTAAAACTTCGAGTGCATCATGATATTTAATTCTTAGGGCTTAGAAACTGGATATTACGAGGAGGCCGGCTACGTAGTCGTCATCTCCGAAGGGGTCGAGATGGGTAGATTCCCTGCTGACAGGCGCAGGAACTCTTCAAACTGGGACTGGTTTAAGGTCATCAATGTTTCAAAATATGAAATCATTCATTCCATCTTACATGGCCACTATCTCGTCTCTTCTGTGTTAGCGTTCAACTGTTTCAATTAACAATTTCTTGAAAATAAAACTTGGAATTTGAGTCGACCAAGGACAAGCTTAACAGAACTCATTAGGTGTGTGCACAAATGAAGTGACGTCGATGGTTTTATAAAATTTAGACGTTGTCAATCAACGGATTGTTTACAATTTGCATCTATTGTTTGGTTTGTCGTATGTGCCGATAAAAACGAAGACAATGGCTGGATGGCTACCTAAAAATCTGTACAATTGGTTTTACGTTAGTATCAAGCACTTTACCATCATTCGCAGACCACCATGAATCGTAAGCGATTGAAGTTCATCATTCACATTGGCTTTTACGAAGCTTTCACGTAACTTGCTTTGAATCACAGTATAACATAATTTTGTTACTAGAAAGTAACATTATAATCAAATTCTAGGGTATTTATGAAATACGGAGACGAATGTCTCTACCTGAAATAGTGCCCGATTGGCCCACATTGATGGAGGCTGTCAAAATAAAGGTTCGATAAAAAGGAAAGATAAAAGTAAAAGCTCTAGCAAAGAGAGTCTCTATCCTTTTCAAACACAATGTTTTTTCACAGTAAATTTGATATACTTGCTGTTTTCACTTTCCCTAAGTTTTATTAAACTTTTTTTAGTTTCAAAAGGATAGAAATGATCTTTTAAATAATGAATGAGATTAAAATCACGAATGATAAACTAAAACTAAAATATACCTCTGAAATTACTGTTGTCAACTTTCGTTAGAGCCAAGTTTTAAATAGATTAAAAGTTTATGACTACATTAAATTATACAATTGACGAAACGGCCTACGCCAGACGACAGAAATTTCTGAGCGTTTTAAATAAAATATGCATTAAACTGGATTTTTAAAATAACTCACCGAGGTTTTTGTATCACCACTTCACGTTTCTTTAACTTGAACATGATTTTCAGGGAATGTAAGTGGAATGAATTTGATGACTTTTTCTCGGTACTGTTCAATTACTGGTGTATCTTTGACGTCAGGTTGAGGAGCTTCTGTCACGTCATTTCGAATGTTTTCTTCATAATTCATTAATTTCAGCTGATGCATCCGATGTTTTGCAGATGTTGGAATTTTTGCGAACAATGTTATGATAAGCTTGTATGATCCCTCTGAGACCCTGTTTAGTCCGCATGTCTGATGCCGATTAAGCTTTAGTTAAGAGAGTAAAGATTAAGCCAAGGCCGACGTTGACGCGTTGGCTTTTGTCATGACAATACCTACATTAAGAGAGAAATGGATATTTTGTAGAGAACCCATAACAGAAGACCGTCACTGGCGGAACTGATACCCGATTGGCCGGTCCTTCACTCGTTCAAAAAAAACGAGGTTTGACGATAACGATGTCACTAGATGGCACAAAGCATCTTGAAAGTGTAACACCAAAAGCAAAATTTGCACAGAATGTCACGTACGCTGTAATGTTCAAATAGTTCTATTAATTTTACACCAAAATCTGGTTTTTCTTCTACATAATTGACTGAAATGTTGTGTGCTTTTTGTATACCTACGGAGAACGGTTTTGAATCAACTTGATATTGGTGTAAGAGATGCAACGTTTTATGAACTATTTGAAATCCAGCTACAAAATCCAACGGGACAAACTATAGACAGCACACTTCTGGTACTTCTGTTCTCTTCTAAAGCAATATTTCTGGGCACTTCTTCGTCGTTATAGCAGCACGCCGCACCGGCACCGATGTTTAGGTCTTTGTTGTATTACAAAAATGATGAATTTTACATTTTGTTTTTACTTTTTATCAATAACTTTCATCATTTTTGTGTCGCTGTCAATTTTATGTGTACACAACTATCTTCGATCAGTTCGTTGAGTCACTTGCACAACTGCTATTCTCGATTAAGGAAATTCCAATTTCTGTACCATAAGCATGGAGTTATCTTCACGAAGAATGAATGGCTGATGATCCTAACGCCTCGGTTTATTCCATAGAGATTGTTTTCGTTGGTTTTGCACTCCGCGACCGTTGATACGAGTAGATAAAAGAGGGAGTCCTTTACGGTCAGCACTTTCAGCTTTTGTATGGAGAGCACTTGTTTTTTGTCTGCACTTCTTGCCATTAGGATGAGCAGATATATTAATGTCCACTGGACGATGCTTTTCAGAAACAAGAGTCGTTCTTGAAGCCCCTCGTAGATCAATTCGCAAAGGAAGGAAAGGATAAGAAGGTGACATTTGAAGCCATCTTCACTAAGCCTAATTCCAAACCAAAATGGTTCTTCCGCAAAGATGTAAGTACATATCTGAATATGAGTACAGAACCTTTAATCCTGTTTTCTTAAGTAGTTCTCTTGCTTAAAATTATTTTCTTTTAGGAACTATTCCCGGGCAGCAAATACAAGTTCACGAATGAGCAAGACTCGTACAAACTTATCATCATGCAACCGAAGGTGGAAGACACCGGCAAGATCACGATTGAAATCGGTGGCATTACTTGCACGGCGTTCTTGCAAGTAGATGAGCCTGATCCAACTTACACGTTCATCAAGCCTCTGAAGAAGGTCACCAGCGGCTACACAAAGCACGAGACTCTTTTGGAGTGCACCATCTCCAACAGCCTCGCTATCGTCTCCTGGTGGAAGGGAGAGACGAAGCTGGAAGATGGTGATGTCTACCAGATCTCTAAAGACTTGTCTGGCATTTGCAAGCTGCTTATCAAGAACTCAAAGTTGGAGGATGCTGGCAAATACTTCTGCAAGATTGAAAAACAGCCTGACAAGACTGAGACTGAAGTCAAGATTGTGGGTAAGTTAAAACCAGCTGTGAAGTATTTTATAGATTAACCCAGGTGGTATCCTCTGGCGGGTTGTTTTACAAAGGAAATTCTTTTCCACAGAATACCCGTACAAGTTCACGAAGGTGCTCAAATCGCAACAGGCCATCGAAAAGGATACCATTACGTTACTCTGCGAGCTGGATGATGCTGGCGGTGACGTGAAGTGGTATGTTTTGAATCTTCTAAATATTTATCAAATCGTGATTATTTATTTGCCTGTCTCTGCCTCCTAAACTTTTAGGAGGTAGAGACAGGTTTTTTAATGCCCCTTGGAATAGAAAATAGAATTCATATTTACGTTAATTGCCAACATTGAGGTCTTTGATGTTAGTGGTTCACACTAGTAACAACATTTATTTACCAGGTACAAGGGTGAAGAGCCGCTGAAGGCCGATAAGCGCATCTCTATCGTAAAGGAGGGTCGCAAACGCAAGGTTGTGATCAAGGATGCTAAGGTCACTGACGCTGGCAACTTCAAGTGTGTCAGCAACGCCGATGAGACTGCTTGCGAATTGATTGTCAATTGTGAGTAATTTTATTATTTTATCGTCTTCATTAATAAAGTCATCATTCGCATGTTTATTTCTCAAAGTCTTCAAGTTTGTGACTGCCACCGTGCCTTCAATCAACAGGGGAGATTAAGTTAAGATATAATTTCATATATAAGACATTAAAATACAATTTAACATAATTAAGTAAATAAAATAATAATAAGTACAAAGTCCAGTCACATCGAGCGTATAAAATATGTTATGTGATAAGCCTAATATGTTTGGCATAAAGTTTTTGTGCGCATATTCGACCGGACGCAAACGGTCAAACCTAGTACCTACCTTTAAGTACCTACCGGATATGAAAATTCGGTCCATATATATTACGTGACAACAAAATGCTAGTTTAACATACCCTAATGTATTTAGTACCAGGATTCATAATGCAAAATGGGATAGGCGCATTGTCTAAATCCACCGGACCTAAACGAAGTCTAGCATCGACAGTTTTGCGTCCTATTGTTCTTTAAAAGCTGAATCAATCTGACGCATCGCAAAGTTTAGATTAACGAGAAGCTTGAAAATGTTTTATTTCAATAAAAAATAAACTGATTCCAAAGATGTTCAGAAAAAAATGTGCTCGCGTCTTCTGGACTCATGTTAATATTTTATTAATAACTTCGGTTCTTTATCAATGTTACGGGTTATAACTATTGTTTCCCTTTCAGACTGTAATCGCTTCAACAAGAAGTTGAAGGATACTGAAGCAATTGAGAGGGACAAGGTGGTGCTGGAAGTGGAACTGCAGGACCAGACAGCGGAGGCTGTTTGGTCTTTCAATGGAACACCCATTGTGCCCAATGACAGGTAGGTCGAAGAACGAAGAATGAGGATGTAATTTATAGTAGGTACCTACCTACATTGCAATTATCTTTATTTAGTTTTTCTGATGACGTATGTAGTTAATGAAAACATGGGTTAATTCCTTTGCGATTTACCCTGATATTAATGTAAATCTTAAAAATTGTATGTAAGATCTTCATGTATCTTGAACAGGATCGAAATTAAGAACCTCGGTGGAGGCAAGCACCAGCTGATCTTCAACAAGTTGGAGATGGAAGACGACGGAGAGATCCTTTGCGAGAGCGGCAAGCTCACCTCTTCCTGCAAGCTGACAGTGAAGAAGGGAGAGTCCAAGCCCACCATCGACTGCCCAGAAGAGTTCTTCGGATCAGCAGACAGGCCTTTCGTTATTGAGGTGCCTTATAAAAGTGAGTAGACGAACAGAAAATTGATAATTAGATCTTATAAATCTCTATATCGATAGGTATGTACAACCTAATGATTAATTTGTCTACAGTTGATGGCACCCGACAGACACCGATAGAGGGCAAGCTAATCAAGGACGGCAAGGCCTTACCAGCCAAAGAGGTTGAGGTCATTGTCCAACAGGACAAGGTTCTATTCAAGATTAAGAAGCCCGCTCGCGAGGCATCTGGAAAGTTCCAGGTCAAGCTGTCCAACGCACAAGGCGAGGACGCCAAGGATGTCAACATTACCATGCAAAGTGTACCGACAGCACCTCAGGATGTTGCAGTATCTGAGGTCTTCCAAACGTCATGCACTGTTGGATGGAAAGCGCCTACAGATGACGGTGGCTCACCAATTGTCAAATACATCATTGAGAGACAGGACATGTCACTCAAGGCAGGCTGGGACAGCGTGGCTGAAGTGCCATTTGGTCAGCCTCTGAGCTATAAGGTGGAAGACCTTGTCCCGAAGAAGACGTACAAGTTTAGGATCCGTGCCGTCAACAAGATCGGTTCCAGTGAGCCTGGGTTATTCGGCAAACCTGTTCTTGCTAAGGATCCTTGGGGTAAGAAAGATCTCAATGAATAATGATCTTTTTAAAATTATATCCTATAGGATAGTCATAATGACGTCGTATTTTCAGACGAACCATCGAAACCCAAGAATGTGGAGCTCGTGGACTGGGATAAGGACCACGCGGACCTCAAATGGGAGAAACCAGACACTGATGGCGGTGCTGAAATTACTGGCTACGTCATTGAATACAAAGAGAAGTTCGGCAAGGACTGGGTGACTGGCAAGGAGGTCCCTGGAGACAGCCTCAAGGGCACCCAGGACGGTTTGAAGGAAGGATGCACTTATGAGTTTAGAATCCGCGCCATCAATAGGGCTGGACCTGGTGAACCTAGCGACAGCACCAAGCCTATTGTGGCCAAGTGCAGATTTGGTGAGTAATATAAATGCCCACTTAATTACCTTGCCCACGGCTATCGTATGACAAAGCTAATACTTACTTAATAGTTTTCTATCCCAGAGTAATGCAAATAGGTTTAGTGGATTCGTTAATTTCTGTGTGAAAAATAGTGTATTTAACTAAAACCATGTTCGGCCGAGATCTCTAATACCAGCTTCTTGATTCATGTTTTTGTATTCCAGTCAAACCATACATTATTGGCGAGGGTCTGCAGAACATGATCATCAAGAAGGGACAGATCATCACCTTTGACATCAAATATGGTGGTGAGCCTGAACCTGAGGTCAAATGGATGCTGGGAGAAGAGGTATGTGTCTTTAGTTTTATCCTTCTCTGTTGATACTTCATCAATACCTACCACTTCAGAACTATACTTTACAATTATTACCTCGTCGACGATGGTCCTCATTTTATCAGCACCAGAGCATTTTGGTACTTGGGAGTTGACATTTAAAACATGTGAAATATTAAGCAAATTCGAAGTTGTTTCCTGTTCTTCTGATATTTTTTACCAATTGGACAGTATTCTAACAAAATTGTTTTTATTTTTTTCCAAAAAGAAACGTGGAAAGGCGTTTACGGAGAAGGTCAGCCGAATGAATGGAAAATTAGATGTTCTCACTCTATATGTTCTAAAACCAAACAAACAACGCAACATTTACATTTTTCTATCTCTACTTTTACAAAATGTGGCTAACATCTTACAGAATATTACTCTGTGTCAAAAGGAATCATTTCTTTGTCAGCAATTTCCAAAATTTTACGGCTTTTCTGAACGTTGATCTTTCAACATGAAAAGCTGCATATAATTCAGTTTTCATTGTCATGAGAGAACCAGATCTTTGATCTCTACCAAAATTTTACATCTGAAATGATTCGTTTTGACTAAAATAATAATAATAAACATTTAATAATATCGCAATGGATGTGATTTTACATTGAGCACTGTTCATTGTAACATCGCAATGTCAATTGTAAGCTTTTGATATTGTGACTACATTTTAATACACTTTGATTGGACGTTATGTTACGAAATTAATCAGAACTGAATGCATAAGAAGCTTATTTTTGTGAATAATTGAAAAATTATTTGATTATTTCTAGACTTTTTCAAAATTTTTCCAAATCTACCTTCACTTCACTGACACTAGCGGTGCACTTCAGTTTGTTCATAGAACTTTCGAGCACCACCCTTCCTTTTCACTTATAAAGTTCTGAAGAACTCTTCACTCAGGACTCAACACATCAATGAGATCTAAACCTTCTAAGCTCTGCAGAGATCTCTACAAATGTGATAACAAAGGCAGAATGGCTTTGCGTCGTCAGAAACTGCTCGAACATTAACATCCTAACACAAATTCACTGGAGTTAGCGCCACAAAAGTAGTACCTACCTTAGAGCCTTCGCTCGGAGCGTAGCAATAAGCAGAATTTACGAAAAAGTTATGGAAATTTAGTTGAACTCGTAGATTTACCAGATAAGCTACCAATCAGACTCGTTTTGTGGCGCGGATTCTATGGCTCCTGACTCACGAACTCTACTCATAGCCAGATTTACTAGAACAAAATTTGTGGTGACTCTACCTCTTTTTAGCGCTCTTACGATGAAATAGGTAAGGTACAAACAAGGTAGGTATTGAGCGGAAAGGACAATTGAATAGATGAAAATTAAATAGAGATGAATGGAACTGTGTGTCGTGGTGCTAGAATGAAAGGTTCAAGTGTTGTGCAATAGAGAAACACGACAGATCACAACATAGGGAATCCATACGTGGGGTGTTATAGTAATACCCCTACTCGCAGTTCCTCATCTACATACTTACTACCTATCTCTTAGAGCGCTAGATAGAGAAAAGTCTCCGCAAAGTATGCTCTATTTATCCTGGCCCTAGGGTTCAAGACGATCGTTTTCTGACTATTCTGATATGTAACAGGAAATTCGTGATGACGGAGACCGCATCACCATTGACAAATATGAGAAGAACACGGTCCTGACGGTCAGGAAGACGACCAGACCTGACAGCGGAAAGTACAAGCTGGTGCTTACCAACTCGTCAGGCACTTGCGAGAGCATTGCTGATGTGGTTGTGCTGGGTAAGTGGAAATGACTTAAAATATCTTTAGGTCACACGGTCCCTGAAGATATTATAAGTAGGTTAGTAGGTGCCTAGCTAGGCACCTACCTGTAGGTATGTGTCTTGAACTGATAATGCCTTTAGATTAAAGTGCATGACGTCATTATTTTATACTTAGGTAACTACTAGGTACTTATCTAACATAAGCAAGAAAGGCTGTTTAAAATTTGTTGATCTGTTTTCATTGACATGAAAGAACAGTTAAAAAACATCATGTAGGGACTAGGGAGCCTTCGCTAATTGTCAGTTTTAGTTAAGAGTGAACAAGTTATGAGTACCTACCTAGTAAACAAACGTTCCATGTAATTTTCAGACAAACCAAACAGGCCAAACGGCCCTGTTGAAGTTGTGGACATCCGCGCTGAGAAGGCAACAGTTAAATGGAAGAAGCCGGACGACTGGCAGGGATCCGACATCACTGGATACACCCTCGAGAAGATGGACATGGTAAATGGCCAGCTTTGCTTGATGATTGATGCAGTAGCCTAGGTAGCTATGAGGCAACGCATAGGTAAGCGCGTGCCTGAGCATTAGCGTGGATACAGTCTCGCGCTTTTGACACGAGTGATGAGTACTTACCTACTATGAATGTGGATGGATATACCGGTAGGGGTAGGCCTAAGAAAAGGTGGATGGTCTGTGTGAATGCGGATATGTTTGTGAAAGGAGTGAGTTCTAATATGACGGGTAATAGAGGGAAATGGAAGAGAGAAACGGGTTGTGCCGACCCCACTTAAGTGGGATAAGGGCAGGAAGAAGAAGAAGATAGTCTCGCGCTTGTAGGTGGCATATAGAAAGGCCTAAGCTGTGAGCGAAGTAGGTACCTACCTACCTAGGTAACTAAAAAAGAAAAAAATATATTTAGATAATAAAATGAAACCTACTTGATTGTGTGTGTCCGAGAAAACAAAATTTTAAAAAAGTCCAACTGTTAATCGACTTTCTGATCTGACTGTTTGCTGACTGTAGGTACCTACCTATACCTTATTATTTAAGTAATACTGATAAATAATTGCTGGTAACGCAATATCTACATTGCTCTATTTTTTTATTCTCCAGGACACAGGAAACTGGGTGCCATGTGGTGAGACCGGACCAGAGCCCACGGAGTGCACGGTCAAGGGCCTGACGCCCAACCACAAGTACAAGTTCAGGGTGCGCGCCGTCAATAAGGAGGGCGAGTCTGATCCATTGGAGACTGATGGTTTCATTGTTGCTAAGAATCCCTACGGTAAGACACTATTTTTTCTGAGCAGTTCCTACATGGAAGAATAAAAAAGCTTCTACCATTATGGTAGATCTTTTTTATCCATCGACCTTAAAACAAACTGCAAGTAAACCTACTTAAAATTAATCGCAATATCGAAGGCAGTAGTATTTTTTTCCAAAATATATTTAGGATTAAACGAAACGCAATTCTGTTCTGTCAATGTCAAAAGTTATATATGTCAATGTCAAACAGAGTTTCGGTCGCTTTTCTTTCTGTTTGTTTACAAACAAACCAAACAAAGTTTCACTGGGCGTATGTTGTATTTTCTTATTTTTGTGTGAGAAGTTTGTTTTTTAAACTTTGAAAATGTTCTTCAGACCCACCGAAGGCGCCCAGCAAGCCGGTTATTATCGACTACGACAACATGTCGGTTACTCTGCAATGGGAGCCGCCGACGGAAGACGGCGGCCGACCGATCCTGGGCTATGTTATCGAAATGAAAGATAAATTCGCCCCAGACTGGATCGAGGTAAATACATGCATAAATTTTGCTCATTTGTACCTTCTGCTTATTTAAATCTTCATAAAGAGGAAGAGAATAAAATTGAATGTTTTGGAAAGCACTCCCGTATTTTATTTAATTCATACACTCGACTTGATTTTTCATGATAATTTTTTTACGAGGTCTTTATGCCACTAAATATTCCATTTTATCCTAAAGAAAAAGTTTTAATTTAGTTGAGAGTCTAGATTTGATTAAAAAACACTATCACCACCATCTAAAATAGTTTCGTTAAATTTCAGGTCAACAAAACATCAGATACCAAAACCGAGTACAAGGTGGAGGGTTTGAAGGAGAAGATGGTGTACCAGTTCCGCGTGAAGGCGTATAACAAGGCTGGAGTCGGAGAGGCTTCCGCTCCTACTGACAACCATCTGTGCAAGCATAAGAACTGTAAGTTTAAATGATACTCATAACTTATATTACCATCATTAAGCATAATAATATGCTACACATCAAGTAGAACAAATTAATAATATAGGTTTTAAAAAATCATCTCAAAATTACATCCTTCACCGATCCCTGGTGTCACGGGATCCTAGTCTCTCATTAGTGCAATTTTCGGGAAGCATTTCTAATTTTATTTATGATCCCTGATATATTGACACTTTGAAAGAATCATCATCATCATCATCATGTCTAGTGTCCACTGCTGAACATAGGCCTCCCCCATCAATTTCCACAGCGATCGAAAGATTACCTAGGTTAAAATGATTGTAATATTAATTTAATTTAAATCTTCTCAGTGAAACCACGTATTGAACGCAGCACATTCAAATCGGTGATCATCAAGGCGGGACGCACACACAAGTGGTCCGTTGATGTAATCGGTGAACCAGCACCAGAAATGACTTGGTAAGATATTGAAGACTCTAGCTCAATCACTTGAAAAAATTCTCGTCTTTCAAAAATATTATATTTAAAGCGCACTGACAAAGACTAAGATATACACAGATCAGCTCTGAGAGCTGCCAGTGTATTATAAATAATAACAATAATATTTGTGAAAAGCATTCGAATTACTTAGCTTAATTTCTGAACAATTTCTTTTCAAGTTTGATAAGAAATGTGAAAAAAATGATCTTAAAACCACTCACATAGCGCTAAATAAGAGCGCGATCTAATTTCTAGCGAGTCGCCATCTAGAATAAAAATTACACAACTCTTCCAGGTCATGGCGTGACAATATAAAGCTGGTTAACACGGAACGTATCAAGATTGAGAACAAGGAGTACCACACTGACTTTACGGTTGTAAACGCGGTGCGACGCGATACTGGCAAATACACGCTACGTGCCGAGAACTGCAATGGTTTTGATGAGGAAACTGTTGAGCTGACTGTGCTTAGCAAGCCAAGCGCGCCTAAAGGTAAGAAATAGATAGATGATAGATTAACGCTTTATTGTACACTTATTAAAGTTCGCCTGCGACCACGGTTGTTGCAATACAGCCGAAACGCCGGGAAATAATAAAGGTAATACGCGATAAAATCCTGTTATAAAATATATCTCTAAAGATGTACACTTATTTTATTTAATTTATATATTTGTGCTTATACAGAGAATATATAAAAATAAGCAAATTGTACAATGAATGGCCATATATAGAAATATGCAAAAAGTAAGGGGTTGCTGGGTTTCGAACACTCGGTCGTACGATCGTACGTGTCACGGCGCGTTTCAACGTTATTTTAAATAAATAAATAAAGATTGAGTGTTCACGATGAAAAAAAAAAACTTACTTTTCACTATCCGCCTTATTAGTAAGTTCGTATGAGTCAGTGGCCAACTCTGGTGACGAAGATTTTAGGCCGCCTTAAGGCCTCCGTCATGGCTTAACGACTTAAAGAGCCGGAACCGACAATTTAACGTGCCCTTTGAAACATGGAAGCGCTCAAATAAACGTGGTGTTAAGTTACGACAGGTTTAAACTCTAGAGGGCTCACCAATAAAAACTAGTTTTTCCGAAGTTCCACCAGATTTACGCATTGCATAGATAAACCTTGCATAAATTCAGAATATGTCATAAATAATTTCTCACCAATAAACCAGGTGGAACTCTGATGAAACTATTTTTCGGATACGTCAAGATGCACGAATCGGCAACATCGCATCCAAAGAGAAACCTCTAAAAAAGTATCATTTTTGTCTATGACTACAGTTTATATTTGTCAAATTTGAAACTTCTTGATTTTGGCGGTGGCGGGAATTCGTATTGTGCTACAAAATTGTTTCAAATAATTAAAGATTGTTGCGAATTTATTTCAATATTTTGGATTTATCTTGAGAAAAAATGGCTAAGGGAGAGCGCTGTGTCAACTGGGAGAACGAGGAAAATCCACCTCCACGCGTATTCATATTGAGAGATCTACCAAACAATTCGTCCAAATACATCACACCGTTTTTAGTAAACCGATATTTTAATCGAAACTGTTCATCGCTGTACAAATCAAAAGGATTTTCTCTTTTTTTATATACTTTTTCTTGTCTTTCTGGCTGCATGAAATTAATTATACAATTCACTCGTTCTACGTCTTCTATTGCCCTCAGTTCCATTTTTTAGTAATTTATTTTTTTCGCCTGTAATGTATGGAAAAGTAAACAAACAGTACCTAGGTGCAATATGTATCTAGAACAAGTAAACAAAAACTCCTTGGTATGTGCGAGTAGAATATAATACGAACTCTTTGGTGTTACCAGAAAATATTTTTACATACATACTAACATGTATTCTGTGGTTACACTAGATTTATACTAGGGGGCAGGCTTGTGTAACTTCGAAATAGCGTTTGTATGAAAGAAATGTCATAGTTATGCAAGGTGTAACTTCATAATTGGTTTATTGGTGGTGATTTTGCTTATTCTGCAGTTGAACATTGGAAAAACTTTATTTCAGGTTTATTGGTGACGGGGTAGAATTGTATTGTTACTCTTAAGTTACACCCGTCGTAACTTTACACCACGTTAATTAATAAGGCCGTAGAAGCATAAGTGAGTAAGTAGTTGTATCTGCACTAGATATGTTATTTCTCCTAAAAGTTTCATCATGCATCCCACATGAGACAGCCTGGCATAATTATTATCCAATACATTTTGGATGCAAGAAGTATTATTGCATTGTGGAGATATTACCCTACAACTTCACCTATAGTTTTTTTTGCCCAGTTTTGTACCAATTCCTATGATTCCCAGGACCCTTGGATGTGTTCGACGTGAACGCAGAAAGCTGCAAGGTTAAATGGGAGAAGCCTGAAGATGATGGAGGTTCTCCCGTCAAGGAGTATGAACTGGAGAAGATGGATGTGGCCACTGGCAAGTGGGTTAGAGTTGGCAGGTTAGTATTGATTGAAATTATGAACTTTAGCTTGTTGGATTAAGGTATATTTTATTACTGAAGCTATTAAGTTAAAGCCACGTTTTCAAATCCAATACTTTCACCATCACAGTAACTTCAGACCATGTTAAAACGAACTCTTACTCTCAAGCACAAGTTTATATTTAGCCCACCTAAGAAAGCTTGCTTTTTGAGAAATTCGCGAGCACTGAGTTACTTTGTCCATCTACCGTCTTCCTGTATTGCCAAATGATACAAACAAACATTTTCAAGTCTGCAAAACATAAAAATACTTAGTTCGAAGTGTGGCACCTCGGATCAGTGAAGGTCGCGGGTTCAAGTCCGGCGTGGGTGCAATTTTTTATTTTAAGAACTTTGCGCATCATGAAATGAAATGAAATGATTTATTAAAAATAGATAGAAAGCTTACAGAAAAATCCAAAGCGCTTAACTATCATAAATGAACATAACTTAAATATACTTTTAAATTGTTATATATGGAGCATAGACTGTCATTGAAAAAGTCGATATGCTGGAACTCGTGGAGAAAATCATTTAGTAGGTTTAAAGCACATAACGTTGGCGCGTTACTTGCGTGAAAGGTTCGTGTAGAATGACAGGAGAACAACTTATGCCTACGACGGCCACAGCGCACGTAGTTATCAGGGACATAAAGTGTCATACTGCTTAGAATATTCATGTAGGTGTGAATAAAAAAAATCTAAATGTTCTGTAACTTAGTCTGAATTTTGTCTGACAGAGTGGCCGGTGACAAGAAGCCCCTGGAGATGGAAGTGACTGGCCTGGAGCCAGGACACCAGTACAAGTTCCGAGTGACAGCTGTCAACGATGAGGGTGACTCCGAGCCACTTGAGACTGAACGGGCTACGCTTGCTAAGAACCCCTTCGGTAAGACTCATAAAAGATATTATAATATTTGATAATAAACCTGTCCGTATGTCCACCCCTTCAACAGACAGCTAGTCTACTCATCCGCCCTAAATCTCCACACTATCCATCCTTTCATAGGTTACTGTCCGCCCATAAATCAGACCGTCTCTAACCTCTACCTCCTTCTACCTGTCAATCAAGTTTGTCATGGGGCTGTCATTTTAAACAAATTTGTAGACATGGAATTTGAGGGTGAATTATGGCCGGTAGCCAAAAATTTTATTGAAATAGTTACAATTGTAGCAAATTATTTAAACAATGATGTGTGATGCCAAGATACATATGTAAAGATATTTCTTTCGAATCAATGTTTCAATTTCCATTTAAATATCATCAGAATCAGGGTTTAACTTCATTCAAAAGCATTCGATTCGAGGAACTTCTTTGAAAAGCGTCGTTTATTTGAATTGAACAACTTTTTGAAAGTCTTCATGCGAGTCCTAGAATATGATCAGAAACATGTCTTATGACATAGCAGCTGATTATTCTCAGAAATATTATTTTCATGAATAGGCGTTTGAAGATCTGTTGAATAGCCATGCAGGATCATGACTTTTGAGCGTTTTAAACTATATATGACTTATGTAAATCATCGTACACAGAGGTATCAGACAAGCCCGGCAACGTGAAAGTGGCGGACCACGACAACCAAAGCGCGGAGATCGCCTGGGACCCGCCGAAGTCCGACGGTGGCGCCCCCATACAGAAGTATATTATACAGAAGAAACCAAAGGGTGGTGACTGGGAGAATGCTGCTGAGGTAAACAAACTTCTAACCCCTTTTGAAGCACTGAAGTGCCTATCATTTACTAGCTCTTGATTGCATGATAATAAGATTTAAAAGCCTGTTATTCCAGGCGACAAACCACATCTTTTCCAAGTTTCATCCGAATCTGTTATGTAAATGTGATAGCCAAAATTGTACAATTTTCGCCAGTGCCTTTAGGCCCTAATAAATAAACGTGGTGTAAAGTTCATCAAACCTATTACCTACGTAGTAGGTTTCCAATTCCTTGGTTTGACTTTACCACTTTAGTTCCTGTGATAGCTATTTTATCATCGTGGCGCTAGTTTCGCTAGTTATCAACCAATGAGCGATCAGCAATGCAATCCCAATCATTGTATTTTTTATTTAATCAGTCAACCGTTTGTTTTTACTATGATTCAGCGATAATCCGGTTTAGTAACTTAAATTATCTTATCTTATTTTTTAATAGCAATACTTTTTGGTACAGGTGCCAGGAACAGCTACGTCAGGAAAGGTGGAAGGTTTGCCGGAAGGCGGCGAGTTCCAATTCCGAGTGATTGCCGTCAACAAGGCGGGTAACTCCGAGCCGTCGGAGCCCACGCAGATGACTACCATTAGGCATAAGGCTTGTGAGTATTCATTAATGAAAAATGGCGCATGCACAAAAAGTGAAGCAAAAAAAAAAACCAACAATTGTTACATTAATACATCAAGAAATACATAGTTGTAAGGTACATTAAGTACTCTAAATGCTCAATCACTTATAGGTAAACACTACATGCACTAAATTAAATTAGAAGGAGTATGTAGGTAGGTAAGAAAGAAAGAAAACGGCGTTTTATAACTCTGATAGTAAAAAAATAATTAGGTAATGATAGCTTAGCAACTAATAGCCGGAACCGATAATTTAACGTGCCCTCCGAAGCAGGGAAGCGCTTAGATGAAAATGCCACTAGCGTCACCCATTCACTTACGGTCCGTTTAGAACGATCTTCGTTATGATTCTCTCATTAGTTATGATGCGGTTTATCCCGGGTAAATCCTGATCCCGTGAAAATTCCGGGATAAAAGGTATTCTACAGGGTGTCCCACGGCTATGCCACATGGAGGGAAAGTACCTTAAATATTGTAGATGGAACATTTTACTGGAAGAAGACATTATTTTTATTTAAAAAACAATTTAAACTGCATTCACAGATATTTAAATAATTACATGGTTGAACCGGAAATCGAACCCGTTACATGAGAAAAATAATCAACCTGTAGCTTTATCATACCGATCGAAAGGCTTCATCATAAGGATTATTTTTTGCTTAATAACATAGTGTCACAAATAAAAGGAAGGTCATGAACTTTAACATTTTTAATACAAAATTTATCAATTTATCAAATGCTCAAAATGATTCCCTTCCTGTTGAATACAAAGTCGAACTCTTTTGATTATTTCGCTCCCTGTCGATTTTTTGATCTTGTTGTGGTGGATATTTCGAATAACACGTCTAAGTTCTGCTTGTAGCTCGTGGACACTTTCATACTGGTTATAGGTACTTCTCAAGTGGGTACATTTACTAGTAATACGTACTTATGATAATGTCAGTTGTATGTGCTTACGGCAATGTCAGCTAAGTATTTATTTTTCTGAACACAAATGTTAAAATTCATGGCCTTCCTTTTATTTGTGACACTATGTTATTTAGCAAAAAATAATCCTTATGATGAAGCCTTTCGATCGGTATGATAAAGCTACAGGTTGATTATTTTTCTCATGTAACGGGTTCGATTTCCGGTTCAACCATGTAATTATTTAAATATCTGTGAATGCAGTTTAAATTGTTTTTTAAATAAAAATAATGTCTTCTTTCAGTAAAATGTTCCATCTACAATATTTAAGGTACTTTCCCTCCATGTGGCATAGCCGTGGGACGCCCTGTATATGTTGTCTTTAACCTTCTCCATCATTCAGTGAAAGTGCCATTAAAATCTGTAAAATCTAATTTGATGAATGTCGCCATCTTGTATTGAATAAATTCGACTTTGATGCCTATTTCAGTGAAGCCACGCATCGATCGTACCAACCTGAAAGCGTTGGTGGTCCGCGCCGGCAAGCCTATCTTCTTCGACGTGAACGTGAAGGGAGAACCCGCGCCCAAGGTGCAGTGGTTCCAGAAGTGGAAGAACGAGGAGAAGGAGGTAATTTGAGCTGTATTCCTATTGGGGCTTATTACAAGAAAATGAGCCGAGCTTAGACCAAGTCTAACTAAAACACTGTCCCTAGAAAAATGATCTTTAAATACTCGTACATAGAACGCTTTTTTGTGGTAACAGTTTTGTTTTGACATGTGTCAACATGGGGTTCAACCAAGGTTTTACGATTTTATAATAAGCAGCATTAAGTCTTAGGTCCGCTTTAGGAAGCTCGGTGTATGGATGATTATAGAATTAAATTTTTTGAGCCGTGTTGGCCGAATGGGGTTTTACCTCAACTTTCAAACCGAAGGTTGTGGGTTCGAATCCCGGCTGTACATCAATGGATTGTATGCGCTTTAACACGCTTTAAACGGTGAAGGAAAACATCGTGAGGAAACCAGTTAGTGTTCTTATAGGCGGCGATGGGCTTGCAACCTATCACGTATGGAATACTAACTTCTGCAAGATGTGGGCATGTATCAAATATGTGTTTGGACATGCCTCTGACTACCCCCTTAGACATCTTCAAAGGATCTGGAATAAGTAACATAAAAAGATCTGAGAGAATGTCTACCGCGCCTTGGGGATACAGTCGTGAACCTGTTTACGTTTACGTATCAACCGCTTTGCATAAAATCTCTCATTTCCCCCAGGTGACAACTGGAGTAATAAACGTAGACTACAACACGAAGTTAGATATCAAGGAATCGGTTCGCGCTATGACCGGCACCTACCGTGTCCTGGCTGAAAACCAACATGGCAAGGATGAAGCTGAAGTGGAAATCACAGTGCTATCCTCACCAAGCAAGCCAGGAGGTCCGCTGAAGGTGGCTGACGTCACCAAGAACGGATGCAAGCTGGCGTGGAAGAAACCGGAGGATGATGGTGGTATGTATTCTAGGATCTATTCATCAAAGGGTAATCCCCCCTTTGATATGAACTAAAATTCAGGCGCCAAAAAAAGTCTGAATGTATGAACATTACAGGAGGAGTATTTCAATTTGAAAATGTCCTAAGATTTGTAATTGAGTCAACCCATTGAATTTCATGAGTTGAGACCCTTTGAATACTACGGCTTTCCGACGTATTAATACTCGTATACCCACCTAGCTGTCATTCTGTTTACATATGAACTCATATTTCTAGGTGCCTGATTATATGAATTACCAGGAGTATTTTAATTTAACAAATTGGGATAAAAATCTTAAACAACAAGCCCGTAGACCTACGAAAAAACCCCCGCCACTTCTAGAACATTGGATTTTAGGAAGTTAGTCAGATCCCCTCATCAACTAGAAAAGAGCTGATGATCTTCGGCTGAACAGATTTTCATGAAACATGGCTAAGAACACTCGGGATAAAATTATCTATGACACAAAAGTTTGGGAGCTACGATACCACAGACAGACATGTTAAACTTATAACACCCCTCTCTTTGCGTCGGGGTTTAAAAATAACCCACGTTGCCAAATTTCGTCAGTACTGTTTATCAAATCCGCCAGGCTTGAGATGAATAGATACCCTTTCTACATTCTGTCTCACTCTTGCAAAAACGATTTGCAGAGATAGGACACAAATTATTCAATCATAAATCTTCCCCAGGTAAACCGGTCACCGGCTACGTAGTCGAGAAGCTGAACAAAGCCACCGGCCGCTGGGTTCCAGTTGGCAAGACTGAAGACACCGAGATGGAAGTCAAGGGTCTGCAGGAGGGTGAAGAGTACGAGTTCAGGGTCAAGGCTGTCAATGATGAAGGGGAATCAGAGCCGTTGAAGACTGATCACTCTATCATTGCGAAGAATCCTTACGGTAAGTTACGGCTAAGCCTATGTGGGCATGTGCTAAATATAGCCATCTTAGACATTTTCAAATTACAAAAAAATATTATTACAAAAAAGTTAAACCTTAGTTGAACACCATGTTGACACATGTCAAAACAAAACTGCTACCACAAAAAAGCCATATGTACGAGTATTTAAATATCGTTTTTCTAGAGACAGTTTTTTAGTCAGTGCTTCGCTGAACTCGGTGCATATTTTTTGTAATAAGACTGCATGGGGTTTAAATTTTCTAGATAAGACCTATTTAATAAACGTACGTGAGTGTCGTGGAACCTCTGTGGAACACTCGGTTGGAACGAAGTTTCAACTTCGACATTTGGCATTTGTCAAATATCAAAATCAGTTTACGTATACTACGTTTTGACCTAGTGTCGGTAGTATGTGACGGTAAAATGGAACCGATACCTCCATCCTCGATACCGTCCGTAAAGTTACTTCGTTCCAAAAAACAATTGTTTAAAATAAAACTTTATACCACAGATGTCCCCGGCAAGCCGTCCATCCCAACCCTGGAGGACTGGGACGTGGACCGGGTGGATCTGAAGTGGGAGGCTCCGAAGAACAACGGCGGAGCGCCCATCACCGGCTACGTCATCGAGAAAAAGGAGAAGTACGGATCTTGGACCGAGGCGATCACTACTTCGGTGAGTTCATTCAAAATTAGCGATCACTAATTAGATAGACATTTATTTGGTAACACACACAGACACAGGTACATCTAATAAACGAACAAGAAAAAAATAGGTAAGTACTAAATAAACAAAGTAGGTATGAGGTAAGTAGGTGACAGAGGTGGGAAACAAACAACAGAAGTACGCACAAAGATTAAGCTGAAAATTAGAAGATTAGCGAGTTTATATGTTACGCTGCCCTAAACGCAACGATAGCGCGATCAATTGTTTTCTGTGGCGCCATCTATTATGTAGTAAAATGTCTCTGTCTGTTTGTTTGTTACGCTTTCACGCCCAAACCGCTGAACAGATTTAGTTGAAATTGGGCATAGTTAAGACAGACAGAGTTACTTTCACATTTATAATATTAGTATGGATTGTTTGACTCTCTTTTCGAACTTTTATGTTTTATATCCTGCGTCACGATTTCGTGACCGTTTGATGCATACTAAGGCATAGTGAATGAATGAATTTACACTTTATTGTACAGATAGGTACAGCAAGAAAATATAAAACGTCCCCCGCCATTTTCCACCCCTGCTATCTTACAAAACGCTTAATTATTTCTTCTTTTTTAATTTCCTAGACCCCGGAGTGCAAAGCACGAGTGCCAGATCTGAAAGAAGGCAATACGTACCAGTTCCGCGTGCGAGCTGTCAACAAGGCGGGGCCGGGAGAACCCGGAGACGCCACGCAACCTCATGTCGCTAAGGCACGGTTCTGTGAGTATCTATCTACTTTATGTGTATCGGTCAGACTAATTTCCCATAGCAGTATTTCACTGAAGCTGGGGTGGTGTATCAGCTCTAAACATATCGAGATAGCGACTAGTATTTCGTACTGCTTGCGACTGATGTAGGTTTCGTGAGAGCTACTATCATCATCATCATCCACAGCCTGACTTCACCCACTGCTGGGTATAGGCCTCCCTAAGCTTGTGCCATCCACCACGATCGTACGCAGATTAGCGCAGGATCGTGGTGGAGAGCTACTTTACTGACATGAAAATAGTAAAGTTTGGCCTTTATCGACTAGAGACTAGTATCATATCTGATGCATAGATATGAGGTAGCAAAGGTTCAATTTTAAATTTTTTCAATTTAATTTTCAATTTATTTATTAGAAACTTAACTATGACATTACAGACATTCCAGATCATCACAGTTAATAAATATAAGTACACATAATAAAAACATCCGAAAATCACACAGAAAAAAAAAACATAAAATTGTAAAAAAATTAGACAAAAAAAAAATTCAAAACAAAAATTAAAAAAATTAACGTTGCAAACTTTCACAGAACTCCAGGCATAATAATACTTATAGCATCTAGAATTCGTTGTAGTTAAAGCTGAATTTGATATAGGTTACTTGGGGAACTATCATAATATTTGTCCGAAGCACCTGCGATTGTTCCTTCATCTTTCCTTCACCTTACACCAATTCGATTTTCCAGTGAAACCACACATCAACCGCGACAAGATGATAACTGTCCGTGTTCGCGCCGGAACTACCATCAAGTTTGATGTCGACATCCGAGGTGAACCTCCACCGAGCAAGATTTGGAGCTTTGCTGGCAAGGTAACATACATATATGATAGTTTTAAAAATGTTTCAGAATTTTAACCCATTGAACGCCGCCTTATTGGTACATTGCCCGCCAATTGGTGGGTCTGGCATGTGAATCAAGAACTTCATCCCGCCGATCGGCGGGCTTGGCACTGAATGAGTTAAGATAGATCACCTAAAAGAAAGCTAGGCCCCAAAGTGTGTTTGTTGCCCTGGTTCTTCAAGGCACTCGCCGCGAGGGAACAGGAGTAGAATCACCTAGTTGACTAAGACTTGACCTAAGACTATTCTAAGTGATGCCAGCGGCTACTGAATAAATGATTTTTGACTAGAATACAATACATAACGTACCAGCCAATAAATTGGGACAAGAGCCGGAAGATGATGAAACTAGCTTCCTCTCGCACCTTCGCTCGCCATTTGTTTCCATTATTATGAATGGACATTATTATGATTGGACATTATTATGATTGGTAATTTTTATGAATGGAAATTTTTAGACTGTTTGTCATTTTTCATAATTAGACATTATTCGTTGAAAGGATTTCTTTGTTTAAACAATATGTTTTTTTTTATACTTTTTTTACAAGCTCAATTTTTCCCCCAGCCCCTGGAAAACGGACCAGGCATAAAGATAGACAACGAAGACTATAACACTAAGCTTCAGATTTACGAGTCCAGCTGGCAGAACACAGGAGTCTATACACTGAAGGCGGAAAACGAATCTGGTGTCGATGAGGCTACTGTTGAGGTCACTGTGCTAGGTAAGTTATTAGGATGGGGGATTAGGGGTTAATGAACTTATGCCCGGTTTCTATATTCAACGAACAGTCATAGGTAAAAGCTACGAATAGTTTCCACCTAACCATTATCGGATGGTAAGTTTGACAGCTAAACTGACGTTTGAAAAATCTTGGTCATAGCCAATGTAGTGCACAAAAGGAGCGTCTTTGAGGCGCACTTATATTCCTTTTCTTTTGTCTTTTTTTCTTTCAGACAACGGCTTCACGAATGCCTAGATCCGTTGGGCGAACTGTACATTTTTACATTCCTGGTTCTCTTCACTGACAAACCCGGCAGGCCGGAAGGTCCTCTTCGGGGACCGTGTAACTTATGCTGTAAATTTTTACATTTTTCTGGTTTTCTTCACAGACAAACCCGGCAAGCCGGAAGGTCCTCTAGAAGTGTCGGACGTCCACGCTGACCATGTGAAACTAGCGTGGAAGAAACCAAAGCACACTGGAGGATTACCCCTTAGTGCGTTTGTGGTCGAAAAGATGGATACACTCACTGGCAAGTGGGTGCCCGCGGGTACTGTCGAACCGGATGCCTTAGAAGCTACTGTCACTGGTGAGTGGTATTATGGACCTTTTGATGAAGGTGCTTGACCATTTAGCAGTAATAATAAGGTTGCTAGGTAGTTGATAGTCCTTATGATTATAGACAATAGATTCAAAATAGCTAGAGAAATATTATTCTGATGGAACTGTTTATGTAGTCACTATCACAGGAATGGACAGATCATAAATATTTTGTTGTATTATTTGAACACCTAGTAGCCCACCCATTGCTTTGCTCATGTGGTGCCTATGCCACTCATGAATACTATAGAGTTCCATCATAAATTAACTAATCTATCTTCATCATTCATCAAAACAACTATCCAACAGGCCTAGAACCCGGTCACACCTACCAATTCCGCGTGAAGGCGCTGAACGAGGAAGGGGAATCCGAACCCCTGGAAACAGACCATGGAATCCTCGCCAAGAACCCCTACGACGTGCCAGCACCCCCTGGTCTTCCAGATATCGTGGACTGGGATGAGAAGTCCGCCAAGCTTAAGTGGGAACCCCCTATTAGGGATAATGGAGCTCCCATTACTGGATACGTTATTGAAGTCATGGATAGAGATAGGGGCGAATTTGTTAAGGTTAGTATTCATAATTAAGTATGCTTTGAGAAATGAAAAGTTTTATCTAAATTTTCGATTCCGACGGGATTCGAACCCGATAAACCGATAAATATGAGCTTCTCAAAGATTTCGATTGCGATTTCAGGGATTCCGTGGCCGAGTGGTAAGGCACTCCGGCTTTAGGAGAATTCGGCTCTAAATTGTATAACTTACATCACAATGAAAAACCTTTATCTTTACTTCACAGGCGGCAGAAATCCAAGGCAACGTGTGCCAAGGCACCGTGCCTAAGCTGGAGGAGGGTAATCAGTACCAATTCCGCATCCGCGCGTTGAACAAGGCCGGCCAATCGGAACCATCTGAGAATACCAACTGGCATACCGCTAAAGCACGCTTCTGTAAGTATACTGTCTTTTGACATAGCAATAACGAAATGGATCTTGGTTACTGAGGCAATAATACTTGGCAATAATCTTGAGATGCTGATGACGTCATAATGGCGTATCAAATGATATCTAACTTGAGTAAATTGTTGAGTTAAGATTAATAATACGGGCATAACTGCCGTACCCAGAAACATTTAATGGCTACTTTTCCATATAAAATCTTTAACAACGAACGGTTTCAGTGGTCATTTATGTTTCTGAATGCGGAAGTTACACCCTTTTTTTAAAACAAGCTTGTTCAGGAGAAAATATCAAGCGTATATCGCAAAAATCCAAGATCGTTTTTCTAGTGACAGTTTTTTAGTTAGACTTAGTCTAAACTCGGTTCATTTTCTTGTAATAAGACGGATGTTTATAATATAACAGTGAAGCCACGCATCGACCGCACCAACCTAAACCCGATCACAGTGAAGGCCGGTCTGCCGGTCTCACTCGACGTGAAGGTGTTCGGTGAACCGCCTGCCACCGTCACTTGGTACTTCAAGGGCGATGAACTTAAGAATGGGTATGTTTTGATACTTAGCAGAGATTATCATATCTTCCCGTTTAAGAAGAGATTTTTAATATCCTAAAAATTACATTGATTGTGATATCGCTCTAACCAATTGAGCTACCGTAGTAGATGGAAAAGTTATAACATAAGTAATTGAAACTGACAAGTGTGCAGTAAAATCATATTCTTCTTCATGCTTGAGTGGATGTAGCTAGTAGTAGAAATGATTAATTTCTCAAATCAAATCAAATCATTTATTTGCCAGAAAGTATGTAAAATATTGGTCTTAAAGATAATGAGAAAAGTTCCAACACTTTCTTACCTTATCGTCGGCATGCAAATTACCTACCACCTACCTACGCCTACTTACCTACCACTACACCTTCTGTCTACCCCACCTTTTTTTTAAAAACCCCAAAAACTGTCAATTTACTTAATTTACGACGGCTTGAGACTCAGGGTCTTCAGCTATACAAAGAGAAAGTATCTGTGTCTTGCTGATAAAGTCAGTCCTTGGTGATAAAATCTACCGTACTTTCTAGATTTTTATCATAATCTATCTATCTATTATTATAAGAATCTTTGTCCTGACTGACTGACTGACTGATAGACAACGTACAGCCTAAACCGCTGGTCGTAGAGACTTGAAATTTTGAGGGTATGTCCGTCTTGGTGCGTAGGGGTGTACTAAGAAGGGATTTTTTGAAATTCAACCCCTAAAGGGGTGAAAAGGGGTAAAAATGATTGTATGAAAAATCGTATTCCTGGCACTTGGAGACATGAAATTTAGAATTATGATAGTTCAACGCTTTTAATGAAAGTCTACATTCAAAAAAATTCAAAACTAACCCTAGAAGGGGATGTAGGGGGTGTTAATGTTTGTATGGGGTTTTTTGAATGCGTGGTCTGATTTGCTTGAAACTCTGTATGATTATTTAAAAATGTAAATAAAAAATTTCCGCACTCTAATAATTTCATAACTACCCCTAAACTGGGGTGAAAGGGGTGTTAAAGTTTGCGTAGGATTTTTTAATACGTGGTTCAATTTGGTCGAAACTCGGTATGAGTATTTAGCAGTAGTGTAATAAAAAATAGCTGCATGTTTTTTTTTCAAAATCTACCCTTTAATGGGGGTGAAAAAGGGGAAGTACAGTACAGATTCTATGGGAGCCATAAGTCCATTGGGAGTGGAAGTGGGGTATTTGGGGAAGGGATAACGTATAAGGGATAAGCGGGAAAAAGTGGAATGAAGCGGGATAAACCGGGAGAATGCGGAATAATGCTGAGGAAAAGCGGGAAAAAGCGGAATAATGCGGGAAAAAAAGGAATAAACAGGGAAAAAGCTGGATGATGCGGGATAAACCAGGAAAAAGCGGGGGAAAAGCGGGATAAACTGGGAAAAAGCAGGATAATTCGGGATAAAGCAGGAGGAAAGCAGGTTAAACTAGGAAAAAGCAGGATAATGCGGGATAAAGTGGGTAAAATGTGGGATAAAGCGGGGAAAAAGCGGGATAAACCAAGAAAATGCGGGAGAAAAGGGGGATAAACCGGGAAAAAGCGGGATAATGCGGGATAAAGCTGGGGGAAAGCGGGATAAACTGGGTAAAAGCAGGATAAAGTGGGGAAAAAGTGGGATAAACCGGGATAAAGCGGGATAAACTGGGGAAAAGCGGGATAAACTGGGAAAAAGCAGGATAATGCGGGATAAAGTAAGGACAAAGTGGGATAAACTGGGATAAAGCAGGATAAAGTGGGGAAAAGGTGGGATAAACCGGGATAAAGCGGGGGAAAAGCGGGATAAAGTGGGGACAAAGTGGGATAAACTGGGATAAAGCAGGATAAAGTGGGGAAAGGTGGGATAAACCGGGATAAAGCGAGAAAAAACGAGATAATGTGGGATAAAGCGGGATAAAGCGGGATAATTCGGGATAAAGCGGGGAAAAAGCAGGAAAAAACGGGATCAAGCGAGAAAAATGGAATGATGCGGGATAAAGTTTGGGGAAATGGGATAATGTGGGTTAAGTGGGAAAAAGAGGGGAAATAACGGGAAAAAATCATAAGATCATATTCCTGGCACTTAAGAGACATGAAATTTAGAATTATGATAGTTCAACAGTTTTAATGAAAGTCTGCATTCAAAAAGCTACCCCTAGAAGGGGGTGTTGATGTTGGTATGGGGTTTATTGAATGCGTTGTCCGATTCGCTTGAAACTCGGTATGAGTATTAATTAGTGTAATTACAAAATGTATGCATTCAAAAAAAATTCAAAACTACCCCAGAAGGGGGTGTTAATGTTTGTATGGGGTTTTTTGAATGCATGGTCCGATTCGCTTGAAACTCGGTATGAGTATTAATTAGTGTAATTACAAAATGTATGCATTCAAAAAAAATTCAAAACTACCCCAGAAGGGGGTGTTAATGTTTGTATGGGGTTTTTTGAATGCATGGTCCGATTCGCTTGAAACTCGCTATGAGTGAGTACTGAGTAACATTTTTTTATATATTTTTTTATAAACTCCACTATAAAGGGGTCGAAAGAGGGAGTAACAGTTGCTATGAGAACCATAAGTCCTAAAAACTTGAAACTTGGAGGGTACATTCTTCTTCTGCTGCATTTTAGGATTTCGTAGGGGTGAACTTTTGTGTTTAGGGGGTGGGTTGAAAGGGAGGGCTGTAAATAATTCCTGAAACAGGCGGTGATTAAGTATGTGTGGAATTTCTTAAGTGGGAGTGAGATTGGAAGTGGGGTTAATTCATTTATGGATTTGTGGATGGAGTGAGAATGGTAGTGGGATTGATGGATTTGTGGATTTATGGATTTGTGAGTTTATGGGGGCGTCAGATTAAAATGTGAGAGTGAGATTGTGAGTCACATTAAGAGTGAGAGCGAGATAAGGGTTAGATTGAGGGTCAGATTTAGAGTGAGACTCGGACTCAGACTCAGTCATCAAAGTTGAACTTGCAGTTACAGTCACTCAGTTTAGTCAATGTGATGAAAAGCTTAAGCTTACCTACTCAAGTGATAAGGGCTATGTTAATATGTACCACGTGAACGAAGTCGCGGGCGATCCGCTAGTCTAATATATAAAATTCTCGTGTCACAGTTTTCGTTGCCATACTCCTCCGAAACGGCTTGACCGATTTTGATGAAATTTTTTGTGCTTATCCGTTATCTATGAGAATCGGCCAACATCTATTTTTCATCCCCCTAAATGTTAGGGGTAGTCCACCCCTAAATTGTTTTTTTATTTTTTAGACAAAATTTTTAATTTCTATTTTTTTATGATACAACATACAAAAATACATACAATCCTCAATTTTCACCCTTCTACGATCAACCCTTATTTTTTAATAGCGATATAATGGAAAAACAACGTTTGCCGCGGGTCAGCTAGTATAAGATAATTATTTTATTTATTGACTTTACTTATTGGAGTGTCGGTCGTCCACCTACAAGATGGGCCGACGACATCGTTAAATCAGCAGGTCGTACATGGGCAAGACTGGCTCAGGATACAGGCGAATGGCAAAAGCGAAGAGAGGCCTATTATATACCCAACAGTGGGATAAGAAAACTTGATGATGATGATTTTATTGACTTTAATATCCAGCATCCAGCGTGGTAATGCCGCCAGTGTTTTGGGCACGCTTCCGACTATCAGTGACCTGGATCAGTTGAGCTATCTATAGACCGTTTCTAACGATCCTGAGATAGCTTGACTAATCCTGTTGTATTTTGTAAATATATGTAAATATTGGCTTAGTTTCTGTAAATAAAATGTTATTTTAATATTATTTATTTCACAGTGAAAACCTAGAAATCATAAACGTAGACTACAACACCAAGTTCCTGATGACGAAGAGCAAGCGTGCCAACACCGGCAAATACGTCATCAAGGCTAAGAACGAGGTCGGAGAAGATGAAGCAGAGGTTGAGATCACTGTGCTAGGTGAGTTTGGACTCTATTGTGTTTGTGATAGAGTTTATTATCGTAAAGCTAGGGAAGATAACGCCGGTTATTAATTCGATTGGAGTTTGATGTTTTTTTACGATTTATAGCTTCGGAAACTTTTGTCCTATAAATCTCAAATAGCTTAAGTTGTTATTGTTGTTGTTGTTTTTAGCCCCCTTTATCCCACTGCTGGGCAAAGGCCTTCCCTTGAGTTTTCGCTGAAGGTGTCCAGCTTAAGTTATCTAACATTAAAAAAAAGCTTACAACAACCACGATGAATCAATTACATTTTCAAAGAATTGGATATTCTTTTTACATTTTAAAATGCAGACCTTTTTCAAAGTAGCCGACTGTTTCCACCCTGGATAATGACACTAGAGCAAATATGTTTGTACCAAACCCCTTTGACTAGTCTTGGTTTTTTTAAATTCTAATTATCATAGAAACAGGAGTCTTAAAAAACTATAATTAAGAGATACAATAATGAACGTATTCATATCCTAACCTTTTATTCCAGGCAAGCCATCCAAGCCACAAGGACCGCTGGAAGTGGCTGACGTCACCAAAAACGGCTGCTCCCTCTCGTGGAAGAAGCCGGAGGATGACGGCGGTTCTCCCATCGAATACTATGAGATTGAGAAGCTGGACCCACTCACTGGTAAGATAAAATGTTTGGTCATTGTTTATGTAAAGGGGATTGAAAGCTGTCTCATTGTAAAGCTTTACACGTGTTTTTTTAACATACACAAGAATGAAATGAATGAAAATTCTTTATCGCACACCATTAATAAAATTAAATCGAAGAAAAACAGATAAAAATGTACAATAGGCGGCCTTATCGCTAAGAAGCGATCTCTTCCAGGCAACCTTTGGATGGAGAGGAACATCAGTGAAAAGAAGAAGAGTGTATGTTATAAAAACACTTATTCAGTGATCGGTAGGGTTATTATTAAAAAAATTAAAATATTGCTATCGCGATTTGTTGCTGCCTCTACAGAACTATCAAACCTATAACCTAAGTATTTATGAAATTTTCTTGGTTTCAACTAATTACTTATTTGTTCCATTCCAATGATCGATACTTTATCGCAATGACACTGGTTCTGCTAGTTATCAACCAATGAGCGATCAGCAATCGCAATCACGATTATCTCAAATTTTAAATGATCAGGCGGTATCACATGTATTTAGAAGTAAACGATTCTACGCTGGTTCCTTTGCTATCATATTGTTAAGTTTACATAGGTGATGTAATAATATGGAGGTTTCATAGCTATATCAGAGATACTCAATTGTTTGATATGATAACACAAGCAATACTTTATTAACTATACCATGCTAT
The DNA here is from genome assembly GCA_951394285.1 of Epirrhoe tristata. Lineage (NCBI taxonomy): Eukaryota > Metazoa > Arthropoda > Insecta > Lepidoptera > Geometridae > Epirrhoe > Epirrhoe tristata. Next base: position 4,809,291 of record OX596161.1, read on the forward strand.
GTAAACATCGTGAGGAAACCAGTTAGTGTTCTTATAGGCAGCGATGGGCTTGCAACCTGTCACGTATGGAATACTAACTTCTGCAAGATGTGGGCATGTATCAAATATGTGTTTGGACATGACTCTGACCTCTGATCCTTAGAGATCTTCAAAGGATCTGGAATGAGTAACATAAAAATGATCTGAGAGAATGTCTACCGCACCTTGGGGATACAGTCGTGAACCTGTTTTACCATGATATGTGATAAGTCTACCATAATTTATTTTCATCCAGGTCAATGGCTACCTTGTGGTACATCAAAGGAGCCTCATGCGACAGTAACTGGCTTACAAGAAGGCAAGCCATACAAGTTCCGCGTGAAGGCTGTCAACAAGGAAGGAGAATCTGAGGAGTTGGAGACGGAGAAGCCCATTATTGCTAAGAATCCGTTCGGTAAGTTATTTAGCTTCATCATCACCCTGACCTTATCCCACGCTAAGTGGGGTCAACACAACATGTCTTCTTCTTCCACTCACTCACTATTAAGTTAATTAGCTTGTTGGGCAAATATACATTTTCAATAGTGCACACAAAAAGAAATATTTTTTTTATAAAAAAATAAAACAATAGAAGAATGACATAAGATAGACTAAAATTAAATTAATGGATGACAGTATAAAGTAACAGAAAATACGGGACTTTACTACGGGAAAATACGGAAAGCAAATCTTATATTTGCTTTTATAAAACAGTTTTTTTAGTTCACGGCTCATTTCTCATTTACCATAGGACAGCGAAGTTTGTCGTCGTAAATTGACGCTATGTTTCGAATGAAAACCGATACTGCCCTTAATAAACGATAAAAGTATATTTTGAACAAAAACAAATCCATAAAACTATGTTACATTGCGCATTGATGTCAACAATGTAATTTATTTCATTGATACATTACAGACGAGCCCGGCAAGCCCGGACGTCCAGAACCAAAGAACTGGGACAAGGACTTCGTGGACCTGGAATGGACTCCGCCGAAGTCCGATGGCGGAGCTCCCATCACTGGGTACATCGTGCAGAAGAGGGAGAAGGGAGGAAGGTGGGTTCCCTTTCACTTTTATTCTTAACTAGCTACTGCGCGCGGCTTCGCCCGCGTGGTACCAACATTTTGAATAGCCTATATGCTATTCCAGGTCACTATCTACGCCTATTCCAAGTTTCATCCAAATCGGTTCACTGGTTTAGGCGTGATTGAAACACAAACATACAAACATCCAAACATCTAAACAAACTCACAAACTTTCAGCACTTGGCCGATTTTTTTTTCAATGGCCGCAGTTTTAAATTACATCAAAACTCATCACTTTTTCAAAACACCTTTATCTTCCTCAATTAAAACTCTTTTAAATTTGTTTCAGGTCATGGCAAGACTGCCTTAAGACCTCAGGCGAGAGGCCAACAGCGCACGTAACAGACGTTGAAGAGGGACATGAATACGAGTTTAGGGTCATGGCGGTCAACAAGGCGGGACCTAGCGAGCCTAGCGACCCTAGCAAAAGTGTTATTGCTAAGCCTAGATTCTGTAAGTACTATATTAGTGTACGTAGAACTTAGAACCTATTATTCTAAGGAAAGCCGTGTTGGCCGAATGGGGTTGTACCTCGACTTTCAATCCGAAGGTTGTGGGTTCGAATCCCGGCCGTGCATCAATGGACTTTGCGTTTCGTCAACATCGTGAGGAAACCAGTTAGTGTTCTTATAGGCGCCGATGGGCTTGCAACAAAACAAATTCACAAACTTTCAGCTTTATTATATTAGTGGGATCTCTACGTAAATATTTATCTCTTCAATTTTTTTATGTAAATGAGGGTAGTTCTATTCTAACTAATCTTACCTCTACAGTGGCGCCAAAAATCGACCGCAAGAACCTACAGAAACGCAAGATTAAGGTCGGCTCGCCTCTCAAGATGGACGCAGATGTTAAGGGTGAACCAGAACCTATCATCACTTGGACCTTCCAAGATAAGACGCTTAAGTCTGAAGGACGTCTGACTATCGAGAATAAAGACTACCGTACTAACTTTGTGTTGGAGAAAACGACTAGGGCTGATACAGGTGAGACGTCGTATCTATTTAGCGGGTTTTCTTGTGTTACTAGAGATAATCATATTATACAGGGTGTAAAAAGACTGCTACCGAAAACTGAAGGGTTTCCATCAGACCATGATTCTGAACATATTTAGCGAAAAAAAACTTAGAAAATATTAACAGTAAGTAGTCAGCTTGAAGTTAGAAAATATTAACAGTAAGTAGTCAGAAGCAGTTTAATTAAAATCTTTCCATTCTATTTTTCAGGAAAATATGTGGTGACAGCAAAGAACGACTCGGGAACAGACACCGTTGAAATCGAAGTCCAGGTGGTCAGCAAACCCGCTAAGCCGACTGGACCTTTGAAGGTTAGTTTGTCTTACAAAATTGATGACTTTAGTAGAGCTACAGGCTCTGACTACTCCTAAATTTTTTTTTTGATGTTGGTGTTACTTTAAGCTGATATGGCTTAATGGAGTTGGATCAAACTGTTCTATTAAGATCTTTTTACTAAACCTATCGCTGCTTATTATAAAAGCGTAAAACCTTGGTTGAACCCCATGTTGACACATGTCAAAACAAAACTGTTACCACAAAAAAGCGTTCTATGTACGAGTATTTAAAGATCGTTTTTCTAGGAACAGTTTTTTAGTTAGACTTGGTCTGAACTCTGCTCATTTTCTTGTAATAAGCCCCATTATGTTCAACCGCTGGGCAAAAGTTTCCCTGTTTAACTTCCACTTCCTACGCTCCAAGGCCAACGTTTGCCAGTCTGGCTCGTATGCATATAGATCGGAAGATATATGATGGAAAAATAGGTTATATTATAGGTTAAAGCAGAATTTACTATTTTATACCCCTAAAAAGTGAAGTATTAGCGTCGGAGTTTCTAATAATTATAACATTGAAATCGCCTAAAAATAATATATTTAACTATTTACAGGTATCGGACGTGACAGCAAACGGCTGCAAGCTCAAATGGGAAAAGCCGGAAGACGACGGCGGCGAGCCAATCGAGAGCTACGTCGTCGAGCGTATGGACACCGAGTCCGGCCGATGGGTGCCCGTCTGCACCACGAAGGAGCCCGAGGCTGACGTCACGGGACTTAACGAGGGCAAGGATTACCTGTTCAGGGTGAAAGCGGTAAATCCCGAGGGAGAAAGCGAACCGCTCACGACAGAGACGGCAACAACCGCGAAGAATCCTTATGGTGAGTGGTTAGAGTTCATTTTGTGGTGCAAAACTTAGACCGAAGGGTATGCAAAAAAATTTGGGTAGGTTGAAAGTGGGTGTAATGGAGGACCTAATTAACGTGTTCCTGTCATATTTTTGTATTAAACATTCTCTCCATGTTTTGAAATAGATCTGTCACGGCACTTAACGTGAAAATTAGTTAAACGTTAAGAGACCAGTATTTTCTATGGACTGTTTAAGGAACCCGATTTAGATAGGATAGCGAAGGGAGCATATCAAAGAAAAGATGGTGTGTTACTCCCACATACAAGTGGAGAAAACTCGCCTTACCTAGCAACAACAAAGAAAGATAAGAAGAATATATGATTTTCTATCTATTTAATATACTGTTTGTTTACCAGGCGAGCCTGATGCCCCCGGAAAGCCAGAGTTCAAGGACTGGAGTGCAGAACATGTGGAACTTAAATGGGACAAACCAGCGAGCGACGGCGGCGCTCCTATCACAGCTTATATTATTGAGAAGAAGGATAGAGATACCGGCAAATGGGTGAAGGCTGCTGAGGTAAGTGTTAACGACTTCTTTGTGATAGATAATGAACCCTTAGACATCTTCAAAGGATCGGGAACAAATAACATAAAAAAGATCTGAGAGAATGTCTACCGCACCTTGGGAATACAGTCGTGGATCATTTTTTTAAATGCATCAAAAAATATCCCCGTCGTTTGTCCTGCAAGTTTTGGGATGCATTTTAAAAATCTTGAATATTATGTGAACTTTTATGATGGTAATAGTACATTATGGTACTAGTGTGTAACATTGGTGATTACCGCCGAGGCGTTATTTGAGAGCCGGGCCGTTAGGCGAGGCTCTTAACAGAGCCGAGGCAGGTAATCATCAATACACACGTGTATCATACGACGTTTTTCAACACACTTGTGAATAAAATAACAATAAAAACTCATTTTCAACAGTGAAAATGAGTTGTAAAAAATGTTTCCTATTGCGGGAAAAATTAATCAGTTTTCCTATGCGCGCGCATTGCGATCGGCCACAGACTATATTTCCGCGCCGCGCTTAGGGTTTGCGGCCTATTCTGCCACGGACAAAATGAGGAATTTAAAGTTTTCGTTTATTACAGAGAAAACAAAAGTTATATTTGAGTGAAAGTTTTATTTATTAAACACGTACGAGTTAAAATTATCTATTTAAATAAGAAGTTGCATGAAATGAGCAAGCAATAGGAACATTAATTTATTTGTTCTATTGAACACGATCTTTTTTCTGAATAAAAACTTTTTTAAGAACAAAGCAACTCAACCAATAAAATTAAAAAAAAAATCTATTACTCACTAGTGAGTTATAGTAATGAAAAAGTCACAGTTTGATTATGGGTGTCATTATGTGCCTAATTGCGGTGACCATAGAGCCACTTTATGAGCAAGTGTGTTGAAAAATGTATTTTCAACACACTTATCCTATTAACATCCTATTAAGAGCCTCGCCTGACGGCTCGGCTCTTAAAACAACTCGGCGGTAATCACCAATGTTACACACTAGTACCATAATGTACTATTATCACGCGAAGTAGCTACGGATAGTTAATTTTATGTCTCGATAATTGTCCTTATTTTAAAACATTAATGACATACTTAAACTAATAATGATAGACATTGTTATTAATAGCCCTGTGCCTTCTTTTTAATAATCCTTCATCGATATCTCAATAGCAATTTCTTTCTTCAAAGACTCACATTTTGATAATCTTGATCAATGTCTAGGAAATCCATTGAAAACATCAATAAAACCCACGTTCCTATTCAAATACCCTCAGGTACCTGGAAACAAGACGGAAGCGAAGGTGCCTGATCTGATCGAAGGCAAGACTTACCAGTTCCGAGTGAAGGCCGTCAACAAAGCCGGGCCAAGCAAACCTTCCACCGCCAGCGATAATCTGCTGGCTAAGGACCGGTTTGGTAAGATATTATTTAAGCTATTGTTTTTTAGCTTTAGCTACCATCCGTTTGTGAAGTATTTATTTGTAGCCTGACACAAAGATATAATAGTACATTATGGTACTAGTGTGTAACATTGGTGATTACCGCCGAGGTGTTTTTATGAGCCGAGCCGTTAGGCGAGGCTCATAATAGAACAGAGGACGGTAATCATCAATACACACGTGTATCGTACGATGTTTTTCAACACACTTGTGAATAAAATAACAATAAAAACTCATTTTCAACAGTGAAAACGAGTTGTGAAAAATGTTTCGCTATTGCGGGAAAAATTAATCAGTTTTCCTATGCGCGCGCATTGCGATCGGCCACAGACTATATTTCCGCGCCGCGCATAGGGTTTGCGGCCTATTCTGCCACGGACAAAATGGGGAATTTAAAGTTTTCTTTTATTATAGAGAAAACAAAAGTTATATTTGAGTGAAAGTTTTATTTATTAAACACGTACGAGTTAAAATTATCTATTTAAATTAGAAGTTGCATGAAATGAGCAAGCAATAGGAACATTAATTTATTTGTTCTATTGAACACGATCTTTTTTCTGAATAAAAACTTTTTAAAGAACAAAGCAACTCAACCAATAAAATTTAAAAAAAATTCTATTACTCACTAGTGAGTTATAGTAATGAAAAAGTCACAGTTTGATTATGGGTGTCATTATGTGCCTAATTGCGGTGACCATAGAGCCACTTTATGAGCAAGTGTGTTGAAAATTATATAATGCTTGTAAAATAAAAAGAAAATAAGAATATTGAAATCAGTTTGTTTGCAAGGTACGCGCCTATATAATGTAAGCTTATTTCCATCCTAAAAGTCCACTATATAAAAAAAAATCAAAATCAAAAATCTTTTATTCAATAAAAACAAGTGGTACAATTAAATGGGTTGGGATCTCTTCTATACCATAAACAATGGCGAAATAATTTTTTAAATCTACATATAAATAAAACCATTAGTATTAGCACAGACAGACATAAATGTTACTAGGTGTATAAGTATAGACTTGATGTTCGTAGTAACTGTTCGAGACTTCACCGCGCCGTAAGATAAATATTTCAGAGCGGTCCTAACGAATTGCAAAAGCTGGGGGCGTATTCGTGTTCCTTTTTTCGTTCGTTTGATGAATATTCGGATGCTTCCCACCACGATCTATGACTTTAAGGGCCGATTTTTTTAAACTTTAAGACACGGTCCTAACCTAGGACCAAATATTCCAAATCGAAAAATTGGCCCTTGAAGTCAGAAATCGTGATAGGGGGCATCCGAATAATCATCAAACGAACGAAAAAAGGCACGCGAATACGGCTCCTGTTTCGTTGTCTGATCGCCATACTGTAAAGAGTCGTGTTTGGCCAAACAGGGTTATTCAAACTTTTAATCCCAAAGTCATGGGTTCAAATCCCAGCATCAATGGATTTTTAGTTTATTTTAATCCCCTGTTTTAATATATCTTTTATCTTCCAGCGGCGCCTAAGATCGACCGCACCAATATGCGCGACATCACCATCAAGGCCGGCCAGCACATCCGGCTGGACATCAAGGTCAGCGGAGAGCCACCGCCGACTAAGACTTGGTAAGACTCAGCTAACCGTAGGATGACTCGATAAAATACAGGGTGTGGCAAAATTTTACAACATTGTAGTGCCCGGAACATTTTTCATATCCCACTCATATAATAAAGCTGAAAGTTTGTGAGTTTGTTTAGATGTTTGGATGTTTGTATGTTTGTGTAAGGATCAGGCTCAAACGACGAAACAGTTTACAATGAAATTTGGTAAGGTGAAAGGTATAACTCCAGAATAGCATATAGGCTACTTTTTATCCCGAAAAACGTTTCTGAAAACCAAAAATATGTAAAAGGACAAGGGGAATGTTGCATAAAAATTTTAGCAGTACTCTGTTTGACACAAAGAGCACTGCTCTAAGGTTGCCATGACAACCAATAACTTTTGACTTTTCAAAATGGCAATGTCATTTCGTTCCACTATGCTTTGAAAAATTTTTAAAGACAGCAAATCGAAAAACTAATTGCGAACGATTGGAACAAGGTAGGTAGGTATCTCTAAAGTTTGTATGACAAAACAATGCGCAGACGAAGTCGCGCCCGGGTCCACTAGTGATAATACATGCATTCACCATATCAGCATTACACCCGTGCGAAGCCGGAGCGGGTAGTAATCATTATAAAATAAGAAGATAACATAAACATTCTGCCATCACAGGTTCCACAACAAAGAGCGTCTCACAACAAGAGACGACCTCACTGTGGACGCTGAAGAATACAAGACTAAGTTGTCCATCGTCATTACATCTCGCAAGCACAGCGGCACGTACACGCTAAAGGCTGAAAACAGCAGTGGTAGGGACGAAGCCACCATCCAAGTCAATGTATTGGATGTGCCGGCAAAGCCTGAGGGACCGCTCAAGGTAAATTGAATCTTATTGTCATTGCACTATGTGTAATTTTAGGGTGTAAGCATACGAGTCATAGGTAAGCTTGAGAATCAGATAGTCGCTCAAATTACTTTGAATCTTATTACCACCCTGAAAACAGCAGTGGTAGGGACGAAGCCACCATCCAAGTCAATGTATCGGATGTGCCGGCCAAGCCTGAAGGACCGCTTAAGGTAAATTGAATCTTATTGTCATTGCACTATGTGTAATTTTAGGGTGTAAGCATACGAGTCATAGGTAAGCTTGAGAATCAGATGGTCGCTCAAATTACTTTGAATCTTATTACCACCCTGAAAACAGCAGTGGTAGGGACGAAGCCACCATCCAAGTCAATGTATTGGATGTGCCGGCCAAGCCTAAGGGACCGCTCAAGGTAAATTGAATCTTATTGTCATTGCACTATGTGTAATTTTAGGGTGTAAGCATACGAGTCATAGGTAAGCTTGAGATTCAGATAGTCGCTAAGTTACTTTGAATCTTATTACCTCTGTACTACGAGTGATTTTAGGGTGTCTTGAGCCGATCGCTCCAGATAAGTTCAACTTTATTTACATACCAGTAACCACGATTTCAAGAGTCAGCATGACTTTTAAGGTTAAAATCCCGCATATAAACTTTTGGGGTCTATTTTAAAAACCTTTTTTTTTATTTCAGATCTCGGACGTCCACAAAGAGGGCTGCACCCTGAAATGGCAGCCGCCTATTGACGACGGTGGCGCCCCCATCGACCACTATCTGGTCGAGAAACTTGACACGGAGACTGGCAGATGGATGCCAGCTCTGAAGACCAAGGTTAGTAGATCATCACCAGCCTTACTGTTTTACAGACCTTAATGTGACGGAAGAATGTCAATCGAGTCTGTAGGCCTCAGAAACTATAATGCTTAAAACTATTTTAGTAATTTTTTAACCCCGACAAAAGAGAGGGATGTTATAAGTTTAACGTCTGTGTATCTGTGTATCTGTCAGTGGTATCGTAGCTCCCAAACGGATGAACCGATTTTCATTTAGATTTTTTTTCTGTCAAGATAATTTTATCCCGAGTGTTCTTAGCCATGTTTTTGCTCTCTTTATTAAATGATTTCATTATTTGTATAGAGCTTTACTTGTAGAAGTGCGAGTTTGATTCACGTACTAAGTATTGGTCTAGAATGTCTAGATTTTAAAAAACAAAATAACTTTAAAGAAGTAACTTATTTAATTGCTAAGTACAGTACGCACAACCGATCTTTTTCTCTCTGAAGTTAGGTGCACTAAACGAAAAAAAAAGAGATAGCACGATGCAACAAACTGAGCGAGTGGGTGAGGCAGCTATACAACGCTGTCTTCGTCTTTTAGGCGTCATCAAAAATGGTTTCTGCGCAGCTACTTCAGAGAGCTAAAGATTGGTTGTGCGTATTGTATCTAGTTCCGTGAGGTAAAGGCAGACTACTCTTGTACCTTTAATGTGTCCTTATTCATCAAACGATAAGATTGTTATCTGAAGCCGGCGCCAGACTTGCTTCAAATGTTTGAACAAATGTTTGAACACATAGTGTGGCACGAGAGTTTGTAGTCAAAGTACCGTGCCACACATGTGTTCAAACATTTGAAGCTAGGTCTGGCAGGTAACAAAAAACGAGAAATAAGCCGGGTCACCTGCGACTCTGTTTTTGTGTTTGCTAACACCTAACATCCAACATCAAACAAAACATGGGCGTGGCCTAACTTTTTTGTATGCAAAACGATATCCGAGGCCGACGGAAAACACGTTTTGGTTTTTTTGGTCGCAGGAGACACGGCTTTATAATAACAGAACTGACAGACGCATATCACCACTAATGCACAAACGCAGCGTCTTTCTGGGCAAATACACTTTAAGCCCAGAGGAGCTACGAGAATTCACACCCAAAAAGGTCCTACAGTTTCTGTCAGCAGTAGGGCTTGGTAGTGAACTATGAACGCCCCGCCTCAAGGGGCGACTTGAAAGTGGCGATCACAATAAGTCTTCATAGCCGCAGTGATATGAAAGCCACGCCATTAATAATAATAATAATAATAATATCACCAGTTTTTAATTTACACAAATGCGGTTTGGTCTGCCTAGGACCCCAAGGCAGAGATCGAGAACTTGGTGCCCGGCCACGAGTACAAGTTCCGAGTGTCTGCTGTCAACAACGAGGGAGCTTCCGAGCCCTTGGAGGGAGAGCATTCCATCATCGCCAAGAATCCCTTCGGTAAGTTGAATAGGAATAAAATGTCTGTTGTATAACTTAAGGGTGTGCCATAAGCCGCCATTTTGTAAACGGGACAGCGAGTGTGATTTGTTCGGTGTGTGAGAAGTGCAGAGCGATAGATACGCAGCGTTATTTACAGCGACAAAACACTTTTTTACCTAATTACAAGTTAACTAAACAACCAATCGAAAAATTCAAAGACACAACTAAAGAAATACATGTAGGTTTCTCGACAAAACAAAAACCCAACAAAAAAAATTAGTAAAATGTGTGCAAAACATGTATTTTTCAAAATAAAAATGATCTAGAAAACTTTCACCAATCGTGTTTTTAAAACACGTAATCCAAGATAAAATTTCGAAGTAACATTTCCCTAAATATGAAGGTTGTAGCTTTTACATATTCTGAGATAAATAACTACATCATCATCAATTTAAGAGCTCAGCTCTTGTCGGTGCAATGCAAATAACTACATAATTGCTTAAATCGCTCCCGCACCCCCGTGCACGGGAGTACCTCCCTAAAGACAATATTATAAGGTAGGTCAGCGTCATCAATTGATAACCCCCTATTAAGGCGGTTTGAACGGCAGGGGAGTTGCGCTGCCCGTACCATTATAGTCCTAAATATTTGTTTCTGAAAGCTCAAAAAAAATAATCAGGTTATTTTAGTATATCCTGAACGTACAGTCGCCTCCGATATCCTTTTATATGTGCCTCAAAAATTCCAGCTGTGTGACGTGTAAAAATTCCAGCTGTGTGACGTGTAAAAATTCCAGCTGTGTGACGTGTAAAAATTCCAGCTGTGTGACGTGTAAAAATTCCAGCTGTGTGACGTGTAAAAATTCCAGCTGTGTGACGTGTAAAAATTCCAGCTGTGTGACGTGTAAAAATTCCAGCTGTGTGACGTGTAAAAATGCCGTTTTTCTAACGTTGTTTTACATCAACATTTGAGAATGATAATTTAGGCACTTGATGTTTTGATATTCCTAAAAATGATACACAACTGCAGAAAAAGTCGAAACATTACGACGACCTCTGTGGCGCAGTGGGTGAAAGCCCGCTTGGGACGCAGAAGGTTGCGGGTTCGATCCCCGCCGCGGGATAAATGTTTGTATGATCTGCAAATATTTATCTCGGGTCTGGGTGTTTGTATGTATAATATGTATGTATTGACAAACAAAAAGTATCTAAGTAGTAAATATCAGTTATCTGGATCCCATAGTACAAGCTTTGCTTAGTTTGGGGCTAGATGATGCTCTGTGAAAATGTCCAGCATTATTTAGTAAATTCCCACAACCAACCATTGCATACACTTATTACAAACATCTAAAAATTCTCTACTAAAAGAACTATCATTTCCAGACGAGCCAGACAAGCCCGGAACCCCAGATATCGTGGACTGGGACAAGGATCATGTTGACCTTAAATGGGAGAAGCCGTTCAAAGATGGCGGCTCGCCCATTACTGGATATATTATTGAAAAACGCGAGGTTGGCTCGCCTAAGTGGGTGAAGGCTTGTGAAGTGAGTATCTTTTTATTGTTTTTCTTCTGATAGTGATTAGTGAGTTAGTTAGAATTTAATAATTACTAGATTTTCAACATACTTGCTCATAAAGTGGCTCTATGGTCACCGCAATTAGGCACATAATGACACCCATAATCAAACTGTGACTTTTTCATTACTATAACTCACTAGTGAGTAATAGATGATACACGTGTGTATTGATGATTACCGTCCTCGGTTCTGTTAAGAGCCTCGCCTAACGGCTCGGCTCTCAAAACGCCTGTTACACACCAGTACCATAATGTACTATTATATAACTATTGTGACATGGCCTTTTATCTTCGGTTTTGGGACATCTAGTATTATTATGTAAAACTAGCTAATGCGCGCGGCTTGACCGCGTGGTACCAACATTTTGAATAGCCCATATGCTATTCCAGGTCACCATCTACGCCTATTCCAAGTTTTATCTAAATCGGTTCACTGTACAAACATCCAAACATCTAAACAAACTCACAAACTTTCAGCTTTATTATATTAGTTAGTGGGATTTGTTTTCTCTAATGGAACGTAGGACGTCCGGCGGCCAGATGGGCAGACGATATTGTACACGTCGCGGGCCGTCAAAGGGTCAGATTAGCGCAGGATCGTGGATGGCACAAGCTTAGGGAGGCCTATACCCAGTAGTGGGTAAAGTCAGGCTGTGGATGAAAACCGTGCTTGTTGCCCTGGTTCACGGTATTGGTCGCGAAGGAACAGGAGTAGAATCACCTAGTTTTTAGACGTTTTAAAGTGATCCCAGCGGTCCTACTGAATAAATGCTTTTTGACTTTGACTTAATGTTTGTCTTCAATCTCCAGGTCGGCCCCAATGACAACGAGAAAGCTACAGTTCCCAACTTGGACGAAGGAACTGAGTATGAATTCCGAGTACGTGCCGTCAACGAAGCCGGTCCGAGCGAACCCAGTGACGCTAGCAAGTCTGTTGTTTGCAAGCCTAGGCGATGTGAGTATAATACCTTTAGCTAAATTTATAAAAAAAAAAACTCAAATCGAAAATAATAAGCGATGTAAGAGGTTTTTAAGTTTTACTGGAAAATTTATCAATCTCTCAGGAATCAAAATTGTATGGGAGTGTATTTGAAAATAGGTTCACACCTGACTGAGATATCGGTAAACATACATACAGCCAAACATTTGAAGTCGCTTAAGTAGCCGTTAAACCACCAGCCTTGTTGTCTAACTTGAAATCCATTCCCAGTTGTCATCTCAATAGAGCTCAACCGACACAATACGAAAATGACGTTGAAGTTCAGAATAGGTTTCAAATGTCAAAATGAAGCCGATGTCCATTCTCAGTTGAGTTAGTAAATAAGGGTACGTGACGGAATTGTACGAGCTTGTACGAGCTCGCGAACTTATAACATAGCTCCTCACCAAAAGCGACAAGCAAGCCGTTTTCAACTGATTTCAAAAAAAAAGATTCTCAAGTCGTCTGTATGTTTTTTTTGTATCTTGTTACGCGATTGTGGAGCGATTTTCAAATTATCTTTTTGTTTGAAAAGGTATTCTCCTGGTGGTCCCATATAAGTTATATTTCTGAGGAATTGATAGTTTCCCCTTAAAACTCATAAATGCTCATCTTTACTTGACGCCACTGCCTGAGCCACACCGCGCCATGAAAGTCGGTTTTCTTTTCAGTTTTTAAAGCAATTATCTATGACTAAATTCAACTCTCTCTACCCCCTCTCTCCTCCTCTCTCTCTTCTCTGACTACCCCCCTTAGACATCTTCAAAGGATCTGGAATAAGTAACATAAAAAGATCTAAGAGAATGTCTACCGCACCTTGGGGATACAGTCGTGAACATGTTTGCTAAATTCAAACGTTAAATTACAAAATGATAACGCTACTCCACTCTGTCGGTTCTTTGTCTATTTGAGAATGGCTTAATATGAATACTAATATTTTTTTAAATTCCAGTGGCACCTAAGATCGACCGCCGTTGTCTACGTACAATAAAGGTGAAGGAAGGCGAGCCTATCGCCCTCGACGTGAAGGTTTCCGGAGAACCGGCGCCCGACGTCACGTGGACTCTTAATGGGAAGAGTGTTTCCAGTGGCAATGGACTTAAGTGTACGTATCAGAACCATTGACTTAACTGTGTCCCAGGAAATGAATTACTATCAAAAATTGCTGAACATAATTTTGGCCCAAGAGGCTGGCTATAAATCTCACTTGACAGTTTATCCTGGAACACCCTGTAGTGTGTAGAAAAAAAAAATATCGATCCCTTAGGCACAAAAATCAAGCTATTACTCACACTCCCATCAAATGACAAAACGTCTTCAGTATCTTTACTTAGACAGTAATTTTATTGATTCAATATTAATCTATCTGATGTTGTCCTAAAAAATATCAAATAAATCGTTAATTTATATTTTTTATAGTGTTAAACCATACTTAGGTATTTAATTGAGAAATGAAAAGTCTTCAAAATGTTCTATTCTGACGGGATTCGAACCCGCAACGATCAGACGATCCTCCTAAAGCCGGAGTGCCTTACCATTCGGCTCAAGAATCCATGTCGTCAATCGAAATTTTTGATAAGCTCATTTTATCGGTTATAACGCCATCTACATGTTTCAGATTTTTCATTTCTCAAAAAAATCGTTTTTGTTAACTTACAGTGGTGAATGTACCGTACCTAAGCAAGTACCAGCATTCGAACCCGCGTCGCAAAGACTCCGGCACGTACAAGATCCAAGCTGTCAACAAATACGGACAGGACACGGCGGAGCTTGAGATCACTGTTATATGTATGTATCTATTGTTATACTTAAGCTTCACTTTATATAATTTATAATTTAGGTTTAACTTGCGATAAAAAAAAAACAGCTTGCTAACCATGACATATCTACAGTAGAATATACTAAAACAATTTTTTAACTGAATAAATAAAAATAAATAAATAATGCTGGAATTTCACACAGCATCCCAAAGTAAGCAGAGCTTGTGTTATGGGTACTAGATGGATATACTCGTACTACTTATACATATACTTTTTGTTTGTAAATACATACATATTATACATAGAAACACCCAGACCCGAGACAAATAATAAAATTGTAGATCATACAAACATTGGTCCCGCGGCGGGGATCGAACCCACAACCTTCTGCGTCTCAGGCGGGCTTCCACTGCGCCACAGAGGTCGTCAAGTGACTGATCTGTAAAGTATATTTGTACGAGTTAATTGCTAACTCTGGTGACAGAGTTTGGCAGAATTAAGACCTCCGTCATGGCTTATCGACTTAGCCGGGACCGACAATTCAACGTGTTCCGAAGCACGGAAGCATTCAGTTGATAACACCACTAGCGTTCACCCATTTGTGACCGCACAGAAAGTTTCTTCACTTCGACGATCTATCAACAACGACTCGAGCTACACCGCGAGCGCTTTACTGATCTATGCTAGTAGTAATAGAGTCTAATTTTCTGTATTTTCTCAGCGAAACCAGAAAAGCCTGAAGGCCCATTAGAAGTGTCAGACATCCACAAGGATGGCTGCAAGCTCAACTGGAAGCGGCCTAAGGACGACGGTGGAGAACCTATCGAGGCTTATCTTGTAGAGAAATACGATCCTGAAACTGGTAGCTGGGTCCCTGTTGGCAAGACTTTGGGCAATGTGCCGGAAATGGAGGTAAGTGGATAACTTTCTGGCAAGTTATAAAATAGAACATTTTGTTCGTGACCCGTACATGACATCACTAATGTATGGGGATTGATGTTGTCAAGATTGGTAAGCATAATTGGCATGATGACAGTAAATATTTAACTGATCTAATAGAATAGGATTCAAGGATTGATAAAAATGAATTTATTTTCCTAATAATGTCTAGATTATTAAATTATTTATTAAAAATAATTCTACAAAAATACAACAATCCGCCATGATAGCTGTACACTAATCAGAGCGCGTGACGTCATCACTCAGTACCTATAATAGACCAAAACTGTGCCTTTTTAATAATAATAATGCTGGCCATTTTCACACAGCATCATCTAGCCCCAAACTAAGCAAAGCTTGTACTATGGGAACCAGATAACTGATATACTACTTATATACTTTTTGTTAGTAAATACATACAAATTATACATAGACACCCAGACCCGAGACAAATATCTGTAGGTCATACAAACATATGTCCCGCGGCGGGGATAAAACCCGCAACCTTCTGCGTCGCAGGCGGACCTTCGCCCACTGCGCCACAGAGGTCGTCATAACTTTAGAGCCGTGTTGGCCGAATGGGGTTTTACCTCAACTTTCAATCCGTAGGTTGTGGGTTCAAATCCCGGCCGGGCATCAATGGATTATGCGTTTCGTAAAATTTATATGCGCTTTAACACGTGCTCTAAACGGTGAAGGAAAACATCGTGAGGAAACCAGTTAGTGTTCTTATAGGCGGCGATGGGCTTGCAACCTGTCACGTATGGAATACTAACTTCTGCAAGATGTGGGCATGTATCAAATATGTGTTTGGACATGCCTCTGACTACCCCCCTTAGACATCTTCAAAGGATCTGGAATAAGTAACATAAAAAGATCTGAGAGAATGTCTACCGCACTTTGGGATACAGTCGTGAACCTGTTTACGTTTGTCAATAATATAATTTTATAGGTGGACGGTTTGATCCCGGGACACGAGTACAAGTTCCGAGTAAAGGCTCTGAACAAGGAGGGCGAGTCTGAACCTCTCGAGACCTTCGGCTCCATCATCGCTAAGGATCCATTCAGTAAGTACATTAATTATTCTCTCCAAGTTGATATTAATTTCTCTGTTTTTCAGCAGTAAAGCCTCGAAAAAAGAGGACTTTTAACTCTTGTTGTAGAAATACTTTCATCATAGTTTTATCAACATAGCTGACTCGATATACCCCAAGATCAATTCGCGATACACGTCATTGTATATAACCTTTTCTCTTAGACATTTTCAAAGGCTCGGAATAAAATTATTCAGAAGAATGTTTACTGTACCTTTTCTCAATAAGGCGTACATCCTTTCACCACACTGGTTCGAAAGAACTTGTAACCCCATCACATCTAATCGAAACTTCCCCACCAGCCGTCCCAGACGCGCCCACGGCCCCAGTCCCAGAGGACTGGTCAGCCAGCCACGTGGACCTCAAATGGGAGGCTCCGATATCTGATGGTGGCTCGCCCATCATCGGATATATCATTGAGAAGAAGGATAAATATAGCCCGCTTTGGGAGAAGGCGGTGGAAACTCACACGCCTACACCCACTGCTACTGTTAATGGGTAAGTCATATACAATTTCTATTTCTATTTCTATTTCTATTTCTACAATCTTTATCTAACTATACAGGGTGTAAAAAGACGTGTACCGAAGCCGAAAGGGGTAGGTACAGCATCCCAACACACATCTAAATCCAAAAGGATTTTCCGAAAAAATCATTACATCCTGAGAAAACAACGTTTGAAGATTACTGTTTGTGTATGTACTGGGCGCGTTTTCATCCGTAGATTGCTGGATTTTGAGTTTTAATTGTTTTTTTCTTTTATAAATGAAATTATTAGGTAGGTATAGTCTTATTATGGTGTACTAGTAGTAAATAACTAGAAAATAAAATAAAATGACGTAGCTAAGTCATATTTTTTTTTTTGCGTTTTCGCTAAATATGTTCAGAATCATGGTCTGATTGAAACCCCTCAGTTTTCGGTAGCAGTCTTTTTATACCCTGTATAGCTCGCCCATCATCGAAAAGGAGGACAATTATATCTCTTTCTAGAAGAATGCAGTGGAAACACAGCTACTGTTAAGGTCAACACTTCCGGTATGTTAATGCTGGACATTTTCACACAGCATCATCTAGCCACGAACTAAGCAAAGCTTGTACTATGGGAACCAGATAACTGATATATACTTTTCGTTTGTAAATACATACATATTATACATAGAAACACCCAGACCCGAGATAAATATCTGTAGGTCATACAAACATTTGTCCCGCGGCGGGGATCGAACCCGCGACCTTCGCCCTTCGCCCGCTGGTCACACCGCCCGCCACAGAGGTCATCAAGTGCCTTTTGGCTTTGACCAATGACTTTATCTGACCATGATATTCTTGATCACCAGATTAATTGAAGGCAATGAGTACCAGTTCCGAGTGATCGCGGTGAACAAGGCCGGTCAGAGCAAGCCATCGGAGTCCAGCAAGAACTTCGTGGCCAAGCCTCGCTTCCTGGCGCCTAAGATCGATCGCAGGCATCTGCGTGACGTCACTCTGTCTGCTGGATCTACGCTTAAGCTGGAAGCGGCTGTTGCGGGAGAACCCGCGCCCGCTGTTGAATGGAGGTAAGAAACATTGAAAAATAACATTTCTCTATATATAAAAATGAATCCCTATATCCCTTGGTCACGCCATCACGCGTGAACGGCTGGACCGATTTCACTGTTTTTTATTTTGTTGTGTTTGTTATTGTCAGGAGAAGGTTCTTATGACAGAAAAAAAATAAAAAATTGCGCGGAAAAAATTAATCCCTATATCCCTTGGTCACGCCATCACGCGTGAACGGCTGTCGCGCGGGTCGCCTACATCAATAGATTTGTTGTTTAGAAAAATATTTCCACTTATTATGTCTCATTGAATGCATTCCTTAGTATATTGTCGCATTAAATGTTAATATATCGTGTCCCATGGAAATTTTCATCATCTGAAGATTTCTCACTTATTTCAGCCCGTCATTGATTATTTTTGAAAAAAAAAAATACCCTTAGTCCTTTCCGGGGATGCTTATATATATACCAAACTTTAACAAAATCTGTTCAGTGGCTTAAGCTTAAAAAGGCTTTAGTATGTATGTTTATCCTCTAAATATATCTACACTAATATTATAAAGAGGAAAGATTTGTTTGTTTGTTTGTATTAAATAAGCTCCGAAACTACTGGACCAATTTGAAAAATTCTCTCACCATTAGAATCCTACATTATCCCTGATGAACATAGGCTATATTTTATCCCGGGGAAGTAAAGTTTTCCCCAGGGACCGCGGGTAACACCGCGACGGACAGCTAGTATAAATATATGTATATATAATCTAAACTCATCCCTTAGATACCAAAACATGCCGCTGCGACCATCAAAGGCAGTGACCATAGACAACCCGGAGTACTTCACAAAGCTTATCGTCCGTCCAGTAAGACGCGACGATTCGGGAGAATACACAGTGACAGCTGTCAACTCCAGCGGCAAGGACACCGTGACAATCAATGTGCTTGTTACTGACAAGCCGATGAAGCCGGAAGGACCTATTCAGGTGGGGTGTTTGAAAATGTTTGTGAATAATTATTGAAACAAAATAGATTAATATAAAATGCTAAAATGAAGAGCTCTACAATAATTTGGCACTACGGTTGTTAGGGATTTTTCTTTCAATAATACAGGGTGTAAAAAGAGTTCAACCGAAAATTCGGGGGGTTGCAATCAGACCATGATTCTAAACATATTAAGCGGAAAAAAAAACGGATTTTTTTTTTAGATAGGTTGCACCTGTCACGTATAGAATGATGACTTAAATGTTGAAAATACATTTGGATATCCCATTAGACATGTTCAAAATCCTTTGAACATGTCTAATGGGATATCTATAGTTCTATGATTCTATAGTTCTATGATTATTATGATTATATCTATATCTATAGTTCTATGATTCTATAGTCATCTAGACATTTCCAATTAGATATTTTGAACATTAGACCTAAGATAATGTATACCGTGCTTTGGAGCACTCGTGGACGCTTGTTTTTATTCTTGAAATATGGCAATATCTCACGTCAGCTGAAAATTGTCCATTTATCGAGATACTATACAACTTAAACTAAGAAAAGTAAGCTTTATTCTAAGATACGTACATTTGAACAGATATCGGACGTGCACAAAGAGGGCGCCACTCTCAAGTGGAAGCGACCGAAGGACGACGGTGGCGCCCCCATCGAATACTACCAGGTGGACAAACTGGACACCGAGACTGGGTGCTGGGTGCCTTGTGCTAGATCTGATGAGCCCAGTGAGTATACCTTCAAAGGACATTTATATAACAAATATATAAAAAAGAGCTTTATTTTGCGTCACACACAACAAAATATACTTACACATTATGAAATTATAAAAAGCCAGATAAATATGTAACAAAAGAAAAATAAAAAAAATTGAAAAAAATTGAACCGACTTCACAGAACACAAACAGAAGAACCTTCTACACACAAAAAAGAGAAAAATAAGAATAAAATTTTTAGTCGGTGCCAAGTGAATACGATTAGGTACCTATAAAAAAAAGAAATCGAGCGATAGCGTACCAGGATACAATTTTACACATACAGCCGAACATATAACCTCCTCCTTTTTTTGAAGTCGGTTAAAAATGGTCGCCACTCAGCATTTTTGCAATAGTTAGCAAAGGCTAACTATTGCGCTGGTTTTCTGTGACTGTGATTCACACGGAAGGCTTTCAATTCAACCGATATTATATTGTAGTAGTGTTATTTTTCCCGTGTAAATTGACATCGGATGCTATAGTCCTTTTCACATAGGGACGGTTCCGTGACAAGGCTCTTTTATGTTAATTTATGGAATTATTAAAAATGAAATAGACTTTTTTAAAGTTGCATCTTTAGTATTATCACTAGATTTCATTTATTTCAAAATTGTTCATTGTTGTACAGCGTAAAACGTAAAAGTTCCATGTGAAAAATACTATAAAAGTCTTGGTAAGTGCGATACTCGCTCGGTCGCTAAATATAGCAAAACGAGCCAAAAATGCAATTTAATTTTAACTTGAACCGTCTTTTCAAGAATGTGACGTGACCGGCCTGACTCCCGGCAAGGAGTACAGGTTCCGTGTGTCCGCCGTCAACTCGGAGGGAGAGTCGGAACCTCTCACTTCGGAGGAGTCCATCATCGCCAAGAATCCGTTCGACGAACCTGGTAAGTTTTGTGTCCCTAAGATAAGATAAACGTCGGTGTTTTCGTGTTTTAATACATGAAGTAAAAAGTAAGCTCGTCTTCTTCTTATTGTGTCACCAGTTCTGTCGGACCAGTGTGGTGAAAGGATTTTAAGTGCGCCTCAAAGACGCTCCTTTCTTGCACTGTAAGTTAGTGGTCAACTCTGGTGACGGAGCTTTTAGGCCTTTATAAGATCTTAGCTGGGACTGACAATTTAACGTGCCCTCCGAAGCACAGAAAGGCTTACTAATAAACGTGGTATAAAGTTATTCCTGAGTGTAAACTATCAAAATATATGGATATTCCTATTTTATTCCAAGGGATAACTTTATACCACGTTTATTAGTAAGGCCTCTAGTTTATAATCTCACTAGCAGGCACCCATCTTACTGACCGCTTATAGCGTTGCTTGACTTTGAAGATATTCCAAGACGAAGCAAGCTACCTCACCAAGCGCTTGGTTACTCAGAGGATACATTCGTAAGCGTATTTGTAATTCAAGATGTCCATTTTCAGGAGCGCCAGGCACGCCATCCGTAACGGACTGGGACAAAGACCACGTGGACCTCAAATGGACCCCACCAAGAGAAGACGGTGGCGCCCCCATCGAGGGTTACATCGTTGAGAAGAAGGATAAGTTCGGAAACTGGGAGAAGGCGGTGGAAGTGCCAGCCAATCAGACAACGGCTACCGTGCCGGATCTTATTGAGGGACAGACTTATGAGTTCAGGTAGGCAAAGGTGAATGATTGAGTGAACGGTTGAGTGAAGGTTTGAATGGTTGAGTGAATGGACGAGTGAAGGAATGATTGGTTGAGTGAATATGCTATTCATTAACTTGAGTTGAGTAATTAGTTCAATGATTATATTTGAGTTTAGGATACATTGTAACGGTGTGCTTCAAGTGGACCTTCATTAAAGCAATTTAACAAACATAAGTTACTTATCATAAAGATTGTACAAGCTCAATTGATCGGAGCATTGCCACAAAAGCGTTGCCCTGGATAAAATTTTTGGGATTTATTTAAAAAATCTCAAATTACCCTGTAGTCACACTCGCCGGGACATGATCTCAAAGTTCAATAGATTATCGAACATCTTATAATAACATGCTCGCTTCGCTCGCCACTAACATAACATATTTACAGAGTCCGCGCGGTCAACAAGGCCGGCCCTGGCGAGCCAAGCGACAGCACACATCCCATTATCGCTAAAGCAAGGAACCTCGCGCCTAAGATCGATAGAACTAATCTTATTGATATTAAGATTAAGGTCGGACAGAAGTTCGGATTTGATGTTAAGGTATGTATCAGATAGTTATGTATTTTTGTGGAAACGTTATGGTACTTTGCTTATACATGGGACAGGCAATTGTGTGGGATTTGAAATACATATTGTGTGTTCTTTTTTATGGTTCTGTACACATAGGGTAAAATGGGAACCGTATTACAAAGACTTCGCTGTCTGTCCGTCTGTCAGCAGGCTGTATCTCATGAACCGTGATAGTAACAGTTGTAATTTTCACAGATGATGTATTTCTGTTGCCGCTATAATAAAAAATACAAAAAAACAACACAAATTAATTAACATTCTTCCAGGTCACCGGAGAACCGATGCCAGAAACAAAATGGTTCCTCGCGAAGCGCGAAGTGAAATCCTCAGGCGACACAAAGGTCCAACACTCAGAGTACAACACTAAGATCAACTGCAAGGCTGCTACAAGAGCAGACAGTGGCAGATATACCATCACAGCTGAGAATGTCAATGGCAAGGATGTGGCTGAGGTTGAAGTTATTGTGCTGAGTGTGCCTAGCCCCCCTGGAGGACCACTTAAGGTATGTATCATTCATCGAAAATACACTATTGTTAGAAGCTTTTGTTACCGGTAGTCTTACGCCTAGTTTCAAAAAAATTATATTGAATAATCGTCATAGGCAATGCAGACTATTTATTACTGTATCTAGTATAAAACGGAGATAGCTGGTTCAAATCCTATCAAGCTAACATTTTTGTAAGTATTTTTAATTTTTAGTGGAATGAAGTTCCTTTTCGAGCGGTATCGAGGATGGAGGCTAGAAGAAAAAAAGCGTTCGATTTTACCGCCACGGCACATACATAGGTCAAAACGTCACAGTGTGCACAGAAGTGCGCAGTCGCAAAGCAGTCCATGGATTGTTACATTATTAGTACGGAAGTGCGTTTCTAGGATTTTAATATTTGACAATAATATATTGTTGAAACTTCGTACCTACCACGTGTTCCACGAAGGTTCCACGACACTCACATACGTTTTTTTCCACCAGGTATCTGACGTACACGCCAATGGTGCGAAGCTCTCTTGGAACCCACCTTCA
This sequence comes from Epirrhoe tristata, assembly GCA_951394285.1. Lineage (NCBI taxonomy): Eukaryota > Metazoa > Arthropoda > Insecta > Lepidoptera > Geometridae > Epirrhoe > Epirrhoe tristata. The sequence goes on from OX596161.1 coordinate 4,832,115, forward strand.
GACGACGGTGGCCAGCCAATCGAGAAGTACGTCGTGGAACGAATGGACGAGGCTACGGGCCGATGGGTGACCGCTGGCGAGACAGAAGGACCGCAGACCAGTCTTGCTGTAGATGGATTGCAGCCGGGACATAAGTACAAGTTTAGAGTACGCGCTGTTAATAGGTGAGGAAGAATTATTTGCAGACAGACAGAGATACAGACAGAGATCATTACGAAGGTCAAAAATAGAAAATGAATTTTCTGTTCTTAGCTACTCAATTTACAGGGTAGTAATCATTTACTGAAGTGAAAACTTCTATAGGCGCGTTGGGCATTTTTGAGATGGAAAAAAAATCACAACTTCTTTCGAGGGATCTGCCCGCGGTACAGCGTACGCGTTTTTTATTGTTTTTAACCTCCATTTCAATTGCATCCCTCAATTGCTCCAAATAAAAAAAAAACAGGTTCACGATTGTATCCCTAAGGCACGGTAGACATTCTCTCAGATCTTTTTTTTATGCTACTTATCCAAATAAAACTAAAACAAAAACCTATATATAACTCCAATCTTTTTAGGCAAGGCAAATCCGAGCCGCTGACTACCCCCCATTCCACGGAAGCCAAGAATCCGTTCGACGTCGCCGGCAAGCCAGGGTTACCCAAGATCAAAGACTTCGATCGAGACTTTGTTGAACTTGAATGGACCAGACCATCTACAGATGGCGGAGCGCCTATCTCTGGATATGTTATTGAGAAGAAGGATCGCTTTTCGCCTGAATGGGAGGAGTGTGCTCAGGTGATTATAGACTCTATTTGTTGGTAGTTAAAGTTACTTTCTGTTCGGTATGTTATTTAACTTATTTTAACGGACCAATGATTAGCCGCTTAGAACCATTCCAGTTTAACAGATGATTTCAAACTTTATTTCTTGAGGTATAAGGTAGTAAAATGTTTGATAGATATTCATTTTTAACTTTATCTCTTGAGACATAAGACTTAAAACTGTTTTTTTGTTAATAATTTATTAAGAATCAGGTTTAAGATGTATTTATTTCTCTTAAGAATTTAAAAATTCACTTACATGAGATTATATTTAAACATATTAAAAAAGAATGAGGATCTTTATCCATTTTTTTTTTTCAATTACTGCCATAAACATACGTTCATACGCACATTTGTTTCAAACATACTCGTCATACATTTATTTCAGATTGAAGGTGATGTAACTACCGGCAAGGTGCCAGACCTTATTGAAGGCAACACTTATGAATTCCGTGTGCGGGCGGTCAACAAAGCTGGCAAGGTAAGCCTATAATCTCTTTAAGAAAATAACAATTGTACTAGAAACCATCTGGGTCCTCTATCTATGTCCTTATCCACAAATAGAGCCGTGTTGGTCGAATGGGGTTGTGCCTGGACTTTCAATCCGAAAATCGTGGGTTCGAATCCCGGCCGTGCATTACTGAATTTTTCTGGATATGCGCTTTAACACGAGCTCATAACGGTGAAGGAAAACATCGTGAGGAAACCCGCAGCTTAGTCAGCTCCACACGTATTGACGTCGTCTTTCCTGTGGGCGGCTGATTAAGCTGAGAGGATGGTTTAGGTGCTGGGCAAGCCTATTCCATCTCAAACAATGTCCCAGGCACTACAGCGTCCCGTAAGTGTAGGCATAGGTTGCCTCCTGACGCTGTATAAATCATCTAATATAGATGTAAAGGCCTAAGTAGTTTTTTTATCCACAAATAGAATACTCGTAAAATAAGTTAACATTGGAACCCGAAAAGAAAAGAGTTTCTTGTTAAGATATTAAAATAGTTCTTTTGAAACTTTGATAAGTAAGACACTACGCACTACTGTTATTAAATGTCACTGTAATTCAAATTGCACACGTTTGAATGAAGACTTCATCCCTCTTTGATTTCACTGTATCAATATAATCAACATAAATGTATACCTTAAATTTCTTAATAACAATGTATTGTATTCTATCGACAGGGTGAACCATCAGACGCCACAGCGCCTCACTTGGCTCGCCCCAAGAACTTGGCACCAAAGATCGACAGAAACTTCATGTTTGACATTAAAATCAAGGTCGGCCAGAACTTCGAGTTGGACGTGCCTGTCGCTGGCGAGCCTACCCCCACAAAGGAATGGCTCAATGGAGATAACCTTATCATGAACAGCGACAGGATAAAAATCACCCATGATGACCACAGCACAAAGATCCGAGTCATCGACGCGAAGAGAGGCGATTCTGGAACTTATACCCTCAACGCTAAGAACCATAATGGCAAGGACTCAGCAACAGTCAAGATTCTGGTCATGGACGCGCCAACTCCTCCAGAAGGACCGCTCCGAGCTGATGATATCACCAAGTCCGGATGCTCCCTACGCTGGAGACCACCCAAAGACGATGGCGGAAGCGAGATCACGCATTACGTCGTCGAGAAAATGGACCAGGAGAACCTCAGATGGATCCCAGCTGGAGAAGTCCAGGGCTGTAACATCAGAATCGACCATCTCATCGAAGGTCACGACTACAACTTCAGAGTTCGCGCTGTCAACAAACACGGAGAGTCGCAGCCATTGGTCGGACACGAACCAATCACAGCGAAGGATCCTTATGGTACCCCGGACAAACCCGGAACACCAGTCGTCAAGGACTGGGACAAGGATCACATGGACATCGAATGGGTCCCGCCGAAGAAGGATGGAGGGTCACCCATCACCGGATACGTCATCGAGGCTAAGAAACGCTACGGTCCTTGGGAAGTCGCCGCAACAGTCCCAGGAAATAAGACCACCGCGACCATCCCCAACTTACAAGAAGGGGAGGAGTACGAATTCAGAGTCATCGCTGTCAATAAAGCGGGTAATGGAGAACCTAGCGACGGGTCTACACCTCAAATCGCTAAAGCCAGATTCTGCGTTCCAACATTCGACAAAACCCTTCTTTGCGATAAGACCGTCAAAGCTGGACAGAGGATCCAATACGAAATACCTATCGAAGCATCACCCAAACCTACAGTCGAATGGCAGATCAACGGTAAAGTGGTCAAACCTACCGACAGAATCGACGTACAAGTTCTACACAACAGGGTTATTCTAGACATTCCATTCTCTGTCAGGTCTGACGGAGGCGTTTACAAGCTAACCCTCACCAACGACCTCGGAGTCTGTTCAGCATCAGCTCAAGTCACCGTCCTCGACAAGCCATCCAGACCAGAAAAGCCTTTGGTTGTGAACGACATCACTAAAGACTCTTGCTCGCTGTCGTGGAAGGTGCCTTTGGACGATGGTGGATCACCGATCCTCCACTACGTTATTGAGAAAATGGATCTATCACGTGGTACATGGTCCGACGCTGGCATGAGCACATACCTATCTCATCAAGTGACTAGACTTATTCACATGAAGGAGTACCTATTCAGAGTCAGCGCGGTTAACGCTATCGGCCAATCGGAGCCTTTGGAGCTAGACAGGGCGATCGTGGCTAAGAACGAATGCGACGAGCCATCTGCCCCTGGAAAGCCTCAAGCCACAGACTGGAGCAAGGACCACGTGGACCTAGAATGGACCCCACCGAAGTCCGATGGTGGAGCACCCATCACAGGTTACATCGTCCAGAAGAAGGAGAAGGGAAGCCCGTACTGGGTTAACGCTGCTCACGTCCCACCTGGCAAAAACAAAGCAACAGTGCCAGATCTAACCGAAGGACAAGATTACGAGTTCCGCGTGATTGCCGTCAACAAGGCCGGCCAATCAGAGCCGTCCGAACCATCTGACGTCATCACAGCAAAGGACCGATTCGTCGCTCCCAAGATCTTAACACCACTGAAGGAGATCCGCATCAAGGCTGGTCTGATCTTCCACATCGATGTAGACTTCATTGGAGAACCGTTCCCAGAGGTCACATGGACTTGTGATGGAAAACCTGTGGTCGCTAATGAAAGGACCACAGTCACATCTGTAGGTCACCATACTATCGTTCACACGGTTAATTGCAAGCGATCTGATGCTGGCAAGTATAACCTGAAGTTGAAGAACGACTCTGGCACCGATGAGGGTAGCTTCGAGCTGATTGTGTTGGACGTGCCTGGAGCACCGCAGCCTCAGTTTGAATACGAAGAAATTACAGCTCAATCCGTCACTCTGTCCTGGCAACCGCCTAAGGACAACGGTGGCAGCGAACTGACAGCTTACGTCATTGAAAAGCGAGATCTGACACACGGAGGCGGCTGGGTTCCAGCTGTCACATACATCAACCCTAAGTTCAACCACGCGACTGTGCCTCGACTATCTGAAGGCACGAAGTACGAGTTCAGAGTCTTCGCAGAGAATCTCCAAGGAAGGTCTGAACCGTTGACCACAGACAGAGCGATCGTTGCCAAGAACCAGTACACTGTACCTGGGAAACCAGGCAAGCCTGAGATGGTCTCCGCAGACAAAGACCACATCAAGATCAGATGGTCTTCCCCGATATCCAACGGAGGCTCCAACATCCTCGGATACGATGTCGAAAGGAGAGACAAGGCTACGGGTAGATGGATAAAACTGAACAAGGATCCAGTAAGGAACAGCGAATACGAAGACGACAGAGTCCAGGAAGGCCATCAATACGAGTATAGGGTATCCGCTGTGAACGCAGCCGGACCTGGCCAACCCTCGGACCCATCAAACGTCTTCATCGCCAAGCCGATGAAGGAGAAGCCGAAGTTGCATCTGGACCATCTCATCGGAAAGAAGATCAAGGTCAGGGCGGGAGAGCCGATCAACGTCAATATTCCGATCGACGGAGCTCCCACACCAACCATCACCTGGACCAAGGGTTCCGTCACCCTCGTACCTTCGCACAGACTCTCCTCAGAGACAAAGAACGGGGAGACCAAACTCTCCATCGAAAAATCCACTCGCGATGACGCCGGCAAGTACACCATCACCGCGTCCAACCAATACGGATCCGACTCCGCTGATATCGAAGTCATCGTTGTCGACAAACCTGGAGTTCCTAGAGGACCTTTGGTACCTATCCCGGTCACACATGACGCGATGAGCCTATCCTGGCACCCGCCTAGCGATGACGGCGGCAGCGAGATTACCGGATACGTCGTCGAAGTCGCCGAATTCGGAGTCAACGACTGGAGGACAGTCGCCGGATTCTGTCCGAAATGCTCGTTCACAGTCAAAAACCTCACTGAGGGAAAGAAGTACGTGTTCAGAGTGCGCGCAGAGAATCTTTACGGAGTGTCTGACCCGTTGGAAAGCAAGCCGACGCTTGCTAAGAGTCCGTTTGACGCCCCAGACGCACCAGACACGCCAAAGATTACCGGATACAGCGCAAACAGCTGCTCACTTGAATGGCAACCGCCAGCGAACTGCGGCGGCAAACCCGTCACTGGATACTACGTTGAGAAGAGGGAAAGAGGAGGCGACTGGGTCAAAGTCAACAACTACCCAACTCCGAACACATGTTACACAGTACCTGATCTACGCGAAGGAAACAGATACGAATTCCGCGTGATCGCGGTCAACGAGGCCGGACCGGGCAAGCCAAGCAAGCCCACCGAGCCGATCACAGCCGAGACTCAACGACTGAAGCCGACGCCGCCCGAAGCGCCGAAACCGGACAGAGTCACCAAGGACTCCGTTACGCTCTCATGGAGACCGCCGAAGAGCGACGGAGGTGCTAAGATCAAGGGTTACATCGTCCAACAGAAGGGCAAGGGCGACAAAGACTGGAAGGACGTCAACGATGTCCCGATCCCGAGCCTAGTGCACACCGTACCTAAGCTTAAAGAAGGCGAAGAGTACCAATTCAGGGTTATCGCGGTCAACGAGGTCGGTAGATCCGACCCGAGCAAACCAACAGCTGACATCACAATCGTTGAACAACCTAACAAGCCCTGCATGGACCTCGGAGGAGTTAGAGACATCACGGTCCGCGCCGGCGAAGACTTCTCCATCCACGTGCCGTACACCGGCTTCCCCCAGCCCACCGCGCAATGGTTCGCAGACGACAACCTTCTGGACGTCGAAGGGGATTCCAGAATATTCCAGAAGATCACTCCGGACTCCGCGTCTCTTGTCGTCAAGAACGCGAAGCGTTCAGATGGAGGACAGTACAGATTACAGCTGCGTAACCCGTCAGGATACGACACGGCTACGATCAATGTACGTGTATTGGACAGACCGGCTAAGCCTGAGAATCTACGCGCAGACGAATTTGAGGGCGAAGCGCTCACCCTATACTGGAACCCACCGAAAGACAACGGCGGTGGCGAGATCACGAACTACGTTATCGAGAAACGCGAAGCCAGAACACCAAACTGGACGAAGGTCTCTGGATATGTTACAACACCGTTCTTACGCGTGAAAAACTTGTCAGTCGGCAAGAGCTACGACTTCAGAGTGATGGCTGAGAACCAATACGGTCAATCAGACCCGGCTCAGACAACAGAACCGATCAGGGCTCGGCATCCGTTCGACCCCCCTGGAGCGCCCGGAGCGCCTCGATCCGTCGAAACGACCGAAACATCTATAACCCTCACTTGGGCGAAGCCACGTCACGATGGCGGCTCACCTATAACTGGTTACGTGCTCGAAAAGCGATTGATAACCGAAGATAAATGGACCAAAGCGTCCCATGCTCACATACCAGACACGAACTACAAAGTTATGGGTCTGATTGAGAATCATGAGTATGAATTCCGTGTGGCGGCAGTCAACGCCGCGGGTCAAGGACCTTGGTCGCAAAGTTCTGATGCTATCAGGGCTTGCGCGCCACCTAACTCGCCTAAGATCACTTCGGACCTTAGCCTTAGGGATATCACAGTTATTGCTGGAGAGGAGATCAAGATTACAGTGCCGTTTACTGGCAATCCTAGGCCTAAGGTGAGTGTTTTTTACCTAGAGGTAGCTATAGTCTTTTTCACATAGGAACGTTTCCGTGACAAGTAAATTATTAAAAAGGAAAGAGACATAAATATTTTTTTTTGAAGTTGTATCTTTTAGTATTATCACTAGATTTTATTTATTAAAAAGTTTTTCATAGTTGTACAGCGTGAAACGTAAAAAGTGTATGTGTCAGGGATACGTTCTTACGTGAAAAATACTGTAGGTGCTAATTGTTGGTGTTGTCAAAATCCACTAGAAAAGATTGAGAATGGTCGAAAAAGGGGGGGTAATTTTTAGTTTGAGAATTTAGTGCTGAAACTGCTACTCTTATGAAATCGTTGCAATACTACTTTGATTTTGTATTTTTGCTCGCTAACAAAGGCAGCACAAATTTGCACGTCTGGGTATATTAAAAAGGTCTATGTTCAGCAGTGATTTACAAGGTTATTTGCAAAACACCGGTAACCTCTCAGGACTATTGCTATCATCATAAACAACAACTTTTGTTCTATGACTTTTTAAAATTTCTCATATTTTAGTTCATCAGATTTTCATACAAATTTAAATTGAACGCTCTAAATGTTACCAAGTCTATGTGAAGCAAAAGAAAGCGTTAGTACAATAGCGAGGGGAGCGGGGTTAGGGCGGCGAGGGCGCTTGAAATTTATCTATTTAATGTAGAGTTGAAATTTGTTAGATAGGACAACGAAATCTTGAAGGTTTGTTTTTTGTAAATGTAAAATGTCATAAAACAAAAGTTGTTGTTTATGATGATAGTAATAGTCCTGGGAGGCTACCGGTGTTTTCCAAATAACCCTGTATACAGAAATATTGTTCCTTTTTTCTTTATAAATTAAAATAAATAAGAGTCTTTCCTTGCTTCTTTTTCTTCAGTCATAACAATGAATCCTCATCACCAGGTATCTTGGATAGTGAACAACGACGAAGTGTTCCCCGACAGTCGCCTTCGCTTCGTGACGTCAGATGTAGACACCGTCTTCCACAACTCGTCCGCAAAGAGGTCCGATACAGGATCCTATTCTATTCAGCTGGTGAACAGCGAAGGGTCCGATAGTGCTACTTGCAGGGTAAGTTGCTTTAAAACTGTTAAAAATTACCATATTTGAAGATATTTGGAAAAATCAAGAGAAATTGAAACCATTTAGTCTAATTCTGGCTTAGGGTCGGTTCACATCTGACGGAAGATGCGTCGCGTAACGTCAGAACAGACAATTATATGAGAAAACATTCAACCGATACTTGACCGATACGCGATCATGATAATGAAAACCGCTGAATACCCTCGACGCATCTTCCGTCAGATGTGAGTCGACCCTTAAAGTTCGAACGTATTATTTAATTTTAATATTTATGTAAATCTCCCGTCTCCAGGTGCTGGTGGTAGACCGACCATCACCTCCACTAGGACCATTCGATGCATATGACATCACACCTGACACTTGCACGCTGTCTTGGAAGCAACCTTTGGATGACGGCGGCTCGCCCATCACCAACTATGTCGTCGAAAAGACCGATAACAATGGAGTAAGTACCTTATTAAAAGGGAATAGAGTTTATATTTGTGTGGTGATGTTAGGTTCTATAATATCGTGTATAAATAAACACAATTTTCTAATATATTTTTTTCATTAGATCTGGGTGAAGATATCATCATTCGTCCGCAACTGTCATTACAACGTGATGGGTTTGGAACCAAACCACAAGTACACATTCCGGGTTCGCGCTGAAAACCAATATGGCGTCTCAGAACCGCTCACTATGGACGAGCCTATTACTGCTAAGGTAACACATTTATAAATAAAGGCTGGTATAAATAAAAAAATAAGACTATTGAAAAATTTGCCCTAAGTTTTGATTTATACAAATTGTGTGAAGTAAATGAGGCAAAACATGTGTGACTCATGATTGTATAGCAAGTGGAAATTCTTGATTTCTGCTTACCCTATGTTTTTAAAGTAGATGTTGTTGGAAAAGTAAAAAAAAAATGTTGCAGTCCGTTACGATAGCTATATGCATAGAAAATAAAATACTAAGTATTGGTAGAGTTGGTATTAGGTAGTTTTTTGAAAATAAAAAATATCCAGATAAGTAATAAGACCGCGTATTTTAAGTATTTCAAGTTCTTCTTAAAAAACCAAATAGAAAGCCCAGATCATATAGAAAGTAAATATCGCATTTTATATCCCAACAGACCATTTTTGCAAACCAATATTTGTCCATTCAAAGCTGATATTTTGTCACCAGTTCTCATTCACGGTGCCAGACGCACCAGGCATGCCTCGCGTGACCGAATGGGACGGTTCCACCGCCACCGTCATCTGGGACAGACCCAGGTCTGATGGTGGAGCCCGTATCCAGGGCTACAAGATAGAATACAAGGACGTCCAGGATAGTGTATGGTCCGGGGCTGATTATCTCGTCAAGGACTGCAATTATCAGGTGAGGATAGACCCTATATAATGAGAAAATAGACCCTATAGATACAAGCTTTACAAAATACAACAGAATTAGTCAAGCTATCTAAGGATCGTTAGATCTATAGATAGCCCAACTGATCCAGGTCACTGTCAGTCGGTAGCGTGCCCAAAACACTGGCGGCATTACCACGCTGGATGGCAATGGTGATCCCTTGAGCTAAAAATGTGCCAGCTCTTGTTATTTAATATTATTCTATTGTTTATTTAATATCATTGGTTGGAATGAATGAATGAATAATATTACTTTTTAAATTCCTCAGGCATATAACCTAGAACCTGGCCACGAGTACGAGTTCAGAGTTCGCGCCAAGAACGCGGCTGGTCTCAGCAAGCACTCCATGAACTCCGCTCGGTTCCGCGTGCGCGCGCGTAGCGGCCCCCCATCGGCTCCGCACGCGCCGCGTGTCGCTCGCGTTGGACGCAACTATGTAGATCTGGCTTGGGAACCGCCTGCTAGTGATGGTGGTAAGTTGCAAACTACTATGTGTTTTGCAATCCCGTTTCCTGAATCTAGTTACAGAAAAACATCTAAGGAGCATTTAAAGCTACATAAATAATGTAAATTAATTCAGTAAATTAATCTGTTTTCTTTGTTTTTAAATATTCTATTTTTTCTTGCTTTTTCTTAGCAATCCTAGCGATTGCTAGCGACTAATAACGATCCCTCTTGACTACTAGCGACTACATAGAGCCACAGATAAAATTATATTTACCTTATGACACTTGGCTTAAGCCTATATGTATGTATACCTAGTCCGGGTGCATTTTTTTGGAACAACGTCGTCGACAGATCAAATCGTCACAAAGTGTTAATATGGAAATAAATAAACAAATTGCACACGTTTTGCGCAAAGTGGTGCGCTAAGTGCGCAAAATTTGGTGCTGCGCAAAGCAAATGTAATAGTCAAAGTCAAGTGTTATGTCAAAGTTGAACCTTCGTTCTAACCGAGTATTCCACGACACTCATAAACTTTTTATCCAGGTTCTCGCGTCACTGGCTACATTATCGAACGTCGTGACGTCGGCGGCTCAGTTTGGCTGAAGTGCAACGACTACAACGTACAAGACACAACGTTCACAGCTATGAACCTCGCTGAGAAGGCGGACTATGAGTTCAGGATTATTGCTGTTAATGCTGCCGGTGAGTAAACAGGTTCATGACTATCCCCAAGGTGCGGTAGACATTCTCTCAGATCTTTTTTATGTAACTTATGACACTTGGCTTAAGCCGGTGAGTGTTTGGATCATTTAGTTTCGTTTTAAAGTCCAATGTGATAGATTAAGATGGTTTTTAGAAGCAAAAAGCTAAAGCTAATTGACTAAGATAATCGACGACGTGTTTAGACAATGCTAAGATAAGAAAATATGATTTCGGAAGAGCAGTTCACTTGCCCTACATAATCCTTAAAATTTTTTGTCACAATCAACACCAAAAAATGTTGTCAATATTTTGAACATTAAATATCAGTCAATAATAAATATACCAGGTAACTTTTTTATCTTAGAAATTAAATATAAATTGCATTTAAAACAAATCTAAGTGTTTTAACTTTCGTTGCTCACTTTACAATAGACCATTGAGAATTAAAACAATGTCCCGTCTTGATTGAAACCATCTTAGAACACAAGACGGTGACACCGTTGTGCTTGTGTGCGTAACTGTCATGGGTATTAAGCGTATTCATAAATTATATCAGAGAACTCTAGTGGCTAGATAAACCTTAAATTATAAGATGTAAGATACTACTAACCATAAAAAATGATCTTTCACGTCTTATTATAAGAAAATGAACCGAGTTTAGACTAAGACTAACTAAAAAACTGTCCCTAGCAAAACGATCTTTAAATACTCGTACATAGAACGCTTTTTGAAAAGATGGATGGATTGTGTGAAGGATGACATGAGTAAGAAAGGAGTGTGTGTTGAGATGACGGCTGATAGAGGAGAATGGAAGTAAGTAAAAAGTAAAAAAAAGAACACATGTTGTGCCGACCCCACATAATGTGGGAAAAGGGTAGGAAGATGACATGATGAGAACGCTTTTTTTTTGTAACAGTTTTGTTTTGACATGTGTCAATATGATTTTCTACTAAGGTTTAACGTTTATGTAATAAGCAGCTTTCGCTTTAGTATAAACATGATCATGTGGTTGACATATAAAATGTCCCGTCAGGTAAATCGGAGCCATCATCCTGCACCACACCAGTTCGCACCGGCGAAGACGTCGGCGGCACCAAACCTGAGTGGTTGAAGAAACTGCCACCTCACATGGCGGCGCCACTGGGCCGGCCCTTCACTCTCGAATGTGTGGCTACTGGCAACCCAGTGCCCACTGGCAGGTGGTTGAAGAATGGCAGAGAACTTGTTATGGGAACTAGGTATGTGGTAACTCGGTAGATCCATACTAATATTATAAATGTAAAAGTAACTCTGTCTGTCTGTTTGTCTGTCTGTTTGTTACGCTTTCACGCCCAAACCGCTAAACAGATTAAGCTGAAATTTGGCAAAGTTGAAGGTTGTATCCCAGGAAAGGACATAGGCTACTTTTTATCCCGAAAAAATGAAAAAACCCCGAGGGACCGCGGGTCACACCGCGGGAGCGCAGCTAGTAAATAAATAATAACGCTGGACTTTTTTCACACAACTTCATCTAGCCCCAAAGTAAGCAGAGCTTGTGTTATGGGTACTAGATGACTGATAAACTAATTATATACTTTTTATTTGTAAATACATACATATTATACATAGAAACACCCAGACCCGGGACAAATATCTGTAGGTCATACAAACATTTGTCCCTCGGCGGGGATCGAACCCGCAACCTTCTGCGTTGCAGGCAGGCCTTCGCCTACTGCGCTACAGAGGTCGTCAAACGTGTTTGATTTCTCCATTTGACATAAAAAAAATCTTGAATTTCATTTGAAAGATTTTAAATTAAAAGCACTTTTACATACATACATCTGCCGTGCGTTGGGAATACAGACATAATTTTTCTGTAAAATAACATACATTTTGTTCAAGATTCATCTCACAATCTCGCGAGGGTACGCTTAAACTGGATATCGTAGAAGCTGCCGATGGCGACGAAGGAGACTATACCTGCGAGGCTGTCAACACTATCGGTTATGTGTACTGCACTGGACATCTTAAGATCGGAAGTGAGTATTTCGACCTATACTTCAGCCAAATTCGATACGGAATTTTTGTAAACATTGGAGATCAGCTGATTGCTAAGTTTGTCTAGAGTTGTCACTCAATGTTCAGTGATCACCAGACTATGATGTTTCACTTATATATTCTACCAGATTTGTTACACTGCTATGAAGATTCTAAATAAAGGAATTCACATAACTTCACTAAATTACCGAAAACGAAAATATAAATCAGTTGTCATCTTTTTATTAAAAATGACAACCCTAAGGAATTTCCGATTTGACGTCTTGTTCCTCATTGGTTAATTTCTGCTGTCAAGTGAAGAGAAACTATCAACCTATTAGAAATACAATTTATATGGGACCACCTCGGGAGTATACATTTTCAAATAAAACAATAATTTTGAAAATCATCCCATATTTTTTATCGCATTCGAAATTCGAACACACGACCTTAAAATCGAAGCGAGCATGTATAAGGAATTAACGATTTAACGATGTCTTGTAGGTCGACAATCCTTTTTCATATATACAGGGTGTAAAAAGACGTCTACCGAAGCCGAAAGGGGAAGGTACAGCATCCCAAAACACAGCCAAATCCAAAAGGATTTTCCAAAATAATCATTATATCCGGAGAAAACCGACCTCGCACAGCTGGTCGAGCGTATGTACTGGGCGCGTTTTTATACGTAGATTGCTGGATTTTGAGTTTTAATTGTTTTTTTCTTTTATAAATGAAATGATTAGGTAGGTATGATCTTATTAAGTTGTTCTAGTAGCAAAAAAATAGAAAATAATATAAATTGACGTAGCTAAGTCAAAATTTTTTTTGAGTTTTTTTTCGATAAATATGTTCAGAATCATGGTCTGATTGCAATCCCTCAGTTTTCGGTAGCAGTCTTTTTACACCCTGTATAATCATACAATGGTAATTTATATATATTTCTCTTCCCAGACCCGCCGAGAATAATCCGTATGCCAGGCGATCTTCACCTGCCAGAACACGATAATACTAAGATAAAGATACTATACACGGGAGACCAGCCTGCTGACGTCATCTTAACTAAAGACGGTCATAAAGTGTCCGATAAAGATGCTGGTCATCTTAAATACACCGTGTTCGATGATTATATCCTTATATTTATTAAGGACATTTCTAAGGATGATATGGGTAAGTTTAGATATTTTTTCCCTATTGTGAATCATCGAAATATATATATAATGCTGGACATTTTTCACACAGCATCATCTAGCCCCAAACTAAGCAAAGCTTGTACTATGGGAACCAGATAACTGATATACTACTTATATACTTTTTGTTTGTAAATACATACTTATTATACATAGAAACACCCAGATCCGAGACAAATATCTGTAGGTCATACAAACATTTGTCCCGCGGCGGGGATCGAACCCGCAACCTTCTGCATCGCAGAATCATTTTATACCTTATTTTATGAAACGGGAGAATTCATGAATGAAAGGAGGTTTATTGCAACTCAATGTAGGTAGGTTAGCACCTAAGTGATGTTAGTAGGCAATATCATATATTACATATCATTGATTGCAATTGGCGGTCTTAGACAACCATAATATACTAAAGAGAGTATTTGGATGGTGTGTCAAACATAGACCATTATCTAGTTATTTTAGTTAAATTACCTTTAATACCATATTGTTTTTTGCGGCTTGGAATAATGGAATAAATCCGGTAAGCAAATGCGCTCCTCAAAATAACAAATCATCAGGATACACTTATGCCAAATGAAACCTAGAAGAATTATGTTCTTATCAAGTCTTAGCAATGTCCCAGACACAGACCACTTTGGAGATAAAACTCGTTCTGTAATAACGTTTTCGTTTTGAGCCAGGCTTAAACTATACTTAGACCAAAACCATAGATAAACTTCGTCCTGTAGTTACCCCACTTTGGAGATAAAACTCGTTCTGTTATAACGTTTTCGTTTTGAGCCAGGCTTAAACTATACTTAGACCAAAACCATAGATAAACTTCGTCCTGTAGTTACCCCACTTTGGAGATAAAACTCGTTCTGTTATAACGTTTTCGTTTTGAGCCAGGCTTAAACTATACTTAGACCAAAACCATAGATAAACTTCGTCCTGTAGTTACCCCACTTTGGAGATAAAACTCGTTCTGTTATAACGTTTTCGTTTTGAGCCAGGCTTAAACTATACTTAGACCAAAACCATAGATAAACTTCGTCCTGTAATAAGGCTGAGAGCGTTCAGTTGAGTCTAAGTCAGAAAGATTTTTGGAACGAAGTTCCTTTTCGGACGGTATTGACGAAAAACAAAGCTGTGAGAAAAAAATTTACCGTCACGGCCGTCACGTCGCGAAATTGTCACAGTGCGAAGAGCGCAGCCGCGAACATTCCATAGGTTTTTACATTGTTTGTACGGAAGAGAGTTTGATTTGAATTTGAAGTTCCCAGTATAGAAAAGTACTCGTTGCTTCCTTCCAACCGAGTGTTCCACGACACTCACGTACTTTTTTTTTGTAACTGTTATCATTATAAAATTTTGTTCTAAGTAGTTTACCTCATATAGTTTGTCCCATAGTTTGCCTAAGTCTAATAAAGATCTTCGGAGGGCACTTTAAACTGTCTGTCCCGGCTATTAAGTCGTTAAGCCATGACGGAGGCCTTAAAAAACCGTAAACAAGGTCACGACTGTATCCCCAAGGCGCGGTAGACATTCTTTCAGATCTTTTTATGTATTCCACAGATCATTTGAAGTCGTCTAATTTTTGCACTAGTTATATAGCTAGCAAAAAACTAGTCTAGCATTTAAGTTTTTTCTATTATGTTTTGTAAGTTTTGAATAAAGCTTTTATTAAGGGGGGTATTCTTATATGGCGTTTATTCCTTATGGCGGCCTAAAAACTCCCTCACCAAAGCTGGCCACTCATACGAACCTTTATAAAGACCGCTCTTCCTCTTCAAACTCTTAAAAATAAACACTTTCTTCCCAGGTACATACAAGATCACGATTAAGAACAATTCAGGCGAGATAAGCGATACATTCTCGGTTACTGTGACCGGTCTACCAGGGCCGCCTCAAGGGCCATTGGAAACAACAGATGTTAGCAAACATTATTGTACGTTGGCTTGGAAGCCACCAACTTATGATGGTGGCTTGCCTGTCACGCATTATGTCATCGAGAGGAATGATGTATCTGGTGAGTTGATGTTTGTAACATAAATGTATGGGCGAGCGCAGCAAGCTTTGTTTTTTTGTTACTAGTCTTTTGTGTCTCACTGCTGGGCAAAGACAAAGCTTCGATGATTAGAATATCAGTTAGATTAAGACCTACAGATGCAAGTTTAACTATTAAAATTGTAGGGAGTTGAGCGAAGCAAGCTTGTTAGTATTGGGTTGTAAATCCATTATTGGTTCACGCTGAAATCTGTCTACATTAACCGTTGCTTAGTAACGGATTTATATGGAAAACATTTACTAAGTAGCGATAGTGACTCATTGCGGCCGTTAATGGATATATAAACAATTTTTTAATCATATTTGCAGGCACAGCTTGGATCACAATCGCGTCCAGTGTGAGGGACACACGTTTCACAGTACAAGGCCTCACAGAAGGACACGAGTACAACTTCAGAGTACACGCAGCTAACGAGAACGGAGTGGGACCCGCTTTGCAAGGGGTCAACCCGATCAAGGTAAGGTCTTTGACCTGGGGCCATTTTGTGTCGACATCGACTTCATTTTGACATATGCAAATGCAAACCTCCTGCCAATAAAAAAAGCGTATGTGCCATTTCCCAAAAAAATTAAAATGACGCTTGGAGTAACTATGCATAACTATATCCAGTTGTCAGATTTGATGCTTTCCCTAAGACATAAAATACAACAAGAAAGCAAATAAACATGACTCTAAATTCCAGGCTAAGGCGCCGTTCGACCCGCCATCAGCACCTGGAATCCCCAAGATCCTGGAGGTGGGAGGTGACTTCGTACACCTGGAATGGGACAAGCCAGAAAACGATGGAGGTTCCAGAGTACAAGGTACGCTAATTTCGGTACCTAGAAGTGCACGAAAGGAGCCTCTTTGAGGCGCAATTAAAATCCTTTCACCACACTGGTTTGAAAAAACTGGTGACACGATAAGAAGAAGGTACCCAGAGCCTCTAACGTCCACGCTACTTATATCCGTTGCTTAGTAACGGTTTTGTATGGAAAACCTTTAGTAGGGAACGACTTAAGTAGCCATTTAGGGTCTCTGAGTGTGGCAGTTAGTATTATTATAGCAATATTCTTAGTGTGTTTCTGCTTTTTTTGTATTTATTTTTAGGTTGAAATTTTTGTATTGTACTTTTTAAACTTAATATTGGTTCTTGTCGCCACCTGTTAGTACTGTTCGTTTTATTTATTTATTTATTGGAAAACCAACAGCTATAACATGGTGTCCTTAATAATTACTATAGAAACAGTGAGCCAATTATAGGTCTTCGCTAATAGTGACAGAAGTTCGCTAATAGTTCATGCTATACATAGTTCGTATGTATAACATGAAACGTATATAGCCTCCTGCTGCATATATAAGTTATACACTATGTTCTTACCTAATTCTAATGTTCATACCTAGCTGTTAGTTTTCCCAGAACTTGTAGAATAAAATAAATAATCATAATATTATTTCCAGGCTACTGGGTAGACAAACGCGAAGTTGGCGCGTCAACATGGCAACGTGTAAACGCAGTCCTGTGCCTTCCGAACCAGCTCAACTGTTCCAACTTGGTTGAGGGTAGGCAGTACGAGTTCCGAGTGACAGCTGTCAATGAGGCCGGTCCTTCGCCAGCATCCACGGCTAGCCAACAAGTTAAAGTGCAAGATCCTAAGGGTGAGTGAACTTTTTTTCAAGTGTGCAAGTGAGAGAACATGCCAAAAGCTAGACTAGCTATTGCGTGCGGAATAGCTTATATGCTATTCCAGGTCACTATCTACGCCTATTCAAAGTTTCATCCAAATTATACAATCTAAACATATTCACCAACTTTCATGGGATAATTAAAATAGTAAAATTAAATAATTATAGTAATCTACTAAAATTGTAACTAATTATATAGGGTCTTTCATTTTATACTAACTTGATTCAGGAATTGGGTTCAAAAAATAAATAAAAAAATATTTATGTTTTTTTTTTTGTTTTGTTATGAAAATCCCGAGAAAATCAAAAAAGACTATCCTTTCAATTGATTGTTGCTTCTTGTATAACTTAGCCCATTCGTGACGTAGCTGCGCTGCGATTGGTGGAACGTCTGTTCTCCTTGAAAATCATTATGCAACAATTCTAAAAAATCAATCCATACTAATATTATAAATGTGAAAGTAACTCTGTGTGTCTGTCTGTCTGTTTGTTACGCTTTCACGCCCAAACCGCTGAACAGATTAAGCTGAAATTTGGCATAGTTAAAGGTTGTATCCCAGGGAAGGACATAGACTACCTTTTATCCCGAAAAAATGAAAAAAATCCCGCGGGTAACACCGCGGGAGCGCAGCTAGTATATGATAAAATTTAAAGTGAAAACTTTAATAGGCTTAGGAATTAAATTGATACTTTCAAACGTCTATTTACAACCGAAAAATGAGGCCTTGTCAGTTTGTGTAGTTTAAAATGAAAGAGTCTATATATGATTATACTCGTATTACTAATCCATAGTACTAATTATGTATGTAAAATGAACATGTCATTGTATTTTCTAGCCCCCACTGCGCCAGAGATAGTGAAACCTCTGAAAAACGCAAACTGCATCCAGAACCATAACGCTAAGTTCCAGTGCACCATCACTGGACAACCCAAACCTACCATCACTTGGTATAAGGGTGAGTAATTTACTTTATTTACTTACTCATGGCCTTATTTCTTTACGAACTTTCTTAATTCCTTCACTCCTTACTTCCTAGCCTCTGCTTCCTATCTCATACGGACTTAGATTCTTTCTCCTTCCTTTTACTGCCTAGTTGTTTCTTCTTCTTATTTAAGGATTTACTCCTTGTCGGCACAACTGATGAATCCCTCTCCATGTATCTCTTTCCAGGGCTGCTTCCTTGACCTCTTTATACGACATGACTGCTACCTTCTCCATCACTTGGCTCATGTAGCTTATCCTCGGTCTTCTTCTTCTTCCTTCCACTTTCCCTTCTATAGATGGCCGATCATCTTTCCCCTTCTTTCCCCTTCTGTTCTCGACAACTTGCAATAGCGATCTCTTTTCGTCGACTCTACACAGAACTTCAATGATATATCTTCTCCGTGCAGCAGATTTTTTCCATTCTACGCCAACACCACATCTCAAACGCCTCCAACTTTTCCCGATCCTTCTTTGTTATTGTCCACGTCTCACACTCATATAGAGCTATGCTCCAGACATATGTTTTTATAAATTTCTTTTTAACTTTCTTACTTATTATTTACTTCCTTATATACCTTATTACTTCCTTCCTTACTTGGGTACTTCCTTACTCTCTTCCTTGCCGTACCTTCTTACAACTTAGACATTTCCCTGATTCTTTAGACATTTTCAAAGAATTTCAAGTTACTTAATCTACCAGCGACACAATTAGTTAGCTTCTATAATCTTCTATTATATTTCTCCAGTTCCTTGTGTTCTTGACTGAATGTTTATTTTGCTATTTCATTGTCCGTCTGTGTGTGTATTTGCAATTAAATGAATATCTGTCTCTATAATATATCTGTATCTATTATCTGTCACAAAATTGTCTGCAATACAAAGTTATAATCGAACGACGACCTCTATGGCGAAGTGGGGGAAACCCTGCCTGAGACGCAGAAAGTTGCGGGTTCGATCCCCGCCGCGGGACAAATGTTTGTATGATCTACAGATATTTGTCTCGGGTCTGGGTGTTTTCTATATAATATGTATGTTTACAAACAAAAAGTATATAAGTAGTATATCAGTCATGTAGTAACCATAACACAAGCTCTGCTTACTTTGGGGCTAGATGATGCTGTGTGAAAAAGTCCAGCATTATTATTATTATTTTCCTATCTATCTATCTCCAGGTGCCCGCGAGATAACCAACGGCCCTCGTCACCGTATCTGGTCAGAAGGCGACAACCACTTCCTAACAGTGATGGACGTCTTCGGCGAAGACGCAGATGAATATGTCTGCAGAGCTGTCAACAAGGCCGGTGTCAGGAGCACCAAGGCTGAGCTGCTTATAATGAGTGAGTATACAGGGTGTAAAAAGACCTACCGAAGCCGAAAGGGGTAGGTACAGCATCCCAAAACACAACCAAATCCAAAAGGATTTTCCGAAAAAATCATTATATCCAGAGAAAACAGCGTTTGAAGATCACTGTTTGCGTATGTACTGGGCGCGTTTTTATACGTAGATTGCTGGATTTTGAGTTTTAATTGTTTTTTTCTTTTATAAATGAAATGATTAGGTAGGTATGGTCTTATTATGTTGTACTAGTAGTAAAAACTGGAAAATAAATAAAATGACGTAGCTAAGTCAAAAAAAAGTTTGAGTTTTTTTTTCGATAAATATGTTCAGAATCATGGTCTGATTGCAATCCCTCAGTTTTCGGTAGCAGTCTTTTTACACCCTGTATTTCTAGTGATCAAACTGGTCCTTCTAAAATTGCTTTTAGACTTTTTTGGCGGATATTTGAGAGACCAAAGTGATCCCAGTAGGACCTACTGAATAAATGCTTTTTGACTTTGACTAGACCAATAAATCTTTGGAGGTTGAAAATTTTGGTTAAAAGGCCCGGTGGGTTGGTCATTAGAAACTATCCAACAAATTGCGACGGTAGTTTTCAACATTGACTCCAATGACTTTTTACTATTAAAATTGGTCTGGTGTTTACCCGATAAATAAGATGAATTGAAATACCCTTAGTAGTCTAATCGTGGACGTTCTGATCAAGTTCAAATACGGTTAGATACCACTGTTTTCTGTTAAAAAAATGCTATGTACAGCATTTTTGCCAGTACTCTCAAACAATGATGGAAAACCTCGTGAAAGAACCGACAATAATTGTAGAGAGCTTCGTACTTCAAATGGCCAATTCCCGCTCCGACAGCCTTATCTAACTTGAAATCTATTCCCATTTGTCATCCCAATAGAGCTCAACCAATGACATAATAGGCAAATGACAAATGTCAATATGAAGTCCATGTCCATTGCCAGTTAAATTACACGATAAGGCCCCTGGTTAAAGTCGTATACAAAAGCCTTAGGCGGCTTAAAAACTTTGGCCACTAATACGAACTTACTTTTTACAGCCGCGCCTAAGTTGAACGTGCCACCACGCTTCCGTGTAACAGCTTACTTCGACAAAGGAGAGAATGTGGTTATTAAGATACCTTTCACTGGACATCCCGTGCCGAAGATAACATGGGTGCGAGAGGGAGAGACGATCGAGTCTGGACACCATTATCATGTGGAGAGAAAGGGTGAGATATAGTTTTGATTAGTTGTCAGTGATTTCAGGTTGTACGCTAGGCATGATTTGAGATAGGCGCGTTGGGCATTTTTGATGAGATGAGAATCAATTCCTGGATTCGCCTCGAAAAGGTCACGTGCGAGTCACGTGACTGCTCACCGACACCTACCAGTAGCGCCATCTAGTTCTGTACTCGGTAAACTTTTACGGCAATATTTTTACATTTCTAAAAGCTTATTTTATAACTAAACTGGTGAATAAAAATGCATAATTATTTTGTTCAAGTTTTTACATCTCTCGGGTGTGCCACGGTTTTTTTTAGTTATAAATAATTATTTTTAATAAATAACTTAATAATGATGACATGAATAAGAAAGGAGTGAGTGTTGAGATGACGGCTGATAGAGGAGGATGGAAGAAGAACACATGTTGTGCCGACCCCACATAATGTGGGAAAAGGGCAGGAAGATGATGAAATAACTTTTTTTTATAGAACGTCACGCCATCATGACAATCCGCGACGCGAGCAAACTGGACTCGGGTCCGTACAGGATCACAGCCGAGAACGAGCTGGGACAGGACAGCGCTATTATCAATGTGGAGATTAGCGGTCAGTATCATTATCAAAGATCTTTATATTTTGCTATTAATAAAGTATGATTATAAAGTATGGGGAATTTAAAAATTTAAATATATTACTGGAAAGGAAAACCTTAAGCTCACACAGTCTTTAGGCCGTTGAGCGGCCTTTAAACTCGAGTACTAGAATCCCTTAAATCAAACTACAAAAACAAGCTACTATATGAAGATTTAACGAATTCTAATATCTTTGGATTACAAACGCTTAATAAGAGATTTTTTATAAGAACCGTAATCATCGTCATCTGTCTATGGTCTATATTTATGTCATTTACATAAATAGACCATAGACGGATGACGAGAATAATTTATGTTAATCAATGAGCTTACATTACCCCATAATAGGGCTTACTTTCAAACTTCGTCACCAAAGTTGATCAATGTACAATTGTACAATTTGTTTATTTTTATATATTCTCTGTATCCGAGAGTTGGCACATTTTTGGCTCAAAGGATCAGCATTGCCATGCAGCGTGGTAATGCCGCCAGTGTTTTGGGCACGCTTCCGACTGACAGTGACCTGGATCAGTTGAGCTATCTATAGATCGTTTCTAACGATCCTTAGATAGCTTGACTAATCCTGTTATATTTTGTAAATATGTATATGTAAATATGTAGTAGCTTAGTTTCTGTAAATAAATGAACTGTATATTCTCTGTATAATGTTCTTATGTACAATATATACATACAAGTATATACAGGGTGTAAAAAGACGTCTACCGAAGCCGAAAGGGGTAGGTACAACATCCCAAGACACAACCAAATCCAAAAGGATTTTCCTTAAAAATCATTATATCCGGAGAAAACAGCGTTTGAAGATTACTGTTTGCGTATGTACTGGGTGCGTTTTTTTACGTAGATTGCTGGATTTTGAGTTTAAATTGTTTATTTCTTTTAAAAATGAAATAATTAGGTAGGTATGGTCTTATTATGTTATACTAGTAGTCAATAACTGAAAATAACATAAAATGACTAAGCTAAGTCAAAAAATGTTTTTGCATTATTTTTTCGCTAAATGAGTTTAGAATCATGGTCTGATTGCAACCCCTCAGTTTTCGGTAGTTGTCTTTTTACACCCTGTATGTAATACATACCAGTCTTATACTTAGTTAGAACTAGATGCTCAAAGCAAAATCTAGAACTAGGTTTCTACACCTTATGTTATATGGGAACAACGAACTACAAACAGCAATTTTTTGCTGCGAGTAAGTTCTTCCCCTCGCATTACTTCGATACAAGATTGTTACTTACTTATTTAGTTAAGACCTTTCTGAATAAACATTCATTTCATTTCATTTCAAAAAAATAAATAAAGCGTTTATCTATCTATCTATCAATGATCACTAACTCGTACAAACATTCCAGACCGTCCCGACCCGCCGCGTTTCCCAGCAGTGGACAACATCGGCGTGGACTCCCTTGCCCTTGGATGGAAGGCACCAGTCTGGGATGGTGGTTCCGATATCACCAACTATCTGGTCGAGAAGAGAGAACATCCTATGACTAGCTGGATCAGGGTTGGCAACACTAGGTATGTAATGTATAAGTTGGCAACACTAGGTATGTAATGTATAAGTTGGCAACACTAGATATGTAAAGTATAGGTTGGCAACATGTAATGTACTTATAGTTCCTTATAATGAGTGAGAAAAAAAATGTGTTAAAATCGTAACTAGTTTAACTGATAACTGCCTAAAACAACTTAAAATATGCATGATATATAGTTAAACTAATTTGAATATTATAACCAGATTCACAACAATGGCGATCACTGGCTTAGTACCAGGCAAGCAATACGAATTCAGAGTTTACGCTGAGAACATATACGGACGTTCAGAACCCAGCGATCATACTACCCTGGTGTCTACTAAAGCGGTCATCAAGAAGGAATTCAAGAAGAAAGAGTATCCAGGTACGGTAGACAATATTTACATCGCCATCAAGACTGACATCAACTAGTATTTTTCACGTAGGAACGTATCCCTGACACATAGAACTTTTTGAATGAACAATTTTTAATTGAATGAAATCTAGTGATAATACTAAAAGATACAACTTC
The DNA here is from genome assembly GCA_951394285.1 of Epirrhoe tristata. NCBI lineage: Eukaryota > Metazoa > Arthropoda > Insecta > Lepidoptera > Geometridae > Epirrhoe > Epirrhoe tristata. The sequence goes on from OX596161.1 coordinate 4,855,794, forward strand.
AAAAAAGTCTATTTCCTTTTTAATAATTTCAGAAATTAACATAAAAGAGCCTTGTCACGGAACCGTCCCTATGTGAAAAGGATAGTAGCTTTGTTTTTAGCGTGGTTTTGGTTCCCATCTGCAGCCTTTGTCTAACTTGAAATATATTCCCAGTTGTCATGCCAATAGATCTGAACCAATCACACAATACGAAAATGACAATTGACGTCCAGACTAGGTTTCAAATGTCGAAATGAAGCCAATGTCCATTGCCAGTTGATTTACAGACTAAGGTTTGCCAATTGCGCAAAATTCTTTTTCGAAGTCAGAAAACATCATTTCAAAAACTGATATTGCCCTGTGTAAAATTAGGTTAATTGGATTTGAAATAACGTCTATTTTGCACATGAAACTGTTATTTACGATTCGCATGCATATTATAATAAATAAAGCTGGACTTTTCACACAGCATCATCTAGCCCCAAAGTACGCTTGAGCTTGTGGTATGGGTACTAGATGACTGATAAACTACTTATATACTTTTTGTTTGTAAATACATACATATTATATACATAGAAACACCCAGACCCGAGACAAATATCTGTAGGTCATACAAACATTTGTCCCGCGGCGGGGATCGAACCCGCAACCTTCTGCATCGCAGGCGGACCTTCGCCCACTGCGCCACAGAGGTCGTCGATATTCATATCATTGATCACGGAAATATGTTCTGTACTTGGGTTTGTATGGTAAGCGACAGAAGTTCATCAACAGGGAGCAAGGCTTGCCGGGACCGTCCGGTTGTAGTTAGGGACCCTTACGCTCTAACTCTTATTACACCACTTAGTTAGGGTAAGGGTACCTTAAAATTGGTAGTGTAATAGGCCTTTTCATTTTTGACGACCTCTGTGGCGCAGTGGGCGAAGGTCCGCCTGCGACGCAGAAGGTTGCGGGTTCGATCCCCGCTGCGCGACAAATGTTTGTATGACCTACAGTCCCGTGTCTGGGTGTTTCTATGTATGTATTTCCAAACAAAAAGTATATAAATAGTTTATCAGTCATTCTAGCACCCATAACACAAGCTCTGCTTACTTTAGGGCTAGATGATGCTGTGTGAAAAGTCCAGCATTATATAATTAATATTTTCAACTGTAATTCCCTACCGTTTTTCCATAAAAATTGTTCTCCCACAGTTGACGAATCCGGCAAACGTATCCGTTCGAACGCGGACCACGGCCCAGTGAAAGACTACGATAGCTACGTATTCGATATTTACAGCAAATACGTGCCACAGCCTGTTGATATCAACACCTGCTCTGTGTACGACAAGTATGATATACTGGAGGAGATTGGTGAGTGTCTACCGTGCTTATACGTGCATGATTGTACCGTGCTTATTACAAAATAATGATTAGATGATGATGAAAGTATGAAAAAAATGCCTAGTTTTTTAAACTTTGTTATTATCTTTGAGTGAGGTTCAATGTAGCTTTGACGAGTTTTAAATGCATCTCGAAAATGAATAGTGAAATGGGATAAAAAATTGTTTTTTTTTAACTTATACTGCGGGTTGTATTTAAGTAGATGGATTATAAACACAGGCTTTAAAGTTAAGTTGTGTAGTCTGCACTGCATGCAAAACACAACACAGACGAATAATTGAAAATACACAGATTTTACTGAAATAAAACACTTTTTTTGTTTACACAGTTTATTTTCAAAGCAACGCATGGTATAGTTGTTCTATATCACGAAGGCGGGTTGTTCTTAATTGTGTGTGTAGATTGGTTTATGTGTGCGTAAGCGATACTGAGCGCTCATTCGTCCATGGAGCGTTCACGAGCTTACGCACACAGAAACAATGTGCATGTGCATCACACAATTAAGGCCAACCCGCCTTCGTGGAACTGTAAACAAACAGTAGAACTAAAAAACTCACGAAGCTCACGAAGTTTCTTGTGAAATCAAGGTTTTGATTAACATAGCTACTAACCGTAGAAATTTGAACTCAACCCGCATACATTTAAAGATGAATTTCGCAGGTGACTTCGTGAGAGCGTCTAAAAGGAAGACAGGTGTGTGAATGGATCGATGTAGTGCTATCTCTGTCTGCATCTCTCTGTCTCACACGAATATTAATATAGGATGTAGATACAGGGTGTCCTGTATTTTTCTTTTTTAATTGTTATTTCTTGAAATGTCGTTTGAGGATGTAACAAGTTCAATGTTTTTTTAATTGCGGAATATTTCCATTTTTAGAATGCACTTATCTAAAGTGCACTTAAAGGATACCCTGTATAAATATATGCGATATATTTATTATATTTATATAAAATATGTTTCAATATAACTGGGTTCGTAGCAGTAGTTCACAGCACGGTTTTCGGCTTAATTATTATAAAATTCTCGTTATTTATTTATATTATTGGCTCAACTACAATTGGTAGATAGAAACACTGAAAATAGTTATTTAGTTGAAATTTTCTATACAAAATTAAACAAATCTCTTATTTGAAAATTTGACAACACACCTGACATGCATGTTAGCTTTTATAAGTAAACATTTGCTCAATCAATTCAGATAAGTGTAGGCACCATTTAAAATGGCATGACAAGTTTTTTTTTTAATTATATTTATTGAGCATCTGTATACTACTAGTATAAACTATTTACGTATTTATTGATTTATTAATTTTAAGTTCAATTCCATGAAATCCGTTCTATGCTCTTTTTTTTTAATTGTCAATTTAGATATGAAATAAAAAAAACATCTTGCTCTCTTGAACACAAAAATAGACAGATTTACGTTAATCATACTCAATTAAAATCACAAAAAATAACAAATATATGAAACGTACATCATGGTATATATGGTCTTTCATTTTAAACTAACTTAATTCAGGAATTGGGTTCAACAAATAAATTAAAAAATATTTATGTAATTATTTTTTGTTTGTTTTGTTATGAAAATCCCGAGAAATCGATAAAGACTATCCTTTAAATTGATTGTTGCTTCTTCTATAACATATTCCATTCGTGATGTAGCTGCGCTGCGATTGGTGGAACATCTGTTCTCCTTGAAAATCATTATGCAACTTTCAAAAAAATCAATAAATAATATTTTTTTTAAGTTAAAACTTAAATCGACTTAGAAATTCAATTGATACGGTCAAACATCGATTAACAACCCAAAAATGAGGCCTTGTCAGTTTGTGTAGTTTAAAATGAAAGACCCTGTATAACAACTCCAGCTAGAAGCATAAACACGAGGTGCATATTATTATACCGTTGTAGGCACAGGCGCATTCGGAGTGGTCCATCGTTGCCGCGAACGTGCCACAGGCAATATATTCGCAGCCAAGTTTATACCGGTCGCGGGTGCGATGGAGAAGGAACTAATAAAGAAAGAGATAGATATAATGAACCAGCTTCATCATAGGAAGCTGATCAATCTGCATGACGCGTTCGAAGATGACGATGAGATGGTTCTTATATTCGAATTGTGAGTATTTTATTTTATTTTACAGGAAAACTAACAGCTGTGAAACAAAATAATTAAATATAACAAATAATGACAATGTACAATGGGCGGCCTTATCGCTGATAAGCGGTCTCTTCCAGGTAACCCATATCACATATCACATTATGAATGGTGTGATTTGGAAAGAGAAATCGTTGGTTCGATTCCCACTCTGCTAAAAATTAGTATAACTAAAATAAACAAAATAATTCTCAGGTTGGCTGATTGATTAATTGAGTTTATCTTACTATATAGATGTCATTTGTTCCCTAATTTTGCCAAATATCCAATAAAACTCAAGGCTTTTCAAGGGGATTTTGAGACAAATGTTTCTATGATCTACGAACATTTTGTCTCGGGAATCATGGTAACCGTAACACATACTCTATTTTAGATACCTCCAAACCCTATTTTTATTGTCGGACGACATTACCATGTACAGTACGCATAACCGATCTTTATCTCTCTGAAGTTAGGTGCACTATACGATTGCGCAGGATTGCGCATGTAGAGTAGGCGAGATAGGACGATGCAACAAACTAAGTGAGCGAGGCAGCTATACAACGCTGTCTTCGTCTTTTAGGCGTGATCAAAAATGGGTTCTGCGCAGCTACTTCAGAGAGCTAAAGATTGGTTGTGCGTACTGTAATTAAGTTGAAAACTAGTTTTATTTGCTTTTCGTGCCCTAACCCCCTTTTTGGGATAACATACTTCTATGGGGGCATAAAACTTGACGACCTCTGTGGCGCAGTGGGCGAAGGTCAGCCTGCGACGCAGAAGGTTGCGGGTTCGATCCCCGCCGTGGGACAAATGTTTGTATGACCTACAGATATTTGTCTCGGGTCTGGGTGTTTCTATGTATAATATGTATGTATTTACAAACAAAAAAAAGTATATAAGTTGTTTATCAGTCATTCTAGTACCCATAACACAAGCTCTGCTTACTTTGGGGCTAGATGATGCTGTGTGAAAAGTCCAGCATTTAAAAAAAAACTACTTTTACACCCCCTTTGGGGAAGAAACTAGTTTTGAGATTATGGATTAATAACTGTAATTTTCTTAATTTTTCGTGATTTGGTTTCATAATTATTATTTTATAACGAGTGTAATTATCTTCCAACCCAGCCTATCCGGAGGCGAGCTATTCGAGCGTATAACCGAGCCAGGCTACAGTATGAGCGAAGCCGAAGCCGCGCACTACATGCGACAGATCTGTGAGGGAGTGCGACACATGCACGAACAAAACATCATCCATCTCGATCTGAAGCCCGAGAATGTTATGTGCCAGACAAGGACGGGAACTGATGTCAAGGTATTTTCTTATTATTTTTAGGAGTGTAGATAAGTGGAGGTCAAAGGATTTTTTCCCAGCTTTGGGTCACAATAATAAAAATAAATAACATGACTATGATTATATGTAATAGATGTAAATGATGATAAATATAAAACATTTTTTTAAATTCTTGATGTTTGTTCCCTCGATTACACGTCTGGACCGATTCGGGAAATTCTTTTTTTGTTTGAAATAGAAGACTATTCCCAGATGTTTCTTATATAAATTTTATTCCTGAGCGAAAGATATTTTTCCCTTAAAAAAAAAGCCTGCTACTTGCTTGTTAATGTCGACCTGAGTCCAACATTGAAATCAGTCTTCTTTTTTGTTTCTACAACGTAATTATATTGTGTTACCTAGCTGCGCTCCCGCGGTGTGACCCGCAGTCCCTCGGGATTTTTTCATTTTTCGGGATAAAAGGTAGCCTATGGCCTTCCTTGGGACAACCTTTAACTATGCCAAATTTCAGCTTAATCTGTTCAGCGGTTTGGGCGTGAAAGCGTAACAAACAGACAGACAGACAGAGTTACTTTCACATTTATAATATTAGTATGGATAGTATGGATGTGATTAAACTTGAAAAATCTCTCATTAAACCCACAGATAATCGACTTCGGCCTTGCAACAAAACTAGACCCGAATGATGTAGTTAAGATATCAACCGGCACGGCCGAGTTCGCAGCGCCCGAGATTGTTGAGCGTGAACCTGTTGGCTTCTACACGGATATGTGGGCAGTGGGTGTACTGTCTTATGTGCTGTGAGTATATACACTTATATACCGCTATTTTGTAATTACCAAAAAATAATTAAGGATAGTTGCAGCAGATGCAGAAATGAATATGAGTGTGGCTGGAGATTATGCAAGTAGAGAAAGGCCGAAAAAGAAGTAGTTGGATTGTGTTCTCACACAATCCACTATCCACTCCTTTCGCATTCATATCATCTCTCGATGATATGAATGCGAAAGGAGTGGATACACATTTGACGAGTGATAGAAGTTAATGGAGGAAAAATACATGTTTTGCCGACCCCACTTAGCGTGGGATAAGGGCAAGGGAATGATGATGCAGCAGATGCAGAAAATGATAATGGTATAGTCAGATTTTTTTATATTGAACTATCACAAAGTTATCGAGGATTGTAGTCAACCAAAACCGAACAAAATTTTATGAAAACTGTACAAATAAGTACTACAGACAACAGTCGCGTACGGACTTTCATTCAAACTATGCTCTCGCATCATCCCCAGTCATTAAGACCGCAGTAGCTATCATAAATCCATGTCTGACTCGTCTCGTCTCCTTTTTAGGTTAGATTTTTTTTTATCTTTTTTTGAGTTTTAACTACATAAATGTGATCAATAACAGATACCGAGACGATGTTTAAAATTTTTTTGGTAAATAAAATAGGGGGTGTATACCTATTTTGATTATTAATGTTTGCTAAGCAAATAATGGTAAATCAAAGACAAAAAACTGAAACAATTTGCTATCTTTTGCTAAAAAAAAAACAGCTAAACTAGCATACCTTCTGACTCGTCTATTATGTATGTATGACCCTATTAATGTAAAGGACATTATATGTCACTATTTTACACCTTAAGGGCCATAATTCTACTGTCTTATGTACTGTGAGGATATACATTTTACCCCCACGTTCACGCCAAAAACAATTGGTATTATCTTAGATAGCGAGGCGGATAGCGAGGATAGCGAGGCTTAAGTGGAGATGGGCGGGGCACTTGGCCAGACGGGACGACAACCGATGGACCAAGGCGGTTACCGAGTGGTGGCCAAGAGATATGCGGCGGCCTCGGGGCAGACCACCTGCCCGATGGTCAGACGACATTGTGGGGGCGGTGGGAGAACAGTGGATCCGGCTGGCACAAGACCGCCAGAAGTGGCGTGAAAGAGAAGAGGCCTATACCCAACAGTGGGTGCTACCGGCTGAATAGATAGATAGATAGATTATCTTAGAACTTAAACCCACCATTGTAGGTACTTTGTTTCATACAATTGTGACATGTTTTCTGTAAGATTAGTATAATTATACCCAACCTATTCTGGTATGCACTGATAACAAGGGAAGAAAAAACTGCGAGGTTTTTTTTGTTGTTCGTATTTAAAACTTGTATTTACATACGTTTGACGGCCTCTGTGGCGCAGTGGGCGAACGTCCGCCTGCGACGCAGAAGGTTGCGGGTTCGATCCCCGACGCGGGACAAATGTTTGTATGACCTACAGATATTTGTCTCGGGTCTGGGTGTTTCTATGTATAATATGTATGTATTTACAAACAAAAAGTATCTAAGTAGTATATCAGTTGTCTGGTTCCCATAGTACAAGCTTTGCTTAGTTTGGGGCTAGATGATGCTGTGTGAAAATGTCCAGCATTATTTATTTATTTATTTATTTACATATGTTCATGTATAAAACTTGTATTCTACTTGTAGATTGTCTGGTCTATCGCCGTTCGCGGGCAACAACGACATCGAAACGTTAAAGAACGTGAAGGCTTGCGATTGGGAGTTCGACGAGGAAGCTTTCACGCATGTTTCTGATGACGCCAAGGACTTTATTAGGAGACTGCTTATTAAGAATAAAGAGTACGTATTTTTCCTTAGGCATAAGAGTATGTTTATTTACAGAAACTAAGCTATAGCATATTTACATATTATTTACAAAATACAACAGGATTAGTCAAGCTATCTAAGGATCGTTAGAAACGATCTATAGATAGCTCAACTGATCCAGGTCACTGTCAGTTGGAAGCGTGCCCAAAACACTGGCGGCATTACCACGCTGGATGGCAATGCTGATCCTTTGAGCCAAAAATGTGCCAGCTCTCGGATCACGCGTCGCTTCGACAAGATGCCCTGAAAGAATTTTGAAAACCCGAAGGGCTCCAGAACCCCACGGACCTAGGGTCTCAACCCCAAATGGTTAAAATATATAAACCCTATCAAGATTTATATATTTGCGCCTTTTGAAATCCTCAGCCAAATCATTCCTTAAGCTATCTTGTCCCACTGCTGGGCAATCTTTAACTTCTACTACGCTTCAAGCCGCATAGCTGATGTAGGTGCGGTTAGTGACAGAAGTTTATAAACATTTGATATTACCATTAGTATTTGTGAAAAAAAATACACAATTTTCCCACAAATCATGATGAAAATTGAGCTTCAATAACATCAATAGTTTATGAACTTATTTGCTGATTGTTAGAGAATTGCAAGTTGGAAGAGGGACTAATTCCATTCAATACAAAACTTATTGCTTTTTCTAATAAATTCTAAGCAGGTCTGGTCATTCGAATGCATTCGGAACGTTGGGCTAGTAGATCGTGAAATCCATGGATGAAAAAGTTTCTTAAAATGTATTCACTTATCTTTTTGCGAAAACATCGTGAGGAAACCCGCAGCTTAGACAGCTTCAGAGAATGGCTTAGGTGCTACAAACCTCCATCTTAAACAATGTCCCAGGCACTACAGCGTCCCGTTGAGTGTAGGCATAGGGTGCCTCCTGACGCTGTATAAGTCATCTAGTATAGAAAAGCCTAAGGCCCTTACTAATAAACTTGACATAAAGTTATGTCATGCATAACCTATGAATAACCATACAAATTTTTAGTTTATGCATGACATAACTTTATGTCAAGTTTATTAGTAAGGGCCTAAGTTTTTTGTCTAACCAGTATATTCCTCCACAGAAAGCGTATGACCGCCCACGAATGTTTAGTACACCGTTGGTTGGCGGGCGACGCAGCGGCCGGACGTACCGCGGCCTTTGATATACGTAGATACGAGTCTATGAGGAACAGGCTCAGGGAGAAGTATGAGGTAACTATTGTATTTTATCCTGGGGTACACAATACCAAGTTATATTGACGACCTCGGTCAGATGTCCTCTATTATCCATACTCATGGCAAACGAACGTACCGCGGCCTTTGATATACGTAGATACGAGTCCATGAGGAACATGCTCAGGGAGAAGTATGAGGTAACTATTGTATTTTATCCTGGGGTACACAATACCAAGTTATATTGACGACCTCGGTCAGATGTCCTCTATTATCCATACTCATGGCAAACGAACGTACCGCGGCCTTTGATATACGTAGATACGAGTCCATGAGGAACATGCTCAGGGAGAAGTATGAGGTAACTATTGTATTTTATCCTGGGGTACACAATACCAAGTTATATTGACGACCTCAGTCAGATGTCCTCTATTATCCATACTCATGGCAAACGAACGTACCGCGGCCTTTGATATACGTAGATACGAGTCCATGAGGAACAGGCTCAGGGAGAAGTATGAGGTAACTATTGTATTTTATCCTGGGGTACACAATACCAAGTTATATTGACGACCTCGGTCAGATGTCCTCTATTATCCATACTCATGGCAAACGAACGTACCGCGGCCTTTGATATACGTAGATACGAGTCTATGAGGAACAGGCTCAGGGATAAGTATGAGGTAACTATTGTATTTCATCCTGGGGTAGATGACAATTCTCGAGGTGGAACAAGTGACCGCTTGATAGCAGATACGAGCTGATATTTTGGCTATGATCTACATTATTGACTTTGGGAGAAGTTTAAAGTAACTGGACAATTCATGGTCTTTATTAAACAGGGTGTAGCAAAATTTTACTGCATTGAAAAAAACTACCATTACTTTTGTAGCTAATAAATTGTGTTCTTGAGAAAAAACAACTGCATTTTTTGGATTTTTCAAAAAACACATTACATTCAGCCTAGAAAATTACATTGTCAAAAATGTCATGTCAGTTTAGTCTTGTTTTTAAGTGTAAGTATGTATTACGTATTACAAAAATGTCATGAAATGCAAAAATACGGGCTTGATGATTCTGTCTACATTTTCCGCAACGAAATATCCATTGATACTCTTTTGCAATAAAACATTGAATACTATACCTTATCACCCTAATAATTGGTGTTATTTTCGTGCAGAACTGGTCATCGTTCAGACTGCCCATCGGCCGGCTGAGCGAGTACAGCTCGCTCAGGAAACTTCTCATCGAGAAATGGAAGATCTATGATGGACACTTCGGTAAGTAACATTTTAACACAGTTACACATCAAACTACTTAAATAACTGTGTACTTTAATTTTAACAAATTAAGTTAGAAACGAAAAAGCCGTGTTGGCCGAATGGGGTTGTACCTCAACTTTCAATCCGAAGGTTGTGGGTACGAATCCCGGCCGTGCATTAATGGATTTTGCGTTTCGTAAAATTTATATGCGCTTTAACACGTGCTCTAAACGTTGAAGGAAAACATCGTGAGGAAACCAGTTAGTGTTCTTATAGGCGGCGATGGGCTTGCAACCTGTCACGTATGGAATACTAACTTCTGCAAGATGTGGGCATGTATCAAATATGTGTTTGGACATGCCTCTGACTACCCCCCTTAGACATCTTCAAAGGATCTGGAATAAGTAAGATCTGAAAGAATGTCTACCGCACCTTGGGGATACCGTCGTGACCCTGTTTACGTTTTACGAATAAGACATCCAATTCAAACACAATCTACAGATACATAAATCTATAAATAGATCTATAGATATTTGATTTGATGACAGTTATATATCATCTTCTTCCAACAGACCGCCGCCAAGCCGCGCCTAGATTCGTAATCCGACCACAATCCGCCTTCTGCTACGAAGGACAGTCAGTCAAACTTTACTGTCGCATCATCGCCTGTGCTACCCCAACCGTCACGTGGTCGCATAACAACCACGAGCTGAGACAGTCGGTCAAGTTTATGAAGCGGTAAGTTATCGTCAGGTTTATGTCAACCCCGTCAGGTCAAGTCAAAACTCAAAATCATTTATTCAGTAGGACCACGGGGATCACTTTGAATACTCTTAAAACAAGGTGATTCTTTTGCTGTTCCTTCGCGACCAAGACCATGAAAATCTGTCCAGCCCCTGATTACGAATCTCGCGACAGGTGGAATCTCGCAGCCACCACTGTCATACTTGTGCTAAACGGACGAACCAATCCACACTCATGTCGAGTTTGAGTTAAATTTAATTCAACTTCGACATGAGTGTGGATTGGCTCCTTTACGCATAGCTACGTCCGTTACGACTGCGAGATTCCGCCTGTCGCGAGATTCGTAATCAGGGGGGCGATAGATGCTAGAGAAGATTACCAACGATTTTATTTAAGTACTAGCTGACCCGCGCGACTTTGTCTGCGCATAGGGATAATTTTTTTAATTTTTTCTGTCATAAGAACCTTATCCTGACAATAACAAACACAACAAAATCAAAAATAGTGAAATCGGTCCAGCCGTTCACGCGTGATGGCGTGACCAAGGGATATAGGGATGCATTTTTATATATAGAGATTTATTTATACAGCCTGGTCTTACACAAGAGTAATATAAATATTATCCAAACAGGTACGCTGGTGAAGATTACTACTTCATCATCAACCGCGCGAAGCTCGAGGATCGGGGAGAGTACATCATCAGGGCTGAGAACAGCTACGGCTTCAGGGAGGAGGTGGTCTTCCTCAACGTACAACGTAAGTCCTCATCATCAATGGCATAGAATAACACCATGATTTTGTATCTTCCAGAAATAGGACAGTGTCAGCGATGCATAAAACGTTAATGATGATTTTTAGGGTTCCGTACCCAAAAATTAAACGGGACCCTATTACCTATTACTAAGACTTCGCTGTCCGTCACCAGTCTGCTTGCTACAACAACAAATACTAAAATACAATTACATTTTTGGTTTTCAGGAACATTTTTCGGGATAAAAAGTAGCCTATATGCTATTCTGGAGTTATACCTTTCACCTTACCAAATTTCATTGTAAACTGTTTCGTTTGAGCCTGATCTTTACACAAACATACAAACAAACTTACAAACTTTCAGCTTTATTATATGAGTTGACAACCTCCTCCTTTTTTTTCGTCGGTTAAAAAATACTACAGCCATCAATCATGTTCGCACTCTCATTCATACTACGCTCTCTTTTCACCCCCCGGTCAAGAACACTTTTAAAAGTAACGTATCAAAAATTAAAGCCCTAATAGATAGATAGATAGATAGATAATAACTTTATTGTACACCTAAAAAGTAACAGAAAATAAAAACCTTGATAACAAAAAGTGTAACAAAAGGTGACCTTATCGCTAAAAGCGATCTCTTCCTGGTAACCTATGTAATAGCATAATACCTAATAATACCTAATAGTAATAATAATGATTACCTAATAGCATACACAAAAAGAATTAGTATACACAATTGCCCGGAAACTTCAGTCGTATTTGACATTATGCTAAATTCCTAAAATATTATTAGCACAATAAATTCTATACCTTACAACTGAATCGCTCTTTAATTACGAAGGAATCTGATCGCGAATACCAATGCTATTGTTGTCCTGGGTTCAACGTATCTTGTTCACTGCTAATTTTATAAGCAAAATGTATCTTATGTGGTTGGGAATAAAGCTTCATTTACCCTGACGCATAGTTCGTTTGTTTGTATCACTAGTTTATACGTACGACTTTCTTCGATCTTTTTATCTGGGAAAAACGTAATTACTTTTTTTAAATAAAAAAATCTGCGTTAAGCTTTAAAAGTACCAAGTAATAGATCCCCAAGCAAATAGATGTTACATCGTTTTTTTTTTTGTAAGTACCAAAAATAAAAAGCCGTGTTGGCCGAATAGGGTTGTACCTAAACTTTCAATCCGAAGGTTGTAGGTTGTGGGTTCGAATCCCGGCCGTGCATCAATTTTTGATTTGGATTTTGCGTTTCGTAAAATTTATATTCGCTTTAACACGTGCTCTAAACGGTGAAGGAAAACATCGTGAGGAAACCAGTTAGTGTTCTTATAGGCGGCGATGGGCTTGCAACCTATCACGTATGGAATACAAACTTCTGCAAGATGTGGGCATGTATCAAATATGTTTGGACTTGCCTCTGACTACCCCCCTTAGACATCTTCAAAGGATCTGGAATAAGTAACATAAAACGATTTAAGAGAATGTCTACCGCACCTTTGGATACAGTCGTGAACCTGTTTACGTTTCTGTGTTTTTTATAAATAATATTTTCAACTTCTAAATGCATTTGCATTTTGATTGATTTTCCTCCATTTATCTCTTTCGCAGTCTCCATTACTTCTTTATACGACATGACATTTTCTAATCAGCTTAAAACAGTGTAAATCAGTCATCCAGACACATACACTCGATAATTTATAGTTAGGAATGAGATATCTATTAGCGTTTCGCTTTCAGCATCTAAATCTGTCTGTTAGTCTGTTTTGTTCTTTCAAAGCAATCGGTTCCGTGTTCCAAAGCTTGCGAATTTTCGAAATCTGGAGTAAGTGTCCATTTTAGTTATAGAATCCAATTTTAGACGTATTGACGTCGTCTTTCCTGTGGGCGGCTGATTAAGCTGAGAGGATGGTTTAGGTGCTGGGCAAGCCTATTCCATCTCAAACAATGTCCCAGGCACTGCAGCGTCTCGTTAAGTGTAGGCATAGGTTGCTCCTTGACGCTGTATAAATCATATATTAAAGATGTAAAGGCCTAAGGCCAATTTTAGATGGTTTTGCAAAAGTACTACCTTTTTAGTGATAGGTGTAAATAAGTTTTACTCAACCAAAACTTAAAATACTTTGTTCATACGTTTTCGCCGATGATAACTATGACACAAATAAATAATTAAATGCTGAAAAAAATAATTGATCTCATAGAAAAAACTTAAAAATTAAAATCAACTAAATCAAAAACCGGCCAAGTGCGAGTCGGACTCGCACACGAAGGATTCGTATTCCGTATATCTATAAAAACGACAAAAAAACACGCTTGTTTTATGGAAACCCTCTTCAATATTTATTTTATTCTGTTTTTAAGTATTTGTTGTTATAGCGGCAACAGAAATACATCTGTGAAAATTTCAACTGTCTAACTATCACGCTTCATGAGATACAGCCTGCTGACAGACGGACAGCAAAGTCTTAGTAATAGGGTTCTTGTTTTACCCTTTGGGTACGAAACCCTAAAAAGCTTGTTTGTGTATTTCGTGTTAATCATACATTTAAAGTGTCTGTCATACACTTAACATATTGAATTTATCTCCCACCAGCCGTGCCGAAGGTCCAACGCCAGCACGTGCCCGAAGCGCCGCGTCGCCGCGAAGCCCTACCTTATACCTTCTGGCAGGAATCCTCCGAGACGGCGCCTGTCTTCACGTTCCAATTGCGGCCTCGCGTGATGCAGCCGCGAGACACCTGCAAGCTGCTCTGCTGCCTCAGCGGCAAGCCCACGCCCACTGTCAAATGGTGAGTCCACTGCTGGGCATAGTGCTCCAGGATGTGTTTTTCAATCCAGCTGTAGCTGCAATATTTATGATTATTTCGGCTGAAAATGGTGATGAATTGGCTCTAGGTCTTCCAAGTCCACGACCATTGTCAAATGGTGAGTCCACTGCTGGGCATAATCCTCCAGGATGCGTCTTTCAATCCAGCTGTAGCTGCAATATTTATGATTATTTCGATTGGCTCTAGGTCTTCCAAGTCCACGACCATTGTCAAATGGTAAGTTTCCTTCAGGATACAGGAAGGTTTACAACCCACACAGGGTAAAGGCAGGGAGAGGTAACGATTCAATAGTAGCTTATGGTAGCTGGCTTCTAAGGTCTCCTTTTAGTGGCAAAACAAACCTAAAAAAATATAAGTACTTACAAATTAAATAATTTATGTGAGAGACAAAAAGTATGTAAAAGAAACTTATTATTTAGGACCCCTTACTGGTAAAGGCCTCCTTTAGCTCTTTCCAATGGTCTCGGTCTTCTGCCACTTCTGCCCAATTTGGGGTGTCAGATGCCTTTTCCAGTTCGTCTGACCAACGAGCGAGCGGTCTTCCTACTCTCCTTTTTCCTGTTGGTTCTTTCCAGGTTGTGATTCTGTTGGCCCATCTATTTTTATGCATTCGTGCTGTGTGTCCCGCCCAGTTCCATTTTAATTTCATGGCATATTCTTGAGCGTCAATGAATCCTGTCTTATTGCGAATTTCTGTATGTTTAATTTTTTGTATTAGTCTCACTCTTAGTATACTTCGTTCTATTGCTCTCTGGCATTTTATAATTTTATCTTTTATCTCCTGTTGAATAGTAATATATAATCCTATCTTATTTTCATATCTTCTCTGCTGTCTCAGTGGCAAGCCCATGCCCGCTGTCAAATAGTGGGACCACTGCTTTGTATAGGGGGTTCCCAATTCACACAGACCTATGTATTGATGGATCAGAGTGGAATTCAAAGTGGAAACAAAACCATTGATGGATTAAAGTGGAAGAAAAAGTGGAAACTAATCCCTTAATGGATTTGATTAGTGGATCAGAGTGGAATAGGGCTGTTTATTTTGGCATTTTGCATAGATTTTGAACAGAAAAAACTCATTGGTGCTCGAACGGATTCAACTTCGTAACTTCCTTCATCTTTGTCACTCTGAAGTTTTATAAAATCTTTTCTACTTCTAGTTCTTTCTAGTGTGGTAAAAGGATCCTGATTACGCCTCCTTTTCTACTTACTTATACTTACTTTCCTTCTAGGTACAAGGACAAACGAGAGCTTTCAAAATACGATTACGCCATGACGCACTCCGATGGCGTAGTGACGCTTGAGATTATCGACTGCCGACCCGAAGACAGCGGGAAGTACACCTGTGTCGCGACCAATGTACACGGCACTGATGAGACCTCGGCTGTCGTTATCGTTGAAGGTAAGCACCATTATTCTCTAGCTGTGATAAATAAAAACGGCCAAGTGCGAGTCGGACTCGCGCACGAAGGGTCCGTACCACTATCTATAAAAACGGCAAAAAACACGTTTGTTGTATTATTATTCTAAAGAATACTACCTATTTTTCATTATTATTCTCTAGCTGTGTCATTATAAACGACTAGCTACTGCGCGCGGCTTCGCCCGCGTGGTACCAACATTTTGAATAGCCTATATTCTATTCTAAGCCACTATCTACGCCTATTACAAGTTTCATTCAAATCGATTCACTGGTTTAGGCGTGATTGAAACACAAACATACAAACATCTAAACAAACTCACAAACTTTCAGCTTTATTATATTAGTGGGATGGTTCAAGATAAACAAAACACTATTACTTACCATTTTCTAGCTCTATCATCATAATTAAATTTATTAAAAAAAATTAATACATAAATATTACAATTATTTATTAATAATGTATGATCTTTGAAGATAAACACCATTACCTCTTTAGGTACAGCCGATAAAATAACTCAATCCACTCTCATGACATAAGAACCTGAAACGTCTATGGTTATTTTATATATATATAGTTTTTTTTATATCATGGAGGTTTTTAGAATATCATGTCCTTATCATCCATACTATCCATACTAATATTATAAATCTGAAAGTAACTCTGTCTGTCTGTTTGTTACGCTTTCACGCCCAAACCGCTGAACAGATTAGGCTGAAATTTGGCATAGTTAAAGGTTGTATCCCAGGGAAGAACATAGGCTACCTTTTATCCCGAAAAAATGAAAAATCCCGAGGGACCGCGGGTCACACCGCGGGAACGCAGCTAGTGTCCTTATATCTCAGACAAACTAGAATGGACGAGTTATGAACAGAATTCCTCTTTCAACATTTTCTTTCGGTTTTTGCGGGGGACGAGGTAGCACACTAACGCGTTTTACACACGTTTATGCATAAAAATGACAATACACACTCATTTTTACGCACACTCTTGCAAATTTCGTATATGACGTACGTAATACTACATCTACTAGTTCTTATTTTCGTACGTTTGATGAACATTCGGATGTTTCTAACTATGAATTCTGACTTCAAGGGCAAATTTTTCGGTTTGGAGTATTTGGTCCTAGGTTAGGACCGTGTTTTAACGTTGATCTTATCGAATACAATGCAGCTCGTAGTAAGAAGCATCCGAATATTCATCAAACGAACGAAAAAACGGACGCGAATAACCCCCCTGATTCGGAATCGTGTACATTTTGGCAAAGGGGAAATACAAGGTAAAGACGCATCCCGTCTATGATCCAAGACTTATATCAATATTATTTTCTAGGCGAAGTGACGTCACCGGAGCAGGCTCAAATGGTCCACAACTTCTTACATTCTGGCGACAGGCGGTACATTGAGAAACCGCTCAAACCCGCACCACCGCCGATTATCACCAAAACCAAGGTACCTACAAGATTTATAATCCTCCTGTCGTGTCACTAGTTCTTTCAAACCAGTGTGGTGAAAGGATTTTAAGTGCCCCAAAGACTTAGTGCACTTGACACAATATGCTTTTGAAATTTTCATTTACTTTTGATTGTACGACATGCCGGTTTTGTCACGATGTTTTCTTGCACCATTTGAATACTGGTTCACATAAACTTTTAGACAAAAAAAACTCATTGGTGCTCTATTGGATTTGAACCTACGACCTTAGGATCGATCTGGTCGTTACCAGTAGACCCACCAATGCTTTTTTCTTGATAAGTCAAAGATAATTTACCTCCTGTGTGTGCCTGCTTATATAAAAGAGGCACGACTTTTATGTGTTCTCGAAGGAAGGAAAAAAAGTGCTCGTGGTCGTGCTTGCTTAGTCGTTCTTGATAGATCGTCGAAAGTTAAGCAACGTTCGAAACGGTCTGTAAGTGGATAGGTGACCGCCAGTGGCATTTACATCTGAGCGCTTTCGTGCTTCGGAGGGCACGTTAAATTGTCCCGGCTATTTAAGTCGTTAAGCCATGACGGAGGCCTTAAGGCGGCCTAAAAACTCCGTCACCAGAGTTGGCCGCTGACTCATACGAACTTACTTTACTTACTTTTCTTAATTCTTAATTATTTATTGTACAAATAGATACACACAGGATAATAACATAAAAAAAAAGACAGTACAAAGGCGAGCTTAACCCTACAAAGAGTTTTCTTCCAGCAAACCGTTGAGGCTAGAGAGATGTGTTATATGTATTCTGTCTAAAAATGATGATGATTTACAGGTGACAATCGACCCACCCGTGAAGTCACACCCGCGACCGAAGTACTCCCCTCAGAGCTCGATGGAGGCCGGCAAGAAGAAGTACGGAGCCAAACTCGACTCCGACAACTCGTCCAGGTCTAGAAGCACCACTAAGGAGCTTGTTCGTAAGTATATACACAATTTACATATAAATAAATAAATTCGTAATGAATGGTCATAAGTAAAATATATTCTTTTGAGGATTTGTGACTTTATTACTAGGAGCATAGGGTGTATCTACATCCCGCTAAATATTGACAACAACGCCATCTATGTAACCCCACCTTCAACTATACAACCACCGCACCAGCGGCCGTACCACGCAACACACGTAGTGTTGAGAGCATTGTTAACTTTACATTCCATTGCGTCATTTGTTGCTTGGATTGTGACTAGTCTCAAGATAAACACAGCAATATATGTCGAACATTGAATTTAATCACTTTTAATTTTGAGTACATTGGTAAATGTACACGCGACCAGCCATGAAGCGCGACTAGTGCCCGATTTTGACCGAACCAGTTGGAATAAACTTGATGTTGTGACACGGGCCACGTCTCCATAGCCAATCCCCTCATTTCTTTAAATCCGTGCAATACACCAATCAATTATTGTCAACAACGCCATCTACGTAACCCCACCTTCAACTTGTACGGTTTACGTCACCGCATAATTCCTGCATGTTCTCGCGGGTCAGCATTTTACGTTGCAACGTGGATTACGTGTCCAGTCCAAACAGGACAACTTTCATTAACTAAACGCGAAACCACGTCGCAGCGTACAAACGCGATCGCAACTTCATAACTCAACAAATAAACAGTGAAATTTAAATTCTGTTTCACTCAACAAACTATAAGATTGTAGGCCACAAACCATACAAAACTTTATCAATACAGTAATCAATAATTGTGAACACCGCCATCTATCCCAAAGTGCCGGCGTCATTATCAATACAGTAATCAATAATTGTGAACACCGCCATCTATCCCACAGTGCCGGCGTCAGACGCGACCATGTGCGCGCCATCGTTCGCCCGCGCGCTGCCCGACGTGCTGGCCGCGAGGGATGGAGCGCCGCTGCTGCTGTCCTGCGCCGTGCGGGGCGACCCCGACCCGAGGGTGGAGTGGTTCAAGAACGGGAAACCTCTGCACTCCTCGGAGGTAAGCGATTCGAAAACTTTCAAACTATAATATAATAATAATTTGTTTCCAACAAGTAAAGAAACATACATAGATCTTTATCTATCTCTCTTATTAATTATCGATTAAAAAGAGTGCCATCTCTTGTCTATGTTTCCGAACTAAAGTTTGGACGTAGAGTGGAAGACTACAATGTGTCTCCATAGATGTCGCTCACAGCGCAATGCTGTATAGTATGTACTCCCAATAAATTTCAACTCGTGCGTCGGTTGCCTGTTAGCTCATTTGGTTAGAGCGATGCCACGGATCGGCAAGGTCGTGGGTTCAAATCCCGCATGGGTGCTAATATTTGGGATACATTAAAAAATCTTTACATACATAGATGTCTTAAAATAGAGTTAGGCTTAAGTGCCTAATAATATACGCTAACTTTGGTCGCCACACTAAAGGTCGAAACCCTGTGTCGTGGTGACCAACATTGGATTTCTAATAAAGTTAACACAGCTATTACACTGTTCGGTAGTGACAAAAGCATCTATTCAGTAGGACCGCTGGGATCACTTTGAAACATCTTAAAACTAGATGATTTTACTCCTGTTCCTAAACCTCCTCCTAAACTCATGGTGAATTTCAGCTCCTCAGGAGACTCTAGCTCAGTAGACTGTTTTGCGACTGCACACTCCGCACTGTTACGATTTGACATACATGTATCGTGACGTAAAAATCTAACACTTTGTCTAGCCCTCATCCGTTACCGTTCCAAAAATCGTGTGGTTTCGTGTTTAATCAGAAATTAACCTAAATTCATAGTTCATAATTGTATTTTTATGAAAACTCGCGACTACCACGACATAAGCTTTTGCGGGTTCTTGGCAAAAGTTTTAAAATAAATTATCTTATTATCTTATCTTATCCAGGTGGTAGACCTGAAGTATAAGAACGGCGTGGCTTCCCTGGCCATCACGGAGGTATTCCCTGAAGATGAGGGGCAGTTCTCCCTCCGAGCCATCAACAGCCAGGGGGAGGTGGAGACCAGCTGCCAGGTTACTGTTAAACGTGAGTAAACTTTGACCTTTACATCTATATGAGATGATTTATACAGCGTCAGGAGGCAATCCATGCCTACACTTAACCGGATGCCGTAGTGCCTGGGACATTGTTTGAGATGGAATAGGCTTGCCCAGCACCTAAACCATCCTCTCAGCTTAATCAGCCGCCCACAGGAGAGACAACGTCGAGACGTGTGGAGCTGACTAAGCTGCGGGTTTCCTCACGATGTTTTCCTTCACCGTTAAGAGCTCGTGTTATAGCGCATATAAATTTTACGAAACGAAAAATCCATTGATGCACGGCCGGGATTCGAACCCACGTCAAAAAAAAATATTACATAAATATGTTTTTATTTATTTTTTGAATCCAATTCCTGAGTTTAGTATAGTATAAAATGAAAAACCCTATATTAGTAGATAATATTTATGAATATTTCTAGCAATGGACGGTAGTGCAGCGACAGGAACGACAAAGAAGGGCGACAAGCCTCCGAGAATAGTTGACCACGCTAAGTCACAGAACGTCACCGATGGAGACAGTGTCACGCTTTCCTGCAGGTAAATAGTGGACTTGCTTTGACTACCCTCACATGTAATATAATTAGTCAGAGTCATTAACGTCTACTTTCGTTTTCCATATTAAATACTAGCTGCGCTCCCGCGGTGTGACCCGCGGTCCCTCGGGATTTTTCGGGATAAAAAGTAGCCTATGTCCTTCCCTGGGATACAAACTTTAACTATGCCAAATTTCAGCTTATCTGTTCAGCGGTTTGGGCGTGAAAGCGTAACAAATAGACAGACAGAGTTACTTTCACATTTATAATATTAGTATGGATGGATAGTATGGATTTACTTAGGACCGGATCTAAGTAGCCATTAGTGACTGAGTGTGGCCGTAAAAGGATTAAAACCCGGCCGGGATTCGTACTCGTAACTGATTCAAATGTGTACGTTATATTGTCGGGGCCAGCTATTAAGTCGTTTAGAAGCCTTAAGGAGGCGTATGAGTTGACCCCTTTTTAATGTATGGAATGCTAACTTCTGCTAAATGTATGTAGACATATGCCAAATATGTCTGACTACCCCCTTAAGACATTTTTATTGACTAGATCTAGGATATAGTAGTGATAGCTTTTGTAACTTTTATTTTTGCATTAGTTCAATCTGTGATAATCTATTGTACAGGATCGTGGGGGCGGAACGTTTCGACGTAGTTTGGCTTCACAACAACAAAGAGATCAAGCCTTCGAAGGACTTCCAGTACTCTTCAGAGGCCAATATACACAAACTGCATATCGCTGAAGTCTTCCCAGAGGACGCCGGTATGTGTGCAAATAGTTCTTGAATATGGTTATTTAAAGTAGCCAATATGATTGGGTATAAGTACTTATAAAACATAAATTAAAAAGTATTACAATAAAAAAATCAAACAACCCCACTGCAAGAATGTCAACTTTTGAAATTTTGAAGATATTAAATTTGATCGAAGGATTTTGCAATGCGTAAAACCATTTGCATGCATTCATTGCCAAATCGTTATTCAAAACTAAGTTTAAGCATATGACTTGTATATATTTATATATTATTGTAATCTCCTTTTGATACCCTACTCAAAATGATTGTTACGTGTTACTTAACGCATAAGATCCGCCATTTTTTTTTTCAAAATTCCCCTTATGACATTCGTTATAAAAAAAGTGCATTGTCCCTTTACCAGATGTATACAAATTTACAATGATTAACAGGTGTATACACATGCGAAGCGTTCAACGATGCAGGTGAATCCTTCTCCTCCTGCTCGCTGGTGGTAGCTGTGCCAGGAGAAGCGTCTGCAGCACCGCAGTACTCCGCCTTCCCCGCCTCCAGCACAGTCGCGTCCGGCGAGCCTGTCGCCTTCAGCGCCGCGCTCGACAAGGTGAAATTCAATATACCAAGCAGAATTCTTCGTTACATGCCTCTTTTGAGTTTACCTACGTTCTCTACTAACTATAGGCAGAATTCGTTTATGTTGCGAGCGAGTAGAACTGTCGATGATTCAATCAGGTTATTGGATTGCTAGCATTAAATTTCTTTAATCAGTAAATTTAGTTATATATAAAATTAAGTAGGTTTATATATATTTCTATTCTAAGTATCTAGTATTAGTGTTCACATTTTTATAGCTATTCTGTCACTATTAGCGAAGACCTATAATTGGGTCACTGTTTCTATAGTAATTATTAAGGACATCATGTTAAAGCTGTTAGTATTCCAATAAATAAATAATAATAATGTAGTCCTAATGCTGATGGATATAGGGTCTGAAGAAAATAACTCTAAATCTTATAGATTTGTCAAGTGCAGCGCCTGAACACATAGATCTAGCACATTAGAATCTAGACAAGGTCACTTCAGCGGATGGATCTAGGTTACACAACGGTCGATGGATCCACAAGTTAACACTAGGGCCATCTGATTAAGGCATACATTGACAGTCTTTATGCTAAGCTTGTATTATGAGAGCCAGATAACTAAATAAATAAATAAATTATGCTGGACATTTTCACACAGCATCATCTAGCCCCAAACTTGCAAAGCTTGTACTATGGGCACCAGATAACTGATATACTACTTATATATTTCTTGTTTGTAAATACATACATATTATACATAGAAACACCCAGACCCGAGATAAATATTTGCAAATCATACAAACATTTATCCTGTGGCGGGGATCGAACCCGCAACCTTCTGCGTCCCAAGCGGGCTTTCACCCACTGCGCCACAGAGGCCGTCACTAATAGAATACTTATCCATTACCTCGGTTAGAACAGCGCCACGGATCGGCGATTGTTCTGAGTTCGATTCCCACATTAGTACAATTTTCTGTATTCATTATAAAATCTTTCTCTTTTCAACCTCTTTCTAATTTCCTGTTTTGAGGACTTTATAAATACGTTATTTTAAGATTAATTGCACAATCCTTAAACCATATTATCATCTTTCCAGCCACCACTCCAGTTGCAGTGGCTGAAGGACGGCAAGCCGATCGACGAGACCTCCACACGCTATAGATTCACCATGGAAGGCACCTCCACATACAGACTTGAGATCGCAAAGACAAGTTCTGATGACAGCGGCCAATACCAAGCACGTGCTGTCGGCTCCAAAGGCGATTCACTAGCGGCCTTCTACCTTAACGTGTATGTGGACTAGATACTGTATCTATTCTACTCGATTTTTGCACTTAGGATCAATTTTATAACTATTTATTATCGAAATGTTATGTTTAACTTTGTCAATGACGATGATTTATGCGTTAGTAATTATATAAGCGTGAGATACTGTGCAGAAATGAGTCGAAGATAGTACAGCATCTGTATTGTAATGACTGAACGAAACGGGACCCAACATGCTGCCCTGTAGCACTCCCGAAGAAGAAATCTCTTTGAAAATTGGAATTATTTAATTAACGATTAATGTATATGGATAACGATTTTTATACTATACGGAGTCGTAACAAACTCTATTTAAATTATTTATTTATTGTTTAGGTTAAGTGTTACTCCCTGTCGATTGCCTACGAGAAATCTCTCTAGTCACGTTAACGTTTATTTATTCGAATTGTTATTTTTTGTTTATCGTCCTCCTAACAGATATGCAGCTTTTCTAAATTAAGCTTTGAATAATCACCGCACTGGTTCTGTTGGTCTCTTGTTGCGGAGTTCGCGACGCCACCCGTGATCTCCCAGACACGACATACTAACGGAACTAACTATTTTTATATAAATTTAACTGTATTATTTAATTGTACATAATTAAATTTATATTATGTGACCGCGTAATTTATGAATAAATATGTATACTTAAAAATAATTGTGTTGTTTCATTTGTTTCATAGGTAGGTAACTACTTTATTTTTAGAAGAAATAGTTCATTCAAAACATCGTTTTAGAAAAAGAACCTCAGACGAAATAAGAGAATGACTGTGTGTGTACTGTGTACCTACATAACTTTAGACGAATTGGTCGTGGGTTCAAATCCCGATCCGTGCATTTTTTGATTATATAGGTGTAAAAAAGTAGAACTTTGCTTTTTTTTCTCATGAACAAAAATAAAGGAAAGGGCTTTGTCGCTGAGCGACTTTACCGCCCAATCAGTCAGCTTAGTAAAGGGATCTTCTTCTTCTTCTTGGTATCACTTCACTTCTTGGTTTCTTCTTCTTCTTCTTTTTAATAATGGCAACTATTTCACTTCACTTCAAATATGTGTTCATGTCACGTCAATTTGATTTTGAAAAAACATGGCGGCTTGTCATTTTAAAACTCCAACGGAAATCTTTCGTCAAATGAGAAATCTTCTTGAATACTCCCCCATTCCATTTGCCAAATCTCCTGTTACGTATCCAAGGCTGCATTAGTAAAATGCCACCGAAATTACATAATAAAACCTAGTAAAACACAAGAAAACTAAATAAAATAGCAGAGCCACTAGCTCCTTCAAAAATGGCGAAAGAAGTCCTTTATGGTTTTGATCAAGCGGTTGACCAAACCATCTGCATTCTAAATTCAAAAGCATTAATATTTTTCTACATTTTAAACACGCTACGCGTTTATCAAAAGCGTTAAAACCATCGTGACTGGCACAAAACAAACGGGAATTCTTTATTTAAATCATTCGAATGAGGAATCCTCGAACGAGTTATTACTTTTTAATTCTTATTTCAAACGCGATGAGTTAAATGACGCGGCGTTTCTGTTTATGGAAAACATAACCGCTTTTATACACTTTCTGACGAGTAGAAATATCGAAAGATGAGTCTAGGTAAGGGGTTATTCCCGTTCTTATTGTCGTTCGTTTGATATATTCGGATGCTTCTTATTACGAGCTACATTTAATTATTACATTAAATTGTGGAACTCATTGCCGGGTACTGTATTTCCCGAAAAATACAATATAGGGGTTTTCAAATCAAGAGTAAATAGGTTCCTTCTAGGCAAGCATGCTCCATCTTAGACCTCACTACTGCTTAACATACAGAGGAAGGTCAAATGCTGACCTATTTAATTAAAAAAAATGTATTCAGTCGATAAGATCAACGTTAAAACACGGTCCTAACCTAGGACCAATTTATTTACAACTCAAGCTAACATTACCTACAGGATATTTTATTATCTAAGGCGTTAATCTAGTGAGATCTTTACAAGTTAAATTTAACTAAGTAATCTAAAGTCACAAGTTGTTGTGTCCCACTGCTGGGCAAAGGTCTTCCCCACAATTTTCCACACATCCCTATCTCTGGCGATCTTCCACCACGTATGGGTATAGTTAGTGGCAAATCTAAACACCTTCAGAGCCGTAAATAGGGCTGTGCCAGCGGTGCCCAGGCACAGGGCGAAGGCCCTGGGGGGGGACAGAAATGACCAGATATTTAGATTATAGAAGCTTGCACTGGGCGCATAAAAGGCTATTTACGGCTCTGAACACCTTAGTCTAATAGAAAAACGAACAATTACATGAACACTAGCGACATCGTCACAAAAAAACTTCGAACATAACGCCCCAATTAGAAATTCGTTATGAACCTCCATTAATGGCTGTCGGTGTGAAGTACTTTAATAGACCATTTGACCAATAAAACAGTAGCATACGCACCATCTCCAACATTAAATGTTTTAAAACCGAGTGAGCGAGTCGCATTTCTGTGTTTGTGGTTCCGTAGATAATATTTGGGAGTTCATTTAAGGCAGCAAAGAAATCACAAAAACTTAAAGTTAATAGGCCTTTCTTTTTTAAGAATTAACTTATTAGGACAGATGTTTACCTATGACTATCCCTTAGACATGTTCAAAGGATCTGGAATAAGTACCTACCTACACAAAAAAGACATGACGTGACCACGATTTGGGCATTCAATCTTCATCATGTTATTTTTTTATTTACGTTTGATATTAACGCGTCCCATGCCCGTCTACGTTTCCAGGGGGCTATTCGCGTTAATTTTTTCGTTCGTTTGATAAATATTCGGATGCTTCTTACTACGAGCTACATTGTATCCGACGATAAGATCAACGTTAAAACACGGTCCTATCCTTGGACCAAATCGCTGTCTCCGGGGAATAAAAGGATAACTGCAAAAACACAACTTTTCAGGAGAAGCAAAAAACATGTTTTCGTTAATAACTTCACTAATACTGGACGTAGACGGATGGTTGATAGCTTTAAGCGTAGCTGATTTTTTATGAAATCTGAATGTTATGCTGACACACGCGTAATTTATGCGCAAGAAGAGATATTTTGAAAACAAGAAGTTATCTTCTTGTTAGTCAAAATTAATCATCGTCCATGTTGCCTAATGTCGGTTATCATTTTATTCACCGTATTTTCTAGCGTAAACCTAATATTGTACCACGTGTACCACGGTCCTACCATTTTATTCAACGCTTTTTTAGGGTCGAAGTGTATATGATAATAGGTGATTATAATTCTAATCTCGTAAATATTGTGTCACTTCGTTTATGTTAAGCGCTTTTAAATAAAGTTAGGTAGAAGTAATCACCTATTGTTTTATTATTTTCAAGATGTTTTTGAGTACTTTTTAACTAGCAAACCTCTTCAAAACGGTTCTAAAGTATTAGAACAAGGTTACCTTGCCTTGAAATAAAATTATGATGAGTAAGAAATAACCATAACAATTTCATAAGTCTTTTCAAGCCTTCAGCTATGTCAAGCATTAAAAACTTCTAGATTTTCTTTGATTTTTTTATAATAACGATAAAAATCAGACATAAAATCACATAAAAATATTAGCAATTAGCATATTTCATCATCAACATTCCCCTGCCCTTATCTCATGATAAGAGGGGTCGACACAGGGGGTAGTTCACGCTCTGGTCCATGCCATAATGTTATTCCTCCACTCACTCTTATAATTCGTCAACAGCTGTGCATCCACTCCTTTTACATTCATATCATCTCTCACACATTGCAACCACTTCTTCTCTAGCCTTTTTATGCTAGCATACCTCCAGCCACACTCATATTCCACCTCATAACTTGTCCTTACCATGCCAATTTATTTGGAAATAGGTGCCACTTTCAAACTTCCCTCCCCGTATATAGGTACCCTTTCTTTATCTTACTTACCCGTTAACATGAGCTCTTAACGATGACGGAAAACATCGTGAAGAATTCTGTAGCTTAATCAGCTCTAAACTACGTAAATATAAGAAGAAGTTGTCTATACGTGCTAGGCAAGCCTCAAGCCATCTCAAACAATGTCCCGGGCATTACAGCGTCCTATTGAGTGTAGGCATAGGTAAGTTTCCTCATGGCGCTTTATAAATCATTTATTAAAGATGTAAAAGTTTTTCTTATCTAACCATGGGTGGGATACACAAGCATACATACATCCAACTCATTTGCATCGCGGTAACATGCACTTTCCTTTCATCCATCTTCTGCATTTCCTAATATCCATCTTTTCCTTGGTTTGCATATCGTCCCTGAGACCTGTGGCAACATTATTCATCACGTATTCATCCTCTTTAACGTCTTAGTCAATATTATTGTCGTTCTAGAGAACACATCAAGGAAATTACTTAAAATCGAAGTAGACTGGACATAGGGTTTCACAATCTAGTCTACAATTTAAAAGTATGGTGACAGTGAGCTTCTGATAATTTCGCTGTCACCATATTGATGGAGCGAGGAGTTGTTCAACAGAACTACTCAGAAAATAGTCCTATTGAGTTGGAACTTAAGACATCGTTCGAGTTTCAACTCTAATGTTTTAAAAATATGGTGACGATGAGCTGATCTGATGATTAAATCAGGAGCTGTTCAATGGAACTCCTCAGTGAGTAGCAGTAAACTACCCGAGTTTGGGCTCATATTAATCAGCCCACGGTAGTCCATTAATTGTATGTTAGTTGTTGACTACCATGATTGGTTTAATTTAAAATAGAACTAGGTACCTAACAAAATCTTATAACCATTGATCCCTACCATTGATTTTTTTGCAAGTTGACGTCCTAGAATGTTCAAAATTGCGTTAGTCGCACTTAAATGTTGTCAACCTAACAAATACGGTTATTATACACCGCTTTAACAATCAAATCTTATGACGGTTCTCTTTCGCACAGACTCTAACAGCGGTATTATACGAAACGTATGGACATGTTTTCACGAGAATAAAATGATAACCTGCGTTTACCATTGTATAGACGAATATTTCTTACGTGAATATAATTGTATGACTCTTTGTCATATTAAAAGGTGTGGGTACATTTTGATAATATTATATTACAACTTTATTCTTGTAAGTTTAGGCATGTCTAGAAACATCGAAAAGTATTGTAATATTTTGTATCTCCGTGAATAATTGTACGAATGTTACGAAAAAAATTAAGCAGATGTATTAGCACCCAGAGATCCCAAATATGGCATAACACTAAAACTAAGATAATGGCAGTTATCCGTTTATTCCCCGGAGGCAGCGAAATATTCCAATCCGAAAAATTGGCCCTTGAAATCAGAAACCGTAGTAAGAAACATCCGAATATTCATCAAACGAACGAAAATAAGAACAGAAATAAGGTCCCAGGGCATTATGTGAAATTATCTAAATCCGCTAAGAAAAGACTCAAACTTACCTACATTATAGTAGGAACTCTAAAAAATAAAACACGAGTATCGAATCTCCATTCCATATTTCAATATTTATCACAAGATCGTTCGTTTTCGAACAAAACTCGGAAATCTTTTTTTTTTGCTTTCCCATAATAAATGAGTTCGAGATTCGAACACATTTTTTAAAAATCATTCCATTTTTGTATTTATGCGCTTGCGTCGAAGAAGTTCCGTTTTTTGATGTTTCTTTATTTCGTTTAGTTATGATGAAACTTATATAGGATTACGATTGTGTCCCTATAGCACGTTAGACATTTTCTCAGATCTATCGAATTCATGACTTATTGAAGATATCGAAGGGGTAATCAGGTTATGGGTTTGCGACATGTCCGTGTGGAATGTTAGGTAACTTTGCAGAATGTGGGCATGTGCCTATGTGTAGGTAGTTCGATGTGCCCCTGACTACCCACCCACTTAGTTTCTTAAGATTCTTTTCAAATACCTACTTTAATCTATGACATCTGCAGCACTAATGTATTTCACGTGAAGGTCTGATCGACTTTCACTTGAGATAGATCAGTCGTCAGCACACTCAGCACCCAATAATTTCAATGTTTTTTATTTTCCATTTCAATCACTATGACCAAGTAGGATCTTTTTCCGAAACAGCACTTCAGACAGAACGAGGACCTAAGTTTTTCAAAATAATGAACCACCAGGATTCGAACCCCCGCACTAAGATACCGTTGCCCTTACAAACCCGCTCGCTACTAAACCGTGATGCTATAAATCATTTATTTCGAATAATTAATTGTAAAAACCGTTTTACGTATTACCGCGTGCTGGACGCATTAGTTCATTTTCCATAATTTTATTGGATTCTCCGAGTCTGGACAAAACGTCCATGGAGAATCTGGAATAACATTGTTTTTATAAAATTGTAGCGATCTCTGTCCAATATCGCCAGTTAAAAAAACTTAGGCCTTTACATCTCAATCATATTCATAATACTTAGATGATTTATACAGCGTCAGGAGGCAACCTATGCCT
Organism: Epirrhoe tristata; assembly: GCA_951394285.1. Taxonomy (NCBI): domain Eukaryota; kingdom Metazoa; phylum Arthropoda; class Insecta; order Lepidoptera; family Geometridae; genus Epirrhoe; species Epirrhoe tristata. Next base: position 4,885,556 of record OX596161.1, read on the forward strand.
ACACTTAATGGAACACTGTAGTGCCTGGGACATTGTTTGAGATGAAATAGGCTTGCCCAGCACCTAAACCATCCTCTCAGCTTAATCAGCCGCCCACAGGAAAGACGACGTCAATACGTGTGGAGCTGACTAAGCTGCGGGTTTCTTCACGATGTTTTCCTTCACCGTTAAGAGCTCGTGTTAAAGCGCATTATAACGAAAAATCCAATGATGCACGGCCGGGATTCGAACCCATGACCTTCGGATTGAAAGTCGAGGCACAACCCCATTCGACCAACACGGCTCGATGATGGCTAGTCAACTAACTAGGTATACCACTAGATGGCGCTGACGCGCTACTCTCAAGCATTAGACGCGATTTGTATTAGATCCGGAATCGTGATTACGATGTTTTCATTTCAAACACAACTAGCCTTTAGAGTATCCGACATCATCTGACAGCCGAAAGGCCCCAAGGTAAGTGGACCAGGTGGTGTCGACCTTGGTGAGGTGAGATCTCTCTCTTAGTATAAATTGGGGGAAATTCCATCTTCATTGGATTTAACTACATTGGACCGCACTGGAAGAAGAAAAATGGAGAGAATTCTATTTTTCTCCTACTATGTAGGTACTATTATTATTACAATTACAATACCTTCTTGCTCGTTCACTAGCTAAGCGAATCTAATCTTAGAACGGTTGGGCCGACTTCGTCTGAACGTTTTCTTTGAGCAAATAAGCATGTAGGTATATATTAGTACCTGGGTACTTTTTACCTAATTTAGGATAGATTATTTTTTTTAGAAAAATCCCTATTTAAGGTATTTTAAGGTACAGACCTATCATGAATCAATGTAATCTAGTTAAGCGAATCTTTTGTACCGCTATACCTGTTTTTGGCACAATAAATAAAATTTATCATATCTAAAAGCTTTAATCACAAAGTCTACGCCACACCTCTCCTGCTCTACACTCAATACTTTATTACGTCGTTGCTAGTTCGTTTATTTGCGCGATCGCTCTGTACTGATTTAAAACGCATGTGTCTTCGGTTCGATTCCCGGCCGGGTGCTCTTTGTATGGCGCTAGTGATGTGCGTCAATCTTGTTTTGTCTTGAAAGATTTAACCGTCAAATGCAGCGTCTAATCTATAATTTACCCGACTGCAGCCATGCCAAAAGGAAGGCTAATGTTTTTAGGAGTCTTCTGGCACCTAAAAAAAAGCTAAGCCCCAAACCATGTTTGTTGCCCTGGTTCTTCACGATATTGGTCGCGAAGGAACAGGAGTAGAATCACCTAGTTTAAGACGTTTCAAAGTGATCCCAGCGGTCCTACTGAATAAATGCTTTTTGACTTTGACTTTGACTGGCACACTTCTGGCTTATTATTCTATTTTGGTGGGTATATGGGTGTATTTTGGAGTGACTAATTAACTTCCTAGTTATTCCATTTATTTCGTCTATAAAGATGCATGAGAGAAATTGTTACTTTACCTTTGCTTCCTCCTTATAGTAGCCTACTTAAATACCTATATTATTTTCAGTATTTTAAATGTTGACAGAGAGTTTCTCTAGTGAGCCAAACAAGTTTCAAGACTGCAATACTGTATCCCAACACTAGTAAAACGTATCATTCACATCGATAATTTCTGTGTTGCCGACTGATTGCTCTTAACATCAAGGAAATAAAGTCCATTTTTGAATGATCCTCACTTCTTTTACTTTGTCTTCTCGCAACAATTTAAGTAACACAACATACAAGTGCAATGTAATTTGGTGGTTTAATTGCGAGGAAATAAGGTTGATATTCGTTTGTATTCCGAATTAATAAAGGATTCGACTCAGAATCGAAGTAGATAAGTATTATTTGATAAATTTGGAATGTAAATTACAGTGAATTATTTCAACTGATGCAAAAATATTTTTATTTTCTTCTGTAATCAGTCGATCGTCTAGCTTTTATGAAAATAATCTTATAATGTGTATAAATATTGAAGACTACTAGTAGCTCCACCTCAATTTGGCACTACAGCCTACAGCGTCCCGTTGAGTGTAGGCATATTTTGCTTCCTGACCCTGTATAATTCATAAAATCATTTATAAATGAAATGAAATCGTTTATTTGCTAGAAGCATGGTATGGTGTGTACAGTTAAGTTTAAGTTTCGAGCACACTTCGCCAACTGGCATGCAAATTAAATTAGTTAATATTACGATTAATTATTACATTGATACAGTTAATTATCCTAAAAAATCATGAACATTGTAGAAACATTTATTAACCATCCATACTAATATTATAAAGTTGAAAATTAAAAGATTAGCTAGTTTATATGTTACACAGCTCAAAACGCAACGATAGCGCGATCTAATTTTTCCTGTGTCGCCATCTATTATGTAGTAAAATGTATCTGTCTGTTTGTTACCTTTTCACGTCTAAACCACTGAACATTATGCTGAAATATGACATGGATAAAGATGATGTCCCAGGGACGGACATAGGCTACTTTTTTTGTATGGGGACTTGAAGTGAAGTTCCAATTAAAGGCAATTAGATGGCGTTGCTAACCTATGGCTGAGGTCTAGATGGCGCTTTTTTTAAATTTCAGAAGATTCTTGCAGTTTTCAGTTCTATTTAGAGGTTTTCAAGTATGTTATTTTGCTGACGAAGTCGCGTACCAGCTAGTATAACATATACTAAACATATAACATATACTTAATACCTACCAGATGTAAATGGCTATGTACGAGGGTAGAGTCATTGTTGCATGTCCTGTTCCTGAAGAAAACTAAAATGAGCCTTTATAACCCAGTCATTGACCCCGCCTATTGTCTCACACAAAAGGGTTCAAAAAAGTTTAAAAAAGCCGGAATATTTCATCATCGTGGGCTGTCATTGATCATTTTTCAAAAAACCCACAAATTCTCGTCTGTATTGAGTTTCGGTTGAAAAGGGTAAAGGATTTTTATGTTTTTTGTTTAAGAATACGAGACGAGTTTTGTAGGAAATGAGAGATTTCGATTGTGTTAAGTATTCTATTGTGAAGCCTTAGGACTTTGATGACAGATGGACAAAGGTGTTTTGTAAACTTCGATGTACCTACGTTAGTTGAAATTACGTTTTAAAAAGAAAATCAATGGTAATGTCTACATATCAAATTAGAGCTTTTGAAGTTAGTAAGACTGAATAGTTTGTAGGTCCATGCATCAACTTAATAGATAACTTAATAGGCTAGATGATGCTGTGTGAATAAAAATAATAAAAATAATTATAGCTCATTCTTGAGATAAAAAAAATTGTGGCACTCCGGGAGTGCCAACAGAAGTGAAAACTTGAACGAGGTTTCGGTAATGGCTTTCTGTATTCTGTGCTAACGGTTCGAAAATTAAAAAAAGTACAATACAAATTAAAGTGCAAAAAGTTACTATCCTACTGGGATTCGAACCTGGGGCAGTCTCACGCGAGGTGGTATATATTTTATTTCAACTGACAATACAATTAGAGCAAAAGCAATCACAGTGCCTATTCTTGTATCTTATTTTAATCTATAAATACGGCAATGACACACCGACGCGTACAATGTTTCAGTTTATACGTAAAATATAATGCTATCCGCTGTAACTTCACCCATACATATGAATTTTATGAAAACGGAACAAGGGATATATGGAGCTGATTTTAATAAAAGATTTGAATAAAATTAATTAGGTTTTAAAACGAAAAAAGATGACAAATGTTGTCAAAATCATTAAAGGTAAGCCAAGGTTTCTCTTTTCTTGCAATATACTGTAAAAAGTAGAGTATTCATTAATCTGGACATAAATCTGGTACTGTATTTCCCGAAAAGTACCATATAGGGGTCTTCAAATCAAGAGTAAATAGGTTCCTTCTAGGAAAGCATGCTCCATCTTAGACCTCACTACTGCTTAACATCAGGCAGAGGGAGGTCAAATGCTGACCTATTTAATTAAAAAAAAGCAGTCTTGGGTGCCTAAAAAACTTTTGCTGTCTCAAGATTATTAACTCAGATAATTGTGAATTTCACATATACGTCTAAAAGATATGAGATGGACCGTACAGACCACAAAATGGAGAGGACCAGCTCGCAAAAGAAATGTTGGAACACCATGCAGACGGTGGACTGATGACATAATAGGCATAGCTGGAAACGCCTGGATGGAAGCAGGAGCTGATGAAGAGTCATGGCTGATGATGGAGGAGGCCTTTACCCAAACAGGGATCCACTTCTCCGAATAATTACCATCAATAGGATAAGTAATTAGCTATAAAATACTAACAGACACAGTTTATTTATATTAAAGCAACCATGTAAAAAGAGATTTGGATATAAAAGGCTATCAATATCAATATCAATTGTGAATTATGTGTGCCAGTACAAAAGACTTCAACGCACGTGTAAAACGAAGCAATTCTTGATTTTTAAGATTATTGCAATTTATTCTAAAAAAAAAAACAAAACTACTTTTGAATAGGTTTTTATATGAAACATGTCAATCTAATCTAATATATAAAATTCTCGTGTCACGATTTTCGTTGCCATACTCCTCCGAGACGGCTTGACCGATTTTGATGAAATTTTTTGTGCTTATCCGGTATCTATGAGAATCGGCCAACATCTATTTTTCATCCCCCTAAATGTTAGGGGTAGTCCACCCTTAATTTTTTTTTTTTTTTTAGACAAAAAAAATATTTCTATTTTTTATGATACAACATACAAAAATACATACAATCCTCAACTTTCACCCTTCTACGATCAACCCTTATTTTTAATAGCGATATAATGGAAAAACAACGTTTGCCGCGGGTCAGCTAGTGTATATATGAAACAATAGAATGTGATTAAAGTCGACTCTACGGCTGCGCGCGCGCCGCGGCGGGCCCGCGGCGACGGCCATCGATTTATGCCGATACTCGGTAATTAAAAACAATCCGCCATATTGTTTTTTGTTACTTTATTATTGTTTTTTGTTATGCCGTTTTTGTGCATCCTTCATTTGATTGTGTTACTTTTTGACTCTTTTTTCGCTTGTTCCTTAAAGGGATGGTCTGTTTTCGCATTATTCTGGCTATCTGTGGCTCCGCTTGTAGACATTTTAATTTATATTTGTATCGGTGACCGGCGGCGGCGCAGATACGCGTATTTTGTTGGATTGCGATTGCCCGGCTTGTAGCTAATTGCTTTCTTGTTGGGAACGCATGAGATTTGCCTAATTGGGAATCTTTTGCTATTGCTACTCGTCCAAAAGTAGGTACATTTTGGATCGGTTTTCTTAAATCAACCTCAAGTTAAAGTATTCCTAATTATTAAATTATTAAAATTAAGATAATCACAATTTTAAAAGAAAATGCTTGTAATTTTACTAACCTTCCTACTGAAGCAATAAGTTTTGATGAATGGATGAATGTTTGTTTCTCTTTCATGCTGAAACGGCTTAACAGATTTAGATGAAATTAATTACAAAAGTAGCTAAGGCTACTTTTTATCCTGTAAAAAGTGAAGTGGGTGCCCGAGCGAACTCGAGATACACTGCGGGGCAAAGCTAGTGAAAATAGGCAAGTACTAAAAATAGCAAGGTAAGAAATAAATTCAAACTATTTTTATTCATGCGGGGTGCCCAGGGTCACTAAGATGAGGGTCACCAAATATCTACCTAGAAGTGAAAAGTAAGTACTTACCTACCTACTTAAACATTAAGTTCAAGATGTAAGTAAACCAATCATTTAATTTTATTATAAGACACAGTAGAATTACTAAATTTATTATTTTTTTAATACAAGAGCTGAAGCTAGAAATTAGTGAAGATTGAAAAAACGGGACCATTTTAAAAACTAAAAACTTAGTTCAATATAAAAAAATACTGCAATGTGTGATGAAGTAAACTGATATAAAATACATTTAGGTAGAGAGCATATTTTTTGATCGACCTTTGATCGAAAAATAGTCTATAAACGTTGACAGTTCGCCATTGAGGTCGCGAACTAATGGCCTCATTTAGCCGTCAGATAACGAACTCGTATTGTCAACTCATTTCTATACAAAAATCAATATTGACCCCAAACAATAAGAAATTTTGCACTTTTTTAAATTTTACTCACAAAAAACCCGAGCAAACGGTCCAGGTGCACCGAAAGGGTTGCGTCTCCTGTCCCGCTCTAACTATACAAAAACTATTCACCGTCTCTTTCTCGTAACCCTTTCAAGAGTTTTTTTCGGGTCAAATCTGTATTTTATTTTTTTGGATTTAATGAGATATTGTGTTTCGAGGTCTTTTATAGAAGTTTAAAGTTTAAATCGTTATAAATTTTGTGCCGAATGATGTTTGTGTACTTTGTGATTGATCAACGGTCTGATTTTAACTTTTAAAATAAAGCATATCACCTATTTACATTTAGGTAGGTATTTAACATATTTTAGCTTTTAAAATATGTTGTTTGTAAAAAAAGAAATTTTATATAAACAAATAATTTTTTGACAGAAACTAAGCTACTACATATTAAGATATATTTACAAAATACAACAGGATTAGTCAAGCTATCTATAGATCGTTAGAAACGATCTATAGATAGCTCAACTGATCCAGGTCACTGTCAGTCGGTAGCGTGCCCAAAACACTGGCGGCATTACCACGCTGGATGGCAATGCTGATCGCTTGAGGGTTGAATTAACAAGACATTAAAAATTTACGTACAAACGGAAGTGCTTACAAAGTGACATTTCGAAAGTAGGTACTTACCTATGTTTATTGTACGTTCTGAAGTAGGTACCTTCATTGTCTCATAAACGGTTATAGAGTTTGAAAACATTAGAGGTGGCACAATATTGATGGGATTCAAATAAAAAATAATACCTTTACCTAATAAACCAAACTGAATTTATAAAGTACTTCGTATTACAATATATTATCAAACTTAATTTTTTTTGTTATGTTTATTATATTTTTTACGTATGTTTAAATAAAAATATTTGTTTCTTTCATTCTCTTTTGTACGTGTACCCACTATCTATTTTGCACATCTCTCTAGCCTCAAAGGTTTGCTGGAAGAAAACTCTTTGTAGGGTTAAGCTCGCCTTTGTACATGTCCTTTTTTATGTTATTATCCTGTGTGTGTCTATTTGTACAATAAAGAATTAAGAATTTATTTTAAAGTTCATATTTTTCCCTACAATCCCTAATACTATATAAATTAATATTAAAATCTTAATATTTTTTAAGATGCCCTAAAACATTTAAACATTTTTAATGAGCCTTAAGTGGAGATGGGCAGGACACTTGGCTAGAAGAGATGATGGCCGGTGGACAAAGGCAGTGACAGAATGGTGGCCAAGAGACGCACATCGACCACGGGGCAGACCACCAGCCCGTTGGTCAGACGACATAGTCGTCGTGGTTGGACGGCAATGGATGAGGATAGCACGGAGCCGAGAGGAGTGGCGGGTTAGAGAGGAGGCCTACGCCCAGCAGTGGGTATTGATAGGTTATTGATGATGATGATGATGATGAAAACATTTAAATAGCAAATTCGTTCAGGATGATGAATTGTTGGTTTTTTGAGATCCACCAAAGTTATTGGCCTCAATGATCACTTTTTTCATTTTTTAAATCATAATTATGATTAAGGTGATTTTTGTAACTAACTTTAACGCACCCCAGGTATTTAAATGAATTTTAAAATCTAAATTTTTTTTTTTAAGTTATCTAAAATTGTACATTGAATAACCTCAGGTGAATTAAGTTTACGTCACCATATTTTTCTGTCCTAAGTGTGCTACAGAAAATCACTTTACATTATCCAACGTGACAGAGCAGAAATCTAAGAGAATGTCTACCGCACCTTGGGGATACAGTCGTGAACCTGTTTACGTTTTTTTACAAAGCAGAAAATGGTTCCAAAGATGCAAAGTAAAACTTCAATTTTTAAAATGAACTGTCCGTAATGACGGACGTGATCTTCAGCTTAGCCTGATCGCACACTCATCCGCGCCGTACGCGCCGCAGACATTTTTCTATACAAAAAATGCTGATGGCGTCAGAAAATGCGGCTCGCTTCTGACGTCTCAGCATTTTCTCTATTGAATTGACAGTTCGGCGCGTTCGGCTCGGCTGGACTGTGCGACTGTGTGATAAAGCTATAGTTACATTAATGAAATGCTTTGTCTCCATTTATCAACCTTCCGGGTAATCGAGAAAACACAGGGTTATTTGTAAAACACCGGTAACCTCTCAGGACTATTACTATCATCTTAAACAACAACTTTTGTTCTATGACTTTTAAAAATTCATCATATTTTAGTTCATAAGATTTTCATACTTTAAATTGAACGCTCTAAATGTTACGAAGTCTAAAGCGATAGTACAATAGCGGAGAGGGTGGGGTTATGGCGGCGGGGGCGATGAAATTGACCTGTTTAATACAGAGTTGAAATGTGTTAGATATAACAACGAAATCTTGAAGGTTTGTTTAATAGAACAAAAGTTGTTTTTTATGATGATAGTAATACAGTCCTGAGAGGTTACCGGTGTTTTACAAATAACCCTGTATACAGTTCAACCAACGGATCTAGGCATTCAGGAAGTTTGCCGTTTGTCTGCGCAGAATACAATTTTGCATAAAAAAGCGTTCACTGCGCAGACAAACGGCTAACTTCAGAAATGCCTAGATCCGTTGGGCGCACTGTACTTAATCTCAGTCTAAATTTGAAACTGGAATGTCTTCAGTCGTCACTAATCTATGGCCGCCTTTTTAGAGACAACCGCTAAGTAAGTACCTACAGTTCGCCCAACGGAACTAGGCATTCGTGAAGTTAGCCGTTTGTCTGCGCAGTGAACGCTTTTTTATACAAAATTGTGTTCTGCGCAGACAAACAGCTAACTTCACGAATGCCTAGATCCGTTAGGCGAATTGTACTTACGTTACTTACTCAATATTCATACTGAGTAACAACGCCCACGATAAACCTTTAACAAACGCGAGAAAAAATAATTAGATAGAATTGTAATTGTGTAATATTCCCGCCATGAACATCTGTTATTGTCAACACACCTGAGACTGAACGGATATATCTTGCTCACCCACGCTTTACATATTTGTATGTGGAAGAAAGAGATGGAGATATTAAATCAGTACGACTTAGATGTGGAAGTGACAAAAAACTCATGCTTCCTGTGTCTTTCATATCATTTGAAAAAGGAATACTGTTTGTACAGTAAATGTTAAAATGCAGACTCTACATTTCATATCATACGAAATGAATCGGATGAATTATTATCCTAAACTTGCACATGGCATTTATTTAACTTTATCTTTTCAACCGACTTCAAAAAAGGAGGTTCTCAATTCGTCTGTATGTTTTTTTTTTTTTTGTATCTTGTTACGCAATTGTTCCGCCATTTGTTGACCGATATGCAAAATTTGTTTTTATGTCTGAAAGGGTATACTCCAGAGGTGGTCCCATATAAATTTTATTCCTGAGGGATTGATAGTTTCCCCGTAAAACTCTAAACACCTTCCCTGGTTTGTGACAATAAAATGAATACTGACATAAAACCTTTTCTTCCAGTCGTCATATCAGTAGTTAACGCAATTAATTTTAAGCTCATAATTATAAAAGCTAACATCCTCCGTCCACCGTAAAGGTAGGTACAAATCTCTTTTTTGAAATAAGTGCCTACCTAAATCAATTTCATCATTATCTAAGTAGTTACATAAAAAAATGTGTTTTATCTTACGACTCTACATTTACTGGCACCATCACCGAGTATGAAGTTTTGACGTATTCCATACAATGTGGCTTTTTAACAATTCGAAAATAGAATGTTTTAACTTAACCCTTCCATATTTGACAAAAAAGATATTTTTTAAATTTAGAACGAGACGTACTCAGAATATTTTAGTTCTTTTAAAAAGAGTTCTAATATGGAGCGTTTAAAATTTCCAAAGACGGGTTAGTTTCACAGAGATACCTTACCCACATTTTTAACATAGAACTGTTTAAAAAAAAAAGCTAGATTAAAATTTTCTCTTGTGAAAATAAAGTCTATTTATTTTTCATGTTTTTTTCTTGAATTCTATAAGTAGGTATCTAAGTAATAGAATTATTATGTTCCACTTATTCCTCATAGGCATTAAAAAGCCCGCGGGCGGAAACCATTCTTTTAAATAAAAAAGGTTTTTAACAGTAATTTTTTTGATGAAAGAAGTTTAAATGTAGCGTTTTTTAGTCCCAGCTTATAATTATAACGGTTATCTTCGATCGCAAAAAGTATCAGATGTATAACCCTTTCAAAGTAAAGAAATGTCACGAAAAAGGGGTTATTCAAAAAAATTGTATACAGTGTAATATTTTGACAAAACTGCGGAGTCACGTTACGGCCTGGTGTCACGACAAAAAGGTAAAATTAAAAAAAACACTAACGCGCGGAACAGAAAGTTTTTTGAAAAGTTATTTTGATTCCTTAGTTAGAAGCTGGTGGTAGGTATTTTCTTTTTCAAATAATATTGCTTCATAAATAGGTAAGTAAAAAAAACCCTTAAATTAAAAGAGATTAGAAATCTTCATAGAAATGCCAAAAGTTTTTTAGTTACGTATATAAGTAAGTTATTATTATTTTTACTATCGAATAGGCGGAATTTTCAAGGCATCTGTTTAAAAAAATGTTTAAATAAATAAATAATGCTGGACTTTTTCACACAGCTTCATCTAGCCCATTACATGACTGATATAAGTACTACTTATGTACTTTTTGTTTGTAAATACATACATATTATACATACATACAGACCCGAGAAAAATATTGGTAGATCATACAAAAATTTGTTCCGCGGCGGGTATCGAGCCCGCAACCTTCAGCGTCGCAGGCGGGCTTTCGCCCACTGCGCTACAGAGGTCGTAAAAAAAAAAGTTTATGTGTAAACTTTATTCTTAGGTATACCAAAAAACTTTTATTGTATACAACCTTTATAATGTAAAGTTAACAGACTGAAAAATGATCAAAAAATACCTAAACACAAGCATTCCAACTTTGTTACATTCATCAAAATATATTTTTATTTCACATTCCCATCCAGCAAAAAATTACTAAATCTCGAAATATTTCTAATTAAAGGACCAGCGAAAAATTTGGCGGTCGCCGCTTGATATTAATTTTCAAAATTTAAACAAATCTGACATTTTCTGTTCGACAACTATTCCAGACATTTTGCGCGGCAGACATTTTTACGTTCTGTTTTTGAAAGCTTTAGGAGAGAGTGAAACAGAATATAGGATTTTCTTTTGAGCGAGTGAGATAGAATGATGATGATTATTATTATAATACGTATCTTTACATGAAGACAACTGTTCGTATTTCTATTGTAGCCTTTGCTGATACAATTATATTATTTACAAAATTAATATATTCTATTGATAAAAATTGCCCTTATATAACAAGAACTTTAAATAACAAGAACGGCTGAATAATAATAATAATAATAATTAGGTAATTAGTTTTCCATATCCTCAATAGTTCTGCACAAACCGGAGACTGTTCCTGAATGCATTTTTATAGTCTTGAAGGGATAGTAGCCGGTATGTGTCTCCATCACACAAGATCAACAGTGTCAAAAAGGGCCCTGTGTGTTGGCTTCGGCCCCATGCATGCCTATCAAAGGTCCGGGACTCTATAGTTTCGTGATGTTAAACTTTGACAAACAAAATAATAATAATAATAATTGATAAAAAGTATCAAGCGTTAAAAAAAAAAATCAAAATCTGTTCAGCAGTTTCAGCGTGAAGGGGCGACAGATATCCATCCGAACATTCATATTCATGTTTTTAGGTTACCTAGGTACTTAAAAAGATAATGTAGGTAATACTAGGTAATTATATTGCGAAATGAAATTAAAAATACTAGATAAGTAAGTACATCATTATTATCTAGTGCATCTGGGGAAACACTAGATATAAGTAGCTTAGTTAAGAAATTTATACTATTTTTGTGATTTTTCTGCTGGATGTCCTAAATAAATAAAAAAAAATAAACAAAAAACGTACATAAATATTTCGTTTCATCGACCGGACGCGTCGAATTTCAGAAAACGTTTTGTTTTTGCACGTCCAGTAATTTTGGGAAAATTCACGCGGCGTTTCGATCGTAATTATACCTATTTTGATCGGGAACTTTTTCGGCGGACCTTATTAGTGGTTGTAATGGCGTCAGGCGTGTGAAATTAATTGATATTATGGTGGAAACATGTATTTAAACGGAATGCTGTTGTAGGTAGGGACCTAAGTAACATACCTCACCTAATATTACTTATTCAACTAATAAATAAATAAATAATGCTGGACTTTTTCACACAGCATTATCTAGCCCCAAAAAAGCAGAGCTTGTGTTATGGGTACTAGAATGACTGATAAACTACTTATGTACTTTTTGTTTGTAAACACATACATATTATACATAGAAACACCCAGACCCGGAGCAAATATCTGTCGGTCATACAAACATTTGTCCCGCGGCGGGGATCGAACCCGCAACCTTCTGCGTCGCAGGCGGACCATCGCCCACTGCGCCACAGAGGTCGTCAGGTAATAAAGGTAGGTACCTAATGTAAATTTAGGTAAGTAGATCTACAAACTTTTATTTCTTAATTTGAATTAATAATTATAAAAAAGTCGGACTTGCCGGAGTGGATAATTACGGCTCAGGATCGGGATGTGTGGAGGGAATGGGGGGAGGTCTTTGCCCAGCTGTGGGACACGAATGACTAGGAAAAAAACAGTTTGATAAAAATTATCAACTAAGTAACTTTAAAGTACAAGAGTGATCCAAAAATCTCCGTAGCGTTTGACCCACCTGCTAATTCTTAGCTCGAACAATAAAGGGCAAGCACAAAACGCGACCCCTCGCCGAATCACATTGGTTCCGCACAAAAAAAATATCGAAAAAAACGCAAAGATGCCAAAGGTGTCTCAATTTTTTGCGAAAAAGTTCGCCAAGGTTAAGACCCATGGGAAAGAGTTACCTTTTCCCGCTTTTTTGATATCTTCCGTGTTTTTTATCTATTTTGCGAGGGTCCCGTTGCGTTCTTTGTGTTCATTTTTAAAATTACACAATTCACCCCTTTTGGAAGCAACAGATGATGCGAGACGCGTGAGATAGTTTTTTTTTTTAATTTTTCGTACTTTGATTTATAGCTGTTTGCAGTAATTTGAGAATTTTAGAGTTTTGTCCCGTTATAAGGATTTATTAACGGTTTTGGGATAAAGGTGCTGTGTCATTTATAGTTTTTGAGATTTTTATGGATTTTTTGCGGCTAGAGAAATAGAAAGTGGATCATATTTACTCTATTAGATAGTAGGTATTCGTAGATACCTATGTGAACTTGTATAGGTACAAACATTATATATCGAGAATCAGGTAGGTAACTATTTAATTAATAAGTAAGCATTAATAAATTAATTGAAACACAAATAAATATTAATAAGTAAGTAGGTATAAACATTAAACACCTTTATTTACAGAAACTAAGCTACTAAATATTTACATATATTTGCAAAATACAACAGGATTAGTCAAGCTATCTAAGGATCATTAGAAACGATCTATGGATAGCTCAACTGAACCAGGTCACTGTCAGTCGGAAGCGTGCCCAAAACACTGGCGGTATTACCACGCAGGATGGCAATGATCCTTTGATTAGGTATTGTTTTTGACCATATTATTATTTTTTGAGTCAACCTCATCAGTCAGTTTTTAAAATTAGGCGCTAATTATAAAATGGTGTCAATTTCAGTGTTCTCTCCTAAAAGGCAGAGCAAACTTACACATCATAAAAAAACATTTTTAAGAATCTTTTTTGCGTTCCAATCAGTAAGCCATTGTCCACACGCACATTGTGACCAAGATCCTGACCACGAACGCGCAAAAAATGGAAAAAAAGGTCTTCATTCACAAATAAATACCTACAAAGGTCACAACCACAAGTCAATTTTGACCCCAATTTTGACCCTTTTTCTTTATGAGGTCATTTCTATACATTGAAGAAAAGAGGTCAGTTATTGAACTGATTTTTACGAATTTGTGTGATTCTTTAAGAAATTCGATATTTGTGTGACCTCGGGTCAAAATTATGTTGATTGTTTGGAACAAGTCTGACCTTTCTAGGTTCCCTTTTGTTATATTTTAAAATTTTTGACAACCGTATAACTCGCAAAAATATTTCCCATAAGGTTTTAAATTGAAGAAACATCTGAAATATAATAACGGCCTACTTAAAATAAATAAATAAATAATGCTGGACTTTTCACACCGCATTAACTAGCCCCAAGGTAAGCTTGAACTTGTGTTATGATAATAATAAATAATTGATTTGTTTATTTTTAATTTTTAATTTAAAAACTGGCCTAGGTACGATTCATCAAATTTTTATAATATTTAGGAGAATTAAGTTTTACACACACACCTTGTCACGCTGTGGTTTTATTAATCAATAATATGACAGGTGTGTATAAGTCTGTGTGTCACGAAAGCATTTAAAAGAAGAGCCAAATATTTGCATAAATATAATATAAAAAAACAATACCTACAATACTATAAAAGGAGAGATAAATCTTGGCAAAAAATATTTTAATTAAAGATTCAAAAATTATTTGAAGAAAAGCTTCATTAAAATAGTAAAAAGAGATTTAATGTAAATTATTGTTGGATCTTTGATAGCGACCTCCACCCCTATTCAAAATAATCAGTTTCTCACGAATCACCCCAATTTTAGGGTTATCTATCTGAGTGAACTTTAGATCACTTTGTAAATAGTTTTTTTGCAAAAAAGATTAAAAAATAGTAAAAATGTGACCCCATTTCTTGATGAGGTCTCGACATTGTGAACTGGGTTTAACCCTGCTTATTTTGAAATTTGATACAGTTTTTTTATATTATTTATCATCTTTTTTTAGTTTTTGAAGATATTGCGGAAGAAAGTCTTGTGAGAAAATGATTCTGCTATTTTTGGGATGAATTTATGAAATTATAAAAAAGTGTAGGTAATTTTGATGTTAGATATTTTTGGTCTGTTTTATGAAATGTATTTATTCAGTTTTTTTTTCTAAGTAAGTTCTTATGAGTCAGTGGAAAACTCTGGTGACGGAGTTTTTAGGCCGCCTTAAGGCCTCCGTCATGGCTTTACGACTTAAATAGCCTAAATTTTTTTTATTTTCTGATGGATAAATCCAACATAAAGTTTGTTTTTACATACCTGCAACAACATCATATTTACATAGCTCCTTTATACATTTTCTTTTTAACATAGGTTTTTTTTTTAAATTTAAATAAGACCACCGTTTTCTCATATTGATTAGTAAACAGTTTGTTTTCACCTTTGTACTTTTACAAATGGTAGGTATTTAAAAAGAGGGTTAGGTACGATAATTATAATACATAGGTAGGTACCTGTTATTGAATAAAACCGGCCAAGTGTGAGTTGGACTCGCGTTCGAAGGGTTCCGTACAATAATCTATAAAAACGGGAAAAAAACAAGTTTGTTGTATGGGAGCCCCCCTTAAATTATTATTATATTATTTTATTCTGTTTTTTAGTATTTGTTGTTATAGCGGCAACAGAAATACATCATCTGTGAAAATTTCAACTGTCTATCACGGTTCATGAGATACACAAACCTGGTGACAAACGGACAGACAGATAGACAACGAAGTCTTAGTAATAGGTTCCCGTTTTACTCTTTGGGTACGGAACCCTAAAAAATAATTGTTTGTCTGTTCATACAGCCGTCATAATATCATCAATACTACTTATTAATAAAAAAATAATTGAGACAAGATAATAATTGTCACAAATAAATTACAAAGAAATATGAAATGGCAATTTTAATATCCAGAAAATTACTCGAAAAGCATTTCGAGAATATCTCATAAAAATTCATGAATCAACTGTTATTTTTATTTATTAATGTTGTTTAATTGAAATTAGTCTCTAATTGTCGCGGAGGGGAATACTTTCATGATACTCATGATCACTGTTCATAATAGCTGCACACACCGTGTACCATAAGTTCCTTAACATTTAAGAATGACCAAGTCTTAAAATTAATTCATTTAATTAATAATGAATTAGGTATATCTACATTTTTTTTGTAATAAAAATTATCTAACAATATTTCAAAATAGCTTATTTAGTATTTTATTTAAGGAAAAGACTTGCGTAAAAAATAGTGTAGTTGATTCAGCAGCTTTAAATATAGAGCTTTTAGAACTTGCATCAATAAAATTGTAGGAGTACCTACCTACCTACCTACCCACTAGGCCAACACTTCTGAATTGTTAACAAATAAGCACTAATGTAGCTTTCAACTATTAATGGTCTGTTGAATAATTTGCCACGAAAAACATTCCCTAACGATTTAATCAGGCTTGCGTGTAAAAAAGGAAAAAAACATCGCTGATTATGATGTACTCACCAATTAAATTTAAACTGAGTTTCAATAGTTTCGTAAGTAAAAAAACTTCACACATTGCTGCATAAAAACATGAAATATGTATTAACTTAATAGTAGGAATCTAAGCATTATCTATACATATAGGTACATAAAATGAAATAAAATTGAAGTGACAAACAGACACTTCTCCCATTATCTTATTCTTCATCTTAATTCAATTAAATTAGTGACACGACGATGGTTAATTATAATTTTTTTGTCGGTTGGTTTTTTTATTCTGGCCGATCGTTAAAACTACTGTACCGATTTTGACGAGACTATATCTAACTGATGTTACACGGAGGAAAAAACAGATTTAAGTGTTCTTCTGTGAAAAATTTAAATAAGATAAGATTTATTTTCAGATAAAGGGGTTTACAATAGTTTATATATCTAAGCTAAACTATACTAGAGTAGTATATAGGTTAGGTTAGGTTAGGTTCCTATAGTAAGTGATGGAAGAAATTCCTTTAAAATTATGAACAAAATCGATAGAACTGAGTGAAACCGAAGACTGTTTTAGGTAGGTAATCATTTATTTTAATAATTTATTTATAAGGTTTAGCATAAAGTAGATACTAGATGTAAAGTATAAAAATTGCAAATCGGAAACAGCGATAAATCAATAGTACCGTGATAAGTAAGAATTTGTTCTGTTTATGAGGTGAAAAGGTACGAGTATAACTTCTTTATAAAGTCTTAACCTTTATTAATATTGTGAAATGAAAGCCGCGTTACTTTGATCCATACACACAAAAACTAGACACTTGTAATTTTCATTCGACTTTGTAATTTTGCTCTTCTTTGTTAATAAGCAATGTAACTGATGTGCACATAAAAATAGTAACAAGAACTACAATTATACTAAAAAATGTATAAAACATACAAAAAGTGTAAGTATTGGCGCAAACATTAAGCGAAGAAAAAAAACCACTAAAATGAGCAAAAAATGAAATAGCATATTAATTTGCTAAGTATATAACACAATGCAGAGAATTACAATTTATAAACATCAAACGTACTTTGTCATATAAATATTGCATTTAGCGATGTGAAGAGACATTTCTCGGTAAAAAAAGTCGATACGAGTACGTCTGCAATACTAAAAATAATTTCCAACGTTTAATACAAAAATCGCAATAATTAACTTCGTTACAGACCAATAAATTACAATACGAGAAAGAAATGCAACACGATGCCACACACGCGTGAACTTTACGCGGGACGGTAACTCACACATCGATACAATAGGGACGAGACTTCGATCTAGATATCGACGTCGATGAGTCGATGGCAAATCAAACGGTTCTACAATTAGAGGATTGAATCAGCGCCTACGGTGTTTATTCTTATCAGTTTTAAGAGCAATATGGTGAAACTAGAAGCCTGTAGGTACTTATAAATAAGCATAATATTTTTATAAGATTGTACAAGATTTTTGAGCTTCAATTTCGCTGCTTCAACTATTCAACTGACAGTTATTTAGTAAAATAAAATTCGCGAATTTAGAATTTTATCAAGTAGTAAGTTAGATATAGCAAAATATTATTTATATCTATAGGTTGTATAGGTACTTACTTGTCTTAAACTAAGGGCAATATTTGTTACTACTTAACAAATATAAATAATTATTATTTTGATTTGGAAATACACCACAAATAAACCACATAAGCCATAGGAACGTTATAATGGAAGCTTACCTACTCGTATTAATTCATTGATTTAAAAATACCTACTGAAACGTCAAAACCTGCATTAAAATCTTTTACTTTGCAATTATCGATTTATCAACCCAGCACTCCCACCCCTACAGCCCGATCACAAATACATTCATATGATTTATTGTGAACACGAGCAACAACTCATGTGTGGAAAGTATCATTCGCACACATACAAACACACACATACAGCCGTGATTATTATGCGGACTGGCGCATGGACGTGATACTTTGGAAAATGTCGACTTCATATTTAAAAGGAATTATTACTTGTTTCTTAAAAGTTTAATTCTTATCAATTCTTCTTTTTTTCAGATTTTGTTGTATCGAGTTTTCGAATTTATGATTCTGTCTGTATATTCGATATTTGGATTGTAAAAGTTCGTTATGGAGCTTTTGGCCAAATCATTTTTCCAAAGAAGTCCTAAAAGCTCGTTTATCTATTTGGACATGCCTCTGACTACACCCTTAGACATCTTCATTATGAAATGGAATACTTACATCAAAAAGATCTGAGATAATGTCTACCGCGCTTTGGGGATACAGTTGTGATCTTCTAAGCGTTTACGTAAAAGCTCGAAAACTCGAAAATGTTATCACAACCTAATAGCGGTCACCTATCCATTTACGAGAATCGATAGCGATATTTTCTTAAGCGAACCAAAAGTATTAAATTGTCAGTGTGTCAATTTAATACTTTTGGTTCGCTTGCTTGCATCTGTGATTCAAAAGAACGAGCGACACAACAAGCGGAAGAAAAAAATCTATTTTTTTCAAAGTCAACAAACGTCCAGTAGGAGTCAAAAATAGCTTAACAAATTAAATGAAAGCATTATTTCTTGGCAGAGAAATAAAAAAGTGTTGTCACAACACTTTTTTATTTCTCTAGAGGAGTTGAGCTTATTTCCCCCAAGTTTTCCTTGAATGACACTTTCAAATAACAATTACAAGAAGAAAAAGGTTCATTACTTTTAACGGACACTGTCTAGCTACAATGTTATATCTGGTAGATTGCATTTATTATCAGTTTAGAGAATTGTTCCTTGACACTATTAGTGTTAAGCGTCTAATGACTTCTGCAAAATTCAGTTCATTTAAAGGTCATGATACCTTAACTGATCATTTTCTAAGGAGAAAAGTAAGAAAAGAAATATAGTTTGCTTATTTCGTTAACACTTTTAAATTATACTTAGGAGTTTTATTAATTGCTGGAGAAAAAGTTGGTTTGTTTTTATCTATTTAGCTGCAGTTGTACTTGCGTATTACGATTAAAATTAAATACCTACCTACCTAATTTGTGCATTTGATATTAGAAAAGATTAGCAAAATGATTATCCATTAATCTCAATTCATCCTATAAAAAAAAATCTCTCATCGCAAGAGAGAGATAATTAGATGATTTTGCTAAAAAAACTTAACAGTTCACATCAGTAAAAGCTAACTGTTATTGAATTGAATACACATTATTTTAATCATTCGCGAAAATCACTAATGATTTCCAATAACGATACCCAGGTGTTAAGCTATTTTGACGTTTTTGCGAGAAAAATGCAGTTTTATGAAAACTTAATAAACTTGTGAGAAGCATTCGAGTTGTTAATTTATTAATGAGCAAGAGTATTTTATAATGTATTAACTGTTTTAATACTTTGTTCCACAAGTCTCTTAAAAAAAAACAGTTAAAGAAATTCCGATAAAATCGCCAATTCTAGTGACGTAGCTGCTTATGCTGTCTGCAGACTTCCGTCATGGCTTAGTGGCTTAACGGAAGGGAAAAAATGGACGTGTCCTCTGAAGCATGAAAGTAGGTAGGTATGGTACATAGGCTAAGTAGGTAGGTACCTAACGGCTAATGATATATCGGTAAAATGGATGGGCCATTTTATGACAGTAAACATCGCTTGACTTTAACTTTTATGAACAACCAACTTCGTCTGCGCATTGTTCCGTCATACAAACTTTAGAGATAGAACTACCTTGTTGTTGATAGAAATACCTGTAGGCCATACAAACATTTGTCCCGCGGCGGGGATTGAACCCGCAACCTTCTGCGTCGCAGGCAGACCTTCGCCCGCTGCGCCACAGAGGTCGTCTAAATTTTTGTATGATCTGCAAATATTTGTCTCGGGGTCTATGTATAATATGTATGTATTTACAATCAAAAAGTATATAAGTAGTATATCAGTCATCTAGTACCCATAACACAAGCTCTGCTTACTTTGGGGCTAGATGATGCGGTATGAAAAAATCCAGCATTATTAATTTATTAATTAGTATAATTTATATATTACAGCTTCCCACGTCAGAGTAAAGCTCATCGCAGTATCCATCCGCACCAGCTGTCAATTCAAAAAGCAGCCTTGACACGCACAATCAATCGCGAGGGATACAGCCAATCGCGCGCGAAAGAACGCCTAGCTTCAAGCTTCAAAAAAATGATCACTCGCGATTGCGTACAGGCTTTCCCGCGTGCAATCCTGTACGCTCGATCACTCGCGAAAGAATGTGCGTGTGAGGGGATTAGAGGAAATGCTGAGACATCAGAAGCGAACCGCATTTCTGGTTAAAGACATTTTTATTATCTCAAAGAAATTTTACATTTTCACTTATTGAGAACTAAAGATAACTTATAAGTTATTAGTTGTAGGTACTAGCATTCCAAGGTTAACGTGAGTAAACAGTGAAGAAATAATTATTTAAAGTTGAATAAGTGAGGGTAGAAGAGAAATAAGTCTTTTGTTACGAAAGAGTTGACGCAGTAATCAGCACAGGATATCTAGAACGATATGTTTTTTTAGTTTATTTTTGAACCCATAAAAGCTTGTTGTCTCTTTAATCTCCTGTGGCAGCTGATTATACATACGTGCTCCTTCGCAATTATGCATTCTTCTCATTTTCTGACGTCATCCGTATACGGCGAGGACATGTGCGATCAGCTTAAATGTTGTTCGATTCTGTAGACATGAAATGTCACTGGTTATTTCTGAACTCACGCGGCGTCACTCAGAGCATTGTCTCTAGAACTAGCTTCCGTCTATAGCTTCGCTTGTGTTGTGCTAACATTTAACACTACACTTATTCCAAGTTTCATCCAAATAGGTTTACCTACTGGTTTACGGGTGATAGGAACACAAATTAAATTAAATGAAACAAGCTTTGAATATTGCAACCAATGTTTATTTATTTACAGAAACATAAGCTACTACATATTTACATATATTAACAAAATACAACAGGATTAGTCAAGCTATCTAAGGATCGTTAGAAACGATCTATAGATAGCTCAACTGATCCAGGTCACTGTCAGTCGGAAGCGTGCCCAAAACACTGGCGACATTACCACAATGGCAATGCTGATCCTTTGAGCCAAAAATGTGCCAGCTCTCGGATCACGCGTCGCTTCGACCAGACGCCCTGAAAGAATTTTGAAAACCCGAAGGGCTCCAGAACCCCACGGACTCCTCAATCCCAAATGGTTCAAATATAAAAACCCTATCAAGATGGCGATTGATATTTGCGCTTTTTGAGATCCTCAGGCAAATCTGCAACCAATGATATTAAATTAACTAATTTAATTTAAATAAATAATAAATAAATAAATAATGCTGAACTTTTCACACAGCATCATCTAGCCCCAAAGTAAGCAGAGCTTGTGTTATGGGTACTAGATGACTGATATACTACTTATATACTTTTTTTTTGTAAATACATACATATTATACATAGAAACACCCAGACCCGAGACAAATATCTGTAGGTCATACAAACATTTGTCCCGCGGCGGGGATCGAACCCGCAACCTTCTGCGTCGTAAGCGGCCCTTCGCCCACTGCGCTACAGAGGTCGTCAGATCAATTGCAACACAATGTAGGTAGGCTTACCTAAGAATGACTGAATGAAGAAGAAGAACTGATGAATGAAGACCTAAGAAATGTTAATTCACTTATTATTGGGTATTATACAGTACCTAGGTATAATAATTTCTTCCAGACAACCATAAATACAAACATACAAACATTCAGCTTTATTATTTAGTAGGACTAGCTTCTGTGCATAGCTTCGCTTGTGTTTTGCTAACATTTTAAAAACGACAGAAATACTTTGACCACAATGGGGCCAATTCCACTAGAATACAATTTCTTAATTCTAATTACATTTGTTCTACATTTAGCTAAGATTGTTTTTATTTCTCTCCTCTAGACATCAAAGGATTTTGAATGACTCGTGCCTTGGGGATACAGCTTAGTACCTACGTAATTAAAAAAAACTGATAACTTTTATAAACGCAGTACAATCTAAGAACTCATGAATTTTCAATGTAAAGTGAAAAAAAAACATGAACGTTTTGTTCTCCATTTCATACTTGATAATTGATATTAATTTATGATAACGATAATATTATGATTGCAATTTATGTAATTTAATGCTAATTCTGATAGTTTTCTATGGAATTCAAAATGGTTCGAAGTAAATAGCATAGATAGAGAGATAATTTAGATTAGGCTTAGATGATTTAGTTTATCATAATAAAAAAAACTAAGGTACTTTAGTTAAGATAAGCAATTTATTCCCGTTTTTTATTTCTTCTACTAAGTAAGACCCGGCGACATTTATATGATTGGACATATTTATGAATGGATATTTATAAACCGTTTGTTATTTTTTATAATTGGACATTAGTCGTGCAAAGGGACCGTTTCATTTACTAAGAAAGCGTACGGTGAGTACACGTGAAAAATTGACGTGCGATACTAAATCGTATCTGTTGATATCGCATCGTGTAAACGCATCTTTAGTTACCACTCAAGAGATAATTGTTTTTATCAAAATCAAATCGCATGATTCATTTTTTCCGCGCAATTTTTTTTTTCTGTTATAAGAACCTTCTGACAATAACAAACACAACAAAAAAAATTTAGTGAAATCGGTCCAGCCGTTCACGCGTGATGGCGTGACCAAGGGATATAGGGATTCATTTTTATTAATAGAGATTTGGTGAAGCATTTTGTTGAATTTATCCAAAACGATCCAACGTCCGCACAACTGTTGCTACCCGTAATTATAATGATAACGTGAGCTACCACGAGATGTATTATATCATCAAACAAAAAATCAACAGCAAAAAGCTTAGTATTCGCAGAGCGAAGGTCAACACGCGTATCTAAATACGCTCCAATTTCAAATCGTAAAAAACGTCGGACCTTACGGTTAACCCCAAAGGACCCTTTCTTAGCTTTTTTGGCGGGAAAAAACTCGCGGCGGATCTCGCTCGGGACTCTCCGTATTTGTGGCCGGGCGGCTGCGGAGCGCGGTCGCACCCAGAGCGTAACGTAAACATTCCAAGCAATTTACAGGAGCGCGGGAAATCTCGACCTCCAAATTCAAATTTAGAACTCAAAAAAATTCATCCGAACAAATCGAACCGATAACATTGTATTCCCGCGCCGTGTTTATTATTATGATTCGTACAAATTAAACCGCGTATTGTTTTTGATATTTCGACATTGTCGAAATTCTATTGTGTGAATTAATTGTTTAATGTTTTGTATAATCTAGGGCTTTGTCAAGATGAGTTTTGGTTTACATTTTTGTAGTGATATAAACAATTGATAAAATTCGCGGAGGAGTCGCGCTGTTTTTATGAATGTTTTTGCGTATGGCCGCTGGTGGGGGAAGGGTGGGGCCTCCGCTGACTCGTCCCTCCACTAGCGAGTATTTTGATTTAGTTTCCAAGTCTTACGTAGATGTGGCAATTTTTTTCAGTCGCGTGTGTAAAGCGCGCGCGGCTGTTTCATTTTCCGTGTTTCGGATGAATTTTTATTTCGATTTTTTTCGCGCTTCCGAACTTTTCACGGTTTCAGTTTTTTTTTCAGATTAATTAGAAAACTTTGTAAGACTTATTTTTGAAGTGATAAACTATTGTGTTAGACTACTGTGTGTGCAAGTGACAATAAGGATTTATTTTTAAACAGTGTCGTGATTGACTTTTCGATTGTTGCCTTTATTTTCAACTTTGGATGTCCTAAAATAAGGTAAGTCCTAGTTTTTAAATTATGTTTTATTTAAAAATAACAAAATATTCTAATTTACCGATCATTCAAAGTAAACTCATTATCTTTTAAATAATCACAGAAAAGGTTGCAGAGCGATTTTTTATGATGTTTTTTGAGAAAATTTGCTATACTTACCCTAAATTTAACTTATATACTTACTTTTTAATATTGCAAACTATTACTACAAAAATTTATGATTTAAGTATTAACCTCAAAAAGTTTAGGACCATAAAGAATTTCAATAATATTTTTAAACAGTCTGTGAACCTAAGAAGCTGGTCTATCTGGCTTCATCAGATCAGATCTGAGACATCTTGAGGTGAAAGGTTAGCGGGTGAGAGTTCAGATTCCATGCCGTCTGCGAAACTGCGTTTGGAAGTAGAACCGTAGAAAAAACAAATTTAGGAAAAGTTATTGATTTACAAATTTTGTTTTAAAAATTTGTAATTTTTAGCACTTTACTTATTATACTAGAAATTTAAAATAAATTATTTAAAAATTCAAAGTAGTTACCGAAAAAACTTGCTCGAGATAAGTACTTTTTGTAAAATTTTAATATAATGTAAAATTGAGTACAAACAAATCTGAGACTAAAAGTTTTAATAACGCATAAAGTAATCATTTTAAAATTGAAAATTTTAATCGTAAAGTGCGTAAACTTCTCTTCATTATCTGTTTTATAACTTACTTTCGATAAAACTAAGCGCCAATAAAAATTTATAAGTTTAAGTTAATCTTTAATAGCTCTGTTTCTGTTCCCATTTACACATAATAACTTTTATTGACAAGAAGCTTATTCAATGATACTTTGACATAAAATTAAAAACTTGATTTAATTGTCTTATATAGGTAGGTATATCTACTTATATCCCACTAATATTATAAAGCTGAAACTTTGTGAGTTTGTTTAGATGTTTGTATGTTTGTGTTTCAATCACGCCTAAACCAGTGAACCGATATAGATGAAACTTGGAGTAGGCGTAGATAGTGACCTGGAATAGCATATAGGTTATTCAAACTGTTGGTACCACGCGGGTGAAGCCGCGCGCAGTACCTAGCTTATTTCTAAATATATCGAAAATTTATGAAATGTGCGTGCTGTATGTTAAATATTTATTTTTTTATGATCCTTTAAAATAATTTACTAATGAAAATCAATGTTTATTAATCATTGGATTGTTTCAAATTCGTGGCTGTTTGGTAACTTAGTGTTGAGATCTTATGCAAAACCAACAAAAAACTTAACCAACATTGTAAATCTAAATCTACATATAACAAAAAAAACTTGTTTAAGAAGATAATGGCATTTGAAGAAAAAGTACAGACTTTTTGTTGTTCCAAGAAAAATACGTTTCAAGCAATTTTGTACACATTAATATACTATAATACGTATTATTGTGCTTTAAAAATATATGAAATCGTGTACTTATCGGTTGTCGATTTAATCTTGACATTACCGAGAACATAAGCATTTGAAAGATCGTATTTTTTTGTTGCGATATTTTAATGTTTTTATTTTTACACGATTCTTTAGTTATTTCTGTATCTTACAAAAAACAAATCGAATCTTTGGTTCCCGTTCATTACAAATAGGTTTCCTCAATATAATAAATAATAATAAATAACGCTGGACTTTCCACACAGCATCATCTAGCCCCAAAGTAAGCAGAGCTTGTGTTATGGGTACTAGATGATTGATAAACTACTTATATACTTTTTTTTTGTAAATACATACATATTATACATAGAAACACCCAGACCCGAGACAAATATCTGTAGGTCATACAAACATTTGTCCCGTGGCGGGGATCGAACCCGCAACCTTCTGCATCGCAGGCGGACTTTCGCCCACTGCGCCACAGAGGTCGTCAAATATGTTTTCCTCCGCTGTTTCAAATGCAAGAAAAAAAATAAAAATAAAAAAATATAATAATAAAATATACCTTCACGTTTGCGTAGGAATAGAAATGGAATTCTAGCTCTTTCAAAATTCTAAGTTCTTTCACATTCGCACCAGACTCGACACCACGGTTCAGTGCTCTTCACACTGGCAGGAACAGAGGAAGGTGGAGGAAAATCATCAGGGAGAAGGTGAAGGTCACTATTGAGAAATACGGTTCAATGGGGAGGAGGGTTCTAAGTGATCCAAGCGGTCCTACAGAATATATGCTTAAATCATTGGAGTGTCAGGAAGAACCGCCACTAAAAGCAGATTAATGGTTCTTTCGGACTAGTGTGAAATTAGGTAGGTACCTACTTTAATGTGGATAAAAGAGAGGCTGGGTACCAAGTCAAAGCCAAAAAGCATTTATTCTGGCTTGGATCACTTAGTCTTAGGCCTTTACAGCGCCAGGAGGCCTATGCCTACACTTAACGGGACGCTGTAGTGCCTGGGACATTGTTTGAGATGGAATAGGCTGGCCCAGCACCTAAACCATCCACTCAACTTAATCAGCCGCCCGCAGGAAAGACGACATCGATACCTGTGGAGCTGACTAAGCTGCGGGTTTCCTCACGATGTTTTCCTTCACCGTTAAGAGCTCGGCCGGGATTCGAACCTTCGGATCGAAAGTCGAGGTTCAACCCCATTCGACCAACACGGCTCATGACTTATCACTTAGAATAATCATAAAACAAATACTCCATCTCCAAATCTATCTTAAAACTGAATAATCATCTCCAGTGAGCCATTCAAACAAAATTGAGGCTCGTCAAAGTAAGTTTAGATGCTCTTCGGCCCTTATTAATAAACGTGGTGTTAAGTTACGCCGGGTGTAACTTAGGAGTAACCATACAATTTTCGAGTTTAAACCTGGCGTAACTTTACACCACGTTTATTAATAAGGTCTTTAAAGTACAAGTAAAGTACCTTCTACACACAAAAAAAAAGCGGGATCAGCTAGCGAACTGCTTGCAAGCGAAACAGTTTCAAAATTGGTAAAGCTAAAAAGTCTATACTCGTAGTACATAATTATCTTTAAAGCCTAGTTCGGACTAGGCTAGTATTTTAGTCGAGTAGAGAGTAGTTTAGTAGTAAAAAAATACTTATTAACCTACTAGACCAACTTAGTTTGGTGTTCAGACAAGTTTTAGGTACCAAATTACTCGACTAAAATACTAGCTTATTTATTTATTTATTTATTATTATTAGGAAAACCAACAGCTAAATTAACTTAATTAGGCGAATTTATATAAACAGAAAGCCATTTATAGGTTCTCACGTTTAGAGGTAGCTTAGCGAAAGAAAGGTAGGAACAGAATGAAGGTTAACTAAAATTTGGAATAGGTACATACAACAGAGAAATACAAAAAGAAAAAACTAATAATAACACAACCACTTAAAGAAAACGAAAACTAAAACTAGTCTTAGTCAGAACTAGGCTTATGTGATCCTAGCAGTCCTAAATAAATGCTTTTTGACTTTTGTCTCTATCTATAGCTCCTACGTTTTCTTATTTAAATCAAACTTAATAAAATCATCTCTTTTTAAAAATAATTAGCGTTCATAAATCTGTTTTTTGATTTGTACCTCATAACTTCCTTAACAAAATTGTTTATTTAACGTAAACCGTTTCCCGTTCATTGTTTTACACTTAACTTGAAGAAAAAATACGTATTATTTATATAATAATCACGTTCGACTCACATCGACTGTGACGTCACCTCCGGCCGCCTGATAAGGGCGCTTCCGGTCTAAATCCTGACTGAATGAATGACCGAATGAACGGACCTTATGACAAATTTACCAGAAATACCTTGACACATTTGACTTAATAGCACCGTCGTGCTAAGATATTTTTGACGATGTTGTTTGCAGACCCTGACAAACATAATAATTGCTATAAATCTAAAAAGTATGATGACCAGCTAAAGAGACTTTCAGCAATATTATACAGCGTGTCAAAACATGCTGTGTGGTTTGTAACAGCAATATAAATTGACATAGTGGTACTTTTTTTGTGATAAAAATAAAATGATGTTACGATGATGAATGAATCAAATTGTATATAACTTAGCAGTGTTGCAATGTTCTTATTGATTTGCCTTTTTACTTGACTTTGAATTTCACAAAATGGCCTGTACAGTGAACTCTAACTGACGATAATGATTGTAAACTATCAACTTTTAAAGTTTAGTGCTTGATAAATTATTTTTATTATTTATTTACTCTTCAAGATTATCAAATTATAATGTGAATCCAGCTCCACTGCTGATACTTTGTGAAGCTTAATTTGGTCACAGCAATGAGTTGTTCAGTTACTTATGACAGCGCCTTTTTGGATTCCCATTGTAATACAGCAGTTTAAAATAATTAATATCATAATTTATTTACGCTCTATTTGGTAACTTTGCATTCGAATAATTAATGGAAAAGATAATTTGATTCGCGTTTTGTCTAAAAATGGAGAGCTGTTTATTTAATTTATCGTGCGAATTAATTTGATAACATATTAACTAATATTATAATAATTTCGTCTTTGGAAGATTTATTAGTTACTAAACATTTTTCAAAATTGCCTTTTCTTAGTAACTTTTTTAAAGTTATCTACGTCGCCTCAGACCTAAAAAAAGTTTGTAAGGTACTCGAAAAAACAGCTTCTATTTTTTTTATTTTTATTATTTTTATCGAGTAGGTAGAACTCGCCTTTCGATCCTATGGTCGTGGGTTCGAATCCGGTCGTGCATCAATGTGTTTTTCCAGAAAAAAATATGTGCACTATGCCATTACTCTCAAACGGTGAAGGAATACATCGTGAGGAAACCGGCATGTCGTAGAACCTACAAAGTACGAAAACATATGTCAAGTGCACAAAGGAGCCTCTTTGAGGCGCACTTATAATCCTCTCACCACACTGCTTCGAAAGAATTCATTTAGCGAAACAGAGTTCAAATCGATGCTTGAGTTAGGTCTCAGAATACAAGCCTAGAATCTTGGTATCAGGAGCAATTGTGATTCCAAATGGTATCAAATAAAAATCACATTTCCTAATTTACTTGAGGCATTGTATCGAACAATGGTACTGACTCAGGCGTGAATCATCGATCAAGGATTTTTGAATCAGTGATTTTTTTATGAATCAACAGAGACGAATTTAGTACTTTTTAGGTCGTTTGATTCTTAATAAACCTTCTAATAATATTTAATTTAAAAATATCGTGTCGAATTCAACTCACAATTGAGTTAAAATTAAGATGTTAATTTTACTTACTTAGATAAAATTTAAATTTCTGCTAAGTAAGTTTAATTTTTAAATTTACTGAATAAGTAAGTCACCACGCTCAAAACTTTGCTATATTATCAAAATAGCGAAAATAAAAATACGCCACGGTAGTTAGATTTTAAGTATTTATTATTATTATTATAAGCCCGATGTTTCCCACTTCAGGGCAAAGGCCTCCCTTCCCTCCCTCCACGTCTTCCGGTCCTGGGCCATAACAGGCCAATCTTTTTTGTAGAGAGTTTTGTAAAGTCCAGCTCATCTCGCCATCGTCGCTTGGGCCTTCCACGAGGTCGACGCATCATCGGATTCCATAAAGTGGTTGCTTTAGCCCAGTTTTTCTTTTAGTATTTATAGAATTAAATATAATTTATACTAAAAATAATTGGTTTAAAAAAATATATAAATATATCAGCTTCCAGCGTCCGTATTTCCGCTGAGCTACGACCCTATTGTTTTTAAGAAGAGAGTTAATAGGCACCTTCTGGGTAAGCTCGCTCCATCGTAGACCTCACTCTTACCTGTGTAAGTTTGAGGTCAAGAGCCGACCCATTCATCATAAAAAAAAAAAAAAATTTCATTGTTTAAAATAGCCTATGTGCTTAGGTGTTTATGTAACCTATTTGACAAAATAAAATGTCAGTTAAGTCAAGTGACTTAGTATTAATTCGTTATTCGCAGAATATGCAAGTAACATTTTTATTCTCGCTATTTATCACATTTTATGATTCAAATATGTAGTAACTGTCTTAATAAATGCATTTTTATTTTTACGTCTAAGTTTTTTCGCGGTAATGTATGTACACATTAGCAATGAGCCCATCGCAAAACTGCTGGTCTACTAAAGTTCTACCATAACAGGCCGCGGACAACTGTCTGTCTGTCCGTCACACGAGAACCGAAGCCTTCTATGGACCATATTAACCATTTTAAAATTGTAAATCAGCAATTTATTTATATCGAGATTTTAATCTGTCCCCCTATATGGAAATAATTATTTTTGACGTTTGAAGTTAACAGTTTAATATGCCTTCAAGTAGACATGTCACATGGAATACAATATTACCTTTAGATTGACCAGACCATAGAGAAAAATACTATTGAACCAGACTGAAACTGATTTTTGTTTGAATTGTACAAAACATACAAAAATTTACAAAATATACGCTGTTATGAAGAAATAATATAAATTCCTGTTTACAAATTCTATTTTGGCATCCAATAATTATCATAATAAACGAACACATTGCAAAATCGTGCCTTTTCTCTTTCTCTGTCACTCAACGGTCTTCTCTTTCCACACGTGCAGTTCTTTTAAGATAATTAATAAACAATTCTCACTCTTTAGTCCTTCAGATAAGATCCTTTTTACAATAAGAATTAAATTGCAGAATACAGCTGCTTTTCAATCGCATAAAACAAACTAAACTTTATTACAACAAGACAAAGTTGAATATCGTCCGACACGAAGTAATCAATGAGGCATTCGCGATGAAATGCGAAATGGATTATTTTTTCAAAAATGGAATTAAGAAGAGACAATAACGTTCATTGTTTTTAAAGATGGCGGCTGGGACTGGCTCAAATATGAGATTATTACTTGTGAGTCTGGTTTATGATAATTTTATAGCTCGGAATGGCACAATAGCAAGTTTCTTTTAATGCAAAATTGTAGAGCACCAAAACGGAAATCCATCTTGTTATTCCGGTTCAAAGAGATCGAATGACTCTTTTAACACCGGAAATGATGTATTAAGATTCTTTCTTTAATGAGATAAAAAAATACAGTTTTGCTATTTGAATCGGTTTACGTCTAGTATTTAGCAGCCTTAATTCACGCCATAGAAATTAACTAATTATCATGTGTATGTTAAATGGCATACCATCGTCAAAATCAAGGACCGTGATGCAGAAAATAAATTAATTTGATGACAATTTTGAACACTTGCAACATTCTAAAAACAAACCATGTATAACTGTCAATTTGCTTATTACCCAAGTCAAAATTATAGTTTGTAAATCGAACGCACAATACCAACACAGCAATGACAACGAAGATAATTCAAAATTTCAAACATCGAACAACAGGCCAGCTGCGAGATAGATTAGTGACGTGTCACACGGTTCCAGAAAGCTGAATAACGTAACGAGTAATTTAAATAGATCGAGCCCTCAATTGGGGTTAATTCTCGCGTTTAAGGAATATTGTGGAGTTTAATTATGAGCCGCAGAATGTGTAAGAGTGTGCGAGCAAGACATTACAGTAATTGATGGTGTTTTTTAGCTAGAATACCAAAGTTGTTCGTAAGATATTATTGAGTTAAGCTGTGTTTTAACGAGAACATTGTTAGGAACATCTTTCGTCATTCAAATTACATTTATTTGTATAAAACTCTTTTACTATGTAAGTACAGTTTATGTTCCCATTTTTTAGGTCAGCTTTTATGAAGCCTATTTTTTCTGTTAGGCACTTAAATTTGAAGAACCAGAACCAGGGTCTAACTTTAATTGGTCAAGGTGCACTTTTTATGAACACTTTAAAATCAAAAACCTGTCTCATTTAATGTAAGCCGACCAAACGTAATTGCTCAGTTCCTTTAGAAATTTCAATAAAAAACAATTTACTAAAAGCTACAGTTTACCGCTTGAAAACTTTCAAATCAGTCCGGAAACTTCAAATTCAAACAACATAAAGAGCACGTTTGCTATCTACTTACACAACTCGTTTCAACTTTTTACCGAATCGTGAGGCTACTTTTTGTATTCTGTATAGAACACATATTCAGATGTGTAATGACCAATCTCCGGGCGTTGAAAAAAAAAAGAAATCATTCGAAGCATTAATGCATCAGTTACTAAACCGTCAGACGCATGCTCTTGAGCATCCTTAACGCATTCATAATAAGAACAAGACGTTCCATTTTCAAACGGACGAATTACAAACACAGGGAGCATTCCATCTTCAATGTTACTTTCTGTTCATATTCAAATTTTGTTTTGAAAATGGAACAAAACGATACAGATGTAAGAAAATTGAGGAATTTGATCTCTACCGCTACACAAGACCCTTCTGAGTACTGAGTATATTTATGTTTTAGGTAAAAATATACCTAGGAACCAGGATTGTAAATAAAATTATTTAAACAAAAATCATAAACTTACAAGATTAAAATTATTTCCATTGAAAAACAACATTTGCGTCGTATAAAACGGAACGCTAAAAGTTCCGAAAATCTCTCACGAATCAATACAAGTGTTTTTAAACGTAAAGTTCAGTAATAAAATCAATCAATTCAAACGTTCCAGGTTTTTATATTTGCTTCCCAGTCAAATAACTCCTGCCTTCGGTTTTAGCTTAAAAATAGACATTTTGAGTGTTCTGTTCCGAGATAAGTTATATTGATGTGTTTTGAACGGGCGGTCGAATGTTTTATACTTTCTGTTCTTCATATTTCATAATGGAGTAATTGTATTATAATCCTTGTGTATTTTTAGAACTCGAGTGTTTAGAAGTATAAGGATAAGGGATTTCAAAAATATATTTTAAGATCTATAAGCCATATTTTATTACCATCTACATATATTTTATTATTTTGACGACCTCTGTGGCGCAGTGGGCGAAGGTCCGCCTGCGACGAAGGTAGCGTGTTCGATCCCCGCCGCGGGATAAATTTTTGTATGATCTACAGATATTTGTCCCGGGTCTGGGTGTTTCTATATAATAAATAAATAATGCTGGACTTTTCACACAGCATCATCTAGCCCCAAAGTAAGCTTGAGCTTGTGTTATGGGTACTAGATGACTGATAAACTACTTATATACTTTTTGTTTGTAAATACATAAATATTATACATAGAAACACCCAGACCCGAGACAAATATCTGTAGGTCATACAAACATTTGTCCATTATATGTATCATAATATCATATACATATATATAATTATATATTAATGTTGTACAATGCTTTTGTTCGAAGTAAACTCGAGTTTAGCGCAATAAGCTGGGACCCGCGTGAGGCTAAATATACGGTTATGGTGGAAAGGCTCCAGCGAAAGTTTGCCAGATATGTTTTTAAGAGGATGTACGGTTACTACCCTTATCTGTTTCCATCCCTATTTGTATCCGGTATGGTTGGCATGGACACGTTGCAGTTAAGGCGTCAACTCCATCTGGCCATGCATTATTGTTTGATACTGCGTAATAAAGTAAACAATCCAGATATACTAAGCAGTATGACACTTTATGTCCCTGATAACTTTGTGCGCTGTGGCCGTCGTAGGCATAAGTTGTTCTCCTGTCATTCTACACGAACCTTTCACGCAAGTAACGCGCCAACGTTACGTGCTTTAAACCTACTAAATAATTTTCTCCACGAGTTCCAGCATATCGACATTTTCAATGACAGTCTATGCTCCATATATAACAATTTAAGAGTATATTTAAGTTATGTTCATTTAAGATAGTTAAGCGCTTTGGACTTTTCTGTAAGCTTTCTATCTATTTTTAATAAATCATTTCATTTCATTTCATTTCATTATATTTTATCATAATATGTATGTATTTACAAACAAAAGTATATAAGTAGTTTATCAGTCATTCTAGTACCCATTACTCAAGCTCTGCTTACTTTGTGGCTAGATGATGCTGTGTGAAAAGTCCAGCATTATTTATTTATTTATTTATCTATATCTTAATGTAGAAAAAAACAGCACTTCAAATATAAATAGTTAGATAATCTACGTAGAAGTTATCAACGGAATTCAAAAAGTCCAATAGTTCGAAAATCAAATTAGAATTTAGAACACGTTCCTTGTTTGAACGTTTCCGTTTAGCCAAATTCCAAATTTGAAAATGATCTTCAAAACTTTTTACGTTATTAGGGTTCAGCTTTAGCATGTAAAAGCCGTAGTTAAAGCACAATAGCGGGCGTGGTTCTCAAGCTAGCAGCGAATAATTACTCCCCCCCTCTCTGATGCCTTCATTCAGCATTGTCTTGAGATGTGACCTCTTGTGACGTCTGAGGATATTAGTCATGCAGACTGCAGACACTTCGGAGCTTTCACATATCAATTTCTTGAACCTTTGACAAAAGCTTTCTCGTTTGTTTTAATTCTTGATTATAGTACTGTTAATTTTAAAGCGGAAACTCTATCGACTTTAAAAATAATGGTACCTATTATGGGTTAAGAGCCGTGTTGGTCGAATGGGGTTGAACCTCGAATTTCAATCCGAAGGTCGTGTGTCGACATTTTTCGTTTCGTAAAATTTATATGCGCTTTAAAACGAGCTCTTAACGGTGAAAGAAAACATCGTGAGGAAACCCGCAGCTTAGTCAGCTCCACACGTATTGACGTCGTCTTTCCTGTGGGCGGCTGATTAAGCTGAGAGGATGGTTTAGGTGCTGCAAGCCATCTCAAACAATGTCCCAGGCACTACAGCGTCCCGTTAAGTGTAGGCATAGGTTGCCACCTGACGCTGTATAAATCATCTAATAAAGATGTAAAGGCCTAAGTTTATTATAAGTTATTTCAGGTATTAACTAAGAATAATCATATTAATGTTTTGTTTCTAGATCTCTCTTTATACTACATTTATTAATAAGGCCCGTATTTTCCAGGATTTGGCCGCCAATTCTTTTAAATTTAACATTGTTTTAAATTTTCACTTCCGTCTTTAATCGAAATTCTTTTTGTATTTTGAAATACAATCCATACATAGATTGAATGACATTTTTACTCTATGGGCCGCGCGTAAAAGAATGTGTCGGCCACCCCGCGCGCGTTATTGCGAATACGTGGAGACGGCGCGTGCCGACCGGCACAATACGCACACTTACGTAACCGAACGCGCATAGAATTACCGAATTGCGATTTCTCTATCACCTTTCATACCAAGACAATACGCAGTACAATTTATTACACACTAAAAAACGTCTAGACACAAAAACTAAGCATACTCAATTCAAAAAATTCTAAACTAAAAGCAACTCATCTGCTTCAAACGGAATTCTTATCTCGAAACCGACGTTCTAAATTCAAAATATTAGTGAAGCAATTGAAAAACGAAACGAACTAAGTTCGTATTACGAGCGCGTTCCAAATTCGAATGTATTCAAATATCGACGCTCGAGATGGATTATGATGGCGGGTGACGGCTGGAATATCTTGATCATTTCAAATTTTTCTTCTTCATATCAATACACTTTGCAATTGGAATTCCAGATTTGAATTGCAAGTAGTGTCTTAATATGAACTTTCTTGTACGATCGAAAAAATCAAGATATTCAATCAACCGAAAATTTGAATAAAATATTACTCAAAAATAAAATCATAATGTAAGACGCTCGTTTCGGCGATATGATCCCTTTGATTGATGGGTGACCACGCTGTGTCTATCCGTCCAGCGTAGCCGTGCATTGATTTCTAAATAATATTCATATTTGGGAGGTTCATGCTAAACTGGCAGTTATATTTTCTAAGTGCGTCGACCTCGGTCGGAACAGACACGACGTACAAATTTTTGAACTTAATTAAAAATGTATAAAGAATTTATAACGTGTTAGGACCGCCCTCGTATTTGTAGAGCAGATTTGAAATTAAATGAAGTTTAAGAGACAATGCTAACGTAAAAATTGTTGTTTGAAAGTTGAGTGTTATTCATCTAATTTCCTGTTCGTGTCAACTCGTAGTCAGTGACGTAATCTGTCAAAAAGTATCACTGAGTCAGATTCTGAAAAGTGGAGATGTACGATTACAAATTAGTTTAAACTATTGAACAAGAACTAAATATTGAGGCTGTATACATGAGTATTTTTTATAGATACATATCTTAGGCCTTTACATCTATATTAGATGATTTATACAGCGTCAGGAGGTAATCCATGCCTACACTTAACGGGACGCTGCAGTGCCTAAGACATTGTTTGAGATGGAATAGGCTTGCCCAGCACCTAAACCATCCTCTCAGCTCAATCAGCCGCCCACAGGAGAGACGACGTCAATACGTGTGGAGCTGACTGAGCTGCGGGTTTCCTCACGATGTTTTCCTTCACCGTTAAGAACTCGTGTTAAAGTGCATATTTTTACGAAAAGAAAAATCCATTGATGCACGGCTGGGGTTCGAACCCACGACCTTCGGATTGAAAGTCGAGGCACAACCCCATTCGGCCAACACGGCTACTATAGACACACAACATTAGGAACTCACATATTTAAATACATACAACTTCAAAGTGTACTTAAAGTTTTCTAATCTCTAAATTTTATTAAGCCAGCATTTTATAACTAGTCTAATATTCATAAATTTTTATAACTGGCATCGTTTACTCATAAAAGCGTAACAAAATAAACAAATTTATCGAATTAGTCATCTTATTGGCGTCTGTTTCATCTCAATACTGGAAGACATCTGGATTTGTTTGTATGAAGTGTGTGTATGAAGTTATGTTCATGGGAATGTAGATTTTGATTCATTTTATGCTCGGCATTTAAGATGTTTGGGAAATGTTGATAGAGCCTGATATAGGTACTCTATAAATTGTAAATACGAGGATTTACTACATATTTGTAAACAAATGGCTATCCATTTGTTGAGGGAAGGTTTTTAGAGTTTACGGGGAAGCTATCAATCCTTCAGGAATAAAATTTATATGGGACCCCTTCGGGAGTATACCCTTTCAAACAAAAAAAGAATTTTACAAGTCGGTCAATAAATTGCGGAGCAATCGCGTAACAAGATACAAAAAAAACATAAGTACAGACGAATTGAGCTGTATCTAGTTTGCTTAGGTATTCCTTCAGCCGCGGATTCGTTTGCAAATAGATCAAATCGATTCAGTAGAGCTCTTTAAAACCGCGATTCCGATTTCCATAATTAGCATCAATAGTCGACATTCGCGACCCGCCAGCACTCTGCATCAATCACCCGCTCTTATGACTCCGGAATTTGACAGTTTTTCCCCCCATTCCCCAGTCCCAAATTAAAAATGTAAGAATTCTCGCTTGCAAAAGGAATTTATATTTTATTTTATTCCATTAAATCCACCATCTTTTGTTTCCACGGCCCGTTCCGATCGGAATTCATATTTTTCTGTGTTTTGTTTCGGTTTGCGAGTGTATTGTTTTATTGTTGTCCTAAACGGACGGGCGAGTATTAATTATTTGTTATTTTTGAATGCGTCTGAGTTTAACGATTAACGTTCTCAAATTCGGCTTTTAGAAACTCAATCACGAATTTCATTCGAATTCTGCGTCGTAAAAAGATCGGATGATCTCCGAGTGAAATCGACTTTGCCAGTCAAGATTAGCTCGCGCTTGAGTACTTTCTGTGCTTGAACTATTAGATGCAACGTCGAATCCGAACAGACGTAGATGCGTATCGTTTACCGAAAATAATACCGGCCGTAATCTGACATTCTCGTACGTGTGCTTGCGCAAGCACCGCCTTCCGACAACAGCGGATTATTCGTTACTCATCAATCTCGAATAGACGCGGCCAATCCATTGTTCCCGTGACATTTAACTAATATATAAATACGTTGCTGAATAAATTCTATCGACTATTTATAAATTAATACGCGCATGCATAATTCGAATGATTTTAAAATTGGAACGCGGAGTCGTCGCAATCGCAAGACAAGCGCGCGATTGTTGCACAAAATAATTATTTCAAATTCAAATTCGGATTAGAACACATTCCTAATTGTCGCCAGTTGGTATTTTGGCAGCGCTCTAGCGCTATTGGTCGATGCGTTTTCGAGTTTCGAACGTCTTTGTATTCGAATTTAGAGTTGATTATTTGCTTTCTTTCTGTTGGTTATTGTGTGCAAATGTAATTGTCGTGCGTCGGGTTATTGCTGTAAATATGAAGTCGGATAGTTTCGTCTCGCATCGCGTCGTCCATAAAGATTGTCGTCGAACGAGCCAACGATCCAGTTTATTAGTGTTCACGGTTGACATTTTTTACTATTTATGACAATTTTCTACCAATTTATTGCCTATTACGCCGCGAGCACGGCTGTCCTGCCATCGTTTGTATTGACGTGCATTCTTTAAGAACGCGAGTAAACAGTAAATGCACTGCCGTAGCTCAGCCAAATTTATTTGCCAAATTTCTTGAACGATCTATAGAGCGTTGTTTTGATATAAATGTGACAATTCTATTTTGTCTCGTTTTAATCATGTATTTCAGTCGAAATGCTATATCAGAGGTGTCACGATGAGCCGTAACAGACAAATGTTCATTAAAATTGTCTGCTTTATAAATAACTAGTTCCTAGTATAATGTAATGAGTGTTTTCTCGTTAGACTAAGCTAAGCCATAGGTTCTAGTTTTGCATGCCTGCATTCTTGATACACAAGATGGCTATGTATAATTTGTATTTTGTATGTATCTAGGTTCTTATCTTCAAATATACCTAATCATTTTTCGTTTATCGAATGTATAAAAAATTTTTGACGATTTTTTTGACGAGTCAATAAAGGCCGGCTATGTCGTGGGTTAAATTCATGGGTGCAATTCTTATGGTGCTGTGTGTGTGGTGGATCCACGGTAAAACTTTATATTTCAAAAAAGTCTATACTTACCTATAAATAAAGCTTGAAATGCATCTTGCAGATCGATTCGTGAATTTATCTGCGGCGAGCGAAGCAAATAGAACACAATTCTAGAACCTATCCGAACATCTGAACTGTTGTTCGTCGGCCCGAAATAGGGCGGGTTTGTAGCAATTATTTTAGCTCTGTCTTTCTGAAAATTGGCAGCCGCGTGAGATCTTTTGCTAATAGGGCTGCCGAAGGAAAACAACGGCTTTTGACCCTGCGTCCGGCTAAACACTGCACTGTTCAAAAGCCGGCTAGACACATGCTTCTTCTTAGTCGTTATCTTCATTGCTGAAGGTCCTGTCTAGTCTGGACTGGTTGATTACTCGATGCATCATGCCTTTCCATTTCTCCCTGTCTTCGGCAGCCTTTAGAGCTTAGGGATTGGTAGGCCGGTGAGTTTCTTGACTGTGTCTCTCCAACGGGTAGGTGAGCGACCGCGGGGTCTTTTGCTGTCGACCTGACCTAGTACCATCAGCTTTTCCAGGTTATCCGGGATGTCTATGTAATAAGCTACCTTTTGACATCTGTTAGTTTAACTTCGTCCTAATTTAGGTCTGGCGTTTTTTTAATTCAATAAGACGATTGTCGCTTGTCAATGTGTTTTATAACAAAAATGGCTATTAAAAAGCATAATATTAGGCTATGTTACACTTTTTAAACAAGAATTGTTGTAAAACTTGGGGTTGGCTAAATTCATCGACGCAGACTTCCAATTAGACATCATAAATTAAATTTTTTAGAGAAAGAAAACTTTTTTTTTAATCCGGCGTTATCAAAACGCATAATAGACCGGCTTTCAGATTTCCCTATCCCTCAACATTGGTATTCGGTTGGGAAACCGTTGTAACACCAACCAGCTCTATAAGAGCCGCGTCTCTCGCCACTCACATTAGAAATTAAGACAACCGATATGTCTCATTATATTGGGCGTACTATATTAAAGTGCTCTGATATGCAAATAATAGGTAACTCTGTCATTGCGTTCTTCTGTTTTATTTTGCGTCGCATCTTGAGCTGTTTAGATAAATGATGAGCGAACTTCTTAGACGATCTGTAGCCTCCGTCACAGGATCGATCTCGAGGCACGGTGGACAACTAGACATTATTTAAGATCGTCACCCAAAATCGTTTAGTTCTCTAAAGGTAGTCACAGGCATTAGGGCTACGTCATAATTATATTTAAGAAAACGATTTAGATCAAGATCCGAATCATCATCAAATTGATAAAATCTTAGTTAAGTACTAAGTATTTACATTCAGCCTTTTTACAGGACAAAGTTTATCTATGGTTTTGGTCTAAGTATAGTTTAAGCCAGGCTCAAAACCAAAACGTTATGACAGAACGAGTTTTATCTCCAAAGTGGGGTAACAAGTCGGGTTCGGAGGTAAACCCACACGACCCCTAGTTTATGTTAGTTTTAACCTCAAAATTTGGCATGTCAAACATATTTTTTGATTTTGCGGCCTTTCTTTGCATTAGTAATTTTTTTAAATCAAAACAATAGTGAAAAAACACGATCTCATGTGCCTAAGTTTGTGATGCAGTGGAAAGAACTGTTGAGATAATAGGATCCATCATCTTATTAGAATTTATTATGTTTTATGTAGTGAAAAGAATCACTACTTTATTCCCCATGGTAGACATTATCCAGATCGTTAAGGTTTCGAGATCCCTTGAAGATATAAGGGGGTAGTCAGAGGCTCTATGAAGCACCTATTAACACATCCCAACAAATATGAACTATTGTTACTACTACCTATTTAAATAATGCCTTTTATAGCAAAATAATAAAAGAAATCCAACCAACGAAGTCGCGAGATTTAAATTTACATTTGTAATCAGAGCCATTAACGTCTACAATAAACTGCATTGATATGCGGGGGAAAGGGACAGAGCTATTGCGATAGACAAAGACGGGGCGCTGAAGAGATTCGTGGCAGACACAATAGACGCGTGCGCGGATAGAGCGAGACAGATTTATCTGGTGAAAAGAGGATAGATAGACTTTTAATAGTGTCATGTCGATTCAATAGTCAAGCGTTCGAATTTTATGCGTTTGTAAAAAATGCAGCGGATTTATTGTTCTGCTTTCCGCGTGTTCGTATGCATCGATGTTCATAATTTTAATATTTTTATTTTTTATGACTTATTTATGGAAATTGATTATTTCGTATTTTATTTATAGTTAGACCTAATTGGTGTATTGTGTAGACTGGTAAATATTGTGCGTAGGGTTTACTAAGAACTTTAATTGCCACTTTTGTAAATTAAACTCAATGAAATGAATTCGCAATTAACATAAAAATATGTAAGTTTAAATTTACAAATAACTGAACTTAAGAACTTTGAATTTGCAATTTTCATGACCATTCCTATAAATACACATTCATCAAACTGCATAAAAAAAATTTATAAATTACAATAAAAATAATGAACTTCATCGAGACAAAAGTTCTAAACGCATTTCGCATACAAAGTGCATAACAGATCGTTGAACAGGTGGTTGCATTCTCCTGCGTTGTGTACAACATGAAATAATATGAAATACACGTACACACCAGAGACGTGCAATGGAAAATGAACTTTATGACTTAACGTTTAGGTATAATTATGGCAATTGACTACAAACCCTAAAAGTTTCGGGTACGATCAATAGTCAGATTATGACATGCGAAAATAAACCGTACGTCAGTTGTATTATGTTTCACAATTAATTTGCTAAGTTAATTCGTAGTGAATCTTTGGTAGATACTATTGTACTCGTACGCAAGGGTTAACGCATTAATTAATTATTATAAACTATTTCAGTGCTTGCGACGAAATATTATTGTTATTTATGTGTCTGAATAGTTCGCAATTTTGCAATTCTCGTTCCATAATGAACATTGTGTTGAGTCTTGCATTTAACTTTTTATAATGAAGACAGTTATCTTGTCATCTCATTTCAATAGTCTTAAAGCAGCTACGAATAATACATACTTACTCAAATACATAATGTAAACTAAAGCTACCTAGCTACTTATTAATTACCTAGTACTTAAAGGAAATAGAAAAATAGAGGTCAATTCTTTTCCATAACTATTTTCGACAAATTGTAGGCACTAATAAAAAAAAAAAAATGCGTTTTCGACGTTTCCTATAAAACTAAAAACGTAACGTAAACAGGTTCACGACTGTATCCCCAACATGCGGTAGACATTCTCCCAGATCAATTTATGTTACTTATTCCAGATCCTTTGATGATGTCTAAGGGGTGTAGTCAGAGGCATGTCCAAACACATATTTGATACATGCCCACATCTTGCAGAAGTTAGTATTCCATACGTGACAGGTTACAAGCCCATCGCCGCCTATAAGAACACTAACTGGTTTCCTCACGATGTTTTCCTTCACTGTTTAGAGCACGTGTGAAAAATCCATTGATGCATGGCCGGGCCGTTCGAACCCACACTTTCGGATTGTAAGTCGAGGTACAAACCCATTCGGCCAACACGGCTCCACTATAAAACTAAGTTATTGAAAAACAATAGTGTTAACATGAAGCACGTTTAATTTTATCTGCATTAGAATAATCACAGCTCCATGCTTATTCGTATTGCAAGTAGAATTGTGTTACATTTGGAATAACAAAACCTATCTACGCAAATAGACGCGCGCGTTCGATCCGAACAAATTTAAATGTAGAATAGCGAACTGTTATTGTGCTGTTTTGAAATAAGAATGCACTTTCAGTTCTTATTTTAAAAACATTGAAACAATTTTTTTTAAATAAGAACGCGTCGAAATTTAGTTCAGGAATCATCTTCGAAGATCCGAAAACCTTTGAATTGTTATGATGATTTCAAATATTTGAAAATCGAATAGTATTTTTGAAATTAGAACATAGGTTTCATTGGTACAGGATGACTCAGACACAGACAGACATCTACTAATTATAAGCGAGCTAGACCAGTTAGTTTGGAATTTGAATCAAGAATTGATTCATAACAATAAAAATTTAAATGACTGTAATATCTCTATGCTCGTGTCAACATCTGACGATTTAGCAAATATCAGGATTATTTATTCGCTCAACACGTTTTAACGAAGTTTAATCGGTTTACGCGAAGCCAAAGTAGCCTTTACAGTTCAAAGAATAAGGTTGAAAGTAGATTGTGAAGGAAAATGTAGAGAAATGAGTGAATTTCTAGAGACGAAGTAAGTGCCAAGACTGTTTACAGTGGATGCGTCATAAACAGTTTAACAACTGTTTTATTAACACTCTGTTAAGCAATTGTGATAGTTTTTATTGACCACTGTTTCAAAACGAGCTGATTGTCTAGTAGTGAGTTCTTTAAAATTTTAAGTTCAATATAAGTATTGTTGTTTTCAAAATGTGAAATCCAAGTGAAAATGGATTTGCCTACTATCTCAAAATCTTTGATCGTTCATGGAACTTGTGAGGTCTATTATGGGAATGTTGAAATGCTAATGATTAATTGAAAGCCGACTTCCCGTGTGAAGGTTTTTATGAAACTTCTT
This sequence comes from Epirrhoe tristata, assembly GCA_951394285.1. Taxonomy (NCBI): domain Eukaryota; kingdom Metazoa; phylum Arthropoda; class Insecta; order Lepidoptera; family Geometridae; genus Epirrhoe; species Epirrhoe tristata. Next base: position 4,929,143 of record OX596161.1, read on the forward strand.
AGTGTCTATCATCCCTGGGGGGATGAGTGCATCTGTTCATTAAATACTGCACAATGCCTAGAATGTTAGTTTTATCGGGTAAAACGTGAGTTTTAATTAATTATACAATTAGGTACTCAGTTACACGTTTTAATATTAGCAAGATAAATTTTTACGATGCTTTTTTAAGATCATTTTAAGTACTAAGCGAGTTTTTTTTTTACAGACTAGAATGGTACCTAATGAAAACATAAAGGTAATGCCTACATACTATTTATAACGGTTTCCATGATACATTTTGTAACTACATATTAGTTTTCTTATTTATTTTTAGGCATTCGCTAGTTTATTTTTTTTCATATCTTTGTAATGTTGCTTTAAATAATAATTAAATTAATTTAACTATATACCTAAAAATTATTTTAAAATCACCTAACTTAACATTAAATGGGTACCTATAATCTGGCTTAACCTACAAACAAAAGATTCAAGATTCAATAATTCCTTAGCATTGTCAATCAATTTATGAAAACAATAAACGCTCGAAATTTTAATCCGTTTCTAAAATAAGAAATTGTCATTAATCTTTTTAAAATCAACAAAAAATATCGCGAGCATCTGTACCTACTATTTCCCAAAGGTTTTTTACAATCGTCTGTACTTCCTGTAACTACTACCCGAACACTTGAACTGTTTTCAAACCATTGCTTCTTTCCTTAGACAATTTTTACAGTATCTTGTAACTACTCAGCAATGTACGTTTTACAACACAATCGCAACTTGAGAATATCGACCCATAAAGGACGTTCACCCTATTTTTTTCTTTTTTTTTGACGAAACCGATCGCATCCTTTTCGGTTTTTGTTTCTTAATTTGTAAAGGGTTTTTATGTAAACGTTGACATGTTATTTTGTTTAATTGCTTAATAATGTGGAAAGATAAGAATTAATTTATTACGAAAACATCAATTTTTGTTATCAACTGTGATCATTTATAGTAAAACTAGCTACGCTCCCGCGGTATGACCCGCGGTTTCTTTTTCATTTTTTCGGGATAAATGGTAGCCTATGTCCTTCCCTGGGATACAACCTTTAACTATGCCAAATTTCAGCTTAATCTGTTCAGCGGTTTGGGCGTGAAAGCGTAACAAACAGACAGACAGACAGAGTTACTTTCAAATTTATAATATTAGTATGGATATAAGCATTATTAAGTACCTATTTATAACGCATTCATGTAAATCACAATAAACATAATGCAACTTCAATAAAAAAACTCCACGTCGTCGAGTTATGTCATGTCCTCCATTAAATCAATTTCGAAAATAATTGAAAACGCTTCGCCCGCATCCGAAGGAAGCCAAACCAAAAATATAACGAAACCCTTTTAGAAAAATAAAAAAACGCCCACACACACCCTCACCCCAAACTAAAAATTGTTCCAGAAATATTAAAATAGTCAAAAGAGTTAAATTTAAAAGGGAGTACACAAAAAAATGTAATCCCAACACTAAAACAGCAACACTATCACAATAAAAATCAAAAACTGGTTTTTGGACGAAATGCGTGAATTTTTATCATTAATTTCGTTGACAGCCATTTTTTGTAGTTTCCTAAATGTCTCCGATTCGTACTTTTAGCAAATTCGTCGTGGACACAATGCTTAATTAATCTTCTTCTATCTATATTAGATGATTTATACAGCGTCAGGAGGCAATCCATGCCTACACTTAGCTGACGCTGTTGTACCTAGGACATTGTTTGAGATGGATTAGGCTTGCTCAGCACCTAATCCTCTCAGCTTACACACAGGAGAGACGACGTCAATACGTGTGGAGCTGACTAAGCTGCGGGTTTCCTCACGATGTTTTCCTTCACCGTTACTTCCACAGAAAGATAAACAATAATAATTTTACTATTACACGAAACGCAACGAACAATATAAAGGCGCATTTAGAATTCCCAATTGTAATTTCTTTTAGATGCAACGATAAAAAACTTTTTATTCATAAATTCCAAAATACGATGTATTGTTTAATAGTGGCAAAGGGAGCGCCATGACGAAAGCAATTTAAAAATGGAAGGGTTTCATTTTTAGTTCCAATTTTAAAAAATGAGCCCGCGACGAGTGATTTGACGATTCAGACGGATTGTAAAAGGATTTCGATATGCGAGATGAAACCAGTTAAGTTTTGTTTTATTTTTCAAGTCTGAGCAAGTTTTATAAGTTATATATATTATATAATCTTCATGCTTTATTTGAGTACATTTTCTCCAAAACTGTATCTAGAACAAGTAAATAAAAAAGCTAAGTTTTTGATCCCGATCCAACATTTTACTCTTAAGACAACAGAATGAATCACTTGAACTGAGTTAAAGCTAAAACCAATATACTTAGTGTTACAAAAAAAGAATTCCTGAAAACCCACATCCACTTGAAACATGTTACTTTAAAGTAATTTTACTTATGCTTGAGTATTACGATTGCCTGTGACTTCGCTCTTATGAATAACCTTACGAAATTAACTACCAACGTATTTGAATTTCAGGAATTTTCTTTTGGTGCATCCTCTATCAGTTTAACCAGGCAGACCTGGGGCTTTATTGTGTAATTCAACTGGCAATGGACATGGGCTTCATTTTGACATTTGAAACCCATTCTGGACTTCAATTGTCATTTTCCTGTTATGTGATTGGTTGAGCTCTATTGGAATGACAACTGGGAATGGATTTCAAGTTAAACAAAAAGGCTGCTGATTCAGGTTCTAATGCTTGCATCTGTCCTAGGTACTTTGCTAGTTTTATTTGTCAGTCAGTCGGTAACACAACAGTTTTATACATTTAGATGAACCCTTCTGGCATAATGCTTTACACACATACATCGGCAGGCCGCAGATGTTGATTCCATAAAATAATATTTCATGTAAAGCACTAACCGCCGACCGAGGGCGGAAGGATTGCGTTCTATTTTTAAATTTCGAAGCAATTTAAACATGGAACAAGAACAAGACTTGAGGGTATTCCATTTTCAATGTTTCAATTGAATGTAAGTAGTTCAAAGTTAAATCTCGTCACAATTGAATGTAACAAAAATAATTCGTTTCATTATGAAATGTTACCTATTGCGATGTCAAGTCAAGTAATTATTGACCTCTAAAGCAGTTTGAACATTTCGCTCGTGACCATTCGTCAATTAAATCGAATGCAGGGACTCGTTATTAAAGCGAATGAAAAAGAAATAAATCTCCAGTGGAGTTTTAAAAAGCTCCGTTTCGAAGTAAAGAATGTTGTGTACAATCTCAGTTCGGACAAAAAAGTGACAACAAATAAAAAAGAGACACAACACGGCCAAGGAACAGATTATCAGCGCTAAAAGGGCTGCTCCCGCGCTCTCCTTCTTTTGTTCCTACCAAATTCAAACTTCGGATCCGTACAAGGAGCGTTCGAATGCGAATTCTATTTTTGAATATTCTACCGAGAATTTTTAATTAATGCCGTTCGCCGCGCTCGTATTTTTTAAAATTCGTATTCTGTTTTAAATCGAGTTCGATATTCAATTTTTGCGTTCGATTTCAGCGTTTTTTATTTATGTTGTGCGATAATGACGTTTCGCCTTTAAGTGCTTTATTTCGATTGCCGATTTTATTCCGATGTTCTCGAAGGTCGGTAGTTTTAGTGATTAATGGTCCAGATATGTGGAGTGCTTTTTAAACGAAATATTGAATTTAATGATGTTTTGTGGAACTCTCCGCGATCTGTTTTTGTTTTGGGCCGCGTGGGCGTTCCATAGGCGGTCTCAATGACATATTAATGTTCCACATCATAGATAGCTGCATTATCGATCGCTTATGCACTCCACGAAGGTTCTTTTATGTTAAATATCATATTCATTATTGATGCCGAAGACATGGCCAGCGCTATCTTCAACGAATTAAAAGTTCATTCTTATACAGATCGCTATAAAAGCAAGTTAAATAGTCATAAAGGTTGTATATTAGAATGTGACAGTCCATGCACTTTAAACGAGTAACCAATAACTCGCATTAAGGGGTCACTTGACGCATCGTCGCATCAAACGCAGTCAGCATACTCAAGTCGTTGACCTCAATATGCAAATGTGGACTATCACTCAAATCGATTAATCTACTTGATATTATTCACTAAAAAATCTTAATCGATGACTAGGATAGAAGCTTGAAGCAACCGAAATATAGATTTTAATAACACGTATCAAACGGTAATCATTCGATCGATAATGGCTTCACTTAATATTCCATTTTCGAAAATATTTGAATCGTCATGCTCGTTCCATTCCTTTGTGCTGGCAACACGGATGCGGCTATCAGATTTTAAAATTGGAAGTCGATCGATCTTTCTTATTGGGTTGAAATTTGAATTTGGAGTTTAATTGTGGTTACACGTGTGGTAATTAAAATAATCGTACCTACTACTCGTAGAATTTAACATGGCAATACCATGATTCTACAGATTTTTTATTTCATCATCATCATCTCAGCCTAGTAACACCCACTGCTGGGTATAGGCCTCCCTTCTTTTATGACAGTCTTCTCTATCTTGCGTCTCTCACGTCCAAACATTTCCTACGAAGGTGCTATTTGTTTAGTTTAAGATTAAAATATTTTTTTTTTGTTCCAGGTACATTTAATTTAAATCGACTTTGAGAATCGGCACATGGAAATACTAAAGACACTCCAAAAACAGAGTGAGTTGTCCAAAAAACCGGCTAAATCTAAAACGATATTGCGCAAAATATTCAAAAACAAGACACGACTCCTCCCTATCGTCCCCAGTATGTAATTTTATTAATCCCCCTCCCTTTAAGTTTATTTTAAAAATGGAAAGCTAAGCGCATTCACAAAAATAATTGATGATGGCTGGACGCACCCCTTTTAATCTCATTGCCCCACACCTCCGGATCAGATCATACAAAGCTCAAAATACAAGCATAAAATATCATAGTAATAACTTTGTACAAACGAATAAGCCGTGTTGGTCGGATGGGGTTGAATCTCGAATTTCAATCCGAAGGTCGTGGGTTCGAATCCCGGCCCGGAATTTTTCGTTTCGTAAAATTTAAGCTAGACGGTGAAGGAAAACATCGTGAGGAAACCCGCAGCTTAGTCAGCTCCACACGTATTGACGTTGTCTCTCCTGTAGGCGGCTGATTAAGCTGAGAGGTTTAGGTGCTGGGCAAGCCTATTCCATCTCAAACAATGTCCCAGGCACTGCAGCGTCCCGTTAATTGTAGGCATAGGTCTCCTGAAGCTGTATAAATCATCTAATAAAGATGTGAAGGCCTAAGTTTTACGGATAAGGGTGTACATGTTCATATTGTACATTACAAACGTACTTTTACAAACTTGAAATTCGAATCGTACATTTAAAAATGCAGCCAAACTGGCCACTAACCGAGAAAATGATCGATCGCCAAAAAAGTTTTACCTCGTTCGTAAAGGAGTTAAAAGCCTTCAATTTTCAAATTCCTTTTAAAATTTCTGGGAGCATTGAAACTTTAATTAGACCGCTGCTTTCGTTAATTACAATCGAATGTGTATAATTACAACTTGGAATCGAATTCGTGTGTATTGATATTAAAAAACAAAAATCATGTTTTTGATTGTCGATGGTTGAAACAAAGAGGCGGTAATTCGTATGAAGTGACTTGCGTTTAGAACTCTTTGTCTGTCCATCTGTATTCATAAAACGATGTATTTAATTTTTTTTCTATTATTTTTTGAACATAATTGTCGTAAATAATTGCGTTCGCCGAGATTAGATATCGATTGTGGCAATAACAATGTGTTCTGAAGTTTAATTTAAATTTTGAGTTCTGATTGGTCTGTGCGGAGCAATCTTTGTTTGGCATTAGCCACTAATGACTGCCATAGAGAGATGCTGAGATTTAAAAAGTAAAAAAAAACAGGTTCACGACTGTATCCCCAAGGTGCGGTAGACATTCTTCAGATGTTGCTTATTCCTTTGAAAGGGGGGTAGTCACATTTCCAATTTGATACATCCCCACATCTTGCAGAAGTTAGTATTCCATACGTGACAGGTTGCAAGCCCATCGCCGCCTATAAGAACACTAACTGGTTTCCTCACGATGTTTTCCTTCACCGTTTAGAGCACGTGTTAAAGCGCATATAATTTTTACGAAACGCAAAATCCATTGATGCACGGCCGGGATTCGAACTACAACCTTCGGCACAACCCCATTCGGCATTAAAAAGTAAAACAGTTTTAAATTTAGAATGAATTTCAAAATTCATAATTCAAATAATACGTACTCGTAATGTTCGAGGTAAGATATGAAGTCGAGTATCGATTATTTTCGTAATATTTTTTCCAATAATTTTGAAGAAAGAATTTTACCAATATTGCAACAATGATAAATCCGAGCTGTGCGACTTTCCGTTGAATTATTTATGAACAACTTCATACTTCCCGACTGTGGTTTCGCCACAAAGCGTACGTTTTTGGATATAAACTCATCGAAAAACGCCTTTTATACATTAACATTATTTATGCCGAAAGTGAGTGAACGGAACAAGGTATTGGAGTCGAAAGTTTTCGATCGAAAATATTTTAAAAAATTCTTGGCAGATAGCAACTGAACTACTATTAATATTTATAAGAGAAACAATAAAAACATTCATCAACTTAAAATATCCATAGACCTACAAGCTAGCTTCAAACATAAAAATTATGACCTAACCTGAACCTGACCAATCCTTCTTTCACTGAGTTCCTCTCCATCCAAAGGTTGCCTGGAAGAGATCGCTCATTAGCAATAAGGCCGCCCATTGTACATTGTCATTATTTGTTATATTTAATTATTTTGTTTCATAGTTTAAAGTGTACAATAAAGAATTCTCATTCATTCATTCATTCAAATTATGTTCAAAGAATGTGAAAAATAACTTCAAAAACTCCCGCGTAGCTTAAAGCTCGGCAAATAACCGCATTCCGAGAAAACCCTGACTTTATGAATGTTATTTAGTTACCGAAAATAAACCGAAAAAAAGAACAACGAAATTCAAAAAACGAACAACTTTCAAACTTTTAAAAATCGATGATCGCGAGCAACATTGTTTATTTTAACCTTTGAGGAATCGACGAAATCTTACCAAAATGTTGGTAGAGTTGTTTATTGTATAAAAATAGGTCATAGCTAAGTAAAGTAAGTTACCATTTATAGAAAAAAAACAATAATTGATCCGAGAGCTGGCACATTTTTGGCTCAAAGGATCAGCTTTGCCATCCGTGGTAATACCGCCAGTGTTTTGGGCACGCTTCCGACTGACAGTGACCTGGATCAGTTGAGCTATCTATAGATCGTTTCTAACGATCCTTAGATAGCTTGACTAATCCTGTTGTATTTTGTAAATATATGTGAAAATGTAGCAGCTTAGTTTTAGAAAAAAAGTAAAATCAAAAAATATTACGAGGATGCATTTTCTCTTATAGTTGGTACATTCGACTATCAAATAAATTAGTAGTCGTGACGAATACTTTGCCTAAATAGTTTCATAACTACTTAAGTTTTGCTTAAACTTTTATGGTATGTGACCGTTAATATAACTTAAATATGGAATATGCAAACGGACTTAACGGATATAATATCCGAATTCGAAAAGAATACACACTGTAGACAAAATTCACATTCAAAAATCAGAATAAAAGCGGCTTACAAAAGAAAAATGATTCGTCTAACTAAAGTATTAAATTATAAGTAGTAAACAATACTATGACCAAATTATGATAATCGGGGCTATAATTAGTAACTAGAGAATCGATTAGTTTCCACAGTTTAACACATTATTTGAACATCGAATCATAAAAAACGCGTCCTATATCGATTTCCCTTGCAGGCGGAACACTAAAAAGAACAATCGGAAAACGCCAACACGTAGTCAATAACGCAACGGATTCGAAATTTAAAATTCCAAATGATGTTCGAATATGGTACAACTTACGGCGATGAATATGGCACACGCTTTGTTTCCCGTTTTTGATCGTAGTAAGTCCTTAATATGCGACATGTGCTATGAAGTTTCACAATAGCAAGTGGCAATATGGGTACGTTGTCCGCGTAGTTTCTTTTTTTATTGGCTAATAAAATATTGAACGGGGCATGACAGGGGCCGTATTCGCGTTCCTTTTATTATTCGTTTGATGAATATTCGGATGCTTCCCACCAATATTTCTGACTTCAACGGCCAATTTTTAAGTTTGGAATGTTTGGTACTAGGTTAGGACCGTGTTTTAACGTTTGAAAAATTGGCCTGAAGTCAGAAATAGTGGTGGGAAGCATCCGAATATTCATCAAACGAACAATAAAGGGACGAATACGGCCCTGGATCAAAATTTTCGGTTTCGTTTCTACTTTTACACGCATAAACTGTCGTAGAATAGTAATAAGTAAAATATGAACGGTATATTTAATAAACTAGGTAATAAACTAGGTAAGCCCTACCTATTTTAATATTAGTTGAAAGTGTTTTGATATAAGGTTGTCAAAAATTAAATAAATAAAGTTTCGTAGCCCTGCTACGCCGTCGTAGACCTACAATAATTTAAAAAGTAATTTATGAATTTAAGTAAATGTACTTACCTAATTAGTTAAAACAGTTTAAAGTAAGCCATGACTAAACTCCATTACGTGGTACACTTACTAAATAAAAATAAAAAACACACACACATGCACACATTAAAGAAAAGTATTAGACTAAGAAAAAAAAACACATCTAAATATTTTGAATGATCAAAAGTCCGTGTTGTTTCAACGTGAAATATACTTAGAATTTCGATCGGAACATCATTTTCAAGGAAATCAAACTTGAAATGAACAATAACCGTAATTAGTATTCATAGCGGGGGTTCGGTTCCCGCTCACGTGCCGTAAAATATGCAATCGTTATTGCCACTTTCTATGCCATTTTCGGCGCAACTAATGAAGAAAACCTAATTCTAACAAAACTTTGGAGCGATTAGCTCAATAACTTCATAAAACGACTATTGAATTACAAACAGGTAGTAAAACAATAGCAAGGAACTCTAACTAAATTAACCGAATGCAGTAGGTACATTAAAAATACATAATTTATATATCGTTGTCTTTTCATTTAAGCAATGCTATTTACTAAAACATAACTGGACATTCTATTTTAATGTCCAATAAAACACATACATATAACATCAAGCACTTTCAGACCCCATCCTATGGACGACTAATTTAATTGAATTCACAATCTATCATAACTATACAAACTACATACTCAACAAGCAAGAACCGACCTTATTTTACCAAGTTACGGTTTAAATTCGTTTACATTAGAGCAGGCGCGCCTCAAAACGCGGTACAAATTGGTGACTTCCTCGAAGATTTTTATTTTTATTGATAAAAGCGACTGACGACAATTGTACGGATTTGGTCTTGAATTGACCGAATCACGACGGATGGCCTCATTATTCGGCCACATTGTACGCACGTGTTTGTAAATAAGGTTGGCATTATAGGGTTAAATTGAATTCTTTTTTCAAATATTTGAAAAGTACTTACTTCATATAACTAGTGCTGTTTCATCAAATTAGTAGCGCTTCGGCTGAATTAATAATGTTCTTATTTTAAAATTTGCGCAGCCAACGGTGGGGTCTATTCTGAATTATTTGATCCGTGAATGTGTTCACAGTTATCGATCGATTTTTAAATCGCGGAGAGTTTATCTCACAAAAAGAGTAGTAAGGACGCAAACATGCAATGCAAAGTTTCACCCCATTTTGAAACAGTGTTAGTGTAAATTTTCCATCGGTCCCCGCGTCCACTTACGCAACCCTTCCAAAAAAACTAAAAATAAAAAACCATAGGGGACTTTTAAAATCGTTATTATAATCTCGGACGCCATTTTTGCCTATTGGGGACGCGCCCTTCAATTTTAAATCTTTTTTAACAAAAACCCCTTTGATGTTTATGCATTTCGGCAATATCTCCCGGTTGGCTAGATGCACGACATTTGGCCGTTTCGAGGATTTTGTTGATGCATATTCGAGATTAAAACTTAATACTCGCCCACCCATAGGATTTGTTGCCAATTTATTTGATGACGACTCATCGCTCGATTCCCTTTTGTTGTACGTGCCGCTCTATCATGTCTCGTTGGTTGGAGTAATTACTTTTCTTTGCTTAGTTTTTCAAAGATATAATGTCGGTCGCAATGGCGGAGTACGAACAATCAGTGCCAACGTAACCTCCTATTAATCAAACTCATTTAAGACACGAAAAAAGTCGTGTGGGAAAACAGTACGTATCCAGCCAACGCATTCCAAATTCGAATGAATCTGAAAGCCGAGTGAGATTTGTAAAGAGAATGAGATTTGAAAATAGAACATGCCATTAGGAGTGAATACAATAGTCTCATTGGTCGATTTGAAAAAGGAACAATTTGTTAAACGTCAAATATGAACTTTTTATTTGAGATGTAATGAAACACTCGCTCAGTGTGGTGTCTAGTACAATCTTTTAGCTTTTTGTCGGATCTCACAGGTCGTTTTTCATTTGTTTTGTGTGTTCAATGTACTTGTTAATGGTTAAAATTCAAATAAGAATGCGAGAGCCAAGGGCTATGAGATTATAACGTTATCGGACTCGTGTAACAACGTCCATTATCGCCATAATTACAAGTTATTAACAAAGAAGCAGAAAGTCAGTATATTATTCAGTTCGTTAGAATGAAACTATTCAAGCACAAAATGGAGAGGAAGTTAGAACAATGTTGAGTACATTGATTTGATAATTTATAGTTTTGTACAGTTCGCCCAACGGATCTAGGCATTTGTGAAGTTAGCCGTTTGTCTGCTCAGTGACCGCTTTTTCATACAAAATTGTGTTCTGCGCAGACAAACGGCTAACTTAACGAATGCCTAGATCCGTTGGGCGAACTGTACTCCAAGCGTTTTTTGCGGTTACTGCCTACGCACTCGATACATCGTGCATTCAATTTTGTTCTGTCATACTTTCTATATCCGAAACGTTTATCGGCGATCACAAACACGAGCAATGACATGAAACTATCAATATTTCTAATATCATTTAAAAACAAAGTATATTAGTTTCTTAGACGAACGGGTCGGCCATATTAATCATTGGAACGAATTTCCGTGCGCCATGTCATACAAAGTTCGTTTATTAAAAATGTGACGTATCAAGATCAACATCTCATAGGAGAGTGGGACGGTGGAGTTGCAGAGGCGTGATGAGTGAAAGAGATAGATACTTGCTGACATTTCAACGGGTCATCAACCCTACGGGCGTCCTGCTCTAACGAGAATTCGAAGATTTGATTTGAATTGTTCCTAATTTGAAATATTGGCTCGTTCGATCCGGCCAACAATTTTATAAGTACAGATTTTTTTATATCGTTTCACATGGTTTATTAAAATTTATTTCTAATAGATATGCTGTTATGGAGCTTCCGTTTGATGTTTTAATGGGTCGGGTTACCCATAAAAGAAGAATAAATGGTGAAACATCGTTAGACAATTTGTGTTTTTACAAAGATTAATGAAGAGCAATAAATACCGTTTGAACTAAAACACCGACTCGATCTTTTTTATTTTTTTATTAGTTGCCAAGTTGTTTACGGAATTTTATGTTTCGGTCGATTGGCTTTTCCTCCTTCAAAATTAGGTAGAAGCTGGTAGTTATCAATTATCTTCTCAATTTAAGTGATGTTTGGCTGGTTTATCAAGTTTTTATAAAATTCAGTAAAATGCATGCAAAAACCAGTGAATGAAAAGATGAAGAGCAACAGGCTAGCATGGCATGTAATGAAAAGGGAAGAAGGTCATGTAACTAGGAGAGTGCTTGGTATGAATGTTGACGGATTTACGAGTAGAGGTAGGCCAAAGAAAAGATGGATGGATTGTGTGAAGGATGACATGAGTAAGAAAGGAGTGAATGTTGACATGACGGCTGATAGAGGAGAATGGAAGGAGAACACATGTGGTGCCGACCCCACACAATGTGGGGCAGGAAGATGATGATGATGCATGCAAAAACTAAGCAAATCTCTAAAGATTTTGCAACAATCTTTGTAGGTAAATCCTAGCTTTACATAATCAAACACAATTCTTTTAAAAACATAAAAGGTTTACTTATAAAAGAGCTTTAACTAGCTCTAATGATTCAATTAATCTACCCGCAGTCATTTTTCACGTTAAAGTCAGTTATGAATCATTCCGAAACAGCGTCCCTAAGTCGGAATTAAAATGCACGAACACAGTTCTATCAAGACAAAAGCACAAAAATGTTAAGAAGCGACCATAAGAATCATAAGGCTTCATAACTGGTTATCCCAATCCATTTATGGCAATGTAATCCTATTGTGTGATCCTGCCCTTACAAGTTTCGTGTGTGTGCACCTTTATATGAATACACATACATTATAAAATGTGTTCAATCATTAATTTCGCCGGTAATTGAACGAGTTGCGATCTGCCCGCAAAAAGCCGATGTTTCTCCGAATCCTCGCGAAGTGTACCGATCGAATGACGGAGCCGACATCTTGAATTTATACGTTCATAAAATTCTTTTGTCAAATTTACGTCGGAGTTCCGAATAAAGTGGCCGTCGGATTCTTTACCGAAATCATGGTTTTTCTGTCGGTTATTATGTCGCTAATATTGGCGGCGTAGAAGAAAGTACGTTCGAGAATGCAATCGATAATTGACGGTAAAAAAATGTCTACTGAATTGATGATAAATCATGATTGGCTACCATTCCAGTTTTCTATTATTCATTAGTTCATTGTTGCGTGGTGGGGCCAACCGTGCTGCAACGCCCTGAATTTCGGTAACTACCTTTACATTAATAATTACTTCTCAAAATAATGCTAAGTTTGATGCACGACCCAGATAAGGCTAGTACAGTCGGCAAAGCTACCAGATCTCTTACACGATAGAGTTGACCACAACCTATAGAAACTTCCATCCGGCTATTAACCGTCTTTTTTCCAAATCGTTTCAATAAAATGATAAAAAATCACAACGAATTGTGGAGAAGATAAAATTTCATTCTAAGTAAAAACAATATTTATACTTCTTGCTAAAGCTATTTTTTTTTTTTAGCAACCTATGGTGTCCCACTGCTGGGCAAAGGTCTCCCCCAAAATTTTCCACACGTCCCTATCTCTGGCGATTTCCCACCACTCTCTCTCGAACCCGTCGAGATCGTCCCGCCAACGCCTTCTCGGCCGGCCTCGTCGTCGCCTTCCGTTCTCGGGCACCCATGAAGTGACGGTGTTTGCCCATTTCTCGGGTTGCATCGGGTTGTTAAATTATTTACGATTTAAAAATAGAATCGTCTAAAAATTACAAACGGAAAGCAATCGTTCGAAATTTAAATTAAATTAAGAACCGACCACTTTTGAAAAAAGAACCTTACCGGCTTTTTTAGTTTCATCTACCATACTTCACGAATCAAGTCGCCGTATTCAATCAATTCGAACGATTGCTTTCTGTTCGTACTTGAGCTTCTGTTGTTTGAACGCAGAGTGACAATAATCTTTGGACGTGCAGGTCGGACGTAAGCAAGTTTCGTGTTCACAGATATTTTTTGTTCGTACTAAGTTCGTTCAAACTTCACAGCTGTGGTCTGTGTTTAGTTTTTGCTCTGGATAAGCTTCTACTATTGCGTCACGTATGTAATTAATTTCATGTGGTGTCAGGATCAATCATAGAAGCTTAAGTTTGGCTTTCTAAGAACTGTATACCGTTCTATTGAGTTACTAGCTGACCCGCGCGACTTCGTCTGCGCATTATTCATTTTTTCCGCGCAATTTTTTATTTTTTTCTGTCATAAGAACCTTCTCCTGACAATAACAAACACAACAAAATAAAAAATAGTGAAATCGGTCCAGCCGTTCACGCGTGATGGCGAGACCAAGGGATATAGGGATTCATTTTTATATATAGATTGAACAATAGAAGGTTTTAAAGCCAGTTACAATATCCGGTTTTCTGTGATTTGCGGATTAATTCTAAGCAACATTGTTGAATGTGTTTGTCTCCTTCGGTATTTATAAAAAAAAATTCAAAAATCGAACGCCATTTTTCGAACAAACTTCGAATCAATTTTTCAAACTTCGAACGTTATCGTTAAGTTTATAACGGTTACCGCTTGTACGGAACGATAGATTTAGGTAGCGTTTGATCAAGCAGATTGTTTTTGTTGACAAGACACGACACATCTATGCCTGTCGCAACTCACACACGTTCTCTGATTGTACGATTGATTTATGATCTTATCAACGAAAATTCTAATGGGATTATGCAATGCTATTTTTTTAATTTAAAACCTCATGTGCAACCAATTAGACATAAAATATTATCGTTATGATCCGGCTCGAAAGACCAAATATCAAATCACCATCAACTAATTAAACATTGTAAGTTAGAGGTATCCGGCTCGAAAGACCAATACGCAGGATCACCCACGTTATCAAATTACAATAAAAATATGATCGTTATGATCCGGCTCGAAAGACCAAATATCAAATCACCATCAACTAATTAAACATTGTAAGTTAGAGGTATCCGGCTCGAAAGACCAATACGCAGGATCACCATCAACAAATTACAATAATTTGTTTTGTGCCAAAAAAATAACAAAGACCAATCACAGAAAATACTGAGAACAATCAATCAAACTATTTGTTTTCCCGCCAAAACGTTTTTGCTAACTCTACGGGTAGGTATCATAAATTATGGAGCTAGCTAAAATAGGTGTTTGTCGAAGCAAAGTAGCACAATCAAAGCTTATCAGATTAAACGCGCGTAGATTATGTACCCGTAGTACTGGTTAATGCTTTTAAAAAAAAAAAATGCTGGACATTTTCACACAGCATCATCTAGCCCCAAACTAAGCAAAGCTTGTACTATGGGAACCAGATAACTGATATACTACTTATATACTTTTTGTTTGTAAATACATACATATTATACATAGAAACACCCAGACCCGAGACAGATATCTGTAGGTCATACAAACATTTGTCCCGCGGCGGGCATCGAACGCGCAACCTTCTGCGTCGCAGGCGGTCCTTCGCCCACTGCGCCACAGAGGTCGTCATAACCAATTAATGTAACAAGAATTGTCTATTTTATTGACATAAAAACGGTAATTAAACCAATAACTACTCATTCGAGATAAGCCTCTTTCAATTTTCAAATTTGGAACGCTATAAAATTTGAAAATGGATTGATTCTGATTGATTCTATAAAAAAAAACTTAGGCCTTTATGCAGCGTCAGGAGGCAATCCATACACTTAACGGGACGCTGCAGTGCCTGGGACATTGTTTGAGATGGAGGCTTGTAGCACCTAAACCATCCTCTCAGCTTAATCAGCCGTAGCTTAATGCAGCGTCCCGTTAAGTGTAGGCATAGGCCTCCTGACGCTTTATAAATCATCAGATATAGATGTTTTTTTTTATTCATATTATATTTGAGACGAAACACGTCCTTAGGTAAAATATCGTAATATTTTTTTTAAGTGAATATATTTTTATAGACGACCTCTGTGGCGCAGTGGGCGAAGGTCCGCCTGCGACGCAGAAGGTTGCGGGTTCGATCCCGCGGGACAAATGTTTGTATGACCTACAGATATTTGTCCCGGGTCTGGGTGTTTCTATGTATAATATGTATGTATTTACAAACAAAAAGTATATAAGTAGTATATCAGTCATTCTAGATCCCATAACACAAGCTCTGCTTACTTTGGGGCTAGATGATGCTGTGTGAAAAGTCCAGCATTATTTATTTATTATTAGTTTTTTAACTTGTTCAGGGGTTGGTGAGTACCTAAAGTGCGGAGCTTCGTAGTCTGTTGTCTTACATTTACCTTTAGTATTACTTAGTATAAGTATAAGGTTGCCTGGAAGAAATCGCCTTGAGCGATAAGATCGCCGATTGTAGGACAATACTGTCGAAACTTAGCATATAATTACTTCATGTAACACTGTGTCCTCAATAAAGTTCTTATTTATTATTATTATTTATTTATAGATTGTTGTACCTAGCAAGCTATTTATTTTTTACCGTATATTATATAAAAACGGCTGGTAAAAGCTAGTTAAATATATAATTATGCTAAGTTACGACGCCGGGGGCACTTACGGTACCTCGTGATCCAAATGTCTACTCTGTCAGATTCCGATTAGAAATTTTGGTTTGATGTAAAACAGTTATTTAACTTCAATTATTGGACGAAGCAAGCATTTAAATAACTTAATATTAACTTTGATGTAACTGTATTTAATAAAACGTAAACAGGTTCACGACTGTATCCCCAAGGTGCGGTAGACATTCTCTCAGATCTTTTTGTTACTTATTCCAGATCCTTTGAAGATGTCTAAGGGTAGTTAGAGGCAACAAACACATATTTGATACATGCCCACATCTTGCAGAAGTTAGTATTCCATACGTGACAGGTTGCAAGCCCATCGCCGCCTATAAGAACACTAACTGGTTTCCTCACGATGTTTTCCTTCACCGATTAAAGCGCATATAAATTTTACGAAACGCAAAATCCATTGATGCACGGCCGGGATTCGAACCCACAACCTTCGGATTGAAAGTTCAGGTACAACCCCATTCGGCCAACACGGCTTTTTTTAACTGTATTTAATGGTTATTAAAAATAACTATATCGTTTGTATTAGATAATACAAAAAAAAACTGGTTGGACACTTGAGGATTTATAAATTTTAATAAACACAAAAATTTTTAAATGTTACGCTTTGAGTGTTTGCTGTGAACTTAAAATTATACTTACATTAAAGATCAACATTCAAAAGAGTACTTCAAATGTATTTGTTTTTTAATTCTTTGAAGAAATGAAAATATTATTAGCTTTATAAAACCCTTTTGTAACCAAATTACCTCTGAGACGACCTCTGTGGCGCAGCGGGCGAAGGTCTGCCTGCGACGCAGAAGGTTGCGGGTTCGATCCCCGCCGCGGGACAACTGTTTGTATGACCTACAGATATTTGTCTCGGGTCTGGGTGTTTCTATGTATAATATGTATGTATTTACAAATGAAAAGTATATAAGTAGTATATCAGTTATCTGGTTCCCATAGTACCTACAAGCTTTGCTTAGTTTGGGGCTAGATGATGCTGTGTGAAAATGTCCAGCATTATTTATTAGTTATTACTGGACACATGTTTGAATATTGATTCGTTTTAAAATAAAGAAAGAAAGAAAAAAAGAAATATTTTTTGATTTGCCACCAGAAAAATAAAATTTTACATACAAAAATACAAAACAGTAGAAATTTAAAGAGAACAAAAATAAATTTACCTACTTCTAGGATTACACATACCACAAAGGTAAAACAAAGTATTTAAAAGAAAAAGAATATTAAATTATGGTGGCGAAATGAATAAGACTCGAATGACCGTTCATCTCTTAAACACAATATTTTATTTTCTCTTAGAACCTAAAGTTTTATTGAGAATTGAAGAACTTCAAGTTACGTAACTATTTCTTACCAAAGTTGGTAATATCACGATCACTCTAATAACGTACTCACAACTAGCAATCAAGATTACATAAAAATAGAAAACAGAACGTTCGAAACAGGATTTCAAATATCGAACGCAAAAAAAAACAATACTCCGTCATTATCTGATATAACTGGCCAGTCTCGTTACTGATCAAATCAAGCCTCACGTATGAGGAGGAATTTCAAATACAGAACCCCAAAAAACATTATGATTGATTGTCAACCAATGACAATCGCACTATTCAAATTCTATCAATTTGAATTTCGAACGGGTTCTTTTCCTGTTGTGTGTCGCTAGCATTTCCATTGGAAAATACAATAAGCGATTATATTATACAGTTCGCCCAACGGATCTAGGCATTCGTGAAGTTAGCCGTTTGTCTGCGCAGTGAACGCTTTTTAATACAAAATTGTGTTCTGCGCAGACAAACGGCTAACTTCACGAATGCCTAGATCCGTTGAGCGTACTGTACCTACATCTACACCATGTTTAACGTAACTTTATGGTTTATTGTTTTCCTAGTAAATTATGCGTCATGGTAAACTATAGACAAGTGGCTTCTATTTTTATGGATGTCATAAGTCACGGCTATAAACTAGATATATAGATTACTTTAATTTTATATGTATTAGTAATTAATATTTTAGCCGTGTTGGTCAAATGGGGTTGTGCCTCGACTTTCAATCCGAAGGTCGTGGGTTCGAATCCCGGCCGTGCATCACTGGATTTTTCGTTTCGAAAAATTTATATGCGCTTTAACACGAGCTCATAACGGTGAAGGAAAACATCGTGAGGAAACCCGCAGCTTAGTCAGCTCCACACGTATTGACGTCGTCTTTCCTGTGGGCCAGGCTGATTAAGCTGAGAGGATGGTTTAGGTGCTGGGCAAGCCTATTCCATCTCAAACAATGTCCCAGGCACTACAGCGTCCCGTTAAGTGTAGGCATAGGTTGCCTCTTGACGCTGTATAAATCATCTAGTATAGATGTAAAGGCCTAAGTTTAGTAATTAATATTTTAGTAATTAATGTAGAGTTAAAGAACATTGCACATTGCACATTTTAAGTTTGGTTGTTAATTCTAGGCAGTATCGATACAAACCAGAGAAACTTTAAATATATTTTGTAATCTCAATAAAAATATCCATGCAGGAAAGTAACCCAATATTACATACAAGGCATTCAACTTAACCATTGGAGCGCTTAGAGCCATATGTTTATCTTATAATTACAGTAGTGTGCGTGCATTTGCCTGTGTGGGTGTCGTAAGTACGTAATTAAAGTATGGAAATAGTAATATTCGTTTTGAAGTGTTTTTACTATAAAACATTCGAGTGGCTGGGAACACTCTGATGTCGATGACCTCTTCGATTTTTTCCCCTTCTGTTATAATAACAGCTCTGTTTACCGACTAGCGTCTGTTACCTTTTTCAAATTTGGAATCTACAAAGGAATATTTCTCGGAATAATGATGTTTTATATGTTGGTCAGATGTGTTTCAGTTCAGGTGAATTAAGTTCAGAACAAATGGAAACTGTTCAAAGTGTTCCATGTTCAAATTTAGAACTGTCAATGCAATATTTGAAATCTAATTAGAAGCTTTTGTCCAATTCAAATGTCGAATCAAATTGAATTCGGAATACTTTTAAATAAGTGGTTGTTTTTCTTTGGTCAATAAAGGTCAGAAGTCGTAAACTGTGCTCTTGTTAGTGTACATTGTATTCGTGTCTGTAATTTATCATATTCGAAACATTTGCAAACAATTACGTACGTTTTTTGTCTAATTTGGTATTGCCAAAGTTAGACAGTAACAAGTGTGGCGAAAGACTAGCTAGAATAGCGGAGCCATTAATCTTGCTTGATCCGAAACTGTCCGTTTGAGAAAAATGTGTATGTTGTAAATAGTGACGTCATACGCCTGAGGAGATAATTATAAAAAAGTTTAGTAAATTACTTGAAAAATGAATAGTCATTAAACTTTGTCTGGTTAACATAACATAAGTATTTAAAATATTATATAAATAAAATAAATAACGCTGGACTTCACACAGCCTCATCTAGCCCCAAAGTTAGCAGAGCTTGTGTTATGGGTACTAGAATGACTGATAACTTATATACTTTTTGTTTGTAAATACATACATATTATACATAGAAACACCCAGACCCGGGACAAATATCTGTAGCCCTGTAGGTCATACAAACATTGGTCCCGCGGCAGGGATTGAACCCGCAAGCTTCTGCATCGCAGGCGGACCTTCGCCCACTGCGCCACAGAGATCGATAGAATAATAATATAGGATTAAATAAGATGGTTTGTATTCTGTTTCGTCGTAACTAACTTAACATACTACGTAAACTTTAACCTTTCTATTCAAATGTTTGAATAGCGTAAAATAAAAAACCGCAAAGAAATATTTTTCATCATACAAAAATGAACATGGTATATCATTCACCTCACCAATCTCGGGTAATTGAAAATAATGATCGAAATCCATCACAATACTTTAAACTGATTTCACAAAAATAGCTTTTCGAGTTTACGTGAATCATGATACGTATTATCATGATTCACGTAAACTCGCTTTATAATGAGAAATGATCATAAAAACTTCATGGCATTAAATTGTTCGAAAACGCGTTCCATATTTGAAATTCGCGCGGCGAGTCCGCCTTTTTATTCGAATTCGGAATCGTGTATTCGTGTATGCTCTATTGTGTAGTAAATGGAATTCCTTGAAATCTACATTGCGTATTATTTTGTTAATGTTTCCATTTTGTAGAGACCTCTACATGGAGTAGTAGTGTGGTTGGCCGCGGCTCTTTTGATATTGGTCAGAAATAGAGGCAAACAATTCTTTGCAAATTATTAATAGGTGATAAAAATCAACGAGTTTTTTTTTACGAAATACGCAACAAGTTTAAAAAACCATTAGATTGTATAATATTGACCTCGTTTCTACGTAAATTTAGTAAGTAAACAAGTATTTTATTGGCGAATTAACGTAATAAAATCGTGAATTGCTGTTAAAATCATTTATTTGATTTCGCACTAATTGGCGTATTCTAGTTTCATACCAACATCGTAAAAATAAAAGTTGTTTCCGTAACGTTGACCTAAAACTTTTTGAAATTGGAACTCATTTTATCCGACCTTTTTAAATTTTTGAAATTCGAACGATCAAGATTCAATTAATATTATAAAGCTACTGTATCGGCAGCAGTCTTGCAATAATAGAATTCACAGTTATTGAAATAAGCAGTAGGCAACATAAAATGTATGTCTCTAGGAATGTGTGAGTGTTTGTCTGCAATCGGTCGGACGTGATTCGCTTTACAATAAACAATACCTTACACCGGAAATTTATGAATTTAAATTAGAAAGTGTTAGGAATTTAATGGCTACAATTCTTAGTAAAAACCAGGCGACGTCTTCCTGGTGATCTCTTATATAAATATTGAATAGTTTTATTGTGTATGACGGTAGCAGATACAATGTTGTCAATGTTGAATGTCAAATTGGTTATGTTTCCTTCTTCCTTTCTTTTTTATGGTTTTTAGTTATGGGTAGACTAATATCAGAGGTACTAAACTAACCGGAAATAATTACGTTTTTTTTGTATAGAATAATCTACTTACTTTTGATATCAAACTTTATCGTAATTTGCCGTTTATTTAATCCTTCTATTAGTTTTCAGTGTGAATTCAATGATATTATGATAATAATTTTCAATTCAATGCTAGAAAAGTTATTGATATTTTTTCGAATTTCAGAAGATCTGGAACTTTTAAACCAGCGCAAGTTAACAGAGGTGGCGTATATAAAAAGGCTGTGCCAAATGACAGACGTGACAATCACAATGATGATGATGAAGTTATAAATAAAATCCAAGAAAAACAGCTATTTGTAACCAATATAGCACGTTTATATAATGAACTCTAACTCGCCTAACGTAAGCAAGCTATGCCTAATTAGGGTACACATGACAGCTACAGGCGTGGCCGCATGTATACACTGACACACACATACCCAGTAATTCTCCTTTGTATGCTAAACAGTGAATTATCTAGCCACTCGAAATTGTAATCTCAGAACTGGTATGGAATTTCTTCATCTTCTGCTTGTATTATACTGTGGCTGTTCTTGGATTTGACAATTGTTCCAGATTTGAAATAAGTAACTAAAGAATATCAAATTTTTGAATTTGGAACTAAAAATTTCACTTGCATTGTTTTGCCGTAGACAAAAATTGTTCGGATTATAACAAAGAAGCTTTTTTCTAAAAGCGTTGTCAAATCATGACTAAAAATCAAAACAAATTAAGAGAGCGTTGAAGTCTTTTGTATGCAAAATGTTACCGAAAATTCAACTGTTAAAAATAAATCATAATCATTTTATTAATGGAGTAGATTAAAGAAAACACATGCTACAATGCTGGATCAGTTGAGCTATCTATAGATCGTTTCTAACGATCCTTAGATAGCTGTTGTATTTTGTAAATATATGTAAATATATGTAGGTAGCTTAGTTTCTTCATAAAATGATGATTGGAAGCGATTCCAAAAAGAAAATACTCGTCACAACACCTAATTTATAGTTACACCCACTAACGTAATACTTTCTTTTTTTCTGTCTGTCAAATACAAGTCAACAATTAGAAACGCGTTTGTCACTAATACCAATTGTTCGGAACCAGTTTCTTGCCACAGATTAAAAAACTTGCCATAGATAAAACCAACTAAACAGCTAAGAAGATAAGCCTTCGTGTGGTGAAATTTAGAAACATTTAGAAACGTCCAGTCTGTAAGCCTATCTGTGATAGCAATCATGGTGTGTTCTAAATTTAATTTAAAAAACTTTGATTTGACTAAGTTACATTCGTTGACTAAGTTACAAGACTAAGCTTAATAGCAAAACACGAATACCTACCAGTTTGCCCAACGGATCATTCGTGAAGTTAGCCGTTTGTCTGCGCAGTGACCGCTTTTTCATACTGCATTGTGTTCTGCGCAGACAAACGGCTAACTTCACGAATGCCTACTTACTATAACTTATGATAAAATTTTTGCATACTTAGAATTTATAAACAAAACGATATCCCTTCTGGCTAATATGGCCACTTCAGAAAACCCGCCAATTGTAAATCATTTCAAAAATATAAACAATACCTCATAAAGGCTCCAGTGACAGCTAAATACCTAAATATTTACATCAAAACTTGGTGACTGATGATTCTGAGGACATGGCTCAGTGATGTCATCTTTACGTGACTGATTCTAATTTAATTAAATACTAAGTCATATTGGGGCTTATTACAAGAGAATGAGCCGAGTTTAGACCAAGTCTAACTAAAAAACTGTCCCTAGAAAAACGATCTTTAAATACTCGTACATAGAACGCTTTTTTGTGGTAACAGTTTTGTTTTATTGTGTCAACATGGGGTTTGACTAAGGTTTAACGTTTATGTAATAAGCAGCTGTAAGTTTATACTATTTAGGGCCGTAAGATCAATAGTTTAAACTATGGATTATATTATCTATGAATAAACATCGCTGGTTTAATCTAATGTCATGAGATAAAATTAAAAATATGGACAGATTAGACAAACTTCGATTAGCCCTGAACACATGGCAACATTCGCCTTTTTCGTTCATTTTTCATGTAAATAATGGCAATAATTAGTCATGAAAATACGAAGTTTAAAAAGATTAAAAATTAAAAAGACTTTTTAAAAGGATTGTTTGAATCGAATGTTTAACAATAGAGCTTCCATTGTTTTTTTTTTAAACATTAAATAGGTACTTCGCTACGCATATATCCATCTATTTCCAAGTTTAACGAAATCTCACAAATATAATAAGCTGAAAGTTTGTGAGTTTGTTTGGATGTTTGTATGTTTGAGTTTCAATCACGCCTAAAGCCTAACGATTCGAATGAAACTTAGGCGTAGATGGAAACCTGGAATAGCATATAGGCTATTCAAAGTTGGTACTACGCGGGCGGAGCCGCATGCAGTAGCTGGTTCAATTTAAATAAAGATCATGAGTTGTTTGTGCATTGCAAAATTTGTTTTGTCATATTGCTTTTTAAAATTCTATCAAGCCCACTGTCATGTTCGTATTCCTTTTGATATAGGTGAGTAGGTGTTATATACAATGCTTTAGGCCTTTACATCTATATTAGATGATTTATACAGCGTCAGGAGGCAATCCATGCCTACACTCAACGGGACGCTGTAGTGCCTGGGACATTGTTTGAGATGGAATAGGCTTGCCCAGCACCTAAACCATCCTCTCAGCTTAATCAGCCGCCCACAGGAGAGACGACGTCAATACGTGTGGAGCTGACTAAGCTGCGGGTTTCCTCACGATGTTTTCCTTCACCGTTATGAGCTCGTGTTAAAGCGCATATAAATTTACGAAACGAAAAATCCAGTGATGCACGGCCGGGATTCGAACCCACGACCTTCGGATTGAAAGTCGAGGCACAACCCCATTCGACCAACACGGCTTTAGTATATACAATAGTCGTATTATAATTGAATACGTAATGAAACTATTTATTGTTATAATAAATTCCATTAAAATTCACTGCACAATTTGCAACAGTCAAACGCATTTCAACATGTCCGTCTGTCACTCTGGCCTTCGGTGACAGGAAAATGGCCATTCGGTTGATGGAAAACTAAGGTTTTAATATTAAAATAGTGTCTGTGACCTGGTAGCTTGGAAGCTACTACGGTTTCCGATCAGTGGCGTACCTAGGTAGCCGAGGGCCCTGGTGCAAAATAAACCGGGGCCCTAACTGAACGGTTTAGGTTTTACCAATTTAAAATATGCAGGGTGTGGCAAAATGTAAATGTATTTGATTTTCAACCGACTTCAAAAAAGGAGGTTCTCAATTCGTCTGTATGTTTTTTTTTGTATCTTGTTACGCGATTGTTCCGCCATTTGTTAACCGATTTGCAAAATTCTTTTTATGTTTGAAAGGGTATACTCCAGAAGTGGTCCCATATAAATTTTATTCCTGAGGGATTGATAGTTTCCCCGTAAAACTCTAAATACTTCCCTCCATGTCACAAATAGAAATCGAATCGACAGCTTGACGCCCTGAGTCACACCGCGTTTCGAGTTAAACATTGAAGTCGGTTTTCTTTTTAGTATTAAAACGTAATTATTTTGTAAAAACTTACGATTTGATTCGTCGTCTGGGTAACTATTTCAAAAATCTAATAATGCAGTTGTTTTTATTTTCAAAATAATCATACCTATAGTTTCCTAAGAACAAAACCTTCCGGACTCTCGGGACTCAGAGTCCGAGGGCCCCTTGAGCTTGGGGGCCCCGGTTCACTGCACCGCCTAGCCATTCGGTAGCTACGCCATTGCTACTCCGGTTTCTGATAAATTGACAGTACCTTTAAATACATAGTGGGTGAAGGTCCGCCTGCGACGCAGAAGGTTGCGGGTTCGATCCCGTGGGACAAATGTTTGTATGACCTACATATATTTATCCTGGGTCTGGGTGTTTCTATGTATAATATGAATTTACAAACAAAAAGTATATAATTAGTTTATCAGTCATGTAGTACCCATAACACAAGCTCTGCTTACTTCGGGGCTAGATGATGCTGTGTGAAAAGTCCAGCATTATATTCATGTCACCAACTTTAAGTTTATTATCAGTATAGATGTTCTTATTACGTTTTAATACTAAAAAGAAAACCGACTTCAATGTTGACTCGAAACGCGGTGTGACTCAGGGCGTCAAGCTGTCGATTCGATTTCTATTTGTGACATGGCTAGGAGGGAAGGTGTTTAGAGTTTTACGGGGAAACTATCAATCACTCAGGAATAAAATTTATATGGGACCACCTCTGGAGTATACCCTTTCAAACATGAAAATAATTTTGCAAATCGGTCAACAAATGGCGGAACAATCGCGTAACAAGATACAAAAAAAAAAAAAACATACAGACGAATTGAGAACCTCCTCCTTTTTTGAAGTCGGTTGAAAATAATATCGTCTGCAGTTGCACGCAACAAAAAACTACCAAGACTATAAATTTCACGGTAAAATAAAATGCATACCTTAACAGTGGCTGAATCAATAAACAGCCTATAGCCACTTTACACCGAAACAATTAAAAACTCACACGTTCCTATTTCAATATGATTCCAAATTTAATTTGTGACAATATTAATTTTACACCTCACACTTCAAGGGCTAATGTATCTTACGCCTTTGGGTTACAGTCGAAATTCGTTTGTAGAGTACAAAGTGAAGTTATTCAAGAGCTCCATATTATGGAGTGGGCTTCTCAGAATTAAAGGTCTTCGTATGTTATAATAACAATTTTTGCCGTGTTTACATTTAAGTGTTGAGTTACTAAGATTTATTTATTAATTCAAAGATTTGTGCGTAGGACACTTGGAATGTCTACGGTATTGTTACTTGGTGGTCTCTGTCTGATAATTTTGCCTATTTAAGATGATCGGGTTTCTCAAATCCGTTGTTAAGGCATAATGAATGTACTTTATAGTTCATAGTTACATTCATGAACGATCATTTCTATCAAAATACAATGATGATTATTTTACGTTTACGGGATTTTATCGTTTATTATAATACAATTCCTAAGGTAATTCCTTATAAGGTTATCTGGAAGAGATCGCTTTTAGCGATAAGGCCCATTGTACTATATTTTTGCATGTTTGTTTTTTATTTGTGTTATTTTTATGGTGTACAATAAAGTTGTATTCTATTCTATTCTAATTCCGCCTTAATACAAGAAAATGAACCGAGTTTAGACTAAGGCTAACTAAAAAACTGTCCCTAGAAAAATGACCTTTAAAAACTCGTACATAGAACGCTTTTTTGTGGTAACAGTTTTGTTTTGACATGTGTCAACATGGAGTTCAACTAAGGTTTATGTTTATGTAATAAGCAACAGTATGTCTAAACGTTAAAATAAGTAAACCTACAGTATATAAAGCACTTTATATAACCATTAATTTTATTGGCAAAATGTTTTGGTAACTCTAAAGTCTCTACTTTAAAGCCAGGCAACTTAATGTGCCCCTCAAAGGTCGCGGAAACGATTGGTTGTAAAATGCTATTAGCGGTCGCACATCCATTTGACTGCGCTGATCGTAACTTCATCTATTAACACACTAAACGATCTGCACTACAAAGTACCTCTTTCATTAAACAAATCCATATCCATACTAATATTATAAATGTGAAAGTAACTCTGTCTGTCTGTTTGTTACGCTTTCACTCCCAAACCGCTGAACAGATTAAGCTGAAATTTGGCATAGTTAAAGGTTATATCCCAGGGAAGGACATAGGCTACTTTTTATCCCGAAAAAATGAAAAAATCCCGAGGGGTCACGGGTCACACTGCGAGTACATAATATTTTGATTCGATATTCTAATACTAACTAAATAATATTTATAATAATAAATAATATTACTAATCATTACATATTTTTTGCATCATGACATTGCGTGCAGTTTTTTTTAAATATGTTCCTTTGTAGTTTTTTTGAAAAAAGCTTTTGTTTCTTAATCATGATTATTTATTTATTTATTGTAGGTATCCAACTTTCCTGATAAGTCGATGTTAGCATAAAACATTAGACTAGCCAGACGCTGATCTTGCATTTTCAGTCTACCAATACATATTTCTTACAATAACAAACTCGACACATTTCTCAAATACCTTTTAAGTGACTGACTCATATCTCCTTTCGTAATCAAATTTTATATAAGTAAAAGCTACTTCTTTGACTACATCGTTATAATTTTCTTTTCTATATACTTTTGTAATCTGTTTTGTGATTTTAAATAAATAAATACTTACGCGGAAATGATCCAAAACTAATTTACCTCAACCTCGGAAATATGAATTCGAACAACAAAACAGTTCCCAAACAATAAAAAAGCCAACATCAATTTGGAAACGAATAAAAAACACATTTACATCTAATAAATCTTTGAGCACAAAAATCCTGGTTGAATACAAAAAGGGAAAAAATTAAAAGCCAGTAGTCGAACCGAAAAAAGGAATTAAAAATTCAAATAAAAGAACGTATTCCTTAAGATAATGCTTATTCATCCCACATTTAAAATCAAATTTTCAAATAAAGAACTGCGGCGGTCGATCGAGCGCGTAGGATGAGTGGAATGGAAATAGCGCAATTCCGTACGAGGAAAAGAGATGGGTAGCTTATTATGATTGACAGCTGAGAACGGTTAGCCTTGAAATATTTGAAACATTATATTATTATAAAGTACACTATCTTCTAAGATACAAGAGCAAAGCGGACATCTAACCATTTAGTATCTTTTAAAAAGTTAATTGCAGATAGTTTTTAAGTACAACCAACTTCAATAACATTAAGTAATTCAATAGCTATAATAATTATCTTTGTTCTCTCATCTCTTTGCAAAAGTATTTTAAAATAAATGACTTAGTATTTCTAATTGATCTTGCATTTCCAAACACTTTATTTTTTATCAACAAAAAACGATCAGTGGAACTGGAATCTCAACTGGCTAGAAATGTCCGTTCTACTCAAGCACATCACTCATTACTCGTACGTATAATGACGAACGACGCCGCTAGATATACGTTTTTAGGAACGTCGAGTTTCTCCGGAACACGTTTTAAATCATATTTCGAACGCTTTTCGAATTTAGAACGTTGACTTTTTAATTTTTTAGATAACGTTTTGGTTATGGTTTAGTTTTGATAGATTGACTTGTTTAGTCTATGAATTGTTTGTATATATTGAAATGACTAGTATCAACTTATAAATGTGCTTTAGTTGAAATACCGTTAAAAGTGATAATAATCCAACGTTAAAGACGGGGTCAATACTTAGTATAAAACTATGTAGATACTAAAGTAAAAGTTGTTTGCGTTTGTCTTAGTAAATAGGTAATAACTTAGGCATTTTACATATTAGATGATTTATACAGCGTCAGGAGGCAACCTATGCCTACACTTAACGGGACACTGTAGTGCCTGGGACATTGTTTGAGATGGAATAGGCACAGGAAAGACGACGTCAATACGTGTGGAGCTGACTAAGCTGCGGGTTTCCTCACGATGTTTTCCTTCACCGTTAAGAGCTCGTGTAAATAGGTAAGAAATAATGCAATAAAATAACTCGCACCTTACCGCATATTTGCATCAGAGTAATGTCCTAATTAAAAAAAAATAACAACTAAAAAACATACTACTTTTATAATTCACTTTTCAAAATGAACAGCATTTTTATGATTTATATCTTGACATTCCGTTAGCCAATTAGAATTATGTCGGAAATAATCTAATTGCTCTCATACCGATTTATTATTAAGTCGTGTAAGTTTTGACATGTACGAAATATTTTTGTGAAAGTATCACATAAAAGGTCTTCACTAGCCTTAAATATCAAGACAGGCGTTTTTGAAAGTATATTACTGTAGCCAACATAAAAAAAAAACTGCGGTTAATGAGATAATAGGCGAGAAAGCTCGCGTGCGCTTCCGTTCTCCGACAGAGCTACGAGTTTCGTAGAGGCTCTACGACAACCGTAGCTAAAATTTGTCATTTGTTTTTTTTTATAATTATTCTTATCACCTGACAGTTTTATAACTCAATCTCATTATATTTATCTTATACTTTTGTAGCATTAAAAAAAGCCGTCTCTTCAACATGGCAGCTTCATCGAAATTCATTCACATTTTGGTAGCGGTTCGATATTTGAATATTCAAATGTGACGTTAATAGTTTTTATTGGTGACTTTACGGCCCCAAATGATAGCTTGTAGAATACGCGCCTTTGAGTTATTGACTATCTTCCGCCACTGTTCGATTTTCAAATCGAATCACACAAGACATTTTTGTTCTTTTTATTACACAACAGATTTGAGATGATGTGTCAAATATTTCATTCAAATATGCAGATAATTTATATCTCTCAGTAAAATTATTATAAATGCATTCTAATTTTAATAAGTACCGGAACGTGCGTCTCTATTATAAATCGATATTTTAATTTAATTAAATCGAGTCAACCGCGTAGGCGACTCTATTTCTTATCTGTTTTCCAAACGTAAGTGATTCCGAAATCGGCGGGTTTTGTTTTATAATTTATGACTCGCCGGCGGCGGTTTATATACTTCATAGTTATAATTATGTATTTTAATTCAAAACACGTGTGTAGGTCGTTATAAAATTATTGTTTGTCGCGGCACATAATTTTGACGGCGTAATTTGCTTTTCGGTGTCAATGTTGATATACGGAAGTAGGTATTTTAAATTTCGAATTCGCAATTCATTTTGCAGTTCAAATTTAAATTTGGAATGCATTATTGCTGTTTGATTGGTTGTTTTAAATTGTTCCCAATGTAACAGTGTTCACGTAAGAAAAATAAATCTAATTTAGACCAGAGAGTGTTTTGTAATGTAAGCAACCTTGAAGATTTAGCCAAGTATGCGAGTACAGTCAGGAACTATATTGAATGAATGAATGAATGAATAAATGAGAACTCTTTATTGTACACCTTAAACTATGAAACAAAATAATTAAATATAACAAATAATGACAATGTACAATGGTCACTATTTAACTATTTAACAAGTAATGACAATGTACAATAGGCGGCTTTATCGCTAATGAGCGATCTCTTCCAGGCAACCTTTGGATGGAGAGAAACTCCGTGAAAGAAGGATTGGTTTTTTTTTAATGTTTATATTTTGGATTTCTACTATGACCAATAATAGAACTACACTATTGGATAACTTTAATTTGTACTTCACAATCTGATATATTGCTAAAAAATATTTTAGTCAACATTTGTGTCTGACTGTAGTACCTTTGTAAAGCTTATTGTTCATTGCGTATCAATACCAGAAACTCTTTGTCTATTGATTGAAGTTTTTTTTTAAATAAAATGGCAAAGGTTAATTAAACGATTCCGCCTCTTTAGCAACTTTGACTTTAGAGATGTAATTGCGTGATAATAGATTAAACTTTGATATAAATGGTTTCATAGGCCATTGGTTTCTTATTTTAGGTCATTGGTGCTTTTGTGCTATTTACCACCTTTTACCAACCAATACCTATTTATTATACCTACACTTAACAGAACGCTGTAGTGCCTGGGACATTGTTTGAGATGGAATAGGCTTGCCCAGAATCTAAACCATCCTCTCAGCTTAATCAGCCGCCTACATGAGAGACGACGTCAATACGTGTGGAGCTGACTAAGCTGCGGGTTTCCTCAC
The DNA here is from genome assembly GCA_951394285.1 of Epirrhoe tristata. Taxonomy (NCBI): domain Eukaryota; kingdom Metazoa; phylum Arthropoda; class Insecta; order Lepidoptera; family Geometridae; genus Epirrhoe; species Epirrhoe tristata. The sequence goes on from OX596161.1 coordinate 4,959,980, forward strand.
GATGTTTTCCTTCACCGTTAAGATAAATCAATAAGTCAAATCATTCAAATAATCTTCTTATTTTCACAAATTGGTCAATACAAAAAAGCCGTGTTGGCCGAATGGGGTTGTACCTCAACTTTCAATCCGAAGGTTGTGGGTTCGAATCCCGGCCGTGCATCAATGGATTTTGCGCTTCGTAAAATTTATATGCGCTTTAACACGTGCTCTAAACGGTGAAGGAAAACATCGTGAGGAAACCATTTAGTGGTCTTATAGGCGGCGATGGGCTTGCAACCTGTCACGTATGGAATACTAACTTCTGCAAGATGTGGGCAAGTATCAAATATGTGTTTCGACATGCCTCTGACTACCCCCCTTAGACATCTTCATAGGATCTGGAATAAGTAACATAAAAAGATCTGAGAGAATGTCTACCGCACCTTGGGGATACAGTCGTGAACCTGTTTACGTTTTACATCCGCCATATAAGATGTACCCGATATTAATAATCTTCGTGTGTAATTGTCACGGTTTTATTATTATTGGATATTGTTCCGGCCAAGGCTGGACCGAAAATGGTGCGGTTTTGCATTTATGGAGGTTCTTAACTCCCTCCACGGAATCGCTTATACGTGTTGAGGATAATACGGCCCTTGGAAGGCAACGTGACGTCATCGTTTTGTGTGTTAACTAGCTCAAGTTTCTACTTAGACATTAAAAAAAGACTTTGTAAGCGAAGCGTCTTAAAAAAATTTATAGTCAAGCATTATATTTTTATATAGTAGGTACCTAAGTAATCATATTAATAGCATAATGAACTAAGTCTTATGAAATAACCTAATTTATCTGAATCAAACATAAAAAGATCTGAGAGAATGTCTACCGCACCTTGGGGCTACAGTCGTGAACCTGTTTACGTATCTAAATCCGTCTAGACCTATTAATACCTACTATCAAACTAAAGCGATTACGATACAAAACATAATTATTCCTTCATAACTAATTCTTCGCGACATCGAAGAAATATTAATCAATATTTTTATCTTTCTCACACCAACTTTCTCATAAATACTTTCAAACTAAAGCATTACATACAACGTGACGTAATCTAAAGCAAACAATCTATTTCATATCGCCTCTGTCTTCGGATTAAAACATCATCGAAAATGAGGTCAAGCGAATTATAAACAAACGATACTTATTCCGATTGTATATCGATAAATCCCATCACTAGATGTCACATACGGAACTAATCGACACGTGACATCGACAACTGTCATACCGAATAGTGAAAGCTTGTTCGATATTTAAATAGATTCGTGTTCAAATATTTAGAAAAATACTTTTGATTTAAAATTAGAACTCTTCTTTTTATTATTTTAAACTAAGAACGTAATTATTTGTTAAACATTTTTAGAATCGATTCTTTGATAAGAAACTCCTAGCTGTTTCTTATTATAAACCAGAAACGACATAAAACTAATTACATTATAACTTACTGTTATTTCTATCAGCGCTAAAAACATATTTCTACGTTAACTTCTCAAGATCACTCCTAATGATATAACCAGATCAGTTTTTTGTTAATTTCGCTCAACATGTGGTGTTATTAGATCATTCACTTCATAAAACCGGAGACAGAACCGGATGGATATCAAAATACATTTTTGTCACACTCCATTGAATGCAATTACGCATACAGACTGTGAGAAATAAAAAAAAAGTTTACGTACTAAATCACCGCAACTTCGCAATAGCCATTTAAAAAAAAAAAGAATTTTAAAAGTCCTCGTTCGATATTTAAAAGAACTATCAGAGACGTTACGGACTAGACTAGCACAAGAACGCCGTCAGTGGAATTGCATGGAGGAGGCCTACTCCCTTTTTTGGGTGCCCAATTGATAAAAATATAAATAATATAATATGGAAATAATAATAATAATAATAAACATGTATTAATAGCTATGAATGAAAATAAGAAGTGATTATATTAATTGTTATGTTAGAAATTTATTAATGATTTTGGGAATAAAGGCTTTATTTATTTATTTATTTATCAGAGACGTTCCAATTCACGTTAACAAGCTGATAGTTATTTGTGACCCGAAAACGAAGGTTGTATCTTTGTATTAGTTTTTAATAAGTAATTGTACACCCAAACCACGTTACCAATTTCGTCATGAATACACGTTTTTTTTCTCGCCTCGCTTGAAGCAATCTCGTTTCCTCGAAAATAGATCTAATATGTTGAATATAATTAATTTCATAGCGAGTCGGTTGATCGATGCGTGATACTTGAGTTTTTTGTATCATTATTTTAAATTACGGTGTATTACGTCAATTGGAATGGAACGGATTCTTTTTGAGATTGGTTTACGCAAAATTTGGTATTTGTTGGATTTTTTTGTGGCACGTGATTGTCTATAAAAATTTGCTTGTATTAAAAAAGTAATTTCGTTATAATAATATGGTACACTAATGCGACTAGACGGTATTACCTAACTTATTTTATATTCTAAGATGTAATTTTGGTCAATTTTGTAACCTGTTTGCTCGCTTGCCGAGTAGTAAAAAAAAACGTAAACAGGTTCACGACTGTATCCCCAAGGTGCGGTAGACATTCTCTCAGATCATTTTTATGTTACTCATTCCAAATCCTTTGAAGATCTCTAAGGAGGGTAGTCAGAGGCATCAAACACATATTTGATACATGCCCACATCTTGCAGAAGTTAGTATTCCATACGTGACAGGTTGCAAGCCCATCGCCGCCTATAAGAACACTAACTGGTTTCCTCACGATGTTTTCCTTCGTTTAGAGCACGTGTTAAAGCGCATATAAATTTTACGAAACGCAAAATCTATTGATGCACGGCCGGGATTCGAACCCACAACCTTCGGATTGAAAGTTGAGGTACACCCCATTCGGCCAACACGGCTCTCTCCGAATAGTTTACTTACGTTTTTTTTTTTTCAGATGACGCAAACGTATCGGCTGATATTGAAGACTGATTAAATAAATACATAAAACACCAGGCAATGAGCGATCCATGAACCTTTCCAGGTAAAAAAAAAAACTTTTTACTTTACTTTAAATAATTACGTTTTAATACTAAAAAGAAAACCGACTTCAATGTTTGACTCGAAACGCGGTGTGACTCAGGGCGTCAAGCTGTCGATTCGATTTCTATTTGTGACATGGCTAGGAGGGAAGGTGTTTAGAGTTTTACGGGGAAACTATCAATCCCTCAGGAATAAAATTTATATGGGACCACCTCTGGAGTATACCCTTTCAAACATAAAAAGAATTTTGCAAATCGGTCAACAAATGGCGGATCAATCGCGTAACAAGGTACAAAAAAAAAATATATACAGACGAATTGAGAACCTCCTTTTTTGAAAATAAATGCATGCTTCATGGTTTGGAAGACAATGGGCTCATTTTGGCGAGCCCCAAACTGACCCCAAAAGACAACTCAATTAACTATAATTACACTAAATACAATATTATTTTCAAACAATGAAGAGAAAATTTAAATTCAAAACATTCCACAGTATTCAGCTAATCTTGTCAACAAAAGACTATTGTTACCAGCATGTTTCCAACACATTGTTTCAATTTATATCGAAAATGAATCACTGTTATGATTTGACACTTTGTATTGAGTAATTCGTTTGTTTAAAAAACTAAGATTAACGACCTTTGCAGTGAGGTGCGCGAGGACGAAAGACGCAAGTTCAAATCCTGGCGAGGCTTAAAAACTTTTTGCTATATTTTCTTTTTCGATTTTTTTGTAAGCTATATTTTTTGGTTTGGGTTTTAATAACTAATTCAGTTCATTTTTTTATCAGGTCGGACTCGTTTCAATTTGTGGAAAGAGTCCAGGACTTGCAATGACTACGGCTATGGCAGCTCACCAAGAATCGATTCATGAGAGACTACAACCGGCTGAGGAACCGCTGTACCTTCACCATGGAGCCACCTGGCCTGAACCTGATGCCCAGGAGGAGCAGAACATGTCTCCTTACTACAACATGCCTAAGAGAAACAAGCGGAAAAACTTCAAGCCCAGGTGTGCACCAAATGCCACTTCATTCTCTGATGAATCGAACGGAGAGCATTCTGAATGCCCTCTGAACGGAAACGACAGGATTACTCCAGAACATGACGAAAAGGATGGCTTTGCGAAGATCGGAGTCAAAAACTTCAGCCTACTCAAAAGTGAAGCTGTCGATCTTAGCAGAAGACTCAGCACAGACTCGAACGAGAACATCGACTACCAGAACATGACAGATGAGAAGAAACCGGACTCCTTCCAGCACTCTTACATCCACAGTCTCCAAGACCCAGAAAGAGATAGAACTGTTCTCAACTTCAGCGGTATACCAACCAAGACCTTCTGTGCCAAAAACCCTTTTGCTATATCCCAGCTCATCAAAACAAACTCCCCTCCTAGAAGAAGGGAGTCAGATTCTGATGATGATAAGCAGGATATCAATGCGAATGAAAGATTGGAGGGTCAGGAAGCTACGGAGACAGAAAACCAAAATGGAGAAGCCACGAATGCGACCAACAGGATCTTAAGAGACTATGCCATGAACACGATGAAGGAACTTTTGGGAATTTATGGACTATCTTCGAACGAGGTGGCGGATGCGATAACGGGACAAATTCGGGCCTTAGAAGCACTGCAGGGTAAGCTTTTCTTCAACAATATTAGATTAAAAAAAAACTCTTTTAAAAAAGTTTTTGGAAAATATCCCACTAGCCCACTAATATAATAAAGCTGAAAGTTTGTGAGTTTGTTTAGATGTTTGTATGTTTGTGTTTCAATCCCGCCTAAACCAGTGAACCGATTTGGATGAAACTTGGAATAGGCGTAAATAATTACCTGGAATAGCACATAGGCTATTTAAAATGTTGGTAGGTACCACGTGGGCGAAACCACGCGCAGTAGCTAGTATATAATTAGTGCAAATACTGGTGCTTCTTAAAAAATATCATTTTGCTTGTTCATGACATGTTTATTGATTTTTTTTTTTTGCAAAAAGTTATAAGTTCACAGATTTGAACTCACGGGCTCAGGAGCCATTAGACTTAATGAATTCAGAATGTAATAATAGTGATAATTTTATAAGCGTATCGCTATAATTCAAGTTTATTTTATGGTGTTTAGACAGATTGTTGTAATCTCGCGAGATTTATTGCATAGTTTTATAGAGGTGACACATAACTTATAGTCAGATTATTTTAAAACAAAATGAATACAACTTTCCAATATTTCCAAAAAAATATGTCAAAATTAAAACCTAATCTTACATCATTTAGCTAAAAATAAAATTTAATAAAAAGAATTTTTATTTACAGAAACTAAGCTACTGCATATTAACAAAATACAACAGGATTAGTCAAGCTATCTAAGGATCGTTAGAAACGATCTATAGATAGCTCAACTAAAATTAACTCAAAAAGAATTAACTTAAATAGATTTTTTTTGATTTAATAGGCAAACCGTTCACGCAACTTCCGCTAAGTTTGAAAAGGCGTCATGACTCCGGAATGGAAGATGGAACTGATCGCAGCCTGAGGAGGTCTTCATCAGCTACAGAAGACGAAGGATCTACAAACATCACTCCTCCTAAAACACCGGACAATGATATGGAGGCCCAAAGGTACAGTTCGCACAACGGATCTAGGCATTCATGAAGTTTGTCCGTTTGTCTGCGCAGTGACCGCTTTTTTATACAAAATTGTGTTCTGCGCAGACAAACGGCTAACTTCACGAATGCGGAAATAAAATTTAAAAAATATATATTAAATTATATTTTGTTTTACCCAATCACATAGCTCGTGCGGAGATTCCGAGTGTAATCTCTCTTTGTGATTGGTCAATCTCGTGATCACGTGATGGAAAATCTCCCGCGTATCAACTTCGCAAACTTTCTACCATCAAACACGTATTTTTTTCCTACAAATGAGTAATTTTTGGAATACATAAACTCATTCTATTTTGATCTTTAGTGAAAACGAAATAAGAATGCATTTCGTTTAATGAAATCTGTGTCAGAATCACCAGCATTTTCTACTTCGTAAAACGCACAAGGGTTTATTCCCGTTCGTTTTTTCGTTCGTTTGATGAATATTCGGATGTTTCTTACTACGATATTTGACTTCAAGGAACAATTTTTCAAACCACAAAACACGGTTCTAACCTTAAAGTCGCAAGAAGCATCCGAATATTTATCAAAAGAACGAAAAAAGGAACGCGAATACGGCCCAGATCAAAAATATCTATCAATGTCTTACTATTTCCTTTTTTACAGACAAAGAGCGTTGCAAATAATCAACCAGCAATCAATGAGGCTGTTCAGATCTCAAGGTCAGGAGGAGGAGGGCAGTTCTGATGATGGAGACCAGACCCTTGACCTGAGCGTTTCTCGGGATGGCGATGGACAGGTAACATTTTGATGAATCTTTGTTTAAGGTGACAGGATAATGAATAACAGGTGTTTTATACATTAAAACTCATTTCATAGTATTAATCTCTATATATAAAAATGAATCCCTATTCCCCTTGGTCACGGCATCACGCGCAAAAATGAAAACGGCTGGACCGATTTCATTTTTTTTTTTTGTGTTTGTTATTGTCAGGAGAAGGTTCTTATGACAGAAAAAACTATATATTAATCATGGAGGGCGTGAAATAAGGGTTGAAAGTTTGTATGGGGAGCTGGTAGTTCCAGTTTAATGCAATAGATGGCGTTGCTAATAAGTGTGTTATTTTGCTGACGAAGTCGCGGGTACCAGCTAGTCACTTATACACAAGAAAGTGGAATTAAAAATAGAGTTGGTAATATTTTGTACGTGTGTGTGTTTAGGTAGGAGTTTGAGAGTGAGTGAGTTCGTGTAAGGGTGAAGGGATGTGTATGAGTGTTGTGTGATGTAAATGATCGAAGATTTCCTAATATCACACATTTTTTTTTGTCCAGCATTATTTTTTTTTTAAAAAGACCAGTTAAAATTTAATATTTTTAAGTTTTAGTTTAAAAAGTTTAGATTGCTAACATCATAGAACATTTTCTTATAGCATTACTTTTTAATAATTTTACATGGCTTTTTAATGATTTTAAATGAGTAGTAAGAATGACGAAACTGAATATTGAAGAAAATTAAATCTATGAAAATTCTTGTGTAGAAAAGTCAAAAATATAAAGAAAGCTATGATAGTAATTTGATATTTATTCGCTTTTTTAGTGGTGCTTTAAAAAATATTAAAAAAAACTTTACGATACAGGAATTGTCGATGACTTCGAGCGCGGGAAACAGCGTTTCGGAGTTCGATCAACAAAACTTAATGCGAAAAAATTTGGAGGACCTAGCTAATTTACAAATGCAGGTAAAAACAAATAGCGAAACACGTATTTATTATTTTTTAAAACTACCCAACCCCTTAGATGGCTACTTATTTATAATTATCAAAGACAGCAAATCCAAAAATTAAATCAGTGTTTTCATGGGTTGGATTGGAACATCAACAAAAATACCTAACCTTCAAATTCTACTAAAGTTTTTTGTTGACAATGTTTTATATGTAGAGTTTCAATTAAACAAATAGGCGATCACTATTATAGTTTTAAATTCAAAAGTTATCATCCAATTAATTATTTTTAATTATAAAAAAAACATTTGATTTTTAGCAAAAAAACATTGAATTTTAAAATTAAATTTTGGGCACGCTTCCGACTGACAGAGACCTGGATCAGTTGAGCTATCTATAGATCATTTCTAACGATCCTTAGATAGCTGTTGTATTTTGTAAATATATGTAATTATGTAGTAGCTTAGTTTCTGTAATTTTTTTTATTTAAATTAGAGAAAATAATTTCTAAAATTGTTGCAGGGATTTTTTCAAAAATCATCTATGGACACCGAAGACTCACAAGAAAGAAAACTGCAGGCTAGTGGTAAGTAATTTTTTTTAATACGAAAAAAGGCGGTAAGATACATTCTGTTAGTATAAATTGACCCAAGTATAAGTTGAAGTAAAATGGCCTACAACTAACATTATTATTTTACGTGTGATAGAATACAATGCTTTTGAGCCACAGAACACAGAAAATTATGTCACAGCGAAGATTCTAATAAGTACTAATTGTCGTTAGTTGGTTACCGAGAAACGGAACATTTAGCAAATGTGGAATTATGTCAGTTGCACGCTACATGTGTCGTTATTGCATAGGTGACATCTTTTAAAACTATTGCAATAAAAAAATATAATATTTGAAAAACGAACACGTTTGAAATTCGAATTGTCAAAGTGGTTTTTAAAAAACGAGACATGATTAAGACGTTCGAAATTTAAATTTCAGAAACACATTTTTAAAATAAGAATTAAAAAAACTTGTTTTTTTTTTTTTGAAGAAAAGTTTTTCACAACATAAAAAAACTAAAACTAAAAAAGATTACATCTACGCGTCTTCATATAGGACAAGTTAAGTACACTGAGTATCGTTTTTACGATGTTGTAACGTCCGGCTCCCAGGCCTCAATTGAGCACTCCATTGACTAGATTAGAGCAGCTGAGGTTTCTACAAGTACGTAGGGGAGTGAATTAGAGGAATTTGTACAAGGCCGGACGGCTCTTTCTTAGTCACTCTGAGAAGTACCTACTAAAAAAAAAATTCTTTCTGTCAAAAATCCATAATGTTATTGTGTCTTTTTATGAATAGGTACTTTTAGAAGCCGTGTTGGCCGAATGGGGTTGAGCCTCGACTTTCAATCTGAAGGTCGTGGGTTCGAATCCCGGCCGTGCATCAATGGATTTTTCGTTTCGTAGAATTTATATGCGCTATAACACGAGTTCTTAACGGTGCAACAGCTCCACACATATTGACGTCGTCTTTCCTGTGGGCGGCTGATTAAGCTGAGAGGATGGTTTAGGTGCTGGGCAAGCCTATTCCATCTCAAACAACGTCCCAGGCACTACAGCGTCCCGTTAAGTGTAGGCATGGATTGCCTCCTGACGTTTTATAAATCATCTATTAAAGATTTAAAGCCTAAGTTTACTATTAGAAGATCTTAAAAGGCGTGATAATCAAAAACGCCAAAACTCAAAATCCAATCAAAGCTGACTACCGATGTAATGAGATGTCAAATCACACAAAATTTAAATAAAACACCGTAAAAGTGACATAAAGCATTACTTCCAAAAAACAGTGCATTCTTTGCATACGTCTGTGAATTCTGACACGTAACTAATTTATTCTACGATATGTTAGCGCGGGTTTGTCTTAGTTATCGATTCCGGGTAAACATTTGATTTTAGGGCATTGAACTCTGGTAGTCAATGAGAAATCCGTTGAAAAGTAGAATATATAAATCAACTAGCTGGTACCCGCGACTTCGTCAGCAATATAACATACTTGAAAACATCTAAATACAACTGAAATCTGCAAGAATCAGCAACGCCATCTATTGCCTTTAACTGGAACTAACAACTCCCCATACAAACTTTCAACCCTTATTTCACGCCCTCCATGAATAATATAGAGAATTTTTCTGTCATAAGAACCTTCTCCTGACAATAACAAACAACAAAAAGTCCAGCCGTTCACGCGTGATGCCGTGACCAAGGGAAATAGGGATTCATTTTTATATATAGAGATGCTATTTGGTAATAATAAACTAGCTTCAGCTAGGTTTCGATCGCGTTGTCAATAGGTAGTTTTTTATTTTTACACTAAACCACGATCTTTACCTATTCAAACTTTTATCTAAAGTTCACAAACAAACACACTCACAAACTTTCAAATAGCTGAAAAGTTTACTCAGTTGTCAACAGTCACGATATTAAAAAAACACTCATCATCATCCGCAACCTCGCCGCACCGTTCAATAAGGTCTTGTGTCGCACATTTCAAAAGACCACAACTAAATACATCTGAAGTTTATAGGTATACTACATAGCTGACCCGCGGCAAACGTTGTTTTTCCATTATATCGCTATTAAAAAATAAGGGTTGATCGTAGAAGGGTGAAAATTGAGAATTGTATGTATTTTTGTATGTTGTATCATAAAAAAATAGAAATTAAAAATTTTGTCTAAAAAATAAAAATAAAAATTTAGGGGTGGACTACCCCTAACATTTAGGGGGATGAAAAATAGATGTTGGCCGATTCTCATAGATACCGGATAAGCACAAAAAATTTCATCAAAATCGGTCAAGCCGTTTCGGAGGAGTATGGCAACGAAAACTGTGACACGAGAATTTTATATATTAGAAGATACCGCTGTCACCAGTATTCCTAAAATCCTGAGTTACTCCCAGTCCCCCACTGGGAGGGAGCCCAAATGCGTTTCCCATTTACTGTAATGGTCTAGTTTCGTTCATCCTGTGCGCTGATTTGTTCCATTGTCGTGTGACTGCGCTTGCGCACACTCTTAACTATTTGAACATCGAACGCTAGCTAGCATGTAGTTTGAATATCGAATAAAGTTGTTTGTTGCTATGAATTTAAATATGGAACGCAGATGCTTTTTAAATTTGAAACCATTTTGGATATCGAACACTGTTTTATTCTGGTTCACAAATATGAAGTAAGTATAGTAATTTTGAACACAGTTTTTTTCAATACCTACAGTTGTAATTAGCACAACAGATTTTTAGATCTCTGAAGTTAGGTGCAATAGACGATTGCGCAGGTTTGGTAGAGTAAGCGAGATAGCACGATTTTAGGCGTCATCAAAAATGGGTTCTGCGCAGCTACTTCAGAGAGCTAAAGAACGATTGTGCGTATTGTACTTGTCTGCATTCGCCTTGTAGTTAAGACCTAAAGCATATTCAAAGCGAAATATTAACATTTTGATGTTTAACATTAAGAGAGTATTTCCGAAATCCGTACCATCATGGCCAACATTTTGACAAATGAATTCTGAAGATGAGGACTCAGACCAATTTTTTTTTCTTAGAAATTGAAAAGGAATGGCGTTTTAAAGAGTCAATCGACTTTCGTTGCTGACTGTAAATATTAAAAAAAAAAAATAGTTTTCCTAATTATTTTTATTCATGAATACACTTTAAAAACAATATTTCAACTTATCCTATAAAAATATCATAAAACTAATCAAAAAAAACATTAAACCTACTATTCCCGCGCAAAATACATTTCTGCAATAAAAATTCAAAAGCTCCATAAAAACGAGAACAAATAAATTATTCGAATTGACATGGCGATTGTTCGATAGAAATCATCGATTTTAAATCGTCCCGTCCCTTTCTAACCTGTTCGGATCTACGTACTTTGTCTCGCTCTTTTATTAGATTAAGCCTGGGGCTATGAAGATATAATTCACATAAAATTTTGTTAATTATAGCAATTAAAACGAGCTCCTTCTATGTTTTTGTTCTTTACGGTGTGATTTTGGATATTTATCAATATTACATCGATTATGTATTAGTTATGATTGTAAGGAGATTTTGGGGTTCAGTGGTGTGATATCAAATCTTCAAATTGTACTTAGATCAATTTTCTAAAAACTAACATTCTTAAATAATAAAGAAATATAAAAATTTGTCTGTCTCATCTTTAACAGTTATTTATTAACTTTCTGTAATTTTTTTAATGGGACCGTTTAAAATGTATGATTAATATCTATTTTTGTATTTGATCCTTAGATTAGTTTAAATAAAAACGAAACAATTTTTGTGACGACATTTTAATTTTAATAACTTAAAGGGTATTTATTTATACTTTTAAAATGTAAATAAAATATACAGAACCAACATTCTCTTACACGATTTTTATAACACACATTTATTCAAAACTGTAATTACGATTCAAAAAGTTATGTTCTAATTTGGTGGACGGACGCCGAATCGATTAATTATTCGATTAGGTATGTAATAAGCATTTCTATTCGAATGACTTTATTATCGACTAGCTGCCTTCGTTGACTTCGCTCGACTATACAGGGTGATATTAAAACGTTGTCTGATCACTGAACAATGAACGTGTTGCTACTTATTACATAAATGTTAAACCTTAGTTGAACCCCATGATACAAAGTTAGCACCGTGAGATGCGTGGCTTAACCTCTGCTGGCCGCAGCTCTCGAGGTCTCGGCAAGGGCCACAGGTTCTCGCAGACCAAGGGAGGGTCACGCCGCGCCGCCTGGATACGCCGTAACACACTCCAGCTTCGTCGCAAGCGATAGATATTACACATCTGTCATTGACTTTCTATTTGTTATTGTTTGTATCACTTAGAAAGCCAGTGGCTAATAAAAAAATCTTCAAAAAAAAAATGTTGACACATGTCAAAACATAACTGTTATTACAAAAAAGCGTTCTATGTACGAGAATTTAAAGATAGTTTTTCTAGGGACAGTTTTTTAGTTACTTAACTCGGTTCATTTTCAAGACGGGTTAAGTTTCGATTCCAGTTATGTCATATATTTCAGAAAGTGACGATTGGAAATATTGCAATTCCACTTCGTCCTCGAAGTTCCCGTACACAAGCTTTGCTTCATTTGAGACTAGATGGCACTGTGTAAACTGTCTTCTAGGTACATAGGCAATTATGTACTTGTATGAAGAAAGAAAGTACCTATGTTTTCAGTCGACAGCCAACAAGTAATTCATAATGAACTACATAATTAATTGTTCTAAACGAACACTATGTCCATTAATTACTATTATGATTTCAAGACGGTTTACATGCTCACGGTGTAGTCGTAAAGATCGGCGCTTGAAAGAAGAGTGAGGGAGACAGAAAACTTTCTTCTCTGTCTCCCTCACACTCCTTAGAACACATGCGTAGATCAAACTGCGATCCATCGATCGATATCTGCTTGTTAGGCATTACGTGTAATGGCAATCGCTATAGCAATTCATTAAGGTAATGGATGTGACTGGTTTTAATTGTATGAAGTGTGGTCTATGTATGTGTTTTATATTCAAAGCATTGTAGTTTAAGATATCTAGCAGCGCTCCGCGGTCTTTGTACTATTTGAAGTCAAAGCATTGTGTGTCCAATAAAATCTATTATGGATTAATTCGGTAGGTATACAACTGGAACAATTTCTCATGATTGTGTGACTGTTTCCCTAATAAAAAAAACTTACCTTCCAAAGTACGTAAGTCACATTTCCACAAATTAGTTTACAAAACTTATGAGAAAAAATGTTAATAAAGCAAATTCATAGCAATTTCTCCAAACGCAGTTCCTATTAACAAACGTAATAAGCCTTTATTGGAGTAAATGCTTCCACATGATCTTGTTTGGTTTTTGCTCTGTTTACAATATACATTTATAAGTAAAGCAGGTTCTTAATATAGCTAGCCGCTCTCGCGGTGGGACCCGCGTCGGTCCCTCGGGATTTTTTAATTTTTTCGGGATAAAAAGTAGCCTATGTCCTTCCCTGGGATACAACCTTTATCCATGCCAATTTTCATCCTTATCTGTTCAATGGTTTTGACGTGAAAAGGTAACAAACAGACAGAGTTACTTTCAGTTTTATAATACCAATGACCCGCGGTCCCTCGGGATATTTTCATTTTTTCGGGATAAAAAGTAGCCTATGTCCTTCCCTGGGATACAACCTTTAACCATGCCAAGGTTTTGGCGTGAAAAGATAACAAACAGACAGAGTTACTATCACATTTTATAATATTAGTAAGGATAGTAAGGATCAGTAAATTAGTGTAATTAATTTGAACGCTAAGAATCACTAAAGCGTTTGTTCTGACATAATTATGATCCGTAGTTCTTACTAAGCAACGTTGTGGTATAAGGGATGGGTGACCGTTAACTTTCTCGCTTATGATCCGAAGATTGATATTAATTACTTCCACGTGCAAAACTAGTTTTCTTTTCGGAAATCACCAAACATTTAATAATCTTTATTATATCAATGCTTAAATTCATTGTTATTTTATCGTTAGATCGTTCTTTATGATCCTTAGATAGCAACTTACTAGTAGGTTATTTTTATAGTGTTATACCACTTAGGTATTTCATCGCAAAAATGAAATGAAAAGACTTGTCAAAATTTTCGATTCCGACGGGATTCGAACCCGCAATGATACGTCGATCCTCCTAAAGCCGAAGCTGCCTTTACCAATTCGGCCACGGAATCCTTGTTTAGTTAGTTTTTACTGTCCAAAAATCATCCCAACGCCGGTAGACAAGTGCTGGCATCCCGCTTTCAATACAACAACGCCCATTTTGACGTTAGCGTTTCGTTGTCGAAGTTTAGTTAGTTTTTACTGTCCAAAAATCATCCCAACGCCGGTAGACAAGTGCTGGCATCCCGCTTTCGATACAACAACGCCCATTTGACGTTAGCGTTTCGTTCGTTTTTGAGCTCTTTTAAGTCAATTAGAGGTCCAGTTGATGGTCTGTAATTAACAACGTTGAATGGGTACTTACAGATTGATGGAACTTCTTTGTTAAGCAAGATTGTAATGTGTTTTTGGAACTATTTGTTTATAAGTTTGTTAACATCTTCTGGTAAAACATCGTACATTAAAAAAGTAAGTAAAGTACTTAAGTTCGTATGAGTTAGTGGCCAATTTTTAGGCCGCCTTGAGGCCTCCGTCATGGCCTAACGATTTAAATAGCCGGGACCGACAATTTAATGTGCCCTCTGAAGCATGGAAGTAGATGAAAATGCCACTAGCGGTCACCCATACACTTATAGACCGTTTCGAACGATCCAAAAAACATTAAGTGTTAACTTTGGATAGGGCGTGATTGACTCACAAACATTGCTTTCAGATTTACTTAAATTGGTAGGAAATCTGAGGTTATAATAATAATTTTTTTAATGGGGATTTTGAAACCATTGGAAACAGTACCTTCTCTTTTTTGAAACAGTGAAAAGCGAATCAATGAAAATAAATCAGACTGAATCATTTTATAATTAGATCCAATTAAGAATTTAGACCTAAGCAGTGGGGTCGTTGGGACTTTTTATTCCCAACTACCCCACTAGTGGGCGGTTAGTGGGGTCGTTGGGAATAAACAAAAAAAAAACTTTAATAAATCTGCATATATTTCTGAAAAGCTTTTCACCCCACTGGTTCAAAAGAGCCAGTGACTTAACTAGAAAGAGAGAGAGAAACTTATTACTAATAAACAGAATGTATTACTAATGAAGACTAAAACTTTTTGTGTAAAACCTTATCAATAGCAATTCCTTGCTATCCCTTTTTGTACACAGTACACAGTACTAGGTGGCCCTTCTAAGGGACAACGACGGACACTAATTACGGAAAAAAATAAAAAACCAAGAACTGTACACAATGATGGATAGACGTGTCCTCGCTCGATTCGATTATATCGATTATAAGGATTAATGCTTCGATGATTCGATACTTTTTGCTTGCGATTGTACGGATTATCTGATTTCCATGATTTTGTGATTGATAAAGGACTACAGTACCTTACATTATTTTCAACCGACTTCAAAAAAGGAGGAGGTTCTCAATTCATCTGTATGTTTTTTTTTTTTTTATCTTGTTACGCGATTGTTCCGCCATTTGTTGACCGATTTGCAAAATTCTTTTCATGTTTGAAAGGGTATACTCCAGAGGTGGTCCCATATAAATTTTATTCCTGAGGGATTGATAGTTTCCCCGTAAAACTCTAAACACCTTCCCTCCTAGCCATGTCACAAATAGAAATCGAATCGACAGCTTGACGCCCTGAGTCACACCGCGTTTCGAGTCAAACATTGAAGTCGGTTTTCTTTTTAGTATAAAAACGTTATTTGATTATTATTTTGTTAGTAGGTATGAGCTATATTACTAAGTACTATCTCGTGTTTTTGTTTAAGTGACATAGTCACTAGGTATTTCTAATCTAAGAGGCACAAAGTACCCTTAGATTAAGTACGCTTTAAGTTTACAATTTTGCTTAATGTTTCTTCAACAATGAAGTCATCTTAAACCATATTAGCCAACAGACCAAATGTAGCCAACAATAGTTATAATTATAAGTTTCTATAAATGCGCGAGCTTATAATATTTTTATAATCAAGCCTTAATGTATTAGATTTTATATATACTTTTATGATTAGATTGAAAAAATTGTGTAGGTCCTAGCCAAGCCATCTCAATGTCCCAGGCACTACAGTATTGAGTGTAGGCATAGGTTGCTTCCTGACCGTTTCTTAACCGGAAATATTTTTGATTTGAAAACTTCTTTAGCCGCGTCAGGTATTTTTCTTATGGGAAAAACTATCAAACTCAGTCACGTCTGTTACCGGTTACGACACCATTCTCTTGATACGTACCTTAATTTCGTCACTTCATTTGTTTCTTCACAATGGTCTATTTGTGAGAGCCTCGGGTGAGACTGCCCCGAGTTCGAATCCCAGGGGGATAGTAACTTTTTGAACTTTTCTTAATTTTAGCACCGTTACCGAAACCTCGGTGCAAGTTTTCACTTCTGTTGGCACTTCCAGAGCGCCACAATTTTTTTTGTCCGTGGTACTACCAGATAAATTACCCGTGTGATGCATATTGTTTTGTCTTTATACTTTTTCTAAATCAAATTAAGAATCCATTTTAGAATACAATGGAAATGTTGATACCTGCAGTTTGACAAGCAATTTCCTAAGATTCTTTATGGTCTTGGTACAAGATAAATGAACGAATCTGCGTTTATCCCTAGTTTCAGAAAAGGAGAATGGCGCGTCGGGTCACATAATGCATTATAATTTTATACAAAGATACAAACTTCAAGAATGAATATGCAAAAGCGATGCGTGTGTAACGATTGAGTTATTGTGATCGGCGCGCGTGTGTGTGTGTTTAGGGCTGGCTTCCATGGCTAGCTATAATACCTACTCTAGTAATAATGTTTTACTATATTTTCTATATAAGTATTTAAAACTTATTTTTTGTGAGTGTACTAAAACGGCATAATATTCACACCTAAACTGGACCAGTAGAGAAAAAAAATTACGTGAATAGATAGTAGGTTATAATTATCACTTACTTACTAGAAAAACTACTACCTTCGTAGGAAAATCTTGAGGCGCAGGTAATAAGAAAAAAAATGCAGGACTTTTCACACAGCATCATCTAGCCCCAAAGTAAGCAGAGCTTGTGTGGGTACTAGAATGACTGATAAACTACAGAACTTATATACTTTTTGTTTGTAAATACATACATATTATACATATAGAAACACCCAGACCCGAGGCAAATATCTGTAGGTCATGCAAACATTTGTCCCACGGCGGGGATCGAACCCACAACCTTCTGCGTCGCAGGGCGGACCTTCGCCCACTGCGCCACAGAGATCGTCAAAATATTTGAGCCCTGGCACATATTTGAGCATCCATTCAGAATTCATTTAAAAGTTCGATACTAAGTATAATATAGAAACAGCTTATTATATTCGAGCAATTACATAAAAAAACAGTAGATATTTGCGACTTACATAACTAAAATGAAACTGAAATAATTTTGTTTCAAGGTGTGGTCGTGCATCCTATCACCTTTACTAATACATTGATACAGGAGGCCATACTCGTAACATTGTTCAATATTTCTCAATGTCAAGCCATCCTAACCGTATCACATCGAAAGCTCGCACACACACGCGCGCATGTGTGCGATGCGCACACGCATCGAAGAAATGCATATTTTATGACGTCTGCTCACATTCAGCGCGGTGCCACAAAGAAATTATACGCGCATTAAACCCGTAGAGGTGTGAGGTTTTTTTTCAATTTTTATATGACCTATAGATAGTACTTTTAAGGCAGTACATCGTATAATTTAACGTTAGCATGTTTATGCATTCGATCTTTTAATAGATTTTTAGCGTGACTAAGGTAATTTTTTTTCTGATAATTTTAAAATTATAATCCCTATTTGGTATCCATAACCATTTTATCTATTCTTTATTGTTATGTCTCAACCAACCATACCCCTACAATCTACCAGTGCTAGTATTGAACTAGAAGTTATTGGTTTTTATAAAACTTAAATTATTATAGGTACTAAATACTTAGAATACCCGTATATGTAAAACAAAAAAAGTACGTGAGTGTCGTGGAACACACGTTGGAACGAAGTTTGTACATTTGACATTTTGCGCACCCTGTGCACCACTTTTCGCACTCTGCGCATCTTATTTTTGCGCACTACCATGCGCACCATTTTGCACAATTTGTGAAGTTATCAACGAAATAATGTTATTTGCTCCTGTATAGTTGGGTTCTTGCAGTTATCCTATTATTCCCCGGAGACAGCGATATGTTGTGACGGTCAAATCGATCGCTTTTTTTCTAGCCTCCATCTTCAATACCCGAAAAGGAACTTCGTTCCAAAAATTCTATAATCCTTTAAGTTTCATATCCTTGATTAGCAATGATATTCCCATTACAAGCCTAGCAATGACGTCAGAAAAAATATTTAGGACTAAATCTCCACAATTTCTCTGTTCTCACAAGAGGATATGCAGACCGGGCCTAAGTTAATTAACAAAAGGGCGAGTTGATGCGAACAGCGCATGCGCTGAATGGGCCCTCAGTGTGCAACATCCTTTATGACGGAACTTCTTGTACTTGACGATCTGATTTGTAACTGAATGGAATATTAGGAAAATAGTACCCATGGTACTGAATCTTATATACCTACTTATCGGTACTCAGAGTCACTAACGTCTACTTATATCCGTAGCTTAGAGTTTTATACGAAAAACCTTGACATACGATAAAATACTTTATTTTGTGCCACAAAAATTACACAGAATGTACATACTTAGTTACAAAAAAGGTTAATATAGGTAAAAAATATTTGCAAAAGTGCCTAACTTAAATATAAATGGCAACAAAATTGGCCGCCACTCAGCATATTGTTATAGCAGCAGGTATGCTACTATAACGCTGGTCTTCCGTGACGGCAGTGACTCTGAGTGCGGCTGTCAGTCGTGTCTACCATTTTAATATTTTCTTAAAACTATACCGACTAACACGATTCAAACGAAAGTAGCACCAATTTAAAAAGTTATCTACATACTTAATTACGGATATTAATGATACAGTATCACAAAAAAGTAATTATAATAGACTGATGTTAACTAAATAGATCATGTAGCTAATGTACCGTTACAATCGTGAGTGTAAGGCTGCGTTTATATTGAAAGATGCGACACGATTCTGTGATGAACATAAAATGGCGGCAATATTGCCTTTACTGTTGTTGTACCAATATTTTGAGAGCTTTTTTTAAGAGCCGTGTTGGTCTTAGGATACTATGAGAGTACCTATGAGAGATGACACTAAGTACTTCTATGAGGATATATATTGGTCCCTTTTAAACAAATGTGCACACACATGCATAAGAGCTGTGTTGGACAAGTGAAGTAGTGTTCATACCAACTTACAATCTGCAAATCTTGGGTTCATTTTTTGTAATGTGTTGTTAAGTATTCAGCTATTTCCCCCTCCTCTTCTTCCTTCTTCTGTAGATAAAAAAAAACTTAGGCCTTTACATCTATATAATATTAGATGATTTATACAGCGTCAGGAGGCAACCTATGCCTACACTTAACGGGACGCTGTAGTTCCTGGGACATTGTTTGAGATGGATTAGGCTTGCCCAGCACCTAAACCATCCTCTCAGCTTAATTAACCGCCCACAGGAAAGACGACGTCAATACGTGTGGAGCTGACTAAGCTGCGGGTTTCCTCACGATGTTTTCCTTCACCGTTATGAGCAAAGAAACCTTGATTTGTTTCGCAATCGCCTCACCTGTATGACCATAGCCTTAGCTTTATCAATTGAAGATATCAAGGAAAACAAAATTGTATGACTGCTATGTTAAAATATGGATTCTTTTCAAAACCATTCAAAAGTGCGATCGTCAGATACCTATAGATGGAATAACAATGAAATTATCTATACAGGAAAACGTAAAAATATTTCATATCTGACAATACGTGGTTAGTATAGATATTACTAGTCCCCCTCGGTTTTGCCTGTGGTCGCTCGGAAATACTTAATTTATCCTGGATAAGTAAGCTATGAGTTGCTTTAGGATATAAGCTTCATTCAACAAAATTCATCGAAAGCCGTTTAGCCGTTTTAGCGTGAAAGTTTGACAAACATCCTTTTTTTTTTTTTTCGGAGGGCCTAATACTAATGGCCTATGAGGCCGTTTTAGTGTTACCATCAGAACTTTTGCATTTTAAAATATACAGGCTGCACAAGATGGTGATAATGATGATGATGATATCCTTCGTTCAGCTTCGCAGGTTAGTAATCGTTTGCACTGTTGCTAAAAGACGGACGCAGATTCTTAGAAAGTTTCGTAAAAATAAAACTAGACGCGCTTATCTGTACATCTCGAAATATTATAAAAAGTATGTATGTACATTCTTGTGCCCGCATGCCTCATTTACATTCAATTCTCGATCATATTTCCTGGAGATACAGGTCATAGTTGAATAACATTATCAATAATGGCTTGCTCATCATTGACGTAAGAAATGATTCATTCTTATATTCTGATACAAATTGGGATGAAATTTAAGTCAAGATTTTGAGAAATCTGTGACAGTAATTTTTCAGTAAAAAGTACAAAGCAATTTTCAACTGTGTGTCAATGAATTGGCCTGAATTTTTACGAAAAATCAATTGACGTTTGACTCTAGTCTCTCTCTCTAGTTTCAATGAAACAATACACCGAGTTAAATTTTTTTCAATTAGATATTCAGTCCATATACGTGATCATAAACTATGTATGAATTTGATCAATTTTTTGCCTTAAAACAAGTACCGATCATCATAACTAGTTAATAAGCTGAATTCTTCGGAATTATGTATGAGTGTGTGTCAAGATCTTTGTCTGTACATACACCCATTGCCCCGCCTTACCTGATACAGCCTTCAACCAGTTTGTAAAGACCCCTCCATTCAACAAAAACGTTAATAAAGTAATCAACAACACGTATCTAGTTACGTTGGTCTTGCATACTGAATCTTCGATTCTTATTTATCCAATTCCAAGTTTTCACTTTACATAAATAAAGTCTAAAATCCAATGCTATGCATACGCATACATTTTAGATGTACGAGAGTAAATGTCAATTTAAATGAGAGAACCGATGCTGTTGAACTGAGAAGACCAATTGGTATCAATATAGACAATGGTATAACTAATGAATCGAATTTATCATGTAACTGTGAGAATAGATTGATCGATCAGTCATACGTAACTTTTGAAAAACTTTTACACATCAAACTAAACTAATATGTAGGTACGCTAATATTTTTAGAGGAAAATTTTGTTTGTTAACATAATAGACCATTCAAATACAAAATAAATTATATATGTTTATCAAGGAAAGTTGTATAGATATAAAAATTCGTTCGGATAAAACTATGGGCTGGGCTATAGTAATTTGAAGTACTTATATTATACGAATGCAAGTACACAGTTTTAAATACCAAAGACTTATCCGATCACACTTGTACATCAAAGTACAGTTATGTTGACAAGTTGATTAAAAGCAATTTTTTAATGTAATTTAAGTAAACCTGTACATAAAAACACTTTCAAACTTAAACCTTTTTTAAAAGAGTAAATCTATTGTATAATAATATTAAAATAAAAAGTAAAATGCTTACAAACACTTTTGTACAGACGTATACCACCGATCACTCACAAAGGAGTGACTAGGAGAAAACATTGATTAATTACCATAATAATTTATTTGGTACTCGTAAACTTAGGGTTACATAACAGAGTTTAATACCTACTTTTGAAGGATATAAAAAGAACAAGTGTGAAATATTTAGTAGCATTGTTTATTTACAGTAAGTACTTACATTATATTAATAAAAGTTTTTACATATTGTTAAACCTACTACCTATATTATTAAAGAAAAAGTTTCTGATTGGAACGTGTTAAAACTTTTTGTATTTACTTTTCCATAAAATCATAAATCTACCTACATGTATGGATCAATTTCTTACGCTTACAACCGTCATTTAACGGTGTCCGTTTTTTAAAAACAAAACTATTGTTTTGAATGATGCATGGAGATGGAAGTGATTCCGTCGATCGGAACAAAAGAATAAGTTTTACGGAAAGAATGCTTCGTTTGTTTCGATGGGAATTACCATATTGGAGCTACGAAATCTTCTTTATTACTTACTAGTCGCTTGCACCGACTTCACTTGGATTGGATATGCTAATAAATAAAGAGCGGAGACCTAATCTGCATAAAGGTATGATTCCGAACTCGGCAGTAGGCAGCAATGCTGCGACAACAGTGCTGCGCAGCAATTCTGCCTGTCGCGCTCATTAAGAGCAAGGTGTTGCTCCATTCGCATAGAAATTCATCTTTTATTGACGTCTATCACCATCGCGACACTGCCGCGTAGCAATGCTGCCGATGCAATGCTGCTACGACACTGCTGCCGAGCTCAGAATGTAATCATATAAACCAATGAAGAATATTATATGGGGACCAGCACTTAGTATCACGGCAGCATTGCTGCCTACTGCCGAGATCGGACTCATACCTTTAGACTCTCTCTTTAGGTAAGTTCGTATGAGTGGCCCACTCTGGTGATGGAGTGGAATAAATATTATGTAATATATATACATACAAAGGAAGGCTTATGCCTAGTAGTGAGCTAATCCGGGTGTGGATGATGATGATGTAAGGCCGGAGAATGCCCCTTTAGAGATGTCTAATGGAGTAGTTTAAGATACAATAGGTATACCTAGGCTCATTGTTGTTTTAATAATGGGACGAGATCGTGTAAATGTTTTAGATAATATTGGAACTACTAACCTTCGACGTTTCGATCGGGTTGATCAGGCTATCAAAATACTATATTGAACATTTTTTGAGCATCAAATCTGTGGATTACGATTCATGCTCGCGAGAAAAGCGTTATTTTATATAATTTTATAAATATCTGTTCATTATAACATGACAGTTATATCAAAGCTTGCCGAAAGCAAAAACTTATTATAAAAAAGTTTAAAGATTTATTTTCACACGATTTAAAATTCCCTGAGTGACGGTGACCGAATAATATTCCGAAAGAATCCGTCTTAATCCGACTGGCATTTCGATAAGTGGAAAATGACTTAAATGTCAGTCTGTGTAACAAAGTTCTATGACTAATTGAAATTAAATGTCACTTAAGATTTAGATAAACAGATACCTACTTTGAAAGTTTTGTATCTTATGTGTCATGCGGTAATTTGAACGATTAGGTACCTATAGAATAAAAAAAAAGAAAGAATATATGAGTAGGTATCTTAAAATATCTCCGACAGTGACATCAGTTGAGTCGATGGATCGTTTGCAACGATCTTTAGATGCTTCGACTGTTTATACTGTTTTTAAGAAGAAATGTTATTTCATTTTCTATAGATTTTAAATGAATTTAAAGCGGTATAATTTCTGTAGATTATAAATTATAAATATATTTTTTTGCAAAAAAAAATACCTACTATGTAATACAATAAGTGTAATAATGTAATTCAAGTTTTCTCTTTATAAATAATATATTTTATTACGATACTTATGTTAAGCTAAATTATTCTGTAATTCTATAGTAAAGCTAAATGCACACTTCACAGCTTTTAATGTATCATCGTATGACGAAAGATAGCTTTTTACAAAATCGTTTTTGAAAGAATTAATACCTGTACTTATGTAGAACAGCGAGCACAATAGATGTTAACATACGAGTAATTTTGTGTTACATAAGTCTTGGAGGACTCGTGATGGTAATAATGAGAGTGCCAACAGACTAGGCGTTTTTACCGCGCGTTATTCACGGCAAGCCAAGGCAGATTATGACTGTATCCCAACACATGATGGAAACTCTCTGATCTATAGTTAATGATTCTTTGAAAATGTCTAAGAAGATTTAATTTGAATGTGACCAAAAGCTGTATGTTAAATTTTCTATTGTAAAAATGCTAGTTATCAATCTGTCTGAAATGTTTTTGTTAATGTCAAAGGTGTAAGCTCTAAGTTGCGCGTAAAAAACGCCCAGTCTGTATCAGATAATAATAGACGATGTTTTAGATGATTAATACAGAAAAGACCATTGAAACCAGTAATGGCTCACGACTTAACAAATGCGAATTATTGATACGATTTCGGAAATCGTGATTATTGTTATAATGAAGTGAAAGAGATAGATGTGCTAGGATTTTTGCAAATAAATCAACTGTAAAATTACTGACGTAACTAAAAAAAAAATATTGACGCGCATTTGATCAGTTTTTTATTTTGTATTTTGTGTGTTGTCAGCGGCCTTTACGTGCACAATCTTTCGCGAGTGATTGAGCGTACAGGATTGCGCGCGGGAAAGCCTGTACACGCAATCGCGAGTGATAACTTTGATGCTACGCGTTCTTTCGCGCGCGATTACTCGTTAGTTCTTGTCAAAACAGAATCGTGTGGGAAAGCCTGTACGCGCAATCGCTAGCTTTTTTGAAGCTACGCGTTAATATGCGCGCGTTTGGCTGTATTACTCGCGATAGATTGTGCATGTGTGTGAAGGCTGTAGAGACTATTTTCAAAGGCGGCGATGGGTTTGCAACCTGCCATACATATGCTTAATAATAATTCTACAAAATATGGGCATAATTATCCCAAGTGAATGATTTCCTTCTATTCTATAAGTTCCGATGGGTTCATATACTTAAGGATTTTAGGAAATTTCGTAAGATATTGTGTCTGACCGTTGATGCGAAACAATGGGGTCCGTAATGTTCCATTTAATGGCTTTTTGGTGAACGATCGAAAGTTCCAAGATATGGGTGCGACTTCCTTTGCGTGACTTATTTGTAAACAATAGCTAATGATTATATTACGATAAGCGTTGTAAAAATAATGTTATTTGTTTTGAATTTAACCGACTTTGTTAGACGACCTTGGTTAGATGATTGCTGGGCAACAACCACCCAGGTGCGAGTTCGAATCTCGTGGCGACACAAATGTTTGGTTTACAGTTCCTGGTTTGGGTGGTTGTGGTACTCTTAATTTAAGATACTGGCAAAGGGAAACATAATGGAGGTCAGGTCGTTACACTGTAATGATGATGATGAGTGTTCTATATTTTGTTACAGGTCTACTTTCAGCGTTGAGTCATTTGGATCAAGCCAGGAAAAACTCCATGAGCACAACTGTCGACTACTCTAGATATGTAAAAAGGTATGTACCTCTTTTGTCCAGTACCAAAAATAGTACATCAGTCATGTGGTTCCTATAACCCAAGCTCTGCTTACTTCTGGGCTAGGTGATGATGTGTGAATTGCCCAACTTTATGATTTATTTTATTTAACATCATGAGTGCCCATGACTCAGAAACTGTTCGTGCGGGGCACGCATTAAACTATGCTTTCAGCACAATATTTCTTCTTTATCCCACTCCTTCTTCACTCTTCCATCCACTCTCTGATTCTCTTTAAAGAAGAGAGCTGACCTGCATAGCGATTGTTGCTTCAGCGAAACGCATCCGTGACGAAACCGGCTGTTCAATCGATCGCAGTGCAAGAGACGTCAGTTTTGAATGAACTTCACGGAGCGGTTTTGTCGCGAATGCGTTCCGCTGAAGTTTGAATAGCTATGCTGCATCATCTGCTTACTGCATAATCATGAGCACTGGTTGTAGGTATGCATAGGTTTTCTCATGATTATATCCATATCAACAGATACAGTTCCACGTTAGAATGCGGTTCCTCATACTGCAAGGACCTGGGCTACCGGGAACACTTCCACTGCATGGACTGCACCGCCAGGGTCTTCTGCAAGAAGGAGGAGATGATCCGTCATTTCAAGGTAAGGACAAAAACTCCATTACCAGAGTTGGCTACTAACTCAAAATCATTGAAGAATCGATTGAGTTCCTCATTTAAGTTCCCCAGAAGTTCAGGACCAAAAAGAAACGAGCCACTACCATCCTTTTATGGAAGCGTTTCGTCTTTTATATATTTTATATTGGTTTTTTTTTCACAGTGGCACAAAAAACGTGACGAATCTTTAGCCCATGGGTTCATGAGGTACTCTCCATTGGACGATTGCTCGGAGCGATTTTCCGACTGCCCTCACAACCGGAGTCAAACCCACTACCATTGCATTCAAGATGGCTGTGATAAGGTATGTAATAAACATTTTCTCCAGGCCGAAGTTACTTTACGAAGTAAAAGTTTTTTGGTAATAAAAAAATATGGGTGTGTTTTTCAGCATTTTACATCAAATGTTTCTTTTACCACAGGTCTACATCTCAACATCAGACGTGCAAATGCACGCGAACTACCATCGCAAGGACTCCGCGATCCTCCAAGAAGGTTTCCAGCGGTTCAGGGCTACAGAGAGCTGTGCAGCTCCTCACTGCGTGTTTGCTGGCCAGCGGACCACACACTTCCACTGCCGTCGACAGGGCTGTACCTACACCTTCAAAAATAAGGCTGATATGGGTAAGCAAAGGTGTTCAAAATCCTGGAAAATATATATTCTTTTCAGGTTGTGTAGGAAAGGAGCCTTTTTGAGGTGTATTTAAAATCCTTTCACCACGAAAGGAGCCTCTTAAATGTGCACTTATATTATGATGTAAACTTTAATTTTTATTTTTTTATAGTGACGTGGCAGATTGGTAAGGCACTTCGGCTTTTGGAGGGTCATCTGATCGTTGCGGGTTCGAATCCCGTCGGAATCGAAAATTTTGAAATAAATCATTTCTCAACTTATTATCTTTTCACCACACTGGTTCATAAGAACTAGTGAAACGACAAGAAGGTAGTGTTCATATTCATACCCAAGTTTATCGTGTACGATGGGATACTTTGAGGTGGAATGAGAATCCTTTCACCACACTGGTTCGAAAGAACTGATGACACGACAAGAAGGAATCTCAACTATCATGTCAAAATCGTCAAAATTTTGTTCATCATTTCATCACAGTTGGTTGCAAAATAATTTCCATTTCTCTATTCAAACTCTTCTTTCTCCCACAGAAAAACACAAGACCTACCACATCAAAGACGAAGCACTTTCCAAAGACGGCTTCAAGAAGTACATGAAGAACGAAGCTTGTCCTTACCGTGACTGCAGGTTTTCCAGAACTTGCAACCATATCCACTGCATCAGACCTCATTGCAACTACGTGCTGCATTCCAGCAGCCAGATCTTCACTCATAAGAGGAAGCATGAGAGAAAGGAACAGGAGATGAGCTTTGGGTAAGGACTTTAAGATTAGAGGTAGAAGGTGGAGTTTCGTGTGTAATCATGGAAGAATGGAAGACAGAGTCTGTACGGTCAGTGACAGAAATTCATGAACATTTGATTTTATAGAATCTTCCATATCTTCGAAGTTGGTGAATTTTAGCTTTTGATGCTTCGCCTTACGCCATTACTATTTGTGAAAAATACACAATTTGCCAACAAATAATTCCAATGTTGTTTATTTACAGAAACTAAGCTACTGCATATTTAGATATATTTACAAAATACAACAGGATTAGTCAAGCTATCTAAGGATCGTTAGAAACGATCTATAGATAGCTCAACTGATCCAGGTCACTGTCAGTCGGAAGCGTGCCCAAAACACTGGCGGCATTACCACGCTGGATGGCAATGATGATCCTTTGAGCCAAAAATGTGCCAGCTCTCGGATCACGCGTCGCTTTGACCAGACGCTCTGAAAGAATTTTGAAAACCCGAGCTTTAGACTAATACAACATACTTAATTTTTGTTCTCGGTTTCTTTTAACCTTATTTTTTCACAGGCTTCCAACATCTGTAATCCAAAACGCGCTGATGCAGCAAGGAGCTGACATGAGCATGTACTCTCCTGGAGGAAGTTTCCACATCGACGATGATCTATCCAACCCTATGATGGATGACTATTCTCCACAATTCGTAAGTATTTATTCCAGTTCATTTCCAATTCAACTGGCAGTAGGCTTCATTTTGACATTTGAAACCCATTCGGGACTTCAATTGTCATTTTCGTGATTGGTTGAGCTCTAGTGGGATGACAACTGGGAATGGATTTCAAGTGTCTAATAAGGCTGCAGGTGGTAGGTACAGCGTCCCGTTGAGTGTAGGCATGTTGCCTCCTGACGCTGTTTATATCATCTAGTATATTAAAAGCCTACGTTTTCTTTCTGACATAGCTTTATCGAACGTGCCTATAACCTTAGACATTGAGAAGGAGCTTGGACTTCATCTAAGATAATTTCTACCGTGCCTTAGAGACACAGTCGTAATGCATCCAATTGGGTTGAATTGGGTATGAGAATTGCGTATTCCCTGGATTAGCATAAATGGTTTTTTCTCAAGTAGCACGTTACAGTTTGTTTGTGAAATTGCGACGAATTTTCAAAGCCAACAATATTTAGTTCATTGTTTGTGGAGTTTCGGATAATTGTTCAAAAATTTGTAAAGTCTTCCATGAATTTACATTCCTCTCCATCCAAAGGTTGCCTGATAGCTCCTCAGCGATAAGGCCGTCCATTGTGCACTGTAATGGTTCTCTCTTCTTTTGTATGTGTGCAATAAAGTATTTTCATTAATTCATTCAAAGTCTTGAACAGTCTGTAGCCAGTTCATCATTTGCAGAACCCAGCAATGATGGAGGAGATCTCCAGGAAGTACATCGAAACCTTCAACGGCAGTAAGGAGGCAGAAGACAAATGCAGCAAATGCAGCGCTTTGAACAAGCACTACCACTGCTTGGCTGATGGCTGCAAGATGGCTCATAGGTAAGCTTTGAAGACTTTGACCTTCTTTAAATGCTTTCATTTCATGTTGTTTTTCATCAATCAGACGGTTTTCAGTAATGGTTATTAATTTAAGCTGTTTTAATTTTAGATCAATGATCCTGTTTTAACTTACGCTATAAAACTTTCACCTGGAAGAATTGGGAAATAAGAAATGTGAATGCATTTCTCTCTGCCTCTTTGAGGCGCACATAAAATCATTTCTTCTTCTTTTTTTTATGAAAACTTACTCGGGACTACCACGACACAAGCTTTGCTTAGTGCGATTTAATTTTTAATAAAATCAATTATCTTATCTTTCACCGCATTGGTTCCAAAGAACTATAATAGTGACACGCCAAGAAGATTCATAGAACGTTGTCAGAAACAAATTTACCCCTGTGAAACGTTTAATGACATGTGCATTGGGATATTCGGCAACATTGTATAGTAAACTCGTCAAGTAACCTTAAAAACCAGAGCCATTGTCATTAATCAACAACCTTCCAGCTGCCAGACTACAATGATGAAGCACGTGATGGAACATGAGCAACAGAACCAGGTGACAGAAGCGTACTTTGTGACCTACACCCGTCACAACCCGTGCGGCAACTCCGCGTGTCAGCATATCAGAGATATTACACACTACCATTGTACTTGGGTAAGTTGAAACGATCAAGATTGTATCTCAAAGTCACGGTGGCCAATCAGATCAAGGAATTATTTAAAGACAAAAAACCTACGCGATTTACACGATACCATTCTTGCCTCTTGCCACAAAGTTTGAGAAAGCAAGAGACAAGAAAGCAAGACATGGTATGCCAGAATGATATCGTGTAAATGGCATTTTAGAGTCACGGAATTTAAGATGACTTTAAGATAGAAGACTATCAGCCAAATTGCTATATGTCTAGACGTGTGTAGAGGACTTAAGAGTTGCATTTAAAAAGCTATTAATGGCTTCTTTTAGGCACAAGAAGTACGAGATTTACAAAGTAGACTTAGAAGAAAGGATGTTGATAACCCTTCCTTTGGCAGTACGAGTCAAAAGACACAGAAGGAAACTGATGGCTAAGTAGAATAATCACATCATAATGTTTGTTTCAGGAAAATTGTGGTGCGGTGATCCTATCATCAGAAGAGCATCCATTCAGACGCTTGGAACACCACCGTCAGCACGCAATACTCAGCCCTATGTCCCCGAACTTAGCGGCGAGATTCGCACCCAACTTCACCCCCCAATTATCAGCCATCCATCCGAATATGGCTGCTCAATTAGGCCAGGTTTCAAACCTTCCGAATCTGCCTCCAAATTTGGCTCAACTGGCACAAATGGCTCCAACTTTGTCTTCGCAATTGACTCCTAATCTGCAAGCTCAGTTGAACCTTGGACCCAATCCTAATGTCCAGCAGGTTAACCCCTCGAGTTCTTTAGATGAAATGTTCAGCAGGAAGAGAGGGAGACCGCCAAAGAACCGTGTGGTGGAAGTTTGGACTGATAATGTCAATGTGAGTTTAGATTCTATGCTTTTTTTTGAGCTAAATGTATGGCACTAAAGCTGGCACACAATAGGTACTTCTATCATAATGTAAAAAAATATAATCATCTGTTTTATGCATGTAATAAATTTTAAACAAAACTTTCAATGATTTTGCGTGAGTTTGAAGATGAGAGAAAGATGCCTTTTGAAGTTGAGAAGTGCCTTTTGAATTTCCTTCAGATTCTTTTTTGAAAAATTAAGGATACCTAGACTTAGGTACAGTCAGCAACGAAAGTCGATTAATATTTTATGTTTCACAAATCTGAATATTTCCGAAATACGTAACCATCATGATCAACATTTTTACTAATATTTGGAGTCTTGGTTCAAAGTACGGAAAGTACGGTGTAGGAAAACATCGTGAGGAAACCCGCAGTTTAGTCAGCTCCACACGTATTGACGTTGTCTTTCCTGTGGGCGGCTGATTAAGCTGAGAGGATGGCTTAGGTGCTGGGCAAGCCTATTCCATCTCAATCAATGTCCCAGGCACTACTGCGTCCCGTTTGGTATAGGCATGGATTGCCTCCTGACGCTGTATAAATCATGTAATATAGATGTAAAGGCCTAAGTTTTTTTTTTTTGGTTCAAAATAATTTCTCAAAAAAAAGTATTTTTTTTCTTGGTTTTCGAAAACAAAAGCCATTTTAAAAAGTTCAACTGTTAATCGACTTTCGTTGCTGACTGTACCTATATTTATACCTTGAAGTTTCATTAATAAATTCTAGATTAACAGAATTATCTAGTATAGTCTTGTTATAAATATCTAAACTAAATCTATCTACCAGGTGACTCCACAAGCCATCTTTACATCCTTCAAGCTGCCGAAGAGCAATCAGCTACCGCCAGTGGCTCCGTCCCCCGTGATCGCTTCCGTTGAAGAGTTCCCTGTAAGTGAAATACCTTATCTTATCATCATAAGATTCTTTCTCCTAAGCGCTATCTAAAATAGTGGTCCATCAGGGTATTGTAATTGTTCCTAGTTTATTCCTTCATTAATACTTTGGTCGATTTATCGTCAATTGTTATAGATAGAACATTTTTCGCCTTGAACTTTTAGCTTTGACTTTTTAGAATACAATTTGAGCTATTATTTAGTTAAGTTCTGTATATCTGCATTCTGAGGTCATTCTGTATTATGTATTCTAACATCAACAACTAACAATTCTTTATTTTCTTCCAGCGCATCAAATTCCAGCACTTCGAAGTCTTCACCAGCCCTGACACCTGTTCCTCATCCTACCCTTCCTGTCTCCTCCGTCTCACCCGTCTCCACCTCCACTGCTTCAACTGCTCCTTCTCCTCAGAAACCCACAGCATCATGGAAACCCACATGAGGGAATCCCATTCCATCTCCCCCCTACTCGAAGGCTTCGACTACTTCGCGTCTTTCGACCACTGTGGAGGAAAGAGTTGCTTCAAAAACCAGCTTAGGAACCACTTTCATTGTGCCCAAGGGAATAACTGTCCCGCGATTTTAACTCAATATTCAGTTCTGGCTACTCATAAGCATGGAAGAGGAACTCCAGTGACGAGTATCAAAGAAGAGGGAAGTTTTGAAGAAGCGAAAGATTATTCGTTGAAGGAAAGAGCCTCAGCTGATAGTATTGGGTCGATGAAGGACGGGAACGATTTTGCAGCTAATTTTTCGATTAACTCGATTAAAAGCGAGTTTGAGAGGGAGCAGGATAATATTTCGGGTGAGTGTTGCTCTTTTACATATTTGTTAAATTACGAGTAATGAAAAAACGGAGGCCTTTACATCTATACTAGATGATTTATACAGCGTCAGGAGGCAACCTATGCCTACACTTAACGGGATGCTGTAGTGCCTGGGACATTATTTGAGATGGAATAGGCTTGCCCAGCACCTAAACCATCTTCTAAGCTTAATCAACCTGGCCCACAGGAAAGACGACGTCAATTCGTGTGGAGCTGACTAAACTGCGGGTTTCCTCACGATTTTTTCCTTCACCGTTAAGAGCTCGTGTTAAAGCGCATATAAATTTTACGAAACGATAAATCCATTGATGCACGGCTGGGATTCGAACCCACGATCTTCGGATTGAAAGTCGAGGCACAACCCCATTCGACCAACACGGCACGACCAATTAAAGTAATACACATTAAAAAAGCGAGTAAGCTGATACAATCTTATAACCAACCCTTGTATAAAAAGCTTTTCATTTTTGTATTATTCCTCAAAAAATAAAGAATAGTTTTTCATTGTATATTTGGATTTTGAATCTAAGAAATCTAAAAATAAAATAGGCTAACAAACTTAAGCTTCAAACAATGATTCCCAAAATCCAAAATGTCAACTCCCCCAAAATCTTAACTCCCAACTAATACCCTCTTTCCTTCCAGTAGTAAAAGCTACGGGAACCTTCTACCCGTCATCTCACCTCAGAAGCAACACATCATCACCTCGAAGCATCTACGACGCCTCTCCATCCAAGGACCTGAAGCTTAAAATGGAATTGGACAAGAAATTCGAACCCCCGAAAATGTTACCGACCATCCCACCGTCATGCCACGACCAGAATTGTCCATTGAACAAGAATGCTGGAGGAATGAATCTACATTACCATTGTCCGCATTGTAATCAAGCGTATGTGGATCTGAAGCTTCTGTTCTCTCATATGGTGAAGAAGCATAGTGCTATGGAACCTGCTGGATTGGCTGCTACTAAGGTAAGACTCCATTGATATCAACACGTTTAAGATACACTAGATTACTACATAAAGGGGACCTCTATATGGTGCGTTCAAAATCCTACTAGTTCGAAAGAACTAGACACGACAAAATGAAGAACTAAGTTAATATGTCGCGTTTGAGATACTTCCATTAAAAAAATCCGAAAATTCGTAGACTAATTAGTACTACACGATTATGTCTGAGTAAATTATTGTTTATTTTCCTTCTATTACAGTCGAAAGTATTTTGTTCCCCAAGTTTCGAAACCATAGTGTAAACAGTGATAAACAAATGCATACTTGGCTTTATTATTACAACAGCAATACTTTGAAAATAGGAATCTCATGCTTTTGTAGATACCTAAAACCATATTGTGTGATATTGTACCATTTTGAAATATTTCGGGCATGTAGAATTTTTGTTCATCCGATTGGTTATATTTGTAAGATGAACGAACGGCATGTGGGCTGTTAAAACGTCTTTGTTGAAGAAGATGTATGTGCATTTACATACTTAAAAATAAAGAAATCTTAAACGCATTGTTGCGATTTCATTTTGAAATCCGGTCATCAAATTGTTTTGGAGATCGGAATAATAACAGAATTGAATTTCAATGGACAATTGTTGCAATTTGTATGAGCACAATGATTAAAGACAATGTATTTTGACATGTTTTGAGAGTGTCTTATTTTAAACAGGCGAAATTTTTGATCAGGCTATGTCTTTATAAAAACGTAAACGTAAACAGGTTCACGACTGTATCCCCAAGGTGCGGTAGACATTCTCTTAGATCTTTTTATGTTACTTGAAGATATCCTATGAAGATGCCTAAGGGGGTAGTCAGAGGCATGTCCATACACATATTTGATACATGCACATCTTGTAGAAGTTAGTATTACAGATGTGACAGGTTGCAAGCCCGTCACCGCCTATAAGAACACTAACTGGTTTCCTCACGATGTTTTCCTTCACCGTTTAGAGCAATGTAATTATAATGTTCATAAATAACTAATGAGTATGAACAACACACACCAAGTCTTATCCTGCTAGCTTAAATCTATTGTTAATGGACAATTTTTTAATAAAAAAAAAATGCTCTTTTATGACAGAACTAACAATAAACATACATTACCTACATAAGTGTGTTTGTGTACTGAAAACAAAAAACATGATAACGCCTGCATTCCCAACGAACGGTAGAAATTCTCTCAGATCTTATGAAAATATTTATATTTAGGTAATCAATCAACTTCGGAACAAGCCAGTAGGACCATTTTGATAAATGCACCTCTGAATTTCGCCAGTTCTATATTTCGACACGTCGCTTACATCGACAATCCTTAAATTCCACAAGCATTATTTCGACGGAACATACTTCGACAGTTAAATCATCATTGTTTTGTTGCCCTGGTTTTTCACAGTTGGTAGCGAAGGAACAGGTAGAATCACCTACTTTTAAGACTATTTTAAGTGATCCCAGCGGTCCTACTGAATAAATGATTTTTGACTTTGATTTCTTATGTTACCTTAACAGATTCTTATAGCCCGTTGTTCTTTCAGGAGACCCTGGAGCGAGAGTACCCAGAGATCTCCATCCTGCCTTCCACCGCTTCCTCATCCAGCCAGGCTCCGTCTCCGATCCACAACCATCGTCCACCAAACCCAGCGGATCAGGTAAGAGTCACAAACTCGTGCGAGTTTGATTCTGGGGCCAGCCCCAGAATCAAACATTTTGTCCCAGGACAAAATGTTCTCTTGATCTGAAATTTCTATTGATGACAAGATCTGCAGACATGTTTGTCCAGCAGCCTTATTGTCTAACTTGAAATCCATTCCCAGTTGTCATCCCAATAGAACTCAACCAATCACATAATATAAAAATGACAATTGAAGTGCAAAATGGGTTTCAAATGTCAAAATGAAGCCCATGTCCACCTACTATACAGGATCTAAAGTCAAATATATTTCTGTCAACTTTAAATAAACCATCTACATCTCCAGGTCCAAGCAGTCCAAAGTCTACTCCTCCAGCAGTACCTCGCTGGTGGAAGGAAGGGCAGTCTCCAGGAACAGCTGAAGAT
This sequence comes from Epirrhoe tristata, assembly GCA_951394285.1. NCBI lineage: Eukaryota > Metazoa > Arthropoda > Insecta > Lepidoptera > Geometridae > Epirrhoe > Epirrhoe tristata. The sequence goes on from OX596161.1 coordinate 4,995,039, forward strand.
GCAGCAGCAGTATACGGCCTCGTTAGCTGGTCTTCCAGGCCTGGCCCAGGTCGCGCTGTTTGGCCAAGGGTGAGTTCACCCTTTGTAATATTTTCCACTCTTAGCTGCAAGGAGTATTATCTACCCCGCCGCGGGACAAATGTTTGTATGACGTAGGTACAGATATTTGTCTCGGGTCTGGGTGTTTCTATGTATAATATGTATGTATTTAGGAACAAAAAGTATATAAGTAGTTTATCAGTCATCTAGTACCCATAACACAAGCTCTGCTTACTTTGGGGCTAGATGATGCTGTGTGAAAAGTCCAGCATTATTTATTTTTTATTTATTTACCTTTTTGTAATCTAGGTGCGCTCGTTTGATGGATCGTTGAAGTTTAGCAACGTTCTAAACGGTCAGTAAGTGGGTGACCGCTAGTGGCATTATCAACAGAGTGCTTCCGTGCTTCAGAGGGCACGGTCGATCCCGGCTTTTAAGTCGCTAAGCCATGACAGAAGCTTTTGTAGCCTAGAAACTCCGTCACCTTTTGCAATCTTACTTTGTGTTCCTAAACATGGTGAGAGGCATTTTTTGCTGTAGACCCATAACACAACAACAAAATTAGAAACTATGAGCCGATAATACGATGCCATTCTGGCATACCTACCATCTCTCTTGCTTCTTCTCAAGCTACGGAGCAAGAGCCAATATTCTGTGACAAAAGGCCAGAATGGTATCGTGTAAACAGCGTCTATGGCAATAATGGAAGATAATATGGCCATTTGAATAAAAAAAATATCTTTCCAGTGGGTCCCCGTTCCCGCTGTACCCAATGATGTACCCTCCCGAGCTGCTGCTGGAACAGAGCCTGATGCAGGGCCATGGTCTACCACCAGGCATGGATAAAGAGGCTGAGATGATAGCTAAGTCGTGAGTATTCTGATACTGATTCTTATTATTCCTCTAGTGGTCTAGTGGTAATGGCCCGCCTTCTGATCGTAAGGTCGTGGGTTCAATCCCCGGTCGTGCACTAAAATTTATGTGCACTATGCCAGTACTCTCAAACGGTGAAGGAAAACATCGAGAGGAAACCGGCATGTCGTAGAAGTGTTAAACTTAAAAAATGTCAAATGCACGAAAGGAGCCTCTTTGAGGCCGTCTTATAATCGTTTCACCACTGGTTCGAAAGAACTGGTGACACGACAAGAAGATGAATAATTCCTCTATGTTGAACCATTACTCTCCAAAGGTTAACTGAAAGAGATCGATAAGGCCGCCCATTGTACAGTAGTTCTATAAATAAGAAAAAGTTAAAAAAAAACTCATTATCTCCAGTTCTTGATTTTGTCAAAATCGAACCCGCACTTCCTCAACATTTTTCCATTATCACTACTTCCCCAAAAAGGGCAGTAAATTCACCATGTAGATTTCCTTATTTTAATGTTATTTTAACCCTTTGATAAACCAATAGGTACTTATCCTATTTTGTACTCATTGTATTAACCCCCATTATCGTTTTTTTAGTAGGAGAACCCACACCACCAGAGGTCCTCACATGCGAGTGTTAAAGGACGAGCCGATACCTGAAGGCTACCTTCGATTCAGGTTCAATGAGGACTGCGCGTACCCTCACTGTGGTTACAGGTAAGAAGCTTCATCATCATCCACAGCCTGGTTTCATCCACTGCTAGACCTCTTTAAACTTGACCCATCGATGTATTATCGTCTACCGATGACCTGACCCTAAAGGTGTGAGTCCGATCTCGGCAGCAGGCAGCATGCTGCCGAGACACAACCCCCATATATCCTTCATAGGTTTATATGAGATTACATCCGAGCTTGGCAGCATTGTCCCGGCAGCATTGCATCGGCAGCAGTGTCGCGGCAGCATTGCTGCCTGCTGCCGAGTTCGGAATCATACCTTAGACTTTTTAGGTCTTTGGATCTGACCGATTTGTTTGAGTTTAGTACAAAAACCTACATCCAAATGAACCACCAACTTAAAAAAACAAAATCATTGTATTTTTAAAATACTGCCTCAGTATATCCACCTATCGGCTAGTCTTATAACTATTACTTGAAACAATTCGGGTTCTGGCACGAGTAAATTATAAAAAATTAGTTCCACAAGAATGCGGTAGATGTCGTAAGGTGGACAGTTATCAAAATCAAACTTTTAAAATAGATTGCCTCAATTCCCTCAATTCTATTCGGTCGCTAAACCTCCTAATTTTAGTTAGACGTAGGTACCTATTTAAGGTTTATTAGTAGTATTGTCATTTTGATAGTTACGTAAGTCATTGCTATTTTAGGCGTAGGTTGCTGTCATACGCGAACGACAATAATGTGCCTAAAATATATAAAAGCCTAAAAATTTCCTCACCAGAATTGGCCACATTTATACGAACATATCTTTTCTTACGTTTCCTAAATATTTATTTATTTTTGTACAATCTGGAAGAATTCTACAGCGATGAAGATTGTAAATAGATTGTCTAAGTAGATAGGAAGATGTGTTTTTTTAGTTTCTTAGTACCTACTTACATACTATTAATGTTAATATTGTACGTCCGAAAAGGGCAAACTGTTTTTACATTTTATTTGTTAACAAATCTACCATCTTTGTTAAATTTAACAGTTTACAATAAAGACTTATCTTATCTTATCTTATCTGTAACAGGGAGCATCAAACCCACTTCCATTGCACTCGCAAAGACTGCGGCTACTCTTTTTGCGATAAGACAAGATTCGTCCAACACACCGCTAGGCACGAGAGGTAAGTTTAAACGTGTTTGAATTATTCAAATTTTTACTTAAAACATCCATCATTGGACACCATATTCTTTATTTTTGTTAAGTACAATATAGGGGTCTTTAAATCAAGAGTAAATAGGTTCCTTCTAGGAAAGCATGCTCCATCTTAGACCTCACTACTGCTTAACATCAGGCAGAGGGAGGTCAAATGCTGACCTATTTAATTAAAAAAAAAAAAAAAAAAAATAATTAGTAATTTCACAATTTTACTTCTGTCAGCGACAAATTAAAAAAAATAAACAGTTATTGTCAAATTTTTACCTTATTTTTAATAAGCTTTGATCTTAAAAAAACTATAGGCTGCTTATTACATAAACGTTAAACCTTAGTTGAACCCCATGTTGACACATGTCAAAACAAAACTGTTACGACAAAAAAGCGTTCTATGTACGAGTATTTAAAGATCGTATTTCTATGGACAGTTTTTTAGTTAGACTTGGTCTAAATTCGGCTCATTTTCTTGTAATAAGCCCCAAGGTATTTCGAAGCAAAAACAAAAGCATTATTTAATTATTTTTTTTATCTAGATTAGTCTTTTTCTTAGTTTAGAAAATGACATTTGTCACATCGACGCTATTCCCCATCAGGAACACATTTCCCAAAGTATGACAAATCAAAACAATTTTTGAAAAAATAAAAAAAATAAGTTTTTTTTTATATTTTTTTCAGACTGGACACGCTAATGGGCGGCGACTTCCAGCAGTACCGAGCCAATGTGTACTGTCAGAGGCCGGATTGTCCGCACGCGACCGCTTACAGTAAGTATCGTATGTACACCCTTTACATATTAATATACCTAATTTGATCAAATCAAATCAATTTATTTGCAGGAACACATGTATTTAGGATTAGGTTTCTCGTCTGCACAAATACTTCCTATTCATGCTTAAATAAATTATTATAGTCTAGTTACTTATAGATATAAAATATATTTCACTTCCAACAGACACGGGACAGAACAAGGCATCACACTTCCACTGCCTCAAATGCGACTTCGTGTGCACAGACACCAACAAAGTGGTCGCACATCGCCGTCAACACCAGAAGCTGGACTCTATACAAGCAGCCGGCTTCGAGAAGTTTCCGCCCAGCAAAGGTGATTTACACAGATTTATGAAATACTACCATGATTTCTGAATAACTTTTTGTTTCCGCATAGCAAAGAATGTGGATTTATGAAATACGACATTGATTTGTTATGGCTAGCTTATGTTCCATTTATTTTTCTCAATATTTATGAGACAAAATTAATATTTTGCAAGAACATTAGATCAGTTATTTTACAGTATCAGTTCGTTTTAAATGTAATAAGGTTTTGATTTCTAATTTATTGAATTTCTCCAGGTTGCGGTTACGAACCCCAGTGCATTCACAGCAAGAAACAAACCCACTACCATTGCCTTCAATGTGGATTCGCGGTTCTTGGCCTGTCTCAAATGACATCACACAAGTACAAGCATCAAGAAGCTAATCTTGGGCCTTCGACTAGCGGCACAAACTGATCAAAACATATCGATTACCAAGTGACATTAGACAGTAGTAATAATTTGTGTGACAAGTGTGAAACGTGACAGTAACGAACTGTAAGGATATTAAATCATGTATTTATGAACGTAGAGTGTAAATCATGATAGATTTATGATTGGACGTAGTGTAAATCTGCAAAGGATTTTGTAAATCTGCCGCAATGGCAGCCTATGAATAATGCAATCCCTCAAATGTGTGCCTTAGATGCAAATAAATACGGACCGGAAGTAATTGTGGCAAAATGTATGTGCCAAATAAAATGTAGTGATAGATTGTTGAGGAAAATATTATGAATGCTTTTGACAATGCATAGATTTTTATGTAGACTTGTGTTTAAAGGATTTTTCCTTAAGGCGCTACGTAGAACGCGTATATGATATGAAGTGTGTATTTCCTAATTCCTGACCAACTTAGAAAGTAGTTTTATATATAAAAATATATTTATTATTTCCCCATTAAAAGACATTTTTACGAATAGTATTATTAATGTAGATTTCGTGAAAATTACAAATAAGGCAATAATTGTGTTAAGAACGCCATTTTGTGCCTGGAACTAAATGAGACAATATTGTATTTTGTAATAACTTCTGATAACACACCAAACATACATAAAATCAAAACACACTAATATCAGAACTTATGACAAAGTATGCAGTAGTTTTACAATCAAAAATATATTGAAAAGCGTATTTAAATTGTCAATTTCTATAACAAAAAGCAATGTAAATAAGAGTAGATTATATAACAATATGTTAAAATAATTGTTACTTCAAAAAGTATAATTGGTATAGATATATAATTTGTATAAAAAAATGAGATTAGGGTAAAAATAATGTGATTCATGAGGTAGCCATAAAATGCCATAACACCATAGTGGTAAATTTTGAAAACAGTATTAGTCACATAACTCATACTCGATAAACCATGGTTGAATACAACAATAGTTTTGATGTGTGGGTTTCATTGTGAATACTCCTAATAGCACTAAAATAAAAAACTAAAACGTAAAGGTTCAGATATTTTCAAAATACGAGAGCAAAATGATACGATCAAACACAGATTTTCAAAATACGACTTCTTTTATTTTGCAATATTATAAAAAGTTTTTAAATTATTTGTGATGTTAAATACCTATTGTGTTATTCGATCATGGGATCAACCTTTTGTGAACCTTAAAACCTTGCATTCCTGTTTTGATTCCTGGCCTCCATAAGCCGTATAGTTTTAGATATGTACCAGATCTCCCAATTTTATGACCAAACAGAAAAAACTTTTGAAATAAGCAAATATAGATAGATTGCAAGGCTTTTGCTGCATCCAACACCGTTACATTACTTCTTAATAAACAATTTATTCAATTAGACCAGTTGCATCGATAATCCGATAATTCCTTGTTACTCGTATTTTAAAAATACATCTTCAAAGGATCTGGAATAAGTAAGATCTGAGAGAATGTCTACCGCACCTTGGGGATACAGTCGTGAACCTGTTTTTCAAAAATACCTGGGGCCTTATTATGTAATTCAAATGGCAATGGACATGGGCTTTTTATTGACTTTTGAAACCCATTCTGGACTTAAATTGTCATTTTCCTATTATGTGATTGGTTGAGCTCTATTGTGATGACAACTGGGAATGGATTAGAAGTTAGACAGCAGCTCTACTTTCTCAAGTGAGATCAAAAAGTCCTAGTGAGTAAAATGAAATGCTATAAGATAATGTATTTGTTGAAAACATTTTTAGGAGATCTATATTGCTTTTTTTCAAAGTTTATCCCTATTTCTGCGTGTATCAGTATTTTTGTAGCATAAGCTGGTATTTATTTGTTCCTATGTGTCATTTAATTATGTATTAGGTTTCCGAACTGTGAAGTTACAGATTCCTTTTAGATATTACAAATCAGATTTTTAAATAGGTTTTTTCAAAAATGCATGAGCCATTCGAGCCAGTTTTTTGTATAATCAAAATTTTCATTAGTTGTACAAAATAATGTAACCATTAACGAATTTATCGTATTCGATTATAATGTGTCATATCTATCATTAATTTATAAATAACTTTGTAAATTCATATTATGATTTAGAATCTGTATTTCTATAAAATAAAATGCAGGTTTATTTCTTATTTATTTGAAATTTTCTTTTTTTTATTTCTTTTTCTCCGTGCCATAAGTAATTACTCATTAGTCACATTGATATTAATTTTGAATACTTATTTGCTTTCTTCATCACGCATCGCATCATTTTTATTTAATTTTCCAGTCAAATTCGCAATAACTAACTTATTCTTTTTATTGGTTGTTACTTTGTTTTTGTTACCTAATTCTACGTTTAATGTTTTTATTTCATTTTCATCTTGATTTTCCCTTTTTTAATCTGTATTTATGTAATTAGCGATTGTAGCTTTAATTTTAGTATTCGTAAAGTATTTTTTCTCCCGATATATAATTTTCTGCGCAAATATAACAAAATAAAAAGCCAGTGGAGTGTTGAAACCATTAATATATAATATTGCGTACAAAATTACTTTTTTTAAGAAATTATTTTACTCATTATGTAAGTAGCACCAACATTTAGTATGTATTGAGATTACAACAATTGGTACCTATATAGTTTAGTGTTATTTACCTCATGACTTATAGAAATTAAACAAGAATATCCTTTGAACTTTGTCATTTTATTTTAAAATACCTAGCTCGTAAAATATTCGGCCTCTATGGCGCAGTGGGCGGGGTCCGCCTGCGACGCAATAGGTTGCGGATTCGATCCCCGCGGCGGGAAATATACATAGAAAACATTTTCTATGTATAATATGTATGTATTTACAAAGAAAAAGTATATACTTATAAATAGTATAATATCAGTTATCTGGTTCCCATAGTACTAGCTTTGCTTAGTGGGACTTAGGTTAAGAGTAGCCATAGGTTGCCTCTTGATGCTATATAAATCATCTAAGTAATTGGAACGAAGTTCCTTTTCGGACGGTATTAAAGAAAAAAAGACTGACTGGAAAATTTTACCGTCACGACACATGTATATTATGTCAAATCGTCACAGTGCGAAAAATGCGCAGCTGCGACACAGTCCGTAGATTGTTACATTGTTAGTACAAAAGAGCGTTTCTACGATAGGTACCAAATTGACAATTAATTTATTATATTCCCAGTATAGAAAAGTACTCTTTGCTTCGTTCCAACCGAGTGTTCCACGACACTCACGTACTTTTTGTTTTCTTCCGACATGGCGTGGGCGAAATAATATCGATAAGGAATTTTAAAATAAAACTTTCGAGAACTAGTGGGAATGTTGAATCACCCTAACTATCAAGTTAGGTTAGCACCCAACCCCCCCCCCGCCCTCACCTCCATTGGGGGGTTGCGAGGTGCCCCCCTCCTACTTTGTAACCGCTATGCATTTTGTGAAGCCATCTTATTCATTCACAAGAATTTTCTAATTTTGTTACCATTCTTGCAGGCGTTATTGAATGAAAATACAAGCAAATTAAGACTGAAAAAATTCAGTCTTAATTTTCTTGTATTGTCTTGACCATTGAGTGTGATGAATATAAGTAGGTGCTTCATACTTATGTTTTGTTTCTTCTTAAGTTATACAACATAAATAAAAACATTTTTCTAAGTATTTAAACCTACCCGCATACCTACTTACCTAACCTAGACATTTTTCAATACGTAATCCCCAAATGCACGGGATTCGAGCCTACGACCTTCGAATAGAAAGTAGATCATCCCACTCGAAGCCCCAATATCGATAAAAAAACACCTAAATAAAGTAGGTTACATAGTATCCTGCTTTTGGATGTGTGCGTGACGGCACAGACATACTATTTGACTGAACGTAACATTCCGGGCGACGGTGCTTGTCCATAGGACTCGACTCACATTCGGATACGAATGATTTCGGAAATAAGATTTTGTTCAAAAACTTCCACGACCCAGGAATTAAATAAATAATTAAGTTTATTCAAATCAAGCATATTCATGCATATTCATTTATTTTAGTAGCAGCAATTCTGCTAATAAAATAAAAACAAATGTGAATTCACGCGTGAGTAAATATTTAAGTACTTATTTCTTTCAGACAACATTACAATAGCTATAAGAACACAACCTTAAAAAATAACTTAACCAACGGTACATAGAACGAAATGTTTACCTACTAGGTACACGTTATGCAGACGGAGTGTCTAAAAGTCCCCTATTTGACCTCAAGGAAAAAATTCTCGGTGTGGAATACTTGGTCCTAGGATCAAAATAAGTCATAAGTCAAAATTCGTCTTATTTATTTTAATAAATAAAAAATAAATAAAAATCATTTATTTCAGACCCATTTGATCCATAGAATAAGTTTTACATTAACACACATTTAAAATCCACATTTAAAATTAATAATAAATAAATAACAATGCATAATAAAAATAAATAAAATTAAGTTACATAAAATAAATACATACAATGAATATACATGGCCGGCCTCAAATAGATCATTGAGCCACTAGCGATGATACTCATCATCCAGTGGCCCACGATGCTGGAGCTTTAATAGTTTAGTTTTTACGGTTTGGGTTCGGTTCTTTCTCTTGATCCTTGGCCACCACTCGTAATCGTCTTACAATATATTCTGTTATTACATAGACTTAATACGCGCGAGGTGTGTAATAGTTATAGTTTTCTTAGTATAATTACATTAATATGACAAGATCCGGATTATAATCCGACATGCAGTGGACAACCCACCCCGCCTCCCCCGGCGGATCGATCTCGCGCATGCGCACACACGCTCAAAGTATTGAATGGGCTCATTCATAAAGCAACTAGTGAGTTCAGAATGAATCTTCTACTACATAGGTACCTTCTATGTAAACGTTACACGTAGGCGTGAGATATGATATTTTTTTAGTTATGATCGCTGGAGCTTTGTAAAGTATATGAAAAGAGAATAGAGAATAATTGATTTCAAAACATTAGGCACCCTCCTATGCACTATTTTACAAGTAGTGCAACAGTAAAAACTATGTATTTTTATAGTTACGTGCTCGGTTCTAGAAAAATATTGTGTTACGGCAGACAAACACCATGGCCCATAGCACCATAGTCATGTTTTATTTATTTTTGTAAATTTTGTTTTTTTTATAGAAAAACGGCAAAATTGCGTTTGTTGTATGGAACCCCCTTTAATATTCATTTTATATTAAATATTTAATATACCTTCACCGTTACATCGTGAGGAAACCCGCAGCTTAGTCAGCTCCACACGTATTGACGTCGTCTTTCCTGTGGGCCAGGCTGATTAAGCTGAGAGGATGGTTTACATGCTGGGCAAGCCTATTCCATCTCAAACAATGTCCCAGGCACTACAGTGTCCCGTTAAGTGTAGTCATAGGTTGCCTCCTGACGCTGTATAAATCATCTAATATAGATGTAAAGGCCTAAGTTTTTTTAAATATACCTATGTTTTTTAAACTAAAAACAAGAAACTTGGAGATGTAGGTATATTTCTTTTATGATGTAGGGTAGCACTAAGAGACGAATTTTGGAAATTCGACCTAAGAAGGTTAAAGAACTGGAAAATTCCACCCCTAGATGAAAAGGGGAAACACGTTGTTACCACAGCTCGTTATGGAATAAGTAATATAATATTTTTTTGTATGATTTGTATAGTCAGCGTACACCTACGCTTAAGGCAGCTATTCAGCTTGGAATAATTTTAAATAGGCTCGCCCTGGGAAAACATTACTACAGACTGGCTTAAATTCACGGGTAGTCAGACATGGCATTTTGTTAGATGGATCAGGCGTAGTAGGAGCATGAAGAATGCCAAAATTATAATACGTTTTAAAAACTGAAAGTAGATAAACTTCAATGTTGGACTCATGGTCAAAAACTACAAGCGAGGATGGATTTTAGGTTTTGAAGAAAATTGATAAATTCCTCGGGAGTACAAATTATATTGGACCACCTCGGGTGATCCCCCGTCCCCTTCAAACCAACCTTCCTACCTTTCAAGAAAAATAATTTTGAAAATCCAGTTGATCGAGATATCCGCGGTGATCAAAATGGTCATACATAAAAAAATTACGGCCGAACATAAAACCTCTCCTACATTTTAGGCATGTCAGTTTTGTAGCAAATGGTAATCATTATTTTTCACCCCTAAAAAGATGTGTAATTTTATGTATGTATGTATTACCAAAGACAATATATACACTAGGTAGTATTACCTACGTTCTCGTCGTTCCGGAATACGAACCCTCTTGGAGTCGGACAAGTGATGAACGTCCAAGTAATTTACTTTTAATTTCCCCATCGGGGCTCAGGCGGGGCTTAACCTGCCGTGTTCAGAGGTGTTTTGTTTTACCTATAATAATAATAAATAATAAAAGCTGGACATTTCACACAGCATCATCTGACCCCAAACTAAGCAAAGCTTGTACTATGGGAACCAGATAACTGATTATACTACTTACATACTTTTTGTTTGTAAATACATACATATTATACATAGATACACCCAGACCCGAGACAAATATCTGTAGGTCATACAAACATTTGTCCCGCGGCGGGGATCGAACCCGCAACCTCTCGCGTCGCAGGCGGACCTTCGCCCACTGCGCCACAGAGGTCGTCAACTTAATATTAATTAGAAGTTTTTATTTACGCGTAGTTTTACTGTGTTTATTAAAATAATATTAAAACGTTTACCGTACCTACCTATATTAATACTAATAATTAAACACGAGTGTGCACTCGCCTCTTTGAGGCGCACTTATAATCCTTTCACCACACTGGTTTGAAAGAACTGGGGATACGATAAGAAAAATAATAATTCAACGTTACTTAAATTCTGTATTTTTAGAAATTTCACAGGAATTATTTATTAGTTTTCGCCCGTAACGTAGCTCACGTGCGATAGTGCCAGTCTACGATTTAATATCTCATACTCGAATCTTTAATTCTTGGGAAGACTCGCATGATGCGCTTGGTATTTTTTGTGATTAATCTAAAGCATTTGATTGTGTACACTTCGCCCAACGGATCTAGGCATTCGTGAAGTTAGCCGTTTGTCTGCGCAGCACACAATTTTGTATAAAAAGCGTTCACTGCGCAGACAAACGGCTAACTTCACGAATGCCTAGATCCGTTGGGCGAAGTGTACCTACACCATGAAGAAACTCCACCACTGAGAGATGACACTTTACTCTTAAGTTGAAACGTAAACAGGTTAACTTTGACGAAGTGAACAATGCAATCTCTAAAGTTGTAAATTGGTTAATAATAATAAATAATAAAAAAAAACCGGACAAGTGGAAGTCTGTTTTACGTTTGCACTGTTATACGTACTTAGGCTCTGTACGGAACCCTCGGTGGGCGATTCCGACTCGCACGTGTCCGGTTTTTTTTTTCTTTGAAACAAAAAATACTTAATAATTTTGAAAGTAGGTCACGATGATTGAGATATGACAGAACATACTTAAACAACATACATACAATTTCATCGTGCCTAACCTAACGTGTCTACTTCTGAATTCGCGTGATTACGAATATTTTGGTAAACAACGATTAAAGTTTTAACTTTCAACATAGAACATTTCAAAACACGGTAAAAGTTGTATTACCGAAAACCTACAAACGCAACATAAATTTTAGTTTTCACTGATTTCAAAGAAAATTCTGAAATTTCAATCCCTTGTCACACAAAGGTGTCGGTAGGCACTTTATAAAACTTTATTCCGGTTGTGTAATCCCTAGAGTTTTTGGAATAAACACGGTTTCAAAGAGCATTGTAATAAAGCGCCATTTAGACGGTACCATTCTTGCCTCTGGGATACAATTATTCAACTGATACAATCTGAACAGCACGTGAGATTATTGCGTTCTTGAACTGGTATACCTAGCAATTAATAGTATGTTTCTCTATGGGTATACCAGTATTGCTTCAAAACTTTCCTACGTGAGCACATACCATAATTGCAATTCTTGTATTAAACTGATCCGTTTTTGGTTTAAATAAAAATATTTTCTGTCCTCTAGGTAGTAACATTCTCTAGTAGGTAACATCCATTAGCAACCTTTGTAGTGTGGTTGAAGTTGTGTTATGCCCACAGTTATGTCTCTGCTTAGGATGTTTATGTTTAATCCCATCATATTCCATTCCATCCCACTAAACAACAAATTTATTAGCATTAGGCTACTTTTTTTCCCGAAAAACGTTCTTTAGGTTAAATTATTATTTTAGGTAGTGAGATATCTTAATTAGTTACACCATAATAAGTACCTAGGCAACTACGAATTCATTTTCGTAGACCAATATTATGAACATTCAAAGTACTACCAAGAGAAGAGTATAATATATTATGTTTCGTAAAGTAAAATAAAATATTTCTAAAACATCATGTTTAAAATTAAAAAAACGTGCAAGATTTTTCAGATGGCATTTCAAAACTCTAAACTCTCTCCGAGGGCTAAGTCCTGCAGCATGAACCGGAGCTCACCTAGGAGCTCTACTAGAAGAGACGAACAGACAGACAGATAGACAGACAGACCGGGTTCCGTTTTTTCCTTTTGAGGTACGGAACCCTAAAAACAACAAAGAATGGATGGGTTTTGTGAGAGATGGAGTAGACCTCATAGGTACTAGCCGTAAGAGGTAAAAATTAAATCCTATTTTGAAATAAGTAGAATTGAATTTTGAGATTTGAAAAATTCGCTGCAAAAATCAGATTCAAAATACGAAATAAAATATTATCAAATCGACTTTGACTTTGACTTAAATAATTGGTTGTCTGTAAAGTCGGTTTACTGACGATAGTTGAACGTGACAACGTCTACGCATCGCTCACTCAAGTAGGAGAGATACGGATGTCGAACGCTGCCGAACGCAAAGGCCGATTGTGCTTCTTTGTCGCTCGTTCCGCGCTCTCGCTTGCACTTCAAGCCTTACATGGAACGCCTCAGAGCGAGGTAACGCCTCATGACGTCATGTTTTTTCGTGCGTGCAGCCGGGTCTATAGAATTATAAGACGTAGTCACGTCAAAAAAGTACGTGGGAGTCGTGGAACACTCGGTTGGAATGAAGCAAAGAGTACTGTTCTACTGGGAATTTCAACTTAATATAAGTACTTAATCAATTAATTGTCAATTAGGTATCCTAGAAACGCTCTTCCGTACTTACAATGTAACAATCTATGGACAGTGTAGCGGCTGCGCATTAAGCACTGTGACGATATGACATAATACATGTGTTGTGACGCAAAAATAGAACACTTTTTTCGTCTAGCCCCCATCCGATACCGTCCAAAAAGGAACTTCGTTCCAAATAACATTTTCAATAGCTTTTCGACTTCCAATGGATTTTCGAAATTTCCACACGAAAACTGGAATTTTATAGACAAAAGGAAATCTATTTTGCCCTCTAGTAGAGCTGGTTATAAATAGCTGAGCAACTTGTTTCCAATAAGCGATCACGTTGGCATATTTGTGTCAAAAAATTTGTTTCTCAAAGTATAGGTCAAAAAGCATTTGTTCCGTAGGACCAGTAGGATCACTTAAAATAAGTACCTAATTTTGATCACAATCTCCTTCTTGTCGTGTCACTAGTTAGTACGGTCCAGATGTGCGGTAAAATAATTTTAAGAGCACCTCAAAGAGGCACATGAGTTCAATAATTTCAGATAGGTAGGTACTACTACTACTACTACTTTATTCTATTCTATTCTATTCTACTATATCATCACTTTAAAATGTAAGCAAAGGTTAATATCAAGCGCTGTTTGAACCACTGAGTGTAAATGTCAAGTTTTTCAAGTCATACAAAAGAGTTCCATAATAAAGCACAGTATTTAGTGTAATGTAATGAGAGTGAATGTGGCAAAAGTTGTGTGTCAGGATCGTAGCAAGTGGAGATCCGTGGTCTCTGCCTACCCCTTCGGGAAAGAGGCGTGATTTTATGTATGTATGTATTTAGTGTATACTTAATTTTGATCACACGGTTGCTCCGCTAGTTTCGGCGTGCTTTGTCAATGACATTCCATTGTCGGATAGTTGCTACTCAACGACAGATTCCTGATTTTGAGATTCGCAGCAAATTTCAGGAATTTCTATCTACCTACTAGAGGTAAACGTAATAATGCAGTATTAGGGGGTACCGTTGGCAAAATAAATTGATTTCAAAGTTTTATAATTACGTTTTAAAAAATAAAAAGTAAGTTAGAGAAAGGGCTGCTTATTATAAAAACGTAAAACCTTGGTTGAACCCCATGTTGACACATGTCAAAACAAAACTGTTACCACATAAAAGAGTTCTACGTACGAGTATTTAAAGATCGTTTTTCTAGGGACAGTTTTTTAGTTAGACTTGGTCTAAACTTGGCTCATTCTTGTAATAAGCCCCAGGGGGTTCATTGCCAAATTTTGGGAGCACGTTACATTTGGTGAGGACCTAATGAAGATCATAGATGATGAACTGTGGTACCTTGATTGCAGGTACAAAATTTTGACTACAATCCTCGATAACTTTGTGATATTTAAATTTTTAAAAAAACTGACAATGCCAATATCATTTTCTGCATCTACTGCAACTGTCCTTAAAATGTTTTTGGTAGTCATAAAATAGCGGTAGTAGTCTTTTTACACCCTGTTTACATAGAATAAATAATTGCTTTCTTTGAACTTTGGAAGTAAAAGCAATTCTTTATCGTACAAGACTTTGCGATTGAATTCTAATCTTATTACGCCTCAATGTTGTTTGATGTTCCAAAATTTTCTTATAGATATTTAATATAATAATTTTCTTTTCTACTAGACTAGACACGTAATATTTTCCTGGGATTTAAGGAAAATAATGATAACCTACTTTAAATGATCTCGGTGGCGTGGGCGAGATGCAAGAAGTGCCAGTTTGATTCTCATGGCGGGACAAAATGTTTGTATGATCTACAGAATTATGATACATTAATCCGCTCCAATCGGAAATTCTCAATAAAAAGTTTTGAATGCTTATAACTCGAAAACTACAAAAAATCGTAGAGCATATGGGGTATTTTCGGATACCCGTGGGTCGGAGAAATCCAATTTTTTGACTGAGTGGACCACCCTGTATAAGTATGATAAGATTGGTGGTGGTTCATGGTGGTGGTGGTAAAGGTTCATTTGATATCCTGTTCTGTTGTACGATCTACAGATAAAGACTCAAATCAAGTGTATTTTATGAAGTTGCATAGTTACTTTTGTGCGCATTAAGGTTCCTTTGAATCTCTTTTCTTTAAGGTCTTTAAATCTTTTTAGAACACTGGTTTGTAAGAACTACCATAATAAAAGATACGATAACAATTTTCTGTAAGTATTTGGAAAAAATTTAATAATAATAATATTTTGAAAGCGAAAATATATTACTTTATTTTCAATAGCTTTGAATATACTTTCAGCGATAGACATTTTGAAGGGCTAAACGTTGTACGTATACCTGTACTTGTTTAGATTAATAAAGTCACAACCAGACAACCAGCCCACTCATCCGTTTACTAAGACTTTACTTATTAAATTCATACCTCAATCAAAGGTACTACACAATTCTTCCTAAGGATCGGACGTGAGTATGGACCCTAATTCGGTCAGCTCCTTTCCTTTCACTCCCACAGCCATCTGTATACATCCCTCTCTTTCATCCCTACACCCACTCAGTAAAGCATCCCCTGTATTTCGAATTCAGTACGTTTTAGTCGCACCCTCATCGGCTCCGACGGTAGTCGTTTTGACAATAAAATTATTATCGACAATAATTAGTGCAGAAACATTGAAATATATTCTTCCAATTTTTATAGACTGAATTTAAAAAATATTTACAGAACTGTAAGCAAGTGTTTTTGTGATCCCGAGCAAATCATCCTAGACAACAGGTGAGTTGCGAGTTAAAATTATTTTATGTGTATTTTTTATTACAGATTTTATACACAAATGTCGTGTATGTACTCATTTTATTTTATATTATTTTAATATGTAACCATGTAAAAGAACTATTGCGTAGGAGGTTTTTTTTAATTTATTTTTAGAAAAATTAATCAAACGTGTGGTAGGACTGGAAAAAAAACCTCTTTTTTTTATGTTGTGACGTTTTTTTATTTTATATAATCCCATATTTAAAGCTATTCGTAACCCATTAATATTTTTAGTGTTATCTGCATTATTTCAAAAAAATTTAATACACATTCATCAATACGGACGTTTTTCAGAAAAGGTGTTTAAATATTGTATGTTAAAAAAACGAAACTAAAATGTATTAGATACCTAATTATGTTGTATCTACCTAAATTTTTATTATTTTTATATCCGATCAGCCGATATAAAACAAATAATTTGTACAAAAATTTACCTAAAATAATTGATTTGTTTGGGGCAGTTACAGATTACTGTGTCGTCCAATGGTCAAAAATCACTCCGAAATTCATGAAATATTTTATTACTTCGATACTGCGAACTATAAATAAAACCAATAGAAAGCAAGTCAAACTCAAAAAGAACCGCATCGTCATTCAGAAATGAAGCGCTAGGATTTACACTCCCTGTTTCTTCGCAAATACCGTGAAGAACCAGGGCAACAGACAATTAGAATCTGAATACCTAAAAAAAGGTACCAACTAGTCTCAATTCGTCTGTTTTTTTTTTTTTTTTTTTGTATCTTGTTACGCGATTGTTCCGCCATTTGTTGACCGATTTGCAAAATTCTTTTTATGTTTGAAAGGGTATACTCCAGAGGTGGTCCCATATAAATTTTATTCCTGAGGGATTGATAGTTTCCCCGTAAAACTCTAAACACCTTCCCTCCTAGCCATGTCACAAATAGAAATCGAATCGACAGCTTGACGCCCTGAGTCACACCGCGTTTCGAGTCAAACATTGAAGTCGGTTTTATTTTTAGTATAAAAAGGTAATTATTATGTGTTCACATTCTAGCATTCCTTTAAGCCAGATGCGATGCGTATTAGAGATACGTAAATGCTACGCAGTGCTACGGGAAGCGTAGATAGTATCCTATTTAAGCCAGATGCGATGCGTATTAGAGATACGTAAATGCTACGCAGTGCTACGGGAAGCGTAGATAGTATCCTATTTAAGCCAGATGCGATGCGTATTAGTGATACGTAAATGCTACGTTGCTACGCAGTGCTACGGGAAGCGTAGATAGCAATGAAAAAATGAAAATGAAAATGAAAAATGAAAAAATATTTATTTACAGTAAAAACATAAGTATGAAGTAACTTAAAGTAGGTAGGTACAATAAACTTCTTAACTTAGCTTAATTTTTACTGGGATGAGAGTTCAGGGCTATTAGTTAGCAATGGTACCCACACTAGATAAATCTGTATCGTGAGTACCTGTATATTATTAACAGGTTTAGATTTAAAGCCTCGGTTTCAGTAACGTTTTAGCTTTGTATTATTCGTATTGACACAATCGATAAACATAAGTAAAAAGGAAGTTGCATTAGGTAAGTACTTAATTATAAGTTTGCTCATTTTTTATTTTTATTTTTACCTTAATTAATACAAGATAGATAATACATAAAATAAACAGATGCCTACATTAAATAAACTTAATATATATATACACATTTATATATTATATCTATACATATAAGTAATATATACACATATACTAGGTACCTATGAACTACATGTTTTGAACTATTCAGATTTGGGCAGAAAAGCTTCAGTACTATTGTAGTCTAGAGATTTAAGCCATGTGATTAATTTGCGCTTGGTTTCAAATATTGAACAGCATTTTATATTGCATAGGTTGACCATTTTATTATAAATTGAGGTGTTAACAAATGGGCTAAAACGCTGTGCAAAAGTGGTATTAACAGAGGTAGTTGGGATTTTAAAAACGCGCCGCTTTAGCATATCATTGTACTTAGCGTCCGTGATAACTCTTTTGTGCGTATCTAAACAAGCTTTAAGTATAAAAAGCTGTCGTACGCTCAGTACCTCGCTCTCGTTATAGACATCGACTGTGGGGTATCTGTAATGTCTGCCTAGCATCGTTTTTAGGACAGATCTTTGAGCTCTTTCAACCTGTATCAGGGTAGTTTTGTGTGTACCGCCCCAACAATTGATGCAGTAAAACAGGATTGATTGGCAAAGGGCAGTGTATGTCGATTTGAGGGTCTTAAAGTCTGCTGAGTTTCTAAGCAGCCGCATTATATTAATAATTTTACGCGTTCTTGCAGAAATATTTATGATGTGCTTTTTGAAATTGATTTTTTCGTCCACTAAAATGCCTAGGTATTTTATACAATCCGTTCTTGAGATTTCAGTGCAATCACATGTTGTGGATGGACTGTTGTCACAAGTGTGAATTTTCAGAGCAATGATGTTAAAAATTAGTAGATAGTATCTTAAGTTATTTTTAACTGTTGGTTTTCTTTTACTAATAAATAAATAGTGTCTAGAGAAGTATATTTCAAGTCCTTACATTAAAATTAACACACTTATCTTATTTTGTCTAATTTTTACCGGCCATGATGGAGGCCTTAAAGCGGCCTAAAAACTCCTTCATCAGAGTTGGCTACTGACTCTTAAGAACTTACATTACCGACATCAATACAAAGAGGAGGCATATTCGGCTGTGTACTTTGTGCCAGACGGACCCAATGCTCTACGCATCTCTCTATAAATTATGCAGCTACTGACATAGGAACTAACGCGATCTTGATTAAACTCAATAATTTCTCTCTCGAATGTAAAATGGCGATTTTAAATACACGAACTTGACGTCTAGAATTTGTCTGGCTTTTGACAAACGAACTTACGCGATGTCGAAACCACATTTTTGAATATTATAAACAGCCGACTTCGTAAACTATCGTACAAATTGTTTTAAAAGCATGAAATTCATGGAAACTCATAATATTTGTGGCCTAATACACAAATATACGTATTGCCGCGATCAATCACAGCGACATTGCCCATTAAAGGACGCTGACGGTTCATTCATCAAAATCGATCTCGCCGTTTGATACCGAATAATGGCTCAATTGGAAATACCAAAGGTTACACAATAATACATTCATCAAAATCATCATCATGATGATCGGTCCAAACTTATACTTAAGTATTCCAGACCGACAAATTGGAATGACGGCTACTACGAGTATTATTGTATAGTTGATCCACCTCAAGAAGGCGGTTTGGTCTCAATTGTGTGTGAAGCTTGGTTTCCTTGTGCGATACTTAGCGCTCATTCGACCATGGAGTGTTCCGCTCACGCACATTGAAACAACGTGTATGACCTACACACACAATTAAAACCAACCCGCCTTTGTGAACAACTGTAACTTCGCTCGTCATTTTCTCGGGCCTGAAGACTAGTGTTATATATTTGAGTAGAGTACTTAATGGTGATGTTCGTCAATTAATGCGTGCCTTCAGCCCATATAATCTGTGACATATAAATTTACATGTTACCTTTCCACGGAGTCTCGTAATTGTCATGTTCCATCTTCCTTCTATTTTCCTCTCTCTCCCTCTATTGAGACTGTCACTGAATAGGCTTATTGAGACAAAGCATTCATCAAAGAATTGTACTCGTAAAATCCACGGAACAAAACGTTAACATTTTCACAGAATAATTGCTTCGCAATTTTCCTTTATTTCAACGCGACATTGCTTTTGTACGAGAGTAGCGTGTTCTATGGAAATTGAGCTCGCGAATGAATGGGTTTTTAAATATATTTTGACTAGCTGCGCCCCGCGGCGTTACCCGTTGCTTTACTTATTTTTTTCAGGATAAAAAGTAAACCAGATCTACAAGAACTTTTTTTCCAAACGCAATGGCAAAATTAAAGTCTAGCTCGTACGAAAGTTTTGATACTGAAATATTTGTGTTTTGCACAATAAACTTCAAACAACAAAATACATTTTTGCGGTCTTCTTCTTGTCGTATCACCAGTTCTTTCTAACCGGTGTGGTGAAAGGATTATAAGTGCGCCTCTAAGAGGCTCCTTTCGTGCACTTGACACATGTTTTCGAACTTTTCAGGTTCTACGACATGCCGGTAATTTAATGTTAATTTTTGCGGTGAATTTTCTAAATATCTTTATCTAAGAGTTTTCCTTCATTTGTCTAACAAAGATTTCGAATTTCTGAATTGGATATTTGAAAACTGCTCTAATGTGTTTTTTTGACATTATAATACAAGAAAACTTACACAGTTACAGGTATACCTAATAGATTTATACAGCGTCCGTAGAGGATGCTGTAGTGCCTGGAAATTGTTTGAGATGGAATAGGCTTCCCACCTACGAGTAAACAATCCTCTCAGGTTAATCAACCTTATTCCCAGAAAAACGTCAATTCGTGAAGAGCTGAATAAAAGACACTTAATAAGCCACAAATATCGTGTTTTCTGAGAACAGCAACAAAAAGATATTGTCATTATGAAGCCTTATGTCATCCGAGTTTTTCGCCATTGTATATTCGTGACTATATACAGGGTGTAAAAAGACTGCTACCGAAAACTGAGGGATTGCAATCAGACCATGATTCTGAACATATTTATCGAAAAAAAAAACGCAAAAAAAATTTTTTACTTAGCTTCGTCATTTAATTTAATTTTCTAGGTTTTTGCTACTAGTACAACATAATAAGACCATACCTACCTAATCATTTCATTTATAAAAGAAAAAAACAATTAAAACTCAAAATCCAGCAATCTACGTATAAAAACGCGCCCAGTACATACGCAAACAGTGATCTCCAAACGCTGTTTTTTTCCGGATATAATGTTTTTTCAGAAAATCCTTTTGGATTTGGTTGTGTTTTGGGATGCTGTACCTACCCCTTTCGGCTTCGGTAGACGTCTTTTTACACCCTGTATATATATATAACCCACCCACGCTATGAACCGATGATATTTGTGGCACCACGTGGAGGATGTAGGCTTGAATTAACTGAAAATAGAAAATCAAAGTGTATTCGGTTCATATGTTTAGATTTGCACCGAATATTCGGTGAATTTGCGAGCGTTTCCAAAAATTTTATAACACCTACGTATAGTGCATTTTACGACAAACATGAATTTTCGTTGCCTCTTCATGCTAAAGTATATAAAGTAAGTTCGTATGAGTCAGTGGCCAACTCTGGTGACGCAGTTTATTAATCTCCGTCATAGTTTAACGACTTAATAGCCAGGACCGACAGTTTAACAGCCCCCGAAGCACGGAAACGCTCAGTTAATAATGCTGGTCACCCATCCACTTACTGACCGTTTCGAACGTTGCTTGTCTTCGACGATTTGTCAAAAACGACTAAGCAAGCATCTTCACAAGCGCTTCTTGTTTCTCTTCACGCTAAAGCGGCTACATAGGTTTAGAGGTAGTTTATACGGGTGGTATTCCCGGGAGACTGCGAGTTACACCGCAACGCATAACTAGTAAAACTTGAGATAAAGCTCAACTTGCACATCAAAGTTTCTAAAGACGGAAAATGAATACAGTTGCTTAAGCCCCAGCCATCTAGAGATTTAATTCACAAAGCGCTGAGTGCGCTTTCAAAAGCACTGCAAAGCGCTGTGGATTTAGTGTGTGGAAAGCACTTAAAACTAGTTAAAGACTCATTTCTGCTTGCATTTAGTTACGGATAACAATGTTTATTTAGGCTACTTTACTCATCTCGCGGATCTTTTTTAATTTAATATGGGATTACGATTGTCACGTATTTGATTTTACTTTTTATTTTAGTTTTACTTTTCATCATCATCATTGGTATCTCAAATCTCAAAAAAGTCCACTGCTGCATAAGCCTGGAGGCAGGAGCCAGGAGGTTCAAAAGCCACTCTAATCAGCTCTGTGCTGAAAACAACTTTCTTTCCAAGTCCTATTTTCATGATTAGTGGAAAAATTTGCGTAGTGCGTCGGGTATGTTTGCCGATGCGGCTGCAGATAGCTTCCCAGCTGTGGTACGCGCCCGCTGCGGCGCCGCACTACGCCTTATGTGGTTTTGGTTGGGGGCGCATTCATTCAACATATACCCATCACTGAGTGCACATCTATCTATTAGTTTGTATAATATCATTGATCTTAATGTTACTTAGGTAGTTATTAGTCTATGAACAAATGTCTGAAATAAATAATTTTTATTTTCATATTTAATATGGACGGAAAATATACTCTGTCTTTGATTTAATGGACCATTCCTTGTCGGCATAACTGATGCATCCTTTTCCATTTGTTTCTATCCAGGGCAGCCTCCTTGACCTCCTTATACGACATGAGAGCTACCTTTTCCTTCACTAGACTCATATAACTAATCCTCAGTCTTCTTCTAATATAATAAAATAGAAAATATACTATGAAAGATAAAATTCCCGATTTAGATGAAACTATTTTTTGAAATTAGCTATTTTGAACTTATTTGATGAAACTCAGTTTTTTCTACCCATAGGTAGTGTTGTGCTATTTTAAGACTCGTTACAGAGAGTGGTAGCCTTGAAACTGGAGTAAAAGGTTCGTGAGCTACCTAGGTACTTTATTTTGATCTCGGAGACAGCGACTTTTGCTTGAGCCGCAAGATGTGCGAGTTTGATTCTCATAGCTGAATAAATTTTCAGACATCTGAAAATCTAAGTAGAAGAAGATTTTTGCAGGAACAATTAAATTTTTAAAAAACAAGGTGATCTATTCTTGTTTTTGGTAGCTAATACCGCTAGCCTATGTAGGTACCAATTTGCAGGAAAACTGAGTAAAATTATTGCACAAACATTACTGCTAGCCTATGTACCTGTTTGCGACAATTTTTTTTGCCATGACTAGAATTTTCTAGGGTATCAATCCCTACCTATACCCACACCATTTAAAAATAGAACCTAAAAATAACAGCTCCAATTTCCACATTCGGTCTTAAAATCCGTGAAACGAACAAATCTGAGATTATGCAACGCTGTCATCCCAGTTTGTAGGCGAGATTAAGCTATAAGGGCTATTTCAGACCCGTCCGCCCACGTCGTCGGCAAACAAATTATGCAAAGCGGGCTATGACGTGTGTACACGCCCTAATGTGTGGTTTGTTCTGACCCCTTATTTTGAACATGGGCTGTTCTTTTGGTATTAATTATGTTCTTATCTGAGGCCTAATACCTAAAAGTTAAATAAATTTTAAACTTTAGCGACTTTAACTTTTTATCTTGGTATGGCTGTAACAACATACATCCAAACAAACAATATTTCATATTTAATAACATTTGTTCGATGTACCACATTGGGGCGCCAAAATAAAATTGGGCGTATTTTGGTCATGTATGATTTGAAAATTGATTTTCAATAATGGAATTTAAAATTTTAAACAAAAGAATGCATGGCAATGTTTCGTGTCGAGGTTTGTCTTGGTATTATCACAGATAATATTATGAAACACAAACTTAATGCTGTTTATTATAAAAACCTTGGTTGAACCCCATGTTGACACATGTCAAAATAAAATTGTTACAACAAAAAAGCGTTCTATGGACGAGTATTTAAAGATCGTTTTTCTAGGGACAGTTTTTTAGTTAGACTTGGTATAAACTCGGCTCATTTTCTTGTAATAAGCCCCAATATTGTGAATTTTCTAAACAGTTGTCAGTTTTACTAGACAATAATACCATTTTATATAGGCCATTATGATAAAAGCTCGATATTTTACGATGATCAACGTTCGTGCTATTATCAAAATCACTATAATCGATTCTGTTCACTAAGTTACTTAAATAATGTCAATTCAAGGTTATTTCATGCTAATTATCAAAACAAAACGCGAACGCAAAGCGGCGCGGTGCGGCGCGGAGAAAATAAACAATCGATTTACTATTGAAGTGTCCTACGTCACCGGTGCAAGTTGAGGCGAACGCGATCAGTTTGTTTGACATTTACGCGCGAACCCGTATACTCAATCTGAAGTCTGTAGGAAAATTCGCGCGCACGTAGGACAGACCTGCCGCGCCGCGCCGCATCGAATCGCATCGCTTCGCTTCGCAAACGCGTTCGCGTCACACCGCCCACGTAAGACGGGGGTCGGGCACAGTCCAGCCGAGCCGAACGCGCCGAACTGTCAATTCAATAGAGAAAATGCTGCTGACGTCAGAAGCGAGACGCATTTTCTGACGTCATCAGCATTTTTTGTATATAAAAATGACTGCGGCGAGTACGGCGCGGATGAGTGTGCGATCAGGTTTATAGTTCAGATTTTTTTTTCAAAATGTCTCATTAATTTGTGACATAAAATTAAATGATCAACGTCGGTTTTCTTTTTAGTTTTTAAAATGTCATTATGCCAGTACTATCTTCTTCCTTTTTTCTTCCGAGAATAGTTTTCATTCCTGCTATATGACATGTTGCCGAGCTCTGTGCTCTCGTCTCATCAATAACTGCGAGTGTTCTTGTTTACTTCAGAAATAATGAGAGTACGGTTTGTATAAAGTTAAAAACAAAAATACCTAATAATAAAAATATAGGAATGAAATAATTTCCGACTACTTACTAAGTCGGAAAGTCTCGCTGTAGCTGGGGTAGTTTTATAGTGTTTAATACAATATTTTAAAACCCCACATTTTTACGTCATCAAGTCAATCCAGTTATCGAAACTTTATGAAGAGAACATTGGCGCCCAACGTGGTGCTAGAAGTTTTGTGATTGATTCTTGTTATATTACTTTTTAGATTACTCATTCTTAGCTTAGCCGTATCTTTTTAACGTTGCTGTAACCTCTTTTAAGAGAAGATTAGTTCTATCGCTTGCAACGTCACTGATACCATCAATAGCATCAATATCTATTGCATCATATACATCATGTAGAATTTATCGGCACTAAGTCGATTACCCGCTAGTGCTATTATAGTGACATAATAGAGTTAGGATAGTGCCGTGTGCACAAATTGAATTCGCGCTTGTAAATGGCGTACGTCGTATGAGCATGCTAACTAGGTAACATAACTCGTTTATCTCGTAAAATCACTTTGTGCTTGCTCTGGTAATTTCAGTCCACCTGAACGCATCCATTATTGGTTTGAATGGAGTTTTAATAAATCATTTTAATTGCGTATAATAGGTAGTTAGGTATAACTAAAACTTCATAATGATCAGTATATTAAAATTGAGTAAAAAATATACTTACAACCTATTTACCCAGAAGTTATTAAATGTGACAGTTTGCAAGTCCATCACTGTCTCTCAGAATAACTACTTTCAACAGAAAAAGTTACAGTTTTTGCATTTACATCCTGAAAGTGTTTTTCGAATAGTTCGCTTCTATTTGTAGAGTGGGAGCAAACTTGGGAGGCACGTGGGTGTATGTCGATAACTGGTGCCTTTATATGCAAATCCTCTGTACCATCCGCCAGGAATGTTTTGTCCATTTTTACCCTATTAAACAGAAATGATTTGAGTTGGCATTTAAATATTCAGAAAAACTGTTTTCTGTTTTGAATGAAACGCATACAGAATTATGACTAGATCCAAGGTACGGTAGACATCCTCTCAGATCTATAGAACCTCGAGATCCTCTGAAGATATCTAAGGGGGTCTGGGGTGGTAATGGGTCCACTGGCATATTTGTGTCACTTGTGGTGCAGTGAGTTAAGCCTCGCCTGTGACGCAAACGCAAGAATTGCGAGTAGGCACGATTATATTTATAATTTATATCAATATCGGGTCAGTCTCCCGAAGTCGTCTTGGATTTTTTTTACACCTCTGTGGCGATGTGGGTGAAATCCCGCTTTGGATGCAGAAGGTTGCGTGTTCGATCCCCACCGTGGGATAAATGTTGAATGATCTGCAAATACTTATCTCGGGTCTGGGTGTTTCTATGTACAATATGTATGTATTTACAAAACAAAAAGTATATAATTAAGTAGTAAGTATATCAGTTACCTGGTTTACTTAGTACAAGCTTAGATTAATTATTAATTAAGCCAACAAATGTCGAAGTGAAAGTGCACTGTAAACTGACCCCTGAGATACAGTTTTTTACTAGTTCAGGGGTTGGTGAATACCTAAAGTGCGGAACTTCGTAGTCTGTTGTCTTACATTTACCTAGCTTTAGTATTACTTAGTATAAGGTTGTCTGGAAGAAATCGCCTTGAGCGATAAGACCGCCGATTGTAGGACATTACTATCGAAACTCATCATATAATTATTTCATGTAACACTGTGTTCTCAATAAAGTTCTTATTTATTTTATTTATTTATTCGTTTGGGGGCTAGATGACGCTGCGCGCTGTGTGAAATGTCCAGCGTTATTTATTTATTTATTTATTTAGCGCGCCAAACATTTATAGGTATGTTTCCATAATATTTTCCATTATACAATGCAAAGTTATGCATTTGAAATTCATGTTTAAACTAAAATTAAGTCTTGCTTTGTTTACCACATTTAATTAAATTGTTGGTTGCTTATGAATGTGATATTAATTTGATTTACAAAGAATGTGAGTGGGTGTCAATTATGGTTCAGCAATTTCAAAACATATTTTGCAGCAATTCATTTTAAAATAGAAATATTAAATAAATACTTATACGTTATCAATATTATTAGATTTTCAATATCATTAATAAAAACCGAACAAGTGCAAATCGGACTCGCCCACCGAGGGTTCCGTACAAACGACTAAGTTAGTACGTATAACAGTGCTATACCTACCTACATACACCAAAGTTATTAGGTAAGTAGAAGTGATTATTTTTTAATTTCTCGTCATAAAACTATACATCACCTGTATATATGTCCTATATCGTCATGAAACCCTAAAAATTAACATTTCTAGCTGTCACGGCGTACCTAAATAATACTTCCTTATGCCAAAACTCTACATCCATAAATATTGATAGGCGAGCAGTCTCTCCATCAATGAGTTGAAGCTCACATTATAATTAGATGACAATCGCACAGTTCAATTCATTTATTTCCATTAGAACAACAAAAATTGTATGCGGAAAATACCTTAACCTATAAAATACACTACAAATACATACAAGCATAAAAAACTAAAACAGTCAAAGCAAACATAAAAGTAAAGTCACAATTCATCAATGGAGTAGAGACATTTCTCCAGAAGATAGCTTTTTAATTTATTTTTCAGAGTGTCTCTCTTATTAATCAATAATTTAATATCACATGGAAGTTTATTAAATACCTCTACGGCAGTGTTGCATT
Organism: Epirrhoe tristata; assembly: GCA_951394285.1. Lineage (NCBI taxonomy): Eukaryota > Metazoa > Arthropoda > Insecta > Lepidoptera > Geometridae > Epirrhoe > Epirrhoe tristata. The sequence continues at coordinate 5,022,552 of OX596161.1, forward strand.
CTCTGCACAACTTCTTCTGACTCTTATATCATAAAAGGAAAAGTGGCATGTTTCCAGGACTTATGTTTTAGACTGTAGGTTGATAAGTCAGTCACAAAATCCTTCCATAATTAAACTAGCTGCACTCCCGCGGTGTGACCCGCAGATTCCTTCAGGATTTTTTCAGGATAAAAATGTCCTCCCTGTCAATGTGTGATACAACCTTTATCCATGCCAATTCTCAAATCTGTTCAGTGGTTTGGGCGTGGAAAGGTAACAAACAGACAGACCGACAGATTGACGGACAGACAGAGTTACTTTCACATTTTTAATATTAGTACTTAATACTTAGTACCTATAGTATGGATGGGTAGTGTGGATAATTAGATATTCTCTGGCTCAAAGAGAAAGTACATCTTTGCTGTTTCGTACAAACATTCGCCATTTTAATCAGGCTCTGCCATTTAATGAGTGCTCTGGGCCCATTAGCTGCGGTGGGCGTAATTTGGAATGGAATGACTCATTTATATGCGCCAAGTTTAATTCGTGCATTAACAATGTTCGCTGGGAAATCATTTAGCTTAGGCAAACTATTTTTGATTTAGGATTTATACCTGCATCTGACCTCGCGAGAAGGAGAGTCCGTTGAGACGCAAAAGATTCGAGTACGATTCTTGTGGTTGCAAAACTATGACGCTATCAAACTGTCAATTCATTAGAAGAAATGCTGAGACGTCAGAAGCGAGCCGCATTTTCTGACGTCATCAGGATTTTTTGTATAGAAAAATGACTGCGGCGCGTACGGCGCAGCCAAATGTGCGATCAGTTTAACACTGATTTTATTATATTACATTAATTACTGTAATAAGTAGATTAAGCATTCATTTGAGCTATTATAGGAATGAATAATCATGACTTCTATGGTGTTTTATGTATTCTATTAGACAAATAACATTATGAAACGAACATATCGGATAATTTCTACAAATATACGAGGAGCTAATAACAAAAGGAACAGAGTTAGGGATTTGTGTGGCATTGATTACTTGGCGCCCAACATGGGGCTCTGAACAAACTTGTTAATTGAACAATGTACACATTTCTGTAAGTTGTTTCATCGAAAATACTTAATTGAAAAGCTCCATCGGTACGGAATTAATCTGGGAAACCGTAATCGGTATTAAAATATACAAAATAAATATATTTTTGGTTCTGAGTACCTCGTTGGGGCGCCAAGAATATAATAATTATTATTTCGATAGCACATATATTTTTATTTTTATAAATAATAAATATGGTTTTTTTGTTCCATGGTTTTACTTGTCTTAAGATCAAAATTATAGTAAGTAATTACTTACTCACGTAAAAAATAATCTTCCGTGTTCGAAAAAGTAAAATAAAACAAAATACATATAAAAGATCATTGAATTAAGCCCAATATTCAATATATATATTCGTCTGTGACAATTTAGCAACGTTTGACACTCTCATGTCAATTGATTTAGCCTTTGGAGCAATAGGTAACCTGTAAATCCATTGTGAACCATAGGGTTAGTATTCACAATAATTGCTTTATTGTTGGCGCCCAACGTGTAGTACCACGTTGGGCGCCCATACTAACACAATTTATCATGTGGATTTAATGTAGCAATTTGTATGAATTGTAACAATAACAAAGAGGATTTAAATCCCCATTTATTCTGAGCCCTATGTTCCGAAGTTTTGTTATTGTTCATAATCTCTTTTCTTTTAATTAATTATAAGTTATTGTTTCAAAGGTTTTATTATATTATAAAGTTGCTTTTTACTTCAGAATCCCTTTCCTTTTTTCGTCTATGTTCAAAGATCTTGACCAAGATCATGCAACACTGTCAAAATCAAAAAGAATTCATTCAAAATATCACTTGAATCAAGTCTTATGAGGTTTGTTAGCTTATGTTAGCCACTAATCTAGTTTTATTGCGACCGATACTAATTATAATCTGAAAAATATTTTCCTCGGTTCTGAAAAGTATTTAGGTACTAATCTACCTATCAGTCTTGTTGTTCCAATCAAGCTTGTTTTGTTACTAGATTATGATAATAAATGTGTAATGTCCAGCATTAGGGATTTATTAAAAAGTTTAGATACAAATTGTCTCACTTTTTCAACACGGCAAGTGCCAAGAGGATACGGAGAGCTTGTCACCTTTACGAATTCTATCCATGTGCTATATAGAATGTGATCTACGATCATCAGGCGTTCACCCACCTCCCAATTTCGGAGAACGCAATAGGGTAGGTTCTCGTTAACGTCTTGGCACAAAGCCAAACCACGAAACTTGAACTATAAGCAGACATGATAGCTATGATAGCTGCAACTAATATAAATGGGAGAGTTTGTGAAAGAAAGTTATGTTGGAATATAGTGAAAAGTTTGTGTAAAAGGCGAACTCAGTGACCTACTAGATACCTACACCTTAAAGACTTAAAGGATATTAATGTCACAACCACTGTACATAATATTGCAATGTCTAGAATGAAGCGAGCGTAGCGAGGGAGTTTCACGAGAAAAGATAGGCTAGCTTGTATGAAGAGAAATGAAATAGGTATTTTAATATCAAGTGGAAATCCCTATCTTTCTCTCCTACGATAAATAAGAGTTAAATTCTACGGAGAAATTCAGTTACAAAAAATCATAACAGTCAAATGGAGTGTATAAGGAGTAGCAAAAGATTGATATGCATGATAATATTCCACAGACGTTTCATTTTGTAGTATAAAATCTCGTTGCAAAAATCCGAGCGATGTTTTATCAATTTCCGAGGTTAGAAGTTGCCTCAAAACTATTTTCATAAGTCGTAAAAGCCCCAGACATCAAACTTGAGGTACATATTCTACGTATGGTAAAAGGGTTGTAAATCAGGGACGTAAGTCAACCTTCGGGGTATTGGATTTAAATAGATTTTGTTTATGTAAGATGATTTTCAAACCCTCGAAGAGGTTCTAATTTTGAGGATTGTGTTTGTCAAATATTACCCACAAAAAAATAGAATAAGACTCCTGATTCACGATACTTTTTGTAAGTAAATTTAAATAACAAAAATAAACATGAATGAATCTGTTTTGTACTCGTATTTGCCAAATCTACTTCATCAACATCTCGGCTCTTCAGCGTCAGGTTGATTGAAACGCCTCGGCAACATCAAGTAGCAATCATAGTTGTAAACTTAAGTTTTTGTTCTTCGATATAATTAATGATTAAACGAACTTACCCTGTACGTGAAGTTCTATCATAATTATACGAAGTGCTCCGTCCGAAGACATTAGTAGGTTAGACTTAGGATATTATAAAGACACAATGTAGTTACGCATAACGTGACACCACTTCAGCACTTTAGTTTAGAGAATGTTGCCGTAAATGGCAACACAGTTTCTTAAAAAAAAAAAAAAAAAACTTGAATGTTTCCGGTTACCCTCTCCCAGGCCTTGTTTCCTGCTTGAGCTCCATGGTTTGCTCATCATTTAGTTCAGAGGATATTTCCGCAACTGCTTGGGGAGCTGGGCGGGTGGGTTCTACCTACTAATGTCTTCGGACGGAGCACTTCGTATAATTATGATAGAACTTCACGTACAGGGTAAGTTCGTTTAATCATTAATTATACTTGTGCTCCGTCCTCAACATTAGTAGGTTAGACTTAGGATATTATAAAGACACAATGTAGATGTTGAGAGCATGTGTCGGAAATATCAAATGGATAATTATAATTAACTAAAAATACAAAGAAAAAATAATTATTATTATCATTTATTTGCATTATTTTAGTTTATTTTATACATCGATTTAACAATCATTCAGTTAGTTAAGTAGGTACTTATATTTATAAGTAATTCTTAATAACTAAAATGTAGATAATAATAATAAGTACTTATTTAGGTACCTAATCTTGATTATAGGTCTAGACATAATCATTTATAATCAACGTGAACAGATTGTTCTTGCTAATGTTACATTATCTTCATTATCTATAATTTTTCTATTATAAAATTTGGCAAAGGTGGTGGAGTTACCACTCCATCCAGCAGTTTGCCGTATAACATCAAGATTTACACCTAGTTTATGTGCTCTAGATGTTGCAGCATGGCGTGTACTATGTGAGGAAAAAATTGTAATGTCTATTCCACTGTCCTTCAGTACAGCCTTAATCCATCTACTGAGGGTTTGAGTTGAAACTGTATTGTGAGGTTTACGAGCACTAATGAAAATGTTATTGGACTTTCTCAAGCTTTTAGTTTTATTGATATAAGCGATAAGTGTCTTTGCAGGGCATATGCCAGGTCTATCTTCAAAATAGGGTAGATAAAGAGTAGGCTGTTTAAGTCCGATCTTGGATGTCTTTATCAAATCAGAGATTTTTACAATTAACTGATTGTTTTGAACAACTATGTGATCTATTTGCATTTTGGATAGAGTTTGTACTCTGTGCGCAGTTACGAGGGCGAGCAAGGTGACACATTTTTTAGAGAGTTGATCTAAAGTAAGATTTTCATTAGGATACATGGTTTCAAGGTGGTTTAGGACCACACTTGCGTCCCAAGTAACATTATATCGGGGCAAGGGGGGTCTTAATCTATAAACACCCTTGCAAAATCTGATGAGCCTATCATCATCAGATATATTTCCTACTATTAGGGAAAGAGCACACCGATGGCTATTAATCGTCCCATATTGGGCACCTTCATTAAAAATCTTGGATAAGAAATCTATAATGATTGGGATAGATGGCTCATACATATTTATGTTATTTTCATTACAAAAAACATACCATCTCTTGAGACATACATCATACTGCTTTAGGGTGTTGTCCGAGAGGGAGGCCAGCATAATGTCTAGGGCGGAGGATGGAACTAATCGCTGTGACAGCGCCGTCCGGACAATCTGCCTGCCACCAGGGTAGTGTGAGCTCGGAGATTGCGCTTGCTGGAAATGGGCAATATGACATCGTTAGGATTTAGCTGAACTACATCTGAAGATAGTAGCAGGCGCATAAATAATGGGTACCATGGCTGTGAAGGCCAATTTGGGACAACCACAATACCAGTAGCTTTATCCGATATAATTTTACGTAGAGTTTTCAGTATTACTGCTATTGGTGGAAATGCGTAAAAATTAAGTTTTGACCAGTCCAAAGTAAAGGCGTCTACAGCGAAGGCTTCTGGATCTCTGTGCCAAGATACAAATTTATCACATTTTTTATTGATACGTGAAGCAAAGAGATCGATTTCAGGGTCAGAAAAATTATCTAAAATCTTTTGAAAGCCCGTGTTTGACAGTTCCCATTCCACGTCAGGATGGGTTTTCCTAGATTCCCTGTCTGCATCGAAATTATCTGACGATTTTATGTAAGATGCTACTACAAAAATCTTTCGTGCTTCACACCATTGCCAAATGTCTTTTGTTACTTTTGTTAAATGAGGGTATTGAATACCCCCAATGCGATTGATATAGCTGACAGCTGTAGTATTATCAACTCGTAACAGAATCTGGCAGTTATGATAATTACTAGCAAAAATCTTAAGGGCAAAGTAGGCTGCTAAAAGTTCTAGATTATTTATATGTAAACAAACTTCGCTGTTTGACCAACGGCCATTAGCAGTTTGATTGTTGCAGGCTGCCCCCCACCCAGTCGTTGAGGCGTCAGAAAATATTTCCAGGGAATATACATCATTCTTAATTTTATTAACTGAATGATCAATAGTACTAATCCACCAGTCTATATCTGGTTTTAAAGACTCAGGAATTGTCATGTATCTGTCATAGTCATCATTATGTTGTAAATTAAGAAATTTACAGCGCTCTAGTTGCTTTGTGTAAAGCCACCCATACTCTACTGCAGGACACGCAGAGACTAATAAGCCTATGATTTGGGCGAATTTTCTTATTTTACATCTACTTAACCTCTTGATGTATTCCAATTCTATTTTAATTTTGTTTTTCTTATCTGAAGGTAAACTTATCTGCCATTTGTGAGTGTCAATAATATAACCTAAATATTTGCACGAACTAGAGGGTATTGTTACGCTTTTTTCATGGTTGATGATAAAACCCAATGCTTTCAATAACATGCAGGTACTTTTGACATTTTGGTGGCATTCTTGGTATGTTTGGCCAGCAAGAAATATGTCATCAAGGTAAATTGAGGATATAAATCCGCAAGATCGTAACAGTTTAACGACAGGTTTCATTATTTTTGTGAATACAAACGGTGCTGTACAGATACCGAATGGGAGGACTGTAAATTCATATAATTTATTGCCACTAGCGAATCGTAGATATTTTCGCGAATTCGGATGAACATTAACTAAAAAATATGCATCTTTTAGATCTAATGTGGCTATGTAACAATCTTTTGTTAGAAGTTTAAGCACTGTACGAATATCTTCCAGCTTAAAATGCTGAGTTATGATGAATTCATTTAAACCTTTTAAATTCAATATGAACCTCAACTTCCCATTCGGTTTAGGTATCATAAAAACACGTGACACATACTGTTCAGGACAGGGTTCACATTCTGATATTGCCCCAATTGATAACAGGTTTTGAATAGATTCTACAAGGTGGCCTCTTTGAGGAGTAGAATTAGCCTGAGTTGATAGATAAGACTGTTGTACAGGATGATCAAATTTTATTTGGTAACCATTTATCCAAGATAAAATTGTACGATCATTAGTTATCATAGACCATTGTTTATAAAAATGGGACAATCTGCCCGCATAGCGTACCGTGTCTACTGTCGGCGGGTCTGCTTGTGTCGCGGCGTGTAGTTCCGCGATGAGTTCCCGCGAGGCGCTGCTGGCTGAGCGACAGGCGGCTGGTACACTGGCGGCTGGTACATTGGCGGCTGGGCCTGCGTCTGCCTGCGAGCCGCGGCCCTCGCCTTCCAGTTTAAATTCTGATTTTTTGATGACGGAGTCGACTTCTTAGGTTTCTTACTCTCGTAAGGTTTTAAATCCGAGGAAGATTTTGAAACTGCTTTTGCTGTTTTCAGTGTCTCCGAAAAGTTACTTCCAAATAGAAACTTATCTATTTTTGTGGCAGTCAGCTGATCTTTTAGGTCCTTTTTGACAGTGTAAAGAGCGAATTGACGTCTTGCTTCAGATTCGGAATGTTGAATGTCACAAAACATTCGACCCACATCCATGAGATCCTTTATGAGATCGTTGTTTTTGTGTGTAGCAGCGAGCTGGTCAGTTATGATTTTTCCTAAAAATGAGATCCCGGCTGCCATTTGTTTCTGCCTAGCTTCAATAGCCTTGTCCCTTTTAACGACTTGTTCCGTTAAAGCTGCTTTGATCTCCATATTGAGTTGTGGTGCGCCAATTTCTTTACAGTTTGCTGGGATCAGGTGTTTTTTAATGAGGTCTTTGCGGATTTCTTTATCGAGACCAGAAGTCGCTATGTGGGTAAATCTCGTAGCGACATCTTTGTTGATGTCAGATCCGTAATCGTCAGAAACTGAAGGATCAGCTCCCAGTATCTCTATGATATCTGTGTCTGTATCGTCCAATGGTATGGGCGTGTCCTCGAGATGATTTTCTGGTAGAATCATCGTGGGTACTTCTATATTTTGTGTCGGGGGTATTGCCGTTGCGTCGCAATGCACGTCGACATTTGTGGTTTCTTCTTGGACTGTAACAATAATGTTACGGTTACTTCCCATAATATAGGTACATAGCACAATAATGACTATTCTAGGTATGAATTTCATTGCAGGGCGTCTTGTTTATGCTTGGCAATACAAGTAAAATTTTCCACACCCAAGTTACGAAATACTTTTGTATTTATTTGCTAAAAACAATTTAGACTTTCGGACAATGCGTCGAGATAGACTTTTAGGCTAGGTAGGTACCTACTTTGATGCATATTTATCTCGATATTGCAAGCCGACACTTTAAAAAAAAAATGCGGATGCGTAACATACGAATATGTTTAAGCTGTTCAGACGATGCGGCGAGATAGTCCTACAGACTACTCTGATACACCTCTATTGGCTTATTTGTTAAATCAATGCGGCGAGATAGTCCCTCAGACTACTCTGATGCATCATTAACACGACATTGAATGTCGATCAAGTAAAAAATGCGGCGAAATAGTCCCTAAGACTACTCTGATGCATTTTTTCTTAGCCAGCGTTAAGGTTATGACCATAAACATACAATTACACTGCGGCGAGATAATCCTACAGACTACTCTGATGCAGCTATTGTAACCTGGCGTTTTGAGGGTAGAAGATGAATGCACGTTCAAAAAAGTTTCAAAAAGTACTTACTTTGCACGTTTTCCAAGTTGTTTGGCGAAGCCGACCTTGAAGAACATGATGACGATCTCGAAGATCGACTCGACGAAGATGAAGAGGAACTAGTCGGGATACAGTTATTACTTTTATCTTTACGTGAACGTTTTACTTCTTTTTCTAGTTTTCTCAATTTATTTGCTATAAATTCTAAACTGGTATCATGTCGGCGTTTCGGCATGATTTTATTTTTGTGCGATACACTGGAACCGTAGGTATGAACGAGTGAAGTGGTTGAGCACTAAAAAGCGAATGATGAGCAAACCATGGAGCTCAAGCAGGAAACAAGGCCTGGGAGAGGGTAACCGGAAACATTCAAGTTTTTTTTTTTTTTTTTAAGAAACTGTGTTGCCATTTACGGCAACATTCTCTAAACTAAAGTGCTGAAGTGGTGTCACGTTATGCGTAACTACATTGTGTCTTTATAATATCCTAAGTCTAACCTACTAATGTTGAGGACGGAGCACAAGTATAATATGGAAGAATCTTAGGAAAAGGTCAACCCTGATCCTCGTCTCACGAGGCTATTGGAGTGTGAAACCCACGCGCACGAACGATGCATGAAATTGTTGTGGCCTATTTCAAATCCTTTTAAATGCCGATAAGATAAGAAGACTCTGTTTTACAAAGTGATCTCACACTCATAAAAAAAAATCTTAGGATCGATAATTATTAGTTTGACGTGTTTGACCTATCTGTGTCTGTTTGGCATAATAGGGATGCACCGATTTTGAATCCGTTTTTCTGAAAGATTAAAATATTATTGTGTTCATAAATCGGTAAATGTCGTCGGTTTTTTAAACACTTGTTTTACTGTGAAATAAGGGTTCATTTTTACTCTTTTTTTTTAAACCGTTCGTCTGTGACCGATTTGCACTTAGTAAGTATTGGTTCAGTATATTTGTTTTGTTCCTAGAAAACTTTGGAATGGCGCATGGCGTCACGAAAGCGATCTCCGTTTTTTTTTATACTTCGCATGAGGACTTCGCAATTCTAAGTAGAATTAGGTTAAAAGGAGGTACTTCTAAACAACAGGGAGTTTAATCTTTAAAAGAGAACATTCAGAGACAATTTCATGAAGGTGCTGAAAAATATCTCGAATCGTGATTCATTATTCAAGATGGTTCTTACCCATGGGTAGAAATAGAATAGAAAAACACACATAAGAATAGGTGCTAAAAAAAGTTAGTATAACACACGAAACAGGTTTTGAGTCCCAAAATGTAGTGAATTTCTGTTTTTATTAGTGTTAGAATATGTGTGGAAGGTACAGACTTGGGTCACATTCCGGGTACAATTAATGAGTATTTCGTTTAATTTACCTTTTCTGGGGTTTAATTTTATTCTACGCATTACGTAGACGAGTTATTTTGATACAAGGAAATTAATTTTGTATAGGTAGGTATGTACTCGTATTACGTCTTTTAGTAAATAAAACAGATTTCAACGTACTACGTAGGTAGGTACTACGAAGAAAACGAGAGAGGTTTTCTAAGAATTACAGGGAAAATAGCAATCCTTGAAAATCAAATTAAATTATTATGAATAACAATTACTAATATGCTTGTCTCAACTAATGAAAACCGAAATTGACGTATGAGTTAATAGTAAACTCCTGAAATTTTAATTTTTTATAGTATTAAACCACACTTGGGTATTTCATTGTGAAATGAAAAGTCTTATCAAAATTTTCGATTCCGACGGGATTCGAACCTGCACCATCAGACGACCCTCCTAAAGCCGGAGTGCCTTACCATTAGCTTATCAAACATTTCAATTGTGACGACTCGGGTTTCGTGGCCGAATGGTAAGGCACTCCGGCTTTAGGAGAGTCGCCTGATCGTTGAGGGTTCGAATCCCGTCAGAATCGAACATTTTAATAAGACTTTTAATTACTCTGGTAACTGAGTTAATAGGCCGCCTCAAGGCCTCTTCTCTAAAACTTAATAGCTGGGACCAACGATAACATAGCTAGCCCTCCGAAGCACGTTGATAATACCTACCACTAGCGGTAACCCCTCCTTTTTGAGACCGCACAACGATATCCCAACGCCGACTAGCAAGCTACTCCCCGAGCGCTACGGTGTCGTCGTCTATCTCGTTCGATAGAAGTGAGACGAAAATTGGTGTGGCGCACAGTATCAAAGTCAAAGTCAAAAAGCATTTATTCAGTAGGACCGCTGGGATCACTTTGAAACGTCATAAAACTAGGTGATTCTACTCCTGTATTTGTGTTTCGTTTAAAATACACAGATTTATCCCGAATGGTTTTTGGTCTCAAACGCAAAAATATAGGTGCTGTTCAACCTGAATTTCAGTAGGTAAGTAAGTACCCACTATATGTTTTTGTTTGTCTTTATCGTGACCGGGTGAATTCGTTCGAATGTCGTGTTTCTGTTTCAAAGATAACTTGACAAAAAAATTGCGTTTTATTTTTGTTGATGGGCAACAAACAAGTTACAAATTCATCAAAGACAAAAATAAGATTTGAAGCCAAAATTTGATCACCTTGAACCAATGAATTGTGCAAAAAAGCAAAAAAAATATTTGGGAATGTCACGAGAATTCACAAGATTGCTTCAAGATGAAACAGAAAAAAAACTTTATTATTTTCTACTGACACCTACACAGCTATTTAAAAAATATTCTTGCGCTAAACTAAATAACTTAAAAATAAGTATAATTCGTTATTTATAGCTTAAATTAGCCTAAGTACCTAATCTGTAATTCAATCAAACTTTGCTATTGGTTTATAACTTGAGTAAACCAAATCTAGTTTGTTGAAACAACTTCAAACCCTAATTCGTTAACGAAACAGTTTAAAGTTGCTTTAGAGTTTGGGACGATCGCCCGGTCAAGACCAGGTGTCTTTCATTGTGATGAACAGGCAGTTTGGGGTCTATTGGCTTGCAGCCTGTCACATCTTCAAACGACCTTGAATGCCTGAAGATTTGAATGATGGATACAGAATCTGCGTCTATTTTTAATTAATTTTCCAACGACTATCTTAAAAACATTTGGAGAATCTTTAAAATATTTAAGTTTTTTATTTTCGGTCCAAAAATTTGATTTGATTATCCAAAAACCATCATCAAATTCCATCAAGCCGTCATAAGAAAAATTAAACACTCGGAAAGTTCATTTATAAGTACCAAGGATTGATTGTGATGAATAAGTAAATTGTTGGTTTCGCAAAAACATAAATTAAAAATCCGGTATTCTGCACAGAAACAAAATACATCAAAGGAAATGGACAAAAGTCAAGACGTGGGAGGAAAAGGTTTGTGAATATTTTGGAACGAAGTTCCTTTTCGGACGGTATCAAAGATGGAGGCTAGAAAAAAAACGGTCGATTATACCGTCACGACACATACATAGGTCAAAGGTGCGAAGTACGCAGACGTAGATTAAAGAAGTAACAGTCCATAGATTGTTACACTGTTAATACTAGGATTTTAATATTTGACAAATGCCAAATTTCACAGTTGAAAATTCGTTCTAACCGAGTGTTCCACGGAGGTTCCACGACACTCACATACTTTTTATTGTTTGTATGTGAACTATGAAAAGTTTTGTCATATACTCTGGTCACTTGGTGCAGGCTTAGCTTAACGTATTGATGTTATTTCCTGGGATTATGGCCGATTATATTGAGAGGATGGTTTAGGTTAGGCAAGCCTTTTTCATCTCAGCTCTACACGTCCGGTTGAGAGGGTATAGGTGGGTGATAAATCTACTGGTAGAAGTGGCCTTCATTTTTAGAAAATATACCTACTAAGTACAAATTTTTAGAGGTAAATTAACTATCACTATATTTTTATTATTTTATCTTGACATTAGATTATCGAATTAGCATTTCCAAGGTAGGATTATCTCGGACCATTGACGTCACAAACATTTACTGTTAATACGGTGCGCGTTAAATAACGACCAGAATAAAATAATCCTATCAGTAGTTAGACATTATTTAGTAATCAAATGGAAGATTATCATTAATTCGCCAAACAGTTTTATGATTCACATTTTGATTTATTCACACTGGGTCGAAAGAACGACACAACAAGAAGAATTATGATTTAATCATAACATAAATCGCACCATTTGAACCCACATTATTATGCCAATTTCTATTCCACCTAAGATTTTCAATCCCTTATCTTGGTGACGACCGTTAAATTGTGGGAATCAATATTGGATGATTGCGGATTATTGGGTTCTATTTATAGATCAAACCCTTCAGACGAGTTCAGCTCTCTATACCTTTAGGAAATCGAGTTATTTAAGGTTATCAATAAAGTAATCAATATTATAAAAGCTCTATCAATCAAGTTCTATGTGCTTTAATACGAGCTCTAAACGGTGAAGGAAAACATCGTGAGGAAACCCGCAGCTTAGTCAGCTCCACACGTATTGACGTCGTCTTTCCTGTGGGCGGCTGTTTCAGCTGAGAGGATGGTTTAGGTGCTGGGCAAGCCTATTCTATGTAAAATGTTGTCTCAGGAACTACAGTACAGTGCAGTACAGTGCTTGAGACTAAAGCGTCAGGATGCAATCGATGCCTACACTAGGCATCGATTGCATCCTGACGCTGTATAAATCATCTAAGATGTAAAGGCCTAAGTTTTTATTCGTTTTTATTCTATTACATCCTAAGATGACTGTATACGAAAAGGACAAACGCTCAAACTTGGAGCTTAAATTTAATTTGAAACTATAAAACATTCTGCGAAATGTCTCGAATAAAGCCCAGCTCAGCTTTTCGGTATTAAGATGGCTGTGGGGATGTTGTTAGAGCCCACCAGAATATTAAGGTGAACGTTTAGAACGGAGGCAAATTGAAGGAAAGTAATACTACGTCATATTCAGCAGGAATAGAGTATTTTTTATTATTTTATTATACATATTTTTTTAAAACACCGACAACCTCTAAAGACTATGTTACTATCATCATAATCCACACTTTTGTTCTATGACTATTTTAGATCATCAGATTTCATACAAAAATAAAAATATTTAAATCGAACGCACTAAATGTTACGAAGTCTATGCGAAACACAAGAAAGCGATAGTACGATAGCGAGGGGAGCGGGGTTAGGGTGGCGGGGGCGCTTGAACTTGAAAGTTGAAATGTGTTAGATAGGACAACGAAATCTTGAAGGTATGTTTTTGTAAAAAGTCAGAACAAAAGTTGTTGTTTAGGATGATAGATCGCATCGCAGATTTCTCTCAGCGCTGCTGTACAATCAGTATCTTTACTACATTGTAATATAGATTATAGAAGGGATGCCTTTGCCGAGTGTAGAGCCATTCTCGTCCCACTGCAGGGCGCATTGGGACGAGAATGGCTAAATAAAAAAATATATAGATTATGCTTTCTATCAGCGCTGACGGTCAGCGTGACAGAACAACCAGCCTAAGGGTAATATTTCGTGCGCCCATATATTTTAGCACACATGATGATAGTATTTTTCCGCAGCAATGGTTTTATAACTTGTTATAAAGCGCCTGCTAAAACAGTTTTCTAGTCAAAGCGAAAACTACTTCATTACATCCAGCTGACTTGACACAAGAAATAATTGCGCTCCGCAAAGAGCTCCAGCGAAATAAATACAGTTTTTCCAGAGCAAGCACAAAGTGTTACTCTTTTAAAAACCGAGAGATATTTCAAGGATAGGGAGGGAAGTCTGAATCACTTCATGTTTTCAATTATACTTACGAAAGTAGGTACTTCACGTGGGCGGTAGTATTCATTCGTTTTCCGCACCAGTTAGCATTCTACGGCGGCGATGGGCTTACAACCTGTCACGTATGGAATGCTAGCAAAATGTGGGCATTTGCCAAATATTAGGTAGGTACATGTATTTGGACATTTCTCTGTTAAAGGAGAATTCTTAGTCCCTCGTTATTTATCGAGACCGGCCACCGGGTTAGGACCCACTAAACCCGGTTAAAATGACTGGCCCCTCAACGATTTGTAGTACACTCGAAACTAAATCGACTCATCCAAGCAGTACCTAACATCGTTAGATTATTTTTTTTATGATTTTCATTATTTATTTGCCGCCTACATTTTAGGTCAAAATATCACCGAAAACTGCGATGCGATTAGCCGCGAGTCGTCGGCACTGGGGTGAAATTTACGTTTCTCGCGAGGCGAGTCCGTGGCGTTCAACGTGTTAAACTTATATTAGGCTTTTACATCTATAATACATCTTCAATGAATGATCTGGAATACATAGAAGATAAGATAAAGAGAGAAGAGAATGAGAAAGTGTCTACCGCGCCTTGGGGATAGTCATGGTCCTGTTTCTTTTTAAATAGCTTATTTATTATGGAAGAAGGGAAGTGAGGCCTTTGCCCTGCAGTGACAACTCCAGCTAAATAATAAAAATAAAAATAATAATCGTGATCGTCGTTTAAAGTCCGGTAGCACCTTGCCCCCTTGTCGCACGAGCGACTGTTTCAGAGGGGCCCAGTAGTGAGTTGGCGAGTCTCCACCCTCCATTTTTACATGTTCGTTAACATTGTTTTGGCGGGTGTCATAGTCCCCATAGTTTCCCCAGTATCACGACCATCCCACCCCATAGCCCGGTAATTAGTTTTCCATATCCTCAATAGTTCTGCACAAACCGGAGACATATTGAATGAATGCATATTTTAGTCTTGAAAGGATAGTAGCCGGTATGTGTCTCCATCACACAAGATCAAAATTGTCAAAGTGTTGGCTTCGGCCCCATGCATGCCTATCAAAGGTCCGGGACTCTATAGTTCCGTGATGTTGAACTTTGACAAACAAAATAATAATCATAATTTTTTATGTAATCAATCACGATATAAGAAATACATTTGTATTTTACCAGCCGGCTTTTGTAACCGAAACGCCAAAATGTAAATAAGGTAAGCGCCACAATTATCGTGTCTATCTCGCATTCTTGTTTTTACCATTCGAGAAAGATTTTTCTCGAAGAGAAAATACTTTACTTACCCTGTTTTCTATTTTTAATACATAAGCCAAGGTTTGAGTCGTGAAATCTCATGACAGATTTTATTAGAGAAATTCTCTGTACAATGCAATTCTTACAATAATACTTTTACTTACCGACTTACTTTTTACAAAATACATTTTCTTGATATTAGGTACTACTTTCGTTTTGAATTAAGAACTCTTGGTCTATAGATCTTTTCCAACGATCCTTAGATGTCTACTTCTTAGTATGTAACGATATAAAGTACCAGTTTAGTTTCTATAAATTGTGTAATGCATATCGCTGACTCAGCATGATAAGTTTACGTACCTACGATAAGAACCACGCTTAGTTTCAGCTTAAATGGATTATAGTTGGCTTCTGCCTGTGGAACTTTTAATGCCGTCTGATGTTGTAAATTCTGTTATGAGCGCGATTTATATTCAAAATTTATGTGTGTCTCGGAAATCTATTTTGGGTTTATTTTTATGTTTAAAGAAGCTAGAGAGCTGTTAGTCTAGGATGTCAATGTTTAGGATGTCATTGAAAAGTCAAAATTGATTGTTTTTTACTGTATTGGTTTCTTTTTTTTAAGTGAAAACTTTTTAGGCACGTAGCATTTTTTGAGATGAGAATAAATCGTTGGATACGCTTCAAAAAGGTCACGTGCGAGTCAGGTGACTGCTCACCGACCCGGCACCTACCAGTAGCGCCATCTAGTTCTGTACTCGGTAAGCTTTTACGGAAATATTTTTACATTTCTAAAAGCTCATTTCATAACTAAACGGATGAATAAAAATGCATAAATGCATCAAACAATTTTTCACTTCACTCTCTTTTTTTTAAGTTAACCTATTGTGTCCCACTGCTGAGCAAAAGTCTCCTCCAAAATTGTCCACTGGCCACTATCCCACCATTCCTTCGCAAACCCGTCAAGATCGTCCCGCTAACGATTTCTCAGTCGGCCTCGTCGTTGCCTTTCGTTCTCGGGCACCCAAGGAGTGACACTTATTTGACTATGTATCCAGAAGTCTCAAACAACAGGCACTATAGCCCACCGTCCCGTTAAGTGTAAGCATAGGTACCTGACGCTGTATATAGAGATATTTTAATTAGCTAGATATTTTAATATAAAAAAGGATAATGTAAGAACAGTACGAGCGAAGCCATAGACAAAATCTAGTAAAATAAATGCGATTTTGATCCGAGATCGCGAGATCCTAGAGCAAATATCCGTTCTGTTTGATCAGTTCAAGATATTTCCGTAAATCGGATCAAGTCAAAATGGCTTTCTCTAATCCTTTGAAACCCTTTCGATGCGGAGAGTTCAATCGGGGTTGCTACACCTAAGGGGTACGTGATTTTATTTTGTCTACAATATAATTCTATACTTATAAGTTATCATTTAGTAGTCAACACAGTCTAAAGTGCGTCATCGGAATTCGAGCGTCGATGACTCGATTATTTTATATTTTTATGTATCTGTTAGGTAATATGTCCCAATAGCATTTTATCACTATAATTTGTTTTGTGTTGCCTGAAATAAATGGTTATCTATTTTATTTTTATTTATTTATTTATACATACGAGAAAAAAACATAGGTACTATTACTACAAATAAAGTAAAATAGATTTCGCTGTAATCACAATATCTGTCACATTCATATCATCTTCCACACAATCTAACCAATTCTTTCTTCCTTTGACGTACAACAAATAAATGCTGTCATTTTGACAGCCGAATTACAGCGTTTACGCTAAAATGTCAATTATTTCCTGGAAGTAGAGAGCGAGCGAGGGAGAGAGCAAACGTAGAGCTACTACAATGGAAACTGTGAATGGAAATTAAATAAGTAATTTTACAATTATAACTACAATTTTTTTTTAACAACTTAGTTATTTATTTATTTATTCATAAAAAGGTACAAGTATAAATAATAAATAAATAATGCTGGACATTTCACACAGCATCATCTAGCCCCAAACTAAGCAAAGCTTGTACTATGGGAATCAGATAACTGAAGTAATATCCTTTTTTTGTAAATAAATATATAATATTATATATAGATACACCCGGACCCGAGACAAATATCTGTAGGTCATATAAACATTTGTCCCGCGGCGGGGATCGAACCCGCAACCTTCTGCGTCGCAGGCGGACCTTCGCCCACTGCGCCACAGAGGTCATATAGCATACGTTATGTCTAATAGTGTTTAAAAACTTAGAATAAGTTTGCCTAAACACTAGGTTCTTAAAGTTATTGTACTAAGGTACAACTAAATTAATACTTACATGACGACTAAACAGTTAACAAAATACACTAGAATATAGTCATCCAAGGATCGTTGACAACGATCTAATCATAGTTCAACAGTGGCAGATCACGCCAGTTGAAAGCGTGCCCAAAATTAAGCGCGTTAGCCTCATAAAGGGAATTGTATAGCGTTAGCAGTTTTAAGATGAGTAAAAAACTTTGATGTCGCGTCGAGAGAGTCACGTGACACGTGACGCTAGACGCTAGTCGCGTGACGCTTACGACACCGGCTTACTATTTACACGACTTGCAATCAATTGTCATCCCTCTAGAGCTCAACCAATCTCACAATATGAAAATGGCTATTGATGTCTTGTGAATTGAGTAATGGCAATATTGCCGACACCTCGTTCAAGTTTTCACTTCTCTTTTTTTATTCTTAAGTGCAACCACGCGAACATGATGGAGGGACGAGCTCGCCAAATTCCTTGCCGACTGGACCTTATTAGCACGGGAGAGGGATGAATGGAGGGAGTGGGGGAGGCCTTTGCCCAGCAGTGGGACATTGAGGGCTAATATAATAAGTGCAACCTTATCCGTTCGCAAATACTCTTGAGCGCCAGAAAACAATTCTATTTTTATTAAAATTCTCAATAAAACTTTTTGATTGCTTTCAAGTTTTGCCGCAGAATGCCGCAGACCTTCAAACTCATATTATGAAGAATTTTCTCAAATATTTAATTAGGTATCAGGCTTGGAGATTCATTTTTATATATAGAGATTAATATTATACTGGAACAAACTATAGATAATAACTACAAATATCCTGTTATGCTGTCACTAGCACATTAAATAAAATTTGCGCAACCTACCTGGGTTTCAGTATCTGTATTTGCAATAATCAATAAAGCCTTTCAGTATCTGTATTTGCATATACCTTTAATAACAAATAAATCAACATTTCAAATTCAGTAATATTTTTAAACATCGTATTTTTTTTTACATTATAATATCTGATAAATCCAAATTTTCTTATTTAACCCCTTTTTCTCCCCCTGACTCGTTCAACATCGCTGAGCCGAAACCGCAGCTAGAAAACTGAAATTGGGAAGGCGGTATTTTTCGTACTTCAACGTAAGGGTTAAAATAGGGTGTCGAAGTTTGTGTAGGTATAAACTTTTTGACGGGCGAGTGGTAAAACTTTGAATATAAAATGAAATGCATAGGTTTTAGATAACTTATTAGTTATCCACGCGTACAAAGTCACGGGTAACAACTACATACCTAGTATTAGCCGGTAAACTTGCTCAAGTATTTTCCTTGAAGCAGAAAACCCATTAAGTAACAAAAAAGAAAAACGCCAGTAATTAGAGGCAACTGGTATTTCTTTCATTATTTATAACTTAGGATACGGCTTACTGAGAAAAACCTTTGAAGCATTAAAAAGATCAAAATCAACGGATATTTATTATCTATCGCAGGCTGTATTTACGATATTTTCCTTCATCGCGTTGTGATGCTATTCATGCGCATTTATTAATATAAATAAATAAATAATGCTGGACTTTTCACACAGCATCATCTAGCTCCAAAGTAAGCTTGAGCTTGTGGTATGGGTACTAGATGACTGATAAACTACTTATATACTTTTTTTTTGTAAATACATACATATTATACATAGAAACACCCAGACCCGAGACAAATATCTGTAGATCATACAAACATTTGTCCCGCGGCGGGGATCGAACCTAATAAAACGAATATAAACACAAACCTAAATCTATTTAGGTTCGCATTGTAGGGGTTGAAGTTAGCGAATGTATAATTAATTAATTATTTTTGGCTTTTTCACTACTAAGTATTGAAATTACTAAATGCTACTCGTGCGGCATCAGCAATAAGAATGTTTTCAGAAAGTATTCGTATTGATCTCAAAGCGAAGGCGTAGTTAAAGACACGAATTTTGAAGTGAAAACTTCTTTAGGCGCGGTATGAATTTTTAGATTAAAAAAAAAATTGATTTCGCTTCGCGAGTCAAACTCAAACTCAAACTCAAAATTAGTTTATTCATTGAAATCACTTTGGATTGTTTAAAATCGTCACTTTTCAATTTGTATATAATTATAATACATTTTTATTTTATCTTAATTATGCTAAAACGAGTTGGAGCATATTCTGTCCCAAGCTTTTTTGTCATCCAAATAATCTGATATTTTATAGTAGGCTTTTTTGCAGAGATGACGTTTAATTGTATTTTTAAATCATAAAAAGTCATGTTACGACACCGGCTTACTGAATAAATGAATTGTCATCCCAAGAGCTGGGATAAACTAGAATAAACCGGGATAAACTATGATATACCGGGACAAACCGGGATAACCGGTTTTTTTTTAGTTTAGAACCGTTACCGAAACCTCGTTCAAGTTTCACTTCTCTCGGCATTCCCACGGGTTTTTTTTAATTCGCCATTCGAGTACGACATTGCGCCCAGATACGCCTAGGTCCATACCTTTGACAAACAATGAAAACTGAGAAAACCCGTCGTAAAATATTCTAATGAAGTACTCATTAACCAAAGTAAAACACTTCCTTTGACTCATTTTCATTTCTCTGATTAGCTTCGACAGTCACCACTTGTTGCAAACCTTATTTTAATAAAAGGGCACTTAAACCACTGGCCAATGAGCCTTGAGACCCCGCAATCCATCCAATCAGAACACAAGCCCAAAGACAGGAAGGTCAAGCTAAACTAGACGCTTTCCCTCGGGAAATTTCGTGAAACTTAGCGTTTATTTGTATTGAAAAATTGTGTTTGGTAGACGGAAGGTTCGACTTTTTGTTAGATAACTCAAAAAATTCTATGTTCTTATTGTTTTACAATAAAACTTATCTTACCTTATCTTTTATGAATTCAGAATGCTTATTCAATGTTGAACTTATATTTTTATTTTCTTTTGTCATATGCTCAGGATTACCTGCACTGCACGTGGAA
Source organism: Epirrhoe tristata (assembly GCA_951394285.1). Lineage (NCBI taxonomy): Eukaryota > Metazoa > Arthropoda > Insecta > Lepidoptera > Geometridae > Epirrhoe > Epirrhoe tristata. The sequence continues at coordinate 5,043,076 of OX596161.1, forward strand.
TTGGAGTCTAGTTCTGTTATACAGAATTTCTGTATGTTTGTTTTAGTGCATGTCACTGATATTTCCGTTAAACCGTTTTTAGGGTTCCGTACCCAAATAGTAAAATGGGAACTCTATTACTAAGACTTCGCTGTCTGTCCGTCTGTCACCAGGCTGTATCTCATGAACCGTGATAGTTAGACAGTTGAAAGATGAAACACTGATGATGTATTTCTGTTGCCGCTATAACAACAAATAACTAAAAAACAGAATAAGGGGGTTATTCCCGCTCGTCCCAACGCTTCGTCCCCATCGGGGACGAGCGGGAAGTTTTTTTCCCGCTCGTCCCCACTGCTCTTACGATGGGGGTGAACGGGAAGTTTTTTTTCCCGCTCGTCCCCACTGCAATATTAATACTTACATATAGGTAATATTAATACTTACAAATGGGTAATGTTAAAACTTACATAATTTACTAATATTAGAAGCAGGTACTCACATGGGTAAAATTGTTTTCTTAACAAGATTTCTTCTAGCATACCTCATTCTATTTAATATTGAATCTGTCCAAAAATTCTTTATTACACGAATAGGATTAATTTCTACCTGCTACCAGCCGCTAACCCCTTCCTATGACATAAAGACTAAGGAATATACCCTAAGCTAAGTCTTATCAGTAGTACACCACCCGCCATGGCGGCAAACGTTTCAAGTGGGGTTGCGGTAGCTGACTTTGATATTATTAGCAAAAAAAGGTGGTGCATTGTTATTACGCGCGGGCTACCAATATTGCAAAAAAAGAACACTAAAAACTGTTGATGCAACTAAAGTGCTTAGGAATTTTAAAAATACACGTAAGTAAAACTCACTATCTATATAACTAGGCTATATTTTACTTAAGTTGAATATTTATTATTCTTTAGAATTTCTTAAACTTTCGCGATCATTATTTATATTTTAGTTAGTTAAACATAAAAAGGCTTAGTTAAATGATGCTAGGCGGCGTGGTAACGAGCAGACTTGAAACAAAATGGCTTGGTCGTTTTAGTTTACTTTTAACTATATTTACAGATAGGTAACTCATTTATATACATAGGTACTCATATTAATTATGGGTTAAATAAATAAAGACAATAAATACTTGGTTAAATATCTTATTTTTTTAGGACAGCTACATAATTCACGAAAAAAGTCACAGGTGTGCACCGGACTCAATCAGAAATGATTTGGAGATAGCGGTCCAAAAATGCAGAGAGATTTTATTTTTAGTCATTTTTTATTTGTATTTTTTTCTTATGTTCACTATTTTTTTTCTTTTTTTTATGATGAATGGGTTGGCTATATTATACAGGGTGTAAAAAGACGTCTACCGAAGCCGAAAGGGGTAGGTACAGCATCCCAAAACACAACCAAATCCAAAAGGATTTTCCGAAAAAATCATTATATCCGGAGAAAACAGCGTTTGAAGATCACTGTTTGCTGTTGTACTGGGCGAGTTTTTATACGTAGATTGCTGGATTTTGAGTTTTAATTGTTTTTTTCTTTTATAAATGAAATGATTAGGTAGGTATGATCTTATTATGTTGTAGTAGTAGCAAAAAACTAGAAAATAAAATAAAATGACGTAGCTAAGTAAAAATTTTTTTTGAGTTTTTTTTTCGATAAATATGTTCAGAATCATGGTCTGATTGCAATCCCTCAGTTTTCGGTAGCAGTCTTTTTACACCCTGTATAATATTATATCACTGTTTATAATGTTGAATATTTATTTTATATAATCACTGTTATTTATGTTGTAAATATGTAGTAGCTTAGTTTCTGTAAATAAATGTCAAACATAATAATAATCACTCTTAATAATGTTGAATATTTAGTAGATACCTATATAATTTTATTTTAAAAAAATATATAAATTTGATTACAAAAGCTTGTGATTTTATTTAAAATAATCCTCTAACTAAATAAAATAGTGGGGACGAACGCTACTAAATAATTCCCTCTCGTCCCTTTGGGGACGAGCGGGAAAAAAACTTCCCGCTCGTCCCCGATGGGGACGAAGCGTGGGGACGAGCGGGAATAACCCGAATAAGGGAGCTCCCATACAACAAACGTGATTTTTATGTCGTTTTGATAGTACGAAACCCTTCGTACGCGAGTCCGCCTCGCACTTGGCCGGTTTTTTATTCATAAAAGTATTTTTGTTTTAAAGGCTATTTAGGAATACCTACTCCGAAGTGATTTAGTACAATGATTCCAAAAGGATTGCGTGAAACTACTCGCTTGTAATTTTTTTCCTAGTGCAACCATCTATATTAATGTAATGCTTAAGAACAAATAAACCTACCTACACACAAGCACAAAGAAAATACTAGTTATGAAACCGCGTTCATGTAATGGAAAATACCTACGTGGAAACTTTATTTCTTCTTTATTTGCTTTATACTGGAGTTGAATCTTATTTGTATACCTATGCCCGCTCAGTAGTGTAGAGTTGGATAAATCAATTGATGCTGGGCAAACCTATTCTTTATTTTTGAAATAATCTTCCTCTCTACGAAGCACTCGTGGTCGTGCTTGCTTAGTCGTTCTTGCTTGATAATCTTCGAAGTTAAGCAACATTCTAAACGGTCCGTAAGTGGATGGGTGACCGCCAGTGGCATTTTCATCTGAGCGCTTCCCTGCTTCGGAGAGCACGTGAAATTCGTTAACCAGAGATCACCAGAGATGGCCACTATCTCATACGAACTTATCTACCTACAGCACCATCCATACTTATATTATAAAGCTGAAAATTAGAAGATTAGCGAGTTTATGTTACACAGCCCAAAACGCAAAGATAGCGCGATCAAATTTTTCCTGGGCCGCCATCTATTATGTAGTAAAATGTCTCTGTCTGTCTGTCTGTTTGTTACCTTTTCACGCCTAAACCACTTAACAGATTATGCTGATTATGCAGAATATGACATGGATAAAGATTATGTCCCAGAGACGGACATACGCTACTTTTTTTTCAAAAATAAGCATGGAGGGCTTGAAATAAGGGTTGAAAGTTTGTATGGGGAGTTGGAAGTTCCAGTTAAAGGCAACTAGATGGCGTTGCTAACCTATGGCTGAGGTCTAGATGGCGCTATTACCTATGCATTTTTAAAAGTTTCAGAAGATTCTTGCAGTTTTCAGTTCTATTTATAGATTTTCAAGTATGTTATTTTGCTGATGAAGTCGCGGGTACCAGCTAGTACTAAATAATGAATGCTTTTATTTGTATTTTCGAAACTCACATCGTACTATACTTAGTATAGAATTCTGTGCGCAGAACATTTCCATGAAATTCAAATGCTTACAAGCACGTATTTTCGCTGATCTTTTTGAAGCTCTATTCAAGCCCACGTAAAGCCGGGGGCGGCAGTATACATTTCGCAGGAGTAGAACGGTTATCTATTTGTGGGACTGCCTCCCACACATGCAAGACAGCTTTGCTTTACAGCCCCGTGTATGAGCCTTTACATCTTTTCTAGATAAAAAAAAATACAGGATTCTGCAGAAGACATTCTCTCAAATATTCTATTATCTTTGTATTTCAATCTGCTTACCGTAGCCACCACCAATGTAGGTATAAGTCATGGTAAGGAAGCAGGTCCTGGTTTAGGGTCGAGTTGTCGGAGTGGCTCACTTTTTATCCGAAAGGCGAAACTCGGCTCTGTATAATGCTAGGACATTGTAAAAATGAGTGTAGGTAGTGTAGGTAGGTCTGCTAGCTTGCTTGTGTATTAATATTTTCTTGATTAATGGAATAAAAAAAAGATCAGCACTTAAGATGGGTTTAAATCTGTTAGTTTTCGCATAATGTTACTGAGCCACTGTATCTGCTAAGTATAGCCACCGTGTACAACTTAGAAGAATAAAGTTTTATTTTCTCCACATCATATACAACAATTACAATAGGTACTTAAATCTACACAATTTTATGTGGGTGAAAATACGGCTACCCCTCGGCATTTGCTCGAACAGCTCGAGAGTGTTGGACCGCTGGTTTTCAGTGGCGCCATACCCGTTGTGGCGCAGCACTTGCTGCGTCACGCGTCTTATCGCATAATTATCTTATAAATAAAAATAAAATAAAATAAAAATAGCCTTTATTCTATAACATTAAGATTATAAAATGAGAAAATAATTATCATAGTACATAATTAAAATCAAATCAAATTAGAATGTTTATCGTAGTAATATTAAGCATGCATAATTATTATTAATTTCAGAATGTTATAGTCGCCTCTCTGGCGTAGGCCTCCCCCATATTTTTCCACCTTTCTCTATCTCTGGCATGTCTCATCCAATTTGGTCCCATTTTTTGGTAAAATATGTCTTCCCACCGTTTTTTTGGGCGTCCTCTCTTTCTCTTATTGTTACGTGGTATCCATTCAATTGCTCTTTTAGTCCATCTTGTGTTTTCCATTCGGCATATGTGTCCAGCCCAATTCCATTTTAGTGATCTGATTCTATAAATGATGTCAAGTAACTTTGTTTTTGCTCTAATAGTTTTGTTGCTAATTCTGTCAGATAATTTGATTCCTGTCATACTACGTTCCATTTTCCGCTGACACACAGCCAATTTGTTTTCGTCTTGTTTGGTGAGAGACCACGTTTGGCATCCGTACGTCAGGCATGGTAGGATAATGACTTCATATAGTTTTTTCTTTATATTGATGTTAGTTTGCTTGTTCTTCATTATCTCCTTTAAACTCCAGTATTTTTTCCATGCGATTGCAATTCGTCGTTGCACTTCTTTCGTTGTACAGCATTCAAAGGAGACTGATTGGCCTAAGTAGATATATTCACTCACAAATTCGATTTTTCCGCCGTCTACTGACACTTCTTGTTCTGGTCCGTTGCTAAGTATCTTTGTTTTTGAAGTATTAATTGAAAGGCCTACTAACTTGCTTTCATTTGTAAGTTCATTTAGCATAGTCTCCAGGTCTGTTGAGTTTTCAGCAAAAACCACTATATCATCAGCAAAGCGTAGGTGGCTGAGTCGCTCTCCATCTATTTTTAATCCCTTATTTTGCCAGTTTAGGTTTCTAAAGACTGTTTCTAACACGGCCAGAAAGACTTTAGGTGACAAAGGGTCCCCTTGCCGTACGCCTCTCCTAATGGGGAATTCATCTCCCTCTCTTTGGACTCTACATTGGACCATATGGTCCAATGTAGAATAGTGCTTTCGGAATCCTGCCTGTTCTCGCGGCTGATTTTCCTCGAGTGTCTTTTCCATTCTTTTTAAGATTATTTTGGAAAAGATCTTGTAGATATTTGATATGAGGCTTATTGGCCGGTAGTTCCCTAAGTCCTTTTTGTCGCCTTTTTTGTGTAATAATGTAATAGTTGATTTGGACCATTGCTCGGGTGTCATTCCTGTCCTCAAAATATTGTTAAATAATGTCTGTAGAGGTCTTTGTAACGATTCTGTGAGATATTTTAGAACCTCATTTGTAATTTTATCATCCCCAGGTGTCTTATCGTTTTTTTGTGTTCGTATTGCATATTCTACCTCAGATCTTAGAATATTTAGTGTCGTTGTTTGGTGAGTCAGGGTTGTGTTTGTGGAGATACGTAGTTTCTGTGATTGTAGTGATTCCGGCTGAGTCGATTTGTAAAGATCTCTGTAGAACTTAGTAGCTTCTTTAGTAATTTCTGGGCGTTTTATCAATATTTTACCAGTTTTGTTTTTTAGACTTGCAGTCCACTCCTTTTTATTTTTGAGTTCTTTGTAGGCCTTTCTGACACCTCCAGTCTTCTCTATACATTTCTCTATTGTTTCTAGCCTTCGTAATTTTTTGTCTTTATCGATACCTCTATTTATTTCCTTGCTTATTTTCGTTATTTCGGATTTTATTTGTTTTGTCCTTTTTTCTTTATATAATTGTCTTCTTTCTTCCATAAGGTTTTTAACGTGTGGACTAATGATGTCTTCTCTACTCTTGTATTTCTTGGGCAACTCTCTGTTAAGGAGATTCATCTCGTGTTCAAAGGAATTGTATTGGGTCTGGACGTCATTTGGGCTAACCACTGACTTAGTGAATTTTTCTTCCCACAATTTCCCGTGTTCTAGTGGAATCAATGGTAGATTCCGTGCCTGGTTGGAGTTAGGTTTGATAAATTTTCTTCTTTTTCCAGATGACACGTTAACTTTGCATCTAATCATTCTATGGTCTGTAAAGAAATTTAGATTACGTATGATGTCAAAGTCGTGTATATATATGCTTTTGTTTGTCATAATATAGTCTATTTCGTTATAATATATTCCGTTTGGTGTGTTCCATGTCCATTTATCATGTATTTTCCTTTTAAACATACTGTTTATGAATGTTAAGTTGTTTTCTAGTGCGTACTCTACTAATCGTTGTCCGCGATCGCTTCTTTTTCCATTTGAGTGTTTTCCGTATGCTTTATCTTCGCCCGGCTGGATCTTGCCAATTTGGGCATTTAAGTCTCCCATTAGAATGAGATTCTTTGTACTAGAAGATTCCAGGGCGGTATTGATCGTGTTATAGAAATTTTCAACGTCTTCTTCGCCACTTCGCTCTGTAGGCGCGTAGACTTGGACAATTAACCATATCGTATTGTTTGGCATATTTATTTCCAGTGAAGCTACTCTGTCTGAATAGGCCTTTAAACTTATTATGTTGTTTTTAAGGTATTTCTTTATTAAAAAACCAACTCCATTATATCCTTTGGTACAGGTGGTGTGGTACAAAATATAGTCATTGTATTCTTCGATAGTTTCTGTTGTTCTTCTAACTTCGCACAAACCAATAATATCCCACTTTAGTGTTTTGAGTGCTTCGAGTAGTTCAGTTAATCTGCTTTCTGCTAGCAAGGTACGTACATTTAGACTTGCAACATATATGCATTTTGATATTTCCTTTCCATTCCTTTCCTTTGCATTATTGTCGTGTTTTGGGGGGCTTTGGTCGTACTCCTCCACGGTGACCAGCCGGCTTGGAGGAGGCTGAGAGGCGTTTATTAGTTTTTTGATGTGCCAGGTTTGTCCGTTTGGCTAGCCATTGGTTGTAGTCTCTGGTTTTGGTTGCGTTGGAGGTAAGAGGTGATACTACTTGATGTTTTATTTCTTTTTCGTGTTTGTGCCGCATTAATATCTTCCGTTGTCCTTCCTGCTACTGCCACAATTTCTTCATTCTGCGCTACTGCAGCTTCTGGTGAAGTTGATAGTGGTCTTTTGTTGGTTCGTTTGTCGTTTTTCGTATTTGTTTCAGTGTTTCTTTCTCTCTTCTTAAGGTATATTATTTTGTCGTAGCGCAATACGGCGTTGTTTCCTAGTTCCCTCTCTCTTTTGACCTCTTCTTGCAGCTCTCTCCTTATTTGTAGCACTTTTTCGGGGAAATCTTCCTTTAAATAGATATTAGTGTTTAGAAGGTATCGCTTTTTCTTTAGTATTTCGATTTTTCTACCCATTGTAGTCAGAGTTACAACTATAGGTCTGACTTTCTCGAGTTTTTTCCCCAATCTTCTAACTGTGTCTATTTCGTAGTCTTGGCACTGCACTCGCATTTTTGTGTTGATTGTGTCTAAGATCAGGTTTTGTAGCTCGCTGTAATTTCGCTCCGTCTCTTCAATTCCAAAGAATATTATATTTTTTCTTCTAATTTGTTTCTCTAGCATGTCCAAGGTAGCTTGTTGTTTATCCACTTTTGCTTCCAATTGTTTAGTTCTAGTTTCCACCATATTGAATTTCTCATCTATATTATTGTTTATTGTCTGCGTGATATTTTCTTGCATGTTCTGCATATCCTTTTTCTGTGATGTCAATTCGTTTTGGATATCTCTCAATACTTTCATGATTTCATCCATTTTTATTCTTGTCTAAAGCGCCCTCTATTTTCTATCTGTCGTAATCTATTGACTTGCGGAGTGCGCCCTCTCTTGGGAGAGTGAGAAGTGTTATTGAAGCTTGAAATTAGTTGACAGCTAATTGTTGCAAATTTTTTGTGCAAAAAGCCAACGTGCCGTACCGCGAACCGATCCAGCCACCTGCTGATTGAGAAGCGGCGTTATTACCAACGCGCCGCCGTCGCTTTGAACGATGAGTCGAAATTATGCACCAGTTGCGGTGCAGTAGTACTCGCTGTCTAGGTAGGTACTTTACTCGGAATCGCAGCTCGGTTTAGGGTCCAAAGGTCGGTTAGACTACCCACAACACAACACGGTATCTTTGTATTGATGTTCTTTTAGATGTTTATTGATTTTATAAAGATTCCACACAATTGTACTTGATTTACTCGGGACTTGGTGTAATTCTTCTCCGACTGTTGTTTTTTTTAGTGTTGTTGTGCCGTTTCTTCCTTGGATTTCACTTTTTCGTCAGGTTTTTATACACTTTTGATTTTTGTCTATTTAACGTAGGGTCACTAGCACAGTATTGTCACAAACGATATATTTTGCGAGTTGTTGTATACGTAACTTGTTTTTGAGTTCACTTTGTATATATGATGAAATTAACATGTAAAAAGTAATTTTATTTGCGGAGCCGATATACAAGCGTGAGCAGTGGCGCCCTCATCATAATTATCTTATTAGTTATTAAATAATTTAATAAGACATCAAGGAATCAGGTCACTTACAATACTTTTAAATTATTATTAGGTACACTTTAAATAAACAATAAAATCATTGCACAATTATAGGTAAGTAGGTATATATGTACATATGCAACAACGAACGACTTGACTCTACCTATATCAAATGTTAGACTAGTGGTATCTCTACTATTATAAATTTTATGCTCGAAGCGAGCTGGTAAATTAAATTGTGGTTTTCCGAAGAATCTAGCCTCAGAATGGAACATAGTAACTTTAAGCCTACGTCATCACATCTTTGTTACTATTTCAATATTGTTATAATAATTGTTACCATTATTCGATATTGTAACAAAATAACAATAACAATGCTTATTATAACTACTGTAACATTTCAAAGGATTTGAAATCGTTTAGATAGAGTTGACGCAAATGAAATAAGAAATCTTCGCTTTGGCTTAGTGGGATGTAGGCTTTCTTTTCGATGGGCTCGGGCTTCGAATACCGGCCGTGAACTTTTTGGTTTTGGTAAATATGCGCAGTTCAATAAAAGTGAAGGAAAAACATCATAAGAAACTTAATAGTATTCTTATACCTCGGCGCTTTTTAGGGTTCCGTATCCATAGGTAAATGGAACCCTATTACTAAGACTCAGCTGTCCGTCCGTCTGTATGTCACCAGGCTGTATCTCATAAACCGTGATGGTTAGATAGGTTGAAATTTTCACAAATGATGTATATCTGTTGCCGCTATAACAACAAATACAAAAAAAAGAATAAAATATTTTTTTAGGGGCTTCCATACAATAAACGTGATTTTTTTTTTTGCTGTTTTTATACAGGGTGTAAAAAGACGTCTACCGAAGCCGAAAGGGGTAGGTACAGCGTCCCAAAACACAACCAAATCCAAAAGGATTTTCCGAAAAATATTATTATATCCGGAGAAAACAGCGTTTGAAGATTACTGTTTGAGTGTGTACTGGGCGCGTTTTTATCTGTAGATTGCTGGATTTTGAGTTTTAATTGTTTTTTTCTTTTATAAATGAAATGATTAGGTAGGTATGGTCTTATTATGTTGTACTAGTAGCAAAAAACTAGAAAATAAAATAAAATGACGTAGCTAAGTCAACATTTTTTTTGATTTTTTTTCGATAAATATGTTCAAAATCATGGTCTGATTGCAATCCCTCAGTTTTCGGTAGCAGTCTTTTTACACCCTGTATATTACAGTACGGGACCCTTCGTGCGCGAGTCCGACTCGCACTTGGCAGCTTTTTATACAAAACAAACATGCAAACATCATCAATTTTAATCATTTTACGTTACAACTAAATGTACGCTTCTATCCTCATCCATATTTTGAATTACACTTGCGGTCCCTGTATGTACTCCGGTCACATTGTCCTACATATTGTCCTAGTTAGCACTTTGACCTATTTCAAGTGACGTAGCAGATCGAAGTAGACAAGTCCTTCTAACCATGACAACATCTCTATGGTTGAATAGAAAATAATATACCGCAGTACACTGCAACACAACACAAAAAGATCTGAGAGAATGTCTACCGCACCTTGGGGGTACAGTCGTGAACCTGTTTACGTTCTCGTTTACGTGTAGCACAAAATCGACTAAACTGAAATGTAATTTCATATTTTATTAATTTTTTTAAAACTTTTTTTTACTTTATTCTAACGATGAGATGTCGCCATGTGCGTGTCGTATTTTCATTTAACTTAAGGCTTCTAATTGAAGTTTATCAGTATGCTTCATTGTTATAGGCTACATGTTGCCAAAACGTCTATTTAAATGCCAAGAACATGCTACGCATTTCTTTGTAAGTTTAATTAATTAACAACTCAAAGCAGAAAGTAATTGAATTATACACTTGGTGGAGTGGAAGATACCTAAGTACGAATTTTCATCATCATTATCATCTCCCTGCCCTTATAACACATAGATTTTCGCTGATTTAGTTATTATTAGGTGAGTATAGGTAAAAAGTAAAATGCCTATAGTATTTTTCACGTAGGAACGTATCCCTGAAACAGAACTTTTCATTGTTGTCTGGTAGAGATTTTTAGCGATAAGACCGCCGATTGTATATAATAGTTAAGTTTTTTGTTTAGTCTTACATTTTTGTTTTACTTATGTGGTGCAATAAAGTATTTTCTAACAATGAACATTTTTGAAATAAATCAAATCTAGTGGTAATACCTACTAAAAGATACAACTTCAATAAAAAAAGGATTTTTTTCTATTTCCTTTTTAATAATTCGAGAAATTAACATAAAAAAGCCTTGTCACGGAACCGTTCCGATGTGAAAAAAACTATAAAGACGATGTCTGCCAATCCTTTTAGAAATCTTTAAACTAAGAGAGAATGTCTACTGCGCCTTGGGAGTACAATCGTGTTCTTTGCCAGTGTATAATAAAATTTCAATAAACATTCAGAGACCCACAGTCACAGACGTAATTGCTTTGTTCCGCAAATAGAACAGAATTGAGATCTTGGAGAGCGATTATACTCATCGATAATACGGCTGTTCGGGACGTGATCGGTATGGCTTGGCTTGTCGATGTTGATATATTGACCTGCAACCTGAACGCTTCCGGAAAATTTGAACATGTGGCAGTATTAAATGTGTATTTTTTATCTAAAATAAATGAACTTTTAATAACACTACCATGTGGAATCGATGTCGTGAGAACTTTGATCTATTTTTGACTGAAGGGTGAGAAGTAGCCATTTGAATCACAGTGTTACACGATATTTTTTTTGGTGTGACTCGTTGGGGGCCCACCCATTTTTGAACGCATTATGCACTCAAAATATGTATGTTTTTTTAACCTGCATATTCTGCGTCAATAGATAGCTATAGATAGGTCTGTGACTGCTAATTGTTTTAGGTACCAAGGCTTTTTCGTTCTGGCCGAGTGAAACAGTGCTAACATTTTTCTTTTTCAATATGGTCATATTAAGTATTTATTCTTGAAAGATTTATGCTTTTCCGGTAAAACCTATTTCCTCATCCTCGCTTATAATTTTCTTTATCCAAAGGTTTTACGTAAAATTTAAGTTCAGAGTTAAAGTATCAAATCCAGATATCCATTCAACCATCCGAAGGCCCAATGCAGCGGATATTGCTGAGCAGGAAGCTGCCTCGATTTACGAGCGATTGTGCCCGCAATGGAGTGAAAACTTTGATTTGTTCCGTCTATAAATAGAACGCTCTGGAAACTTCGGTCTGTTTTCGTACATTATACCCGGTTCATGAAAAAGATTTTTTTCCTTTTTGTGTAAGTAGCCTTTATTCGTTGGTTTGTTTTTTTTTTACTTCAAAGTTGTGGCTAATATGTTTTTGGACGTGCCTCTGACTACTCTCTTAGACATGTTCGAAGACTCTTGAGCTCTCTATAATTAATTTGCGAGCAATAGGTATCTAATGATCCTAGATTTTCGTTACGAAAAGGAACAGAATTAGAATCACCTATTTCACCAAAAAGTCTTACTGAATTTTTAATGCTGTTAGACTTTGTCAAAAAAATATTTCATTCATTTTTCTTTTCGCATAAAAAGGGATAACAATTTTCAACCCCTAAGTCACGTTGACAGGGGTGTATCCAAACCTGAAAAGGTTAATGTCCTTAGTTGATTAACATACGATCCATTTGCCCGGGTTCAGTTATCTGAAGTTAATGGCATTTGGAATCATTGATCTCCTGTTGCTATCGACGGAAAATGATTAGGTAAATTCAATCGTCAGATTTAGAAAATTTAGCACAGTGCAATACATTTTAAATGTATTGCAACGTCAAAAAACCATGCCTAAACCCAACAGAACGCTGTTCCTGGGACAAGTTTGAGATGGATTAGGCAGCCCAGCACCGAAACCATCCTCTCAGCTTAATCAGCATTATCCACAAGCGAAGCAAATTCAAATTCAAATTCAAAACGTTTATTGCTTCATGTTAGTTAATAGATCTTAATATAAAATTGTGTTTCATAACATGAGCCCCGCTGGGGCACTGCAACATTTGGTACTTAGTTTAGGTATTTCTAACTTACAATCTAACTTAACTAACAAGTAGGTAATTAATAAATTGGCACAGCCTTTTTCTTAACTTAAAAAAAAGGCAATACGTGTGGAGCTGACCAAGCTGCAGGTTTCCACACGATGTTTCCCTTCACCGTAGATGCCTGATCATACAAACATTGTCTCGTCACGAGAACCGTAATCGCACTCTCACCTCTTTCACACACCGTTCGTTCACTGCACCGGAGTGGTCAATGTACACAGGTATTTCACAGAGTTTCGGTAGATAATTATTTAGAGAAGTCCAATATGTTGAAAGTGGACCCGTTCCGGTTGAGCCCACAATACAAACAGGGTTTGTTGACGCCCACCCAACCTACATTGCGCTTATAAATTGCACGAAGAGAGAAGGGTTAAGGAAAAATTACCTCCAACCTTTTTGTGTTATATTTATCATTTATGAAATATTATACTGTCTCTGAACGATATCTTCTGAGAATGTTAAATGTTTTGATAACAAGGATGCAGATGCTTTTTTTTATTGGAACAAAGTTCCTTATCGGTTGGTATCGCGGATGGAGGCTAGAAAAAAAGCGTTCGATTTCACCGTCACGACACATACATAGGTCAAAACGTCACAGTGCGAAGTGCGCAGACGCGAAACAGTCCATAGATTATTGCACAGATTAGGTAGAGGATTATTGCATTGTTAGTACGGAAGAGCGTTGCTAGGATTTTATTATTTGACAATAATTTATTTGACAAATACCAAATGTCAAAGTTGAAACTTCGTTCTAACCGAGTGTTCGACGGAGGTTCCACGACACTCACGTAGTTTTTTTTAATCAATAAATAAGTATCTAAATACTGTTTTGAATCATGTATTTAAACTGCGGACATGGTAGTGAAACCAAGACAAGCCAAAGATGAAGATTTTAATCCCATAAAACTTAAGTATTCCCGAGAACAAAAACAAAAAAAAAATGACGAGGTAGACGTCTCTGAAACCTTTTGTGTATTCTAGATCCTCCGATCGTTTCCACATACAAAAGTTTGACAGCTAACTGTTAGCTGTCAAACTTTTAAATATAGAATGACCGTTGAATATAGAAACCGGGGGTAATCAGCGTTCGTCTAATAAACAATAGTGTACGAGTTTATCTGCCTTTCTGTACCAATAAGTATTCTGTGTGTGATATCAACCAACGTGTATTTTTTTCCCCGAAGTGCGAACAATGCCCGTTCGGCTTTAGCAAATGTGCTGGAAATATCGGCTTATATCGGGAATACAGGCTGTGTTTGAAAGCTTGCCGATAACTCTTTATTTATGTATTATTTTTAAGCAAAATTCACTTACAACCACTTTGATATTTTAGATTAAAATTTTCTTGACAATGGATCGACAGAAAAAAATAATTATTTTGTAATTATACAAACACACACACATACATACATTACACATACATTTGAGAGAGTGGCTCTGAAAGTATACTCAGAAATGAACTATTTCCGAGATTGTTAAGTTAACACGAGTTACATGTCAACAATAGCAAAACATCCTGTATGTTATGTTGGAAGCCCAAGGGGTGCAACTCTGGACTTACTCTTGACAGTATTTTATCGAGCTCCTGTATATTATCGGAAACGTCAGACATTGAACATTGAAGGCTGTTAACTTATTTATCTTGTCGGATAATAAAGTTAGTTGCATCGACATGTGGATGAAGTTAACTTTGTTCCTACAAACTGTCATACAAGCTATGTAATCAATTATCGCTAGGTGCTTTGTTTTTCTTCATTATCAAAGTGACGTTTTGAGTAATAGATATGTGGTACAGACATTAAGCCAGCAGGTCTACTTTACAATATGAATACGTGAACTGGATCAATTGAGGTATCTACAGATCGTTTTCAAATTTATGTTGTTGGAACTTGGAAACACTACAACTCATTTGTTTTTGGCTACAAGTCAACTCGTAACACTTTGGCTACAAGCCGTAGCACTAACGCGTAGCGCTTTGTCTACCACTTGTAGCGCTCTGGCTACAAATCGTAGCAATGTGCTACGATTGAAAATCCTATTTGGGATTATTGGGAAAGTTATGCTAATTCATATTACTCCAAAGAGCTAAGTCCATAGCTGAGATTATTCACTGAATGAGGTGCTCTAAACTTTTTGAAATATTATGAAGGAAGTTCTGACGTGAGAAGTTTGGAAAACTTTGGTTTCGAGAAACGATGTCCGTCATTTACTAAGTTTCAGAAAATTATTGTACTGTTATGATTAAAATTTCTAATCTTCTCCTTCTTGTCGTGTCAGTGTTTGAACCAGTGTGGCGAAAGGATTAAAGTGCGATTCAATATTTCCAAACTTTTATTTCTTCTTTAGAGTTCTCCTCTCGACGCATTCCTTTTTATACTTATGTTTTTTTTTTCATTTTGTCATTCCTATACTATTATTTCTCCTTGTTGCAGGATGTGGTCATTCTGGCGCGCATGGATCGTGCTAACGTGCGCGTGCGCAGTGCTGGGTCAGCGCATCGACCAGGAGGGAATGATGTCGCCACGGGCTGCCAGGATGCGCGAGAGGGACATGGTGAAGACCGACGAACCTAGCTGTGACCAGCTGAAGGCTATGTGGAGGTCAGTGTCAAGGTCAAAGGTCAACACTGGTATATGATCAGTGGTGCAATGGTCAGTACACTTAAACGATAAAAGAAAATTTCGTGAAAAACCAGCGGCTGAAAAGTTTGAAAGTATGTTTCAAGTGCACAAAAGGAGCTTCTTTGGGATTTGTGATCCTTTCACCACACTGGTTCGAAAGAACTAGTTTAGTACAAGATGAAGAACTATTAATAATGCAATACTTTGAGAACTCGATATTCTATTAATATTCATTGAATTCCATTAAAATAAATAAAAATAAATAATATAAATTCAATATCACATTCCATTTAGTTCTGTGATTCTTGATTTTCCGACACAAAAGCCCGTTTTCAGATTAATTCACTCTGACTCCCGGCCAAGATGTCAAGATAAAACATAGACAAGACATTTACATCTAACGACAAATGGCTTTACTAATAAACGCGGTGTAAAGTTATTCCACGGAATAAAATAGGAATAACCATACATTTTGACAGTTTACACTCAGGAATAACTTTATATTACGTTTATTAGTAAGGCTGTAGGAGTCAAATTAGTAAAGCTGCACTTCTCAGTGTACACCCGTGGTCCCTCAGGAAGCAGGAGCACATAGGAAAAAGGGAGGTACCTTTTTTCCTATGTGCTTTTCCAGACTAAGACTAAATAGATTCGGATTAAATTAGACATTTAGTCAAAACTATTCTTCTTGTCTGGAGGAGAGCGCTGACTCTGCTACTCAGTTTCCTAACTTTTGCAGTAGCCAACGTTTCCCTATTGTATTTTTACTCGCATGTGTTCCCAAAAAAAATATATTTAGATTTTTTAATTTTTTTAGTCATGAATAGCGTCCGAAACGACTTTCTATAAATCGTATCGCAGAAAGTCGTAAGTATCGGACGCTATTCATGGCGTTTCCGTGATTGTCGGATTATCAAACATCGCTCGCTGCTTAGCTTGAATCGAATAGATATTTTAATTAGTCATGGCGTATTATTTTATGATCAGCGGAGCGGATATTATCAACGGAATTACAAATAACTGGAAGACGGGTATCATATCATCTTAAGAGCTTAATATTGGTGTCTGTTTCTCATTATTTTACATTGTCATTTTTATTTCTTTCATTTAAATACAGTATATTTTTTCCTGAAACTAAGCCGCTTCGTTCGTGTAATTTACAAAATGTAAAAGGAAAGTTAAAAAAGATAACTCAACTGATACGGACCAGGGCCGTATCCGCGTTCCTTTTTTCGTTCGTTTGATGAATATTCAGATGCTTCCCACGACAATTTCTGACTTCAAGGGCCAATTTTTCGGTTTGCAATATTTGGTTAGGACCAAATAGTCCAAACTGAAAAATTGGCCTTTGATATCCATCAAACGAACGAAAAAAGGAACGCGAATACGGCCCCAGTGCCCAAAAATCTGATTTCTTTTAAAATATTAATCATCTTAATCGGTTCATAAACAAAAAAGTTTTGCCCTTTTTTACCTTAAATCGGTTTAAAACTTTTGACGGTTTTATTATAAAACGAAGATTAAGATAATACTGTAGCTCTAACTGTAGATTACTTTGCGTAGGTAGATAACACTTTAAAGTAAGTTAAAAAAAACCGAATAAAAAGCCTAAACACGGTTATTTTACTATTATTCACTTCTGGAATTTTGCTTAAGTGACACAACCCCTGATTCATCATCAGATCAGCTTGCTATCTTGTTGTCACCAAAGAAAAGTACTTACCAATTCAACTCAGTCAGACACCGAGAAGTGCCTCACATCACATTTAAATTTGACTGCAACAATGGGCTTTCCTGGGATGCTATGTATCAAATACTCATGTCCTTTTTTATCATAATCTTGGGATGATTGAACTGTAAAAATTCATTTA
This sequence comes from Epirrhoe tristata, assembly GCA_951394285.1. Classification (NCBI taxonomy): domain Eukaryota; kingdom Metazoa; phylum Arthropoda; class Insecta; order Lepidoptera; family Geometridae; genus Epirrhoe; species Epirrhoe tristata. Next base: position 5,060,211 of record OX596161.1, read on the forward strand.
TAAAAGAAAAAAACAATTAAAACCCAAAATCCAGCAATCTACGTTTAAAAACGCGCCCGGTACATACGCTCGACCAGCTGTGCAAAGTCGGTTTTCTCCGGATACCTATAATGATTTTTTCGGAAAATCTTTATGGATTTAGTTGTGTGTTGGGATGCTGTACCTACCCCTTTCGGCTTCGGTAGACGTCTTTTTACACCCTGTATGTAGGTATTTTGCAAAATAACCTACCATCCAAATTATGTCCACTTTTGTGCCCGCTCAACGGCTATAAATATCAAATCACCTACCTACAATCAATTGGCAGAAATCAAATTGATTTTAGATGAGATTTAAGTGGAATGGAATTAAGTGCTCAGTGGGATAATCAGAATTAATACTCGAAGACGATAAGTAGGTATACCAGTATTAATTAATAATAGTATTAATTAATATTATTAATTCATAATTGATCCATACGTAATCGTCATTATCATTGGCCTTTTGCATCTATCATGATTTTGTTCATATAAATAAAAATAAGAAATAAAATCTATCATGATTTAGGATGCGTGAGTCAAGTACGTACCTACAAACAAAAGAACTCTTCTTGTCGTGTCAGTAGTTCTTCTCCAATAATTAACCATTTATTCCAGGTTCTCGAAGCGACAAGCGCGTGCGCCGGAGATCATGAACGAAGTGAGCACCTACCGAGACCCGCTGTTGTACAACGAGTGGCCCGTCTACACCGCTGTGCCAAGGGCGGCTCCGAGGTATGAGTCTACTGACACTCCTGCCACAGGGGTAATGCCAATAGTTCCTACTAAAGAGTAGTGTATTAGAAACTGATACCTACTCCTGCCGCAAAGGCAATGTGCCTTTTGCAGGGGCATGGGATTTCTCTTCAAACGCCTTTTGTCCAGTATAATATCACCTAGAATAACAGAGGCAAAGAAATCAAGCAGTTTACACGCTATAACAAAGCCCCTGCTTGCTTAGATAGATCACAATTTATCCAATGCTGTAATTGCCTTTGTGGCAATGGCGAGGCAAGGGTGCCATTTTAATATAAGTTTACTTAGGTACTTCTCAAAATTGTTTCTTTATATCTCGTGGCATTTTTTATTGTGAACGAAGCAAGATTTTTGATTCATTTGACTAAGTAATAGAGAAAACCACAGAATCCATATTATTCACTTTCATAAGAAAAGTTGCAATACCAAGTCGTGTCCTCCAAGTCCAAGTTAAGTACACCTCAGCACAATGTAGGTCGTTTCTTTGTTCTGCGGCAACCAAGGGTCTGATAGCAGGGAAATTACAGCTATGAATGGAAGGAAATTGCTCGCGCCAGACACCTGATAGAACTTAACTATCTTGCGGGAATGCGACTTTGCAAGCAGACGTATAAATTAAAGGCGCTGGAAACTTGAACCTTGAACCCAACTTCTTTTGATAATGATTTTAAACAGTTAGATTAAATGCTATAATGAAATCTAGCATGCCGGTTACGCGGAACGACCAAAATCTAAAATCGTGTTATGAATTTTTCTTATTTTCTATGTGTTCACTTGATAACAATGGAAGTCTCGTGACTTTAAACCAGTCATAACGATTTTGTTTGAAGTTTCAAGTTAAACTTGTTTGTTGTTGTAAACGTGGGGCTAAAAGAGTGTTGTAAAGATAAATAAAATAAAATAAATAATGCTGGACTTTCCACACAGCATCATCTAGCCCCAAAGTAAGCAGAGCTTATGTTATGGGTACTACATGACTGATATACTACTTATATTCTTTTTGTTTGTAAATACATACATATTATACATAGAAACACCCAGACCCAAGACAAATATTTGTAGATCATACAAATATTGGTCCCGCCGCGGGGATCGAACTCGCAACCTTTTGCGTCGCAGGCGGGCATTCGCCCACTGCGCCACAGAGGTCGTAAAGATGATTATTATGTACCTACACTAAATGGGACACAGGCGGGAATATGTAATGTGGATGGACACGGATATTTACTTAAAACTAAGTACAAATGAGAACTGTATCTAGGCGAACTTCTGTGGGCATTGCAAGAGAATTATTTCTAGTCTATGGAATACCTACTGATGCCATGTGAAGCTGGATCATTATTATATGCGACCCCTGTGACGCAGTGGATAAACTACAGCATTCTTTTTTATTATATTGTTACATATGTTTAAATAAAAATATTTGTTTCTTTCATTCTCTTTGTACGTGTACCCAATATCTATTTTGCACATCTCTCTAGCCTCAAAGGTTTGCTGGAAGAGAACTCTTTGTAGGGTTAAGCTCGCCTTTTTATGTTATTATCCTGTGTAATTCTGGGCGGCCTATGTGACTTGTGGACGGTGGACGTCATGTGGCCGAGATGATAATGTGACTATCTATATTTTACCTAAACTCAAAATTTTTGGAGCAAAATCAGCTCCTAAAATTCAGTAGGTATCAGTCAGTCACTAAATTTCAGTCAGCTTATCAGCAAGGAATGCTCTTCATGACATGTGTTCTGTTCCGCAGGTTTCGCTACCAGTACCAGTCGGCTCCTCGCGAGGCGTACGGCCGCGTGCTGACCAAAGCGCCGCCGAATGTCGTGCGCACTCCCGACTATGACGAGGTACCTAAGGGTCTATTTTACCCCAGCGCTCTGGAGGGTTGTTTTTGACTTATATTGATTTCTTATGAAAAGCATTAAGTTCTTTTTATGTATGAAAACTAAAGCTTATGTTCCTATTATCGGTCGTTAGATTCAGTTTGATTGTAGAAGTGATTTCTTAAATAAGTCATTTTCACATCTTCAGATCTTATCGGGTAGGTATTGAAGATAAGTCAAAGATGGTTAGGGAAAATCATAATCAACTCAAAACATGTATTTTCTAGTTGATAAGAGATTGGTTTTTGTCACCAACTACCCATCTATGTATTTACCTACATTTTCCACCCAGCTCCCATTGATCTAACAAGAAGGAACATAATCTACAGCCCCTGCTCCCTTAGCATGGCGATTGTCTAGGTACCGGAGAATATATAAAAAATACAGTAGGTAATGACATTAGAGTGTAGATAAAACTTTTATGAAATGACAGTAATGACATTTTTATATATTCTTCGGTACCTAGACAATCTCCATGCTAAGGGGGCTGTTTTTGTTAACGCGCTAACAAATTGCAACTCATTTGAAATCAAGCAAAAAGAAGCAAACGCAAAGAGTGTCGCAGCAAATTGCCGGAATGATGCCGTGATAAAGAACGACCGCCTTTGAAGCGAAGCTTTTGTAAACCATTGAGCTGAGTGTGATTGTAGGCGGGACTTTCTGGGCCAACATTTACTTTACGTAACATTTCGCATGTTGTTTTTTGTAATAAGTATAAGGAAATTTAATCAGACATGATTAACTTTATATAATTAGTAACGTCAAAAATTCATAAAATGTAAGGCTCGTATTCGCTTGATACTTACTTACTCAAATTATAGGTTACCTACTTACCTAAAATTTTAATCAAAAAAATTTAAGCATCTAATTATTTACTCATTTAATATTATGGAATAATATTTAATATATTAAGCTTCATTTAATTCTCATATCATTTAAATAATGATAAACTTTGAATAACAATAATAGAAGAATAAACAAAAAAACATTAGCCTACTACCTATCGGAGTGCATTGCGCACCAAAATAGACTCAAGGTTTCATGACGTCACTACTCTCGTGAGCAATTCTCTTATTTCGTAGAATATATCATGTGGCCCTGTGGCGCAACGGATAACGCGTCTGACTACGGATCAGAAGATTCCAGGTTCGAATCCTGGCAGGGTCGGGCTTTCTTTTGCATAGATTTGACATTACTATTAGTGAGACTACTGTTTTCCGAGTAGTTCCAGAAATGAGATTAACATTTTTTGTACCTCATAATTACCTAGATAATAAAAAATAATTTATTAAAGTTATAAATTAACTATTGGACCCTGGGGCGACTTCGTCTGCGCATTGTTTCGTCTTACAAACATTAGAGATAGAACTACCTTGTTTCAATCCAACCCATGAAAACACTGAATTCATTTTTGGATTTGCTGTCTTTTATAAATATAAATAAGTACCCATCTAAGGGCTGGGTAGTTTTGAAAAAATAATAAATACGTGTTTCGTTATTTATTAAATAAACTTATTTAGGCATCATCTTTTAATTTACTTTACTTTAGTCATAAAAATTGTTCAAAGCATAGTAGAACGAAATGACTTCGCCATTTTGAAAAGTCAAAAGTTATTGGTTGTCAAGTGCTCTTTGTGTCAGAGTAGGTACTTCTAAAGTTTTAGTGGATAGTGTTGCGCTCTAAATGGTAAAAGAGCATCGCTCGCTAGGAAACCCTCAGCTTTAAGTCGGCTTCACATACCTAAAGTTTCCTGTGGGCGGCTGATTACGCTGAGAGGATGGTTTAGGTGCTGGACAAGCCTATTTCATCTCAAACAATGTCCCAGGCACTACAGCGTCCCGTTAAGTGTAGGCATAGGTTGCTTCCGGACGCTGTATAAATCATCTAATATAGATGTAAAGGCCTAAGTTTTTTTTATATAAATTTATCTACATAGGTACCTCCAGCTAATTCAACCAACATTTGCTAAATTCCTTTTAGGAATTGGATCTCATGATGTTAATTACGCACCCTTAGAACAAAATTAATTGTGTCATTAAATTCACATCTTTTAAGAGCCAATTTATTACAATAACCTTTGGTGGAACCTGAAGGTGGGAAGATGTCTAATTCAATTTCTGTGAAATCATGTCTACGTTGGTTGCTTTGTGAGTAGGTAGGCTTTTCCTCAATCCTCATACAATATGTGAGAGTAAACAGTGCCCTTTGTTCACATCTACCCACACAGATGCGTTTAGAATAAAATTTGATTTCCTCCACAATAGAAATTAAACGATCTTTACAATTTAAGTAGATGAAAAAATGAATGGTGTAGCTTAGGTATAAATATAAATAATAAATTAAATATTAAATTAAAGCTGAAGTTCTGAACGGTCAGTAAAAAATGAATAATGCTGGCCTTTTACACACAGCATCATCTAGCCCCAAACTAAGCAAAGCTTGTACTATGGGAACCAAATAACTGATATACTACTTATATACTTTTTGTTCGTAAATACCTACATAATATACATAGAAACACCCAGACCCGAGATAAATATTTGCAGATCATACAAATAATTATTCCGCGGCGGGGATCGAACCCGCAACCTGCTGCGTCCCAACCAAGCGGGCTTTCAGCCACTGTGCCACAGAGGTCGTCAGTGTAAGTTGATGGGTGACCGCTAATGACATTATCAACAGAGCACTTCCTTGCTTCGGAAGGCACGTTAAATTCATGAAATACCTTTATGATTTTTAGGGTTCCGTACTTCAAATCGAAAAAACTGAACCTTTATAAGATAACTTTGTTGTCCGTCTGTCCATCTGTTACACCTTGATTTGGTCAAATTACTTTTTCTTTTATTTTAATATTAATTAGATTGTTCATGACGTCTACTTTGTCGATAGATGTTCGGTATGCTGAATGCGCCGCACACATCTGGCAAGATCCTGCGGTACCCTGGACCCTCAAGGCCACGCGGAGGACCCACCTCCTTCATGGTGCCTCCTCAGCGGGACAGGTAACTGATGATATCTGGGCCCCTGGGGCCTTACTCCCATGTCCGAACGAATGTTCGAACCAGCATAGCAATTTATACTTCAGCGGATAAAACCATCCGTGGATTCATCCAAAAGTGACGTTAATGAACTGCGATTGGTCGAAAAGCAGAACGGTTGCGTCGTGGATGCGTTCCGCTGAAGTATGATTTACTATGCTAGGGCCTTCGTGTCTGAATCCGAATGTCTGGACCAGACAAAAACACGACTGAAGTTGCGATTTTTAACTTTCAAGGACCAATTTTTCGGTTCGGAATATTATTTGCTCAGATATTAGATATATACTTAATATTATAAATGTGAAAGTAACTCTGTCTGTCTATCTGTCTGTTTGTTACGCTTTCACGCCCAAACCGCGGAACAGATTAAGCTGAAATTTGGCATAGTTAAAGGTTGTATCCCAGGGAAGGACATAGGCTACCTTTTATCCCGAAAAAATTAAAAAATCCCGAGGGATCGCAGCTAGTATGTAATAATTTCTTTTAAGAGTTGTAGTTATGCTCCTGTTCTTTCGTGACCAACACCCTGAAGAAGCAATATCTGTGCAGATTTGAGGCCCTGAAGAAGCTGATCCGGCAGGAGCACGTGCGCGAGCTGCAGAGGAAGTACGAGAGCGAGCAGAAGCAGGAGTTGAAGGACCTCACCTCGGGACGCAGGTGAGTGATAATGTTTATCTAAGGGACCTATCACACAGAGAGCGGTCACGCGGTCAAGCGTTCTGCGTTCGCGTTCTGCATTCGAGATGTTCGAGAGTTCGCCGCGGTCAGAATGCCTCCTGTGCGAGTATATTTATGTAACGTAATAGAATACAAAGAACGCAAAACTGACCGCTTGAACGCTTGACCGCGTGACCGCGCCCTCTGTGATAGGTCCCTAAGGTGAGGTGACAACTGACATAGTAATATAAACTTTTAAAACTATCATGGTTATCAATATCAACACTTAACACTACCTACGTCATTTTTTCCCTATTAATTCAGAGAACATAATATTTCCAGATGTAAACTCCGTAGAAGGTACCTTACATAATGAGGTCAAATTAAATAGGCACCTACCTTTTGCCCGATGATGAACAAAAAATCCTACTTCCGTTTTTCTTAATAAAAAAATTTAATAAAACTCTCGAAAGTTAATAAATGTTGAGTAGGTTTCAAAGTAATGTTTCTTGCACATAATTACAATTTCCCGATAAAGCTATCTATATTGAAAAAAACAATTTCCCTAGAATGACAGGTAGATATAGACAGGTATTTTGACAACTGAAGCATCTACCTATCGTAGATGCTTCAGTTGTCAAAATGAAAATCACAATTCCCGGAAATATTAATGTGTCGGAAAAAGTACCGTGAGCATATTAGGTATTATTGAAATCTTTTAGACTACTTGCTTTTTTAACTGTTGATCATGTTTGCTTTACAAAAACGCACAAAAATCCTCCTAACCACTTTGATTAAGGTTTTTTTTTTGAGTAAAAAAAAAAGTTTTTGAGTACGTACGAAGTGGTAGTAAAACAATTTTAGAGCTTAGCATGTCGGCGCAATGATGCAATTTTTTCCATCTAACTTTTTCCAATTAAGTATATTTAATAAATTACTTTCATTCTGTTTGTGCAACACAACTATTTTTGAAGCTAGCATTAATTTGTTCTCAGACGGCTCTCCGCCTTAACGAAATTAAAAGCGCTTCAGGAAATTCAGGCTGACGTCTCCCAAAACCGTTATGTCAGTTCCTCATTGCTTTCCTGTTTGGAATATTAAATTTGTTGCGCTGGGACATTTCTTTGTGAGTGCTCACTCGCTATTTTCGTCTGTCATTGTTTTCAATTTTAATCTTTAGAAAGGTTTTGTGAAACTTGAAAATGGATCCGCGATAACTTTGCGAAATCCTCTTTTAGACTTGTTGTGCCTATTCTTAGTGGAATCTTTGACATTTCGTTTCATTCAGTAGCACTTTGCCTTTTTATTTTATACCGTTGTTAATAAATTCACTGAACTAAGCCGACTTATCATCACCTTTTAAAACATTTGGTAAATAAATCTTAAAGGCGTTGAAAGATCTTTGATTCAATTAAAACAAATAAACACTAATCTGATTCCTATCGTTTGATTCCTCAGTCGTGAACCAATGAGTTTTTATGTGCGAAAATATACAGGGTGTAAAAAGACTACTATCGAAAACTGAGGGGTTGCAATCAGACCATGATTCTAAACATATTCCGCGAAAATAAACGCAAAAAAAAATGACTTAGCTACGTCATTTTATGTTATTTTCGCTTATTCACTACTGGGACAACATAATAAGACCATACCTACCTGATAATTTCATTAATAAAAGAAAAAAAACCATTAAAACTCAAAATCCAGCAATCTACGTAAAACAACGCGCCCAGTACCTACATACGCAAACAGTAATCTTCAAACGCTGTTTTCTCCGGATATAATGTTTTTTTTCGGAAAATCCTTTTGGATTTAGTTGCGTCTTGGGATGCTGTACCTACCCCTTTTGGCTTCGGTAGACGTCTTTTTACAACCTGTATTTACTATGCCAATACTCAAACGGAGAAATAAAACATCGTGAGGAAGCCGGCATGTCGTAGAGCCTAAAAAGTTGTGTCATGTGATCGAAAGGAGCCTCTTTGAGGCACACTTTAAATCCTTTCACCGCAGAAGCATCGCAGAAGAAGAAGAATACAAATGCAATCAAATAACTCAACAGTAACAGTTCTTAACTTTCAAGCACCCACTTGAAGTAAAGCACAGTTTAACAGTTTGTCGCTTCGTAACATCTGGTTAATTACGATCCTGTCTCCCAGTCGTTTCCCAAATACGAGACGAAATGAGCCACCGCTGTTAATCCAAAGTGAAATCTCGAGTGACATAAGGGTTTTGTACAAGACTTGGTTTTTAGAGCTTTTATTTGTAGGCTAACACAAATAAAAGCTCTTAAAAACCAACTTTAACTTTTTAACTTTCTTACTTTAAGGGTAGACTCTTTAAGATATTAAAATTGCATTCTAAAAATAGCACGTGAGATTTTAACTCACGACCTTTACAATCCGTGGCTGTATTCTCCCACCCAACTAAAAATGTGTGACTCCTTTGATCTAAAACTTAAAAGCTAAGTACTCGTGCCACGATTACCGAGTATTCTTTCTCTATCAAAGAAAATGTTGGTTGAGTTTAATAAAGTATCCAAATCCTATCTCAAACAAAAGAAAGGGTTTATTTCCTTATTGTGTTGTCCCAAACCAGAGAACATTAAATAGGAACATAGTAGGTACCTAGTGGCTGTGCTACAAGGTGTTACCAGCTTTCCCTTAACTTTCCCAAAATAGCCCATACGTCAACTAGAATAAGAATAAGAATAAGAATAAGAAAAATTTATTGTCCAAACTGTGTTACAAAGATGGTATTAATCTAATTAGGTATCAACAGTTTACCCATCCTGGGCGTACAATAATATAAGTATGAAGGTAGGTATTAGATACCTACCTTCATAGAAAGTTATGGCAAAGTAAAACTATTTAAAAGTTACATTTGTCTAAACAAAATGATTACTTAGTCTAAGCCTTAAACTATCAGTCAGTACTTACTTGACTACTTATTATAAGATGTATGTAATCTGTGTAATATTTTTAAATTGTGCAAAATAAAGTTTATTTATTTGCACAATTTATGAACTTAATCAAAACTATTCAATTTCTTATGTATTTAACAAAATGTGTCCTCAAAATATTCATTCATATTATAAAAAGCTTTTTGAATAAGCCATTTTCTTAATTTTATCTTAAATAATTTTCCATTAAATTGTTTTATATCTGTAGGTAAATGATTAAATGTTTTAATAGCTGTGTAAAATGTACTGTTATAGAATATTGTGTTGTTAATTTGTAGGTACACACACAATTAAATTGATACACGCAGTTGCGCGTGTTAACCGCGACGTTTGTATGGTGTCTGTGGTTGCCTGAACTAACAAAGGGGAACAATATTAACAATACTATGTTTAATTCCAGTGACGACTACGTATACGGCAACTTTGGGGAGCAGGAGCCACGAGGGATGCAGCCGTTGGAGTACGCTGATGAAGCTATGACCAGGCAACAACAGTAAGTATTTTAAATTTCCCAACAGCATTTTTCGGACACGAGTAGGTGCTTTGGTAATGTACACATGACATGATGCCTAATCATATTGTACTTAGATGCCAAAGACTATCCCCTCAGATATCTTCAAAAGCCCTTTACTTACTGGATTGAGGTATTTGTCTACCGCGAACCAGGATAAATAATAGTGATTCATTTTAGAAAATATCAAAGTACCTAGTACTCTCTTACTTCGAATTTCTCTTTGCAGCAGGAAGCCACAGGGTGGAAGCCGCCAGGTGTCCCAGTTCTCTCGCTACTCCGACGCGATGCTGCCCCCAGTCCGCCGCACCTTCCTCCACCCCTACTTCGACTACGCAGCCCCCCAACTCCCCCCTTACTTCTGAAACCGCTGATACTTTCGGACCGCAAGGATTCTTCAGAGAAGATAAACATCTTCATGTACAAACTGTTCGTTCCAATATCATAAACACTGTCATATCGAAAGCATATCTTTCGCTTTCGCTTCGACGTCTCTCGTCATTTTTCGCGAGCTTTTTCTGCTAACCTTCTTGCGATATTTACTAATCATATTTATGGGATACCCAATTTTCTATGTAGATACTCGGACTTTCACTATACCCGTTTTGAATAATCCCAATTGTATTTTTCGATAGGTTTAAGGATTAATCGGTAATCGAGTCTGATTCAAATTCATTGTGACAATAAAATTATGCACTCTTTATACGATTTGTGCAATTATATGGCATTGCTGTCAATTCCAGATAATATAAAAATAATGACAATAATAAAATGTTAACTGACAATAAATTTTTGATGTTATAAGATTCGATGTAGTAGGTAATATAAATTAGTGAAAATCTCATAGATTAGGAATTTACTAAAATGTTTAACTGGTCTTTGATGATAGCGAAGAGAGCCTTCTTTTGCTTCGATTCTGTTTGAAAAGTTTATTAATGATCGTCTAATATTAATGAAAAAAATAAAGTTATTGGTGGATGAAAACTTTTTGATTAACATTCATGAGGCGAAGTCTGAGCCCAACGCCCTCAAAGAGTCGAAGTGAAAATAGAGCATCGTTCAACCTTTAAAGGAATAGTCAAATCTTCAGAATTTGCTCACAGTAACAGTTTATTTTATATTCTTTTATATTAGCTTGTATTCCTAAGATAGTTTGTATAGAACCTTTTTCATTTATGTCTAGCTATTGTTTTTTTATTTATGTCTATTTATTATTTTATTTTACCTTTGTAATTACTTGTTCGTTACTGTACCAGATTTTTTACTTCTGCCATTATGAT